>CM068824.1:168294945-171075015 GCA_028554795.2 Sinohyriopsis cumingii | reverse complement strand
TGGAGGGAAATCGTTGTTGAGTTGGCTAGCGGTAACAACTGATGCTAAAGAGGATAACGTCGCCGATACGTTTACATGGCACCTAGCATCAAAACAGGGTGTTTCAGCCCCGCGTCATATATTCATAGCGCTACAGAATAGGGAACGATTGGGTAGTCAAGAACGCAGCCATATGATATTTGATCAATTAGGAGTCAGGGATGTTTCGCTGAGAATAAACGGACAACAGGAACCATCCGAGGATATACAGCTTAATTACGGCGACAACCATATCGCACGTGTGTACCATCGATTGCTGTCGTATATGGGCCGTGATCAAAACGTCGACACTGGTTTGCAAATATCACAACTTGATTTTAAAAACCTGTATCCGATTTATTACTTTTCGCTGGAACATCTTGATTTAACGAGACAGTCCGTCGTTGATATACACTTCCGAGCTCGTATAGCCCCGGGTGGTGTTAATTATAGAGCGGTTGCTGTCATTCTCAGCGATAAATCAATGCTGTTGGAAGGTGTTGGTGGACGAATGAGAATCGTTGATGCACCAGTGGAAAACATGTAATTGAAAACATAAACGCGTTTACAATAAAAATGTCGTATAGTGTTGTCGGTGTAGAGTTGACCGATGGTCAAGTCAAGAAATTACGATCAAAGTCGGCTAAACAATGCGGGACCACAATAACGCTGAAGCCGTCGCAGATGGCAGGTGGTAATCATAAGATATCGTTGACGGCGCGTCAAATAAAACATTTCAATGATGCGATGAAGAATAAAAAGGGGGTTCAAATAGATTTTTCCGCCGCAGCAATTAAAAACATGGAAAAGACCGGTGGGATATTTCCGTGTTAGCTGCGATTCCAGCGTTGATTGCCGCGGCCGCACCAGCAGTGGCTAAGGCGGCGGCGTTAGGGGCCGTTGGTACCGCGGCGGGAATGGCATTGAAGAAGGCAACCGGGAAAGGCTACAAAAAAAAACGACCCGTGGCCGGAAAGGGTCTAAGACTACCGGGGACCCCGTATTCATGGTATTCGGGAAAGGGTCTAAGACTACCGGGAACCGTTTATTAACGCAAGAGTCAATGACTCCTGAGTCTATGACTCCAATGTCTAATTTTGATTTAATAGACGCCGCAAACGCGCTAGCGATAAAAAACTTCAGAGGTGTTTTTATGAGGGATCAATTACCGGCGGTACCAAGGAATATTGAAACCGGCATAATTAACCTCGATGGGTCCTCCGGAGCGGGAACTCATTGGGTTGCATACGCGATTGATCCGCGTGCGATCGTCTATTTTGATTCATACGGGTTAGCCCCGCCGAAAGAGTTCATGCGGTATATCCGGGCGTGTTCAGCCCGGGCGTGTTCAGCCCGGGTTTTTTATTCCACGCTGCCAACACAGCGATTAAGTGACCCGCCGATATGTGGCCGCGAGGTATTGAACGTACTCGCGGCGATTTCATCATCGCGAAAACCACCTCATGTGGTTGTAAACGAATACACTAGTGGGGTCGTAGAAGCTCAACGGATTTTAGAGAATAACATTTACAATAATAATGATTGATATCTGGGGGCGACCGGTTTCGGCGCTAAAAGAATCCACGGAAACGGTCGCCACCGATGACATAAAAAAACTAATTGAGGATGAAATCACTGATATGTTGAATCTAACAAGTATTGACCCGGGCGAAATAGTTGTATTTCAAGACCGCCAGGGTAAATTGAAATCCGGTAATGTGTCACTGAATGACGTTTTAATACGACAGCGTGATACCGCCGAGGACACTATCGCGCTGTATACCAGCGACGGACGACTCAAACCGGGTGAATCCATCTTGACGATAAATGGAAAAATAAGTACACTTGGCGACAATTATATAACCATGTCAAATTCGTTAAAGGGTTTACGTGGTGAATTTAACTTTCATGGAGAACAGTTCAAGTCGATGATAACGCACGTCGGCGAAATGCGAGACATTGTTTATAGATTTTTTCGGGGATCCACGACGGCAGACGAACCAAATCTTGTAAAAATAAAAAATGCTATTTCGGATTTTATGGAGATGTCGGCCAATTTATCCCCGTTGCGAAAAAATGTTAACAGGATCGATGACAACTTTGATAAATTCTTTGGTAAAAAAAATACCAAGCCGGATGAGATTACAATAACTATAAATGATATCACTGCGTATGGACAGGAAATAAAAACAATCAAAACTGATGTTGCAACAAACAAAAGGAGTGTAGACGCGCATGAACAGGAAATAGAAATAATCGGCGCTAATGTTGCAACGATCATAAATAATGTAGACTCGCATGGACGGAAAATAGAAACAATTAAAACTGATGTTACAACGATCATAAATAATATGGACACGCATACACAGGAAATAGGAACAATCAAAACTGATATTGAAGCGAACAAAAAAAATATAGACGCGTATTGGCGGGGAATAGGATTAATCAAAACTGATGTTGCAGCGAACAAAAAGGGTATAGACGTGCATACATATGAAATAGGAACAATCAAACTTGATGTTGCAGCAAACAAAAAAAGTATGACCGAGAATACACGGGAAATAGAAACAATCAAAACTAATGTTGCAGCGAACAAGAATAATATAGACGCGCATTGGCAGGAAGTAGGAATAATCAGAACTGATGTTGAAGCGATTAAAGACGGGCTACCGAGAGTAGCAGAGCAATTCGAAAAAATAAAAACCCCTCATGAGAACATCATCAACACAGTATACACAATTCGGCATGGATCATTCGATTGGACTCCTACACAGAATACAGTAAATATTACCGCAACTATTAAGGGTATTTATCGATTGACACTGGTTTCAATGATGCAGTTTAATATATTATCGTCGAGTTCATCCGGGTTTAACAATACAATATCAACAATTATAGACAAGAACGCAACTGAACTGTTTACAATTTATGCCGTTGATAGAAATCTAGCCGGGGCAAACATTACATGGTATGTGGAATTTGTAGCGAATCTAAGTAATTAAAAACACTAGCTCTTTTAAAATAAAAATGACCACCAAGGAAATTGAATCAGAGGTATCACCGACGTCACATCAATATCGATTCGATACCGCAAAAGAATTTTCCGCGAACTTAAAAACGCTTTCCGAACAATACCGTGCAAAAATAAAAAAATACCGTCGTAAAATAACCACCATCGACGCGGTCGTGTACTCAGTGTCGGGCATAGTAGCTGGCGCCGGTGTTATTTTATCCACGGTAACTACGATAGCCCCGATCGCTGTTCCAATCGCTGTCTCCGCGATGACAACAATTACTGGAGTCGCCAACGCAATCACTAGGAATATATCATCGTGTTTTCAGAAAAAACTCGACGAGTACACAGTAAAACATCATATAGTATCCGACGCGTACTCGAAATTATCCGGGTTGATCTCGTTATCGATTGATAATTTGTTCGTATCCGATGTTGAATTCTCCACGATGGTCCAGTTGTATAGCTCCGCGATGTCAAAAATCGAGGATTTTCAACTGGAAGCCGGAACCACCTCAATGGGCTCTGGTTATTAATATTAAACACTAAAGACAACAAATAATAATAATGTCGCTGAACCCCGAAGGGTTTCAATTACTTCAGCGGATCGCGGAGAACACCACTCCGGTACAAACAAATATGATATCAATAACGTCAACGAAACCCGAATTCAGTGTGAACTTCCCGTCGCCGGTTCCAGTGAAGGAAATAGCGCTGGCAAAATTGCGAGTATATCACAGTTGGCCTAATATTCGAGCGGACGCATTTAACGGACAACAACCTAATAACTCGCTGGTTTTTGCACGGACAAATAAACCCGATGGGACCCCAGACTGGGAGGAGGTTACAATACCAACTGGGTCATACCAAATAGAACAAATCAATAAAGAATTTCAACGCAGAATAAAATCGATCACAGGAAAAGAATCAAAAATCGCTATTACGGTTCATGAACCGACGTTATCGTCGACGATTGAAATAAGCACACCGGGGTATATGGTTGATATTTATAACAGTTCAATAAGAACCATACTAGGATGGCCTAAGGAAAACCCCGCGGACTTGCACACGAATGAGAAATCGTATCATGAAATTATTACCAGTTATCGAGATAAATTATTTATTATAAAAAGCACGTTATTACCCAGTTGGTTTATATTTCAAGACGGAAATGCCATGAAGTGGGAGTTTCATCATGACAAAACCCCTGAATCGGTCGTCACATTAACAGTTAATTTAAATGATATCACTGATATTTTTAGCGAGATTAATCGTATTTACCAATCACAACTAGAACAGCTACGGGAGACAAAAGCACAAAAACACGTTGAGGTGTTAAATCAACTTATATCAGACATGGAATATATCAATGAACGATTAGTTAAAATGATATCCGATAGAAGCGATAATGATAAACAAAAATTCCTAACCGAGTATAATATCACAGAAGCCGATTTACCCGATTTCAAGTTTCCAGGATACAACGCGCCAGAACTAAGAAAGTCTCTTAATGATTTTCTCGGTCCATCAACTTATATCCTCAAACACGATAACGGAGATGGTGGTAGGCATATTGCTCCATACAACGTAAATATTGCATCGGTGATAGCGATTAATCTAGTGTGCGATGCTATCGAAGGGAGTTACCAGGTGGATACCAAGCAATCAAATCAAGCTCAACAGGGGTATATCCTTTATTCATTTTCACCAACAGCCCCTCCGGGATTTTTAATCGTTGAGAGTCCGATTAATCCGGTCTATATGCGATGCCATGATCGGTTTTTAACGAGAATTAATTTTAGACTTACCGATCAGTCAAATAACCTAATTGATCTACAAGAGGAGGAGTTAGTGATCACTCTGTTTGTAAGATCATTGTAAATAACCACTTAGCAGCAGGGGGGGGGGGGGCGATGACATCGACGCGGTCGTCGATGTGCTTACCGGACGCTGACGACGCTGGGGATCGGCGCGCAGAAGGTGTTAATTAAACCAAATGACGTCACCATCGTGTAGGATGGACCGACGTCGTTTTTTTTTTACCAGCGCTGATTACACCGGATCCGCTGAGTGCAGAAGTAATAATTAAGCAAAATAACGATTGGACAAAATGTCCGATTCGCCCCCCCTGCTGCTCGAAGTCATTAACACAAATCTTTGGAATAATGTGCCACTTCTTTTGTCCAAGCCTCAAAAAAAAAAGACTTTTACGGTCACGTACATCTGGCCAGTGAGGGTGTATGTCACAAACTATACCCATAGCTACGTAAACATCATCAGTGACTAAAAGTTGACGAATCTTTTGTTCCCCCGTAGATGTAGAGAAAAGCATCGAGATGAAAGCACAAGGCTTTTAACAGAACGAGTCTCTCGTGCTCAGGTAAAGGAACCACCCTCAAGTTTTTATGGTAGGTACAGATCGTAATGAGCCCACAAGGAATCGGTTGGTAAACGAAATTTTAGAAAGGAAGTCAATAAGACACACACCACACGACTACCAATATTCAATGGATTCTGCTCTCGTAAAAAGTGTTTGAAATCACCCACTGTCGGAGTAGTATCATTGACTTTCTTCCACTGAATCTGTTGTATCACTACTGATAAAGTCGTGGCATGGTAGCGAGGTTTCATACCCTCTTTTGTTGAAGGTAATAAATGTACTTTTGAGCAGAAGCTGTTTTATTTCAGCACCGTACCAAAATTGTTTAGTCGCTAACTGACACACCTCACGCCGCACAGAATTTCCTCTTGAACCATGATTTGTTCGCGCAAAAGATCTTGATAATCCTCTAAGTCCTCCTCTGGAATTCGGTGTACTATGGTCACCTTTTGTAAGTAAAATGAGTAGCATCCAAATCTTTCTGAATCTCTTGTGATTCATCAATGTCTGACCATTGGAATACTTTGAAATGAATCAATCCTCTTATACCATTCAGGTACCAGTTTTTCCAACATCGGTGACGTAAAGGATGCATTTGTTCTCTGCATTTCACTTGTATTTTGACATACTCTTGGTAAATACGTTCTCTCATCTCCAGTGGTAGATTCTGAATGTACTCTTCTAAACTAGGCATTCACAACGTCTTTCTTTTGTCGAAGGTAATAAATGTACCTTTTGCAAAGAACTAATCTTACTTCAGTGGCGAATCCAAATTGTTTAGTCACTAGTTCACACACCGCACACCGTACAGAATTTTCGTCAACAGACAATATTTGTTGTTGTAAAAGATTTTGGTAATCGTCTAAGTCTTTCTCTGGAATTCGTTGTAGTATGGGCATCTTGTAAGTAGAATCAGTAGCAACCAAAGTCTTCTGGCCCTTGGGTAACTATCAATGTCTGACCATTGGAACGCTTTCAAATGAATCAGTCCTCTTATATCATTCAGGTACCAGTGGTTAAAATATTGATGACGTAAAGGATGCAATTGTTTTCTGCGTTTCACTTGTTTATTGACGAATTCTCGGTAAATGCGTTCTCCTAACTCCACAGGCAAAACACGAATGTTCTCTTGTAAAGTATCCATGAAGAGATGAAGTAATCTTCCTAAAGGTAGGTAGCGACAGTGCGGAGACCATCGAGCATGTTCCAGGTAACCTTAATCTTTCTGCTCCCATTCGTGAAGTGACACACCGCAACTGAAACAGCTGACATTATCGCCTTCGCCCAAGTAGATAAATCTGACTCGGGCTAATTCTTCGGAGGTAGGTCCTCTCTAAGATATTCAGGCCACTTTCCTTGAAAGGTTTCGAAACGAGTTTCAAATTCGCAGTATTCAGACAAACGCACAGGGAACGAATATTCTTCTTTCACAGGTTCATTTAGATGAGAGAGCGGCTAGCAGCGCTTATAAAGTTTATACCGTTACGAGATAGAGTGAGAGAGAAACTTCAAACGCGACAACAAATGCAAACTGATTTTGCTGTTGGAAGTGAACAGTTATTTGCCCCGGTAACTAAAGCGACTAAGGATGTTACGGCGGCAACTGTACCCGTTCTTGGTGCGCTTGAAAAGATAGCGGCAGAGACAAAACAAACAAAAAGGTCTTTAGAAACACTCCCTGCAAAAATAGCGGCTGCTACAACACGGAGGCCACCACCACTCGCTATAACCGAACCACAAGAACCTTATGTTACAATGGCCGACGAAGAAGAACTAGGCGCTACTGCGAAAGAACCAGAAGAAGAAATACCAGAAGAAGAAATACCAGAAGAAGAAATATCGGAAGAAAAAGAGGGGAATATACCCCGTATTGTACTCAAGAAGAGCACAATAGATCAAATTAGAGGCTTCAGCAACAGGGAAGAATTAATTAATTTTGCTGCCAACAATTTTGCTAAGAGCATACGAGATAAGAAGCATATCAATAGCGGTTACGAGAAAAATATAAAGTCGTTAAAGGACTGGGCAAGAATAGTGTATTTAGCAAGTAAACATAAAGATGCATTACCACATCGTAGTAAATCTGATTACGACACATTTCACAAGGAAGTTAAGAGTATAACACCAAAAAAAGGAAAAGGATACCCTGTTGGTAAAGAATCCTACGGCGTTACCTGCCCTAATAGTGTTCTCAGTGATATATCACGGCTAGAGGTACTAATTGGAGGAAAACGAGCCGGAAATAACTCTACGGAAATAATCAATGAGGCCGCTGATATTTGCAAGCGGTTATTTGCAGGCGGTATTATGGACATTAATGCATATCGAACGCTCATAGACGAACTCGTGGATGATTAAAAAAATTATAAAATTATAAAATTATAAAATTATCGTTTTTTGTTAATTTTTAACCGTTTTTTGACTGTTTTTGACCGTTTTTAGTCATTTTTGGTCGTTTTTTGACTGTTTTTGGCCATTTTTTGAGGGCAGAAACCCAAGGAAATCATTTAGAGAAAATCGATGTTTTTCTGAAAAATCGAGAAAAAAACGACTATAGGCAACAAAAAACGACCAAAAATGACTAGAAATCAAGAAAAAACCAGAAAAAAACCAGATTTTTATCGAGGGCAAAAACCCAAGGAAATTTTGATAAAATTTATTCCGGTTTTTGATTCGGTGGGGGGAGGTGATCACAATCACTGGTGATTACAATCACTGGTGATCACAATCACTGGTGATCACAATCACTAATTGGAAAACTAGTGTTTTTAATAAGGATGATCATACACTACAACCATGATAAACCAGTACTCGTCTACGTGGTAAACTCGCGATTGCCTGTTTACCGCGCGTACTATGGAGATGGTCTCGGTAGCACCATTGCGGGGTTATTTACAAGAATGGCTCCAAAAGTAGCGCCGTTAGCCAAACAATTAGGAATGAAGGCTATTGATGTTATTCGTGATAAGGGAATCAGCGCTATTGGAGATGTTGCCGGAAAGGCGCTTTCAGCCGCGCGGGACAAACTAATGTCATTGGTGAAATCCAAGAGATTTTCAAAAAGAAAACAGAAACCACCGGTAATGCCATCAACGACAGTGATGCCTGCGAATGTCAGTAAAGTAATAAATAACGCCGTGGAAGAAAAATTAGAGTCATTGGCGACGACTCAGTCGTTGGCGACGACTCCGTCGTTGGCGACTTCGCCATCCGCCGATGCGGCAACCAACGCGCTCATGAACGCGATAGCGGGAAGTGGTCTACGACGAAAAAATCGCAATTGAAAACACCAACATGATAAATAATAAAATGTTTGCGCGTACCGCTGATCCCGCGTTTGATATGGATGCCCCAGTGCGCAGGGATGATTCTGTCCGTGATTATCAATATTATTCTTATTATGCAGCGCAACCTGACCTACGATCGCGAATTGAACTTCAAGTCCAAGATACCAGTAAATACTTTCTGCCGTGTGAAGCGTTTATCGAAATCGAGGGAGAACTCGTGACAAATGCCGCCGATAATGCACCATACGCAGATGACCATCGTGTTCGAGTTGGCTTCGTCAACAACGGTATCATGGCGTTATTTGAGAGCGCCAGATATCTTATTGACGGTAGAGAAATTGAATCAATAGAACGCGAGGTTGATGTTGCAACGACGATAATTGGGTTGGCGAGATACTCGGATGATTATACAAGATCGGCGGGCCCATCTATAATGTTCGCAAAGGACTCCACCGATAACGCTGACCATCTTCAGTACGTTAACGTGCTGGTGGAAAGAGATACCGCAACTGACCCACAGGCTGAAGCAGCCAATCCAGACCGCAGAGCAAGACCAGGCGCTAATTTCACTGTTATAAAAAGCACCAACAATGATTACAATCTAGGATTCGCAACACGAGTAGGGATGTTGCAAGGACCACGCCGACAGTTTTCATGCGCGATTCCACTCCATCACATATTTGGATTCTGCAGAAATGTCAGGAAGGTTATCTATGGGGCTAAGCATACAATCGCGCTGACGCGAAGGGGCGATGATAACAATGCAATATGGCATGCTGCTGGCGTCGCTGCCGGTAAAGTCATTTTAACTAAAATGGCATTGTGGATGCCGGTGCTGACTCCATCAGTTACCACGGAAGCACGATTGTTAGCATTTATGGAACAGGGAGGGAAATCGTTGTTGAGTTGGCTAGCGGTAACAACTGATGCTAAAGAGGATAACGTCGCCGATACGTTTACATGGCACCTAGCATCAAAACAGGGTGTTTCAGCCCCGCGTCATATATTCATAGCGCTACAGAATAGGGAACGATTGGGTAGTCAAGAACGCAGCCATATGATATTTGATCAATTAGGAGTCAGGGATGTTTCGCTGAGAATAAACGGACAACAGGAACCATCCGAGGATATACAGCTTAATTACGGCGACAACCATATCGCACGTGTGTACCATCGATTGCTGTCGTATATGGGCCGTGATCAAAACGTCGACACTGGTTTGCAAATATCACAACTTGATTTTAAAAACCTGTATCCGATTTATTACTTTTCGCTGGAACATCTTGATTTAACGAGACAGTCCGTCGTTGATATACACTTCCGAGCTCGTATAGCCCCGGGTGGTGTTAATTATAGAGCGGTTGCTGTCATTCTCAGCGATAAATCAATGCTGTTGGAAGGTGTTGGTGGACGAATGAGAATCGTTGATGCACCAGTGGAAAACATGTAATTGAAAACATAAACGCGTTTACAATAAAAATGTCGTATAGTGTTGTCGGTGTAGAGTTGACCGATGGTCAAGTCAAGAAATTACGATCAAAGTCGGCTAAACAATGCGGGACCACAATAACGCTGAAGCCGTCGCAGATGGCAGGTGGTAATCATAAGATATCGTTGACGGCGCGTCAAATAAAACATTTCAATGATGCGATGAAGAATAAAAAGGGGGTTCAAATAGATTTTTCCGCCGCAGCAATTAAAAACATGGAAAAGACCGGTGGGATATTTCCGCTGTTAGCTGCGATTCCAGCGTTGATTGCCGCGGCCGCACCAGCAGTGGCTAAGGCGGCGGCGTTGGGGCCGTTGGTACCGCGGCGGGAATGGCATTGAAGAAGGCAACCGGGAAAGGCTACAAAAAAAAACGACCCGTGGCCGGAAAGGGTCTAAGACTACCGGGGACCCCGTATTCATGGTATTCGGGAAAGGGTCTAAGACTACCGGGAACCGTTTATTAACGCAAGAGTCAATGACTCCTGAGTCTATGACTCCAATGTCTAATTTTGATTTAATAGACGCCGCAAACGCGCTAGCGATAAAAAACTTCAGAGGTGTTTTTATGAGGGATCAATTACCGGCGGTACCAAGGAATATTGAAACCGGCATAATTAACCTCGATGGGTCCTCCGGAGCGGGAACTCATTGGGTTGCATACGCGATTGATCCGCGTGCGATCGTCTATTTTGATTCATACGGGTTAGCCCCGCCGAAAGAGTTCATGCGGTATATCCGGGCGTGTTCAGCCCGGGCGTGTTCAGCCCGGGTTTTTTATTCCACGCTGCCAACACAGCGATTAAGTGACCCGCCGATATGTGGCCGCGAGGTATTGAACGTACTCGCGGCGATTTCATCATCGCGAAAACCACCTCATGTGGTTGTAAACGAATACACTAGTGGGGTCGTAGAAGCTCAACGGATTTTAGAGAATAACATTTACAATAATAATGATTGATATCTGGGGGCGACCGGTTTCGGCGCTAAAAGAATCCACGGAAACGGCCGCCACCGATGACATAAAAAAACTAATTGAGGATGAAATCACTGATATGTTGAATCTAACAAGTATTGACCCGGGCGAAATAGTTGTATTTCAAGACCGCCAGGGTAAATTGAAATCCGGTAATGTGTCACTGAATGACGTTTTAATACGACAGCGTGATACCGCCGAGGACACTATCGCGCTGTATACCAGCGACGGACGACTCAAACCGGGTGAATCCATCTTGACGATAAATGGAAAAATAAGTACACTTGGCGACAATTATATAACCATGTCAAATTCGTTAAAGGGTTTACGTGGTGAATTTAACTTTCATGGAGAACAGTTCAAGTCGATGATAACGCACGTCGGCGAAATGCGAGACATTGTTTATAGATTTTTTCGGGGATCCACGACGGCAGACGAACCAAATCTTGTAAAAATAAAAAATGCTATTTCGGATTTTATGGAGATGTCGGCCAATTTATCCCCGTTGCGAAAAAATGTTAACAGGATCGATGACAACTTTGATAAATTCTTTGGTAAAAAAAATACCAAGCCGGATGAGATTACAATAACTATAAATGATATCACTGCGTATGGACAGGAAATAAAAACAATCAAAACTGATGTTGCAACAAACAAAAGGAGTGTAGACGCGCATGAACAGGAAATAGAAATAATCGGCGCTAATGTTGCAACGATCATAAATAATGTAGACTCGCATGGACGGAAAATAGAAACAATTAAAACTGATGTTACAACGATCATAAATAATATGGACACGCATACACAGGAAATAGGAACAATCAAAACTGATATTGAAGCGAACAAAAAAAATATAGACGCGTATTGGCGGGGAATAGGATTAATCAAAACTGATGTTGCAGCGAACAAAAAGGGTATAGACGTGCATACATATGAAATAGGAACAATCAAACTTGATGTTGCAGCAAACAAAAAAAGTATGACCGAGAATACACGGGAAATAGAAACAATCAAAACTAATGTTGCAGCGAACAAGAATAATATAGACGCGCATTGGCAGGAAGTAGGAATAATCAGAACTGATGTTGAAGCGATTAAAGACGGGCTACCGAGAGTAGCAGAGCAATTCGAAAAAATAAAAACCCCTCATGAGAACATCATCAACACAGTATACACAATTCGGCATGGATCATTCGATTGGACTCCTACACAGAATACAGTAAATATTACCGCAACTATTAAGGGTATTTATCGATTGACACTGGTTTCAATGATGCAGTTTAATATATTATCGTCGAGTTCATCCGGGTTTAACAATACAATATCAACAATTATAGACAAGAACGCAACTGAACTGTTTACAATTTATGCCGTTGATAGAAATCTAGCCGGGGCAAACATTACATGGTATGTGGAATTTGTAGCGAATCTAAGTAATTAAAAACACTAGCTCTTTTAAAATAAAAATGACCACCAAGGAAATTGAATCAGAGGTATCACCGACGTCACATCAATATCGATTCGATACCGCAAAAGAATTTTCCGCGAACTTAAAAACGCTTTCCGAACAATACCGTGCAAAAATAAAAAAATACCGTCGTAAAATAACCACCATCGACGCGGTCGTGTACTCAGTGTCGGGCATAGTAGCTGGCGCCGGTGTTATTTTATCCACGGTAACTACGATAGCCCCGATCGCTGTTCCAATCGCTGTCTCCGCGATGACAACAATTACTGGAGTCGCCAACGCAATCACTAGGAATATATCATCGTGTTTTCAGAAAAAACTCGACGAGTACACAGTAAAACATCATATAGTATCCGACGCGTACTCGAAATTATCCGGGTTGATCTCGTTATCGATTGATAATTTGTTCGTATCCGATGTTGAATTCTCCACGATGGTCCAGTTGTATAGCTCCGCGATGTCAAAAATCGAGGATTTTCAACTGGAAGCCGGAACCACCTCAATGGGCTCTGGTTATTAATATTAAACACTAAAGACAACAAATAATAATAATGTCGCTGAACCCCGAAGGGTTTCAATTACTTCAGCGGATCGCGGAGAACACCACTCCGGTACAAACAAATATGATATCAATAACGTCAACGAAACCCGAATTCAGTGTGAACTTCCCGTCGCCGGTTCCAGTGAAGGAAATAGCGCTGGCAAAATTGCGAGTATATCACAGTTGGCCTAATATTCGAGCGGACGCATTTAACGGACAACAACCTAATAACTCGCTGGTTTTTGCACGGACAAATAAACCCGATGGGACCCCAGACTGGGAGGAGGTTACAATACCAACTGGGTCATACCAAATAGAACAAATCAATAAAGAATTTCAGCGCAGAATAAAATCGATCACAGGAAAAGAATCAAAAATCGCTATTACGGTTCATGAACCGACGTTATCGTCGACGATTGAAATAAGCACACCGGGGTATATGGTTGATATTTATAACAGTTCAATAAGAACCATACTAGGATGGCCTAAGGAAAACCCCGCGGACTTGCACACGAATGAGAAATCGTATCATGAAATTATTACCAGTTATCGAGATAAATTATTTATTATAAAAAGCACGTTATTACCCAGTTGGTTTATATTTCAAGACGGAAATGCCATGAAGTGGGAGTTTCATCATGACAAAACCCCTGAATCGGTCGTCACATTAACAGTTAATTTAAATGATATCACTGATATTTTTAGCGAGATTAATCGTATTTACCAATCACAACTAGAACAGCTACGGGAGACAAAAGCACAAAAACACGTTGAGGTGTTAAATCAACTTATATCAGACATGGAATATATCAATGAACGATTAGTTAAAATGATATCCGATAGAAGCGATAATGATAAACAAAAATTCCTAACCGAGTATAATATCACAGAAGCCGATTTACCCGATTTCAAGTTTCCAGGATACAACGCGCCAGAACTAAGAAAGTCTCTTAATGATTTTCTCGGTCCATCAACTTATATCCTCAAACACGATAACGGAGATGGTGGTAGGCATATTGCTCCATACAACGTAAATATTGCATCGGTGATAGCGATTAATCTAGTGTGCGATGCTATCGAAGGGAGTTACCAGGTGGATACCAAGCAATCAAATCAAGCTCAACAGGGGTATATCCTTTATTCATTTTCACCAACAGCCCCTCCGGGATTTTTAATCGTTGAGAGTCCGATTAATCCGGTCTATATGCGATGCCATGATCGGTTTTTAACGAGAATTAATTTTAGACTTACCGATCAGTCAAATAACCTAATTGATCTACAAGAGGAGGAGTTAGTGATCACTCTGTTTGTAAGATCATTGTAAATAACCACTTAGCAGCAGGGGGGGGGGGGGCGATGACATCGACGCGGTCGTCGATGTGCTTACCGGACGCTGACGACGCTGGGGATCGGCGCGCAGAAGGTGTTAATTAAACCAAATGACGTCACCATCGTGTAGGATGGACCGACGTCGTTTTTTTTTTACCAGCGCTGATTACACCGGATCCGCTGAGTGCAGAAGTAATAATTAAGCAAAATAACGATTGGACAAAATGTCCGATTCGCCCCCCCTGCTGCTCGAAGTCATTAACACAAATCTTTGGAATAATGTGCCACTTCTTTTGTCCAAGCCTCAAAAAAAAAAGACTTTTACGGTCACGTACATCTGGCCAGTGAGGGTGTATGTCACAAACTATACCCATAGCTACGTAAACATCATCAGTGACTAAAAGTTGACGAATCTTTTGTTCCCCCGTAGATGTAGAGAAAAGCATCGAGATGAAAGCACAAGGCTTTTAACAGAACGAGTCTCTCGTGCTCAGGTAAAGGAACCACCCTCAAGTTTTTATGGTAGGTACAGATCGTAATGAGCCCACAAGGAATCGGTTGGTAAACGAAATTTTAGAAAGGAAGTCAATAAGACACACACCACACGACTACCAATATTCAATGGATTCTGCTCTCGTAAAAAGTGTTTGAAATCACCCACTGTCGGAGTAGTATCATTGACTTTCTTCCACTGAATCTGTTGTATCACTACTGATAAAGTCGTGGCATGGTAGCGAGGTTTCATACCCTCTTTTGTTGAAGGTAATAAATGTACTTTTGAGCAGAAGCTGTTTTATTTCAGCACCGTACCAAAATTGTTTAGTCGCTAACTGACACACCTCACGCCGCACAGAATTTCCTCTTGAACCATGATTTGTTCGCGCAAAAGATCTTGATAATCCTCTAAGTCCTCCTCTGGAATTCGGTGTACTATGGTCACCTTTTGTAAGTAAAATGAGTAGCATCCAAATCTTTCTGAATCTCTTGTGATTCATCAATGTCTGACCATTGGAATACTTTGAAATGAATCAATCCTCTTATACCATTCAGGTACCAGTTTTTCCAACATCGGTGACGTAAAGGATGCATTTGTTCTTTGCATTTCACTTGTATTTTGACATACTCTTGGTAAATACGTTCTCTCATCTCCAGTGGTAGATTCTGAATGTACTCTTCTAAACTAGGCATTCACAACGTCTTTCTTTTGTCGAAGGTAATAAATGTACCTTTTGCAAAGAACTAATCTTACTTCAGTGGCGAATCCAAATTGTTTAGTCACTAGTTCACACACCGCACACCGTACAGAATTTTCGTCAACAGACAATATTTGTTGTTGTAAAAGATTTTGGTAATCGTCTAAGTCTTTCTCTGGAATTCGTTGTAGTATGGGCATCTTGTAAGTAGAATCAGTAGCAACCAAAGTCTTCTGGCCCTTGGGTAACTATCAATGTCTGACCATTGGAACGCTTTCAAATGAATCAGTCCTCTTATATCATTCAGGTACCAGTGGTTAAAATATTGATGACGTAAAGGATGCAATTGTTTTCTGCGTTTCACTTGTTTATTGACGAATTCTCGGTAAATGCGTTCTCCTAACTCCACAGGCAAAACACGAATGTTCTCTTGTAAAGTATCCATGAAGAGATGAAGTAATCTTCCTAAAGGTAGGTAGCGACAGTGCGGAGACCATCGAGCATGTTCCAGGTAACCTTAATCTTTCTGCTCCCATTCGTGAAGTGACACACCGCAACTGAAACAGCTGACATTATCGCCTTCGCCCAAGTAGATAAATCTGACTCGGGCTAATTCTTCGGAGGTAGGTCCTCTCTAAGATATTCAGGCCACTTTCCTTGAAAGGTTTCGAAACGAGTTTCAAATTCGCAGTATTCAGACAAACGCACAGGGAACGAATATTCTTCTTTCACAGGTTCATTTAGATGAGAGTACGGTGAAACCTGAAGTAGTTTACGCAGGCATGGATGACATCCGTAGGGTGGTAACCACATGGTTTCACATTTAGGATGAAAACCAGTAAAGCGTCCACGATACGTAGTAGCATCGCTGTCGCATCCGTCAGGTTTGATATGCACATCATCACTTTAAATGGTAGGTGTAGTAGTAGCAGTAGTCATAGCGAAGTTCCCATGATGCCGTGCTTAATCGCTGATGTCACAGCGTAGGCACCCCTGCAATCGCAAGGCACAGCATTGCACTCGACTTGAGAATGATTGAACTCTCGTTCGACATTTGTAGTCAAAATGAACTATCGGTCTGGGACATTTTCCCTTTTTATATGATGACCAATATCGGCGTGTCCGTACGGCAAAATTAAGTGATTGGGAAGTCGCACTTGCTTCTGGTACACGATTTGATAGTTTTTCTAAGGGTCGACTGACGATTTGGTGTGTGGATGAACGTACAATCTTGTGAGGTGGTCGCTTTAAAATGTTGATCCTATCCAGATTGCAAGGTTTCTTTGAGCTCGCCAACGTTCACCACTTGATTGGTGCAATGATTTAGAGTCAATACGTTCACTTTGGACTCGGTGTGCACTTCTCCTCGTTGGTCCCTGTATTCGTAGCCATAATGTTTTGAAACGCCGCTAGCAAAACTTAGAATCTTGTTGTCGGGGTGCTCCTCAACAAACTCCAGTTCTTCTTCGTAGTTGACCAGGATCAAGGCTTCGCGAATGACGTCCACGTGTTTCATGTATTTGGTTTTGTCGTGAATCATCTGGAAGTAGCGGGAAGGTTCTGTCAAATACTCAAAACGGTAGTTGTGCAATTTTTCCCCACAAGCAATTCAACATCACTTTGGCAAACGATCGCCTTCCTTCGTTTTCTCGATGTGTTCTAAAGTGATGCCTTCCTGCTCAAAGTCTTTCTCTTTGAATTTCTTTCGGTCTTCGGGGGTTTGACACCAGAAAGGATAACCGCTGGCTTCTTGTTTCAGTTTCAAAAAGACATCCACGTAATCTGCCAAAATGCCTTTTTGTTTCTGTGTGGAATCTTGTCGATGATTTTGGAAAGTGTTAATTATGATGGACTACTAAACTCAAACGGGTGACTTCAGACTGTTGTGATAAATGGAAAGTGTCAAACGATCGTCTTCGTTGGTTCCATATTGCCGTTACAGTGTGGTTAACAAAGAATCCCACAATCGAATGTGGTAGTAGTTTTCAGTTGTTACTGATGGTGGACTTTGATTAGACTCTTTAGGTCTGTATTCTGAATCACTCATGTAATCTTCAAAATCGCTGGCATGGATTTGAGACAAGACTTCAGCTACTGTGCGAGGCGATAGATCACGTGTCTGTCTCTTAATTTCTTTTCCTTTCTCCACGAAATGATGAGATCGTTTCATCTTGATTGCCAAATGTCAAATGTCTACATTTTAAACGCCATGGTCCCTATATATAAAAGTAAGGTCAGTGTCTTCCCTACATAAAGGGTCAGTGTTTTCCCTCAAAATATTCAATTTACTCTCAATCCTACAAGAAGATGGAAGAGCCAACACAGATCGAACTTCTGATCAAAACTTTGCGATGTATTTTCCGAAGGTTTTTTTTAGAGAAGCCGACGAACTACTCCCCTTCCTTTCGAGATAAAAGTCGAGACACATGCTATATCTGTCAAAAGAAAGGGCATTTGTCTTCAGAATGTTCACAACGTCAAAGCAAGACAGGCGTTAAGAGAGACAAAGGTTAAGATATCTGTTATCATTGTCGGGAGAAAGGACATTGGTCTTCAGACTATCCTAAAAAAACCCAGAACGGATCCAAGAAACAAAAGAAGCAGAAGGAGAGGGTTTAAGAACAGGAAGAAGATATACCCCTCGAAAAGGACGAAGAACCCATACCCGTAAAGAAATAGAAGAAAAGAAGACGAGAAGAAAGTGAGAAAAAAGAGGAGGAGAAGGCAAAACCTGTGACAGTAAAGAAATTCAAATAATAAGAGAGTGATAAAAAAAGAAGGAGCTACTGAACTTTTTAAAGTGATGTGGTGTGAAAATTGATTGCAGCTTCTAAGAGAATATACCAGAAAGTAAAACGTAACTGTCTCTTGGTTTTGATTTTTATATTATTAAGGACCTACACTCACACACGTACATTATATGAAAAAAGGGATTTCAGTTTGTTTTGGTTTTGGCAAACGCTGAGCAGTTTCTTTTCTAGAGAAGTGAGTGGCCCTGAAATGGACCGTTGGATGTTTGTTTATTTAACAAACAAACTTGGGAACGGGAGGCAATGCGCTTTAACTGTCTAATCCCTTTGTTTGTACGGCCAATGCCCTCATCTTGACCCGCTACTGTCGATGATTTTGTAGAAATCACTAGGGTTGGTATCTCAGGTGTAGTGGGAGTGTTGACGGGTTTGAACTGTTTGGCCCGGGAAGGTCTTCTTTCTCTTGGGTCGTATTAAAGAAGTCTGATACATGTGTTTTATACTCTTTAACTCTGCCAAAATGTCGATGAGTACCGTTACTATTTGACTTTCACCGTCCTCCTTCTCTCCTAGACCTTGTTTCTTCTCTGCTTCTTCTTCTTCTCTGTCATTTTCTTATTGCCTCTTCTTCTTCTCGCTGTTACTGTTGAATGAGAAAGGCTTGTTCTGCTTCTTTCTGCTGTTGCAACATTTTCTCCAATTCTTCTTTCTGCTTCTGTTTAAAATACTCAATGTACGGTAAAGAAGGAGAAGGTGGCGAAGGTGCTTGTACCGGAGCAAATTCTTGTGAAGAAGAGAGAAAATCCACTAAATCCCATGTAAAATCGTTCTCTTCTGGAAGTATGACTTTGTTTGCTTTGGTATCCGCTACCATGCCATCACTTCTTGTCTCCACAGCCAGTAAACCCCAATTCATCTTCTTCGTAGTTTCCGTCATGTTCTTACTCTGCCGCACTGATTCAGTGCGCACAGATGTTAGTGCAATTATATAGGGAATGTGACGTTACAGATAGCTCTCTTTGGATTGGAAGACAGACTCCGCACTGTGACTGAACTGTATAACGCGCGTTAGGATTGGTGAAAGAACTCAATCCGTTTCGATCCGCTCTTCCACTATAAATAACCGCGGTTCACCTCATTCCATTCACCTGTTCTCGTCACAAGATGTGGACTAACGTAGAATCATCTACTCTCCTATCGTCGATGCTGTTCAACCCAAACTAGCCCATGTATGTCAGATCATCATGGGTTATCACCAATATCACCGATACGACTCTGGAAACGAAGACTTTTTGGGGGGATAGGCAAGGCTGTCTGAAGAGTCTTAATATACGGTCAAGAAGTCAAAGTCTGGGGAAGAGAAGAAAACCTGTGAAATGCACTCTATGTTAACTGAATGGTGTTAACAAAAAAACAAAGGCCCTTTCGAGTAGGGTATATGTCTCGACAAGATGTATATTATCTTTTACCTTAGTAGATTGCATAGTTGTTTGTTTGATAGATTTAGGTAGATAAATCTATGTATGTCTATTTTCTATGTCTCTATACATGTCTCTATGTCTATGTTTCTACTGTATTTGTCCCTACCTAGAGTAGCACGTATTCAGGTCAGCCTCTTGCAACACTCTTCCTCACAGATTCACCCGAATGAGGTCAGCCACTTGCAACATTGTTAGAATTGTTTCCCCAGTGTCCAGTACCATGAGTTCACCCCTATTCAATTCCTCTTGTCCCTAGACAGGCCCAATACATTGTCACTATACATTCCTTATGTTAAATTTCCATTGTCCCTATGAAGGCCCACAATGATAATTTCTCATTGTCCCCAGAGTGCCGGGGCCCTGTTTTTAATGGTAAGTCCCATTGTCGCTAGCGTGCCCCACATTACTACTTACGGATCATGTAGTCCGTTTTCCTTGGTTCGGATCTTGTAATCTGTTTTACTTGGTACGGATCTTGAAGTCTAGTCGTACTTGGTACGTATCTTTTAGTCTGTTGTACTTGGTACGGATCTTGTAATCTGTTTTACTTGGTACGGATGGTGTAGTCAGCTGTACATGGTTCTGATCTTGTAGTCTGGTTTACTTTGTACGGATCTTGAAGTCTAGTCGTACTTGGTACGGATAATGTAGTCAGTTGTACTTGGTATGGATCTTGTAGTCTGTTGTGCTTGGTACGGATAATGTAGTCTGTCGTACTTGGTACGAATCTCGTAGTCTGTTGTACCTGGTAAGGAACTTGTAGTCTAGTCGTACTTGGTACGGATCTCGTAGTCTGTTGTACTTTGTACGGATCATGAAGTCTGTTGTACCTGGTAAGTAACTTGTAGTCTAGTCGTACTTGATAGGGATCTTGTAGTCTATTGTACTTGGAACGGATTTTGTCGTACTTGGTGTTCCTTTCCATATTTATCTATTATACCACAATTTTGATTGGCTCAGTCTGGATTCTTTCTCATGTACCATCACAAAGAGTCGTTGAACGACCATTAAAAAACATGTAAGTTTTAAACCCATGGAGTATTTTGATCAACATGTATATAATACATATTGACCGAATTCCCTCCCCTACAGTGCCCCATATGGACCAAAAGCGACATCCAATACTATCCCTCGCAATCCCCCATATTCATCAAAATCATCATCCAATGCCATTCCCCCCCAATCCCCCAAACAAAAGTCCTATCCAAAGTCCCCACAATCCCCCCATATTGATCAAAAGCCAAATCCGATTTCCGTTCCCATAATCCCTCATAGTGACCGAAAACCTCATCCAATTCCCTCCCCCATAATCCCTCATATTGTTCAAAAGCCACATCCAATACTCTTCTCCACACTATCTTATAAAAATCAGGAGATCTTCTAGAAATTAAGATAAGACCCTGAACAAGCCATAACTCAGTCGATGTCGCAGATATTGATCTTGACTAATTTAGCATGATTATTTTATAATCTTATCACCGCAACAACAAAAAAGGTATCTACGTTTTTGGAGCCATCATACCAATCTATTTCAGGTGGAAATGACACCATATCAGGTTTTCAGCATGCTATGATACTTCCACACTTTAACATATTAACTTGAATCTTTTGAATGACTCCCTGTGTGGTTGCTTGCTGCATGCCTTGTTTTTACTGCAATCACTGTTTTTCACATTAAAATTGACAAGTCTGAATTTAATGATGCAGACGGGAATAAAGCTTATCTTTACTGATTTTAATGGTTATGAACCTGTGTAACTGAATCGTCATGTGTCGCTTTTAACGTGATTAAAAGAATAATTACTTACAGAAAACCCATTCAAGCAGAAAACAATAGTAAAATTCATCAAGCAATCCACTTGGAGTTTTCTTCTCGTGGGTCGGTGGTTCTTCCCGGGGTTTTCACGGGTTCTTCCTCCACCATTAATACTGGCCGCCATGCATAGTCTATCGTGTGCTGAAAAATGGCGTTAAACCCCATAACAACAACAACAACAACAGCTTGGAGTTTTCACCCTTTCAGTAATAGATGAAGAAATGTCTGTGAAACGCAGTATTCAGAGTACGACTGATCTTATTAATTTTCGTGATGATATCATATCAATCAATAGGCTGCAGATGCAGTAGAAAGTTAGGAAAAATAATTGATATTTCTTGTGAAAAACTACCCCAAAAGATCGTGGGCGTCGGGGAAATGGACAACTTCTCCCTCCCGGGGACTTTTAAAAACTCTATTGTGCACTATATATATATATATATATATATATATATATATATATATATATATATATATATATATATATATATATATATATATATATATATATATATATATATATATATATATATATATATATATGTGTGTGTGTGTGTGTGTGTGTGTGTGTGTGTGTGTGTGTGTGCAAGAACTTTAGAATATATGCAAGAATTTCGTCCCTTTCACAATGGTTACGGCTCCCTCCTCCCGACCTACACACCCATGTGTCTATGATGAATCGATGTGGGTTCTGAATCAAAGGTTCGAGATCGCGAAGCGTGCACTCGATAGGTTTCAAATTTATCCAGAATTGATCCAGCGCAAAACACCGAAAAGCCCACGATAGCCTTCCGTGAGAATTAAAGGTTGTCGGAGGAAACCGCAAGAACTAAAGGTTTCAACGCAGTTTTGACCACCTGGTTCCGTAGCATGTGCTTATACCTGTGGAATGAAGACCGAGATTATTTATGAAAACACTATGAGTCGTTATATGTCAGTTAGAAGCATACTGAAAACTTGTCGGACATGCAGGTATGATGTCCATCACTTAACATACTGTCAGAATACAACATATATTGACTCAAACGGTCATAACTTCATCACTTTCAAATAGTTTAATTAAACTTTCGGCATTTGCTAACATTGATACTGTTTATTATGCGAGTAATTGTTAGTGTACAATACTTTGATTTTGTTGATGAGTTGAGCTATTTAATGTGTGTTTGCTGATGCTTTGATATTTTTACGGTGTGATTTGCTGATGATTTGGTATTTTACGGTGTGCATTGCTGGTGAGTTGATTTCTTACGTTGTGCTTTGCTGATGAGTTGATTTTTACGGCGTGCTTTGCTGTTGACTTGAATTTTTAAGGTGTGCTTTGCTGGTGATTTGATTTGTATGGTGTGCTTTGCTGGTGAGTAATTTATATAGCGTGCTTTGCAGGTTGAGTTGATTCTTTTACGGTGTGATTTGCTGATGAGTTGTTTTTTTTAAGTTGTTTTTTTTTTTCGATGATATTTTAGTGTGCTTCGCTGATGATTTGTTTTTTAACGGTGTGCTTTGCTCATGGTTTGGTTTTTACTGCGTACTCTGCTGGTGAGTTTATTTATTATGGTGTGCTTTGCTGTTGATTTTTTCTTATTTTTTTACGATGTGCTTTGCTAGTGAGTTAATTTTGTATGGTGTGCTTTGCTGGTGAGTTGATTTTGTTTGTGGTGTGCTTTGCTGGTGAGTTAATTTTGTATCGTGTGCTTTGATGGTGAGTTTATTTTTTACGGTATGCTTTGCTGGTGAGTTGATTTTTACGGTTTGGCTTGCTATGATTTGATTATTTATTTCGGTGTGCTTTGCTGGTGAGTTGATTTTGTTTACGGTGTGCTTTGCTGGTGAGTTAATTTTGCATGGTGTGCTTTAATGGTGGGATGATTTTGTTATGGTGTGCTTTGCTGGTGAGTTGATTTTTACGGTTTGCTTTGCTGATGATTTGATTATTTTTTACGGTGTGATTTGCTGGTGAGATGATTTTGTTTACGGTGTGCTTTGCTGCTGAGTTAATTTTGTATGGTGTGCTTTAATGATGAGATGATTGTTTTATGGTGTACATTGCTGGTGAATTAATTTTTTTACGGTGTGATTTGCTGGTGAGTGGACTTTTTACGGTTTGAATTGATGACGAATTGGTTATTTTTTACTGCGAGCTTTTCTCGTGAGTAGGTGGAGTTAACACTGCTCTGTTTATAGTTTCAAGGCTGTTTCTGACAGAACATATAATAGCAGAATATAAATCGTTTACTTAAGATTACTCTCAAAGAAGCATTTATATGTTCAGAAGATTTTGGATAATAGCCAATCTTTTGATTTATAGATATCTATGATATTCTGCTCTCTTATGTTAGTTATCATGATGAACAATTTGAAGCTACTGGCGTTAATATTGTCCTGCCGTTTATTCTTCATGCATCATTTCCTGCATTCAGCTCTTTCCATTTAAATATTGGAATATGCTTGATCGGTTGCTTTGTTTGCCTCACTGTTTCTTGTCAATCCAAATTATGCACGGTGTTTTTTGATTTTATCAGTCAGCTGTGATGTGAACGTCAAATGGCTTCTCTGTAATTCAGGTTGATTTATTTTATAAATCACGTGTAATGTTGGTTAATTTCAAGATGAACACAATGGATACATCAATTTTCAATCAGTAAGCATTTAGATTATCATGCTTTTGCGCAGATGTATTGCTGGTGTACAGACTATGTGGTGTGAAACAGATTCAATGCAACCGTTTCCCCTTCCCTGTTCTTAGTGCCCTTAGAAATCATTTCTTTGCGCAAACAATGTAGATAGAGTAGAATTTGGTACGTCTGTATTCATAAAATTTAAAGTACCAACAGGAATGCATGCATTGAGTGAATTGTGTAGTAACGCGTGCATTAAATGAAATCTGTCGCAATGTAAAGCATGTTTTTTTAAACCTGAATATGAACCAAGGTAAACTTATTCCAAAAGTGTTAATACTCTTTGTGGATTTAAATTTCAAGGCGACGTCTAAACAGCAGACTTACTATGCGTTAAAGTAAACTTGCGAGAGAAACGATATGTCATCTGTTCCGTTTTCGAGTTTTCTATTTGTACTGCGCGTATTTCATTCGATTCAATCCTTTATACTGATTTATCAATGCCCTGACACAGCCTCGAGACAAAATCGGTTTACTGATGCCTTCTTCTACTTGTGTTAATAAATTCGTATTCAGTAACCTTTTAAAACATTTAAAGTAAACAACCCGTCTTTAATAAACCAACTGGACAAAGGAACACGTCCAATAATGTATATTTATTGCATACATTTATTGTGTTAAAGACGCCGATAACATGCTAAGCCGGTGCTTTGTATATCATATTAAAATTTGATTTGATATCTGATCTACCATTAATGCATGTAATTTCAACCGGCTATTCAAACATTGTATGAAGAATGGACATTTAACCTAGATCTACTTCTGGTTAAAGTTCTTGTCCCAAGCAGGCAAAATCCACATGGATTAGTACAATAATACAAGTGCGCAAAATCCACATGGTTTCGTATTAAAATACAAATGGGCAAAATCCACATGGATTAGTATTAAAATACAAATAGGCAAAGTCCACATGGAACAATATCAAAATACAAATAGGCAAAATCCACGTGGATTAGTATTAAAATACAAATGGGCAAAATCCACATGGATTAGTATTAAAATACAAATGGGCAAAATCCACATAGATTAGTATTAAAATACAAATGGGCAAAATCCACATGGATTAGCATTAAAATACAAATGGGCAAAATCCACATGGATTATCATCAAAATACAAATAGGCCGATTCTACATGGATTAGTATCAGAATACACATCGGCAAAATCAACATGGATTAGTACTAAGTACAATGGGCAAAATCCATGTGGATTAGTGCTACAAGTGGGCTAAATCCACATGGATTAGAACCAGAATACAAACTAACAAAATCTATGTGGATTAGTACTAGAATCCACATGGACAAAGTCATGTAGATTTAGTGCCAGAATGCAAATTGGGCACAATTATATAATACAATTTGTATTTAAGTCTTTTGGGTTAATGGCATTTATTTTTTAATTCTTTAATTCTGTGGCTGGACTGTGCTATAAGAAGTGTACATGTATATAATATTCCCATTCATAAATCAGGGTCGAGTTGCCGCGTTCATGTTAACAACTAATTCTGTCAAAGTTGAATGTAGGTCATGCCAACATAGTGTGAACTTGGGAGTACATTTTTACTGTGGATATATTATGCATGTCATGGTTGTTGATTAGCTCAGTAATTAAAAAATGTTAGACCATGACTGGTAAGATGTTTCATTATAAAATGATTTAAATGTTAGGGAATCTTTTCTAGTGATTCAGACTTGTTTATTTGATACGCATTAGGTGACTATATAAGATAATTAATGCAGCGCGTTATCATTTTTCAGTTATCGTCAGTTCTGTACGAGTCGTAAGAGTTAATTTGATTTATTTATAATTTGTTCATTGAAATTGTAAGAGTGGAAAATATTCTAAACAGACAGTACCTCGCTAGACTATTGAGAAAATATTCAAGGACTTTGATATTTAATTAATTTCTTCGGATTATGTGAAACATTAAAGGACTTTAGTGACATTTAACTTTCACTTGATTACCTTGAAGTAAAACTTTTTTGGAAATTAGAACAGTGTTTTATCAATGTGTTGGCATAGTACATACATACTTTAGAACCTTAATTTGGAATACCTTTGTATCATTTTCGGAATACTGTGAAATTGATAGTGCATTTATACTTTAGAACCTTAATTTGGAATACCTTTGTATCATTTTCGGAAGACTTTAAAATTGATAGTACATTTAGGATAATATTTTAGAAATTCATACAATCCTGTAAGCTATTTTCACTTTTTCACTTTGTTTGATTTTATATTTTAGGGAATAAATTTATATTTTAGAAAATTGAATGATTGTTGGGTTTTACCATATCTTGTTACATTATTTAAGCCCCTAGGACGTAACAGCATGGTGCTGTGCTCAGCTTGAATGTTGTTTTATAACATTCATATAATCTTTTTCACATCTTTTTCATAATTTATTGGTTAGTCTTTTTTTCTGATCCGAAAGGTTTTAAAGTTGAAAAATATCCCTCTCCTATCATATTTTTAGTCATTTGATATTAATGAGTCACTTCAGTAAGCATGCTTCCTTTAAAATCTTGCGCTGTTATTTACAATAAATACTGGTCCACTAATCAATTTCTTTTTTTCATTACTATAACGAATATGCAAGACATGTTTTAAAAGTTATGAAAATTTTCTGTTTTATACGAAATTTGTCGTATGCAGATGCTATAAATAGCACACAATCATAATGTTAGAAAAGTACGTGTATGTGTGTGATGGACAAGTGTATTGTTATGCAGAATCGATCTTATCCAGACTATTCTAAAGTTTATATGATGTCTGTGATTAAAGAAACGATAACGAAAATTACAATCACTTTTTAGTTGTCTCTTTTTAATGCACCAAACCATCTCAATTTAAATATAAGCCTCATGGAGGCGTAATTCAGTGAAAAATGTATTGATTATTTCAAAAGCGTAATTGTTGGTAGGCATGATTAAGACTTCAAAATGATATGGCCTGTCCGGGTTCACTGTCAACAACAACAATAATTATAATAGTAATAACCAATATAACAATAACATATTGTAATAAAATATTCACGACACACTGTAAATCACGAAACTGTAAGGACAGAATTAACTAAGAGTCAAGACATACAAAACTAGAAACCCTACCCAAGTCTTGTAAAGTCATTTAATTTGTGTAAATTGTTAAAACCAAACACTATTAACTCATTCTAAAATGCCGAATACCATGTTCGTTTTTTAAATAAAGTTACGCTCACACACACACACACACACACACACACACACAATATTTTGAAAATTTATTACCAAGTGCAAAGTCTATGTTCAACATATTTCGAGCCTAAGTGATCTGAAAATCCACAGCTTTATCATCAGTAGGAATGTATCATTTTTATCTTAGCCTTTCGACTGTTGTGTGCCTGACGATTGTATCTAAACCGTTAATATATACCTTTTTACATGCAGCCAATCCTTCTAGCTATATGTCTCTCACCGTCTATCTATAAGCTATGAAAGTTAATTGTTTTTAAACTTGCACGTCAATCTGTCCGTCAGTATATATTCGTCCATCCTTGTTTCTATATATCGATCTACGTGTCTGTACATATGTCTGGGTGAGAAAGAGTTCTGAATGTTCATGGAGATGAGTCTAAGTGAAGTTATTTTGTGGACATTTAAAATTGTTCGAAACAAAACTGCTGTTTGCGCATTTGTTCCAATCCATAAACGGTCTCACTGAATCCAATGATGACTTTCCTGTCAATTTTCTTCAGGTGAGTTCTCTTTAATGTTACGATACAATTCTTGAAATTTTGCCTTTGTAGTCGGCAATCCATGCGCATGTCATTTTTATGGAACATTGCAGCTTTTTTAGATATAGGATTTTATGTAAAGTTTGAAAATGCCTTAAAAATCGTTTAAAGAAAAACTCCAAAACAAAAGCAAGGAATAATACTGCTTTAAATACAATTAAATAAACCTGTTTTGTTTATGGGTTTTTTGTACTAAAATAGAGAAAATGCATTATCAATATTGTAAAAAGCGTAACCTCTAAACATTTTAACAGGAAACAATTTTTTAGCAAAAAAAAAGAAGTTCACGGGCCCCTAAATGAATGACCCAAAAAGTTACTCCTTACTGATTCAAACAATAGCATCAATCTGTTTGTTCTAAGCTTGCAACAAACGTAACCAAGCACAAACTGTACAATATCGTTATTAAAATGAAATCACTGATTAAATTTATAAGTCCAATCCAATCGAATTGTTTAAAAGCAGTCATGATTATTTTTCATTATGAACGGTTACAATCATGCTGATCTCCATGACACCAAATTGTTGGTTAAACAGCAAGCAAAATTTGTCCTGTATCCAATTTTGATTTCCGAATACAAACGTATTTTTTTTAGAGATCTTCGCTCTTTGGTACAGCATAAAACAATCTGATAAATATTTTGTTAGTGATATTTTATCGGGAGATAATTTTTTAAACACTAACACTTCTTGGATAGGACAAAAGTGGTCGTAAATATTTGCACAACGTTATATGCAGAACCTTTCATCTGACGTTTTGTTCTATTTCGCTGAATTGTAAAGGTCTTTTAACAGTGTTTGGTTCGAACGTCGTATTTAGAAGATGGACAAATTTTGTCTTAATATGAAAGTACTGTTTTAGTTACACAATAATCTTTGTGACTTTTATCAGGAATTATTTTATCGTCTCGATGCAGGCTATATGCAGGGTGTTCCAAAAGGTTTGGTTATTGGACTTCTTATTTTTTATTCATATCATCTCAGATAAAGTGTTATTCTAATCCACAAAATGCACATAAGATTTTGAGTACTTAGCTTTCAATCTAGAACCTTTGAGCACGAAAGTTTCCACGTAACTTCTAAACACATACAACTGGTTATTCTACAAACGGTTACAGTTTTATAATGTCGTTACCATACCATGAACACCTTGGTCGTACCTTTTCAAATGGTCATGTCAAACTGATAATTTAATTAAATTAAAATTGAACGGGATAACTATGGGATAACTGTTTGGAAAAAGAAGCAGAAAGATGTTTTAAACAAATAAACTAGATGCAGTTTATTTATTGTTTCTTTCGAGGGAGGATACTAAGAAACAGGATGTTAGGAAAGAGGTTGAGTATCAGTTGAAAACAGACGATGAGTGAAAAGGAAACAATAACGTATTTAATTTGTAATGGACAAGGACTAAGGTATTTGACAGACCCTCTGTCATACAGAAAATCTCACTTAACAAATATCAATTAAAGAATTCACTAAATATTATACTGACAATGACTCAATTATATCTTTCTAACTTATTCATTTCCTTCACAGATAGGTCATAGAATTATCTTCCTGAAGATCAGTCGAATTATTTACAAAAGTTCATTTCTTTGCTTTTAGGATAAGGGCACTGAACTTTATCAATATCTAATTAAGCCATGCATTTGGTTCATTGAACCCTAATTTTACAGGGTTTATCTTTGTCAAATTCTTCTGTGGGCCTGAACAAATATAAAGGAAAACGAGTAATTGTTTTAAAAATTATATCGCCACTTACACAACGTTTGCCGAACTGCTCTATTTTGATCCAATTTACAAATAACATCTGAAAATATTACACACCCAACTGTACTAATGGGTGTAATATATATCTATTTAAATCAGAGAAAATCATCCATTCACTGAAAATACTTAAATACATTTTTAGTATCTAACAGTGTGTGTTTAAGTATGCCCAGTTATAAGAGGTTATCAACGAGATCAATAGAGATGGTGAATCATTTCAACCAGTTATCCATTTTTTTCAGAGTAAAATAAGTTGGTAATAGTTTGCACGTCAAAGCGTAGTATTTTATATCTCTATTTTGTTTCAACTGGTTAGTTATCTTTAAAGAAAGAAATTATTTTTCTTTGTTGTGGGATTAAAAATAAAAGAGAAGGAAAACAAACAAACAGACAACAAAAATCAACAGCAACAACAACAGCAAAGCCAGTATTACTGTTACAGATTTGACTTAGCTGGTCATTACTAAGGAAAGCTATATATGTTAGACATATGTACAAAACTCAGTACAGATCATGCAAAGTCTGGGAAAACTATAGGAAGCAGAGAAATTTCAAGAATAAGTCTCTGATAGCTTACCTTTTTCCAGAAATGTGCAGTGGGCACTAGGAGCTTGTGGTAATATACTAAGCCATATTTTTCTATGTTCGGTTGGCCAAGACAAGATCATTCTTGCTGAGAGTGCAAAAAGTTGTAAACAATGACAGAAAAATATGTGAAATAATCAATAATTCTATGCAAATGTGACATCAGATATTATTAAAGATGTTCCCATCAGAGTATGAAGGCTATTAAGGAAGATAGTAAAGTGGATAATTTTTTTAAAATTTAAGCAAGTTAACTACAAAAAGTGTATCTAATGAGAAGAAGCTGAAATTTAAAAACCAAGCTACAGGTGAAGATCAAATTCCTGTTGAACTGTTAAAAGCCAGGGAACCAATCCTTGTGAGAGATATTACAGATCTAATTAACAAAATCATGCCAAAAATAATATTTTTTCTGATCGTCTGAACAAAGCTCAAGTAATTCCGATTTTCGAAGCGATTATTGACCTGTCAGCATTTTACCCATCATATCCAAACTGTCCGAGAAATCAATTGAGACCCAGTCAGCATTATTTTGGAAGAACATTTTAAACAAAGATTTGGGTCCTTTACTTAAAGGTCATAGATGCCAGACCACTCTGTTACGCTTGCTTAAGACTGGAGGAAGGAAAACAAATATGTAGCTGCAGTCCTGGTAGACTTATCCAGAGATTTTGATTGTCTTCCTCATAATATTCTTATTTGCAATTTAAGGATTTATTATATGACAAATGACTCAGTACGGCTCTTACTGAGCTATCTGTCGAATCTGTGTGTGTGTGTGTGTGTGTGTGTGTGTGTGTGAGAGAGAGAGAGAGAGAGAGAAGGGGGATGGGGAGTGTATGCAGCTGCTATTTATTTTTACATCAAATCTCGTATCGTTTGCTGTCTCAGTAGGTTTTCACAATTAAAATTCCTCTAAATATTAAATTTTATCTGGGATAAAAATCATTGTTTTGGATTCTCTAAACATGGGAAAATATAGGGAATATTAGTTGCTGTTAGTGAAGACTGGCTTGCTAAAAAAAGAATACAAATACTATTGCAGATCGATTTCGGACGAATGATGGTAAAGACGAAATTTTCTAAATATATTTCTTTAGTCTGGAACCGGTTGATAGTAGTACGACTAAATTGGCGACTTTTTTGTTTCAGTCAGGCAACATAGTTCATGAACAAAATAGTGTTCCTGCAAACCTTGTAAACCGGTTTAGGACAAAATTTTATATGACTATTTGTTTTGTCCGATGATGATATATGTGTCACCTGAATAGTGTGCCCTTTCACACATATACTCAGGGTTTATGTTCTAATCTAAATCAGAACGAGCTCGCCTCTGAAGATAATGACGCAATTTATTTTTGTAAAAACCACTTAAGTATAAACTTGATTGTAAAGATTTAATTGCATCATTTTTAAAGTTGTAAACGAGCTGCTGATAGGTTCTGAATTTCAAGTCTTCCATTTGCCATTAGTTAAGTTTCAAAGTCTTTTGTTCCATTTCCAATTAGTTAAGTTTCAAAGAGTTATGTTCCATTTCTCATTAGTTAAGTTTCAAAGTCTTTTGTTTCATTTCCCATTATTTAAATTTCAAAGTCTTATGTTCCATTTCCCATTAGTAAAATTTGCTCTCTACCATCACTGGGTTAGCAGCAATTATTCACTATGGTGCATCAGGTATTTAATCAAATATCGCGTGATTTATACAGCATCGACTCAGTATGTTATCGATGTCTTTTACGAAATTAATCTTTGCAATAAATTAAAATTTCGTGTTTCACGACCCAAACGACTTGATAGGGATGGCTGCGTAGCTTTCAATCATTTTAGATAAAGACATTAACTAATCGATATTTGCGGAATGATGTCTCAATAATAAAAATCGAATTTGTCCTGCAGCTGCGATACAATACTATTACCAGATATTGCAAATAATATATAAAATAGCTCAACGTATTTTGTTCTCTAAAGAAAACCAACAATAATACTTCATTGCGTTATGATATCTTCTTTAAGTTACTGCTAGAAAAATACTGTAATGTACAATTAATTTTTTAAACTTCAAATTATCTTTGAGTTCCCCGTTTCTTTTAAATTAAGGAAGTTGGACATTATTAGGATTTTTAAAAACGCATTTCCTACAGGTATTATACTGAGAGGATCACACTCGCCCACCGTATATAAACGTAACTCAGGATCGTTGAATCTTCTGGATTAACAACTACAGTTAAACTTCAATAACTATTGTATCAGTCACTTGAAAAATCGGTACCAAATTCGAAACAACTGATTTTTTTAAAATGTCATGCGGCACGTCAAGTTTAGAGATTCCGTTGCATGTGTAATATCATCGAGAAACATCTTAAAATAATATGCTTCAAAATTTATTCACAGTTTCTTTGAAACATAAACGTTTCAGAGCAGTGAAAGACTAATCATTGGAGGAAGTTTAGTAAAACTCCTCGTGCGCCCCCTTTTGTTCCCTTTATTGGAAGAATGAAGTTCACTGACTGATGCAAAATTTGTGCAGGATCTTTGCACATGTAGTGCTCTAATGCAAAGTTTGTGTACAATGTTTACACGTGTATGGCTCTAATGCAAAGTTTGTGTAGAATCTTTACACGTGTAGATCTCTAATGCATAGTGTCTTCACCAGGAAAAACGTCGGTCTGAAAATCTTGGTAACAATAAAAGTGAAAAACAAATGGGGTGCGTACGGGTATTAACAATATCCCATAGGTTTGTATAAATATGTCTCTTAGGGGACAAACGGACAGTTTTGTTTTAAAATTGTCTACAGGTTTGAAGTGGATGACCTTTCTTTATGTTGACGTACGGGAAATCCTATGTTAATGTTATCATTGGTTTAACATGTTGTAGACGATATGTGGACAAACGGGAGATATGTCTTAAAAAGCAGTAAAAATGTAGATTGGCATACGGAAAATTGACATGCGAAAATTGATTGTCGAAATATGAATAGTGACAAAGGGTCAACAATTTGTGATAACAGACGGGAATGGTAATGTTAAAGTTTTTAATTGCAATCGAATACACAGACCTACTATCCAAACACATATTCTTACTATCCATCAATACGCTTTTTCATTACTATCCAATCACACACAGACCCTACTATCCAACGGAGAAATGTAGGATTGTTTATACACACATTATACTTACATATATTACAATATACTATCAGACAAGTGTGGGGTAGAACATATTATCCAGCACTCTCTTTTTGTTTACTATTTAAAACCTACCGGTAATTTTTAGTACTATCCTATACTATCCAAAAATGCATGACCAAAAAGACGGAGATTAAATCAAACATGCTATCCAATACACATTTTTAGGTATACCATCCAGCACTACTTTTTGTTTATATCCAGCACAAACCCATATTATCCAACACCAATTCTTTTATTGCTATCCAACACCAACTTTTTGAATACTATGCAACACCCATAAATACTATCCAAAACGACTTTTGTAGTGTCTGAAATCCCAACAACTCCTATCCGACGAAAATGGTATGGTGTAAAAGAAGGGGGATGAAATCACAAAAACATATTATTCAAAAGCCGCTTTTATTAATATCCCACACCCCTTTTTCTTACAATCCAACGCACACCCCTCCTATCCAGCACCCGCTTTTTTAATACTCTCCAGCACCTACGTTTTGAGTGTTATATATCACCTACTTACAAAAACGTCCAAATAATAATACTAATATATTTCACGATTTAGGGAAGACAATTTACAAATGGTACTAATTCAGCTGCGTTATTACATATTGTAATCAGCAATCAGCAATAAATCAAAATAAAATTGCAATGCTCCAGCCACTTACTTTATAATTACAAAGTGTTGTGTTTATTGGCCTCATCCTGAAACTCATCATGGCTCCGAATTACAGAGAAGCGATTCTGCGTACACTCGTTTGTTAAATGTAATACCGTTGAAATTCAATTTTGCACCATAGGAGAACAATGAAATGCAAATTTGTCAATAGTTTCGGAAAGACTGCGTAAGCAGAGACTCAAATAACGCATACAGTATTGAAAAGACCCATTGCATTGTTTTCGGTGTGAAAACTTAACGTAATCTCTTTTATCATAAATTTTGCCATCAACAACAGTGAATTTGATCAGGGTTAAGTATAACACGGACTTTAAGCCTTTACATTCCAAATGAATAGAAAGACTGCTGCTGGAAGTCTCGCTGAAATATGTTTGTTTCAGATATGAAGTTATTCCGTTTTGCTGTCGAGTATAGACTGAATCACGTTGAAAATGTTCGATCTATCGATACTGTTTCTATCCGCGAGGTTAAATTCTCAGGAAGTAGTTACTTGGAAAATTTAATGTAATCAACTCATAACAAATTATATCCTATTTTTTACAAAGTGGACAATGGATCCATACTTGTACTCCTAGGGTATAGTTTCTCTAGTCCACTTCGACTGGAAGAGTTCAGTCAGTTTCTGTGCCATGCGCAAGCCTTTATAGACTTCTGCTGGTACATCATCCGCTCCAGGTGCTTTACCATATGACAGCAAATCAACTGCTTATAGTTTCAGTCAGCGTTGAATGATCAGCAAATGATGTGCTGATTTCCACTTGGTGTTGTCGATCGATGAAATGCCTCCTCACTGATAGATGATTATAGATATAAGATGTTGCTTAAGTGTTCTGTCCGTCTTTGTAAGATCTTTTCTATGTCAGTTAGTAGTGTGGTGTTGTCAATAGTAAGTATTGGAGATATTCCTGATGAATGTGGTTCGTAGATTATCTTCAAAACATCACAGAAGTTTTTTGTGTCATTCCTATTTGCGTAAGACTGAATCTCATTTGCCCTTTTGCTCAGCCATGAATCATGCAGCTCTCTCAGTTTGTATTGAGCAGTCTTCTTGACGTTGTTGACGGATGCCTTCTTTTGTAGCTGATGTATTTCAGTCAATAGTCTCTGTATGGCAAAATTGTTCTCGTTAAACCAATCTTGATGTTTACTTGTGGGATCCCCGTCAGGTACGGTATGCCGACCAGAGTTAAAAGTGAAGTAGGCAATGTTTTAGTCACCGTTACTGACACCCTCCTCATGCTACGGATGTGAGCAGTGATCCTAAAAAGGGCTGCTCAGTCGCCCAAGGGGCTGCCGAGTTCCACTGCTGCTTCGGTCCAGTGTAAAGAAATCCAATGTCATGGGCCACAGGTCTTCAGCTGAAGATCTCATTATATTTATTTGCCAATCACCAATCGAAACATGATTGGAAGATATATGGTTGTGGTGGGAATGGGTCGGGTGTGATGCCACAATTTGCACATTAGTTGGATTTAAGCGAGAGAAAGTTGTGCAGAATCACCCTCACTTGCATGTCTGAATCCAGCGGCACGACAATGTCGAGATGTCTAGAGACGAGTCCGGATGCAATGGATGGCCATCAGGTCCTACTGCACAGCTGCCTGAACCGCCACAGAGGACTTTACAGTGGGAGTTAGGTGTAGCTGCCACCTCTGAGTCAACAGTCACAGGTAATATCTTTTAGTGTTTTCAATGGATGGACCAATAAAGCAAATGTATGTTAGCGTATCGCTACTGGCTGCACACTATGAACTTTTGAACATAAATACAAACTACTAATCTCCTCTAGCTAGTCTTCATTTTATTTAAGCTGCAAAATCTGGTGTGGGTTTTTTTTATTCTGCCACATCAAATGTATATTTTACCATCGTGTCTCTCATTGCAATATAAAACAGTGAAAATACGTCATGAATATGGATTTGATTTCAATAGGATTAGCTTATTGAACGTATAAACCTTTATCTGTGGATGGCATGGTGGTTGGGTTATTTATGATCAGCAAAGTAATATATCTATGGCTATCGAAAGGATAGTTGTATCTACTTTTGGTTTTAACTAAAATGCATATTATTCTTTCTATTTGGCCCGATATAAAAATAGTGCAGATAAGACCTCCAACATAGCCACGGTGGCGGCTATCATACAACATTGCATCTTAAAACCATTGCTTTCTACCCTTTTCTTGAAGGGATTGTCGTATCGACATAGGGTTTGCAATTAAACAATTGTTAAGATACTTAGTCGGTCAGACACCCATATTGAATGGTGCCATCTTAAAAAGCTTGTGATTGCAACATCTCTTGGACCGTTGGATATATCGACTTGGCGTTTTTCACAGAAGGAAAATGATGCCGATCCATCCTTCAATCTGAAAGTGTTAATATCACACTTTCTCTTGAACTGATAGTCCTGTCGAAAAGGGGTTTTCACTTAAATAGTTCGTATTATAAATAGTTGATTCTGTTTAAAAAGTGCGTAACTGACCTTATAAATTGGTCCACACGGTAATCGCTGAAAATCTTGTTATCGTTTCTTCTTCAGCATTGATTATTATATTGACACGAGGTTTACATTAGTTTGTTGAAAATTAAAAATAGCGCTATTCGAACCTATAATGAATATAGTTCCTGCTGCGGCCGGTTTTAATATCTGGCTATTGCTTCGCCTCCTGAACAGTGAGATAGTAGTGTCATCTTGTTTTGTTTTTATTCAAACACTTCTTCCTGAATGAAAATACTGCAGACATAACCTCTGAAAAATGATACTAGAGCTGTCATTGTCAAATTCTCTTTAAATCTATTTGCCCAGAATGGTCATTCCGATATCTTTTTCTAAGCACTTCTTGCAATGTACATTTTGTCCTGAATTAAAACTAACTCGGATGTATACAAAACAGATTGTCTTGAACTCATTGTTTCCTTTCAGAATGAAGTTAACGTTGGCACAATAATTGACACACTTTGCTTATTTGAAATTATTTCACGCATGTCAAAGACACGTACTAAGATACTAAGTGTCTTTTGTTGTTGTTTTTTTTGTTGGTAGACTTCAGTGTTTTGTGGGGGCTGATGGTAAAATATAAATGGCAACCCCCGTATTTCGAAGCGGGTGGAATCATCGATTATTAATAATTTATTTATTTCGTTGCGTCTTTCTTTCTTTCTTTCTTTAGGAGATAATTCATGAGCAGAAAAGACCGCCGTTACTTAATATTTCAGGCAGCAGCAGACCTCGGGAATTCGAGTTCCAGGATAAGATTCTAAGACACAGAATTGCAAAAAGCTTTATCTTCATAACATCATTTGAATAAAATCAAAATAGAAGCTCATGTTAAAAACTTTATTATCTAAAGGCCAGGAACAAATAATACCCACTGAATTCTATTAATTAGAGAGCTCCTTTAAAAAAACTATGGTCCTCCAACTACAAATCTACCAGTAAGTGAAAAGTCTTCGTATTTCCAAGCTCATTCTTTCTCTCATAAATTCGAGATAAATGTATCCAACTGATGAAAGTAAGTTTATTTTTCCAGAATTTCATATCATAACAAGAACTGCTTTTTTTAGATTAATACATATAACACATTTGCCAAAAATATAATAGGAAAATTAAAAGATTTATGTGAAATAACCGTTAAGTACGACATTAATATACTTCGCATTCATTCAATTGCATTCAGTGGTACTTAGAAAAATTAGCACCATGGTCCTTTACACATACCCATTCTTTATCTTTAGAACCATATAAAAGAAGCGCCGTGGTAATGTTACAGTCAATATGGACAAGTTATTCGAAGATAAAATCCTTCTTTTTTTCCTCGTTTGTAACGATGATTTACACGTCACAGATTCGTCAAGGATTAACTTCAGTGGAAGTGTTAAATTAAATTCTTTCACACCTGCCGGCAAATCTCTGCACACACTTGTGATATCTGATAAATTCGTGCACAGATGAAGAATAAAAAAGATGAGAATTCAATAAAAAGAAACATCACTCCAAATTACAGCGAAATATTGAAGTTGCATCACTCAGAAAAATATGGTTGTTGATTATTTTGTTCATCTAGTATAAGGCACGAAATCGAGGACTTTAGTCTGAAATTTCCTGAAAGAGGAAGAGTCTTTACTCCGAGGGAGGCCTAAAGGGAATAGTGGTTTCCTCGTTAAACAAGAAAGGGACCAGGTGGCCGTCTTGTCAAAAGAAAAACAGGTTTTAGTGCTAGGACGCACTAGTTCTGAAAGGGAACAGCAATAAGGTACGCAATTTCAGTTTTACGTAATATTCTATTATTTGATTGTTGTTATGCAAATGTGTTTGCTATGACTCGGTTTTCATATTATGTATCGTTTATTCAGTTTCATGGAAATGTGTTGATGGTAGAGTTGTTATGCAATTTATTTTAATTCAATTTCATGGAAAGTGTTCATGCTAGAATTGTTATGCAATTTACCTTTTAATTTTACAGTTATTAGTTCATTGGATGAATTGATTGCATGCGATCCAAATGTTCATTTTTTTGTGTAGGATTTCATATGGTTACATGAAATATTTCCTTTGTTGTTATGACGGTACAAATTATCGTGAGTCGACGATACTTACCTGATTATATCTGATTTTGTAATGTTTGAATAATCTTGTACGTTAATGATTTCTGTGAGTTACAATCTGTGAATTTCATGCAGTAGTAATCGAACATGTAGTTGTATATGTAAAACAATACGGCAATATTCGTTAGACGCTCAAGTGGTAATTTAAGATCTGCCGCTGGAAGCCAGGTCAATATCCTACCGTACTAAGTCAGAATTTACGCAGTGTGTAGATAGCCAACATGCTCTGACTAACGCGAGGGAATTTTGTGTACATCTAGAGAGTGAGATATACAGAAATTTAAGGGTAATTTTGTCCTTTAAGGAACAGCTTTCCGGGAGAGATTCGGGACAGTCAAAAGACAGAAGTCCGAGGAAAATGAAGGACGAGGTCAGAATAAAAGGACCAGAATGTCCATGAAGGGACAAAGCATAGAGCTTAGGAAGGATGAACTAGGAGGACGTTGAGGAAGGTGATGCAAACCAATCGTGGACATTGCGCTCTTTTCACCTCTCGTTATGATGATGAAATAAATCCAAATTAGACACTCCTGTTAAATTCTATTAACATAATCTAATTTGAATTCGAATTGCCGTTATTAATTTGTTCTGATTAAATTTGTTATTTTCTTGTCAAAGAGGGCTCATAGTTCTTTATTTCTCCCCAGTATTCTCGCTCAGTTCTCTATTGAAATTATATTCTTCTTTCACTGCCGCTAGACTATAATAGCGAGGGGTTCATTCTCTAGATAACGCCAGCCAAATCCAATTAACCACCCCTCTTACTAAGAGGGCAACGTCACACTGACCAATCAAACGGCCGCATTTGCATATATTTCGAGCACTATTTAAAAATAGAGAGTAACATTCCGTTACTCGAAATGTTAACTAAAGTTTTGTAATAGAAGGGCATGCTTTCTACAGTGGCATTTACCCGTAATTCTCATAAAGAAAAATTGAACATAGTGCTGTTTTCCTGTGTTTTTGTTTTAAACAATCACCTTGGAAACATACAATGCCTGCCAATATGTGCTGCATGCGAAATATAATAAATGTCTGCAAAAATGCGTGAACATAATGTTATCTTTTGCTTTTTTATGGACAGTTGCATCCGAAATATACTTTTCTCGCTGAGTTTCTGTAGTGTGCGATATCTAATACGTTTATTCCAAAAGTCATAAAGACAATGTTGTCGTTTGCTATCTTTTTTAAATGAAGAATTGCGTTGAAAACATGCTGTCCACCTAGTTTCTGTATATGTGAACTCTAAAACGTTCCCTAAAAAAACTGCTCAATTTCTGTAGTTTTAGAAACCCAAAACTTCCTTTGAAAAGACAGCTAGATCCTCGGAACATAAGAAGAAGAAAGATTTTATTATGTGACTTTTTACTACTCAATGCAAAAGATCCAAACCGTACTTTTAAAATCACAATGTAGCAAATGTGTATCCGTGTTAATCATGGTAATATGTACAATAGTCTACTTCGAATGAACGTAAATGTTGCAAAATCCTGTGTAGCCATATACAACGTATAACTTATAATCTAATATTGTTAATAGCAACATATCCCCAAATGAAATGGTTTTATTGACGACAAAATATAGATTGTTATCATTTATGAAAAATCATTTAATCCTAATATTTCATTGCATCAGAAAAAGCAAAATAAAATACCCCTCCCAGTAAAACAACTCCATCCAAAGAAAAATTAAATAAACAAACAAACAAGAACAAATGCCATTGATTACATGTCTTGAGATTGATCGATCAATATTCTTCAAGACATTCTTTAAGAATAAACTACTTACCTGAATTAATTGGCCATTAATCACATTACAGCTAAAGGAAGATAGCTAGTGAAAGGTTTGAGAAACGTATAGCATCTACGCTGTATCCTCGTTTTCTTTTAATTAATTTTTTTTACAACGAGTAGCATATCATTGATATTGCGTACATACTATACATATATTCTATTTATATCAAATACAAATACACATTTGCCCATTGAACATGAGTTAAGTTGATTAAAGGCCACTGTGTATTGACCGTGTGAATGAACTCACATCGCTGTCGAGTGTGTCCGCTACAAAAAGTAGTTCTCTGCCTTTGGTGGCTATTCACAATCACCTTTACATATTGATAAGTTGATTGTATTCTTTTGGAGTTTCTATTTTTATTCACATTGGTTAAATCAAAATAAGACACACTTATGATTTAAACATGATATATAGGTTTAATGAAGAAAGTAGCACACTACAAACACTGAACGCTCGGCCATTCACGTACTGGCACATGGAAATAAGTGTGGTGTAGAAACTAAGCGAAATGACGAACCAACAAAAGGTAATTAATTTATTTAACATATTTGCAGTTGATCTAAGTCATTATTATGCTTTAATTAACATTACTACCGACGACGAAATTCTCTCTCTCTCTCTTCCTTTGGACGGTTTAACTTATCATTTACCATCATTCATAGTTCCAGAGACACCATCGTGTGACACAAGCGAAACTCCAAATAAAAATCCTCTACGCTCGTCTTTTCATGGATTTCCTCCTGTATATTGCTACGCTAGTCGAGATCGAGATCGAGATCGAGAGAGAGAGAGAGAGAGGCGTCCAAAATTTCCAAAATTTAATTAATAGTAATTGATTTTTAGAACATTACAATATGTTAAGAAACAACAGCAATAACAAAGCATTCAATAAATTACAGCATGTGTTCCTTGTCACCAAGAAATTTACCGTATATTATCGACAGGCTATTGCAACGTTATATCATTGATTACATAAACACTGGAGATAAATCCCACGGGGAGTGTACACATACCGTTACGACGAACCATACTATTGTGGGTTACTTGGGGTAAGTTCAGTTTCAAGGTTTTCATACAGCCCAAATTCTTTTTCTCTCTCAAGACTTCTGCGTATGTGTCCCTTATGCATGAGAGTGGCGGGGGGAACAGAAGCAGAAAGAAGTGCAATTAAATTGTGTACCATACTAAATTCATTTAGAAAAGTGGTATCATTAATACTTTCATAGTGATTTCATATATCACTAATGATTAATGATTGGAAATTCATCATTGATCAATATGCCTAGAATCGACAACATACATTTTTAAGTGTTTGGGGATTGCTTGGATATTTAACTATGTACAAGATCAGTTTCTAACAAATGTCGATTATTTCAATAAGCGATCATCCTTAGTAAAGTCGAAATTAATAAACGAATATTAAATACAGAGTGAATTGTTATCTAGATAGGAGAAAATCAGTTTAACGATCCACACATTGACATCCGTTGTGCAACAAACGAGATAAAATGTTGTTCCATACGAATATCGTATGGATAGATTCTCACGCTAAAAGTTACCGAAGGACGTTGCAGTAAAAGTAAAATTTGCAAGCCTCGGAAAGGAAACTCTATTTCCCCCTGATGCTGATCAACACGTAGATTCCTGGCAAATGTCATGAGGCAGAATCAATTAACAAAAGGTTGGAAATCGCCCTTTATATTTTTTAATAAGTGGTTGTGCAGTTATAATTTCGTTTTTGTTTAATATTGATATTCGAAATACCTGACGCTCTTATTTAAAAATATGATTTCTTAGTGACAATGGGGTAAAATTTCTTGCGAGGAATCGGTGTCGTACAAATTTCAATAAAAATCTTCGTGGCATCATCGCTGTCGCAGTTGGAAGTAATTAGTGAACTGGAAAAGCTAAACAACTGGTATTTACGTTTTTTTACTCACCGCATAGGGGATAGGAGAGCATTAAAACACAAAATAAAAAATTCCTAGTTCAGCCAGACTAAAGTAAAAATATTACTTGATAGTAATGTTCCGTAACTCTTTTATTCAAACAATCAGGTCCCTTTGCTATGTGTTTATTGAATCCTGTCGTTTTTTTTTCTGTATTATGCATAGTTGTGATATCATTAGATTCATTAGGATAAAGTAATTTGAACGGATAATTGCGTCTTGTATGTGACAGACTGTTAGCTATTGCTCACACAATAATTAAGCATGATTCAGCAATTCTTGCCTTTAGTTGTTTACAAAATCACGTATTTTCTCGTACGGAAGGGACAACTACGTTATTTATGAGCAAAACAAGGATACTGGTGCCAGTGTTTATATTGCATACTAGCTCGTTATGACGAAGTGTCTCTACTTTTTGATCCAATCAATAAAACATTGTCCTGTTCTTGGTAGTCTGTGCGTGTTTCTTTTATACTAAAAACATTGGATTAAAATTATCTATTAATGTCTAATGAGTAAGTAACACATTAGTTGTTTACCTCTAATGTGTAAACTGATATAGTCTTTCATTGATTCCATTTACTTCTCCATGTCATGTTCCATAGTTCTATCTCACTGTTCATGGTATATTCCATTGCTGTATATATTGCTGGTTAGGGAATAATGAGTTCACACCTGGTTTTGTTAGGTCGCATACAACAGTAGAAAAGGCTATGACTTTCTATATAAACTAATTCGGAGCATCTAAAATATTTCTTCTGCTCTCGTCGTTCTATTTTTATACATCTTTTAATTTGTTAGCTTTTTCACCACCACTATGTTCAATAGCTGCTAATTTAGTATCGACATGTTGTCTCCATGTCGTAATGGCTTTCGAATTGATATCCTCCATAGGTTTGCATATCTGAGTATCAATTCTTATTTTTACAACATTTGTATTAGCTGCATCACATTTGGATACTGGATCTTTTAGAGTGACAATATGGTTATTGGTGTGTTGTAAGTCATGTTATAATTGGTTGAGTCAGTATAAATAAATTTATGATTAAAAGATTAAGAGTTAAAAAAAGGACATGAACAGAGAAAAAGAAAGAAACATGTAAGCTACATTGCAGAAACAAGTAAAAATTGTTGAAAACATTGACCTTAAATAGTTGGACATTTAACACAGTTTGAGAGAAGTTTTAAAGATATTGAAATGATAAATGGAAAAAGGATGAGACAATAGTTACCGAATATGCAAAGAGAAATGTGCAATACATGATATGAAAGATAAACAGAAATAACAATAACTATATCTAATATCGATTTATAAATAGCAAATTTGGTGAAATGCGTTGCTTTTCCTCCTCCATCTCAAATTAAGATTCCTTCACCTCCTCTTTCACATATTTCGTCTCCTCAATCTCCACCTAGTCTAACCGATTCATGTTTTAATACAATAAAAGATAATTAATATATTTTACTCATTATTTGTTTGAATTAGCAAAATAAAGTAGCAATCGTAATGCTTGACAGTATTAGTAGTCGGATACGTTGATTGCTAGAGTGCTGGCCAAATTTTGTGTTTTAATTTACTACATCATACTACATGTTCTAGCATCAGTGGTTTGTTAACTGCATTGTTGATCTAAGGTACAAACGAAGCACCGATTATGCAGAAAGGCTAATATCCATTCCACGATTGTGCTTCTCTTTCAGGCAAAGCACGATTCATATAGTAAAAAATATTATATGAAGGAAGCTTTTGATGCAGATATTAGTATCAATATAATCTATTGTTCGTTTCATTATAAAAATACTGTCTTTGAAGTTTCTAAGTTGCCATGCGTCATTTGAACACCTGGGTATCAATTCATCTTGTTGCCAGATGTAATAGTGGGTTCGGCAAAACCTGTGCGAAGTACATGATGATGATGATGATGATGATTCTCTACATATTTGTACGCAGTTTGTATTCCGTTTAGTCTTCTACAGTTTCGTATCGTGCTGTCGCATATTGTTTAAGAGCCATTCGAATACAGTACTTTTACTTTCTACAATTGGTATTAATGGTAGAGTTAACCCCAGTTTAAAAGATTCAATATTTATAAATTGTTGTGTCCAATGATCTGTACGTAGACTGTTTAGTTAACCATTCCTTCAATTCAATGTATTTTACATTTCTTTTTGTCCCGTTTAATTGGTTCACGTAATTTATTAACTGTTTGAAAGCAACCGGACTTCAAGAATGGTAATTATGTGTTAAATAATGTATTTATAGATCATTTAAACAACATCTAACTGAATAGAAGATAATTTGTCTTTATTAGTTATTATCAAGACAATATGATGACCGTCCAAAACACTTTTTCAGCAATCTGCAACTTTTCCAGTTGTTTCAAACGTATTATTTCAATGTTAAAATTTGCCATTCCTATTGTTAAATCTATGGCTTTAAATATTGACGTCATTTACACCGTGTGTTGTTTTAAATTGTAATTCCATCTGTTTTGTTGATTTAACGTTTATTTACCTTGTACAGTTTACAAGATCATCAAGTTGCACTCTAAATCGAGACGTATATAAACTTGTATACTTTATACATAATATATTTCTTCATCATACTGTACTGATAAAACCAATACTAATATGGATGATGTTTATTTCAATGCTTTTATTATTAAATATTGAAATCAACCAATAAGCATTGATTTTCTCGTTGTATTTATATTACCACGCTTTTAATCCAAACGTCATTACAATTGCATCAGTTGATAAATGTAGGAAAGATTTCTATTTGTCAGAAGATAACCATTTGATCAGGCCCACTTGCGATTATTTCTGTATTAACTGTGCGGAGAACTACTTGATACTAACTTCTATAAATAGAGTCTCGCGCAAAATAACTAATGTAAACACTGAATCGGAATGCATACACAGTGATTGCCATTAAAACGAAATAAAAATGGTGGGTTTATTTTTTATTTAGTAAAGTCAATAAACCAATCTGACAGTCAAATAACAAATCTTCTTAGTTTTTCTGGAGATAAATAATTCTTTCTTTGACTAAATTCGAGAAAAAAGGCCAATAAACTAAAAATCAGCCAAGAAGAACTTTGATGCTATTGTGTACAGCACTTCCACTGCGGCTCGTTACAAATTAATTTTTATTACTATAGGTAATTGGAAGGATGGATTGGGAGGAGGTGGTACAAAGACTAACATTATAACAATTGGACTGACAGTCCTACAATGTAAGACGCCTACTCTGATTTTTCGATGTGCTGTGGGTGGTAGAAAAATCGCATCTGTCCGGGTCGATGTCTTGCACTGTTTGATTATTGGACCATTTACCGATAGTATTAATTTCATTTGTACCTAGCCCCTGAAGGTAGCCTAAACTGCTAATAAACACGAAAATAGATTTAAAGAAACGAAAATTGGTTACTGACATTGTCTGGATAATAACGATTCGGCGAAGTCACACGAAATCTTGAGAGCACTAAATCCACGAGTCATTCGTTTGTCAAACAAAACAGTACATCCTTTACTTTTAATGTTGATCTTGTTAGATCACATATGCCACATTAAATAAAAGATGATGTGGAATGGTCAAAATCTCCAATGCCTGCTAATGGTAGAAATATTTTTTTATATTGACGTAAGAGATAAAAGATAATGAATACATTTTACTAATTATTTTTTTTTAACTTTGATCATTATTCTTCACGAATTCCTCTATACTGAATGAATCAACAAAAAAGTAGGAGTGATCGAGCTTTCTTATTTTATCAACAACTAGTGGGAACTCTGGGTAAAGAGAGATCAGAAATTATCGTTATCCTGCAAAATATCTGAGAAAAACTGCACTGCATATTTTTTAGACACCTTCAAACCTCTGGTTGAATTTTCGGGTCTATGATGATTAGGGAGAATAAAGTCCAAATCAGATGTACGAATGGATTGTTTACTTTATATAACAAGCGTTATTTTGCCAGATAACGTTCCTCCACCTTACAGATCATGAAAACCATTCCCTTTTTCTCATATTTAAAATATTTTCTAAACATAAATTGAAGTATGGAAAATTATTCTTATGAGATTTGAACAATTTCTGTGATATTGTGTTTTCAAACTTCGTCAGTGTTCACTGATACTGAATGATAACAATACTGCATTACTTTGACAAGCTATGAAAGCTGCAGGTTGCCTACAGCGATGGCTGAGATGGTCCGTTTTACATGCGTTATTTAAGAAGCATCTGAATTTTTGTGAAAACATGAGAAAGGTTATTAAATCTGGACCTATATTAATCACAATACATTAATCTCGAAATCCACGAGATCGGATAAACTTTCAGCATAGTAAATTTAATTTTATGAGAGAAACCAGTCTCGCCAAGTGAATGTGTGAGATAGCCCAAAATTCTGAGACTTTTCTTCACACTACGAGATATTACAGGTTTCTCGTTACTGTTTCTTATGAGTGTAAATACGTCTATGTGTATTCAGCATTTTCAGCTTGTTTTCTCCATGTTTATCGTGATTTAGTTGCATTATTCTTTACACATATAACTGCAGAACAAGGCATAACAAATTTTATTTTCTTTGCAATATCTACAAATTCATCATTCTTATTTATGTAGATCAGTAGATATAAAGGTACACTGATGCAGAATACAACCGGAATTTATATGACTTTCTTTTAATCATTACCAAAGCACAATATTAGTATTTAACTTGTATTGAATCAACAATCAAAGTTGTTCAGCTGATCTCCTCTATCGGTTGGCATCAATCCCGAATTCGTAAATGGTTGTCTGCCTGTAAACCTCCCCTGGTAGTAGGACAGTACTCGGAAAATTATCCTAGAAGAAAAACCAAATGGCTAATATGTGTGTTCTTCAGAAATTGTTTATAGCAATATAATAAGAAATATTCCCTAGTCATTGTGTACAATTCTATTGTCGACATATATGCATATTTGTTCTCGTATTAGAAATACCTTTTACTCTTAGCTTCACCAACTGAGAATAATGTATTAGCAACACTTTGTCAAAAGAAAATACATGTATTTCTTATGTTCATTAACAAATGTACACATTTATTTTCCCATCATCAGGATTTCTCATGAAATCTTTACTGGTAACAGCATCCACCGTTTATACTAAAACTAAAATCTATTTTAGTATTGGCGTACAAAACAATCATCAGAATCATTTCTTTCCATCTGCCATTCCATAACCTGTAGTACTAATGATGACTAACAAATGATGTTTTGAATACTGGCTTTTTTACAATGAACTTTTCTGATAAGTTGATAATTTGACGAAGACAAACTAGCATGCATGTGTTTATACCCTTCAAAGTGATTTTAGTCAGTATCTTTCAAATGATATTTTAGTGATTTCTGCAGTCACCTATAATTATGCTTGGAACGGTATTTGTAGAAAGTGAAAACTTCCCTTTTAATAATTGCATATTTTACTGAAGAGGGGTGTTTGAAAAGTTCTGATTATTTTGGTATGACATTTTTATCTTTGAGCAGTTAAGAAAAATAATACTGGTCGACAGACCCACAAAAAGTTCTAAAAAAATTATCTGCAGCTAAATGGTCAACACATCTGACACATATTCTTGTGACTGATCATATGTAAATGGCAGTGACGTCAAATGTCGGAGAAGGGTAGCAATTCTTCTCCTGAGCAAATAGCATACTATACAATCCTGGCGCTCCTTGGGTACTCTCTGGCTGAATTCAAAGCCGACTTCGATTAAGTTTGCGGATGTAATTCTCTGTCATATCCTATAATTCTGAGGCGGTTTCATTGCGCAACCCACGGAAGATAACCTTCGTTCTGGAATACCTTTCTTTGCGATTGTTGAGCGGGAAGAGAATACCGCGAGAAGGGCAACTGATAAAGATGCCCGATACACACATTGGAATAATTTCTTTTATCACGGGCATTAACTTAACAACTCTTTTTAATATAATGAAGAATCATTTGTAGCTCAGAAATGTTTGTGCAAGTGGGGTCAGCAGTTGCTGCCGGTTGATCAAAAACAGATTTGGGTTAAAATCACCAATAGCTACTCGCCAAATGTGAAAAGAGTGGCCAAAAACGTTTGAATGAGTTTGTCAAAGGTTATTAAAAATGCGTCTTATTTTTTAGACCCACGTTGGAGAAGATAATAAAAAGATCCGGCTAAGAGAAAACTACAAGAAAACATAATTCACTGGACGTAGTCGGACTGTCAACCGAGCTTTATATGAATTCTTTTTCGATACTAAAGTTATAACCCTCCAGGTATCTTTGGCTGACTGCCAGTGTCGCTGGACATTTGTATCCCTCCAAAGTGTTGCCAAACGTTGTTGAACACTATCGGAGTGTCTGTCCGCACAATGGTTCCCGAGGTATCGATGACAACGTACCGGCTCTTAATTAGTCGAAGTAGTGACATGCTTCTTGAAGGAGCACATTATTGAAACCTCTGCCCTGATTGAACTCCGCGTGAGATTTGGTTCAATCCCGTTATCCAAAATTCGTTGATGGGCAAACCATTTGAAAGCCGCCATGCGGTTGGAAGTGTAGTTGTCTATTGCTTGAACAACATCCCAAAAAGAAGCGAATACAAAACAGCATTTAATATTTGAATAATCAGACTGAAAACGTGGATAAAGGTCATTGAGGGTTTACTGGCGTAATATTCACTAATAAAGAACTTTGCCGTTCAGCGCACTAATATTCAGAACTTTTTAAATACCCATTGTAACATCTTTTAAAAAAATGATGAGACACATATAATACATGATTACTGTGGGTCGTATTGCAAATCCTGTGGGTCATCTCAAGGATATTGTAACCTTCAAAAAATTACAACCATTGTCTCAGTTTAAGTATTGTTTAAAGAACTGTCATAGCGCATTCGTAACATACTTACATCTAACCCTTTTGTTCCGTGTTCTACTCCTGTCTTCGCCAATGGCAAAGTAAAGCATACGTTCATCTAAGTTAGGTAGTTGTTTTTCTACTGGTTCCCCAGTTTCGATAAATGGACTTGGAAATAAATTAAGTCTGAATGTAAAAATGTTAGATACCTGATTCGGACTGTTTGGGTAGTGCTGGGCTTCCAGACATATACTGGCAAATCGTTTGTATTCCGTGCCGCCCTTCCCAATCACACCTCGTAAGTTACAGCCTGTATAAAATTGCACGCCAGGCTCTGTGGTGTACATCTTCATGGTACGTCCAGATGGCGGATGGGATACTCTTAAAAGAAACCACGTAAAGGACATACATTTTTTTCTCTTTGATATTAAATTTACCAGCGCTATAAGATCATGGGAGATAAAATGCATCGCCACATACTGTAATTGCAATTTATCTCTTCTTGTGATTTAAACGCTTAAGGCCCAGAAAACTGTGATTAAGGTTAAATAAGGAAAGTTTAGCAGATTACAGAAGAAGAAAAAAAAAACATTCTGACCACCCCTGTAATTTTTAGATGAAAATATTCTTTAGATGTATGTCATCACAGTTATTAAAAGAAAATCATACATTTTATTTGCCGAAGATTTCTTCGCATAAAGAAGAAAACGCAATATATTCTGACTACCTATGCTTTTTTTCTACAACTGGAATCAGGTCACAATTAGTACTTCCAGTTCAGTACCAATGTAGTTCTAGTCTATTTTTAGAACATTTTTCCTCTCTCATTTTGGTGGTGATAGAAGAGTTATATTAATGCATTTTTGGTAGGGATTTAAAGCTAATTGTTTATTCTTGAGAATATGAGCTCAGGGTGTGGTTTTCCCTGTGTATTTCGGCGACAGTGTACAGTGAGTAATAAGGCCTTGGTCATGACCCGGAAGTGAAATCTGCGTTCTGTTTACATGCCGCTCTGCTGACAGTCCAGCTCTCAAAAAATGCAGGTCAACCTTTGAAAAGAACTTTACCCTGAAATCAGCTTTGAAGGTATTTTAGATTAACATATGATTTGTATTGATTGGCACACAGTGGAAAGGTCAGTATTCAGAAACAAATGTAGAGAACATATAGTAAAATTAATTGTGTTCTATGTCCAACTGGATAGATCTTAGGATTGACAGAGAAGTTGCAAAATGAAAAATAGTTCGATGCATTCGATCCCCGGTCGAGTCATACCAAAGACTTACAAAAATGGTACTAACAGCTGCCTCGCTTGGCGCTCAGCATTAAGAGGTTAGTGTTAGGACTGGTTGGCCTGGTGTCAGGATAATGTGACTGGGTGGGACATCATGCTAAATGTCTGCAGCATGATGCCCCAGTGCTTGACATCACTATAAACTGTCACACTGCAGACATCGTAGCGATATGACTGAAAAAATTGTTAAAAGCTACGTTAAAAATCCAAATCACACACACACACGCATTCGCAACTTCTCGGTAAATCCTTGTTTTGTAAACACCCGAACTGGTCCGAAAGGTAGCCAATGGCAGCTATCGGTACATGTATACATTCGAGGTATGATCTGTAGGACTGACCTAGAAGTTGCGAATGAGGAAGAAAGTATTGCGTTCATTGCTAGTTTTCTCGGCTTGTAACGTCTGCAGGGAGAAAAATATTGACATATAAAACGGTAACTCAGTGGCCACAAGGAAGGTAGTTTTGACACAGCAGCCTTGGTTTTGTTGGTTTTAACGCCATTTTCAGCTAATGACAGACTATAGATAGCGGCCAGTATATTTTGTGGAGGAATAACCCGGGCAATCTATCCAAGGGAAGCAACCCACGATGGCCAAGTCGAAACTCGAATCCACGTGGACGGAAGTGCAATGTGACTGATCTGAAAATTGGGTTGCCTTAAACCATTCGGTCACTCGGATGAAGTCGAGCAGAATCTGTGGAATTCAACCAGACACAAGTGTTTGAGCCGTTGTCTTTTGATTCTTTTACCATAGTTCCCCCCCTCCCCACCACCGATATCAACAGTAATCAAAAATATGTAAAGTGAAACAGAAAAGGGGCACTTAAATTCACATTTTGAAACACCTCAGAATGTCAGGTGTGAATAAGCCCACATTCCCCTGTCTTGACGTCGTTTTCATAATGTTACATTATTGTCCAAATCCATGTATTTGATATAGGCATTAAGAATCTAATACAAATTATAAAAATACAAAATACAATTTAAAAAAACCAAAAATCCCCAATATAAGAAGAATCTCTGTCAAGTTGCTGTATCAAGGCTACCGTTTATTTTTATATACAGCTTTATTGATGATTCAATGGGTTTGGGCAGTACCTATTTGAAGCTGACACAGATTCAACCCTAAAATCGATTAACAAGAAGAAGAAAAAAAGTTCAAACGTATAATGTTCAATATGTGAAAATTACATTTTAATGAGGGTTCATTTTGAGGGTAACGTTACCTTTCATAGAAAATGCTTGCTAAGTGGCGCTCGTCCTTGGCTTATTATGCCACTGAGCACAAAACATTTTTCCTGTGCATATTTTGCAAAATGCTGTCTCAGTTTGCTCAGTATTTTGTATGCATCTGCAGAATTTGCATACCTTTGATAGTGGAATTCTGATCTGACTTACCTTAACTTGCCAGCATTTTCGACAAACTGAACATAGAAAAAGAAATTACAACGTAAACAATGCAATCTGTGATGCAGTTAGCTTTTTATGAAAGAGTTGTCTACCTGGCAACGTATTTCAACTTTCCTGGATCGCCAGCACAGTAGTTCAAGTCAAAACCAAATCCACCTGGGACTTCGGGAATCCGTTCTCCGAGGTCGGTTTCCTTTGTGAGGTCTAAAGCAGTGCCCTTCACATCGGCGATTGTCCCTGGATGTTCGAAAAAAAAATATACATGGTTTTGTAAATTTCGTAATCTTTTTCTCGCAAGTGATGAAGGCTAAACTTTACATTGACAGAAGAAAGCACCACTGCAATGATCGATCTAGCATATGAAAACACATATAGTTGAGACAGCACGAGGCGCATAATGCAATGCAAGCTGATTATTCAGCAATTAATGTCCCTAACAATTATGATGATGTAAAAGAAAAGATACTCGAACTCTGAAGACTATAGCACATTATGTTTGTCATCTGCAAGTTATAAAACCTTCTGAGGGAAACGAGGCACAGTATGGCTTCCTAAAATGGCTGAACTGACCCTGTGCACGGTGCTCCTCGACTTCATCATTTTTCATCGAGTTTCCAGTAGTCTCCATGAACACATTCTAAGGACGGCTTCATGAACCATCACGGAATTTAAATTTTTAAATGTTATGGAAAAGAAACTTGTGGGATGCTTTCAAAGTGGATTTTTTGCAATGAAAAACAAAGAAAACATAGAGATGTGTGGGATGGATGGGGTAGAGTGTGTAATTCAGCTCAGTGTTAAGGCATGCCGTGTCCACTTATATCCAGCGACATTACTCTCAGCCCAGGATGTGAAACATACAAAATCCACAACATGCAATTTGCGGTCCAATATCTCACCCAGTCAGGGGTTGTGTTAATTGTATAATTCACCTATAGAAATATAAGACACTGAGATATATTGTACTGAATGATTAATGTCCTGGCACAAACAACGCCTAAAAGAACAGTAGCTTGACAGTAATGACTCCCTAACTTACAAGTGGTACGAGGCACACTTGCCATATTTCCAGAGCAGAAAATGTAAATTTCCAAGAAGGTCATAAATTAGAAATCTCCTCATAGACACAGAACACTTTGTTATAACTGTACCGCACATTATCGTACCGTAACGTTTTCAAAATTCGAAATGATGAAAGTTAAATGTTAAACGTGTAAAATATATTAATTTCTTATTGCCCTTTTCAGCTAACATCCGTCAATTAAATGTGATAATACAGTAATAATGTCAAATGTTTTCATGTTTTATTTTCTCATGCGTGGAACGTATTGTAATAAATCTGGTTATAGCGCCCTGTTTTAAGGAATTCTTAGATTGTTGTGATTACTTGTCTGATTATTGGAATTCGGTGCAATAGAGATATTCCTTTGCCCGAAATAATTAGGCAATTACTAGGAGCAAACGTCACGGAGTCAAGTGTTAGTGAGTTTCCATGATGCCATGGTTCACTAGCAGTGGATTCAGGTCCAAACCGAATGAGTGTCGATGGAATAATAAAGTCCCTAATAAAATCTAGGACCGCTCATGTGGCCTTGTGGTTAGAGCGTCCGCCTCGGATTCGGGAGATCGTGGGTTCAATCCCCGGCCAAGTCCTACGAAAAGACTTACAAAAATGATACAAACAGCTCCCTCGCTTGGCGCTCAACATTAAGATGTTAGTGTTAGGACTAGTCGGCCTGGTGTCAGGATAATGTGACTGGGTGGGACATCATGCTACATGTCTGCAGAATGATGCCCAAGTGCTTGACATCACTATAAGCTGCCACACTGCAGACATCGTAGCGATATGACTGAAAATTGTTGAAGCTACGTTAAAAATCCAAATCACACACCCACACACACTAAAATCTAGTGGTGTACATTGATGGTGTGACTCTAATGGCAGTATTTACGGTAGGAAACCGGTAAATTACACAATGAAATCAATAAGAAGCGACTCGGCAAATACCGTTTATGTCGCCATGGTGGCAAACGTAGTGCAGTTATACTGTCGAAATGTGCCTGGAAACTATGGGTTGACTGGTCTAGGGTGGCGTAGTTAAAATAGTTCCCTGTGTTAAGGGACAGTTGCATAGTTTCTAAGGCGAGAATTGACGGCGGTACGGAAAAGCAACGAAGAGAGGCAGTGAAGGTGTGCGGTTGGTGCATATTGGACAGGTTGTGAGATCTGTGGTCTTGTCTTGATTAGAGTAAAATTTAGGTATAGAATTGACACGTCGGGCTTTGTAATTTACAACTGAAGTTGTATGGAGGTCAATGGAAAGTTGGGGTAAACTTACGACTTCTAGCGAGAATCGCGCGAGGGTTTGACACCGCTCGGTCAAGTAAAGACCCTTGGCTTGTAACAGTATGTACTTATTGTGGACAGGTCAACCCATTTCCCTCATTAACATATTCTTATTAATACGCGGTATTTACAAAACAATAGCCAGTGCTCGATACGCTCATTGTGCAACACTTGCACCACATACAAATTATAACTTTTTTCTTTATTCTTGTTTCTAAGAGCTGCATATATTTATGAACTGTTTATTTTGTCCACCAGATTCCTCTTTGTTACCTGACATAACAGATAGTAGATCAAGAGTGTCGTATATAAGCCCGGGGGGTTGTGAGGGATACGGCCCGGTAGACTCATTAGCCCGGACTGCAGACCATGTCTCTTGTTCGTGTCAAATTAATATGCATACATTATTTAAAATGCATATGGCCCGAGTAAAGTACATTTTATATCAGGTCTGACCCGTCCTAGCAAATGAGTTTGACATCCCTGAACTTGACCTTAATTAAAATAAAGGGAAGAATATGACTTGGCACGCAGCAAGCGATAATTGAATGGACCTGGCACAGCAGTTCGGAAAGGTTGCTGATACCTGCTCTACATCAAAAACGTATAATCCACACATCTAGATTATACATATTGATGCACGATGTATAATGGTACCAACCACCATGAATCGTAAGAATACGTACATATCAATGTGAAAGTAACTCTGATACAAGATTATCCAGTAAGTATATATGTACTATGAACTTTGACCCTATTATATTCTGCAACGATCTGGATGAGGCTCCTTGGTTTCGGAAAATTGCGTTTGATAATGTTACTGATATGGTTGACGCCCGGGACAAATTATTTCTGCAAGTCTCGAATAAACTTAGCATTTAAAAAAAAAGAGTGACAAAATACCAGGGTGGTGGAATGAAGATAGAAATAATGCAATCAAAATCAGAGATAAACCTAAATTTCAAATCTGAACTTTTACAAAATATGGTGAAATGATAGAACTAATCTTATTAAAAAATAAAATAAATAATCCCACAGCAACAAACTGAACTAATGTATACATACACACACACGCGCGCGCTAATTTTGGAGATATTTAACGCCAAATATTTCAGACATGGCAGATAGCAAAAATATAGGAAATCTTTATAATGAAGTCTTCACTAATGGTGCAAAATAGAAAACATTAAATCATCTAAACAATCCTATTATGACTATAGCTAAAAACTTGTACCGTATATACTAGCTTAAACGTCGGGTTCATCTTCAACTAAGATCCTGATCTCTTGGTGAATAATGAGCCGGCTGATCAGGATATACGATATTTGCTTTCCTTCTAACACACTGCAAAGACCTAGATCTGCCAGCGCATTATGTCACGACAGGTTTGTGTCTATTCAGTTTGCTCTTGGGTCCGACTTACACGCATTGGTTTTGTATCTAGCGAACTGCCAGAAGTTGCAAGATTCCGCACCCAACCATACCCCACCAAAAACATCAGGTGTTCTCAAATTCCCGAAATACTGATCATAACAATCAACTGGACTTCATGAAATTAGCGTGCAAATGTTTGAAAAAGTTGTGATTACATCCAAGTGGGCATTACCTGCACTTTGAACTATGAATTCAAAACTAGATTCGTTCCAGGCCAATCGAAACCGCTATTTATTCTTTCCTGACTGTCCAAATGAAATGTCTACACTCATTTTTGTTCCATTTAATCAACATATAATTTCTTATCTAAATATTATTCAGGTTTCAAAAAACTCCACTCCTGTCCAAGGGCTTTAAGAAATATTGCTAATGCTTGGTATTAGGAAAGAGTGATTCCTACCACATTACTGTAGTGGTTCCTCAGGCACCAATTTTAGGACCCACTCTTATTTGTACTGTGTATGTATGCTATCCACTTAGTGTCTGTCCATCCTGATACGTGTATGCATACGGGTAACACAACTACTCAAGATGTACATACTAATATTTAGGAAATGTGGAGTAAGCTGAATTCTGACATGTAAAACTTTTCAACTTGGTGTACGAACAATACAATCTGCACAACATATTTATAAAAAAAAACAATGCCTAAGTTTTACTAATTGACATTTGCACAAGTTGATAACACTCTATCATGATATAAACAACTCAGCTCGATAGATAGAGCTAAATGCAATAAAAGAGCCTTCAAGTACAAAGTTTTTAATGAAAAAAAAACAGCCTGGCAGCGGAAAGACACTGAAACTTTTAAACGGAGTTTTACCTACAATGGTGTTTTAAATTCTGGATCATTGTACCTAATGATATTAAATATTGTGCAAGCCTTGCTGCTCTTCAACACAAATGTAAAGCACTTGAAAAAAATCAAATTTTATAGTTTTGAGGAACTTGCCAAAATTGTATTTCCTTCAGTTTATGATATTAATGTAGTTCACGTATTGTATGGTACAAGATGTGAATTCTCTCCATTTTAACTATAATACATGTCCATTTCAATTGGAATACTGTCTATTTGATTTGGAATACATGTCCGTTTGAATTGGAATACTGTCCACTTAAATTGAAATACTGTCCATTTGAATTGAAATACATATCTATTTCAATTGTAATACTGTCAATCTGAATTGGAATACATGTTCATTTCAATTGGAATACTGTCCATTTCAACTGGAATACTGTCCATTTTAATGCATCTCCACCTTTTGTGAGATGATCCTTTGACTCAAGAATCCGTCAAGAATAAACAGAGTTTTAAAAAATATTTTTCCACAGATAAATAGGTGATTACCATTGTCTAAAAGTAGGCAGATTCAGAGTGAAGATGGGGTGTAAAAATTAAATCAAACAAAATAGGATACCATTAGAAATAGGTTTCACTTGTGCATTATTGAATATTGGAGCTTATGTGTTCGTATTTCTTTGAGTTTTCTAGTTTCTTTCGTGAACGTTTGTGTGCTTATATATGTATATGTATTTGAGTGCGTATATTTGGGATCTGATTCACAAAACTTTAAGTTCTTGTTAAATTTTCACTTTGCATTCTAAGAAATAATATTTAACAAAACTTGGATTTTCGCTCCTTTCATTTGCTTAATTTAAGGCCATTGAGTCGTACAGTGTAAAGTGAAACCATACTAGAATTCGGAAGAAATCTAAATACAACGAAATACATCAGCTATAAATACATACCTAAGGGTATAGTGTCACTATCCCCCGGCAGGTATTGATCGACATTTATTTGAACCATGTGATCCTTAAGCGTTCCAGCATCCTACAATAAAATATTTTAGATTATAAACCAATAAAGGAACAAGGAAAGTGGGGTATTTTAGAGACATATTGTGAAAGAGCAACCTTACACATAAGGCAATGAGAATACATGAAGTATTGTATTAATCCAGATACGTAAACGTATTTATGAGGAAGACCTCTGATTTCGAAGATCAGATTTGGATATGCAATGGATCAATTTGTTGATTCGCATTAATTTACATATAGAACATAGGACAAATGTCCTACCTTCCAAATTACCGTGCAACTAAAAATAAATTCTACCATTAATTAAAGGGACCCGAGAGAAAGCAATGGCGAAATAGCTGAGATCATATTAGGGCGTATGAAAAGTAGAATACCATCATCACATACTCAGTGGAAAGAAAAATAGAACTTGAAACATCCATACCGAGCGAAAATTTATTTTTGATTCTCTCTGTTCTTTGTTTATATCTATTCAAGTGAAAAATTGTGCACATACCTGTATCTATAACCGATAATTAAAATAAGGAATTACTCCTCTGTGTGTGTGTGTGTGATATTGTTCGTCTGTGTGTGTGAGGGGTTAAATAATCGACTGGACCCTATCTCCGTTCTTTGATCACACATTAACATAGCGGCTCGGACGAGCTTCATTAACACGTTATCGGAATACAGCGATGTCTTGTAACGCCGCCAGCTGAAGTAAAGAATTCTTTAACCCACCCACCCCTTGTAACAGGTAAAATCTTCAGATTCTGCACTAAATCCATTGTAGAGAAAAGATCGCAGAAAATGCCATATAAACTGTGTGTGGTACAGTTATTAAGCGTGCGGATTTATTATTATTATTATTATTATTATTATATATATATATATATATATATATATATATATATATATATATATATATATATATATATATATAGAGAGAGAGAGAGAGAGAGAGAGAGAGAGAAGTTACTCACATGTCCTGCCAGATTGAAGTAAGCATGGTTGGTGAGGTTAAGGACCGTGGGTTGGCTGGTAGTGGCTGTGTACTCCAAAACCAGTTTGTTGTCTTCTGTCAGTTCATATGTGACAGTTGTAGTCAGTTGTCCTGGATATCCCTCCTCGCCGTCTGCACTGACATAGGTCAATACTACTTTGTTGTTTTTGACTTCCGCGTCCCAGAGTTTCTGGATAATCAAATTCGGGTTAGCGGCATTTTGAAGGAGGAAGAATTTTCACAATATAAATCATTTGGGTTAATCGATGTTTATTAATCAGTCACTCGATGATGTTCTTTGTAATTCATGGGACTGTAATTCTAACTCAAGAAAACGCGCTGACACGTCGTTTAAAAACCAATCGGACGAGGTCAAAACGTAAGAAAAAGAGAACCAGAATCACTAGAAGGGACTGACGCTATACCAGGCAAAGAATCTTCAGAATTCAAGATAAGACCATACCTTTCTTTTAACAGCTGAGTTTTGAAACCACTTCTAATATTCTTCGGCGAAAACAAGATTTTAATATTAGCTCATATGGTGGACAAGTCGGATGTCCCCTTGGCTAAATTTCATCTAGGACAAAGTAGACATCATCGAAAGCCTTTGGTGAAAACTCATTTCATAATGATCATCAATTCATCGTGAGTAGTGACAAGAAGATTTTCGAGCCAGTGGTTGTGGCAGAAACAATGTATGTGCAATTGGCACCATTTTGATTTAGGACCAACTAGGTATTATAAGAAGTCTACCGGGAAAAACCCAATGTTGAAGAAACCATCTAACGTGGAGGAGTAGAGATAATATTTTCAAAATATCCATCATGGTGGCGATTTGAGGGTTACTCATTTTCATTAAGGACCAACTAAGCACCATAACATCCCTTGTCATGAAAACCCCATGTCAACATACATTTCCATTTAAAAAGAACAACTAAAGCAAGATGTTCAAGATGGTCATATATTGGATGTCTGATCAGTTCAATTTTATTTAAGGACCAAAAACAACAACAACAATAAAAAGCATTAAAAGAAATCTTTTGGCGAAAACCCATATGATATGAGCATAAATTCAGGAGAAGTAGTGATAACAAGATTTTCAAGCTGGCCACTGTGGCAGCCTTATTAGACATCGGATCGGCATCATTTTCATTTATGACTAAGTAGATATCATAAGAAATTTCTGGCGAAAGCAACATATCAAGAGAACTTTCTGTTCAAGAACAGTATTGGTAACATTTTTCATAATTGCCGATTGTGGCGGTCATATTGGACTTACCAGTTTCATTTGGCACAGACTAGACATCGTAAAAAGTCTTTTGGTGAAAACCACATGTCAGTATGACAATCCGTTCAGAAGGAGTAGTGACACAAATATTTTCAAGATGGCAGCTGTCATATTGGATATCAGACCGGCACTATTTTGATTTATGACCAAATAGGTATAATAAAACGTTTTTTTTTTTAGTGAAATCTTGATGTGGCCATCCATTCAGGAGGAGTACCAATAACAAGAGTTTCAAGATGGATGTCCAAGCAGCACCATTTTGATTTAGGACCCAATAGATCATCTGGTGAATGTTTTAGTAAAGTTTCATGGTGATGCTCGAAATAGTTTAGGAGGAATATCGATAACAAACAAACGAACGGACAGAAGACGGCCTGCTGTATAAAGACCAACCAATAAACTCTTTCAGTAGAGTTAAAAAGCAAATATACTGGAATCATGCAATGAAATTCATTCCATATATCCTACTGCGTATATTTTCCAGTTTAAATAGCAACACAATAGTAAAATTCAGAAGTAACACAGTAATAGTTTTCAGTAGCAACACAATATTAACTTTCAATAGCTATACAACAGCAACTTTCAGTAGCAACACAATAGCAGCTTTCAGAAGCAACACGATTGCAACTTTCAGAAGCAACACAATAGTAACTTAGCCTCCAATAATTTGCTAGAAACACACGCAACGTATCGAAAGATTTATAACTTCCTGAAGGGTGTTTCAGAGATGTGTGTGTGCGTGTATGTATGTATGTGTATGCATGTATGTGTATACATCTTTCTTGGAGTGCGTGCTTTTATGGCACATCTACACTTTGAAAGGCAGGCAAAGTGCATAACGCAGGGAAATACCAAGAGAACCTATCAGGGCTGATCCGGTGGTGAGAATCGACCCTGCACTATCTGGTCACTCTAAACCATTATGGCTCCCCTCAGCGATTTGTAGACAGGCCCAGGCTATCGGTAATCGGAGAGAGAGAGAGAGATGCAGTATCGCATTTGTTTTATTGATCATAGAATGGGGTCTCTAGCACTTGAAGTTAGCACTTGAAGTTTAATCATCAAATTCTCTGAAATCAGCAAGGACAATGCAATTCCAATGTGATTTAAAGCATATTTGTTCAAGATCTTCTTCACAGAAGAGAACTAGTTTCGGTGAATTTAAAACTCGGTTCTTTTCATCGTATTTCTTCAACTCTGAATGTTTAAAACCGATAAATGCAATCAAACTATCAGAGTAGTGGTGTTACTGATAATAATTGAAAAATTTATGTTTTTAGAGTATAGAGCACAGTTCAGTTCACGATTCAAATAGCCAGATTCCTAAACATACAAGCTATTGTAGTCGCCGTAGAAAATGATACAGAAGCCATTATAAGCCTTTGCCACTACTGGGGCGACACCGAATTGTATTCGGCTATGGGAAATGCGAAGCCTCTCTGAGCCTTTGTTTGAGCAGCAGATTCGGCAGACCTTTTCATAGATACGTGGTTTGTCGAGCTTTGTTTCAGACATTATGAAATTTTCATTGTGCAGAATTGATTTCGTGCTCATCTGCAGGCTAAAGAAAGTCTCGATACCGAATGCAAACTGCTGCTTAGCGCTGTTATTTCGAATGGCGTACCCAACGGAGTTGCAGCGAATGCCAACTGCAGACAAACTCCAGCCGGACATGTGCACAGAAACACCACAGTTAATGTGGTGTCGGCACAGTCCCCTACATTTATCGCATCTACTTTTTATACATAACGCACCTTTGTTCTGATTTTGCGCGAAGATATGTTTCAACTCGCAGATCATTTTTCAGCCGAAAGTCATGCGGATCATCGATCGCAGGGTATAGTGTCATACCGATTCTCGACGAACAGTATGATATGCATGTTCAGGAGGGATCAGCGAGGGGTAAGCTCCTTTGTGGACACACACATCTAGCATGTTGCATTACTTACTGGTAAGTTGGCTTTACTGGCCGATTACTATGATGTGGCAGAACGAGTCTTACTCGGATATTAGTATGTTTCTGTTTCTGGTGAAATAGTGTCTTACATACCCCGACTGTAAGGCTATCGACAAAAACGTTTCGCCAAATACCAAACAGAGCTACTGTAGTAGCTATCGCGCCTGATACGTCCTGAGGACAGTACGTTTGGTTCAATTAACCCTGATTACTCGCGGGTTGGCTTAGGGGGTTCATGATGGTTCCAGTGCTCGATGTCGAAGTTGATAGTGTCGTTGTCTTTCACTGGATGACATCGAAGGTAACCAGACACATTTCTTGCTGTAATCCCACCGACTGACGTAGTACTGTCGTCCATTACGTCCGCGACATTCAAGGTAGAACCAGTGTAAGCTGAGGCTTGGCTTGCTACTTAACTGCGAGCTCCTGGATGCTCCCTTCACGAAGTTGATTCATAACCCACAGGAATGACTTGGAGCAGGGTGCTATTTTAACCACTGTGAACTGTATGCTGCATGTGTGCCAGCTCAATGAAACTCGAGTGATGTGAATCCAAAATAGGAGCGAGCAAGCTGAGAAACAGGTGAGAGTTTGGTTCAATACGCTTAATGCTGACCCTCACGGTCGCCTCGCTGAAGTACGTGTTCATTCCAGAAATGGCAACTTGCTTCCTTTTTGAGTGTTTCCTTGATATATTGCACGGGCATGGTGACCGTCAGGTTGGTTGGGATCAGGCTTACAACAATAAATATGTTGCTTCTAAGTACAGCCGAAATCTTGTTCCATCCTGGGCTAAACAAAATTTCCTAGAGCCCTACTCGTGTTCAAGAATATGTGTGTATCACCTGTTCTCGAACCACCTGCTTAGTTAGAGGATTAGTCTATATAACATTGTCAGAACCATGAAGCTAATGTATTGCTGCAAGTAATTCGTTTCAATACCGGCACTAATATGACATCGGTCTACAATGATACTAAGCGAGGAACCACGACGACTTTGTGAGAAATGGCGTTTCGTTCCAAGCCAAATAGTTATCGACATAACCTGTATATGCTACCGTGTGTTGAATAGAAGGAGAATTTGAACCACTGGTTTGGCATCAACTAGAGAGTAGTGGCTTTGCCAAAATCAAGTTCTGTATTGTACTCGTGGCGTCCTAAAGCAGTCATGGCACGGTCGTATTTAGGGTTGTTAAACTTCTTAACACAAGCACGGCCGCAAGTCCTTATAACGGTCACATGGCCATTTTTAGCATCGTCTTCCAAATTCAGACCAAACTTTCCCACTCCTTAAGATCTGCACGATAGTTCTCTAACCGCTTTTGGCTCCGTATATCAAAGCTCATAAAATCCATAGCATCCAAACTCAGGTAATGGTAGAAGTTGCATGGACATTTACTCAGTCTTTTCCAGTGGGACCTTTTAACAATATAACTTATAGGAAATATGACCTCACAGGACTGCTTATTCTGTGCTACCCAAAAAGACAACATGCAGGAACGGGGTGCAGGAGCTCCCAGTGGCCCCAATGGACATCGATAACACTATGGGTTTGATGGTTGGGTGACTGGGGATAGGTTAGGTGAGTGTAGGTGGGGATAGGGTGGACGTAAGTACAAATGATCCCTTTACATCTACTAGAATGAAGGTCTAACGTACACCAACTCTATAAGGAAAGAGTCCATAAGGACCAATGTTTTTTTTTTTATATCTCCGCCCATGATGTATGACCCTCAAATATCCAGATAACCGAAAAAGCATATACCTTGTCGAATCCTTCATTGCCGCCATGTAATGAAAACCTCTCCCGATTTAACGTGACACTGTATTCTTTTCCATCCAGCGTGAAACGTCCATTTTTAATTCTGTTTGCGTAGCGACCAACCAGAGCACCAAAATACGGTTTCTGCATCAGATAACCTATAAATATAAATGAATTGCTCAATGATTGGGTAAACCTTTAAATTGAACCGGCGCTCTACTTTTTGAGAACTATTTTCTTCAAACTTTATCCTCGATTTTTTTAAAATCGTAGCTACAAATCTTGCCACTTCATGATAGAGAACTAGAACTATTGCAGCGTAGCTGGATTGTTTGGTTTACTTAAAATCAACACTTAGTGAGCTTTCACTTTTTGGACAGCATCCTGCTCCTTCAAAATCTCAGCCGATGCAACCTACGAAGGCTCAAACTGACCGAACCCTGCCACCAGGTAGAGCCAGTAGGGTCATTAGCTGGACCGGTCAATATCAGTTCAAAAACACAAAAATATAAATGACTGTTGGCAGGACACAAAGTGACATTGACCTACTATTGGCTTGATTAGTGAAGGATAAGGAGAAGAAAAATGAGATGGTTATGATGGTGGTGATGATGAGAATTATAGTGGTGGTGGTGGTGGTGATAACATGGAAACATGGTTTAAAACTTTTTATTCCTAATTTTGTTTTATCATGGACAGTACAAAAAGGCATTGCCGTTAATAAAGCAGAGGATATAATATATTTGAGTAATTCAGTATTAGTAAGAAATCGGGATGAAATCAAATTAAAAGAAACAACATTTTCAAACTGATTAAGCTAATATTTTGGTGAACCCAAAGAGTCAGAGTTGAGAGAGAGAGAGAGAGAGAGAGAGATGAATGATGAATGATGTACCCTCAATGGTATCAAAGCCTAGGTTCACGTCGACCGTTTGACCAGATTTATCCGGCAGGAACATATGGGTTATTATACCTCCAAAGGAAATGACGTGAATCTCGATCTGATTGTCATTCTTCAAAATGAATCTGGAAAATAACGTAGTAAAACTCTGACTCGTGTGGACGAATTTAAGTTAAAAACGAAATAAAATTTGCTTTAAGCACACAAACATTTAGAAGCAGAATTTTATACATCTCTTTGTTATACATGAATTAGTAACAAAATATATGTCAACCAGAGTGCATACCCTGCCTGCATTGAATGAAGTGGAACGCTTTCTTACGGATCATGGCTGTAAATTGTTATCCGATTTTGTCACATTTTTGTGCTGTAACTATCGAGTCCTAGGAAAATATACCATCGCTCAGGAACACAAACGACAGATTTTAAAAAGAGAAAGTAGTGTGCGACCGCCAAAACGCGATTACCATAACAGCCTCCATGCACGAAGAAATACAATAGTCCCATGAAGATACTATTGGCTTTACATATGGGTTTTATTTCTCATGAAGGAAAGGTAACTCTAACCGAAGAACTGATAATTTGTCTTGAGATTGAGGACAATACACCTGTAAAACGACGGATGTCCAGATCATCAGAAGAGCACTTAATAGGTAACCTTGTGACCGATAGATTGTAATAACTGGGCAGAGAAGTCTATCCGATTATCCCTAGCACAGATACGACTAAAATTGGGGACGTATATGGGAGTGGAGGTATGGAAAGAAGCTTGTTTTTCGCAAAAAGTACTGGGCTGACAATGAGAGAAACAGACTCATAACTGCCGACAAACCATATACAACATTTATCTATAGACAAGGCATGAAACTATATATTTCTTCTCATACTCGCAAAAGGACAGCATGAACAGTTTACGGTAAGGTAGCTTTACCCAATGGTTCATAAGGGAGTTACAAAGAGACCACAGCACGCACTGGAGATTTCGTCGAGGCATTACTGGGACAGATTTCGGTCTCTGACGTCTCAAAATACGCGATAAAATTGGAAAGATGAGGTTCTGAACCATTGGCCATCTTAAGTATGTTGGAGAAGGCTGTCCAATAGCATTTAATAGTAGAAACCGAGCGTTCTCTTTCTTCGAACAGAATGAGAAGAAAGTCTGCCACTGCGGTCAGAGAGGGACACCTAGGATTAACGCGTTTCTAGCTGATCCAGTCTCAAAAGATTCTCCACTTTGCGTCGTAGACCTTAGACGTGGTCTGCCTCCCGAGATGAACAATGCATGTTGAAGCCTTGTTGTAAAATTTGTACGGTGGTTAAATTGCTTGAGATGAGTGGAGCTGGAAAATGGGGGCTGTTTGGAGAAGATACGACCTGTGCTGCTACGTTTGTCCCATCCTGAGGTACTATCATATGCTGGTCTACACCTTAGACGTGGTCTGCCTCCCGAGATGAACAATGCATGTTGAAGCCTTGTTGTAAAATTTGTACGGTGGTTAAATTGCTTGAGATGAGTGGCGCTGGAAAATGGGGGCTGTTTGGAGAAGATACGACCTGTGCTGCTACGTTTGTCCCATCCTGAGGTACTATCATATGCTGGTCTACACAAAGGTCTTGATGATCGCATAACTGCAGTCATTTGGGCCAGAGAGGAGCATTAGGAATGAGCTGAGAAGTGGAGGTCCTGACTATATGGAATACTTGTGGAATCATACTGAACGGTGGGAATCCGTAAGCGAACAGACGATGCCACCTTAAACTGAAAGTGTCAATGCCTAAAGAGGAGCACGTGGGCCTCCTTGTCGTTCGAGGTAACTAATGGCAGAGGTTTTGTCTGATGAGAGAATCACAATTCTGTACTTGTAGGGCTAAAACTACCTCCCTCAGTTTCACATTTATGGGGAGGGTATCTCCTTCCCGGGACCACAAACACTTCTGGTTCCAACAGAGCGCCCCAGCCCAAATATTACCTGATCCACAACAGATTGGAGTGGGGTTCGAGGACGTGAACTGAGACTTCGGCTCCAAGTAACCCACCAACTTAAGTGGTGGTGAAATTCTGAACCCAGAGAATTCAGAGTAGTTCCGTTATCTTATGCGTAGTTTCTGAATCGTCAGAACGTTAAACTGGAGAGGGCACACGTACAGTTCACACATATACAGTTTGTACAAGCTAAACATATGAAGTGCGGAACCTTTTTGTACCCATATTTCCTCACATTTTGAGACATTCCTGAAGGAAAAATATGTCATTACTAAAGCTAGCACTCTGAAAGAGACAATATTATGCATGCATTTAACTGAGAAAATTATACTGCCGAGTCGGTACAATAATGTTGTTTAATATATAGATACCATACTCTCCTTGGATTGAGGAGTTGTAGATTACAAAATTGCAATGCAATAAATTTATATGCAACAATTAAATGCACTACTGCCCACGTACTGCCCAAGCGAGTATTTAACAAACGCAGTGCCATAGACTTGTTACTGCAGTAAAAACAAAGATCAGTACTTCTTGAACAAGTAGTTATTTGAAAATATGCTGACGAAGCAGACCATTAATATTATTAATTGCCAAAAATAAGTGGACTGCCTAAGCAAGTACCAGTATTTGATAAATTCCACTGTTCATAAACAAAGGGATTTTAAATTCCGGAATCACAATTGGGTAGTGATATTTTACCCGAAGACGGTAGAATATAATAGAGTACTGTCAAAATAAGTAATAAAAATAAAATCAGGAACACAGATGGAAATACTTACCCTAATCTCCGGGTAAGCATAAAATTGGAAGTTTACAAAAGGACACCGCCAATTAAACGGTGCTATAAAGCCTATGTAATTTAAGAAGAAAGTAATAAAACCAACGAATTTTACAAGGACAGATAGAATAATTACCTAGTCAACACGTACATTTAGAACAATATGCCCCAAAAAGTATTCATACAAATAAACGAAGGCAAATTTTTCGAAAGTGATTTTTGCATTTCTTGACATGGTGGTCAGAGTGGTTATTGATTTTCTCTGTTCTAGACTTCTAGCACGTCCTATCAAGACTTCTTGCACGTGAGGTTAAACGAGGGGACTCGTCTCAGCAGAGGCGCAAGGTAATATTGACAACTAATGTGTTACCTGCTATTAAATTTAATAGTATGCCTTCTCTGTACTGCATTTTGAACATTCCGTACACCTGAAGGTTGCATTCTGTAACAATCACATTCCGTTTTACAATATGATCATCAAACTGTGTAATTTGTTGATATACAGTATCAATTTTATTTTCAAAAAAGATCTCACATTATGCATGATGCATTCTTTAATATTCACATTTAATTGTTACATATACTCATTATATTGCGAGACCTGCTTTTAAGTTAACTTTTAATATCATTATCTCTATTATGTAGTTTGCATATTGCATACGCTACTGCATAAACAGGCAACGTGCTCATATTCAATGTATACATGTATACACTTATCTAACATAAACTTGTGAAAAATTAGTAAACTTTGGTAACAGGTTCATAATGTGTAGCAGCATCATATTTTGAAAGATAGTCAGAGGCAGGTGCAGCTACTATAGTATGCGCTTCCACGTTGCGCAAGATGAATATCACATTTTGAATTGTCTTATCATGAAAAAGAGGGCGCTCCAGTTACCTATGATAGAATTGTATATTACTTCCCTTGGATAAGACAATGGTAACGCTCTATCGTAACTAAGTGCTTCCTAAAATGCTGCATAGATGTAGAGCGCAGTCGTATCAATTTGCTAAAGGCTGAATGGAGAGTATGTTGTAATACATCTTTGCTACTTTCATGTGCTATGACTGCAATTTCTTTATATACGATATTAGGGTTTTAAAAAAGACACGCTGCGTGTAGCAGATAGCCGATTGAAATGACTGTTTCCACGTCCTCGAGAAATGAACTTGAACTAGTCAAAGAGTACACTAAATTAGGCAGTTTTTAAAATAGGGTAAATGAATTTTGCCAGAATAGACAATATTAAGTTCTGAAAGGAGAATAAACATTGGAAACATTTCTTTTGCATATTATCATGGTTGTTTTGTTAAATATACTTAGCATCGGCAATGTGTGACATAATAGATATAAGTTATAATCTCATCATTAAACGAAACTCATTTTAGATTATTTATATATTATTGTCAAATTTAGCAAGTATATTGGTAGCACTTTCTGCAAAAGCAAATTGTATCAGAAGTCATACGATGGATTGGTGACATTTTAAGAAATAAATCTTTTAGCAGAAACAGATGGAAAAGATCATACCTCTGGACGTTTCTTCCATCGGCCGTCTTTCCCCACGTATCTTTAGTAATGGGCATTTCCAGATGCTGTAAAACGTTAACACAATTAGTTTCATCTCCTTCACGAAATTTAGTTTCTCTGAAAGATTCGTTTTGAGATCTAGGAATTGTATAACCTGAAAAAACTAAAGGTAAAAAAGAAGCCTCCCTATAGTTTTGCAGTGTGAAATATAACATCAGCAGTGTCACGTAAAACAAAATAAAAATAGATAACCGTACCTAACCCGATATCGTAAGCAATATGACACAAATCTTACTTTACATTTGTTTTAAATGATTGCTGAACCGTTTGAATATATTCAATCATTGTGGCTAATTTGATAGCGAAAGGGAAAATAATTTTCATGTAAAAACTATTTACATTCTGAGAATAATATAATTTCTTGTACGTATTCTCTGGTTTACGACAAGATCCTTTTTTGACGTCTTTCATAAAGTTGGTTTCTTACTGTTTCAGGTGGTTTGAAAGACTCAACTGCTTTCTGAACAAAGTTTGGATGGAATTAGTTCTCTGCTTGTAGTTTGTTATCTTCTAATTCATTCTCAACGCCTGTTGTAATCCATCACCAAACATTTAATAGCCACGTTTGAAGAACGAAACGCGATAGGCCATGCATGGGTTTGTAATTATGTTTCAGGATTAGATGATACGTAGTCCTTTGATTTGACTTGCCTTTTCCTTTGGGTTGAGTAAAAATGTTATTATCATTTGCAAAATTAACGAGCTCAGACATTCTATTTCTTTTGTAAAATTCATTCAACTTTCAGTTTATCACGAATTCAATCCAAATTTTCTTCTTTATTTAAATACATGTATGATTAATGCACTGTACTTCATGATCTGGAATATCACTAACTGTATACAAACCTTGACGTGAATCTCCTTCACGATCTGGAACTACACAAACTGTATACATACCTTGACGCGAGTCTCCTTCAGGATCTGGAACTACACAAACTGTATAAAAACCTTGACGTGAATCTCCTTCACGATCTGGGACTACACAAACTGTATACATACATTGACGTGAATCTCCTTCAGGATCTGGAACTACACAAACTGTATACATACCTTGACGTGAATCTCCTTCAGGATCTGGAACTACACAAACTGTATACATACCTTGACGTGAATCTCCTTCAGGATCGGGAACTACACAAACTGTATATATACCTTGGCGCGAGTCTCTTTCAGGATCTGAAACTACACAAACTGTACACATACCTTGACATGAATCTCCTTCAGAATCTGGAACTACACAAACTACAGCAGGTTCATTACTAATTACTTGACTTCCTTCCATTTCTTATTTTTGTTGATGTGCCTTATTTCCTCATATCGAAATGGTGATAGACCGTCGTACTCTTTCATAACTTTAAAGTTGTCACAGAATTGTATAAATCCCTTTATCTATTAAATACATGTACTCGGGTTTTGTTTTTTGTGTAAAAGGATACCCGAGGGTACTTTATGTATATTGTACAATATTTCTAAACAGTGAGTTCGGTTCATCCTATACAGCACGTGCGAAGTGCTTTCGATGGGAAAAACCGAATACTTCCAGCGCACAGACGATGTATGGCTGCATCGTCTGTGTATAAATTCCTCACCGTAAGACTAAAATCTTCACATTACGGAACGTCTTGTCAGTGAGCGGTCTACTTAAGGACTTGCACATCTTCAGCTGTAGAGGTATGTGAGTTATTTATTAATTTCTTGTGTATAAGTTATAACTATTGTACTACCACGTTTATTTTTGTATATTTTCTATGTAGCTTCGGCTTATGTAGTATAATGCAAATATTTTCTATTCTTGTTTGTGACTTAGCAAGAGATTTTATTAGCAATATAAAGTTTCATTTTTAAGAAACGTTTAGTACCGTAGGATTCTTATCTGGCACGGGTAGGTTCACTTCTGAACCTGTTTATTGTTTTATAATTATTGTGCCGATAATGTAATCTGTATAGCTTACCATATATAACGTCATTACGTTTTATCGTATATACCCGTGTCTTGCATAGTACACGGTGTTATATGTATTTTCAGCTGATCGGAGTCGACATGGTACCAGCTGTAGAGATAACCGTAGAAGTTGAGAAGCTGACCATAGCAGCTGTAAAGCTGAACCATAGGAGCCGTAGAGCTGAGTGAACAATGTTGCTGGTCGAGTAGTAGGTGATCGGACGTTGCTGACCGATTGGTGGGCGCTGATTGCTTGATTGACCACAGAATTGAATGGTGATCGGTGACTACCTGCAATACTGACTGTTTGATTGACCAGTGTGACTGGTTGCCAAGTGTGCTGGTGACGGAGTGTGTAACTCCATACCTGTAATCTTTTAGCCGTGGGCTAATTTTGGTGTTTGTAATACCCAGTGCTTTTGGAATGTACAGATATTTTGTATATATGTCCCTTTGTTTTCATCATTTTACTATTTGAGTAAAATACCTCATTTTTCACTATTTTAGTGAATTAATTTTTACTATTTAAGTAAAACTCATAATTTTTTTCGTCGTATGAAATTAGTGAATCATTCAGCTTGTCCTTGTACTGTGTAAGGTCACTTATTTGTATTTTCATTTGTTGCCTTATTAGGTTCGTGCGGATTATGTTAATTTGTCCAATATTTAGATCTTCTACACGCACGTATTATTCATATTTCTTTTCTCATTCAATTCATTCGTCATTAAACACTGTATTTGTAATACCATCAAAAGGGTTCTGTTATAAATCAGAATTCCAACCCAGTTATCTTGTTACAAAAGTAAACGTTTCTATTAATATTTTGACAAAGCTCTTCGTCACTTTCGGTCATTTTCAAACCTGAAAATACCTTTAGCACTGATGATAATTTGACATTTTCAGTTTCGTCTCTTGCTTTTGTGATTTTACACATACCAGTCCACAGGGGCGTACCTGAAGTATTTGGTACGTGGGGCGCATCCTTCCTTTGGCACCCCCACAAATAATTTTAAAATGTAAACAAACAAAAATATATTATGTTTGCAAGTAGATTTGTAAACTGTACAATGCTGTCATATGAAAATTGGAAATGACTTTTACTTCGGCGGCTTCTTAATTTGGTTTGAAAATATGTACTGGTATTTCAACTCTCCCGACGACACGCCCACCCCTTCTGGCTGTCACCCGGGGCGGACCGCCCACCCCATCGCATTTCCCTTAGTACGCCACTGCCAGTTCAACACATATTCACAACAGGTAAATCTAGTATTTGCCATGTTTTATTTATTGATTTTAAAGACATTTGTTTTAAAATGACATTTTTGTAAGAGCAAGCTGTGTGCGGCTAATCCGTTAGAACCAAAGATTCGCACGCTTGGTTATAAATAACAATAAGGTGACGTATTCACACGGTCATCTAAACAACACTAAGGTAACGTATTCCCACTGTCAGCTAAATAGTGTTTATCATAGCACAAGATGGCACCACTTGACTCATTTAAATCGTATTCGTAGCATGATTGTATGACCTGAGTAATGTTTTTTGTTGGTAGTTATCCTTACGGCTGAAAAAGGATTCATTGTCGAATCTCACATTTTGTTTAATAGCGCATTGCTTTATAGGCTTTTCGACCCTTTAACATTGGTTTTCAGTGAACAGAGTTTCTCTTTGAAACCAACAAACTCTTTTAATGATCTACCGTTTAATTCATATTTTTAGAATAATAATCCAACAACTTTATTGTTTACTTGAGTTTGTTATTGATGCTGTCCCTTTTGATATTCGCTTATGCCGTAAAAGTGTATTGTCCATTTAATGTCCTGAAACTAATTATGTGCACAAATTCTTCAATGATATCGCATGCTATCGAGGTGTACGTCTTTACAGAATGGTAGTGAAAGTCTCGTAATGTATTTAGTTTGATTCATCACATCTTATACGTATTGATGTCATTATCTTAATTACTTGAATTTTGAATATAATTTATAAATGGTACGTAGTGTTCTTTCATCAAATCAATCACATAAATCGTAGGAACTCGTAAGGCAAATGCATTTTCATAGGAATCAAGTACGCATGTTTTAAAAATGTTTGTAATATATTTACATCATTTATTGGATAATTCCTAACAAGAACCTCGATAAATATGCGTTTGCCATAACCTGGCAGTTATAAATTAGGAGTGGGTGACTTTAGGATATTTTAAATTTAAATTGTAATGGTTATGAGGTACACTACTATACAATACGGTTACGTGGTCATGATCTCGGCCCTTATTTCTTTTTTTTTTAATATAAAAATTTGGCTGATCTATCAAGTGTTTGCTGAATCAAAATGCTTTTTTGTCCTCTTCTTTGCATTTATGTTCTCCGTTCGTTGTACACAGTTTTTGCGACTATACTTAACCACTTGCAAAACAACTGAATACAATCAGTAACTCTGTACAAAAATATGTGTTCACTGTTTGTGAAATGCTTTCAGGTACATGCAAAATCTAGCTGACATATGCTTTGAAGAATTTTTCTATCTAACTTTGGAATATGCAATCTGTTACTTCTTTTCGGTTAAATCCGGAAAGGTGTGTCAACGGTACTTCTTTAGTTGTAACCAATACACTTCAAAATCGCTATGCATTGTACTTCGGTAGCCAAATGGAAGCTTAGCCAAACAGAGTGTTTAGAGTGGACTCGATTCCACAATGGAAGCAACTGGTGTCAGTACTTTTAACGTGTATGCATGCTTTTATTCTCTACCAACCAGGGAAATCTATGTAAGTTCCACCCTTGAACGGCTTAAACTCTTCAATATTCCAACAAAGATAATCGATTTTATCACTTCGTATTCACGGTGATCGTTGTCTAGTCCGAGTGTTTAGCTCATAAAATAGATCATCTAATATATTTTCAACTTTTCAGGCTATGACATATTTCTCTAAATTTGGTTAAGCTCTTTATGGGTAGAAATAGAGTTAGTTAGATGCAAGCTGAATAATTCCTAATAATGAGGAGAAAGCAGAATAAATTTGGAAACTTTAATGAATTGTGTTTGAGTGGGATGATGGAGCTGTTCATGTGTATAATTCAGTTTTTGATATAATTATAAATCGAGACAGTGATTGTTAATATGCACAGACCACTGTTGTATAAAAATAAATTTGTAAAGGTTCCTTTTATGTGTACAGGTGTATGTTGTTACGAATATTACGAATATATGGTCTTAAACAAAGCAACAGAAAAGAGAGAAAACCAACAAGTTTTGTAAATTCAAGAAATGATTAATTTCCCAAGAATACCAATTGAAAATTTAGTATTGTGATTTAAATTCGAAATAGTATTAAAGGTTCTATCACACGTCCAAAAGTACAGAGTATTCTGAAAGAACTACAGTGATGTTCCGAATAAAATTATAGTAGATAATGTGCTGATGTGCCAGTAGTCTCGAATGCGTTTGTGTACAAGAATATATGCATAAAACTGATTGCAGATCTTGCATGGAAATGTATGGCGTCGCATGCTGTTGATTAGCATGTCTTACTTTATTTTGCTTTTAAAAAGAACAGTGTGCAAGCATACATTAGTGCTATGCACGCTTTCTATGTTTTAACTACGTGAATTAAAGTTTCATAAATAAACAGTTGACATAAAGCAAATGTACTCTGTTTAATGATGGGGACAGAAAACACTAAGGACGTGATTATATAGTGAAATGTGGTTTATATAACACGATATAACGTTATCCTTGACATCAAATGGAAGATGGTGCTATTTCAATTCGGTCTAAAACGAACATCCTTTTCAACAGATAATGTCCAAGCACAAACGATCCATCAATTCCAAACTCCGACAACGTTTGATTTTCTTTTATCAGCTGTTAAATCCATGATTGTGATGTGTGTCAGCATCACCAATCAACTGTGTCATTGAGCTTGCATAGCGTTCCGGCTTTCCACAGCACAAAAGCACAGAAGTGTGTTCTTGTCCTTTCTTACATAAGTAAATAAATTCTTTACGTAGCCTTGGTAAAGGTAAGTGACCATGTTGTTCAGGTACAAGTCCATCTCACTGAACAAGGAATGCATGCGCTTGTAGACAGGAGCCACCCTAGCATCTTTGGCTGGATTCGTACTGACATTTTAGAGGACTTTCACTTTGAGATACAAGTAACTGTTATTGATGTAGTAGTAGTCGTCGGATTGCTCCTTGTAATAGACGAAACTGGATGGTATTCAGCTCACTGGCATTATTGCATCCTCTTCATTGTGGGTGGTGTGGCATAGGGATCGAGTTGTATCTTGGAGCATTAGCAAGAGTGTTGTTGCATCGTCTTTGCTTTCTTTCTTTAGCATAAAATATAAATGTCTCTGACTGCACTTCATCTCTTCTTCGCCCCGTATTCGTGTTGAGTTAATGCTTTTCTTTATTTCTTGTTGCCATGTCCATGGTGCTACATGAGTGTCGGAGCAATCGCTTCCACCGTGGTGCGGTTTTATAGATGGTCCTAACTGCTATATTTGTCTCTGCATCAGTACAATTTCCCAGCATCCAGTAAAGCCTGTATAACAATCTATCTATCAACCATCATATTTTGGATTGGTTTATTTTCCATGTGCAATGGCACTGCGTTTCAAAGTATGCAGTCTTTGGCGGCCAAACGGTGTAAACAACGGTACAACATTACGAACAACCAAGTCTGACATGTGTTGTCACTTGGATTATTGATCACTGTCTGAAGTTAATTACAGGAAACCCTCCCTGGGTTTCTCTAGATAGTGAATTTATTGTATCAGTAGCACCACGGGGACTCGTCTAGTTGCTTACTATTTACGAATAAATATTATATGTACTATTCAATTCGGTCTAAAACGAACATCCTTTTCAACAGATAATGTCCAAGCACAAACGATCCATCAATTCCAAACTCCGACAACGTTTGATTTTCTTTTATCAGTTGTTAAATCCATGATTGTAATGTGTGTCAGCATCACCAATCAGCTGTGTCATTAAGCTTGCATAGCGTTCCGGCTTTCCACAGCACAAAAGCACAGAAGTGTGTTCTTGTACTTACTTACATAAGTAAATAAATTCTTCACGTAGCCTTGGTAAAGGTAAGTGACCATGTTGTTCAGGTACAAATCCACCTCACTGAACAAGGAATTCATGCACATGTAGACAGGAGCCACCCTAGCATCTTTGGCTGGATTCGTACTGAAATTTTGGAGAACTTTCACTTTGAGATACAAGTAACTGTTATCAATATAGTAGTAGTCGTCGGTTTGCTCCATGTAATAGACGAAACTGGATGGTATTCAGCTCACATGGATTATTGCATCCTCTTGATTGTGGGTGGCGTGGCAAAGGGATCGAGTTGTTTCTTGGAGCATTAGCAATATTATTGGTGCATCGTCTTTGCTTTCTTTCTTTAGCATAAAATATAAATGTCTCTGACTGCACTTCATCTCTACTTCGTCCCGTATCCGTGTTGAATTAATGCTTTTCTGCATTTCTTTTTGCCTTGTCCATGGTGCTACATGAGTGTCGGAGCAATCGCTTCCATGGTGTGGTTTTATAGACGGTCCAAACTGCTATTTTTCTGTCTGCATCAGTACAATTTTCCCAGCATCCAGTAAAGCCTGTATAAGAATCTGTCTATAGACCATCACGTTTTGGACTGGTTTATTTTCCTTGTGCAATGGCACAGCGTTTCAAAGTATGCAGTCTTTGGCGGCCAAACCGTGTAAACAACGGTACAACATTACGAACAACCAAGTCTGACATGTGTTGTCACTTGGATTATTGATCACGGTCTGAAGTTAATTACAGGAAACCCTCCCTGGGTTTCTCTAGATAGTGAATTTATTGTATCAGTAGCACCACAGGGACTCGTCTAGTTGCTTACTATTCACCAATAAATATTATATGTACTATTCAATAACGCAAGGCAAGACACTTCTCAAATTTTTCCTGCTATTTATTTATTAATCGACAATGATATCTCAGGCTACAATTTGCTTAGCGTAATAACTTTAGCATTGATATTAGCTCAGAGATTCGACTTTAAAAAATGACAGCTTGTTTTCCAACATTTGCGCAATGGATCTGACCTTGCCCTAACTCGCTCAGAGGAATACTACCTTCTCATTGGTCGAATGAAAATGATTTTATCAATAGGCACTAGACGTCATTTTCGGCTGACGAATGAGATGAAATTTTGCTATTCAGCGCGTTATAGCTGCATATTAAGCACACGAATTGCGACACAATAATTAACCCTCATTTACATATACACTCAATCCGGATACCCGTGACAGAAAACAAGGCATTACAAATGTAAAGTATGTTACAAATTTGTTACTAGACAGAGTGGGAAGTATTATTATCCATGGATTGTAACTGAGAGGGGTGGGACGTCTGCTGAAAAATGGTGGGAGACAGGTCCGCTGTAATTGGCCATGTATTCTCAGAAGTTCATAATATCTGTAGGACGCCCGCTTTTGGATTGACTTAAGGACTGAGCGAGATGTTACAAAGAAAGGAACAGTTTGATCATTCATGACATATCGATCAGTTCTTGTTTCGTAAATAGCCGAAGTGGTCCGAATGGCGGCTCTCGTAATACATTCGAGGTATGATCCGTAAGATTGACCTCGAAGTTGCGAATTCATAGTTTCATGACTAGTCAGAATGCTTTGTTGTTGGCGACATAGTTATGATCAATATGTTTGACTTGGATGTTACGAACAGGTTTGAATAATAACCGGAACTTTTGAATTTTTCTGTTTTGCCTGAAAATGCAACACGGCAGCCGACATTTTGACGTACATGTCCATATAAACACAAAACTAAAGGACTTGTTTTCGGGTTATTATATTATACTTGTGTTAAGTATATTTAATTTGCATTGTTTGTTAGTTTTTTCCCCCCTGATTATATATTAAATATAATTTATTAAGTACTTGATCTTGCCAAAAATCAAGTTCATGCTGTACCTGACCAGTAACATTTGTTTTATGGACAACCGAATACATGGTTAATATGTTTCCTATGATTGTGGATTAAGTATTCAGATTCTTATTATGTAAACATATTTATTTTAGTCTGAGTCTAGGATTTTGGAATTCCCCCAACAGAATAATTATGTAAACATATTTATTTTAGTCTGAGTCTAGGATTTTGGAATTCCCCCAACAGAATAAATTATGTAAACATATTTATTTTAGTCTGAGTCTAGGATTTTGGAATTCCCCCAACAGAATAAATTATGTAAACATATTTATTTTAGTCTGAGTCTAGGATTTTGGAATTCCCACAACAAAATAACCTGGTCTACCTGATATTTACCACATTCTTTATGATAATTTTAGTAACAGATTTTATCTTGTTGACAACTTAGAAAGTTCTAGATTAGAGAGTTCCGTTTAGAGACAGAGTATTTTCAGAAAATGATAATTGCGACTAGGTCAAGTAGAGGTCATTATAATCTTGTTTATCTAAAAATCACTCATTCTTGCCTTAACATCTGGGGCAGAATCAGTCTTATTGTTGTGTTCAGTATTTCCTTTGGATGGAATTATTTATTCTAATTATTATTAGCTGGGAAGACAAATTGCTCATGTATACTATTATTGTACTTGAACATTAACTTGGATTTTATAGTAAATTCAGATAAGGATATCTTGGATTATATTATTGTGAGTCATCAAATGACTATTGACACGTCTCCATGTCACTAGCCACTGCGGACACATCAACACATTCGGAGTTGGAGCTTTTTAGGAACAGCGATGGAATTTAATTAGAACTTTATTCATTGGAAATGGTGATATAACGTTTTTGACTAACTAGGATTTAATTCACAATACTGTTAGTTCTTTTTAAATATTCACTTCGTATTCTTGGGAAATAAATTATTTTTAGAATTTTAAAAAAACTTGTTGGTTTTCACTCTTTTCCTGTTACTTAGTTTAAGACTATAGAGTCATAGTACTTGATAAAATGATGACTAACTTCATACTATGCGATTCATAAAAAAAACCAACAAAAAAAAAAAATTCTCTTCTCAGGAGCAGCTTAGTTCAAATTAACGCGATAAATCAAATGTAAAGTTGGTTCTGGACCTCTTCGACACACAATCCCACACAACTTAGGATTACATCAAGCTGACAAAAAACTCCCGTGAATAATTCCCCAGTTCAAACGTATAACGAGCTATATGACAACTAATACTTGAACACTTACGGTACAAATGATATGGAAAAATGGGAACCAATCTAGAAATGGGTGAATATAAAATAGAGTATATATGGGTTTGGCTGACCTGGCTTCGTTGATAATAAGAGTAACATTTTAAGACAAATAATCTTTTGAGAGCTTATCGTATATGGATCTGAAAAAGCAAATATATTGGTTTTATTGATAGAATTATAGTATGGATACGAGTTTGAAAGACTCGTTGCTGAAATTAGCACCCGACTCTTTGGGGCGGCCTTAAAAGCACATGTTTCAAGCAGATGTAGACCCAGAAACTGCCACGTATCAAATGTTTTGTATACAGCAACAATGACAATAACAACACCAGTAACAACAATCATAATTTATACTCTTAGGAGGTATCGGTCTGAATGTGATATCGACCTTGACCCATATAATACCATGTTCTATGGAACATTATAAAACAAAACATACTAAAATATATACTATAGGGTAAAAACCGACACAATATTAACTTTTAGGGGCAGAGTGGAATTATTTACATGTTATGATAATGGGGTTAAGGGTGGTCATTTCTGGCACTTGCCAATACCGGCAATATAACAGCAGGCAGGGTTTGTGAATGCGCTAAACTGGTTGGATCAACATCCTTTGAACTGTAAGTGAACTGAATATAAATGATCTCTTCAGAAGAAAAAAAAAATGGAAATGAAACTTAATATTTACTAACAATACATTCAAGCACTAAGTACGTGTTTTTCTTCACGAGAAAGGCAAATACTCACGTTGTGATGTATAGGTGTATATCTATCTAGGTCAGCTTCTCAGCTAATATCCTTATGCATGTAAACTAGTCTAGTGCAAATTATCACTAACAGTGTAGCTTGATTTGAGCAAACGACCTGATTATCAACTAAAGCTGATTACAATGACGGGTTCTATCTACAAATGACAACTGGAGCTCCTCCGGTGGCTCGCTATTGGAAAGTTCCCACGCTTTTTTTTTTTGTAAGACCTACATGCGCAAGTCCTATGACCCATACATAAACTGACCCTAAGGTCGTAAATTAAAATTATTCCAGTTGTATCTGTCTTTTCTTTCCATGACTGCACGTACAAAAGTTTCATTAAAATAAAAATAGTTTAAACTGATACTTTAACTGAATATTTAGTACATTTGACCTTATGACAAATATATGGAAATCCAAGGAAGGTAGACAAAACTGTCATCTCTATCGCAGATTGTAACAATAAAACAGGTAAAATTATCAAGTTTGGCGGAACTTCACCCAACGGTTGAGAAGGCGATATTATAATGAACATTCGTTCAAACTTACAGACGGAAGCTATCACAAAATTCATGTATTTGTCAAAAAAAGTAGTTGAATGGAGATGGAATATTATACTTTTCTGTATTAAATAAGTTTGGTTTCGAACACAACTTGCTGGCGATAAACTTTGTGAAAAGATATTGTAGAATACGTTGACTTAAGTAGCAGTAGATTGGACAATGATTCCATATTTCGCAGTTAGTCTCCTATCCATGCCTTCTTCTCGTTCTTAGGGGAAAATCGTTATTGAAACACAAGTGCCCCAAATGTTAACAGAATGAATAAATAGACGTTCATCGGAAAAACTCGGATTTCATCTACAAGAGATAGATGTTATTATGATAGGCCGAAATATGGAATCATATGTATATGACAATGGCTTCTATTTTTTTTATTTCAGCACTTCTATCAAATAACGGAAGTTTGCATGGTCGATACACCAACACGTTAAATTTTCGCATCACAGAAATGTTTTCTTAGTTAACCTGCTTTGGCAAATATTACTAATGCACTGTATGGCATCTATTCTTGGCATCTTTATCAATTTTGATAAAGCTCAAAAACCCCTACTTTCTCCAATCACCATTATAGTTGGAATGATTCCTCGTCTCTTTTATGGAGTACTTTTTTTCTGTATCGTTTTGGGGCGGTACGTGGTTTAGATGTATGAATTATTAGCATCAGTTGAAAGGAAATCGTTTATTCTTTAGAATATGACCATTATGGTGTGGTTGCCTATGTGTTTTGACCACCGTACACAGAGAGTAACCAGGTATTGATGGTGGCCAAGAAGTGAAATTTGTGACCCATGGCAACGTTGCTTTGTTTACATTACAGTCTCTCCAAAAGATGCACGATAACCTATGACAAGAACTGAATTGAACGTTTACCTAGGCATATACATTTGATTAATGTATGATTCAGTTGGATATATTGGAAAGTTCATTACAGCAACTGTAGAGTACACTTAGGTAAAATAACCGTGTTAAGAATTGTTGCGAGTTGAAACCTTATGTATGTAGTCAACACCACCGTAATGCTTGTGGAAAATTATGTTTTCTTACTCAGTTCTAATTTTATTCCATTTAAATGACCCCCAGAGAAACGGGCATAGCTCCGTCTACTCATTTGCGTATTCATGTCTTCAAAACTGGCGTTTTTCGCATTAAAATGTCCAGTGATTGAAACATGATTTTGTAGTCCACTGTGACAACGGCATTAAAATGTTGAAGTTATAAAGAACTCAATGTGTATGTCATACAGAAAGTTCATTCCTTTGGTCCAGCTTGGATGGACAAGTTACTGTCTGGCCATCCATTTATTTAATCATTCACACCAAGGTGACGATCGAATTGGCAACCTGCCCACCGGAAGCTCATCAGTGTGATCGTTGTCCGACAGATGTCACCCTCCTTGGAGAAGTCAGTTCTCATGATTAGTGAGGATTCATGGCAATACACGAATCAGTATGTCTATGTCATTACTGAATGTTCTACACACACACACACACACACACACCCCACAACTGACGATTATTCCGCAAAGCGCTGAATAATGTGGTGTTGAAGGTAAAATTAATATTTTTGCAGATTTTCTAACATCTGTGCTGGCAGCTTTACGGACACCAAAACTTTTCCAGCGAAGCTTCAGGTATTTTTTAATGCATGTGATTTTACTAAACAGTTTTTTATTTTATGCTAGGCCGTGAATTAATGGATTTTCCAAGTAAAATAATTGTAATAAATTCACTGGAGTGAATCACCATAAATAATTTCAATGCCGCGTCCATAACAAGAACTGAAATTCCAAGTTATTCTTACAGTGAAATACATGTCAAGTAAGCGTTCAGAACCGGCTATTTCAATAACGATTGTCGTGTTGTTGGCTTTTTTAATATTACTTATTCAACTATGAGTAACTTTTCAACTATGGCAATTATTCAATTTATTTGGATCCTCATACATCCATATTCCATTATTGACATGACCCGAGAAGTACACAAAGCAAAATCAATGTTAAATTACGTGCACATGTTTGGACGAGGTCAACCGAAAGGTGTGATCCAGTACAAAATGCATTGAATATCGCGCGCAATGATGTCAGCAGCGTGTGTTGAAAACAAATGTGTACTACCCTGTTATTTGGCATGATAGGTCCAATGTCATCTTTTGCTGACCAGGTTTAGTACATGGCTAACACTGTAAACTTCCATAGCGATCAATAATTTTCGTCCAGAAGTTTTTTGATCACATTTAAGGTACACAGCATTCAATTATCAGGTTTTAATAGATTTTGGTTAAACTATTTTATTACTAAGTTTTTGATCAACAATGGCTATTTAATTTAATTTAAATAAATGTACAAGCATAACCACATTTACATACACTTTAGATGTTTACGTGGCCGAGTGGTAAATGTGTCCGCTTCCCATTAAAAATTACTCGAGTTCAAATCCAGCAACACGGAAATTATTTTTTCTGAATGTGCTATTTTACCTTGAACTGGGAAAGATAATTACGTTGCTGTTAATATTTTCTATGTGAATAATCACAAAACACAGCAGCACATAAATGGTAAACTGTAGAAATAGTGCGAGATCCAGTAAGAAATCTGCTACTTCAATCAGTTATGCAGTTCATCTTGCTATCAAATACAATTTGACCATAAAAAAATGAAGATTTACTTTTTTTAAGACTGAGTCCTTAAGAAATGTATACAATAAAAATCCGAATTTACGTTGCAGGCAAACAATACAGTTAGGAGAATCATAATATTTTCCCATCAAAAAGTTCAATTTATAACGACGAATATTTCATATTAGAAGGGTGTCCTTTGAAAATGGCAGTTAAATGTGGAGTTCTTTTGATGACTACTGAAAGTTTCCTCTACGGACAGGTGTTGGTGGTTACTGAAAGTTTCCTCTATGGACAGGTGTCGTCCATATGGAGGTGTCATTTGAGGTAGCTTTTACTATAAGAGACATAGTTATGTTGATGCTGGGATTTCATAGCGATCTAAATTAAAAACTTATAAAAACATTTTATGGCTTTCATAAAAACGTAAACCCAAAACCTCAATGTCACTTACATCTGAACTATTCAGTATTTTGATTTATGCAATATTTGAACATTCTGACTGATGTGATGAACGGATACTGGGATATTTAATTTTAAATGTGCGAGTTAAGATATCACCACCATCCTATGTTCAACATCGGCAGTTTCAGTGACTCAAGTCCACGTGACATAGCTGGAGATCACACACACACCACCGTATTACAATTCAAAATTGCTCCACCTTTGTTCAGTGTGGAGTTTCCCTGTTTTGTGCTTGTGTTCACTACTCAGCACGAGTGTGGCGTGGGTGGCTGAGCAGTACTAGTGTGTCCATGCCATCTCAACATCAAGAAAATATCAACTGCTGTGTACATTGGATGAGGAAATGTTATATGCAGCAGCTATTTAAAAGAAATGAGTTATCAAATTCAAATTCTTTAAGTAAAACATATTGTTCTTCATAATTAAGTCTTTGTAAAACAGTTCTCTTCTCAAGGATGTCTGAAGCGGATGCATCGGTATTAAATTTCCATTGTTGGTGAGATGTTCTTTGATACACTTGTATTGATATATTTACATGTATATTAAACAAAACCAAACAAACATTGTTTAAAATCACAATATGGAGAGGAGACGGAGAGCAGGTGGTGAGTGGTCACTGAAAAATGCCCCAGAGAACAGAGAGAGAGAGAGAGAGAGAGGAGAGGAGAGGAGAGGAGAGAGCGCAAGAAAAAGGTTGTGAGTGGTCACTGAAAAATGCCCCCCTCCCACAGAGTACTGGTAGGTTGTGAGCAGTCAATGAAAAATGCCCCAAAGAACTTCGACAGAGAAAGAGTAGGTTGTCAGCTGTCATTGAAAAAGGCCCCAAAGTACAGGTTGTTTGTGTGTGTGTGTGTGTGTGTGAGAGAGAGAGAGAGAGAGAGAGAGAGAGAGAGAGTGTGTGTGTGTGTGTGATTTGTATTTTTAACGTAGGTTTAAAATAAAACAATCATATCAATACGATGTCTGCAGTGTGGCAGTTTATATTGATATCTAGCACTCGGGTATCATGTCGCAGTGTAAGGATGCAAATTTATGTCGATCTATGAAGAGCATATTAACTTGGGCAAGAGAACAATTAATTAGATTTATGGGGACAGGTGCTTGTTAAATCGCCATACTGCAATGATTTCTGATGTCTGTGTCGGGAGAGGAAGTGATTCTTAATTAAGCCTTCGTTTATGTAACCGTCAGACAAACTGGAAGTAAGAGGCTAACTTCGATCTTTGTATAAAAAATGTCAGATTTGAAATTGACCAGAATCAATTGTTTGAAAATCCAGAAGTTAGGATGACCGCAATTTGTCCGCCTAGTTATAAAAGCGGTAGAATTATTAAATCCTGATTGATTACGCTAAATAAGGGGCGTGGTTCCCACACAAAATTATTTGGTCAGTCTGCATTTTTCCTGCAAGATTAAAAAAATGTAGGAGACTCCGAGATTGAATTTGGAAGAAATTCTGTCGTTAAACATTTGTCAAAGGGACCAGATGTCTGGAAAGTCAATGGACACAATTCTGGCCGTAGAAGCAAACAAAGCTTGAAAGTACAAGGTATTTGTGTCAATCTCATGTAATTCCTTGATACCAATATAATGATTTACTTGAATTTGTTTGCTTATATTTGCATGAATTTATTTGTTTAAATCCGTAGATCAATTCTCTTGATACGAGTATAACTGTGTTGAGTTCATCTATCTGAATTTGTACAATGATCTTCTTTATATAAGTTTGACAAATTGTTTGAATTTGTCGTCTTGATTGTTATAGGAATCAAAGAATTTCATGCATTACTTTAGTTGATATGAGTTACGAGAATCCGTGTGAATTCTCTGATCTAAGATGATTTCACGTATGATAAAGACTTGAATGTGTGTATTTGCTGAAAATAACGTAGTTAAGCATGTAATGAATTTCATTCATTCCTTTGCGTAATTGAGACGAGAATGGAACTGTTATGTCTCGTGTGATGTTAATGCAAGTCAGTGATTAAATAGCTGTTAGGAAGTACATTAATCTTATGAAACGAGGTTTGTTTATGGTCTGCAATGTTTAGCTTGACCAGATAGCCTTTGGCATCTGTTTGAATTCCGATAGGACGACATCTGACATAATGAGAGGGAAGTAATGATCTATTCCCAGTAGGATATCTGACAGATGATTTAGGTTGCTTCTCTGTTTATTTTGAATGTGGAAATAGCTCCACTGACATATCCATGTACCTACTGATCCAAGTATCTATGTACTTAAGTATCCACCTACCCACATAAAGTTTGAGGGCCTAAAAGAGGTGAGACAGTAGGGAGGTCGGAGAAGGAAAAAGTGAAAGAACCAAGAAGAACAGACACAGAGAAGTTGGAGTGAACCGGAAATAAGCAGGTTATGAAGTTGTACAAGGCAATGACTTCGATCGTTCACTCGATTCTATGATGAACCAATTCTATCATTTAAAACAGATCGGCTATTTATATAAACATATTTGTGTTTTAAATTTGCTGAATGATTTATTTCATAGAGAAGTGTATCTTTCTAATTTAATGTTTTATCACAGTTGTTTATGTAATTGATAAAATCGTTGGTTTTCATGTACGGGGGCTTGTGTCATTCTGTTCTATATATCTGCTCAAATCTCTGTTTATTCCATCTATAAGTTCCACACTTTATTTTAATATTTACTCGATCCAGGCAACAATACAGAGGGTGATCACCCTCTAGATAACGATAGCCAAATAAAGCAGACACCTTGTAAGAAGGTACAACCTCACAACACTGCTACACACAGACATATAGCATGATGTCCCACCCAGTCACATTATCCTGACACCAGGCTGACCAGTCCTAACACCAACCTCTTAATGCTGAGCACCAAGCGAGGCAGCTGTTAGTACCTTTTCATAAGTCTTTGGTATGACTCGGTCAGGGTTCGAACCCATGACCTGCCACATTCGAGGCAGACGCTCTAACCACTTAGGCCACCTGAAGCGGTCTGAGAGAGGGAGAGAGAGAGAGAGTAGGTTGTGAGCTGTCCCTTAAAATGCCACAAAGAATGGAGAGTTAGAGCTAGAAATAAATTTTATTTTTTTACATTAACCCTCCTGGGAAATGATGTAGAAAAGAGGGAATACATAGTGATAGAGAAAGTCTAATGTAGGGCACTGAACGCGGCTTAAATTCACAGTTTTAACATCATGAAAATTTAAAATATTAAACTCTAGATTTCATTATCACCTAAAAGTCAAGTGAAAATACAATGTACAGGTCCGTCATATTCCTGAGAGAGAGAGAGAGAGTGGGAGGGATGAGTGGATGGAGAGAGAGAAAGGGATGAGCGGATTGAGAGAGAGAGAGAAACAGAGAGAGAGGCAGAGACAGAGAGAGAGAGAGAGAGAGCAGTATGCAAAACTGTACATCAGATAACTACAGCAACATCTGATTCCATCTTACCCCTCAAAATTACTGACAATTTCAGGTACTGGGGGCCCCACAGACCTGAAGGAGTTCCGCAATGAATTTAAGTCAGTCTTTCCTCCAGTGATGTCACAAGCTTACACATGCATTTCAGGTTGTTTATCCCGCCTCCCAAAAAAACTACACTCAAAGAGGTCACAGTTTGGTCGTCATTAAAGGCCCATAGCTCATGATACAATGAGTGATTGTTCATCAGGTCTTCATAGTGCACATGAAATGTCTGTGATGTGTGATGTAATTTGGATTTCTAACGTAGCTTTAACAATTTTTCAGTCACATCGCTACAATGTCTGCAATGTGGCAGTTTATAGTGATGTCTAGCACTGGGGCATCATGCTGCAGACATTTAGCATGATGTCCCACCCAGTCATATTATCCTGACACCAGGCCGACCAGTCCTAACACTATCCTCTTAATGCTGAGCACCAAGCAAGGCAGCTGTTAGCACCATTTTTGTAAGTCTCTAGTATGACTTGGCCGGGGATCAAAACCATGACCTCCCGCATCAGAGGTGGACGCTCTAACCATGTGGCCACCGGAGTGGTCATGAAATGTCTAACAAATTAAGATTCACGATTGTAGCATATAGCATTAACTTTAAATATTGACAGGTTTTAAAGTACAAAAGTATGGAAGTAATAAAAATACAGTATAACCACAAAAAACCAGGTGAATCTTTACAATAAGAATGTCTTTACAAGACAATAAAATAGAATGCAACACTTATTTATTATACCCTAGGATTACTAATTCTCCTAGATTACATTCAGTTCATATTCATCAAAATCAATAACACTCTACTCAGTCATAATAATTTCCTCCAAAAATGAACTGGAAAAAAGTGAACACATTTATGGTAAGAATCTGTATAAATCAAAAAATATGGGATAAAACACTCTTTTATTATGCACTGATATTTCTCAAACTACAAGTGATTTTTCATTTATGATTACAGTCATGTCAAATCCATCAAAAGTTAATCGTCGCATTGCCTAACACTAACATTCATCTTTTTCAAGACTGTTTTAAAAAGCTCATTTGACAAAAAGCCAAGACACTCAGAATGTCCAACGAACTGACCTGACACAATTTTAAAAAGTAAAAGCAGGAAGCACATGTTCCATAAAGCATCATCTTCATAAACAACATGAAGAAAAATAATATTTACCACTTTTTAATTATTTGCTTCCAACTCAGCAAGCATAATACAGTGTATTGCATACACAGTGGCAGAGAAGTTTCTTTTCCATATATTAGGGATAGTTTTCAAAAGAATTGAATTTCAAGCATTATCACTGGACACCAAAATGGTAGACTGTCGTCTGCTTATATGTCTCTCCTGGTCGGAGGACTGTCGTTGGAAAATTAGGCTGAAAAGAAAAGACAAGAAAACAATTATAAATGAAGGTTTACAAAACCACTTCATAAGTAGAAAAACTTTCAATGTGCTCAGTTACTAGAAATCGCATTCTCTCCATGTAAAGATACATAATTGGAGAACAAAAAAGTTAGAAACATAATTATCAATATTTTCTTCTAGTTTGGTTATAGCAATTATAATTCACACAAGTTGCAAAATCTACTGCACAAATGAAACACCAAGTTTCATCCAAAAGAAACATTTAGCATCACTACATCTTTGTTGGGGGTAGATGGATGATGCAAATTCATACATATTTTGCACGATTCCTGCAACCTTGCAGCATCTCTGAAAGTGTGAATTCCAATCAGATCAAACATTGCATATGCACATTAATGTGTCTTGGAATAGTACGGTTTTTCTATGCTCAAGAATTAAGATAGGACCTAATCTTTTATTAATGCATATCGCAAATGTTAATCACCATCCTACTGGTTGAAAGTTGATAAAATGGTAGCATGCATACCATTATTCTAATTTTGGAGATTATGTCCAGCCCATTTTAGTGGATGATGGCACATCACGCAAGTAAATTGGCAGGGGATGTAGAGAGTGAATGAACAAAGAGATCCTCCAATGCAATAATTAGGAAAGCTACTAATCAACAGTAAACTATCTGTGAGCATGGAATGCCCTCAGGACAGGATGAGGCCCATTGGGTTGATATGGCTTTTGCCTTTGGTTTAGGCCATATCAACCCACTAGTCCAGGCCCTGTATCAAGTGCAGTCCATACCCACAAACATGCCCTCTTTATAAGCAACTATTGCTTAAATATAAAACAGGCAAATGTAAGATGAGTACAGGTGACTGAGTTATTGCATCATATCAAATTGACTAACATTGCACAATGCAACCTGTGAGCATTCTTAGCTTGTGCACTTCATTGTGTGAAATATTTTGGGTTTTGTTTATTTAATTTCATTTTCAGTTACATCCAGTTTTTTATAAGTCAAATATAAATATTTGTTTAATGCAAACTGTATGACTGGTTTGCAACATGTTATACAATATTGCTTTTGTAACTTGTGTTCCCCTTTCTCTTGTCTGAGATGATGTATCATTTTCACTGTGGCATCTGGCAAATACAGCTGATGAATTTGTTTAGTGCATGGCATAAAATATCCAAGCGAAGCATACTCATTGGATTTAACAGAGACAAGCATGGAAATAGCATGGAAACAACATGGCAAGGAAGAATTATTTGCTGATATGATTCTACAGAAGAGAAACAAAGCTGGCAGCTGTATTATCTTGTTTTTTTTTTTAAATACAGGGTATGATCCTGAAAATAATTGTAAACACTAACTAATGTCAATCTCATGTGAATATAAAATCTTTCTCAAGTTTAAATCTGCGAGAAACTTGCAGAAAGGCTTTTTCTCCAATAATCTGAGACAATAATCAACTGACTGTAAGAGTGTTAACAGCATGTCTTAATGATTTTAGATAGGGTACAAGGCCTGTCTTAATGATTTTGAATAGGGTACAAGGCCTGTCTTAATGATTTTAAATAGGGTACAAGGCCTGTCTTAATGATTTTGAATAGGGTACAAGGCCTGTCTTAATGATTTTAAATAGGGTACAAGGCCTGTCTTAATGATTTTAAATAGGGTACAAGGCCTGTCTTAATGATTTTGAATAGGGTACAAAGCCTGTCTTAATGATTTTAAATAGGGTACAAGGCCTGTCTTAATGATTTTGAATAGGGTACAAAGCCTGTCTTAATGATTTTAAATAGGGTATAAAGCCTGTTTTGATGATTTTAAATAGGGTACAAGGCCTGTCTTAATGATTTTAAATAGGGTACAAGGCCTGTCTTAATGACTTTGAATAGGGTACAAAGCCTGTCTTAATGATTTTAAATAAGGTACAAGGTCTGTCTTAATGATTTTGAATAGGGTACAAAGCCTGTCTTAATGATTTTAAATAGGGTACAAAGCCTGTCTTAATGATTTTAAATAGGGTACAAGGCCTGTCTTAATGATTTAAAATAGGGTACAAGGCCTGTCTTAATGATTTTAAATAGGGTACAAAGCCTGTCTTAATGATTTTAAATAGGGTACAAGGCCTGTCTTAATGATTTTAAATAGGGTACAAAGCCTGTCTTAATGATTTTAAATAGGGTACAAGGCCTGAAGTAGATGGGTGAATATAATGATGTCATCCCACTTTTATTAATCCAGTTCAAAGGTGCAACAAACCTGATTGGGACTATCTGGGTAGTGTTGTGCCTCAAGACAAAATCCTCCATACTGGTGGTAGACAACACCTCCTTTGCCTGCCACATTATTAAGGTAATACGATGTGTAGAACTGAACACCTGGTTCGGTAGTGTAGAAATTCAATGTACGACCTGATTCTGGATGAAGAACCCTGTGGCAAGATAAGTCTTGAAAAGGCATCAAAACTTTAGATTTAGATATTAACAACAGTAATAAGAGTAATTACAATGTTGGTATTATTTCCTGTTTTTATATTATGAAGATATTTCCATACAAAGATTAGGATGCAATGCCTTATAATTTCAATAAAATGAAATCTTTCTTATTTTGTATTAATTTTCTGCACCTTTTTTGTTAAGGGTTACAAATTAAAGTGAAAAGAAATACAAAACAGATTCATGTAATTTGTACTAGACAACATCGATCATTTGATAATTATTTGCTCTTATTGTATATATTGGATATAAGTTAGTTTCTTAATTAGCTGTGTGATCACAAAAGTTATTGCCTTGACTTTATATCCATCTTTACTACTGTTATCAATATCTGGGACCTGAAAAAAGCCACAAGTAGGATAGTATATATGTATCTATTTGTGTGCATTTATGTCTGTATGTACATATATATAAACAACTTACCAGGCACCATGCTTCATCCAGTTAGGTTTGCCCAAACAGAAGTTGTGATCAAATCCTATCCCGCCCGTGACTTGTGGCAGACGATCTCCTAGTCTGGTTTCATTGGTCAGGTCAAAAGGAGTGCCATGTACAGGAGCGATAAATCCTACAAAAGTGATAACAACAGTGCATTTTCTTTTTTTTTTTGTTACAATTTTTTTTATTTAGAGTATACAAGACTATTCCATGTTAGCCAAAAATAGTTGTCAAAATCTAAATCCAGAGTGAAGAAGAACCTGAACTAGGCACATAAAGGTCATCATTTCAGTATTAAAATACATTTATGAAGAAAAGAAAAACCTGAGAGAGAGAGAAAGAAAGAGAGACTTCCTAATGTTTACAACCTGTCGGGATGGATGTATTGTCCACAGGCAAGTAATGATCTGCCTCAAACCTTACAACATGGTCAGCAATACTTCCTGTCTCCTGAAGAGAAACAAAAAATGTTTTGGCCAAATGCTTTCAGTGTCCAGGAAATGCAAACTTGGGTGAAAAAATCTGGTCCATAACAATAATCTAGTTTGAAGGAAATTGCTATATTTGTACATTGTTACATATATAAGTATCAGATGAAACATTCAGACAAAGTAAAGTCACCCATAAGAACCCTGCTGGCATTGACCAGCCTAATTCAGCTTGCACTGACCAGCCTAATTCAGCTTGCATTGACCAGCCTAACTAAGCTTACATTGACCAGCCTAACTAAGCTTGCATTGACCAGCCTAACTAAGCTTGTATTGATCAGCCTAACTAAGCTTACATTGACCAGCCTAACTAAGCTTGTATTGACCAGCCTAACTAAGCTTGCATTGACCAGCCTAACTAAGCTTGCATTGACCAGCCTAACTAAGCTTACATTGACCAGCCTAACTAAGCTTGCATTGACCAGCCTAACTAAGCTTGCATTGACCAGCCTAACTAAGCTTGCATTGACCAGCCTAACTAAGCTTAAATTGGAGGTTAAAATCTGCTGCTCTGCTTATACATATTTTCTGCCTCCATAAAAAGAAAGGAGGAAGCAATGAAAAAAAATCTGTTATTTACTGTGAAGATGGTATGGAACCTGGCACCAAAATGTTGATTTACAGGCTGATTATTTTATATAAAAGTCAGAACAAACATCTAGTCCGATCATTTAAGTTGCCATTGTAGGTTAAAGTGAGAGATTGTCATCTATCTCATTGGTTTACTGGACAGAACAAGAGTCCCAATAAGAGACATAACTCACTTTGCCAGAAATAATTTCCAGGAATTCATGTTAAGTCTTCTTTATCTGCTCTTCGATTCTTTTGAACAACTGAGCATTGAAACTAAGATACTCTTAGAAACTCCAACATAGCAAATTTGGGAGTCAAAATATTTTCTTCTATGTTCAAATCAGCATGTTAACAAAATAAGTTCAGTAGAAAATTCTTTGTGACTTTTGACCTTGAACCTGGTAGAATGGTTAGAATATCATCCAACCTGTCCTGATACCATCAAGATATATAAATATATAGATGCCATCAAAAGATACCCAAATACTAAGTTTGGATAAATTCATAATTAATTTTAAAAAATTAAAAACAACACAATATTTTTTTTTTACTGAAGTGGCATTAATCAATGTGTTTTTCATATACATCTGCAAACTGACTCTGATATAAAAAAGAACTCTGATTATACTTGATTATTAGATTTTTTCCTTCCTCTGAGTATAAATATCCTAAATATATTAGAGTTCAACATTTTCAGCAATATCAAACTGCCTTCATCGGCCACAGCTGCTGATCATGTGACTTATAATGGTCACATGATATGAGGAGACTGGTGTAGTTGGATGGTAATTCAAGCCTCTTTTCCCTGTTTAGTGTTGACCTCTGCTGTTGTATTTCCATTCCTTTTTTCACCTTCCTTTTCTAAGTGGTGTCCTAAGATGCAATAATCTTGGTCTGATTGTGAATGACAGATTGTCCCATGTTGCTACAATGTTCATGTACTACAGATCTGTTCCTTAAGTCATGTGATCAAAAGAAGTCATTGATGAAGGTAACGTGATACTGCCAAAAATGTTGAACCCTAAGATATCTAGATAATTTTTTAAAAATACAATACTAATTACATGTACCTATTGCAAAAGGTGTTTATAAAACCAATATCAATATAACCATTTACTCAGGAAAGGCAGCTTTAATTCGATTTTCATGATAACAATTGTTTTTGTCCATTTTCTAAAGTCATATTGGCATCATGGCAACCATATTGCAATATTTCAGTGCAAACATCATGTCAATATGACTGATCTGCAGAAGCAGTAAAAAGAATTTTCAAGATGGCAACAGTGGCAATGATTCTGTGCAGTCAGGTCATCAGTGTCTTAACTGTGGACAAAGTAAAAACTCTTTCAGTGGAAATCCCATATCAATGCAACCATCTGCTCTGAAGGAAAAACATGTTTTTCAAGATGACCTTGGTGACCATTTTGTTAGGTCATCCATTTTCCAACTGAACCAGCAAGATACAGCAATTGTGTTTCAGCCAAAATCCCCATGAAAATAAAACCACCCTTTCCTAAGTAGCAACAATATTATCAAGATGGCTGAACAGTGACCATGTTGGAGCTCTGATATGTACTATTTTTATTGGAGATTAACTAGATATCATAAAAAGTCTTGAAATGAAAACCCCGTCTTGATATGATATAACCATCTCTGTTTAGATGAGTAGTGATAACAAGATTTTGTGATGGCCGTTATGGTGGCTACATTGTATTCAGAACCATGTACATATAATATAATATTCTAGTACAAACCTTACGTGAGATGATCATCCGCTCTGGTTCAGAATGAATAGTGACAATATTTTCAAGATGGCATGGAGGCAATAACTGAAGTCCACTGAGCACAATGTTCATTAAGGGCTTACTAGACCTCATGATAGGCCCCGAGTGGCCGAGTGGTCTAAAGCGCTCACCGTTACGGATCACTGCCATCTCACATCTGTCTGCGTGGGTTCACGTCTCGGATTCAGCCAATGTGGGTATGTGAGAAAGCTTGCCAGTTGCTTCTCGTGGTTTGTGGTTCTTTCTGGGGTTTTCCCAGGTTCTTCCTCCACCATTAATACTGGCTGCCATGTATAGCCTATCATGTGCTGAAAAATGGCGTTAAACCCTACAACAACAACAACAACAACAACAAGAAGAAGACCTCATAATAAAACTCTAAGCAAAGTTTCATGACTTTCCTCTGAGTATTTTGAAGCAGGTGGTTATAAGACACAACTGCTAACAGACAGACGACAATCGCAATAAGAGCTAAAAATGTACAATTCACACAGCAACACAGTTCACAAAAAGCATAGGACAAAATTATGAGTAATTATTACATTTCAACCAAACCTTTATATTTAGTTTTATTTAATCATCTATACCTGAAAAATCCCTGTTCATTATTATTCTACATTATATTGTATCGTTTTTCATTAGAACAAAGAACCTATGTGGAATTTATTGTGCAGGAAAGTGGCAGGTTATTAAATGGACAGTATCCCTGTAGAAATTGAATGAATTAAATGACTAACAGAACACCTATAGTCAATATGGTCAACGATAGATTGAGATAAATGAAAAAAGAAAACAGATGACAATTATTGAAGAATACTATTCATTCAAACTCAAATTGCTATCTGTGTTTTTTACATGCCATATGGATAAAAGAAATACATTAGATCCCTATTTTTAGCAAAAATTATAGACAATAAATTTTCAATAATAAAATTCAATTATTTGAAATGACTCGGGGGGATTCTGAACTCTTTAGCTGTAATCAATTATAACCTAACATAATATTTCACCATTGTCTAGTTAACATTTGCAACTCATTTTTCTCTCTCACAAATCTATAAAGCAAAGCTCTCAAAGACACTTATTTGCAGTTCACATTTTAGTACCCTCTTCAAGAAGACAATTTATTTTTCAACATCTCATTTTCTGTCTGTCTTTCAAGAGAGAGAGAGAGAGAGAGAGAGAGAGGGTGAGAGTTCCCCTGATGAATCTCCAAATGATATAGTTCAATATTTTTCCATGTTCATAAGAACTGATTTGATTGCTTGTAATATCCCTGTAAAAAATGAGAATAAACTTTATGGTCAAGCCATAAACTTTTTCCCCATTTGACGCAGTACAACTGGTAGATCCCCATTTTGTGCATCTTTCTTCATTTACAAATAATAAGAAGGAAATCAGTAGCTGTTAGATTATTTTTATCACAATTTGAGACAGTTTACTGCATATGATATCATTTTTACTTGAAATGACTGTGCAGTCAACATACTGGTTCATTAGTGACTGGCTGGAGCATTCTAGAATAAGGTCACATATGACAGCTAACTGAGCCGTAGTCAAGGAATGCAGTTATTCTGTTGGACAATTTAACTTTTCATTGATTTTAACTGAAAATTTCATGAATTCGGTTGAAATAAATTTTACCAGAGATGTTTAAGCTACACATAATGTTTTAAAAAGCATTCAGATTTATGGTTGCATGGTTTTTGGCATAATTTTTTTTAACCTTAAATACGATTTTCAGGTACATATATCTTTCAGCAAACAAATTGTTAATAATTTAATTGCTCCACATACATTCAAGGCATTAACTCAAACCTTGTAGGTAGTGGCTGTGATGTGAAGAGGTGAAAAACAAAGCTTTGCTTGATTTTGATGTCAGAAGTCATGCAATAGATCTAGCAAGTAATTTAGCTGTTACCTGACCACCAAGGTTAAAGTAGGCATGGTTGGTGAGGTTGATGACAGTTGGCTTGGTGGTATTGGCAGTGTAGTCAATGATAAGTCGGTTGTCAGAGGTCAATTCATAGGTCACGGTCACAGTCACCTTCCCAGGGTACCCTTCTTCACCATCCTGACTCGTGTATGTCAAGATCAAACGGTTTTCCACAATGTCATCCACCCATATTCTCTACAAGCAAGAAAATTAAGGTCATTAATACTGACATTCTTTCTGTTCATATCTACTGTGTGAATGCAAGTGTTCATATTTTGAAGTGTTGCAACCCCAAATCAATAGAATTTACATGTTTACTACCATATGCTGGTATATTTCAATGGTGTATGAAAGCAAAGGGTTGTTCATTGTTTTTGTGGTCAGGGGAATAAAGCTTGTGAGAAAAATTATAATGATGTGGAATTGAAGTGCAAGGTTACAAGATAACATTTATGCTAACAATTATCAAGTGGACAGTCTCTGGTTGAAGTGCTTGCGAGTGATAAATAGAGTGTGTACATTTCATTCTTGTTTCCCCTCACAGAATTGCTGACTGGAACTTTTTCTTTTTATCAGGAAGACTCCCTATATATTCTTCATCGATTAAAACAATATAAACTTGATCAATTAAAACAGAATATAGTACATGTCACATGGGTCATGTATGCACATTTAATCATTTTAGATTAAATATAAATTGTTCTTTTAAAATTTAACACAAAATTTTCTTTAACTCAAAGTCTATTCAATCCTGATTATTGAATACTCTGCATCTTAACTGTCATCAAGAAACTTCCAGATGAAAATTATCGATCTCTGTGGTCTTTCACAATGGTGGCTATGTGCTAAACATGTGTCAAGAAAAGGGCACTTCGAGTGGAATAATCACAATATAGAGTAGTACTGATCTGTTTATCAATATGCGTAGCTTTCGTTGTGACATCATAGCAAGTGACATTCAATCCAGATTGTACTGGATCGTACCTTTAGTTTCATTTCGTCAAAAAATGTCTATGTAGGTTAACATTGATTCTGCCATATGCACTTCTTGGGGTATAAATAACAACTTTCCAAAGGAATGTGGATGTATAAGGATCCAAATGAAGTGAATATTTGCCACTTGAAGATATGTAGAATCAAATTCTAAAAAATGACACCCATTACTGAAATAGTCACTGTTGAATGCCTACATGACCTGTTTGTGACTTTTACTATTAAAAAAGGAAAATTATTATGCATTTAAACATACTCTGTTACTAATGGTGGTTTCACTTGATTGAATGAGTATCACAATGTTTACATGAAAATATTTTTAATTGTTGCAATTATTTAACACTATTACAACTATGCTTCTAAGGAAAAGTTGCCATTATTACAGGAATACGTAGGAGATAGAAATGCATGTATGAGATGTGTGAGCAAAGCACAAGCAAGTAACTACAACTCTATGGAAAATAAGACTATTTAAATAATTTTTAGTTCAAATTTTAATAAATTCTGTGATTAAATTCCATTTTTCAAAACTTGCATTTCTTCTTCTCTATATTTATTGCCAATTAAAAATCTTTTCTGAAAAAAAGTGAAAGGAAACAAATAACAACTTTATCTTCATTTAATCTGACCAACCAAACAACTTTTATAAATATAGTTTATAGAAAACTACAATGACATTTAAATTTATTATTTTGGACAAAACATAATTACGATATTTATTATAGTCAAGTTTTCTTGAAAATGAATTGACAAAGAAATTGTTTCTATACCTTGTCGAAGCCTTTGAGACCACCATGTAAAGCATTTGGTGGATTGTTGATAGCAAGTGTGTAATTCACCCCATCAAGCGTGAATTTACCCCTGGCAATCCTGTTGGCATACCGACCAATTAATCCACCAAAATATGGGTCATTTCTGGTTTTATATGCTGAAAATTGAATTTATTTAACTTAATTTCAGAAATCATATTTATTTAAGTTATGAATGTACACTCACTCTCTAGATCATCCATCCGATTCACCGTTACAATTATATGGCTTGAGAAAGCAATACTTGACAAATCAAGGACTAGTAAAGATGCTGAGCCTAAAGTAAGAGCCAATTTCAAATGTTGTACAATATTAAATATGCTTATTCTACACATACTTAGAAGAATATTTGATTCTGTAAGTCATCTTTGTTTTATGTGAATATTATTTGCCAAAATTTTTAAATAACAGTAAAACCTACATTGAAAAAGTTTTTGATGAAGGTGGAATTTAATGGTGATAGATTTTTGAACTCTTGATGGAATTTTTGCTGACAAAATTCCCCAAAATGTGATTTCTCTCATTCAAAGAAAATTATCAAGTATTTATTTTTATGTGTGTGTATGTGTGTGTGTGTTTAAATCATTAAGAATAAACTTTAGTTAAGATTTTTTTTAAACAGTTCTGAGAGAGCTGTGTGTCATTTAGGTGCATTTTAGTAATTTATTGTCCACATGAAAATGAAAGTTGACCTACCTTCAAAGTCATCAAAGCCAAGAGTAATATCAGAAAGCTTGCCATTTTTGTCAGGAGTGAATAAGTTGGTGATGATGCCACCGTAATTTAGAATTCGGACCACCATGTTCTTCTTGTTTTTAAGCGTAAACCTGAAACATTGAGACATGTAACTGAAACAATGCTGTTTTCATTCAGGGTATATATAAACTATACAATTAGTTTACAATTATACAAATTTCAAGAAACTGATTATTTGTTTGAGTAGTAAAAGTTATGAACTTTAAAATGACCAATTGTTGACATTACATACTTACGTATGATCTCATGTTCTCAACACTGACAAGTGATTACTTTTAGTATTTCTCTTCATCAATATTCAAATTAATGAGAAAAATATGGAAACAGTAAAATATACAACAGGATGATGACTTCAATTGCGGTATATACTAGCTTTTAATGTGCCAGCAGATCTGGGTCTGTGCAGTTAGAAGTAATCAGCAACAAACAACACAGACCCTGATATGCATGTGCACTATGCTATGACAGGTCTGGATTTTTGTTGTTTGCAGTTGCACTTGACTTATAAGTGAGTACATATGGTAGGAAGTGTTAAATTAAGGCACAAAACAGCCTTAATAATATATAATATATTTATTTACAAGTTCTCTTACAAACACTATAAAATGGCATGTAACTTCAAAGTAATGAAGTTCTCTTACAAACACTATAAAATGGCGTGTAAATTCAAAGTAATGAAGTTCTCTTACAAACACTATAAAATGGCGTGCAAATTCAAAGTAATGGATGATTCATGCACAAAACTACTCAAAATGTTTTACAAAGTGAAAATGGACACTATATGTACATGTATTAAAATACACAATCTTCCAATGCAACCTTCTAAAAGTTTAAAACAATGTACCAAATGTACTCACTTATAAAAATAGTCAAACTGCAAATGACAAAAGATCCTGATCTGCCATAGTCATGTGGACACTATATGTACATGTATTAAAATACACAATCTTCCAATGCAACCTTCTAAAAGTTTAAAACAATGTACCAAATGTACTCACTTATAAAAATAGTCAAACTGCAAATGACAAAAGATCCTGATCTGCCATAGTCATGTGGACACTATATGTACATGTATTAAAATACACAATCTTCCAATGCAACCTTCTAAAAGTTTAAAACAATGTACCAAATGTAATCACTTATAAAAATAGTCAAACTGCAAATGACAAAAGATCCTGATCTGCCATAGTGATGTGGACACTATATGTACATGTGTTAAAATACACAATCTTCCTATGCAACCTTCTAAAAGTTTAAAACAATGTACCAAATGTACTCACTTATAAAAATAGTCAAACTGCAAATGACAAAAGATCCTGATCTGCCATAGTGATGTGGACACTATATGTACATGTGTTAAAATACACAATCTTCCTATGCAACCTTCTAAAAGTTTAAAACAATGTACCAAATGTACTCACTTATAAAAATAGTCAAACTGCAAATGACAAAAGATCCTGATCTGCCATTGCAATATGGACCTGCAGATCAGGATCAATGCTGTTTGTTATACAGATTACTCATAACAAACTGCACAGACCCAGATCTGCTGGCACATTATGCTATGGCAAAACTGCATTTGTGTAGTCTGCAGTTGGGCTCGCCTTATAAGCAAGTACATGCTGTAATGTTTAAGCTATATAAGATTCTGACAGTTTCCTACTAGAGAGAGTAAGAACCTTGATTAAATTAATTTAAACACAGATTTAATTTGTAGCTGTAGATGCTTATTCACCTGTAGACAGCTTCCCCATCATCCGTGTTGCCAAACTTCTCCTTGGTAATAGACATACCTTCAGAATCATCAGGCTCTATCAACGATAAAAGATGACATGATGAACTTTCTTGGCAAAAAGGGTCCATATTATGTTTTTGTGTGTGTGTGTGTGTCTCTCTCTCTGTGTTTGTGTCTCACAAGATGTATTGTTTATTATATAAGAAAACTAGTATGACTAGGCTAATACTTGGAATATGGGTTTCAAATTTCACAAGTTCCAGTCTTTTTCAAAACTGATTTTTTTTCCATGTAGACATGTATTATAATAATGGGAGTAAGAGACTGTCTTACCATTTATCAGTTTTTCCCACATTTTCCCCAGTGAGGATTTATGCACACATGTGTGCCTCTTTCTGTGTATTCCATGTGATAGCTTGCCATGGATTGGACAGCGGCAGCAATGTAAACTCGCAGATTGATACACACTGGCAATCATATACTCAATTTATACTGCCCATAATTCAGTTATCTGTTCTGGGTTGCTAGCACTCTGGTTCTGTATATGTATGCAGAGTGTTATGTATATTTAATTTAATTGTTTGTCTGTTAGTGTTTTTAAAAATGTATTCCATTACATGCAATTGTAATGAAACATTGGTTTTGACATTGTCCAGAATATTTTAAATACATTTTTGATGCAAACAAATAACAAAGAAACATTGTATCTAGTTGCTGACCTTGTTCCAAAATCAGTGACAATTTTGGTAAACAACTTTTAATTTTTTATTTTAAGATCTTTCTCAGAGTAAGAATCATTAAGTTGAGTCAAGGTCATACCTGGACTATGTGATATCAATCATGAGTCTATTGGTAAACAAACTTCTATTTTTTCCAGAAGTATGAACTTTTCCCCTCATCTGGGAATCTGTTTTATGTCTTAGTTGTATAACAGGTGTATTGATAATAGCTAGTCAGTATTGCTTTAACATCTGACATATTACATTGTATTGTGTTGTGACCAGTTTGGGCTTAATTTTATTTTTATTCAAATTATTGAATTCAAGTAATTGTTTTCCCTGGAAATACAAAAGTGCTCTAACAAAATTCTTGGACAAAGATATTCATTGGAATTTATGTGGAATTAAAAGCTGGAACAATATTTTCTCTGATTCACAAGAGATTGTTGACACATCAGTACAATGCTGAGTTTTACAGACGTCATCACCTTCCGTCTTGAATTTCATCATGATTTGATCTGAGATTCACTCAGAACTTTTCATTCATAGGACTTATGTTTTTATTCTTGAACTACAATTTGGATTTAATTCGTAAAACCAAAAGTTCTTTTTTCTCGTATTTCACTTTGAATTCTAGGGAAATAAATTATTTGTTAAATTTTACAAATCTTCTTGTCTTCACTCTTTTCTGTTACTTATTTTATGAACATAAACTCATAACAAGAGACATCAGCAGTTTTCCATTTTGACCAAGATGTTCTTGAACTCCACAATGCTGTTTTATTTTCAATAGCCACAGAGCAAAGTTTAATAACTGTGCTGAGATTATTTTGTGCTGCTACAAAAGATTCTGAATAGACACCTTTTTGTGAATGGAGCCATAATTGAGTCCTTTGCCAGGATCGCCAGTGACACCATTTACTAATAATATAGATCCTACAGCAAATCTGACATGTGCTGATGATAGTTCTGTAGTGACCAAGGCCAGTGGTGCTCATGGTGGTGAGACCAAAAATAGCATCTTCAACCACATGCATGCATTTATATTTTGCAAGTAAAATGGTTTTCTTCGAGATATCATTCCATAAGTCATGTTCTGCTTTGACTATTTTCTCGTATAACTTTGAGGTTCCATCACAGTTCTTATTGTCATTGTGGAGATTAACTGCATGGCAAGCTGGTCTTTATCAGCTGCAGCATGCACATGTACTTCCAACCAAGAATTTCTCTTTACTGGAATAATGCCATACAATAAAAAAAATATCATTTGGCAGATATTTAAGTCTCTGGTGACTGTGGGTACTTGGGGCCTGGCACCACATTCATATAAAACCATACTGATTTCGCCTTTACTTTGTGCTTCAAACAATCATTTTTTGTCCAGGAACTTTTATGCAGACAAGTGTGTCCTTGTTGAATAACAATTGGAATGTAAATGGATTGGATTCAGCAGTAAATTTCACTTCATCGTTGTGAAAAGCCTTTTTTCATGACCTATCTTTTTGCCTGGTGTTCTGGTGAGATGAGTACAAGCTGGTCTTGAGTTGATAGTGGCATACGAGGCAGGTGGTCATACGAGCACATTTCTGTCTTACCATCACACAGATAACACGAGGGTCTGGTAGCAGATATTCATTGACAAGTGGAACAAAATTACCATCGATGTTATAAACATCCAATGTTATCAAACACTTCACTGGAAAATTCCACATCATCACTGCATTCAGAATCCATCATATATATGTGATGACAAATTTTAAACAGATCAACAAAAACAGTCAAATACACATTTTGGATACACACTCGAGTCCTTCAAATTTAATTTAATCTACAGTGACTAATCATATTGATATTGTATATGTGAAATATTCTGGAGCAAAACTGTATGTGTTCTTGATACATGATATTGGCGGCATCAAAATAAAGATGCTGTTGATTATTTATCGTCATTACCATTTGATCCCACCCAACATTACTTCCAGTTACGATAAGCAAGTATGACTTGTGCATCTTTAAGATGTGATGTTTAGATATACAAAAAATATATTGGTCTGGGAATTTTAATGCCTTTTTCAAAAATATATTATGTGGACTATTCGTTTATACATATTAAATCTATATACAAAGACAATAAGCACAGTAAGTGATTTTCATTAGTTGAATTTATAATGTATTATTGAACTGTATGCATATTATTATTGAAATTCGATACTGTACAAGAGCAAAGATAACAAAATATAATATTATTATTTAAAATATTTTTATTTATGTAATATAGCAATGGAGAAACTAGCATGGTCCATAAATGCTGTCATGTAACCTCAGTAGCTGACTGATGGAGGTCCGTTTCTCAGCACAGGACTTCCACAGTGTCATCAATCATATCGGGCATTTCCTTGTTTATGTTCGCATTTCCCCAAGTTTACCCTCCGATGCCATCTAAAGTTAAATTATCACCGTTTTTTTTATTAGTTTGTTTGATCATTGCATCACTGATTAATTAAAATGTAAGCACTAATAGTGGGATTATCTAACCATGAATTGGCAAAACCCCTTTTGATCAATGCCACTATAACAAAAGTGCTTTTAATTCCATTTGCCAATTTACTGAATTTAATACCATTCTAGAATAGAAAATATGATGCTGACTTGCAATAACACTGCAATCATTGGTTATATAGTAGTGTTATTATATTTTACATGCAATATTACAATTGTATTAATGTACAAAAATTATGTTCAGAAATCATTATTTAATGGATTTAATATGTACTTTGACTGAAATATTTTCAAACATTTTAAAGGCTAAAATGATAATAAGTTGGTCTACTGGTTCAAGATTTCACTTAAATGATAATAATTCAAAGATAACAGTAGATAAAAATCTAATGATAACAGTGAAGTATGTTATACTATCATTGTACTCATCAATAACTCTGTACAATTTGTGTAGTTGTAAATATAATCCAAAGAAGACACAGTTTGCATGAGAAATCAAAAAATACATTGGGTCAATTTATATGCAATAGTGTTTTATAGTGCTGATACTAGCCTGATTTATGAAAAGTTAACATTATATTTTCTTTATTGAAACACAAAATATGGTGGTTATTTTACTTTAAAAAATCTAAATACCATAGCTAATTTCTATTTTGTTCTGATTTCCACTATCAATGTGCTATTAAACTTGTATGTAAATTTATGAGCTGAATATCAGCCGTTTACATGATATTACTATACATGCGGAACAAATCATGTACGTGGGTCTCATTGTTTTTCTTTTAATATTTCACATGGTCAACCTGGCCTTGTCCGAATCAGCTAGCATCCATCACATGACACCTCAGAAATGTTGGACTGACTTTGTCATTGTGAGTAAATCAAAACTGGTGAATGAACACAAAAGGTTTTGCTCCCATGGCTGTCAACGGCAAGACCATTAAGAGAAGACTGCTCCCAATTGGCAACCTTTGGTCCCGACTGGACAGTCAAAGACCTTTTCCATCTTTATTTGTCTATGAGATGCTATACAGGAACCAACTGCCCTTTTCAAACCATTCTGGATACATTTTGTATGGCCCATCCTGTATGGCCCATCCTGTATGACCCATCCTGCAGCTGCATTTGCAAATTTGGGAGCTGCAGCAGCCAACAATGCTTGAATTTCAGGGAAACATGGAAATATTCCACAGGTCTTTTGCATTCATGTCACCTATGAGAACTTTAATGTCAATGAAGTGTTCTTTTGTTGGCTGAATGTAATTTATTAAGTTGTGTTCATGATATCCACACGGGGATATTTGCAGCTAACTTTGTTGGATTCAAAGCCTCAATGTGAGCCTGTAATCATTTCTTACTGCGCTTAATTTTTAAAGCCTGTTTTCATTTAAGTCCAACATTAACTATGTCATATATTATTATATTATTTGAAAATAAAACAGGTTGAATTAATTCATCACCAACATGTCTATGTCAAATGAGGCATCATGTACTTTTTTGATTTTTGCCATCACTTATATATTATCAATTCCGTCTAATACCTTTTTGTGAGATGGCACTCACATCCAGGGTCAGTCCACAACCATAATCCACTTCATATTGCTGCATTTGCAATAACCAAATTGGTTATGTGTTGTACAGCAGCTTCATTGATTATTTTACTGACCGGGAATGGCATTGTTGGCATTGATAGCAGTGCCACTCGCATAAGCACTCCACATATATGTTGTACTGGAGATCCTTGTGCAAAACCATGTTTTGGATTCCTATTGCCTCTTTGTTGTTTTTAGAGCCACCAGTTCCTACCAGAACTGAGTACATTTTGTGGCACAGTCCCACATATTGCTCACTGGGCTTGGACGTGTACTTGTCTTATAATTTCCTCTCTTATGACTCTCTTACTGGCACTGGTAAAGAGCGGATAGTCCTCTGGGTACTCACTGGCGTCAGACTAGTTTACCAGCAATACAGGAGCCCAGGTCTGCATAGATGTCATGTTTATAACCAGTCTGTATCTGTGTACAGTATTTTAGTGTGGTCACCAAACTGTGACTTGATTAATTAATAGTATAACTTGTACATCAGAAGCTTTGAAAAGTCCAGCACTGCGACACCAACACAGCTCGATTTCATTAGCTTCAGTTTTGACTATTTTTACTGTGCAGGCAATGAGTTCGCAATCAGAAAGCTTCCTCGACTCAAAGGCCAAGCCTGCAAACAACCTGTTGAGTTTGTCTTATTCACTGTCCTGAACAAGATCAATGTGGATTGTCTTCCACTGGTTCTCCATGGTTTCCCCAAACACAGGATGGATCACGAGTTTAAAAGATTATTTCTAAAACTTGTTTCTTGTGACTGTGCACAGATCTATTTATTTACATGGTGCCATCCAGATAACCTAGCGAACTGTAATACTCATTGGACTAGCAGCACATCCATCCCCAATTACAGATGCAACTGTATATTGTACATGTGGCTTTTATAATTAGTTTCTTGCAGGTTCGGTATAAGCTTAACGCATTCTGTATGCTTGTGTCCAGCATAATCCCCCATTTCACAATGATATATGGGGCTAGACACTTGAGGAGCACTGACAGCACTTTTGTGGCCAGTGGATAATCATTATGGGTGTTTTGCAATGGATACTCTAGGCCCACTCCAAAGAAGTATCTATGGTTGCTATTATGATCATTCTCATGGTTTTGTATACCTACATCCATGTGATCATTGAAGCCAATGCAATTCCTTATATATTGTTTTAATCTAGGTCTTAAACTGTGTAACAGAAGGAAGTAAAACCAGTAAGTTCAGTAAAATCAGCAAACTCCCTTCTCAAACACACAAGTAAAAATTAAAGAAACACTTCAGTATTGCAATTAAATCCCCCAAAATATCTTAAATGTCAAATCACAAGTAGAAAAGTATGAGATGCTTCAAATGAATTCTGATAGTCTTGAATATCTTAATATACCACAATGCTATATCCAAAATGTCTTTGAATGAAATCTCAATATTCCTAAAATAGTGTTTTAGTCTAAAATGTGAATGAGCACTTTGTAATTCGAACAAATAATTTAAATAATAATTCCTCTCAAATTATATATGAACTTAAAACAAGAATGAATAATTGTTTACCAATCCTCTATTTATACACTGTTCTCTGGACCAACAACACAACAGAATGTTCTGGAAAACTAATCATTTCCAGGAACAATTCCACTAATCAGTGAATTAAAATTCTTCAAGCAAGCATCTTTTTACCACTAATAATCAAAACTAAAGTCAGGTATACAAAATCAATCCACAATCCTCCATCACTGACAAAAGGCAAGCACACAAAATAAATATATATATATATATGCATTGTTTCATTCATTTGCTTTTATAGCCTTTGTCTTATTTTCTGCTTTACATACCATGGTAAATGTATATTACTCCATAACCCAGAGTACTAATTTACCGACAAAATTCATGAGATACCCATCTGATATGGTAATTTTTAACCTCACATCAGGCTCTGGGAGATAAACAGGTTCATCTTCCCAATCACAACGATGTTATAGTATGGATACAATTTCCTCCATACTGGGATGAACAAAAATGACTCGTAATCTGTTATGAAATTTAACATCAACTAAATTGCCCTTGTTTCTACATTTGTAACCAATGTCAAACGTCTAGCTCCACTTATATGCTTTCTTAATTTTATGCTTGGATATATCATTGGCAAACTTGTCACATCAGGCCAGCTGCTTGGCAGGTAGTCGAGTGTGGATGTCATATTAATGCCAAAGACATTTCTTTAACTGTGATGATCTTCACTGTCTTTGATAGATGCTTCAATACCTTTGATGTCTTCACTGGATGTTTCGCTGTTGATGCTGGATGTTTCACTGTCTTATAATGATGACTCAGTTAATGTCAGTAACTTATAAGATTTCTTGTAAAATATCATACAATGACTTTTCTGGCATTCTGTTGTACTCTTCTCGAAGTTTTCATTGTGCTCGCTCCAATTCAATCATCAGCCAGGTTAATTTATCTAGTTGGCCGAGATACGCTTTGGAAAAATTATGTAGCATTTTTGGAGTCTCTTTAACAAATCAATATGACACATTCAAGCTAGATAGTGATTTAATCTTTTTTGTACCATAAGAAACACACCATTGGCCTGGTAATGTAATTCTCGCATTAGCCGTAGATGTAAATTCTTTCATTATGTTATATGCGTCAAACTGTGGTCTTTCTAATGACATTATATAATATCCATCTGCAATTCTTTAATAGTTAATCACTTATGTGTTGCCTGTGTATATTGGTCTGCCTGCAAGCTCACAGCACTACAAATCCCAACCCATGTCAAGATTCTTTGTCAATACATGTGGGCTACAATCACAGATGCACATGTGTGAAAATCCTCTGTGTCGAAAAAGTCATGCAGAATATAGAAGGGAGTTTGGCCTGGAAACCCCAAATTGGTAAGACAGTCTTGATCCCCATTATCATACTACCAGGCATTATGCGATTGCAGACAACATGCATGATTTCCTGACCTCTGAAATCTGAAAGCTTGACAACTTGCAAAAGCTATGTACCTCCAAAACTTAAGATCTGACAATGGAAACCAAAATTTTTGTCACAACAGGAATATTGCATTATATCATCATGAGTTTGAGCAATTTCTAAAGTAAGCAGACTCCACACATATTAATAAGATGATAAGATGGCAACTGGCCAAGCTTGCTATCTTGCTTGCTGCCACTCCTGAGGCCATAGTTTTCAACCTGTTTTATTTATTATCATCAAGATCCAGTGTCAATGATTTCAATTATGAGCAAGAGACTACATGCAAATTATGTCTTTAATTTTTGAAAGAATTTAAATCAGGATCTAATATAAAGTTTGGGAGATGGTTTAAATTGGATGTGTTCTCACAATATTATATAAACTTGGTTAGTGAAATGGTTAACTCTTTTGTACACGGTCCACTTCGGACTTCTGTTGAGAAAAGGTCAATTTCTGTGCTTTGAAGTTTAAATAAAGAGTAATATATACTTTATCTTTACATACTGCCAAAAAAACACAAAGCCTTTTGTAAGACCTCCCTGCCGATGAGTATCTTTTGACTAAAAATGCAACATTTATGCTAAAAAATAGACACTTCACCTGCCATGACAAAGAATATTGCTTTTTATGCTGTTGTTGTTGTTGTTGTTGTTGCTGTAGGGTTTAACACCATTTTTCAGCACATGATAGGCTATACGTGGCAGCCAGTATTAATGGTGGTGGAAGAACCCGGGAAAACCTCCGGAAAGAACACCTGACCCACGAGAAGCTACAGGCAGGCTTTCTCACATCCCCACATTGGCCGAATCTGAGACTCGAACCCAAGCAGACAGAGGTGAGATGGCAGTGATCCGTAAAGGAGAGCGCTTTAGACCACCTGGCCACTTGGGGCCCCGCTTTTTATGCATTGAAGAGCTTCAAATATTAGAGAGGGGGGTCAGACTATTTAACAGAACAAATTGGAATAAGCTGGAACAAATGAAATGACAGAACAAAAATAGATAATCCCAGAACATAGGTTAAAATGCAAATCCTACTTACTTCTTTAACTTGCTTTACTTTTAGTTTAATCAATTTCAAATAAATTTATACTGAATGGTTATGTTACTTTGTTTTTCATTTTCTTTTTTTGGGATGGACATTTTGATGGAAGGGGTATGATTATTTAGAAGGCAATAAATCTAAGTATTTCAAAGTATTTGTACCTAAATTATATTATACTATAAATATTAAAATATGTTTATTATAAACATTGAACTTTTGTTAGCAGGATATCTGTGTAAATAAAGTTCTGGCAAGTAGCGGCAAGTAGTCAGACAGTATCAGTTGGTATATTTTGATTGTTTGCAATGGTGCTCATAAATGGTTTAACCACACTGCTCATTTTCTGTGTATGACTAAAAACACATTCTTTTAAAATAATCAGATTCATACTTTATTGCTCTGCATGTCAAAATTTAAGACAAGCAAAACAACACCAATGAATATTCAAGAATTATACATACAACATAGAAAATGATGAAATATGAAGGAATACAAAATAAAAGCTACTAGGTCATTAGTGTCTTAAAAATAAGATTTGATTACTGTAATTCAAAGTTTAAATATGTTACCTGGTGCAGACATCAAGTGAATACAGCACATAAAAAGAGCCTGCAAGAAGTTAAGTTTCTCTTTTGATCTGAGTAACCTGTTTATTTTACAGATGAAATTTTCTTAACAGCAATCATTACTTCATTTGCAAAAAATGATAAAAAAGACAAAAAAGGATAAAAAGTGCTTGCTTCCATGGACAATTCTACACCACTTGTTTGTTGATGTTTCATCTGTTTTACTTTATTTTGGAAAATTATTTTAACAAGATACACCGCACAAACATTCTGTTAAATCAATTACATTTAATACAATTAACCAATTACTGTTATTCGCTTGTACCAATTAGCCCTGCATTTTTTAAATATTGTATTCTCATGTTGTTTACCTTTGATTTAAATTTACTGCTATTCAGCATTATCTCACATGCAAGTATATTTATATCGTTAGTGTGAGTGTCGCCTGATGAATAAATTGTTGTTTTGAAAGGCATTGTTCAGACAGTGCCTATAAATTTTTTTATTTTTCTTATCCAAAGTTGCTGAAAACTGATATTCGTCATATCATATCGATTTATCTATCTCCATATGCCACTTATAAAGAATAAAGAGAGATAGATAGAAAAGTTGTTGTTGTAGGGTTTAACGCCATTTTTCAGCACACGATAGGCTATACATGGTGGCCAATATTAATGGTGGAGGAAGAACCCGGCAAAACCCCGGAAAGAACCACCGACCCATGAGAAGCTAATGGCAAGCTTTCTCACATACCCACATTGGCTGAATCCGAGACGCCAACCCACGCAGACAGAGGTGAGATGGCAGTGATCCGTAACGGATAGCACTTTAGACCACTCAGCCACTCTGGGCCCCAGATGGAAAAGTATGTTCCATAGGAACCCATCACATTCTTGCAAAAAGAAGAGGAAGAAAAAGTGGTTCATTAATAAAACAATCACTTTAACTGACTTTTGTTCCTTTCCTCTGGTAAATTATAATTCAGGTACAAGACCAGTTGATCTATAAAAAGATTGAAAATAAAATGTTTTTTTTATTTTGTCTCATCTGCTTTATGTAATATAAAAGCATCAGGCAAGATGTTTATTACAAAATACAAAGAAATAGTCTGTTAAATATACAGTATTGTATTTGATGCAAACAATAAATTTCCAGTATCAATCTTCTGGAGAAAAAAAATGAAGAAAGAAATAATAAGCTAACAAAACACAAGAATATACTGAATACTTAAAATGTTGATAGTAGTTGATGCTGAAAACAACGATTATTTAGATGAATCTTGTGACTATTTCATTTGATACATACAGAAAACAAAACTACAAAACTTGTGTGTACAGGCTGTTGCTTAAGCAAATTCATGGCATATGTTTACTTTGCAATGTCACTAAAAAGGACAACTTGCTTGGAACTGTTGCTGGGATAATTTACCCACTTTCATTTATAAACTAATGCTCTATAAACAGCTCAGTACATAAAATTCTATTTTTATTGAAAACAAAATCTCACGTCCCTGTGGGAAGTTTTATTGTGAACATATACTTGTTTCGATAAATCAAAATATATAATATAAAAAAAAACATCACTCCAAACTACTTTGCGATTAAATATAATTAATATATACGTCTGAAAACAATAAAATAGTGAGTATTTTCGATTATTTATCTATTTTTGTTCCGGTATTATTTTTATTTATTTTTTGTTCCGGAATTTTGGTTTCTACCGAGTTGGTCCCGTAATAGTTGGGATGGTTAGTGGACAATCAGAATAAACTTAGTCCTACAATGTACGATGCCTACCCGGATATTTTTTTTTTTTTTTATCTCTTAGGTTTCATTCGGCGACCTAAAAAAGACAAGGGAGGCGTCTTACACTGTAGGACTAAGTAAAACGGTGTCCGTATAGGCAACATTTAGACAACTACAAGCCGGAACAATGCAGTTTTTAGGTATGTTATATAAATGTTTATGCCTACTGTAAACCGGCACAGAATTCTTAAATTTTGGGTGTTTAAAAATGCCTTTTTATTACAACTTTGAATTAACACCTTACGAAGCATTTACCTTACGAAAAATGTAGATAGATCTTTTAAATTATGAATTTTATTCATAATTTAGGGCAGGTTCCATATTCTGCGCTATCGGATTATTTACAGCAGAACCGAAGGTCTGGTCTATTGTGTTGGTAATGTATCTAATATACGTAGCACGCATAAGATCTGTGACGTGTAATAAAGACTTGTATATTAAACAAAGATTACTAATTTTCGTTTCCTCAATTACCTCATACAAGATAAAGAAATTGTGATCAAAATCACCACAGACCTTTACACGCGCTCTCTCTGGTCGCTAAATAGATGACAACCGCAAGCAGAGCTACAATGATAAGACTTAATGCAAGTAGAATCAAACAAATATTCCTATTCCCGGTTTTCTTCAACGGCGCCATTATATCATCTGCCCAGGTGCGGCTCACATGTTTCAATCCAAAACTGCAAACAATACCTTTTGAAATCAGCTGTATAGCGACTCAAATGACCCTGTAGCGTCGGTCCCCGAATATTGAAATTTTTTCTTTAATGTCGCACTAGCTCACTAATATGCATGCGAAGGTAAATACTCTAAAAATTGAGTGCTGTATGATAACCGTAATGATGAGAAAATGTCAAAGATCTCAACAAAATCCTGGACTTTTCTGTATCTCCATCTTTGAATTATAATAAAGATAATTCCAACTCGCCCCAACGTTAAATGTGACATTTAAATTTGTTTTTAAAGATGATTTTCTCATTATGTCCCAAGTACGTCGAGCGGGAAACTCGCCCTGGACGAACTCGACCCAACGTATCTGGAGAAGTCGCCCAGAGTGGTTGGAGAAGTCTCCACAATCGGTTGGAGAAGTCAACCCAAAACTTGTCACCCAGATAACCTGTTTATAACAGAATTAAGTCATCTTTTACGTGATTCATATTTAGATTTATATACATATACGCGAACACAAAAGAGATACTAACTGGTAATCATAAAAAGCAATATCATAGTAATATTTCTAAGGACAAAATTAAGTCTTTATATAATCTAATGAATGACGACAGTATTTGTAAAATTATATTAACATGGGTACTGGAACAATCCTCATTTTTGGGACACTTTTTGTATCTCCATCTTTGAGTTATAATAAAAATAATTCCAAATGAAATAACAGTAAAGACACGTTTACGCTTTTTCATTAAATGTTTCCAACATCAATTTATTATGCACCTTTGATTTTGTATGTAACTGAATCGGATGAATATGCATTTTTGCTCCACACTTACGTACAAGACTGTTTTCCACTCGTTGTATAATAAACCCTTCCTTCCCATTCTGCATTCATCTTGTTTGAGTGATGTTGATAATAGAAAAATAAATCACTTATAATTGAAAATCTGTGTGTTCATATAAAAGCGTTAGATTTCTTATAACGACACACACCTTATCACCACGAGAATTTAAAAAAAACCCCACAAATATAACTATTAACTTTCTTGATTGATACATCTAATATACTATCATTATTCATTAATGTGGTAATTACTCTCAAACTGGGACCAGGCTGAATCGCTACAAATTACTGACTGAATCGGCCCAGATTCCTAGCTGATTCTTCAAACCTCCAAGCTGATTCTGACCATGTGAAACGTTATTCAGTTTAGTCCAGGAATTAAATGTGACATTTAAATTTGTTTTTTAAAGATGATCTTCTCATTATGTCCCAAGTATGTCGAGCAGTTCAAATATGCATTTAAGGTAACAAAATCCCGCTAGTACGCGTGATCATGGTGTTTGAATAATAATATAACGTAATCTTGTTTATTTTGCATCGGTAATTTAGTAGTGAAATATTCTTTAAACTTCTCGTTCAACTTGAAATAGTTTGTTATCAGTGAGAAAAAAATAAAATTACGAACACTGAGAAAAAAAGAAGAAATAAACTAAATGATGGGGGTAGTACAAGTGATCTTTCAGAAACCGTCCGAATTCTGCGCATTAGCCATGATGATAAACTCGGTAGCGACCGCATTTCCTGAGTATGCGTCAATGATGCTTTTCATCGAGTTCAAGTATCATTCGTCAATGGTTAGCAAATCTCAATGAACCATCAGATTAAATTGTTCAGTTAGAGAGATGATACTATAACCCTTTGGCTTATTGACGGTCATCGCCAATTCAGTCAATTTCGGGTTATAGAGGTCCATGCCATAAAGTCATCTCAGGATGACTTTGGTTATTAGGTTGGAACCATTTCATATATAAAACTGCAGACGTCACATCATGCTTACACCCTCTCTATTTTTCCAAATAAAATGCATCTAATGATTTGAAGAGCAGAGCAAAAGGGACAGATAACACTTATTTTTCGTTAAGTACAGAAGCGGAGTTGATCAATGGAAAAGTTGAAAAATTGCAAATTTTATAGATTTAACAAGTTATTAAGTTGAAGAAAAACAACAATAAATAAACCCTTAACAACCATGTGGCGACATCTCAGAATTACTATATATGATCCTTAGGGCGACTTCTCCTACCACCATGGGGCGACTTCTCCTGACACCTGGGATGAATTCTCCCAGGGCGAGTTCTCCATGGGGCGAGTTCACCCCTAATCGGAATAAGTCATCCTAAGAAAGTAAAGTTCAGTTTTTAGAGTTAAGACTGAACAAGTTAATTGTGATTTTACTTTCAATTATTAATCATTCCGTCTGCGGCTATAATATCTAGAAAAAAAAAAGTTTTAATTTAGTACGTGGGGCATAACCAACGAGCATCTCTTTGACGAAGCCATGTTAGGTTAGTACAAGAGAAATATATAAATTTTCTGTCAAGATTTAGCCAAAGGGATCTTATCGTTGCTTAAAATTGACCTGTCATGCATGTACTATTTAATAACTAGTCATTATATAGTACATGTATGACAGGTCAATTTTAAGCCCCTGTGTCGCCGCTGGGATCAAATAGTTTTAATGCATAGTCATGTAATCTCCTTTAAGTAAAAGTTTTTATAAGCAGTGTTAGAACAGTGGATAAATCAAGTAATTTATTGTGTAATGGGATCGTGGGGTTTATCTCAAAGTGTTACTGATTGAAAGTTTACATTATGACATCTCTCTCTCTCTCTCTCTCGTAAAACAAAGAATAAAAGATTCATTCCCATATCTGTTTATATATATGGTATACACCTATTGTTACTAAATTCAGCCACAGTGTAAGTTAAATGTTACAATGTGAAGCTTTATAGAAGTTTTAGCATGCAAAAGACAGATGGATCCTGAGACATAGAATGAGAAAGTAATTCCCATATACCGCCAACTTATTGGCATGAAAGTATAAACGGAAATATTTTGAAAAGATCGCATTTCTTAACGCCTTTCCCAAAATATGAAGTGAATTATCAAGCGGTATACGACACATACTCTAAAAGAACAAAGTATGACTTACAAGGATTAGATTGAAATTTACAGATTTAATTTGGTTCAAAGATTTATCTCCTGGTTGCATTCAACTAGCAGCAGCAGAGAGACTGAGCCCACCAACTTTTTCGTCCAACAGGACCATCTATCGAAAACTCTTCTGATAGAAGGTCTTATTTCACAAAATAAACCCTTCTAGCCAGAAACTATGATGACTAAATCCTCTTTTCTGGCCAACGGGGTTATTTCGACAGCGATAACTCGCTATAAAAAATAGTTTCTTCACGGGGGTGACGTCGACGACGACGTTGGTGGCGTAGTCTCTCTGCTGCTAATCATTTTAGGATTTCTGTTGTGAATTAAAAATTTAAGTTAACAATAATGGCAAATATCGGAGAAGCACATTCCGCTAGACTAGCTCGAGAGCGACTAGAAGCAATAAAAAAATTTCTTCCTGTGCGAGATAGTGTCAGAGAAAAATTACAGCAGAGACAGCAAATTCAGGAAGGTTTCGCAACGACCACAGGGGAATTATTTAAACCTATCACTACAGTCACTGGAAAGGTTTTAACTGCGATCAAAGGAAGAACTCCTGAAGAGGCTGCAATTGAGGGTGGAAAACCAGAGCAAGGTTTGCTTCAAGCAATAGAACAACTTAGTAAACAACAAGTAGCAGACGCAGTTGATCCAGGTGCAGTAGGTCCACTTGCAAATGTCAAGGAAACATTTATTAAAAAAATTACCGAAGATGGCATCAACGAAATAAGAAATATTCCACTGAGTAACGTAGAGGAGCTTAAACAGTTTTCTGTTTGGATCGTCAAAAATTATCATCGCAGACATGAATTTTTAAACCCAGATGCTGCCAAGGGCATGTCTCAATCCGAGTGGAGGGATTATGTGTATAAAATAAATCGAGGTTATCTCCGAATATCTTCAAATGATGATACCTATAATTTTATAAAAACAGGTATAATTGGGTATAATAAAGAACTGAGAAATCAAGCAGAAAAAATAAAGGAAGAAAAAAAAATCGCGAAAATACAAGCGAAGGAAGAGCGAAAGAAAGTTACAGCACGGAAATATCAACCACCACCTGAACAACAACAAACTAAACGAAAAGGAAGACCTAAGAAAGAGAAACCAGCGCCATCTTACTCTGCTCTAGAAGTAGAAGAGGTTCCGGAAGAAGGAGATGTTCTTGAAGAATTGGGGTTGCTGGAACCTAAAACTGGATCGGGTTTTACTTCCTGCCCTGATAATATTCTCAATGATGTATCTCGGTTGGAAGTTCTCATCGGAGGAAAACGTGCCGGAAACAACTCCCCCGAAATAATTAATGAAGCGGCTGATATCTGTCAGCGACTATTTCGCTGCGGCATCATGGATTCTCACATCTATCGAGAACTTATTGATGAACTCGTGGACAGCGATTGAAGGTCGATTAGAGAAATAACTAATTAAATAAAATGATCATACATGACTCTAATCATATGACCCGACGAGAGAGAGTGGTAAATTCGCGATATCCTGTTTACAGTGCATATTATGGAGATGGACTTGGAGATGTTGTTCAAGGATTGTTTACAAGAATAGCTCCAAAGGCGGGACCAATTGCAAAACAATTATCGTCAAAAGCTATTGATGTTATCAAAGACAAAGCTTCTGGTGTAATCGGTGATGCTGCCGGCAAGGTGTTCACGGCGATCAAGGACAGACTAGCACGATTAATACGCAGAAAGCCTCCGCCGGTAAAATTACCAAGCACCGCGGACATGCCTGCAAATGTTAGCAAAATAATAAATGAAACTGCGAATCAAAAACTAGCATCACTGATACCTTCCAAAGAAATAGAAAAAATATAGCTTCAAGTTTAGTAGCGGGAAGTGGTCTTCGTTTTAGATAATAATGTATTACAATAAGATGTTTCAACGCATATCCAACGTAGCACTTGATATGGTTAAACCAGTCAGAAAGGATGAATCCTTGCGCGATTATCAATTTTATTCCTATGATGCAAAAACACCTAACATGAAGGGGAGAATTGAATTTCAAATTCATGACACAAGTAGATATTTTCTGCCCTGTGAGGCTTTTATTGAAGTCACAGGTAGAATCTTAAAAGAGGATGGTACTGGATACGGAATAGGCGATCGTGTTGGTTTTGTTAATAATGGTGTGATGGCGTTATTTAGCAAAGCCACATACTCGATTGATGGAAAAGATATTGAGTCGTGTTTGGATAATGTTGATGTTGCCACGACAATACTTGGTCTTGCAAGATATTCTGATGATCACACAAGATCAGCTGGTCCAACAATGATGTTTGTAAAGGACACATCTGATCATCCCGAAAATAGAAATGTAAACATTGGTAATGTGAGAAACGCGGCTGGAGCCGCAGAAACACCTGCAGTTATATCGATGAATGAAAATTTCAACTTGGGTTTTGCCGCGCGTCGGGCAATGCTGAACGGCGACGAAGAGTTTCCCTGTGCAATTCCGTTATCTCATATTTTTGGATCTTGTAGAGATGTCCGAAAGGTTATATTTGGTGCCAAACACACAGTAACGCTTGTCAGAAAAAACTCTGATAATGATGCAATATGGCGAGATGATGGAGTTGATCCTGGTCAAGTAGAGTTAAGAAAACTATCTCTGTGGATGCCAACAATGACTCCATCAATCGCTGAAGAACAAAAATTACTTTCTTTTATGGATCAAGGCGGAAAATCGTTGTTATCATGGTTAGCAATGACAACAGATAGCACTTCTATCAACGCTCCTGGACCGTTTACGTGGCAATTGGGATCACAACAGGGAATATCAGCAGCGCGACATATATTTATCGCGTTTCAGGTAAATTCTAGAATAAATAACCAGAGAGCAAGTCCAATGATATTTGACACACTTGGAGTTACTGAAGTTTCATTAAGAATAAACGGACATCAAGAACCCGCTGAGGACATCAAACTAAATTTTGAACAAAATGATGTTGTACGGGCATATTATCAATTGATGTCTTATGATGGGCGTGATCAAAACGTTGACACTGGGCTGCAGATATCCCAGCGTGATTTTACAACGTTGCATCCGATCTATTACTTTTCGTTGGAACATTTGGATTTATTCAGAAAATCTGTCGTTGATATAGCTATTCGGGCTCGCCTGGGTAATGTACCAGCTGGGATAATTGGTCCACCAGCAGTTCCTGGAGGTGTTAGAGCAATCGCGGTCATACTTTCCGATAAAGCAATGTTGCTTGAGGGTGCTGGCGGCCGAATGAGAGTCATTGATGCCCCAGTGGAAAACTTGTAAACAATTTGATCAATATCGTATTAAATAAAATGTCATACAATCATGTTAATGTCACTCTGACTCCTGGTCAGGCGAAGAAATTACAATCGAAAAACGCGAGCACATGTGGGACATCAATAACGTTAAAACACGATCAGCTAGCGGGCGGTCCCAACAAGCTGTCGCTGACCAAAACTCAGCTAAAACATTTCAACAGCGCGAAGCAGGGTAAGACTGGAGTTCGACTTGATCTCTCTCCGGCCGCGGTCAAGGATATGGTTAAAACCGGTGGTATATTTCCTCTTCTCGCCGCGATACCAGCACTGATAGCTGCTGCTGCTCCCGCAGTCGCAAAGGCAGCCGCGTTAGGAGCAGTAGGAACCGCTGCTGGAATGGCACTAAAGAAAGCCACCGGGAAAGGATACAAAAAAAGGGATCCGGTCTAAGACTACCGGGAACTCCGGCGTCATGGTACCCAAAAAGGTTTTGAAAACACTTCCAACGACGCAGTCTCCGCTGTTGAAGCTTCCAGCGAGTAATTTTGATTTACTTAATGCTGTTAAACAATTACGTATAAAATCCTTCAAAGGTGTATTTATGCGAGATGAATTACCAGCACGACCGAATAATCCAGAAACAGGAATTATTAATCTTGACAACCGCGAAGGCCCTGGGACTCATTGGGTTGCTTACGCGATCGATCCACGTGGAATTATCTATTTTGACTCGTACGGGCTAGCACCGCCAGTTGAGTTTCTCAGGTGCGTCCAAAGATTTTCAATTCCAGTTTGGCAGTCAACGTTACCAACACAAACACTAACCGATCCTCCGATATGTGGTCAAGAGGTTTTGAATGTTCTTGACGCGATAACAAAACATCCAGCGATTCCTCCTCATAAAGTCGTGCATGAATACACGTTGAAAAATCATCAATGATTTCCAAATTTAAACAACCCCATAACAGATAATGGTTGATATTTACGGAAGGTCAAGCAGAACCAAGGAAGAAAAAAAAAGATATCGATTTATCGAAGTATGCGACCAAAGATGAAATTGATGATCTTTTAAATCTAACCGGGATAGACCCAGATGAGGTTGTTATTTTTCAAGACAGGCACGGCAAACTAAAAACCAGTAACATTAAGTGGAATGACATAATTCGCAGGGTTATTGGAGCTGTCGCGGACAACATTGTTGTATTCACTGACAGCGGCAGAATCAGAGATTCGTCGATATCAATTGCGATGCTGCGAGATGATGCACGAAAAGTCGCAGCGACGCGTGTAGCAAAATCCGGCGACATAATGACAGGTGAACTTGGCATGAACGGCAACAAAATAACCGTGTTAGCGGATCCGATAGGTCCCGAGGACGCCACAAATAAACAATATGTTGACGCGCAATACAGACTCGTTGTTGGCCTAGTCAATGACAGAGTAATAAAATCCGGCGACACAATGACAGGTGAACTTGTCATGAATCACAACAAAATAACCGTGTTAGCGAACCCGGAATCTCCCCAAGATGCCGCAAACAAACAATACGTAGACACCATTGACGGTAAACTAGCCACGTTGCGGGCAGAGTATGATGTTCACGTGGGCGCGTTTACAAGATTTCGAAGAAATTATAAAAAAAACCGACGAGACCGTGGATAAGTTCTTTGGAGCTCCTTTGGTCGTCGATATGAAGCTTTCTGAAATCAAAACCAACATTGACACGATCAAACAAACACAGCAGGATATCGTATCGGGTATTCCTGAGATCGTTAACAAAACCAGTCTGATTAAAGTCCCCACTGGAGTTACCCCCGGGCATATCACCAACATCGTATTCACGGTATCATCGGGATTCGCAACATGGTCCCGACAAAATAATACTATTAAATACACAGCAACGGTCACTGGCGTGTACAGGTTGTCTGTGTTTTCCGCCGCTAAGTTTGAAATCTTCACAACATATCCCTGGAGACATTCCACCGATAAGTATTCCGGGGTTTGCACTGTAATACTAAACAGCGGAACCGAAGAAATATTTATACTTGAAGCCGCAGACGAGAAATTAACCGCAACATCCTACTGGTGGTGTTTGGAATTCGTCGCAGAAACGCCTCAATTGGTTACGTAAATAATAATAAAAATGAAATCAGCATCAACGACAACACTGTCACCGATGACAACGTCATCAGGCGCTCAGCAATACCGGTATGATCAGGTACGCGAATGGCAATCAACGTTGAAAAATACCATTGACAGATGCACAACAAAAATAAAAAAATATAAACGCCGCGTAACTGCGCTGGACATAACAGTGTATTCGGTATCCGCGGTAGTTGCATCCACGGGTGTGCTATTGTCTGCGCTGACACCAGTAACTGCTGAAATCGCTATCACAATCACAATTTCAGCCTCAACGACGATTGCGGGAGTCGCCAACATCATCGCAAAAAAAATATCCTCGTGCGCGACAACAAAATTACACGAGTATCAACAACTAGCCAACGCGGCCAACAGCGCCTACTCGAAATTGTCCTCGTTGATATCATCCAGCGTAGACGACAACAACATATCAGATTCTGAATTCACGCTGATGTCCGGTATATATAACGACTATGAGCGCGCGGTAAATACTGAAACCGCAAACGGTTTTCATTTGAAAACCAACAATAACAATAACGATGGAGATAATTCAGCGCCAAGCGTTGCTCGACATAGCCGCGAATACAACTCCGGTAAGGACCACAATGATATCAATATCGTCGACGCAACCAGAGTTCAGCATTAATTTTCCAACTGCAATTCCAGTTACCGAAATCGCGTTGGCACAATTACGAGTATATCACAGTTGGCCCAATATCAGGTCGACATCATTTCACGGACAATCGCCGAATAACTCATTTGTATTTTCATATCAGAAAAACGCTGATGGAACCCCAGAATGGAATACTATTACACTTCCCACTGGGAGTTATCAGATAGAGGAAATCAACAAAGAAATACAGCGTCAAATAAAACGTATCACCGGAAAGGAAGCAAAGATTAGTATATCAGCACACGAGCCAACGCTGTCAACGATCATCGAAATCTCAACGCCGGGTTACCACGTAGACATTTATAACAGTTCAATCAGAACAGTATTAGGATGGCCTCGAAATCCACCACCGGCACCACCGACACTACCCGTTGCACCAGAAAAATCCGATTATATCACTGACGCGAAGTCATATCACGGAATTACACCCGGTTATATGCCGCGTCTGGATGATATAAAAGGTGCAACGGTGGATAGGTGGATCCCGCCCCTTAGCGATGGCGGCGATATTGTGTGGACCTTTACTCGTGCAACATATTCAACGGGAGTGGGAGGATTAGGATTTCGTGTTTATCTGAGCGAAATTACTGAATTTTTTAAAACTATTAATATGGCGCACCGCGCGCAACTAGCGCATCTACGGCAACGCTTCCAAGAACACATTTCCGATGTAACAGGTTCACGTGGAGAAATTATTAAGCAAATCGAAATATTAAATCAGATTGCCGCAGATATGGAATATTATGGAATATATTAACCAACGAATGATTCAGGTAGTAACTGACAGTAGCTCCATCATTAAACAACAATTTTTGGATAAGTACTCGCTGACCGAAGCTGAACTGCCGAATTTTAAATTACAGGATACGCTTCCCCGGTCATCTTGCGAAAATTCGTCACTGATATCGTCGATGAATACTTCGATGACATACTTGCACAATACAAACGAATACTACCAGAACCCGTTATCTTAGCACACAATAATTCCACAGCGAGCGATGGCCGGCATATTTCTCCGGGCATCGTAGCAATCACTGATGTCGTCGCGGTCAATCTTGTATGTGATGTCATCGATGGCAGCTACAACATAGACACAACAATATCAAATCAAGCCCAGCAAGGGTTTATACTGTATTCGTTTACTCCTACACAACCGCCTGGATTTTTGATTGTGCAAGAGCCAATCAATCCGGTATCGTTGCGGTGTCATAACGATACGCTGACAAGGATAAATTTTAAAGTCACTGACCAGCAGGGTAGACTGTTGGACCTGCGTGGGGAGACTGTTAGTATTAATCTGCTGGTGAAATCCTAAAGGATTTTCGTCGTGAAAATACGAAGTATTTTTCAAGGACTTTCATCTTAATACTTTCAATTAGCGATATCGCTATCATAATAATGTCCAAAAAATCTTCGAATTACCAACAGTATGATTCCGATGAAGATCTCTCTGACAGTGATTTTGTTGTCAGTGATGAAGATGAAAATGTGTCCGACATTTCCACTGACAGTGACAGTGAAACACAGCGTGATTGTGAATCTGAAACACAAAGTGTTTCCAGTGATTCCGATGATAGCCCGGTTGGCGTTTCCAACGACATCACCATCAGCGACAGCACTGTCATAATAAATTATATTAAATGAACGCGAAAATAATAGTATGTATCAACACGTGAAATGTTCCATCGTTGACAAAAGCGCGCTTGAAGAATTCATCCGAAAAATATTTACCGGAAATCATTCCCGGGGCGTTGTTAAAATAATCATCGATAAACACGGCAATGATGACTTTTTACTGACAGATTTTCAGCTGAAGCAACTCCGCGAAAACAATATCACGATGATTACTTGTGATGCAGACCAAATCCTCAATGTTGCTCACTCGTGCATTTCACGGGATCATCTCGATAAGATCCTGCAGTAGAAATGTCGAAGACATTTCCATCCAAAGGATTTTTAAAAATGTCAAAGACATTTCCATCCTGAAATTCGAAGAATTTCAAAAATATTTTACTTTATATATATTTTTTTTACCACTGACCAAAGTCACGGATTCATGGGGGTATTTGCTGGTAAAATTTAACAAAACAGACCAAAGTCACAGATTCATAACGGTATTTGCTAGTAAAAATCAACTAAACAGACCAAAGTCACGAATTTTGTGGGGTATTTTGCTATGAAAACCAACGAAATCGGACAGTTGCATAATTTACACAGTAAAAAAAAATATTACTTTTTTACTTTCGATTTCACTTCTAGGTACCCGATTTCTCTTCCTTGATTTTATCAAGGTATCTGACGAAGTCAAGGTGAGGTATTTACTTCCCGTTGACTTCGTGAATGACTTCGTCATCCGTGACAAAGCTATCATTGACTTCATCCTTGACTTCATCATCCTTGACGAAGTCAAGGGACATACAATGCTTTAATTTCCGGACCCGATTGTTAGTTATCTTTTTAGTTTCATACTCGGCTGCCAGTGCCAGCCTGATCTTTTCGATTGCACGAGACAGTGGAACAAATTCATTTATTTGTGTCTCCGCTACGCTGGCTAGCGATTTATACAAATTATTTTGGATCATCTTTATGAATCGATATTGAGCAGGAAGAATATAACGCCCTGCGCATTTAGCTTCGTATAATGATTCAAAATCTGACAGAATAGTTTCAACATTTAGTAATATATTAAATCCTTGTTTTTCTAATTTTTTAATAGCATCAATCACATTATTGATATTTTCTTGATTCATATTTATATATATTTTTAAATATTTAAAATAAAAAAACATCACATCTCCTTTGAGTCTCTAGGGTGTCTTATGACATCCTACCAAACTCAGGAGGGAGCGGAAACACTACCCCCGATTGAGCTCCTAAACTGCCAAATAACAGTCTAGAAAGCCCAGAGGGTGTGTTTGCGAAACGACGGGACATTCCCCATTTGTGAACCTCCTAGCTTACCATTTGATATGCTAGCAAGGCTCATATGGGGATAACACATAACACATAACTTAATTCTAACTTATCCTAGGGACGGCACAAACATATAGTAGAAGCTATTTACAGCAGCAGTTGTATTTACAGCAGTAGAAGCTATTTACAGCAGTTGTATTTTACAATTGTATATATAACTTATCTTAGGACGGTACAAACATATAACTTAATTCTAACTTATCCTAAGACGGCACAAACACATAACTTATCCTAGGACGGTACAAACACAATGCGGGGTTATAATTCTACATCCAACAAGTTGCACACGTACCCCTGAAATCAACCCTGTTTTTGGGTAAAAGGTTACCCCGAAACGGGGCGATAACGGAGAAAGTTGTGCAACTTCGTTGGGTTTCGAAACCCCAATATAGTATTAGGACGATATTGTATATAAACTGACTGATACTTGAAAGTTCAGAAATAGCTCAGCGTGATTTGTTTAAAACGTATTTTCTTAAATATGATCATGTGGAAACCACAGATGAGCCATAAACCCGAACAAGCGTAATAAAATAGCAATATTGTCTGTGAAAAAAAAAAGATAAATATACGTTTACCTGATAAAATCCGGAAGATAAAATCATTCTTGCGCTGTCACCTTGACTTGTCAAGGGGAAAAACAAGGGAAGTTATTTACTTCCTTGTGCAGAAAATCGTCTGCTCGTACTTGTCGGTGACAACGGGGAAATAATTGTATCATTGACTTTTCACGCAGTCGCTGCAGAGTTATCTACATAATAAAATATAATCCAGCTATCAAACTTACTTGAAAAAGTTGATTTGATAACATTTTCTGCGACACGTTGAACCGAACGCGGTCCAATACCAAAATACTTCGCAGCTAAGTTCATTGAGCGAAATATATTTTCTTTATTAGTATTTTTTTGTTGAGAGATCTTACAGCTCTGGGGATTTTTGCAAATTTACCAGTGTTACCTCGTGCAGAATTCTCGCTCTGTGTTATGGATTGTAAATTCTGAAGAGAGTTATTAAGTTTATTACCATCTTTGTGATCAATTACAAGACCTTTTTTGATCTCTCCGTTAAATTCCTCAAACACAAACCTGTGATTATAATAACATTTCTTTCCAGCCATAAACATTAAATAACCAGTATTATTAACAGCACCAACTGTTTTTTTCAATCTACAGTGTCTCACTATTCCCTCGCGAGATGCTTCATAATTCTTGATTGTGGGATGTCGGACAAATTCTTGATTCATTTATACTTCATGTATTTGTCTAATTTATAATTTGTCTGAAAGCTTAGTTATATAATCACTCTCGGATTTTAGCGCGTCTCCGTTATTTTTTTTTTATTGTAATATCGCTTGAGTTCACGGTATCGTTTCCCCCCGCACCCCGCACATAATTGTGTTTTACCCCTGACACCAATGCCACATCGCAGGCAACGAATAGGTCCTGTGCTTCCTCGTTTGATGCTCTGTATATATTCACCGCAGAATTCCTTCCTACAGGGCTTACCACAGACTGTTACAGATCCAACTTTTAACCATCTGCAGTTGTTCATTTGTATATATATAATATTTTCTTACTTAAATATTTGTCTTAAATATAACATGGAGGAGTTTTCGAGGTTATCCGCAGTTGGCGCCGGGAGATTCGATCTTGACAGGCTAAACCCGGATCCACGACGACGGCATCTAACTGATCTGTTCGATATTATCAACGAGGGTAAGAAAGAATTCCGCGACGACGGCGCATCTCATGTATGGTCGACATTTAAAATTATCCGCGACGAGGACATCATCGATGCTACAATGACTGATGCCCGAGCAAAAACAATTATTGATTATATTGATTTTCATCAACGTGAAAAGAAATATTTTTTTCAGAATAAAATTTATTGTCAACGTTGAAGACGATACGTGGATTATCCGTGACAAACTCGACCCTGTTCTTGCTAACGGAAAGACCGCTCTGTTAAGCAGCAATTGTAAACCAGGAATGCTCACCGGGATTGATATACCATATTACGCTCGAGCGTATCCTGTAACCGCAGTCATTTATGGAATATATCCTGTAAAAAAACCAAAAATTGATAAACTCGCTCCGATGCGAATGACTGCGTCGACGTTGAATTGTGTAGCCGAGCGAGTAATGGAACATTTTAAAAACACAAAACGAGGAAACGGTTTAACCGACCTGCGACGTAAAAAAATAACATCATGGGGTGAATCGGTTAAAGATACCGGGGCAACAATAAATGATGTTGCTGCGCTATCAAGTAAATTAAAATACTCAATAACAGTAAAAACACTAACCGGGGAAATATTATACAGTTCGAAGCATTATAAAAAGTCAGGAACACCGATTGAAATTATTGATTATAATTCGCACGCGTGGACTGATGCGGTTACAATATTTCCACGAGACCGTGTTGTCAAGTTTTATCGTGGAAACATATACGAGGTTATTTACGCGCTGAGTAAAACCGACCCTGTGTCGGTGTGGTTATTTAGGAGCTCCGAAGATTCCGAGTATGATCAATTTGTGAGACCCAACGGAGAATTATACAGAACAGAATCGTTGCACCAACAAATGAAAAAACTTGCAAAAACGTATATGAGAAATGCCAGCGATGAGCAGTTATTGGTTAATTGTTTTACAGTTCCAAGTGTTGCCGCTCACCCCGCCAGAGAAAGAAATTCGTGGAGACCAACCCGAAGTCAGTTTCTTTCAGATATACAATTAAGTTGTGTCGAGTATGGTCATGGCGGGTTGTGGAATACCCGATATGACTATCGGGATATGATTTCCGTGGATATGATTGCCTGCTACCCAGGAAGCTTTCTCGGGAACGGCGAGTGCCGCGATTACTTTGCGCGGTTTGGACACCCCACGAACTCGATGACACGAGTCGCCGTAAACGGCAGTTTACCCGACGCTGACCTGACAGGATTTGCTCATGTGACTTCGTTTGAATTCGCCACGGGACTTCATCCGATTTGTTATGTTTGGTTTGGCAGACACTTCGTCGAAAAGCGCTGGGTACCAATAGTGTTATTGCGATACATGCTTGACAGCGGCATACTGGTATCGTTGACTGTCAGTGAAGCAATCATATGTTATCGACCGCAGACATCAGTTTGGTTGCCAACACCAGAACGTGTAACTCTCGATGAAGTTATCGGCGAGTATGCACGAGTGCCCAAATACCCCGATGGATGTCATTGTCAGTGAGGCTCCTAAAATTCTCAAGATCAAACTCAAAAACAGTGAAATCACAGCGAAAGATCTTGGACGAAGAATAATCGGTAAATTTACTCAGGGTGCAGCATTTGATCATAAAATGCATCACTCACGGTTGATTATCGATGAAGCTGAATTGGATTTTATAATCGCCGACGCGGTTGCCAGAGACATATTTTGTAACAGGGAGGATGTGTTCTTGTCCGACGGGAAAAAGTTGGGCACAATTGTAAGTTATATCGACGGAGAATCGCCTCAATACACACATTTGAGATCTTCAATGCTGGCTTATGTTTCTATAAATTTGTTATCGATGGTAAATCGATTTCCTGACCCATACTATACTGGTATGGCAGTTAGAGTTGCCACGGATTCATTTTATATCGATTAAAAATATTCAGAATCACTGACCGATATAATGAAATTCTGCGGCGGAGATGAATGGGGTTCGTGGAGAATAAAAGCGGAGATGTTACACGAGTATTGTGAATCCGCTGATGTTGCAATAGAGGATAATTATTATAAATCCGAGATGCCAGAAATATCTTCCGCACCGTCTGTGGATGATCCAATCACCAGACATAAAACTGTTTATTTGAACGGGCCGGGCGGGTCTAGTAAAACAGCTCGAGCGATTGAATTATTTCGGAATTCAGATATGATTGTGCTAACGCCTACACACAGACTTGCCAGAGAGATGAAACAGCGAGGAGTCAATTCTTGTACTTATCACAGCTTTTTCAAATACAGCGGCGGTACGTGGACGCCAGATCGAATGGGCACAAAATATATCAATGATATAATAATTTGGGATGAGATATGTACGGTACCGCTGGAAACGTTAAAAACATTTCTTGATTGGCTGTTAACGAAAAATACTGCAGTCGTTATGTGCGGCGATCACGGTCAACCACCTCCGTTTGTCGGCGCATCTCCGCATGATTGGCTGAGGAATTTTGTTGATTATCACGAAGAAGTGTCTGATGATTACCGAGCACTTGATGCAACGCTGAAAGAATTTAAAACACTAATCAGGCTACAACCGAATAAAATTCAATGTGAAATCATGCGCGAGATGATTCCTGAAACTTCGATGAGTGACTTTTTACAAGTGTGGAAACCAGACGATTTGATAGTGGCGAGTAGAAAGATAGTCAGAGACACACTTCAACAAGAGCTATTTCGGTTACAAAAAAAAAGTTTCCAATGCTGCCAACGCCGTTATGTTATAGACCAACTGATACACGGCTACAAAATATAGAAGTTGATATTCCAGGAAAGACAGAGAAACAGAATTTAGTATTGAATGATATTGTGCTAGTTGACATCGATGCTGTTGAGGATGCACTAGCGATGAATAAATCCCCGTGGACGCTAGGATACGCAATGACCATTCATTGTTCTCAAGGACTGACTATTTCAGATACAACTGTCTGGATCATTGATGATCGAATCGAATGGTCAAACTTAGTCTACTTGGCGGTGTCCAGAGTCAGAAGAATATCTCAACTGCAAAGAATTGTCTTGGAAAATCCTTCGGATTTTAAATCAAACGCTGATAAAAACAATGAAAACAACAGCATCACCGATGGTGATGTAATAAGAAAAAAACTCGCCGGTTACAAACAGAGTGACAAAAAAAATAATCGCGATTTTGATCTTGACGATGACTTCGTTGTTGCGCTGAAACAACAGCAGAATAATCACTGTGCGAGCTGTAATTGTATAATGCTATGGCAGTATTCGAATAAAAATTCAAGACAATTTACCGTAGACAGAAAAGATAACAGTCGCGGTCATACACGTGATAATGTCATGTTGACCTGTCTTGAATGTAATCGACGTCGGGGTGCCAGCGCTAGTTAAGTCACTTCAGTGATTTTGGCGGCAATTGTGTGTCCTCGGGAATTACCTGAAGTTGCTCACGGGTGAATCCGCGTTGAGGAGCAGTTGAATCCAACCTGTAGATTGCTGGTCTGCCAGTGGATCTTGTCACGGTGGATATGCTATGTGTGGTAACACTCCAAATGGGATCAGTCGCTCTTCGTTTACCACCTTCAAGTTCGCCTGGTTCATATAAATATCTTACAGTAACATTACCCAGTATCGGCTGCGCTGAAGAATCACGTCGTACGGGTATATTTTTTTCGTGATCGCGATGGAAGGTTTCATGTTGGTTGTTCGAGTTATTTCATTATTTAGTGCAGTTATCACGCTTGGTAATCTTGCAACCCATTCGCGCGATCTCGTATCCTGAATGAATTCCCTCGCGTATTGATATCCAAATAACCGCTCAGCAAGTGTTCGATTGAATCGCTCAACAATTGCCTGATCACGGTGAATTTCAGTGTGTCCTCGTCGTATGGTGACGTTATGTTGTTTCATCAACGATGATACTGCACCTTGAAATTCTTTGCCAGGATCAACTTGTAATAAATTTGGCCATCGCAGAGGTCCTCGCCGATAAATTCTTTCAAACGCAGAAGCAACCTCAGATGCTGTTTTAGTCGTTAACGGTTCCGCATCTTTGTATCTACTGGCAACATCAACTATGGTTAACGCGTACTTGTATGTGCGTCTTCGGATATTATCATGTGGCAGAAATAATATATCAGCTTGATGAACCTCATTTGGCACACTAACATCGAAATGCGCGAAGTGAATTTGTTTGGGGCGCGGTAGATAAATTTGCCATATTGCCTGTCGGGATAACCAATTTTTGGCAGTAACCGCCGTAACTTTTGCTGCTTCAGCGAGTTTACTAATTGCCGCGTTACCTCTCCAGTATCCGCTTGGGGAATAATAAATCGACTCCATTATATACCAGTACCTAACGCTAATTTACCCTTCATTGCAGTTTTTATCAACCAGGATGCTAACTTTTCCTTGAAAGATTTATCAGGGATGGCATTTAACGCATGAATTAATTTCACGTCCGCGAGATGGCGCTGTTGCAAATCCTTGCTTCGGTAAGCTACATCATGAGCATGGCACGCTGCATCGATAGCGTTTATCGGATACTCACCGGGTTTTGGTTGATCCTGAGCATCAAGTCTGATATCAAGTCGGGTTCCTGGACCACAGTAATTATATCCTGGAAGATGTTTTTCTCCTGGGTATTTAGCCCACGAAGCTCCTGGTAATTTTCCTAACTTGGCTGCGATATCACCTCCGCTTTTTTTTAAATAAATCTAAATTTTTTTGTGCCACATCGTTCACACTTGCCTGTAAGCGCTTGTCGATTATTTTTTGTTGTAATTGTTGTTGTATCCGTAGTTGTGGTACGTGCTCGGCATTTCACACAATATAAATCCATATTTATTTTATGATATATCTAATGGAGATTACTGACTTTTCTGCGTCAAAGCGACGAGAGCCAATTAAACATAACTCAGTGCTACCAAATTCTGTTCGAATGATTATCATAGGTCCATTTGGGTCGGGTAAGACACAGTTGTTACTTAATTTAATAATGAAGTGGATGAAGTGGGATAAATTATATTTGATAGCACCGTCAGTGGACGATCAGCGATGTTATCAAGTGCTAAAAGATTTTAACGAAAGTGCAAAATCGATAATGGAAAATCAAAGTGATTTTCACGAAGATGTTATTGATTTTATAACTGACATCGAAGAAGCTCCATCCGTCGACGACATTGATGGATCAATTAACAACCTAGTTGTGTACGACGATGTGATGCTGGATAAACAAAAAAATCCAGCCAGAATATTCTCCCGTGGTCGACACAAAAACACTGATGTCATTTATGTGACACAACGTTATACACAAATTCCAAAAGTGATCAGAGATAATTGTAACGTTCGTGCGGTGTTTAACGGAGTTGACGCACACACGCTGAGAAATATTCATCAGACTTGGTGCAGCGGAGACATGGACCTCAATAAATTTAAAAATTTCTTTAGTCATGCTCAACGAAAACCACACGGGTTTGTGACGATAAATTTACATGATCCTCGGACACGATACCGAGTTGGGTTAGATACATTTTTTAACTAAAAATCCTAAAATGATTAGTAGCAGAGAGACTACGCCACCAACGTCGTCGTCGTGGCCCCCCCCCCCCCCCGTGAAGAAACTATTTTTTATAGCGGGTTATCGCTGTCAAAATAACCCCGTTGGCCAGAAAAGAGGATTTAGTCATCATAGTTTCTGGCTAGAAGGGTTTATTTTGTGAAATAAGACCTTCTATCAGAAGAGTTTTCGATAAATGGTCCTGTTGGACGAAAAAGTTGGTGGGCTCAGTCTCTCTGCTGCTCAGCTCAAGGACTGCCCATTTAATTGTCAGAAGGGGGTGGGTCTGGAGTATTGTACACCCAAAACTACAAAAATTCAGCCTTCAGACAGCCTGAAAACATTCTCGCTCTAATTTGTGAAGGAAAAAAAAAGAACTTATCCAGTGATATTAGTTGAAAAGAAATTATCAAGGAGCCCTCCCCTTTAACTTCTGACAAAACAAATGTTTGGTCCCTTAGCAGACAGTTCTTGTTCGCTGTATACACTTCAATTGTAGAAAATGTAAAAGATTTTCTTTCATGTATAAAACTTGACTTCAATTGCCATAGTAATTTTAAAAAAAATATTAAAAACAGGTCTTCACTTGGTTAATGTCAATGATGTTTGGTTGCTATGGAAACGACATTAACAAAAATGTTGCATTCAGTATTTCTTAAAGTTTCAAAACAGTAAATGAAGTGGTTTAAAAGTGTGAAAACTATGTTTCTTACGTGGCTGTCATGGGGTCCAAGATGCACATATTTGTAGATATTGAGATAATAAATATTTCCTCCATTTCTTTGATTAATTTTTTCCAATGTATTTTTTTTTTGGGGGGGATATTTGCATTTTCTACCTGGTTGCTATGGAGTTTTTACTGGTTGCTAGGGAAGGTGTTAAAAATATAACTTGCCTATAATACTACAGGAATTTTGAACCATGTGAACTATTTCTTTAGCTGTCCAAGTATATTTTTGATCTGATTGTTACAGAAATTAAAATTCTTTCGTTAGGTCATGCAGGACAGATGATGAATGAATAATGTATGATAATGTATGCGTTATTGTCACTCTCTCTGGAGCTCATAGCGGTTGAAACACTCCTCATATTCAAAGCTTATTTCACAAATATGTTCATTTGAAGAGTTCTTTAGTACCAAAATTTATGTCATATTTAAATTAATTAAAAGTTATTTTAAGAAATAAATCTTCAGAAAAGCACCATGTCTGCACGATCTTACCTGTCAGCCATTATTAACCCTATATTGCTATACCTCCTTGCACAGAAATTTGACGAAAATTCCATGATAAAGGTGGCTAAGATGCACGTACTCAAAGCACCCATTATTTCACATTAGTGTTATGTGGGTTGATTTCTTGAAGATGGCACAAAAACAAGGAGATGCGACACAGCCAAAAGCTTGAAGTAACAAGAGTATCACACAGTACATTATATGCCCATCTTGTTCCATTTTTCTTACCAGTGACTTTGATCTTAGAGCTACAAGCCATTGCAGATGTATTTGGGTGAAAGGTATTTGTATAAACACGGACTTGCAGTCGAAAATTGCTTATGTATGAGTCCATTCAAATTGTGTGCTCCCCTTGTCAGTGTCATCTAGGAACAGTGTTCAAAGTTGAACAACTTAATTTTGATTGGATGCTTGCCGCCGCATCCAATGAAATTCGAAGAACCGAAGCACAGAAATATGTTCCATTGCCAAGGTGATGATTGGGTTAAAATGTTAGAACTTTGGTTAGGGAAGATGCTGAGTATTATGTTCATGAAATAGTTTCTCTCGTCCGCCCAGAAGCACGCTAAAATTCTGACAGTACTAAAATATGGTTCCTGAATACATTCATAGCAAGCTCGATGAGTGACACACAACTGTTAGGAATTTAATAGGAGCATTCAAAGTAGACAAAGATAAAATCCTTTTGAGCCATGAATTAAAATGATAATTTGCACAGATTGTTATTTGTGGTTTTCCTTTTCCCATTCACCACTTATATGTACATGTACCTCACAAATATTCCTTTTACAGTCATGACAATCGAATCAAAAAATTAAATTTTATGAAAAGTTGAAGACAATTGGAACATCATATCAATGGGGTACATGGAAAATAATGTTTTAGCTAACGTTTCAATTGGGATTTGTTATAAAATTTTACTTGGGATTGAAAATTAAAATCAAAGACTTGCTGATATAGTTTTCAGGTATGTTATTATGTTCAATCATGTATATAAATTTGTTTGGTGTTTTTCATTTCATGAAACGCTGTTTCATAAACGGTGTGCTTCTTAATCAATCAAGGCTTGCTCTCAGAGATTTGATCTGAAATCTTTTAAAAATTATCAATGAGAGCAATAATGTTTAAGTTATAATAAAAATAACAATGCCTTTTATCCCCAAGCAGTTTTAAAAAGGTGGTGTTTATGTCTTTTCGCGTCTCTGTCTGTCCCTCCAGTAGTAATGTAGTGTATCTCATCCACTACTAAAAACAGATTTGAAACTTCGGAATATTATTGTGAGTGGAGTAGTCTTCAGATGTACACCGTGGCTTCAGAATTTGTATTATGATTCTTGGGATGGGACCAATGTCTCCGTAGATTATTTGTTAAATCCAAATATTTGAAGTATTCCACGTGGAAATCTGAAGCTGGTTTGTGTCATCTTCAAGATTGGCACTATGACACATGCATTGGGCATTTGGGCTCACTCGCTGGTCTTGTCCAATGTATGAGCCCATTTGGGCATGCTTTCCTGGGTCAGCAACTTGGAAACTGTTGAGATCCCTTGTCAATAACCATGCATGGGTGTGAAGGACATGAGATAGAACTAGATATACTGGCATATCCAATACAGACAGTGGGTCATTGCCCTAAGGTTGTACCGTTGATATTTTCCTCCGCATCATAAGTCGGCCGTTGTGACTTGTACCCCCGTATTGGAATACGGAATGGAATGGTCCAATTAGGAAAACCTAATTGGATCATAGACTCTTCTTCGTAATGTGATAGGCAGGTCACGTGGTACCAGTATATATATATATATATATATATATATATATATATATATATATATATATATATATATGCTTATCAGCCTCAGAGAAACAGGGTTAAAGAAGCGATCAATCAAGAAGATGATGGTGAGGTAATTATTGTAATAAATATACCAGAGGTGAAGTGCCTGAAGAAGGCTTTTCATGACTCTTGCAATAGTAAAGACAATAAAGATACTCGTTGTATTTTTCTTCTTCGCGTAGGCAAGCGTCAGGGCTGGAGTAGATTTATCATGCTACGATGGCCATCATACGATACAGTATATTTGTCCCAGATTTATAGCTTGAAAATAGTTGGGATCCGCGCCTTCTAACCATACATTGGTTGAAGGACATAGGAAGAAATCCAGTACAGACCCTGAAAAAGACTTGCTCTTGGGTCAACACTTGGAAACTGTTCAGATCCCCAGCTTATAACTTAAAATAGAATTGAATGATACGAGGGGAAAAAATACATATATATCCAGCATAGACACTGTGTTGTACCCATGTGGTTGTACACTTGACCCTGGCTCATAACATGCAAATTGTTAAGATCTCTGTCCTACATACATACATACATACGTACATACATACATACATACATACATACATACATATGAAAAAGAGAAATACATATTGCAGTATTGAAAAATTTGCAACTGGATCAGGATATAACCTTAGCTGTTATCTCATGCTAATCACCTAATTCTATTTTTTATTCCTGTACCTCACTGTGGATTATACTGAATTTGATGGTTACGCAGGCAATCAATCATCCAGTGTGAAAACTGTATAAGTGACACTGTCCACATGCTTCTTGAAGAAAATGTGGAATCAGAGTGGATGGATACTTGTGTAATTTTGTACAAAATCTTCAACAATTATTCTGCCTGAAAGGCTTACTGAAACCAACATATTGGATGGATGATGTTTTCGTACATGTACACATTGGAACTAGAGACCGTGTTATGATTATTTCTTGAAGGTTAAGGTCACAGATTAAGGTTGCATTTAGCATCCTGTTTGTAATTCTGAATCCGATAGAAGTAGTGGTAGGAACACTGGTAAACCTTCACACGTATGCAATACAATGGTGTAAAATTTGTCACCTTCATATTTCTCATTTTAAGGGCAAGGGTGGACATTAATATATTTGCTTGGAGCTTTGACTTGCAAACTTTAAAAAAAAAAGTAAAAGACATAAAACTTAGTATAGCTGTACATCATGACTTGATGTTGTCACAAGGCATTTTATGGTCCTATCTGCAAAGCCATGTCTCAGTTCTCAGGTCAATATAATTTGTGTGTGACCAAACTGTCACCCAGAAGCTTTTCTTAAAGATCATGGAATGAAATATTTCTCCTGTAAAATTATAGCTTGATGGTGTATCATGTACCTATCATGTGTATAAATAGCATGGTCATATGGTGTTTCATGTACCTTTGTGTGTATCAATATCATGGTCTTATAGTGTATCATGTACATATTATGTGTATCAATATCATGGTCCTATGGTGTATCATGTACCTTTGTGTGTATCAATATCATTATTTTATGGTGTATCATGTACATATTATGTGTATCAATATCATGGTCCTATGGTGTAGCGTGTACATATTATGTGTATCAATAGCATGGTACTATGGTGTATCATGTACCTTTGTGTGTATCAATATCATTATCTTATGGTGTATCATGTACATATTATGTGTATCAATATCATGGTACTATGGTGTATCATGTACCTTTGTGTGTATCAATATCATGGTCTTATGATGTATCATGTACATATTATGTGTATCAATAGCATGGTCTTATGGTGTATTATGTACCTATTATGTGTTTCAATAGCATGGTCTTATGGTGTATCATGTACCTATCATGTGTATCAATATCATGGTCCTGTGGTGTTTCATGTACCTTTGTGTGTATCAATTTCATGATCTTATGGTGTATCATGTACATATGTGTATCAATAGCATGGTCCTATGGTATATCATGTACCTATCGTATGTATCAACAGCATGGTCCTATGGTATATCATGTACCTATTACGTGTGTCAATAGCATGGTCCTATGGTATATCATGTACATATCGTTTGTATCAACAGCATGGTCCTATGGTGTATCATGTGCCTATTATGTGTATCAATAGCATGGTCATTTCAGCAAGATCAAAGTCATGTATGAAGTTTACACAATTTTTATATTAGGAGTGCAACTCTAGAGGCAATCAAGGAAGTTTGATTAAACTTACGTTTAAATCATAATTTCTGGCTGTATCGTTTACTTTTCATGGTATTTTCATCAAAGTTTAGATCACAGATCAACATTATATGCGTTATATACTTTGGTGTCAAGTCTTTAGCTTATAAATTCTCTAGGATTGTGAGTTGAAAAAATGTATATTCATGTATCACTACCTAAGATCATTTCAAATAATGCACATTTATGACCCAATTTGAAATACCAGTGTCAGTTTAAAAGCTGTGTAAGTAATAAAAAAAATTTATGATGTGTATTGTACCACTATCTCGATTTTATCTGCAAATTAAAGGTCGCAGTCATCTCAAGGTTTGAGGCCCCGAGTGGCCGAGTGGTCTAACGCGCTCTCCGTTACGGATCACTGCCATCTTGCCTCTGACAGCGTTGGTTCGAGTCTCAGATTCGGCCAGTGTGGGTATGTGAGAAAGCTTGCCAGTAGCTTCTCGTGGGCCGGTGGTTCTTCCCGGTTTTTTTTTTTTCCCGGCTTCTTCCGCCACCATTAATGCTGGCCGCCATGCATAGCCTATCGTGTACAGAGTTATGGTCACATGCCACTATTCATAAATTTCTTGCTACGTCTTCAGGTAGCTGTTTCAGATAATGGGAAGAATGCATGTATATGATACAGAGTGTGTTGCATACATACCATGTTCTGTCATTTCTCAAGGTCAAGGTCAAACCCAGAATACTTGTTGTGTCATGTTAAATTATGATGTCATGTTGCTGATGCATTTAAAAAAAAATAACCGTCTTAAATTAGGCATATTATGTTAATACATTCCACCCTTAAATTAGGCATATTATGTTAACATATTCCACCCTTAAATTAGGCATATTATGTTAACACATTCCACACTTAAATTAGGCATATTATGTTAACATATTCCACCCTTAAATTAGGCTTATTTATTTATAGTCATACGCTCTGCCCCAAGGCTTAAAGTCAACAAACAAGGGAAGTCAGTGGCCTATTTTCTTATCTAGGAATTCATTTTTTAACTACTTCATATATTTTGACGAATTTCATCAGCTCCACCTTTTATCATGCAGCTAGCAGGATTCTCTCTGGTACGTAGTTATACTTTCGATATAAAACTTACAAATTATCCTTCTAAAGACAATTGCCTTCGCCATTTTATGCCGATGTAAACTGCGCCGCTGTTACAAGCTACTGGTTAGTTGGCATTGCATACTACGGAAGGCAACTCATGAAATCCAACAGATGACGTTACAGTAACGGTCACCAATAGGCTACAATGATCGCTCACTATTTCTCGATGTACGACAGTCTCTATCATTTGAAACATTTGTCAGAAAAGGAGCTGAATGACCACGTGGCAGAATGGAGCCAATGCCATTTACATGAACGTGCGTGAACAGTATTGCTGAAAGATTCCACAAGTTATCTGGCTCTGCCAGTGAGCTAGATGCCTAAAACGCTTGAAATAACTGAAATGGCAAAAGGATATTGCATCTGCAGTCCCCTCCTCTTACCCGTTATTGATGATGCCAGAGAACCCTGATGTTAAACAAGTGTTTCATACTCTGTTGATGAAACCTCGCACACGGACATTTGTTTCTAAAGCTATTCCTTCTCATCTTCTTCTTCGTTGTCTTTGTCTGCTGCCATAAAAGTATCATAATCTAAGGAACAATTGGACGGAGAAAAAGAAGTGTTGCAAAGTTTACTAGATCTCTCAACACCATTGAAAGTTATTTCATTTTCTTGTCATCTAAGTCCATATTGAAGCTTGTACGACATCGCGATAAACAGTGGACCGAGTTTCTCAAAAGACCCTACAAAATAAGGGAACAATGCCTTTCCTCCAAGTTTGTGAACATTAGTATTTGTTGATTGCTCACCTTGGTGAATGCCTCGATGCGAAAACAAATTATTCAAAATCATTGTTAGGGTATGCGAATGCTGTTTGAACATGTTGAAAAGAATGGTTCCCTTGACGAAGAAACAGAAACAATGATTAAGGCGACAGCATCACCTTCTTTGACACATCGTGAAATAGAAAAATGTTGTCAGTCAAAAAAAAAAGTTATCGCTCAACGAGGAAGATTTCTTCCAATGCTGATAAACCTATTGTTAGACAAAGTCGCTGCCTGCATGAGTGGAACGAAAAAAGGCCCTCTTTCCGGAGTGTTGAGGTGAAATTAAATAGACATTAAACGAACTATACCTTATGGGAGGATATTAGTATTATACACATTGATTTTATGTAAGGACAAGAATTTACATTAGTCTCTTAGAAAGTTTGGAAAGCACTCTGCCTTTGATACGTACATATAATACCCTACTTAACACCGAATCCTAATGTCAAACTTCTACAATCTTCGATGGATCGAACATTTTTTACTTTACAGATAAGAATTCAATGCCTTCAATTTTTTTTTTACCTGAAAGCATTAGCAGAAATGGTGGCACCTGCATTAAGTGACCAAAGACCAAGTAGCAGATACAACAGTGGCGACTGTACTAGCCACACCGAAGACCACTGTCGTAGTCACAGCTATGACCAGAGATTCCTTCTTTGAAAGACGAAAGTAAGTGGAAGAAAATGTATGCTGAGAAATGCAAAGTAGAGCACGTTTGCTGCTACGCTTTCTCCGCAATTATTCTCACGTATCCAATGACGTCCAATATTGTTTAGTGTATATCTATAGCTTCAGCGGGCATTACCAGATATCTCTCGGCCGTGAAAGCTAACAGACCCAGACTTTAAATTTCTTGGACAAGCCTAAACATGGTACGGTTATACAATGTCGGTACAGCACGGTCGGATGGATGATTGGCTCCATGTACGATTACGGCATCGGTGTTGCACACGCTGTTGAGTCGGTTGGTTGGTCGGCATTTCTGCGTACGACATTGTCGCTGAAGGAGCAGTCAAGCGACTTGTATTTCTGCACCCCTCGATACTGTCTTGATTAATACCTGGACCGTATATCAAATGTCCTGACAGCTGGATGGGTATGTCGCAGCGTATAGTGTATGGTATGTCAAGCATTCTCACATACCCTGATTTGCAGAACCCGAAACTCGAACCCAGGTGGACATAAGAGAGATGGCAGTTATCAATAAATCTGTAAAGGTGAGCGCTTTAGACCACTTGGCCATCAGTTGACTACTGTTACTGATAGAATCACATGGATAATAACGAACATGTAGCAAACTGTAACGACATGGCGAAATTTACTAAAAACCACATAAAAGTAGCATTCAATACACGTAACTACATCTAGACTTACTATACCACCACCAATTAATAATGGATGGTTGATAACGTGTAAATTCCAGAGTATATTCATGAAGGATTGTTGAGATTCGTAAGTGAATGTTTAAGCTGGCTAACATCCATCTTTGCTAGCTAAGGTTCCGATAACCATATTTACGCATTGGCGTCCACTCAAGTTGTGTGCTTCCCTTGTCTCGATCACATAGGAACACTGTTCAAATTTGAACGTAAGTTTGATTGGATGCGGTTCACAGATCCGAAGCACATAAATCTCTGCTCGATATGCTAAGGTGTAGATAGGGTTATCAGAACCTTGGCTAAGGAAGATGGCTTACATCTGGGTTACAGATCGCCAACTAGCAGGATAAGGGGAGCTGATCTGTAAGAGTTGCTTAACTTTGTTATACCAGATTTAGACAGAAAGGTGTTTTTACATATATATAGTAGGGCTGAATTCTGGAGTTATCATAGTCATCCCTAAGGTTAACATGGTCGGATAATGTATTTGAAAGAGAAAATGTTCATGTCGAGAACAGAATGAGACCATGACAACTCTGAGGACAGTTCCTGATAACAGCCATTATGATTACATCATTGAAGTGGTTTTGGAGATACCAATACATTTGCATGTTTACTTCAGGTACTATCCTCTTGCCCTAGAAAAGTTGGTTTCAGATGAAAATGGTATGTCATCTATGAACAAACATTGTACTAAAACTGTTTCTAAGCTGTTGTGCACCCCGAAAGATAAAACAGATGTTGTGCACTACATGAATATCAAATTCTGCCGCGAGATGGAAACGACAACTGCATGGGTTGATCATATTCAGTTAGCAAACTTGGTTGAGATGAACACTTCACACAGGCGAAAAGACACTAACGACTTCGAGAACGACTTCAGAGAGTTGACGAATACCGTTGTTTGGGATGCAAATAGAGAACTTGAGGAAGGTATCAACATAAAGATCTGTGAAAAGTAAATAATACGAGCCAGAGATCAAGGTTGTAAACATATAGAATTGACAACGTTGCAAGGGTATAAAGAACTGCATTGTACAACAAAACCCCGAGGATGGAAATATCTAAGCAATGTTTGTTTATGCATGAGGAAAATTATCTGGAAACGTCCTTTATATGTTCCTTGAACCACCAACTCTACAACATGAAGACTGACGATTGCTCTGTCCAGAGATGACATATTTTGGTGCACAACATAATGACTCCACCATGTAGATACAAATCCTTTCACAGTGGGGTACCAGTAATGAAAACAATTAGCTTTCGACTCCATACGTAAAGATAGGAGACTATTTAAATATCTTAAATGTTTGACATTGAAACTTTAGTCCTTTAAAAGAATGTGTTACAATGGAATCAACATAGATCCTTATGGAAACGGCCTGATCAAAACCTACATTATTTGTGGATTATGAAAGTATTCTTCTGGCTGGAGAAAGAAATTTAAAATGGGCTTCCTAGCCAGCTAATATTCCAAGGGCAACATTCAAGTTTCCAAAGAAAAGAAAAAGGCTACATTTGAATAATTGCTATGGGAAATTTAGAGGTTATTGTGAAATTAAATCAAGGATTTGAACATAATTTTGTTGCAGTAGTTTACACACATTTGATCCTAAGATCACCAATTTATTGATCAGTAAATGTAAAGCAAAAGAGAAAAGACCACAATAAACCTGAACAAGTATATAGGACAGATGGTGGATATATTGCTCATAAAGAAGCCAAAGATTATTCCTGCTTGTCGAATGTCAATCACTATATCCAGATGAAGGGGGTCAACAATGACCTACATCACTTGACACTGGATAGAGCAGTCATAATGTCCTACAGCATGTTGTTTCATTGTTTGATTATTTTTGTTGATCCAACCTATAAGCTACATTTGAGGCAATAAAAATACATATGGTTCTAGTCAAGCTATTTAAAATGGTTTTTGCTGCCTAATAGAGTAATACACAGTGGTGAAATGGGATTCTATCAAGGTTAAAATTGAAATTATACTTTAAAATTTGAGGGTAATTTTAATAGGCTTTTTAAAGATTTTAAAATTGTTTTGAGGTTCAAGACACAAAGGAATTACAATAATATCCCCATGGTGAGCATAAAATTTGATAAAGTATCAAATGAATGATAGAATAAAAATGTCCTTATTTTGCATGCTTTCCTGACTGCTAGGCTAGGCTATAGAAAAACCATTGGCAAAAAAAGTATTTTTTAGCTTTAACAATTTTTCAGTCATATCGCTACAATGTCTGCAGTATGGCAGTTTATAGTGATGTCTAGCACTGGGACATCATGCTGCAGACATATAGCATGATGTCCCACCCAGTTACATTATCCTGACACCAGGCCGACCAGTCCCAACACTAACTTCTTAATGCTGAGCGCCTAGCGAGGCAGCTGTTAGTACCATTTTTGTACAAGTCTTTGGTATGGCTTGTCTGGGGTTTGAACCTGCTACTTCCTGCATCCGAGGTAGACGCTGTAACAACTAGGCCACTGGATCAGTCCCATTTTATGTCTGGTCACTGTAGAAACATAAAATAGCATGCTATTTCATGACAACATGTTGAAGAACCTGGATATATTAAGAAATGTGATCAAAAGATGGATGGGCAGACTGGCAGGTTAAAAAAAGACCAGTAATTTTGCTTTAATAATGTTCTGAAACACAATAAGGTCTTGAAATTAAAATTAACATTGGACATACTGCATGTTAAATTGGGACAATTTTCATTTAGGACCAAGTAAACATCATTGGATGTCTTTGGGTGTAAACCTAATATCAATACAACCATCCTTTCAAAGGGTGTAGTGACAGCAACATTTTCAAGACATCCGTCATGGCAACCATATTCAGTTGATTACCCTTTTCATTTAGGACCAACTAGACATATGAAATCAGTGAAAACCCTGTCTTCTGGAGACCATCCATTCAGGAGGAGTAGTCACCATAAAATGTTCAACATGGTCACTATGGTGTCATATTAGAGACCAGATTGGCATCATTTCATTTTGATTCAAATAGAAAACCCAATGTCAAAATAGCTTTCCATTCAGGATGGGAAGCAATAACTAGATTTTTAAGCTGGCTACCATGGTGGCCATATTGGATATCTGTTAAGCAACAATGTCATCATTACCAACATGACAAAGTCTTTTAGTGTAAACCCCATGTTGGCATCCATTTCAAGTAGCATATCACATGATTTTCAAGATGGCCACTGTGACTGAAGCACCATTTACAGGTATCCCCTGACTTGCATGAATTGTGCATTATTGCCAACCCACAAAACTGAATAGGTAAAACATTAAAAAGTGCATGACCCACACATAAGCTGACCCAGAAATCTAGCTGTATTGTAAATCTTGTTATTTCTGCTCCATCTGCATGGATGGTCATCTTTACATGGGGTTCAGTAAAGGAGATCCTGGATTCAGGTTTGTCATGTTGTCTCGTCTTTGGTGATCTACAATAATGATTCATATGGTAGACAACAAAAAAACTAATAATTTTAAATTTAGATTTTGTCTTGCAGATATGCAGACCTCCCTTCCTCCAGGCTTTTATTTTCCCCCCAACTATTGTGCAAGCTGAAGGTTAGCCTAGACATAACAAGTCTTCTGGTGAAAACCCCATGTAAATATGTCTTTTAGTTCAGGAGTAGTAGTGATATCAAGATTTTCTGACGTGGTGACCTTACTAGCACGATTTTGAGTTGGGACCAACCAGACATTAGAAATCTTTCAGTGAAAACCCCATGCTGATATGACCATTCATTTCATTGGAGTAGCAATGACAAGATTTTCATTTAGACTCGACCAGACACCAAAATTCTGATGCAAGGGCACATGCATTACAGATTACATTCCAGAAAGAGTCAAACATGTTCACCATTACATTTCATTTTGAATTTATTCCTGCAATTTTCAAATAAGTTTTATAAACACTGCTTACCTTTCCAGTTAGAAAAAAACTTGCTCACTCTGCACACAACAATGATTAATGTAAAAAGAACTGTCACTGTGACCTACCTTTCTGGGGTATTCAAACACCAATCCTGAAGCTAGAAAGGATTGCAGGAAAACAAAAGATATACAATGGAGATAGCCTGGATGGAGATGACAGTGAAGTCAGGTTATGGTATAAGCTCTTCTGTACTTTGAACAGGTGAGATAAATTGAGATCTTCCAACTTGCTGTTCCAGTCTGTTGCACCACAGCAAGACAATTGGGTGCAGCAGTGGAAAATCTTGCATGGTATGATCAAGATAGGAGGAACAAGACAAGAAGAACATGATATTAGATTTTTATTTCAGTATCAAACTACAGCTGGTCACAAAATCACCAAACTTAAGTCTTCAGCATGAAAATATTATATACTTTCATGTAGTTCAGAATACAAATTCATGATGGTAATTACAATATTTTGATTTGATAACTCTCTAGAGTAGAAATTGATGATAAAAAGGTTAAAATATTTAATGATACGGTTCAAAATTGTAATGATAAAAATTTATACCTGTCTGTCACATGCACTTGAATGACAAAACAACTCATAGGCAAGCATTTCTGTTTACAAATGCAGAATTAGTACTTTTATCTTAACCTTTATATCGAAACTTAAAACGTTTTAATTATGGCTACTGTCAAGATTACAAACATGTAAAAGCTAAAAAAAAGGGACAATTTAAGACAACAATATCCAAACACAAATTGTATTTACAAGTAAATTTCCTCAGTGGTGTTAAAATGTTCAAAGAGATTCTTCCAATCATTTTATATATATGATAGAAAATCACCCTTCACACGGTGGATTATAAATATTTCCACTTTTATTGTGTAAGAGAATTTTTAGTTTCTCCCTAAGATTGATCTTGCCCAAGTTTCATCTTGCAGACATTAACAGAAAATTTACTAAAAAAATCATGATTTTGCTCTATTTTCACATTTTGCAATATAGTACTTTAGATATGGTAGTAGTGACATAAATGAAGATAGTGCCTAATGAATATGATGTAGGCTTACACACCTTTAAAAAGCTAGTCTATACATGATTGATTGTTCACAAATTTGTACACATGAGAAAATCTCCATAACTACAATGTGACTTTGTTCCATCCTGAAATCCTGTCTATCTGGATGATGGTTTGTATCCTCCCTTTTACACAACTGGTGTATGTGAAAAACACAACTTGAATATGTAGGGAGCCTTACCAGCTGGAAAAGAGAGAGAACTTATTGTAAATTTTGTAAGAAACATTTGATTCAATATCTATATGGACTGGTGATGAACAAAAATTATTTAAAACATGCATAGAAATAATGAGAATGGGGTAATATGTCCTCAAATTAAATAAATAGGGGATGTATACATTTTTTGAGTAGATATATTGAATAATTTCACATGTCAACTGGAAACACCGTATTGTCACAACTGAAATATTTCCATACATTTACTGAAAACAACAGATTTTGTTTTGGTAGCACACATTTTTTTTAAAAGCAAGAACCATAAATTTGCATAGATTTTCACTATTTTGTGCCAATGCAATTGACAACTGCAGTACCACATTGGTAAAAAGAAGTTTCTAAATTTTACAACAATTTCGGGACAGTGAGATTTTATAAAGTTAGCATGTACATGTCTTGCTTCAATTTGTTTATTTTGTCAAAATAATGACTGCACTATAGCTGCCAACCCTCATGATTTTGGCATGAATTTCAAGATTTTTTCAGCAATTCACAGATTTACGCTGCATGCACACAAAAAATCACGAATTCTCCAATTCTCAATTATTTTAAATCTTTAATAAAATAACAGATTTCCCGTTACCTTATGATATCAGCAGCTGCTGAAACAGTCCGGTACTGATAGTTGCGATATTAGTGGAACTATAGCTGATTGGTACAGTTGGCCCGGTAGCAGGCATTTTAGTGTATTTTAATCTATATGTATAAAAGTAGTTTCACAAACGCTTTTGAGAGAAATTGGGGCCTAACCAGAATTTTGCTCTGTGTATGTGTCGCAAAGACTGATCTAAATTACCAATCAGCACCGCATCTTGAAAATGTCTTCACCAACATGGAAAAAAAAATGTATTGCAAAAAAAGTGAAGTTTTGTTTGGAATATACAAAAAATTGGCTGTGCATTATGCCATCAAATACCGATATACTTTTTGCACAGGTGCCACAAATTTTAGCATTGGGCATGGTGGCAGAGATGATGTGAGGAAGCACATTAGTAGTAACAAGCACATAGCGGTTGGGAAAATTAAGAACTCACAGCAGATTTCAGCTCTCAATGGAAGACCTGCAAGCTACCAATGCTGAAGCATTGTTTGTGAGTTTTCTTGTTGAACACAATCTACCTTTATCAGCTGGAAACCATGCTAAACATTTGTTCCGACAATATTCCTAGACTCGAAGATCGCTTCACGAATTCATGTCAAAATTCACAAATTTTTATCCCTATTTTCACTAACTGTGAGCCTGGAGCGTTGGCAGCTATGCTGCACTTGCATAAAAGTGAGGAAATTGTCATTTCTGTAAACAAATTTCATGCAAGTATTGATACAGCTGGAGTGGGACAAGGTAGAAACATCACAGATCAGTTGAATCTGTGAGACTTCAGGGCGAAACATTTTTAAACAGACTTTAATCATTGTGAGTTTACTGGTAAAGATTTCTGTTCTTCATTTTCTTTCTAAACTGAAACATGAATTTTCGAGTGGTCTTGACAAGCCTTAAGTCTTGCTTGGTAGAAGATACTGAATCCAATTTTCAACAGTCGCTTAATTCTGGTATGCAATCAACTCTAATGAACATCAAGTTATATCATCTGTTTTCAAATATAATTGTGATACAAGTTAAAATTGCTACTTTAAAAAGTTGATTACTATATTTAATGACAAGTATTTTTCTTAAAAATGTGTACCATTTTGTTATACGAGTACTACAGGTATATTGTATGGGGAACACATAACAGGTATTGTGAATTCAGTCATATATGTATTCCATGATTCATGCAGAGTGAGTACAAGTTAGATTTTTAATGTAGCTTTAACAATTTTAGTCACACTGTAATGATGTCTTCAGTGTGGCAGTTTTTAGTGATGTCTAGTACCGGGGCATCATGCTGCATAAGTGTAGCATCACGTCCCACCCAGTCACATTATCCTGACACCAGGCCGACCTGTCCTAACATTAACTTCTTAATGCTTTGCACCCAGCAAGCAGCTGCTAGTACAATTTTCGTAAGTTCATGGTATGACTTAGCTGGCGTTAAAACCTGCGACCTCAAACATCATAGGCGGATACTCTAACCACTTAGAACACTGGAACAGTCTGATTCACATGGAGAACTAATTATAAAAAGGTAATAAGTCTCTTATTTTTGCTGTCTGAAGTTCATTTCTTGATGGTACCTAATTGACTGCAAAAATATATACTAGAGGGTCTAAAGTTGGTACATTTGAGATCTGTACTTTCTCTTATGGAAGACGGTTGAGAAAGAAGTGCAGCCAAATAAAAATGAAATGGGTCTAAAGGAAATACAAGTTTGAATAACATACACATGGGCAGATATATTTCCAAAATGGCAAAAAAAGTAGTTCCAAATGTGATATTGCCACTGTGGTAATATAATTTTTCTCCCACTGATATATTTCAAAATCTCTCTATGAAATATATAATAATACATCATCACCTTAAGCAAATTTTTTAAATTAGAAACCTCAAAACCTTATTTCATCTAATCTTAAAATCTCTAGGTTCTGATCCCAAGTCATTGACAAAACCACAAGTATACGTACCAGGATTAGGCATGCTGGCATGATTTGCAGCCATCAAACCTTCTATGGCTTCAGGCTTGCTGGTAAATTCTAGCAGCCCAGTGGAACTCTTATCAGCTATGAATAACAGAAAACAAAAGATTTACATTTTCTTAATCAAAATCAAGGTTCTCTTAAAATGAGGAAGTTTAAATGCTTGGAATATATATATATATATATATATATATATATATATATATATATATATAAAGTCATCCACTTTTGAAAATTTGTTCAATGTGTCAAAGAGAATCATGTAGACAACTGCTGCACTTTTCCATTAGACATGGAATTGGTCAGTGATATAAATTAACAAGAACCCCCAAAGGTACTGATGATGCTCTAATGGCTGAAAATAATTTCCTGTAATTCAATATAAAACCATTTCTTCCACTGAACTACTTTTTATATTCTCCAGCAATAACAAGATTTTCAAATTAGCAGCTGTGGTGGATATATTAGATTTCAGATTGGCACCATTTTCATTTAAAACCAAGAACCAAGAAAACACTCAGGTATTTTCGTGAAAGCACAGTATCAATATGACCATTCATTCAGGTATAGTAGTGATAGGAGTTTCATAATGACCACTGTGGTGGCCATATTGGAATTTAGATCAACATCATTTTCATTTATGACCACCCCGACAATGTAAGAAGTCTTTCAGTTAAAATCTCATGCAACTTTGATCGTTCATTCAAGAGTAGCGGTAATAAGATTTTGAAAACGGACACTATCATGGTCATACTGGATGTCTGAGCAGCATTACTTTCATTTAGGAGCAACTAGACATTGTAAGAATTGTTCTGTGAAATGTTGATTTCGATATGACAATTCAAGGACCACTGTGGTGACCTTACTGGAGAAGTAAGCAGCACCATTTTCATTTAGGACCAACTAGACACTAAAGAAGTCTTTTTGTGCAAACCCCTTGTCCATATTACCTGTCATTCAGGATGAGTAGCAAGATTTTTTAGATGGTAAAATGTTTCTTTTCCTGCCTTTTATCCAAGAATCTAAATACTGATGTTTATATTTCTGTACCATTTAAACATTTCAGAGACTTACTGTTCCTTTCACATTAATTTTTTGTTGGACACATTTATAAAAAATGCTATAAACATCTTGATCATGAAAGCTTTTGCATAAAAATATGGGCAGTCTAAAGCATCCAAGGCACTCCTGTAAAGTCTGCCTGGTTCTCTCTGACCATCTTCACTGAATCTAATCTAAAACCCAGATCCTCATCAAACAGAGACAAATCAGTTTCCAGAATTGACCACAAGTCATATTTTCATAGTTTTTTCTGTTATTCAGTGAATTTGTAACTGAAGGGTCATTTCAGTATGACTTGGTCAAATTCTGTGGCTTTGCAGGTCTACATTTGTATAAATCTAAAAGCTGTTCAAGCTTGGACACTTTCTGGCAAATCTGGTCAAATTCTGTGAAGTGGTCATTCAGGTGCAGTTATGAAAGGATTTTCAAATTTTAGCTACAGCAGCCATGTTTAAAAGTAGATTGACACAACTTATACAATGAATCAAGCCTTTTATGCCATGATGCTTTTCTGTATAAAAAAAAATCAAATTCTTCTGATTGGGCTTTTAAAGAGCTGTTAAAACGAGTTACCGCTATTATTAAATGCAGCCATATTTGATTGCTAACTGAAACCATGCAGGAGCAGCAGCCTTGGATCTATATATGCAGTTCAAATAACACTCAAATGTATGTAGATATTCCAAACGATAAAAAAGCAGCATTTCAAAAACTGAACTGTCATATGATAATTTTGATGGCACTGTAATTTTAAAAGCTGAATATTGGAGTATGGTGCCAATAGATACTTACACTTGGAAGGAAATCGCTTTATCTTGTATGGAGTCTTCACACCAAGACCTTCAAATAGCTGCAGAAAAACAAATACCTCATGAAATGTTTTGCTTATATGATATAACAAGTAGATCAATGCAAAAACAATCTGGCTAAACAGATACAATGGTAAAAATACATATATAAAAGTAAAAACACAAGGGCCTTTCCTTTTTTATCTAAATTACATACGCATGCATGCAGCAACTAAATATCAGTATGGAATGTTGTTGCTGTTTTGGGTTTAACACTCATTTCTCACCAGAAGATAGGCCATACATGGTGGCCAGTATAACTGGTGGAGGAAGAACCCAGGAAAACCCCAATAAGAACCACTGGCCCATATGAAGTTACTGGATGGCTTTTTCATATATCCACTTTGGCTGCGCCTGAGACTTGAACCCACATGGACAGAGCTGAGTTGGCAGTGATCAGTTAAGGCAAACTCTTAAAACCACTCGGCCACCCAAAGCCCCCAGTAAGGAATGCTTTGTTTGCAAAACTTCTTACCATAGAATATATTTTCAACCAATGACAAATCTATCAAATATTTTAGACCTATCAGAATGTTTTTAACCCACTTTCTACCAATTATGAATTCACTGTATATGAATTCACTCTCTTTTACCACAGCCCATCAACTGTAACTATGATGGCAATTTTTGCTTTAGTGCAATTGACCTTCCAAACCCTTATCTACAGATCTTGGGCATATACTCACATATGTCCATAAATTTTACTAGATGCAACAATACAACTAGCTTCCATTCCACCCAAAATGCACTAGAATCTTGCAAGTATGAAGTATAAATAGTTGAGAACTTTGATGCAAAGTGCAAGTGTTTCTGAGATGGAAAATATATTCTAATCACTGTTTGGCTGAAAACCTGGTAGCTGACAATCCCAGAGATTAAGTGCAAGTTGTTCATGATTAGGGCTGCAACATTTACATATGTAAACAGATTAGTTACTGCCAGTAAACATTTACAAAGTTGGTAACCATGTAAACATACATGCATGTGGCTGTCAGCAATGCAGGAAATACCCATTCAAATTAACTGCTTTATTTCCACATACCTGCCTAAGGACTATTTAGTAGGAATTTTCTGTATATTCTTTTCTTAAGGTATAGATGATTTTGACAATGAATGTGGCACTGCTAGGAAAAAGCCAGTGTTGACAATAATTCAGTACACCAGACATTACACATCAGGTTGATTTACTGATAATGTTGACAAAAAATTTCTTTAAATTCCTTTGAAAAACATCCTCAAACACGAATTTTCACTTTTTGTTGTTGAAGAAATACCATTTCAAGTTTTCAAGCCACAGCAGGTTCATTATTGAGCCTACTAAAGCATTCTATGCAAATGTCCAGGCAGCACATCTGGCTGTGTAATCGATTTCTCCATCAAATAAATATCTAAAATTGTGCAAACTTTGATAGGCAAATCCACTTATTTCCATGAAAATTTCCATTTGTACAAAACCATGAAAATAAATGAAACAATAGTTTAAGGTTACCTCATTAATATGCACAAATTGTGCTCGTAATCAAATTCATCCAAAATCTGAATAATATAAGACTATTTAACAAGTTAGATCAAATATGTCTTCAGAAGTGGCACTGATCTAAGATCTTCAGATGCAAGATCATCTTATTAACATGCACAGATGTTGCTTATTACTAAAATTGTCTAAAATCTTGATGTAAACATATCTTGTAAATTTGGTCAAAAATAGGATCAAAATTATTTCTTCTAGAGTGGTAACAACTGTAGCCAATCAGATGCAAGACTACATCATTAATACACATGGATCTCATTCATCATCAAACTCACCCAATATATTGACGGTATTAGCCCTCAACTCAAATCAAAACTGAATCAAAAATATGCCTTGCAGAGTGGAAACAGTTTTGCCAATGCATCACACTCATTATCCAACCTGTCCAAGATCTTGACAGTATAAGCACAACATCCAAGTTTGCTTAAAATTGGATCAGAAATCATATAAACCCGTATTTAAAATTTGATTGGGAAAATGGAACAGAAATACAGATTTGAGAGTGGTAACAAGCAACTGTGATGGATAAACAATGCATCATGGACAACATATGATGTATGATAGATTCAGGGCCGTAGGATAAGCTCACTTAGCCTTATGGTCCAATGTGCTACAAGAAAGGATTGCCAACGGCACCAAATAATTCTTTCTAATGGTATCTCGATTTCAACAACCTGATTAATGTTTTCATTGACTGTCAACAACCTAATGACCAATGCTATCATGGCCTATGTCAACAAACTAATGACCAATGCTATCATGTGCTATGTCAACAACCTAATGAACAATGCATTCATGGCCTATGTCAATAACGTAATGACCAATGCTATCATGGCCTATGTCAACAACCTAATGACCAATGCTATCATGTGCTATGTCAACAACCTAATGAACAATGCATTCATGGCCTATGTCAACAACTTAATGAACAGTGCTATCATGTGCTATGTCAATAACCTAATGAACAATGCTATCATGTGCTATGTCAACAACCTAATGACCAGTGATATTATGTGCCATGTCATCAACCTAATGAACAATGCTATCATGTGCTATGTCAACAACCTAATGAACAATGCATTCATGGCCTATGTCAACAACTTAATGAACAATGCTATTATGTGCTATGTCAACAACCTGATGACCAGTGCTATTATGTGCCATGTCAATAACCTAATAAACAATGCTATCATGTGCTATGTCATCAACCTAATGAACAATGCTATCATGTGCTATGTCAATAACCTAATGAACAATGCTATCATGTGCTATGTCATCAACCTAATGAACAATGCTATCATGTGCTATGTCATCAACCTAATGAACAATGCTATCATGTGCTATGTCAACAACCTAATGAACAATGATATCATGTTTGATAAAGTCAGAGCTATTCTAGTTTCCAAGCTCAGTGGATTTCACCAAATTTATACTGGCATATTTAACCTGTTAAAACTTCAGCTTTCATACTATTCTTGATGACACTTTTGCTTATGCCTTAATATAGTTTTTTTTGGCTGTGATAAAAAAAAGTTTTTCTGAGCCTCATGACCAAGTTACCACATTCCGACAAGTTTTGCCACCCTGAAAAAAACATCCTGGCAATTTCTCTGCAACCCTGCTTTAGGTCACGTCCTGAGGGTTGGAAATTAAGGTTTTATTATGTATTGAAAATGATACTAATATTTTCAAACAACAGACTGTAAAAATTACCTGGCCAATAAGTAAGCCTGGCCAACCCCATCTTGGCATTAGGGCTATTTCGTTTAAACATACATCATACCCAGATAAGGAAGTTTAAAAAAAAAACATGCCAGGATACTTGGATTACTCAAGGTACTCAGAATACTCAAAGACTTCATTATGAAAATGATACAAAATTCTAAATTATGTCCACGAGTGACTATTTCACAATAAAAGTACCTTCCTTGGGTCCCAAGTATGTTTAACTGGAACATCCCTTAATGCCATTTTAATCTGTCACTTAATTTCTGTGTTTCCAGATTTATTTACCTCATTGATGTCTTCCTCAGTAACATTGGGTGGGGCATTGAAATAATGCAGGATTTTCGAAGGCGTCTGAATGCGTAAGAAAAGTTAAGGAATAATCTTATTGTTTTTCTTGTTAACGAGTGTCTGTACAACCACAGAAGTAATCTGATGCCCAAATAAATGTAGGTATCTTTTTTGTTCCAATGCCTGCACATATACATTTTTGTATAATATGACTGAAATTTTGTGTCTCCTCCACAACTTCCAATTACATTATGTACTAAACCATGAGAATGATCAAAATTTGATAGCTGCATGTTCACGTCAGGAGTGTGCATGAGTAAACAAAATGCTAGTCATATATACTGCATTATGTACTAAACTGCGGTATAGTGAGAAGGAACAAACAAAAATTTATGTGTTGGGGTGGTGTACAACAGTGTGTAAAGTGATATTTTAATTTTAATTTTAAATTTTGTCAAATATTAGTTATAAATGGAAATAAAGATGAAATACTAAGCTTCAAGTTGTTTTCTTTCAAACGTAATGTCATACATTTAATGTTTAACAAAGTAAAAAGATGTCCACTTGACAGAAAAGACAAAGGATATGGTTTTTGCTGGCTGCTTCTGGTGTTGTAAATCTGTTGTTCCGGTTACCCATGTAATCCTTGAAGGAGGAGGTTCCATCTATAAGTTCATGTGGATTGGGTACATCTTGTAGAAATGCCTGTTTGGAGATTCTGGCAAATGAAAAATAAATTTATTTTTGAATTAATTTCATCATATAATCTTTTCTATAAGTATTTCATAAATAACATATGACACATTGTGACATCAAATAGTAGCATCAATTGAATAAATGTCTTAAGGGGCCATCCATTTAGTACGTATGCATGGGGGGGGGCCCCGCTGGGTTAACCCAAATGCATACGCTTGCATATGGGGGGTGGGGGTGTTTTGCTGCTGATAATGTACGTACACATAGGAAACAAGGTGGGATGGGGTGGGGGTGAAACCTTGATAATAAGTTGTCTAACAGTAACCTGTTCGACTGGGTTCAGTCGGCGTTTGAATTTTGACCGACACTAGACAAATTGTTTAAAGTTAAGCAGCTTATTTCTCTGATGCAGCCAGACATTCAATGTCGGTGGACTATGTTTTATTACACAAGTTATTATTATTAATCCTTTATGGTTTATGCCTGGGTTAAATCAAGGCTGTTCTATAGAACCTGGGGTGGTTGGGTGGGGGTGGGGTATGTAAAAAAAATATATGCATGTGTACGGGGGTGGGGTGGGGGATAAACTGATAAATGAACAAGTCTCCCTCAAAGGGATTGATGCTCTACCTAAGACAAGAATTTATAGGAATCCTAGATAAGACCATTTCTTCTTTGCAACTGGTGAATGTTGAAATATGTATGGTATTCTTGTGCAAAAACTATTTTCAAATAAGCCCCTATGGCAGCCATATTGGATGTTAGAGAGGCACTATTTTCATTTAGGACCAACTAGACATCATACCAATGACTTTTTATTTAGGAAAGGTAGCTACTGCAGTAGCTATGCTGAATATCAGATTGGCACAAGTTTTTACTTTAGATAAACTAGACAACATAAGACTTCTGATGAAAATCCCATTGTGATATGACCTTCCATTCAGATAGTGATGATCAGATTTTCATATTGGACATCACATTGGCACCATTTTCATTGAGGACCAACCAGACACCATTTTAAGTCTTTTAGTGAAAATTCCATACTGATGCGACTTTCCATTTTGGGGGTGTGTGTGTGTGCATGTGTGATTTGGATTTTTTAAAGCAGCTTTACAATTGTTTCCATTATATCGCTAAGATGTTTGCAGTGTGGCAGTTTATACTGATGTGTAGCACTAGGGCATCATGCCTCAGACATGTAGCATCATGTCCCACCTAGTCGCATTATCCTGACACCAGGCCAACCAGTTCAAACACTAACCTCTTTATGCCATGTGCCCAGCGAAGTAGCAGTTAGTACCATTTTTTTAAAAATTTGGTATGATTTGGTTTGGGTTTGAACGAGAGACCTTCTGCATCTAAGGCAGACACTCTAACCACTTAGGCCACCAGTTCTTTCCATTTTGGTGGAGTAGTGATAACAATATTCAGAAGTCTGCCATGGTAACCACATTGGATGCAAGATTTGGCATTATTTTCACTTTAGTCAGAGTTTCCTCTGACCCTTGCCACCCCTTTTTTGATATTTGGACATTTATTTAAGGGTGTAGAGTCCATTGCTATCAAAAAATTGGAAATCGACGACACCATTTGGTGTTGGCATAGGGTAGCCACTTAATAGATGGCCTAGCAATATATAATGACCTTTAATTGAGATATACCTGCATGAAATCCATAGGAATTATTTATTTTCTCAGAAATAGTGAATATAGCATTCGTTATATATTTAATCCGCTGACAGACGAGATGTTAACTGCAGCGCTGATGAAATTTGACCTGGAATTTGCCATTTGCATTTTAAGTCACTTAACTACACAAATCTCACAACCTACATGTCAATGACATCAGAGGTCCAATAGTCATGTGATATCAACAATAAACCATTTCAAAAGTTGTTGTACATAGAATTCGAAAATATTAATTAAAAGTCACGTCAGACTTGTACATAAATATAATGCACACTTAATTCTCAACATATTTATTCTGAGAACAACAACTAGAAACCTGTCGGTGGAGAAAACCAGATTCATCAAGAACTAAGCACGTGTCAGCGATGTACTTTGTTGGTATCATGTGATTACCGCATTGACCTGTGCTCTCTGCTTGTTGAATATGGTTTTTTCCAAGTATCTGCAACATGTACAGATTTCTGGTCATTGTTTTCAGAATAAATAAGTTTAGAAGTTTTATGTTCTTTTGTACTTCTGTAAATATTACATGACTTTCATTTACATGTGTGATTTGTTTTCCTGCAGCAATATTAGAAATGGTTTATTGTTCATATCACATGACTATTTGAACTCTGATGTCAGTGATAAGTAGGTTGCAAGATTTGTGTAGTCATGTGACTCAGAATGCAAATGGAGAGTTCCAGGTCAAATTTCATCAATGCTATTGTTTCGGCTAGTTTGTCAGCGGATTAAAGATATAAGGTGCTATACTTGCAATAACTGAGAAAATAAATCATATTCCTATCGATTTCATGCAGGTATATCTTGCTGAAAGTTCGTTAAAGTTTGCTAGGCTGGCTAGTAAGCGGCTACCCTATGCTGACTTTTAAACCATTTAACCGCAAAATCAACAGGCTTCTCACTTAGCCAAATTATAAGTCCACAAACTCTACTGCAAGTACTTGGTTGAGAACTGAAACTTTTGTGCAAAAACATTTTTCAGAAACAAGTGACCTCGACACTGACACAAAGAACAAGAAATCCAAAAACTCTGGCACAAATGCATAGTTGAGAACAAAAATTTTTGCGCACAAAACATTGTCAGAGACAGTGACCTTGACTGTTGACCCCCAAACGAACAGGATTCTTTCTTACTCCAAGTGCAAGCCCTCAGCTTTTAATTTGGGTCTGTGATATAAAACAAAGTTATTGTGTAGAAACAGTTTTTCTTCTTTCAGTCATAATGACAAAGACCTCAGACCTTTCAATAAGCTTTTTACCTCATATGCAAGCCATCCACAAAATGTGGTCAGGTCTGTGATGTATAACTAGTGTTACTCTGTAGAAAACATTTTCTTTTAGTCAGTTACTATGACCTTTGAACATTTGACTCCAAAATCAATAGGCTTCTTCCTTGCCCCAGGTGCAAGCCATCAACAAAGTATTGTGGTCAGATACAATATATGCTCCATCTTTGGGTGGGGGTATACAAATATTATAAGCAGAAAGTGGGGTTTTTCTTGGGATCTGCTTTGTAGGTTTTAAATTAAACCATGCTAATCAGATGTAGTAACAAATATTTGATAAGCAAGGCACCACTGCATACATTTCCTTCAACATACACTATTTTGGTTAAATTTCAATATCTCAGGAAGCCAGAGATTAAACTAGAATATTAAGCATAAGCAAAAAATAACCAACTCGCTTGATTCTAATTCTCAAGCTATTTTAAATAGTTTGTATGGTGCACCTTTTTACTGAAAAGAGTATAATGAACAAAGACATACGCCATTTGCATCTTGCTGCCAAAGAAGAAGCTACTATTTAAATTTTGCATGGCTCTCTCCACAGCACCACCATCACCCAACTGCACCATAGCGGATCCATCCTTGCTCTTCAGGAACTTGATCTGTGAAGAAAGATATGCAGAAGCCATTAATGTTCAAAGCCTCAATTCCTGAGATCATATATGGATTGTGAGCAATTCCAATGCTTACCACAAATAGACTGAAACCAAATGGAAATTATGCCATGAATTTTTAAAAAAAACTTCTGTTCAAAAGATATGACATGCATAAAATTCATAGAAAAAAATGAAGAATCATAAAATGTTACTGGAAAAGTGGTTTGAATGGACTATTTCCAAAAGTCAATATATCCAAAACCAACTGTTAGCCAACTGCTTTTATTTAACTATAAATGAGCCACTATTCAATCATTACTTAAGCAGCATGCAAGCCATTGAGTAATAACGTGTTATTCTTAGTTTGTTTAATACACAGTTCATCTGCAACCCTAATGGTTTTGACACAGAGTTTAGTGAATGTAACATGTACAAATTCAATCAGTAATAACTTTCCTTTCTGCAAGAAAATTGTGTGAAACTAAATGATACAAATGGTAAAATGTTTGAAAATAAAGGAAATTTGTATTGTAAATTACGTCCTTCTAAGAGATTTAACAAATCAAATCAATGTTAGAAATTAACTTCTATTACCTCTAATGTTAAACCCTTCAGGATACAGAAAGTTTTATTTTTCCATATTTAATATAGAGCTCAACGGCAGGATCTCTGGAAAATAACCCTTCTGAGATAACATTATTATCTCCCCTTACTACTGCAACGTGGCACCCTGTATATAATGTCTGTTAATCAGTTCAAGCTCGAGTAAAATATCAACAGTGATGCTAGCATTTGCTAGAAGGTATTAAATTTTTTTGTGTAATGTGATGTATAAGTATCGTTTGAAAAACATTATTTACAAGGAAAAACAATTCCTTTCTAAATCGAATATATTACACAATCACATTAACATTACAAGGATAGGTAAGAGAAGGCAATGTAGGAGCATCCAACCTTGACCATAAATATCCTTCAAATGATATTATAAGTCCATATATAATGAGAAAAAAAACCACTCATAAAAATAAGCATCGCTACCAAGGTATAAACTTGCAACATGAAAGCTGCAAGGCCCAACATGAAAGAAAAAGAGAAACAAGTGGCAAATATGCAAAAATGCCAGTGAAAATATATAAAGTTTCCAACACTTTAAGTAATGCTATTATTATAACACAATACTAACTTTGCATGTGGATGTTTGAAAAGGAGAAATAAATTTTGAGAGGTACTGCAGCATGTGGTGGAACAGGGGTGGTTGGATAATTATGCAGTATCTCTGACGAGTTACTTCTCCCAAATTCTACTGGGGATGGAGCAGGTCAAAATTATACACAGAAACAAAACAGGGTGTATTCAGGAGGCAGCACAAGTCAGCTTCTAATGGTAATATGATTGGGTAAGGTATATTACAGATAAACAATTTGGTCTTAAAGATAATGCTGACAATTTGATAATTGGGATGTTATCAGAAAAGTTGCAGTTTACAAAATACATTACTGGTCAAATATGGTTATATATAAGTAACCATCGTACTTTACAAAATTTAACAATGGAATGTTAAGGTTAGGAACTACGTTTGGGGGATTTGACAAGTGATATTACAGTACAATCCTACCCACTTATATTGACATCACTTATGTCGACCAGCCACCTAGGCAGTTTTCTTATCGTTTATGCCAACAAGCTGCCAGTTCAGACTCGTATTTTGCTTTACATTTATTTGATGTTGCCGCCAGGCTTTAATGTAACCACTGCATTAACAAGTAGGCACATGCTTGGTCCTTAGTAGCCTCTTTCCCTTGGTAGCCACATTAAGAAGTTTGAGTTTTGTTGTATCAGGCAATGAGGCAGCCGAAAATATAGGCCAATTTAAGTAGAATGCAAATGCTGTAACAACTAAATTGCCACATGCTGCTGGGGTCAATGCAAACCATAACTGTTTAGTAATACATGCTGGTTGCCAATGGATTATACTGTACATAAAACGAGACTAGCATATTTTTTAAAGATGTGTTTATACACTGTATTTATTTTTTAACAGGATGTGACTGATATGGGAATTTTCTAGCAAGTGACCTATACCCACATTTGTGGATTTTTCATGTGCATATATTGTATACTTCATGCATTATGGATTGTATAACAGAAAGGTAACACAAATTTAAGTTGTCAATATGCAGGTACATTTCAAGATGTTTTTGTCTGTTGTCTTCATTTAGTCAAAATTTCCATTGTTTATTTCCCCAAAGTGTAAATCCTACACACTGATAACAAGTTACCCCTAAGAGATGAATTTCACTTAATACTAAATTTTGATTTTTTACAGCCACCTCCCCTAACAGCACTTATCTCGATAACTGCTTATGTTGACAATATTACCTCAGGCCTGAGGATGTCAATATAAACTGGTAGTAGTGTATATGCAAAATAGTGACAAAGCCAATTTCCTGGACATACCCTGATCACGTTTCCATACAGACAGAAGAGGTTGAAGAGTTTGTCACAGTTCACTTTCTCCATGTTGAGACCATACACCATGAGAACACACCCCTGCTGGGGTGGGGCCCCATGGGATGGGGACTGCATTCCACACATTGGGCCCATTTCATTGTAGCCACCACCTCGGTTGAAACCAGCATCCCGGCCCATGGGCTGAAAATATATGTAGCAAATATCTATAAGACTAAATGCTTTGTGTAAAACATTTATTGAGTAATATCTAAATAAATAATGTGCTACTGGTTGCAAAAGATGTACAGCCACACACACCCAAACAAAAAGCAATTAGTGCATTTGTCAGCATATAGGCCAATACATTTTGACTAGAAAATTTGGCTACATCTTATACTCTAAACTGACTAAGACATGGATTATGCCATTCAAATTGCTGTATCATATGTCAGACTAAGACATGGATTATGCCATTCAAATTGCTGTATCATATGTCAGACTAAGACATGGATTATGCCATTCAAATTGCTGTATCATGTCATTTTAAGTATGTAATAGTGGGGAAGTGGTAGTGTACGAAAAAATATAGGACTAGAAATTGTGAAGGATTTAAAAATATTTACATGATTGTCAGTATTAAATTTACATACAGATGTAATTGCACTAAAGTCCCATGCTCTAGTAATATATGCTGTTTAAATTTGATCACATATATGTGCATTGGAATAAGCAAGTTAGAAAATGCATAACCATGACAAAGACAGTATTTCATCACATATTTTTCTTGTGCCTTGTGAGAGAGGTTTCAGGACAATTGTCATCTGTACTTTTTAGTTACCTGACGATTCTGATCTTCCTCATGTAAAAGAGTTTTACAGTAAAACCTATTATGAGCGACCACCTGTAATTCCTGACAACAATCGCAATGCATGGATCAATTATTTTATTATATTAATGCTCTGTAGTGAACGACTATTTGCTGAACATGACCAGCAAACACAATGTCTTGGCAAAAAATGCATTCCAACACTGCTATGAATGACCACATCACAAAAACAGGGATAAACTCCACCGACCGTTATTTAATCCCTGTAACAATGACCGCTTATACCATTCTATAAAAAAAAAAAAAAAAACAATAAAAAAACTGGTTACTGATATCTGACATTTTGTAGGTATACTTATATGTGTTTCATATTTTGAAATTATAAACCAGCAGACTAAAGTACATGTAACGACCATATTGCGAGAAAACAGAGACAGACATCACTGACCTGTATGCCATCATTTGTAACAACAACCGCTTGAATAGCAAAGACTTCTGATTAAAATAAACACAAAAAGAACACACAGAAAAAAAATGGGAGCCTAGCTACCAGTCTGGATAGTGAGAGATAGTACATTCCGTAAACCAGGCTAATGTACATGTTGAGAATTGCCATTGCAGCGGCCGAAATTTTGGTAGCGGTCGCATATATTGTTTTGTCTTAAGAGTTAATCCGTATTGCTTGGGGGTGAATATGGTCTTTGTCTATTAAGCCAAGCAAGTACGAATCATTTGTGGGATTCGAATGATAGTGCTAATTGCTTGTGATGTTTGTTGTTTTTTTCCCCAGAAGTTACAGTGATTACATCCCAATAACAAAGCTATTGTCTATTCAAGTTGGTTACACACTTTGTTGAGTTAATCCCCGTATGTCTTCTTTGAATTAAGCCGTTGATTTTTGTCTTCGAGTAAATGATTGTTTCTGGACAAGACAACTGTTTCTTTTTATTTCATTAATTGTTAAATGTGCAATGCACATGTATATATTTTTCATATTTTCCCAAAGTCTAGTCAAAACTGTCTTTACAGTCAATATTACAATTACAACTGAGCACTAACACCTAGTACCTTAATAACAATTAAAGTACCTCCAACTAAAAAGAGACAAATTTTAATGCTGGAGAATATAATTACTGTAACTCAAAGAAGCGAAAAAGAGTGGGCCACTCGCAAAATATCGGTTTAAACATCTGTAAAACAAATTTTTGGTGTTATAAAGGGAAAGAAGTAAATCAGAAACTATTTCATATACTAATACATGTATATGTTATCGTCAAATGTTAATGTGATTTCATGTTTAATGACTGAAATATATCTTTACTGCTATATAATTTTGTTTTCAAATGAATACATACAATATTTTAGTAAGAACTATTAATAAAGGATAGAATATATGTACAGTGATTGCGGCTAATTTTATTTAAATTGTTCAGAAACTGGACTGTGGAAATGGGTCTTTATGTACAAACCTGCTATGAGAGACCAACTGTCTTGAGACACTGTTTTTTGTTGGCAGAAGGGGAGGTCTCTCATAACAGGTTTTACTGTACCATATTCCATTATCAAATGATATCACTGTATAAACAGTTTCCACCTTTTAGTTGCAGTATCTCTTATCCCAATAAACACATGGCTTTGCAGCATTATTTACATGCTAATTAAATATACAATTGTATTCAGGTTATTCAAGCCCACACCTGTCTGACAGCAAGATTTGGCATACCAGATGAAATTAGTGTGGTTACCAAGAGTGAAATGAGGCCACCCATAGGGTATTGTGAATATGGTACCAGTACCATATACTGAAAGGATATGCAAGGTGCTCTAAGCCAGTGACACCTTCTGTCCTCGCCAAGAAAACTGTCAGGAATTTAAAGTAACAACTAGCTCGAGCAAAGATCAAACCCAAATGCCGCCAAACTATAGGAAATGTATGTACACTTCTCATAATGGTTAATCTTATTTGCTGAGAATAGAATGGTTGTTGTATTTGCAAGAAAATTACACAGAATGCTAATGTTAATTCTTGGGATTTAACATTAATGAAGTCTATTTGGATATAAATATTGTGAATATTTAAATTTTGAAACTGAAGGAGTATGGTATGTATTTTAAGTTTCCCTTTATTATTTATTAGTTTTCCCTCTTTTACAAAAGCTTCAGCTAAACAGGGGCAGTATGTTAAAAAAATAGCATGAAAAGGGCCAAAATGATTCATATCGAGGCTTATTTAAACTTGATGATGAGGTCCAAGAAGAAAAATGCAGTGGAAAGATATGCCTCCCTCTTTTCAAAACAAAAGTGTGGAAAATGCATTTTAGTATCAGTGATGCAATTTTCTACTGCCGGTAATTTGAAATAGCAGAGTGATATTATTATTATTCATGAGACCGGAAGTTACTATAGTGTCATTCCACATGTAACACAAATTTTATTTTAGCTGTAACTCAGAAAATATTTAAGTCAGCATCATTAAATGTAAAATACTTCATGTGAAACAAATTGGTACTTTTAGCCACATTGAATGAACATGACCTGAAAATCTACTCAGTTACAAATAGGATAAATTCAGTGATACTGTATGGAATGAAGTGAAAAAGATGAAGCAGAGGTATTGATCTCGCCTTGTTTTATACTCAACATTGACTTATATATGGATGAAGTATGGAAAATTTAAAAAATGTGCAAATTCAACTTCTGCTCTGCACTGACTTATAGGCCAGCAAACATGGTAATCATAACAAATGACTGATTTTATCAAATGAATCACCTGTAAATGGAAGTTGTAAATTCTGTAAAAACAATGACTGGTGATTAATTGACAGCACAAAGCACTAATGATGCAACACAAAATTTGATCTTACATAGACAATATAAAAACTAAATTCAAGTAAAAGTTTAATAAAAACTGTGGGACTGTACACTCACAGGTCGAGGTGTATATCTGTCTTGCTGCATTCCTCCGAATTGGCCTCCATGACCACCAGGGTTGTAGCCATCATAGCCTTCTTGGTCATAGCCACCACTGTATCCTCCTCCCATGCCACCCATTAGTCCTCCCATTCCACGGGATTCTATAAAGAAAACGCAGAAAATCAGAGGGTGGCATACTGGCCATCAAAATGGTACCATTATCATCCGGGATTAACCAGAAGCATAAAGTGAAAATCCCCATATTGGCTATCATATCAGCACCACTTTTCATTTTGAACCAAGCAGACATCATCAAAAGTCTTTAAGAGACAATTCCCTGTTGATAGGACCATCCATTCCGGTGGAGTAGCATTAACAAGATTTTCAAGACAGCCACTGTGGCAGCCATATCGGACTTAAGACTCGTGCCATTTTATTTCAAGACCAAATAGATACTACAGGTCTATTGGTTAAAACCCCCATGTCAGTACAACCTTCCTTTCTTCTGGAGTAGTGGAATTTTTTTTCAAGATGGCCACTGTGGCAGCCATATTGGACATCAGATCAGCACCATCTTTATTTTGGACCCATTAGACATAAAAATAAATCTTTTTATGAAAACCCCATGTTCATATGACCATCTATTTAGAAGTAGCGATAAAAAGATTTGAATGATGGGGTGGCCATATTAATGTCCAAGTAGCACCACCATCATCTAGTTAAACTTGGTCAAATTCTGCGTTGAAAAGCGTTTTGACACAAAGATGAGAGTTTATTTTTTTGGTAAAGAAGCCACAATTCTTTCAAAAGCTTTCCCAAAGAAGTAACTGAAAGGTTTTTATATTGTCAGTAATGGCAGCCATATCTGATGGCAAATCAGAATCATGTATGCAAATCTGAAAGAATTTCTGGCAGATAAGATTTTTTGTCAAATTTGGGTTGAATTTTCTGATTTCACTAAGGTAATCAAAGCTCTTCTGGGGCCCCAGGTGGTCAAGGGGTCAAAAGTGTAACCCTTTTCCGATCACTGCCATCTCATCCCTGTCTACATAGGTTCCAGTCTTGGGCTAGGTTTGTGTTGGTATGTGAGAAAGCTTGCCAGTAGCTTCCCATGGGTCAGTAGTTCTTGCCAGGGTTTTCCTGGGTTCTTACTCCATCAGTTTAACTGGGTACCATGTATAGCATATCATTTGCTGAAAAATGGTGTTAGCCTCATAACAACAACAACACAGCCTTTCTATTTATAGTAACAGCAGACAATTTAGATGGTGGATTGGCATTGTCTTAATAAAATTGAAAACTGTTCATGCCACAATGATTTCTCTCAAATCAGGTCAAATTCTGTTCACTGCTGTTGGAAAAAAGTCACTGAAAGGTTTTCCCACTTTTAATAACAGTGACCACATTTGATGGCAGATTGGCATCATTTCAACAAATCTGAAAGATCTTACACCTAGAATACTCCTTGTAACATATGCGATATGGTCAAGCAGTGTTTGAGAAGCTGTAAATGACAATTATGAACAGACGAAATATGATGATAAAGGACCATATCACAAGCAACATAGACCTAATGGCCATGTGAGAAAGAATTTTGATGGGAACAAATTTTTGTGTCAAGATGATGTTATCCTCATTATTAAGTATTTAAATACATATGGCTCAAAATGAATGAAACCACCTGCAGTCAGGCTAGAAATTAAAACTCCACAACCATGAAAAGTAGACTGCAAAGGTGTACTGCAAACAGCAGCCTTCTTGATGGCATCCGATTAACAAGAGTATCACAAATGGCATATGTGCCCATCTCATGACTTTTTCCCAAATAATGAATCTGATACATGAACTATGGCCTTGACCATTATATAATAAGGTGTGGACCTGGGTCAAGTTTAAGCAAAGTATCAATAGGAGTAAAATGTGTCAGTGACCTCGTATGAAGGTCACTGATTGATGTAGTTAAGACCTTGACCTTGAAGCAAGGGGTTTGGCTAGGGTACTTGAAAAACTGTCTAGTAATGATATACAACAATTTAAAGTTTCATAAAAATAATTTCAGTGGTTCACATGGTATGCTCCAAACAAGGATACATGTCAGTTACATTTTACCTTGCCCTGACCTTCCCATTGAGGAAGAGGGCATGGTTAAAATATATTGCACTATTCATAAATGGTATATAATTTCCTAAAGTTTCATTAAAATATATTCAGTGGTCCAAAAACTATACTCTGTGTGAGGATATAAGTCACAAAATTATACTGTCCTTCACTATTATCCTGAGCTTGAGGCAGGTTGTGTGTCCAGGGTATATCACATACCAATTATTCATCTATAATTGACTCGTTAAAAAGACCTCAAATGGTTTAAAAGTTACACCCTGGGCAAAGACACAACTCAAAGAACATTTTCTCCATGTTGTAATTAATCTTGCCCTTGAAGCAGGGGAACTAGCCATGTTACACAGGAAACCATCAAGTCATGTCATATACTTAAGCCAAAGTTCATGAAATTCTCTTCAACATTTACAAAGTTATGGACTGGTCAAGCAAATATTAGTGGATGAACATCACGCCCCTCCTAATATGGTGAAAATGCTGACAATGGTTGAAGATGAAATGATGGAGTTCAAGATTTTAAACAAGGACGAAACTGATGGAGGAACATCAGCTAGGATTTTTTGCCATAAAATTCCATTTCCAGCTTCATTCAAAGCACCAACCTATTCAAGATGGATGATTCTGCAGATAAAGACCTATGGATAACCAACACAATACGGTTATAACACACACACACACACACAAATAATGGTTTCACAGAAACAGTATGGTCCTGCCACCTATACTCAGGTGAGAGATAAATCTTAGTACATCAGTTGTGGGCTTCCCATCCATAACTTTCAAAGCTATACGGATTTTAAAGGACACTTGGACCAAAAAATATACAGAAGAAAATGCAAGAACTGTGCAGGGAAATCATAGGAATATAAAGAATTTTAAATTACCTGTAGATAACAAATCAGCCAATATGAACTACACAGTGCAATAAAATAATAATTAAAACATATAATCCATGACTACTTCTCTTCTTTATCAGACTAAGTAAATCATGATGAACCGTTACATGTCATTTCATGTTTTTCTGAAGAAAAATTATGATTTGTAAGAAAAAGGTACATGTGTTTCTTAAAAAATGTATATAATATTTTGGTGATTTTTGCAAAATATTATCAAAAAATGTATTTTTAAAAATATCGGGATTTTACTGGAATTTATAAAAATTATAGGGATGGTTGGGAGGCCTGCAGTTGAATACATTAACTGTGTAGAGGCAATGTGTCTTTCAAATATCTGATCATAACATTTTAACATTGTTAATGGTGATCCATCATTGAAAAGTGATACAGGCCCAAATAGGTAAAAATTATCTAGGTCAACCAAGATAAAATGATGTAAATAAACAGACCAAACATGCCTATTTCAGACCATAAATAGCAGTGCCATATACAGTATGACTAAAGGTACACACTCTTTGGAATCATCCTTGGAAAGGCATGTTATCTTGCTAGCAACCCATAGTCCCACATTTAGATAAACGTATGGTATGTTATAAATATTTACTGTTCATGAATGTAAAATTACCTAGACTGAAGTATAGCCATGACACACCAATTTTTCACTTTAATGGGTTCCTTATGCATCCAGATTATTTTGGAAGGCCATTTTTTTAAAAACACCCCAATAAATACACACTGCAAAATCAAGTTAAAGAACTTGAACATTTTTATTGTGATCCAGTACTAATTGCTAACTGACATGATGTGATGTAGCAATCAAAGCTATGTATGTCGAAATAAAATGTGTAATACACTGTTACAATTCGTCCCAATATTCTCTTTTCTTGACCCAGTTAAGTACCTGACCAACACTGAGAAAGCCCATAGTGACCCATAATTTTGGTATGTAAGTTTTTTGATGACATTTAAGGTGAAAAGTATTCTGCAATCTGGACTGAACAGATTTTGGTTTAACTATATTAGTATTCAATTCTAGAATAACAATATTTGAGTAAATGCACCTAAGTGACCAAAATGACATGTACTTTAGATGATGCAGCAGTTCAAATGCTGAAAAATCAAATTAAAAGGTGTCATCAAGACAAAGCTGAAGACCAAGAGAGCTATTGACGATGTTGCATGCTTTATTTGTACCAAAGCAACACTAACAAGCAAATACAGTTGAAGCCTAATTACTATTAAGCTTCCTAATAAACTGATTAAAAATGCAAGAAAGTCCATATATGAAATGAAAGTAGCTTGGTCTGACAATCAGGGGCCTTAACTCTGCCAAATGATGTAGAATGCTGACAAGTGAACTCAGTCTAAGTCTCATCAATATCAAACTGTATACAAATTTGGTTGAAATCCAAATAAAATTGAGTTAATGTGCACAAATGAAAGTCAACAAGACCAATGATGATAAACAATGATGCAGAATGCTTATTTTCAACCTCTGCCAAGGTACTATCTATATTAAACTGCCAACCAAATTTGGCTGAAATCCCCTCATAAAGAAAGATGTTGTACTGTAAAGAAAGCGAGTGTGCCATAACTCTTCCAAATAATGAAATGGCTATCGATCATTCTAAGCCTAGTCACCCTCAATATGAAACTGTCAATAAACTTGCTTTAAAATTAAAAAATAATGGAGTTATTGTACAGAAATGTAAGTGGATGGGTCTGTCAATCACAGACTAAAGGCTACAACTCTGCTAAGCAATGCAGAGCACTGACACACTCTGCCAGATCTCATGAAAATCAATATGCATATCAAATTTGGTTGAAATCAAACAATAGTTATAAGAGTTATCAAGTGTAAACAAAAATGTAGTGTGGGAGAGTTTAAACAAATTTTAGTGATGTATTAGTTACCTGTTACTATTATGTAGCTCTTTCATGATGGAAAATGAACCATATGATGAGAATTCATCCTCCCATAGGATGATTGGAATGTATGAGAATTGTAGAGTGCCCCTAGTCCAACCCGTAGCTACCCCACCCATATGTACTGTATGCCAAAATCTTGCCATTAACATGGTGCACTCTGAGTGAAATCCTTCTGAGGCTGCCAAGCTAAGGAGATTCCAAACCTCCATGCAGAGAAATGTTGCCCATGCTTCTTTGTCTCCTGAGGTACAAGCTACCATATACATGTCGTTGTCCGTGACCATCATACAGTGACATCTTATTTTGTCAACACAATCATGAAAATACTCAGAACACTGCCCTCATTTCTAAATTCTTGATGTAGAGGATAGATTCTTACTGGAAGCACAAACCCTGAAGAATCGGTTCTTTTGGCTCCAGACAAGTGCCTCACCCTCAACTGTGCATAGGGACTCGGACAAAAACCAGTCTCAATTTGCCCATCAAATCAGACCAAGGTGGAAATTCAGACCCATTAAAATAAGATTATTCAGAGAATCCCTGTGCATTTTCCTGTTCACCAAAAGGAGAAATTGGAGAGTATGCAAGTGCAGTCTGCCAAGGGGAACCTGGTTTGCCTGGAGTTCAAGGTCCCCAGCTGAAAATGTGGTCTTGACTCCCAGCACCTCCAACAGGGACAGAATCTGGTCTACTCTGTCCTGATGGACAAAGTTTAATCCTCTGTTTGTGACAAAATGTATCCCCATGTAAACCAAATTCTTGAGATGGAGTACAGTGGTCCCCTTATGCACCGGGAAAGTGGCCGATAAAGACAAGTGAATTCCAGAGAGGCACTATACTTATGAGATGTGTATCTGTATGTCTGTGTATGTAGTAAGAAATCTACATATAACTTAATGCAGTTACTATCTTCATTTAAAAGTAGCATTAATTATTAAAATGTTCTTCTTGTCTTTAAAATAGACTTATTTCAAGGTAACATGATTTAATAGGTTTTAATCTTATGCCTGACATGTGAGTTGGGTATTGCTGGCATGCGCATTGCAAAATGACTCAAAAATGTTTTTTAAATCTTGGTACAGACATTGTTTCGTATTTAAAATAATTCTCTTTCCATGCACTTAATTTTCCCACCACTACAGAATATTCTCCTTATCTGCTAAAATGTTGCTTATTTGAGTCTTCCCTATCATACAATTTATCATCAAATGAGCTTTCCCCATTGTCATCAAGTCAAATAACTTTTATTTTCCTTCTGGAGTATTAATTCTCTGTTTCTGTGATGACATGTTAATGTTTTGTAAGAATTTATTCCTATGTTGCTAACTGTACAGTACTGCAATTTAATTATGCAGACAAAACGTTTGTAGAGTAAACAAAATTCCTTGTATATTAAGGATATGATACATGTACTGTCACATGATTTTATGGTCTTTGTCTGGTACCCTGTTTTGTTCAAGGTTAATTTCTCTGTGCGTGTTAATCCACAAAAGCTATATTTAGCCTATGCTGCCAATGTTATGATCTTGACAATTACGTCTGGTCATAATTATACCCCCCCCCCACTGCATGAAGCCAAATAACTGCCGACCCTGTTTCCTCTAGACGTCTAACCTTACTGTACTATAGCCAGCACTTCTTTGAGTATCGAAAACCCTAACATCCAGAAACAGACATCGGGAAAGACAATCAGATTATTTACCTTACTAAATATTGGTTCTGGTCACATATTAATAATAAAATATGGTTGCTTGTGAAAGGGTAAATTTTACATTTTTGCACTAATATGTTGTCCGCTGGTCATGTTAGATGGGTGGCCTTTCACAAGGGGTACTTCTGATCACTAACTTATCAGTGCCAAGTGATTTCTGACCGTAAAAAGTGGGTAGCCACTGCTCGATGGGGGGTGAGGGGGCTGTTGATGAGAGAGGCCAATGTAATCTGCAATTTCTCTAGGTTGGTTGAAATACTGGAGGATTTGGATACCCAGTGATCTTTAGTGGTCTGCAACTACTCCCATGCCCCAGGTACATGTACTGGGTGAGGAGGCTAGGCTGAATGGAAAAGTGCATAGCTGGACTCTTTTGGGAGAATGGCATATATGTCTTCCTTTAACCCCACCAGTTTCAACTGGAAAACGAATGTGGGGGACCTTACTAGAGGAAGATTCCAAAAAGGAAGCAGGTATCCACCTTTCATAATGGAAAGTGGCCAGCCTTCAACTGCTAGGGCAGACCAAGCTGCTTAAAAGAGGTTTAGCCTGGCACCTATGACAACCAACAGGAGGAACACTGCTGGAGGGGCTGTAATTCGTAAAGGGGAAGGGCCTCAAAGCTCTCAACTGGAGCTGTTCCTTTGACTGGGGCTGCCTGACTTTAAAGAACATTGCCAACAGATGCAATTGACCAGTTGGGTGATCAGGACTTTATCTCTGCCCTCGCAGAATGGTGAAAGTGCTGCTTCTCCCTAATGGGAGGGCACAAATTACTCTCTACCCGTTTATTACCTCCTTGGGAGGGGCCCACTACGACTTTGAGTCTCCAAAGAGAATTTTGTAATCCTTCTCCATGACTTAATGGACATGTAGAAAGAAAACCCCAAAATTCTGAGGAAGATATTGTAAGTAGGAATGTGTTTGGTGAGGACACAGGCCTTGTCCAAATAAAGACTGCAAGAGAGATACAACCATCACTTGTCTTACAGTCTGTATAAGATAAGCAAGTGAGGTCGGGTGTCCCAGGGAGCTTTCCTGTGGATCCACCTACCCACACCCTGCTTAGCCATTACTGCAAAAGAATGCGGAAAAGATCTATTAAAAAAACCTATTGTTAAGTATTGCATAAAAATGTACTTGCATGGACTAAGTCTAATTTTTTTTTATGGCAAGAAATACAACTTTCTAGGTGCTGTCTCAAAGAATTAAAACAATTAATGATGGTTTAATGCAAAAAAGGTAAGCAATGCTATACCAGGTACTTAAGATTAAAGAAAGAAAACAACCAAAAAATACTAAAGATAATTCAAATACAACATTAATCATGCTTATTCAAGAAATGGTTACGACTAAATAAGCAAAATCCCAGCTGTGTAAAATTGCTAATAATAAGGAATAATATCCTCTACTAATTTCTGAGAATGAACTGGAATTTGAAGAAAAAACCCACAAAACATAAGAGGAAAAACTGGCATGTAACCTGCTTTTCAAAGATAAACATCGCACAAGTCATATCAAAAGGAATGTGAGTTACAATGATTCATTACTGTAATAAAACAAACAGAATCAATACGAGTCCACAAACCATATTTGGCAAGGATTGGGATAACTAAACACTTACCTGCCTAGAAAATAACAGTAAAACAATAATAGCCATGTGGACATATGTGTGGTAAAAACCTAAATGCAAGTTTATACAATATATACCCAGAAAAACTGCTAATAATTCTTGAGATCTAAATTCAAACAGAAAAAACATGTAATCTTAGGTAATTCCACACAATGCAAACAATGCACATAAAGGAAAAGCTCCATTCATATATTAACACGCAAAGTAAAGGCAATTTCTCTTCAACAGACATACAGAAGCAGTAATGTCTGTTACTGGAAAAAGAATGGACAGTGCATGTGGGCAAAGTAGCTAAGGGCTGGTCTGGTGTGTTCTAGAATGTTTGAACTTTCCAGTCACCTTATGGCAGGATGAATGCTCATTAATATATTCAAGGTATTTTCCATGTAGAAAATGAGTCGGCTACACAACAACAACAGGTTACTTATTGTTGATATAATTACTGATATTAAAAGTGGCAATCAGGGCATATAGCTGTGCTAAACAATTATTCACAACAATGACAATGGATTTCAACTATGGTCTCATCTGTACTAAACGACATACCAGATATAGCTGAAATTCAAAATCAACCAAGGGATTAACGGTGAAAAAAAAGAAAACCCCAAAATTCTGAGGATGATATGGTAAGTATGCTAGGGGCTATAACTAACCTAAAAAAAGACATAAGAAGCCTACAATCATACTCAGTTAAGGCCTCAACATTATAAAGCTGTAAGCCGAATTTGGATGTAATTGAATAATAATCAAATGTTACTGTGTGGAAACAAAAAGTGGGTGGGTCTGACAATCAGGGGCTATAAATCCACTAAATAATGAAACTAGTGTATGAAAATAAGCATGATGGACAAATGATTAGATCTAATTTTTACAAATAGCAAAAATAAGAGAGGGCCCATTTACATCAACAAAAAAAAAGATTGCATGGAACAGATGTCTCACCTGTGAACAGAAAGCAGATCAATGTAAACTGATTTCAAAACTCAAGAAACAAATTTTAAAACTGCTGCTCACTGCAACAGAAGTATATTGACACCTGTCTCTTGCTATATGCTGATGTATTTGAGGCAAAACTTAAATAACTACCACCGTATGGTTTGGGTCCTGTACCGTATCTTGGTTCCTGCAGGAGAGGTGCACTACGAGATCCAGGACCACTGGCACTGCTGTTACCTCCCCAGTCCTTACCTGCAGCAGGGAAATTTAAATTTCAAACATTAAGGTTGATATTGTAACAACTATAGATAATCATTCAAAAGAGTAAAACTAAAGCTAGTTAGCAAGAAAGACAAATAATAAGATACATAACAAGTGGGCCTGAGAATGGTCATCTGGTAGATTATGGTGACAATTTCAACTGAAACAAGTTTTACTATCACAGCTCGTCAAAATCAAACAAGTGCTTTCTGAGAGAAAAAAAGTGTCTATTTTAAGATCTAAGGTTGTACAGAATGGCAGATAATCATCGTGAAAACAAAATTCAAACTGCGAGGTGGAGCGAAAGTTGATGCAATGGTAAATATGCTTTTTTAACTTTTCTGAAGATCTTATAGTTACAAAATTATACATACCAAGCTCCTGCAAAACCTGTTCACGCTTAAAGACTCTCAAAAGTCCAATTACAGCCCAGATCATTAACAAGCATGTATTTTGCTAGTTATCAAACTTGTCTTGTTTTATTTACATCTGCAACATATAAGTTTCATGAAATTCATATAAAAATAATAGTCTCTTGTGGCTGCACAGAGTTTGCCAATCACACCCAAATCATCTCTTTAATATGCATGGATTCTGTAGCTTTCAATCTTTTCCAAGATCTCCCTTTTTAAACACTGAAAGCAAGTTTTAAGTGGATGCCTTTATCTTATGCTCTAGGCCACATAATCTGGGCCTAGACCACCTCATTAACATGGGTAGTCTTCACTGGTGATCGAACATCTTTTGATGATTACCTCACAATTATGTGATGGTTCTGCCTGTTATCAGAGTTTTCATCAAAATTTAATCATAAATAAAACATCTGGTTCACCTATAAGGACAGCTCTTCTGAGCCCAGATCACTTCATAGATGGATTTAGCTACTGAACTTGTCTGCAATTTTGATGAGATTAAACTACAGAGCCAGATTCACCTAAATCTATTCAAAAATAAAAGTAATGGCATGTCTATAGAATAAATCTAAGACCAGCCATCTCAAGCATATCTATAAAAAAATTGCTTGCTATCAAACTTATATAAGATCTTGATGATGTAAACCAACACTTGAAGTTTCATCATAATCTGATTTAAAAAAAAGGCTACATTGCCCATAAGCAAGGGCTGGTGGAAGCTTCCAGGCAGAACATACAATGCATGATAGAAAATAGTCATATCATGAGATTATGGTAAAGGTCCCATTGAACACAGTCTTGCATTGAAACTTTGTTTGATTTACTTCCCAATACATGACTTTCAAAAGGTTTCAAAAAATCTCAAAGCTAATGACAACTGCCACTTGAATAAGTTACTTTGAATTCAATTATTTTTGCAGGGACAACTTTTCATAGTTTTATTAAAAATTACATTACTGTCTGTACTTTAATTTGTGGGTTAGGCATTGGGGTCCAAATGTCACAAGACTTTTATCGTTAGTCAGGTCTTTGAATTTATGGTTTATAGTAAAGATAAAATTCATGAAAGTTGGTACTGTAAATTTTTTTGTGGAATTAACAGCATACTGATGTCTTACAGGTGACCCAACAATTTATGTCCATGAGTAATGAGAAATTATTACTTTCTCAAGTCTTTACACAAAAAGAAATTCTAAATTGCATAATACAAATACATAGCTCAAGAGCTTACCATTCTATTAAATAGTATAAAGAGAATATCAAGCCTACCCCAATTAACATCGCATCACTAACAATAAAATAATCATCACTAACTAAATAGGAAATTATATTTTCCATTTACAGTGATCCATTTGTTTCAAGTGAAGTTCACAATAGCTAAAGGTAACATCTACCCAACAAACCCATCATCAATATAGAAAATCTCATTACACTCTAAGCTATTGTACCACTTCTCAAAGTTGTGGCTACTTAATCATGACATTGGCTAAAATTTCATAATCACAGTGCCATGCCATTCTGTAGCAACCCGTCATTTTTCTGATATAGAAATAACTGCAAACACATGATTTCTTCATATAGATCTGTTTAATAGCATTCCAAAACAGTTTAATTTTTTAAAATATTTCTATTAGAAAAAAAGTTATACATCTTTAAAATTCCAAAATATTTACAAATTTCTAGAATTTGTGTCCTATATAAATTTATTCAGATTATGTGGCAGTTATGGAACCGAAGTAAAATGTTCTTTGAGTATAAAATGTTATAACTTTCTTTCTTGTTGAGATATTATTATGAAATTTGATATTCTGATTGCATTTTTCCTGCTGAATTCATTGCTTTCATTAAATGTTGTCCGACTTCATTATTTTTATTTATAAATGAAAATCATATAAATATTTCACAACTTTTATGACACTTAATACAAATATATCACATTAGCAATAGCTCATATGTATGTAAATCAACTTTAAAAAAAACCCCAAAAATCCAATGTTTGTTCATAATTGTCATTGAAACAATGTTGCAAGACCTAATTTCATGAATAGGATTCAAGTTGGTTTCATCTTCTAAATCCAGTGATGTTATAGTTAGCTCCTAGCGAAATGGACCAGGCAATGCTGCCATCCTTCACTTGTAACTAATGTTTCAATATCATATACTTGCAAAAAAATTTATCACTTTCAGGCCTTGTATTTTTTAATTTGTATTTTGAAAACATTATTGATCATATCAAATGTTATCAATGCACTGGTAATTTAAGAACCCACTTTAAGTGTGCGTGTAGTTACTTTGCTATGCTCGTCAAAATAAAAAATTGTCATACCGAAACTTTGCATTTGTCTGATAGTGATGTGATATTTTATCGTTATTTCATCAGACAATGTCCCATTACAAAATTTAAACAAATGCAATAACATAATGAATATAAGGTTGAACATATTTTTAAACCGATGACCGTTTGTCAGTTCAGATATTTACAGCATCGACAAATTGAGCCTTTTTATAGTGGATGAAAATCTACACTTTGCGTGTTCATTTTGCAACTGTATACAGTCTAAACCGTACAACAAGCATTAAAACTATACAAAAATCATGTTCTTCTGGCATACCAATTTATACAAAATCAATAACAAGTTCATTTTTGGAACACAATTTGTGGAAAAGTCAACATCGTTATCAGCTGTTAGAAAATTCAAATATGGTGGACAATGTCAACACGGGGATTTTCAAATGTTTACAAATTCAATGCTCATTGCAGCTGGTTTAAAAACGTTTTCGATTTATCAATTTGGTAGCAAAATAAAGCTTGGAATATGCCGATTTTGATGATATATGATGCATTTATTTCAACTGCCCAACTTTTGATCAAATATGCGTAAAGTTTGAGGGATTATTTCTTTGTGCAGGAATATCATAGGAACGTGCTACAACCACTGACCAAATTGTTTACATCTCTGATTGGATTGAAAATTTCATGAATATTCATGAAGTTTTAATAACCCACATTTTGTAACAATGAGGTTTCATGCGACCATGGCATGAAGAGCATTTATTTCCAATGACGCATGAAATCTGTTACTTTCGATGATTATAAAGTAATAATTCCATTAATATAGCATCAGATATAAAAAGAAAACATGCCCACTATTGATAATGTTATTAGCTTTTAAAATATATAAAATGTGTTGCAATCAGATGGCACGTATTGATGCTGCAATGAAAATTCTACATTTGGTTAAGAGTTTCATCATATCTCCAGGTAAATCATCTTGTCCGTGTTAGACTGGGGTTGCTACATTCTCAGCTTATTTAAGTAATCAGAAATGAATTAACTCCCATACTCTACTGGTGACATCACACCTGCACAACAGCATTGCATATAATGGTTGCTATGTATGTATGTACACAGAGTTTAATGGCATGTCAGTACAACACTAGCTATCCAGTGCAAATTATAGATTCAGTTAATAAACCATACAGAAAAAATTGCAACCCCCACCCCCCCAACTGAACATAAATCCTTCCAAGGAAGATAAACATCTAGTCCTACAGGATATATGATAAGGAGTGAGTAAAGATGGCATTAACTTGAGCATTTGTTATAAGTCATAAATGAGGGACTTTTTTTAAATCTATGGAAATGCAATTTTCATGCAATTATTTTATTTATGAGTATAATGCTAAAAAATATTTTTAATGCACATCCTTGAATAGACCCTAACTTGACCCTCAACAAGAAAATGGCAAACCTCTAGTGTTGGAAAAGTTGAAAAATTAAAGGCCATTTCTTTAATATCCGAAAGAAAAACCCACTGAACAAGTACATATTAATACTTAGCCTGGACTTTCCTGTACAGTGATGACAAGGTTCACAAAGATACAAGTAATCAACTAGAGAATAGTCTAAATTGTAATCTTATTCTTGGAATATCAAAATTACTGTAGTACAGAAAATAAGTTTGAAAAATATTAGATACCTAGCTAGTATGTATTAAAACGATAATTAGAACAAAATGTCTAACTGGAGATACCCCACGTGTAATGTTTTAGTCCTGCACAAGATAATCTAACAACAATCTGATACATTGAAGTCCATGTGCAACATATTACAGCACACGTATATTATCAGTATCTAGCAACGTTTCAGACAAAAACAAACACTGGACACAATGCCCACACAAAGAAAGCATTCAGTTTCAGCTGGTGACATTTGGATATGCATTTATTTTATACATTTATTTGGAGAAATGAAAACAATTAAATGTGCAGTCAATATGGCTGTTTTGGACACCAACTGAGTTTCATAATTTCATTTCCTTGCTTTACTAAAACTACTCTCACTTGTTCACTGGTACAGACAATGTATGTTTTTTTCCAAATAGCTGACAGGATTTCCATAAAGTATCACCAAATATTAAATGTTTTTTTTAAAACAAAGGTAAAAAGTTTATTTTTTAATACTTACCGGATCGTAATATAATATGAAAAAGCAAAAAAAAAAAAAAAAAGGTGTTAAAATATCTTGGCTTGGTTGAGAAATAAAAGGTCATCTGATTTCTTAAAATAAAGCCTGTTGAGAGTAGTCTCCCCCAATACAGTGACTGGTGTAAAAGACAATATAGTGATCAGTTACTATTGCGGCTGATGTACATGCTTTACAGGGATGTAACTGTGACAAGGACATGGAAGGGTGTGCCTGTATTATGACTGGGTAAATATTATCAAAAAACCTATATACCTTTGAAAAACAGATTTCTTCTTTAAATACATATCCTGATCATAAAACAAAGTAATAGGGGTGAGCTACATCAACTAACCCCCAAAGTCAGCCCTGAATCTAGTCTCCTAATGTGTATGAAGCAGCTTCTTTATAAACAAAAATATGGCTAGGGCTAGCACTTGGCATACAGTAACACAGCTCACGCGATATATTAAAGATGTTTTCTTTCACAAAACCAGTTTAAGTAGGGTGACCCATGTTAATAATGAAACTAATGAGGTAATTAGTTGGGGCTACTGTGCTGCCATGTCTGACCCCACAAGGTCAAACTGAGCTTTTGAGGGCTTTCTGAGGTGGTGAAGGTCATCTCTGACCCCTGCTACATTACATAGATTATTGAGAGAGTAGAGATGGTTGATTTAAACAGTAAGCTTGCGGTGACTGACCAAACTGCAGAAGATGAAATACATAAGAAATGCATCTGATCTGGAGTTTATTCCCTACATGCTCAGGGGGATGACCCATCATATCCACAGCAACAGTGCTTGAGGATGAAGTAATCAAAATCTCTCTTCTCTCTTTCAGGTATCAATTTAGAGCCTTACGGTGACTTGTGAGATTGGTTGGCAAAGAGTGGAAGCTAATTGTAGGCAACAAAGAGATGGTCATGAACAAAACAAACATTGTGATGGCTGCAGATAGTGTGAGATGAATGATACAGCATGTAGCTGTAGCAAAGGCAATTAGAGTGCAAATGTCATAAGACTAGCAAGACAATGAAATTCTGGGGTTCAAATGGTGCTCTGTTCATCTACTTCAGAAAGCTTTGTTACATGCCTTTGGACAGAAGGTCAAAGCTTTTGGTCTGGCACGAACAAAGGCTAGAAGGTTGAACAGGTTCTTATTCTGGTCCATGTCCTCCCTTCCATGATACCCAATTGTGTCTAAAATCACGAAACAGAAGTGTTGGGTGGTAATGGGGGCTAACTTCTCTATTCGAATGGCCAATCAAGAAAGCTAGCTATTTGTGGCACTCTGGATTTTATGAGGGTGATGTGGTTTTGCTGATACAGTTGGGAGAAACTTTCCAGATGTCTCCCATCATTGAGTAAAAGGCATACATGAACACATTCATCTCCAGGAGACTGATACTGAATGAACCAAGAGGACCATGTCCTAATTATTTATAGGAAGAAAGGCAGAAACTGAACTCCCCCCTGCCCCCAGCCTGTCATGCTGGAGTATGTGCAGATTATTGTTTCCGGCTGATACTCCTGCACTGGGACAACTTCCATAAGCCAAGTAAGGCCCTCACATTGGCTGAGATGGGATCTCATACAGCCAAAATCTTGATCATAGGTCTTGGAGCAAAGTTCACCACTCGGACAAAAGTATTATTTGCCTGGGTTTCATGAACAAGCAGCTCCAAGAAAAGTGGATTTATCATTGCATCAAGGCAACTGAAAAGGCAAAGAAATTTCTGAGCTAAACTTTGGTCTCTAAGTAAATGGTAGACACCACCAAAATGATTAAGACATGTCCACAAGAGAGTCCAATATAGTTAAATAGGGTTCAGTATTAAATGACCAGTGGATTGAAATACTGGGATGGGATGATGTCAGATTAGACCATGTTGATAAGAAATCAATTGCAAAGCAGCAATGACACAAGCAATTTCATAACAGGCTACAACAATTACTGACCTGGTGTAAATGAAGAACACTGACCAGATACTCCAATGTCAAGGCCAAGGAGGTTTAGAAGTGGGACATGACTATATCCATGATGCTTATGAAGCCCCAGGAAGTAATATTCAAAGGGAGTGACCTCAACAGGTAAAGACCCGATATATGAACTTTGTAAATTCTAGGAAGAACTGTGAATAGGAATGTGAAGGTTTGCATCTCAGTGGTCAGGGCTCATTGTGACAATGTTCTCCTAGACGGTACTGAGAACAATCACAGTTTCTCTATTCCAAAAGTGGTGTCCAAAATAAATTGATTAAGGAGTTACAACCACAAGTGGACACGCTTGCTGTTGGCTTTGGGAACCAATGAAATAAAAAAATCCTGTCAAGTTTATCAATAGCCTTTCAGTAAAGAGTACAATGATTCTTGCATCTGAACATCCACTTTATCGGACTCTTTGAGATTATGCAGTCAAGGGAATAAAGGGGAAATGGCACTGAATGAGGTGGCCACCTGAAGCAACATGTAACGCCTATGGATCAGCAAAGCAGTGTCAATTCCACTCAGTGAAAAATGTCGAACACCTCCTCCAACCAGGAAGTCAGAAAGGGGCTGCAAAAACATTGCATGATTTCCACTGTGGGTTGATGGGAAGAGAAACTGGAACATAACCAGCCAGTGGAATCTGGGTCATCATGGAGTGAAGGACTGGAAGAAGTGGTCCTCTTTGGCATGCTTATAGGTTCCCTTCCTGTCTCTCTTAAGCCTATTAGGAAATAAGTCTATTGCTTTGAGTTCCTAGGTTTGAGTGAAGTTCACCTCTGACAGGCCAATATATTAACCATCCATCACTTTAAGTTTTTCAGAATAGTGGACATGGCAAAAATGAAGCTTATTCTGCAGCTGTCATGCTGGAAGAGACATCTGAGCTGCCATACTACCACACATATGAAACAATGATGTATGACTGGCAACATGGTTCTTGATTGAATGGTCTAGTCTATTTTTAGATTGCTGAAAAATAGCCCTGGAAAACAAAATAACAATGGATAATATAAATACGAGATTTCAATAAAAATTCAAAATTTTAAAAGTTTTTTTGTGAATGGCTACCAGTCTATATGTGCTGAGCTAAAGGGTGCAAGGTCAGCAATCATCTTATGGAACTCTGGATTAAAATTTTATGTAAGATGGCATTTCAGAAATAAAGGTCTATTGCCACTTGTTTCTTTCAATACTATAACTCATGGATGTGACTTCACCAGACAATAGTAGTTTTCTGAATGATGGCTGGTCATTCTTGTTATAATAAAAAAAATGGATGCAGACAAATCACCAAGCAACATGTAGCTTAGAAGGTACTGGTGGAAAGAACTCCTGAAGTACGGAATGGGAGTGAGATTTGGAATTTTAATGTAGCTTTACCAATTTTTCAGTCATATCGCTATGATGTCTGCAGTGTGGCAGTTTATAGTGATGTCTAGCACTGGGGCATCATGCTGCAGACATGTAGCATGATGTCACACCCAGTCACATTATCCTGACACCAGGCCGACCAGTCCTAACACTAACCTCTTAATGCTGAACGCCAAGCGAGGCAGCTGTTAGTACCATTATTGTAAGTCTTTGGTATGACTCGGCCGGGGATCCAACCCCCGCATGCAAGGAGGTTGCTCTAACCACTAGGCAACCCGAACAATTCCTGAAGTAGGGAAAGCCTCATTAATCATATGCAAGAAGATCAAATCTTGTCTGTTAGAAAAGGAAGATACTGCTTGTGAGCATGACACCTCACAAATGGAAGAGTGGGATAAAGGAGAGCCTCCTGTGTGGGGTGCAGTGACTGAGCAGGTGAAGCAGAATGTGAGAGTTAAGAATGGGAGTCTGTTCACACAAGGACAGATATCTCCAGGCATTCATTGTATGCATCATGGGTCATACATTTTTATTGGATATCCAGAATCAGGGTGTCACTTTGGTCAACACTGGGACTGGTAACAGAGCTGCCTGGTGATAAACCTGTTGTCATTTCATGGAGGTGTCACGAGTCCACCTCAAAATGCAACTGGGTATTCTTAAGACTCAGTCCTTAAAGTCAAAACTGTTTACTAAGGCTGCACTGGTCCTGGAACTGAGCTGGTCCTGGGATGGTTATTGTCTGAAGTTAAAGCCCATTACTGGTTATAATGGACAAGAATGCTGGCTGCTAGTACCACCTCTGTATATGGCTGCTGTATCCGAAGTGAGCAGTCCAAGGCTGAGTGAAGTCCTGGGCCACTGTACAATACTGGCTATTCCAAGAAATATCCCTGTATCCAGCACTGGAAGAGTTGTATGGCCCAGCTGTGCATCCATTCCCTGTCAGAACTAGTCCACAAAGGTTGGTCTCTTGCTAAACCAGTCTGGCTGCCCTCAGATACTCAACAAGAAGGTCAGCAGCAGAGGCACATTATTAATGGCATCTGATCTATATTTTCTCACTCTCAATGGCCCCAGGATAGCTGCTTGGCAGAAATGGTCACCCATCTTCTTCCAGCCATTATGCACACGTGTTAAATGCAACTCGAGCGCTGCACCTATATAGTCAAATGCATGTGGGCTCGAACCCTCTTCCAGCTTACAACACCTACAGTCACTACACTAGCCAATGTACTTGGCACCTGTAATTAGTGACTGTAAAAAAACGGCATATACATGTAAATTCAGTTGAACATTGTGTTAGCTACCTGAAAAGTGGATGTTAACATCAGAACAAGAGTTCAATAAGATTAGTATTAATGCACAACATCTACCTACAATAGCACTTAAGTATTAAAATAGGCCAACTGGTAAGTTAACAAAGATCGGTCAAATACTAAATTGGCTTGTAATTATTAACAGTTCATCATCATCATCAGTCTCATGACCTAGTGTGGTTGTTGAGGCACTGTGCTGTTGAACATCTGACCAGTTCCCTCCACTTGTCTTGATCATGTGCCAATGCCTGTGTCTCTGCAAAACTTTTCCTGGTCCATTCTGTGATGTTGTCAGTCCACTTTTTTCTCTGTCTACCTCTCCTTCTGCCACCCTGGACGCTGCCCTGCAGGACTGTTGTGGATAGACTGCTGGCTCTAGTGACATGGCCATACCATTTCGGCTTTCTCTTTTTGACGGTGGTGAGGAGGTCCTCATATTGGCCTACTTCGCGCCTGATGGTGTTACGCACTTCTTCATTTGTGATGTGGTCCATGTAAGAGATGCCAAGGATGGTTCTGTAGCATCTCATTTCAAGTGACTGGATTCTTCATTGTAATTCTGCTGTCAGGGTCCATGCCTCATACGAGTACAAAAAGACTGAGATGACTAGAGCTCGCAATAGTCTGATTTTAGTTTTCTTGTCTCTCCAGATGGGTCTTAGCTTTGACAAAGCTGCCATTGTTTGTGCTGCTCTTGACAAAATTTCTGCTCTTGATCCCTCTTCAGTGATTATGGAGCCATGATATTTGAACTGGCTCACTGTTTCCAGTTCATGTCCAGTTATTAACAGTTACTATGCTACAATTAGGATGGTGTAAAAAAAACATAACTACATGATGAAGCCAACAAATGTGATGATATACGTTCACTAGGAATGGCAGAAAACAGGTGGAGTAAACTTCCCTTGCTAGAAAACTCAGTCCAAATATGAAAAGACACTAAGGGAAGTGGAATTTGTGAGGCTATAATAAATGTACTCCAGCACAAGTAGCAGTAACAGCAGACAACTACAGGGTAATTTTGGTACTGACCTCTATTTCTAAGCAGACCATACTCCCATCAAATATTTTTATTTTTATTTTAAGCAAGCAGATGACCTTTTAGAACCAGTGTTGCTAACAAAACCAAGATGGCTGTAATGTTGTTTTTTTGCACTTTCTGGAACAGAGGTAGGTGATGTACTCCTAACACATTATAACTGGGTAAAATATTATAAAAAGAATTTGGTGTAATGAAAGAGCACTTCAAACTGTTGTCAATTTTACACAATGACAGTTAAAAATGTTCTGAAATCACCAGCTAAAGCTCAATGCTTGTTTGCTTGGGCACTTCCTCAGAGTTCTTGAAACTGAGAGTCCCTGCTTGCAGGACCTTCACATTCCTGCCCTGGACTCTCACATACTAAAATTTGGTCCTAGTTTTCTATGTACCGAGTCTTGCTGTTTTGGAGTAATGTGGCACAGGACTTCCATTATTGAAAAGAGAACTATCTATGTGACCATTTATTCATGGCCCAAAATACTACAAGAATATTAAATTGTAGAGTCTTACTTAGTCAAAGCAAACTGCTGCCAGAGTATTCCTTTGTAAAGACTATGCAATATGGTTGCATATTTGCTCTTCAAAGCATCATGAATTGAACAATTCAGCTAAATATTTCTCCCTTTAATATATTTTCTAAAAATTCATGACAAACAAAAAATATAGGTTTATCTTAATAATACATACCACAACGTATAAGAAATGCAATAAAAAATGCCACAAATTTTAGTACTGAATAGATATTTTACATAAGCATACTATTTCACAGTTTTAATACAGAAATAATCAAACCTTACGGTCACAACCATGAAGACAATTGTATCATCAATTCCATGGCAACAGTTTTATCAGCTACCACATCAATACGAATCCAAGCCTGGCACTTCTTGCGCAGTCACATGATGTGAATGACTCAAGCAAATTACAATTTCTCCTACCATCGCCAGTCCACGTCTCTAACAAGCCTGCTCAGCATAGAACCACTTGTCCCCTCTAAATGACTCTGTCCATTAGAATCAATCAAAAATAATAAGATTAGATCAGTCTGTAGTGAGCTGTTGTTGGTGTATTAGGTGGCACTGCTCTGGCAATGTGTGCTTCTGTTGTGGAACATTGAGTAGCTTTGCAAGAGTGGGCTGTATGTTTCCATCACTGTGATGCAAGTGTTGCTGCTTGTAAGCATCTTACAGTTTGGGACTGATCTGAGATAAACAGTATTTGCAAATTGCTGTGTCTTGCATGTACATGTAAAATGTCAAGAATTCACAAAAATGTATTTGCTTTCCATATGTATAATAAAACTCTAATCCACTTGTTTAATGAAAGAAGTGGCTGATCTTCTTGGATGTTGGCATATGAATATGGATGACATCTTCAAGTGTAGTGGCATAGTGAATCATCAAATGTTTGCAAGTAAATGTAAAGGAATAGCATATCTCATGGATTCACATGATGCTGTTGTGCGCTGTGCATCATGTTATGACTAAGAATAAATGCGATGCAAATCAGAAAACTGTGTATGACTGATGTTGGTGCCTTCTTTAACATGGCTTGCTGCAATCTTTGTTGATGTGCACTATTTTCATTGCATATTTGTGTCTTTCAGAATAAATGGATATTTGTATCTTCTGAATATTTGCTCTCTTTAACATTGTTGTCTGGTTCTATGTGGATGTTTACTGTTGTCTTAGGTGTAGCTTTTGCACATCACTGCAAACATTCACTGTTTTCTTCGTAGTTGGAACTGTGTTTGAGATGTGTTGGAAAGCACCAGACTATAAAATTGTCTGCATATGATTTGTCGTCTGAGAAGACAAGTCTGATTTCTTATATGCATATTATACTTTTTTTGGAATATATGTTGCAACTGCTCTGGATATTGCTATTTATGAACATGTTCATAGCTTTGTACAAAAAATGCATTTTTTTGAAGGGATGGATGGGTACGGAAATGGCAAGGAACTATCTAGCTGGGTCCAGGTGGTTGGGCCAGTTACCCTGTCCATTTCTAGATTCTGGCAACCATCAAACCTTATATGGCAAACCCCACTTCACCCCACCCTGAAATAGCCAAGGGAAACTGCAAAACAAATTTACCAATACATATCAAGAATTGAAATAAATTAGATGTTTGCCCAATCTGTCAGAATTAAACTGATATTCAAAGTCAACCATGAACATGTTCCTTTATTTGGCTGCAGAGGAAATCTAAAACAAACGTCTTAAAAGAGCAACCCCTCTAAACAAGTCAGAGAAGAAATTAAAACAATTTTCTGCCATTTAGGGAAGGTGTGTATTTCAGGGAAGTAACATTTCCCTATGGCATGTAATGACCAATGCACTGTACTCTAAAAGTATATGTGAAATTGTCAAACAAAGTGTTTGTATAATACATGTAATATGTTTTTAAGTGAGTATATATAATACATGTATAGTGGGTACAAAAATTGCATGAGCTCATTTGTTTTGCTTTGCATAAAACACATGGAAATAAATCACTGTAGTATCACTAATTTTCATGAGGAAACAATTTTCCTGGATTCCAATGTTGCACAGAACCATGAATTAAAAACCCCAATGACAAACTAGCCACATATAATAAAGAAGCCCCCCACCCCCATTTTGTTTTTTAAATAATTAGATTTCATCAATCGAGATCAACAAAGCTATTCAATAAATCAGTAATACTTCTGTAATCTGTTTAAAAATATTAACTTTTAAATGTGGGTTTTATCCCATGGTTTAAAACAAAACGATTTTTAAAGCATTTTACATATACTGTTTCAATATACATGTATCTATATGTTTTCCAGTAGTCGTTATTTCCATTTACTGCCGGAAATAGATTTCTTGTGAGATATGGACAGATAGTAATGAGAAAAAGCACAAGGTATTCAATGCTATTACTGAAAATGAATGAAAGAATAAGAAATGATACTAAAAATGAAAATTAGATTTAATATTTATTCATATATATTCTTCAGTCAAGTGAAACTGTTGATGAACTATTTAAATCCTCATGAAAGCATATCTTGTTTTAACTCAGTTCATGCTTAATCTCAATGAACAAAGTGACTGTAAAATACTACTGGGTATTTAAATATACTAATTACTGCAGAGTACTGAAGTTCACCCTTCACTGATTTTCAGCCAAAAACACTAAATCACCATCTTAGCTCAGTGATTTTCACTGCATTGGCACCCTTTGATATTGTGTATAAGTGATATATCTTTCCAGTTTTTGATTTGTGCTACAAGATGGAACTGTTTTAACATCAAAGCAATACTTGTTTTTGTTAAAGTTTTGTTCTTTTGTATTCTTTATTTGCGGTATTTGTTGAGGTTAATCCACAATATTAAACAGCAACAAATATGTCAACTTTGACAGGAAAAGCATGATGTACCCAAGAAAATGTCTTTTTCTCCTTCAAAACCATGAAAATTAAAACCAATGAAAATAAATGATACCACAGTGTTGTAATTTTTATACTAATATTTCAACAGTGGAAGGTCACTGCCACTCTCTGAATAAGCAAAGTTTAGATTTATTCTCAGTGACCACTGTTATTTTACTAAAACAAAGTTTATGGCTGAGTGTAACAAAATTCAGGCTATATCAAAGTGAATAAAAATACATGTATTAAGACCTTAACAGCACCTATGCACATAAATGGCTATGATACCATAACACTGGGTGCAAGTTTTTAATTAAATGCATCTCATGAACTCTAAAATATTGATCTTTAATACACAAAATGACCATTGTAGATATAGGGCTGTGTTCTAATTAAATGTCATATGTTGAGTGTGTATGCATCTTTTTATTAATGCACACTGAAAGTAAATGAAATATTCACAATTATGCACTCTAAAAGTGATTATGTGATGAAACGACAAACCACACATACTATTTCATCCAGTGTTCTAATGCAATTAATCACTAGGAAAATTAAGAGTTTTCATGAGTAAAACATTTCCTATGATGCAGATCAAGTTGTATATTATAATGTACCACATTAGAAAATCTTGGACTTTTTGATCTTTATGTAACAAAATCTGGACAGTATGTCTTAGGGAAATATATATTATATAATTTAACATTTTTTCCCAGCTTTATGTTTTATATTTTATCTTCTTGATTCTTCTTGTTTCTATTTATTTCAAAAGGATTTATCTTCCTAAATATTTGTGCAATTCATTGTACATTTTTCGAACTTTACCTTTATCTGGTACCATTATAGCCACTTTTGAACATGGGTGCCATAAAATGCTATGAGATGCATACATATATAATTCTTGTTTCAAGACCCATGTTTTCTTAATGCAAAATGCATAATACAATATTTGTTTACTTTTTATAGTCATCTGACTCATTTGGTTTAGATTGTCATATGTAGTTTTACTGTTTTGTTATTTGCATATCTAATGTACATGTCCAGTGCCTTTGTGAGCAGCAAGTAGTTTAATGTATGTCTGGCAATCATGCAACCCATGATGTCCTAATACACATATAACTAGAGTCCATTGAAAGGACTAATGCTCAACTGGCAGAATTTTTTTCTAGGAATCCAAGATAGAACCATTTCAACTGTTAATTGTTGAAATTCTATATGATATTCTTGAGAAATAACAAGATTTTATAATTAGCTGCTGCATCAATAATATAGGATGTAATGGGTACCATTTACATTTTGTACTATTAGAAGACTTCTGGTGAAAATTCCATGTCAATATGACCATCCATTAAGGAGGAAAAGTAATAACATGATTTTCAAAATGGCCACTTGGGCAGCCATACTGAATGTCCATGCAGTACTATTTTCATTTAGGACCAACTAGACCTTGGAAAGAATGACTGTTTGAAGTTTCATGGCAATCATCCACATAGTTTATAGTAGTGATAGCAAACTTGGGCTAACAGACAGATATACGATGGACAACAGACCATCCCACAAGTTTTCCTGGTCTATAACCAGTAAAGATAAAAATTAAAAACACTTTGATGTGTGATGTAATCTTTCCATTACAATACATGAAGCCCCCATTTTACAGAGTCCACCATTTACTCAGTTAAGTAAAAACTCTAAGGTTAATTTAGAATGGATGTATGAAAGGATACATGGATACACATACAATAAAATGATCACTATTTTGAGCCACAACTGAAGTAGATCAATAATATGAAGAATTTGCAGCAGGCTACCTTCTATGGACAAATAATTTTACAATTCAGAAAAGAGTGTATCTTATTTAATACATTTTTAATTCAGTAGCTTACATAAACACTTCATTTGCATTTACAAATCTATTTAACACGTCATTGGCATTTACATATCTGTTCAAGAATGAAATTACCCCAACGCAATGATTATGAAACTATTTTCTTTTATGAACATCTCTTGTAAATCATAAAAAAAAAAAAAGTATCTACAGATATTGGGTACATACAAAAAACTAAGTCATTTGCTCAGAGTCTACAAAAAAATGTGTTTGATATTGTGTGGCCATTAGGCCTCATAAGCCGTATCAAACAAGTTGATCTGCCCCAAAATATTACAATAGTTTTGCATTTATTACATACTGTTTTAAAAACTTTCATTTTTTTTTTATTTATACAATATGAACCGAAAATATTTTGGTTGTACAAAAGAACTGGACTGATTTGGTGCAGCTCAGACTGTTGACATGCAGATGTTAGTGAAAACAACAAAGTCTGGATGTATGATTCAGAAATATGCAATGAACATGTTTATCGAATGCCAGATTAACCATGCAAGATCAAATATGTATGTAAAAAAAAATTTTAAATTCCTATACAAGGTTCTAATGACACTCACTGAGATTAGGATTGGTGTAGTCCCAGCTGTCCTGATCATTTCTTATCACATTCAGTCTGTCAGGCTACAATGAAAGCATATGACATTATTACTAAAACTGTCTATGGATGATGCTGACACACACAAGTTGTCAATATTAAATTTCTTCCATTGTTTCTATCATATATCTCATAATAGGGAAAAATATGGAGAATACTTTTTTCTTTTTATCAAATATGAAGATATGACTTGGATTAAGCCCAAAAAACCAATTTTACATTAAGTATGAATGATTCTAAACACTATTAATCCAAAGTTATAATGTTGGCAAGGTAATATGCCATTCAAGTTCCAAAATGCTGGTTGTGATTCACTCAACTGATGTACATCCAATATTGGCTCTTTCTTGCAATAATTGATTGCCAGTCTTTAAAAGGGTTCACTCTGACTTCTGGTCTTTTTATATTTTTATGTCATTGTTTACAGTAATGACAGTGAGAGTTGAAAGTATCGGTTTACATATAGGGATACCGGGGTTACTTTCCAAACAGACTTGGTACACCTCTCCCTCAATAACTCGTGCACAACGGGGTCCATAAACATAGCACTATAAATGAGGTGCGAGTTACCGAGGGATCTCCTAAAATTGAAGAAAAGAAAAAAATTCGCTTTAACATCTAGCAAACGGGGGTGGGTGGGGTGCGGCACGCACGCAGCGGCATTAGGGAACTGGGCTGTTTATTGACTGAATCCTCATTGTACAATCAAGTCAATAATAATTTTTAATAACGAGCTTTTTTTTAATGAAGTTGTTCGTTATTCTGTTTAAATAACATTTATTTTCAAAATGTCCAACATATGAAAGATTGTTCCAGCTGGTTTCAACAACCATCATGTGTACATGAAAAAAATCTGTATTATGTCACTGCTTTTCTTTTTTTTGATGAGTCTGGTTCCCATATTGGTTTTTAATATTATCCTGCCAAATTGGGAGTCCATAGAGCAGGGAACTAGACTAACTATTGATACACCACCAAACAAGATTCCTTTTTTTCAAAAATATACATTTATTCTGTGAGACAATTGTCTATGCTGAAACTCAATTTATGTATTGCTTAATTAGTACAATATTTAGTTCATGATTTCATTGGAATTAATAATGAAACTTCTTATCATCCTTGAAGATAACTCTAAGTGCCAGTTCAAGAATTCTCTAAAACTCGCTTGCCCACAATGTTCCTATCTGTGAAATCAAGCTCTTGATTGTACGAAGTATTTGTTTCACTTGGTTGCCTTGTTATCTTTGATCAGTCATGAAAGAGTCGGTTAATTTAAGGTAGCATAACATTTATAACTGTTCAATTGATCAAATGAATTGAGTTCACATGACATACGACCGGGGACCACTAGATTTTAAGTTTGTGGGATTTTCATACCTTTTAACTTTTCTTTTATTCCACCTTCTTTATTTGATTCAAAAGACATAATTAATGTGATAATACAAAGGAGGCCAGCTTTTAATTCAGTGCAATACTTTCAGAAGTCAGTTATCAAAACACGGTCAGCACTTAATTAGGTTCTCAGAAAAACCCTCACAGACATAGCTGTTACAGTAGATTGAAGCATTTTACGTTTAATTACAAGAGGACACATTGCATGTATGACGATTGCACTTAAAAGGAACTAAAAGATGGAACAGAACACAAATTTCAATTGATAAAATTTTTTATTTAATTTGCATTTATTTATTAAAGTAGTGCCTCCACTGAGCGTGACATTTTCATTGACCAAAATGTCCTTACATATTGTTAATTGCCGTGTACTGTTGTTTGGAAAGAAAATGTAAAAAATTGTATCACTATTTTAAAATTTTATATTTCATAGTGATGATTAAAATTTCCAGGTCATATCTACTGGTTTCGACAATAAAACAAGCAATACATCAAAGTTCCTGTTACCAATTTTGATCGTCATTTTCCTCAAGGGATACATTTCTTTTTTGCATTTTCTGGTTAAAAAAATGGGATCCATGCCTGACCCCATGTTATAAGCGGGTTCACAAGTTATCAAGGGAGTGATGTACTTTATGGCACAGCAACACAAGTAGGTTTTTTTGAGTCGAGGCAATTGGAGTAAAGTGCCTTCCCAAGGACACACTTTGGTAGATGGTAGGATATGAAGCCACACCCTTTTTGTCATGAATCTGGCATGCTAACTATTGAGCCACTACAGCTCCAAACAGGCAAAAGCATTTGTAAGCTATGGTATTGGCTTAAGCGGCATGCCCTTGTTGAGATATGATAATAATGGCATCAAGCACCGTTTGTGAACAGTGTCAGTACATCAGCATATGCTATTACACAAATAAATAGAAAAATAATCAGACCGATTTCCTTTATTGACAACTTAAAATACATTTTTTATCTTTATCTTACCTTAGCATACTCAATCTTCAGTGTGCAGCATCCAGAGTATATGTCTGCTCCATTAAGAGACTGTTTTGCTCTCTTGGCTGAATCAACATTTTCAAATGTATTTACAGTTAAGGAATGGCAAGAAAAGGATTGGTTAACTGTTCTGTGATTTAGATATTTCTTTAAAATGCAAACCACCATGACAAAACCACTCTGAATATGAGTGTTAAGGTAATGACATATATCTCCTTAGATTCTCTTGGACAAAAACATCAACTGATAAAAAGTTTCCTCTTTCTTTCCAACACATTTTTTTTCCATCCAAGTTTGGCTTCCCCATTTGTGCCAATGTGATTTGATGATGAAGGTTCTAGCTTGTTTGAATGGGTATTAAATCTTGGACTTCTGTGTATGTGCTGTGCTGATAAAAATATTAAAGTAGTATGAAGGAGGCATATGCATCTTGTATTATTTTGGTTTCAAATTCTATTTATTCTACATTTACATTTCATTTCAGGGCATTTCATCTGGATGCTTCAAAAATGGCTTGGAGTGCCATCTCTGACAGCTTAGATAGTAAACCACCCACATAGCAAGCATAAAGGAGCTGCTGCATTCAAGTTTTGGTAAAGGTGTACAAATTTTCCCTTACGACCCTACCCCTTCCACAAATGAGAAATTTTGTTCAATAGTTATGTTGAGCTGACAAGGATATTCAACCATGGACTGTACACCATTCTTTCTGAAGATGACAATTCTTTGTACCTGACCATATGGGCTGCAGATGGTGTGCATCACATCCTGTAACATAAAAGATCTTGCTAAGTCCAGAAAAATAACAAAGACATCAAAACTTATCTCTTTAAATTGTACTCAATTATATTATTGTTCTCTGATCAATTGTACCCATCAAGTAATCAACATCCTCTCCCTCACATGCATAAGTAACACATTATTTGACTCATGTGAGCAAGGCAAAAGGATATGCATATCCATGCAAATAAACCAGTTGAGAAAAATTCTGTCCATGGAAAATATCAAAAGTTTGCTGGGCAAGGAAGATTTTGTTACTTGTACAGAATTAATAGCTTAATAAAAAGGAAAAGTCCATATTTTCTAATGTTTGTTAACAATTTGGACTCAGGGCAAATATAAAAATGTAGAATACGATTTAATAGCCCTATACGCTTGTGACATCATCATGTTTTCAACTGCATCAGCAAAGTTCCTACATGTCTTTACTGTCCAAAAATGTTATGGTTTAAAAATATTTTAAAAAAAGGAGTCCCTCAAAGGGATTGATGTACTGGGCAAGAAATTTAAGGAATTCAAGATAAGACCATTTATTTAATTTTTAACTGGTGAAATGTTAAAAACCATCTCCAATATTCTTCAATGATAACAAGATTTTGAAATTTGGTGCTGTGGTGGGTATACTGGATATCAGATTAGTTCCATTTTCCGTGAGGACCAAGCAGACACATAAGTCTTTAAATGAAAACCCCATGTAAATATAACCATCCAATCAGGTGGAGCAGCAATAGGAAGATTTTCAAGATGGCCATCATGGCAGCCATTTTGTATGTACAAAAGGACCATTTTAGTTTAGGACCAACTAGGTATCATAACAAGTCTATTAGTGAAAACTTCATACTGATTAGAACTATATATTTGGGAGGAGTAGAGATTTAAAAAATTCAAGATGGCCACCATGGTGCCTATACTGATGGCAGTAGTTGTTGTTTCTGGGTACAATGTCATTTTCATCACTTAACAGGCTATATATGGCTAACAGTGTATCTGATGGAGGAAGACCCTCCAAAAGCTCAGATGCCCTCACTGGCTGAGATTGAAACTCAAACCCAAACAGACACAGGTGATATGTCTGTGATCTGTAATGGTGAGAGCAGCAATAACAAGATTTCGTGGATGGCTTCATTTAAGTTTAACTAGACATTTTTACAAGTCTTTCAGAAGGATAACATGATTTTTTTCTAGATGACTACTCTGGTCACCATATGGGATGTCTAAGAAGTACCATTTTTATTTTTGGACCAACTAAATCTAGCAATGAATGTATGTGCGAAGTCTCATGGCATTCCTCCAACGAATTTGGGAGTAGCAATAACAAAAATGCACTAATAGATGCAAGGACTACAGATAATGTACAATGGTGATAGACAACCGGTCATCTCGGACGTTCTTTTATCTATGATAGTGGAGTTAAAAACGGCACCTACCGTTCTGAATATTTGAATATCCAAATTAATTTTTTTTTGTGTACTTCTTTTGCATGGGATATTGTGGGCACTGTGATGAAAGTTTTAATCAGAATATATTTCCAGTTACAGAAATCTCATTTCAAGAATTGTTTTGTAAGCATTGATATTTGATACATAAGGTCTGATGTTGTACTTACAACTGTGATTGGATACTGAGGATTCAAGACGGTGAACAACAAAATGTGATTGGCTGTCCTTGTATCATCTGGACCTCTGCAACAAAAAGGAAGGTCATCCATCAGGCAATGTGACAAACAATCCTACACCAAATCTAGAAATTAAATAAGTCTTCGTGTTTGCATTTCTACCATGTGTGTGTGCATGTTTCTGTGTGAGTGTGCATGCATGTAGGTATCTGTAAGAATGAAGCAAATCTGAATCGACAGGCAAATTACAGTGCCAGGATCTGTGTGTTGAGCCTATGATCAAAGCATTACCGTAAAATAGATGACCTTCACCACAAAGTAAAAGGTTGAGAAAGCACAAAATAAAATGTCTTGGCTTCATGATCAACCATCACAAGAATGAACAAAATATATCCAAGGATTTATGAAAAATATGCAAATACAAAAGACTAAATCCAAAACCTAAACACAAATTATCTATGACTGTGCCCTAAATTTACATGGTCAAGGGTCAAACGTGTGTCACAGAATGAAATGAGTTATCCAGTTAGGCTCATGTATGATAATATCCTATCAAGAGGCTTAAGAAATATCAGCATATAAAAGAACCTTTAAGTATAAAAGAACCTTTAAGCAAAACCCCCCAAAACTGTTGATGACAACAATGTCATGAGTCTGTGTGAATACATACATACATGCATGCACACATACACGTATCAGGGCCTCTGCCTGGCTTTGCATTTGTCCCCAATGCGAAAGATTTTTGAAAGTGGGGCTAGTTTTTACAGAGTGGAGAAAGTTGCTGGTGACAAATTTTTATAAAGTAAATTTTTATTTTTTCACTGATATAAGCAACTCGAGCCACTTAATACCTGTTTTCACCATCTACAGCAGTCAGTGGATCATCTCAGCAGATGATGAATAAGACACTATTCGAACATTAGTGCAGCTAACTGCAAGCTGTCAGTCAATTTTTGAGAAACAACTAAATGTGATTAGCTGGAAATAAGGAATGACCGGAAAGATACTCTATTGTTGATTAGTTTGTCAAAAAGATTTGGTGTTATTTCCATTTGCAGTTAATTTATGTTTATTGCAGACTGTGGGACTGCTTAGTGTTTCAGGAATTATTTACTTAGATAACACGTTTTTGTGATCTGAACTTAAATGAGCAACACAGGATGCTGCTACATGAATGCCAGTTGTCGACTGTCAAGGGCCCGAGTGACTTATATCAATGAAAAATTAAAAATGGTCTGGGAAAACAACCTCTCACTTTCTACTGGTGTGGAGGGCACATTCTCTATAGACGTAACTGCAGAGAGGCTGGATGGGTGTATATGTATGGGCAAGTATTCTCGAAGAAACATATATTACTAGGAATAATTCGAAGAGCCAGGGGAGGAAATTATCTACTTGATGTATAGATGCCTGCAGAGGCAAGATATGTTCATTTGCACACCACTGAGGGAAACTATGCCATTTGCCTGTATGCTTCAGAATGGACAGCCTTTGTGCTTCAGCAATTCTCTCCACAACTGGTTGCAGGAATTGTTTATTCCGATGTACTGTTTAATATGATCCAGGTGTGCTTGTTCAGTAGCTCTGGGCAGGGATGAAACAACTGTAATTGTGGTTGTTTGAGAAGATGAGGGAAAATCCAAATTTTCCAAGGAGCTGCTGAGACAAAATTGATGAGGTCACTGATCCACGAATTCTCCGATTAGTTTGTTGTGCTATGAGTATGAGGGAACAGGCTGTTTCTCTTGCTTTTTGCATCCCTTTTGGAACCAGATGTTTTGGAGGGTAGGCATATGCATCCAGGTCATTTGAATTTAGTGATAGCACGTCAACAGTCAAAGCTTTTGGACTGGGAACTGGAGTATAAAGGTTGGGAGTTTGATATTCCACCTTACTGCAAATAGGTCCACCAACAGTCTGTCCCATTGGGTACATATATAAGTGAAAACTGAATAATGTAGAGATCATCCATCTGTATTAGTTGATTGTTGTTATTCCATGACAAAGCATAGGCCAGTATGTTTAGGTGTCATGGGATATGGTGAACATGTGGATTTGTTGTTGACAACACTACCTTAGAAAGTCCCACATCATGACACAAACATCTGGGTTCTTGGTTCCTTTTTCATTTGAGAAAAGTCACTAATGTAGAGTTGTCAGACAGAATGAGAACTCCCTTGCCATTTAAATGTCAATGAAACAATGGATAAATGGTGTTCCTGGGGAGACCAGGCAATGCTGGTTTCCTGAAAGGATGGTAGTAGGTGTGCTCCCTAGCCTTCCGTACTTATGTCAGTAAAGACTGTAATCTCTGGCAGCTGTACTTGCAGAGTTATACCCGCCATGAGCCTAACTGGATACCGCTATTCTGTAGTTGGTGCTTCAAATGTGTGCAGATGGAGAGAGGTTGGACCAGTGGGAAAACTTTTGGCCTCCACTGGGACAGAAGAATCATTTGTAATGTGCACATAAAAAAGTGACCTAAGAGATGGAGGTCTGCTGCTGCACTGAGAAAGCCTAGTAGGAGTAGGAATTCCTGTTTCTGCATGATGTTGTTCAGGTCATATGTAGTGTGACTTTTGTCATCCCCAACGTGGCAATATCACTGCCAACTGATGTAGTTTTAAAATGAAATACTGGTGTTATGGCCAATGTAAAACCACCAATGAACTGATGATGAAGGCAGGTAAGAATGTCCATAACTCTCCCCTATTGTGGAAGTAAATGAAGTGGGACTCTTCCATTTCATTGTAAGATCAAGAGATGCTAGAGATCTGGTCCAGGTTGCTGATGGAGTAGTAGGAGGAGGCCAGAAATTTGGGGATCAAAGGCTGAAAATGTTTTCAACGGAGGTTAGTAAGGCTGAATCTTCCAATGACATAAGATATTCTAGAAGTGATGCTAAGGTCTCCTGTAATGCATGAGACTTAGCTGGTGCAGAGCAATGAGGTCTGCCGCTTACTAAACTCTTAGAATGGCCTGAATTAGAAACTGTGATATCAAGACAGTTGCTGAGTAAAGAGCCTCTTCTCCTGTCGAGTGTAGAGAAACTGCAAAGCAACATCTGTTGAAGCATGAGGAACTATTGGCATCATGCCGAATGAGTGTCTCCAGACTGGACTCTGCATGTCTACAAAAGTCAAGGTTTGACATACTGGAACTGGGCTGTTATTGATTGAGCCCATAATATTTATGTTTGGCCCTTCATGATCCCTAGTCTATTGCCAAGGCCGGTCGTAATGGAAATAGACCACCCATGTGTGGAGGATATCATTAGGACCATCAGTTTGGTACAGGTTATGGGATGAACGATCCATGTAACTTGTCCATATGTCTGCAGAGTGAGAGGGATCTTGACTTTGTTTAGCTCTGTCCCTCACTTTTCTGCCATAGGAATCAAGTCGAATCCAGAGAAGGCAAGGTAGAGAGAGCTGCTAATAATGCAGAGTCATGTGGTGGTGACTTGGGTACTGGAGCTGTTTCTGGGCTTGTCAATGTCTAGACGCTTTGTGGCTGAAGGGTAAGAGTTGATTTATCTCATTTGTTTGACAATTCTCAAACTGAGGAAGGGCAGCAAGTGGACTGGTAATGTCTTTACCCCGAGCTGTGCATTTGTAAGACAAATAGAGCAAAAAGCATGAGCAAGACGTGACTGAGGAAACCATGTATAGAAATGTTACCCTGTACTTGTCCAACCAGAGCGGATGCAATACAGAAATGTAAACAAGAGTCTAAATTACACACAAAAAAGAAATGAGGTACTGTTACAGATATCGTACAAAGTAGGTGTGACAATATCCATTATGAGGCAATTACCTGTAGGGAAAAAGGCCTGTACAAGTAAAAAAAACAGTGAAGTTGGTACCTGGATGCTATGAAGGCCTTGGAATAGAAACTCTCCAATAGGTACCTTTTCGTAATGAAATTACACATATATTAGAAGTTTTTATAATTGCTAGAGACATGCACTTACAATATAATTATAGCCCGCACTGAACGTGAAGTCACTTTGGCTCCATGTGCAAGTTCGTAAATGTGTGACAATGACAACTTGTTAGCAAACTGTAGAAGCAGAAATTTTTTGGCATAGGAAGAGAAAAAGTTATAAATAAAGATGGAGTATACTTTCCTTAGAAGTGAAAAACTTCCATGCAAATTCTGGCTTTTGCCAAGTCTTATACCTAAGGGGGATCACTCTGCCGAACTGTCACAATAGTTGACAGACAACTTTTAGCTCCCTTTAACTAACAGTAGGATCTCGACAGGATGGATTTGCGAGGCAGTAATAGTTCTCCTTAAGTATTATGATTGGGTAATGTATTTAAAGAAGAAAATTAGCTCAATTATAACATTTTTATCGCCTGATGTGCCAAAGCCAGATAAAAAATGGCAGCCATTAAATAAGAAAAGTGTAACAGAATGACAAAAGCGTGATAATTCCACATTATTCATAATCATTAAATAACAAAGGCCTAACAAAAGGCACCAGGTAACAAAGGCATGATAATCACATCTCATTGTTAGTGTTTTTAATTTGAAGCCTCCTATCTAATTAATTTCAATTCATTAAGTCCTTTGGAAATTGCGGAGTGGAAACAACTTTTGAGATGAATGGGATATAACATGATACAACTTACCCTGGTCTTGTTATCCTCTGACTGGTGGAATAGTTAAAATAAGCTGGCTGACCATTCACAAAGATCTGATTTTGCTGTAAAATAATATAATTATCCTGTACATGAAGTATACATGTTGTATTAGTTCATTAACAATATAAAAAAAGGAATTATTCCCAAGACTTTATTTCTATATGCCTTGTTAAGAAAAAGCTGGTGACTGTTCACAAGATCAAGTCTGACTTACATATACCAAAGAACATAAATGTCTCTATTCTGAAGCAAATATACAAACACAAAATACATTTAAGAAAGACACTCTGAATTCAACTACATGTAATTCTAACTGAGGCATTCTTCTTTTCTATCCTTTTTTTTATATATACAGAAATGTCACTGGATTCATCAGGTCTGGATACTATCTAGCACATCCTAATAAAGAAAAGTAAGCTTAATAGAAACAAATATAAAAAGAAATGTTCAGTGACATTAAGTTTTACAGTACAACATATTGAAGACGGACACGAAAAAGCAAATTACTACTCACAGCAGCATATGTGACACAGTTTCTTGCCCCTTGGATACTCTACAAAAGAAAAAGTAAGAGTGTGATGTCATTCAAAATAATAATAATAATAATAATAATAATAATGTATCATATTTCTAGACCCCATGGCCCCACCCATAGGGCAACAGTGGTACAGCTCTCTCCCATTATAACCACCTTCATTATATCGCAATTCCAGATATTATGTGGTAGCATTATAGACCTCGAAAATCAAAAAATGATAAAAAATATAATTTAAAGAAGAAAAAAAAATGTAAAAAGATTTTCCTACATCTATCAACTGAAACCTTTACATAAAAAAACTACTGTACTTGATTTGGGCATTACCTGAACAGGATTTTACACTCACAGTTTAACTCTAATTAGCAACTGTTAAAGGTAATATATTGTATTCCTAACAGGCTATTGAACACCAGAAATTATCCATGTCTCTAATAAGTCATAACTGTCATTGGTCTGTATTGTATTTGGCTAATAAATATGCGACCATCGAATCTACCATTAGCACTGAAGCAACCCCTCAAGATCAGGGACTGGATCTCAGTCAACACAGCCCAAAGATTATACAGAAGACCAACTTATTTTCAGCCATTGTTTACTGACACTTGGATGGCAACAGATCACAGATAGGATTAGATGCAGCATGTCTTTCCAACTTGTCACCTCTCTGTATAATCTGTTGCAGTGCAGCCCAGAAGTTCATTTGCATAATGCAGCTATAGTCTAAGGCCTATTCAAACAAGTGTCACAAATCAGATTTTAGTCTTATCTGTATTTATGAATAAATTAAGATATTTAATCTCGCAATGGAGATGTCCAGGAAAAGGAAAGCTTTTTGTGAATAGGAGACCTGCTAACTCTGACGAGTCCGTCTCAGTAAGGCAGTTTATTTTTTTTCGTAAGACTGACCAGTTTTCAGTAAGGTGTAACAAAATATCAATAACTGCCACTGTAAAGCTGGAAAACGTAATTAAAAGTTCAATGCAACGACAACAAACATCATATTCAACTGAAAATGTTGTAAAGTATGTGTAGACTTTATTTACCACTAGTACAGTTGCACAAACTTTAGTTCCAAACCCTATGCTACTCAATGTCTTGTTGCTATCTCTCAGCCTGATGTAATTCTTGAATTTTTCCCCCACTTCACATGATGATGACAATCATATCTCATGCCACGAGACATACTCAAATTGGCATATGTCCAATAAGCATAATTGTGTCCTTTCCAGCTTTTATTCACAAGAATCTCAATACTCCATTTTATTCTTCTGTGTTGATTATTAACACTTTTCTAGAAGTTTATTTTCCCTTTTCGTCTTTAACATGCATCTCTTTCTGGATGCCGTTTTTTTTAAAAAGACTATATTATCAACAGTCTGATCATGCAGATGCTTCGTATGAACAATAACGTGCAGTTTAAAGCATCTGTGGTGGTACTGTAAGATTAGTCTGGTTCCCTGACTAATTTCACATATTCTAATATGAAACCAGGATCCAAACCAAACACGAACGAACCAATTATCCAGAATTTTTGGCAACAATCATTTTTCCATAGTTTTTGTTTGTATCCCGTAAGTCCATAATTTAAGGGTAATTTTCATAAGACTTATGGCAAAATCATAAGAGTTGGTTGGTCTGGAATAGGACTGATTTTATGGGATTAATGGAAGGCCATGGGGACATTTTAACTTGGATGATGTTCAGTACTTCCTAGGTGCCAAGATACAATTTTGATTCCAATCAACAGATCAGAAACACCCAAGCTGTTTCTGAAGCCATATTTGCATTTGAAAAAGGACTGATGTGCCTAGAAAGCCAGGACATTGAGCCTTGAAAATTATGGACTTGAGAAATATCACAGACTTTGCTAAATTAACAAAAAAAAAAAAATAACGATTTGGTCTCAAACAACCTACTTTCAGTACAAAATGCACATCATGTGAGTGAATAGTGTTTATTCTTTTTGAAATGGTGCTTCTGTGAACAAATTTTTAGACATCATTAGATTTTAAATGGATTACATAAATGTTAAGTTTGTCATTTTTGGGGTTCCTGTTTCTCTCTCTGATAAGTATCTTGCCAAGGTGTTGACATTCACTCCAAGTTCCATACTTATTATTCCTGTATCTCCCACGTAAGCGCCTTTGGATGCCTCTACCCCATTCTTAAAGAAATGCTATTGGATTCCTCAACCCAATTCGCATGGAAGCAAGTTTCAATGCCTCTACACCATTCTCATGGAAGCATATTTGGATGCCTGCTGTAAACATCAGCCATTTTGAGCTAGTTTTCAAAGTACCACATTTAGCGAAAGCCCACTACTAGATACTACATTCACTGATGTCAATGACCGTTACGTCAGATCATGTGGTTGCCATTTAAGATCACATCCTAATATGCTATTTAAAGTAACTGGGTGGGATTCTCCAGATTTTGTTCAGTAATTTCTGGAGTCTGGACAATCATAATCATGAAAGTTTCAATAACTTTATATATATATATATATATATATATATATATATATATATATATATATATATATATATATAGAGAGAGAGAGAGAGAGAGAGAGAGAGATAGCCTTTCATATAGTACAGAAATCTGCCTTGACAAAACTGACATCACTTGAGAAGTTAATAATAACATGGGTAACCATGGAAATAACTCACATCAAACTCTACCAACGCTTGTCTTCTCTTGGGCATCATGATCACATAGCTGAAATATATAATGAAGTTTTACAGTATCTGAATACACAATAAAATAATAAATTTTTGTCAATTATCTTTATAATTTAAAGCCTTTACTTTTATGTTTAACTCAGATTTGTATGGCTACAAAACCCGATTTTAAAAGTAAAGCTTTAATGAAACCTATGCTACAAATTTAAGTACAAAGGATAAAACAACGTCACATACTTGTTTTAAAAATATGATTGATGGAAGTAGATGATAAGAATACAAATCCATAGTGATACTTCAAATTGTCAACTGTACTAGAAAAGGGATGCACTATGATATTTCCATTCCAGAATTTGCACCTATTCAACTTCAGTCACTACCAAATTTAACTAGCATTTTCTATTAAATCTATCCTTTATTGAAACAAGTTCAACATATTACAAAATTATGAATTTCTGAAGGTCCCTTTGTAAAACATTTTAGTCTGTTACAGCATATACCGTAAATTAGCAATTATAGCACACAAGTTATCCAAGTTTTCCCTATCACCCCCACCCCAGCAGGACATATATGTCCTCATGTTATGCAAATTGTTACTTGTATTACCACTTTGTAGTAATATTTTTAAAGACTCATTTCCTATTTCAAACAATGGACCAAGTTCAAAATAGTAAATGAGTCTAACCTGTTTTACATCTAGATTTTTTGAGGTTTAAAGACATAATAATAACAAGATAAGATCAACATAATAAATATACTGTAAAGCTACTTCAAAAATAGCTGTTAATACATATGATACTGCAGTTTTATAAAAATCCTTTGTACATGTCATAAAATAAACAGCACATACTGCAGTCAGTAGGCATCTTTAAAATAAAAGTATAACTTGCAAAAAATATTCCTGCATATAGAAGTATTTTCTCATTTGTCCCTGTCTGCTGTGGATCCCATATTGGCTGTTCAAGCAGCACAATATTTATTCAGGACCAGCAATGAATGTGTGCAGTGAACTCCTCAGATGGTTTTGATAGCAATGGGGTAGGAGCAGGCATCTTAAAATGTTTTAAATAATGGAAATTTTCATCATAAAATTGAATTTTTTAAATATAAAACAATTAAGTACAACAGAAGTACATAAATTAACATCGTATTCTTTATTTCTCTAAATTATAATATGATTTTCTTTTAACTGAAATGAATTATATCTTTTGTTTCTTCACTTTCCATATATTTTGATTACCACAATAAAATTTAATGTCTTGTAGTCAAAGTCATTTTGTACTAATTGTCATAAGTGATAAGGCAATTTAGCATGTGTTAACCAGTTCTTTAACATACTCTATAATTTAGTTAAAAGATAAAGACCTTTCAAAACCAGAAGAAGTGACACTAAAATTATTTGTGGACTTACAAATAGATGCTCAACTTTCAAGGTCATGACTTTACTAAATAATGAGTAAGGATATGGATGACATTATCCAAGTTATTCAATGACATAATGTAATATTAAGTTCATTTGTGGCAAATTATGAAACTTTTAGAAAATAGTTCATTAACTGAGATTATGTTTTTCATCTGCAATTCTGACAAATAAAAGGATGAAATGCAACAATGCAGCAACATACTATTTAAAAAACATTTATCAAAAAAAGAAGAAAAAGAAATGAAAGCTAGATGTTTCTTGTTGGAGAAATATTTCTAACATAAATTAAGGAATTATCCTACACTTTTTATTTACAAATTTTCAAAGCAGAGTAAATGGGAAGATAAAAATATGTCCTTTTCTTACCTGGATAGATAGAAAATAGAAATGACAAATTTATAGCGCAGCACCCACTTAAGTTAAAGTTTACTAATCAAACTATATTTCTCTTACCCAGAAATACACGATGTAAAAATAAGAGCAACTTGTGGATAAAATGCAAACTTCATTTCTCATCACATTAATACAATATGAATGACAACTACAACTACTATAAAATTAAAAATATTCTGCAAAAGCGCCCAAGAAAATGCACCCTCCTGGCCTGACCTTTTGGTAACTAAGTGGATCTGAACCAAAATTTGGCAATATGGAAAACTTATGCAATTTCCACCCAAGGATATGTAATGTTCCATTCAGTGTTGAACCCCATTCAACTTTTCTCAAGTTCTTTCTTTGGGGAAATCAGACTGTCAGAATTGAATTCACCATTAGCGATACCAATAGCCAATTTCATAGCCAGGCCAAAATGGACCTAGCCAGGCACCATGTAATTTTACATTTTATTTAAAGTGGTGTGTCCACTGATCATAAGATTTTTTTCAACTTACATTGTAATATGTGAAACAATCTTTTCTGTTAGTGGAAATGGCTGATCACACAACTATGTCAGTGCAAAGATGAGACATGTATCAAAGGTAGTGCACCAGACATTGGGTGTGCGGAGCACAAAGATAACAGCTAAGTGAGTAATTATCAAGGGACAATAGACCATTCCAAGAGCTCTCCTTGTTTATGAACAGCATAGCTGCAAATCTGAATTAAACAATTACATGTTCTTTGATAACAATGGAAATGTAGCCACTGACTGTTACCAATTTCCATGCATTTTTTTTTGTTACTGGATGCATATTTTACTATGTGGACCTTTACCCACCAAACCTTTAAAAAATAACAATAAGATCCAAGTCATAGATCTAAGCTAAATAAATAAACCAGTCTAAAATTAATTACTGGACAAACTAGGAAAAGTATGCAGGCTTAAAAAGAAACAAAGACAGATAAAGATCGAAAAACAAAAACTGAAAATATTGAACAGCTGAGGATCAGAAGAATGCCCTTTCATAATATAAACAATGCATATGTAGAATTTCCATCAATGTTCAGCCGATTCCTTGACTGACATCACAGCTATAAGGGAAATCAAACCTTCCAATGCAAAGTATGCCCTTATAAAATAATATCTATGTAATAACATATACATGCACACATTTGTTTTGACAAGTTGCTTGTCCAATGTTTTACTTGTCCCATTTGTTGAGTTCATATTTACCCCATTTTCCCCAAGTCTACTGTCTAGAATGTTGTACAAGGGCTGCATAGGTAATTATGTGTGGCTATAATTGTATATTTTTAAGATAGGAAACAAAGCTGATGCCGATCAAACAGAAAGAAAAACAAAAAGGACAGTAAGGAAACCTGATAGAAAGTGCTTTTTTTGAAGGCCTTGCAATACCTTATTACATGTAAGGATGTTCAGGCAAAGGGAGCTAATTTTTCATTAACAAAAGTTGGATTTGCTGGTAGATACATTTAAAAAAAGAAAAGAAAAACTTACTGTAGTAATGCCAAATGTGTTGACAGTTGTCAATACTTCATTTTCTGATGCAGTTTTAGAAATGCTTCAAAATAATCAAATAATGGTTATGTAAATTCATTTACCTGATAGATCCAAACTGCTGTAAAGCATTTACAATGTCTGCTTCTATGGCTGATTCAACCAGACCTCTAACATGGATGACAGGGGATGGTTGTGTTTTGTGTGGGTCATCAAAATTGTCCTGTGGTGTAGAAAAAAAGATTTAAAACTGCCAAAAGAAAGCACAAAATTCGCCACTCTAAAACTTCAGTATGCGATTTGTGACAAAAGCATTGCAACATTTTAATTTTCATAAAGGCATTTCTGCAGTCTGATTCAAAACCTGTGGAAAATAGTTTGCAAAAAAGCAATAAGGCTCCTTAACACTCTCCGAACATGCAAGTGTATATATAATGCTAGTAATAAATCATTATTTAACGAGGGTAAGAAATGCAAATCCTATAAAATTTAATGAGGGTAAGAAACGTTGAAGCAGATACTTAATTTTCACGATCAATGACTGAGTCAAAATTGAGACAAGGTTCATGAGTACTCATTATGTTGAGAAACAACTGATATACATTTGTCTCAGCAAGTCTTCAAGAAACTCGTAACAAAGTGAACTGAATGTAATGCTGTCTTTACAAAAGATGTCACTCACAACAGTGTATCACTGATTCAATGCAAACATAAGTTATTTTGACATGCTCTTGCTTTCTTTCTGACACCATGATCAAAAGTCCCAGTATTATTAACTCAATAATAAGTAAAATCATTCAGGTGTCTTGAGACTGCTTTGAATAAAATTTTTGTTTTGGTGTCTAAAAATAGTAGGCAATCTGAAAATTTGAATAATTTGACTCATTGTGGAGTTGATACATATGGTCACTATTCATAATGGTGTCAAAAATGTAAGAAATTAAGGCAGATTGGGGTCTTTTCTCCCAAATCTTCTGCATTCCGAGTTACAGATTAGAATGGACATTTACATAGATGTCAAACAAGACACCATGAACAAATATTGGATTGGAAAAGCCAAAGTGTAAGTAACTGACAAAGGTTTGTAGTTCCACCATGTCATCACTCTGTATGAAATGGCATTTACTGGCAACTCAGCACAATAAAGACTACTGTGTTCACATCATAATTAAGTCACAATTTCTAAATTTTTGCAGCAAATATATTATACTTCTCTCTGTTCATAACAAATCTATAAAATAAACACCCAAGTACATCAATTATATACATATAATTTCATACATTCACTTGTCTGTTTCTCAAATTTCTCTCATGCCAGAAATCTTTCTTCTTATAGTAATTACTGCACTTTTTCCTGATTCCTTCTGAGCTTCGATTTTTCCATATGCAGCTTCTTTTGTAGGTGCAGTTCCAAACTCTTCCAACTGCACTTACCATAAGTCAGACCATTCTTGCAGAGGTCACAAAATGCCAGTCCTCTAGTATTCAATTTTTTATAAACTGACCAACTAAATTTCTGTCAACGTTTTGCTCCAGCCATTCCCATTTCCTTACGTTTTTTAAAAACCTGTATCTAAATCTTTTTTGTCATGGTCTCTCTCAACAACTCAGGACACCATGTTTTGCAAGCATGCTTCTTCTTTCCATTGCCACCAGTTTCCATTACACGAAGATTTATTGGATGAATTTCAACCTTTGACCAATCAGAATACTCTTTACGAGAGTCCTGTGCTAATTAAAATACGGAACAAATAATTTACAAGGGTCATTGTGGAATGGAACCGGATAGACAGTATTTTAAAAAACTATCGGAGATGATATACAAAAAAATATATCAAGAAAAATCTGATTCAAAGCAGAAGCCTGCTTTAAAATGGAAAAAAATCACGTCTGAACATAGATCAACTGGACTGGAGTGTATTCCATTTGCAGATGCTAAATATATGCTGGAGACGGTGAAGTAATATATCCTGGTCTATTGTGTTAAATGCTGCAGACATATCAAGGAAAAAGGGAGAACTGTAATCTTTCCGCTATCCAAAGCAGAGAGGTCATTAACTACTTTCAGTACTGTGGCAAGGGCGATATGCAGATTGTACATTGCTAAGAAGACTGTTTGAATTCAGATGAGATACAAGTTGGGATAGAACAACTTTTTCTAAGATTTTTTTAAATATGAATGGGAGATTAGGAACTTAGCGGTAGTTCTTTAAATCACTATGGTCGAGTGTTGGTTTCTTCAGCAGAGGCTGTACAATGGTAGTTTTGATAAATGATGGGAATTCCCTGGATGAGAGAGAAGTATTAATAACATCAGTTAATAATGGCAATATTGGATCTAAGCACTCAAGCAGCAGTGATGTTGGAATTGGATCAAGTTCACATAACTTTGGTGCATTCTTCATCATGACTGTACGTACTAAATCCATAGAAACGAGTTCAAATGCTACTAACAGTTGCTGCTGAAATTCTGTACTGCAACTGTATGGTGACGAGTCAATTGAAATTGTGTTGTCAAGCTTATCTTTAATGGTCTGCACTTTGTCACGGAAGAAATTTGCAAACAGGTCCAATTAAATGGTTAGAACAGGTTACATTAAATGAGGACCACCATTTTTTTAATATATACATGTTAGTTGTATTTTCTAATGGGATTTGACTGACACTTGAACTTTCTAACATATGATCTAAACATTATTTAACACATTGTTGATTGTACTGCACACAAGTAAGGTGTCTTCATTTAAGCAAAATTTATAATTTTCTTGTTTTATTTTCTCTCTGTGTAAATCCTAGTCATTATCGACAGATCACCTAAAAAAAGTTCACTTGTATGCCAAATTTCAATTTATTTTCAGCCCTCCCCCCCATTGTTGTCAACGATATTACCTTGGTTCAGAGGGTGTTAAGATAAAAGGATAGTACTTCATCATGAAAATGGCAACATTTTGTGAAAATTGGCAAAAAAATATTCAGGCTAGCAATTCTTTTTGGTGACAACTTTTTTTTAAGCCAGCGCCGCCAACCCTGCTACATAGAATCAGTGACATTCAAGGAGGGTGTACATATGTATATTCTGTGTGAATGCTTATGCCAGATGTAGTATAATGGCTGAACTCTACTTTGTTGAGGTGACCTAATAAAAAACAAGCTAAAATACATAAACTCTTTAAAATGTATTGTCAATTTTTTTTAAATATATAAACTGCATTCCCTGAAAACATTACATAAGTGATTAAAAAAATAACTTGTGCAAAACTACTGTCTAATAATTCTGTCTCAATTTCAACTGAACCTACACTCCCTGATCACATGCATACCCACATTACCATTCATGCCGTTGTTATATAATGCCATTAGTAGTGTGCTTGGCCGAGATCATGGGTATCTGTGCAACTGACTGTTCTTAGAGTGAAAAAATTATAATAAAAGCTTCTTATAGCAGGTATATAAATGCAGTAATAATTAAAAAATAATTCCAGCATGCACAATCAGCTATCATAATTTTGCATCCATTGATGACAGCAAAATAATTAGAAAATCTGGGCTATTTTTATATTGCCATTTTGTTATCATCATCATCATCACTTTTCTTGAAGCAGCTCTGTGTAATTTTATCTAAGTTACAAGCAACAAGATACAGCGTTATGAACTTATTAAAGACAAAATAACATATAATCAAAAACCAGAAAAACCTTTAAAATTTTGCGAACTTTAAGACCTGGAAATATTAGTCACACATGTAACTCATGTTCACTGAACAGTGTACTATTTATTGTCTTGTATAATTACGACAAAAACACCAGGAAGGAAATAAAAGCCCACAAATACCAGAAGAAAATAATAGCCCACATATAATAAAACATACTAAAACCTTTGTATTACACAGATGATGCCTGTAATAAAGGTTCATATTTTGAAACTAAGTCATAATTTCAATGTAATGAATTTCGTGTCGCTATGTTATATGTGGAATACATTGGTTCACATGGAGACCTTTTATTGTGATGATGAAATAGTTCTCTACCTATCACAACTGCAGCACATGAAACTTCCTTACATCATTAAAACATGCGCAGATATTGCCATTTGAATGTAAGCACTCGCTATGTCGGTGGATTTCCAAAGTTATTTGCAGAACCAAATGTAACTACAATAAGAGGAGCTCCAATTTTGTTCAGGTAGCTTTAGTTTCGTCTAAATCAAGGGTAACAGCTAAATTAGACCATTGTAGTAACTTTAATGCTAGAATTGATGTTTCTGAAGGGATGTAGATTTATATAGGCCAGGTGAATCTGTAAAAATGATGGTTACATGGCTGCCGTGTTTCTTGACCAACATACCATATTACTGTTTTTGCAATATAAGAGCTGCATTTAACTTAGGACTGAGTAATGGCTTTTGTAATTGTACTTAATGCAGCAAAATTTGTCCATGTGCAGCAAATACTATGCTGTTTTGACTTTCATTTTTGGTAAAGCCAAGACACAACCCTTCATTATGTCTCTGTTATCTCATGTTATATGCAGAACTGTTTGACATAAACATTAGTTTCTCCCCGCCCATGTCTTATTTTAATTTTTTTGAATATTTATAGATCATTTGCCATCTTAGATGTGATTCTGTGTCCAAGTTACATGCTTAACAAACGTAGTTTTTAAACAAAATATGGTTAATTTTTTTCACAGATGTATACATGACCAATGAATACTGGCAATTAGCACAGATCAGATTAAATAATAAAATGTTTCTGAACTTTTAGGTAGGAAAAAGTTAATACTGTGTCTGTTCTGCTAATAACAATGTCCAATTACATGCATGTATGTTTGTTATAAGTCAAGTTGTTCCTTTACATCCAGTTTCACTGAAAGCTTCAGATAAAAATGTGAAATGAAATATTCTGTATTATTATGCTTGTTTGTGCCTATAACCATTTGTAATTTGTGAAAAAAGAGGACACCAAGTTATATGCACAACTTTTTCAATGTATTGTTTTTCTTGTCATTTTTAAGTCAAAATATCAATCTCTAGAGTCAGTTTTATAAATGTTCATTAAATATATGCTCAAGGGTATGCAACCAGTGATTAAAAAATGTTGTTTACATACATTAAATTTCTGGCATATATGTAACACTTTGGGAATCATGATCTCAGCCAAGCACGGGTATTACAGATATGTGCATAGAAAGGAGTATTATGGAACCCTTGTACAGAAGATCACAAAGCCAAATTTTTGTCTGTATACATTAGTATTCCAATTAATTAATTTTAAGGAACACCGGTATTGATTATTCTGTTATAATTTCCTAAATCGATTTCAGCCATCATGAAGAGAACTTTCTTGTTTTTACATTTTATTTTAAATAACAAGTCAACATTCTTAACCAGCTTTTCATTCTCTCTCTGTAAAACACACACACACACAACCCATTTTAATGAAACCAATGGCTTTCAATGCTTAACAATAATGCTGACATTTTTCAAACTTTACTTTATACACTGTGTACTTAGAAACTTTTATTTAATTAACTACCAAAACATGTAAAATTTACTACAAAAAGATTGAACTAACTGCCACATAGAAACTGTTGTTGCATGATACAATGTTGTTATAAATTCAATGCATTTTGTTGGTACCAAAGAATAACAATCACTGAAAGAAAGGATGTAAACAGGCCAAATAAAAAATATGTGTGGTTCTGGTTAAAATGGAATCTTTTTAGGGTAGTTGGGTATAAACCTTTATTTTTTATGGGTCTGGCTGGATTTAAATGAAGCATAAAGAAGACAATAAGCACCATTTGCATTCCAACTTTAACTTCAATACCCGTTAACAAATTAACCCATGGAGATTTTTATCACTTTAGAATGAAATTCGAGTAGGGAACACATTTTGAAAGCTATTTCTGAATACATCCTAACACATCAACTTCCAGGTGATTTTCAAATAACCCAATGCCCAGGTGTGTTAGAAACATAGTTTTTCATTGGTTATTTTGCTCGCGCATGAGCAGAAGGATAAAAGTTGGAGTGTTTATTTTATATTATGCTAAACGGACCCATTATGTTCGTATCAAGACCACTCTTTATTCCAATGCCCATCTTATCCTACTTTTTGCAAAGGTTTGTCTGCCTGTGTGCAGTCCATTCCGGTCTGGCACCAAAAAGTCTAAAATCCAGACACAAAATTGGATTCCGACCATGGGCGAATTTTGGGTGGAAAAAAATTGGGTAAAAAAAAAAAATGAGGCTTTTCCTCTGTATTTTGTAGTCCAACTTGAACTTCCAGATTTGGTATCATTGTAGAGCTATGTCTACCTTTCTATAATACCACCCACTTTAGTATATCATACGTAACCTTGATGACACAGAGCTCGGCAGTAGGCTACTACCTCCTGCCATGTAAACTTGTCAGCAGGGGTAAATATGTTAAACCTTTGTTAACTTTTCTTCTCCACAAATTTTGTGTCTTCTTTTTCCACCACCCCTCAACCAATTGTTAAGATCAGAAGAACACATGTACTTTGTTATTTGGCACCATGAAGAATAAGATTATACTGTTACTGTTTCTCATCTGTTATCTTTAAAATAAAATTACTCAAGAGAAGAATATCAATAATAAAGAAAGACTGCACATGAACCTAAACTACTGATGATTACTGCATATTTGTGACATTCTTCTATGACCAACATCACTAATAATGCAAGAAAGAACAAAATAAAGACATGCACAATTTCAACAGAAACAAAAGTGAACAAATACTAAAATATATGTAATGAATGTAAACAAATATATTTTGCCAAGATATTTGGTAGCAGGCTTTTTAAAATTTATGTAATATATTCACTGTAATATACATTAAAAAGTCATCCAAGGTGTATCTATCTTTAATATTTATATATGATGATTTAGGAAACAATAAAATATAAAATAAAATAAATAAAGTTTTTGATCTGATAATCAGGCATAAAACCTGCACCAAACAGGTCTTCATTTTCATGCACAGGTATAATATCCTGGCAGTTTACTTGTATATACATGTTTTGGTTCCCTCTCTTTATGTACATTTACATAAAAGAACGTCATTTGTGGACAGCAATAACTAGCAAGAAAAACAACTCCTGGTAAATAGGAGACAACGCACTCAGAAGGATTGTTCATAGATGTACATCATTTACACCCAAAGTTCATCAGTTCACAATGTGGAGCCCATAATTCCCTATTTGTGAACTGTATAAGATACCTCACTTTCTGTGAAGGGATTGCCTTTCCATGGTTGGTATTTTACTATACAGTATTTAGCTGAATGTACACTTTTATGAGTTGAAATGGATTGTAGAGAAATAGTTTTCAATGAATTCATGTGAAATTGTGCACCGATTTAAAACAGAACCATGTGGTGTTTTTATATCACAATTATCATCATCTAAAAATGAGTAAATCATGTCTTTACTCTGAATTATTATTTAAAAAAACTACAATGGCAATATACCTCCTTGCCAGAAAGGGAAAAAACCCATATGATGCAAAAAAGGGAATATGCTAACCTGGTTATGTTTTTCAAAGTATGTCCAGGGCTGAGCAAATCCCACAGCCCGATGTCCCAGACTAGTAATTTTTGAAGTCAGACAAGTAAAATTTTCCAAGTCACTAGTCTGGGACAAGTGCATTTTAAAAAAGTCAGGCTAGTCCCTATTTTCGTGCTTTAACCACTATATCTGCCTTTATTTGGCCAATCATGCCCTCTGGGTGTACTGAATACTTGATTCTACCCCTCTTCGTGTATACATTTACATCCTTTTACCGCTTGACTGCATATTGGGCTAAGCGACCAAATTATCGGCAAATCAAAACACGTCAAGGGGGCACTCACCAATTAATATGTACTTTAGAGAGAGAGTGACATATGTAAGGTGAAGTAGTTCACATTTAAAACATGCACAATGGAGAGAATGTTGGCATACCTATATGCTACAGTAATGTAATGTGGATGATATTTCTTTGGATATTGTACTTTTGGAAATTGTACATGATTTAAGCACATTGCTAACTAAAATGACTGCTCCCTTGTGTTAAAAAATCAGCCTGAATTAGTCTAAAGTACACTATACACAGCAGCTATTAAAATAGGGAAAATGAATTTTGCCAGACTAGACAATACCAGCTTCTGAAAGTGCAATGAATGAATTACCAATTATATAAAATGTAAAAAAAGTTATCGGCTCTTTTTTTTAATACAATTTACCTCTTAAGTTCAGGAAGTGAAAATGACCAAGTAGAGCTAGCACTTTTTTGAAAGGTGCACATTTGAAGTAAGGCCAAGCTGTATACTCTATAACCCATAGCACACCCATCAATCATACACCAAAATAAAGGTAATTAAAGGTTCTTTTAATTATACCTAAGATAAACAAGGTCTTTTTTAAATAGCCAGTATAACCAGTGAGGAAAGCTGGGGAAATTCTTTTTCTTTAAAATCCTAACTATGGAAAATACAAAACTGTAGATCACCACCCAAACAAAAGAAAGCCAGTATGATCAATTAGCGGTGTTGTAAGCAGTTTTGTTGCAATGAGTTTACTCAATCTAGATCATATCGAGTAGCTCACTATGATTTTAATCCAGCGAGTCAGTGTAATTAAATGAATGAAAGGTACTTTACCAACATCAGTGTTGGTTTTCTTTATGAACTGATTAAATGTCAGTAATGATTCTTTAATTAAAATTGATTATACAGATGATTAACTTCCACCAGCGATATTGTGTTTGAAGCGAAACAATTACGCTAATGAGTTGTTTCAGTTTGTATTTAAAAGAAAAAATTGATGTTATGATCACTTTAGAAGTAGTTGTCAAGCAAGCTGATAGTTACTCTGTGGATAAAATGAGTTTGCTAAATTATTTTCGCAAGTAAGGTAATAACGGCGATTCGGCGAAGGTAAATTTGTTTGAAAATGGAGGGATAAAAAGTAAGACGGATACTGAGTGTGCAGTAGCTATTTCTGAGTGTGAATGAGGATTTAGTTCAATGAACTTAATCAAGACTTCTTTAAAGGAGACCAGAAACCAATGTAAATATAGAATAATAATAAAAGTACTATAGCAGAAAACCTTATTCTGAAGTATCATCTGCGACCGTAATGCCAATATTAAGATATTGGCCTATCTTCTAGGTGCTGAATTTCCGTGACCTCGTATGCAAAATTTCCGCGCCTATTCGGTTACTTTCGGGATGTGACGTCATAGTAGCGACTCCAGCAGCCCAAGTGGGATTTGCTAGAGTAAAAGACAATACCGTTTTGCGTTGCTTAGGGAAGTAATAGAACATTAAGAAAAGCCTGTGGACAATATTTTTTTTACTTTTCCGAAAGATAAAGGCATAATGAAAGAATGGATACATTATTACAAACGAGTCGATTTCAATGCAACACCATACAGCACTCTGTGCTCGTTACATTTCTCAAAGGACTGTTACGAGAGGGATTCTGAAAAAATGACAGCTCAAGGATACGCAAATGCTAGGCTTAGACTAAAAGTTGGTGCTGTTCCAGACATAACGTTGAATATTTTAAATCCTGGGAAAAAAGCTAAACGTGCGAGTTACGAAAATAGGCAGAAGGCCGAGTAAGTGACCACAAAATGCAACAATCAATTCACAGATCTTTTATCTATACCAGCAGTGCTAAAAATAAATCTGATAGCCCGACACCTTGGGCACCTCTGGTTTTAGTTCCGGCCCATCCTGTATTCAAAGTGAGGTGCCCATCAGGCTTGTCGAAACAAAAATTGTTTGCCTGAGGAAACTTTGATCGCGCTGGTTAAATGAATAAATGTATTTTCAAGATGTTGACATACATGCCTTAACACAGCACAATCTAAATCAAATCATTACTGTCCAAGGTTAAATTTAGTTTTGATTTTAATCAAATGGAGGCTTTGCCAAAAATAAGATTCTAAACCTGTCGTGTTTCGAGAAAACACAATTTTCAGTAATTTTATAAAAATTACAACAAAAAAAAAATCATTGTATACATGTAGTATGTATAAACGGTAATCTGTAATGATTGCAACTGATATAAAACTATTCCTTGTGCAGTTTAAATAGCAGCGATTAAAAGAAAAGAGGTCAAAGTTTCACATTAAATGGCTGACAATAGAAACTGGGGTGGGGTGACTATTGACCCAACCCCTTGCCCCAGTGTGCGAGCGCCCATGGGACGTACCTTTTCTCCATGTGATACGCCTTATTATTCCCCCAGGACAAGCCCATTTTGCATATTCTGGTCAGCTCTGGCTAAATTGCAAAATAGCTAAAGTTTTGATTTAAGTACGCAAACAATAAAGCCGGTGTGACTAATGAACATACTCCTTATCCTTGCATTGATCTTGTGAAAAGGACTGCCCTTCGGACATACTTCAAAGAAACCATGTTCGACAGTGTGTGTATGTGTAAGCACCAGCAATTGATTGCCAAATAAATGATGCCTATTTTGTTGTTACTTATGATGCCATGGATTTCAGGTTTAAGTCTTAATGCATGTAACACTGTTTGCTGAACAAAATATTTATTCAGAATTAGTTCTTTAGGGCCACATATACTGCATGGTATATTTTGTTTTATTCCTTGTAATTTAATCATGGTAATTAAACTTTACATATACGGTAAAGGAATGTCAGGTGTTAACTGGTCGAGTTTCTTTGGCAGAAATGGAGATGCGATTTTGTTTGCAGAGAAAATTTCACAGTGATCATTCATTTAAGTTAATTGGTGACAATTTTATTCTTTTAATTTTTTTATACTATAGTACTGTTGTAGTTGTTTAAAAACATTTGAAATTTACTTGAGTAATGTTTAATTTTCACTTTCTATTTACTGAAGAAGAAAAAAAGAAGAAAAAAAACTGTTGTGTGATATTAATTATTTCGTCCAGTGCCGGATTTAGACGTGTGTGCGTGTGATTTGAATTTTTAATGTAGCTTTAACAATTTTTCAGTCATATCACTACGATGTCTGCAGTGTGGAAGTTTAGACTGGATTACATACGTTATATTTATTTATAAATGGTTTGGGGTTGGGTTTTTTTCTTCTGACAAATGAAAATTGACAGACATAATGTAATAATCGGGACTTTGCTGCGAAAAATTTAGAGATATTACGAGATCGGGATGTAGATGAGGAAATACCCCCAAAATCGGAGGTTTTTCTCCCGGCTTGAGAGTTGACTGGTATGAACTGTCCTTGCTTGTGGAATTTCAGTCAGGGCTTGAGTTTATTTAAGTCACCAGCCCGGGGCCTGTGCCTAAAAAAATTCTTTTAGCACTGACCAGTACAGTACATAAACTATTATATCAGACTGCAGATTCAAGTTTTGAATGCGCAAACCAAATGTGGTCTCCTTCCGTCTGCCTCGCTCGCCTAAGTTTATGTTTGTATTCGAGGACTGGCTAGTATGGCGTCACGGTACCACGTGATCTGTCGTCTCATCAAAACTCGGCAATTTACGGAATCGAGGTATCTTCCATGCAATAAAATTACTACCCGCTTACAATATTTAATTTATAAACATGACAGTCGAATTAAAATCTGTAGAGAATTAAATACGTAAAAGGAAAATTTTGATTTCTAGTCTCCTTTAAGTAATTTCTTAAACCAAAAGAGTTTACAAATGCTAACGAACATTTCTGCAAATGGACCAGAGCTTGAGGACTTTAATCCAGACACAGCTATCAACTGCTGGCTTAGTGCTGGTGCACGTGGCATACATATACATGGACATATTTTCAAACCCATCAGATAAAACATATACATGAACCTGAAGAAGCCAAACGTATAACAACCTATGTTTTTGAAAAATTAAATTCTTTTAAGAAATAATTATGTTGTATATCGGTCTTTTCTTTGTTTTTTTCTTTGGATTAAGCACATACGTCTCATCAAATCTCGGCAAGTGATTACCATTTTGAGACCAGTGAAAAATAAGGTGGGACTAGTGACGAGTAAGGTGGGACTAGTGAATTTTCTGAAACCACTTGTCCTGGACCAGTGGTTAAAAAAAAAAAATTTGCTCAGCCCTGATGTCTTATGTAAATAGGGTTGAAAAACATTTGCCTCCTCATCAGCAATGCTGGAGAAACTGATTGACTGCTCTACTATCTGGTCAAGATTACATAATGGCTGCCAATAAAATCCCAGGGCGATTCTCTGTAACACATATCTCAACTACTGGAACACCTAACTTCCCTGTCCACTGGCATCAATGTAAGATTTGAACACCTTGTGTTTATATGTACGTCTAAACACTCCTATCCACTTGTCTCTGGATCATGCACAATGTCAAAACAGTATTCTGACAATGAGTGGGTTGGAATCTGGCATATATTTTTTGAAGTTTCAGCTTTGTTATTTCATGGTAATTTTTAACACTGGCACTAAGCACTTGCTATGTACAGATGAAATTCCATCTTTAACCTTGAAATACTTTCATTATGCTAAGCACACATTTGTTTTTATTCATAATAGTACATTCTTAATATACTTGCTGAACACTTGAAACAATTATATTTTAGTACAAAAACAATCTTTGTTTCTGTTGTGGCCATATTAGATGTCCGAGTAGCATCATTTTCATTTAAGACCAGCTAGACTATGGAATAGATCTGTGTGCAAAGTTTCATGGCAATCCTCCAAGCAGTTTAGGAGTAGCAATAACTTGTGCTAATTGACACTGAAACACTGGATGAAATACCATCTCTCGAGTTCTTGTAATCTTGGACCAAGAAATCTAAAAATCAAGATAACTGCGAAATTCACTTAACCCTTTACCTCATGCAAGCGTCTTTGGACGCCTCTACTCCATTCGCATGGAAGCACCTTTTGACGCCTAATGTAAACACCTGCCATTCTGAGCAGGGTTTCGTAGCGCCACCTTCGGTGAAAAAACCCTTATTAGATACCACAATCATTTCTGCAAATGACAATTACGTCAGATCATGTGGTCACTGTTTATGCACTGTTCTTAGCAGGTACTGAATGACACCAATCATGACCAAGTCAGACATGTTGATACTTGGTTTATCACATACACTAATTCAAAGACATGAAACAAACAACTTGGAAGATTTTCAAAATTTATGTAAAATCCAAATAGTACAAACACTCTAAAACAACCATTCGCTGTTAGTCTATTCCAGTGATTCTCAAACTGTGCCGCGAGAGATTTGCAGGTGTGCCGTGGGAGTTTTGAAAAATATTTAAACTTGCTAGCGTTTTGAAACCTTGAACATATCGAAAAATTAAATGGTAAATCAATGTTGCAAAAGTTAAAAGAAGTAACATGACTAGTGCAATCAGTTCAAAAGCAATCAAAGTAATTCTGCCATTTGTGTCTTCATGGTTTTGTGAGTTTGGATCTTCAGCATTGACTGAAATCAAATCGAAAAAGAGACAGACTTCTTAAAATCGATGATGAAATGTGCGCATGTTTGTCGACTTTGGAGCCTCGCTTCAATCTGATTTGCTCTTGAAAGCCTGCACATCCTTCACATTAAATTTAAAATTAAATATATATGTAAAAATAAATAAGTTCTTCACCACACAAATTGTTAAATCTTTTCAGGTGTGCAGTGAAATTTTTAGATCTTTTTGGTGCACCGCAAGACAAAAAAGTTTGAGAAACACTGGGCTATTCAAACATACCAAATTTACTTCCTCCAGTTGAAACAATAAAAAAAATCAATGGGATTGATTCCTAAATACAGAAAGAATTTTTAATAAAACATACAAAATCTGAAAACATTTTGCAATATTTTCACGATCAGAGGTTGAATTTTCTTTCTTTAGAAACCAGAATGAACCCTGCATCCTAATAAAGACCTTGCAGCTATATGCAGTGGCAATCAAAATTCTGAGTGTTGCCACAATTTACCCTCATAAATCTATCAGTAATCCAAGTTTAAACTGTCTAGCTCTGACAGTATAGGACTACAAAGACTTCACTCACATGTATACATACAAATGTATCACAAAATCCCCCCACAAATTTAAATGCACCAGGGTAATCATTAAATATGTACTTATCCCATCTAGGTCTTCTCCTCTGTCATATACAAATTCCTTAATGCTGCTTATTTTCAAATTAACCTATTTTTTTTTTGAAAAACAAAACCTTCTGTAGGAAATGGAGAGCTTACCTCAACTTCTAATTTTGGGCTCATCTGGAACTAGGTTTAAAAAGGAGAGAATAAATAAAAATAAGCAAACAGGTAGAATGGCAAGGTGGAATCAAGGTAAAGAAGCACGTTTCAATTCTAAATCCAATTTAGGAGACACGATGCTTACTGCATCTATTATCTGAAATCAGCCAATTCATCCTACATTAACCACTGTTTGCATTAATGAAAACAAATATTTTAATCTTTTTAAAAATATTATGTACCAATGGCATAATTTTTGTGCTTATCTTCCTTTCTAATTATACCATTCCATTTGTTATTCAGAGTCATCATGAATCTAATTACTATATTGTCCTCATACGGATATTGTGATAAGCTCCTTCTATTCACATCTCCTTTAAAAGCCCTGGCTGAAATTCACCACACATGGTAAACTGAACAGACATTATGCCAGAAGGTAGATCGCTCCGCCTACCGAACACGTGACTTGATGTCTTAACCTCCGACAAACATTCTGTGAAAATGGCGGGCATGATAACATTAAAAGACATACCAGACGATACTGGTGAGTAATATTTGCCATATGAAACAACAATGAGACAGAGACAGAAAGCGAGAGCATTTATCCATCGCTTGCACTTTTCTAAGTTATGTCGGTATGCGGAGAACTCGCCCCCGCGTATCAGGAGAAGTTGCCCCCAATTGGTTGGAGAAGTCGTCCCAAAACTTGTCACCCAAATAACCTTTTTATAACAGAATTAAGTCATCTTTTACGTGATTCATATTTATATCTTTATATATACATGATCACAAAAGAGATATTAACTAAATTAAAACAATATCATAGTAATATTTATAAGGACGAAATTAAGTCTGTATATAATCTAATGAATGACAACAGTATAGTGATTAAAAAGGATGATAAGTCAAACACTATTATTATTGTGAATCAAGAAGATTATGTTAAAAATGAACATCAATTAGAAATTAAAAAAAAATTCAATATGCATTAACGAGATCGCTAAAAATAGTAATTCTGTATGTGAGGAATGTGATACTTTCCCTTTTAACATACGTACACCTCAAAAATAATAATTCTGTATATGAGGAATTTGATACTTTCCCTCTTAACCTAAGTACACATCATATTACCCAAAACTCATACAAATCCTGACCATACTTTACCTTTAAATTTTCCAGGATGACCCATTATATCAGGTTGTAATTCATATACTGAAAACCTATCCAAATTTATTGATAGTGTTTTACAACCTTTAATGAAATCACTTCCTTCATACATTAAAGATACAACTACTTTCATTAAAAAGTCTATTCCACATCTATCTGATAATTTCAATCCTGGTATCATTAGATGTAACATCACTATATACCAACATTGCGCATGCAGACGGTATCATTTTCTTGATAACAATCTTAATAATAGCACACTATCTAGCTAAGATATTTGTAAAAAAAATAAAAACTTATCTTGTAAAATAATTATTTTCAATTTAATAATACGAATTACATATTGATAATGGGTATTAATATGGCTCCTATATACTCTTCCCTTTCATGGGTGAATTAGAAAAGGATTATATTCAAAACGAAAAGTTTAATCCATCTCTTTGGTTCAGATTTTTAAATGACATATTTATGATCTGGAAGCATTCAACTGAAGAACTGAAAAAAATTACTGATCGCCTGAATCATTTTCACCCGATGATTAAAATTTACTTATACTGCATCTAATACGCATGTTTCATTTTTAGATGTAAATGTAATGAAAAATATTGATTACACTATCTCAAAAATATTATTAAAATGCATCTAATGATTTGAAGAGCTGAGCAAAAGGGATATATAACACTTATTTTTCGTTAAGTACAGAAACGGAGTTGATCAATGGAAAAGTTGAAAAATTACAAATTTTATAAATTTATTAAGTTAATAAGTTATTAAGTTGAAGAAAAACAACAATAAATAAAGCCTTAACCATGTGGCTGTATCTCAAAATTGCTATATATGGTCCTTGGGGTGACTTCTCCAGGCGAAGTGGGGCGACTTCTCTGAACTGTTGCGAAATTGTAAATATATACAATAGCCGAGTCGATATGAACAGAAGCAGCTTGTCAGAGAAAAATGGCGGATATTAAACAGTGCCTGGAGGTGTGTATAATAGCACTTGCTGATTGGTCAATTACCCATGTGCTACCCATCTAGGAGATGGGTAATACTCTTTGGGGCCCTTATTGTGCAATCACCAGTAAACAGGACATGGGTGGAGTGAGGCGGAGTCCATGTCAAATGTGCAAAACTTGCAGCTACAGTCACTTTTGTCTCGCTGGTCCAGGGCCAGTAGGATTATGAAATTGACTGTCAACATTAATTGAAGACCGGTCCAACCACACAGTCTGATGTGCAAACATTCACTACTTTTTTGATTACTGTTAAATCCTAGAAATACTTAACTAACTATAACATTACAAAATTTTCAAATCACCTATCATGCGTTCTATTGTTGGATCCTCTTTGAAATTCAGTGCTGTAGCTAACTACAACATTAAATATAAATGTTCTCAAAATGAAATATGTCAAACTTCCAAACAATATATAACACATTTGCCATTCAAAGCTTGCTCAAAGAAATACATGGGAAAGACCCATAAAATCAATCTGTACTCAGTCAGTAGCCCAAAAATTAACAACTCACATGGCAGAGTCACTCCTCATTTGAGAGATTTTAACATTTGTACTGTCAAAATATTTGAAATGGTGTAGGAAAGCAGGGGTCAAGCTAGACTTGAATTTTAGGAAGAAGCGACTTCTTTTGGGACAGAACAGGAAAAAGTAGAGCTAAACAGGAAGTGGAAGCAAAGCAATATACACAATATATATATCAGGGGGTCATGCTACCAGGCAAAGTGGGTGACTAAGTTACATAAAAAAAATGAAAACGTTGCATTTTTCTGTTAGAAAAGTGAAAATGACTTTGCCCTGTGATTTTTTTAAAATGAATATTGTTTAACTGTAGCTTCTGAAATACTCCCATGCCGTAGCCAGTTATTTCAGGTGTTGTGTTGTAGCTCAAGGTGAAATGTAGGCATCAAGCCATCAAATAGCTTATGTTGATTTCAGTTGCACCAACACACAGTCTTTGCACATTCACATGTCATAGCTGCCAACCCCGGAATAAAAAAATACTGACTTCTTGTGACAAAAATACTGATTTTCAGGAACAAATACTGATTTTTTAAATTTTAATGCATATGTAACTATTTACAACACATACAACCATCAGTAAAGTAGGAGAGTGCTTTACATAATTATTTAATGTCAAAGATGCATGTGTTGTACCATGTTCCATTCGGGTGCCCATTCAGAAGGTGCAAGAGACTCAGACACAGACTTTTTATAGTAGCCTTTTCCACACCTTATTTTTTCCAATCATTATCAATTTGAATGTTTCAACTTTGATTGATGATCTCAATTCTATGTGATTTTCTTATTGAACTGTTTTCGTTCTAGCATACGAGTAATCCTTTGCGATTTTACTGTCTGGAAAACGTGTGCAAAATAAATCACCAGCAACACTAGTAACTGAAAGAGGAAGGTTAATTTCCAAAAGAAAATTAATAAACCGAATTTCGATCAAATTACATCAAGGTTCTGTCTGGTATTTATATATGTCGCAAGTTCAGGCTGAGTTGTGTATGATGAAGCAGCATGCTAATGTTTATTAGCTTTTTCGTGCTCTTTATTTCATAGGCACTTAATAGTGAAATCATGTAACACAATTTGCAAAGTTTTCTCCTTTACAAGATGTTTTCACAAATCTAAACAAGACAGCACAATTGTCCTTCTAGTTCTGTTTTCTTGTCTTTCCTGGAGAAAATTCTGAATATTCTGCGTTCCTATTCAACATGATTAGAAGTTGAATATTACGAAAATAGATACAGTGACAGTGGTAACTGTTTGCGAAATCCAATATGGCAGATAAAGACAGGCATCGTAGCCTCGATTTCAAATGAACCAATCATATTGTAGAACTGTATTCCTATATACATGTCATACATTTCTATCAGAATGGAACCGAGTGCCCGTTCTAAACTGAAAAATTGCAAAGAATTTTTAAAATATTTTTTAAAAATAAAAGACGTATTTTTTGCCAAAAAACGTACACCTGTATTCAGGTCCAAAGTACAGGACAAATACGGAAAAAACAGGACACTTGGCAGCTATGACATGTATGTGTTTTGATAGCTGATAGACCATTAATCCTTTCCTGAGTAAACTATAGCAGAAAAGTGTTATGTATGTCTCTGTTATAGTCACTATCACTGGCCGATTTCTGCAAGTTATCATATGATGACAAAGAAACATACAAATTATTTTTGGAAACTTAAACAATAGTACATAAATGGCAACTTGTGTTTAAGAATAGACACAGCAGCCATAAGATTTTAACTGCCTCAAGTGCATTATTTTCTTCAAAAATCATTTTGAAACCATAAGTAAACCTGTCAGGGAGAAATAATGACAGACATCACTGTGTCTGGGAAGTACCACCCTGTGAGTTTGCCTGTTTTCGTAAACATGGGCAAATATGTTAACAAAAATATTCAATACATAAAAAGCAAAGTCTAAATATTTTGTTTTCAAAGATTTATCATTAAAATGCAATTATGTAGGTCACAAATGTCTGATAATGCACTGTCAAGAATTTGATCCACATGACTGAAATCCTTTACAGAATTGTGGAGGCATTCAATGTAAGTTATTGTCTATTTTTTTCCCCCATAAATTTTAAAGATATGAAAAAGTGACCAAAACTATTTTACTATAATTAAAATATAAATCAGCACTTGTTTACTAAATTGTGAATTCATATCAACATTTACATGCAAAAGAACAAAGTAATGATTATGCAATATCAGTTTTAAGAGCAAGTTTAACTCGTGTATGATGCGTCATTATGGTATTTCAAGCAAAAACGATGGTGGCAGCATGCTGTGAATTTATTTCAAAAGATATAATGAGGAGGAGTTTGATTTTTATGTCTGAACACACAAATTATGCATTAACCATTAAATTGGAAGAGGAACTTATCATTTCAACATGTGTGTGACTCAAGAAGATAGTATTTCATACAAACATCGGGGGTAGGGGTGGGGGATAGCGGCACAGAAAGGCTTCAGAAGTACCTAGAAACATAGGAAAAGTATATTTATTCTTGTATCTGAATGTTCATCCAATATTTCTATATGTGTGATTTGGATTTGGATTTTTTTAACATAGCTTTAACTATTTTTCAGTCATATCACTATGATGTCTGCAGTGTGACAGTTTATAGGGATGTCTAGCACAGGGCATCATGCCGCAGACATGTAGCATGATGTCCCACCCAGTCACATTATCCTGACACCAGGCAGACCAGTCCTAACACTAACCTCTTAATGCTGAGCGCCAAGTGAAGCAGCTATCAGTACCATTTTTAAAAGTCTTTGGTATGACTTGACCGGGGATTGAACCAACAACATCCTGCATCAAAAGTGGACGCTCTAACCACTAGGCCACCAGAGCATTCAATATATAACCACTAGGCCACCGGAGCAGTCAATATATTTCCATATAATCATACATATAATAAATATGCAAATTTCCACTTGAAATAACAAGGCAAGATTTTGCAAAAAGTGATCAAGACCATAATAAAAAACAGTGGATGGTACATGTATTTGAATGATTCCTGTGAATTTATTGGAAAAGATATGAAGATGAGCTCATTTTTCTTCAAGATTCCATTTTTATTTATTCTAGAATTCTGAAAAAAATCACCCCCTGTTGTTAAAGTATGCATTGTTGTAGATGTGTCTGTATACTTGTACATAAAATATATATGATCTTTTATGTCTAACATACTTTTACTTTATATATATATTTTAATTCAGATATGACTATTAGTAATAAATAAAGAAATCTCATCTTTAAAATGCAAACATCTTTTTGTAATTCTTACAAAAACAAAAAACATCCGTATACGTTTTGTGTACTAATAAACATAATATTATTCCTCCATCTAATATTGTGTCTCAAGTAGTTGATCAAAATGGTTAGTATACTTGCATTACTCTGACCAAGTTTCCATGCACGATTTTTCCCGGAAATTTTATTTCCCAGATGTAAAAGGAGGGAAAATGACAAAGCACCGGTTCCTTGGGACAGACGCATGCAATCTTGCAAATTTTTACCCAACTCAAAAATGCTGTTATCTAAACTGATAATATTCATTTTGAATAATGCATTTGAGAACATTAGGTACCGTAGAAAATTTTTACGAATGTTTTTTTCACGCGGTAGCACCTTACTTTGAACGCTAGTGATGCTCCCTCAAACAATGCGTGCTGATTTCTTGAAGCGCAAAACATTCAGTACAAATACTTTAATTGTACCTATATTATGAATAGCATATTTGTTTAAATAACAATATCGTATATACCATGCTGCCAGACTGAACTCCGTGGCCAGAATCGTCTGTTCTTTGCCGCTTCGTCATGTGCCCATCATAATTCGCCATTTTGCTGTTTTTTTGTTCACAAAAGCCGGTTAAATTGAAGGGAAATAACTCTTTCACTCAATTACATTAGCCTGGTTCCCTGGCTTCCAATAATTCTCCGGACGCGAAGCCAGGTAATGCACCGTCGAATGATTGATACCGGTGAAGAAATTGAAGATGGCCGGAAAATACTCTCTCAATAAAGAAATAGCATTAAAATAGTTACATCCAGCTGCATTGCCAGTGGCTTTTTCGTTGTATTAGTGAAAACTATGTCAGTCATTGAAGTACTGTTTGTTTAAAGTGTCACTATGCTGTACTGTAATTTTTAGCTATTAATAATAGTATTATGCGTAATTTCAATATCATATGTCGAGAACACAGGTGATCGACGCAAGCTTGATGTTGAAAAAAAAAACAACCCAACAATAATCTGAAGGTAAAAAATCACACAGAGGGACAAAAATATATTAGATTACCCCCATGACCCGTTCTGACAAAGAACCCTTTCTATCATACAATATAAGAGAGAAGGTACGTAATTTCCAAATACTTGGTTCCACCCATGGCCTTCGATTTCCTTCTGCTACTTCCGTCTTTAAAGTCACACGACCATACTCTATGTCAGAGCGGGTCATGGGGGTAAGCTAAGGTATTTTTTCACTCTCTATGATTTTTCCCTTCAGATTATTGTTTTTCTTCCCACAACATCACGCTCACGTCGAGCACACGTGGTCGAGAATCCCCAATTCACACGTTGCAAGCAACTGTTTGTGATGAAAGTTCAGTTTCATATGGCGAGGATTTAGATTTCATCCGTTGAATTGCCCAACATCGAGAAGCAGCCTCCTTGTTTAAAAATAACGCGGGCCGTTCACGAAAGCGACCTTTAGCGAAGAAATTCATAGTAATTATGGACCTTTGAATGGTAACTTTCAAACTGTAAATGCTTGAAATGTAATGGCGCTTCATAATTGAATACACGAATGATGTATTTTAATATTCGATATTATTTTGAATTGTTAAAGTGAACATTGAGTAATATTACTTTTAACACCAAAAACACATCGTTTCACCATATAAAAATAACAATTCTGACAAGCACAACAAAATGTCCAATCATTAACTCTTGTAACCAATACGTAATTTAGCAATTCTCTACGTATGCCATTGCAATTTCAACCACCGCCGTGTAATTCAAACGACACAGTCTAAACCCTCGATATAGAAAATATAACTTTCAACCACTTAATTCAACAGATACTTCTTAAAGACGTAAACGCGATACGTATTTTCCATTGGAATCTTACTTATTGTAACCTATTGACAAATGCTCTTCGCTAACTATATAAATGCTCTTCAAGATTTACGAGCGTCAGGGAATATTATATGAAAATTAGGATACCTCCAAATTTTTGTCACATACATGAACTGTTTTGATTTGATAGTTTAATTGACTCCAATAGGGGAGATAACTGGAAACGTATTAGCCAATGCATTACAAGAATTGAGAGAAGCAAGCAAGATTTATATACCGTTATCGTCTTTAAGGGTTAGTTATTATGCTGTAGCTCCACTATAACTCTTCCGATCATTTTAACACTTGAAAATATAAACAGTATACAGATCTTCGTTAGGAATAATGATTCTTCTTAAATAACGACTAAAGCTTTTCGCAAACTCTTCTAATGCTTTTCTGGAGCTAAGAATATTTCAGGAGCACTTCAAAAGATTTATCATAGGAATCAATGTTCGTCTTATGCCTGAAGAGTTTCGAGGAAACATGTCAACTGACCGGATATCCGAAGAGAACTGGAAGACTTTTGTAAGATTTACCAAAGGGCATTTGGGGATTCCTTTTGCACTGCTGTAATTCTTCGAGTGCATATAGCTATTGAACATGCAAACTATATGCATATCTTCCTTTTTAATTTTACTTATTGAAATCTATTGGTAAATGCTCTTCGCTAATTTTTTAAATGCTATTTAAGATCTACGAGCGTTAGGGAATTTTGGAAGAAAATTAGGATAAGTCCTAACGTTTGTCACATAATTAATCTGTTTTTACTTGATATTTCAACTGACTCCAATAGAGGAGAACACTGGAAAAGTATTAGCCATTATGTTACAAGAAATAAGTAAGGCAAGCAAAATTTCTATATCTTTATCGTCTTTAATGATTAGAGATTATTCTGTAGGTCCACTATAACTCTTACAATCCCTTTAACACTTGAAAATGTTAACGGGATACAGATCTTCCTTAGGAATACAAATTCTTCTTAAATGACAACTAAAGCTCCTCGCAAACTGTTCCAATGCTCTTCTGGGATTAAAAGCATTTCAAAAGCATTTCAATAGCATTTCAAAAGCTTTAGCATAGGAACCAACGTTCGTCTTATGCCTGAAGAGTTTTGTTTTAGGTAATATGTCAACTGACCCGATTTGGGAAGAGAATTGTAAGACTTTTGTAAGATTTAGTAAAGAGCATTTCGGGATTGGTGTTGCTCTTCTATAAATCTTCCAGTGCATTTATCTCGTGAAGACGTAATAGCCAAACACATCTTCCTTGGGAATCTTACTTCTTGTTACCTATTGGCAAATACTCTTCTATAACTATATAAATGCTCTTCAAAATTTACGAGTGTAAGCTAAATTTTGGAAGAAAATTAGGAAAAGTTGAAACTTTTGTCACATACCTGAACTGTTTTGATTTGATATTTCATCTGACTCCAATAGGGGCGATAATGGGAAACGTACACGTATTTAGCTAAGCATGCAAGATTTATATACCGTTATCGTCTTTAAGGGTTAGTTATTATGCTGTAGCCCCACTAGAACTCTTCCAATCATTTTAACACTTGAAACTATAAACGATATATAGAACTTCGTTTGGATTAGTAATTCTTCTTAAACTACGACTCTTCCAATGTCCTTCTGGGATTAAGATCATTTCAAGAGCAAGTCAAAAGCTTTAGCATAGGAACCAACGTTCGTCTTATGCCTGAAGATTTTGAGGTAATATGTCAACTGACCGGTTTTGCGAAGATATTTGGAAGACTTTTGTAAGAATTACCAAAGGTCATTTGGGGATCGCGTTTGCTCTGCTGTAATTCTTCCAGTGCATTTAGCTCTTGAACACGTAACTAGATACATATTTTCCTTTTTAATCTTACTAGTTGTAATCTTTTGGCTAATGCTCTTCGCCAACTATACAAATGCTAATCAAGATTTACGAGCGTTAGGGAATTTCGGAAGAAAATTAGGATAAGTTCTAACGTTGTTACATAAATGATCTATACTGATTTGATGTTTCAACTGACTCCAGTTGGGGAGATCATTGAAAACATATTAGCCAATACCTTGCATGAATTAAGTGAATCAAGCAAGTATTATATACCGTAGTCGTCTTATAAGGGTTAGTTATTATGTAGTAGCTCCATGAGTAGTAAGGGGGGACACCCTACGTACAATGGGAATTAGCATTACAGAGACCCCTGGGACACTCTACGTACAATGGAAATTTAACATGGCGAAAAATCGTGGGACACTCTACGTACAAGGGGAATTTAACATGGGAATAAATCGTGGGTCACTCTACGTACAAGGGGAATTTAACATGGGGAATAGAGTTTGGGCTTGTTTAGGGACAAGGGGAATGGAACATGGGATTTTTTTTTAAAAATTTTTTTTAAAAAAAAGGGGTAGGCAATTGAAAGGCTATCTCTTTTCGAGAAATATGGCTGGCTCTGAAAAGGGCCTTTGGGTTTATGTTAATGTATTCATTAACATAAATGGCACCGCATTGGTCTTCTTCTTGTCCTTAGGCTGCGTCTCACTGTTGGCCCGTAAATTAGCACTCTTTTCAGGCATCCTTGTCTTTCAACGTAGATCCTACGTATCCACAGGCTGGTGTTTGTCCTGTGGACAATGGTCCACTTCGATCGGACATACATGAGCATGTCCGTCCTGAACATCATCGTTGACACAAGCGTTGAAGAGTGCACATCGGTCCACATGTTGAGGCGCCGAGAACAGGTGAATCAATGCAGTGAACTGCGCTTATTTATCGGTACAGGAAGGATTGAAACGGATTGAGTTCATTCACCAATCCGAACACGCGTTACAAAATTCAGTCAGCCCGCATCCAATCCGAAGAGAGCAGTCTGTGACGTCACGTAGTCTATATAGATTCGCTAGCGCTTGTGTGCAGTCAATCTATGCGACAGTGATTCAACATGACGGAAATTCAGAAAACGATCCATTGGGGTGCACCAACAGGGGAGACTGTCCAAGGGAACCCGGACTTACTTTCAGAAGAGGTGAATTGGGATTTTGTGGATTTTCTCTCCTCGCAAGAATTTGTTCCGGAACCTTCGTTACCTTCTTCATTACCGCAAGTGGAGAATTTTAGACAGAGACAGAAAGAAGAATTGGAGAAATTTATACAACGACAAAAGGAAGCGGAACAAGCTTTTCTCCTACAGCAACAGCAGCAAGAAGAAGAGGTAAGAAAAAAACAACAGCAACAACAGCAAGAAGAAGTAGCAGCAGCAAAGAAACAAGAGGGTGAAAATCAAACGGTCACGGTACTGTTGGACATTTTAGCGGAGTTAAGAAGTCTGAAACAAATGTATCAGACTTCTTTATCACGACCGAAGAGAATACGACCTTCCCGAGCTAAACACGTCAACCCTGTGACTAAGCCTACGGTACCACCCTTAGTGATTTCAACCCAATCATCATCATCAACATTACGCAGTCCAGAAGTAGGCCTTGGCCGTGGCAAGGGCTTAAGGCAGTTAAAGTTGATTGCTTAAACTCACCCCTGCACCATCAAGAAAAAAGGCCCTTTTCAGGGCCACCCACATTTCTCGAAAAGAAATACAATTTCAATTTGCCAATAACTCAAACCCCCCCACCCATTTTACCCTTATAGTACGTTTCTGTGTATGAGTGCGTGAGTGTAGCTTCTTATTTTAAAATCACAACTCAAAGACACTTACCTTGTATCATTCATTTATTCTTTTCTCCATTTTTTACAATCCAATTCACAATTCACAACAGAACACTTTAATTAAAAGTTCATTGACTTCTTCTTTCTCCTTGTTTAGTCTCTCTGTTTTTTGAATTTCTTCACCGTCTTTTCCTCTTCTTTCTCCTCATTTTCTTCCCTTCTTCTTTTCTTCTCCTGTTTCTTTGCTTCATTTAAATAGAATTGTCTTCTTTCTTCCTCTTCTTCCTCTGAAGAATCCCTCTCTTCCTCTGAAGAATCCCTCTCTTCTTCTGAAGAATTCCTCTTTTTTTCTGATTCCTCTTGTTTCTTTTTTGGGCAATCTGGAGACCAATGTCCTTTTTCTTTACAATAATAACAAGTATCTTTACTTTTGTCCTTTTTAGCCCCTGTTTTTTTTTTCTTTTTTGACGGTCTGGACACTCTGAAGACCAATGCCCTTTCTCCTGACAGATATAGCAAGTATCTTGACTTTTATCTCGAAAGGAAGGAGAGTACTCCGTCGGCTGGTCTGAAGAGAATTTTCTAATGACCCCTCGCAAAGCTCTGACGAAACGTTCGATTTGGTTAGTCTCTTCCATCGTTGTGCTCGGCTTGAGAGTGAAATGAATAGTGAAAGGACAAGACACGCACCCTTTTATATACGCTGGTCTGCCATGACTATAAATTAGTTTATGGTGTTTACACTTGAGTCATTTGACGTTTTGCACTCAAGATGAAACGATCCCATTCATTCGAGAAGAAAGAAGAAGAAGAAAGTAAGAGGCAGAAACGTGATCTATCGCCTCGTACCAGAAACGTGATCTATCGCCTCGTATCACTGGCACAAATTCATGCCAGTGATTTTGAAGAGGACATGAGTGAACCAGAATTTGAAACCTCTAAACCAAGTTCGTCACCCTTAGTCAACCCTGAAAAATACTATTCCATTCGAGAGACGGAAAAGCGCTCCTCTAGAAAATTTAGAACCACGGCTTACGCCTACACGGTGAAGTTTAAAGATTTCAAGGCCGACGTACCCTTGGAGAAAGCAAAAGGGTTCATCACCGAGATGTGGGATTCTTTGCTCACCTCACTCAAGCGACAATGTCAACCCAAAGAAGACGATCGCTTGACACTATCCATAGATCACGACGGTTTGAAATCCCCCGTTTGGATCGAGTTTAGCAGACCCGCAGAACTGACCCCTTCCAAAATCATGGACAAGATTCAACACGTACAACAATCTAATGACCAGTTTGACATCACCGATGGTAAAGCCACACTGAAAATGACTCACGTCTCTCTTTCTCAAGGGACAGGACGCAAAAAGATGTTATTGGTGGACGACCTTTGCAACACCAAAACAAGTCTCGTCCGAATTAACAACCCTCAAGACCAGATGTGTTTAGCTCGAGCCATCGTGGTGGGACGAACCTATGCCAACAAGAACGACACGGTAGAATGGAAAAGAACCTGGAACACTATTCAACGATCCGATCGAGCCAAACAACGAAACGAAGCAGAACTCCTGTTACAACAAGCCGGACTGTCCAAAGACACACCCTGTGGCATTCCTGAGATGCAAAAATTGCAAGATGCCCTAGCTCCACGATACACCTTGAAAGTGCACCCTCAAGAAGTGCGTGGGTCTCTGTTGTTTCGAGGCCAAGACTTTAAGGACGGAAAATACATTCACCTTTATCATCACGATGACCATTTCGATACCATTACCAGTATCACTGCATTCCTGCGATACGGTTATTATTGTGAGAAATGTGACTATGGTTATAACAATCGAGAGCAACACAAACATTGCGGATGGAAATGCCCAGGATGTTTGGCCTCTCCACCCTGTCTGAGCGAAGAACCAGTGCCTTGTTCAACTTGTCAGCGCACGTTTGTCAGTCCTACCTGTTACCAACAACATCTGAAAACACAAGGTTCACAGAAGAAATGTGCTTGTCAACTCCTGAGATTGTGCTCTACGTGTGAACAAGTCATACGTACCAATAAGGCCAAGGCACACGTATGTCGAGGAAAGAAAAAATGTCACATTTGTCACCACATCGTGGACTTGGAACACCAATGCTACGTGCAAAAATACCAACCCCCACCAAAGAAAGAGGACGGTCACAAGAAGAAAGGCAATTTCATCTTTTTCGATTTCGAATGCATGCAAGAGACCGGCATTCACATTCCTAATTTTTGCGTGGCTCATCGAGCGTGCGAGAAGTGCATTCAAGAACCTATCTTCAGTCATTGCCCTCACTGCAGCAAGATTCCCGGAGGGCGTGAAAAAATCTTTCGGGGACCAAACACGTTAGCCGATTTTGCCCAATGGGTCTTAGACTCCATCGACAAGACGTGGAGCCAAGAGGACATCGAACGTTACGGAGATTGTCATCGCCATGCCACAGTGATGGCTCACAATTTCTCCGGATACGATGGACAGTTTCTTTTGAGATACTATACGGAACAAGGCACCGAACGTCCTAAAGTGACTTTGAACAGAGCTAAAATCATTTTCATGCAAGTGGGACATGTGCAGTTTAAAGATTCGATGAGTTACTTGGCCATGCCTTTGAGTCGAATGCCTAAAACGTTTGGAATGACAGAAATGGCTAAAGGGTACTTTCCACACTTTTTCAATACGGAAGCCAATCAACATGCCGTTCTACCCCATTTGCCTGAGGCTCACTATTACGACCCCGACAACACGCGTACCGAGCAACGAGAAGCTTTCTACGCTTGGTACCAGGCTCACGCCTCGGACCCTTTCGACTTTCAGGAAGAAATGTTAAAGTATTGTCGTTCCGACGTGGACATTTTACGACGTTGCTGTGGAAAATTTCGAGAACTGTTCATGGAACACGGAGGGGTCGATCCTTTGAAAGAAGCTTGCACCATTGCCAAAGCGTGTTCCTTAGTGTACAGACAACGATTCATGCCTGAAAACACCGTGGCTGTCATCAGTCCTCAAACGACCAACTATGTCAAGCGTCAATACTCGGTCAAAGCCCTACGCTGGTTACATTACTTGTGCGACAAGGAAGGCAAATGGATTCAGCATGCCCGCAACGGAGGAGGCGAAAAGACCATCGGAACGTATTCGGTCGATGGCTGGGACTTAGAAAACCCCAAGATCGTGTACGAGTTTAACGGTTGCTTATTTCACGGATGTCCCGTCTGCTACCCTGACCGTGACACTAAAAATCAGTTTTTACAACGGACCATGGAAGACCTGTACCAGGACACTTGTCAGCGACGCTTGAAGTTAGAACAGCAAGGATACCAAGTGGTGGAAATGTGGGAACACGAGTACGATCACCGTTTGAAAACCGATTCCGAGTTTAAACGTCTCGTGGAAAGTTACCAGTTCATGGACCCGCTGAACCCGAGGGATAGTTTGTACGGAGGAAGGACCAATGCCACCTGTTTGGTGTACCAAGCCGACGAAGAGAAAGGAGAAGAAATGAAATACTTGGACGTGTGTTCGCTGTATCCCTACGTGTGCAAATATTGTCGCTTTCCTGTAGGGCACCCGCAATTGCTGACGGAACACATCGACCTGAAAAACATTCGACAATACGAAGGCTTGATCAAGTGTAAAGTTTTGCCTCCCACGAACCTATACCATCCCGTCTTACCTCACCATTGTCAAGGCAAGCTGATGTTTCCCTTGTGCCGTACTTGTGCCGAAACGTGCAACCAAGACCAACCTTGTCAGCATACCCAGGAAGAACGTGCCTTGACGGGAACCTGGGTCAGCGTAGAATTGTTCAAAGCTCTGGACATGGGATACCAACTGTTAGAAGTGTACGAAATTTGCCACTTTCCCAAGACACAACAATACCACAAGGGTGACCCTACTCAGAAAGGCATTTTTGCTGACTACGTGGATGCCTTTCTGAAACTGAAGCAAGAAGCCAGCGGCTATCCTTCCTGGTGTCACACTCCCGAAGACCAAATAAAATTCAAAGAGAAATACTATGAACAAGAAGGCATCTCTTTAGACCACATCGAGAAAAACGAAGGCAGGCGATCGTTTGCCAAAGTGATGTTAAATTGCTTGTGGGGTAAAATGGCACAACGACCGTGTTTACCCAAGACGGAATATTTGACAGAACCTTCCCGCTACTTCCAGATGATTCACGACAAAACCAAATACATGAAACACGTGGACGTCGTTCGAGAGGATTTGATCTTGGTCAATTACGAAGAAGATCTGGACTTTGTACAAGACGACCCTTTTGGAAATGTCATCATTGCGGCTTACGTGACAGCCCATGCTCGCTTAAAATTGTACGAAGCTTTAGAACTGTTAGAAGAACGCGTCCTGTACTTTGACACGGACAGTTGCATTTACATCCATCACCCGATTCAACATCACCCTGACATCGAAGGAGACCGTTTAGGAGTCTGGACAGATTCTAAGTTTCGTCAGTGGTGGTCCCAAAAATTACGGCTACGAATACCGTGACGAACAAGGAGAAGTGCACACGACATGCAAAGTGAAAGGACTGACTCTGAATCATCGTACCAGTCGAGTGGTCAACTTTGGGGTATTGAAAGAAGCCTTGCAATCGGGAGAGGATGGAAACTTTAAAGTGACCACCTACCAGCCGAACAAGATTTTACGTTTACCCACTCACCACATCGTCAGTCGACCCTTGGAAAAAGTCTATCAAATCGTGTATCAGAAGCGAGTGCGACTACCCAACCACTTTACTTTGCCGTATGGACACGTTGGTATAAAACATTGGTTGTAAGAGGATAGTCACACACTAGAAGGATCACTTCGCCACAGCAAGAATCCAGTGAGAAACCCGATGAGAACTCCAAGTTCAAACCCTACCATTTTCCAGTCTTCTTACCTGACTATTGTGATTGTGCCCGTCGATTGGACACGTTTCAGAAATGGCCTACGGATAGGGAAGGATTACCTTCTTCACATGTTTTAGCTAGAACAGGATTTGTCTACTTGGGACCTGAGTCAGGATTGGGATACGAGGTACAGTGTTTCGCTTGCGGACTGAAGTTACGAATGGATCTATGTATCTATAAAGATTCAGCTATTCTGGAACATACTCGATGGTGTCCGCATTGCCCTTACCTTTCTTTGGCCTTTCCACCCATCACACTACGGTACAATGTTGACGGTACCTTAGAGACGGTACCTTCCGAAACAAGACATAAAAAACGTAAAAAAGGAAAGATGTACAAGCTGGAGACTGCATTGCGACTAGTATAAAAAGGGGCTATGGTCAAGATCGATAGTTCATTGTGACTACCAAGACCGAGCAAACAAGATGAATACTTTCAGAGAAACACAGAACAAGTTGTTTAGAAAGGCACAATTCAAGTGTGAGGCTTCGGAAGTGGAATGCGATTGTGAGCCTTGCGATGGGTACGATGCTGTACGTTGTGACCTGAGCGATGCCGTAAAGCATCATGGGAACTTTAGTGTCCCTACCCCTATCATGGAAAGTGATGCTGTGCGTGTCAAACCTGAGGGATGCGAAAGTGATGCCGCTCGTCCTCTTGGACATTTTACTGGGTTTCGTTTTAAAAGGGAATGTTCACCTTCACGTCTACCCCCTTACGGATGTCATCCAGCCCTGAGCAAACTCCTGTTCATGTCACCCAACCCTCATCGAAACGAACCTGTGAAAGACGAATATTCGTTTCCTGTGCGTTTGTCGGAATACTGCGACTTTGAAAATCGTCTTCAATCGTTCAAAGGAAAATGGCCTAAGTATCTGGGAGGACCGACCCCCGAAGAATTAGCCAGAGCCGGATTTTTCTACTTGGGCGAAGGAGATAAAGTCAAGTGCTTCAGTTGCGGTGTGTCACTTCACCACTGGGAACCGCAAGATTCGGCCTACGTAGAACATGCTCGATGGTCACCGAATTGTCATTACTTACCCTTAGTGGGACCGAGACATTGAAGTAACTTACCATGTCGTTGACGAAGAAGAAACCAGATTGGCTAGGAGTCAAATGTTGGACATCACCGAGACCAGTATTTAAACTTCATTTCAAAAACGATATTGAATCATTACCTAACGAACTGCAAGAGAAGATTTACAAGGAAGTTTGGCAGGGGTTTGCCAGAGTGAAATCTCAATGGGTCACTGTAGAACTTTTGTGTCGAGAAATTCATAAGAGGAAAGTGAAAAAAGTCAACCAGTGTGTTAGATTTCTTTGGGTCAAGGCTGCATTCATCCTATTATATCGTTTTAGACCGTTTACATCAAAAGAGTTCAGTGACATTCTTGGACGTTACCCTGAATGGCAGTGGTCAGAAATTACTCACTATGTGGATTACTTTTGTGAATTGTACGGACTGACCTATTCATGAATACTTTACAAAAGAACATTCGTGCTTTGCCTGTGGAATTGAGAGAAAGGATTTACCGAGAACTGGTCAAAATACAAGTGAAACGCAAACTCGAAGTGATTGAACCGTTTTTAAATTATGCTCTGTTCCAAAGTACAAGAAGACTGATTATGAGTGGATATTACATCAGGCACAAAGTTAAACGAGGCTATTGGACACCACCCAACGATTCCAAAAACAGTGTATATACTTATGGATACTTTACAAGAGAACATTTTGGGCTTGCCTGAGGAGTTGAGAGAAAGGATTTACCGAGAGCTGGTGAAAATACAAGTGAAACGTAAAGAACAATTGCATCCGTTACGTCACCAGATCTTTAACAACTGGTACCTGAATGGTATAAGAGAACTGATTCGTCAGAAATTCTTTCAATGGTCAGACATTGTTCAACACTTTGAGGTCGCTAATGATCGACATGTTCATAATTATGGTTACTTCGAGATTCACCTAGTGCAACGCATTGAGGAAGACAAGTTAAAGGATTACCAACATATTTTACGTGGAATCTACTTAGAGGAAGAGGAAACACCTAAACGAACTCTGACGTTTCGGTTACAGTATGCAAGATTTAGATTCCCTACTGGAGAACGAAGATCTCTGGCTAGAAAGTACGTGTATTGCATCCGAAAAAAAGAGAATATAAAAACAGGCTGCCATGCCACGGTTTATGTCACATGTCATCCAACAGATTCCGTGGAAGGAACTCAATGACCATATTCAAACCGTGGATCATTACCATCAATTATTACAAGAACTGTATCCATTCAATTTGGGACGACAAGTGGTGTGTGTCTCAGTGACTTGTTTTCTGGGATTTCGTTTACCAGCCGATTCTTTCTGGACTCTTTACGATCAGTACTTACCACCTCAATGGCCTTAAATGGTCACGAAAAACTCCTTTTGCTCAAAGCCTTGCGGTTTCATCTGGATACTTCTCGACCTCAACGGGAAAAAAAGATTCGTCAACTTTTAGCTACCCAAGACGTGTATGACGATGTGTGTGTAGCTGTGACTTACATCCCCATTGGACAGATGTCCGTGCCTGGAAAGAATGGGGTTTTGAGGCTTGGACCCAAGAAGTGGCCCAGTATGCACGAGAGTTGTTCAAGGAAAAAAGTTACTTTTCAACCCGTGTTAGTGACGGTGCCAGAAGAACCCGTCACCCAGGACGGGACTGTCGTGGACAGGCCTGAAAGACCCTTTCGGGAGGACACTTGTGTGACCTTACCCCCTACTATAGAACTGGTTAGAACATTACCCAAAACATGTTGTTGTACAGACACTTGTGTTTATTCCACGTTCGTGGTTATCATGTGCCTTTTATCCTTGTACTTAAGCCTTTGGCTTTTATGTATTTTTGTCTTTCGTATTCATGTTTGAAAAAAAAACATTCAATAAACGTGTTCTGAAAAAGTATATAAACTCTTATCTTGTTTGTTTTCGTGTCACAAGTGACATTTCTCACACCATGGCTACCTCTACTGTCTCTGCTCCCTCTTCCTCTACTGTCAAAGTCATCGACGAACACTTAGATCGTGCCAGTTGGGAGGCTTTGTATCTTCGCCATCCCTTTCACATGCTCATTGCTGGACCTAGCGGTTCAGGCAAAACCGAATTCGTCAAACGATTGATCGAACATAAACATCATTTGATCGATCGGCCACCTCAACGGATCGTGTGGTGTTACAAAGAGTGGCAATCGGCGTACAGCCTCTTGCGAGAAAGTCAAGGCGATTCCATCGTGTTTGTGGAAGGCATTCCTAAAGAAGACGACGGCATCGTCTCTGACTCCCGTCAAACCCATTTGGTCATTTTCGACGACATGTTAGGAGAAGACGAAGAAGAAATTAAATTGTGGTTCACGCGCAAAGGGCATCACCGTAATGCCAGTGTCGTTTACATCACCCAAAATTTGTTTCAACAAAGTAAAGCCCATCGCACCATCAGTCTCAATGCGCTTTACGTGGTCTTGTTTAAAAGCCCTCGAGATAAATCGCAAGTGCAAGTCTTAGCCAAACAGTTAGGAACGCCTTGGCTGACTCAGGCGTACGACGATGCCACTCAAACTCCACACGCCTATTTACTCGTCGATTTGAAACCTACGACCCCCGAGGATTTGCGATTTCGTACCCACTTGTTTCACCACTGGTGCCAAGACGGAGGGCCTGTCCTGTACACGTCTCCGTCCTCGACTTCATTTCACTCCCCATCAAAAAATCTATAAAAACCTCAGACCCTTTTTCGTCTGTCTCACACAGTGTGAACATGACATCCCTTCAGTCGCATCTTCCCGTCAAATTGATTCGTGCCTTGTATGGCATCAGTCGAGAAAAAAATCCACAAACACGAGCTCGTGTCTTAGAAGCTAGTCTCAAAGAAGTCTTACGATGGTTCACGGTGACGGCACGTCAATTACTCCAAGGAATCATTCAGATTCCTCATCAAACCAAACGCTTTTTCGATCGAAACAAAGTCGCTTTGGTCCAACTTGCCGATCCCCGCATCGACACTCAAACCAAAAAACAAATCATTTTGAAACCTGGAGGGAGCGGTACTCTAGGAGGGGTCATCATTCGCTCACTCTTAAGATGGGATCCTAATGCCCCCAAAGTTATCCCCAAGACAAAAGTCCAACGAAGTCCCAAGAAGAAAAAGAAAAAGACCAGGTCCCCAAGGAGAACTTCTCCAGTGGCAGGACCCTCCTCTGACCAGACACCACCACCACCACCCCGGAAAAAGAAAAGAAGCCCCCAGAAAAAGAAACAGAAAAAAAGTCCCCAGAAAAAGAAAAGCCCACAGAAGAAAACTAGTCGCAAGAGAGGCACTTCGGCCAGGACGCAACCTTACACTCGCAAACCACGACCTGCAACAGCGGTGACTGCGTCTCCGGCAGCCTCACGTTTATCCACTTCTCCGTTGATGACACCCAGAACTGAAGAGTACTTGGTGACGTTGATCACACCAAGAACTTCTCCGTTGATGACCCCCAAAAGAACTTCCCCAGTGGCAGGACCCTCCAATTTAGCGGCAGTGGCTGCTGCTCACAAAGTACCTTCTCCCAAAATCAAAGTCCAAGAAAGATCGGGCATGTTACAAAGCTTACTGGATTTGTCCAAGCAAGAACTGGCTCGATTTAGTCCGTTACGTACCCCTGCACGACGTGTCATGCCTGTCCTCAAACTGATACGACGTAAAGACAATCAGTGGCGACGCGTTCCAGTATAAAAAAGGCCTGTGACCAAGTAGGGGTATCAGTGAACTTGTAAAAGATGTCACCTCCAAGAAGCCAAAAAAGAAAGAGACAAAGGCAGACGCGTCATCCGACAAAGCGCTTAGCCAAGCATCGACATTACCCTAAGAAAAGACACAGTCGTTCCAAGAAAAAGAGGCGTCAACAAAGGGGAGGATTCCTTGGCGATTTTGGGAAAAACATTGTCACCTTTATGACAAAGCGATAGTCCCAAAAAAAAGATAAAAGGGTGTGTGTTAAGTCATCGACGTTAGTGTCTGTTTGGTGAATGTCCCGGAACCCACAAGCAAAGATGTCACCCTCCAGAAAACCCCAAGGAAAGAAAAGGAAAGGACTGCCACCACGTTTAGCTAAACATGGGGACATGTTATCTGTCCTGTCCAAAGCTTCTCCACCCCTACGAAAAAAACTCATTCAAACGGCCTCCAAAGAGGTCATCGATACCGTGTGCGAATGTTGTTTGAACGTTTTGAAAGGCACGATCCCTTTGTCCAAACACCAGAAACAATGCTTAGGCAAACATCGTCACGTTCTTCGGAAAATGGTTCGAAAGAAAATTCCCATTCGTCAAAAAAAGAAGATGTTGCTCCAACGTGGAGGCATTTTGCCTCTCTTGTTAGGCCCCATACTGAAAGGAGTCTTGGGAACCATGTTGGGAGGACTGGTGGGAGCAAGATAAAAAGACCCTCGGAAGTCCCAAGATCTCAGAATCGACCCCTGACAACCCCATGGAAGGACGAAAACTAGCTTTAGTGCCTTACAAACGATGGATGGAATACCATCGGTGGCAAGAACAACGCACCCCGCATTTACCTCCCAATCCCAATTTGAGCGAAATGTCCCAGTTACAACACGAATTGCAGTCCTTGATGGATCGCCAAGATTTGTCCGAAACAGAAAAATCGCAAAAGTACGGTCAACTCTTGCAACGACTGCAACTCTTTCACCAGAAAGCTTTAGACGAAACAGCTCTACCCACTTTGAAAGATTTTAAGACCTTGATGAAAAGTCCAGCACCATCACCAGTACCAGTACCAGTACCACCAGTACCCGTGACCAAGACAGAAAAAGGAAAAGAAGAAGAAGAAGAAGGGTTTCAAACTCCACCAGAAAAAGTACGCAAGTTAACAATACCACCTACCTCCAGAATTGGATGGATTAAAAAGATGATGGCCACCCCTTCTTCATCACAAGAGAAAAAGAAAGTGAAGACAGAAGTGAAGACAGAAGTGAAACAAGAACCGATATCCCCCGCTCAGACATCATCCTCCTCTTCAACACTTATTGCTGGTCGCACACGCAAAGCATTGCAATCCAAGAAAATACCCCAAGAGAAAAAGAGTAGTCTCTTCCAAGAGTGGGTGCCTTATTAACACACCAACAAAGACAAAAAAAATGGAAAAAGTCTTAGCCAGCATTTACTACGATCCCTCGCATCCTGCAGGTTACGCAGGAGTTCAAAAATTGTATCGTGCTGCCAAAACTCGACTGAAAAGTCTCCGTTTACCTCAAGTGCAACGATGGTTACAAGAACAAGCTACCTACACTTTACACAAACCCATTCGACGCAAGTTTGCCAGAAGTCGCACCCGAGTGGAAGGCATCGATCATCAATGGCAAGCCGATTTAGCCGATGTCTCTCATTTGGCCAGCTACAATCGTGGCTACAAATATTTGTTTTGTGTCATCAACGTCTTTTCCAAATTTGCCTGGGTCGTGCCCTTGACTTCCAAATCGAGCAGCGAGTTAGTGCGAGCCCTGCAACGGGTGTTGAAACAAAGCGGTCGTCACCCTCTTCGATGGCAAACGGACAAAGGCACCGAATTTCTGAACCAAGCTTTCCAAAAAGAATTAAAGAAACGTGACATTCATTTTTTTACCACCGAGAATCCCGAAACCAAAGCCAGCATCGTGGAACGTTTTCAACGCACTTTGAAAGAACGTATGTGGAAATATTTTACGCATCACCACACTCTGAAGTACATCGACATCTTACCGCACCTGGTACAAGCGTACAACCAATCTTACCATCGAAGCATCGGACGTGCCCCGCAAGACGTGACTCCCGAGAACGAAGTGTTGGTGTTTGAGCGTCTGTTTGGTACGTCCCCGACGAGGGCTTTCCCCAAGAAAAGTGGAGAGTTGGCCGTAGGAGATTGGGTGCGCATTGGCAAAACCAAACGCACTTTCGACAAAGGTTACTTACCTAACTGGAAGACCGAACTGTTTCGCGTCACTGGACGAGTGCATGACCGTCATCCTGCCGTCTATAAATTGGAAGACATGAACGGAGAAGTGCTCAAAGGAACGTTTTATTTGCCCGAGTTACAACGTGTCACCAAAAAAGAAGACGACGTGTACGACATCGAAAGCATTCTCGAACGCAGAACCCGTAAAGTGGGCAAACGACGTGTCAAAGAAGTCAAAGTACGTTGGAAAGGATATCCGCCCAGTTTCGATTCTTGGATCGACGCTTCGCAAGTCATCGACTATAAAAAGAAGTGACCATCATGCCCTTTCACACATCAGACGCAGCTACGTTTCTTCACCTAGTTCTTCTGTGCAAGATTTACAAAAACAACCCTTGTGGGTGTGGTGTGGAGAACGTGTGCCTTAAACGCAAATCGTCTTTTTCTGCCAAATCATCGTGGTGTATTGTGTCATCGGGGCAGCCATCGCCAATTTGAGTTTGCAACAAGGAGACAAAAAATTGTGGACCATTTTATTGAGCAGCTGCATCGGTTACCTGCTTCCCAATCCCTCCCTGAAATTCTCCTCGAACGGGAACCTTGTGTCCAGTGCCAGTGTCAGTCACCACTCCAACAACAGCGACATTCAGAACCCCATTTTAGACGGAGACACGCCTCTGACGTCCAGTAATATCCCCTCGGAGAGCCACAGAACTCTGGAATTATGAGTCACCAAAACCAATTTTACTTAACCTTACCCAGTGACAGTTCCATGGAGGTGTTTCCCAACAACACGTTGTGCTGTTACACGGCCAAATTACCTCAAGCCATCCCCTTAGATCACGAAGCCCATTGGGAAGTGGCTTTAGTAGAAATGATTCACCCGACCCAAGTCCTCAATGTCCTTCCCAATCAAAATTTTTTTACGGTGCAAGTTCATGACGTGCAAATGCAACAGTGGATGGATACCCATAGCAAATATGACAAGAAAGCCCGTAACAAAGAAAATCCAAACTGGACCGACTATCACTTGTTCATTCCCCCAGGTTATTATTTTAGTGGTCAACATTTGGTCAGCACCATAGCCACCAGGTTTAATGGTGTGTTTCTGAAAGCTTTGGAGCATGCCAAAAAAAGTGTCACCCTAGAGTACCGCAAAACAGCTCGTCGCTTCCTGATGAAATTTCCTGAGGGGTCTAAAATAATATCTTTCTTATTTTGTCCTGAATTGTTTGACATGTTGGGCGGTGACATGAACCTAAGGAAGATAGCAGAACAACAAAAAAACGAATCATCAGTCATTTCTGACAACGAGACATTTGCCAAGTATTTTCGTACCCCAGTAGAACTGAACCAAGGACTGAATTTGATGTTTGTGTACTCCGATGTGGTGGAGTACAACGTGGTGGGACACACCTCCGTACCGTTACTGCGTGTCATTCCTTTCAAAGTGGATTCTGCCACGAACGCTGACGAGGAAGGTGGAAACACTTACCACGTTCACCGCGAATTTGTACATCCTCACTATTTGCCTCTCAGCAAGTCTTATTTGGACACGGTCAACATTACTAAGAAGGAGATTTGGGACAAAATATTTCATTCACCAAAGGAAAAGTCACGGTGAAACTCCATTTTCGAAAACGGTTCTCTCACGACTCGTAAGTAAGTCATGTATCCAGTGTACCGAGGGGATGCTCGACAGCGAGGACACGGTTTAGGAGACATGTTAAAATCAGCCTTTCGTTCGGTGGACCCGGTGTTGAAACCGATGGTGACACGCGGATTGCACGCCTTGAAAGATGCGGCACTGACGCAAGGCAAAGAATTTCTCCAAAATGTCATCATCGACAAACAAAACCTAAAGAAGCCTTCATGAGGGCTGGCAAAAATGTCTTGATGCAAACGGGCAAAGACATTTTAGGCCGACGAGACACACCTATAAATGCCCTGCACGCTACCGAGTCAGGCATTCAGCAAGGACAAGGCAGAAAGAGACGACGAAGAAAACACCCTTTCACCAGACTTCAAGCGAGAAAGGCCAAGAAAAGAAGAACCGTTCGAGACTTAGACGTTTTCGATTATTGAGAAAGAACAGAACAAAATGATGCACCGAGAGTCTTGCGCCTGTTCCATGAAGGAACTGGATCTGTTTGCCATGCCCCCCACCATGATGACCATGCAAGAATCCCAATGGGTGGAATTTCACCCCGTCTCCTCATTGACCGATTCCGCTCCCATCGAGTTTGAAATCAAAGGACAGCCCGAAGATTACATCGATCTGAATAGCAGTTACTTGTACTTGAAGTCAAAGTTCAAGATAAGACTGGAAGTGATATAGACGGTAACGAGAAAGTAGCTCCCGTCAACAATTTCATGCATTCCTTGTTCAGTGGAGTGGACTTGTACTTGAATAACAAACTGGTCAGTATCAGCATGGATACTTACCCTTACCGTGCCTACCTGGAAAATCTCTTGACGTACGGAATAGACGCCAAGAACACTCATCTCAATGCCTGCGTGCTATGGGAACCTGACGAAGCGGGCGAATTTAATGAAAAAGAGCTTGAACCTGACCCCAAATCAAAAACAACCACCAATGAGGGATTTGTAGAACGAAGAAAGAGAATCCTTGGACCCAACCAAAGTTTAGAACTGATGGATCGTTTACATCTGGACATGTGGTTGCAAGAAAAGTATTTGCTGAACGGGGTGAATGTCCGCCTGAGACTGAATCGTAGCAGTGCCGCTTTCCATTTGTTGGCTGATGCTGATGCTACTAGTGGTGGCAATCCCAAAACCAAAATCGAGGAGGCCAGACTCTACGTACGCCGTGTGGAAGTGTTACCTAAAGTGGGAAACGACATCAGTCAGACGTTGAGCAGAACGACCGCCAAGTATCCCATACGACGCGTGGAAGTGAAAACCTTCACCATTCCTATGGGACAGCGATCCATGATCGAAGATCATCTGTTCCAAGGACAGTTACCCAAACGTTTAATCCTTGGTATGGTCGAGAATGAAGCCTTCAACGGAGCCTTCCTTAAAAATCCTTTCAACTTTCATCATTACAAAGTGTCCAAGATTGAAGTCAGTCGCGATGGCAAGACCTTGTGTACCCGACCTTTCGAACCCGACTTTGACAAGAAGAATTACTTGAGGTCGTACTTGTCCCTGTACGAAGCCACGGGACAGTTAGGAACCAACACCAGTCACGGCATTACGTACGACGATTATGACGGAGGCTATGCTTTGTGGGCTTTCGATATCACTCCAGACCAAGGCAGCGACGAGGGACATTTCCACCCTATAAAATCCGGCCAGATTCGTGTGGAACTTCAGTTTACAGAACCACTGAAAGAGACAGTGAACGTCATCCTGTATGCAGAATTCGATAATACCATAGAAATCAACAGTTTGAGAGAAGTCATTCTAGACTATTAGAAGCTATGGAAGACTGTTATCCCTCTTTACCTAGTGAAGAAACTTTGGACATGAAATGTGAGGAGACTGTGGAAGAAGTGATCATGATGAAGTCAAGATGGCCAGAACAAGAAGCCCATTTAGTCTCCTGTTTTGCCAAACACTTGGTGGAAAAAAATGACGGAATTGATCAAGAAAAATTGTTATGGATGTCAAAACGATCATCCCAGTCAAATTCAACACGATAAATGTCTGATGCTGAGTCAAGAAGAAAAATTGGACGAGTATCTGGACGAAGCTTGGAGTCTCATCTCGAACAAAGACGTGTTGCATCAGTGGTATAAAGACTTGCGTGAACATTCTTGTCCACCATTAACCACTCAAGAGATCCATCGTATCGAAGCTCTCCTGAATCAGAGTGAGGAAACAGAACGAATAACCGTTTATTCGTCAGACATTTTCAAGCAAAAAGTCAGGATCGAATTGACGACTTATTATTACCTGTGAAGAAGAAAAAAGCACACACAAATCAATGGATACCTGGGAACTTTATTACCTTTTGAACCACAGTTCGTATACAGCTTCTTGGAATCCTGTCGTCTGTGCTAAAGATGAACTCCCTCATCGCAAACCTAAAGACCATCAAGCTTACGTGATCAACACGGACGACAGTCATCTCCCAGGAACCCACTGGGTAGCCGTCTACTTTCCTCAAGAAGGATGTGTGGAATATTTCGATTCGTACGGATTGCCCCCTTTGGAAGACGATATCATTGACTTTATGAGACGAAATGCTCAGACTACCCGATTCAATAATGTGAAATTACAAGGCACAGATTCCTTGGTGTGTGGAAAATATTGTGTGTATTTTCTGCATCATCGCAGCCTGGGCTATTCCTTAGAACATTTAGTGACTCATTTTGATCCTCGTTCTTCTGCTAGAAACGATGTGAAAGTAGATCGATGGTTTTGTGACCATTATGCTTATCTTTTGTCTCAAGCTAGGAAACGTAGTGTCCATCAATGGCCTAATGATTTCCAACAGTGGAAATCACAATTTCATTCACAATGTTGTCAGCCCTGTTTAAAGTAGATTGTTAATTGAGAAAAAAATGTTTGTGATTTGAAAAAAAATTGTTTGATGTTATCATGTTGGCTTATTGTTAAAAATGTTAGAGTTGTTGTTTAGTGTTAAGTGATTTTTTGAATAAAAAATGTTGTGTTTTGAAAAAAATGCCTTTGTCGTTTGTTTAGCTATAAGAATGTTGGATTGATGCTCTTTCATTTCTTACTATCCCTCTCATGACACTCACTGAACGTTGCGGCTCGAAAACCGTGTGGGGGATGTTTTCCTTCACGTCCGCGCTTTGACTTTAAGAACCAGGGGCTGTTTCCAGTCTAACCATCCATTGTGGACTCATCCTCCTAAGAAGATGTGCTCCAAACTAGCTAAACTCAACGAAGCCTACGTGAATTTGCATAGGGTCAGACACAGTCTGATACCGAAGCCAGAAGAAATAGAGAATGTGAGAATGTTAAAAATCACTGAAGATCTGATAGAAGAGCTCTTCAGAGAAGAAATGAACAGGGAAAAAGAAGAATGGACAGAGAAGTACAGACTTCAGAGACAGCAGCAACAGCAGCACCAACAACAACAACAGCAGCAGCAACCTGAAGCTGACAGAGGCTTTGTCGATTGTCGTATCGACACCAAAGAGTTCTTCTTCTCTTTCCGAAGAAGCAGACCTATCGCCAGAAAGTCTATCCTCAGAGGACATCGCATTCTTAGAAACTAAAAAAGAATGCCATAGCAAACAAAAAATAACAGCCCTTTTCAGGGCTACCCAATACTCTAGAAAAGAAATAACTATTAATTTGCCAATGTGTAGGTAGAGTAGTGTGAATATAAACACTAACTCTTTTTTAAGATAGTGAGAGTGTATGTGTTTGTGTGTGTGTTTGTAAGTGCTCACGTACGTTGGTATGGATAGTAGATTAAAATCATGTTTTTTTGGTGTTTGAGGTGTATAATTGGGGTTAGATTGGATTGCTTTGCGTATGTGGATAGTCTATTGAAGTGATTTATAAAAAATTTTAAAATAGTGATGGGTAGCATAAAAAAGTGAGTGAGTGTTTCTTTTAGGTCCGCGCATTGTTGTTTTTGGTTATGATCTAGGTAAGATCAATTTTATGTTTTTAGAGGGATGTTTTCCATCACGTCCGCGCTTTCACTATAAATTGAAACTCGTTCGGCAGTCCAGCTACCCTTGTTGATTGATCAACACCAAAAATGAACACGAGACTGGAGAAACTGTTGGAACTTCATGTGCATCTGGGATATGCCAGGCGCATATTAAATGAACTGGCCGCGGAAGCCATTGTCGAGGAGGGAAGGATAAGAGAGGAGGAGGAGGAAAGAAGAAACAAAGAAGAGGAGGAGAGAAGATATAAAGAAGAAGAGGAAAGAAGATACAAAGAGGAGAGAAGAAACAAAGAAGAGGAGGAGGAAAAGGAGAGAAGAAGAAATTTCAGAATCCCAGAGAGCGAAAATTGGGATTCTGAAGCGACATATCCTGCCTCTGCTCTCTCCCCCCAAAAGGTAAAAAGTAACTGGGGGATAAGATGTGTATGTGGCGCCAGGCCTGGAAGGTGCCACCATTAACCAGGTGTCCATGAAGTTCCAAACAAAAAAACAGCCCTTTTCAGGGCTACCCAATACTCTAGAAAAGAAATAACTATTAATTTGCCAATGTGTAGGTAGAGTAGTGTGAATATAAACACTAACTCTTTTTTAAGATAGTGTGAGGGTATGTGTTTGTGTGTTTGAGTTTGTAAGAGTTCAGGTATGTTTGTGCGAATAGTAGATTATGGGTTTCTTTATTATTTCTTAGTAAATGTGGAGAGTATAGTTTGGGTTATAGTATATGAATGAAAAAGTAGGGGGATGTTTTCCTTCACGTCCGCGCGTTGTTTGGTCATGATCTAGGTAAGATCAATTTTATGTTTTTAGGGGGATGTTTTCCTTCACGTACGCGCTTTTCGTATAAGAACCCACAGTATTCGTCGTTCAAACCATTCTACAAAGAATAATCTAGACAAGATGACGCAAGTGACTGATTTATTTAATCAATTGAGGCATATCTATTTCTGGATAATAGATGCAGAATATGCTATAGAAAGGATACAAAAGGAATGGGAGTATGAAGATAAAGAACACTTGGTAACCAGTCAAGTCGAACTTATAAAGACAGCCAGACATATAATAGAAGGAATGATAGAAGATGAAGTCAACAAATCAAGAGGATTAATTGACCCACCTTATGTAAGAGTGGGGAGTTTGAAGGAAGCACTGGATTATGTCATCCAAGTCCGGTGCTTCCTAGAACATATAGTGTATTGGACGGAGTTGTCATATATGAAGAGGGGACTGAACAGGTTGAAAAAAGGAGAAGAAATAATGAAACAAGTGATGACCCAAGAAGTAGAAAACATAAAGGAAAGGTGGACTAAAGAAAGAAAGGAAGAACAGAATAAGAAGAAGAAATTAGAATTCGACCAACTGAATAACAACTGGATGAAAATACAGGCCAAGTTCCGAGCCATGGGTCACCCGGACTGGATACCAGAAACAGAATAGAAAAAGAAGAAAGGAATGATGGACAAAATAAGAGGATGGTGGAAAAAGTTAAGAAGTTAAAAGAAGAAGAAGAAGAAAAACCCAAAGGCCCTTTTCAGGGCCAGCCATATTTCTCGAAAAGAGATAGCCTTTCAATTGCCTACCCCTTTTTTAAAAAACTTTTTTTAAAAAAAAAATCCCATGTTCCATTCCCCTTGTCCCTAAACAAGCCCAAACTCTATTCCCCATGTTAAATTCCCCTTGTACGTAGAGTGACCCACGATTTATTCCCATGTTAAATTCCCCTTGTACGTAGAGTGTCCCACGATTTTTCGCCATGTTAAATTTCCATTGTACGTAGAGTGCCCCAGGGGTCTCTGTAATGCTAATTCCCATTGTACGTAGGGTGTCCCCCCTTACTACTTCCATGACATCTCTTCCAATGATTTTAACACTTAAAAATGTTTAAGTGATACAGATCTACCTTAGGAATAGGAATTCTTCTTTATTGACGACAAGAGCTCTTCGCAAACTCTTCCAATGCTCATATGGAGTTAATAGAATTTCAAGAGAATTTCAATAGCTTTAGCATAAGGACCAACGTTTCTCTTATGCCGGAAGAGTTTTGAGGTAATATGTCAACCGGCCCAATTTGGGAAGAGAATTGGAATACTTTTGTAAGAGTTACCAAACGGCATATGGGGATTGCTGTTGCACTGCTATAATTCTTCCAGTGCATTTCGCTCTTGAAGACGTAAACGAGATGCATATCTTCCTTTGGAATCTTACTTATTGTAACCTATTGGCAAGTGCTCTTCGCTAACTATATACATGTAAATGCTATTCAAGATTTACGAGTGTCAGTGAATTTTGGAAGAATATTAAAATGAGTCTAAACCTTTGCCACATACCTGAACTTTGCTGATTTGAAATTGCAACTGACTCCAATAGTTTTGAGATCATTGGAAACGAATTATCCAATATTTTACATGAATTAAGTGAAGCAAGCAAGAATTATATACCGTTATCGTTTTTAAGGGTTAATTATTATGCAGCAGCTCCACTGCATCTACTCCAATGATTTTGACACTTAAAAATGTTTAATTGATATAGATCTACATTAGGAATAATAAGAATTCGTCTCTAATGACTACAAAAGCTCTTCACAAACTCTTCCATTGCTCATCTGTAGTTAATAGCATTTCAAGACCATTTCAAAAGCTTTAGCGTAAGTACCAACGTTCGACCTATACCAGAAGAGTTTTAAGGTAATATCTTCACTGACACGATTTGGAAGAGAATTGGAATACTTTTGTGAGAGTTTCCAAACGGCATTTGGGGATTGCGGTTTCTCTGCTATAATTCTTCCAGTGCATTTAGCGCTTGAAGACGTGATCGAAATGAATATCGTCCTTTGGAATCTTTCTTCTTGTAACATATTGACAAATGGTCTTTGCAAACTATATAAATGCTCTTGAAGATTTACGAGCGTCAGGGAATTTCGGAAGAAAATTAGGATAAGTCCTAACTTTTGGCACATACCAGAACTGATTTGATTTGACATTTCATTTGACTCCAGTAGAGGAGATAATTTAAAATGTATTAGCCATTACTTTACAAGAATTACGTGGAGCAAGCAAGATTTATATACTTTTATCACATCGAAGGGTTAGAGATTGTGCTGTAATTACAGTATAACTTTTTCAATCAATTCAACACTTCCAAATGTTAACGAGATAAAGATCTTCCTTAGGAATAAGAATTCTTCTTAAATGACGACTAACGCTCTTCGCAAACTGTTCCAATGCTCTTCTGGATTTAAAAGCATTTCGAGATCATGTCAAAAGCTTCAGCATAAGGACCATTGTTCGTCTTATGCCAGAAGAGTTTTTAGGTAATATGGAAACTGACCCAATTTGCGAAGAGAATTGGAAGACTTTTGTAAGAGTTACCAAATGGTATTTGGGGACTGCTGTTGCTCTGCTATAATTCTTCCAGAGTAATCAGCTCTTGAAGACGTAAACCAGATGAAAATCTTCCTTTGGAATTTTACTTCTTGTAACCTAAAGGCAAGTGCTCTTCGCTAACTATATAAATGGTCTTAAAGATTTACGAGAGTTAGGGAATTCTGAAAGAAAATTAGGATAAGTCCTAACTTTTGTCACATGCAGGGACTGTTTTGATTTGACATGTCAACTGACTCCAATAGAGGAGCTCAATTTAAATCGTTTCTGAATTTCGTTACAAGAATTAAGTGAAGCAATCAAGATTTATATACGTTTATCGTCTTTAATGGTTAGAGATTTTGCTGTAGCTCCACTATAACTCTTCCAATCATTTGAACACTTGAAGATATTAGCGAGATACAGATATTCCTTAGGAATAAGAATTCTTCTTAAATGACGACTAAAGCTCTTTGCAAACTGTTCCAATGCTCTTCTGGATTTAAGAGCATTTCAAAAGATTCGCATAGGAAACAACGTTCATCTTGACTGAAGAGTTTTTAAGGTAATATGACAACTGACTCGGTTTGGGAAGAGAACTGGAAGACGTTTGTCAGATTTATCAGAGGGCATTTGGGGATTGTTTTTGCTCTTCTATAATTCTTCTAGTGCATTTATCTCTTGAAGACGTTATAGCCAAACATATTCCTATGGATTCTTACTTCTTGTTATCCTTTGGCAAATGCTCTTCGCTAACTATATAAATGCTCTACAAGATTTACGATCGTCAGGGAATTTTCTAAGAAAATTAGGACAAGACCAAACCTTTGTCACATACCTGAACTGTTTTGATTTGATATTTCAACTGACTACAATACGGGAGATACTTGGAAACATATTAATCAATGAGTCACAAGAATTAAGCTAGGAAAGCAAGAGTTGTATACCATTATCGTCTTTAAGGGTAAGTTATTATGCTGTAACTGCACTATAACTCTTCCAAACATTTTTACACTTGAAAATGTACACGGTACTCAGATCTTCGCTAGGAATAATACTTTTTCTTAAACTACGACTAAAGCGCTTCGGAAATCTCTTCCAATGCGCTTCTGGGATTAAGATCATTTCAGGAGCACTTCAAAATCTTTAGGATAGAAACCAATGTTCGTCTTATGCCTGAAGAGTTTGAGATAATATGTCAAGTGACCGAATTTGCGAAGCGAATCGAAAGACGTTTGTAAGGATTTCCAAAGAGCATTTGGGGATTGCTTTTGCTCTGCTGTAATTCTTTCAGTGCATTTAGCGCTTGATCACGTAAACTAGATGCATATTTTCCTTTTTAGTCTTACTTCTTTTAGCCTACTGGCAAATGCTCTTCGCTAAATATATAAATGTTATTTAACACTTACAAGCGTGAGGGAATTTTGGAAGAAAATTAGGATACGTCCTAATGTTTGTCACATAATTGATATATACTGATTTGATATTTCAAATGACGCCAATACGGGAGATCATTGGAAACATATTGGCAAATACCTTGATTTAATTAAGTCAAACAAGCAAGAATTATATACCGTTATCGTCTTTAAGGGTTAGTGTTTATGCCGTATCTCCACTATATCTCTTCCAATAATTTTAACTCTTTAAAATGATTGATTGATACAAATCTTCATTAGGAATAATAATTCTTCTTTATCTTTTACTAAAGCTTTTTGGAAACTCTTTCATTGCTCATCTGGAGTTAATAGAATTTCAAGAGCATTACAAATGCTTTAGCATAAGAACCAACGTTCGTCTTATGCTAGAAGAGTTTTTTTTATAGGTAATATCTCAACTCATCGCATTTGTAAACAGAATTGGAAGAGTTTTATAAGTATTTGGGGATTCCTATTGTTCTGCTATAATTCTTCCAGTGCATTTATCTCTTGAAGATGTAAACGAAATACATATATTCCTTTGGAATCTTACATCTTGTAACCAATTGGCAAATGCTTTTCGCTAACTGTATAAATCCTCTTCATGATGTACGAGCGTTATGGAATTTCGTCGAAGATTAAGATAAGTACTAACGTTTGTCACATACCTGAACTGTTTTGATTTGATATTTCAACTGACTCCAATAGAAGAGGTCATAGGAAACGTCTTAGCCAATACGTTACAAGAATTAAGTGAAGCAAGCAATATTTCTATACCGTTATCGTCTATACGTGTTTTAGATTATGCTGTAGCTCATGTATAACTCTTCTAATGATTTTAACACTTGAAAATGTGAACAGGACACAGATCGTTCTTAGGAATAGGGATTCTTCTCAAATGAAGAATAAAGATCTTCGCAAACTGATCCAATGGTCTTCTGGAGCTTAGAGCAATTGAAAACATTTAGCATAAGAAACAACGTTCGTCTTATGCCTGAAGATTTTGTTTTAGGTATTATGTCAACTGACCCGATTTGGGAAGAAAATTGAAAGACTTTTGTAAAAATTGCCAAAGGGCATTTTGGGATTGCTGTTGTTCTACTATAATTCGTACAGTGCATTTATCTCTTGAAGACGTAATCGCGTTACATATCTTCTTTTGCAATCTTACTTCTGTAACCGATTGGTAAATGCTCTTCGCTAGCTATACAAATGGTCTTCAAGATGTACGAGCGTTAGGGAATATTGGAAGAAAATTAGGATACGTCGTAACGTATGTAACATACCTGGACTGTTTTGATCTGATTTTTCAACTGACCCCAATAGAGGAAATCATTGGAAACGTAATAGCCAATACGTTGCAATAATTAAGAGAAGCAAAAAAGATTTATATACCTTAATCGTCTTTAAGGGTTAGAGGTCATGCTGTTGCTCCCCTATAACTATTCTAATCATTTTAACACTTGAAACTGTTAACGAGATATAGATTTTCTTTAGGAATAAGAAGTCTTCTTAAATGAAGACTGTAGCTCTTTACATATTGTTCCAATTCTGTTCTGGAGTTAGACGCATTTCAAGAGCATTTCAATAGCTTTAGCATAAGAACCAACGTTCGTCTTATGCCTGAAAAGTTTTGAGGTGATATAAAAACAGACCCAATTTGGGAAGAAAATTTGAAGACCTTTGTAAAAATTACCGAATAGCATTTGGGGTTTGGTGTTGCTCTGCTTTAATTCAACCAATGTATTTATCTCTTGAAGACGTAAACGCGATATATATCTTCCTTTGGAATCTCACTTACTGTAACCTTTTGACATATGCTCTTCTCTAACTACATAAATGGTCTTCAAGATTTACTAACGTTAGGGAATTTGGGAAGAAAATTAGGGACAGTCCAAACTTTTGTCACATACCTGAACTGTTTTGATTTGATATTTCAACTGACTTCAATAGGGGAGATAGTTGGAATTGTATTAGACAATGCGCTACAAAAATTAAGAGAAGCAAGCTATCTTGACTATTTGAAATGCTCTTAGTAAGAGGTCTGTCTATCAAGCATTTGGTGTTTGAAATGCTTTAAGTAAGTTGCTTCTTCTATCTCGTATCGGCTGTTTGAAATGCCCTTAGTAATAAATAGTTTTAGGTAGCACTGGCTGCTTGAAGTTCTCTTAGTAGAATGTATTTCTTTTTAATATTGTCTGTTTGAAATGCTCTTAGTAAGATATCTTTCGATATAGTATTGTCTGTTTGAAATCGTGTTTTTAAGATATCTTTCTGTAATGTATTTGGTGTTTAAATGCTTTGCAAACAGAAAATACTAGATCGAAAGAAATCTTGCTAAGAGCAGTTCATACAGCCAATACCAGATAAAAGGAATCTAACTGAAAGCATTTCAAACGAACAATTCTTGATTGAAAGTCATCTTACTAAGAGCATTTCAGATAGCCAATATTAGATAGAAAGACATCTTACTAAAACATTTCAAACAGACAACACTAGATTCAATAAACATCTTATTAAAAGTATTTCAATCAGCCCATACTCGAAATACATCGTACTAAGATGGTTGCAAACATCCAATATTAGATAGAAAGACATATTACCTAGACCATTTCAAACAGGCAATACTATATAGAAGAAGCATCTTACTAAAAGCCTTACAAACTCCAAATGCATGATAGAAGCATCTTACTAAAAGCCTTACAAATGCCAAATGCATGATAGAAAGACATCTTACTAAGTGCATTTCAACATGTCTATACTATAAAGAAAGACATCTTACTAAGAGCATTTCAAACAGCCAATACTACTAGATCGAAAGATAATTTACTACGAGCATTTCAAACAGCTAATACTAGATAGAAAAAGCAATTTAACAAAAACATTGCAAGATTCAAATTCTTGATAGAAACACATCTTACTAAGAGTTCATCAAATAGCTAATATTGGTCAACAGCTTTCTAAGAACATTTTAAATATCCAATAATAGATAGACGAAACATCTTACTTAAAGAATGTCAAATAGGAAGAAAGACATCTCACAAACCATATTTCATGCTGCCAATACTAGAAATAATTCATCTTACTACGAGCATATGAAACAGACAATAGTAGATCAAAAGGCATCTTACTAAAAACATTTAAAACAGTCAATACTAGATAGAAGAAGCACCTTACTAAGAGCATTTCTAACAGCCAATGATAGATATAATGACATCTTACTACGGGAATTCCAAACAGACAATACTAGATAGACGAAGCATCTTAATAAAAGCAGTTCAAAGCCAAGCGCTTGAGAGAAAGACATCTTACCAAGAGCATTTCAAACAGCCAATATTAGAAAGACAGACATGTTAATAAGAGCATTTCAAACTTACAATACTAAATAGAAGAAGCATATTACTAAGAGCATTTCAAGCATTAAATATTTGACAGAAAGACTTCGTACTAAGAGTATTTCAAGCATTAAATATTTGACAGAAAGACTTCGTACTAACAGTATTTCAAACATTAAATATTTGACAGAAAGACTTCGTACTAAGAGCATTTCAAGCATTAAATATTTGACAGAAAGACTTCGTACTAACAGTATTTCAAGCATTAAATATTTGACAGAAAGACTTCGTACTAAGAGCATTTCAAACATTAAATATTTGACAGAAAGACTTCGTACTAACAGTATTTCAAGCATTAAATATTTGACAGAAAGACTTCGTACTAAGAGTATTTCAAACATCAACTACTAGATAAAAAGATATCTAACTAAGAGCATTTCAAACAGTCAATACTAGATAGCAGAAATATCTTACTAAAAGCATTTCAAATATTAAATACTATACAGAATGACATCTTGCTACCTGCATTTCAGACAACAAATCTATATCGAAAAACATCTTACTACGAGCATTTAAAATAGCCAATACTAAAGACACATACATGCTACTAAGAGCACTTCCAGCAGCCAATACTAGTTATAAGAACATCTTGGTAAGAGCATTTCAAACAGCCATTACTAGAAAGAAGAAACATCTTAATGAAACCATTTCAAACACGAAATACTACAAAGAAAGACATCTTACTACTCGCATTTCAAACAGACAGTATCATATCCAACGTCATTACTAAGAGTGTTAAGAACAGCTTATACTAAATAGAAAGAGAACTTCAAGCAGCCAATACCAGATAGAAATAATTCTTGCAAGGAACATTTCAATCAGACAATACTATATCGAAAGACTTCTTACTAAGAGGATTTCAAACAGCCAATACTAGAGAGAAGTATATTACTAGAAGCATTTCAAACAGCCAAAACTAGAGCGACTGACAACTTACTAAGACCATTTCAAACAGCCGTAATTAGATAGAAAGACATTTAACTAAGAGCATTTCAAACAGTCAATACTAGACAGGAGAGACATCTTCCTAAAGGCATTTCATACAGCCAATATTAGATAGAATGATATCGTACTAAGCTGATTTCACACATACAATACCAGAGACTAAGAAATCTTACTAAGAGCATTGCAAGCAGCGAATGCTAGATAGAAAGACATCTTACTAAGAGCATTTCAAACTGCCAATACTGGACAAAAGAAACATCTTACTAAAATCATTTCAGACAAAAAGTACTATACAGAAAGGCATCTTATTACTAGCATTCCAAACAGACAATACTATATCGAAGGACATCGTACTAAGAGCATTTCAAAGATATAATACTAGATAGAAGAAGCGAAGTTCTAAAATCATTTCAAACGCCACATGCTTGATAGAAAGATGTCTTACTAAAATCATTTCAAACAGCCAATACTAGATAGAACGACCTGTTACAAAGAGCATTTCAAACAGCCAATAGTAGATAGAAAGAAAACTTCAAACTGACAATACTAGACATAAATACTTCTTACAAAAAGCATTTAAACCATCCAATACTACATCGAAAGACATCTTTATAAGAGCATTTCAAACAACCAATATTAGAATATTCATCTAACTAAAACCATTACAACAGCAAACTGCTTGACTGAAAGACATCTTAATAAGTGCATTTCAAACTGCCAATATTAGATAGAAAGACATTTTACTACCGGCATTTCAAACAGACAATACCAGATCGAAAAGCATCTTACTAAGAGCATTTTAAACTGACAAAACTAGATGGAAGCAGCATCTTACTAAAAGCATTTCAAACGACCAATACTAGATAGAATGACATCTTATCGCATTTCAGACAGCCATAGTAGATATAAATACATATTACTAAGAGCATTTAAAACATACAAAACTAGAAGAAGCATCTTACTAAAAGTATTTCAAACGCAAAATTCTTGATTGAAAGACATCTTACTAAGATCATTTCAAACAGACAAAACTATATCGAAATACGTCTTCCTAAGAGCATTTCAAACAACAAATGCTAGATAGAAAGACATCTTACTAAGAGCATTTCAAACTGTAAATACCAGAGAGAAATACATGTAACTAAGACCATTTCAAACAACCAATACTAGATGTCTTTATGTCTAGTATTGGCGGTTGTAAATGCTCTTGGTAAGATTTATTTATATCTAGTATTGGCTGCTTGAAGTTCTCTTAGTATAATGTGCTTCTAGTTAGTTGTGTCTGTTTGAAATGCTCTTTGTAAGATGTCTGTTAATCTGTCAGTCTTAGACCTGCCCTCGTTTTGAAAGTTTTTAGTCCTTGGCCTGTAGCTTTCTTTAATGCCCTCATATCGGCCGTTCCAGCAGCACCAAGTGCGGCTGCTTTGAGTGGCCATAAGCGCCGGTATAGATGCAAGAAATGAAATTATACCACCCGTCTTGGCTGTGTCTTTAATGGCACCCGCAAAAAGAAAAAGTCTAACACCGGTGTTTGATCGCTTGGCGTCATTGAAGTGCCTGAGTTGACGTTCTGTCAGTGACAATTTATTTTGGCTTTGCAACGTTGCTGATTTCAGCTATTTGTTTTTAATTCCACAATTCGTTTTCGATGCTGAGTGTAGCTTTTTAATCTGACCAGGAGTCAGATTAACATTAACGTGACAATATGATATTAGTGATTTAATTAATAATCGTTCAATGGATCACAAGTGATGTGGTTACATGTTTTCCGCTGGGGCATCAAATAATCTCATTCGTCCACCAACGCCTTCAAGCAGCATTGTTTTGTCTAACAGTATAATAGCGATTGCTCTATAACCATCAGCGGGCAGTCGTGCTACAGGAGCTCGGAAGTGTATATCAACGACTGATTGTCTGAACAAATCCAAGTGTTCCGGTGAGAAATGATATAATGTTCTATCTTGCAATACCATGTATCGTCGTAGCAACGTCAACTCTTTTGAGAAATGACTCAAAATTCTTTCCGTTACTCATGTATGTGGCACTGTTAAATAACGCCATGACGCCAATATTAACAAAACCAACTCTATCACCGTATCGTGTATTACCTACTTTTAAAATTCTACCTTCTACCTCAAAGAATGCCTCAGCGGGGAAGAAATGTCTGCTCGTATCCTGAACTTGTAATTCGATTCTTTCACGTGCATCGTGTACACGCGCATCATACGAATAATACTGATAATCACGCACTGATTCATCCTTAAGCACAGGTGCGTCCATGTCCAATGTTGGATAAGATGCACGCTTGAACATTTTATTATATTTGCTGTACACAAAGACAACTTCCCGCTATTAGACTTACAGTTATGTTCCGAGTTTTTCATCAGCTAATTCTTTCAACCGTTCATTTGCAGCTTGATTTATTATTTTACTGACGTTTGCAGACATAACTTCGGTGCTGGGCAATTTTACTAGCTCTAGTTTTACTGGTGGCGATCTGCAAATTAATCGTGCTAGTCTATCCTTTATTGCTGAGAATGCTTTACTAGCAACATCACCAACAGTACCACTACCTTTTATCATGAACAACGTCAATAGCTTTCATTCCCAGTACATCTGCAGTTGGTATTGCTAATGGGGCTATACTTCGGAATAGACAATGAACAACATCTCCGAGTCCATCTAAGTAGGTAAATTTATATGTTGGTAATCGTGAATTTATCACCCTGACTAGTACAAATCCATACGGACCATTATGTACCATCATCTTATATCCTTGTCAATTATCTAATTGAATCAATCACTGCAGTAATCAACAATTTCGTCAGTGAGGAACTGATAAACATTAATTTTCATGATGCCGCCTGTAAATCATCTCTGACAAACAGCAGCTGCTTCATTAATGATTTCTGGGGAATTATTGCCGGTTCTTCTTCCGCTAATAAGAATTTCCAGTCTATCAACATCGGCAAGGACGTTACGGGGCATGAGGTAATAAGGCCACTTCCTCGAGTAGCAATACAACTTCCGGCTGCTCCTTCTTCCTCCTTTCCTGAGACGTTGTCTGCTTTTTTATTCCTTGCTCATGACGATGATTTTCTTTCTGCTTTTGCTTGTTCAAGATGCTTCTTCATTTCTTCTTCTTTTCGTTCTCTTTCTTGCTTTGTTCGTTCAATAAACTCATCTACTGCCTGGTTAAAAAAGTTAAGCTAATTAACAGCTTCCTGATATCTGATCTGCGAAAGATCAAAAGCGACACTATGTACATCCCTAACATAATCAGCAGATTTTAGAGTTTTAACATGTTCGGGTTTTAAATACCTATCTCTATCACGATATCCATGCCGGGGTGGTGGTCGCACTTGCAGTTGTTTCTTGACAGAATCACGGACGGTGAGATATTTGTTAATTGCATCTAATTGCTGTTGAGCTAGTTTAGATGTGCGAGATTCCATAGTTAGCGCAGAATCACTCATTATTATTAATTTACAAATGATTTAATTACGCCACCTGACCGCGTTTGTTTTTCACACACAAAGGGTGACGACCAACAGGGTAATGAACGAGGACACACACAAAGGTCAATAACAAAATTGCGCTAAGCCGCTATGTAGCCCCGGTTTAGTGTTATTGATGCTTGTGTGTCATTTTCATAGGAAGGGTTAATTTCACAAATAGACTCTCCTAAAAATAGTCTGTTCACCCTCCCTGCTACTGCTGGTCAAACCAGATTTGATTCCTGGCTGGCTCTCAAGCATCGGTACGGCTTTCATAGGCACTAGGTGGATCACCTATCTTTATCTTCTCCAGAAAGGCTAAGCCAGTTTGTATCAGACTTTGTACGAATGTTTCATAGGAGGACACGCTCAAGCAGAAAAATGCTCGAGAGGATTCATCTACCAACAAGGTGACTTCCATAGCAACCAGGTAAAGAAAACTCAATTCTCAAGTTCTTCTCCAGAATAGTTAAGCCAAATTTGATCAGATTTGGTGAGAACTTAGTTACATGACTTTCGTTCCAAATCATACATATATCCCAACACAATATCTTGTTTTTGCCGAAGTTGTTCAAAATTGAAATACAGCTAAACAACATCTCATGTCCTTACTTTTGAGGGGTAAAATTAATTTGAATTACTTTGTAATACTTACCTGATATTACAGCATTCATTCGGAAAATATAGTGATAACAATATTTTCAAGATAACCATTTTGGCAGGTCCAATAAGCTGTTTAGGTTTAAAAATACTCATAGTGATACGACCATTTAATGGGGTGTATTAATAACAACATTTCCAACATGGCCGCAATGATCGGCATGTTGCACATTAGAGCAACATCGTAAGAAGTCTTTTAGTGAAAGCCCCACGATGATATGACTATCCATTCAGGAGGATTAGCAATACATTTTTTTTAAGACGGCCACTGTGATGGTCATATTGGATTTTCGATCGGCACAATTTCAGATATCGTAAGAAGTTTTCTGGTGAAAGTCACACGATGATATGACTATCTGTTCAGAGGGATTAGCAATAATAAAAATTGTAAGACGGCCACAGTGGTGGTTGTATTGGATATCTCACCCGATTCCAACTTTCGTCTCCGTCACTGTGCTGTAAAAGTGGCACTCGTTGGTTTCTAGGTTTGTATTCCTCACATGATTAAATCGTTTGTTTAATTTCTCCTGCCATTCCTGGGCAAAACATCTTTCCTCTAGCTCGCCTCATCATACGATCGTAGCGTAAATGAGCGCTGTGGAGAGGATTTTTCATATCCTTTTTCAATGATTTGGGAATTCCAATTGCCTCTCCTTTGACAATTATGCTATCTTGAACGCTAAGGGTATTCTACATATCAATTAAGAGTTTAACGGGTTTTTTTTGTTCTGAGTTTATCGTGGTATAATCTGTCAGTTGCCGACTCACACAGCAAATAACGCCCTAAGGGCGTTGTGTAAGCTGTGTGAGTCGGCAACTGACAGTTTATACCACGATAAACTCAGAAAAAAACAACATTAAACTCTTAAAATTGAAATTTAAATTATTCGTTATGTTATTCTGTTTGCACCATTAAAACAGAAATCTTAACTGAGCGTAGTAATACATGTTTGGGGTTTTCTGTTACGTAACTATTTTGGCACTTGGGATTGTCCTGCTTGATCGTAATAAGGTCATCATAATACCAGTCCTTCAACCAATGGAAGCCAAATTTATTCAATTTATAAAAAAAATTGTTAGAATGTTGTTTTCCTTTAATGTTTACTTCGTGTCTGCCTTACATGGCAGTGTTTATCTTATGTTGTACACGTGACTCTATATATAGAAGTGGGTATTCTTAGAAAAGTAGTTCTCCTTACAGTTCATAAGAAATAAACTCAATTTATTTTGACATTCTGACCAATGGAAATTTTACTTTCCTTTACCAGCTACTGATATTGCAATTATACTATGGTAAAGCTGAGTACGGCATTTTGTCTCTAGTTTCAGGCCAGCCCTCAGTAATGACTTCCATAAGTAAATGTATATCAGCGTCTTCCAAAGTTGCTTTCTTGACTTTTTGCAATCTCGCATCTGGGAAGTTGTCGAACATAATGTTCGGGATCCTTGGTCTTTCATATTCTATGTCGACAGCTTCTAGATAATTTCAACCTACGGTATCAGCGAAAACAATATTTATTCCTTTCACAACTCTAAATTGGATGTCATATCGAAACAGTTTAATCATGATATCTTGTAATCGTTTTGGGGCTTTGCTTGAAGGCTTCTTTAGTATCGCATCTAACGATTTGTGATAATTTTTTATTATGATCTTACTTCCGTGAGTATATTGGTCGTAACGTTCTAAACCATAAGGCATTGAAAGAGCCTCCTTTTCAATTTGCGCCCACTTTTTTTTCAAACGGTTGCAGTGCCCTCGATGCAAATTCACCATCCCGAAGTAAGATAGCACCCAGTCCATTCTTGCTACTGTCTACTTGCACGTTAAAATATGCCAGCACTGGTGCTTCGGTCATACTATTCTTAATTTTTTGAAAGCGGCCTCGCATTCTTCAGACCAATTCCAGATCGAATCTTTACGTGCGAGTTGACGAATCGGTTTCAGTTCATTTGCATGGTTTGGAAGAAATTTTGCCATATACTACACCATGTCACATTTCCTCTTCAAGTCAGAACTATCAGTTGGTGTGGGCATTTCGTATATTGCCTTGATCTAAGTATGATCTGCTTTGACTCCTTCACTGGTGATTTTTTGACTATGAAAAACGATTTCTACTTTCTTGTCATCATTTAACATGATATTCCGTTCGATGCATCCTTTGTACACGCTTGCAATTATCTCTCGTTGTCAAGTTTTGTTTCTTGTTCAGAGCTTCCACATCCAGCAACAATTATATCATCTGCAATAGTGAAAACACCATCCAAATTGTCAAAAGTTTAAGTGTGTTTTCTTTTAAATGTTAAGTATATTTTGCTTTGTTTGTTTGTTAGTTTTATTTTATTTCATTACAAGCTATTTTAGTGTAACATTGTATGTTGGACTTTACTTTGTCCAAAATTAAGTCCATCTTAGCTTGACCCTAACTGATTTTTTAATTTTTTTAAAATTATTGTGAACAACTAATGCATAGCTAAATTGTTCTCTATATGTATGGGTTTAAAATCAGTAATATTATTAATAGAAGAAGTAAATATGTTTATTTGGGTCAAAGTTTTGAAATTTCCTAAGTGAATCATACATAATCCATATTATTGTTTTGAAAACATCAGGATCATTCTAGAATGTTATTTTCCATTAGATAATGTTTTTTTTAAATTATTATTATTGTTTTTTAATTAAAGAAAACGCAAATTGTGACATGTGACATAATCTTGCAGCTGTTAGGACTTGGTCATTCGTGCTTTAAGTTCTAGCAGAATCAAGTTGTATGTTGTGTCCATTTTTAAAAAAATATTTCTGGCTGGAATCTTTTTCTTCAAATTACTGAATTATAGTGATTATTTTCTCTGGAAATACAAACGTGCTCTGATAAAATTCTTGGATAAAGACATTCACTGGAATTTATACTGAATTCAAACCTGGAATTATGTTACTGTGATTCAACAAAAGACTGTTTACACATCAACACTCTATAAATTATCACAGATATGTCATGGTCTTAAATTTTCGGATTTATTCTGGACTTGTACTGAATTTTATTCAGGACTTTAAATTACTAGGACTTGTCTGTAATTCTTCGATTATTTAGGGATTTAATTCGCAATGCCGTAAGTTCTTTTTTCTCATTTTCACTTTGCATTCTAGGGCAACTAATTATTTGTTAAATTTTACAAAGCAATATTTTCGCTGAAAATTCGCTGTCGATTGTAAGAGTTACTTCCCCTAGATCATCGTGTTTTGTTGTGTCGACCAAAGCAGTAAATCTGTCACTGTTAACTGCAATAAATCCAATTTGCTGAATGGTTTTGTATGCTAGGAAGGGCCGACAAGAGGGAGGGGCAACTGGAGATATATCCCGATCAACACTTTTTAATTTTATAAAAGATTTCTTTTTTTAAAACAAGAACTAGGAATGGCCCTGTTGTTTCTTACCCCATGGTCCGTGATTTTCAGATCAGCTTCTCTAAGTGGTTTCATGTGTGACTTATTCCACATTTTTACGGTTAGTGTTGTCGGCTTGAATGTTCTTTACGAACATACTTCTTTCAGATAGTGCTCATGTCGGCGCCGCTATCTAACTGGAAACACACTTCACAATTGTTGACATTCATTAATGCAGAAATTTTACTTTTCTGACTGGTTTATATGTTATTAAGACAATTTGTTTGTTCTTCGTGCGTTCTATTAGCACTAAATAAATGGATTTCATTTTGAAATTATTTTCCCCTTTGCACAGGTCACATGTTTTGCCACAGGCCGGACCATTTTCCTTCTTCAACTCGTGTTTGCGTTCCCAGAAATTGCATTCCTTAAATGAAACGCTATCTTTACCCTAAATGGTGAGGACGGTTTATTTCGAAGTTTGCCAATCCCAGGTTAACTGTCAATATCTCTTTCCCTTTTGCTTCTGGTTTGTACTTTATTTCCATGGTTACTTTATTCATAGTCTCTCTGCCTGAGCCGTCTTTCGCCAGTTGTTTTGTTCAGGGTTAACTTGTCTTCTCTGGTTAAACATTCCTGGTTTTCTCGTAACTGTGAAAACTATTTTATGTCTTATCATTTTATCCTTCCAGTTAGGAAGCTGTCTAAAAGTTCTTGGTACGGTACATTCCAGAACCTAACTGATTCCAGAACCTGAGGTTTTTCAAGTACCTTGTCGGGTTGTTGTTTTTTCGTCATCTGCGTCCCATACAAAATGATCACAAATATCCAAAATATGCTGTCCTCGAATATGCAAAATTACTGCCATTTGTACCTCATCATCTTTATTAGTTGCTCAACTTGCAGTTAGGTAAATCTGCACTTGTTTGTTTCCAGTGCTTAAAGTTTTCTGATACGTTACCGTTGGTTACATTTAATATTAGCGGTAAGCGGAATGTGTGTAGGAGACCGTCGGCCATGTTATCGTTAGTTTTCCCGTCACTAGAACATTAGTGTGATGAAGGGTGCAAAATGCGTAACTTCTTAAATCTTTTACCTATAAAACTTCAGAATTATCGATACGTCCTTAGTTGGTCACCGCTGCCACCATGTTGATATATTGTCCACTAGTAGGAGACATGCCAATCAGCTGCTTACCAGGCAGATAAATTCAGACGTGTTCTGATTGGCTAGATGCAGGTCAAATTTCAGCAACGACGTTATTTCGTCTCGTCTGTCAGTGGATTAAGACATGACGAATGCTATGCTCAGGATTTTTGAGAAACTAAATCATATTCCTTTTGATTTGATGCAGGTATATCTCGATGAAAGGTCGTTCAAGTTTGCTGGACCGGCTAGTAAGCGGCTACCTCATGCCGACACCAAATGGAGTTGGCGAATTACAACTTTTCGATAGGGAATGGACACTGACCCTACACCCCAACATAAACGTCCAAATATACAAAATGGGCTGATAAAGGTCAGAGGAAACTCGGACTAACGTGTTATCGGCAATACAACTTTATTAAGTCATGGCGTACGTACAACACATTACATCATAATCCAATAACAGAAATCAGTGAGCCTAATATGCTCTGTTTAAAAATATACTACATTAATATTTTTATTCAATAGGGGATGTGTAACAGATACAAAGCCAGATTACCTCTATGCATCGCGTAATGGGAAAGAACATGTTTGATACGGAGTACGAATATATCATATGCCATATTAAACTTGTTCTTCCTGCCAACTCAGAACAAAACATTTATTTGGTTTTGTATATGTACTACGTCTGTTTGGAATTCACACCCTGTGAGATACAAGAAACAACCAGTATGGAAGAAGTAGAGGTAAGAAACTTGATGATTCTCAACCGTAAGCGTGGAGCATAAATTGTACGGTATTTGAACATTAAGCGTGGTGCATTAGTAATGCAGTATTTCAACTGTAAGCGTAGTACAATAGTAACATTTCATGACGTACCAGACATATGTGATACTTTGTGGTTAATGGGAAATTAACATCACGGCCTCTATCTCCATACAAAGAGAACACTTAATGGGAATAGTGACTCCACTGTCTTTCTTTGCAGGGAAATATGGGCTGAGTTGGGATATTAGCATTATGACCCCAGTGTCATGTTTTCAGTGGACCGCCGAAATCAATGGGAAATTAACACTATGACTCAACGCTGTCTTTTTTGCAGTAGAATATGTGGGGTCAATGGGTTATTAAAATTAAGACCACATACTTTAATGTTTCCAATGAAGATGCAGTCAATAGGTCATTTACACTTTGACACCATAGTGTCATTTTTCAATGGAATATGGCGTCAATGGGATATTAACAGTATGACTCCATAGTGTTTTTGAAGGGAAATATCGCGTCTTTGGGATATTGACATTATGACCCCGTTGTGTCATTTTTCAAGGGAATATGTTAGGTCAAAGGGATATTAGCATTATGAAACAATAGTGTCGTTTCTGCAATTAAATATTTGGAGAATGTGATATTAAAATCATGACCCCTTAGTATTAGTGTGAATTGTTCAATGAAATATAGGTATCACTGGGATATTAACATTATGACCTCATGGTGTCATTTTGCAATGGAACATGGGCTAAATGGTATGTTAACATTATCACGCCACAATATATGGGTCAATGGAATATTATCATTATGACCACGTAGTGTCACTGTTACATTGAAATATGTGGTCACTGAGATATTTAAATTATGACTCAACCGTGTAATTTTTCATTGGAATATGGGGTCACTGGGATGTTAAAATTATGACCCAATAAAGTCGTTTTTGCAAGAAAATATGGGGTCACGGGGATATTAATATTATGACCCCATATTATCATCGGTGCAATGAAATAAGGGACCAGAGGGCTAATAACTTTATGACCCAAAATAAGTCATTTTCGCACGGAAATAAGGGGTTTATTGTTTTATAACATTATGGCAATCAGCACTGAAACATATTAGTGTAATTTTTTATATGGAATATTGAGTCAACGGGAAATTAACATTATGACCCAATACTGTCTTTCTTTGCACTGGAATTTGGGGTTAATGCGATATTAACATTGTGTCCACAGTGCCTATTTTACAAGGGCATGTGTGGTAAATGGATCAGCAGACAAATGGCTTTTGGATTACTGGCCTTTTCCAACTCTGAACCCTCTTTCAGAGAAAAAGTTCTTTGGGACATTTTTTGTTGGATTATTGCGCATTGTCAGTCCATATCGTAGATATTTTTTTATTATAGCAGATGGTATTGTATCTTCTAGCAGGGTAAAGATATATATCTTTTATTTTTGTGCGAATAATGTCTTTTTAGATTGCCGTTTTAGATTCCTTTACGAATAACAATTTTAAATATACATTTTTGTATTACGACATACTGTCATTCATACATAATGATAAATAGTAAATACACTGTCAAAACAATACCCAATAGACGATTCATTTCCAACAATGCTTGAAAATAAGTTATGGTGGTTACAGTATCTGAGTCAATGATTTTCCAAGCTTATATCCTTTGGTAGAAAATGCGGAGTGAATGAGTTCCATCCCCAGAAATTTAAACAAGAGGTTTCTGGGTGAGTTGGGTTATTATTTAAAGCTTTTTGTTTTAAACTTTCACGTTTTCAAAATTGTTAACGCTTATGGAAGACTTGTTTGTTTATTAACCGTTGTTTTCCTGCTCATACAGATTGCCAGGTTCTTAACCGAGAACTGAACAAAAATTCAAAAGATATGCGCTCCCCCGTACCTCGCGTTAAAAAACATTCTGGTTGTGCAGTATGTTACCATACGTGTACTAGTTTCCCGTCAACATACCATAACTTCAAAGGTTTGAAAATCTACTATTTACAAAATATCATTAAGTAGGTAGAACGTATTGGAATGTGTTCAAAGTAAAACAAAGGCTTTATGTTGTAACAATGTTCGATAATACTTAACATTTCTCCGATATATGGCCTTTCTCTCTCTCTCTCTCTCTCTCTCTCTCTCTCAATATGGAGGTAAATCATACGAAATTCGATCGCGCGCTTTAAAGTGAAGGTCGGTGCGACACAGCAATAACGAGTATATACATTTCGACTTTGAAGTCAGGTTGGATACAGCTAGCAGCGAACAAATCAATATAGGACATGCGTTTCGCTTGAAGGTAAATTAGATTCAAGACAACTAGGGCGAAACTAAATCTGCTGTTCGTTGCATAGTTTGCATTTGATGTAGACAGCTGGTTTTAACCTGGAGATTTATGAATCTTGCAGTTTATAGGAGTTGATGATTATTCCACTGTATGAAAAATAAGCTCGTTGTAAGGTTTATTAGTATTCTTCTGTTGGAGTGGGATGTTACGTTATCTTCTTTAAACTGTAAAACTAAATGCATTGAAGCTGTGCATCGTACATCGAGTGTCTGTATGTCAAGAAAAGAACATTTATTGTCTATTTCTGTGGTTCTGTGGAGTAAATGGGAGGTAATTTTGGTCCAGACAATTACTGTTTTTATATGTGTAAATGAATGGAGGCAACAAATAAATTAATGGATTTAAGAACAAATGAAAAATTCTTGGATCTTTACAACTAATCAAAGAATGAGACAGGGCTATAATATGCTCACTCAAACACACACACACACACACACACAGATCTTTAAAACTAATCAAAGAATGAGAGATATACTCCCCTACACAGAGAGACAGACAGACAGACAGACACACACACACACACACACACATGGAAACAAATACTCATTCTTGCAAACCAAGATGAGACGAGAGAACGAATGATTTGGCGATTGTGGTCCTAAAATTAAGATATATAGAGAGAGCCTATTCCAACCGTTAGTGAAAATCGCACCCTATTACCCATGAATCATTTTCGCATCAAAATTGCCAGTAAGTTGACTTGGAACAACAATAGTCCTGATTTTTGAAGCCTTGCACTTCACTGCTTTGGTTACAGAGATTATATGGGTGGTATGGATACGTACCGGTAGTTTTGTTTTTAACGAGATGGTAGAGAAGTTAGAGGAGGATTGGGGTAGTAGGAGGATTTACCTTGATTACAAAGGTTTCACTTATACGTCGTCGTCTTTATTTACTTCCTACCCCTTGTGAGAGCAAAAGTAAGTGCTTGTCAGTACATGAGTAAGTTGATTACTCAAACGGTGTGGATTTGGTCGGGATATTGTGTGTGTATTCCAACCCTTTTGCTTGATTCGTAGGCTTATGTGGTTGGAATATTGTGTATGTAATTTCAACCCTTTGGCTTGGTTTGTATGTGTTTGTGGTTGGGATATTGTGTATATATTCAACCCTTTGGCTTGGTTTGTATGTGTTTGTGGTTGGGATATTGTGTATATATTCAACCCTTTGGCTTGGTTTGTATGTGTTTGTGGTTGGGATATTGTGTATATAGTCCAACCTTTGGCTTGGTTTTTAGGTGTTTGTGGTTGGGGGTATTATGTATGTATTCCAACTCTTTTGCTTGGTTCGTAGGTGTTTGTGGTTGGGATATTATGTGTATATTCCAATCCTTTTGTTTGGTTCGTTGGTGTTTGTGGTTGGGATATTGTGTGTGTATTCCAACCATTTTGCTTGGTTAGTAGGTCTTTGCACCAGTAAGTAGATGATTGGGTACTGATCACTCCATCTTTGCTAGCCAATGTTCTGATATATTGACTACATAGACCCTGGCAGATCGATTCGATATTTCAATGCTTTGGGTCTATGAATTTCATTTCAATTTTAAGCCACTGCATCCGATCAAACTTAAGTTGTTCAAATTTTCCTATACAAATGCAGTAACCTTTTTATTATATGCTTATTTTCTTATTCAACCTGAGGTTTAAATATACAAACAAATATACACTACAAGAAACAAAGTAACTGCATTATGATGTATTACAAACTAAATACACAAGCGCAGATTCATCAGTACATAACAACAACATTATTAATCCGCACATAACTCCGCCCAGACACATTTGAACTTAGTCGTGCGCTAGACATAACTTTCAAAAGAAAATGGCGTGTTGGTCTAATTAAAATTGAAATTTGGAGTCTTATTGTGAATGAATACGCAATGCCACTTTTCCATTTGATCTGGAATGAATAGATTTTGCTATTTTTGTCGATTTTACGAAATTTCGTGATTATGAACAGGATTTATTTGTGCCAATTCTACATGAAATACATCGGATTGAAGCAGCGACGGAGAAGCGTGTTGATATCTGCAAGTGTGTTTCTGTGCTGTCATCGAATGTTTGAAATCATAATGTGGGGAAAGTATGAAGTATTTCAATTGCAATTATCACACAGATGCTATGGAATTTAATGTTTATTTCATTTTGAGTGCAGTAAGGAGGATGTAATAATTGCACTTGGAATATAGTCGAAATTAAAGTATAATTTCGAAATGTGTAATCATGCTTGAGAACTCATGACATGGTTCATGTTATTCGGATTTGTAGAACTAAGAAAGTACATTTTGATGAAAATCAGGATGTAAAACTGTAAATATATTTTTTGCCATTCTTATTCCCAGCTAACGAAGACAGTTTATGCCTTGTCACTTACATGTTATTTGTAGGTAATCAGCAATTTTATGAATTCTGGCGCCTATCGCCCGCCTAAATCCGAAATATTGTATCAATAAAGTTAACGCGGAATGTGCCAAAGCAGCTGGCATATGTCAGTCCACAAAACATCTGCTTTAGTTCATTCAGAAACAAACTGAATCAACCAAGACGTAAAGGACTTACTACGTGAGTGTCATGATTGGTTTACAAATCAAAAATGATGGCGTCTGTGCAACAAGATAAGCGGGTTGGATTTGGATTTACAACAGAACACTTATGAATGACTTGAATGACACTTATGAATGACTTGAATGGGAAAAGAATTATGATTAATACGTGCGTGTATAAGATCCAAATATTGGACAAATTAACATAATCCTACTCTAAGTAATGTACCTCATTCTGAACCATAGCTGCTTCTGAATCAACCAAGACGTAAAGGACTTACTACGTGAGTGTCATGATTGGTTTACAAATCAAAAATGATGGCGTCTGTGCAACAAGATAAGCGGGTTGGATTTGGATTTACAACAGAACACTTATGAATGACTTGAATGACACTTATGAATGACTTGAATGGGAAAAGAATTATGATTAATACGTGCGTGTATAAGATCCAAATATTGGACAAATTAACATAATCCTACTCTAAGTAATGTACCTCATTCTGAACCATAGCTGCTTCTGAGACAGCTGAAATATTGCGAATTCGTTAAAATCTAATTCCAAATCTCTTCACCTTTATTATGCGAAATTTTTAAAATCTAATCCAGATCTCTTCACCTGTCTTGTTTCCCGTAAACTGTGATCGATACTTCACTGCCACACTGATTTATGAGTATGGGTCGCTCGAAGGGACTGGAGCTCTAATGGCTGAAAAAAATCTCCAGGAATCTTTGATAAGTCGGTTTCCTCTTTTCATTCATGAGTGCAGAAACCATCTCTTATATATATATATATATATATATATATATATATATATATATATATATATATATATATATATATATATATATATATAAAGACTGATTTTCAAATTGGCCGCTTTGTCGGCCATTTTGACGTCAGAAGGCATCATTGTACGTTAAGGACCAATTAGACATCGTCAAAAGTCTGTCGATATGACGATAGATTTAGTAAAATCAGCAATAATATGATTTTCAAGATGGATGCCATTTAGAAACAAAGAAGGCACAAGAAGTCTTCTGGTGAAAACCCCATCTGTATGACTTTTCATTTAATAGGAACAGCGATAACAAGATTTTAAGATGGCGGCCATAGCGTAAACAAATCTCTGCTACGAGACGGATGACGGACAACAAGCATCTCATAAGATCTTCATTGTCAACAATTATGTATATGAATGTCGTCTCTTGTAAAAGTGAAATTCGTGCTGATTTTTGTCATAAAGGTAGCATGTATGATAAAGCAAATATGCACTCCCTTGCACTTTACATTTCTCTTGTATCTAAAAGTCAGCAAAAATTACACTCCGTAAGTTGTGCAAGTCGCTGAACTATCGGATTCCTAAAATTCTCTTTGACTGGGTAAGCTATAAGCTTCACACGTTTTCTGAAACGAATAAGCTGATGCGGCAGAATTGTCATTCTGATGACGTACTCATGTACGGTCGGTTAAGTAGAGAAGAGATGTGAGCCTCGTTCTGATTCGAAATGAACGAACACTGTCATCTTAACGTATATCCATACTTGGCCGTTTCGATGCGTTCAAAATTGCGTATAAATTAAGAACAAGCTTGCTTAGAATTAGTTCGTACGCTCAGAATCAGAAAGTGTCTGTCTCTCCTTGCACGTAAGAATCGTCTGTGTTCGTAAACCTCTTTAAAGAATAGGTACCTATTAATGTTTGAGATTTTAACGGTAAAGTTAATATTTTTGCAACATTTGTTCTGAGTTCATTATTTTTAATGTTTTAATGTAATGGAATATTTAATTACTTTAAAGAATTTACATTCATATTCATTTATATTTATGTTAAATATTATTGAAAATGACAAATTCTCTACCAACTTCATGTTTAGATTTAATGTGGAAATACAATATTCTTTAAGTAATAGAGAATAATGTTTAGTAACCTATTCCAAATTTGTATCTTATTTTAAATTTAATAAAATACATTTCTTCGAAATGATTGTTTCATTAATGGCAACTATTGAATTTTATACTCTTGACTATAACGAATTTAATCGAGATTTAATTATCTGTATTATATTCTAAACTGCAAAAATTATCCAAATGTATAAAGTTCGTAAGCTCGAAGGAAAATTGTAATCTTATAAGTATTTCGTGCATTTTAAATATAAAAGCTTTATAGATGTATCTCTACAGTGTAGTATTATATATATATTTCAATTATTTAAATAAAATTCGTTCGTTCAGAATCAGAAAGAGTCTGTCTCTCATTGCAGTCGATTCCTACGTACCTCTCGCATCGTCATTTCCCCACGACGTAGCCGTATCTACACCGTTATGAGGATCACCCTTTGTTAAGACAGCATGAACTCTTTCTTCTCTCTCTCTCACCATTGGCAAAAACATTTCTTATTTTATTAGTAATTCCTTCTCATAGAAAGAAATGAGACGAAGGTTATGACATAAAATCCTTTATCATAGCATAATTTAATAGCGGTGAATGAAAGTAAACTGCATCCAAGCAAATAAAATGAAATTATCAACAAGTATTTGAGGAAGCATTCGTTTCAGCACGTTACCAGGTACACAATCGTCAGTATTCGGGAGTTATGTTGTTTATTTATAGATACATTCTATACGTCAAGCAGAATTTACGTGAACACGACTATTTTTTTAAAATAAAGGTATCGGTTTCTCTCACTGGAACGACGCCTGTAGAAGAGTATGGACACACGGTAAAGTTTCAAGAGGATGGACAATATGGATGCTTTTCCCTAAAACCCAGGTAAATGACTTTATGAACTACTGCATCTTTGAATGTATGGATTGTACAGAGGATGTCTGACAACATGTATTGTTTCTTCTGCATTTATGAGTTTGTAAGTTTTATGAAAACCTCCTATTCTTAAATAAACTATCATCAACTGCCAACTAGCAGAACATTATTTGTTGAGACTTTTTTAAAACCTGCATATTTGTTTCGTGAAAATAATGGGATAATTAACAGTTTGCGATATTAGCAAACGACCGAGACAGTAACAACATTATTCCACAACGAGGTGTGATGAAGCTGTTATCAATGCAGCTCCTGTGTTTGTTGGCATTACCATGTCAGCCAAATTATAAATCGCACATTAGTAAAAATTCTGAACATGAAAATAAAAATGAATATGCTGCACGTGCATCTATATAGGACGATCCTTCCGACAGTCTTTTCAGTAAACGATATTTATCGAAATGTACTTTGACTGTCTCCTTTGCCCGTATAAAAAGTTATGAAGGAAAACCATCTTAACATCCACTATAATTCAAATGATCTTGCGGAGATCTTCCTATAAGAAATCTTTTACCGTATTGTAGAAATTAATTTGTGAATTATGTCTTTCTATAATTTCTTTATGCATCCGAATACTTTTTTGGATCAGGAAAAGTCAGAAGCATGTGGTGCTAATTCCATTAAAATGATTTTCAGATATCTACAGTTCTTCAACACTATCAGGTGGCACGTGTTTTGGCAATGTGTTTTCAACTTTTTCGAGGGCTTTCAAGTGAATGGAATAATAAACGCCATACTTCCCGCACTGGAGAAAAGATACGCTTTGTCAAGCTTTCAGTCTGGACTTATTACCAGCAGCAACGAGTTCGGTGCCTTTTTGTGTTATTTCTTCATTGGATATTTCGGGGAACAAAGGCATAAGCCGAGGATCCTAGGAACCGGTATAGTTCTGATGTCGATTGGATGTTTGATCTTCTCTCTTCCACAGTTTATTGGCGGCAAATATGAGTATATTGTTTCCGGTAAGGATGTTCCTCTTTGATATTCACCTGGGAGAGGTCTTTCTCATTCCAGTCCTGTCATTGCTAAGGTTTTCCATGCTCATAGTGTCGAATGGTCAAGCACGAAACATGCCAATATCACAGCGAAGCACAAATTTATGTCTAACTTGCTATCGTCATTAGGAATTATCTTTTCAGTATACGATACTGTGCCTCCCCCATTTGCAAGTATGTTTTGTGGGGTGCTTTTTTGTTGTTATCTCTTACTTTAACCAGACGCAATGCATGAATCGCCATCCATTTTAAATGCAAAAAATTTAGCCTCTCTCTCTCTCTCTCTCTCTCTCTCTCTCTCTCTCTCTCTATATATATATATATATATATATATATATATATATATATATATATATATATATATATATATATATATATATATATATATATATATATATATATATATAAGTGTGTGTGAGAGAGATTTGGATTTTTAACGTGGCTTAAAAAAAATGTTCAGTCATATCGTTACGATGTCTGCAGTGTGACAGTGATGCTTAGCACTGGGGCACGATGTCGCAGGCATTGATCATGTCCCACCTATATACATGATATATGTTGGCAGTCAGCTTGATGACGGACAATACATTTCAAATGTCTGACAACCCTGCATTGTGTTTGTAATCACTTAACGTCTCACCGTTTTGACATTTATAGTATTATTCCGGAGTTTTATATGAATCGGTACATATTAAAGTGTAACTGACATAAGGCAACAGGTTAAGGTCCATTCGGCAGGCGGCCCCACCCTTAATAAATGTGGCAGAAACAACAATATAATTTCCTACAGTATGTTCTGTTCAAAATGATATGGTTAAAAGTTTGGCCTGGAAACGCGTTAATTTCGGGAGTTTCGCAGGGCTTCGCACTATGGCCCACTGCTTCGCACTATGGCCCACTTCTGCGGTTCCCTCTCCCTTGGACATTTCTTTTCGCAGTCCCCCACACACCCGAAACCGCGCTAGCTTAGTCGTTAGAATGTCGGAATCGTAATCTAAGGGTCGCGGGTTCGATATCCGCACTGTTTGGTACCTCGGTGTGTCACTCCCATGTCTCACTTAAAGTAATAATTCTCTTTCCAATTACAGACATATCAAATGCGTCTGACAACCTATGCAACAGACAGAGTTACGTCAACTTATCGAAACGTGAATCTAATATGGGTGAAGCACATAATTCAAATACTGCCATGTATTCCTTGTTTCTGATTGGTCAAATTTTAACTGGAGTCGGGGCTTCACCAATGTTCACGCTCGGCTTAACTTACATAGACGAAAACTGCAAGTCGAAAGTGACGTCACTGTACTTCAGTAAGTAGAATTAGCAGGCTATTCTGTGCCTGCATGCATTATTTTATTCATGCAAATCGCATATTTACGTTTGATTTCTTTCTCTTTTCGCCATTGATCTGTAATGTATTAATTATCCTAGTCGTAATTGACCTAACGATCCTAATATATTATAAAACTGTTTAGCAGAGATAATTTCAATCGGATTAAAAGTAAACAATTAATACATCATCAAAATTGCAAGACCGTCAATAAAAGAGAAAGAACCTGTAAGGTAAATTAGAGGTCAATATTTATATTTATCCATATTTACGTGCATCAGAGCGCAAAACTTAAATAATAATATTACTGTTACAGGTTGGACGTTCTGTTTTGCCGCAATTGGCGTTGCTGTTGGTTACATCGTCGGCGGTCAGGTACTGAGCCTTTTCGTTGACATTAACAGAGTTGACCCATCCAGGTAACTATTTATTGTAGCAAAGAAATTAATAATAGACAGCTTCAGAGCATTTTTGCGATGCCTATTATCTTCAACGGGATGCAAGAAAAGAACTGGTGCATAAAAAGAATGAGGATATTGTTCAGCATGCATTTGCACGTGGATATATAAACAAGTATGCGCTCATGCGCGTGCACGTGTGTGTAATGTTAATATACAGTTTGAATACAGTCTGTCGCATGCAAACGTTTGCTTGAGAACTAGGAAAGAGTCTGAGCTCGAGGGTTTGAAGTCCTTTCCAAGCTCTCCAGCAAAATGTTTACTCATAGCAAACAGCGTAAATAAACTGCATACCATGCCCTAAAAATGATATTGTAAACACGAAACAAACAAACAAAACAAAAATGTACTCAAACAGATGACGTCACACAAACGCTTAACATCAAACAAACCTAATAAACCCAGTAATATAATAACTTGTGATTGTGTGTATATGTGTCAATCAAAAGGTTGTTATTTTTATTGTCAGTATTATATATCTAGAGATTGGTATCTAATATCTGAATTTTTTTATACCAAAATAACGGAATTTACAATCTGGGGAATGAGACTCAAATTTCTTTTTGTCTTCATGGTTCTATTCCGAATGAGTTATGGGATACAAAACTTGTTTCTCTTACCTTTATCTATAACAAAAGACTCACACACTCAGTATAGACTAACTGAAATTTATCGTTCAACAACGTAAAGGAAATCATAATCTACTAAATAGAGAGCATTTTAATATTTCTATAACTGTTTGACCTAATGAAAGCCTGACCCATTTCAGTGTCCATTTAACCTCCATGGATCCCCAGTGGGTTGGAGCTTGGTGGATTGGTACAACCATTTCTATCGGAGCTTTTCTGCTCGTAGCCTTTCCAATCCTTGGTTATCCGAAAAGACTTCCAGGTACGATATTTTAGCTTGCTTTACAGCCTGAAATGCTGCATATCCTCTTCATTATTCGCAATGAATTCATAGTGAGAGGTCTTTAGACAAATGTTAATGTAATCGTGAGATAGTTTTTAAATAAAATTATTTTCTCTATCGATTGACAGTAAAAGCTTTGCGATGATGCAATGGGAAATAATTTGTGTTCAATATTTTCTAAAAAGATCGAGAGAATAGTAATTTTCTTGTGGGTATATTACGTATCCACAAGGCATTGGACTACATTGTAAAGTCCATTATCAAACTTTCGGACGACTGGAAATAGTTGGGATGAATCGGATAATGACTTGAGTGAACAGTGGCATTTCTAGAATGGCTTTCAATTTATTAAGCCTTTGCTCTAACGTATAAATGCATGATGAGCGGAGCCAAAGAGTCGGTCAGTACACATGCAACATCTGGATAAGCGATGTGTCGGGGAGTAATATTGTTTATTCGTACATATTATACATGTTTGAGGGGCATGGTGTAGGTTATGATAAACATAGAATTCCAACAATCTGGATTCCAGGCACATTGTACTGCTTTTGTGTGAAAAATTTAAAACCAAATTTGCAAGATGTTGCAGTGTCATGTTCCTTACATTTCTGATAAATTCTTCATGCCGATGCTCTGTTTTGGCGAATATTCACCTGCTTTCAACAGGTATTTTGGAAAGTGGTAGTCCTGGTATGTTTCTACTGGTAGTTTCACCTTAAGCACTAATAACGTTTCTCCTGCAAATACATTAAATGGTTATATTACATTAAGATAACTTTCTTTGTTATTCTGAATCCAGCTCTCCCTGAAAGAAGGAAAAACATTTTTCTATCTACGAAGGGAAGCAACTCTTATAAGTTATCTCCCATTCAAACCCCAATATCGCTAATGGTATATCAATTTTACACTTTTGTTCCGCGTGCTAGGATATCCTCCACACAATCCAATTAATTCTATAAAGTTATATACAATAAAGTTTAGTCGTCCACGTTTCTTTTTCAGTAACACATTAAGTAAAACATTTTATGCATACAACATTTTGGTCATATTCGGTGAGTTTATTTCAATTATATGTATGTAGTAAAGGACACTTAGGAAACGTGTCTGCTCTGTACTAGTTGCTTTTAATCACACACGTGTAAGGTGTCTGAAATGTGGACAGAGAATGCATGGTCTATTCTCCTTAGAAAACAGTTCAAGGCCAAAAAAAGAGCAATATCTATTTCTTCTCAACATGAGGTACTGAGCCTACGTACCACTTCATAATCTCTGACAGGTCTCATTGGGAAGCCGAGATACCCCCTCAACCACACCCCAACCCCAAGAGTATTCCAAAGACAACGTCAGATCATAATGTAGTTGGAATGAGAGACGATTACAACTAAGAGTTTTAATCGAGACGATTACAACTTAGAGTTGTAATCGTTCATGCTTTCTTTAATAAATAAGGCTTTCTCGTCGAGATTGTCGACAACAGAACAGAAAAGTTTTAGATCCGCTCACGAAACGTTTTATTTCTAAGTCAAATAACACACTACCTATGGGGACTGAGGATAATGATTCGTACCTATATCCTCCCGTAAGGTGTGAATATGTAATACTCCGTTCGTGCACGATAATGTTTTTGCCAGACGTGTGTATGTATTATTCAACTTGTACGGACATAGGGATGCAAGGTGTATACCATGTGGTCAGTCATCAGCTAGACGAAGGAGATGAAATGGAAATGCCTGAATTATCCGATAAGGCAATGGAACGGACCGAATTGAGCTTTAAGGCAGCTATAGAAGAAATATATCGTATACTATCTGCCTCCGAAGGTACGCTTTCACTTACCGTCTTTCCTATATTCAAGGTCTCTGTTGATGTCGATAATGACAAGGATAGTCCATCAGTTATAATATTGCCTCAGCCTTCATTTCCGTCAGCCACTTGCCAGCTAGCGTCTCATCTTATTTGTATAAGTCGCCCTCGGATGGAGAAATTAAAGAATTGCATTGTGTAGCCCAAACCATATTCAAAAGTGTACGTGTGCAAGATATACGACAATGGTTGCTAGGATAGTCGACGTGCACGTTACACGAGGCATCGGCTATGTAAAGAATCAGAAGTCTCAAACATGCCGTTAAACACTGCATCCCCTTCTCCAATATCATCTCTGCAAGAACTACAAAAGAAACTTCCAAAGTGAGTGTGTTCCGGAAAATGTGTTTCTAAAAATCCGATTGTGTTTTACTGTCAGGTCCTTTTGGTGTAACGTATCACTGGAGCAGCTTATGGAAACTTGAGTTTTCATCAAGGAGATACATAACAGTGGACTATTTTATTTAACAGTTGTATTTGCTATCTTACTTCCAATCCTTCGTTGACTTATGCTAACAATATAAACAATAGCGGTAGACCACCAACTCCAGTCAAAACAAACCTCTGGAACCCTAGAAAAATTACCTTTTGACACTGATTGACATAAACACAAGAACCATCGAACTGTAAGAAATCAATTTTTAGTGTACCCAGTGACAGTTCGATGGATGTGTTTTCTAACAATAAATTATTTTGTTTGACGGCCAAATTATCTTGATTTGTAAACTGGATAACGAAGTTCCTTGGTAGGACGGCTTTGACTGAACTCAATTTTTCAAAACAAATCTTAAACATCGTTGGATTTGCTCCTACTAGGAAAAGAACCCCTTGGTCACCAAGTCATACCTATAAATTTACTTCACACTCCTATCGAATGCATTGACTCATCCTCTATGCCACAGCAAGGACAAAGCAGAACGACATGTTAAAAACGTTTCATTTTTGAATAATAGTTAATTGACTCTGAAAGTCAAAGTCTTCAAAAGCACAAAGACCAATCCAGGCTCCGATGTCAGAGCGACTCCCATTAATATTATTATGCATTTGTTGATCAGCGGAAAGAAATTTTGCTTGAACAGTAAAGTGGCTAGAAAATGTATGTTTACTTATAGAATCTCCTGAAGTACGGAGAAGAAGCCAAGAGCACACATTATTGGCGTGGAAGCCTGGCATGTTAGGTGCATTGAACGACATAGAGTTGACAGAAGATGGAAAATTGAACGACCGACAGAAGAAGAAAAAAAAAAAGAATGGCGGAGTTTATAACTGATGAATTGTTAACACTTTGACATGTGGTTAAAAGACAAATGTCGCTTGGACTATGTAGATGTAAGCTGAGACAGAATTGATGTAATACCGTGTCCCATTTGATGACTAACGCTAAAGAGTATTAAACTAACATCAAAGATACTAGATTCTAAGTGCGACGTGTGGTAGCCGTACCAAAATTAGCAGTGACATCAGTCAAACGCTGACTCCAACAGTGGGAGAGGCCCATCACGCAATTTAGGATATAGTGCTGGAGCTGGAGGTGCAGTAGCAGCAACAACAATGTAAACACCCAGAGCAATTCTTAGTCCCTCAAGGGGAGAGCTTGGAGCTAAATGCTGATTCGCCCAATTTTAGGCTATCGATTTCAATTAATCCATCCGGTGCAGATGGATGTTGACGAACGAAGCCATCCAGTTATCTCAGAAACATAAATAATACTTAATCACTGCCAATAGTATATTTATGCGTGTAGGTTTGATTGTTTGTTTGCATGCATTCAACAACAACAACAAGCACCGATCCGGTGGTCTAGTGGTTAGAGCATCCGCCTCGTATGGGGGAGGTCATGGATTCGATCCTCGACCGAGTCATACCAAAGACTTATAAAAATAGTCCTAACAGCTGCCTCGCTTGGCGCTCAGACTGGTCGGCCAGGTGTCAGGATAATGTGAGTGGGTGGGACATCATGCTACATGTCTGCGGCATGATGCCCCAGTGCTAGACATCACTGTAAACTGCCACACTGCAGACATCGTAGTGATATGACTGAAAAATTGTTAAAGCTACGTAAAAAAATCCAAATCACACACATACCCTTTTCAGGAACGATAGTATGTTTGTATATGAGTATGCACTCCTACCCTTTTTCCTCCTTACACTCCATGCATGATAGCGTATAAATATTTGTTAGTGCACAATGTGTGTGAATATTCCTACTCTTTTCTCATCAACACAGTCGTGGATTTCTATTGAAAATAATTACTACCTTGTTTTGTGCCTGATTTATCTTTTGTTCCGTACACTCCATGCATGATAATACGTAATTATTTTTTGGTGTTAGTCTGTGTATATTCCTACCCTTTTTCTCTTCTTACACTTCTCTTTATGGCTTATAAGGATGGTAGAGGTTGTATGTTTGTTTTTATGGAAGTGGTATGAAAGTTATAGAGGGAAAGTGATAATAAAAGAACTTTTTAATTTGTGTACGTAATGGATTTAACTTCTATCTTATTCGTGTTGTTTTACACCGTAACCTTGTGTGAGTTAGTGTAGGTGATGGTCAGGAAGACTTTGTGTTGGTCAGTAAGTGATGTTCAAGGTTAGTAAGTGCAGTGCTTATACATAAAGGTACGCATTACGTTAAATTCTCATAAGCGACATTGAGCTGTACTCAGATTACTCCAGAGGAATTTTTAAAACTAAATTTCCCTTGTACCATGGTGTCGTTTTTGTACTTTAGGGCCAGATAAAACCGTATTTGTATGAAGGGAAATGTCATTTAAGGATCAATGTTACATTCCGTTTACACACCAAGTGTGATACTAATGTTACACCTTTGTACTAATGTTAAATTCCCGTTGTTCCCCAATGATCATATTATAATAAAGGCACAATGTTAATTTCGCCGTGTACCCCACGTGCCATATATGTACCCATGTGATGTCGTATACTAACTACATTACCACCAAAAGCTGAAATTCATCCGTCAGATTGTGTATTTTCAGGATATCAACAGCTGCAGCAGATGCGCCAGTCAGAGGCACACACGGGTACCGACAACGGGGTTGTGACACAAGCCGGTTTTGGAAAATCCATCAAAGACTTTCCTAAGGCTCTTCTAATATTGGTATGATTGAACGACATGTAATTAATAGTATTTATGAATTAAAGATACTTTCGGGTATTACTATTCGAACCGTGTTAATGTTTCCTGTTTAACTCTCTTAACGTTGTTTATTACAGTTCAGAAGGTTCTCTTGAAATCTTTTCAGACCCGAGCCTTGACTATTTGTAGTTGCCTTAACATTTGTCAGTGCGGAGCCTTTTGGTAATGTCAATTCAGCTTCCAATAATAATTACACGATAGTTTATCAAAGCAACAAATAGTGAGAAATGGAAATTAAGTTGTTAATATATTATTATATTGTACCCCATCCCATTGTGTTGTATAAAAATATGGTAGAGTAGGTTTAAACTTAACCAGTAAATACTTGAAGCCAAGCACGAATTTTATTTCTACCCAAATCGACCACATTAGTCATTGTATATTGCAGATTGGTAAATGCACATACAATTGGTACATTTAGTTTTATGAGATGGGTACCACATAAGTTAACTAAACAATTTATTTAATTTTTCGGAGTACGCAAAAACAACTTCCTACCATCATATACTTTTCAGGTCAAAACTTCAACTATGGAAAAAGATATGCTAAGTAATATACTTGTATTTTGATAAATGAGTCAAAGACTCATTTTCCCTTATTACTAGATATGAACGTCATAAGAATACCCGACACAAGAAGTTAAAACCATTTAACTAAATTTAATGTTGATTGTGGTAATGCCTAACACACACCTGTAGATTCTCGTATCGTTATCCAGTTGCGGAATACCCCATTTTTGCTAGTTTCCCTCGCTGGCACGATGGAAGTCCTGGTCATCGAAGGGCTGGCCACATTCGGGATGAAGATTTTGCATCAGAGATTTAATGTGGACCTTCCTACTGCTGGCATGGCCTTTGGTAATATAAACCTATTTTTTAATTTTATTAAATAAGTAAATAAATAAATAAAACTAAAAGGTTGTTCAACGCTAAATGGTCTTTAATAACTTTAAAAATACATAAAAGTCGTTGAATCGAATAATCACTCTTGAAACTCATTTTGGTATTTTATATTCAAACCTGATACGAACGAGGAGTTTAGTCGTCAAACAATGAAATCAAAAACCGCATAAAAGATTTCGAAATAGTAGGAAACAAATTACAGGCCAACAGGGCCTGCCTTTGTCAAACTGGTTCGATTTGACCCAATCAGGCTGCGCGCTCACAGGGGCCGCACGGATTAGTAATTTTTAAAAATATATCTATAGAGAAAAAGTAACTTTAAAGCGATGGGAGAAAATTTTAAGTTCAATGTCATATAAAACTTGTTTAAAATTTTATGTTAATATGCCGTGGTCACAGGGGGCCCCGAGCGTAAATCGGGGGGGGGGGGGGGGGGCCAAAATGATCCAAACCGGGCCCGCATTTGCTAAGGCCGTTCCAGAGGCCAAACGATAAAACTGAAGGGTATTATGAAACCAATTTCGGGACATCATCTTAATCAATATAGCAAAGCTATACATATTAAACGAGAAACGTGATTACTAAGTGATAATTTGAGCATGCGAAATGAAGCGATTAGCTGGATATAATATCCATTGTGCATGCTATATTACAATTTGATATCAAATATAAATAATGTAGTTTATCTTTTGCTCAGGGATCGTGACATTCATTGGCTCTAGTGGGGGAATGTTGCTAGGTGGATATCTGGTGAAGCGGTTCCAACTAAAGTATCGCGGGATAATGCGGATGTGCGGCAGTTTTATGGTGATCTCACTGCTGTTGTCTCCAACCTTCCTATTGTACTGCCCCTCTCCGTCTATTCCTGGAGTATCTGTACTCTATCCCGGACAGTAAGTTATCTATCACAAGGCAATACACTGTTTTAAGTCTTGGTGTGAACTAACAAAACGCTTCTGGTGTGTTTTATAACAATAAACACCGCCCTCCTTCATTGATTTGAATAATATACTTGCAACATCCATGCATATTTTCTAACTTCAGAATATCATTTCCTTCAGGAATTTTGTGTTATATCGTTTCTGCAGGAATTTTTCTGTTTTTATTTCTATTCGTATTTCTTAACAACTATGCACGTTACGTAGATTAATGGACTTTAGAAGATAACTAAGGGCCTGTTGGTACATGGTGTTATGGGTATATTGCCATTTTTAAGCACACGATATATAGCATTTAGTATATTTTTTATATATGGAAGAACCCGGGAAATAGCCTTTAATAACCACCGACCCAGGGGAAGCTTTTCGAGACATTAACGTTGGCCAATCCCGAGACTAAGGATTCACTGGACAGTTTATCTGGCGAATTTTCATCCGACAATGACCAATTGCAGAAAAATGAGAATTTTACACTTAAGATTAAAATTTAAAAAATAATGATTTTTTTTTTTGTAGAAAGCATGCATGTGAGATTTTGACTTCGACAATCAGGTTAATTCCTTGAACAACTGGTGGCTTTTATACTAAACCAATTCTGCCACCAACCCCTCTTTTTATATTCATTTTGACAGCAAAGCGCTGTTTTGAATATTTTCATGTAACAAGGCAACTTAAAGAATAAGTATGCATGAATAAAGTTCACTAGTACTATAACAAATCAACAAACTTTTCATCACTCCTCAACTATCTCGAATTTTATATATTTACCTCTGTAGCAGACACACTTAAGTACGTAAGCCTAGTCAGCTGCTCATTTGCAGCCCAAGTTACGCATTTGATCTCCAATGCTAGTCTAACTGTGACAGGCAGTCACCAAGCAAGCCATTCCATTTTCAAGCCTAACTCAAAGTAAATCTAAATCATTTTACAGATTTAGCTTCTGTATGAATTTATAAATGCTAGGTTTATGATAATTAGGTTAATGTCTTGTACCTTAAACATTAGGACTATCCAGTGAGACCCAAAACTCACAAGGACAGAGGTAAGATGTCAGTCGTCTTTACTAGCGATCGCATTAGGCCACTCAGCCACATAGACAATAAAGAACATATGCCACAAAATATGCTTATTAGACTGAAATTTCCAATTCGGTATTTGTTTCTTGACAATTTTATTAAAATTATTATTTAAAATATTTTGTCTTTGATTTCTGTCCCAGACCTTGCCAGTCATTACTGAATGTGTAATGTTACGCAACTCTTCCTACAGGGTTCAAAAGGAAAACTAAAGATATTAGGATGATATAGGGAAAAATTGATATGGGAACAGTGATGTTTTTATTTCTTTGGTTGTTTTGTTTTGGTTTGTTATTTCTGCTGACTAAAACGTTTTCACTCTATAAAGAAACACTTACGAGGGATTGTCGTCTACATGCAATGAGGAATGCGGCTGTACCACCGCTAGTTTTGAACCGGTATGTTCTGGCAGGGAAGAGATGATGTTCTTCAATCCATGCTTCGCTGGTTGTAGTCTGGTGATGCAGGCGAATGGAAGTAAGGTAGTTGAAATTCATATAACATTCTTGCCTACTGTTTATAGCTGCAAAAATGTAGAATCTACACACATTTATTATTGTCGTAAACAAGAAAAAAATATACATCACAAAATATGTTGCTCGTTTGACTGAAACTCTGTGCTTGGTATTTGTTTAATGATACCATTTTTTAAACAATATTTTGTGTTTAAATTTTGCCCCTGACATCCTCGAAAGTTAAGTGTTTACTATGGTACAACGCATGTTCGTAAGAGATACATCGTGTACATTCAGATCTTCAATGGAGACTTTATGTGGGTCAGAATTTGTCCTTTGAGTTATCGGTTGCTAGGATATTCTAGATACAAAGCTTAATGAAATTTTATGTTGGGTCATGTAGAAATCATTCAAGTGATGCCATTGATGTAGAAATCATTCAAGTGATGCCATTGATGTAGAAATCATTCAAGTGATGCCATTGATTCGAGTTATTGATGTTCATTTTATCGTAGTAAATGTAGAAATCATTCAAGTGATGCCACTGATTCGAGTTATTGATGTTCTTTTATCGGATTACAGTTACAACGTTCTTTTTATACTTCCAGATGTTCAGGGACTGTACATGCTACAGTGAAATGTATACCAATATAACAAACCCCTACATGATGAGTGGGGTGTGTACAAATCCATGTGACTGGTTGTACGTGTACTGTGTACTAATATTTTTTATTATGATCATAACCTTCGCTACAATGTCACCAGGGACTACAGCTACATTCAGGCAAGCATATAATAGTGCTGGAAATTTAATCGAACTTTTCTATGAACAAAAATCCCAATATCTTGGTTAGCATTTGCAAAATAAAATGTGTATGTCAGACATGTCTATCCACCTTTGAAATTTTTAGAAGCCAGGAACAATATTTTTTGTAAGTTATGTCTAAATCGCGTACTTGACCTTAACGCATAATTAGAAGTCAAATGTTTCCTCTGATGGTAAAAGAAATTACCGTTTTTTTATTCTATGAAATAAAGAATATCTTTTGTAATCTTACTTACAAATATTTCAAAGAATGCTGTACGATTATCCAATGTAATGAATAGATTTAAATGACAAGGTTGAGCAAAATGGCAAATGATGCATGTTGCATTAAGGTACAGAAAATGGTTTCCTACGAATCTCACACACAATGCAAGTTGCTTTAAAGTAGAGGAAACCGTTTTCTACCAATCTCACACACGATGCAAGTTGAATTATCGTCCTACCAATCTCATACACGATGCAAGTGGAATTATCGTACATGAAATGGTTTCCTACCAATTTCACACACGATGCAAGTTATAATATGGTAGAGGAAACAATTTCCCGCTCATTCATTTTCTATATCCATTTTACTATGAACCTATTCACTTTTGTATGTTGCATTTATTACATAATTTTATGATATCATTCTAGTGTGTTTTTATCTAAATAACCATTTTATTCAAAGAACGTTTTAAGGGAATTAGGTAACAGACAGAACTTAGTTTTGTCCTTTGGCTAATTAAAAGATTATTGTATGTGTGTATGAAATAACAATACACCCGAGTCAATTAAATAAAATATTATAAAAATTTATTGAATATGTCATGCATTTCATTTTCCGTCATATAGCTTCATTAGTCGACTTTCTTAGTATCCATGAGAGAGAGGAGTTTTAATTTTATCATGGATATCTTGTCAATTTTCTGTTAAAGGTGTGTACCAAATGAACAGAGATCAGTGGCCATAGGAATAAGTGTTTTGATTGTGCGATTACTGGGTAAGAAATATTTTTGATAGAAATATTACAACAGTGTTTCTTTGGCATGTCATGATATTTGACACACGAACATTTTCAATGTTTTTTTTATTATAATTTTTTTTTATAACCGCAATATCTCGCAATACAATAGATAATCTTTTCCTCGATACATTCAAGTTGTCACATTACAATAAGCTCCAAATATCAACGTGCACAATCTATATGTATGAAGTTAAGTTCTAGTCAAAGTTTTTGCCATATCGTATTCAGCGTTAAATGTTTACTTCGATATATTCAACATTAGATTCAGATCTACTGCTGTTAGTATGACGACAATAATTATTGTGCAAAATGTATGGTCGCATGCACAGTTATTGTGGGAATGTATTATTTTAAAGAGACACGCATTGCTGATATAAAGATGTAGTAATTTCGCCAAAAAATAGGAAACGAAGAGCCTTGTTGTTTTTAATACAGTAAGAATATTGATGCATTTAATATTTTCAGGTAAAACTCCTGGTCCAGTTTTACTGGGAACCATCATTGATAGCACGTGCCAGGTCTGGGAAAGCAAGAATGGAGGTGACATCGGCGCGTGCTGGGTATACAACAGTTTCGATATGGGCGTTAGATTAATGATCTGGTGGATTGCTCTCAAAGCCACAGGAGCAATTCTTTTTTTAATAGCATCATTTATACATAAACCACCTGGAGAAAATGTACAGGATGATTAGAAAAATACATTCCAAGAGTAATACCGATCGATAATCTGTTTTGATGAAGGAACTACATTGAGAGGGTATTAAACAATTTTTTCTGATAGACGTTCATATAAATAAAGGTGACACACTCTTATCTGTTGAAATTGCATCGAGCACTTTGATAAAACATACTGTAAAGTAAAAGAAACATGAGGACGGAAACCGACCAATGGTCTATGGTACGGTGTTGCAGGAAACACTCAGAGAAAGGATTGAAGTTGTGGAAAATACTAATTTGTTTCTTATTTGTTCCATTTCTAATTATAACAAAAGTAAAACAGAAGAACGCATTTTAAAGATGTTTTTCTTTTAGTACTTCAGGTTAGGATTTCTGTTATCAGTAAGTTTACTGGGGATTGATATGTATGAATGTGATAGCTGGGTAGATTGGTAATTACTATACATTCGCAGTCTAAACTATTTTTAAACAGAATTTGATGCTTTAGAATATAGATACACATTAGAATATGGATTCCTGATGAGCTGTTAAAGAAAAGATTTCAAATATGCATGCTAGAATGACTCACCTACCCCACAAGGCACGATATTTGGTGGTCACAATTTTAGAAAAATCATACTTTTATTCGAATTTAATATGGAACATTGGTAACTACATCTGTAGCACATTCATTATGTTTATAATTTCTTTTTACCTCACCTGTGCCCCACCCCTCCAAAAATAAAATTCGAGCTTATGGAATGACACTGACATATTTGATCATACTTGGCAGAAACGTTCCTTATGACATGTTCTTCAACAATAATTTGTTCATGGTGGTCACCATAAGAACGGTGCGTTTTCTATACCAACCATATAGAAACCGTTTCTGTAAAGTCTTTAGAATAGCAGTGTTCACTTTGATCAGAGATGTTATAAATGTTTCTTAGGACCAGCTGTATCAAAACTGTGCCAAGAACGTCTCTCCCAACAACGGCGTAACTTACTAAGGAACCATGTGGAAACATATTTTTGATTTCTGAAGAACGGATTAGCCAATTATGATCAAAATTGTTCATGAATATTTCTTAGAGTACGGTCTATAAAGAAACGTGTCCTGGGTGGCTCAAATAGTAAGGTGTCTTTCTTATCAACCATATGCAAAGCCCATTGTCAATTTCTTTAGAACGCCTTATCCAAGTTTGATTAATCACGGTAGTAATGTTTCTTTTGCCATGCTTGAAAAAAATTGTGTTAGGGCTGGCCACCCAAGAAACGGTATAACATAATCAGCAGTCATGTCGTGCAGAAACTATGTTCCACTCTTCTTTAATAGGACTGAGTGAGTTTTGATCAAAGTAGTAAGAAATGTTTCTTGGGACATGCTTGCTCAAAACTTTGTTTAAGATGGTTCCCATAGCAACCATATTGAAATCTGTTTTCGACTTCTTCTACCAGAATTGTTCATTTACAGATGTCTGTCAGCAGTTTATCTAAGCCTGACCCTAATTTTAACATTTCCGTAGTTTATCAGCCTAATACTGACAGCTGTACTGTCTAACATCAACAGTTTTGAAGAATCACAGAATATGCCGATAGTCATATCTGATACAGATGATGAGTAATATTTAGCTTATTTCACATTCTTTCTATACCAACCACAGTCTGCATTAATACTTTTACAGATGCTTACATTGGATGCAGTATAACATTCTTAGTGATACAGTGCATTTACGTTCCTGATAAATTATTACGTCTCTAAAACGATGGGGTTTTGTTGACAAATTTTAACAGACCGTTCAAATCATTACTTTTAACCGTTGCTTACATTTCTTGTGGAATTTCTAGGAGAAACTATGGTGAAATCATTGCAGAAAATATGTCTGTTCTCCAGATGGACTAAGCCAACATCAATACGAACTTGCTAGGAATATTTCTTGGACTAAGTTCTATCAAATTTGTCTATGGTGGTTATACTATCATTCTTGTCGCTTCGGCGGTAACCATGTGGAAAACCAATTTTCAATTTTTTCATATAGACGAGTAAATTTTTGACCAATCTTTCAATAGTTGCTTCAAATGAAATTTTCTGTAAGAATCGGCACTGGGATGGCTTTCTCTGTCCACATTTTGGCTCCATAAGAACCACACAAAAAAAATCTGTTTGGAACTTGTTCATGTTAACGGGTAAGCTATTTAGAGTAAACTGGGTAGGAATGTCTTTGGTTATCCCATATCAAGTGTTTGTGCAGGCTGGCTTCCTTAGCGACATCGTTACTTTCATATCAACCGGCTGAAAAAGATTATAAACATCCATAGCACGATTGAGCTAAACCTGATTAAACTTTATAGGACAGTTAATTTAACATGTCTAACAGGATTTGTTTCCCGCTTGCCAACAGTGTAGTTTCTAATTTATTCGGTGGAAAACCTATTTAACTTCTCCAAATAGGATGAACCAATTCTGATCTAAGTTTGTAGGAATTGTTCATAGGACACATTGAAGCAGAATATGTTCTAGATGATTCTCCGACCAATAATATGGTTTCCATAGCAACCAGATGACGATAAATCTATATGGACTTTTTACCCAAATGGCTGAGCCAATTTTTAACAGACAGTATTAGGACACGCTCTATCTGACTTTCTGGTCTAAACTTTACTATGGTGCAACTTCTGTAACAATTAGGTAGAAAATCTGTCTTCGACTTCTTCGATCGAGTCTTATCATGACAATACAGTATATACTTCTGCTGACTGTACTCAGAATTGAAATTCATTTAAACACTATCTCAAATATATAGTTTTGTAGGGTTGGAGGCTGGCAGTTACCTGGCCACCATAAGGATCGGTCGCACTAAACTTAAAAAGAACACATTTAAGGTTTTATAAGCGATATATTTGGAACCTGTGTGATACATTTAAAAAATTTCCGTGAGCTCAGAAAATGTTTTACAAGCAAATCTTTTTTGATACGTTTAAATGTTGCATAGCAATGCATAACAATTCTATAGCTGAAAATTTTGAAAACTGTATTTTCTTATGAAATTTTCAAAGCTATTTTTTAAAAATAAAAATCTCCTTAAATATATTTATTAATTTAGAATTGTTTAGATGTGTGATTCTTTTTTAAAAAAGGGTTCTAAAATGAATAATAATTGTGTATTAGAGGTTTCAAAATGTTTTGGATATATACATTGTGTGTGAACATTCTAAAAATTGTCTGGTGACAGATTCGTTTACATGTACGTGGACAGGTGCTTATAATTTTAAAACCTTTTATGTGATTTACGTGTTACATAAACCAGACAAATAGCATGTAGTAATTAACATGCATGTACGCCCTTTATATCTGAGAATGATACTCGTGGGTAAATTTATGTACATAACCTATCAATTAACACGTGTTGGTCTTTCTTTGTAATTAGGTTTTGATATGGTTTTTCAGTTCTGAAGATCTCTTGTGTTCTATTTTGTAATACAGGATTATAAGATATCATGTGCTCTGTTTTGTAATACAGGTTTATAACATCTTTTTTTCCCCATTTTAGACAACGTCTTAAAGATATATTAATAAATGATTAGAATTCATCTGTAAAGGCATATCACAATAATAAGTCTTATGATATATTTTCCGTTCGGTTTTATACATCCATTTCTTTACCTACAAGATGCATTAAGCAGACTCCGTTGTTCCGCTTATGATTTGGCTATAGAGAAAGGACGGCATAATGGTACCCCCACTCCGCCAAATCAACATATATTTATGTTATGCGATAAAAGCCAAATAGAAGATGCATATCACTTTGTTGTAAAATGCCCCTTTATGCAGATCTTAGAAACAGATTCATACCAGATATGATTTACCAAAAAAAAACATCTGAAGAAATTTTATTTTTTCTGATGAAGTCTAAGAACCACTCATAATATCTCAACTTGCATAATCGTCTTTTCATCATTCCACACAAGAGATCAAATGTACACTTAACTCTATTATTTTTCTACTATTCTTCCGTTTCATATTCCAACATATTTCTATTTTTTTCTTTCCTTTCCACCTCACTGTGTTAAATTTATTTGTAATTTGGCGCCCTGCATCGTGGCAATATTGCTGTATAATTGCCATATTATGGACCTTTTGACCAGCATTGGCAATAAACTATTTTTATTGTCATTCTCATTGTCATACAGAAGATTTATCTGAGAAAACCTCAGGCTGATACCCTCATCCATTCAGCATGAGAACTGATAACAAGATTTTCTTCAAGATGCCAGCTGTGGCGACCATACTGGGTGTCCGAGGGGCACCATTATCACTAAAGATCAACAAGACCAGATGACGAATGTATGTATAAAAGATTCATGGCAATCCTTCACGTAGTTTAGGACGAGTTGCTACAAGACACGTGCTAACGGACGGACGGCAGACAGCACGCCATCTGGTCCGTCATCAGAAGAGCAAATAACTAGTGTCAATGTGTGTGTATATGAATGTTGTGCACTTGTAAGAGTGACTTTTAAAAAAATCATTGTGTTGTAATAACACTCTGAGGGGGCATGCTTTCGAAACGTTTATAGAAATATTAAATGTACGTTAATAGCATTAAATCAAAGTTAACTGCATCAAAGAAAATAAGATAAAAGTTGTCAACGGGTAATTGAGGAAGCAATTGTTTCAGTACGTAACCTAGTACTCACCTTGTCACTGCATATAAAGACTAACCAAGGTTGCTTTCATTCGGTAAAGTTTCAAGGTGTATGAATAATATATAACAGAGAGAGAGAATTACAAATATACACCAAACAAAACGGAAAGGGCTATCGCTGGATAATACCGGAGAATGCTTGATAATACTAGGCATAATTAATATTCAATACAAATAATACTATCATACAGGTTAGAAAATTTTAATTCATGCTCTAGGGAAGATCTGAACCCAGGTCCCCGGGGTAAACTGCACACACACATCGCCTTGCTGCATGCACGATATATACCATGTCAAAAGTTTCACAGATTGATACTTTGATTGAATGGATTTATAACAATATATAATGCGGCAATGAAATTGCCAGGGCAAGGTGTGTTTGTGATGTAAGAAGATAGATTATATCACTATCTCGCCTTAGTGCCTCATGTCGTTTCGTCAAAGAGAACAAAAAGATGTATACTTTTCAAATGAATATTCACAGCGCCTTGATAAATTAAACAAGTTAGGGATCGTGTTTGAAAAAAAACGACGGAAACTCGGCGAAGTAGATAACAAGAAGCGAGAAAAGTAATTGTGTGATATTGTGCAAGTTAAAGTGAAGTCTCTGACGTTAAGCAAACCCAGTGACGCCGACATTGAAATGAGCAAACAATCAACTAAAACTGTCACCTACGTCCGACTTTCATGTGGTATATGAATTGGGCTACAGTACCGCAGAAACGAAGCAGAGCAGCCAAATGGGAAAATGCTCCGAAGCTGTTTCTGAGTCCATTGAAGCAAAATTGACAGCTGAAATATAACCTACTCCAAGACATTTGGTATTATTGAATACAAGCGTACAAAGTCTGAAAATATTAGAGCTGGTGTAATACCCAGTGATGTGTCATTTGAACTTAGTTGAGCTGAGACCGTCTTGATGGAAATTCTCTCTATGTTAATTTGACAAAGATTCCAGAAGTAAAAATCCTGTAGGGCCCCGAGTGGCCGAGTGGTCTAAAGCGCTCACCGTTACGGATCACTGCCATCTCACCTCTGCGTGGGTTCGAGTCTCGGATTCGGCTAATGTGGGTATGTGAGAAAGCTTGCCAGTAGCTCCTCGTGGGTCGGTGGTTCTTTCCGGGGTTTTCCCGGGTTCTTCTTCCACCATTAATACTGGCCGCCATGTATAGCCTATTGTGTGCTGAAAAATGGCGTTAAACCCTACAACAGCAACAGCAGCAACAGCAACAATTCTGTATGTTTGCATCAACAAATTAATATCACCATACCACAGATGTATGGTGAGTTACTTTATAAACTCCGCGAAATTGTAACATATATTTTAGACTTTCACCTCCTTATTCAGAGACTATTGTAAGCACACGAGGAGATACGAGGACTTGAAGTCAAGTAATCAGTTAAATAAGGTTGTGTGTACGGCGAAAGTACAGCATCATTAGATCGCAATCTTTGCTAAGGCACATGCAATGGAAAACGTGAACTCTGCGGTAAAACATGTAATTCTAAATATTGTAAAACATATTTGCTTGTGTAATGTGTTGGCCCCGGTACTCCAACATGTCTTAAATGCTGTATCGGTTTGCAATCAGCTTTGCACACTTTGTGGATCTGTCGCCGAGTATTATCATGCGCGGGGGCGAGGTGTGGAACTTGTCGTGTAGGAAATATCCATTGATGTTGTTAAGGAAAAACACTGGAGTAAATGAAGTAATATCCAGGATTGAAACGTTTGAGGACTGTACGTGGAACATCGTATTCGATCAAAGAAACATAACATGGGTGTGCATCATTGCAGGAAAATACGTTTGTACGCGTCGGACACCAATTGATGGATTTTCCCTTATGTTGTAACCACTTACGGGCATTGTGCGATCGTAAAATAAATTCGTGGGAACGACTTGTAATTCCTCATGAACGAAAGCTCTACAAAGAAATCTTACCGCGAGAACTGAATTGATCCCGATGGTATGTGTGTTTTCATTTACTTAACGCTGTGATGATCAACGGGACAAGTATCATCCATTTGGGAGACAGCTCTTCACAGTTCATCATTAATTCTTGCGAATATTGATGCCCGAATAGTCTTTATATCGTACCATAATGTCTTGGTCGTTATGTATGCTGACACGTCCACGTGTAAGCAGTGCAATCTTAGCTTCCATTAAGTAAATAACTTGATACCTTATAAGCAAGATTATGTCGGTAACATGCAGAATCGATGTGGCTACGGGTTCATCTCTGGGCTTGCATAACTTATATCGGGGAATATGCTTTCTGCCAAGATATTTGCAACATTGTGCCCCGGGAGAATTCGTTAATGCTTCAGCTATATCACCGCCGACGCCTTTGGTTAAACAGTTTGTTCAGAACTTTTCTCTATAGAAACAGAGGTTCGCACGAACGAAACATTTTTGGCTCCACATCGGACACGAGTTTATGCGATTCCGACTATACCGCGACGTGTTACAGCTCGAGTTGGATTTGCGGTACGTGCTTACATGCAGTATTTACACCATATGAAGGAATGGCTGAGTTATGCAACAATTGGCATTCAACACGACACAGAGAAGATGTCACTGTCATTATTAACACCTCTGCGTCGGTGAAGCCTCGACCGCAAAAGCATGGTGATACGTTACCATGACCGGTTAGTCCGCTGTTCATTGGACCAGTCGGATCCTGGGAAACTCAACTGCTGCTGAATATGATCATGCGATGGTTAAGGTGAAATCGTTTGCACCTGATTGCACCATCCGTTGACGATTTACCGTGTTTCGATATGCATCAGGGTTTCCCGGAAACGCTTCCCTCGTCGAAGACGTCTTCTTCCCTTACCTTTAGGTGTTTTTCAACGATCGATTAAACATCCACCATTTACAACCTTGACATGCCCGCCGAAATATTTTCCCGTGGCCGCTACCAAATAACGTCGTGATCTATATTGGACAACGTCAGGCCTACCTGCCTAAGGTGATCAAGTGCAACTGGAATGTGGTTATGATATTTTGTGGGGTCGACGCGCATGGCTTTGCATGCTTTCATTGAACATACATGGCTTGATACACTTTCATTGAACACAAACATATGGGAACTAATCGGCGATGGCATGGGCTGCCTCAAAGATATGCCTTAGCCGCCGCAGACCACAAAGAAAGACCCCACAACAGGCTTTGAATCAACGTTTGCACCGTTCATCCAGCCAGCGTGAATACGAAAAACAAGTTGAAAGGATAACGAGGACAGAAGAGAAACCAGGCCCTGTTGTCAGGGGGTGGCCAAAGCAACAGAACGAACAACGAAGATTAATAATTGCCAGAGCAGATGGATAAACTCCACGAAGACATTGGATAAATCGAGGAGAACTCGTGCTGTGTGAGATTAAATGATGCAGCCATGGACGAAATAAGTCCCAAGATTACTACAAAAAACAACAACACTCTCGCGAACAGTGTGAATATAATAATAAAATACATCATACATTTCAAACTGGAGACTTTGACCAAGGCAGCCCAATGTTTGAATATTTTATGAAACGAGTACAAGATGGAAGACGAAGCGAGGAATCAGTGTTACTCGTCCACGTAAATCCAAGCGTTAACACGTGAACCCGGACTTGGAATTTCATCCAAACTTGAACCGTAAAATGCACCAAAATATGTTCGCTTGTAAAGAGAACACCCGGAACTACGCTGAAAAATTGTAAGAAAATGCTTTTGCACGAAGAAGAGAGTTTTAATGGGGACATCAAAAAAGTATTGCAAGTAAGCAAATGTGAAAGTCCATCTGAAACCAAATATGAACAATCTCGGGAGGTACCAGCACAAATCAAAACCAATTAGAAAGATGAAACTGTTTTGCATTATAAACAACTTCAATATCAGTCATATCGCTTATATATCTGCATTATGGAAGTTATAGTGAAGTCTAGCACTTATATATTATGCCGCATACATGTAGCATCATATCCCACATAGTCACATTCTCCTGAAACCAGGACTCAAAACCGTGATTTACTGCATCCGAGTAGGACGTTCTAACAACTAAGACTACCGGAGTGGTCCCGACAAGAAGAAATTGCGAGGATGTCTGCAGAATCTAGAGGAAAACAACCAACGAAAGGAGAGGGCCTTGGTCGATCGTGTGACCCCCGCGATCCTGTCGAACGGCTTGAAGCACTTGTGGGGCCAGTTCGCACCGTCAGTAAAACGCCAATGAGGCAATGGATCAGCGTCTATTTGTCAGAGATTGCTCACCGATATCATTATGGACGCATAGACATTTCGCGCATTATTGTATGAACTCGATAAAGACTTTGATGATGTACACAATGTCGACGATGAAGTGCTTCCTATTTTATTTGAAATGACTGTTGAATTGGAGCATGTTGTTACATATTCAAACATTAGCTTTGATTTTATCACGTTGTCGTCAACGATATTCGACTCAAACGTGGTTTTCTCCACACCAAACGTCTCAGGGAATGACAGTTGACCTAAGGTCCCACCGCGACCGTTCAGGGTCTTCGATGTGAACAAATCATTTACGGTCTTAGCAGAGGGAAGTGGAGAAGGTACCTGAAATTTTGTTGGATTATCCACGGGCGCGTAAGACACTGACTCAATCAATAAAGAGATCGAACGGAGAATTATGTTGCTGACCAAGAAAGACTCTAAATCTATATTCGCGAAAATGAACTCCCACCCAGCGCTGTCATCTGGATCGAATATGCAGAGTAAGTGGTTAAAGAATCTTGTGCATGGGATACAATATCGAACAAGTCATTGGCATGATCACCATCGCGATGCAGGTTAATCTAACATGTGACGCAATCAGCGCAGCTTACGTTCAGATTTATCCTCGGCAAGCTTCGTTTCCCAAGGTTACATCATTGTTTGGATACTCCCCGACTTCGAACCTTGGTGATCCTCTTTTGATTACTCCGATAGCACCCATGTATCTTCAATACCACAATCCGTTGCTGGAGCACATTAATTTTACCTTTATTGGACAGGACGGGCACGCGTTAGACGAGAACGAGGCAAGAATAAACGAACATAAACAACATGGACACCAAGACCAAATAGACGCAAAGACAATATATGTCGACCATCCCAAATCTCTCTGGGAGAAATAATTCCAATATCATTCTCCTCAACTTGGAGAAGACTCTCCAATGCGTGCACTCCCGCACCAAATGATGAACTCGGGAGCTAGGCAACCGTTGAAAAGAAACATTCAGATTTGGAGAAGAATACACTCAAATAGACTCAACAAAGTGATCCATCTGAGTTACAATATAATTGAGATTAACGTGATCGAATATAATGACAGTCGTACGTGGACATGTCATACCGGTTTACTTGCCATATTACAGAAATGATTACGGTGATTTTATCCACGGATTGTTGACTGGCGTTTTTACGAAATCGAAAAAGCTTGTATGCGCCGACAAGTATAACGATTATGACACCAATACCCAAATTGGATTTGTCAACAACGACATAATGGCATTGCTTAACAGCACACGGTGTCTCATCAAGGAATGGAACTCGAAGAATTTATCGACAATTTTGACATTGTCACGATATTTATATGACTTGCCAGATACAGCGACGACTGATGTTTTCGTGTGCGGTTCCTCATAGCTGTATATTTGGGTTTTATTGAGCTAGACGCAAGGTTATTTTGGGGGCCAAACACACAGTAGTGTTAACCTGCAAGAGCAACACCAACGATGCAATTTGGCATGCTGCTGGTATGATGCCAGCAAAGTAAAGTTCTCAACATCAACGTTGTGGATATATTCCTGGAGAAGTGTCAGTGCAGTCATTTGTATACTCTCCACAGACTTGACGCCAAGCACTATTCAGAGACAGATTGCATAGGAAATAAGTACATGGTCTCAGCGCATCAAAACATGTGTCAGCAGTATTTAAAAATGCAAACTGAGATACTGACATGCAAGCCATTAGTATCCTGATATCTGAACGGTTAGAAGTGTCTGAAATTTATCTGCGGTTAAACGGTGATATGTAACTATAAGAAGAATTGTGTTTATCTTCAAAATAAAGTAAGTCGCACTTGCATATCACAATATATGGTCGTACATTCACTGGCATCAATACATTGACACGGGTCTGCAAATTTACTAGCAAGATTTTGCTAAGTTTGCCAGATTCATTACATTTGGAACACCTAGAGTTGTTAAAACAGCCTGTGGTTGATACGTATTTTCCTGCAAGTATAAATGAAGCTCCCGAACGGCGGGTACAGATGCATTACTGTGGTCCTCTCAAACAAGACTCTATTGTTGGAGGAAACAGGTGGCCGAATGAGGGTCATTGATGCGCCTGTGGAAAGCTAATAAAGCTGTATCACACTTGTTACTGAACAATAATGTGATATCACGAAATGAGGTTGGTCTTAGCCAAAACCAGCTTCCAAAAATAAAGAGCGCAATAAGAAACGAGTGCTTATTTGCATTAAAACTTTCTGATCCATGTTAACTTTAATTATTCACGTATGGCTAACCCAAACAAAACTTGATTAGCTTAAAGCAGCCAAACAAAATAACACCTCGTTAACGTTAAAGTTGACGAAATAAGAGGTAACATACATACAATATTGGATGGAATCTTTCCATTTCTAACATTGATTCCATCGTTGTAAGCATTTGCAGGTCCAATGTTGCAAAGCAGCTGCGTTGAGCGCCTATGGAATTGCATCCGGGATGGCTCTGGAAAAGCAGATGGTTGACGCACAGTATCTCGTAGACGAGTAGAAACAGGAAAAGGTCTTCGATTATCCGGGACGCCATGCAAAGCTATTCGATTGTGGTCTTGTCACGCGATGAATAAGTCAGTCAGATATTTCCGATGTGTCTTTATGTGGTATGAACTTACGTCAATCAACCCCGCATGTTGGTACCGCTATCTTCAACTTTGACTCAACAGTTCACATCAATGTTTCTGAGGCTGCAATGAAACAATAGGTGCCTTCGATACCACACATAGTAACTAAATGGGGAACAGTTTACGGAATATTAACCAGCGAAGGAGAGATAAAATGATGACCATATAAGAAGTGGACGACTTATTTTCGCTGTTGTTGGAACGGAGATGTTTTGATAGATGTAAACCTTGCATATCAAAGATGCATGAACCTGGATAGTATTTATTCATCTTATTTATTCATCTTATTTATTCATGCCATGAGTATTTTACTGTGTGTGGAGTGGGAAGACCAAACTTGAAAAATGATCACCAGAGTGATAAACCTTTTGACGATATAATCCATGTACATACTAAAATTAAGGGGCCTAAATCGGATCCTTGGATACACCATCTCTAATGCACCCCGGCTCCAAAAACACATATAAAACCATTTTAATAAGCTGCGTGTGATGTCAGTAGGTTTAAATTATGGACGAGTCCTTAGCGCCACACGTGATCATAACTTTGCGTATATCGCGAAAATATTTTAATATTTTCTTACGTGATCTACTGCTTGGAAAAATGTGTAATAGAAATACGCTGACTGTTTGGTTGTAGAATCACCCTGAACGACGGCAGATTGGAATGGTGTAAAAATGTGATTTTCACAAAAGTGATTGGGTTTCTATCCTATGGACAATTTGCCATTCCACTAAAATGACATTTCTGGATACGCTCCTGTCATAGTTCGAGTAAACATTCTCTTTCTAGTTGCAAACTTTACAAATGCCACCTATGCAACAAACAGAATCAACTCAACAGTTCGAAAAGTGAATCTAAAATGAGAGAATTTTGATAATTTATGCTTTCTGTTTGTGGTTGGTCAGAATTTCATTGGAGTCGGGGCATCACCCACTTCAAGCTCGTCTTAACTTACATTGACGAAAACTGCAAGCCAAAACTGACGTTATGTGTTTAATTTTGTTCTTTTTTTTTTCGTCACTTACCTATAATGACAGAAATTTGATTATCCTGTACTATTGAAAACTTGTAAGAAGCGTTAATTTGAATTAAATTTAATTTAATTTTTTTTATACATCTTCAAAATTGCAAGATCGTCAATAAGCAGAAGAAAAATAAACACGAAAAAAGAAAAAAAGAAGAAATTCATACAGGACGTTCGGGGTTGAGATTTCCATTTCACCATCGCCGGGTGCAACGGAATGTAAAATTAATTATTATTATTATTATTATTATTATTACAAGTTCTACGTTCTGTTCAGCCGCAGTTGGCGTTACATGGTCGATGGACAGGCACTGTGACTTTTTGCTGACATTAACAGAATTAACCCATCAAGGTAACTAATTGTTGAAGGAAACAGGTGATTATTATAAAGTTTGAAAGCAGTTATTCAATGCTTTACAATACAGCCAAACAAACTCTTGTATATCCTAATTACGCAAATGAGAGACAATTCACGGCATTTTACAAAGGGCTGCGAGAAAAGACACGCAACATATTAAGAATGATTATTGGTGTCATAAGGCATGTGTATGTAAATCTGTGTGTGTGTGTGTGTGTGTGTAAACAGTTAGAGCCCGAGGGTTGAAAGTTCTTTTCAAGGTTCTTCAGAAAATATTTCCACACAACAAGCCGTGTATTATCATTATTATTCCATGATCAATTCCTAAGTACCATAAACTGTATACCATATATCCAGAAAATGATATTTAAACACGAAACAAACAAATAGGAACAGCTAACATAACAGAAATCCATAACTTTAAACAAACGTAAATAAATTGAATGATATAAAAATATTGTATGTGCGTGAAAAGCTTATTCTTTTTAGTATAGTCAATATAATTTTATCATTCTAGGGAATATCTTGTGATGTCTGAAAAATAAATAATGGTGAAAATAATATTATGGGGAATGAGATTCATATTTCTTTATGGATATGGTTCTAATTTTTAATGAGCTAAAGAATAATTTGGCAATATAAAACATGCTTGTCGTATTTTTGTCTGTAGCATGATATTATCCAACATAGACCTACAGCTATAAAACATTTTCTTTCAAGCAATGGATGAGCATTTCAATATTTATATAACGCATAACGTTAGCTACCATTTTAGAGTCCCTTTAACCTCCATGGATCCCGAGTGGGTGTATGCGTGTGTATCAGGCTGTCGGTATGGCTGACTGTATGTCTGTATGGGGATGGAAGCAGGTGCGACCATCAAGGTCATACAAAGGCGGAAGTGCTGATTTGTAAACTTGTGCGCATGGTGGATCCATGAAGGTGGGTGGGTGTGGCCAATACAAGCGTGGGCCAACCCAGGAATTCAGGAGAACTGTGTGGTTTGACAATGGACATATGAACCAGGTCAAAATGTTTCGTTTGCAAGTTTATACAAGTATTAATATGAGTCATACGTGGTTATGAATCGTACGGACTGTACAAATGACTGAGTCACAAGTCATATGTTTGGTACAATTGTTATGTTAATTACAATCGATCATGTTTGTTTCAATTGTTTATGTTGTTTCAGTTGAGTACATGGAATATATGGTGTGTTTCAGTTGAGTACAATTGAGTTACCTTCATTACATGAGATTATATGAATCTTACTTTCATTACATGAGATTATATGAACCTTACTTATGAGAATATATAAATCACATTTTTGTTTTCCCATTTGTGAACATTTGTGTGAAGTAATTGAATGAGTCGTGTGTGTAGAGCTTGAAAGAATAACTGTATTAGTAGAGGATATACATATTTTTATTAATTCTTTTCATAAGCTTCCATCTTTCATCACATTATTTTGTGTTGTCATTTGATCCAATCAGGTCAAATCCTGATACACTTTACTCATGAGTAAAATTATTAAAACAAGGAACCAAAAGTCAATCAGTACACACTCCATCTGGAGGTGCATTGTATAAGGAATTTCAATTGTTTATTATTACATATTAGAAATCCTTGAGGGACATGGTGTTGGTTCTGATAAACGGAAAATTCCAACAATCGGTATTTTGATAATTAAGGTATATTGTGCAAATTAGCCTTTTGTGGGGACGCATGGAAGGCCAGTATCGCCTCAGGCAAACTCCCTATCAAATTAATATCAATTGTCAAGTTAGCCAGAAAATGCAGTGTCGCGTTCTTTATATTTTAGATACCTTTCTTATGCTCTGTTTTGACAAATATTCAGTTGCTTTTAGAAAACATATTGGAAATTTATGGTCCCTTTGAGTTTCATTTTAAATTTGAGTTACTGGTATTTTTCACCTAGAGCACTAGGAAAAAGTTTTCCTTTCGGAAAACTGAAACAAAAGTTCTCTGGTTATTTAATTTTCAAACAGCTCTTCTTTCCTTCATCTTCAACCAACCGCTTGCTTGCAGCCCATTTTATTTTTGTTTTATATTTCTCCTTTCTTTTTTAATCTTATTTTTGTAAGTTGTTTGTTTCTCTCCTCCAAAACTTATTTGGTAAATTTCCCCCGTGTCGGCGTATGTTTGATCGTAAAACAACTCCATCAGGCCAAGCAGAAGACAACAATGCTTGCGTCCCTTGATACAGTAGTCTCTAGCGCGTGGACACCATGACTGAGAGTAAATCCCTCCTCAGCGGATATTTTCTGGATGAGTCGAAGAGATCGTTGAACCACATCATAGAGTAGAATTCATGTTTCTGTAACGAACATGAGGTTCTATTTTGATCTGTGGGATGTGTATGCATACAGCTGAACCCACTTCTGACTGAGGGCGTCTACCTTCCATGTTCTTTGGCCTGGGACTGGAGAGATATAACATCGTTACTTGTTCAACACTCTTGTAGGAAGTATATCATTGGTCTCCCACTGTTAACGAAAGGATCCTGCTAATCGACTGGTGCATATACAGTTCTGTGATGACCATCCGTCCTTGTTGTGACTGTTTGTCTTCCGGAATATTTTTCTTGCCCGGTATGTGGAGGACTCTTACTGATCGCTTCAAAGCTGTCCATCGGAGGAGGTTCCCTTCAAAGTAAAGAGATGAGACATGACCGCCCCATTGGAGTCTGAGATAACCAGGAGCGACAGGTTGGCAGTGGCTGCCAGAACACAGCTGTTTTATGAGGTTTATGCACCCAAGTAATACTGGAAAAACGGTCCGCATTTCTACGTTGTTGTTATGATGAGAATATTCCTCAAGACATCAGTCACTGAATCTAAGTGTGCATTCCAGCCTGAATCTGAGACTTCGATATACTTGAAAGTGGGAGATTTTATGGCGTGTAACGAAACTCCAACCATAAACCCTTCTAGGTTTATACACCAACTCAGGTGGTGACAGAATAAGGATTGTAATTGATTCCGATCTGAAGGGGCTCTCTATAAGGTCTCCAGTTTGTTGGAAGCAGAAACTGGAGACGTGTCATACGAACAAGATTCGCCGCCGCATTAGGGTCCCCAAGAAAGAGAAAAATCGAGTCGGGTAGACAACGAAGCTTCTCGAATATCCTTGTTTTGAGGGGCAAAATAGTTAGGATCCAATTGTAGGGAAAAGCAAACTGATTTATATGAATTATCATCCCCATATAAGTGAAATGTTGAGGACACAGATCTGAATTCTCTTGGTTGGTGAAACATCTAGTGGGAAAAGGAAGTAAACTTTGTTTACCGTCTTTGCAGTAAACTATTGTTAGCGTTAATAAAAAATTCAAACCTTTCCCCTTCAATCGCCAATTCATCTGCGTGAGATGCATATGGTGTTATATACATTTAATTTGTATTGTTTTGATAGCTATTTTTTTTAAAATAAAATTTATTTCAATATATGCCAGTGACAACGTGACATTGCAAATTGAACTTGATCTTGTCCAAAATCAAGTTGATTTTCTTCCTGACCATTCTTATTGATATTGGTTTTGAAATAAATATGTTTATCTCAATCTGAGTTTAAATCATTCCATATGAATTGCCGGGTCTATATGTTGGTAACTACACATTTTGTGTTATAATTTTCGTAATGGATTTCTAATAGAAAAGCTAACATTTTATCTTGTAAACTTTCTGAACCTTCCAGATTGAATTTTCCATTAGGTAATAGTTTAAAAAAAAGAAAATGTTAATTGTGATCTGATGTTAAGTGGTAGACTATAAAATCTAATTACTGAAAGACTTATTTTATTCGTGCCTGAACATCTGAGCAAAATCAAGTTATCATTGTTGTGTACAGTATTTGATTTGGAATTACTCAAAACACTTCTTCTCTGAAAATACAAAAGTGCTCTGATAACATTCTTGGAAATAGAAACTTGAATTTCCAGTGAAATTTTACATGAGGATTCAAATCTTGGAGTGTATTATTATGATCCAAGAAAAGACTGTTGTTGGCACATCAACACGTTGTGTTGGTTGTTGGGTCGTGCTTTGTATTGCTTGGATTATTGCTTCGCGTAGACATTCAACTGTGAAATTCGAGTTTTGCGATGTGCGGTCATTATGTTATTATAGGAAATTACTCCAGTATTTACGCATGTAAAACCGTTACATTTAATTACTGTTTTGGTGTCCTTCTACATAGGTGTAACCATAAACTACCAAGCTGCGCTCACTCAGATGTTTATTGGCTTGGTATGAGTCCACTTGCGTGTTACAATATATTGATAAACATTGAGATTCATGCAACGTTCGTAAAATGGAATTTCTCCATGGCGCGCAAAAATGTATCAGTACATACTGATATGCATGAAGGCATACAGCAGCCAAGATTAGCTAGAGCATAGATGCATGCCACATTTATTCAAAACTGTGAAATTGTTGGAAACATCATTGCTTGCAAACCCCTCTTCTACACAATGGAACCGGTCAATGTTACAAGTATACGGTACCAATCATTTAAGTACAGCAATTTTAACGTTGTGTCAAAATATTTTTAAAAACATACGGCCTTTTGGGCACAGTCAGTTGAAATCAGGGCAAGTGGACTTTGAACCAAGGCATATGATTATTTAAAGAGTCACTTTCTTGGGCCTGTGTCTGACAAAGAATTTTCTTTCAGCACTACTGACAGGTAATGCTTCACTTATTACAATCCATGATATTTGCCTTGTTAAAGTAGACATAAACAAGAACCGTCATTTAGGTGATGACATCAGTGTACAACTGATTGATTGATTGATTGGATTTACGTCACGTGTGCCCAGAAGGGCATGGGCGACGGGTTTATTCCTGCACAGCGGGATGCTAAATGTTCGTGGGGGAAGGAATTAGTGCCACATCCCCCAGGCGTTTATGTGCTCAAGGAGCACTGCTAATTTAGTCGTCAGGTCGTAGGACTATATGTCTCTCACGATCTAATTGAAAAGTTTTCTTGAGTGGGAATGGGCCCAACACACACTCATGTTAACGATGAGTTGATTTCAATCCGAATTTTCTGTACTAGGTGTCGACCCAAGCAGTATGTAACGCCCGTTGCGATTGGTCGCAACGATGACGTCACATCGGGACACCTAGCTTTAGATGTAAATTGTTCCACATCTCCGCCGTTATACGATGTCCGAGAGCAAGGAACTCGGCAAGCCAGCCATGGATGTCGTGCACTCCCAAGAATGTCAGTTCGTACTTAATCAGATTTGGTCTAGTTGTACTAACGAACAATACAAAATGCCAATAATGTGTTAGCCACCTGTGCAATTTGGTCAAATCAAAGCAAGTTGTAAAATTTTCCTACGTCCTAACAATAGTAAAACTTCTAGTACATAGTTTACGTTGTAGATGCCCTACAAATTTTTAATAACTAATATGTCTGAGCGACATATAAAAAGTTTGGTCTCTGTTAAGTCATAAAAGGTTTGAATTCTGAACCGGTGGATTGACGGATCAAGTTAGTGTACATAATAATTTTATCGAAACGGGATACCAAAGCCAAAATGGTTCCCTGGGTAAGAGGCAGTATTGGTAGCCCTTACAAGGGCTTTTTTTTAGCAGAAGTTCCCCGTTTTTCTTCTGCTTCTTTACATTTCTCCACAGTCCTTTTTCCTCTCAGGTAATTTCGGGGGAAATGGTAGCTGTGTAGCGTAAAATTGTAGTAGCTGCTTCTACTAGCTGCTGGACTGGGTAGTTCTTGTAGGCCTCTTGATATAATTGTGTAAGGGTTCTGACACCATAGTGCTACTCGCTATTAATTTATTTTTGCTTTTATTTATGTTAGGTGTTTAATGCGCGCGTTGCACGCTTATTTGTGTCCGACTGGGGCAAAGGAAGTAGTGACCAGGAAGGCAGGTGAGAGGAGTCCGCTCATTCCGGGGTACTGGTCTAAATGGATGTACTTGCACGAATTTTGCGTTTTGGTTCTTGTGCCTGACATTTTGCTAAAGATGAGCTAGACTACACTGGATGGAAAACTCGTGCTGCTTTAGTATTAGTATGGTCTGTATAACATAATTAGGCCGCAGTTTTACTTTGGCTGTATTTCATGTTAGGGCTAGGAAGGGAGCAGAGAAGATTATTTTTTTAAACAATATTATTTTTGTTTATTTTTTAAGGATATATTGGCGATTTAAGTACACGGGAACCTTTGCTGAGTACTGACGTCCTTAGGGACGTATAAAAAGCGCCCGTCTGTCTATGTATATTTATCTGGTTTTAGAGAGTATTTGGGTGGGTTATGTATATTTTACAGGTTGTTATTTTTAAGCTAGAGGGACACCCTTGCTGAGTACTCAGGTCCCCCAGGACCTGTCCAAGGTGCCCATCTGCTAGTGGAAATTTATTTTTAAGTGAGGTCGGGTTGTTTATTTTATGATTTTAGGGTGTTTTATATGTTTTCTTTTAGCTTGGATGTATCTAGAAATTTAAGTATGTTTTGGTAGGTCATATTTATGTTGGGGTTGTTATTCTTAAGGAAATCTGGGTAATTTGTAGGGGATCCAATTTTGTTTTGAGCTTTTTGAAATTCCATTCTAGCTTCCTGATATTTTGAGCAGCTATTGAATATATGTGGCAGGTCTTCAATGGTTTTGCAGTGATAGCAATTGATATTAGCAGGCTTGGGTCCTAGATGTTTGCCAAACCTTCCTGCTAATTTTGTTTTTCCGGTTACGATGCGATTGATAATTGTTTGGTCCAGGCTGTTCGCTTTGGGTGGTTTGATGGACCTATTGGTTTCTTTTATAATGGAGTAGAGTATCCTGCCTTTGGTAGTGGAATTCCAGTGCTCCTACCATTTCTGGTTAATATAGTTTCTTGTCATGCTTTGGGCTTCTGTTATGCTATATCTGAGTGTGGCAGGGTTAGGGTTCCCTAACATGTTTTTTGCGACTTTGTCGGCTAGCTCATTACCAGGGGTTTCTATATGCGAGGATATCCACATGAATTCAACTATCTGATCCGCTGTGGATAATTCCTTAAGCATATAAAACGCGCTAGCCAAGAATTGTTCTCTTGATTTGGTGCTGTGTGATTTGATGGATTATATTACACTAAGTGAGTCACTGATGATAACTACTTTTGGAACTTTTTGGTCGTTAATCCATTGTAATGATTATATTATTGCCCAGAACTCCGTGGTGAAAGTAGAGCAGTGGTCTGGTAATCTGGATCCCATTTGTATGATGAATTCGGGAATAACCACTGCAGCTGCTGTTCTTGGGGTGGGGGGGGGGGTGTTCGGTTGTTTTGGATCCGTCAGTGAAAATGTTTACGAAGCCAAAGTAGGTGTCTTGTATTTCCATTGCTACGATGGTTTGGAGTTTAGGTTCTTGTTCCAATTTGTTTCCATAATTGGTGACTCTAGTGTTCATCCTAGGGATAGGGTTTGTCCAAGGGGCTGGGTCAGGGGAGTGAGTGTACTCTTCTTGTAGAGCAAGTGTTGGCAGCTTTTCCCTGTGTTCTAGGATTTGTTTGCCACCGGGACGGTTAGAAACTAGTTTGCGGCTAAACGGTTTGTTGCATTTGCTAATTGTTACTTTTGTAGCATGCGAGTCGGGATGATTTGTTAATTGATTAGAGAGTATCGGAGGAGCATTTCCTGTCTTCTTATTTTTAATGGCAGTTCACCGGTGAGGACTTGAAGTTCGTCCATTGATGTCAATGGTAGAGTGCCAGTGCAAACAGATAAAGCTTTCCTTTGGATGGTATCCAGTTTGTTCAGTAATGTTTGTTTCGCTGAGTTGTAAACTTGGCATCCATAATCTAGCTACGACCTTATAAGTGATCTGTAGATGGTTAATAGGGTTTCTTGATTGAATCCCCAGGTTGTCCCTTTAAGATTTCTTAAGAGATTAATATCTTTATTGCAATTTTGAATTAGTTGTTCAATCTGGTGTTTCCAAAATAGATGCTTATCGAAGAACATACCTAGGAATTTTACTACCTTAATATATTTGATTAACTGGTTTTGAATATAGAAGTTGTGATAAATTATTTGGTTATTGCGTTTAGGGGAGAAGATTATTGCTATCGTTTTTTTCATGTGAGATCTCCCTATGTTATCTAGGCTTTCCTGGATTTCTTTGACTACTTGATTGCTAGCAGGGTTTCCTGCCCTCCAGATACCGCTGTCATCAGCAAATTGGGAAATGTTAACCCGTTTTGTCGATAGGCTAAGGTCAAGGTCGTTAATCATGATGTTAAATAGCGTAGGACTGAGTACACTCCCTTGTGGGGTACCGTTTTCAAGGGGGTATTCTTTTGAGGTGGTGTTTCCTACTCTGGTGATTATTCTGCGATCTGTTAGGAAGTTTTCGATTAATATAAACATGCGGCCAGTAATTCCGAAGTGGATGAGTTTTGCAATCAATGCTTTAGTCCAGACAAGATCAAACGCTTTTTCAAGGTCAAGGAAGACTGCTATAAGTTGTTTGTCTGATTTTCTTTTGGAGTTGAAAGCAAGTTTGATATCGGCTTCTAGTCTTAAAAGTTGATCTGTGGTAGAGCGCCTGTTACGGACGCCACATCGGTTTTCTGATAGGAGTTTGTTACTTTCTAGGTGGTGTTTTAATATTTTGGCTAGGATTGTTTCCATCATTTTACATATGTTATTAGTGAGGGAGATGGGACGATACGAGTTAATATTATTAGGGTCTTTATCTGGTTTAGGGATTGGGATGACAATTGCTTGTTTCCAGCTGAGTGGTAGTTTTCCACTTCGCCAAATTTGATTAAGCAGTTTTATAATGGTTATTGTAATGTACAATCATCATTTTAATGAAACGAAATAATACAATTTTCTGAAAAATAGTCTGCGACATACTTCAGACTTATTGCAGTTGCAGATATATTTTATCGTGAATTAGACACTTTTTTGCGTTTTATGTATTTGCTATTACATTAAAGCGCGCTTTTAATAAGACACGATACAAAAACCACAGTTCTCTCCCTTTAACAATCTCGCAGGACCTGTGTTGTCATCGTCGTCAATATCAATAAATATTTATCACAGATACAAACAAAAAGTCCCTATGTTATGTATATTCAATTTTTATTGTTAGTTTGTTATTCTTCAAGATCATACGGTGCATATAATTGTATTTTGCATGTGTATCGAGTTCATTGTGTACAGAACATCCTGCTTCATCTTTTGTGTCTTTTTTATTATTTATTTATTCTTGCTTTAACATTCTGAGGCAAAATCAGCTTTGTTGTGCTCAGTATTATATTTGGGTGGAATTATTTATTCACTGGAAATACAAAGTGTTCATCAATATCATTCTTGGACAGAAAAATTAATTTGGAAGTATAGTGATTTCAGACAAGACCAATTTTGGATTATATTTTGATTTATCAAAAGACTGTTGGCACATCATCACACTTTAGGTCATTGACACATTACCATATTCGAGACTACAGACACATTATCACTTTCTGCGTAGGATCTTATTTGGAATACCACTGGAATTTAATTAGAACTTTATTTATTAGGACTGGCAATAGAACGTTTTTGACTATTTTGGATTTAATTCGCAATACTGTAAGTACTTTTTAACTTGTTATTTTTGTATTCTATGGCGTTACGACTCTAACGTTACAAACTTAAGTGACAAAAAATAAGCAAAACCAAAAAGATTTTAAAAACTTTAACAATTTAATTATCAAAGTTATAAATGATAATTGTGAGAGGAACTTACAGTGTTGTGAAGTGAATACTTCGTATTAGTCCTTATTAGTCCTTATAAACATATATGAATGTACTTAAGGAATGAAAAGTTCCTTTTAAATTTCAATACCAGCAATTTACTGGTCCTCAAAGAACCGTGACGTTGTCAAGATGTTTAGAATTCCTTCGAATAATTTATAACAGTTCTAGAATAGTATAATCCAATCGGCGCCGTAACAAAAGCGTGTCGACTTCAGGGCGCCAACAAAAGCGCGTCGACAACTGCATGCAATGATAAACAACCCGACAAATACGCGCAAGACAAAAGCAAACATGTATGCAAAGATACGTTTAATGAGAAGACAATACACACAAGTAAATTGTACAATTTAACTGTGTGGATCAACTGACTTTTTCTCATAGTACATTAATTTTAAGCAATGCCAACTTCTCAGTCTTCTCAACCGTTTAAGTTAATTGATCCACACAGTTAAATTGTAAAGAAGACCGTAATATTGGACTTCATGGTATCTGCTCAACCTTTTCCACTCATTCTTGTTTCGATCAAATATAAATAAATTTAACCCTCCGTCGATCGGCAATAATTGACCAGTGTAGCGTGTTAATTGGCAATACATGTGGTTTGTTCGAAAATGTTCTAAAATTTATAAAGACGTATGCCTAAATTTTTAAAATCTAAAACAAATTTACAATCATGGAGAAAATGCTATCGCAGAAACAAAAGGATCATCTTTTGTATGATGGATACAGACTTCATTTGTTCACACGTTCTTAGGAGCGCTTATGTCGGCGCGCATTTGTCTTGCGCGCTTTTGTCAGGTCACCAGTCCAAATAATAAGCACTTTCTATTTCCACTGAACAGTCCAAACCAATGTTTTTCCTCTCGAAATATATATAAGCACAACATAAAACACGTCTTCAGACTTGCAACGGGAACACAATAAGTGAGAATGATTCCAAAAATTGGTAAGAATCCGAATGCTTAATTTTCTCCTTATAGACACCGTATATTGCGACTTTATCTCTCCAATAGACCCCACGTGACAGCATATGCTACTCATTTTGCGTTAATTTGGCCTGTTCCTGTGACCTAGCGCAACCAATGGGAATTATTCTCGAAACATCGAAATCCCATCAGTCACTGAGAAAGTAAGGCATAGGTGTCATATTAAGTCTTATTAAGATTATTGAGATTGTTATTTTAAAAAATTTAACACCAACGTTAACATCTATTTAGAGTTCCTATGCAATATGGATCCTTAACAGAGCCAGATCACGTACAACTTGTTGGTTTTTGCTCTTTCCGAATATTTTATCCTCATGCTTAGAGGTCTGCCTCGGATGCGGGAGGTCAAGTCATACCAAAGATTTATTTAAAAAAATGGTACAAACATCTGCCTTATATATATATATATATATATATATATATATATATATATATATATATATATATATATATATATATATATATATATATATATATATATATGTGTGTGTGTGTGTGTGTGTGTGTGTGTGTGTGTGTGTGTGTGAATACAATACGCAGGTGCTCATATATATATATATATATATATATATATATATATATATATATATATATATATATATATATATATATATATATATATATATATATATATATATATATATATATATGGTATTTAAAACGAAGGACAAATAATATCGTACCAACTTCGGCGGATTCAATATTTACAGAACTAAATGCGGTGAAAGAAGAGAGGAAAAGAAGCGAAATGTAAACCGGCAAATAAGTCATATCATCGTATAAATTTCAGGAATGTTAAGTAGTTGTTTTCGCTAAACACTGCAGATCACAACTGCACTCTCAATACGGAAAGTTCTTAGCCATCGTCTTGCAGTTACGCATACAATATGACTGTCAATGATTTGACCGGGTTCATTGGAAGAAGACCGATACAACAGTCCAAATTACGTGGTATGGCGATCTTTACCACAAGCAGTGTATGTATGGTGTATATGTAAATGCAAAATGTAACGCTCGATGCTTCTTGCTTCGTTTTCATTCCACACGATAATTACAATTCAAAAGCTCCATTATATCTCAATATATAGATGTATTGGGCATAAAATGCAATATCAGATTGTCTATTGAAGTTCTTGTAAATACTTTTTCCGCAAAACTAATTGTACCTGCTCATATAAATGGCAGTTTTTTAAAACAAAAACTTAATGTTCCATTTCCAATAAATGATTCTGGCTATGAGACACCCACCCAACCTTGATACCTATTCACGTTACCAATAACCATTAAGGGCCAATAACTGTGGCTACAGTATTTGACCTTTACAAACAGTTGATAACAGTCGCAAAGTTCTGAGTTCTCGGCGCAGAAACCTTAATCATAACGGTTGAAAAAATGGTAGAACAGAAACTTCTGAACCGTACGCGCGTTGAACTCGTTCCCATCGGCGGCATCGATGATAACGAAAAATAAACTGCACAATGTGAATCATCTAAAATATACCACCACCAGCCAGAAAATTATTTCATTATCTGACTTCCCGGAGTTTTTCTTTAATTTTATTTTAATTTAGGAAGTATACTTAGAGGAACCTTCAATTTATGTGTTAATATTATTGAGATTTCAAAGTAGCTGAGTAAATCTGAGGATAAAATTTTAAAATTTGCAGCATAAATGTAGACGTATCATAGAGAGAAGCTACTGGATTGACTTGGATTGAACGTTATTTGAATTTTATATAGTTACTATGTTGTTCAGACTTCTTAATCCCCGGGGCAAGAGCAGAGAATTGTATTTTTGTTCCTGTTTGAAATTCTTGCATATTTTGAAGATGAAAAAGATGGAAACGAAACAACATCGTTTATAATTTATTTGGTAAAACATCCGAACATCCAAATGAGTAATAAAAATCATGTCCGCGTGTTATAAAGACATTGTTAAAATATTTTTAATTGTCACCTTAAAGTTTACTGCATGAATTACAACTTCCTATGATAACATAAAAAGTACTGACTTTGTAAGTACTGTAAATCGATGGGCCTTCTGTACATTTAAATGTATTTCTGTTAGTGAATTAGACTAGCCCTGAAATTAGCTTGAGTAGGTGGTGTATTCAGTAAATAGGGTGTAAGGATGGGTGAACTTACAGGTCACATAGCCGTTTCCCACTAACGACACAAAAGAATCCACTCATCTGTGCAATGTCAGTTCATACGTATCATACAAAACATTTTAAATTGTATCTAAAGAGGACACCACCAAATCAGTGATGCAGACAACCCTAGCCCTGATTTTGTTTTCTTCAGTCGGTTGTATATAATCTTTTCTCTTTTTTGTTGAAAAAAGAATATATTAAAAGTAAAAAAAAAGTTGTATGAATAAAAACTGGATATGTAATGAATAAAATGTCAGATTATTGCTCTTTATCAAATCGGGAGAGTGAACTTGTTTTATATAGCGTACGAATAGATCCTTCGCCATATGAAACTGGGTTTTTACGGTGACTTGGACAAAAAAGCCTCCTCTACTTGGATTTATTTTTAGTGAGATATAAACAAGCCAGCCAGTATGGACGATGGAGAGGTAAGAAACTTAACAATTTGTAACTGTACTCGTAGAGCACTCGTTGTATTTACAAGCACAGGAAGCAATAGTAATATCTGACACTTTAAATTAGCATTATGGCAACCATCTCTTACACAATGAAAATTATGATTAAAAGGGAACATAAGGTCTATTGGAAATGAACATCATGCCTTAATGGAAACATTAACACTTTGACGATATGGAGCCATTTTATACTAAGAAGGATCAAAGAAATATGGGGTCATTGGGGGTAAAGTATTATGATATCAGAGTGTAACATTTGCAAGGGAATATGGGGTAAATGGAAGATCAGCATTATGACCTCATAATGTCCTTTTTGCAATGGAATATGTAGTCGATGGGAAATTAACATTTTGACCCCAATGTGTCATTTTTGCAAGATGATATGGGTGAATTGGAAGTTGACATGGGAAGTAACTATAACCACACAATGTTATTTTTCCATGGGAATATGGGATCAATGGAAAATAACCATTTTTTTCCCCACGGAGCATTTCTACAAGGGGATATGGGGACAACGGGAAATTAACACTATGTCCCAATAGTGTATACTTTGCATGGGAATATAGGATAATTGGGAAAATAAAATTATAACTTCGCAGTGTCATTTTTGCAATGAAATATAGGATCAGTGAATATCAAGATCGTGACCCCGTAGTGTCATCACTGATTTTATTGGAATATGGAATTGATGGGAAATTAATATAATGACCCCATAGTGTAATGTTTGCAAGGGAATATGGGATCAATAGCAAATTACCATTACGACCCCATATTGACATTTTTGCAAGGGTATGTGGGATCAATCGGGGGTAAACTTACATTATGTCCCCATTAGGTCAGTTTTATAATGGGTGGGTGGGTCTTGGCAATGGGTCAGACCAAAATTCCTGGATATAATTCTATATTTATGGTGTACCGGTAGTATTTAGAAAGCACAAAGGTTATTCCGAATATATTTTTATAGACTCATAAGAAGGCCGAAGTGTAACATTCAACAACTTTGTCAAAAGCAAAGAATTCATTCCGTCTCATTTCATTATATACCTTTCTATTTCGTTTCCTTGACCGTCCGCCATTCAGTTACTGATTCACCAATGCGGTAAGTGTGAGAAACGATTATTTCCAGCGTCTTGATTCTGAATGCCAAGCAGTCATATTAACCGATCTAATAAGTGAGTAGATAAATGACGTTTTACAGTAAAACTGATACAATATAAACTAATAAACAGAATCGATAGCGAGGTCAGGAAGTTCGTAACATATAATCGCTGGGCTATGTCGATTAAGTTCTTTTCTCATCGTCGTCATATTATAGTAAAGCATATAAAGTTCTTACCTTAAATAAACAAAAATGTAAAAAAATTGACCATTCTACAGCTGAACATTTTAAAAAATCAATCGAATCAATTAACGATCATCAAGAGCTAGATTTGGAAATAAACAAAAACATAAATGACTAAACTAACTGCGGATGTGAAATGCCGAGATTTATTTTTGCCGTAACGTTTCAGCTGACTTGACGTCATGATACTAATGTATTTTAAAATGACTCTCTAGAGAGAACCACAGTCCTTCTCTCGTCTTGGTCGATCGATTGATCGATCGATCGATCGATTAATCGATCGATCGATCGAGAGAGCTAGCTAACTATGTCCTCATTTCCGTTTAAATCTGGACCAAAATTGCCATACAATCAAGGTTTGTGACATCATCCGGAAATAAGCGTTATATTTTCTTCACAGAGCTACTACCCGATAGTTATTTAGTAGAAGAAGCAGTATAAAACGTTGTCAAAGGTTGCCTACGACAACATTATTTACTTAATTCATTCCAAGGAGCACCGCTACGGTGGCCTGGTTGTTTGAGTGTCTGCTTCGGATGGGGGAGGTCGCCTGTTCGAACCACGGCTGAGTTATACAAAAGTCATTTACAAAAATGGTACTAACAGCCACCTCGCTAGGCGCTAAGCATTAAGAGGACGGTGTTAGGATTGGTTGACCTGGTGTCAGGATAATGTGACTGGGTGGGACATCATGCCACAGTGCTAGACATCACTAAAAATGGCCACACTGAGGACATCGAAGCGATATGACTGAACATTTGTTCAAGTTACGTTAAAAATCCAAATCACACACACACACACACACACACACACACACACACACACACACACACACTTTCCAAGGCCTATTAGGAGAAAGGAATGAAAGCATTTAGATGGTCCGTATGGTCATTTTATTATGTTCAAAATGGATGAGCAAATTACATGGAGTTAAGGATCTTCACAGATAAAACAAGACACATAGACCTTGTTCAATCTAAAACAGATACTGTCCCAATACGTCTAATTTAGTTTGAGTTACAAGGGAATATCTGAAACTCTTGGACCACGAGGAATTAAAGGAGTATGTGCCCAAGGAACGTGTATCGCTGTGTGTTTAGAAAGGGACTAGACTAATTAACATCGTTATTGCCCCTGAGCAGTCTACTCTAATCAGTTCAGTGGCACTAATACGTAGATCACATGAAATGGACTATAGTATGATAACAGAAAATCTTGTTTATCTTGTAAAACCTTCTACAAAGGATATCTATCTCACACAGGAAAAGCAACATCAACTCACAGAAAGAAAGAAAAAAATCAAAGCAGAATACAAAACTGTTCCGTGGAAACATCCATCTTCACTATTCAAATCTATCCCAAGGACGTGCCGTGCTGATTCTATAAATTTCTTACCAATGATCTATACCTGCGTTTTAAAGAATAGGCATTCGCCAAACATAGAAATGTCTCAGATCCAGTGTCAAGAAATGGTTAGGAGAACTAATTTCGTGTGGAAATCTTACTTATTGGTACATTTGCTGCTGTTGTTGTTTTTGTTGTTGAAGGGTTTAACGCCATTTTTCAGCACACGATAGGCAATACATGGCGGACAGTATGAATGGTGGATGAAGAACCCGGGAAAACCCCGGAAAGAACCACCGACCCACGAGAAGCTACTGGCAAGCTTTCTCACATACCCACATTGGCTGAATCCGATACGCCAACCCACGCAGACAGAGGTGAGATGGCAGTGATCCGTAACGGAGAGCGCTTTAGACCACTATGCCACTCGGGGCCCCTTGTTACATTTGTGTGCGATAGGGACATATTTCTATCGGACAGTTGTAATGGAATCATTGACTGTGAGACTAGAGTTGCAATTAAATTTCCAGCTAAGCCAATAAACGAACTTGCAACAAGTTAAAAATATGACGGGACATTGGCAGGTGATTTCGATATTCTCAACCAAAGAGGTACAGTCAGGTATGTAGTATAAACGATTTTGTAGGAGATCATGTATCTCGTGTATATTATTTTGAACAGCTACTTGTTCACATAGATGATGATTTCTATTCAAAGAGATTGAAGCCGAGAGAACGGTATTTGGCATTATGTAAGAATTGAGTGTATGATATCATCTCTTGTAAAAGCAATTCAAACCTGTATATTTCAAAGTAGTATGATTCCCAGAGCTGGCTCAATCACCTCACTCTTTACTGTGTGCATTCTAATTTGTGTCCTTTTGGTCTTGAAAATCCTGCTGAGTAACCACGGGAAGATGATGCCTCTCTAAATCTCTTTTCTTTGATCAGATATTGGTTCCAGTACGTACTGAGTACGTAGCTTTAACAATTTTGGTCATATCGCTACGATGTCTGAAGTGTGGTGATTTATAGTGATGTCTAGCACAGGGGCATCAAGTCGTAGACATGTAGCACGATGTCCCACCCAGTCACATTATCCTAACACATGGCCGACCAGTCCTAACGCTAACCTCGTAATGCTGAGCGCCTAGCGAGGCAGTTGTTAGTACTATTTTTATAAAATTTTAGTATGACTCGACCAGGGTTCGAACCCGCGACCTCCCGCATACGAGGCGGACGTTCTAAAAACTAAGTCACCCGTGCGGTCCTTAGACGTACGTCATTCTTTAGTTAATTATGCCGTCCACTTCAGCGCCTTTTCTGTTTTTAGTTGCTTAAACCAAACTTATGTTGAAAGTTTGTGATTGATTGACAATTAGTTTTCCCTTATCTTTTTTTTTTTGGGGGGGGAGGGGCATTTGTAGACAGCCACAATTTAGTGGACTTTTTATCCACATTATATATAGCCTGGTAACGTTGAATCTTGTTTTAGTAATAAAGGTTAAAGCTTGGCATGCATATCTACGTTACCTTTGTTTGCAATGATAAAATTGATTCGCTCCTCTTCATCCACACAGTGAGCATATTCCCCTCATATTAAAATTCATTGTTTTGTTTAAGACAATACAAGATTGTTATCAGTTTGCTTTACGCTCGAAACAGTATGACATGTTAGTAAATTTCTTCCGTGACAAAGTACAAACCATTAGAGATAAGCTTGACACCATAATTTAAATTGACTCGTCGTCACCATACAGTTGGGATACAGAATTTGAGTGGGAACCATTAGCAGCATTTGAACCTGTCTCTATGGATTTCGTACGTATAATCCTGATGAAGAGTGCATCAAAGTCATTGAACTTGATTCAATTCCAACATCGCTGCTGCTTGAGTGCTTAGATCCAGTATTGCCTTCACTAACTGATGTTATTAATACCTCTCTCTCATTAGGAGAATTCCCATCATTTTTTAAAACTGCCATTGTACAGACTCTGCTGAAGAAACCAACACTAGACCATAACGATTTAAAGAACTACCACCCAGTGTCTAATCTCCCATTCATTTCAAAAATCTTAGAAAAGGTTATCCTATCCCAGCTTGTATCTCATCTGAATTCAAACAGTCTTTTTAGCACTGTACAATCTGCATATCGCCCTTGCCACAGTACTGAAACTACTCTTCTAAAAGTAGTTAATTGCTTTCTCTCTGCTTTGGATAGCGGAAAGATTACAGTCCTCAGCCTCCTTGATTTGTCTGCAGCATTTGACACAATAGACCATTATATATTACTTCACCGTCTCCTTCATGTATTTGGCATTCATGATACAGCCTTACTGTGGTTCAAGTCCTACTTGGTCAACAGGACACAAATTGTGTCTGCAAATGGAATACACTCCAGCCCAGTTGATCGATGTTGTGGTGTTCTATAGGGGTCTGTTCTTAGACCTGTTCTCTTCATTCTATACACTCAACCGCTCTCAGGTGTCATAGATCATCATCCAGTGTATCACCAATTGTATGTTGATGACACCCAAATATACAAATCTAGCCACCCAGCTGAAGTTGATTATAGCATCCAAGGTGTAGAGAGTTGCATTTCTGATGTGAAATCATGGATGACATGTAACAAGCTGCAGATGAATGATAATAAAACCGAGGCCATTCTGATCACAACACAAAGACTTTCTCATTCACATCCTTTACCTCAAACAATAAATATCAGCAACGCCAACATTAAATTCACACAATCAGTACGAAACCTAGGTGTTACTCTGGACAGTACTCTCACATTGCACCAACATGTCATGAACATATGCAAGGCTGCATATCTTGAGCTGAGACGCATCAGCTCAGTTCGCAAATATCTTTCAGTTGATGCCACTAAAACACTTGTGTGTTCATTAGTACTTTCAAGACTAGACTATTGTAACTAAATTCTGTCTGGTTCATCTCAATATCTACTCCAGAAACTTCAAAAAGTTCAAAACACAGCTGTTCGGATCATACTTAGAGTACCACGATCAGAGCACACCTCCCCGCTGCTCTGTACCCTACATTGGCTATCCATTCGATCCAGAATCAAACACAAAATTTGTTCTCTGTGCTACGTTTCATTGACAGACTATAGTCCAACATACCTATCCGACCTCACCCGTGTGTACACACCAGCAAGATACTTACGCTCCTCCTCTGACGATCGTATACTCATTATTCCCACTATGAAAAAAAAATCATATGGACAGCGTTCTTTTGCATACCAGGGCCCAGCAACGTGGAATGAATTGTCCACTGAACTTAGACACAAAAACACAGTGATCACATTCAAGAAGGCTCTCAAAACTCACTTATTTCGACTGCAAGAACAAACTTAAATATCTAATAATGTTTCCTACCTGAAATATTCTCAGCATGCTTTTATTTTTTAATGTTTTTTCTTCTAATATCATGGTGTTTTTTTTTAATATATTGCTATATATTTCTTTTATCTTATAGGTGTTGTCTAATGTTGTAAAGTGCTTAGAGCTTCTAAAGATTAGGCGCTATACGAAGTCCTCATTATATATATATATATATATATATATATATATATATATATATATATATATATATATATATATATATATATATATATATATATATATATATATATTTCTGGCTTGAATTTTCAAAACTTTACTTGAAAGTACGTTTCACAATACCACATCAAAGGTAAAGATAGAGTGAGTTTTGAATGCAGAAAACATGGAGAATGTTTAGGTACAATAAAATCGCTTAATTGTCGTATGTCATGAAACCGCCAGAAACAATGGAAGATTTATGTTTAATTTTGTAGATTATTTTTTTTCTAACAGAAACGATTGAAACTGGATGGACAATCGAACTATGCTTGAAAAGAAAGGTGTTAATATCACGCGAAAGAATGTTCTAACATTTCGCAGACATGCAGTTTCAGATGACAGATACGGTATAGGTTCCTTCTTTTTGTGTCATGTATTTATTCATACTTAAATTTTCCTGAGACAGCTTCGTATTTAAGTGCACACTGGAAGATGAGAAATACATCTGAAAAGATTTCGGAAATAAAACAACTCATTATACTCCCTTGCAAATTAAATCATTTTTGCAGAAAGCATAAGGGAAAATAGAAACAAATTATCGCATTCAGTGACACTAATGATTTTGAAGAACAATAGTTACATACACGGCATTCAAATGGATGTTGTTAACATTGATAACGCGTCCATTCTGCGTCAACGTTATAGTGAGATATAAGCATAATAAAAAAACCCAATATGGACGGCGAAGAGGTAAGAAATTTCAGAGTACAACACATAGTTACAGTTTTGAAGTGAGTTATTTCAATTGCCTAATAGGTACAGGGAACAAAGTGTAATGCATTAATAGCACATGTATTTCACCTATAAGCGTATTGCATTAATAGCACATTTATTTCAACTGTAAGTGTAATGTATCAATAGCACATGAATTTCAGCTGTAAGCATAATGCATTAATAGATCATGTATTTCAACTATAAGCGTAGTGCATTAATAGTAAATGTCTTTCAACTTTAAGCGTAACGCATTAATAGCACATGTATTTCAACTGTAAGTGTAATATATTAATAGTACATGTATTTCAGCTGGAAGCGTAAATAAATGCATCAATAGCACGTGTATTTCAGCGTAAGCGTAATGCATAAATAGTACGTGTATTTCAACTGCAAGCACAATCCACCGATAGTACGTGTATTTCAACTACAAACGTAATGCATCAATAACAGGCGTATTTCTACTGTAAGCTTAATGCATTAATACTAATGTATTTCAACTGTAAGCGTAGTGCATTAATAGCACACGTATTTCAGCTGTAAACGTAATAAATTAATAGCACATGTATTTCAACTCTAAGCGGAATGCATTAATAGCACACGTTTCAACTGTAAGTGTAGTGCATTAATAGCATATGTATTTCAACTGTAAGTGTAGTGCATTAATATCACGTTTTTCAACTGTAAGCTAGGTCCATTAATGGTAATGCATTTCAACTGTAATCGTAATGCATTAATAGCACATGTATTTAAACTGTAAGTAAAATACATTAATAGTACATGCATTTCAACTATACGCCTAATGCAGAAAAAGCATATCTAATTCAACTTTCATCGTAGTGCATTAATAGCACGTTTATATCAACTGTAATCGTAATGCATTAATAGCTCATGTATTTCAACTGTAAGCGTAGTGCATGAAGAGTACACGTATTTTTCTACTGTATATTTGATGCATTAATAGTAAATGTGTGTGTGTGTGTGTGTGTGTGTGTGTGTGTGTGATTTGGATTTTTAACGTAGCTTTAACAATTTTTCAGTCATATCGTTACGATGTCTGCAGTGTGGCAGTTTATAGTGACGTCTAGCACTGGGGCATCATGCCGCAGACATGTAGCGTGATGTCCCACCCAGTCACATTATCCTGACACCAGGCTGGCCAGTCCTAACACTAACCTCTTAATGCTGAGCGTCAAGCGAGGCCGCTGTTAGTACCATTGTTATAAGTCTTTGGTATGACTCGGCCGAGGATATAACCCACGACCTCCCGCAACCGAGGCGGACGCTAGTAAATCTGTTTCAACTGTAAGCGTAGTGCATTAATAGTACATGTATTTAAAGTATAAGAGTAATGCATTAATAGTACATTTACTTCAGCTGTACGCGTATTACATTAATAGTACATGTATTTAAATTATAAGTGTAGTGCATTTTTAGTATATGTATTTCAACTGTAAGCGTATTGCATTAATAGTGTACGTATTTACTAACATATGTGCTGTGCTTCAATCTGAACCATGACTGCTTCAAATACAGCCGAACGCATGCGAAATTCGTAAGATTTACTTCAAGATGTCTTAATTTCTTCTGCTTACGATATAAATGTTAGATACTATGTCACAATGTTACATTGGTTAATAAACAAGAGTTGCTCAATGCGACCGTCACTCTACGAACCCAAAAGAATTTCTAGGAATCTAAAATAAGACGGTCTCTGCTTTCTGACTGCTTCGTGTTGATATCATCTCATAGTTTTGAGAGATAACAAGCTTTTCCAATTGGCCGCTGTAGCGTACATATTGATGTAAAATCGGCACTATTTTCGTATAAGACCAATTAGATATCCTTGGAAGTCTATTTGTAAACACCCACGCCATTATGGCCGTGAATTCAAGAAGGCCGGAGTAGCGATAACAAGATTTCAAAGATGGTAATGGTGGCAGCCATATCGATTGCAAGATTAGCACCATTTTCATTTACATCCAACGTCTATTGGTGGGAAGCTGTTTAAAGTTCTAGAAGCTCTAAGAAGATTTGTTTGTGACAAATCCCGGCTGATATCACCATCCAGTCAGCATGAGAAACGTAAACAATATTTTTCAAGATGGTCGCGCTGGCCACCATACTGGATGTCCGAGGGGAACAATTAACATTTAATACCAACACGACCAGTTGACGAATGTATGTATACATAGTCATGGCAATCCTCCAAGTAGTTTAGGACGAGTTGCTATAACACACATGTGTGCTTACGGACGGAAGGCCGACATCACACGATCCCATTACTTCTTCTGGTCGATGATGAAAAGAGTTGACATACAACGCCAGTGTGTTGACATACAACGCCAGTGTGTGTGCATATGAATGTAGTGCGCTTGAAAGAGTGAATTTCTTACCGATTCTTGAAATCAATCTAGCTTTTGTGCACTCGATGTGAGTATACATTCGAAACAATTTTAGAAACCTTTACTGTATTTTAATTGCAGTAAATGAAAGTAAATTGCATGTTTGCTAATAAGACAAAATTGTCAACAGGTATTTGAGGAAGCATTTGATTCAGTACTTTACAACGTACACAATACTCAATATTCTGGAGTGAAGTTGTTTGTTTATAAATATACTTTTCGTCAATGCCGACTTTACATACGCACGACTTCTTTTTTGATAAAGGTATCGAGTGCTCTCACTGGAACGACACCTGGGCAAGGGTACGGACATTCTGTAAAGTTTCAAGAGGGTGAAGAATATGGGTGCTTTTCTTTCAAGCCCAGGTGAGTATATACATATATATTTGTGTGTGTGTGTGTGTGTGTGACAACATATACATATTCGGGTTCTTTCGGCAATTTTGAGAATGGTTCTTTTTTATGATTATATATAGCGAAAATGCTGAACAAAATCAGTTGAAACTTGTTTAAATCTATATGTCTTTTCTTCTCAAATCAAAGGCATAAATACCAGTTTATGATAATCACTCACGACCGACTCATTAACAGCTTTCTAGCATGCGATACGTGACGACATGCTTGATGCCAGAATCGAGATGTGATATAGCTGTTACCAAGTACCGTAGTCGAAAGTGATACAGTTCAAACCATTGTCGATATTCCGATGTGCCAAATGAACAAAAGTCACGCATTTGTATGTACTATCTGTAAATATTCACGCTGCACTTGAAATAAGAAGGAATATGCTGCGCCTGCGTGTGTGTGTGTGTATATATAATATATATATATATATATATATATATATATATATATATATATATATATATATATATATATATATATATATATATATAACGATTATGTCTATAGTCTTTTCTTTTCAAGATATCTATCGATCTGTACTTTGACTGGTATGAAATAATTACTTTGTAGTCCTCAAAACATCCACTATAATTCAAATGATATTGCACAGTTCTTTCATATAATATTATTATGTCATATTAAAGAAGTTAGCTTTGTGAATTATTTCTTGTTATAATTTCTTCATGCATTCCAGTAATTTTCGTAATCGAGCAAAGTCAGAGAGGCGTGGTCCTAATTCTAATAAAATTATTTTCAGATATCTTCAACGCTTCAACATTATCGGGTGGCACGTGTTTTGGCAATGTGTTTTCAACTTTTTCGAGGGTTTTGCAGTGAATGGAATAATAAACGTTATCATTCCAGCTCTGGAGAAAAGATACGCCCTGTCGAGCTCCAGGTCTGGACTCATCTCCAGTAGCAACGACTTCGGTGCCTTTTTGTGTTATTTCTTGATTGGATATTTTGGGGAACAGAGGCATAAGCCAAGGATTCTGGCAACCGGTATAGTTCTGATGTCAGTTGGATGTTTGATCTTCTCCCTTCCACATTTTATTGGCGGCAAATATGAGTATACTATTTCCGGTAAGGATGATTCTCGTTGATATTCACCTGGGAAAAGTCTTTCTTATTTTATCTGTGTCATTTCCAAGGTTTTTCATATTTAGAGTTTCAAGGGCGAAACATGCTGTTGCAGGATTCTGGCAATATCAAACTAGAGCACAAATTCTTGTCTATACAAATTCTCTTTTCATTAAACTTGATATTTTAACTACCATATTTGTAAATATCCACTTTCAGACGTATGTCTTGCACCCTGTCTCCTACTTGAACCAAATGTAATATTAGAATCGCTGCCCACCTGAATTGCAAACAAATTAAGCTAAAGATGGACGTTATCCTACCTAATTGTCTATATATCGACGTCCAAGAATTATTATTCTTTTGAAAGTAGAGAGATCTCTGTATGATCGACGTCCAAGTTATTGTTTTTCTTTCTAAAGTAGCTATTACTCTGTATAGTCGACGTACAAGAGTTATTATTCTTTCAAAGGAAGCTATCGTCTGCAATGAACATTTCATTCTGCTTGAGGTTTATCGTCTTTATTATTCTAGATGAAGCAATGTTTTTATGTTTTTCAATCCTGTTTGACAATTCAAGAACATATCTATAATACCATGGTTCCCGACAAACAAGAATAATCAAAATTAAAATAATTATACAATCAATATTGAGTTTGTACATTTAATAGAGGGAAATAACCAAGCTGCAAACGTGAAAGGCATAAATATGTAATTGGAAACAAAATATATCCATTTTAGAAAACGAAGTTACGGAATGAAGAAAATTGTTGTAATTACCAGATTCATTAAACAACTGTGAAAATAACATGGCATTAACATAGCTATCCTGACTGATTTCAAAACAGATAAAAAAATAACATAGAATTAACCTCTCACCTAACTTACCATACTTATTTTTTTTAAACACTCACACAAAAAAAAACCATGAATCAACCTCGCTTAAAAGACTGATTTAAGTTAAGTTAAGCCATCGTTAGTATATATATAACCAAGCCTTCACGATACAATGTCATATAAAATCAATGCATTTTAATTTAGTTTAAACATGTTTTATTAATAAATTTGAAAGTTGGAGATTGCAAGACGTATACTATGGAAGGTAAAGGATTAGAACGAAAATCAATGGCTTATAATGTTGTTCTCTCGTTAAAAAAATGTTTAACTTAGGGAATAAATTTTTACATACAATTGAAAAGGTACATGATAGGTTCTGCACTAGATTTCAAAACCTTGTGGAAGACTGCCTCTTTATTTTCATTAATATTGAAAATGTATTAAGCATTGGATTAGAGTGATTAGAAAGGGAGATAACCGATATCCAAGAAAATGTTATATTATGCTGAAAGAAATGGACGAGTCGGGTAAAGTTCCGTGGGTTTCGAATGTTCAAGACGTACTTTTCAGATATGTATTTGGCTATAGTTGTTTCACACAGGATGTCGGGAAAAAAGTATTTGAGATAGGTACCACCAATAGACGACAATGTTAGAGTCCCTTTCATACATGCTTTATCAATACCAATGGTCACGGGAGATGAAATTCAGTTCGAACTATTCAGCTATTCGTACGGGCACTAAACCATCTTTGGCTTGTGTGTTTAAGATGTATCATTACATACATTGGACAGTTTCTGAACAACCGTTTGATGACAATGTTGCAGAATTTACCGATAGTGTGTTGGGCCAGTTTGACATAAGATGCCAACATTGATACTGATGTTGTGCCTCTTGTCGACGAGTATCTGCTTCAACATTGTGGTATTGGTAATCCATTGTATACGCTAAAATATAATCGTGTCGAAGGCTAAATTAGCAATGCCAAGTCAAGGGCACCTGGAATCATTGTATCAGCACGTAGAAACACCCAGTCGGCGACTACACTGTCATGCATATAACTCAGAGATTGTTTCTACAACGAAATAGTGCAATTCACCACAAATTCATCCCGGTTACATTCCTTGTCGATTATTTTACACAAAATTCACTCAACGAATAAGAGATAATCTCGACTATTATTCAAGAAGTAAACACTTGCCTGTATAACAGCTCTTTTGCAAAAATGAGAACAATTGTTTCAAATACCAAGCACGGGCGGAATCAGCATGGTTATATACGAAGTTTGTGCCAGGCCCCAAGAACGCACAATCGCCGGAGACAAATGTTCCCCAGGTAGATATTTTATGATTGTATGGCAGTTGTACCAGAAAAAAGGTAATTGGTGATAAATGTATGTGCGTCTTGTACCCAAACTAGACCAATGCCAGTCATTTGTAAATTACGATCACAATATTAATAGAAGAACTGTGACTGACCCTTAAAGCTAGCGACACGAACAAATAATCGAAGCGTAACAACAGCTGTGAGATGAAATCACCAAGAAAACTGCTTTACTCGCGAAATATAATCGCACGTGTCTGGCCGTATATGATATATGTAGAATCACCTTGGTGTTGCTTGAATTATGACCACAGCAACATCAGTCGGATTTGCTGTCGGGACTATATAAGTAGTAACTGGTGTCAAGGGTGGCCCTGGGGAAAAAATGATTCCGCTACACCTACATTCGTGAATACATGTCTATTCAGGATTTCTCGCTTGGACACTAATTAGTTTGATCATAATTGCCACGCTGTACTCAGTGATAATTGAGGTTAAACAATTAGTATTGCGGAATTTCGACATGGAGCTAGTTGAGATGGAGATGTGCAGACATGCTACAAGCCGCTAGCGACCCAGACCTAGCATCTGATTTACGGGCAGCAAACGTCGAGCTCACTGCGGCTGTATTGAGCTGATTAAGAAACCACGTGGGAACTTCGCTTGTGAACTCACACAGGTTACAGTCACACATTTTGAGGAATGCACATCTTATGGACGAGAGAATACCTTGTCATAACCCATATTGATCTTCATTAATTATCTTCCTTTCAGTTGACTATGTTGTCAGCCTGTTATTCAAGATGCCGGTGAGTTTCTTTTTTAACACACCAATGAATAAAAAGCCTCGATAATTCTTGGAATAATCCCGTTTTTGTATATTCGCAAAAAACAAACGGTCTCCCCCTGCATATATTAAACATTTGATATTGAAATACAGTATTAAACAAATGGATTAATTTTGTTGAATAATTTCTGCCACAGTGTGTTTTAACATCTCAATCAACATACCACCTCGATTCCAGTTTTCCAGATCTAATATTTTGCATACTAATAAGTTCTTCCTCCTTAATATTCCCCTCATAGATATTATCAGCATAATCGCCATCGGGAAGTGAGTCCACATGAACCTGAATATAATTGTCTTTGTGTAGAAGTCTATTAAAGTGATCGTACCACTCTTAAAATAAAATACACTACTGACTGAAGGAAGAAGTGAGTTGAAGAAAAGTACTGTTCGATGCTGTATTGGTTGTACATAATGTAAGTTATTGCGAGTAATATCACTAACAGCTGGTGGAATCAGAGATATGAGAGATGACATGGGTTTGAACCAGTTCTCTTTTATACAGAAGTGTCTGAATTTGCACCATCGCTGCTACGTAATCGCCTCTGCTACCTGGTAATTTATTATCCAGTTTTGGGTATTATCCATACACCGACCAGCAATGCGGTCATTTGCATATGTTAAGAGTCTTACATAGCACTTCCGAACACCTGAAAACATTATTTTGTTTTCGTTGTAAGGACTTGCCATTGCCGCTCTAATATATCTTATTTCCAGTTTGAAATAAGACTCAGTAAAATTCTTCATAAAATTGTGCAAAAGATAAAGTTGTCAATACTCAAAGGTTCATTTCCGTTGTGAGATCTTAAATTTAGAAGTATGTAGCTATAGCACGTTGTCAAGCGGTTTAGGTACTTAAATCTCGCCTGTAGTCCGCAATCCCATGATGCTTTAATAGAAGTGATCGGTTTTTACTAATGACGTTTTGTATCAGTTTGTGCTTTCGTCGACTGAATTAAAGACTTCACCAAACTATTCACGGTGTAAAGCTTTAACAGATACTTACTGTGTTGCACAGTCACAACCTTTGTTGCCTTGATTAGTATTTTTAGTTCAATTTTCTCAGGTAATTTGCAGTTCTCCCAAACCACATTACCATATTCCCGAATAGGTTACATAAAAGACGACTGTATAATTTATAAGTTTTCTGTCAAGCTGAAGTATGAGTATGAACATTATAGTTATTCTTTAACAGTCCTTATCGTTTGTATACTCTCAATATTTGTGTCATTGGCGGTGTTTTGAGAGAAAAACACTAACATGTTTGCACGAGTCAACTGTCTCAACGTTCTGATTGAGTGTATGTATGTATATATATATATATATATATATATATATATATATATATATATATATATATGGAATAGTCTTGTTCATTTTCTTAGAATTGTCAGGGATTTGGTGTTTAAACAATTAGAGAGAGAGACGTGTATCATCTGCAGAGAAACTTATTTTGGATTGTACATGTTGTACGATATCATTTATCTATAAACTAAAATTAAGGGACCTAAATCGGATCTTTGGGGTGCAACATTTCTAATACACCTCTTCTCTGCAACATACATCAAGAAGTATTAATCGTTCTTTTCCGTTTTTGAAAACACGTAGAAAATCATTTTACTAGGTCACATGTAAAGTCAGTAGGTTTCAATTATGAACGAGTCCTTAACAACACACGTGATCAAAACTCTACTCATATCGCGCAAGAACAATTCTAAATTTCTTACCGGAATCTACTGTTCGGCAAAACATATAACAGAAATACGTTAAATGTTTGGTTGTAGAATCACCCGGAATGAAAGCTGACTGGAATGGTGTAAAAATGTTATTTTCACATTCCCCTTAAACGATATATCTGGATCCGTAGATGTCTCGAATCAAGTAAACATTCTCTTTCTATTTGCAGACATCTCAAATGCGTCTGACAACCTATGCAACAAACATAATCAACTCAACGCATCAGAAAGTGAACATAACGTTGTGGATTCTCAGAATTCAAACGCTGTCATGTATGGATTGTTTGTGATTGGTCAAACTCTTATTGGAGTCGGGGCTTCACCTATGTTCACCCTCGGATTAACTTACATAGACGAAAACTGCAAGCCGAAGCTGACGTCATTCTATATCAGTAAGTGGAATTAGCACGTGCTGTGCTTGCTATTAATTCTTTTTTAAAAAAATGCAAATCATTTATTTAAGTTTGATTTATTATTCTTTTCATCACTGACCTATAACCAAAGATATTTAAATATTATTATCGTAGATGATCGTATAGTATTGCAAACTGCTAAGAAGCGTTAATTTGAATTTAATTAAATGTAAAAATTAGATACATGATCAAAATGCAAGATCGTCTATTAGCAAGAGAAGAAGAAATTCATACAGGACATTTGCTGTCGATATTTTAAAGGTCTCCATTTCCGTTTGAATCGGAACGTAAAATTAAAAGACCTGGTTTTAAAATAACGGAATGGCTGTTACAGGTTGGACGTTCTGTTTTGCTGCAATTGGCGTCGCTGTTGGATACGTCGTAGGTGGACAGACACTAGGCCTTTTTGTTGACGTTAACAGAATTGACCCATCCAGGTAAATAGTTTTTGAAACAAAGCGATGACTATTAGAAAGTTTGATAGTAAGTGTTTGATGCTATGCACTCTAGTCTTGATAAACAACCCTTGCATATAGAATGTATGGTAGTGAGAGAAAGCATGTCATTTTTGTGTTTGACAAAAAGTATCCTATCATCTTCAAAGGGACGCTAGAAATGAAAACTTAACGTATTAAAATGAGGATTTCTGTCGGAAGGTGTGTGTGTGTGTGTGTGTGTGAGAGAGAGAGAGAGAGAGAGAGAGAAACAGAGAGAAGAAAAGAAGGAGAGAGATATATATTATAATACACGGTTTTACCGGAGCACGTGGAAGGATACATTTAGAGCCCGAAGGTTTATGGTTCTTTTCAAATTCTCCAGCAAATCTTTGTACTCGTCAAGTAGTGTACTATCGCTTATTATTCCATGATAAATTACTAAGTGTCATAAACTTTATAGCACATACCCAGAAAATGAGATTTAGACATGAAACAAATAAGAAAAATGAACTCGGGCAGCTGACATAAAAACACATAACTTTGAGAGAGCCTATAATAACGTGTTTGTGTGTGCATGTGTGTAAAAGTTTTTTTTTGCAGAGCCAGTATTATATAACCGTATCGGTCTAGAGTACCATGTAAAATAATAATGGAATTGATATTATGTTGAATAAGACTAACATTTCTTTACTGATAAGATTCTGATTCTTAATTAGTTAAGCAAATTCGGCAAATTAAAACATGCTTGCCGTAGTTTTGTCTATACCAAAATGCTTACTTGGTAGTTTTCAATATTGACTTACAGCTATATTAGATTTTCTTTCAAGTAATGTTAAGGAAATAAGAATTTTAGAATCAGTGAACATTTCAATATTTCTATAACTTTTGATGTTAAAATTAGTCCGACCTTTTCAGTGTTCCTTTAACTTCTATGGATCCCCAGTGGGTTGGAGCTTGGTGGATTGGTACAACCATTTCTATCGGAGCTTTTCTAATCGTAGCCTTTCCAATCCTTGGTTACCCGAAAAGGCTTCCAGGTACAACATTTCAGCCTGCTTAGTCACAATCAATTCACAGAGATAGATCTTCAGACAAATTTCAGTTGAGGTAGTTTGTCAATTAAATTTTCTTTTCTATCGATGGACACTAAAACTTCTCTTTCACTCAGATGAAATAAGTTGTTTAAAATTACTTTACAGAGTGAGAGAAGTTTCCGACATTGTTAATTGGTTTGATAAATTGTATATGGTAATATTTACACTGTCTCCACTTTAGAACTGCTTCTTTGGAGCATACAATTTAGTACAATAAGCTTTTTAATTAATTCCTGTATTTCTTGACCAGCAGCTAACAATTAAATTGTGAGTATATTATTTAAATTCAAAATTTAGTTACAGTAGAACGTCGATTATCAAACTCGTCGGATGATATACAAATCGTTCGGATGAACGACAATTCGGATAATAGAATTTATTCGCCTCTCTTATTTATCGCAAGATGGGGCGAGTGTGCTATGAAATTTCTAGAATGGCTCTCTTTGCTCATTACTAAATATGTTGAAACAGGGAACCAAAAGGTTGAACTAGACACACGCTCCGTCTGGACATGCATTGTGTAGGGGAGTTCCTTTATGTATTCGTGCATGTTATAAATGTCTGAGGGACATGGTGTTGGTTCACATAAAATGAAAATTCCAACAATCGGTATTATTATAATTTAAGGCATATTGTTCACATTTTCTTTTTGTCGGGAAAAATGGAAGGCCAGTATTACCTCAGTCTAACTCCCTATGATTAATGTGAATTGCCAAGTTTGCCAGAAGCTGCAATGATGCGTTTTTTGTATTTTTATATACCTTTCTTATAGTCTATTTTGACGAATATTTAGTTGCTTTTAGAAAGCATATTGGAAAATGACGGCCCCTATGAGTTTCATTTTAAATTTCAGTTACTGGTATTTTTCACCTCGAGCACTAATAACAAGTTTTAATTTTGAAAAACTTAACATAAGTTATCTGGTAATTGAATTTTCGAACAGAAACTAAAACTGATTCACCAGATTATGTTTCTGAAGGATATCATCAGCTCCAGCAGATGCGTCGGTCAGAGGCACACACGGGTACCGATAACGAGTTGGTGGCACAAGCCGGTTTTGGAAAATCCATCAAAGACTTTCCTATGGCTCTGCTATTGTTGGTATGCTTGAAACATATATGAATTCAAATTATTTACAAATTACAGAGATAATTTCAGATATTGCCAATCCGATATGTATTAATGTTTCCTTTTTGTCTCTGTTAACCGTGTTTCCTGACATATTGTCAGAGTCGTGACTATTTATAGGTACTGTAACATTTGTTCAGTGCAGACGTTTTTAGCGATTTATTTAGCATTGCAGTTCAGATTCTAATAATTAATCAATTTTAGTTCATTAAAGCAACAAATAGTGGAGAAAATGCGATCTAATTTAGTAAAATAGTTCATAAGCAACAAATAGTGGAGAAAATGCGATCTAAGTTGGTAAAATAGTGTCTCCCAACCATCTGCTTTGCAAAAAGTCCATAAATATATTTAAATTAAACCAATAAATACTTGACACGAAGTGGTTCAAAGTTGATTTTATTTCTAACCAAATCGAACACATCGGTCAAAAGATGTTGCATATGTGTAACTGATTTGTTAAGGCGCATGATATCTGCGTATTCAGTTTTATGACATGGGTATCGCAGATGATTACTAAACAAATCATGTTTCTTTGAAAAACCAGCCCCTAACATTATGTACTTTTCAGAGTCAAAATATTCTCAAGAAAAGAAATGCTAAATAATATAATTAAATCTTGCAATTAAGACTCTTTTTTTGTTTCATCACTAGGTCTTACTGATGTGAACGTGTTCAGTTTGCCGACACAATTCATTAAAACCATTCAACTTAGACTAATGTTGTTTTCATGTGATACTATCTCATATACAGCTGTGGATTTTCATATCGCTTTCCAGTTGCGGAATCTCCCGTTTCTGCTAGTTTCTTTCGCATGCTCGGCGGAGGCTCTCATCGTCGAAGGGTACGCCACATTCGGGGTAAAAATTCTCCACCAGAGATTTAACTTGGACCTTCCTACAGCTGGGAGCATTTTTGGTAGCACATAATTATATTTGATTTACTTTTAAATACAAATATTTTTGTTTAACGCAAAAGTGGCCCTTGGTGACGGAAAAGTCATTGAATCAACAAATCTTTCTTGCAGCAAAGTTTTGCTTTAACAAACCTAATATCAACAATGAGTTTTGCCTTCAAACTGTTAACTTGAAAACAGCATAATAATTTCAATCAATAAGAAACAACTACTTGCCAATGTTTACAACAACAACAACAGTCATACTCCGCCATAATTTAAGAAGGGGAAATGTATTGATTTGATTATGTAATTTATTGCTCATACAATCGTACAAATTGAAAGGATTTCAAATACACATAATGTATAGTTTCCTTTGTTCAGGGATCGTGACAATCATTGGTTCTGGTGGTGGAATGCTTCTAGGTGGCTATCTGGTGAAGTGGTTCCATCTGAAGTGTCTCGGTATACTGCGGCTGTGCAGCGGTTTTATGCTCGTCTCACTGCTACTGTCTCCGACCTTTCTGATATACTGTCCTTCCCCGTCTATTCCTGGAATTTCTGCATTTTATCCTGGACAGTAAGTTATCTACTGTAAAGATAATAAATTGTTTTAATTTATAGTGGATTGAATGGAGACTGTTAGGGTGTTTTTATACCAAGTTATTCATGAATTTAAGTATTGTTCTCTTTCATTTCTGTCAAAGATATATCACCTGAAACTTTGTCACATTCATGTATATTTGTACTAATGTTAGAATATTATTCCTTCAGGGCTTTCATGTCCTGTCGGTTTTTTTAGGAAGTTTTCTTTTTTATATTTTTACTCGTATTCTAAAGAGTTATGCATGGTACATACTTGGATGTATTTAGAAGAAATCTAACGGGAGTTAGGTACACATGGAAGGAGAATCACAATGACCATAAACAGTCATATTCTGGATCGTAATATAAAGAGGCAATTATCACACAATGCAATCTCCAAAGAAAACTCTCTTCATGCATATAAATTTCTATATAATGTTGTTTGTTTTGTTTGTTATTTTGCTCGTTAAAACTTGTTAAATTTATGAAGAGACAGTTACGAAGGATTATCGTCCGGCTGTAACGAGGAATGCTTCTGTACCACGGCTGGTTTTGAACCAGTGTGTTCTGGCTTGGAAGAGATGATGTTCTTCAACCCATGCTTCGCTGGGTGTAGTCAGGTGATACAGGAGAATGGAAGTAAGGTAATTTAAATTCATCTGTCATATCTGGCTATTAATTCTAGGTGCAAAAATGGATTTTAAACGGGGTAATTTTTCATAACTTTGATTGACAAGGGAGAAAGTATGCCATGAAATATATCTATTAGACTGAAATTTCCCGTTTGATATTGACACAATGTATTTATTACTTATAGTATTCTGTGTTTGAATTTTGTCCTTAGCTCTGCGAGAATAATATTTGGACGGTTGTTTACCACTTGCCGCACTTTCAAGCATTACTTAGTGCATAATGTTACTCAATTCTATTGACATCATTCAACATGAAAACTATAAATTTTAGGCTAAACCTAAACTGATATTTCCTGTAACAGTTGTTCAGATCAGATACAAACGATACATAAACGTTGAAAAGCACACTGACGTGCTGCTTTTTGCTGCGGTTTCCGGTTATACATATACGAGGTTAACATTAGCTAATGTTATTGACGAGATGATGAGGGCAGAAATAACTTGTGTGTTTAAATGTTTCGCAGATACGTGCAGAAGGTCCAAATGTTTGGCTTGAGTTCTGAGTTATTGAGATTTTCGAGGAACAATATTAGCTGAAAGTTTACGCTAAGACCTGGGAAGTCATTTGAGTGATACTGCTTATTTGAGCAATTGATGTTCGAGTTATCGAAGTAAAATTACAGTATTTTTACTTCCAGATTTTTAAGAATTGCAGATGTTACAATGAAACATATACCAATAGAACAATTCCTGACTTGATGGGCGGGACGTGCACAAACACATGTGATCGGATGTACGTGTACTGTGTACTAATGTTTCTTATGATGATTGTGACCTTCGCCACAATGTCACCAGCGACAACAGCTACCTTCAGGCAAGAACACATTAGAGCTGATACCTTGACTGAGTGATGTCTTGGTTGTGATTTCTTAGCAACTATAAATGATATTAATTACTTTTGAAATTCTAGGCATCATATACAATATTTTTGATAAGTTACGTTTTCTATGGAGTACCTGAACTTGCGCTATTTTTGAAAACTCCAACATTTCCTCCAATGGCCTATTTCTTTCGTAAAAATATTAAAATTGTTTTCTATTTCTATCCAAAGAGAAATACAGAGCATGCACACTTTATTTTGGAGTTCATTCGAAAGACAATGACTAATTAATATATGGTTCGTTAATTAAATAAAGCGTTTTCATAAATTAAATATGGCATGCATTTCATTGTTAGTCATATATTTCATTACTCGCCTATATATATATATATATATATATATATATATATATATATATATATATATATATATATATATATATATATATAAAGAGAGAGAGAGAGAGAGACAGACAGAGACAGACAGACAGACAGACAGAGACAGACAGACAGAGAGAGACAAAGAGAGAGAGAGATTCACGAGTCGAACTTTATACTAGAATTATTATTAATTTTTTATATTCAAGGTGTGTGCCGAATAAGATGAGATCAATGGCCCTAGGAATAAGTATTTTGATTGTGCGACTCTTGGGTAAGATATAATTTTCTGAAAAAAATAATACAACAACGTTTTAGTGGTGCTCCATTTAATTAGACAAACGAAACGTTGCTAACAATCGTAATGCCTTTCAATGCAAGAGAGATTCCGTTCTTAACATAAATTCAAAGTTAGTACGTAACAATAAGTGCGAATTATCGAAGTACATAAATTATATTTAATATAACGTTTTAGGTGTAGCGTTCTAGAGAAGGTTTTTGCACTGTTTTCTTCGATTTATTCAGCATAATATTCAGTTTACTGCTGTTACTACAATGACAATAATTGCAATTAAAAAGATACAGTAGCAAGCACATCTAAATTGTAAGGTGGCAATGTACCATTTTATAGCGAAACGCATTGCTAAAGAGACACGTGGTAATTATGCAAAAAGAAAACTTTTGCAAAATAGGAACTAGATATACATTATATTCAGGTTTTGAAAGATCTCAAACTTTGTATTGGTTATACTTAAGGGTATTGGTGTATTTAATATTTTCAGGTACAACGCCTGGTCCAGTTTTACTGGGAACCATCATTGATAGCACGTGCCAGGTCTGGGAAAGCAAGAGGGGAGGTGGCATCGGCGCGTGCTGGGTGTACAACAGTTTCGATATGGGCGTTAAGTTAATGATCTGGTGGATCGCTCTCAAAGCTACAGGGGCCTCACTTTTTATAATAGCATCATTTATATATAAACCACCAAGTGAGGATGATTCGCAAATAAACATTCCTAGACCAGTACCAGTCGAAACCGTACACGATGACATCTGCAAGAAATATTTTGATGAAGAAACTACCTAGGGACGGCATTCTATAATTTTTTTCTTCTTATACGTTTCTGACAGGATCAGTAGAAAACAAGTAAAACACAAAAGCATATTTTATTTTTTTCATCATGACCATTGCGTGGACTGGCGATAGTTCTGTACCCATCAGATAGACAGACACATAGAAAGTCGATCGATCGATCGATAGATAGATAATAGATAGATAGTCCAAGTGAATACATTGTTTTAACTCAGCCTTGTAAAAACAAAGAGAGTTTATGGAACTGCCCTGCCTATGTATTGCTTCGATCCACCTTTTGCTTTTTTTGACGTTTCAAACACCGTCGTGAAAGTTTCAAGCAAACTTGAAGGAATTTTCCTGCATGCTCTAAAAACAAATGTATCTAGGATGGCCGACTTAGCAATGGTGTGATTTCTATAGTAACCATATATAAAATATATCTTCAAATTCTCGAGAAATACTTAGTCAGTTTTTATCAGATTTGATATATATTTTTCTTAGGATCTTCTCTGTCAAAACTGCGTCAGGACTGGCTCTCCCAGCAACAGTGTGGTTTCCCTAGCAACCACGTGGAAACCCTATATCAGCTTTTTCTCTAAAACCAATGAGCCATTTTTGATGAAAACTGTCAGGAATATGTCTCAGAATAAGCTCTATCGACGCTGTAATTAGGGGCCCCGAATGGCCGAGTGGTCTAAAGCGCTGTACGGATCACTGCCATCTCACCTCTGTCTGCGTGGATCAGCCAATGTGGGTATGTGAGAAAGCTTGCTAGTAGCTCCTCGTGGATCGGTGGTTCTTTCCGGGGTTTTCCCAGTTCTTCGTCCACCATTAATACTGGCCGCCATGTATAGCCTATCGTGTGCTGAAAAATGGCGTTAAAACCCACTACAACAACAACAACACTATAATTATTCTAGCAGCTCATCTAGTAACGGTGTGGCTTTCGTATCAAGCATATGAAAAGCTTATCTCAACTTTTCAAGAATGTCTCTTTTGTCATTCTCGATGAAAATTAGCCATGACCCTAATTTTAGCAACTTGCCTGTAGTTTATCATCCTTATACTGGCAGCTGGACTTTCAAACATAAATAATTTTGAAGGATCTCGCAGATGGCTATACCTAGCATAACTGATCATCCATAGCCAGTTGTCTCAATTCTTTCTATACCAGCGGCAATCTAAACTATTAATTATCAGTGGCGTACTAAGGGTAAATGGTCCCCGTGGCGACAATTATGGCCCGAAGGGGTTTTGGTGCCCCAAGACTTCTGGCACCCGTGCCCCGTCCACTCACCCCTACCACCGTTTCAACGCTACTGATAATTATACAAATGCTTGCACTGGGTGCAGTAGAACATTCTTTGCATTTCAGTGAATTGAAGTGCTTGATCAAAAATAGTACAACTCTAGTATGTCGCATCTCTAAGCAAATTGACATACCGTAAAATTAATATGTGTGATCGTAAAATTAACATGTGTAAGACTTTCTCGTATTGTCGTGAAATTCGATCAAATTTTGGTAGGAATCTTTCTTCGAATAAACTCTCTCAAAATTGTCACGGTGACTCTTCCATCAGCAGTGTAGATTCATTAGCAACCAGTTGAAAATGACTATTTGCAACTCTTTCAAACAGCGTTGCCAATTACGATCAAACGCGATATGAGTATTTCATTGGAAATATCTATAAGAATTGGTACTGGAATGGCTCCCCTGGTGATGCTGTAGCGTCCATAAAACCAGACAAAAACTTGTTTTTAACTTCGTTTACATTCCGTAAAAAATTAAATAAAGCGTTTTCATAAATTGAATATGGCATGCATTTCATTGTTAGTCATATATTTCATTACTCGCCTATGGGTGGGGTGGGGTGGAGAGAGAATCACGAGTCGAAATTTATACTAGAATTATTTATTTATTTTTATTAAAGTGTGTCGAATAAGTTGACATCAATGGACCTAGGAATAAGTATTTTGACTGTGCGACTCTTGGGTAAAATGTAATTTTCTGAAAAAATAATACAACAACGTTTCTGTGGTATTCAATGGAATTGGACAAACGAAACGTTACTAACAATCGTAATGCCTTTCAATACCATTCCGGCTGGGTCAATTTAGATCAAACGTGGTAGGAATGTTTCTTAAGTTATTCCCTGTCAGATATTTATACATGCTTGCTTCCTTAGCAACGGTGTAGCCTTTACAGCAACCCCGTGAAAAACATTTTCTTCTTCTCTACAACGGATGAGTTAATGTCGATTAAGCTTTGTATGCATAATTTTAACATCTCCAGAAAGGCTAAACCAGATCGCACCAGCAGCAGAAGAGGGAGACCAAAATTAAATAGTGACCGATTTTGTTTTTGTCGCGGGGGGGGGGGGGGCTCATCATGGCCCCGTTTTGCAAAATAGGGGCTAAACAAAAATGTTTTCGCCAAGTGACGTTGACTCATTAAACTATCCAAATGCCAATACGAGGCCTGTATGAAAGTCCGACCCCCCCCAACAAAAAAAGAAGTGGTGACGACTTTTTTTTTTGGGGGGGGGCAGACCCCTTCATCAAGGCCCTCGAGACTAAAAAAATTATATTTTTCAGTAAAATGACGTTGACTCATTAACTATCCAAAAAGCCAATCCGAGGCTTGTATGTAAGCATGGTTACTATTCATGAAGGAGGTTGGTCAACCTCAAAAACACGCGTTATGGGAGGGGTTCGGGCGACCTGACGACACGTAATTAACCACGTTACTTAATTCTGAGGTTTTGTTATTATTTTATTTGGCATAAATAATTTTCGTTAAAATACCTTCCTTTGGAGTTTCGTGCAGCAAAAATAAACAGTAAGAGCTGAACATTTTCTTTGTGCCAATTTAGTTTATTCCCATTTTATGGGGTCTCTTCGTGCAGTGCCCTTCACATTTTGCCAGTTTAAGATAGGTCAAAAATTAGTGTACACGCATTTATTAAGTATCTGAGCATTTCGGTTTCACAACATGTATTAGTTTTCCCTGAGGCTGAAAAACCACATGTGCCATTATCAGCGATCAATTTATCACAGGTATTATTAACATGTCGCCCGGGCGAAGTCTATATTATGAGTCGAATTAAAATTTCGGCAATTTGCTGCGGTAAACAAAATTATTTTCTGATACACTGAAATCTTTTATGTCAACTGACTTAGTAATCTGTAATTAAATAGTTGTTGTAACAATAATAATAATGAGTGATTCTGCTCTTATCATGGCATCTCGTGCAGAAACGACTGGGGAAAATTAAGAAATATCTTCCAGTCCGTGAGTCTGTAAAACAGGAGCTGAAACAACGTCAGCAAGCTCACGTGGAATTTCCAGAAGGTACAGAGCAGCTATTTAAACAAATCGTCGAACCAAACCAAAAAATCGTTACAGCAACTGAGGCAATACAGAAAACTCTTGAGACATTGAACCACAACCACCAAAAGTTAAAACCAGTATGATGGATAAATCTACCGAGGAAGGTATTGCCTCAATCACTGATAAAACCAAAATAGTTTATATTGCCGCGTTTGGTTGAGATGAAAGAGAAAAATAAAAGAAACCTGAACATAGTAAAAATGTAAGCCGTACTGATTGACTTAAATATACATATCGCATTTTTTCCGGTGCTAACCAGGCCAAAGTTGATAATGCAGATTTTAACAACTTTAGACGGGTAGTAGATATACATGCTGATAGAGTAAATGAAAAAATGACGCAAGCTCAATACAAAGTTGAGCGTCAGCTTGAAAAAGCGAAAGAAGAAAGAAGAAAAACATGGGTCTAAAACAACAAGGGGAAAGAGAAAATCGGAAATGGCCTCGCCTTTTGCTATCGACGTCGTTAAAAACAAACCTTGCCGGTGATTCAGGATAAACTTTGTCCAAATAATATCCTCGCTGATGTTGATCGACTGGAAATTCTGATTGGTGGAAGAAGAGCCGGCAATAACTCCCATAAATCATCAATAAAGCAGCTAATGTTTGTCTGTGTTTATATGCCGCTGTCATCATGGACAGCAGCGTCAATCGAACTGACCGATTAAATTACCCACGATTGCTACAGTGAGTGATCAATTAGATCGGCGATAACAAAATAGCATGATTATAAACAATATCTAACGTGGACATGAAAGCTTCAGGTTCATAATTTCACGAACACCTGTTTGCAGCGCGATCTACGGAGATGGACTCGGCGATATTATTCGGAGTTTTTTCAGAAGGATGGCCCCAAAAGCTATTCCGATTGCAAAACATTTAGGCATGAAAGCCATCAAAGTTGCTCGTGATAAGGGTATTTTCACTGTTGATGATGTTGTTGGTAAAACATTATCGGAGATCAAAGAGGGTATACAGACCACAAGCAATGCGGCCACCACCGGTTAAACTTCGCAGCACCGACGTGATGTCAGCAAGATAATAAATCAAGCCGCAAACGAGAGGTTGAATTAATGAGCTGGCGGGTCATCTCTGACAAAAGAAGCAGCAGACGACATAAAAAAAATATATAACCGCAAACCTAATAACGGGTAATGGTCTGGCCCGTCTTACCCGGCCATATTAATGACAAACGTGGATTCGTTAATGATGGTGTTATGGCGTTATTTAAAAGTGCCGTGACTATGATTGATAGTACACAAATCGAAGTATGTCACATTGACGTTGATGTTGCTACGATGATAATCGGTCTTGCAAGATATTCCGATGATCATTCAAGGTCTGCTATTACATCAATGATGTTCTCAAAGGATATTACTGACCATCCTGACCACACACAGTATGACATAAGACAACCAAGAAACTTCGTTGACGCTAACGACTCCGACGTAAACCCGGTAGCCCATGGCGCTAATCCAGAATTTAACCTGTGATTTGCAGCCCGACGATCTCAAACTGATGCTCAAGAAAGATTTAGCTGTGTGATACTGCTTTCAAATATCTTTCGATTCTGCAGGCATGTTAGGAAAGTTATATTTGGGGCAAAACGCAAGGTTGAGTTTGTTCGAAAATCCACCGACAGCGACGCAGTTTGGTCGATAAAGTAATACTAACAAAACTCGCGTTCAAGGATAGTGGTGGTAAGTCAACGTTGTCGTGGCTGACAATGACCACAGATTCAGTTACAAGCACAGAAAATTCACTTCTATGGCAGATAGCGTCTCAGCAGGGAATTGCAGCACCACGGCATTAACTCGTTTCGTTTCAAGATAACACAAGATTTCAAAAATCAAGAAATAAACCCAATGGTGTTTGACAGTTTAACAGTTACCACGACTTCACTGAGAATAAACGGATATCAGAAACCACCCGAAAACATAAAACTGAATTTCGAACAAAACAACGTAGCACGGGCATATCATAGTTTGATTTCATGATATTGATATTCGTGGGGCGTAAGCGGAATGCTGAGTTTGGTTTGCAGATATCTCAAGCGTGGTTTCTTAACACTGTATCCAATCTATTAGTTTTCGTTTGAATATCTGGTTTTGTTCAGACAATCTGTCGTAGATATACACGTGCTAGCTACTATGAACGATATACCGGCTGGTCCTGGTGGTTGCAGAGCAATCGCTGTCATACTGTCAGATAAAACTATGTTGCTTGAAGGTGTTGGCGGACGAATGAGAGTCTTTGATGCGCCCATAGAAAATATGTCATTAGATCATTCATGATAATATGATGTCATATCATCACGTCGACTTTACTCAGACAGCCAGTCAGACTAAAAAGTTGCAATGGGCATCAAAGAAGAATTCTGGGGCAAAATATACCTGAAACCAGCGGCGTTACAAGGCCCAAATAAGTTATCACTGAGAGAACGTTAGCTGAAAAACTACAATGACGTCAAGGAATCAAAACCCGGAGTTCGACTTGAATTTTCCGCGAATGCAATCAGCGACACAGCAAAGATCGGTGGCATATTTCCGCTGCAGCTCAAGCTGTTGCAAAAGCAGCTTCACTGGCTGCCTGTTGGAAGAGCTGCCGGCATGGCGTTATAAAAAGGCAACAGGACACGGAATGTCCCGACACGGATTAAAGACCTAAAAAAAAATGGGGTCTAAGATTACCAGGAGCGTGGTACGGTCAAGATCTGAGACTGCCGGGTACTCTTCGTTAAAGTTCCCCATGTCCAATTTCTATTTACTAGATGTTGATCGGCGATTAAACATAAAAACTTCAAAGGCATTTTAATGCCCGATCATTTGCTGAGAAAAACCAAACCGCGTTGAAACTATTAGCATTAATCTTTCTGGTCCAGGTACTCAATGAGTTGCATACGCTGTTGACCCACGTAGCGCTGTTTATTTATATTCGTATGGACTGGCATCACCGATGGAATTTTTAAAATATGTCAACAGAGTGTGAATAACTCCAATCTAGTATTCAACATTACCAACGCAGACAATAACTGATCCACCAATATGAGGTCCAGAAGTACCTGCCGTACTTGACGCCGTGTCAAGGGCATCAGACGGCGGCTCAGGAAGTAATGCATTAATACACCGCCTGCCGTTTTAATCAGGTTAATGGCTTATAATGGTAGATATTTACAGAAGATCTCCTAAAGGGAAGCCCGAGGCTGGTATTAATATGTCGGCGTATGCAACACGAGATGAAGTTGCCGATATTTTGCTTCTCGCCGATATTGATCTGGATGAGGTTGTTATTTTTCAGGATCAGCAAGATTGAATGGGTCGATATTATCCAGCTAGTTTCATGTGCAACCATCAGTAACATCGGGATTCTTACTGGCGATGGAAGAATCAAAGACTCAGACGTATCACTCACGATTATCCACATTGATCTCAGCAAACGTGTTGCTAAAGCCGGAGGTACAATGACAGGTGAACTCAACATGGGCAGAAATAGTATTTTTAATTTGAAAGAACCAGGATCATGGACAACAACGACATCGCAATAAGGACCTCGTTAACAACAATCAATGAATGATTGGCAATATTCAGAGCTGAATATAATAATCATATGATCGTGTTCACGAATTTTCGAGGAGCCATAAGTAGAATCATCAATGGATTCTTTGGAGTTCCAAATTTTGCCGACATTAGTCTCGCTGAAATTCACACAAGACTTGATGAAATCGCCGAAAAACATCAAAACAATTTCCACTGGTGTAATTTATACGACTCCACTCATCAACACGGCATACATAGTAGCGTCTGGGTCAGCAACGTGGTCGCAACAAAACAACTCGCTCAAACATACCGTTGAGGTCACCCGGGTATACAGGCTGTCAGTATTTAGCGCCGCTAAATATAGGGTATTCGCCAAATGTTTATGGTGTTATTCCACCGATAGATTTCCCAGAACGTGTCAGTCGTGTTAAATAAAAATGCAGAGGAAACTTTCATGCTGGAAACAGCAGATAAAGTCTTAACCACGAAGACTCATTGGTGGTGTCTGGAATGTGTCGCACAAACACCTCAGTTGGTAATTTAGTATGTACCATAATGAATCGCACACAGACATTCCGGTATAATTAAGCGTGTGCGTGGAAGGAAATTTCTGAAAGAAATCAACGACAAGAACATGACAAAACAGAAAACATATCGCGGACAAATCATCTTCATTGACGCGGTTTCCTCGCTGATCGCTGAAACAACGACGTTAATCGGTATGCTATCAGCGACGCACGTGATATCGCCCGTGATTGGAATCGGTGTAACTGTTGTCGTCGGCGTCGCTTATATCCTCAATATCATCGCGAAAAAATATCTACATGTGCCAGCAAGAATTTACATCAGCACACAGAAATAACGTACACAGCGAAGTATTCGAGTATAAATATAACGTCGATACTGTCAAGCGGGTTAAACGACGTTGCAATATCAGACAATGCATTTTCTGTGTTCAGGGATATTTATTATCGGTATCGCAAGAATGCAAACTCGCCGTTGCCAACGTTACCACCACCACATTTAGAAGACGCTATATAGATAATAATAATGAACACAGAAATAATCACATAAGCTTCTCTCGGCCAAGGAAAAGAACAAAAGAACATGTTTGTCGTTATTTTTATATATATTGCTATCCCAATTTTATTTTGTTACCGATGACTTTGCTATTCTGTGGATTCCTTGGCGGATTCGAAATCTGGAATACTAACCGATTCCAACACGAGTTTCTTTAGCTGTCTCGCACGCGCTCTTACAGCCGCACGAGTTTCATATTGCCGAGACATCGCTGATCGTATGTCCTCAATGGCGCTTGCCAGTGGAAAAAATGTAGCAATCTCATGTTGTTCCTGTAAATCTGCCAGTGACGACTCCATTTCGCCTGAGGTAATTTGATAAATATATACTCTGCCGCTAGTGTGTATATGCCTTCTTCAGGTATCATCTCAATATCGTCGTTGACTTTTTCAACATGAAGTTGAAGCGCGAAACCATCTTGCTGTAATTGCTTGATCTCAGAGATAATCTCTTTAATATTTTCTTGGTTCATTATACAACAAATGTATTTCTTTAATAATATATTTTCTCGAGACCAATTCGATAGCGTACTGCTGCATCATGTAAACTGATTGTGATAGATCCATGCGGGGTTTTCTGAGCATGTATAAAGAAATTTTGAACTTGTTTGAGTCAATGTGACCGGGACAACATATCTGATAAATATTTACAAGCGTGTGTGTGTGAATACCGTCAAAAATAACCAAAATCTTACAATTATATCTATTAAATTTGGGAATCTAAGTGTAGCGCTGTGTCACGTAAATGACATCTGTGTTTTATTTCTGCCTCGCGAAAATATTCTGGCTGGATTTGTTTGTTTGTTAATCATAAAATCATCGTAAACCCACAGATTGTTGATATCCCCGTCAAGATCTTCGACGAACGGAGCATCATCGATGTCAGAGATAAATTCAATAAAGTCGATGCTTTCCAGACACTCCGCCGATTCACTAAATTCTTTAAGAACGTCGTAGCTTCGTTGGTAATCTAAATTCTTTAAGAACGTCGTAGCTTCGTTGGTAATCTGCGGATGTCACTACTAAATAAAGTTTGTTCCATTTGAGACACCTCATTATCAGGTTGAGCAACAACTGAGTTTTACCAGAACCGGACGAATTAATTATGAGAGCTTGAATGGAATTGGTAAATATGGATGATGCCTGACCGGTACCTGCTCGCGTATCGCTGAAAGTCAATCACGTTCATATTGTACAAATATTATCTATATGATAGATCTCTATGTCGTATGCAGTTTGACAATTTATAATGATGTCTAGCACATACAGCATCGCGTCCCACCAAGTCACCAGGCCTACCAGTCCTAACACTAACCTCTTAATGCTGAGCGCCAAGCAAGGCAGCTGTTGGGACCATTTTTATAAGTCTTTGGTATGACTCGGCCGGGGATCGAACCCATGACCTCCCGCATCCGCGATGGACGCTCTAACCACTAGGCCACCGGAGCAGTCGAAAGATCTGCAGCAACAACATATAGTGGTAGTCAACTTGATTCACACACTAAAGTCGATAAAAGATAAAAACGTACGAAAATCACTTGCGAACAGGTTGATAAGATCGGCGATGAACGTAAAATAGTGTTAGGAGCTGATAATTAATGGTCGACAATTACATAATAGAGTCGATTTATTGTTACCAAAGAGGATTTTGGAGAAGCGTTGGAGCGATTAGCAAACTAACTGATGAAACAGGTGTCACGCGTGCTGTTTTCGCAGATTGATTGTCACGACAGGCCGTATGGCAAAGTTATCTGCCACGAACCAAAACGATTCAGCATAGACGGTTTGATGTCAGCACGCCCTGTGGAAGTTCATCAGGCAGATACATTGTTTTTGCCACATGACGTCGTTGGCATATCACGTAAACGGCGCACATACAAATAGGCACTTACGGTCGTCGACGTTGCAAGCAGGGACAAAGAAGCGGAGCCGGTGTCGACTAAAACTGAGACTGTTTGCGTAGAGGTCTGCATTGGCCACAGTAGCTACAGGATGATCCTGGAAACGAATTTCTCGGTGCAGTAACAACACTGATGTAGCAACTTAACGTCAAAATCAAACGTGGACATATCGCATTACATCGCGATCAGGCAATCGTTTAGCAATTTAATCAAATACTTCCACAGCGACTGTTTGGACATCAATACACGCACGAATTTCTTGAGGAAAGACAGACATATTAAATGGGTTGGGAGACTACCTCACGTGGCGGCCGCGTTAAACAACGAGGTCACGAGAGGAATTAACATGAAACCCATCTATGCAATTGCGAGAAAACACATAACACGACAAAAATCGCCAGGAAATCAATTACAACAACCAGTACTGGGCTGCAACGTGACAGTCGGGTATTTATACGAATCTGGCAAACTTGAGGGCAGTGCAGCAGGAGCAACGGATCCTATCTAGAGTGTATACATGCATACAATTCTCAGCGTGGTAAGATCCACTGTGCAGACACTAATCTATGGATTATATTCATCCGCTCCTCAACGTGGATTTGTCCGTGAACAATGACAGGTATTTCGTAAAAACACCCATTTACCACCGAGTTTGATACGAGCAAACAAAACACGTTAACCTTGCCCAGGTGGACTTTCTCGGATGAACGAATATCCCTACTTCTGTTACATTACAGAAACAACAATGTGACATCTTCTCGTGTGTGGTAGAGACTACTATCGATTCTGTCCACGGTAAATTGTCACGCAGCTGTAGTTTCCATATTGTAAATCAGATCGATACCACTTTCATTTCCAATTAAATATATATATCATAACAAGCCTTCTGATTAAAACCCCATGTTGATGTGACAATCCATTCAGGAAGATTATTAATAATATATTTTGTAAGACTGTCACTGCGATGATCATATTGGACATCATTTAGGATAAACAAGGTGTTTTAAGAAGTCTTCTGGTGAAAATTACTCTTCATTCAGGATGAGTAGCGATAACAAAATTTTCTTAATGGCCACTATTTCAATTTATGCCCAGCTAGGCATCATAAGAAGTCTTTTACTTTTACGGAAAATCCCCTGTTAATACTACTAATCTTTCAGGAGGAGGAGAGATACTAATATTTTCCAGATGGCCGCTATGATCCTGACGGATAGATCGATTGATAAGCGTAAATGTGGATAATCTGTGGATCATTGTGAATGAGTCTCCATCTGTGTACGACAGTAAATCCCTCCTCAGCGGTAATTCCATGAGTAAAGCCTAGCAGCATGTCAAGGGGAACGTTGAAGCAGAACGTAATGCAGAAGTCCTGTGTCTGAATTGCGGGATGTTTATGCCTACAGGTGAGCCCACTTCTGACTGAAGTGTCTAATATCCATGCTGTGTAGTCTGGAACTGGAGCAATCAAGATGTAGATTGTTAACATTCTTGAAGAAATGGTATCATTGGCCTTTTCCATAGCTGAAGAAAGGATCCTGATAATCGACTAGTGTAGATACAGTCAGGTGATGACCGCAGTCCCTACATAAACAGGGTGTCTTCCTCGGTGCCTTTAAAGGTCTATGTATTCACTGATAATTTGTATTCTTAAAAGAGCGTATTGAGGTTTTGGTGGATAATTCAGTGTAAACTTAGAAAGAAGAAAAAAAAAACACACAGATCACATAAACTGTTAAGTTAGAACTGATATGTAAGAGACAGACAATGTCATTTCATGATATTTATCTCAAATTTGTATTGTGTGTTGGCATTTATCCATGATTATATGTTATGTATATCTATATCTTGTGTTTGGCCTAGGTCCGTAATTGTCTTTAGGCCTACCTCATTTTAGATTATATATTAAGATCATTATTATTGGAGGCTAACGTGTTTGCCTGTGTCTGAGTTTAGGGACATTCATTTTTCACTAGGACATTCATGATCTTGTTGACAACTAAGAATGTTCTACGAATAATCAAACATTTTTTGACTGCACTGCTACGTTTCGGAATTCTGATTTTTGATTCACCACTCACCTATTTAAAAACAAAATTAACATTTATTTTCAGACTATATTTTGGATTTCCGGTTTGCAGCTGCCCTAGACACGGTGCTCTGCTTGTGCATCTAAAGTTTAGTCTACAGCTAATATCTTCACTTTGAAAATGATTATAAAGACAGTCGAGAAAGGTACAGACACCCTAATGTACCAAACTACTCGATTATTATTGGTGTAATTACTGTATAATACCATTTTATTGTCAGTTGCCTGGTCAACATGTTTTGGGCGCCATTTCCGGATCTTAATCATATGCGTGATTGCGCTTTAAATTTTATAGGCGAAGGTCGACTTTAGTAATTTCAGGCACAGGTAATGCAAAAAGTTAAGTCCTGTGTGACTCGCTCTAGAATAGTTAGTAGAAGTATTCATAACACTACAGATACTACCATGGCAATTGTGTCGCAAGTTGGAGAGATATTGGAGACCTCCAGTTTTGAAAAGAAATCAAGGTTGAAATAATAGAAATGCTAGTTAGGATGAACAAAGGAATTGGCGCCTTGAAAGTATCACTGAACGAGAAGATGTATCGGATAGAAACAAAATTCCTGAGTCTATTTGCTGACATGGAAGATGAGATAGAGCATGTTAAAGTCACTTTCTCTTCTGATATGGAGGACTTGAAATGTAGAATGAACGTTGTCGAAAAGACCATGCAGTTTCATTCTGAAATCATTAGCGCGTGCAAGAGAGAGAGAGAGAGAGAGAGAGAGAGAGAGAGAGAGAGAGAGAGAGCAGATATCTGTGTTAGAGGCCCATGAAGAACAAATAATAAGACAAACTGAGGGAAAGCAAGGGTAACTTCAAACAAGGCTACAGAATCGGGCACATACCGTTGCAATGACAATCGTTAACTAATTTGTAAGAATATACCCGAAGCCAAATCTTTCCGAAGCTCTGCAACAGGAGTTAGGATGTCGAGCCAATAAACCAATCTATCTTGTGACATGCAATAGCTGTGCCATTCAGTATGTTGGAAAAACAATTATTTCAGAAAACAAATGAATAATCACAAAAGCCACATTCGCAACAAACTCAACGCGCAAGTCGCCAACCATTACAACTCGAATGGACATTCAGTTGAGTTCCTCGAGATGTCTCCGACTGAATCTTAACCTTGGTGGACAGACAATGTACAATAAGGAACGATACTGGATACTACAATTGAAACATATGGAGAGTTTTCTTCAATGAAAATATATTCCCTTTGCAGTCTTAACAAAATTGAAGCCAGTCATCAGTTTTGCACCCGACGCAACTTATGCGCTTATATCTACCCAAGTAAGTATATACTATTATGATTGCATTGGTTTTATTATTAGTATTATTATTATTGTTCTTTCCATTATCCCGATACACAATTATCTTAACATCTTTCCTCAGAACCTCTCTGCATAACTCTACCGGGACATGATTTCTTTACCAAATGATGTTGATGGCGTTGATCTCTCTCGACGCTATGCTTCCGTCCTTTGTTCACAATTTAGAATTAGGTCAAAAGATCCTGGTTCTCTATGTGATAGCCACTATAACACGCTCGTCTGTTATTTTTGAGCAAATTTGTAAGTTTATATCTCCTTTTGTAGATTGAAGTAAGTGATTTTAACATTTTGCAGATTTTGTGTTATGTGTTTGATTTGAATATTTAAATTGTCCCCCCCCCCCTTGACAAAGAGCTTGTTTAGCCAGAAACGTTCGGAAACCATTTTCAATTTGCGCCGTGTGTGTGTTTGTGTACTCTGTAAAAAAATACACTTTATTAAAGCAGCAGTTAAAAGCTTTAATACTTTCACATAGCATATAGATATATACTCTATGCAGTTATCTTCCTTAATCCATTTAATTTGTGTGTTGTTTTAGCATGGTTCAGTAAGTAGTTAAGGGGGACACCATAGGGACAATGGGACTTATCATTAAAAACACCCCTGGGACGATATAGGGACTATGTAAATTTAACATGGGGAAAAATCGTGGGACGATATAGGGTCAAGGGGAATTAACATGGGGAATAAATCGTGGGACGATATAGTGACCAGGGAAATTTAACATGGGAGAAAAAAGCAATTCTAGGGACAAGGGGAATTGAACATGGGAATAGAGTTTGGGCTTGTCTAGGGACAAGGGGAATTTAACATGGGAGAAAAAAACTACTTTAGGGACAAGGGGAATTTAACATGGGATTTTTTTTTAAAAAAAATGAAATAAAAAAGGGGTTGGCAATTGAAAGTCAATCTCTTTTCGAGACCTATGAGTGGCCCTCAAAAGGGCCTTTTAGTTTCGTCTTCTTCTTTTAATTTCTTCTATTTCTCCACCAGCTTCTTATTTTCTGTCCTACACTCTTTCTCTTCTTTTCTTTCTTTTCTTCCTTCTTTTTCTCTTCTTTCTGCTTCTCCTCCTCTTCTTTCTTCCTCTTCTCATTTTCTTCTTCCCATTTCAATTTTCTCGTTCCATACTCTCATCCTTATCCTTTCCTCTTCATCCTCCTTCTCCTCTTTTATTTCTTTCATCAGAGCACTGATCATTTCCTTTACTTTTCTTAAATTGTTTGTCTCCATCTTCACACAATGGGGACTATAAGAATAGTGATCCTCGTTTATGTTAACCAACATTTGCTCCCTCATACCCAAATTCTCCAGGACGTCTTGCAATGTTTTCATTTTATCAAGTTGGTTTGAAGTCATCTTCTTTTTTATTCTTTGTAGAATGGTTTGAACGACGAATACTGTGGGTTCTTATAGTGAAAGCGCGGACGTGATGGAAAACATCCCCTAAAACAAAATTGATCTTACCTAGATCATAACCAAACAACGCGCGGACGTGAAGGAAAACATCCCTACTTTTTTCTCATTTCATATGATCTACTATCCACATACGTGAACCAGCAATAAACAAACCCCAAATCTACTATTTACACACGCAAATCATTAAAACTAAATTCATAATCTACTATCCACACAAACTTACGTGAGCGCTTACAAAACCCCATAATCTACCATTCACACTAACCTACTTGATCACTTACTAACACTAATACATACACTCGCAATTAGAAAAAAGAGTCAGTGTTTATATTCACACTACTCTACATACACACATTGGCAAATAGATTACTATATCTTTTCTAGAGATTGGGGTAGCCCTGAAAAGGGTTGTTTGTTTTTGAACTCCAGTGACACCTGGTTAATGATGGCACCTTCCAGGCCTGGCACCACACACACATCTTCTTCCCCAGTCTCCTTTTACTTTTTTTCTTGAGAGCGCAGAGGGAGGATGATTGGCTTCAGCACCCCAATCCTCTGTCTCTGGTATCTTGTAAGCCATCCTCTCTCCTATTTTCTTTTCCTCCTCTTCCCTCTGTCTTCTCTCCTCCTCTTCCTTCTTTATTCTTCCCTCTTCTACTATGGCCTCCGCTGCCAGTTCATTTAACAGGCGCCTGACATATTCCAGATGTATCTGGAGTTCAAAAAGTTTGCTTATTTGGTATTCATTGTCTTGTTAACGAATGAACAGGGTAACTAGACTGCCAAGCGAGTTTCAATTTAAACTAAAAGCGCGGACGTGATGGAAAACATCCCCCTAAAACAAAATTGATCTTAGCTAGATCATGGCCAAACAACGCGCGGACCTAAAAGAAACACTCACTCACTTTTTTATACTGCCCATCACTATTCTAAAAAATTTTATTAAACAAATAATATACTATTCACATACGCAAAGCAATCCAATCAAACCCCAAATCTGCTCTCCCCACACCTCAAACAGCCAAGAACATGATCTTAATCTACTATCTACACAAACGTACGTGAGCACTTACAAACACACAATCCTATACACAAACACATACACTCACACTATAAAAAAGAGCCATTGTTTATATTCACACTACTCTACATACACACATTGGCAAATCGACTGTCATTTCTTTTCTAGAGTATTGAGTAGCCCTGAAAAAGGCTGCTTTTTTTGTTTGCTATGGCAATCTTTTAGTTTCTAAGAATGTGACGTCCTCTGAGGATAGACTTTCTGACGATAGGTCTGCTTCTTCGGAAAGAGAAGAAGAACTCTTTGGTGTCGATACGACAATCGACAAAGCCTCTGTCAGGTTCAGGTTGCTGCTGCTGCTACTGTTGTTGTTGCTGTTGCTGCTGTCTCTGAAGTCTGTACTTCTCTGTCCATTCTTCTTTCTCCCTGTTCACTTCTTCTCTGAAGAGCTCTTCTATCAGGTCTTCAGTGACTTTTAGCATTCTCACATTCTCTATCTCTTCTGGCTTCGGTATCAGACTGTGTCTGACCCTGTGCAAATTCACGTAGGCTTCGTTTAGCTTAGCTAGTTTGGAGCACATCTTCGTAGGAGGATGAGTCGACAATGGATGGTTAGACTGGAAACTACCCCGGTTCTTAAAGTCAAAGCGCGGACGTGAAGGAAAACATCCCTCTACGGTTTTCGAGCCGGAACGATCAATGAGTGTCATGAGAGAGATAGAGAGAAGTCAAAGAGCATGAATCAACATTCTTATAGCCAAACAAAAGACAAAGGCATTTGTTTCAAAACACAACATTTTTTATTCAAAATCACTTAACACTAACCAACAACTCTAACATTTTTAACAATAATCCAACAATATAACATCAAACATTTTTTTTCAAATCACAAACATTTTTTTCAATTTACACATTATTTTGGACAGGGCTGACAACGTTGTGAATGAAATTGTGATTTCCACTGTTGGAAGTCATTAGGCCATTGATGGACACTACGTTTCCTTGCTTGAGACAAAAGATAAGCATAATGGTCACAAAACCATCGATCTACTTTCACATCGTTTCTTGAAGAAGAACGAGGATCAAAATGAGTCACTAAATGTTCTAAGGAATAGCCCAGGCTGCGATGATGCAGAAAATACACACAATATTGTCCACACACCAAGGAATCTGTGCCTTGTAATTTCACATTATTGAATCGGGTGGTCTGAGCATTTCTTCTCATAAAGTCGATGATATCGTCTTCCAAAGGGGGCAATCCGTACGAATCGAAATATTCCACACATCCTTCTTGAGGAAAGTAGACGGCTACCCAGTGGGTTCCTGGGAGATGACTGTCGTCCGTGTTGATCACATAAGCTTGATGGTCTTGAGGTCTGCGATGAGGGAGTTCATCTCTAGCACAGACGACAGGATTCCAAGAAGCCGTGTACGAGCTGTGGTTCAAAAGGTAATAAAGTTCCCAGGTATCCATGTTTTTTTCTTCTTCACAGGTAATGATAAGTGATCAATTCGATCCTGACTTTTTGCTTGAAAATGTCTGACAAGTAACCGTTTCTTCGCTTCGTCTCCCCACTCTGATTCAGGACAGCTTCGATACGATGAATCTCTTGCGTGGTTAATGGTGGACAAGAATATTCACGCAAGTCTTTATACCACTGATGCAACACGACTTCGTCCGAGATGAGACTCCAAGCTTCGTCCAGATACTCATCCAATTTTTCTTCTTGACTCAGCATCAGGCATTTATCTTGTTGAATTTGACTGGGATGATCAGGCATTTTTCGTGTTGAATTTGACTGGGATGATCGTTTTGACATCCATAGCAATCTTTCTTGATCAATTCCGTCATTTTTTCGACCAAGTGTTTGGCAAAACAGGAGACTAAATGGGCTTCTTGTTCTGGCCATCTTGACTTCATCATAACTTCATCGTCTTTGTCTTGGGATTCTCCTTCCACGGTCTCCTCACATTCCATCTCCAAAGTTTCTCCACTAGGTAAAGAGGGATAACAGTCTTCCATGGCTTCTAATAGTCTAGAATGACTTCTCTCAAACTGTTGATTTCTATGGTATTATCGAATTCGGCATACAGGAGGACGTTCACCGTCTCTGTTAGATTTGTAGTAAACTGAATTTCCACACGAATCTGGCCAGATTTTATAGGGTGGAAATGTCCCTCGTCGCTGCCTTGGTCTGGAGTGAAATCGAAAGTCCACAAAGGGTAGCCTCCTGCGTAATCCTCGTACGTAATGCCGTGACTGGTGTTGGTTCCTAACTGACCGGTGGCTTCGTACAGGGACAAGTACGACCTCAAGTAATTCTTCTTGTCAAAGTTAGGTTCGAAAGGTCGGGTACACAAGGTCTTGCCATCGCGGAAAGGATTTTTAGCCAAAGCTCCGTTGAAGGTTGCATTCTCGACGATACCAAGGATCAAACGTTTGGGTAACTGTCCTTGGAACAGATGATCTTCGATCATGGATCGCAGCCCCGTAGGAATGGTGAAGGTTTTCACTTCCACGCGTCGTATGGGATACTTGGCGGTCGTTCTGCTCAACGTCTGATTGATGTCGTTACCCACTTTAGGTAACACTTCCACGCGTCGTACGTAGAGCCTGGCTTCCTCGATGACAGTTTTGCAAGCACTAGTACATATCAAATGGAAAGCGGCACTACTACGATTCAGTCTCAGGCGGAGATTCACTCCGTTCAGCAAATACTTTTCTTGTAACCACATGTCCAAATGCAAACGATCCATCAGTTCTAAACTATCTCCACTTTTGATTCTGTCTCTTCGTTCTACAAATCCCGCATTGTGTTCTTTGGTTGTATTAATTTCGAATTCTTCAAACTGGCCTGCATCGTTAGCTTCCCATACCACACAGGCATTGAGATGAGTGTTCTTGGCGTCTATTCCGTACGTCAAGAGATTTTCCAGGTACGCTCGATAAGGGTAAGTATCCATGCTTCTACTGACTAGTTTGTTATTCAAGTACAAGTCCACTCCACTGAACAAGGAATGCATGAAATTGTTGACGGGAGCTATTACCTCATCACCATCTAGGGGCGTATTATCCTCATCGACAACTTTGACTTTCAGGACAAGTAACTGCTATTCAGATCGATGTAATCTTCGGGCTGTCCTTTGATTTCAAACTCGATGGGAGCTGAGGCTGTCAAAGAGGAGACGGGGTGAAATTCCACTCACTGAGATTCTTGCATGGTCATCATGGTGGAGGGCATGGCAAACAGATCCAGTTCCGACTTGGAATAGGCGCATGACTCTCGGTGCATCATTTTTTTGTTGCTGTGTCTCAATAATCGAAAACGTCTAAGTCTCGAACGGTTCTTCTTTTCTTTGCCTTTCTAGCTTTAGACGTGTGAAGTCTGGTGAAAGGGTGTTTTCTTCGTCGTCTCTTTCTGCATTGTCCTTGCTGAATGCCTGACTCGGTAGCGTGCAGGGCATTTATAGGTGTTTCTCGTCGGCCCAAAAGGTCTTTGCCCGTTTGCAGCAAGACATTTTTGCCTGCCCTCATGAAGGCTTCTTTAGGGTTTTGTTTGTCGATGATGACATTTTGGAGAAATTCTTTGCCTTGTGTCAGTGCCGCATCTTTCAAGGCGTGCAATCCGCGTGTCACCATCGGTTTCAAGACTGGGGCCACCGAACGAAAAGCCGATTTCAGCATATCTCCTAAACCGTGTCCTCGCTGTCGAGCAACCCCTCGGTACACTGGATACATGACTTACGAGTCGTGAGAGAACCGTTTTCGAAAATGGAGTTTCACCGTGACTTTTCCTTTGGTGAATGGAATATTTTGTCCCAGATCTCCTTTTATAGCAATGTTGACCGTGTCCAAATAAGACTTACTGACAGGCAAATAGTGAGGATGTACAAATTCGCGGTGAACGTGGTAAATGTTTCCACCTTCCTCGTCAGCGGTCGTGGCAGAATCCACTTTGAAAGGAATGACACGCAGTAACGGTACGGAGGTGTGTCCCACCACGTTGTACTCCACCACATCGGAGTACACAAACATCAAATTCAGTCCTTGGTTCAGTTCTACCGGGGCACGAAATAACTTGCTAAAAGACTCGTTGTCGTAAACGATTGGTAATTCGTTTTTCTTGAGCATGGCCATTCTCATGTCCATGTCTCCGCCCAACATGTCAAACAATTCAGGACAAAATAAAATGGACAGGATTTTACTCCTGTCAAATTTCATCAAGAAGCGACGAGCTGCTTTGTGGTATTCCATAGTGACACTTTTTTTGACACTTTCCAAAGCTTTCAGAAACACGACATTAAACCTGGAGGTAATGGTGCTCACCAAATGTTGACCACTAAAATAATAGCCTGGGGGAATGAACAAGTGATAGGTGGTGTACTTTTGATTTTTTGTGCCAGGGGTTTTCTTGTCATATTTGCCATGGGTATCCAAGTACTGTTGCATTTGCTCGTCATAAACTTCCACATCAAAAAAGTGTTGATTGGGAAGGACATTGAGGACTTGGGTCGGGTGAATGATTTCCACTAAAGCCACTTCCCAATGGGCTTCGTGATCTAATGGGATGGCCTGAGGTAATTTGGCCGTGTAACAGCACAACGTGTTGTTGGGAAACACCTCCATGGAACTGTCACTGGGTAAGGTTAAGTAAAATTGGTTTTGGTGACTCATAATTCCAGAGTTCTGTGGCTGTCCGAGGGGTTACTGGACGTCAGAGGCGTGTCTCCGCCCAAAATGGGGTTCTGGTTGTGGTTGTTGTTGGAGTGGTGACTGGCACTGGCACTGGACACAAGGTACCCGTGGTTCCCGTTCGAGGAGAATTTCAGGGAGGGATTGGGAAGCAGGTAACCGATGCAACTGCTCAATAAAATGGTCCACAATTGTTTGTCTCCTTGATGCAAACTCAAATTGGCAATGGCTTCCCCGATGACACAATACACCACGAAGATTTGGCAGAAAAAGTCGATTTGCTTTTAGGCACACGTTCTCCGCACCACACTCACAAAGGTTTTGTTTTTGTAAATCTTGCAGAGAAGAACTGGGTGAAGGAGTGGTCAACGTAGCTGCGTCTGTGTGAGAGGGCATGATGGTCACTTCTTTTTATAGTCGATGACTTGCGAAGCGTCGATCCAAGAATCAAAACTGGGTGGATATCCTTTCCAACGTACTTTGACTTCTTTGACACGTCGTTTACCCACTTTACGGGTTCTGCGTTCGAGAATGCTTTCGATGTCGTACACGTCGTCTTCTTTTTTGGTGACACGTTGTAACTCGGGCAAATTAAACGTTCCTTTGAGCACTTCTCCGTTCATGTCTTCCAATTTATAGACAGCAGGATGACGGCCATGCACTCGTCCAGTGACACGAAACAATTCGGTAGTCCAGTTAGGTAAGTAACCTTTGTCGAAAGTGCGTTTGGTTTTGCCAATGCGCACCCAATCTTCTACGGCCAACTCTCCACTTTTCTTGGGGAGAGCCCTCGTCGGGGACGTACCAAACAGGCGCTCAAACACCAGCACTTCGTTGTCGGGAGTCACTTCTTGCGGGGCACGTCCGATGCTTCGATGGTAAGATTGGTTGTACGCTTGCACCAGGTGCGGTAAGATGTCGATGTACTTCAGAGTGTGGTGATGCGTAAAATATTTCCACATGCGTTCTTTCAAAGTGCGTTGAAAACGTTTCACAATGCTGGCTTTGGTTTTGGGATTCTCGGTGGTAAAAAAATGAATGTCACGTTTCTTTAATTCTTTTTGGAAAGCTTGGTTCAGAAATTCGCTGCCTTTGTCCGTTTGCCATCGAAGAGGGTGTCGACCGCTTTGTTTCAACACTCGTTGCAGGGCTCGAACTAACTCGCTGCTCGATTTGGAAGTCAAGGGTACGACCCAGGCAAATTTGGAAAAGACGTCGATGACACAAAACAAATATTTGTAGCCACGATTGTAGCTGGCCAAATGATAGACATCGGCTAAATCGGCTTGCCATTGATGATCGATGCCTTCCACTCGGGTGCGACTTCTGGAAAACTTGCGTCGAATGGGTTTGTGTAAAGTGTAGGTAGCTTGTTCTTGTAACCATCGTTGCACTTGAGGTAAACGGAGACTTTTCAGTTGCATTTTGGCAGCACGATACAATTTTTGAACTCCTGCGTAACCTGCAGGATGGGAGGGATCGTAGTAAATGCTGGTTAAGACTTTTTCCATTTTTTTGTGTGTTTGTTTGTTAATAAGACACCCACTCTTGGAGGATGCTACTCTTTCTCTCTTGGGGTATTTTTTTGGATTGCAATGCTTTGCGTGTGCGACCGGCAATAGGTGTCGAGGAGGAGGATATGTGAACAGGGAATATCGGTTCGTGTTTCACTTCTGTCTTCACTTCTGTCTTCACTTTCTTTTTCTCTTGTGATGAAGAAGGGGTGGCCATCATCTTTTTAATCCATCCAATTCTGGAGGTACGTGGTGATGTTAACTTGCGTACTTTTTCTGGTGGAGTTTGAAACCCTTCTTCTTCTCCTTCTCCTTTTTCTGTCTTGGTCACTGGTAGTGGTGGTAGTGGTACTGGTGATGGTGCTGGACTTTTCATCAAGATCTTAAAATCTTTCAGAGTGGGTAGGGCTGTTTCGTCTAAAGCTTTCTGGTGAAAGAGCTGCAGTCGTTGCAAGAGTTGACCGTACTTTTGCGATTTTTCTGTTTCGGACAAATCTTGGCGATCCATCAAGGACTGCAGTTCGTGTTGTAACTGGGACATCTCGCTCAAATTGGGATTGGGAGGTAAATGCGGGGTGCGTTGTTCTTGCCAACGATGGTATTCCATCCATCTTTTGTAAGGCTCTAAAGCTAGTTTTCATCCTTCCATGGGGTTGTCAGGGGTCGATTCTGAGATCTTGGGACTTCAGAGAGCCTTTTTATCTTGCTCCCACCAGTCCTCCCAACATGGTTCCCAAGACTCCTTTCAGTAAGGGGCCTAACAAGAGGGGTAAAATACCTCCACGTTGGACCAACATCTTCTTCTTTTGACGAATGGGAATTTTCTTTTGAATCATTTCGCGAAGAACGTGACGATGTTTGCCTAAGCATTGTTTCTGGTGTTTGGACAAAGGGATCGTACCTTTCAAGACGTTCAAACAACATTCGCACACGGTATCGATGACCTCTTTGGAGGCTGATTGAATGAGTTTTTTTCGTAGAGGTGGAGAAGCTTTGGACAGGACAGATAACATGTCCCCATGTTTGACTAAACGAGGAGGCAGTCCTTTCCTTTTCTTTCCTTGGGGTTGTTTAGAAGAGGGATGTTTTCTGGAGGGTGACATCTTTGAGTCTTCAGCACCAAAAACAGATACCCCGACTTGGTCACAGACCTTTTTTATACTGGAACACGTCGTCACTGATTGTCTTTACGTCGTATCTATTTGAGGACAGGCATGACACGTCGTGCAGGGGTACGCAACAGACTAAATCGAGCCAGTTCTTGCTTGGACAAATCCAGTAAACTTTGTAACATGCCCGATCTTTCTTGGACTTTGATTTTGGGAGAAGGTACTTTGTGAGCAGCAGCCACTGCCACTAAATTGGAGGGTCCTGCCACTGGGGAAGTTCTTGGGGTCATCAACGGAGAAGTTCTTGGTGTGATCAACGTCTCCAAGTACTCTTCAGTTCTTGGTGTCATCAACGGAGAAGTGGATGAACGTGAGGCTGCCGGAGACGCATTCACCGCCGTGGCAGGTCGTGGTTTGCGAGTGTAAGGTTGCGTCCTGGCCGAAGTGCCTCTCTTGCGACTAGTTTTTTGTGGACTTTTCTTTTTCTGGGGACTTTTTCTCTGTTTCTTTTTCTGGGGGCTTCTTTTCTTTTTCCGGGGTGGTGTTTGGTAAGAGGAGGGTCCCGCCACTGGAGAAGTTCTTCTTGGGGACCTGGTCTTTTTCTTCTTGTAGCTTCGTTTGACTTTTTTCTTGGGGAGAAGTTTGGGGGCATTAGGATCCCATCTTAAGAGAGAGCGAATGATGACCCCTCCTAGAGTACCACTCCCTCCAGGTTTCAAAATGATTTGTTTTTCGGTTTGAGTGTCGATGCGGGGATCGGCCAGTTGGGTCAAAGCGACTTTGTTTCGATCAAAAAAGCGTTTGGTTTGATGAGGAATCTGAATGATCCCTTGGAGTAATTGACGTGCCGTCACCGTGAACCATCGTAAGACTTCTTTGAGACTAGCTTCTAAGACACGAGCTCGTGTTTGTGGATTTTTTTCTCGACTGATGCCATACAAGGCACGAATCAATTTGACAGGAAGATGCGACTGAAGGGACGTCATGTTCAAAAAGTGTGTGAGACAGACGAAAAGGGTCTGAGGTTTTTATAGATTTTTTTGTGGAATGAAGTTAAGTCGAGGACAGAGACGTGTACAGGACAGGCCCTCCGTCTTGTCACCAGTGGTGAAAGAAGTGGGTACGAAATCGCAAATCATCGGGGATCGTAGGTTTCAAATCGACGAGTAAATAGGCGTGTGGAGTTTGAGTGGCATCGTCGTACGCCTGAGTCAGCCAAGGCGTCCCTAACTGTTTGGCTAAGACTTGCACTTGCGATTTATCTCGAGGGCTTTTAAACAAGACCACGTAATGCGCATTGAGACTGATGGTGCGATGGGCTTTACTTTGTTGAAACAAATTTTGAGTGATGTAAACGACACTGGCATTACGATGATGCCCTTTGCGCGTGAACCACAGTTTAATTTCTTCTTCGTCTTCTCCTAACATGTCGTCGAAAATGACCAAATGGGTTTGACGGGAGTCAGAGACGATGCCGTCGTCTTCTTTAGGAATGCCTTCCACAAACACGATGGAATCGCCTTGACTTTCTCGCAAGAGGCTGTACGCCGATTGCCACTCTTTGTAAGACCACACTATGCGTTGAGGTGGTCGATCGATCAAATGATGTTTATGTTCGATCAAGCGTTTGACGAATTCGGTTTTGCCTGAACCGCTAGGTCCAGCAATGAGCATGTTAAAGGGATGGCGAAGATACAAAGCCTCCCAAATGGCACGATCTAAGTGTTCGTCGACGACTTTGACAGTGGAGGAAGAGGGAGGAGAGACAGTAGAGGTAGCCATAGTGTTAGAAATGTCACTTGTGACACGAAAACAAACAAGACGAGAGTTTATATACTTTTTTTCAGAACACGTTTATTGAATGTTTTAAACATGAATACGAAAGACAAAAATACATAAAAGCCAAAGGCTTAAGTACAACGATAAAAGGCACATGATGACCATCAATGTGGAATAAACACAAGTGTCTGTACAACATGTTTTGGGTAATGTTCTGACCAGTTCTATAGAGGGTAAGGTCACACAAGTGTCCTCCCGAAAGGGTCTTTCAGGCCTGTCCACGGCAGGCCTGTCCTGGGTGATGGGTTCTTCTGGCACCGTCACTAACACTGGTTGAAAAGTAACTTTTTTCCTTGAACAACTCTCGTGCATACTGGGCCACTTCTTGGGTCCAAGCCTCAAAATCCCATTCTTTCCATGCACGGACATCTGTCCAATGGGGGTGTAAGTCACAAGCTACACACACATCGTCATACATGTCTTGGGTATCTAAAAGTTGACGAATCTTTTTTTTCCCGTAGAGGTCGAGAAGTATCCAGATGAAAACGCAAGGCTTTGAGCAAAAGGAGTCTTTCGTGGCCATTTAAGGCCATTGGGGTGGTAAGTACTGTTCGTAAAGAGTCCACAAGGAATCGGCTGGTAAACGAAATCCCAGAAAACAAGTCACTAAGACACACACCACTTGTCAACCCAAATTGAATGGATACAGTTCTTGTAATAATCGATGGTAATGATCCACGGTTTGAATATGGTCATTGAGTTCCTTCCACGGAATCTGTTCGATAACATGTGACATAATCCATGGCATGGCAGCCTGATTTTATAGTCTCTTTGTTTCGGAAGCAATAAAGGTAATTTCTAACTAGACATCTTCGTTCTTCAGTAGGGAATCTAAATCTTGCATACTGTAACCGAAACGTCAGAGTTTATCTAGATGTTTCGTCTTCCGCTAAGCAGATTCCACGTAAAATATGTTGGTAATCCTTTAACTCGTCTTCCTCAATACGTTGCACTAGGTGAATCTCGAAGTAACCAAAATTACGAACGTTTAGTTCATTCACTAACTGAAAGTGTTCAACAAGGTCTGACCACTGAAACAATTTCTGACGAATCAGTCCTCTTATACCATTCAGGTACCAGTGGTTAAAGATCTGGTGACGTAACGGATGCAACTGTTCTTTACGTTTGACTTGTATTTTGACCAGCTCTCGGTAAATGCGTTCTAACTCCACAGGCAAAGCACGAATGTTCTCTTGTAAAGTATCCATGAATAGGTCAGTCCGTACAATTCACAATCTTCTCCTAGAGCAAAAGTAATCCACATAGTGAGTAATTTCTGACCACTGCCATTCAGGGTAACGTCCAAGAATGTCACTGAACTCTTTTGATGTAAACTGTCTAAAGCGATATAATAGGATGAATGCACCCTTGACCCAGAGAAATCTAACACACTGGTTGACTTTTTTCACTTTCCTCTTGTGAATTTCTCAGCACAAAAGTTCTACAGTGACCCATTGAGATTTCACTCTGGCAAGTCCCTGCCAAACGTCCTTGTAAATCTTCTCTTGTAGTTCTTTAGGTAATGATTCAATATCTTTTTTGAAATGAAGTTTAAATACTGGTCTCGGTGATGTCCAACATTTGACTCCTAGCCAAACTGGTTTCTTCTTCGTCAACGACATGGTAAGTTACTTTAATGTCTCGGTCCCACTAAGGGTAAGTAATGACAATTCGGTGACCATCGAGCATGTTCTACGTAGGCCGAATCTTTCGGTTCCCAGTGGTGAAGTGACACACCGCAACTGAAGCACTTGACTTTATCTCCTTCGCCCAAGTAGAAAAATCCGGCTCTGGTTAATTCTTCGGGGGTCGGGCCTCCCAGATACTTAGGCCATTTTCCTTTGAACGATTGAAGACGATTTTCAAAGTCGCAGTATTCCGACAAACGCACAGGAAACGAATATTCGTCTTTCACAGGTTCGTTTCGATGAGGGTTGGGTGACATGGACAGGAGTTTGCTCAGGGCTGGATGACATCCGTAGGGGGGTAGACGTGAAGGTGAACATCCACCTTCAAAACGAAACCCAGTAAAATGTCCAAGAGGACGAGCGGCATCGCTTTCGCATCCCTCAGGTTTGACACGCACAGCATCACTTTCCATTATAGGGGTAGTGAGAACAAAGTTCCCATGATGCTTTACGGCATCGCTAAGGTCACAACGTACAGCATCGTACATATCGCAAGGCTCACAATCGCATTCCACTTCAGAAGCCCCACACTTGAATTGTGCCTTTCTAAATTTGTTTTGTGTTTCTCTGAAAGTATTCATCTTGTTCGGTTGGTCTTGGTAGTCACAATGAACTATCGATCTTGCCTATTGTTCCTTTTTATATACAGACCAATACCGACGTGTCCATACGGTAAGGTGAAAAGATTGGGATGTCGCAATCGCTTCTGGTACACGATTTGATAGACTTTTTCCAAGGGTCGACTGACGATGTGGTGAGTGGGTAAACGTACAATCTTGTTGGGCTGGTAGGTGGTCACTTTAAAGTTTGCATCCTCTCCAGATTGCAAGGCTTCTTTCAATACCCCAAAGTTCATCACACGGCTGGTACGATAATTCAGAGTCAATCCCTTCACTTTGCACTGCGTGTGCACTTCTCCTTGTTTGTCCCGGTATTCGTAGCCGTAATTTTTGGGACCACCACTGACGAAACTTAGAATCTTGTCGTCGGGATGCTCGTCTGTCCAGGCTCCTAAACGGTCTCCTTCGATGTCAGGGTGCTGTTGACTCGGGTGATGGATGTAAATGCAACTGTCCGTGTCAAAGGACAGGACACGTTCCCCTAACAGTTCTAAAGCTTCGTACAATTTTAAGCGAGCATGAGCTGTCACGTAATCCGCAATGATGACATTTCCAAAGGGGTCGTCTTGTACAAAGTCCAGATCTTCTTCGTAATTGACCAAGATCAAATCCTCGCGAACAACGTCCACGTGTTTCATGTATTTGGTTTTGTCGTGAATCATCTGGAAGTAGCGGGAAGGTTCTGTCAAATATTCCGTCTTGGGTAAACACGGTCGTTGTGCCATTTTACCCCACAAGCAATTTAACATCACTTTGGCAAACGATCGCCTGCCTTCGTTTTTCTCGATGTGGTCTAAAGAGATGCCTTCTTGTTCATAGTATTTCTCTTTGAATTTTATTTGGTCTTCGGGAGTGTGACACCAGGAAGGATAGCCGCTGGCTTCTTGCTTCAGTTTCAAAAAGGCATCCACGTAGTCGGCGAAAATGCCTTTCTGAGTGGGGTCACACTTGTGGTATTGTTGTGTCTTGGGAAAGTGGCAAATTTCGTACACTTCTAACAGTTGGTATCCCATGTCCAGAGCTTTGAACAATTCTACGCTGACCCAGGTTCCCGTCAAAGCCCGTTCTTCCTGGGTGTGCTGACAAGGCTGATCTTGGTTGCACGTTTCGGCACAAGTACGGCACAAAGGAAACATCAGTTTGCCTTGGCAATGGTGAGGTAACACGGGATGGTACAAGTCCGTGGGAGGCAAAACTTTACACTTGATCAGACCTTCGTATTGTCGAATGTTTTTCAGGTCGATGTGTTCCGTTAACAATTGTGGATGCCCTACAGGAAAGCGACAATATTTGCACACGTAGGGATACAGCGAACACACGTCCAAGAATATGATTTCTTCTCCTTTCTCTTCGTCGGCTTGGTACAGCAAACAGGTGGCATTGGTTCTTCCTCCTTACAAACTATCCCTCGGGTTCAGCGGATCCATGAACTGGTAACTTTCCACGAGGCGTTTAAACTCGGGATCGGTTTTCAAACGGTGATCGTACTCGTGTTCCCACATTTCCACCACTTGGTATCCTTCCTGTTCTAACTTTAGGCGTCGCTGACAAGTGGCCTGGTACAAGTCTTCCATGGTTCGTTGTAAAAACTGATTTTTAGTGTCACGATCAGGGTAACAGACGGGACATCCGTGAAATAAGCAACCGTTAAACTCGTACACGATCTTGGGGTTTTCTAAGTCCCAGCCATCGACCGAATGCGTTCCGATGGTCTTTTCGCCTCCTCCGTTGCGGGCATGCTGAATCCACTTGTCTTCCTTGTCGCACAAGTAATGTAACCAGCGTAGGGCTTTGACCGAGTATTGACGTTTGACATAGTTGGTCGTTTGAGGACTGATGACAGCCACGGTCTTTTCAGGCATGAATCGTTGTCGATACACTAAGGAACACGCTTTGGCAATGGTGCAAGCCTCTTTCAAAGGATCGACCCCTCCGTGTTCCATGAACAGTTCTCGAAATTTTCCACAGCAACGCCGTAAAATGTCCACGTCGGAACGACAATACTTTAGCATTTCTTCCTGAAAGTTGAAAGGGTCCGAGGCGTGAGCCTGGTACCAAGCGTAGAAAGCTTCTCGTTGTTCGGTACGCATGTTGTCGGGGTCGTAATAGTGAGCCTCAGGTAAATGGGGTAGAACGGCATGTTGATTGGCTTCCGTATTGAAAAAGTGTGGAAAGTACCCTTTAGCCATTTCTGTCATTCCAAACGTTTTAGGCATTCGACTCAAAGGCATGGCCAAATAGCTCATCGAATCTTTAAACTGTACTTGTCCCACTTGCATGAAAATGATTTTGGCTCCGTTCAAAGTCACTTTAGGACGTTCGGTGCCATGTTCCGTATAGTACCTCAAAAGAAACTGTCCATCGTATCCGGAGAAATTGTGAGCCATCACCGTGGCATGACGATGACAATCTCCGTAACGCTCGATGTCCTCTTGGCTCCACGTCTTGTCGATGGGGTGTAAGACCCATCGAGCGAAATCGGCTAGCGTGTTCGGTCCCCGAAAGATTTTTTCACGTCCTCCAGGAATCTTGCTGCAGTGAGGGCAATGACTGAAGATAGGTTCTTGAATGCACTTCTCGCACGCCCGATGAGCCACGCAGAAATTAGGAATGTGAATACCAGTCTCTTGCATGCATTCGAAATCGAAAAAGATGAAATTGCATTTCTCCTTGTTCTTGTGACCATCCTATTTCTCTGGTTGGGCTTGGTATTTTTGCACGTAGCATTGGTGTTCCAAGTCCACGATGTAGTGACAAATGTGACATTTTTTCTTTCCTGAACATACGTGTGCCTTGGCATTATTGGTACGTATGCCTTGTCCACACGTAGGGCACAATCTCAGCAGTTGACAAGCACATTTCTTCTGTGAACCTTACGTCTTCAGATGTTGTTGGTAACAGGCAGGGTTGACAAACGTGCGCAGACAAGTTGAACAATGCACTGGTCCTTCGCTCAGACAGGGTTGAGAGGCCAAACATCCTGAGCATTTCAATCCGCAATGTTTGTGTTGCTCTCGATTATTATAACCATGGTCACATTTCTCACAGTAATATTTGTATCCCAGGAATCCGGTGATACTGGTAATGGTATCGAAATGGTCATCGTGATAATAGACATGAATGTATTTTCCATCCTTAAAGTCTTTCCCTCGAAACAACAGAGGCCCGCGCATTTCTTGAGGGTACACTTTCAAGGTGTATCGTGGAGGTAGGACATCTTGCAATTTTTGCATTTCAGGAATGCCACAGGGTGTGTCTTTGGACAGTCCGGCTTGTTGCAACAGGAGTTCTGCTTCACTTCGTTGTTTGGCTCGGTCCGATTTTCGAATATTCTCCCAGGCTCTTTTCTATTCTACTGTGTCGTTTTTGTTGGCATAGGTTCGTCCCACCACGATAGCCCTGGCTAAACACATCTGGTCTTGAGGGTTGTAAATTTGGACAAGGCTACGCTTAATGCTGCGAAGCTCGTTCACCAATAACATCTTTTTGCGTCCAGTCCCTTGAGGAGGAGAGACGTGGGTCATGTCCAGTGTGTCTTTTCCATCGGTGATGTCAAACTTATCATTGGATTGTTGTACGTGTTGAATTTTGTCCATGACTTTGGAAGCGGTCAATTCTGCAGGGGTGCTAAACTCGATCCAAACAGGGGATTTCAAACCGTCGTGTTGTATGGAGAGTCTCAAGCGATCGTCTTCTTTGGGTTGACATTGTCGCTTGAGTGTGGTGAGCAAAGAATCCCACACTCCGGTGATGAACCCTTCTGCTTTCTCTAACGGTACTTCAGCCTTGAAATCTTTAAACTTCACCGTGTATTTGTAAGCCGTGGTTCTAAATTTTCTAGAGGAGCGCTTTTCGGTCTCTCGAATGGAATAGTATTTTTCAGGGTTGACTAAGGGTGGCGAACTTTGTTTAGAGGGTTTATATTCTGGTTCACTCATGTCCTCTTCAAAATCACTGGCATGAATTTGTGCCAAGACTTCAGCTCTGGTACGAGGCGATAGATCACGTTTCTGCCTCTTACTTTCTTCTTCTTTCTTCTCAAATGAATTGGATCGTTTCATCTTGAGTGCAAAACGTCAAATGACTAAAGTTTAAACACCATAGACTAATTTATAGTCATGGCAGACCAGCGTATATAAAAGGGTGTGTGTCTTGTCCTTTCACTATTCATTTCACTCTCAAACCGAGCACAACGATGGAAGAGACTACCCAGATGGAACGTTTCATCAGAGCTTTGCGAGGGGTCATTAGAAAATTCTCTTCAGACCAGCCGACGGACTACTCTCCTTCCTTTCGGGATAAAAGTCAAGATACTTGCTATACCTGTCAGAAGAAAGGGCATTGGTCTTCAGAGTGTCCAGACCATCAAAAAAGAAAAAAAGGGGCTAGAAAAGACAAAAGTCAAGATACCTGTTATTATTGTCAAGAAAAAGGACATTGGACTCCAGATTGCTCAAAAAAGAAACAAGAGGAGTGAGAAGAAAAGAAGGATTCTTCAGAAGAAGAGAGGGATTCTTCAGAGGAAGAAAGCAGCCAGGTAAAGAAAAAGAAACAGGAGAAGAAAAGAAGAAGGGAAGAAAGTGAGGAGGAAGAGGAGGAAAAGACTGTGACGGTGAAGAAATTGAAAAAAACAGAGAGACTAAACAGTGAGACAGAAGAAGTGTATGAACTTTTTAAAGTGCTCTGTTGTGAATTGTGAATTGGATTGTAACTATTGATAAAAGAATACATTAATTATATAAGGTAAGTGTCTTTGGGTTTTGATTTTAAAATAAGAACGTACACTCACGCACTCATACACACGTACTATAGGGGTAAAATGTTGTTTTTTTTTTTTTTGTTTTTTTTTTTGAGTTATTGGCAATTGAAAGTGTATCTCTTTTCGAGAGAAGTGGGTGGCCCTGAAAAGGGCCTTTGGTTTTTGGTGTAGGGGTGAGTTTAAGCAATCAACTTTAACTGCCTTAAGCCTTTGCCACGGCCGAGGCCTACTTCTGATGATGATGATTGGGTTGAAATCACTAAGGGTGGTACGGTAGGCTTAGTCACAGGGTTGGCGTGTTTAGCTCGGGAAGGTCGTATTCTCTTCGGTCGTGATAAAGAAGTCTGATACATTTGTTTCAGACTTCTTAACTCCGCTAAAATGTCTAACAGTACCGTGACCGTTTGATTTTCACCCTCTTGTTTCTTTGCTGCTGCTTCTTGTTGTTGTTGTTGTTGTTTTCTTCTTACCTCTTCTTGCTGTTGTTGCTGTAAAAGAAAAGCTTGTTCCGCTTCCTTTTGTCGTTGTATAAATTTCTCCAATTCTTCTTTCTGTCTCTGTCTAAAATTCTCCACGTGTGGTAATGAAGGTGACGAAGGTTCCGGAACAAATTCTTGCGAGGTAAGAAAATCCACAAAATCCCATTTCACCTCTTCTGAAAGTAAGTCCGGGTTCCCTTGGGTGGTCTCCACTGCTGGTGCACCCCAATGAATCGTTTTCTGAGTTTCCGTCATGTTGAATCACTATCGCATGGATTGACACCGCACAGGCGCTAGCGAATCTATATAGACCACGTGACGTCACAGACTGTTCTCTTCGGATTGGATGCGGACTGACTGAATTTTGTAACGCGTGTTTGGATTGGTCAATGAACTCAATCCGTTTCAATCCTTCCTCTACCTATAAATAAGCGCAGTTCACTGCATTGATTCACCTGTTCTCGGCGCCTCAAGATGTGGACCACAGTCGAATCATCCACCCTTGTGTCTTCAATGATGTTTAGGACGGACATGCTAATGTATGTCCGATCCAAGTGGACAGTTGTCCACAAGTCAGACACCAGTCTGTGGATACGAAGAGTCTATGTGGAAAGACAAGGATGCCTTAAGAGGACTCTGATTTATGGCCCTACACTAAGACGCAGCTTGAGGACAAGAAGATGCCGCAGATGCCCTTTATGTTAAGGGCATATTAACATAAACCCAAAGGCCCTTTTCAGGGCCACTCATAGGTCTCGAAAAGAGATTGACTTTCAATTGCCAACCCATTTTTTATTTCATTTTTTTTTTATAAAAAATCCCATGTTAAATTCCCCTTGTCCCTAAAGTAGTTTTTTCTCCCATGTTAAATTCCCCTTGTCGCTAGACAAGCCCAAACTCTATTCCCATGTTCAATTCCCCTTGTCCCTAGAATTGCTTTTTTCTCCCATGTTAAATTCCCCTTGTCCCTATATCGTCCCACGATTTTTCCCCATGTTAAATTTACATAGTCACTATATCGTCCCAGGGGTGTTTTTAATGATAAGTCCCATTGTCCCTATGGTGTCCCCCTTAACTTCTTCAGTATGTTTTTTATACTTTGGCTGATGCTGATGCTTGCATTTTAGCATTGGCAGCCTTGCTTTAATAACAGCCTAAATAATGTTGGTACTTTTAGAGGGGTTGCTTTTAGCACCAAAACAATGAATCTAATAATACTCAGTTATATGTATTCAGTATTTCTTTTCTTTTGTGTGAATATCAATTGTATCACAAAAATAACTCTTTTAAAGCATTGTGTACCGAGCTAATCTGGTTGCTTTCACAGTTTACTTCTTAAAGTTTAGACCATCAGCATGACACACCGCAATAGTCGGAAGTCTAGTTTGCTATGGAAGCATTTTGTTTTGTATTATATGAGATTTGCAAAGTTAGTAATACACACGAATGTACTCTGCAAAGAATATTATTTATTAAAATATCAGATAAAAACTTAATTTTGTTAAATACCATACACATGAATATACTTATACATAGGTACTGCAAGGAGTTAGCTCATTTTAGTCCATACGATTCTTGTTCCCTATACTGCACCATGACGCCAATGAGGATTGTGCATTATAGACTAACAGGATTTAATATTTATAATTTAGGCAAAAGACATTGACAAAATTTAAACTTGAAGGACGGGTATACAAGTTAGCTTTTTCTTTTTGACATTGACTTTCGGCCTTGTGCTGATCTCTTAAATGATTTGAAATTTACTAATCAAATTTGTTTACATGGTCATTGTGAAACTTCACAGATATCTAGTACTGATTTACAACCATGTCTCATCTTGTTTAACATAATATCTGCATAATCTGGAGATGACATTGGTCCGGTACGTCCACTATCAAACATTTCTTGAATAGCAAAATGGAAGCCTTTCAGATTTTTACAATACCATGCCAGGGACGAGGGACCCTAGCAAGAGAAGAGGTTTTCATTTTTTCTACGCAAACAACAATTTATATATTTTACCAGATGCACGTTTTGTTAAGAATTTGTAAAAATTCACAAGGTTCACGTGGGGATATGAATATTTATTTTATTTCAATACATGTAATGTAAGGGGTGTTGCTATTTTACTAAATAATAATTTTGAATAGCATTAAAGGGGATAATCAGGGTGATAATCTTATTTAAAATATTGATATCCAGGATCGCAAAATTATATATATATATATATATATATATATATATATATATATATATATATATATATATATATATATATATATATATATATATATATATATATATATATATATATATATATATATATGTCTTTTATAAACAGATAGCAATGGCTATAATGAAAACAAATTTTGCAGGTAACTCTACCCTTGCAATGAACCCTACTATAAAAACGTATCATTATTTTAATATGAATTATCGAAAGGTAATGGAGAAAGTCGTTGATCGTAGTCATGAATTTTACTGTTATATCTGCAGGAAAGCAAACCCTTTAAAATTAGCTAGGTTATATATCTTTTTGGTATCAGAACATCTTTTAGTGGATATTAATGAAGCTTTGATCTAACCTGTGTACAGAGCAAATTGCTCTGTGGTGATTTTTAAATTTCAGTTATAAAAATTTTCAAAGGGAAACGCTTATTTGAAGTATAAAAATGCTTTCCTGAAAGATGCAGAATATGTACAACTAGGTAAACAAACTGTGCATGATGTTGTAGAGCAATACGCGGAAAACCCACTTGAGATTGCACATGACGTATGACAAATACCACTTGTGATAAATGAACCGTTATTATTTGAAATATTATTATTATTATAAATAAGGGGTAAAACTACGTCGTATGCCACATACAAGATAGAGGAGAACATTAAAAGATGCATAGTTATTAGAGGATATTAAGGAATTAAAATGGTATTATGAAACTTTAGAAGAAGTTATAGAAATGAGCAGGTAAAACGAAGAGTTGATAGAATACAAGAGGATGAAAATGAAATGGTTTATGATTAGTTCTAGAACAAAATGGATTGACAAAGCAGAAAATGTTACAAAGTATTTTTTGCACCCTTGAGAAAAGAAATTATATTAGTAAAATGATGCCTATGTTAATAAGGGGCAATAAAAGTCCAGCATCAGATGGTATTACTACCGAGTTTGTTTGGTTGGAATTTTTTTGGAGCGATCTAGGATTTATGTCATTTTCTTGTGAGATCCATAGACTATGATTACAGTATAGGGGAAATTTCATCAACACAGAATGAGAAAATAATTAGATGCATACCGAATGGCGACAAAATAAAACAGAACTGGAGATCACTAATATTACCGAATGCTTTCTCTGAAACACTTCTGTTTGTATAGATAACAGAGGGAAAATAGTTTTACCTCACCTTATAAATGAGGGTCAAAACGGTTTCATTAAAGGTATAATTTATTCGGGGAAAACATCAAAACTTTGTACGATTGAATGTTTTACATTCAAAAACACAAATTTATTATCATCAATTGACTTTGAGAAGGTATTTGATTGGGATGATTGTTCCTGCATTCAGAATGTCTTGTCTTTATTCAGTTGTGGGGATCCTATTATATGCTGAATATCAACATTTTGCAATAATATCCAATCACGTGTTACAGTAATTACAGTAATTAACTTCATCTCTTCTTTGTTTTACATACAAGGAGCACGAAGGCAAAGGTCCCTTGTCTTCATATACAGCTATCATTTGTGCATATATACTGGCACATATAGAAAGGATAAGTCCAAATAACAACGGAATACAAAATAATGACAGAATATTTGATCTCTCACTATGCAGAAAAAAACTATATTTACCCTGGATGGGAATTGTAAAATCGTCAAGTCTGCCCTTGATCTTTTGTATCACTGTTATGATATATCATCTGCTTTAGAAGTAAAGATGGATCGATTTTGTCATTGTTATCAAATTAGTCAGACTGAGTTTACCTTAATATGTGTGAAGTTTTCAACTCAAAGAGCCCTTGCACCATTTTCTTGAATCACTGTTGTAAAATGTTTACGATTATCTAAAAAAAGCCATATACTTCTATTCTTACCATCCCCATAATAAATTCTAAACGAAATTAACAATATATTTTATAAATTTATTTGGGATAGTTGAGTTGATAATGTTGGAAGAAAAGTTCATCACGATTTGGGAGGAGTGAGAAATATTCATGTTTTTGTATTCGCAGAACTTGGATTAGAGGACTTACAACAACATCAAATGAAGAAAGTTACACAAATGAATTCTTTGATGATTTGAGTGAATATTTAAGCAGCGGTGATGAAGATATCCAAGAGCAAATCAATTAATTAAATGTTTTTGCTATGCTACGAGTGTATGCTCTTAAAAATGGTAAGAGAACAAACAAAGACAACAAACTTTGTAAAATATAACAAATAATTTATTTCCCTAGAATACAAAGTGAAAATGAGGGAAAAAGAACTTACGGTATTGTGAATTAAATCCCAGTTGTAATCCAAGAATTAAAAACACAAGTCCTAGTAACAAAACGTCCTGAATGAAACTGAGTTCAAGTCTCTATGATATCCAAAATTGAAGGCGTTGACGTGTCTGTTATGGTCAGCGAAGTGCTGATGTGTCAACAGTCTCTTGTTGAATCACATAAATATAATTCCAGGTTTGAATTCAGTATAAATTCCAATGAACGTCTTTATCCAAGAATTTTGTCAGAGCACTTTGTATTTCCAGAGAAAATAATCACCTGAATTCAATAATTTGAAGAAAATAAAATTCAGCCCAAACTAGTCACAACATAATACAAATTATAGTGCTAGGTTTTAAAGAACGGCCGGTAAAATTCTCACAGTCACAAGATGTGTGCGTGTGTGTGATTTGGATTTTTTAACGTAGCTTTAACAGTTTTTCAGTCATATCGCTACGATATCTGCAGTGTGGCAGTTTATAGTGATGTCTAGCACTGGGGCATCATGTCGCGGACATGTAGCATGATGTCCCACCCAGTCACATTATCCTGACACCAGGCCGACCAGTCCTGACCATAACCTCTTAATGCTGAACGCCCAGCGAGGCAGCTGTTAGTACCATTTTTGTAAGTCTTTGGTATGATTTGGCCGGGGATCGAACCCACGACCTTACGCGGACGCTCTATCCACTAGTTGAATATTCATTGGAGTGCATGAGCGATTGGAACAAGTTTACTGAAACTCAGTTGCCATCGACTGAAGCGTTTTATTCATCGCTGTCACGTGAAGGTATTTCTGCCAACAACTATGCGCACTCAAACAAAGTTTGGTCGGCATTTGATTGTCAAAACATGAGTGACTATCACGATTTGTATCTCATCACTGATGTATCGCTGCTCACTGATTTGTTTAAAAATTTCGTGACACTGCAATGCACGTGTACAGGTTAGATCCTGCACATTACTTCTCATCACCGGGAATGGCTTGGGATACGTTGTTTTCAAAAACCAAAATCGAGTTGGAATTGCTCACCGACATTGACCAATATATGTTTAAGTTGATATTTCTATGGCGAGCCACAGATACACGCATACAAACAACTCAAACAATGACGGATATGACCCGTCTGTTCCTAACAGTGATATCATGTATCTATATAATTTAATACCGGGTAAGTAGTACAACGTTGTGCACCTTCTAATACTCCTGATGCATACAGATATCGAAAAAACTTGTTTGCGAATGTTGCAACGGTGTAAACTGTGAAATCATTTTCTGAGTAGTCTTTGGCTGAATCGCATCAGCTGGTCTGATTACACACGTGACGTCATTGTTTTGTGCTGCTATGACAAATAGAAGTCGTGTTACCCATTTAATAGTTCTTGCTCGTATTGATGACCAAATAGCCATTCCGAGAGTGTGCGATTAAATCGTTCTACAATAGTTCGATCACGATGTATATTGTATGTCTAACACGAACTAGTACCCGATGTTTCGCCAACAAAGCAGCAGCAGTAATTCTTTACCATGATCCACTTGTAATAATCGTGGCCATGTTAGTGGCACGCTTGCTTAAATGTGCTCGAATGCATCTGCGACACTTGTAGTATCTTTTGATGTCAATGGCTCAGCTTCTTTGTATCTGCATGCAACATGAACAATGGCTTACTCGTGTTTGTATAGTTTGCCAAGTAAACGATTATGTGGCTGACGTGGGTGGGGTTATACATGATTATGCCGTCGGCTGGTGATCAACCATATTATGATGTTTTAAAAGATTTTCAAAAAGCGTTGAATGACAATGTCGAGACGACAAAGTCGTGGCTACCACCATTGATGAAACACTGACGATTTACGCTTTGGATGCAGGTGAAAATAATCTTGTAGTGTAGGACGATGTGATGCTTGAGCACCAAAATCAATCCCGCGCAAATATTTTCAGGAGGTCGACACAAAAGAACTAACCTGCTTATTTGACTCAACGATATGCACTTGTGCCTACAGTGATCAGTGACAATTATAACAGGATAATATTCGTTGCATTAACGCTCACTGCCTTGCAAATATTCATTGGATATGGTGTGCCGCCGAACACTCTTAGGATGAATTTGATGCCATGTGGGCGCGAATCACAAGCAACCCACATATGTTTTTCACTATTGATTCATCCGGAACTTCCGTGCGATGTGGATAAGAACGCCTCTCACGTAACAATTTTGCAATCATAACAATTACATAAAATGTCTGCCAGCAATATCATAGAAGAGCATGAAATGCGACGCCGTAAAACCGCTCGTGAGCACCAGGAATCGATTTTCAATGTTATGGAAGTCTGCAAATGTGTCAAAGACATGTTACAGTTTCAACAGCCTGCGCGAGAATACCTCACGGGGGGTTTTGAATAAACATTTGAGCCGCTGATTAAACAAACGAAGGAAATTGTTGAATGAGCTAAGGGTGTTAAAAAGACAACAAAATAGACAGTGGAACAAGTGGCAGAATAAGAACCGTGTCCAATTCGGAAAATAGCTAAATTCAGACCAACTGCAGAGACTATTAGATCCGTGCCACATGAATATGGAACTGGCATCGGTGACGTTTCTCGTGATTGTTCACAGATACACCAAAGGTACTCGCGAGATGGACTTCACAATCTCCACCAATCGCTATACAAGCTGCAATGCGAGTCGTTAATAGAATCCAAAACGTTGATGCGTAAAGGTTAAACAATCTGAGATTTTTAGCGGTTCAATTGATACGACATTTATTACGAGCACCTTCAAAATCGATACCAGTTACATAACCATAGAGATAAAAAATGCCGGTTCTTGTTGGTAGCAGTATTAATGAAGTTCTTCAACAATGACTGCCAAATTCGATGATTGTAAATCTGGCAATGTAGAGTAGATGCAATTTGATGTGGTTTAGGTGCCACTGATGGTAGAATTGAGTTAGAAATATTGACATTGTGTATGCTTGTACGAGTGGTTGCATGGGGGTCTTTGATGCGCCTGTGGAAAATTCGTAATTGATTTTCTTATTTATTAAATAATATTGACCTATCATGAAGTGAATGTCGGCGTTAGTGAAAATCAGCTGAAAAATTAAAACGCAATATAAACAGGTGTGGAGTCACATTAAAACGATCGTCAACAAAACTGACTGGAAATATTCCTGTGTGGTTGACTGTTACGACTATGTAGTCTTAAATTAAATAACAGAAAGAAGCAACAACCACTAAATTGTTAAATAATGAAAATGTAAGAGGAACTTACAGTATTATGAATGGAATCCAAAATAATCCTAACATGTTTTATTTAAGTCCAAAAGAATTAAACGTTCCGTATTAACTGCAGAACTACGAATATACTGATCCGTCAACAGTTATGACGTGTCAGAATGGCGTTGTCCACAACTTCTTTGAATAATTCACGATAGTCCCTGAATAATAATATAGTCCAATGAGCACTTTCTATTTTTACTGAATAATCCTAACAAATGTTTCCTCTCAAATTACCTACACACAACATTAAATACATCTGCAGACTGACTGTAACATATGAAACAAGAATCTAATATAGGAACGGATCCACACAAAAAAGAATGAATATGATTACTCAGTTCTTTTCTTATATACATCTCATCTTCAAGATTCTATTACAACTATATGCAACAATATATCCTACCTGATAGATCCTACTACTCAATTTAATATTTCAAAACACCTATTCATGTGATCTAAACCCTCCAGTGGGATTTAACCAAAAACTAGTAAACAGTTCTTATCATTAATAGTATTATTAATGGTCGTAAGCGCCTAAGTCATCAACTATGTACAGATTCTACATACTATACACTCTTAAAATATAATTTTATATACGTGTACAAAAATTAACTATCTAATATGTTGACCTTAGATGATCATTACAATCTATAATCTTAAATAAAAACTACATATAAGATGGACACAACCATCTACCAAGAGTTACAAAACTATAGATATACATAACATTGACCCAAAGAGAACTCAATCAGCTTAATGCAGAAAACATAATACACGTCAGTGCTAAAATTATCCTAATCAGAGGTGATGCAGTTGTACAAGACCGGTGGAAAATATCCATTACGATCCCAGCGTTGTTAGCAACAACCGCTCCAACGGTTTCAAACGCAGCCACGTTAGGGGCTGTCGGAACTGCATCAGGCATAGCTTTGAAAAATGCGGTTTTCTGTAGCATACGGAAAAAAGGAAAAGGACTTCGACTACTCGGTACAACACGCAGAAGGCCATGGGCCAATTTACTAATCTTGATTTACTCACGAGGGTAAAATTAGTCAAGCATTTTTGTTGTGTCTTTATGAGCAATGAATTGCATCGATGGTGCCACGGGCACCTGAAACTGGTATAATCAACCTGGATTTGACAACATGGCCTTAAACTCATTGGCTCACATATGTGGTTACATCTCGATATCGTTTGAATTTTGACTTGTGAATTTTGACTTGTAATGATTTGAGCCACCATTTGAAGATGTCAATTATTTAACGAAGGACACTAGCATCCATGGTGGATTACATCAGTGTTTTAGTCAACTATAAAAAAAATGAATGCAAAGATCGCTGAGTTGTCCGCATCACCACGCATAGTAAGTTCATATACAGGATACTTAAAACTAATGGCCAGGAAACAAGAGGAAATAACTGAATTTCAAATAACAAATGGTCTCATTACTTTTGATAACGTAAATGGTCTTGACAAACCAAAATCTCATTTCTTAATAGTGCGTGAGTCTGGGTCGTATTTATTTACTACATCCGGTTATTATAATGGATGAAGGCAATTAACACCATTGATAAATAATCAGCCTGGTCAACGGATGATAATACATAACGAACACGACACCGGTGCTCCAAAATCTTTCACATATACGACAACGATATGACTAATAGCTAAAGATGACATTCAGTTAGAAGCAGTTCACATCTATCTTGCTGAATACTTAACGGTCTTTGGTGTTTGCGTTTAAGATTAGATTTTTCATTGCGTGTTATTAATGAGTTCTCACCGTGGTGATGAGGTTGCGACATTTATCGACGGGGTATTAGACCAATTCACAGCGGATGATGACATTGATGGTGATAGTTTTGCACATGACGAATATCTGCGCCAGAGTGGTATTAGCAGACCCTCGTATACACTAAAATATAATCTTGTTAAGCACCAAAGAAAAATTGACCAGTTGTGTCATCCACATGCACCAATGTCAACTCGAGGTTAGCTTGGAATCATCGTGAGTACAAATGTCCAACAGTTGACTGCAATACCAGGAGTCAAAGCACTCAGGGATTGTTTCTTCAATGACGAAGTGGAATTCACAGTTGTATTCATCCCGGTTATGTTTTTAAATGAATATGTTACACCAACATTGATCTCAAATGAGACAAAAAGCTCGACTGTTATTCAGCAAGGACGCACTTGTCTCCTCCCCCGGTACATCTAACATATGTCATCAGTTGTACGTATTTGCGTCACATTTTAAGATCCCATTGGTCAGATGATGAAGATATGATGAGACATTACAGATTTTTGTGTACTTGAGCAAACATGCTTCTACGTAAATTTAAAAATTGTTCTTTGAAAATTAAACTTAGATTATTCAAATCTTATTACTGCACAATGTATTGTACACCTCTGTGGACAAAAGTTAGTGAATATATGAAGACAAAATTTAGTAAACGTATGAAAAGAAAACTAGTTATTGGTTATAATAATAGTCTTCGGTTTTTTATCAAGACTTCCAAGGTAGAACAGTGCCTCCAACATGTTTGTAAATTATAACGTATTCAGTTTTGATGAAGTAATGAGAAAGTATGTGTTCTCAATGATGACAAGAATATCTAATCTTCAGAACTGTATCTTGAAATCTCTGTGGAACTATGACATTCGTTTAAATTCTCGTATTATAAGTGAATGGAACAAATTACTCTTTAAATCTACTACATAATTTCATCCTTAACAATGCAGGACACACTCCATTGTTGTAGATGTATCTGTATACTTGTACATAATATATCTATGATCTTTTGTGCTTAAAATAATTTTATTTTATATCCATAGTTTAATTTAGATGTACGGACTATGTAGGGTGAAATAAAGAATTCTGAACCTATTTCATCTTATCTTATAATAGTTACTGGACGAAGATGAGAACGATCGTTTCAGACCCTAGGCATAGGTGTAACCGGTGTATTTTTATTTGACCGTTATGATAGGCACAAAGAACTTAGAATTGTTGAAAACATAAAAATTCTTCAGCATAGACTGTTTATAATTGTATGAGAGTTGTGCCAGTACGAAAAGGGCAATTGGTCTGAAGTGTGTGTGGGAATTGCGCCTGGGCGCGGTTTGCCAGGACAGGTCCTGTCTGTCGTGCAATTGTACCACGTGATTGTATTTTTAATGGAAGAATTATGATTGATCATCGATTACATTCACGAATGCGTATTTATTCAGAACTGCTGGCAGCTGCATGAAGTAATCTCAACACGATTAGTCAAATGGCTATCGAGGATAAAATAATTAACATGGCGAATTCGAGACAGTGTTGGCGGAAATGGAAAATCACCGACGACTCCTAGCACAGATAAAGAACCGCGTAACGGATTTACAGACATTAAAAGTCGAGTAAAACAATCTTCTCTATCGCGGATTAATAATCCACGGTTGCAAATAGTATGTGGCTTGCTTCCTAGATTTAGCACAAGTCATGGGGATAGAGGCTGTGACCTATGTCAAGAATAACAAGTCCAAATAAAAGACAAAACCCCTCTTATGACACTGCTCCAGGTTATGATTTGACATTACATCACACGAAAGTAGTCTGGTGTTGATTCCTTTCATGATATATGATCCTGTAACCAGGGTCTTTGTTGGTGGGAGAGGAGCATCACTAAATCGATGTTGATCTGTATGAGGTTGGGATCAGGTCACAATTAAATAGTTCCGGTTCAGTACCCACGAATGTAGTTCTAGTCTATTTTTAGAACATTTAGAAGAGTTTAGGTTTATGCATATTTGGTAGGAATTTTAAAGGTAATTGTTTATTCTTGAGAATATGAGCTCAGGGTGTGGTTATCCGTGTGTATTTCGGCGACAGTGCACAGTGAGTAATAAAGCCTTGGTGATGATCCGGAAATGAAAGATGTGTTCTGTTTACATGCCGCTTTGTTTATAGTCCAGCCTCTCAAAAAAATATAGGTGAACCTTTGACAAGAACTTCACCGTGAAGTCATCTTTGAAGGTATTTTAGATTAACATATGATTTGTATTGATTGTCACACAGTGAAAAGGTCAGTACTGAGAAACAAATGTAGACAATATGTAGTAAAATTAATTGCTGTTCGCAACTTTCTTAAGTGTGTATTGGTTTGCCAGTTACTGATTTACCCCCTGTCTATCTGGAGAGAGGCCCCTTGGTGTTCTCACTTTGGATACTTTGTATTAATTCTTATCAATTCGACTACGTTTTGTGTTTTGTTTAGTAAAACAACCGTTTTCGTATCTATTTTATATTTGACATCTAATATTTGCTGTTTGATTTCTTTAAATCGATTTTAAATTGATTCTTCATACACAGTCATGCGTTCTTATGTTTACAAATGTTTATTTTATATTGTTTGACAGAGTCTGCATTTGGATTAAAATGTCCTTTGTACATGCATGTAATTCATCTATCGAAGTATGATCCGCTCTCAAGCCCTTAGGAGTTTTCTACATTGAGTACAGAATCAGAATCATACTGAGTCAGTTTTGGCTAAAACGAACACAAGTATCATGGTAGAAAGACATGCTAATGTTGCAACTTCCCATGTTTTTAATTTTTTTGGTTGATTTTTCTATTAATTTACAATCGGAGCTACATATTTGTTTATTTTCTGCTTCGGTACTATTTTCATCATGAATCGCTAGACACTGCTTAAGATTATATATACCTGTTTCACCTGAGTTATACTGTCGTCCACAATGCTTGGTTCTTTCTCCTGGCTATTGAGCTTATCACAATATGCATCGTTCCTATGTTCACCTGGTTCATCGCCATCCAGTTCTGAAACAGGGACATCACTTTTCCTGACAGTGCAAAGTGAAGCGCTTGATGGGGTTGATTCGTTCTCTTTTCGACCTGCAGGTTTTCTTAATATTTACCTCCGTTTTCTAGCTTTCAAACGCGGTACCTTATTGCAGAGTATGTGTCTGCTGTAATGCGCTGCGCTTTGAAGATATTTTTTCGTTACGACTACAAATGAATTCACGTGTCGGCACCAATCATGTCTCTGTCATGAATTTTGTTGTAGTAGTTTACTTCGTAAAGATAGAGAACACTATCAGGGTATATATCTTTCTCGTGATTCCATGTCAACTTTCGCAAGTTCTCTATTGGTTTGCTGAATGAAATGCATATACTTTGTGCTTGTAGTTGTGATTACAAATTGCACTCGGACGAGGATACTCGCAAAGAGTAGAAGGGAATTGTCTAACATTAGAAGTCTGTACACGGCAATTTTCTTTCTTACAGTTTGGCTACTGTCCACACAATGTAGTCATGGGTCGTCCTCTTTTAAGGAACATAATGTATATCATGCCCGATAGACTGATCAACATCCTTTGTTGAACAATGGGCTCCAAAAATAAAACTGTTGTAACACTCTTGAGTTTTGTTTCAATGTGGGTTCATAAAATAGCATAAAGGTAAGTTAATGAATGATGCCATCCCTTCCAATTTAGAAAAGTTGTTTTCTAGACATGGGACATACAATTAAAATTTACGAGGGTTGGGGTTAACTATAAATATGCCATGTACTATAGCATAAGAATATCATAAGTTATAATTATTTAGTGGATTTACTACAACTCGCACATATAAAGAGCTTAATTAAATTTATGAATTTAAAGTTGAAATTTTGTTATCAAATGTGTCATTTTACATAATTTTTCCTGACGTTTTTTAAAAATATTTCTTCGACTTTGCTACCGTAGTACTGACGATTACTGTACAAGGCTAATAAGTAATTCACCATGTAAGCGATGCAAACAGACCTAGTCAAGGACGTTTATCAGTTGGTTTGTACATAATCTTTCATAAACTTTCAAATGCCATAATTAAGACTTTTGATCTTCTTATGTCATATTACATGGCATATGTATCGTTAACCACAAGCCCCGTAAATATAATATAATATGTAAATATAACATAATATATAAATCTAACATAACAATATGTAATTATAACATAACAATATGTAAATCTAACAAAACGTAATATAACATTATAATATCACTAGTCATAAGTATTTAATGGATTTACTACAAATCGGGCATATACAGATCTTAATTTAAATTTATGAATTTAATGTTGAAATTTTTTATCAAATGTGTCGTTAAATATATTTCCTGATGTTTAAAAATATATATATATTTTAAACTTTGATAGCGTAATAACGATGGCCACTGTTCAAAGCAATAAATAATAACCATATCAGCAATGCAGACAGACCTGATCCTGGATAGTTATCCGTGTGTTGTACATTCCATTAGATATACATCCGGGTTTTTCGTCAAAGAAAAGGATGTGTGAATAACACGGAAACATGTATTACATACAGTGCTTTGTACCGAGTCGGGGCAATTAATTCGTTTGATACCGCATAGGAATACATCCTACTTTCGTTGTAAATTGGTTCTTTCCGCCGACTCATAATTGAACACGTATGTAGTTTTCAATATGTAACGAGTTAATTTGACTCCACGCCTTGTGAGATACAAACGAACGAGCCAATATGGACGAAGAAGAGGTAAGAAACTTAGAAATTGTCTACTATAAGCGTACATCATTAGGAGTATTTTCTGACACAGCAGGCAATATAAAATTTGACACTTTGGGGATAATGGGAAATTAACATTACGTCCTCTATCCCCATACAAGGAAGACACTTTATGGGAATTATGACTCGATAGTGCCTTTTTTACAAGGGAATAGGGGGGTCAGTAGGATACTAACGATGCAAAGAAATATGGGTTCAATGGGTTATTAACATTACGACCCCATAGTGTCATTTTTACAATGAAATATGGGGTGAATTGGAAGTTACCTTTATGGCCCAGTAGCGTCATTTTTGGAAAGAAAGATGGCGTCAATAGGAAATTAGCATTATGACCCCACAGTGTTATTTTTTTCAATAGAATATGGAGTCAGTGGGAAATTAATATTGTCTCCATGGTGTCATTTTTGCAAAGAAATATGGGGTCAATAGGAAATTACCATTATTACCAAAATATCTCTGCTCAGAACCATTTAACATCGCTGGGAACCAATAGCCATACCTAAACCGCGCGTCGAAGCAATATTGAGTCCGGTACTTATGACATTTTTCCTTATTATACTTATACTTATATTATGACTATTATTATTATTATTATTATTATTAACATTATTTCTCATTACCACACTGCTGATTAAAGTTAAAAATATTATCATTGCCCAATTATTGATATAGCAAAACTATTGTTATTGATGTAGGCCCTTTAATCATATTTATAGATATAATATTTAACATTTAAGAAAGTACCCTTTACTTCTTTACTGATTTGCCTTAATGAAATTGAAAATTTTCTGACAAACTTACATCGGCTCAACTAGGTCAAAATCTGGGTAAAACAGACTGGCTGACCGACGAGGGCATGTTTAGGAGCTGACTAAAGTGTTCTTTCCATCTTTCCTTAATGCCATTCTTGTCCTTTATTAGTGTAATGCCATCTGCAGCGAGCAAGGGCGCAGAGCTGGACTTTGCGTGGCTGAAGATTGACTTGATGGAGTTATAGAATTCTTTGGAGCTGTTAGTGTCAGCATAGCTTTGCACTTCATCTGCTTTCTTTTCCCACCAATGGTCAGGCATCTTGCGGATTTCCCTCTGAGCCTCAGCTTGATAGAATTTAAAGCGGTCTTTTTTGTTGATGGAGTTTGTGTCATTCTGCTAGTCCATGAATGCTTTGTTCTTTCTGGCAAGAAGATCTTCAATGGCATCGTTGTTGTCGTCGAACCAGTCTTGATGGATTTGCTTCTTTTGGCCTAGGATCGCCATAGCTGTTTCTCTTATCGTGTCCCTGAGCTTGTTCCATTTTTTGGAGGCATTTCCACATATCGGTCCGTTTTTTGACAGCTTGTCATCTAGTCTTTTCTGGAAATTGAGCTTTGTGGAAGGCTGCTGGAGTTTGACAATGTTGAAGGATGTGCGCACAAGTTTAGGACGTCTTAGGTGATGAGGGGCAATGTGCAGCTGTAGGGTAGTTCTGACAAGTCTTTGGCTGTCCAGCATTCTGCTCCTCGCATGGCCTTGGTGATGAAGACATCCTTGGCATCACGCCGGCGGACTATTACATAGTCGATTAAGTGCCATTGGCGAGATCTGGGGTGCATCCAGGTGTTCTTGTGTTTGTTCGCCATTCTGAACATTGAGTTGCGATTAGGAGGTTAAATTCTGCGCATTTGCTGAGTAGGAGCAGGCCGTTGTTGTTCATTCTGCCGACACCGTGTTTGCCAAGCACACCTTTCCATCGACCATAATCACAGCCAACACGGGCGTTGAAGTCCCCCAGTAGTATGATCTTGTCGTCAGCTGAAACTGAGCTAAGGGGCGGAGGCACTGATGATTGTTGTATGGCGTTTGTGGCTGATAGGTATTCGCAATTTCATTAGCCTCTCATTGATACCAAAAGGCATTTCCGGAAGCTGCTTCAGAAGACATGATTTGATAGCCAGGCCGACTCCATGCATCCTGTCTCACTTTGGGCTTTTCCTTTCCGGAGAATGTGTAACCGCTTGCTAGCTCAGTAAGAGAACCCTCCTCTGCGAACCTGGTTTCACTCAAGGCTGCAATGTCAATATTGTAGCCTGAAAGCTCCTTAGCAACTAGAGCTGTTCTCCTGTGTGGTCTTGCTACGTTCTCTTTGTCCATGAGAGTACGGATGTTCCATGCTCTAATAATAAGCTTTTTCTCTTTGATTATTTCGACCGCGGATATGGATGATCTTGCCAGCCGCGGAAAGCTGGCCAGATATTTTAGGGCAAGCTTTTTTAGGCCACCTTTTCTAGGCCTCTCCCTATACAGGGTGAGCAGCGCCGTCCTGAAAAGGTCTGCTCAGTCGCCCCTGGATGCCGCAGAACTGTTCTGCTGCCCTGGGTGCAGAGCAAAACGACCACTTGTCCAAGGGCCGCCTTCGTGCAGGTCTCTGACTACAACTCCCAGTGGTCATCTCCACCTGTTGCATCGCTAGTTGCCCATCGCCGTAGGACTTTGGTAGGTTCAGGTAAGGAACAATGAGTGTGATGATGAGGATGAATGATAGGTGCACAACATAACCTGTGCGTGAAGGAGATTAAAGTGAAACAGCCTTTGCACAGAGACAGCCTCACTCTCTCGGCCTTGGTAGTTAGAACTCAGTGGTACGAAGATTCGTCACGGTTGGGGACTACTTTGGCTGCATTGGATGGCTATGACGTCGTCCGTGCCTTGTCATACCCTCCGATCTCCACAAAACGTTTGCAGATTCGCCTTCGTGGCCGTTGGATCACTCAGTTGATCTCTTCCTCCCAGTCTGCCGAAACTGGCTTTGCATGCAAGGATAGGCAAGCTCCTAAGTCACCGAGGGTTTTTTGAGGCCCGTCGGCTGCCCTCTAACTGGTTTAGCCGGCCAGTCGAAGCCGTTGCCCGTAGTGTGGCAGCTGCGCATGCTACAGCTACTTGGAGCCACAGGTGAGGGCTGAGCGCCTGGTGAGGACCAAAGATGGACAAGCTACTCCCGAAGGAGCACGACGTGCCCATCCACCAGAGGTACTACCCCTCCCAGGTCACCCCGAACACCACAATGATGCTGGAAACAGTGCTTATAATTTTTGTTTTTTAAGGAAAGTATTAACAATAAATACTTTTAGCACTGTCCTTTCTAACGGATTAGTCGATGCATGTGTTCCATTGGAATCATCATTTCCAAAACTTTACATTCAAGAACATACTCACAAAGCTATGGGTAACTGTGATAGAGAAAGTCAGTGTCATCCATGTTATCAGGGTAATTCATGATTAGGTCAAAAGATAAGAAGTTCTATATTACATAGCGGTGATAAAGCCAAAATTAGAGATGATATTTTATAACTCATTTCTAAAAGAATTGTTTTCCTCCTAATTACTTTCAATTTTACTATTAATACTTCATTTGGATATTACCTTCCTATTATTGTTTCGTTCATCGTCATAGCACCATAATCTCCTTCCAATGACGCTTTGCCTTTTTCTTAACAATGAATAGCGAAAGCAAACTTGAACAATAAGTCTTCACTTAACTCATCTCTCAACATTTAGAACCACAAAGTGTTCGACTGAAGCAGTACCATGAGATATTGCTACTACGTTATTCAAATAATATAATCTTATCCCATATCATAATATTCCTGCAAGAAATTATTTTGAATTAAACGCTTAATGATTCAAGTGTGTAATGCAATTAAACGCTTTAAGCAAAACTTTCACTGAGTTCTCAAGGCATTATAAGTGTCACAACCCCGCTGCTGTATTATAAATAATGCTGATCTTCAACGGTATCATAAATAATACTGCAGAAGGTGTGCATTAAAATTTAATGACTCACGAGCCACCAGTCAGCAGTTCCGACTCTCTAGACACATATAACAACTCAAGGTTGAATAAATAACAGTTTTATCAAATATACCAATGCAAGAATTTCATGGACATACATCTTCAGCTCAATATATCATAATACAATAATGGCCGGGTTGACCAAATGCCCTTTACTCTTTACCTCGTCATATAGAAATTACTGTCCTATTGTGAGAGTCTCTGTTAAGTGAGTTTTCCCAAGTACTCATCTAATTTCTCTTCTTTCCTCCTTCCTTCCACGGCTTCCTTCTTATTTTCTCGGTGTCGTCACTTCGTACACCCTGGAATATATCTGCACCGACTCTCACGGCATCCTGGGAGCTTCCTGAAGAAACATAAGGGTCGTGCACCTTTGTCGCCCCACTCTACCCTTGCCCTATGTACATATAAATTTCCACTTATCGGATTCATGCCTTGCGCTCTACACACGAATAGCATAACTCAATAAATTTTTGTAACACACTCACACTGTATCTACCCATGGCTATTATGTAATCATTCCTATTGCATGCGTCCTAAGAATTACAGAATTATACCTGTAAATACTGATGCACATAAATCCAACTTCGTCTAATTTTGCATAGTGCTCAATCTACATTCTGACAGATGTTAAGTACATGTCATAATTGAAAATTATTTAATAAATTCAACAATAGGATGCGATTAAATATCTTAATAAATGCAACTATACGTGAGAATTCAATATTCTAATATATTCAACTATCTACTCAAATCATGGGCAGTGGCAGATGGTTTATCTGCTCGGGAAATGGACGCACCCGCCCATCCATGATTCTCCTGCTGCCTGTTAGGTCGGCTTTGGTTAGCCAAAGGCTAAGAGAGTAAACCATAAAAGAAAATTCGGAGTGGAGACCCTAAGGCAGCTGGACGATGTACTACATCCCCTTCTGGCAACTCCTTAATCTGGAGAGGGATGGGCTCCGCCAGACGACTTTTGCCCAAGACACACTGATAATGCTGGACATATCTGAACTTATCATACCGGATCAGTCGTCGCCCGGGTCAATAAGGACCGCGCCTGCCGTTGTCCACCAGGACGGAGGTGACAAGTGTGCTACTGGTACTATACATACAATCAGAGCGAGAGACAACATTGCCATCGCCACCTGGAACATTAGAACTCTGGCGCAAATAGGAAGAATCCAAGAGTTGACACATGAGCTGGAACACTACACATGGCACATTCTGGGACTCTGTGAAGTTAGATGGAAATCCCTAGGAGAACACCAAACTGAAGATGGGCATATATTATACTATAGTGGAGAGTGTGACAAGTCCATAAATGGAGTAGGCTTCCTTGTAAACAAAGCCATCAAGGGATCTGTGCTTGAATGCTGCCCTATATCTAGCAGAATCATTTCCATTCGATTGAAAGTATCATCCTTTAACATCACAATTATTAAAGTCTATGCTGCAACTACCAATCATGATAATGAAGAAATAGAGGAGTTTTACAACAAACTACAGGGTATTCTAAACATGGACAGTAAGAAAGATATCCTCATTGTCCAAGGAGACTGGAATGCCAAAGTTGGCAAAGATGCTCTAAAAGACTGGGGAGTACATTGTGGACCTTCTTGCAATGAGCTTACCAATGAAAGAGGGAGACGGCTGCTCGAGTTCGCAAGCTACAACAACTTGGTACTAGCCAACACCCTGGGACAACATAAAGCTTCACGATGCTGGACATGGCACTCACCAAATGGAACCCATCACAACCAGATCGACTACATACTGGTTCAAAACCGTTACCGATCTGGCATCAATAGAGCAAAAACAAGGACATTCCCAGGTGCTGATGTTGGGAGTGATCACGACCTCGTGATTATGAACTTCCGAGTGAGGCTGAAGAAAATTAACAAGCCAAAGAACATCAGGCTCAAATTCAACCTTGAACAACTGAAGGACCCTAACATCTGCAAGTCATTCCAAGCCACAATTGGAGGAAAATTTGCTCCACTCCTTGTAATGGATGGTGATGTCAATGAGATGACAGACACCTTCAACACAGTCATGACAGCAACTGCCAAGGACATCATTGGTCTCCATCGACCGACGAAAAAACCCTGGGTTACAGAAGAGATTCTGAAGTTGTGTGATGCCCGAAGAGAACTAAAAAACACCAGACACACAACAGGGGCATTGAAGTACCGAGAAATAAACAAGAATATCAGAAAAAACTTGAGCAAAGCAAAAGAAAATTGGATTGGACAAAAGTGCACAGAAATGGAGAACAGTCTGATAAAGAATAACAGCAAAAAGGCATTCCAAATTGTGAAAGACCTCACCAGACAGAAACAACCAAGAGTCAGTACCATTCAAGACAAAAATGGAAAATGCCTCACAGAAGCGAGTGACATTGCAGAAAGATGGATTGAGTATTGCAAAGAACTCTACAACCATCAGTCCACAGGAGACCCAGAGGTGCTTGAAGTTCCAAACTCCACAAATGATGATGACTTCCCCATTCTCAAAGAAGAGGTGGAGTCAGCAATAAGAGCACTGAAGAATGGGAAGGCAGCTGGAGTAGACAACATCCCAGCTGAACTTATCAAGAATGGGGGAGAATCAGTGAAAGAGCTACTAACAAAAATCTGCAACAAGATCTGGCAGACAGGTGAATGGCCAACACAATGGACCCAGTCACTGATTATAACACTTCCCAAAGAAGGCAATCTCCAGCTATGCCAAAATTACAGAACTATCAGTCTGATCAGCCATGCTAGTAAGGTAATGCTGAAGATCATCTTGAACAGACTGAAACCACAAGCAGAAGAAATAATCGCTGAAGAACAGGCTGGGTTCCGGAGTGGAAGAAGCACAACAGAACAAATATTCAATCTCAGGGTTCTGTGCGAAAAGTACTCGCAACACCAACAATACATCTATCACGTGTTCGTCGATTTCAAAAAGGCCTTTGACAGAGTGTGGCATGATGCATTGTGGGCCACAATGAAGAAGTAGAACATGGGTCAAAAGTTAATCAATACCATCAAGCAGCTGTACGCCAAGGCTACCAGTGCAGTAATTGCCCAAGGTGCTGTGGGGGACTGGTTCCAGACAACAGTGGGAGTGCGTCAAGGCTGTCTCCTGTCACCCACGCTTTTCAACATCTACTTAGAGCGCATCATGAGCGAAGCCCTGGAAAACCACTGTGGGACAGTCAGCATTGGAGGGCGTAACATCACCAACCTCTGCTTTGCAGACGACATTGATGGACTGGCAGGCAGTGAAGACGAGCTAGCCACCTTAGTGAGGAACCTGGATGAAACATCTTCCAGATTTGACATGGAGATAAGCGCTGAGAAGACAAAACTGATGACAAATAGTGGCAAACAAATCTCAGCCAAGATTGAAGTCAGAGGACATGAATTGGAAACAGTGAGCCAGTTCAAATATATTGGTTCCATAATCACTGAAGAGGGATCAAGAGCAGAAATTTTGTCAAGAGCAGCACAAACAATGGCAGCTATGTCAAAGCTAAGACCATCTGGAGAGACAAGAATATCTGTCTGAAAACTAAAATCAGACTATTGCGAGCTCTAGTCATCTCAGTCTTTTTGTACTCATGTGAGGCATGGACCCTGACAGCAGAATTACAACGAAGAATCCAGTCACTTGAAATGAGATGCTACAGAACCATCCTTGGCATCTCTTACATGGACCACATCACAAATGAAGAAGTGCGTAACACCATCAGGCGCAAAGTGGGCCAATATGAGGACCTCCTCACCACCGTCAAAAAGAGAAAGCTGAAATGGTATGGCCATGTCACTAGAGCCAACAGTCTATCCACAACAGTCCTGCAGGGCAGCGTCCAGGGTGGCAGAAGGAGAGGTAGACAGAGAAAAAAGTGGACTGACAACATCACAGAATGGACCAGGAAAAGTTTTGCGGAGACACAGGTATTGGCACATGATCGAGACAAGTGGAGGGAACTGGTCAGATGTTCAGCAGCACAGTGCCTCAACGACCACACTACGTCACGAGACTGATGATGATGATGACTCAAATCAAGCACAAAGACTCGGCCAATATACTGTCTTACCTTTGATAAGCTTGTTTACCAAGTTCAATTCCCTTCTTTTTACGAGTTAAGTCTCGGAGCGGCTTTTAGCTAAAATTCCCTCCTCAACATAAGCTTCCTGCTTTCCGATACAAAACGTCTCTCTCCTCCGAGAATTAGCAGCTCACTGACGGATCTGTGCGTGTTTACGATTAAGAATGAAGCATTTTCCCGCCTTAAGTATTAGCCCCTCCCAGCGGATGATCTAGCTTCTCTCATCCCTAATTAGTCGACACGCCTACCGTTTGATGTTCTTTCCGCCTAGGTACAGGTTTCTTCACACCATCTTGGCACGCTACGGGGTATCCGGCCCGAATATGCCCTTCGGCAGAAGCCCCGCTTGCACAAGGATTAAGTACCTTTGAAGCCAATTTAGAGATAAATAGTTATGTAACTCCTAGTAAGCCGTCCGGCCCACATGCTTTGATTCTGCAAAATTCTGCCCTCGGTTCGTTACAATACGTTTAAGCTTCTTGTTGTTTCCTAACAAATCCTTCTCTTTCTTCCAGTTGTTTCAATAATGCATTTAACATTTAGTTTTGTATCACGAGTTGATGCCAAAATAAAAATAAGTATAATTTTACAGTCCTCACCCTCCTTGATTTGTCTGCAGCATTTGACACAATAGACCATTATATATTACTTCACCGTCTCCTTCATGTATTTGGCATTCATGATACAGCCTTACTGTGGTTCAAGTCCTGCTTGGTCAACAGGACACAAATTGTGTCTGCAAATGGAATACACTCCAGCCCAGTTGATCGATGTTGTGGTGTTCCATAGGGATCTGTTCTTATACCTGTTCTCTTCATTCTATACACTCAACCGCTCTCAAGTGTCATAGATCATCATCCAGTGTATCACCAATTGTACGTTGATGACACCCAAATATACAAATCTAGCCACCCAACTGAAGTTGATGCTACCATCCAAGGTGTAGAGAGTTGCATTTCTGATGTGAAATCATGGATGACATGTAACAAGCTGCAGATGAATGATGATAAAACCGAGGACATTCTGATCACAACACAAAGACTTTCTCATTCACATCCTTTACCTCAAACAACAAATATCAGCAACGCCAACATTAAATTCACACAGTCAGTACGAAACCTAGGTGTTATTCTGGACAGTACTCTCACATTGCACCAACATGTCATGAACATATGCAAGGCTGCATATCTTGAGCTGAGACGCATTAGCTCAGTTCGCAAATATCTTTCAGTTGATGCCACTAAAGCACTTGTGTGTTCATTAGTACTTTCAAGACTGGACTATTGTAACTCAATTCTGTCTGGTTCCTCTCAATATCTACTCCAGAAACTTCAGAAAGTTCAAAACACAGCTGCTCGGATCATACTTAGAGTACCACGATCAGAGCACACCTCCCTGCTGCTCTGTACCCTACACTGGCTATCCATTCGATCCAGAATCAAACACAAAATTTGTTTTCTGTGCTACGTTTGACTGACAGACTCTAGTCCAACATACCTATCCGACCTCACCCGTGTGTACACACCAGCAAGATACTTACGCACCTCTTCTGACAGTCGTATACTTATTATTCCCACTATGAAAACAAAGTCATATGGACAGCGTTCTTTAGCATACCAGGGCACGGCAACGTGGAATGAATTGCCCACTGAACTTAGACACAAAGACACAGTGATCCCATTCAAAAGTGCTTTGTTGTTGTTGAGTTGGGTTATAGAGGTGTTCGTCTGCAATAGACATGTACCTCTGGTTTGTTTGCACAAAGTGCAATTTTTGATTACTCCTGAGGGGAGGAATGGTACCACACCCCTCAGGCATTTATGTACTCATAGAGTACTATTTAATTGGGCCGTTAGGTCGTAAACAGTAGTGGCGTGCCCAAACGATACTAAATGTAAGGCCTTAGATATGACTAGGAGTAGTGCAAGCCCACACTCGTGTATTCAGTTTGCTTTTAGCTGCCCCAGGTGTCAACCCAAGCAGTATGTAACGTCAGCTACCATAAGTCAGCTATGACGTCACATTAGGACACCTGGGCTTGTGGCAAGTGGAAATCGTTCCACATCTTGCCACTTTTGTACGAAATCCGAGATTGGTAAAGGAGGAAAAGGTGCTCAGCAAGCCAGGCATGGATGTTGTATACTTCCCGAAACGCCAGCCCGTACTTATTTCAAATCGAGTCCAGTTATACTAATGGACAGAAAAATACCAATATTGTGTAAGCCACCTGTGCAATTTAGTTCAAATTCTGCTAGTCTGTTGAATTTCCTATCCCTAAACGTTCTATATAATCTAGTACAGAAGTGTACATAAACGAACTCCCTATTATTCCTTATTTAATGTAATATGTCTAAGCGACATTTAAAAGTTTAGTCACTGGTAGGTTTTTAGATAGTTGTGAATTTTGAGCGGTGGTCCAATGGTTCAAATTTGTAGGTTTTTTGGTAATTTCAAAGAGGGAAACCACGCCAATTTAGGTTTCCCTATTAAATAAGAGGCAAACTTTTTAGCCCTAAGAAGGGCTGTTTTTAGGAAAACATCCCCCGTCTGTTTTCCGCCTCCCAGCATCGCTGCGCCGTCCTTTTTTCTTCTTGGCGAATTTTCGGGAAGGCATAGCCGTGGACTGAGGCAATGTGTTGAGCCGCTGTAGAGAGCTGGTGAAGAGAGAAATCCGTGTAAGCTTTGGGGTAGAATTGGCTCAGGATTCGGTGACCGTAGTGCCATTGGTGGGTCATTGGTTGCTTTGTACGTAGGGAGCGCCAGTTGACGTACGAGACTGCATTTATGTAGTGTCCCGCCTTTTTTAAATCGTCTAATGCTGGGCTCAATCCCATATTCCTGCAGTCAGTGGTTATATTATCTCTCGTCCCAGTTTCTTTTGTTGGTCTGGTCTCAGTTTCCTTTGTGGTGCTTGTTGTTTTAGCCTCAGTTTCCTTTGTTGCCCTTGTTGTTTGAGTAGGGGGGCTGCCGTTGTCTCATCTTCGCTAGAGGAAGATACCTCTAAGTCCGCAGCAAGCGTGGAAGAATTGTTTGATGCGGGGTCGTCTCCTGTGAAGGCTGCCTCAAATTGTCTGAATACCGGCAAAGTGATTTCCTCTTTTGCTTTTTCGAGTAATTCAGTTAGATGTTGATAAGTGATCAAATGTTCTTGGTCCTTAGGTGTTATTTGTTGTTGCAGTACAGCTAGATCAATTTCCTGGGCTCTTTGTTCTTACTCCACTCTCGCTGGGGTGGTTTCTTTGTTAGGAGTTGACTGCTGTTGGCTGCTTATTTTTTCTTGATGTCTCGCTGTAGTGGGGCTGCTAACTGTCTGGGTCTGCATAATCTGCTCCCGCTGACGCTGCATATTATTTCCTCCACGTCGAGTTCTTGGCCTGTTTCTTTCTTCTTCTTTGTTTTCCCATATTAATAAGAGCGTGGTTCGCTTTTGTTGCGCTCTTATGCTCCAGCCGGAGGCAATGTTCAGGCTTAAGCCTTTAATTGCGCTTAACGCTTGGGAGGGAATAACTGTTTCCGTCGCTAGCTCCATTTCTTGTGTTGCTTGTTGCTCTGTTCGCTGCAGACCCCTGACGTAATAAATTAATAGCACATGTATTTCAACTGTAAGCGGAATGCATTAATAGCACATGTATTTCAACTGTAAGTGTAGTGCATTAATAGCATATGTATTTCAACTGTAAGTGTAGTGCATTAATATCACGTTTTTCAACTGTAAGCTTAGTCCATTAATGGTAATGCATTTCAACTGTAATCGTAATGCATTAATAGCACATGTATTTAAACTGTAAGTAAAATGCATTAATAGTACATGCATTTCAACTATACGCCTAATGCAGAAAAAGCACATCTAATTCAACTGTCAGCGTAGTGCATTAATAGCACGTTTATATCAACTGTAATCGTAATGCATTAATAGCTCATGTATTTCAACTGTAAGCGTAGTGCATGAAGACTACACGTATTTCTACTGTATATTTGATGCATTAATAGTAAATGTGTGTGTGTGTGTGTGTGTGTGTGTGTGTGATTTGGATTTTTAACGTAGCTTTAACAATTTTTCAGTCATATCGCTATGATGTCTGCAGTGTGGCAGTTTATAGTGACGTCTAGCACTGGGACATCATGCCGTAGACATGTAGCGTGATGTCCCACCCAGTCACATTATCCTGACACCAGGCCGGCCAGTCCTAACACTAACCTCTTAATGCTGAGCGCCAAGCGAGGCCGCTGTTAGTACCATTGTTATAAGTCTTTGGTATGACTCGGCCGAGGATATATATAATCCACGACCTCCCGCATCCGAGGCGGACGCTAGTAAATCTGTTTCAACTGTAAGCGTAGTGTATTAATAGTACATGTATTTAAAGTATAAGAGTAATGCATTAATATTACATTTACTTCAGCTGTACGCGTATTACATTAATAGTACATGTATTTAAATTATAAGTGTAGTGCATTTTTAGTATATGTATTTCAACTGTAAGCGTATTGCATTAATAGTGAACGTATTTACTGACATATGTGCTGTGCTTCAATCTGAACCATGACTGCTTCAAATACAGCCGAACGCATGCGAAATTCGTAAGATTTACTTCAAGATGTCTTAATTAGCAGCAGGGAAGTTTAACAGACCTTTGCGTTCCACCAAAATAAACCTTCCTACGCGAACTTTCTCCGTAGAAGCCTCAGAATTAAAAAATAAAGCCTTCTACGGAAGCTAATTTTCATGCATTTCAGACCGGGTGCATCGGGTGGTCGCGCCGGTGTGTTAGTAAATATAGCATCCGAGACAGGAAAAATAAATGAGGGGAATAATTTTTGTTTTTGTTGCAACGTGGGGCTGCTTTGGCCAATTTTACGTCGCATTAAAATAATATACTTGAAAATAATATGAGTTCGAAAACTAGCATAGTTGGAGAGCCTCATTCTGCTAGATTAGCGCGAGAACAATTAGCGGCACTAAAGAAACTTATTCCAGTAAAAAAATTGTTCAAGAAAAATGTTCGCGATTACGAAGACGCGAAGTATCATCTTACCGATTTATCGTCGAGATTGTTAAGTCCAGTTACCGAAACAGTCGAGCGAGTCGCATATGGTGACAAAAAAGATGATAAGGAACTCAGGAAACGCGGAATTGTTCCCATGGTGAAAGACATTGAGGAACATACTCGAGCAGTGCCAGATAGACTGGATCAAATTCGCCAAGCACAAGCACAAGCGCGGCAAGAACAATTGCAGCAAGCACAAGCACAAGAACGAGAGTTGCAAGAACAATTATTACAAAAAGAAGAAGAATTATTGGAAAAAGAGGAGGAAGAAGAAGAAGAGGAGGAGAAAGATCCTATCGGTAAAATAATGGAATATTTTACCCCTGGAGGCTGGGCCGCGTTAGGAATTGAACTTGATAAAAAGGATGATATCAATGAAATTGGTGAATTTGCGGAAGATTCTTTCACCGATAGAGGAATAAAATATTTAACGAAGGAGGGACTAAAAAAAATTAATGGGCGAGATAAATGGTATAAAACGATATATCGGGCTAAATTTAGATTACCCAGGATAGACACCAATGAGGCGAGGTATATTCAATTTCGGATATCTGCGCGTAACAGAAAGGATCCTAAGAGGAGAAAAATAAAGATAGATACATCTTCAGGATTTTCCCCTAAAGTAAAAGAAAAATTACCGGAAACGACATCCAAAGTTGAAAAACCTAAATTTCATATTAGTAGTTATTTTACCAAAGATGCTCTTGAAAAACTCAAAGACGAGGATAAATTAGTCGATATTGCCGCAAATTATGATAAAAGGAACGAATATTTAATAAAAAGACTTCACGAAAAAGATATCGACAAATTAAAATGGATCGATTGGGTGTATTTTGCAGCAAAGCCTCACCCTCACGAAACAGATTCTAAATATATAGAATATTTAGAAAAAGTAAAACGAAGAGAGAAAGAAAAAGAAGAAGAAGAAAGAATAAAACAAAAAGAAGAACAAGAAGATGAAGATGTAGTGTCGGCGTGGTTTAGTGAGCCATCAACGCCGGTACCAAAAACAGGAAGCGGATATACCATTTGCCCTGACAGCGTTGTCAACGACGTATCTCGCCTCGAAATATTAATCGGAGGAAAACGAGCCGGAAATAACTCTCGTGAAATAATCAACGAGGCCTCAGATATTTGTCGGCGATTATTTCGCGGCGGTGTTATTGATTCTTACATTTACAAGGAACTCGTTGACGAACTCATCGATTAAAACAACGCAATTGAAATAACATGATTGTTCACAAACATCAGCGCAGACCTAGACAGGTCCGCATAGTTAACTCTCGATTGCCTGTATACAAATATATTCACGGCAATGGACTCGGCGACATCGTTAAAAGTTTCGTTACGCGAGTAGTCCCTAAAATCGGACCCGCAGCCAAACAAATTGCATCAAAGGCAATAGGAAAGATAGGCGAGACTGTCATTTCTGGTATTGGTAATTTGGCCAGCAAAGGCTTCGATTTTGTCAAAGGTAAAATATCAAATTTAACGCGTAAAAAAAAGCTGCCCGTCAAATTACCTAGCACCAGCGAAATGCCCCCCGAGGTTAGTAAAGCTATAAACGACGCGGCAAATAAAAAAATAAATGAACTAGCACAGGAAGTTGCTAACACAAATCTTGCAAATGAAGTCGCGAACACAAGTTTCATATCGGGCAGCGGTCTTCGTTTTAGATGAAATTCTTATTAATAAATGTTCGCACAAGTGTCAAACGAAGTGTTCGACATGGACGAGCCTGTAGGTAGAGACACATCCGTGCGAGATTTCCAGTATTTCTCGTACGACGCAGTTGAACCAAATACTGGAAATCGCTTGGAAATTCAGGTTCACGATACAACAAGATATTTTCTCCCATCTGAGGCGTATATCGAAGTTGTTGGGGAAGTTGTTAAAACGGATGGTACCAATTATGGAGCAGATTTTAGAGTCGGATTTGTTAACAACGGTATTATGGCATTATTCAAGAGCGCCACTTATATGATTGATGGAAGAGAAATTGAGTCAATTACCAATGATGTTGATTTGGCAACGACGATAATAGGCCTAGCTAGATACTCGGATGATTTTACTAGATCAGCTGGCCCTAGTATGATGTTTGCCAAGGATAATACTAATCGTCCCGAAAATAGGCCGTTCCTTGTCAGACAACCCAACGATCGCGCCGCTGCTCCCGCTGCTATAGAAGATATGATCATTAACTCTTATCCTGATTATAATCTCGGATTTACCACGCGAATGTCTATGCTAGCACCAGGTAACAGAAGATTCTCTTGTGCTATCCCGTTATCCCATATATTCGGATTTTGCAGACATTTCAGGAAAATTATCTACGGAGCAAAACACACCGTTACGTTTGTCAGAAAGGAAAATAGCAACGATGCTATCTGGCGAGAAGGTGCTGTCGATTACGCTACTGGCGTGATAGGTCCCAATGATGCCGCGAATAATAACGGTATAGTAAGATTACTTAAATTTACTTTGTGGATGCCAGCGATAACTCCATCAATAATCGAGGAAGAAAAATTATTATCATTCATGAACCAAGGTGGTAAATCTATCATGTCATGGCTGACAACAACAACAGATTCCATAAACACCAATATTAACGGTGATTTTACTTGGCGTATTGCATCGCAGCAAGGTACCTCTGCGCCTAGGCATATCTTTATCGCTTTTTTGCGTACTAGTAGATATCATCAATTATACAGTCACATGATATTTGATCACATTGGAGCAACAAACGTATCGTTGAGAATAAACGGGCAACAAGAACCATCGGAGGAAATATCGATTGATTTTGCCAACTATTCTACGGCCCGCGCGTATCATCGCTTGTTAAGTTTCATGGGTCGTGATCAAAATATCGATACCGGATTGCAAATATCACAGCTAGATTTTAATAAATTTTATCCTATCTATTACTTTTCCCTGGAACATCTCGATTTGGTAAAGCAATCTGTCGTTGATATCCATTTCAAAGCCAGAATTAACACAGGTGGACTTAATCACAAAGCGATCGCGGTTATTCTCAGCGATAGAACAATGATCTTGGAAGGAATTAGTGGCAGAATGAGAATCATCGACGCTCCTGTCGAGAAAATGTGACAAAAATCTAGATTTTCTAAATTTAGATTAAACGATTATTAATATGCCATACGAACACGTCAGCGTAACTCTGACCCCGGGTCAGATGAAAAAACTCCAAACAGCAACAGCAAAGCGATGCGGTGTGAAATTAACCCTGAAAAATGATCAAATTCAGGGCGGTCCTAACAAACTGTCGCTAACTAGGGGTCAACGTGAACGTTTCACCAAAGCCAAATCAGCGAATTCCGGCGTTCATGTGAATCTTAGTATAGGTGCCATCAGAGACATGGTCAAAACGGGCGGAATTTTCCCTTTCCTAGCTGCTATTCCTGGATTATTATCCGGGGCTCTTCCGGCAATTGCAAAAGCGATAGGATTAGGTGCGGCCGGAGCTGTAGGCGACAAACTAGTACACAAAGTAATGGGAAGGCGATATGGTAAAAAAAAAGGAAGCGGCCTTTATCTAAGACGACCCCCGTACGGATCCGGCCTAAGATTAGCACGGCCTATTCAAATTTAGATTTATTCAACGAAGCAAAGAATAAAAAAATAAAATTTTTCAGAGGCGTATTTATGCGGGATCAACTACCAGAAAAACCAAACCCCACCGAGACAGGAATAATAAATCTCGATTCAAATACCGGCCCTGGCACACACTGGGTCGCCTAGGCGATTAATCCTCGCGAAGTTGTTTACTTTGACTCGTACGGACTAGCGCCACCAAACGAATTTATCAATTACGTGTCAAAGTTAAATATTCCAATTTGGTATTCGACACTTCCGACGCAGACGTTAATGGATCCACCGATATGCGGCCCAGAATCAATTGATGTCCTCGACGCAATTTCAAAATCATCCGGTCCGTATCATAGAATCGTATTTGAATATGCCATAGATAAATATCATGGTTGATATTTACGGTAGATTTATCTACAGGAAGAAGGAAGCAGAAGTGACTGACGTCGATCTATCAAAATTCGCCACAAGGGATGATATTAATAATCTTCTATCGCTGTCAGAAGTGGATCCTGGCGAAGTTGCTATTTTTCAGAGCCGCGAAGGAAGATTACAAACAAGCAACGTCAAAATAACTGATATAATCAAGCGAGACGAATATAACGATCGCATTAATCAATTTACTAGCCTGTCAGATTCGGTATCAAAATCCATCGCTGATATCGCCGATATTATAGCGAAGTTACCCCTGAAGGCTAATATCGCGGATGTGGAAAAAAAGGACAACGAGCTATCAGCAACGTTGCTTCTAAAGGCCGATAAAACATTACACGACGATCTTCAGGACAGAATGACAAAAAGACTTAACAGGCTAAATCACGACCTTAAAAAACTCGACGATGCCTTAGCTAAATTTAGCAAAAAATTTGAGGATGATATAAAAACATCCAGCGATACTTCCTCCGCCGCAAACGAACTAGCAAAGAAAAAAACCGATCAAGCATCGCATGACGATCTTAGCGATAAAGTGAGAAAAATCAACGAGGATATTACTAAAATTCTCGCCGATATTACCAAAATAAATACTGTAATGAGTCAGAAAAGCGATCAAGCATCGCACGACGATATCAACAAGGAAATAAAAAGAATCAACGAGAATATTGACAACATTGACAGGGATCTTAACATAGTGCATGGATTGGCGCTTCAAAAGGTCGATGTATCGTTGTACGACGGAGAAATTCGAGACTTAAATGCGAAACTTCTCGACGCAACTACAAAAATTAGCGATATTAACACAAAAATATCGCCATTGAATCTTCCAAAATTAGCGCGTTTTTATGTGCCGGATGAGGTGGTAACAAAAAATCTCCCCTGCCATGTACCATTTGTGGTAAAAACACTGAATAGTATATGGACACCCGAGAATGACACATTTAGCTTCACCGCGCCAATTACTGGCATATATCGAATATATTTTATCGCTGGGTTAAAATTTAAAGTACAACTAAGACAAGATAGAAAAATCCATGAATTTTACCCTGGATATTTTATTATTTCGCTAAGTGAAGATAGCAACACAGTATTCGTTCTAGAACCACCAGAGAGAACCACCACAGGATCAGTGCATTATTTTGTAATTTTCGAATATTTATCGGTATGGTATGAAGTTGGTGAACTCGAATAAACTACAATTGTTCACATAGGTACTAATAAATGACCGCATCGGATTACCGATACAATCAGGCGCGTTCATGGCAGGATTCGTTAAAAAAGCTCCTCGACGAATATCAAACAAAAATAAAAAAATATCAGCGTAGATTAGTTGCCATCGATGTCGCCGTGTACGCGGTAAGCGCAATAATCGCCGGCGCAGGTATAATCTTATCCGCGGTGACAACAATCGCGCCGATCGCAGCAACGATAATAATCTCGTCGACAACAACAATCGCTGGTGTTCTTAATATTATCGCAAAAAAAATATCATCATGCACGAATGAAAAATTGTCCTTGTACACGAGTAAACTATCCCAGGTCAACGAGGCGTATTCGAAATTATCATCGCTGCTTTCTGAGAGTCTCAACGACGGCGTTATATCCGATCTAGAATTTTCTGTGATGGTAAATATCTACTCTGAGATTGAACAAATGAATATCAATAATGTCGGAACTAACTCAAATCGTGACAAACACGACACCGCCGATAACAACGCTGATATCGGCAAGCTCAACCAGGCCAGAATTTAGTATCGATTTTCCAATACCAATTAGCGTCAAGGAAATTGCGCTGTCACAGTTACGCGTCTATAACAGCTGGCCCAATGTTAGGTCGAAATCATTTGGTAGATTATCATCGAATAATTCGCTTGTTTTTGCCAATAAAAACCGCCCCGATGGAACTCCTGATTGGATCGTCGTTGGCATACCAACAGGCAGTTACGAAATTGAGCAAATCGACAAGGAAATAACCTATAGGATATCAAATATAACCGGCGATGCTGAACCAGGAATAAAAATATTAGCACACGAACCAACGTTGTCATCGATAATCGAAGTAAAATCGCCATATGTCGTCGATATTTACCAGTCATCGATTAGGACAGTTCTAGGTTGGCCCGAAATCGCACCTCTGGCAAAACCAGAAAAATCTGATTTTATTATTCCAGGTTGGCACGAAGAAGCTCCTCCAGAACTACCGGAGCCAAAAAAATCAGATTTTACCACCGACGAAGGATGGTACGGAGATTTTAGACACAAGCCTATAATCCACAGCGCCATTAATCTCATGAACAACCACAAATTTAACCTGGTAATGTTCGCTTTTACTTTTAGGGACGAAAGAATTCTCTCGTGGTTGCCTCTTCCTAAAATTCCCCCCGGTGTGAAAATCTTCGACGCTACCAATATTAACAGGATAATAACCCCCGTAGACGGTATCTTGATAAGAAGAACCCTCGACGAATTTATTCAAGAACATAAATTACAATTAAATTTATTGCGGGAATCCTTTCATGAATGCATCTTAAATAAATCAGGTTCATGTAGCGAAATTATCGAACGCGTGAAGATTTTAAATCAACTCGCGAATGATGTTGAATATTATCATGGCATGTTCATTCGGGCGATAATCGACGATATATCAATTGCCGATTATGTTCTTCCTATTAGCAGCTTCACGTTGATCAGAAATTCAGGAGAAAAACAAAAATTCATGAGAGTATTTGGATTAACCGAGGAAACGCTACCAAATTTCAAATTTCCCGATTATGATGTTGATAAAATGAGAAAATCCGTCACTGATACCATCGATGATTTATTTCCGAAATTACATGCCGCGTGGACTAAAAAAATACAATCAGAATCGATTCTCAAACATAATAATGATCCTGCTGGGCAAGGGCGGCATATCTCGCCAGGTATCGTTAACATAACGGAAGTTATCGCGATTTATCTTCACGCGGATGTCGTCGAAGGTAGCTACAACGTGGATTCGTCTGTGTCAGAGCAGGCACAGCAGGGATTTATCTTATATTCGTTTTCACCTAGCGCCTCTCCGGGTTTTTTGATAATAAAAGAGCCAGTAAATCCGTTTTATCTGCGATGTCACAATCGATTATTATCGAAGATAAATTTCAAACTGACGGATCAGAATGGAAATTTACTTGATATACGCGAGGAAACACTGAGTATCAACTTGCTGGTGAGATCGTGAAATAATCGAAGATTCTTAAGATTCTTAAATCTGCCCGCCAGAGAAAAATAAATAAAAACCAGGAAATTTTTCAAAATTAGTAAATTTCTTAATTTTGATGGGGTAAATACCCGTCAAATTGAATAATTTATATAATTTAGTAAATCTGTTGGGGTAAATACCCGTCAAATTGAGTAATTTATGTAATTTTATGTTTTTGATGGGGTAAATACCCGTCAAAATTAAGAAAATTGCACAATTTCAGTAAATAAATTAATTCAGTAAATAAATAAAAAAAATAATAAAAATCAGGGAAATTAAGAAATTTGTGTAATTTTATGTTTTTGATGGGGTAAATACCCGTCAAATTGAGCAATTTACATAATTTCGTGAATATGCTGGGGTAAATACCCGTCAAATTGTGCAATTTATATAATTTCGTAAATTTGTTGGGGTAAATGGTAGTCAGAAACAAGAAAATTGTACAATTTCAGTAAAATGAATAAAAAAAAAATAATAAAAATTAGAATTAGAATCGAAGATTCTTAAGATTCTTGAAATTTTGTTTTTTTTTTTGTGGCAAGAATGAAAATCAAAGATTTTTAAGAATCTTAAGAATCTTTGACGCTAATTTTACTTTCATCGACCAGCTTTTTTAGCTGCCTGACGCGCGAGCTGGTAATTTTTCTTGACTCATATTCGTCAGACAAACTCGACCTAACTTTTTCTACCAGCGTCGATAATTTAACAAAATCCTCGATTTGATCATCGCTGACAGTCGCAAGAGATTGGTACATCGCAATCTGGATTTTCTTTATAAATTTGTATTCTGACGGTAGCGTGTATCTGTATTCGAGTTTTCCTTGGACGATCGTCTCAAATTCGGACCGGATTTTACCTGTGTCCAAATCTGAGGATAAATTTACATTTTTATTTTTTAAATCCTCGATGGCCTCGATGATGTTATTTATATTCTTCTCGTTCATTATACAAATTTGTAATATTTAATTAATTTTTAGAAAATCCTGAAGAATCTCCGATTCCTTATTTTTAGTCTGAAATTATCGGATTATAAGAAAACTCGATCCATTCACCAAATCGATAGGAAAATGTCGCGTTGATTATTTTTTCTGTTGCACGTCGCACCGAGACCATGTGAATACCAAAGTACCTTGCAGCGGCATTCATCGATGTGAATATGATTTCTTCATTTGTTTCTTTATTTATTGATTTAACCGCCTTAGCTGGTCGATATTCGCGGCCGGTATTGCCGGATATGCAATTTTCACTCTGAGTTACCGCGCGAAGATTGGACAGTTTGTTGTTAAGTTTATTTCCGTCAATATGGTCGATTACCAAATTATTCTTGATGGGTCCGTGAAAACACTCGAACACAAATCTATGAAGGGTATAATTTGTGTATCTTCCTTTTCTACCCCCGCTGAAGGTACATATCAAATAACCCGAATTGCCAACTCTACCAACATGTTTCTTCGTTTTGATATGTCTGACAACACCATCCGATGACGCCTCGTATCCTTCGATCGTTGGATGAGATTTAAACTCGCATGTCATTGTTGTTTCTGGAATCACTGATTTCAAGTTCATTATATAATAATTATATGTCTAAATCGTTATTTGCCTTGAATCGATTAATATAATCTTCTTCACATGTTATCACCGACGAGGATCTTTTTTCATAATATCTCCGCAATTCCCGATAATTCTTTCCTCCGCAGGCCAAACACAACCGAGTTTTTCCTCGCGTGCCAACTTGACAAACTAAACATCGCTGTGGTCCTTTACTGCCACGTCGAATCGCATGTATATGAGCGCCGCAATAATCGCCTCTGCAGGATTTGTCACAGAATTTTGTTGAGCCGATTAATATCCACTTGCATTGATTCATTATAATTTAAACATTTGTCTAAAATATAATCATGGATGTATTTGATCTTGATGAGGCAGAATATATTATACCTGAGGCTGATCTGGCGAAGAAAGAATTTTTCGATGACGGAGCCGTTCACACTTGGTCGACATGGAAAACAAATTCCATCGATGCCACGATGAACCTGGAGCGAGCTAAGAAAATAATCGAGTACATAAAAACCGAACACAAAGAAGAGCGATTTATCTTTGGAATAAAATTTATCGCACAAATGCCCGACGATACTTGGATTATTCGCGATAAACGAGATCCAGTGCGTGGCGGTAAGAAAAATGTTATTCTCGATAAAAATTCTAAGCCTGGATTATTACTGGGAATCGATGGCCCTTATTATGCTAGGGCATATCCATCTAGTGCAGTTGTTTATGGAATTTATCGGCTAAATAATAATCCGGATGTGAAAAATCTACCTGCGATGAAAGAATCGCCGATGATAAATTGCGTGGCTAAGCGTGTTATCGAACATATGAAAAACGCTCGACGTGGATCTGGTTTGACCCAGTTGAGGTTGGATAAAATTAACGCGTGGGCGAAGACCGTCGCTGATGGTGCATCGGTGGACGATGTAGCTGCGTTGAGTAAAAAACTTAAATTTCCGATCACGGTGAAAACGTTATCGGGAGAAATATTATATTCGTCGCCGTATAGATCCCGAGGAGCACCAATCGAGATTGTCGATCATAATTCACATGCGTGGTCGCAGTCGGTAATGATATTTCCGCGGGATCGTATTGTTAAATTTTATCCCACAGATAATAAATCTGCGGAATTTTCCACGGCAGATGTTGAGAATAATAATTCCGATGCCATGTTTAGATTTATCAAAAAATTAAGCGCATCTGATCCAATATCGATATGGTTATTCTCGAGTGAAGAAAAATACGATCAATTTATTTTGCCATGTGGCGATATTTACAGGGATGAAATATTACACGAGTCGATGAGAAAACTTGCGGTAAAATATTCGTCGAATCCCGATCAGTTACTGACAAATTGCTTTACAATTCCGTCTGTGGCCGCTCACGCCGCCAGAGAGAAAAACTCGTGGAAGCCTACAAGGAACGAATTCCTCGCTGATGTTCAACTTAGTTGTATCGAATACGGCCATGGTGGATTGTGGAATACCAAGTACGATTTCGAAGATATGATCTCTGTTGACATGAGCGCGTGTTATCCTGGAAGTTTCCTCGGATATGGCGATTGTGCAGATTATTTTGCTAAATTTGGCCATCCTACCAGCGAAATGAAAAGAGTAGCGATTAACGGACCGTTGCCTGATTTTGTCATGACCGGATTCGCTTGTGTAACGTCGTTTGAGTTTGCTGAAAATTTACATAAAATTTGTTATATTTGGTTCGGAAGGCATTCATCTCAACGCCGTTGGGTTCCTACGGTGTTATTGAGATATATGCTAGATTCGTCGATGTTAGTGTCGTTGACGGTGAGTGAGGCGATTATATCTTACAAAAAACAGATCGAGGTGTGGTTGCCGACAGACTGTGACAACGCGAAAGATATAGGAAGAAAAATAATCGGTAAATATACTCAAGGTGGATCCGTTGATCACAAACATCGACACGCTAGATTATTTATCAATGACGCCGAGATGGATTTTATAATCGCCGATACGGTATCACGAGGAATATTTTGTAACAGAGAGAATATTATCATTGATGGAGCAAAATTAGGTACCGTGATTAGCTACCTTGACGGAGAATCAGCGCAATATACGCATTTGCGGTCGTCGATGCTCGCCTATGTAAGTATAAATTTACTCTCGATGATAAATAAATTTTCTGATATCGCAGTAAGGGTCGCGACGGATTCGTTTTATATCGATAAAAAATATCAGGACAAGTTGGAAAATTTAATCACCGATGGTAGCTCATGGGGAACTTGGAGGATAAAAAACGAGGATATTCTAGATTATTGCGAAGACGCTGATGTTGAAGATCGCGATGAATTTCACCAAGGTAAATTTGGAGAATCTTCGATTCTGGAATCTTCGACAGCCGCATCTGCATTTGACCCAATTTCACGCAGCAAATTCGTTTACCTAAATGGGCCTGGTGGTAGCGGTAAAACAACGCGAGTGATAAATTTATTTGCGAACTCCGATATGATTGTATTAACTCCGACACACAGATTAGCGCGAGAAATAAAGCAACGTGGCGTTAATTCGTGCACGTATCACAGTTATTTCAAATACAGCGGTGGATCATGGGACTCGGTGCGTATGGGAGACAAATATATCAACAAGATTATAATCTTCGATGAGATTTGTACGGTAAATTTAGATATATTAAAATCGATATTAGCTTGGCTGGAAGGGAAAAATACCGCCGTAATAATGTGCGGCGATCATGGCCAACCTAATCCGATTGATGGTGAATCGCCTCACCAATGGCTCAGAAACTTCGTTGATTATTACGAGGAAATCGACGCTGATTATAGATCGACGGATATTTTGTTGACCGAGCTTAAAAAATTGATTCGACTACAACCGAATAAGATTCAGTGTGACGTTATGAGAAAAATAATCGACGAGACTCCGATGAGCGATTTTCTAAATTTGTGGCGTCCCGATCATTTGATCGTCGCTAGTAGGAAAATTATTCGTGATATTATCCAGGAAATGTTATTCAAGCTGCATTGCGAGAAATTTCCAACACTGCAGGTACCATTATGCTACAGGCCCGCTAATACTCGACGACAAAATATTAATATTACTTTGCCATGTGGAAAGGAAAAGATTTTGGTCCTAAATGATATTATCTTTGTTGATATTAGTCTCGTTAATGACGCGATAAATGCAGAAAAATCACCGTGGAAATTAGGCTACGCAACAACGATACACTCGTCACAAGGATTAACCGTAGATGGACAAGTTTGGATCGTCGATGATAGAATATCTTGGTCAAATCTAGTGTATTTGGCCGTGTCGAGAGTAAGAAAATTATCTCAGCTAGGACGAATTCGAGTAAATTATCTTAGTGACACTGGCGGTAGTTGAGTATCTTCTGGTACTATTTGTAATTCTTCTTTGGTAAATCCGCGTTGAGGCGCTAACGAATCTAGGATATAAATCGCTGGTCTTCCTGACGATCTTGTTACGGCGGATATTTTGTGTGTTGTAACGCTCCAGGTTGGGTCGGTTGCTCTTTTTCTGCCTCCTTCGGCCTCACCTTCTTTATACAAATATCTGACTGTGACACTACCTAGTACAGGCTGAATTGTGGAATCTCGCTTTAGGGGTATATTCGATTTTGTAATTGCAATTGCGGGTTTCATTGCTATTGTTCGAGTCATCTCATTATTCAGCGCGTTGATTACATGAGGCAATCTTGATACCCAATCGTGAGATCGATTATTCTGAATAAATTCACGCGCGTATTGGTATCCGAATAATCGTTCTGCAAGCGTTTTATTGAATCTTTCGACGATAGCTTGATTGTGATGAACACCTACGATACCGCGTCGGATTTTCACATTATTTTTTTTCATCAATGAAGTAACCACGCCAAGAAATTCTCGACCTGGATCAACCTGGAGAAGATTCGGCCATGTTAACGGGGATCGGGAATAAATTTCGCTAAACGCCTTAGCGATCTCCGTTGCTGTTTTATTCGATAATGGCTCTGCTTCTTTATACCTGCTAGCGATATCAACGATGGTCAAAACGTATTTATATGTGACTCCGTCGACGGTATCGTGAGGAAGAAACATAAGATCCGCTTGATGGACCTCGTTGGGGACACTGACGGTGAAACTCGCGTACGGTATTTTTTTAGGCGGAGGAAGATATATTTGCCAAATTGCCTGTTTTGATAACCACGATTCAGCGACGGATTGTTTTACTTTAGCGGCTTTAGCGAGTTTGGCAATCGCTGATTTTCCTCGCCAGAATCCTCGCGGAGAATAATATATTTGCTCCATATTATTTAGCAGCACCGAATACTAATTTACCTTTCATCGCGCCTTTTATCAACCAGGATGCCAATTTTTCTTTGAAACTTTTATTAGGAATCGCGTCTAATGCGTGAATTAGCTTGATATCAGCGAGATGTCTTTGTTGTAAATCTCCGCTGCGATATGCGAGGTCGTGATCATAACAAGCGTTATCGATGGCGTTTACTGGATCTTCACCCTGAAATGGTTGGTTATTATCGTCGAGTCTGATATCGAGCCTCGTTCCGGGTCCGCAGTAATTGTATCCTGGCAGATGCTTCTCTCCGGGATATTTCGCCCAGGGCAGCCCAGGTAGATTTTTCATGGAGGCGGCAATGTCTCCTCCGGTTCTAGTTTTTTTTTTACAAATCTAAACTTGCGTGTCTTGCAAACTTCGCATTCTCCTGCAATTGCGTTCCTGTTGTTACGTGTAACGATTTCGGTTGGATTTATCGTAGCTGTGTGCGTGCGACACTTAATACAATATAGATCCATGTATTCTAGTAACATGAATGTAATTGATTTTTCAGCCACGAAACGACGAGAGCAGGTGAAACATCATGCGGTATTACCAAATTCGATTAGAATGATAATCATTGGTCCATCTGGATCTGGTAAGACGCAATTGTTATTGAATTTGATCATGCGATGGCTAAAATGGGACAAATTGTATTTGGTTGCACCATCCGTTGACGATCAACGATGTTATCAAGTGTTAAGGGAATTTAGCGACAATACCGACCAAGGCACAATCGAATTCATCACAGACATCAATGAAGCTCCATCTGTGGAAAATTTGGACGGCGATGTTAATAATCTTGTTGTATTCGACGATGTTATGCTGGACAAGCAGACCAACCCGGCTAGGATATTCTCGCGTGGCAGACACAAGAACACCCATGTTATTTACGTAACACAGAGATATACGCAGATTCCAAAGGTGATTAGGGACAATTGTAATATTTTATCGGTGTTCAATGGCGTAGACACGCACACGCTGAGAAATATTCATCAGACCTGGTGTAACGGCGACATGGATATAAATAAGTTTAAAAATTTGTTCAGCCGCGCTCAGGCAACGCCGCATGGGTTTATTACGATAAATCTTCATGATCCACGCAGTCGGTATCGAATTGGTCTCGATCAAATTTATTCATGAAAAAGTAGCCCCGCGTTGCAAAAACTTATTCCCAATAATTTATTTTTCCTGTCCTTAACGCTATATTTACTAACACACCGGCGCGACCAACCGATGCACCCGGTCTGAAATGCATGAAAATTGATCTCCGTAGAAGGCTTTATTTTTGAATTCTGAGGCTTCTACGGAGAAAGTTCTCGTAGGAAGCTTTATTTTGGTGGAACGCAAAGGTCTGTTAAACTTCCCTGCTGCTCTTAATTTCTTCTGCTTACGATATAAATGTTAGATAATATGTCACAATGTTACACTGGTTAATAAACAAGAGTTGCTCAATGCGACCGACACTCTACGAACCCAAAAGAATTTCTAGGAATCTAAAATAAGACGGTCTCTGCTTTCTGACTGCTTCGTGTTGATATCATCCCATTGTTTTGAGAGATAACAAGCTTTTCCAATTGGCCGCTGTAGCGTACATATTGATGTAAAATCGGCACTATTTTCATTAAGACCAATTAGATATCCTTGGAAGTCTATTTGTAAACACCCACGCCATTATGGCCGTGAGTTCAAGAAGGCCGGAGTAGCGATAACAAGATTTCAAAGATGGTAATGGTGGCAGCCATATCGATTGCAAGATTAGCACCATTTTCATTTACATCCAACATCTATTGGTGGGAAGCTGTTTAAAGTTCTAGAAGTTCTAAGAAGATTTGTTTGTGACAAATCCCGGCTGATATCACCATCCAGTCAGCATGAGAAACGTAAACAATATTTTTCAAGATGGTCGCGCTGGCCACCATATTGGATGTCCAAGGGGAACAACTAACATTTAATACCAACAAGACCAGTTGACGAATGTATGTATACATAGTCATGGCAATCCTCCAAGTAGTTTAGGACGAGTTGCTATAACACACATGTGTGCTAACGGACGGAAGGCCGACATCACACGATCCCATTAGTTCTTCTGGTCGGTGATAAAAAGAGTTGACATACAACGCCAGTGTGTGTGTGCATATGAATGTAGTGCGCTTGTAAGAGTGAATTTCTTACCGATTCTTGAGATCAACCTAACTTTTGTGCACTCGGTGTGAGTATACATTCGAAACAATTTTAGAAACCTTCACTGTATTTTAATTGCAGTAAATGAAAGTAAATTGCATGTTTGCTAATAAGACAAAATTGTCAACAGATATTTGAGGAAGCATTTGATTCAGTACTTTACAACGTACACAATACTCAATATTCTGGAGTTAAGTTGTTTGTTTATAAATATACTCTACGTCAATGCCGACTTTACATAAGCACGACTTTTTTTGATAAAGGTATCGAGTGCTCTCACTGGAACGACACCTGGGCAAGGGTACGGACATTCTGTAAAGTTTCAAGAGGATGAAGAATATGGGTGCTTTTCTTTCAAGCCCAGGTGAGTATATACATATATGTGTGTGTGTGTGTGTGTGTGTGTGTGTGTGTGTGTGTGTTTGTGTGTGTGACAACATATACAAATTCGGGTTCATTCGGCAATTTTGAGAATGGTTCTTATTTTTATGATTATATATAGCAAAAATGTTGAACAAAATCAGTTGAAACTTGTTTAAATCTACATGTCTTTTCTTTTCAAATCAAAGGCATAAATACCAGTTTATGATAATCACTCACGACCGACTCATTAACAGCTTTCTAGCATGCGATACGTGACGACATGCTTGATGCCAGAATCGAGATGTGATATAGCTGTTACCAAGTACCGTAGTCGAAAGTGATACAGTTCAAACCATTGTCGATATTCCGATGTGCCAAATGAACAAAAGTCACGCATTTGTATGTACTATCTGTAAATATTCACGCTGCACTTGAAATAAGAAGGAATATGCTGCGCCTGCGTGTGTGTTTATATATATATATATATATATATATATATATATATATATATATATATATATATATATATATATATATATATATATATAACGATTATGTCTATAGTCTTTTCTTTTCAAGATATATATCGATCTGTACTTTGACTCGTATGAAATAATTACTTTGTAGTCCTCAAAACATCCACTCTAATTCAAATGATATTGCACACTTCTTTCATATAATATTATTATGTCATATTAAAGAAGTTAGCTTTGTGAATTATTTCTTGTTATAATTTCTTCATGCATTCCAGTAATTTTCGTAATCGAGCAAAGTCAGAGAGGTGTGGTCCTAATTCTAATAAAATTATTTTCAGATATCTTCAACGCTTCAACACTATCGGGTGGCACGTGTTTTGGCAATGTGTTTTCAACTTTTTCGAGGGTTTTGCAGTGAATGGAATAATAAACGTTATCATTCCAGCTCTGGAGAAAAGATACGCCCTGTCAAGCTCCAGGTCTGGACTCATCTCCAGTAGCAACGACTTCGGTGCCTTTTTGTGTTATTTCTTGATTGGATATTTTGGGGAACAGAGGCATAAGCCAAGGATTCTGGCAACCGGTATAGTTCTGATGTCAGTTGGATGTTTGATCTTCTCCCTTCCACATTTTATTGGCGGCAAATATGAGTATACTATTTCCGGTAAGGATGATTCTCGTTGATATTCACCTGGGAAAAGTCTTTCTTATTTTAACTGTGTCATTTCCAAGGTTTTTCATATTTAGAGTATCGTAGGGTCAAGGGCGAAACATGATGTTGCAGGATTTTGGCAATATCAAACTAGAGCACAAATTTTTGTCTATACAAATTCTCTTTTCATTAAACTTGATATTTTACCTACCTTATTTGTAAATATCCACTTTCAGACGTATGTCTTGCACCCTGTCTCCTACTTGAACCAAATGTAATATCGGAATCGCTGCCCACCTTAATTGCAAACAAATTAAGCTAAAGATGGACGTTATCCTACCTAATTGTCTATATAATCGACGTCCAAGAATTATTATTCTTTTAAAGTAGAGAGATCTCTGTATGATCGACGTCCAAGTTATTGTTTTTCTTTATAAAGTAGCTATTACTCTGTGTAATCGACATACGAGAGTTATTATACTTTCAAAACTAGTTCGTACTCTGTATAATCGACGTACAAGAGTTATTATTCTTTCAAAAGAAGCTATCGTCTGCGATGAACATTTCATTCTGCTTGAGGTTTATCGTCTTTATTATTCTAGATGAAGCAATGTTTTTATGTTTTTCAATCCTGTTTGACAATTCAAGAACATATCTATAATACCATGGTTCCCGACAAACAAGAATAATCAAAATTAAAATAATTATACAATCAATATTGAATTTGTACATTTAATAGAGGGAAATAACCAAGCTGCAAACGTGAAAGGCATAAATATGTAATTGGAAACAAAATATATCCATTTTAGAAAACGAAGTTACGGAATGAAGAAAATTGTTGTAATTACCAGATTCATTAAACAACTGTGAAAATAACATGGCATTAACATAGCTATCCTGACTGATTTCAAAACAGATAAAAAAATAACATAGAATTAACCTCTCACCTAACTTACCATACTTATTTTTTTAAACAGTCACACAAAAAAACCATGAAATCAACCTCGCTTCCCAGACTGATTTAAGTTAAGTTAAGCCATCGTTAGTATATATATAACCAAGCCTCCACGATACAATGTCATATAAAATCAATGCATTTTAATGTAGTTTAAACATGTTTTATTAATAAATTTGAAAGTTGGAGATTGCAAGACGTATACTATGGAAGGTAAAGGATTAGAACGAAAATCAATGGCTTATAATGTTGTTCTCTCGTTAAAAAAATGTTTAACTTAGGGAATAAATTTTTACATACATTTGAAAAGGTACATGATAGGTTCTGCACTAGATTTCAAAACCTTGTGGAAGACTGCCTCTTTATTTTCATTAATATTGAAAATGTATTAAGCATTGGAGTAGATTGATTAGAAAGGGAGATAACCGATATCCAAGAAAATGTTATATTATGCTGAAAGAAATGGACGAGTCGGGTAAAATTCCGTGGGTTTCGAATGTTCAAGACGTACTTTTCAGATATGTATTTGGCTATAGTTGTTTCGCACAGGATGTCGGGAAAAAAGTATTTGATATAGGTACCACCAATAGACGACAATGTTAAAGCCCCTTTCATACATGCTTTATCAATACCACTGGTCACGGGAGATGAAATTCAGTTCGAACGATTCAGCATGTATTCGTACGGGCACTAAACCATCTTTGGCTTGTGTGTTTAAGATGTATCATTACATATATTCGACGGTTTCTGAACAACCGTTTGATGACAATGTTGCGGAATTTACCGATAGTGTGTTGGGCCAGTTTGACATAAGATGCCAACATTGATACTGATGTTGTGCCTCTTGTCGACGAGTATCTGCTTCAACATTGTGGTATTGATAATCCATTGTATACGTTAAAATATAATCGTGTCGAAGGCTAAATTAGCAATGCCAAGTCAAGGGCACCTGGAATCATTGTATCAGCACGTGGAAACACCCAGTCGGCGACTACACTGTCATGCGTATAACTCAGAGATTGTTTGTACAACGAAATAGTGCAATTCACCACAAATTCATCCTGGTTACATTCCTTGTCGATTATTTTGCACCAAAATTCACTCAACGAATAAGAGAAAATCTCGACTATTATTCAAGAAGTAAACACTTGCCTGTATAACAGCTCTTTTGCAAAAATGAGAACAATTGTTTCAGATACCAAGCACGGGCGGAATCAATATGGTTATATACGAAGTTTGTGCCAGGCCCCAAGAACGCACAATCGCCGGAGACAAATGTTCCCCAGGTAGATATTTTATGATTGTATGGCAGTTGTACCAGAAAAAGGTAATTGGTGATAAATGTATGTGCGTCTTGTACCCAAACCAGACCATTGCGAATCATTTGTAAATTACGATCACAATATTAATAGAAGAACTGTGACTGACCCTTAAAGCTAGCGACACGAGCAAATAATCGAAGCGTAACAACAGCTGTGAGATGAAATCACCAAGAAAACTGCTTTACTCGCGAAATATAATCGCGCGTGTCTGGCCGTATATGATATATGTAGAATCACCTTGGTGTTACTTGAATTATGACCACAGCAACATCAGTCAGATTTGCTGTCGGGACTATATTAGTAGTAATTGGTGTCAATGGTGGCCCTGGGGAAAAAATGATTCCGCTACACCTACATTCGTGAATACATGTCTATTCAGAATTTCTTGCTTGGACACTAATTAGTTTAATCATAATTGCCACGCTGTACTCAGTGATAATCGAGGTTAAACAATTAGTATTGCGGAATTTCGACATGGAGCTAGTTGAGATGGAGATGCGCAGACATGCTACAAGCCGCTAGCGACCCAGGCCTAGCATCTGATTTACGGGTAGCAAACGTCGAGCTCACTGCGGCTGTATTGAGCTGATTAAGAAACCACGTGGGAACTTCGCTTGTGAACTCACACAGGTTGCAGTCACACATTTTGAGGAAAGCACATCTTATCGACGAGAGAATACCTTGTCATAACCCATATTAGTAGTTATGTGGGACAGGATAGCGACAATGAAAATTAGCATTACAGAACCCCTTGGGAACATATAGCGACAATGGAAATTTAACATGGAGAAAAATCGTGGGAACATATAGCGACAAGGGAAATTTAACATGGAGAAAAATCGTGGGACTGTTGAGCGACAAGGGGATTTGAACATGGAGAAAAATCGTGGGAACATATAGCGACAAAGGAAATTAACATGGGATTTTTTTTTAAAATTTTAAAAAAATAAAAAAAGGGGTAGGCAATTCAAAGACTATCTCTTTTCGAGAAATATGGCTGGCCCTGAAAAGGGCCTTTGGGTTTTTTCTTCTTTTAACTTCTTAACTTCTTCCACCATCCTCTTATTTTGTCCATCATTCCTTTCTTCTTTTTCTTTTCTGTTTCCGGCAACCAGTCCGGGTGACCCATGGCTCGGAACTTCTCTTGGATTTTCATCCAGTTTGCATTTAGTTTCTCTAGTTCTTCCTTTTTCTTTCTATTTTCTTCTTCTTTTCTTTCCTTTGACCACTTTTCTTTGATCTTCTTGACCTCTTCGGTCAGCACATTCCTCATTACTTCTTCCGCTTTCTTAAGCTTGTCTAAGCCCCACTTCGCGAAACACCAATCTGTCCATTCCACAATGTCTTCTAAAAAACACCTTACACTTGTCACATAAACTATCGCTTCTTTTAACTTACCCACTTTCACATACGGTGGGTTAATTAAACCTCTGATTCTCTTCTCCTCATCCTCTATCATTTCTTTTACTATATCGATGGCTAAGTGGAGGCTGGTTACTTGTCTTGAGACGAAGTCTTTTGTCACTGCATGCCTCCATTCCTGTTCAAGCCTTTCTGCTACATTCAATCCATCCACCATCCAATACCAACTTCCCATAAGGTTGTTGTACAAAGCTGAAGCTGCTGGCATCTTCTTGTTTGCTTATTCCGTAGAATGGGCTCCAATGGCAAACACTGTTAGTTTTATACTTAAAGCGCGAACGTGAAGGAAAACATCCCCCTAAAAACATAAAATGGATCTTACCTAGATCATGACCCAACAACGCGCGTACGTGAAGGAAAACATCCCCTACTTTCTCATTTCATATAATAAAACCCTAACTTTACTCTTCACATACGCTAAGAAACCCATAATCTACTATTCACACTAACATACCTGAGCTCTTACAAACACAAACACACTAACACATACCCTCACAATTTTTAAGAAAGAGTTAGTGTTTATATACACACTACTCTACCTACACACATTGGCAAATCTATCGTTACTTCTTTTCTAGAGTATTGGGTAGCCCTGAAAAGGGCTGTTTTTTTAAACTCCAGATGCACCTATCTAATGGTTGCACCGTCCTGGCCTGGCGCCGCACACGCATCTTCTTCCCCAGTCTTCTTTCACCTTTCTTCTGGGGAGCGCAGAGGGAGGATGATTCGCTTCAACACCCCAATCCTCTGTCTCGGGAATATTGAACGACATCCTCTCTTCTCTTTTCTTTTCTTCTTCTTCCCTCTGTCTTCTCTCCTCTTCTTCCTTCTTTATTCTTGCTTCTTCTACTATAGCCTCCGCTGATAGTTCGTTTACTATCCGCCTGGCATATTCCAGGTGCATCTGGAGTTCTAACAGTTTCACTATTCTGCTAGTCATTCTTCTGGCTGTGTTGATCAATCAACAAGGGTAGCTGGACTGCCGAACGAGTTTCAATTTATAGTGAAAGCGCGGACGTGATGGAAAACATCCCCTAAAAAACATAAAATGGATCTTACCTAGATCGTGACCAAAATCAACAACAACGCGCGGACCTAAAAGAAACACTCACTCACTATTCTAAAATTTTTTATTAATCACTTCAATAGACTATCCACATACGCAAAGCAATCCAATCTAACCCCAAATATACACCTCTAACAGCCAAAAAACTAACATCATTTTAATCTACTATCCATACCAAGTTACGTGAGCTCTTACAAACACAAACACACAAACACACAAACACATACCCTCACATTTTTTATAAAAGAGTTAGTGTTTATATACACACTACTCCACCTACACACATTGGCAAATTAATAGTTATTTCTTTTCTAGAGTATTGTGTAGCCCTGAAAAGGGCTGTTTTTTGTTTTGCTATGGCATTCTTTTTTTAGTTTCTAAGAATGCGATGTCCTCTGATTATAGACTTTCTGGCAATAGGTCTGCTTCTTCGGAAAGAGAAGAAGAACTCTTTGGTGTCGATACGGCAATCGACAAAGCCTCTGTCAGGTTCAGGTTGCTGCTGCTGCTGTTGTTGTTGCTGTTGCTGCTGTTTTTGAAGTCTGTACTTCTCTGTCCATTCTTCTTTCTCCCTGTTCACTTCTTCTCTGAAGAGCTCTTCTATCAGGTCTTCAGTGATTTTTAACATTCTCACATTCTCTATTTCTTCTGGCTTCGGTATCAGACTGTGTCTGACCCTATGCAAATTCACGTAGGCTTCGTTGAGCTTAGCTAGTTTGGAGCACATCTTCGTAGGAGGATGAGTCGACAATGGATGGTTTGACTGGAAACAACCCCGGTTCTTATAGTGAAAGCGCGGACGTGAAGGAAAACATCCCCCACACGGTTTTCGATTCGCAACGTTCAGTGAGTGTCATGAGAGGGATAGTAAGAAATGAAAGAGCATCAATTCAACATTCTTATAGCTAAACAAAAGACAAAAGCATTTTTTCAAAACACAACATTTTTTATTCAAAAATCACTTAACACTAAACAACAACTCTAACATTTTTAACACTAATCCAACACTATAACATCAAACAATTTTTTTCAAATCACAAACATTTTTTTCTTCAAATACAATCTACTTTAAACAAGGCTGACAACGTTGTGAATGAAATTGTGATTTCCACTGTTGGAAATCATTAGGCCATTGATGGACACTACGTTTCCTAGCTTGAGACAAAAGATAAGCATAATGGTCACAAAACCATCGATCTACTTTCACATCGTTTCTAGCAGAAGAACGAGGATCAAAATGAGTCACTAAATGTTCTAAGGAATAGCCCAGGCTGCGATGATGCAGAAAATACACACAGTACTGTCCACACACCAAGGAATCTGTGCCTTGTAATTTCACATTATTGAATCGGGTGGTTTGAGCATTTCTTCTCATAAAGTCGATGATATCGTCTTCCAAAGGGGGCAATCCGTACGAATCGAAATATTCCACACATCCTTCTTGAGGAAAGTAGACGGCTACCCAGTGGGTTCCTGGGAGATGACTGTCGTCCGTGTTGATCACGTAAGCTTGATGGTCTTTAGGTTTGCGATGAGGGAGTTCATCTTTAGCACAGACGACAGGATTCCAAGAAGCCGTATACGAACTGTGGTTCAAAAGGTAATAAAGTTCCCAGGTATCCATTGATTTGTGTTTTTTTCTTCTTCACAGGTAATAATAAGTCGTCAATTCGATCCTGACTTTTTGCTTGAAAATGTCTGACGAATAAACGGTTATTCGTTCTGTTTCCTCACTCTGATTCAGGAGAGCTTCGATACGATGGATCTCTTGAGTGGTTAATGGTGGACAAGAATGTTCACGCAAGTCTTTATACCACTGGTGCAACACGTCTTTGTTCGAGATGAGGCTCCAAGCTTCGTCCAGATACTCGTCCAATTTTTCTTCTTGACTCAACATCAGGCATTTATCGTGTTGAATTTGACTCGGATGATCGTTTTGACATCCATAGCAATTTTTCTTGATCAATTCCGTCATTTTCTCAACCAAGTGTTTGGCAAAACAGGAGACTAAATGGGCTTCTTGTTCTGGCCATCTCGACTTCATCATGACAATTTCTTCGTCTTGGGATTCTCCTTCCACGGTCTCCTCACATTTCATGTCCAAAGTTTCTTCACTTTGTAAAGAGGGATAACAGTCTTCCATGGCTTCTAATAATCTAGAATGACTTCTCTCAAACTGTTGATTTCTATGGTATTATCGAATTCTGCATACAGGATGACGTTCACTGTCTCTGGCAGAGGATTTGCAAACTGAAGTTCCACACGAATCTGGCCGGATTTTATAGGGTGGAAATGTCCCTCGTCGCTGCCTTGGTCTGGAGTGAAATCAAACGCCCACAAAGCATAGCCTCCTGCATAATCTTCGTACGTAATACCGTGACTGGTGTTGGTTCCTAACTGACCGGTGGCTTCGTACAAGGACAAGTACGATCTCAAGTAATTCTTCTCTTTAAAGTCAGGTTCAAAAGGTCGGGTACACAAGGTCTTACCATCGCGACTGACTTCGATCTTAGACACGCCAAAGTGTTCAAAGTTGAAAGGATTTTTATCGGCAGCTCCGTTGAAGGCTGTATTCTCGACCATACCAACGATCAAACGTTTGGGTAACTGTCCTTGAAACAGATGATCTTCGATCATGGATCGTTGTCCCTTGGGAATGGTGAAGGTTTTCACTTCCACGCGTCGGATCGGATACTTAGCGGTCGTTCTGCTCAACGTCTGACTGATGTCGTTTCCCACTTTAGGTAACACTTCCACACGGCGTACGTAGAGTCTGGCTTCTAGGATTTTGGTTTTGTACTCGTCAGCATTACCCAATAAATGGAAAGCGGTACTGCTCCGATTCAGTCTCAGGCGAACATTCACTCCGTTTAGCAAATATTTCTCTTGCAACCACATGTCCAAATGCAAACGGTCCATCAGTTCTAAACTCTGTCCATCTTTGATTCTGTCTCTTCGTTCTATAAATCCCGCATTGTTTGGTGTTTTTTTTACATCAATTTCGAATGTTTCAAACTCGTCTGCTTCGTCAGCTTCCCATACCACACAGGAATTGAGATGAGTGTTCTTGGCATCTATTCCGTACGTCAAGAGATTTTCCAGGTAGGCACGATAAGGGTAAGTATCCATGCTGCTACTGACCAGTTTGTTATTCAAGTACAAGTCCACTCCACTGAACAAGGAATGCATGAAATTGTTGACGGGAGCTACTGCTTCAGTGTCTATAGGACCTCCAGTCTTATCTAGAATTTTGACTTTCAGGTACAAGTAACTGCTATTCAGATCGATGTAATCTTCGGGCTGTCCTTTGATTTCAAACTCGATGGGAGCGGAATCGGTCAATGAGGAGACGGGGTGAAATTCCACCCACTGAGATTCTTGCATGGTCATCATGGTGGGGGGCATGGCAAACAGATCCAGTTCCGTCTTGGAACAAGCGCAAGACTCTCGGTGCATCATTTTTTTGTTCTGTGTCTCAATAATCGAAAACGTCTAAGTCTCGAACGGTTCTTCTTTTCTTGGCCTTTCTCGCTTGAAGTCTGGTGAAAGGGTGTTTTCTTCTTCGTCGTCTCTTTCTGCCTTGTCCTTGCTGAATGCCTGACTCGGTAGCGTGCAGGGCATTTATAGGTGTGTCTCGTCGGCCCAAAATGTCTTTTCCCGTTTGCAGCAAGACATTTTTGCCTGCCCTCATGAAGGCTTCTTTAGGGTTTTGTTTGTCGATGATGACATTTTGGAGAAATTCTTTGCCTTGCGTCAGTGCCGCATCTTTCAAGGCGTGCAATCCTCGTGTCACCATCGGTTTCAACACTGGGGCCACCGAACGAAAGGCCGATTTTAACATGTCTCCTAAACCGTGTCCTCGCTGTCGAGCCACCCCTTGGTACACTGGATACATGACTTGCTTACGAGTCGTGAGAGAACCGTTTTCGAAAATGGAGTTTCACCGTGACTTTTCCTTTGGTGAATGGAATATTTTGTCCCAGATCTCCTTTTATAGTAATGTTGACCGTGTCCAAATACGACTTGCTGACCGGTAAATAGTGAGGATGGACAAATTCGCGGTGGACGTGGTAAGTGTTTCCACCTTCCTCGTCAACGTTCGTGGTAGAATCCACTTTGAAAGGAATGACACGCAGTAATGGCACAGAGGTGTGTCCCACCACGTTATACTCCACCACATCGGAGTACACGAACATTAAATTCATTCCTTGGTTCAGTTCTACCGGTTTTCCAAAAGCTTTGTAAAAATCCATATTACTGTTGATCTTGGGGCTCCAATTGTTTGTGACCATTGTTGAATGTCCACCCAAAATTTCAAACAAAATACCATTGAACCTGAAGGACAATGTGTCCGTATCTGGAAATTTCATCAGTAAGCGACGAGCCACTTTATGGTACTCCAGGGTGACACTTTTTTTGACTCTGATCAGGGCTTTGCCAAAGGCGAACTCGAACCTGTCCGCAATAGTGTCCACCAAATGTTGACCACTAAAATAAAACCCTGCTGGAATTTTCACGGTGTAGATACTGAAGGCTGGTTTGCTGGCTGGTCTTGTGATCCCTGAAAACCCGATGTCAGTCATGGCTTCTTGTAATTGTTGGTTCAGGATTTCCACCTCAAAAAAGTTTTGTTTTTCGGTGATGTTTTGGATTTGTGTAGGGTGAATCATTTCTACTAAAGCCACTTCCCAATGGGCTTCGTGATCTAACGCGATGGCTTGAGGTAATTTGGCCGTGTAACAGCACAACGTGTTGTGGGGAAACACCTCCATGGAACTGTCACTGGGTAAGGTTAAGTAAAATTGGTTTTGGTGACTCATAATTCCAGAGTTCTGTGGCTGTCCGAGGGAATATTAGTGGATGTCAGAGGTGTGTCTCCGCCCAAAATGGGGTTCTGATTGTGGTTGGACTGGTGACTGGCACTGGCACTGGACACAACGTTCCCGTTCGAGGAGAATTTCAGGGAGGGATTGGGAAGCAGGTAACCGATGCAACTGCTCAATAAAATGGTCCACAATTGTTTGTCTCCTTGTTGCAAACTCAAATTGGCGATGGCTGCCCCGATGACACAATACACCACGAAGATTTGGCAGAAAAAGACGATTTGCGTTTTAGGCACACGTTCTCCACACCACACCCACAAGGGTTGTTTTTGTAAATCTTGCACAGAAGAACTAGGTGAAGGAGGAGTGGTCGACGTAGCTGCGTCTGCTGTGTGAAAGGGCATGATGGTCACTTCTTTTTATAGTCGATGACTTGCGAAGCGTCGATCCAAGAATCGAAACTGGGTGGATATCCTTTCCAACGTACTTTGACTTCTTTGACACGTCGTTTGCCCACTTTACGGGTTCTGCGTTCGAGAATGCTTTCGATGTCGTACACGTCGTCTTCTTTTTTGGTGACACGTTGTAACTCGGGCAAATAAAACGTTCCTTTGAGCACTTCTCCGTTCATGTCTTCCAATTTATAGACGGCAGGATGACGGCCATGCACTCGTCCAGTGACGCGAAACAATTCGGTCGTCCAGTTAGGTAAGTAACCTTTGTCGAAAGTGCGTTTGGTTTTGCCAATGCGCACCCAATCTCCTACGGTCAACTCTCCACTTTTCTTGGGGACAGCCCTCGTCGGGGACGTACCGAACAGACGCTCGAACACCAGCACTTCGTTGTCGGGAGTCACGTCTTGCGGGGCACGTCCGATGCTTCGATGGTAAGATTGGTTGTACGCTTGCACCAGATGCGGTAAGATGTCGATGTACTTCAGAGTGTGGTGATGCGTAAAATATTTCCACATGCGTTCTTTCAAAGTGCGTTGAAAACGCTCCACGATGCTGGCTTTGGTTTCGGGATTCTCGGTGGTAAAAAAATGAATGTCACGTTTCTTTAATTCTTTTTGGAAAGCTTGGTTCAGAAATTCGGTGCCTTTGTCCGTTTGCCATCGAAGAGGGTGACGGCCGCTTTGTTTCAACACTCGTTGCAGGGCTTGCACTAACTCGCTGCTGGATTTGGAAGTCAAGGGCACGACCCAGGCAAATTTGGAAAAGACGTCGATGACACAAAACAGATATTTGTAGCCACGATTGTAGCTGGCCAAATGAGAGACATCGGCTAAATCGGCTTGCCATTGATGATCGATGCCTTCCACTTGGGTGCGACTTCTGGCAAACTTGCGTCGAATGGGTTTGTGTAAAGTGTAGGTAGCTTGTTCTTGTAACCATCGTTGCACTTGAGGTAAACGGAGACTTTTCAGTCGCGTTTTGGCAGCACGATACAATTTTTGAACTCCTGCGTAACCTGCAGGATGCGAGGGATCGTAGTAAATGCTAGCTAAGACTTTTTCCATTTTTTTGTGTGGATTGGTGTGTTAATAAGGCACCCACTCTTGGAAGAGGCTACTCTTTTTCTCTTGGGGTATTTTCTTGGATTGCAAGGCTTTGCGTGTGCGACCGGCAATAGGTGTTGAAGAGGAGGATGTCTGAGCGGGGGATATCGGTTCTTGTTTCACTTCTGTCTTCACTTTCTTTTTCTCTTGTGATGAAGAAGGGGTGGCCATCATCTTTTTAATCCATCCAATTCTGGAGGTAGGTGGTGTTGTTAACTTGCGTACTTTTTCTGGTGGAGTTTGAAACCCTTCTTCTTCTTCTTCTTTTCCTTTTTCTGTCTTGGTCACGGGTAGTGGTGGAACTGGTACTGGTACTGGTGATGGTGCTGGACTTTTCATCAAGGTCTTAAAATCTTTCAAAGTGGGTAAAGCTGTTTCGTCTAAAGCTTTCTGGTGAAAGAGTTGCAGTCGTTGCAAGAGTTGACCGTACTTTTGCGATTTTTCTGTTTCGGACAAATCTTGGCGATCCATCAAGGATTGCAATTCGTGTTGTAACTGGGACATCTCGCTCAAATGGGGATTGGGAGGTAAATGCGGGGTGCGTTGTTCTTGCCACCGATGGTATTCCATCCATCGTTTGTAAGGCACTAAAGCTAGTTTTCGTCCTTCCATGGGGTTGTCAGGGGTCGATTCTGAGATCTTGGAACTTCCGAGGCCTTTTTATCTTGCTCCCATCAGTCCTCCCAACATGGTTCCCAAGACTCCTTTCAGTATGGGGCCTAACAAGAGAGGTAAAATGCCTCCACGTTGGACCAACATCTTCTTTTTTTGACGAATGGGAATTTTCTTTTGAACCATTTGGCGAAGAACGTGACGATGTTTGCCTAAGCATTGTTTCTGGTGTTTGGACAAAGGGATCGTGCCTTTCAAAACGTTCAAACAACATTCGCACACGGTATCGATGACCTCTTTGGAGGCCGTTTGAATGAGTTTTTTTCGTAGGGGTGAAGAAGCTTTGGACAGGACAGATAACAGGTCCCCATGTTTAGCTAAACGTGGTGGCAGTCCTTTCCTTTTCTTTCCTTGGGGTTTTCTGGAGGGTGACATTTTTTGCTTGTGGTTCCGGGACATTCACCGAACAGACACTAACGTCGATGACTTAACGCACACCCTTTTATCTTTTTTTTGGGACTATCGCTTTGTCATAAAGGTGACAATGTTTTTCCCAAAATCACCAAGGAATCCTCCCCTTTGTTGACGCCTCTTTTTCTTGGAACGACTGTGTCTTTTCTTAGGGTAATGTCGATGCTTGGCTAAGCGCTTTGTCGGATGACGCGTCTGCCTTTGTCTCTTTCTTTTGTGGCTTCTTGGAGGTGACATCTTTTTTACAAGTTCACTGATACCCCGACTTGGTCACAGGCTCTTTTTATACTGGAACGCGTCGCCACTGATTGTCTTTACGTTTTATCAGTTTGAGGACAGGCATGACACGTCGTGCAGGGGTACGCAACGGACTAAATCGAGCCAGTTCTTGCTTGGACAAATCCAGTAAACTTTGTAACATGCCCGATCTTTCTTGGACTTTGATTTTGGGAGAAGGTACTTTGTGAGCAGCAGCCACTGCCGCTAAATGGGAGGGTCCTGCCACTGGGGAAATTCTTTTGGGGGTCATCAACGGAGATGTTCTTGGTGTGATCAACGTCTCCAAGTACTCTTCAGTTCTGGGTGTCATCAACGGAGAAGTGGATGAACGTGAGGATGCCGGAGACGCAGTCACTGCCGTGGCAGGTCGTGGTTTGCGAGTGTAAGGTTGCGTCCTGGCCGAAGTGCCTCTCTTGCGACTAGTTTTCTTCTGTGGACTTTTCTTTTTCTGGGGACTTTTTCTCTGTTTCTTTTTCTGGGGGCTTCTTTTCTTTTTCCGGGGTGGTGGTGTCTGGTAAGAGGAGGGTCCTGCCACTGGAGAAGTTATTCTTCTTGGGGACCTGGTCTTTTTCTTTTTCTTCTTGGGGCTTCGTTGGACTTTTGTCTTGGGGATAACTTTGGGGGCATTAGGATCCCATCTTAAGAGTGAGCGAATGATGACCCCTCCTAGAGTACCGCTCCCTCCAGGTTTCAAAATGATTTGTTTTTTGGTTTGAGTGTCGATGCGGGGATCGGCCAGTTGGACCAAAGCGACTTTGTTTCGATCGAAAAAGCGTTTGGTTTGATGAGGAATCTGAATGATTCCTTGGAGTAATTGACGTGCCGTCACCGTGAACCATCGTAAGACTTCTTTGAGACTAGCTTCTAAGACACGGGCTCGTGTTTGTGGATTTTTTTCTCGACTGATGCCATACAAGGCACGAATCAATTTGACGGGAAGATGCGACTGAAGGGACGTCATGTTCACACTGTGTGAGACAGACGAAAAAGGGTCTGAGGTTTTTATAGATTTTTTATGGGGAGTGAAATGAAGTCGAGGACGGAGACGTGTACAGGACAAGCCCTCCGTCTTGGCACCAGTGGTGAAACAAGTGGGTACGAAATCGCAAATCCTCGGGGGTCGTAGGTTTCAAATCGACGAGTAAATAGGCGTGTGGCGTTTGAGTGGCATCGTCGTACGCCTGAGTCAGCCAAGGCGTTCCTAACTGTTTGGCTAAGACTTGCACTTGCGATTTATCTCGAGGGCTTTTAAACAAGACCACGTAATGCGCATTGAGACTGATGGTGCGATGGGCTTTACTTTGTTGAAACAAATTTTGGGTGATGTAAACGACACTGGCATTACGGTGATGCCCTTTGCGCGTGAACCACAATTTAATTTCTTCTTCGTCTTCTCCTAACATGTCGTCGAAAATGACCAAATGGGTTTGACGGGAGTCAGAGACGATGCCGTCGTCTTCTTTAGGAATGCCTTCCACAAACACGATGGAATCGCCTTGACTTTCTCGCAAGAGGCTGTACGCCGATTGCCACTCTTTGTAACACCACACGATCCGTTGAGGGGGCCGATCGATCAAATGATGTTTATGTTCGATCAAACGTTTGACGAATTCGGTTTTGCCTGAACCGCTAGGTCCAGCAATGAGCATGTTAAAGGGATGGCGAAGATACAAAGCCTCCCAACTGGCACGATCTAAGTGTTCGTCGATGACTTTGACAGTAGAGGAAGAGGGAGCAGAGACAGCAGAGGTAGCCATGGTGTGAGAAATGTCACTTGTGACACGAAAACAAACAAGACAAGAGTTTATATACTTTTTCAGAACACGTTTATTGAATGTTTTTTTTCAAACATGAATACGAAAGACAAAAATACATAAAAGCCAAAGGCTTAAGTACAAGGATAAAAGGCACATGATAACGATGAACGTGGAATAAACACAAGTGTCTGTACAACAATCACATCTTTTGGGTAATGTTCTAACCAGTTCAACAGGGGGTAAGGTCACACAAGTGTCCTCCCGAAAGGGTCTTTCAGGTCTGTCCACGACAGTCCTGTCCTGGGTGACGGGTTCTTCTGGCACCGTCACTAACACGGGTTGAAAAGTAACTTTTTTCCTTGAACAACTCTCGTGCATACTGGGCCACTTCTTGGGTCCAAGCCTCAAAATCCCATTCTTTCCAGGCACGGACATCTGTCCAATGGGGATGTAAGTCACAAGCTACACACACATCGTCATACACGTCTTGGGTAGCTAAAAGTTGACGAATCTTTTTTTCCCGTAGAGGTCGAGAAGTATCCAGATGAAAACGCAAGGCTTTGAGCAAAAGGAGTTTTTCGTGACCATTTAAGGCCATGGAGGTGGTAAGTACTGATCGTAAAGAGTCCACAAAGAATCGGCTGGTAAACGAAATCCCAAAAAACAAGTCACTAAGACACACACCACTTGTCGTCCCAAATTGAATGGATACAGTTCTTGTAATAATCGATGGTAATGATCCACGGTTTGAATATGGTCATTGAGTTCCTTCCACGGAATCTGTTGGATGACATGTGACATAAGTCGTGGCATGACAGCCTGTTTTTATAGTCTCTTTGTTTCGGAAACAATACACGTACTTTCTAGCCAGAGATCTTCGTTCTCCAGTAGGGAATCTAAATCTTGCATACTGTAACCGAAACTTCAGAGTTCGTTTAGAAGTTTCCTCTTCCTCTAAGTAGATTCCACGTAAAATATGTTGATAATCCTTTAACTTGTCTTCCTCAATGTATTGCTGTAGGTGAATCTCGAAGTAACCAAAATAATGAACATTTCGATCATTCACTAACTCAAAGTGTTGAACAAGGTCTGACCACTGAAACAATTTCTGACGAATCAGTTCTCTTATACCATTCAGGTACCAGTGGTTAAAGATCTGGTGACGTAACGGATGCAATTGTTCTTTACGTTTCACTTGTATTTTCACCAGCTCTCGGTAAATGCGTTCTCTCAACTCCACAGGCAAAGCACGAATGTTCTCTTGCAAAGTATCCATGAATAGGTCATACTAAATCCTCTTTGGTCTGACACAAGAAATGTACTCTTTGCACAAACATGGTTTCACTTCAGTGTCGAATTTAAATCGTTGAGTCACTAATCTACACATGACAATTCGTTCAGAAGTTTCCTCTTTCACTAAGTTGACATTGTGTTCAAGATGTTGGTAATTCGTTAACTCTTCCTCTGGAATTCGATGCAGTACGTTTACAATGATGTAGGTAGAATCGTCCATACCAAACCAATCCTTTTTAAAACTAGAGGATCGTTGATCAATGTCTGTCCGATGGAACACTTTCAATTGAATCAGTCCTTGTATAGCCTTCAGGTACCAGTGGTTCAAACACCGGTGACGTAACGGATGCAATTGTTCTTTACGTTTCACTTGTATTTTGACCAGCTCTCGGTAAATGCGTTCTCTCAACTCCACAGGCAAAGCACGAATGTTCTCTTGTAAAGTATCCATGAACAGATGATTATGGTAAGAAGTTACTTCAATGTCTCGGTCCCACTAAGGGTAAGTAATGACAATTCGGTGACCATCGAGCATGTTCTACGTAGGCCGAATCTTGCGGTTCCCAGTGGTGAAGTGTCACATCGCAACTGAAGCACCTGACTTTATCTCCTTCGCCCAAGTAGAAAAATCCGGCTCTGGCTAATTCTTCGGGGGTCGGTCCTCCCAGATACTTTGGCCATTTTCCTTTGAACGATTGAAGACGATTTTCAAAGTCGCAGTATTCCGACAAACGCACAGGAAACGAATATTCGTTTTTCACAGGTTCGTTTCGATGAGGGTTGAGTGACATGGGTAGGAGTTTGCTCAAGGCTGGATGACATCCGTAGGGGGGTAGACGTGAAGGTGAACATTCCCCTTTAAAACGAAACCCAGTAAAATGTCCAAGAGGACGAGCGGCATCACTTTCGCATCCGACAGGTTTGACACGCACAGCATCACTTTCCATGATAGGGGTAGGGGCACTAAAGTTCCCATGATGCTTTACGGCATCGCTCAGGTCACAAGGTACAGCATCGTATCCATCGCAAGGCTCACAATCGCACTCGTCTGCAAACTCCGTTACGCAATTACAATGGTAACCACATGGACAATCGCAGTCTCCTTCCGGACATTTTCCGTCGCAATGCCTGGGTCTTATCCATCCAGTATTAGTCACACTAGAGGAAGATACAACTTTTTTACAATCCCCAAACTGGAACGATGTCTCTTTCAAAGTATTCATCTTGTTTGCTCGGTCTTGGTAGTCCCAATGAACTATCGATCTTGCCTAGGGTTCCTTTTTATATACAGACCAATACCGATGTGACCGTACGGTAAGGTGAAATGATTGGGAAGTCGAACTCGCTTCTGGTACACGATTTGATAAACTTTTTCCAAAGGTCGACTGACGATGTGGTGAGTGGGTAAACGTACAATCTTGTTCGGTTGATAGGTGGTCACTTTAAAGTTTCCATCCTCTCCCGATTGCAAGGCTTCTTTCAATACCCCAAAGTTGACCACTCGACTGGTACGATAATTCAGAGTCAGTCCTTTCACTTTGCACGTCGTGTGCACTTCTCCTTGTTTGTCCCGGTATTCGTAGCCGTAATTTTTGGGACCGCCACTGACGAAACTTAGAATCTTGTCGTCGGGATGCTCGTCTGTCCAGGCTCCTAAACGGTCTCCTTCGATGTCAGGGTGCTGTTGAATCGGGTGATGGATGTAAATGCAACTGTCCGTGTCAAAGTACAGGACGCGTTCTTCTAACAGTTCTAAAGCTTCGTACAATTTTAAGCGAGCATGGGCTGTCACGTAAGCCGCAATGATGACATTTCCAAAAGGGTCGTCTTGTACAAAGTCCAGATCTTCTTCGTAATTGACCAAGATCAAATCCTCTCGAACGACGTCCACGTGTTTCATGTATTTGGTTTTGTCGTGAATCATCTGAAAGTAGCGGGAAGGTTCTGTCAAATATTCCGTCTTGGGTAAACACGGGCGTTGTGCCATTTTACCCCACAAGCAATTTAACATCACTTTGGCAAACGATCGCCTGCCTTCGTTTTTCTCGATGTGGTCTAAAGTGATGCCTTCTTGTTCGTAGTATTTCTCTTTGAATTGTATTTGGTCTTCGGGAGTGTGACACCAGGAAGGATAGCCGCTGGCTTCTTGCTTCAGTTTCAAAAAGGCATCCACGTAGTCTGCGAAAATGCCTTTCTGAGTGGGGTCACCCTTGTGGTATTGTTGTGTCTTGGGAAAGTGGCAAATTTCGTACACTTCTAACAGTTGGTATCCCATGTCCAAAGCTTTGAACAATTCTACGCTGACCCAGGTTCCCGTCAAGGCCCGTTCTTCCTGGCTGTGATGACAAGGCTGGTCTTGGTTGCACGTTTCGGCACAAGTACGGCACAAGGGAAACATCAGTTTGCCTTGACAATGGTGAGGTAAGACGGGATGGTATAGGTTCGTGGGAGGCAAAACTTTACACTTGATCAAGCCTTCGTATTGTCGAATGTTGACCAGGTCGATGTGTTCCGTCAACAATTGCGGGTGCCCTACGGGAAAGCGACAATATTTGCACACGTAGGGATACAGCGAACACACGTCCAAGTATTTGATTTCTTCTCCTTTCTCTTCGTCGGCTTGGTACAGCAAACAGGTGGCATTGGTCCTTCCTCCGTACAAACTATCCCTCGGGTTCAGCGAGTCCATGAACTGGTAACTTTCCACGAGGCGTTTAAACTCGGGATCGGTTTTCATACGGTGATCGTACTCGTGTTCCCACATTTCCACCACTTGGTATCCTTGCTGTTCTAACTTTAGACGTCGCTGACAAGTGTCCTGGTACAAGTCTTCCATGGTTCGTTGCAAAAACTGATTTTTAGTGCCACGGTCAGGGTAACAAACAGGACATCCGTGAAATAAGCAACCGTTAAACTCGTACACGATCTTGGGGTTTTCTAAGTCCCAGCCATCGACCGAATACGTTCCGATGGTCTTTTCGCCCCCTCCGTTGCGGGCATGCTGAATCCACTTGTCTTCCTTGTCGCACAAGTAATGTAACCAACGTAGGGCTTTGACCGAGTATTGACGTTTGACAAAGTGGGTCGTTTGAGGGCTGATGACAGCCACGGTGTTTTCAGGCATGAATCGTTGTCGATACACTAGGGAACACGCTTTGGCAATGGTGCAAGCTTCTTTCAAAGGATCCACCCCTCCGTGTTCCATGAACAGTTCTCGAAATTTTCCACAGCAACGCCGTAAAATGTCCACGTCGGAACGACAATACTTTAGCATTTCTTCCTGAAAGTCGAAAGGGTCCGAGGCGTGAGCCTGGTACCAAGCGTAGAAAGCTTCTCGTTGTTCGGTACGCATGTTGTCGGGGTCGTAATAGTGAGCCTCAGGTAAATGGGGTAGAACGGCGTGTTGATTGGCTTCCGTATTGAAAAAGTGTGGAAAGTACCCTTTAGCCATTTCTGTCATTCCAAACGTTTTAGGCATTCGGCTCAAAGGCATGGCCAAATAGCTCATCGAATCTTTAAACTGCACTTGTCCCACTTGCATGAAAATGATTTTGGCTCCGTTCAAAGTGACTTTAGGACGTTCGGTGCCATGTTCCGTATAGTACCTCAAAAGAAACTGTCCATCGTATCCGGAGAAATTGTGAGCCATCACTGTGGCATGACGATGACAATCTCGGTAACGTTCGATGTCCTCTTGGCTCCACGTCTTGTCGACGGGGTCTAAGACCCATTTGGCAAAATCGTCTAGCGTCTTTGGTCCTCGAAAGATTTTTTCACGCCCTCCAGGAATTTTGCTGCAGTGAGGGCAATAACTGAAGATAGGTTCTTGAATACACTTCTCGCACGCTCGATGAGCCACGCAGAAATTAGGAATGTGAATGCCAGTCTCTTGCATGCATTCGAAATCGAAAAAGATGAAACTGCCTTTCTTATTATTCTTGTGACCGTCCTCTTTCTCTGGTGGGGGTTGGTATTTTTGCACGTAACATTGGTGTTCCAAGTCCACGATGTGGTGACAAATGTGACATTTTTTCTTTCCTGAACACACGTGTGCCTTGGCATTGTTGGTAAGTATGCCTTGTCCACACGTAGAGCACAATCTCAGGAGTTGACAAGCACATTTCTTCTGTGAACCTCGTGTTTTCAAATGTTGTTGGTAACAGGTAGGGCTGACAAACGTGCGCAGACAAGTTGAACAAGGCACTGGTTCTTCGCTCAGACAGGGTGGAGAGGCCAAACATCCTGGGCATTTCGATCCACAATGCTTGTGTTGCTCTCGATTGTTATAACCATAATCACATTTCTCACAATAATAACCGTATCCTAGGAATCCAGTGATACTGGTAATGGTATCGAAATGGTCATCGTGATGATAAACGTGAATGTATTTTCCGTCCTTAAAATCTTGCCCTCGAAACAACAAAGACCCGCGCACTTCTTGAGGGTGCACTTTCAAGGTGTATCGTGGAGCTAGGGCATCTTGCAATTTTTGCATCTCAGGTATGCCACAGGGTGTGTCTTTGGACATGCCAGCTTGTCGTAACAGGAGTTCTGCTTCACTTCGTTGTTTGGCTCGATCGGATCGTTGAATAGTTTTCCAGGTTCTTTTCCATTCTACCGTGTCGTTCTTGTTGACATAGGTTCGTCCCACCACGATGGCACGGGCTAAACACATCTGGTCATGAGGATTGTGAATTTGGACAAGGCTACGCTTAATGCTGCGAAGGTCATTCACCAATAACATCTTTTTGCGTCCGGTTCCTTGAGGAGGAGAGACGTGGGTCATGTCCAATGTGGCTTTTCCATCGGTGATGTCAAACTGGTCATTAGATTGTTGCACGTGTTGAATCTTGTCCATGACTTTGGAAGCGGTCAATTCTGCAGGGGTGCTAAACTCGATCCAAACAGGGGATTTCAAACCGTCGTGTTGTATGGAAAGTCTCAAGCGATCGTCTTCTTTGGGTTGACATTGTCGCTTGAGTGCAGTGAGCAGAGAATCCCACACTCCGGTGATGAACCCTTCTGCTTTCTCTAACGGTACTTCGGACTTGAAATCTTTAAACTTCACCGTGTATTTGTAAGCCGTGGTTCTAAATTTTCTAGAGGAGCGCTTTTCCGTCTCTCGAATGGAATAGTATTTTTCAGGGTTGACTAAGGGTGGTGAACTTGGTTTAGAGGGTTCTGATTCTGGTTCACTCATGTCCTCTTCAAAATCACTGGCATGAATTTGTGCCAAGATTTCAGCCCTGGTACGAGGCGATAGATCACGTTTCTGCCTCTTACTTTCTTTTTCTTCTTTCTTCTCGAATGAATGGGATCGTTTCATCTTGAAAGCAAAAAGTCAAATGACTCAAGTTGAAACACCATGAGCTACTTTATAGTCATAGCAGACCAGCGTATATAAAAGGGTGTGTGTCTTGTCCTTTCACTATTCATTTCACTCTCAAGCCGAGCACAACGATGGAAGAGACTAACCAGATGGAACGTTTCGTCAGAGCTTTGCGAGGGGTCATTAGAAAATTCTCTTCAGACCAGCCTACGGACTACTCTCCTTCCTTTCGAGATAAAAGTCAAGATACTTGCTATATCTGTCAGAAGAAAGGGCATTGGTCTTCAGAGTGTCCAGACCGTCAAAAAACAGGAGCTAAAAAAGACAAAAGTCAAGATACCTGTTATTATTGTAAAGAAAAAGGACATTGGTCTCCAGATTGCCCAAAAAAGAAACAAGAGGAGTCAGAAGAAAAGAAGGATTCTTCAGAAGAAGAGAGGGATTCTTCAGAGGAAGAAAGCAGACAGGTGAAGAAAAAGAAACAGGAGAAGAAAAGAAGAAGGGAAGAAAGTGAGGAGGAAGAAGAGGAAAAGAGTGTGACGGTGAAGAAATTCAAAAAACCGAGAGACTAAACAAGGAGAAAGAAGAAGTCAATGAACTTTTTATTAAAGTGTTGTGTTGTGAATTGTGAATTGGATTGTAAAAAATGGAGAAAAGAATAAATGAATGATATAAGGTAAGAGTCTTTGAGTTATGATTTTAAAATAAGAAGCTACACTCACGCACTCATACACAGACACGTACTATAAGGGTAAAATGGGTGGGTTATTTTTTTTTGAGTTATTGGCAAATTGAAATTGTATTTCTTTTCGAGATATGTGGGTGGCCCTGAAAAGGGCCTTTTTTACGATGTAGGGGTGAGTTTAAGCAATCAACTTTAACTGTCTTATGCCTTTGCCACGGCCAAGGCCTACTTCTGGACTGCGTAATGTTGATGATGATGATAATGATTGGGTTGAAATCACTAAGGGTGGTACGGTAGGCTTAGTCACAGGGTTGACGTGTTTAGCTCGGGAAGGTCGTATTCTCTTCGGTCGTGATAAAGAAGTCTGATACATTTGTTTCAGACTTCTTAACTCCGCTAAAATATCCAACAGTACCGTGACCGTTTGATTTTCACCCTCTTGTTTCTTTGCTGCTACTTCTTCTTGCTGTTGTTTTTTTCTTACCTCTTCTTCTTGTTGCTGTTGCTGTAAGAGAAAAGCCTGTTCCGCTTCCTTTTGTCGTTGCATAAATTTCTCCAATTCTTCTTTCTGTCTCTGTCTAAAATTCTCCACTTGCGGTAATGAAGAAGGTAACGAAGGTTCCGGAACAAATTCTTGCGAGGAGAGAAAATCGACAAAATCCCAATTCACCTCTTCTGAAAGTAAGTCCGGGTTCCCTTGGGCGGTCTCCGCTGCTGGTGCACCCCATTGGATCGTTTTCTGAGTTTCCGTCATGTTGAATCACTGTCGCATAGATTGACTGCACACAAGCGCTAACAGATCTATATTGACTACGTGACGTCACAGACTGCTCTCTTCGGATTGGATGCGGGCTGACTGAATTCTGTAACGCGTGTTCGGATTGGTGAATGAACTCAATCCGTTTCAATCCTACCTGTCCCTATAAATAAGCGCAGTTCAGTGCATTGATTCACCTATTGTAGGAGCCTCAACATGTGGACCGACGTTGAATCTTCAACCCTTGTGTCAACAATGATGTTCAGGACGGACATACTCATGTATGTCCGATCCAAGTGGACCGTTGTCCACAGGACCAGCAGCAGCCTGTGGATAAGAAGAGTCTATATAGAGAGACAAGGTTGCCTCAAGAGGACTCTGATGTATGGCCCTGCTGTAAGACGAAGTTTGAGGACAAGAAGATGTCGCAAATGCCCTTTATGTTAAGGGCATATTAACATAAACCAAAGGCCCTTTTCAGGGCCAGCCATATTTCTCGAAAAGAGATAGTCTTTGAATTGCCTACCCCTTTTTTTATTTTTTTAAAATTTAAAAAAAAAATCCCATGTTAATTTCCTTTGTCGCTATATGTTCCCACGATTTTTCTCCATGTTCAAATCCCCTTGTCGCTCAACAGTCCCACGATTTTTCTCCATGTTAAATTTCCCTTGTCGCTATATGTTCCCACGATTTTTCTCCATGTTAAATTTCCATTGTCGCTATATGTTCCCAAGGGGTTCTGTAATGCTAATTTTCATTGTCGCTATCCTGTCCCACATAACTACTCATATTGATCTTCATTAATTATCTTCCTTTCAGTTGATTATGTTGTCAGCCTGTTATTCAAGATGCCGGTGAGTTTCTTTTTTAACACACCAATGAATAAAAAGCCTCGATAATTCTTGGAATAATCCCGTTTTTGTATATTCGCAAAAAACAAACGGTCTCCCCCTGCATATATTAAACATTTGATATTGAAATACAGTATTAAACAAATGGATTAATTTTGTTGAATAATTTCTGCCACATTGTGCTTTAAAATCTCAATCAACATACCACCTGGATTCCAGTTTTCCAGATCTAATGGTTTGCATACTAATAAGTTCTTCATCCTTAATATTCCCCTCATAGATATTATCAGCATAATCGCCATCGGGAAGTGAGTCCACATGAACCTGAATATAATTGTCTTTGTGTAGAAGTCTATTAAAGTGATCGTACCACTCTTAAAATAAAATACACTACTGACTGAAGGAAGAAGTGAGTTGAAGAAAAGTACTGTTCGATGCTGTATTGATTGCACATAATGTAAGTTATTGCGAGTAATATCACTAACAGCTGGTGGAATCAGAGATATGAGAGATGACATGGGTTTGAACCAGTTCTCTTTTATACAGAAGTGTCTGAATTTGCACCATCGCTGCTACGTAAGCGCCTCTGCTACCTGGTAATTTATTATCCAGTTTTGGATATTATCCATTCACCGACCAGCAATGCGGTTACTTGCATATGTTAAGAGTCTTACATAGCACTTCCGAACACCTGAAAACATTATTTTGTTTTCGTTGTAAGGACTTGCCATTGCCGCTCTAATATATCTTATTTCCAGTTTGAAATAAGACTCAGTAAAATTCTTCATAAAATTGTGCAAAAGATAAAGTTGTCAATGCTCAAAGGTTCATTTCCGTTGTGAGATCTTAAATTTAGAAGTATGTAGCTATAGCACGTTGTCAAGCGGTTTAGGTACTTAAATCTCGCCTGTAGTCCGCAATCCCACGATGCTTTAATAGTTTGGACTAAAAAGGGAACTAATGACGTTTTGTGTCAGTTTGTGCTTTCGTCGTCTGAATTAAAGACTTTACCAAACTGTTCACGGTGTAAAGCTTTAACAGATACTTATTGTGATGCACAGTCACGACCCTGGTTGCCTTGATTAGTATTTTTAGTTCAATTTTCTCAGGTAATTTACAGTTCTCCCAAACCACATTACCATATTCCCGAATAGGTTACATAAAAGACGAGTGTATAATTTATAACAGTTTTCTGTCAAGCTGAAATATAAGTATGAACATTAAAGTTATTCTTTAACAGTCCTTATCGTTTGTATACTTTCATTATTTGTGTCATAAGCAGTGATTTGAGAGAAAAACACTAACATGTTTGCACGAGTCATCTGTCGCAACGTTCTGATTGAATATATATATATATATATATATATATATATATATATATATATATATATATATATATGGATGGAATAGTCTTGTTCATTTTCTTAGAATTGTCAGGGATTTGGTGTTTAAACAATTAGAGAGAGAGACGTGTATCATCTGCAGAGAAACTTATTTTGGATTGTAAATGTTGTACGATATCATTTATCTATAAACGAAAATTAAAGGACCTAAATCGGAACTTTGGGGTACACCATCTCTAATACACCTCTTCTCTGCAAAATACATAAAGAAGTATTAATCGTTCTTTTCCGTTTTTGAAAACACGTAGAAAACCATTTTACTAGGCCACATGTAAAGTCAGTAGGTTTCAAGTATGAACGAGTCCTTATCAACACACGTGATCAAAACTCTACTCATATCGCGCAAGAACAATTCTAAATTTCTTACCGGAATCTACTGTTCGGCAAAGCATATAACAGAAATACGTTAAATGTTTGGTTGTAGAATCACCCGGAATGAAAGCTGACTGGAATGGTGTAAAAATGTTATTTTCACATTCCCCTTAAACGATATATCTGGATCCGTAGATGTCTCGAATCAAGTAAACATTCTCTTTCTATTTGCAGACATCTCAAATGCGTCTGACAACCTATGCAACAAACATAATCAACTCAACGCATCAGAAAGTGAACATAACGTTGTGGATTATCAGAATTCAAACGCTGTCATGTATGGATTGTTTGTGATTGGTCAAACACTTATTGGAGTCGGGGCTTCACCTATGTTCACCCTCGGATTAACTTACATAGACGAAAACTGCAAGCCGAAGCTGACGTCATTCTATATCAGTAAGTGGAATTAGCACGTGCTGTGCTTGCTATTAATTCTTTTTAAAAAAAATGCAAATCATTTATTTAAGTTTGATTTATTATTCTTTTCATCACTGACCTATAACCAAAGATATTTAAATATTATTATCGTAGATGATCGTATAGTATTACAAACTGCTAAGAAGCGTTAATTTAAATATAATTAAATGTAAAAATTAGATACATGATCAAAATGCAAGATCGTCTATTAGCAAGAGAAGAAGAAATTCATACAGGACATTTGCTGTCGATATTTAAAGGTCTCCATTTCCGTTTGAATCGGAACGTAAAATTAAAAGACCTGGTTTTAAAATAACGGAATGGCTGTTACAGGTTGGACGTTCTGTTTTGCTGCAATTGGCGTCGCTGTTGGATACGTCGTAGGTGGACAGACACTAGGCCTTTTTGTTGACGTTAACAGAATTGACCCATCCAGGTAAATAGTTTTTGAAACAAAGCGATGACTATTAGAAAGTTTTATAGTAAGTGTTTGATGCTATGCACTCTAGTCTAGATAAACAACCCTTGCATATAGAATGTATGGTAGTGAGAGAAAGCATGTCATTTTTGTGTTTGACAAAAAGTATCCTATCATCTTCAAAGGGACGCTAGAAATGAAAACTTAACGTATTAAAATGAGGATTTCTGTCGGAAGGTGTGTGTGTGTGTGTGTGTGAGAGAGAGAGAGAGAGAGAGAGAGAGACAGAGACAGAGAGAAGAAAAGAAGGAGAGAGATATATATTATAATACACGGTTTTACCGGAGCACGTGGAAGGATACATTTAGAGCCCGAAGGTTTATGGTTCTTTTCAAATTCTCCAGCAAATCTTTGTACTCGTCAAGTAGTGTACTATCGCTTATTATTCCATGATAAATTACTAAGTGTCATAAACTTTATAGCATATACCCAGAAAATGAGATTTAGACATGAAACAAATAAGAAAAATGAACTCGGGCAGCTGACATAAAAACACATAACTTTGAGAGAGCCTATAATAACGTGTTTGTGTGTGCATGTGTGTAAAAGTTATTTTTTGCAGAGCCAGTAGTATATAACCATATCGGTCTAGAGTACCATGTAAAATAATAATGGAATTGATATTATGTTGAATAAGACTAACATTTCTTTACTGATAAGATTCTGATTCTTAATTAGTTAAGCAAATTCGGCAAATTAAAACATGCTTGCCGTAGTTTTGTCTATACCAAAATGCTTACTTGGTAGTTTTCAATATTGACTTACAGCTGTATTAGATTTTCTTTCAAGTAATGTTAAGGAAATAAGAATTTTAGAATCAGTGAACATTTCAATATTTCTATAACTTTTGATGTTAAATTAGTCCGACCTTTTCAGTGTCCCTTTAACTTCTATGGATCCCCAGTGGGTTGGAGCTTGGTGGATTGGTACAACCATTTCTATCGGAGCTTTTCTAATCGTAGCCTTTCCAATCCTTGGTTACCCGAAAAGGCTTCCAGGTACAACATTTCAGCCTGCTTAGTCACAATCAATTCACAGAGATAGATCTTCAGACAAATTTCAGTTGAGGTAGTTTGTAAATTAAATTTTCTTTTCTATCGATGGACACTAAAACTTCTCTTTCACTCAAATGAAATAAGTTGTTTAAAATTACTTTACAGAGTGAGAGAATTTTCCGAATTTAGTACAATAAAGCTTTTTAATTAATTCCTGTATTTTTTGACCAGCACCTAACAATTAAATTGTGAGTATATTATTTAAATTCAAGATTTAGTTACAGTAGAACGTCGATTATCAAACTCGTCGGATGATATACAAATCGTTCGGATGAACGACAATTCGGATAATAGAATTTATTCGCCTCTCTTGTTTATCGCAAGATGGCGCGAGTGTGCTATGAAATTTCTAGAATGGCTCTCATTGCTCATTACTAAATATGTTGAAACAGGGAACCAAAAGGTTGAACTAGACACACGCTCCGTCTGGACATGCACTGTGTAGGGGAGTTCCTTTATGTATTCGTGCATGTTATAAATGTCTGAGGGACATGGTGTTGGTTCACATAAAATGAAAATTCCAACAATCGGTATTATTATAATTTAAGGCATATTGTTCACATTTTCTTTTTGTCGGGAAAAATGGAAGGCCAGTATTACCTCAGTCTAACTCCCTATGATTAATGTGAATTGCCAAGTTTGCCAGAAGCTGCAATGATGCATTTTTTTTGTATTTTTATATACCCTTCTTATAGTCTATTTTGACGAATATTTAGTTGCTTTTAGAAAGCATATTGAAAAATGACGACCCCTGTGAGTTTCACTTCAAATTTCAGTTACTGGTATTTTTCACCTCGAGCACTAATAACAAGTTTTAATTTTGAAAAACTTAACATAAGTTATCTGGTAATTGAATTTTCGAACAGAAACTAAAACTGATCCACCAGATTATGTTTCTTAAGGATATCATCAGCTCCAGCAGATGCGTCGGTCAGAGGCACACACGGGTACCGATAACGAGTTGGTGGCACAAGCCGGTTTTGGAAAATCCATCAAAGACTTTCCTATGGCTCTGCTATTGTTGGTATGCTTGAATCATATATTAATTCAAATTATTTACAAATTACAGAGATAATTTCAGATATTACCAATCCGATATGTATTAATGTTTCCTTTTTGTCTCTGTTAACCTTGTTTCCTGACATATTGTCAGAGTCGTGACTATTTATAGGTACTGTAACATTTGTTCAGTGCAGACGTTTTTAGCGATTTATTTAGCATTGCAGTTCAGATTCTAATAATTAATCAATTTTAGTTCATTCAAGCAACAAATAGTGGAGAAAATGCGATCTAATTTAGTAAAATAGTTCATAAACAACAAATAGTGGAGAAAATGCGATCTAAGTTGGTAAAATAGTGTCTCCCAACCATCTGCTTTGCAAAAAGTCCATAAATAGATTTAAATTAAACTAATAAATACTTGACACGAAGTGGTTCAAAGTTGATTTTATTTCTAACCAAATCGAACACATCGGTCAAAACATATTGCATATCTGTAACTCACTTTTTAAGGCGCATGATATCTGCGTGTTCAGTTTTATGACATGGGTACCGCAGATGATTGCTAAACAAATCATGTTTCTTTGAAAAACCAGCCCCTAACATTATGTACTTTTCAGAGTCAAAATATTCTCAAGAAAAGAAATGCTAAATAATATAATTAAATCTTATAATTAAATCTTGCAATTATGGCCCTAAAAGACTCTTTTTCTTGTTTCATCACTAGATCTTACTGATGTGAACGTGTTCAGGTTGCCGACACAATTCATTAAAACCATTCAACTTAAACTAATGTTGTTTTCCATGTGATACTATCTCATATACAACTGTGGATTTTCATATCGCTTTCCAGTTGCGGAATCTCCCGTTTCTGCTAGTTTCTCTCGCATGCTCGGCGGAGGCTCTCATCGTCGAAGGGTACGCCACATTCGGGGTAAAAATTCTCCACCAGAGATTTAACTTGGACCTTCCTACAGCTGGGGGCATTTTTGGTAGCACATAATTATATTTGATTTACTTTTAAATACAAATATTTTTGTTTAACGCAAAATTGGCCTTAGTGACGGAAAAGTCATTGAATCAACAAATCTTTCTTGCAGCTAAGTTTGCTTTAACAAACCTAATATCAACAATGAGTTTTGCCTTCAAACTGTTAACTTGAAAACAGCATAATAATTTCAATCAATAAGAAACAACTACTTGCCAATGTATACTACTGAAGAGATATATAAATTTGGAGAGTCATGACGTCATCTTAGTAGTAATGTCATTATATATATATATATATATATATATATATATATATATATATATATATATATATATATATATATATTATAAGAAGAAGAAGAAGAGTCATACTCCGCCATAATTTAAGAAGGGGAAATGTATTGATTTGATTATGTAATTTATTGCTCATACAATCGTACAAATTGAAAGGATTTCAAATACACATAATGTATAGTTTCCTTTGTTCAGGGATCGTGACAATCATTGGTTCTGGTGGTGGAATGCTTCTAGGTGGCTATCTGGTGAAGCGGTTCCAACTGAAGTGTCTCGGTATACTGCGGCTGTGCAGCGGTTTTATGCTCGTCTCACTGCTACTGTCTCCGACCTTTCTGATATACTGTCCTTCCCCGTCTATTCCTGGAATTTCTGCATTTTATCCTGGACAGTAAGTTATCTACTGTAAAGATAATAAATTGTTTTAATTTATAGTGGATTGAATGGAGGCTGTTAGGGTGGTTTTATACCAAGTTATTCATGAATTTAAGTATTGTTCTATTTCATTGCTTTCAAAGATATATTGCCTGAAAGATTGTCACATTCATGTATATTTACTAATGTTAGAATATTATTCCTTCAGGGCTTTCATGTCCTGTCGGTTTTTTTAGGAAGTTTTCTTTTTTTATATTTTTACTCGTATTCTAAAGAGTTATGCATGGTACATAATTGCATGTATTTAGAAGAAATCTAACGGGAGTTAGGTACACATGGATGGAGAATCACAATGCCCATAAACAGTCATATTCTGGATCGTAATATAAAGAGGCAATTATCACACAATGCAATCTCCAATGAAAACTCTCTTCATGCATATAAATTTCTATATAATGTTTTTTTTTTTTTTTTTTTTTTTTTTTTTTTTGCTCGTTAAAACTTGTTAAATTTATGAAGAGACAGTTACGAAGGATTATCGTCCAGCTGCAACGAGGAATGCTTCTGTACCACGGCTGGTTTTGAACCAGTGTGTGCTGGCTTGGAAGAGATGATGTTCTTCAACCCATGCTTCGCTGGTTGTAGTCAGGTGATACAGGCGAATGGAAGTAAGGTAATTTAAATTCATCTGTCATATCTGGCTATTAATTCTAGGTGCAAAAATGGATTTTAAACGGGGTAATTTTTCATAACTTTGATTGACAAGGAAGAAAGTATGCCATGAAATATACTTATTAGACTAAAATTTCCCGTTTGATATTGACACAATGTATTTATTATTTATATATTCTGTTTTTGAATTTTGTCCTTAGCTCTGCGAGAATAATGTTTGGACGGTTGTTTACCACATGCTCGCACTTTCAAGCATTACTTAGTGCATAATGTTTCTCAATTCTATTGACATCATTCAACATGAAAACTTTAAATTTTAGGCTAAAACTTGGATATTTCCTGTAATAGTTGCTCAGATCAGATACAAAGGATACATAAACGTTGAAAAGCACACTGACGTGCTGCTCTTTGCTGCGGTTTCGGTTATACATATACGAGGTTAACATTAGCTGATGTTATTCACGAGATGATGAGGGCAGAAATAACTTGTGTGTTTAAATGTTTCGCAGATACGTGCAGAAGGTCCAAATGTTTGGCTTGAGTTTTGAGTTGTTGAGATTTTCGAGGAGCAATATTAGCTGAAATTTCACGCTAAGACCTGGGAAGTCATTTGAGTGATACTGCGTATTTAAGCAATTTATGTTCGAGTTATCGAAGTAAAATTATAGTATTTTTACTCCAGATTTTCAAGAATTGCACATGTTACAATGAAACATATACCAACAGAACAATTCCTGACTTGATGGGCGGGACGTGCACAAACACATGTGATTGGATGTACGTGTACTGTGTACTAATGTTTCTTATGATGATTGTGACCTTCGCCACAATGTCACCAGCGACAACAGCTACCTTCAGGCAAGCACACATTAGAGCTGATACCTTGACTGAGTGATGTCTTGGTTGCGATTTCTTTGCAACTATAAATGATATTAATTACTTTTGAAATTCTAGGCATCATATACAATATTTTTGACAAGTTACGTTTTCTATGGAGTACCTGAACTTGCGCTATTTTTTAAAACTCCAACATTTCCTCCAATGGCCTATTTCTTTCTTAAAAATAGGAAAATTGTTTTCTATTTCTATCCAAAGAGAAATACAAAGCATGCACACTTTATTTTGGAGTTCATTCGAAAGACAATGACTAATTAATATATGGTTCGTTAATTAAATAAAGCGTTTTCATAAATTAAATATGGCATGCATTTCATTGTTAGTCATATATTTCATTACTCGCCTATATATCTATATCTATATATATATATATATATATATATATATATATATATATATATATATATATATATAGAGAGAGAGAGAGAGAGAGAGAGAGAGAGAGAGAGAGAGATTCACGAGTCGAACTTTATCCTAGAATTATTATTAATATTTTTATATTAAAGGTGTGTACCGAATAAGATGAGATCAATGGCCCTAGGAATCAGTATTTTGATTGTGCGACTCTTGGGTAAGATATAATTTTCTGAAAAAAATAATACAACAAAGTTTTTGTGGTATTCCATGAAATTAGACAAACGAAACGTTGCTAACAATCGTAATGCCTTTCAATGCAAGAGAGATTCCCTTCTTAACATAAATTCAAAGTTAGTACGTAACAATAAGTGCGAATTATCGAAGTGCATAAATTATATTTAATATAACGTTTTAGGTGTAGCGTTCTAGAGAAGGTTTTTGCACTGCTTTCTTCAATTTATTCAGCATAATATTCAGTTTACTGCTGTTACTACAATGACAATAATTGCAATTAAAAAGATACAGTAGCAAGCACATCTAAAATGTAAGGTGGCAATGTACCATTTTATAGCGAAACGCATTGTTAAGAGAGACACGTGGTAATTATGCAAAAACAAAACTGTTGCAAGATAGGAACCATATATACATTATATTCTGTCTCTAAAAGATCTCAAACTTTGTATTGGTTATACTTAAGGGTATTGGTGTATTTAATATTTTCAGGTACAACGCCTGGTCCAGTTTTACTGGGAACCATCATTGATAGCACGTGCCAGGTCTGGGAAAGCAAGAAGGGAGGTGGCATCGGCGCGTGCTGGGTGTACAACAGTTTCGATATGGGCGTTAAGTTAATGATCTGGTGGATCGCTCTCAAAACTACAGAGGCCTCACTTTTTATAATAGCATCATTTATATATAAACCAACAAATGAGGATGTTTCACAAATAAACATTCCATGACCAGTACCAGTCGAAACCGTACATGATGACATCTGCAAGAAACATTTTGATGAAGAAACTACCTAGGGACGGCATTCTATCATTTTTTTCTTCTTATACTTTTCTGACAGTTTCAGTTGAAAACAAGTAAAACACAAAAGCACATTTTATTTTATTTTTCATCATGACCAGTGCGTGGACTGGCGATAGTTATGTACCCATCAGATAGACAGACACATAGAATGTCGATCGATCGATCGATAGATCAATAATAGATAGATAGTCCAAGTGTATACATTGTTTTAACTCAACCTTGTAAAAACAAAGAGAGTTTATGGAACTGCCCTGCCTATGTATTGCTTCGATCCACCTTTTGCTATTTTTGACGTTTCAAACACCGTCGTGAAAGTTTCAATCAAACTTTGAAGGAATTTTCCTGCATGCTCTGAAAACAAATATATCTAGGATAGCCGACTTAGCAATGGTGTGAGTAGTTAAGTGGGATACCTTAGCGACAATGGGAATTAGCATTACAGACCCCCTGGGACTGTTTAGCGACTATGTAAATTTAACATGGAGAAAAACCCTGGGACTGTTTAGCGACTATGTAAATTTAACATGGAGAAAAACCCTGGGACTGTTTACCGACTATGTAAATTTAACATGGGAAGAACTCGTGGGACTGTATAGCGTCAAGGGAAATTAAACATGGGGAATAGATCGTGGGACTGTCTAGGGACAATGGGAAATTTAACATCCGGAATAGATCGTGGGACTGTCTAGGGACAATGGGAAATTTAACATTACGAAAACCCCTGGGGGATATAGCCTCAAGGGAATCTAACATGGGAAAAAGTCTTGGGCAACTCTAGCCTCAAGGGGAATTTAACATATGGAAATTGAACATGGTGGGTCAGCAGCAGGGGGGGCGAATCGGACATTTTGTCCAATCGTCATTTGGTTTAATTAATACCTTCTGCACTCAGCGGATCCAGCGTCGTCAGCGCCCGGTAAAAAAAAACGACGTCGTCGTCGGGGGGATTGTCCGGAACGTCATTTAGTTTAATATACTTTCTGCGCGCCGATCCCAGTGTCGTCAGCGTCGGGTAAAAAAGCGCGACGGCCGCGTCGATGTCATCGCCCCCCCCCCCCCCGCTGCTAAGGGGCTATTTACAATTTAACCGAATATTTGGTCAAGTCCGATACGATATCGTGTCCGGGGATCATGTAAATTTATCGTTACGAATCCATGTCGGGTCGACTGAGCATGACTAAAAAAGTTTCGAAAAACATTAAAGTCCATGTCACCGCCGCACCATGTCTGCCAAATATTTCGTAGCGTGTGTGTATCGACGCCGTTGAACACAGCAAGAATATTACAGTTGTCTCTGATTACTTTTGGAATCTGAGTGTATCGTTGAGTGACATATATCGCATCCGTGTTTTTATGCCTGCCTCGCGAAAATATCCTAGCTGGGTTTTCTTGATTGTCTAACATAACATCATCGTACACGACTAGATTGTTAACGTCGCCATCAATATCATCGATACCTGGTGCATCATTGATATCTGTAATAAACTCAATAACATTTTTTTCAGCGATCGCTGATGCATTCTCGTTAAAATCTTTCAACACCTCGTAGCATCGTTGATCATCTACGCTAGGGGCGATTAAATACAACTTGTCCCACTTCATCCATCTCATTATTAAATTAAGTAACAATTGCGTCTTGCCGGATCCAGATGGTCCGATGATAATCATCCGGATCGAGTTTGGTAACGCTGCAACATGCTTAACTGGTTCTCTTGTTTTAGTCGCCGAAAAATCAATTATATTCATATCTCTATACATAAATTATGGATCTATATTGTGTGAAGTGTAGAGTGCGTACTGGCACAAATGATATGACAACCGTTACAACAAGAAATAACAGATCGGCACTTACTGGTAAGTGTGTACAATGCGGTACAAAAAAATTTAGATTTATTTCTGTTAGACCCGGTGATGCTTTAAAAAAAAGCGAGGAGGTGATATTGCAGCCAAGTTATCAAAACTCCCCGGAACACCGTGGGCAAAGTATCCAGGAGAAAAGCACCTCCCAGGATATAACTACTGTGGCCCCGGAACACGATTAGATATCAGACTCGATGATCAAAATCAGCCCAAACCCGGTGAGTATCCAATAAACGCTATCGATAAGGCGTGTCATGCTCATGATGTTGCTTACTATAAAAGTAGCGATCTGCAACAGCGTCATATTGCGGATGTAAAATTAATTCACGCGTTAAATGCTATTCCTGATAAATCCTTCAAAGAAAAATTGGCTTCATGGTTGGTAAAATCGGCTATGAAAGGTAAATTAATGATGGGCGCTGGTAATTAATAACAACGTGGAATCCATCTATTATTCTCCGAGAGGATACTGGAAGGGGAAGGCCGCAATTGGTAAGCTTGCAAGCGCTGCAAAAGTAACGAGGGCCACTGCGGCTAATTGGTTATCCAAACAGGTTATATGGCAAATCTATCTACCACCGCCTAAACAAATCAACTTCTCGCGCTTTGATGTCAGCGTACCTAATGAAGTTCATCAGGCTGATATACTATTTCTGCCGCATGACAACGGTTACAAATACGCGCTAACCGTAGTTGATGTTGCGAGTCGATACAAACAAGCGGAGCCGTTAAAAACAAAGTCAGCAACTGAAGTAGCCGATGCGTTTGATCGGATTTATCGAAGAGGCCCTCTGCGCTGGCCAAATCTATTACAAGTTGATCCCGGTAGTGAATTTCGCGGCGCTGTTCTATCAACGCTGAAACGTCATAGCGTCGCGGTACGACGAGGTCATACTGCGCTACATCGTGATCAGGCAATTGTTGAACGATTCAATCGGACTCTTGCTGAACGGTTATTTGGATATCAGTACGCAAAAGAATTTATCCAAGAAAAACGATCTCGTGAATGGGTCAAAAGGTTGCCAGGCGTAATTGCAGCGTTAAATAACGATATTACCCGAGCAATCAACATGAAGCCCAGCGACGCGATTAAAAAAAAGTATATACCCAAAAGATCAAAAATAGATAGCGTTTCCAAGCCGATTCTCGGCGATGTCACTGTTAGATATCTATATGAACCAGGAGAGCTTGAAGGCGGTAAAAAAAGAGCTACTGATCCTATTTGGAGTGTTACCACACATAACATATCAACGATAACACGATCAACTGATAGACCACCGATCTATAGACTGGATTCAACTGCCCCACAGCGGAGGTTTACACGCGAGCAACTACAAGTGATACCTGACGATACTCAATTACCCCCGCGTGGTCTTAACTAGCGCCGTTGCGTCTATTGCACTCAAGACAGGTCAACCTCACATTGATTTTGACATGACCGAGACTGTTATCGATCCTGTCCACGGTAAATTGGCGAGCGTCTTTATCCGAATAACGCCAACGCATTACACAATTACAACTCGCGCAGTGATTATTCTGTTGTTGTCGTAGCAAGATTATTAATTCGGCATCAATATCAAAACGCCGCTGTTTTTTATCCTGTTGGCGGTAACCCGAGAGTTTTTTATCAATGACGCTTGCATCGATGATGTCGTTGTCGGTGACGTTGTCACTGGCTTCGTCAATAACAATTCTTCGAAGCTGATTTATCCTCCGTACTCGGGACACCGCAAGATAGACTAGATTTGACCATTCGATGCGATTATCAACTATCCAAACAATTGTGTCCGTGAAGGTTAGTCCCTGCGAGGAATGTATTGTTGTTGCGTATCCTAGCGTCCACGGGGATTTATCAGCACGTAGCGCGTCCTCGACGACGCTGATATCAACGAGCACGATATCATTCAGCACAAGAATTTGTTTTTTTGTCCCTGACGCTGTCGGGCCTGGAATTTCAACTTCAATGTTCTGCCGCCGTGTAAACGCGGGTCTATAACATAACGGCACTGGGCGCGTTGGAAACTTTTCCTTATGCAACATAAACAACTTTTGCTGAAGTGTGTCTCTGACTATCTTTCTACTCGCTACAATCAAATCGTTTGGTCTCCATGTTTCCCAAAATTCATTCATTGGAGTTTCGGGAATCACCTCGCGGACTATTTCACATTGAACTCTATCCGGCTGTAATCTGATTAATTTCTTAACCTCGCGCAGTTGTTCATCAAGTGCTCGGTAATCAGTATCGGTTTCTTCATTATAGTCCACAAAACCCTTTAACCAATCATGTGGACCCTCGCCGACAAATGGTGGTGGTTGGCCATGATCTCCGCACATTATCACCGCTGTATTCGCGCGCAGCGACCACTCAAGAAACATTTGTAAAACATCTAACGAAACAGTACATATCTCATCCCAGATGATAACCTCAGGAATAAATTTTTCACCCATTCGATCAGGAGTCCACTCACCGCCGCTGTATCGAAAAAAGCTGTGATAAGTAACGGCGTCAACATTTCGTTGTTTTATCTCTCGCGCTAGTCTAGGGGTCTGTGTAAGCACGATTATACTTGCCCGCGTTCGAAATAATTCAATTGCCCGAGTCGTTTTTCCCGACCCGCCACAGCCGCTTAAATAAACTGTTTTGTATCTACAAATTGGATCAGAACACGGTGGTGCTTTAGACCATTCTGATAGATTATCACCGCGTAAGTAGTTGTTCTCAAAGGTGACATCTGCTGACGGAGAATAATCGCGTCGTATTTCTTTTTTAATTCTCCATGTACCCCAACTCTCGTCCGGACTAGTAAATTCGGCTATGTTTCCCTTATACTTTACGTCAATATAAAATGAATCAATCGCAACTCTGACTGCGGTGTCGGGAAATCTATTTATCATCGAGAATAAATTTATGCAAGCATAACCCAGCATAGATGCCCTCAAATGTGGATATGCCGGGCTGTCTCCATCGCTGTAGGTAACAACTGTACCCAACCTTGTTCCATTGGACAAGAAAGCTGTTTTGCAGTTTACGTATCTATTTTTTGCCACTGCGTCCTTGATTACGAAATCATATTCTGCGTCATCTATAATCAGCCGTGAGCAATATCGTTTGTAGTCGCAGTTTTTTCCACCTTGTGTGAACTTACCGATTATTCTTCTACCGAGATCTTTTGCCTCGCGGTTTCGTTGGTTAAATATCCTCCTGGACCATTCGATGATATATTCCTCGTCGGCATCAATCTGTTTTCTGGATTCGTCAATTATACTATCTAGACGTTCCGGTTCTGGTAACCAGACTTCAGTCTGCGCCCGGTATGATATAATCGCGTCACTGACAATCAACGAAATTAGCATTTTACAATCAATCATATACCGTAGCAGCGCTATTGGCAACCACTTCTTTTCAGTCATGTGTCTACCGATCCAAATATAGCAACAGCGATGAAGTCCTGCCGCGAATTCAAATGATACTATGCGAGCGAATCCGGTTAAATCGAAATCAGGCAGTGGTCCATTAATAGCAACACGAGTCATTTCATGTCTGGGGTGTCCAAATCGTTTGAAATACTCAGCGGCGGATCCATACCCGAGAAAACTCGCTGGATAACAGGCAGCCATATCAACGGAAATCATAGCGTCGCGGTTGTATTCAGTGTTCCATAGTCCACCGTGATAGTATTCCAAACAACTGGATTGTACATCCGGTAGAAATTCCTTGCGTGTTGGCCCCCACGCATTTTTCTTTGCTGCAACATGAGCTGCAACCGATGGAATTGTAAAACAATTTGTTAGCAGTTGTTCATCATGCTCTTCAAATTCCATGGCGGTTTTTTTCATCTTGTTGTGAAACGCTTCAGTGCGATATAATTCGCCATTTGGTCGTACAAACTGATCAAAGGTATCCGCATCGTTTTCAGCGCTGCGAAGTAACCACACTGATACAGGGTCGTTTTTACACAAGTAGGCAATTGCATCAAATAATTTCCTCTCCGCGAGAAAACCGTCCTTGGAGAATTGTTCTCCCAGGAATTCCCCGGGAATATACTTTACTGTTCTATCCCGTGGAAATATTGTGATCGCGGGCGTCCATGCGTGTTCGTTATGATCAATAATTTTGATTGGGGCTCCCTTTGATCTATACTTTGATTCGTATAATACTTCACCGGTTATTGTTGTAACGGTTATTGGAAATCTCAACGACGTTTCTAATCTCGCTATGTCGCTGATGGTTGCTCCTCGCTCGCGCACTGTCTCCTCCCATTGGTTTATTTTGCTACGTCGTAAATCGGTCAGTTTATTTCCTCGACATGCATTTGTAAAATGCTCTATTATTCGTTCTGCTACACAATTTATCCCCGTTGACTGTTTCATCGGCGCTAGTTTTCCGATATCAGGTTTCTTATTTAACGGGTATATCCCATAAACAACTGCTGTTTCAGGATACGCTCGTTCATAGTATGGTCTGTCAATTCCGGTTAACAACCCCGGCTTGGAGTCGCGGCTAACAATGACTGTTTTCTTGTCGCTGAGAACTGGTTCAAATTTATCACGTATGATCCAATTACCTGATTCCACCCGGACAATGAATTTTACTCTGAAAAAATACTTTTTACCGTCAAGTTGTGATATTATCGTTGCTGCGCGTTTGTCGTTCATGGTAGCATCAACAACGCCATCAATTCGAAATGTTGACCAACTATGAGATGCACCATCACGCTTGAATTCATTGATACAATCACGTATTTTATTCAACAGGGTTTTATCGTTTATTAACGCTTTTGGTGCGTCCTTGAGGGCCCTATCGAGATTGAACTTAATATTTTTCCAGGGCTTAATTGCTGCTAGTTTTTTAAACTCCTCCTCCATATAATTAAAACAAGTATTTAAATGAAAGAATATAGTATAATGAATCACTGCAAATGGTTGATGATTGGGTCGACAACTCCGTGCAATAAATCATGCAGAGGTGAATTCTGCGGGTATCATTTACAAAGCGTTCGTAATGGTTCTCTTGGTCCCCTCCCGTGCTTGGTTTGCCATGTTGGTGTAAGAAGAAAATCGCAGTTGTGTATCAATTGTGGCGGAAAGCGATACAGAGAACTAAAACGTTATTACGACAAGCGAATTAAAAACGCCGTCATTGACCCCACCGCTGACTCCGTCAAGGACAAAATCATCAAAACTCCTCAGGACTACATTGAAAGGTTTATAATTAAACCAAATAATGAATTAGACAAGTAGTATTATTATACAAATGAACCAAGAGTTCAGACCTCACCCTGTGCTCGTCAATTACGAGGCATCTCGCGACGGCATTGTTCGAAACCGTAGACTGAAGAAGCCGGTTGGTACTGTAAATAATCACGGATACTTGAGGTTTGGTGCGGGGGGAAAAAGCTATTACGTTCATAGAATAATCTATGAAGCGTTTAACGGATTGATCAACGACGGTCTCGTTATTGATCACATTAATTCTAATTATCAAGATAACAGACTGTGTAATTTGCAAGCTATCTCTCAGAGTGAAAACAGTGAAAAAGGCCAAACTGGTAAGTGCTCAAAGCAAGCAAGGGGCGTCAAATCGTTTGATACAATAACGCACAAAGAAAAAATATTTCGGTCAATGAATGAAGCTGGTAAATACTTTGACATTTGTAGAACCTCAGTGCGATTTGTTGCAAAACGAGTATATCAAACAGCGATCTCAAAAAAGACTGGGCACAGAATTCGATTTTCATATATAACAGAATCCTCCGATTATATCAGCGAGTGATGAAGTCACCATGACGAGGTCACCATGACAGTGTGACGTTACAATTAATTGTCTGTTTCAAAGAAAACGAATTATCCTACGGTTTCATCGAAGTATTTAGTGTTGTTAACACACCTTCGGAATTGATACGCAGAGTTCATTTTGTAAAAATATTTTTTTTTATATTAGAAATAAGATGTTTATAAGAATATGAATATCGAAGACATCAATAATATATTAACCGAGATTTCAAAATTAAAAAATCAAGGAATTGAATTATCTGATAGTCTCGACAGCGAAAGAATATTATCCGATTATGAAATTATTAACGAACAATCGAAACGCGGGCGTTTTACCCTGGCCCGCGAGTACGCTTTTATAAAACGATTACAACATACGATTAATGAAAACCTGTACCTCAATGACGTAAATGCATTCGTTGGGCTATTCACTGCCGTTGAAACAATACGAAAAAAACTTGGACGTGTTTATGAACGACGGCGGGAAATTTCTAGTAAGATTAAAAACATTAGAAAGATTATAGACGAAAACTCCGTGGAGCCCCCCAATTTAATGGTAGCGTAACGAAAGTGACACATTTCCCCCCCCCCCATAGGTCGTGGTAACGTTCTAAAATAGTAAGACGATTGCGTCTGACGCGACAGGTGTTCGGGTATATTCCTGCCACAGGATGACTCGGCGGGAAATTAGAAATTGCGGAGCAATTTGCAATAATGGTAGGTGAATCACTTACTACTCGGCTAGCCAGAGAGCGGCTAGCAGCGCTTAAAAAGTTCATACCGTTACGAGACAGGGTCCGAAAACAACTTCAAACGCGGCAACAACTACAAACTGATTTTGCTGTTGGAAGTGAACAACTCTTTGCCCCGGTAAAAAGCGCAACTGTGCCCGTCCTCGGTGCGCTTGAAAAGATAGCAGCTCAGACCGAACAAACAAAAGAGTCTCTGGAAACACTTCCTGCGGAAATAGCAGTCGCTGCAACATACCAACGGAGGGGAGGACCACCACCACTCGCTATAACCGATCCACAAGAACCTTATGTTACAATGGCTGATGAAGAAGAACTAGGTGCTACTGCAAGAGCACCAGAAGAAGAAATACAAGAAGAAATACAAGAAATACTACAAGAACAAGAAGAGATAAGGGGGAATATACCCTCCAAAGTACTTACAAAGTCCGCAATAGATCAAATTAGAGCCTTCGACAGCGATGAAAAATTGATTAATTTTACTGCTACAAATTTTGCTAAGGGTTCACGAAAGATGTATATCAATAGCGGTTACGAGAAAAATATAAAGTCGTTAAAGGATTGGACAAGAATAGTGTATTTAGCAAGTAAATATAAAAATATACTACCACCGCGTGATAATAATTATGTAATATTCCACGAGAATGTTGAAAGTATGAAACCAAAAAGAGGAAAAGGATACTCTGTTTCGGGTAGCGGCGTAGTTGAAAACGCTAGTGTTACTTGTCCTGGTAATGTTCTCAGTGATTTATCACGGCTGGAAGTACTAATCGGAGGAAAACGAGCCGGAAATAACTCTACGGAAATAATCAATGAGGCCGCTGCTATTTGCAGGCGGTTATTTGCAGGCGGCATCATGGACATTAATGTATATCGAACGCTCATAGACGAACTCGTGGATGATTGATCAATCACTAATTGGAAAACTAGTGTTTTTTATAACAGGATGATCATACACTACAACCATGATAAACCAGTCAGCGTCTACGTGGTGAACTCACGATTGCCTCTATACCGCGCGTGGTACGGAGATGGTCTCGGTAGCACCATTGCGGGGTTATTTACAAGAATGGCTCCAAAAGTGGCGCCGTTAGCTAAACAATTATCTATGAAAGCCATTGATGTTATTCGTGATAAGGGAATCAGCGCTATTGGAGATGTTGCCGGAAAGGCGTTTTCTGCAGCAAAGGACAAACTAATGTCGTTGGTGAGAAGAAAAAAACAAACGCCGCTGCGTTCTACAACAGTGATGCCTGCAAATGTTAGCAGGGTAATAAATAACGCGGTGAAAAAAAACTAGCGTCGATGACTCCGTCATTGATGACTCCGTCATTGGCGGCGACCCCGTCGTCGTTGATGACTCCGTCATTGATGACTCCGTCATTGATGATGGCGGAGCCATCCACTGATGCAACAACCAACGCGATCATGAACGCGATAGCGGGAAGTGGTCTTAAACCAAAACGGAAACGACGTTGATGAATTGCAAAGCAATTTCAATTGAAAACATCAACATGATAATAATAAAATGTTTGCGCGAACCGCTGATCCCGCGTTTGATATGGACGCCCCAGTGCGCAAGGACGATTCTCTCCGCGATTATCAATTTTATTCCTATCAATCATCACAACCCAACCTACGCTCGCGAATTGAACTTCAAGTCCAAGATACCAGTAGATACTTTTTGCCGTGTGAAGCGTTTATCGAAATCGAGGGAGAACTCGTAACAAATGTCGCCGCTAATACACCATACGCAGATGACGCTCGTGTTCGAGTTGGTTTCGTCAACAACGGTATCATGGCGTTATTTGAGAGTGCCAAATATCTTATTGACGGGCGAGAAATTGAATCAATAGAACGCGAGGTTGATGTTGCAACGACGATAATTGGGTTAGCAAGATACTCGGATGATTATACAAGATCGGCGGGCCCATCTATGATGTTCGCAAAGGACACCACTAATAACGCTGACCACCTTCAGTACATTAACGTGCTGACGGGAAGAGATAACGCAGTTGACCCACAGGCTGAAGCAGCTAACCCAGACCGCAGGGCAAGACCAGGCGCTGATTTCACTGTTATAAAAAGTGCTAACAATAATTTTAATCTAGGATTTGCAACACGATTAGGGATGTTGCAAGGACAACGCCGACAGTTTTCACGCGCGATTCCACTCCATCACATATTCGGATTTTGCAGAAATGTCAGAAAAGTTATCTATGGGGCTAAGCATACAATCGCGCTAACGCGAAGGGGCGATGATAACAATGCAATATGGCGTGCTGCTGGCGTCGATAACGGTAAAGTCGTTTTAACTAAAATAGCATTGTGGATGCCGGTGTTGACTCCATCAGTTACCACGGAAGCACGATTGTTATCATTTATGGAACGGGGGGAAAATCATTATTGAGTTGGCTAGCGGTAACAACTGATGCTAAAGAGGATAATGTCGCTGATACATTTACATGGCACTTGGCATCAAAACAAGGCGTTTCAGCCCCGCGTCATATATTTATAGCGCTACAGAATAGGGATCGATTGGGTAATCAAGAACGCAGCCATATGATATTTGATCAATTAGGAGTCAGGGATGTTTCGCTGAGAATAAACGGACAACAGGAACCATCCGAGGATATACAGCTTAATTACGGCGACAACCATGTCGCACGTGTGTACCATCGATTGCTGTCATATATGGGTCGTGATCAAAACGTCGACACTGGTTTGCAAATATCACAACTTGATTTTAAAAACCTGTATCCGATTTATTATTTTTCGTTGGAACATCTTGATTTAACGAGACAGTCCGTCGTTGATATACACTTCCGAGCTCGTATAGCCCCGGGTGGTGCTGATTATAGAGCGGTTGCTGTCATTCTCAGCGATAAATCAATGCTGTTGGAAGGTGTTGGTGGACGAATGAGAATCGTTGATGCACCAGTGGAAAATATGTAATTGAAAACACAAACGCGTTTACAATAAAATGTCGTATAGTGTTGTCAGTGTAGAGTTGACCGATGGTCAAGTCAAGAAATTACAATCAAAGTCCGCTAAACAATGTGGAACCACAATAACGTTAAAGCCGTCACAGATGACTGGTGGCAAGCATAAAATATCATTGACGACACGTCAAATAAAACATTTCAATGATGCAGTGAGGAATAAAAAGGGTGTTCAAATAGATTTTTCAGCCGCAGCAATCAAAAACATGGAAAAGACCGGTGGGATATTTCCGCTGTTAGCTGCGATTCCGGCGTTGATTGCCGCGGCCGCACCAGCAGTGGCGAAGGCGGCGGCGTTAGGAGCCGTTGGTACCGCGGCGGGAATGGCATTGAAGAAGGCAACCGGGAAAGGCTATAAAAAAAAGAAACGAGGACGATCCGTAGCCGGAAAGGGTCTAAGACTACCGGGAACCCCGTATTCATGGTACTCGGGGAAGGGTCTAAGAATACCGGGAACCGTTTATTAACGCAAGAGTTTATGGTTCCGTTATCCAATTTTGATTTAATAGATGCCGCCGACGCGTTAGCGATAAAAAACTTCAGAGGTGTTTTTATGAGGGATCAATTACCGACAAAACCAAGGAATATTGAAACCGGCATAATTAACCTCGATAAATCCTCCAGAGCGGGAACTCATTGGGTTGCGTACGCGATTGATCCGCGTGCGATCGTCTATTTTGATTCATACGGGTTAGCCCCGCCAAACGAGTTCATGCGGTATATCCGGGCGTGTTCAGCCCCGGTTTTTTATTCCACGCTGCCAACACAACAATTAAGTGACCCACCGATATGCGGCCGTGAGGTATTGAACGTACTCGCGGCGATTTCATCATCGCGGAAACCACCTCATGTGGTTGTAAACGAATACACTAGTGGGAAATTTAGAGACAATTACATTAGATAATAATGATTGATATTTGGGGACGACCTATTTCGGCGCTGAAAAAATCCACGGAAACGCCCGCCACCGATGACATAAAAAAACTAATCGAGGATGAAATCGCCGATACGTTAAATCTAACCAGTGTTGACCCAGGTGAAATAGTTGTATTTCAAGACCGCCAGGGTAAATTAAAATCCAGTAATGTGTCGCTGGATGACGTTTTAACACGACAGCGTGATGCCGCCGAGAACGCTATCGCGCTGTATACCAGCGACGGACGACTTAAATCAGGTGAATCCATCCTGACGATAACGAATAGGGTAACATTAATCCAAGACGGTTTTATAAGGTTAGATAGATTGGTGACCGAACTCGACGCGCAGGTGAATAAATTCGCCGAGGTGGAAAAGTCTGTCACCGATATACAACTCACTACCGCTAGTTTTTTTGGGACCCCGACGGTAACCGAACCGAATATTACAACAATAAAAAATACTATTTCGGAGTTTACAACGCTGTCGGGCCAATTTTACACGTTACGAAAAAATGTTAACAGGATCGATGACAACTTTGATAAATTTTTTGGTAAAAAAAATACCAAGCTGGATGAAATTACAACAACTATAAATGATATCACAGCGTATGGACAGGAAATAAAAACAATCAAAACTGATGTTGAAGCGAACAAGAATAATGTAGACGCGCATACAGGGGAAATAAGAACGATCAAAACTGATGTTGCAGCGAACAAAAAAAGTATAGACGGGCATACACATGAAATAGGAACGATCAAAACTGATGTTGAAGCGAACAAAAAAAATGTAGACGCGTATGGAGGGGAAATAAGAACAATCAAAACTGATGTTGCAGCGAACCAAAAAAGTATAGACGCGTATGGAGGGGAAATAAGAACAATCAAAACTGATGTTGCAGCGAACAAAAAAAATGTAGACGCGCGTACACAGGAAATAAAAACAATCAAAACTGATGTTGCAGCGAACAAAAAAAGTATAGACGGGCATACACAGGAAATAGGAACGATCAAAACTGATGTTGAAGCGAACAAAAAAAATGTAGACGCGCGTACACAGGAAATAGGAACGATCAAAACCGATGTTGCAGCGAACAAAAAAAGTATAGACGGGCATACACAGGAAATAGAAACAATCAAAACTAATATTGCAGCGAACAAGAGGGATGTAGACGCGCATACACAGGAAATAAGTATACTCGGTACTAAGGTTACAGCGAACAAAAGGAATATAGACGCGTATAGAGGGGAAATAGAAACAATCAAAACTGATGTTGCAGCGAACAAAAGGGATGTAGACGCGCGTACACAGGAAATAAAAACAATCAAAACTGATGTTGCAGCGAACAAAAAAAGTATAGACGTGCATACATATGAAGTAGGAACAATCAAAACTGATGTTGAAGCGAACAAAAAAAGTATGATCGAGAATACACAGGAAATAGAAACAATCAAAACTGATGTTGCAGCGAACAAGAATAATATAGACGCGTATGGAGGGGAAATAAGAACAGTCAAAATTGATGTTGCAGCGATTAAAGACAGACTACCGAGAATGACAGAGCAATTTGAAAAAATAAAAATCCCTCATGAGAACGCCATCAACACAGTATACACAATTCGGCATGGATCATTCACCTGGACTCCTACGCATAATATAGTAAATATTACCGCAACTGTCAAGGGTATTTATCGATTGACACTGGTTTCAATGATGCAGTTTAATATATCATCGTTAAGTACATCCGGTAACAACAATATAATATCAACAATCATTGACAAGGATAAAACTGAACCGTTTACAATTTATGCCGTTGATAGAAATTTAACCAGGGCAAACATCACATGGTATGTGGAATTTGTAGTGGATCTAAGTAAGTAATTGAAAACACTAGTTCTTTTAAAATAAAAATGACCACCAGGGTAATTGAATCAGAGGTATCACCGACGTCACATCAATATCGATTCAATACAGTAAAAGAATTCTCCGCAAACTTGAAAACGCTTTTCGAACAATACCGTGTAAAAATAAAAAAATACCGTCGAAAAATAACCACCATCGACGTGGCCGTGTACTCGGTGTCCGGTATAGTAGCCGGTACCGGTGTCATTTTATCCACGGTGACCATGATGGCCCCGATCGCTGTTCCAATCGCTATCTCCGCGGCGACAACAATTGCTGGAGTCGCCAACGCAATCACTAGAAAGATATCATCGTGTTCTCAGAAAAAAACTCAACGAGTATACAGTAAAACATCAAATAGTATCCGACGCGTACTCGAAATTATCCGGGTTGATCTCGTTGGCGATAGATAATTCGTTCATATCCGATGTTGAATTCTCCACGATGGTCCAGTTGTATGACTCCGCGATGTCAAAAATCGAGGATTTTCAACTGGAAGCTGGAAACCACGTCGCTGAAACCACTTCAATGGGCTTAAAACATTCTTCTGAAAACAAGCAGGTTGTTAATATTCGGTGTTGAAATTGAACACTAAAAACAGCGAATAATAATAATGTCGCTGAACCCCGAAGGGTTTCAATTACTTCAACGGATCGCGGAGAACACCACTCCGGTACAAACAAGTATGATATCAATAACGTCAACGAAACCCGAATTCAGTGTGAACTTCCCATCATCGGTTCCAGTAAAGGAAATAGCGCTGGCAAAATTGCGAGTATATCACAGTTGGCCCAATATCCGAGCGGAAGCATTTAACGGACAACAACCTAATAACTCGCTGGTTTTGCATGGACAAATAAACCCGATGGGACCCCAGACTGGAAGGAGGTTACAATACCAACTGGTTCATACCAAATAGAACAAATCAATAAAGAATTTCAACGCAGAATAAAATCAATCACAGGAAAAGAATCAAAAATCGCTATTACGGTTCATGAACCGACGTTATCGTCGACGATTGAAATAAGCACACCGGGGTATATGGTTGATATTTATAACAGTTCAATAAGAACCATACTAGGATGGCCTGAGAATCCACCTCATGAAATCCCCGCGGACTTGCACACGAATGCGCAATCGTATCATGAGATTACCCCCCGGTATCGAGATGATTTGTCTATTATAAAAAGTACGTTATTACCCAGTAGGTTTATATTTCAAAACAGGAATACCATGCAATGGTATTTTCCGTATAAGGAAACTCCTGAATCGTCCGCCACGGTCACAGTTAATTTAAATGATATCACTGGTGCTTTTACCGAAATTAATCGTAATTATCAATCACAACTAGAACAGCTACGGAAAACAAAAACACGAAAACACGTTGAGGTGTTAAATCAACTTATATCAGACATGGAATATATCAATGAACGAATCGTTAAAACAATATCCGCTAACAGCGATGATAATAAACAAAAATTCCTAACCGAGTATAATATCACAGAAGCCGATTTACCCGATTTCAAATTTCCAGGATACAACGCGCCAGAACTAAAAAAATCTCTTAATGATTTTCTCGGCCCATCAACTGTCCTCAGACACGATAACGGAGAGGGTGGTAGGCATATTGCCCCATACAACGTAAATATTACATCGGTGATAGCAATCAATCTAGTGTGTGATGTTATCGAAGGAAGTTACCAGGTGGATACCAAGCAATCAAATCAGGCTGAACAGGGGTATATTCTTTATTCATTTTCACCAACAGCCCCTCCGGGATTTTTAATCGTTGAGAGTCCAATTAATCCGGTCTATATGAGATGCCATAATCGGTTTTTAACGAGAATTAATTTTAGACTTACCGATCAGTCAAATAACCTAATTGATCTACAAGAGGAGGAGTTAGTGATCACTTTGTTTGTAAGATCATGAGGATCTTCATTGTAAATAGCCCCTTAGCAGCAGGGGGGGCGATGACATCGACGCGGCCGTCGCGCTTTTTTACCCGACGCTGACGACACTGGGATCGGCGCGCAGAAAGTATATTAAACTAAATGACGTTCCGGACAATCCCCCCGACGACGACGTCGTTTTTTTTTACCGGGCGCTGACGACGCTGGATCCGCTGAGTGCAGAAGGTATTAATTAAACCAAATGACGATTGGACAAAATGTCCGATTCGCCCCCCCGCTGGGTCTGTATAGCGTCAAGGGGAATTGAACATGGTGGGACTGTCCAGGGACATTGATGGTCGAGGGTCAAACACAACAGAGACAGAGACATACATACACTAGTACAAGCGTGAGATTTATATATAAAGCATTACCAAGACCTGAAATCTTGCTGGGGTGTTCAAAAATTTGCATAATTGTAATGATGCTATAAATAGCTATAATCACGGAAATGCTCAACGACAAAATGGATGTGACTAAAAGTAACCCTAAAATGACGAAATTGTCCCAGAATTTAAAGGAAAATAAACATATCCCCGAAAATTAAGTTACAATGGTTTAGACTAAAATGGATAAAATTAGTAACTACTTACAATAGCAACTTGTGTGACGATCCTGGATAAATACCTATGTATCTATTTATAGCTATAATCAGCTAAAATTCCTATGAAATCCCACTATCTATTTATACTACAACTTGTGGGTTATTCCTTTGGAAAACCCCACTATCTTTTTATAGCCTCAGCTTGAGTGACGTTCCTGTTTATGAACTCTAGTACATATGTATAGCTACAACCTGTGGAAATCCCCAAGTCCATATTTATAGTCTCGAAATTTCCAGCGTCAGTGACGTCACTGTACTGAACACTAGGGAATAAATGTCAACAGTGTTGCAAGTGGCTGACCTGAATACACGCTACTGCAGGTAGGTAGGTAGAGTGTATCTGATAGGGATAAAGTGAGTTTAATAGGGACAAACAGAGACCAATACACACACACACACAACGTACGCGCGCAGACACACACACACACACACACACACACACACACACACACACAGGGAAGAGGAAAAAACAAACCCCAAATATACTATCAACACAGAAGGGATATAATACATACCCCAAATAAACTATCCACACAAACGTACGCGAACGCATACAAACCCCAAATATACTATCCATACAAACATACGCAAACGCATACAAACCACAAAATATACTATCCATACGAACGTACGCGAACGCATACAAACCCCCAATTTACTATCCACACAAACGTACGCGAACGCATACAAATCCCAAATATACTATCAACACAGAAGGGAGATAATACAAACCCCAAAATATACTATCCATACAAACGTGCCCGAACGCATACAAACCCCAAAATATACTATCCATACAAACGTACGCGAACGCATACAAACCCCAAATATACTATACACACAAACTTACGCGAACGCATACAAACCCCAAATATACTATCAACACAAACGTACGCAAACCGATACAAACCCCAAATATACTATCAACACAGAAGGGAGATAATACAAACCCCAAAATATACTATCCACACAAACGTACGCGAACGCATACAAACCCCAAATATACTATCCACACAAACGTACGCAAACCGATACAAACCCCAAATATACTATCAACACAGAAGGGAGATAATACAAACCCCAAAATATACTATCCACACAAACGTACGCGAACGCATACAAACCCGAAATATACTATCCACACAACGTCTCTAACACGTACAAACCCCAAATATACTATCCACAGAAACGTACGCGAACGCATAAAACTCCCAAATATACTATCCACACAAAGTCGCTAACGCATACAAACCCCAAATATACTATCCACACAACGTCGCTAACTCATACAAACCCCAAATATACTATCCACACAACGTCGCTAACGCATACAAACCCCAAATATACTATCCACACTCGGGAGGAAGAAGAAAAGACAACCAAATATACGATCTACACAACGTACGCTAACACACACACACAAACACACACACACACACACAGACACACACACGCACACCACAGAGGGAAGAAGAAGAAAACCATTATACACTATCCACACGGAGTGAAGAAATAACCCTTTATATATACTATCAACAGAGAGTGAAGAAAATAGCCCATTATATTCCATCAACACAGAGTGAAGAAGAAAAAGTTTTTTGAAAGCACCTAAGCCCTCACCTGCAATGACCAACTCTGCCAAACACATACACCCTACCCCCAACACTACAAAACCCATTTAACCCGTTATTTTATGGCATCAGTGTGTGATTTAGGAAACATCAAGACACAAAATGATGGATGAATAGACTGACTATTGTTTACCGACTTGCATGCCTAAAGAGCGTGCGTGAAGGAAAACATCCTTCCATTTCAATTCTAACTAAAACATGATCCAGAGGGATAAGAGAGGTGAAAGAGCACAATTTCATAAAGTGTGAGTAAAAACAAAATACGCCATCCTTATTATACAATGTCAAGACCAAGAGATACTTACGTTTTCTTTCTGGTCTATTCTCTTTTAGAAGGTAGTATGAAATTTCACATCAGGGCCAACGCATCGGCTCACATTGTCAATTTTTCCATTTCCATGTCTTCACTGGCACAAGTTCTTCCTCAACTTCAATTTCTTCTTCTTCTGAATCCCTCTTCTCTTTTTCGTCTTGTTTCTGTTTCTTGTCTTTTCTCTTAGGGCACTCTGAATCCCAGTGTCCTTTCTCCTGACAACGATATTAGGTATCTTGACTTTTGTCTCTCTTTCTTAGACGAAGCAGGTATTCTGGAGACAAATACCCATTTACCTTTGCAGATATAGCATACTTCATCAGCTCTTACACACTTTCGTATAACTCTCATCAAATCAACGACCAAAAGAGTAAGTTTGTTTGCCACTTTCGCCTGTGAATTATGCTTTCGTATGACTTTTAGCATATATTTGACCAGCAGGTCGATCTATGCTGACTCTTCCATCTTCTTGATCGTTTGAGAGTGGAATGAATACTCTGACGCTAAGACACTCTCCTTATATACAGGGACCTACTGCGTATGAAACCTAGTCAAATGTAATTTTGCAATAAGATGAAACGATTTCATTGAGAAAGTAAAAGGCAATGACGTGCCGTGTCGCCTCACACAAGACCTGAAGTGTTAGCTCAGATCCGTGTCAGCGATTTCGAAGACGACATAACTGAGCTTTAATCAATGCTCTCCATTTATGCCACAAAACCACGAGTCCTGATTCACGCCAAAAGAAATTTCGTTCGGTCCATAAAAAATAGTATCACATCTGAGAAACGCAAAAACGAACTTCCAGAAAACTGAGGACGACGGCTTACACCTACAACGTGAAATGTATGAGTTCAAGTAGTGCGTAAAACTTAGTCAAATTAAATTTTTATAGTCAAGACGAAACGATCTCTTTTCGAAGAAGAAAGCAGACACCAAGCGACAATGGCGATCAGTGTCACACAACACTTTTCAAAATGTGTATTATTAGAGGTTTGTTCTAGCGATCTGCACGGTTAAATTAAATGTTGATGTATTTTGCAATAAGACGGACACAATTTCCATGGGATCGCCCATGGTACCATTGTTCGTGCATTAGTTTAATTTTTTTAAATATTTTTTTTATATAAATCGCCTATAGGATAGACATAGTAAAGCATGGCCATTCTCGTCACTGTGTGAATAGCTACTCAAGTCAATTCGAAGTGAACGCGGTAAGAAAATAAGTATAGCCAATGAAATGGCTTACAACGGGTGATGCATTGTTTTGTTCTAGGACTGTGTGGCATAATAATCCCTACGCTCTTGCGTTGTTACCATTACAGTGCAGACAGACTGGAATGTGAACTTACAAGCCCTCTTTGTGTATTGTACCATTTCTTCTTACCACATCAAAATACTGAGCGTCACAGTATTGGTTCGCGTTTCCAAGCTGACCATTTTTTTTATATCTTACTTAAACATTTTAACATAAACACTCACACTCACATCGGTAGAGTCAGAACAGACGTGTTACAGTATTGAGGGACATGTTATCTTTTTTTTCTTTTCAAACTAATAAATTTGGGGTTTGTATGAAGTAAAGAACCGAAAGTACAATGAACCTCAAGGATGATGACCCAGTCTGTCTGTCTATTGATGCGTGTATTTACTTAAGAAGAAATATGACCTCTAAAACACAAAGAGATACGGCAAGCATGATTAGAATGAACACAACGATGTTTTCCTTCACGCCCGTGTAATAGAGAGAGAGAGAGAGAGAGAGAGAGAGAGAGACAGACAGACAGAGAGACAGACAGACAGACAAATAGACAGACAGACAGAAACAGACATAGAGAGTCAGAGAGAGACAGAGAGAGAATTATAACTATACACCAGCCAGACGAAAGTACTATCCCATGATTATATAGGATAATGCTTGATAATAGTAGGGAGTTTCAATCCTCTTTCAAGACAAACTTGGTCTCCTTTTGTAGGGCTTGAAATAAAAAAAAAACTGAAAAAATCTTAAGCACTTTGCTATAGATAATTTCATCAACAGACTAAACAACATAAATACCGTTACAACACTAGAAAGCCTTAAATCTTCTATCAAAAAGAAATGCATCAAAAAAATTAAAGATTAACGATAACTAACCAATGAAACCGAATTTAACAAAGACAATGACATGTGAAGAAATGTCTCTCACTTTGGAAAGGTAGGCGAATGTAATCCGTCATGCACCATCAACTTGAAAAAATTATAAACAGAGAGAAATCTGAATTCAAAATTCATTCTTTTTTTAAAAAATTGTTTCGTTTCTTTTTTCTTTTTTGGAACAAATCTAAGCATTAATATAGAGTGGAAAAGGGAAAATGCACATAAAAGCTTTGATATTTCTGACAAAATGAGGGGATATTCCTAACGTTTATAATCACCTATATATGCTTGGACTTGTCTATGACTTATCCATAAAACAAGATGTACATATTTCTGGTCAAGCTGCAAGTGTGTGCGTGTTTTGGAAAATGGTAAAAATTGGATATACAATTTTCTCGTGACACTTATAAAGTGAAGAGTCTGTGCAAGTGTCAAAAGCCAAAGTCATATAAGTTTTGTATTTTGTACGGTTTGTAAAGCTTTCCACTTAAGAAAATGTGAAGTATCACAAGTTATTATCACAAACAGAAGTGGAACATAGGGGCTTGCAAGAAAGAAAATAACCTAGACTGTTGGTGTCATCAAGAGTGCTAGAGACGGTACCCGAACTTGCTTGCTTGCTTACTTGAATTAAAGTGATTTTCGCTCCAATGGAGCATGTATCACTGGTTTAATCACGCACCGCGTGATTTTTAATTACTCCCGGGGAAGGAAAGAGAGCTTCATCCCCCAGGCTTTTATGTACTCACAGACTACTTTTAAATTTAGCCACTCAAGGTGTAGGACTAACTAGTCCTTAACAACCTGACGGAAAGGCTTTAAACATGAGTGGGAATAGTCTCACCACACACTCATTTTTCTTAGTTGGTTTGAAATGCCTCAGGTGTCAACCCGAGCAGTATGTAAAGCCCGCTACGTTTGGTCGGTAGCGATAACGTCACATTAGGACACATGGGCGTGTGGCAGGTGGAAATCGTTCCACATTCTGCCACGTGTACGATGTCCGAGCGTGGTAAAGGAGGAAAAAAGGTGCTCAGCAAGCCAGCGATGGATGTTAAGTACTCCCCAAAACGCCAGCCCGTACTTATTTCAAATCAAGTCGTGTCACCAAAAAAGAAGACGTGTACGACATCGAAGTCATTCTCGAACGCAGAACCCGTAAAGTGGGCAAACGACGTGTCAAAGAAGTCAAAGTACGTTGGAAAGGATATCCACCCAGTTTTGATTTTTGGATCGACGCTTCGCAAGTCATCGACTATAAAAAGAAGTGACCATCATGCCCTTTCACACAGATTCAGCTACTGCGATCACTCCTTCACCCAGTTCTTCTCTGCAAGATTTGCAAAAACAACCCTTGTGGGTGTGGTGTGGAGAACGTGTGCCTAAATCGTCTTTTTCTGCCAAATCTTCGTGGTGTATTGTGTCATTGGGGTAGCCATTGCCAATTTGAGTTTGCAACAAAGAGACAAACAATTGTGGACGATTTTATTGAGCATTTGCATCGGTTACCTGCTTCCCAATCCCTTCCTGAAATTCTCCTCGAACGGGAAGAACGGGAATCTTGCGTCCAGTGTCAGTCACCACTCTAACAACAACAACAACAACCCCATTTTGGGCGGAGACACGCCTCTGACTTCCAGTAACCCCTCGGACAGTCACAGAACTCTGAAATTATGAGCAATAACAACCAATTTTACTTAACCTTACCCAGTGACAGTTCTATGGATGTGTTTCCCGACAACACTTTGTGCTGTTACTCGGTCAAGTTACCTCAAACCATCCAATTAGATCACGAAGCCCATTGGGAAGTGGCTTTGGTGGAAATCATTCACCCAACACAAATCAAAAACATCACCGAAAAGCAAAACACTTTCCAGGTGGAAATCCTGAATGCCCAATTGGAAGAAGAAATCACTAAAATCGGGTTTTTAGGGGGCACATGGCCAGCCAAAATCCAGCCTTCATTATCTACACCTTGAAAATTCCTTCAGGCTATTATTTTAGTGGTGAACATTTGTGAACACTATTGCGGACAGGTTCAACTTAGCCTTTGGCAAAGCACTGAACAGAGCCAAAAAAAGTGTGAAGATTGAGTACCATAAAGTGGCTCATCGTCTCATGATCAAATTTCAAGATACGGACACATTGTCCCTCAGGTTCAATGGTAGTTTGTTTGAAATTTTGGGTGGACATGCAAAAATGGTCGCAAACAATTTGAGCTCCAAGATCAACAGTAATATGGATTTTTACAGAGCTTTTGGAAACCCGGTAGAACTGAACCAAGGACTGAATTTGATCTTTGTGTATTCCGATGTGGTGGAGTACAACGTGGTGGTGGGACACACCTCCGTACCGTTACTGCGTGTCATTCCTTTCAAAGTGGATAGTGCCACGACCAGTGACCAGGAAGGTGGAAACATCTATCACGTACACCGCGAATTTGTACATCCTCATTATTTGCCCGTCAGTAAGTCGTATTTGGACACTGTCAACATTGCTATAAAATGAGATCTGGGACAAAATATTCCATTCACCAAAGGGAAAGTTACAGTGAAACTCCGTTTTCGAAAACGGTTCTCTAACGAATTGTAAGTCAAGACAGCGACGAGGGACATATCCACCCTATAAAATCCGACCAGATTCGTGTGGAAATTCATTTTGCAGAAAATCTAAGCGCAGATAATATGGTGAACGTCATCCTGTATGCTGAATTTGACAACACGATATAAACCAACAGTTTAAGAGAAGTCATTCTAGACTATTAGAAGTCATGGAAAACTTTTATCAATGTTTATATAGTAGGGCTTCTTTGGACATGGAATGTGAAGATCCTGAGGAAGGAAAACCCAAAGACAAAGACGAAGAAGTCACCATGATGAAATCTAGATGGCCAGAACAAGAAGCCCATTTAGTTTCCTGTTATGCTATAGTCTTGGCAGAAAAAATGAAGGAATTGATCAAGAAAGATTGCTGTGGATGTCATAACGATCATCCCAGTCAAATTCAACACGATAAATGCCTAATGCTGAGTCAAGAAGAAAAATTGGACGAATATCTGGACGAAGCTTGGAATCTCATCTCGGACGAAGTCGTGTTGCAACAGTGGTATAAAGGCTTGCGTGAACATTCTTGTCCACCATTAACCACTCAAGAGATCCATCGTATCGAAGCTCTCTTGGATCAGAGTTGGGAGACGAGACGTAGAAACGGTTACTTGTCAGACATTTTCAAGCAAAAAGTCAGGATCGAATTGATCACTTATCATTACCTGTGAAGAAGAAAAAAACATGGATACCTGGGAACTTTACTACCTTTTGAACCACAGCTCGTACACGGCTTCTTGGAATCCTGTCGTCTGTGCTAAAGATGAACTCCCTCATCGCAAACCTCAAGACCATCAAGCTTATGTGATCAACACGGACGACAGTCATCTCCCAGGAACCCACTGGGTAGCCGTCTACTTTCCTCAAGAAGGATGTGTGGAATATTTCGATTCGTACGGATTGCCCCCTTTGGAAGACGATATCATCGACTTTATGAGAAGAAATGCTCAGACCACCCGATTCAATAATGTGAAATTACAAGGCACAGATTCCTTGGTGTGTGGACAATATTGTGTGTATTTTCTGCATCATCGCAGCCTGGGCTATTCCTTAAAACATTTAGTGACTCATTTTGATCCTCGTTCTTCTTCAAGAAACGATGTGAAAGTAGATCGATGGTTTTGTGACAGTATGCTTATCTTTTGTCTCAAGCTAGGAAACGTAGTGTCCATCAATGGCCTAATGACTTCCAACAGTGGAAATCACAATTTCATTCACAACTTTGTCAGCCCTGTCCAAAATAATGTGTGAGTTGAAAAAAAATGTTTAGTAGTTGAAAAAATGTTTGATGTTATATTGTTTAATTATTGTTAGTGTTAAGTGATTTTGAGTAAAAAATGTTTTGAAGAAAGAAAAAATGCCTTTGTGATTTGTTTGGGTATAGGTATTCTGATTCATGCTCTTTGACTTCTTACTATCCCTCTCATGACACTCATTGAACGGTCCGACTCAAAAACCGTGGAGGGATTTTTTCCTTCACGTCCGCGCTTTGACTTTAAGAACCGGGGCAGTTTCCAGTCTAACCATCCATTGTCGACTCATCTTCCTACGAAGATGTGCTCCAGACTAGCTAAGTTGTACGAAGCCTATGTGAATTTGCATAGGGTCATGACAAGTCTGATATCGCGACCTGAAGAGATAGAGAATGTGAGAATGTTGAAAGTCACTGAAGACCTGAAAGAAGAGCTCTTCAAGGAGAAAATCAAGAAGGAGAAAGAAGAATGGACGGAGAAGCACAGACTTCATAAACAGCAGAGAGAGCAGCAACAGCAGCAACAGCAACAGCAGCATGAACCTGACAGAGGCTTTGTCGACTGTCGTATCGATACCAATGAGTTCTTCTTCTCTTTCCGAAGAAGCAGACCTTATCCTGTGAGAAAGCCTGTCGTCTGAGGAGGCTGCCATCTTATAACCCAAAAGATCGCCATAGCTTCAAGTTCACATAAAAAAAAAAATAAAAAAAAACTTTTCATGGCTACCCCATACTCTCGAAAAGAAATAACATTCCATTGCCTATGATATGTTAGTCAGTTAGAAAAAAAAAAACAGAAGTCTATAAGCACATGATTTCTTTATCTTGGTTAGAAAGTGTGACTCTAAGCCCTTCGTTTCCGTCGCCTATCAAAATTTTTTAAAATAGTGATGGTCAGTAAAAACTGAGTGAGTGTTTCTTTTAGGTCAGTGCGGTTTATTTGTGATAATATGGATAATGTAAGTTCGGGTAGACCCAGCCAGTTAGCACTCCACCCACCTCGAGACCACAAATAACATCTAGTCAACAGCCGACTATACCTAACAAGCAACCCACCCCGGAAAGAGTGGTGGCAGAACAAAGGGCCAATTATGTTAGACAAACGGTATGGCAAACTCAGACTCAATTATCGGAGGCACTAAGTTCTTCTCTCACTCCGATACTACAGGCAATCAAAGCTGAAATAACAACCACAACAACAATAACAGCGACAGACATCACAGCAGCGGATTTGAAACTATCTACCTCAACTGAAGAATTAGTATCAGAACCAGAAGAGGAAATAGAGGCGGTTGAGGAGGAGGAGGGGGACGCTGACCCTCGTTGAGAAGTACACCGAAATCGGGCTAGATCAAGCATTGTATGACGTCAACAAAGCAACACAGTGTATAAGAGCCATACAATACGTTGCCTACAAATCTCTAGACACCTTTAAACCAAGACCTTCTCAATTGGGATTTGGGGTCAGAGTTCTCCCCCAATTCTACAGACAAGCCTACACTGGATACCCCCTCAGTCAGCTGGTAGAAGCCGCTGCTTACATTGTCGCCCATCATGGCTACGCATTTCCTGATATCAAGAATCATGAGACTAGGAGTGCGGGAAAGATCGTGAGGGCGAAAGAGAGACGTGGTTCCTTCTAGCAGAAAAAACAGCCCTTTTAGGGCTGCAAAAGACTGCCTTTTTTTAAATAGGGAACCATATTTGGCTTGGTATCCCTCCTTGACTAAACTATTCTCGAAACAAACTTGACCCATTGGAGCACCGCAACAAACGTAACTTGTCAAACCTAACAGTGACAAAACTGGTATATGTCGCTTAGACATATTAATTTAAATAAGACCAGCATGATTATTTTTATGTTTACTAAGTACTAATATTAGATAGATACGTTAGGAAGTAGGAAATTTAACAGACTCGTTAGATTTGAACTAATTGCACAGGTGGAAAACACATTAGCAAAAACGGGACTTGATTTGAAATAAGTACGGGCTGGCGTTTTGGGGAGTACTTAACATCCATCGCTGGCTTGCTGAGCACCTTTTTTCCTCCTTTACCACGCTCGGACATCGTACACGTGGCAGAATGTGGAACGATTTCCACCTGCCACACGCCCATGTGTCCTAATGTGACGTTATCGCTACCGACCAAACGTAGCGGGCTTTACATACTGCTCGGGTTGACACCTGAGGCATTTCAAACCAACTAAGAAAAATGAGTGTGTGGTGAGACTATTCCCACTCATGTTTAAAGCCTTTCCGTCAGGTTGTTAAGGACTAGTTAGTCCTACACCTTGAGTGGCTAAATTTAAAAGTAGTCTGTGAGTACATAAAAGCCTGGGGGATGAGGCTCTCTTTCCTTCCCCGGGAGTAATTAAAAATCACGCGGTGCGTGATTAAACCAGTGATACATGCTCCATTGGAGCGAAAATCACTTTAATTCAAGTAAGCAAGCAAGCAAGTTCGGGTACCGTCTCTAGCACTCTTGATGACACCAACAGTCTGGGTTATTTTCTTTCTTGCAAGCCCCTATGTTCCACTTCTGTTTGTGATAATAACTTGTGATACTTCACATTTTCTTAAGTGGAAAGCTTTACAAACCGTACAAAATACAAAACTTATATGACTTTGGCTTTTGACACTTGCACAGACTCTTCACTTTATAAGTGTCACGAGAAAATTGTATATCCAATTTTTACCATTTTCCAAAACACGCACACACTTGCAGCTTGACCAGAAATATGTACATCTTGTTTTGTGGATAAGTCACAGACAAGTCCAAGCATATATAGGTGATTATAAACGTTAGGAATATCCCTCTCATTTTGTCAGAAATATCAAAGCTTTTATGTGTATTTTCCCTTTTCCACTCTATATTAATGCTTAGATTTGTTCCAAAAAAGAAAAAAGAAACGAAACAATTTTTTAAAAAAAGAATGAATTTTGAATTCAGATTTCTCTCTGTTTATAATTTATTCAAGTTGATGGTGCATGACGAATTACATTGCCTACCTTTCCAAAGTGAGAGACATTTCTTCACAAGTCATTGCCTTTGTTAAATTCGGTTTCATTGGTTAGTTATCGTTAATCTTTAATTTTTTTGATGCATTTCTTTTTGATAGAAGATTTAAGGCTTTCTAGTGTTGTAACGGTATTTATGTTGTTTAGTCTGTTGATGAAATTATCTATAGCAAAGTGCTTAAGATTTTTCAGTTTTTTTATTTTTTATTTCAAGCCCTACAAAAGGAGACAAAGATTGTCTTGAAAGAGGATTGAAACTCTAAATTACACGGGTGTGAAGGAAAACATCGTTGTGTTCATTCTAATCATGCTTGCCGTATCTCTTTGTGTTTTAGAGGTCATATTTCTTCTTAAGTAAATACACGCATCAATAGACAGACAGATTGGGTCATCATCCTTGAGGTTCATTGTACTTTCGGTTCTTTACTTCATACAAACCCCAAATTTATTAGTTTGAAAAGAAAAAAAAAGATAACATGCCCCTCAATACTGTAACACGTCTGTTCTGACTCTACCGATGTGAGTGTGAGTGTTTATGTTAAAATGTTTAAGTAAGATATAAAAAAAATGGTCAGCTTGGAAACGCGAACCAATACTGTGACGCTCAGTATTTTGATGTGGTAAGAAGAAATGGTACAATACACAAAGAGGGCTTGTAAGTTCACATTCCAGTCTGTCTGCACTGTAATGGTAACAACGCAAGAGCGTAGGGATTATTATGCCACACAGTCCTAGAACAAAACAATGCATCACCCGTTGTAAGCCATTTCATTGGCTATACTTATTTTCTTACCGCGTTCACTTCGAATTGACTTGAGTAGCTATTCACACAGTGACGAGAATGGCCATGCTTTACTATGTCTATCCTATAGGCGATTTATATAAAAAAAATATTTAAAAAATTAAACTAATGCACGAACAATGGTACCATAGGCGATCCCATGTAAATTGTGTCCGTCTTATTGCAAAATACATCAACATTTAATTTAACCGTGCAGATCGCTAGAACAAACCTCTAATAATACACATTTTGAAAAGTGTTGTGTGACACGGATCGCCATTGTGCTTGGTGTCTGCTTTCTTCTTCGAAAAGAGATCGTTTCGTCTTGACTATAAAAATTTAATTTGACTAAGTTTTACGCACTACTTGAACTCATACATTTCACGTTGTAGGTGTAAGCCGTCGTTCTCAGTTTTCTGGAAGTTCGTTTTTGCGTTTCTCAGATGTGATACTATTTTTTATGGACCGAACGAAATTTCTTTTGGCGTGAATCAGGACTCGTGGTTTTGTGGCATAAATGGAGAGCATTGATTAAAGCTCAGTTATGTAGTCTTCGAAATCGCTGACACGGATCTGAGCTAACACTTCAGGTCTTGTGTGAGGCGACACGGCACGTCATTGCCTTTTACTTTCTCAATGAAATCGTTTCATCTTATTGCAAAATTACATTTGACTAGGTTTCATACGCAGTAGGTCCCTGTATATAAGGAGAGTGTCTTAGCGTCAGAGTATTCATTCCACTCTCAAACGATCAAGAAGATGGAAGAGTCAGCATAGATCGACCTGCTGGTCAAATATATGCTAAAAGTCATACGAAAGCATAATTCACAGGCGAAAGTGGCAAACAAACTTACTCTTTTGGTCGTTGATTTGATGAGAGTCATACGAAAGTGTGTAAGAGCTGATGAAGTATGCTATATCTGCAAAGGTAAATGGGTATTTGTCTCCAGAATACCTGCTTCGTCTAAGAAAGAGAGACAAAAGTCAAGATACCTAATATCGTTGTCAGGAGAAAGGACACTGGGATTCAGAGTGCCCTAAGAGAAAAGACAAGAAACAGAAACAAGACGAAAAAGAGAAGAGGGATTCAGAAGAAGAAGAAATTGAAGTTGAGGAAGAACTTGTGCCAGTGAAGACATGGAAATGGAAAAATTGACAATGTGAGCCGATGCGTTGGCCCTGATGTGAAATTTCATACTACCTTCTAAAAGAGAATAGACCAGAAAGAAAACGTAAGTATCTCTTGGTCTTGACATTGTATAATAAGGATGGCGTGTTTTGTTTTTACTCACACTTTATGAAATTGTGTTCTTTCACCTCTCTCTATCCCTCTGGATCATGTTTTAGTTAGAATTGAAATGGAAGGATGTTTTCCTTCACGCACGCTCTTTAGGCATGCAAGTCGGTAAACAATAGTCAGTCTATTCATCCATCATTTTGTGTCTTGATGTTTCCTAAATCACACACTGATGCCATAAAAAAACGGGTTAAATGGGTTTTGTAGTGTTGGGGGTAGGGTGTATGTGTTTGGCAAAGTTGGTCATTGCAGGTGAGGGCTTAGGTGCTTTCAAAAAACTTTTTCTTCTTCACTCTGTGTTGATGGAATATAATGGGTTATTTTCTTCACTCTCTGTTGATAGTATATATAAAGGGTTATTTCTTCACTCCGTGTGGATAGTGTATAATGGTTTTCTTCTTCTTCCCTCTGTGGTGTGCGCGCGCGCGCACTTGCGTGTGTGTGTGTGTGTGTGTGTGTGTGTGTGTGTGTGTGTGTTAGTGTACGTTGTGTAGATCGTATATTTGGTTATTTTTTCTTCTTCCTCCCGAGTGTGGATAGTATATTTGGGGTTTGTATGCGTTAGCGACGTTGTGTGGATAGTATATTTGGGGTTTGTATGCGTTAGCGACGTTGTGTGGATAGTATATTTGGGAGTTTTATGCGTTCGCGTACGTTTGTGTGGATAGTATATTTCGGGTTTGTACGTGTTAGAGACGTTGTGTGGATAGTATATTTGGGGTTTGCATGCGTTCGCGTACGTTTGTATGGATAGTATATTTGGGGGTTTGTATGCGTTGGCGTACGTTTGTGTTGATAGTATATTTGGGGTTTGTATGCGTTCGCGTACGTTTGTGTGGATAGTTTATTTGGGGTTTGTATTATCTCTCTTCTGTGTTGATAGTATATTTGGGGTTTGTTTTTTCCTCTTCCCTCTGTGTGTGTGTGTGTGTGTGTGTGTATTGGTCTCTGTTTGTCCCTATAAAACTCACTTTATCCCTATCAGATACACTCTACCTACCTACCTGCAGTAGCGTGTATTCAGGTCAGCCACTTGCAACACTGTTGACATTTATCCCCTAGTGTTCAGTACAGTGACGTCACTGACGCTGGAAATTTCGAGACTATAAATATGGACTTGGGGATTTCCACAGGTTGTAGCTATACATATGTACTAGAGTTCATAAACAGGAACGTCACTCAAGCTGAGGCTATAAAAAGATAGTGGGGTTTTCCAAAGGAATAACCCACAAGTTGTAGTATAAATAGATAGTGGGATTTCATAGGAATTTTAGCTGATTATAGCTATAAATAGATACATAGGTATTTATCCACGATCGTCACACAAGTTGCTATTGTAAGTAGTTACTAATTTTATCCATTTTAGTCTAAACCATTGTAACTTAATTTTCGGGGATATGTTTATTTTCCTTTAACTTCTGGGACAATTTCGTCATTTTAGGGTTACTTTTAGTCACATCCATTTTGTCGTTGAGCATTTCCGTGATTATAGCTATTTATAGCATCATTACAATTATGCAAATTTTTGAACACCCCAGCAAGATTTCAGGTTTAGGTAATGCTTTATATATAAATCTCACGCTTGTACTAGTGTATGTATGTCTCTGTCTCTGTTGTGTTTGACCCTCGACCATCATTGTCCCTAGACATTCCCACCATGTTCAATTCCCCATGACGCTATACAGATCCACCATGTTCAATTTCCATATGTTAAATTCCCCTTGAGGCTAGAGTTGCCCAAGACTTTTTCCCATGTTAGATTCCCTTGAGGCTATATCCCCCAGGGGTTTTTGTAATGTTAAATTTCCCATTGTCCCTAGACAGTCCCACGATCTATTCCGGATGTTAAATTTCCCATTGTCCCTAGACAGTCCCACGATCTATTCCCCATGTTTAATTTCCCTTGACGCTATACAGTCCCACGAGTTCTTCCCATGTTAAATTTACATAGTCGGTAAACAGTCCTAGGGTTTTTCTCCATGTTAAATTTACATAGTCGCTAAACAGTCCCAGGGTTTTTCTCCATGTTAAATTTACATAGTCGCTAAACAGTCCCAGGGGGGTCTGTAATGCTAATTCCCATTGTCGCTATGGTATCCCACTTAACTACTGGTGTGGTTTCTATAGCAACCATATATAAAATATATCTTCAAATTCTCGAGAAATACTTAGTTTTGATCAGATTTGATAAATATTTTTCTTAGGATCTTCTCTATCAAAACTGCGTCAGGACTGGCTCTCCCAGCAACAGTGTGGTTTCCTTAGCAACCACGTTGAAACCCTATATCGGCTTTTTCTCTAAAACCAATGAGCCATTTTTGATGAAAACTGTCAAGAATATGTCTTAGAGTAAGCTCTGTCGACGCTGTAATTAGGGGCCCCGAATGGCCAAGTGGTCTAAAGCGCTGTACGGATCACTGCCATCTCACCTCTGTCTGCGTGGGTTCGAGTGTCGGGTTCAGCCAATGTGGGTATGTGAGAAAGCTTGCCAGTAGCTTCTCATGGATCGGTGGTTCTTTCCGGGGTTTTCCCAGTTCTTCCTCCACCGTTAATGCTGGCCGCCATGTCTAGCCTATCGTGTGCTGAAAAATGGCGTTAAACCCCACAACAACAACAACACTGTAATTATTCTAGCAGCTCATCTAGTAACGGTGTGGCTTTCGTATCAAGCATATGAAAAGCTTATCTCAACTTTTCAAGAATGTCTCTTTTGTCATTCTCGATGAAAATTGGCCATGATCCTAATTTTAGCAACTTGCCTGTAGTTTATCATCCTTATACTGGCAGCTGGACTTTCAAACATAAATAATTTTGAAGGACCCGCAGATGGCTATACCTAGCATAACTGATCATCCATAGCAGGTTGTTTCAATTCTTTCTATACCAGCCGCAATCTAAACTATTAATTATCAGTGGCGCACTAAGGGTAAATGGTCCCCGTGGCGACAATTATGGCCCGAAGGGGTTTGGTGCCCCAAGACTTCTGGCACCCGTGCCCCGTCCACTCACCCCCACCACCGTTTGAAGGCTACTGATAATTATACAAATGCTTGCACTGGGTGCAGTAGAACATTCTTTGCATTTCAGTGAATTGAAGTGCTTGATCAAAAATATTACAACTCTAGCATGTCGCATCTCTGAGCAAAATGACATACCGTAAAATTAATATGTGACCGTAAAATTAACATGTGTAAGACTTTCTCGTATTGTCGTGAAATTCGATCAAACTTGGTAGGCATCTTTCTTCGAATAAACTCTCACGGTGACTCTTCCATCAGTAGTGTAGATTCCTTAGCAACCAGTTGGAAATGCCTATTTGCAACTCTTTCAAACAGCGTTATCAATTACGATCAAACGCGATATGAGTATTTCATTGGAAATATCTATTAGAATTGTTACTGGAATGGCTCCCCTGGGGTTACTATAGCGTCCATAAAACCAGATAAAAACTTGTTTTTAACTTCGTCTACATTCCGTAAAAAATTAAATAAAGCGTTTTCATAAATTGAATATTGCATGCATTTCATTGTTAGTTATATTTCATTCATGGGGGCGGGGGAGAATCACGAGTCGAAATTTATACTAGAATTATTTTCTTTTAAAGATGTGTCGAATAAGTTGAGATCAATGGACCTAGGAATACGTATTTTGATTGTGCGACTCTTGGGTAAAATATAATTTTCTAAAAACATAATACAACAACGTTTCTGTGGTATTCAATGGAATTGGACAAACGAAACGTTACTAACAATCGTAATGCCTTTCAATGCCATTCCGGCTGGGGTAATTTTAGATCAAACGTGGTAGGAATGTTTCTTAAGTTATGCCTTATCAGATATTTATACATGCTGGCTTCCTTAGCAACGGTGTAGCCTTTACAGCAACCCCGTGAAAAACATTTTCTTCTTCTCTACAACAGATGAGTTAATCTCGATTAAGCTGTGTATGCATAATTTTAACATCTCCAGAAAGGCTAAACCAGATCGCACCAGCAGCAGAAGAGAGAGACCAAATATAAATAGTGACCAATTTTCTTTTGACGGGGAGGGGGGCTCATGAAGGCCCCTTTTTGCAAATAGGGGCTAAACAAAAATGTTTTCGCTGAGTGACGTTGACTCATTAAACTATCCAAATGCCAATACGATGCCTGTATGAAAGACTGACTCCCCCTTCCAAAAAAATAAAAAAAAAGAAGTGGTGACGACTTTTTTTGGGCAGACCCCTTCATCAAGGCCCCGGGGACTAAAAAAATTATATTTTTCAGTAAAGTGACGTTGACTCATTAACTATTCAAAAAGCCAATCCGAGGCTTGTATGTAAGCATGGTTACTATTCATAAAAGAGGTGGGACAACCTCAAAAACACGCATTATAAGGCGGGGGGGGGGGCGACCTGACGACCAGTAATTAACCAGGTTACTCAATTCTGAGGTTTTGTTATTATTTTATTTGGCATAAATAATTTTCGTTAAAATGCCTTCCTTTGGAGTTTCGTGCAGCATAAAAAACAAAAAAAAAAAAAAAAAAAAAAACAAAACAGCAAGAGCTGAGAATTTTCTTTGTGCCAATTTAGTTTATTCCCAATTTATGGGGTCCATTCATGGGGTGCCCTTCAAATTTTGCCAGTTTAAGATAGATCAAAAATTAGTCTACACACATTTATTAATTATCTGAGCATTTCGGTTTCACAACATGTATTAGTTTTCCCTGAGGCTGAAAACCACATGTACCATTATCAGCGATCAATTTATCACAGTTATTATTGACATGTCGCCCGGGTTATGTCTATGAGTCGAATTAAAATTTCGGCAATTCGCTGCGGTAAACAAAATTATTTTCTGATACACTGAAATCGTTTACGTCAACTGACTTAGTAATCTGTAATTAAATAGTTGCTGTAACACAATAATAATGAGTGATTCTGCTCTTATCATGGGATCTCGTGCAGAAACGACTGGGAGGATATTAAGAAATATCTTCCAGCCCGTGATTCTGTAAAACAGCAGCTGAAACAATGTCAGGAAGCTCACGTGGAATTTCTAGAAGGTACAGAGCAGCTATTTAAACCAATCGTCGAACAGCAACTGAGGCAATACAGAAAATTCTTGAGACATTAAACCACCACCACCAAAAGTTAAAATCAGTATGATGGATAAATCTACCGAGTCACGGATAAAACCAAAATACTTTATATTGCCGCGTTTGGATGAGATGAAAAAGAAAAATAAACGAAACCTGAACATAGTAAAAATGTAAGCCGTCATGACTGACTTAAATATACATATCGCATTTTTTCCGGTGCTAACCAGGCCAAAGTTGATAATGCAGATTTTAACAATTTTAGACGACTAGTAGATGTGCATGCTGATAGAGTAAATGAAAAAATGACACAAGCTCAATACAAAGTTGAGCGTCAGCTTGAAAAAGCGAAAGAAGAAAGAAGAAAAACATGGGTCTAAAACAACAAGAGGAAAGAGAAAATCGGAAATGGCCTCGCCTTTTGCTATCGACGTCGTTAAAAACAAACCTTGCCGGTGATTCAGGATAAACTTTGTCCAAATAATATCCTCGCTGATGTTGATCGACTGGAAATTCTGATTGGTGGAAGACGAGCCGGCAATAACTCCCATAAATCATCAATAAAGCAGCTAATGTTTGTCATGGACAGCAGCGTCAATCGAACTGACCGATGAAATTACCCACGATTGCTACAGTGAGTGATCAATTAGATCGGCGATAACAAAACAGCATGATTATAAACAATATCTAACGTGGACATGAAAGCTTCAGGGTGATAATTTCACGAATACCTGTTTACAGCGCGATCTACGGAGATGGACTCGGCGATATTATTCGGGGTTTTTTCAGAAGGATGGCCCCAAAAGCTATTCCGATTGCAAAACATTTAGGCATGAAAGCCATCAAAGTTGCTCGTGATAAGGGTATTTTCACTGTTGATGATGTTGTTGGTTAAACATCATCGGAGATCAAAGAGGGTATTCAGACCACAAGCAATGCGGCCACCACCGGTTAAACTTCGCAGCACCGACGTGATGTCAGCAAGATAATAAATCAAGCCGCAAACGAGAGGTTGAATTAATGAGCTGGCGGGTCATCTCTGACAAAAGAAGCAGCAGACGACATAAAAAAAATATATATAACCGCAAACCTAATAACGGGTAATGGTCTGGCCCGTCTTACCCGGCCATATTAAGGACAAACGCGGATTCGTTAATGATGGTGTTATGGCGTTATTTAAAAGTGCTGTGACAATGATTGATAGTACACAAATCAAAGTATGTCACATTGACGTTGATGTTGCTACGATGATAATCGGTCTTGCAAGATATTCCTATGATTATTCAAGGTCTGCTGGTACATCAATGATGTTCTCAAAGGATATTACTGACCATCCTGACCACACACAGTATGACATAAGACAACCAAGAAACTTCGTTGACGCTAAGGACTCCGACGTAAACCCGGTAGCCCATGGCACTAATCCAGAATTTAAGCTGTGATTTGCAGTCCGACGATCTCAAACTGATGCTCAAGAAAGATTTAGCTGTGTGGTACTGCTTTCAAATATTTTTCGATTCTGCAGACATGTTAGGAAAGTTATATTTGGGGCAAAACGCAAGGTTGAGTTTGTTCGAAAATCCACCGACAACGACGCAGTTTGGTCGATAAAGTAATACTAACAAAACTCGCGTTCATGGATAGTGGTGGTAAATCAACGTCGTCGTGGCTGACAATGACCACAGATTCAGTTACAAGCACAGAAAATTCACTTCTATGGCAGATAGCATCTCAGCAGGGAATTGCAGCACCACGGCATTAACTCGTTTCGTTTCAAGATAACACAAGATTTAAAAAATCAAGAAATAAACCCAATGGTGTTTGACAGTTTAACAGTTACCACGACTTCACTGAGAATAAACGGATATCAGAAACCACCCGAAAACATAAAACTGAATTTCGAACAAAACAACGTAGCACGGGCATATCATAGTTTGATTTCATGATATTGATATTCGTGGGGCGTAAGCGGAATGCTGAGTTTGGTTTGCAGATATCTCAAGCGTGGTTTCTTAACACTGTATCCAATCTATTAGTTTTCGTTTGAATATCTGGTTTTGTTCAGACAATCTGTCGTAGATATACACGTGCTAGCTACTGTGAACGATATACCGGCTGGTCCTGGTGGTTGCAGAGCAATCGCTGTCATACTGTCAGATAAAACAATGTTGCTTGAAGGTGTTGGCGGACGAATGAGAGTCTTTGATGCGCCCATAGAAAATATGTAATTAGATCATTCATGATATTATGATGTCATATCATCATGTCAACTTTACTCAGACAGCCAGTCAGACTAAAAAGTTGCAATGGGCATCAAAGAAGAATTCTGGGGCAAAATATACCTGAAACCAGCGGCGTTGCAAGGCCCAAATAAGTTATCACTGACAGAACGTTAGCTGAAACACTACAATGACGCCAAGGAATCAAAACCCGGCGTTCGACTTGAATTTTCCGCGAATGCAATCAGCGACACAGCAAAGGCCGGTGGCATATTTCCGCTGCAGCTCAAGCTGTTGCAAAAGCAGCTTCACAGCTGCCGCCATGGCGTTAAAAAAAGGCAACAGGACACGGAATGTCCCGACACGGATTAAAGACCTGAAGAAATAAAGGGGGTCTAAGATTACCAGAAACGTGGTACGGTCAAGATCTGAGATTCCCTGGGACTCTTTGTTAAAGTTCCCCATGTCCAATTTCTATTTACTAGATGTTGATCGGCCATTAAACATAAAAAACGTCAGAGGCGTTTTAATGCCCGATCAGTTGAAGAGAAAAACCAAACCACGTTGAAATTGGTATCATTATTCGTTCTGGTCCAGGTACTCACTGAGTTGCATACGCTGTTGACCCACGTAGCGCTATTTATTTATATTCGCATGGACTGGTATCACCAATGGAATTTTTAAAATATGTCAAAATATGTCAACAGAGTGTGAATAACTCCAATCTGATTTTCAACATTACCAACTCTGACAATAACTGATCCAACAATATGCGGTCCAGAAGTACCTGCCGTGCTTGACGCAGTGTCAAGGTCATCAGACTTCCGCTCATGAAGTAGTGCATAAATACACCGCCTGCCGTTTTAAGCAGGTTAATGGCTTATAATGGTAGATATTTACAGAAGATCTCCTAAAGGCAAGTCCGAGGTTAGCATTAATATGTCGGCGTCTGCAACACGAGATGAAGTTACCGATATTTTGCTTCTCGCCGATATTGATCTGGATGAGGTTGTTGTTTTTCAGGATCAACAAGATTAAATGGGTTGATATTATCCTGCGAGTTTCATGTGCAACCATCAATAACATCGTGATTCTTACCGGTGATGGAAGAATCAAAGACTCAGGTGTATCACTCACGATTATCCACATTGATCTCAGCAGACGTGTTGCTAAAGCCGGAGGTATAATGACAGGTGAACTCAACATGGGCAAAAATATTATTTCTAATTTGAAAGAACTAGAATCATGGACAACAACGACGTCGCAATAATCAATGAAGGACTGGCAATATTCAGAGCTGAATATAATAGTCACATGACCGTGTTTACGAATTTTCGAGGAGCCATAAGTAGAATCATCAATGGATTCTTTGGAGTTCCAAATTTCGTCGACATTAGTCTCACTGAAATTCACACAAGACTTGATGAAATCGCCGAGAAAAATCAGCAAGATTTCCACTGGTGTAATTTATACGACTCCAATCATCAACGCGTCATACATAGTAGCGTCTTGATCAGCAACGTGGTCGCAACAAAACAACTCCCTCAAAGATACCATTGAGGTCATCGGGGTATGCAGGCTCTCAGTATTTAGCGCCGCTAAATATAGGATATTCGCCAAATGCTTATGGCGTTATTCCACCGATGGATTTCCCAGAACGTGTCAGTCGTGTTATATAAAAATGCAGAGGAAACATTCATCCTGGAAACAGCAGATAAAGTCTTAACCGCGAAGACTCATTGGTGGTGTCTGGAATGTGTCGCACAAACACCTCAATTGGTAATTTAGTATGTACCATAATGAATCGCACACAGATATTCTGGTATAATTAAGCGTGTGCGTGGAAGGAATCGCTGAAAGAATTCATCGACAAGAACATGACAAAACAGAAAACATATGGCGGACGAATCATCATCATTGACGCGGTTTTCTCGCTGATCGCTGAAACAACGATGTTAACAGGCATGCTATCAGCGACGCACGTGATATCGCCCGTGATTGCAATCGGTGTAACTGCTGTCGTCGGCTCGCTCATATCCTCAATATCATCTCGAAAAAATATCTACATGTGCCAGCAAGAATTTACATCAGCACGCAGAAATAACGTACACAGCAAAGCATGCATGTATAAATATAACGTCGATACTGTCAGCCGGGTTAAACGACGTTGCAATATCAGACAATGCATTTGCTGTGTTCAGGGATATTTATTATCGGTATCGCAAGAATGCAAACTCGCCGTTGCCAACGTTACCACCGCCACATTTAGAATACGCTATATACATAATAATAATGAACACAGAAATAATCACAAGCCTGGAATAGATCATTGCTAAGCTTCTCTCCGCCAAGAAAAAGAACAAAAAAACATTTTTGTCGTTTTTTTTTTTTTTTTTTTTTTTGCTATCCCAATTTTATTTTGGTACCGATGACTTTGCTATTCTATGGATTCTTTGGTGGATTCAAAATCTGGAATCCTAACGGATTCCAACACGAGTTTCTTTAGCCGTCTCGCACGCGCACTTACAGCCGCACGAGTTTCATATTGCCGAGACATCTCTGATCGTATGTCCTGAATGGCGCTTGCCAGTGGAAAAAATGTAGGAATCTTATGTTGTTCCTGTAAATCTGCCAGTGACGACTCCATTTCGCCCTGGAGTAATTTGATAAATATATACTCTGCCGCTAGTGTGTATATGCCTTCTTCAGGTATCATCTCAATATCGTCGTTGACTTTTTCAACATGGAGTTGAAGCGCGAGACCATCTTGCTGTAATTGCTTGATCTCAGAGATAATCTCGTTAATATTTTCTTGGTTCATTATACAACAAATGTATTTCTTTAATAATAGATTTTCTCGAGACCTATTCATAGCGTGCTGCTGGATCATGTAAACTGATTGTGGTAGATCCATGCGGGGCTTTCTGAGCATGTGTAAAGAAGTTTTTGAACTTGTTTGTGTCCATGCGACCGGGACAACATATCTGATAAATATTTAAAAGCGTGTGTGTTTGTCAACACCGTCGAAAATAACCAAAAATTTAGTTATCTCTATTAAATTTGGGGATCTAAGTGTACCGCTGTGTCACTTAAATGACATCTGTGTTTTATGTCTGCCTCGTGAAAATATTCTGGTTGGATTTGTTTGTTTGACAAACATAACATCATCGTAAACCCACAGATTGTTGATATCCCTGTCAAGATCCTCGACGGACGGAGCATCATCGATGTCAGCGATAATTCAATAACGTCGTTGCTTTCCAGACTCTCCTCCGATTCACTAAATTCCTTAAGAACGTCGTGGTAATCTGCGGATGTCACTACTAAATAAAGTTTGTTCCATCTGAGACACCTCATTATCAAGTTGTTCAACAACTGAGTTTTACCAGAACCGGAAGAATCAATTATGAGAGCTTGAATGGAATTTAATAAATATGGATGATGCCTGACCGGTACCTGCTCGCGTAACGCTGGAAGTCAATCACGTTAATATTGTACAAATATTATGGATATAATAGATCGCCACATCGTCTGCGGTGTGACAGTTTATAGTGATGTCTGGCACATATTGCATCGCGTCCCACCAAGTCACCAAGCCAATCACTCCTAATACTAACCTCTTAATGCTGAGCACCAAGCAAGGCAGCTGTTATTACTATTTTTATAAGTCTTTGTTATGACTCAGCCAGGGATCGAATCCATGACCTCCCGCATCCGCGGAGGACGCTCTAACCACTAGGCCACCGGAACGATCGAAAGATCTGCAACAACAACATATCGCGGTAGTCAACTTGATTCACACACTGAAGTCGATAAAAGATAAAAACATACGAGAATCACTCGCGAACAGGTTGATAAGATCGGCGATGAAAAGTAAAATAGTGTTAGGAGCTGGTAATTAATGGCCGACAATTACACAATAGAGTCGATTTATTGTTATCAAAGAGGATATTGGAGAGGCGTATCAGCGATTAGCAAACTAGCCGATGAAAGAGGTGTCACGCGTGCTGTTTTCGCAGATTGATTGTCACGACAGGCCATATGGCACATTTATCTGCCACGAACCAAAACGATTCAGCATGGACGGTTTGATGTCAGCACGCCCTAGGAAGTTCATTAGGCAGATACATTGTTTTTACCACTTGACGTCGTTGGCATATCACGTAAACGGCGCACATGCAAATAGGCACTTACGGTCGTAGACCTTGCAAGCAGGGACAAAGAAGCGGAGCCGGTGTCGACTAAAACTGCGACTGAAGTCGGAGACGCATTGGACCGAACTTTTTTGGCGTGGCGGTCTACGTTGGCCACAGTAGCTACAGGTTGATCCTGGAAACGAATTTCTCGGTGCAGTAACAACACTGATGTAGCAACTTAACGTCAAAATCAAACGTGGACACACCGCGTTACATCGCGATCAGGCAATCGTTTATCGATTTAATCAAACACTTGCACAGCGACTGTTTGGACATCAATACGCGCACGAATTCCTGAGGAAAGACAGATCTCTTAAATGGATTGGGAGACTACCACACGTTACGGTCGCGTTAAACAACGAGGTCACGAGAGGATTTAACATAAAACCCATCGATGCAATTGCGAGAAAACACATACCAGGACAAAAATCGCCAGGAAATCAATTACAATAACCAGTGCTGGGCAGCAACGTGACAGTCAGGTATTTATACGAACCTGGCAAACTTGAGGGCAGTGCAACAAGAGCAACGGATCCTATCTGGAGTGTATACATGCATACAATTCTCAGCGTGGTAAGTCCACTGCGCTGCCACTAATCTATGGAATATATTCATCTGCTCCTCAATGTGGATTTGTCCGTGAATAATGACAGGTATTTCAGAAAAACACCCATTTACCACAGGGTTTGATACGAGCAAACAAAACGCGCTAACCTTGCCCAGGTGGACTTTCTCGGAGGAGGGAATATCCCCTACTTCTGTTACATTCAAGAAACAACAATGTGACATCTTCGCGTGTGTGGTCGATACTACTATCGATTCTGTCCACCGTAAAATTGTCACGCAGCTGTAGTGGCTATATTGTAAATCAGATCGATACCACTTTCATTTCCGACCAAATATATATCATAACAAGTGTTCGAATGAAACCCCCATGTTGATGTGACAATCCATTCAGGAAGAGTATAAATAATATAATTTTTAAGATTGTCACTGCGATGATCATATTGGACATCATTTAGGATACTCTAGGCGTTTTAAGAAGTCTTCTGGTACAAATTACTTTTGATTCAGGATGAGTAGCGATAACAAAATTTTCTTAATGGCCACTATTTCAATTTATGACCAGATAGGCATCATAAGAAGTCTTTTACGGAAAATCCCATGTTGATACTACTAACCTTTCAGGAAGAGGAGAGATACCAATATTTTCCAGATGGCCGCTGTAATCCTGACGGATAGATCGATTGATAAGCATAAATGTGGATAATCTGTGGATCATTGTGAAGGAGTCTCCATCTGTGTGCAACAGTAAATCCCTCCTCAGCGGTAATTCCATGAGTAAAGCCTACTAGCGTGTCAAGGGGATCGTTGACAGAAGTCCTGTTTCTGAATTGCGGGATGTTTATGCCTACAGGTGAGCCCACTTCTGACTGAAGGTGTCTGATAGCCATGCTCTCTGGTCTGGAACTGGAGCGATCAAGTTGTAGATTGTTAACATTCTTGTAGAAATGGTATCATTGGCCTTTTCCACAGCTGAAGAAAGGATCCTGATAATCGACTGGTGTAGATACAGTCAGGTGATGACCGCAGTCCCTACATGAACAGGGGTCTTCCTCAGTGCCTTTAAAGGTCTATGTATTCATTGATAATTTGTATTCTTAAAAGAGCGTATTGAGGATTTGGTGGATAATTCAGTGTAAACTTAGAAAGAAGAAAAAAAACACACAGATCACATAAACTGTTAAGTTAGAACTGATATGTAAGTGACAGACACTGCCATGTCATGATATCTATCTTAAATTTGTATTGTGTGTTGGCATTTATCCATGATTATATGTTATGTATATCTATATCGCGTGTTTGGCCTAGGTCAGTAATTGTCTTTAGGCCTACCTCATTTTAGATTATATATTAAGATCATTTTTACTGGAGGTAAACGTGTTTTCCTGTGCCATGGCAATTGTGTCGCAAGTTGGAGAGATATTGGAGGCCTCCAGTGTTGAAAAGAAATCAAGGTTGAAATAATAGAAATGCTAGTTAGGATGAACAAAGGAATTGGCGCCTTGAAAGTATCACCAAACGAGAAGTTGTATAGGATAGAAACAAAATTCCTGAGTCTATTTGCTGACATGGAAGATGAGTTAGAGCAAGTTAAAGTCACTTTCTCTTCTGATATGGATGACTTGAAATGTAGAATGAATGATGTCGAAAAGAGCATGCAGTTACATTCTGAAATTATTAGCGCTAGCAAGAGAGAGAGAGAGAGAGAGAGAGAGAGAGAGAGAGAGAGAGAGAGAGAGAGCAGATATCTGTGTTAGAGGCCCACGAAGAACAAATAATAAGACAAACTGAGGGAAAGCAAGGGTAACTTCAAACAAGACTACAGATTCCGACACATACAGTTGCAAAGACAATCGTTGACTAATTTGTAAGTATATACCCGAGGCCAAATCTTTCCAAAGCTCTAAAACAGGAGTTAATTACACGATCAGTTAGAAGTTAGGATGTCGAGCCAATAAACCAATCTATTTTCTGACATGCAATAGCTGTGCCATTCAGTATGTTGGAAAAACAATTATTTCAGAAAACGAATGAATAATCACAAAAGCCACATTCGCAACAAAATCAACGCGCAAGTCGCCAACCATTACAACTCGAATGGACATTCAGTCGAGTCCGTCGAGATATCACCTACTGAATCTAAACTGGGGTGGACAGACAACTTACAATAAGGAACGATACTGGATACTACAACTGAAAACGTATGGAGAGTTTTCTTCAATAAAAATACACTCCCTTTGTAGTCTTAACAAAACTGAAGCCAGTCATCAGTATTGCACCCGACACAACTTATGCTCTTATATCTACCCAAGTAAGTACATATCATTATGATTGCATTGGTTTTAATATTATTATTATTATTATTATTATTCCATTATCCCGATACACAATTATCTTAACATCTTTCCTTCAGAACCTATCTGCATAACTCTACCGGGACCTGATTTCTTTACCAAATGCTGTTGACGGCGTTGATCTCTGTCAACGCTGTGCTTCTGTCCTTTGTTCACAATTTAGAATTAGGTCAAAAGATCCTGGTTCTCTATGTGATAGCCACAATAACACGCTTGTCTGTTATTTTTGCGCAACTTTTTAATTTTATATCTCCTGTTGTAGATAGACCTAAGTGATTCTAACATGTACGAGTCTAGAATTTTTTGTGCAGATTTTGTGTTATGTGTTTGATTTGAATATTTAAATTGTCCTCCCCCCCCCCCTTAAACGAAGAGCTTGTTTAGCCAGAAACGTTCGGAAACCGTTTTATATTTGCTCCGTGCGTGTGTCTGTGTACTCTGTAAAAAAAATACACTTTATTAAAGGAGCAGTTAAAAGCTTTACTTTCACATAGCATATAGACATATACTCTATGCAGTTATCTCCCTTAATCCATACTTTGTTTTTTAACACCCTGTGCCTGGACATTTAATTTGTGTGTTGTTTTAGCATGATTCAATTTGTTTTTGATACTTTGGCTGATGCTTGCATTTTAGCATTGGCAGCCTTTCTTTAATAACAGCCTAAATAATGTTCGTATTTTTAGAGGGTTGTTTTTAGCACCAATATAATGTATAAAAAAATACTCAGTTTTAGGTATATTAATTCAGTATTTCTTTTCCTTTGTGTGAATATCAATTGTACTACATAAATAACATTTTTAAAGCATTGTGCAGCCAGTTAAATTGGTTGCCTCAACAGTTTACTGCTTAAAGTTTAAACATTCGGCATGACACACTGCAATAGTCGGAAGCCTAGTTTGCTATGGAAGCATTTTGTTTTGTATTATACGAGATTTGCAAAGTTAGTAATACACATGAATGTACTCTGTAAAGAATATTATTTATTAAAATATCAGATAAAAACTTAATTTTGTTAAATACCATACACATGAATATACTTATACATAGGTATTGCAAGGAGTTAGCTCATTTTAGTCCATACGATTCTTGTTCCCTATACTGCACCGTGACGTCAATGAGAATCGTGCATTATAGACTAACAGGATTTAATATTTATAATTTAGGCAAAAGACATTGACAAAATTTAAACTTGAAGGACGGGTATACAAGTTAGCTTTTTCTTTTTTTACATTGACCTTCGGTCTTGTACTGATCTTTTAAATGATTTGAAATTTACTAATCAAATTTGTTTACATGGTCATTGTGAAACTTCACGGTTATCTAGTACTGATCTACAACCATGTCTTATCTTGTTTAACATAATATCTGCATAATTTGGAGATGACATTGGTCCGGTACGTCCACTATCAAACTTTTCTTGAATAGCAAAATGGAAGCCTTTCAGAACTTTACAATACCGTGCCAGGGACGAGGGACCCCAGCAAGAGAACAGGTTTTCATTTTTTCTAAGCAAACAACAATTTATATATTTTTACTAGATGCACGTTTTGTTAAGAATTTGTAAAAATTCATAAGGTTCACGCGGGGATGTGCATATTTCTTTTATTTTAATACATGTAATGTAAGGGGTGTTGCTATTTTACTAAATAATAATTTTGAATTCAAAGTACATAGCATTAAAGGAGATAATCAGGATCGCAAAATTATATATATATAAGTCTTTTATAAAGAGATAGCAATGGCTATAATGAAAACATATTTTGCAGGTGACTCTACCCTTGCAATGAACCCTACTATAGAAACGTATCATTATTTTCATGTGAATTATCCAAAGGCAATGGAAAAAGTCCTTGATCTAAGTCATGAATTTGATTGTTATATCTGCAGGAAAGCAAACCCTTTAAAACTAGCTAGGTTATATATCTTTTTGGTATCAGAACATCTTTTAGTGGATATTAATGAAGCTTTGATCTAACCTGTGTACAGAGCAAATTACACTGTCGTGAATATTAAATTTCAATTATAAAAATTTCCAAAGGGAAACGCTTATTTGAAGTATAAAAATGCTTTACTGAAAGATGCAGAATATGTAAAACTAGGTAAAACAAACTGTGCATGATGTTGTAGTACAATACGCGGAAAAACCACTTGAGATTGCAGATGACGAATGACAAATACCACTTGAGATAAACGAACCGTTATTATTTGAAACATTATTATTATAAATAAGCGGTAAAACTATTTCGTATGCCACATACAAGAAAGAGGAGAACATTAAAAAATGCATAGTTATTTGAGGATATTAAGGAATTTAAAAGATATTATGAAACTTTAGAAAAAGTTATAGAAATGAGCAGGTAAAACGAAGAGTTGATAGAATACAAGTAGAATAAAATGAAATGGTTTATGATTCGTTCTAGAGCAAAATGGATTGACAAAGCAGAAAATGTTACAAAGTATTTTTTGCATCCTTGAGAAAAGAAATTATAAATCGTAAAATGATGCCTATGTTAATAATGGACAATAAAAGTCCAGCATCAGACGGTATTACTACCGAGTTTGTTTGGCTGGAATTTTTGTGGAGCGATTGAGGATTTATGTCATTTTCTTGTGAGATCTATAAACTATGATTACAGTATAGGGGAAATTTCATCAACACAGAATGAGAAAATAATTAGATGCATACCGAATAGCGACAAACTAAAACAGAACTGGAGATTAATAATATTACCGAATGTTTTCTCTGAAACACTTCTGTTTGTATAGATAACAGAGTGAAAAAAGTTTTACCTCACCTTATAAATGAGGGTCAAAATTATTTCATTAAAGATATAATTATTCGGGGAAAACATCAAAACCTTGTACAATTGAATGTTTTACATTCAAAAACACAAATTTATTATCATTAATTGACGTTGAGAAGGTATTTGATTGGGATGCATGTTCCTGCATTTAGAATGTCTTGACTTTATTCAGCTGTGGGTATCCTATTATAAGCTGAATATAAACATTTTGCAATAATATCCAATCACGTGTAACAGTAATTAGCTTCAGCTCTTCTTTGTTTTACATACAAGGAGCACGAAGGCGAAGGTCCCTTATCTTCATATATAATTATCATTTGTGCATATATACTGGCACATATAGAAAGAATAAGTCCAAATAACAAAGAAAAAAAATAATGACAGAATATTTGATCTCTGACTATGCAGAAGAAACCTATATTTACCCTGGATGGGAATCGCAAAATCGTCAAGTCTGCCCTTGATCTTTTGTATCACTGTTATGATATTTCTGAACTTACTAATTGAAGAAACTAATATCATCTGCTTTAGAAGTAAAGATGGATCGATTTTGTCATTGTTATCAAATTAGTCAGACTGAGTTTACCTTAATATGTGTGAAGTTTTCAACTCAAAGAGCCCTTGCACCATTTTCTTGGATCACTGTTGTAAAATGTTTACGATTATCTAAAAAAGCCATATACTTCTATTCTTACCATCCTCATAATAAATTCTAAACGAAATTAACAATATATTTTATAAATTTATTTGGGATAGTTGAGTTGATAATGTTGGAAGAAAAGTTCATCAAGATTTGGGAGGAGTGAGAAATATTCATGTTTTTGTATTCGCAGAACTTGGATTAGAGGACTTACAACAACATCAAATGAAGAAAGTTACACAAATGAATTCTTTGATGATTTGAGTGAATATTTAAGCATCGGTGATGAAGATATCCAAGAGCAAATCAATTAATTAAATGTTTGTGCTATGGTACGAGTTTATGCTCTTAAAAAAGGTAAGAGAAAAGAGTGAAGACAACAAGCTTTGTAAAATTTAACAAATAATTTATTTCCCTAGAATACAAAGTGAAAATGAGGGAAAAAAAACTTACGGTATTGTGAAATAAATCCCAGTTGTAATCCAAGAACTAAAAACACAAGTCCTAGCAATAAAACGTCCTGAATGAAACTGAGTTCAAGTCCCTCTGAGATCCAAAATTGAAGGCGTTGACGTGTCTGTTATGGTCAGCGCAGTGCTGATGTGTCAACAGTCTCTTGTTGAATCACACAAATATAATTCCAGGTTTGAATTCAGTATAAATTCCAATGAACGTCTTTATCCAAGAATTTTGTCAGAGCACTTTGTATTTCTAGAGAAAATAATCACCTGAATTCAATAATTTGAAGAAAATAAACTTCAGCCCAAACTAGTCACAACATAATACAAATTATAGTGCTAGGTTTTAAAGAACGGCCGGTAAAATTCTCAAAGTCACAAGATGTGTGTGTGTGTGTGTGATTTGGATTTTTTAACGCAGCTTTAACAATTTTTCAGTCATATCGCTACGATATCTGCAGTGTGGCAGTTTATAGTGATGTCTAGCACTGGGACATCATGTCGCGGACATGTAGCATGATGTCCCACCCAGTCACATTATCCTGACACCAGGCCGACCAGTCCTGACCCTAACCTCTTAATGCTGAACGCCCAGCGAGGCAGCTGTTAGTACCATTTTTGTAAGTCTTTGGTATGATTTGGCCGGGGATCGAACCCACGACCTTACGCGGACGCTCTAACCACTAGTTGAATATTCATTGGAGTGCATGAGCGATTGGAACAAGTTTACTGAAACTCAGTTGCCATTGACTGAAGCGTTTTATTCATCGCTGTCACGTGAAGGTATTTATGCCAACAACTATGCGCACTCAAACAAAGTTTGGTCGGCATTTGATTGTCAAAACATGAGTGACTATCACGATTTGTATCTCATCACTGATGTATCGCTGCTCACTGATTTGTTTAAAAATGTCGTGACACTGCAATGCACGTGTACAGGTTAGATCCTGCACATTACTTCTCATCACCGGGAATGGCTTGGGATACGTTGTTTTCAAACACCAAAATCAAGTTGGAATTGCTCACCGACATTGACCAATATATGTTTAAGTTGATATTTCTATGGCGAGCCACATATACACGTATACAAACACCTCAAACAATGACGGATATGACCCGTCTGTTCCTAACAGTGATATCATGTATCTATATAATAATACCGGGTAAGTAGTAAAACGTTGTGCACCTTCTAACACTCCTAATGCATACAGATTCCGAAAAACTTGTTTCCGAGTGTTGCAACGGTGTAAACTGTGAAATCATTTTCTGAGTAGTCCTTTGTTGAATCGCATCAGCTGTTCTGATTACACACGTGGCGTCATTGTTTTGTGCTGCTATGACAAATAAAAGTCTTGTTACCCATTTAATAGGTCGTTGAGGCTTTATTAACAGTTCTTGCTCGTATTGATGACCGAATAGCCATTCCGAGAGTGTGCGGTCACGATGTATATTGTATGTCAAACACGAAATAGTACCCGATGTTTCACCAACAAAGCAGCAGCATTAATTCTTTACCATGATCCACTTGTAATAATCGTGGCCATGTTAGTGGCACGCTTGCTTAAATGTGGTCGAATGCATCTGCGACACTTGTAGTATCTTTTGATGTCAGTGGCTCAGCTTCTTTTTATCTGCATGCAACATTAACAATGGCTTACTCGTATTTATATAGTTTTCCAAGTAAACGATCATGTGTCTGACGTGGGTTCGGTTATACAGGATTATGCCGTCGGCTGGTGATCAACCATGTTATGATGTTTTTAAAAAATTTCAAAAATCGTTGAATGACAATGTCGAGACGACAAAGTCGTGGCTACCAACACCAATGAAACACCTATTTACGCTTTGGATGCAAGTGAAAATAATCTTGTAGTGTACGACGATGTGATGCTTGAGCACCAATATCAATCCCGCGCAAATATTTTCAGGAGGTCGACACAAAAGCACAAAGTTCCTTATCTGACTCAACGATACGCACTTGTGCCTACAGTGATCCGTGACAACTATAACAGGATAATATTCGTTACCTTGCAAATATTCACTGGACTTGGTGTGCCGCCGAACACTCTTAGGATGAATTTCATGGCATGTGTGCGCGAATCACAAGCAACCCACATAGGTTTTTCATTATTGATTCATCCAGAACTTCCAGTTCCAACGGGGGAAAATATCGTGCGGATCTGGATGCGAACGCCTCTCACGTAACAATTTTGCAATCATAACAATTATAAATGTCCGCCAGCAATGTCATAGAAGAGTATGAAATGCGACGCCGTAAAACATCTCGTGAACACCAGGAATCGATTTTCAATGTTATAGAAGTCTGCAAATGTGTCAAAGACAATATTACAGTTTCGACAGCCTGCGAGAGAAGACCTCACATAGAGCTTTGAATAAACATTTGCGCCGCTGATTAAACAAGGAAATTGTTGAATTAGCTGAGGATGTTAAAAAGGCAACAAAATAGACCGTGGAACAAGTGGCAGACTAAGAACCGTGTCCAATTCGCAAAATATCTAAATGCAGACCAACTGCAGAGACTATTAGATCCCTGCCACAGGAATATAACTGGCATCGGTGACGTTTTTCGTGATTGTTCACAGGTACACCAAAGGTGCTCGCGAGATGGACTTCACATTCTCCACCAATCGTTAAACAAGTTGAGTGCGAGTCGTTAATAGGATCCAAAACGTTGCTGCATAAGGGTTAAACACTCGGAGATTTTTAGCGGTTTAATTGATACGAGATTTATTACGAGCACCATCAAAATCGGTACCAGTTACATAACCAGAGAATAAACAATGCCGGCTGTTGGTGATACCATTATTAATGAAGTTGCTCAACAACGACTGCCAGATTCGATGATTGTAAATCTGGCAATGTAGAGTAGATGCAATTTGATGTGATTTAGGTGCCACTGATGGTAGAGTTGTATTAGAAACATTAACAATATGTATGCATATGCGAGTGGTTGGATGAGGGTCTTTGACTCGCCTGTGGAAAATTCATAATTTATTTTCTTATTTATTAAATAATATTGACCTCTCATGAAGTGAATATCGGCGTTAATGAAAATCAGCTGAAAAACAGAAGACGCAATATAAACAATTGTGGGGTCACATTTAAACTCTCTTCAACAAAATTGACTGGAAATGTCCCGTGGTTGACTGTTACGACTCTGTGGTCATAATTAAAATAACAGAAAGAAGCAACAACCAATAAATTTTGTAAAACGTACCAAATAATTGAATGATCAAAGCTATAAAATGAAAATGTAAGAGTAACTTACAGTATTATGAATGGAATCCAAAATAATCCTAACATGTTTTATTCAAGTCCAAAAGAATTAAACGTTCCATATTAACTACAGAACTGCGAATATACTGATCCGTCAGCAGTTCTGACGTGTCAGAATGGTGTTGCCCACAACTTCTTTGAATAATTCACAATAGTCCCGGAATAATAGTATAGTCCAATGAACACTTTTTATTTCTACTGAATAATCCTAACAAATATTTCCTCTCAAATTGCCTACACACAATAATCCTAACAAATGTTTCCTCTCAAATTACTTACGCACAACATTAAATACATCTGCAGACTGACTGTAACATATGAAACAAGATTCCAATATAGGAACGGATCCAAAAAAAGAATGAATATGATTACTCAGTTCTCTTCTTATAAACACCTTCAAGATCCTATTACAATTATATGTAGCAATATACACTACCTGATAGATCCTACTACTCAGTCTAATATTTCAAAACACCTATTCATATGACCTAAACCCTCCAGTGGGATTTAACCAAAAACTAGTAAACAGTTCTTATCATTAATAGTATTATTAATGGTCGTAAGCGCCTAAGTCATCAACTATGTACAGATTCTACATACTATACACTCTTAAAATATAATTTTATATACGTGTACAAAAATTAACTATCTAATATGTTGACCTTAGATGATCATTACAATCTATAATCTTAAATAAAAACTACATATAAGATGGACACAACCATCTACCAAGATTTACACAACTATAGATATACATAACACTGGCCCAAACAGAACTCAATCAGCTTAATGCAGAAAACATAATACACGTCAGTGCTAAAATTATCCAAATCAGAGGTGATGCAGTTGCACAAGACCGGTGGAATATATCCATTACGATCCAAGCGTTGTTAGCAGCAACGGCTCCAGAGGTTGCAAACGCGGCCACGTTAGGGGCTGTCAGAACTGCATCAGGCATAGCTTTGAAAAATGCGATTTTCTGTAGCATACGGAAAAAAGGAAAAGGACTTCGACTACCCGGTACAACACGCAGAACGCCATGGGCCAATTTACTAATTCTTGATTTACTTGCGATGGTAAAATTAGTCAAGCATTTTCGTTGTGTCTTTATGCACAATGAATTGCATCGATGGTGCCACGGGCACCTGAAACTGGTATAGTCAACCTGGATTTGACAACATGGCCTTAAACTCATTGGCTCACATATGTTGTTACATCTCGATATCGTTTGAATTTGGACTTGTAAATTTTGACTTGTAATGATTTGAGCCACCAGTTAAAGATGTCAGTTATTTAACGAAGGACACTAGTATCCACGGTGGAAGACATTAGTGTTTTAGTCAACTGTAAAACAACACATGAATGCAAAGATCGCAGAGTTGTCGGCATCACCACCCATAGCAAGTTCATATACAGGATACTTAAAACTAATGGCCAGGAAACAAGAGGAAATAACTGAACTTCAAATAACAAATGGTCTAATTATTTTTGATAACGTAAATGGTCTTGACAAACCAAAATCTCATTTCTTAATAGTGCGTGAGTCTGGATCGTATTTGTTTATTATATCCGGTTATTATAATGGATGAAGGCAATTAACACCATTGATAAATGACCAGCCTGGTCAACGGATGATAATACATAACGAACACGACACCGGTGCTCCAAAATCTTTCACATATACGACAACAATATGACTAATAGCTAAAGATGACATTCAGTTAGAAGCAGTTCACATCTATCTTGCTGAATACTTAACGGTCTTTGGTGTTTGCGTTTAAGATTAGATTTTTCATTGCGTGTTATTAATGAGTTCTGACCGTGGTGATGAGGTTGCGAAATTTATCGACGGGGTATTAGACCAATTCACAGCGGATGATGACATTGATGGTGATAGTTTTGCACATGACGAATATCTGCGCCAGAGTGTTATTACCAGACTCTCGTAAACACTAAAATATAATCTTGTTAAGCACCAAAGAAAAATTACCAGTTGTGTCATCCACATGCACCAATGTCAACTCGAGGTTAGCTTGGAATCATCGTATATACAAATGTCCAACAGTTGACTGCACCACCGGGGGTCAAACACTCAGGGATTGTTTCTTCAACGACGAAGTGGTATTCACAGTTGTATTCATCCCGGTTATGTTTTTATGCATATTTAAAGGTAATTGTTTATTCTTGAGAATATGAGCTCAGGGTTTGGTTATCCGTGTGTATTTCGGCGACAGTGCACAGTGATAAGGCCTTGGTGATGATCCGAAAGTGAAATCTGTGTTCTGTTTACATGCTGCTTTGTTTACAGTCCAGCCTCTTAAAAAAATGCAGGTGAACCTTCGACAAGAACTTCACCGTGAAGTCATCTTTGAAGGTATTTTAGATGAACATATGATTTGTATTGATTGTCACACAGTGAAAAGGTCAGTACTGAGAAACAAAGGTAGAGAATATGTAGTAAAATTAATTGTGTTTTAAGTCCGGTTGTTCGCAACTTTCTTAAGTGTGTATTGGTTTGTCAGTTACTGATTTACCCCCTGTCTGTCTGGAGAGAGGCCCCTTGGTGTTCTGACTTTGGATACTTTGTATTAATTCTTATCAATTCGATTACGTTTTGTGTTTTGTTTAGTAAAACAACCGTTTTCGTATCTATTTTATATTTGGCATCTAATATTTGCTGTTTGATTTCTTTAAATCGATTTTAAATTGATTCTTCATACACAGTCATGCGTTCTTATGTTTACAAATTTTTTTTATATTGTTTGACAGAGTCTGTATTTGGATTAAAATGTCCTTTGTACATGCATGTAATTCATCTATCGAAGTATGATCCGCTCTCAAGCCGTTAGGAGTTTTCTACATTGAGTACAGAACCATAATCATACTGAGTCAGTTTTGGCTAAAACGAACACAAGTATCATGGTAGAAAGACATGCTAATGTTGCAACTTCCCATATTTTTAATTTTTTTGGTTGGTTTTTCTATTAATTTACAATCGGAGCTACATATTTGTTTATTTTCTGCTTCGGTACTATTTTCAACATGAATCGCTAGACACTGCTTAAGATTATATATACCTGTTTCACCTGTGTTATACTGTCGTCCACAATGCTTGGTTCTTTCTCCTGGCTATTGAGCTTATCACAATATGTATCGTTGATATGTTCACCTGGTTCATCGCCATCCAGTTCTAAAACAGGGACATCACTTTTCCTGACAGTGCAAAGTGAAGTGCTTGATGGTGTTGATTCGTTCTCTTTTCCACGTGCAGGTTTTCTTAATATTTACCTCCGTTTTCTAGCTTTCAAACGCGGTACCTTATTTTTGAGTATGTTTCTGCTGTAATGCGCTGTTCTTTGAAGATATTTTATGGTTATGACTATAAATGAATTCACGTCTCGGCACCAATCATGTATTGCAGTAGTTTACTTGGTAAAGCTAGAGAACACTATCAGGGCATATATCTTTCTCGTGATTCCATGTCAACTTTCGCAAGTTCTCTATTGGTTTGCTGAATGAAATGTATATATTTTGTGCTTGTAGTTGTGATTACAAATTGCACTCTGTACAATTTTCTTTCTTCCAGCTTGGCTACTGTCCACACAGTGTAGTCATGGGTCGTCCTCTTTTAAGGAACATAAAGTGTATCATGCCCGATAGGCTGATCAACATCCTTATGTTGAACAATGGGCTCCAAAAATAAAACTATTGTAAAACTCTTGAGTTTTGTTTCAATGTGGGTTCGTAAAACAGAATATAAAGGCAAGTTAATGAATGATGCCATCCCTTCCAATTTAGAAAAGTTGTTTTCTAGACATGGGACATACAGTTAAAATTTACGAGGGTTGGGGTTAACTATAAATATGCCATGTAATATAGCATAAGAATATCATAAGTTATAATTATTTAGTGGATTTACTACAACTCGCACATATAAAAAGCATAATTAAATTTATGAATTTAATGTTGAAATTTTGTAATCAAATGTGTCATTTTACATAATATTTCCTGACGTTTTTAAAAATATTTCTTTTACTTTGCTACCGTAGTACTGACGATTACTATACAAGGCTAATAAGTAATTCATCATGTAAGCGATGCAAACAGACCTAGTCACGGACGTTTACCAGTTGTTTTGTACATAATCTTCATAAACTTTCAAATGCCATAATTAAGACTTTTGATCTTCTTATGTCATATTACATGACATATGTATCGTAAACCACAAGCCCCGTAAATATAATATAATATGTAAATATAACATAACAATATGTAAATCTAACATAACGTAATATAACATTATAATATCACTCGTCATAATTATTTAATGTATTTACTACCAGTCGGGCATATACAGATCTTAATTTAAATTTATGAATTTAATGTTGAAATTTTTTATCAAATGTGTCATTAAATATATTTCCTGATGTTTAAAAAAATATATATTTTTTAAAACTTTGATAGCGTAATAACGACGGTCACTGTTCAAAGCTAACAAATAATAACCATATCAGCGATGCAGACATACCTAATCGCGGATGTTTATCCATGGGTTGTACATTCCATTAGATATACATCCGTTTTTGTTTTGTTTTTCCAAGAAAAGGATGTTTGAATAACAAGGAAACATGTATTACATACAGTGCTTTGTACCGAGTCGGGGCAATTAACTCGTTTGATATCACGTAGGAATACATCCTACTTTCGTTGTAAATTGGTTCTTTCCACCGACTCAAAATAGAACACTTATGTAGTTTTCAATACGTAACTAGTTAATCTGACTCCACGCCTTGTGAGATACAAACGAACGAGCCAATATGGACGAAGGAGAGGTAAGAAACTTAAAAATTGTCTACTATAAGCGTACAGCATTAGGAGTGTTTTCTGACACAGCAGGCAATATAAAATTTGATACTTTGGGGATAATGGGAAATTAACATTACGTCCTCTATCTCCATAGAAGGAAAACACTTTATGGGAATTATGACTCGATAGTGCCATTTTTACAAGGGAATATGGGGGTCAGTGTGATACTAACGATGCAAGGAAATATGGGTTCAGTGGGTTATTAACATTATGACCCCATAGTGTCATTTTTTACAATGAAATCTGGGATGAATTGGAAGTTACCTTTATGGCCCAATAGCGTCATTTTCGCAAGGAAATATGGGGTCAATGGGAAATTAGCATTATGTCCCCACAATGTCATTTTTTCAATAGAATATGGAGTCAGTGGGAAATTAATATTGTCTCCATGGTGTCATTTTTGCAAGGAAATATGGGGTCAATAGGAAATTACCATTATGACGAATAGTGTAATTTTTGAAGGGCAAATGACATTATGACCCCATAGTTTCAATTTTATACTTGGGGTATCACCAGAATATCAAGCAAAAGTAAGTTCCAAGAAATGATTCTACACAGAGCGTGTATTTTTAGAAATTACAAAGTTCAGTTGTAATTCCGATACTATTTATAACAAATGCGTGTGCAAGATCAATGACTCTTTGATCATACATGTAGTCTGGTTCCCTGCTTATGCCTAATGCATTGCACTCCGCTATACTGTAGTATTAGCGAAGTGCAACGCAGGGAGCATACTAAGCAAGGAACCAGACTATCATACGTGTTCATACTTGAAATGTTTGTCAAATTTAGTCTTATGGCACCAAAGCGGTAATTCACAAATACCTTACGTCATATGTTTGCATGCAACATTTTACTTAATCCAAACAAGTATACTAAATACAGAGGTGCTAATTATACTCAATCAAAATTAATTATCTTTATTAAATCACCATGCAAATTAAACTAAAGAGAAACAAACAGTACAAATTTTGTCAGTGAATGCCAGTGTCCATACATGGTAGAGTTGTGTTTAGAAGTATGTCCATGAATTTTACTGTCCGTACAAAGTTGCATTTAGAAGTATGTATAGATCATTTTCAGACACTATTTTTAGCTGGCCAATCCTATCCCAGAGCCGCATCCGGTACGGTCATGCGCATTTGACGTAGGGCAACTCGAGTGATATGAATAGAACGTTCTAGAAGACGACGAATGCCTTGAATAGTTCCATCTAATATTCAAATTAAAAAATTAAAAAACAGAACAATTATTATTAAAAGATACAATAACTGAAACAAAAAAATATAAATTACATTATATATATATATATATATATATATATATATATATATATATATATATATATATATATATATATATATATATATATGTATATATATATCCAATTATACATGTGCAGAAGATGGTAAATCATAAAATAATTAAAAATAATACAGCACAACACGACCACAAGTAGGGCAGGAGGGCCTCCCCAGATGGTCTGAAAAGATGAACCGGGGAGAGCACCCTCCCCAAAAAAAGAAGAAAGAATAGAACATTTGTCATTAGAGATCGCCACAGATAGTAGTAAACAATAATATGCCAGCCCACAAGTATAAGAGTTGAAATGTACGTTTTCATCAAGTATTTTTTAACAATAAATGAGTATATATTGCTTTATGTTACTGCATCGTGACTCTCATCTTAACCTCCCCCCCCCATGACTGCATGGTAATGAATAATCTGAAAATAAGCAAGTTAACTTGTCTAATTAGCAGCAAACAATGAGCACCAAAGTCGGCACATCACATATTAAGCAGATTCCTCAAAGAATGTGAATCCCAAAACTGCTTATGATACATTGGATTGAATAAGAAACTTATTCTCTCTCTCTCTCTCCTTAGTTTGCTAACTCCATAAAAAATATGGATAATAATGATGAGTTAGCTCATCCTGCGATACATTTGCAATGGCCAGTTGCTTCAGTACTATCAGCTATATGTAACTCTTGTGGCTTCTTGGATTGGGCTTGGGATCTGATTACGCTGGCATTGATAATGCTGTGTTCACCTGTATGCATCAATCCACTATGAAATTAATTTTATGCAACAAAGAGATGTGTAAGTCCTCATATTTTCGCGAGTATATAGTCTTGAAGAGTCATCTAAATACACGTAGATTTTTTCAAATTGTAATTCTGGTCACATACGAAAAATCGTCCACCCACCTCTTTCCTTTCAGAAATGGATCATGCAACTTTGTAAGTCCTATCCAGGATCGCGGACAGAGTAGGACAAATTCCTAGGGACCGCAACGGTCAGGGGGTCCACCGGTGTTTTAATTTGTGATTCACTGGGGCCTATTGGATAATTTTTCCTTGGGCACACAAATCCTGTCTGCTGCCCTGGTTCTCTCTGATGCTTTTTGTGCTCATATCTACTTTTCTGTTTTTACACATGTTACTGAACTATGTACTCTTGATTTTTAAACACTATTTCTGTATTTGTTTGAAACTATCTTCACGAATATACACTATGTTCATGACAATCGCTTAAAAGGTGCCCTACGTTGATTGCGCATGCGTTAAATATTGGAGTGGAAAAACTCAGATTCGACTTCCTGAAAAGGGTCTATATGAATTTCATTGTCCGTACTGGCAGAGTAGTTTAGAAGGGTGTAGCTTTTGAGACTTCCAGTGGCTCGCTGTAGGCCTTTTCAATAAGTTACTTACTTCTCTTAGATAGGGGCGCTGTCATCACTTAATCGACTTCCGGGGGCTATGTTTAATAAACAGAGTAGGGTTCTGTAGCTCACATCTGCGATGGGAACCAAAATATCTCTGCTCAGAACCACTTAACATCTGCGCTGGGAACCAAAAGCCATACCTATAACGCGCGTCGAAGCAATATTGAGTCCGGTACTTATGACATTTTTCCTTATTATACTTATACTTATATTATTATTATTATTATTATTATTATTATTATTATTATTATCATCATTATTATTATTATTATTAACATTATTTCTCATTACCACATTGCTGATTAAAGTTAAAAATATTATCATTGCCCAATTATTGATATAGCAAAACTATTGGAAGCTTGTTATTGATGTAGGCCCTTTAATCATATTTAAAGATATCATATTTAACATTTAAGAAAATACCCTTTACCTCTTTACTGATTTGCCTTAATGAAATTGAAAATTTTCTGATAAACTTACATCGGCTCAAGTGGTTCAAAATCTGAATAAAACTGGCAGAAAATCTACTAATTACCTGAATGAGAAGTGAATATATCATTTATTTCATACTGACGACAACTTTATAGATTTATGTTTTCATTTCGCATTACTTTTAAATTTGCTTGATTTCTTTACTGTTTAAAACCGGCTTGGTGTATAATTTTAAAAGTTCTACTGAGTGCGGCCACCGCCATCACCAATTAAAATAGAATAAAGGAACAGGAAAACAAGAGCAAAGAAAAAATACCAAGAAGAGGAAACGATTAGCAAACCGCCAAGCCGTGAACAAAGGAATTAAACGGAACAAAGGAACTATCAAACAAAGGAAAGATAGGAACACGTAACAGAAAACAAAGGAGAGACTTCTAGCGGAGGAGCAGACTGGGTTAGGACAAAAACAAAAGATAAGCCATCATTCAATGCTATACGCAATTTAAGTAGAAGAATGCAAACTAGGTCCAAACAAATTGCTCTATTCACTCCAAACACGCAAACACACAAACCACCAAACAACCCTATCAATAAATCAGTAAAAATATTGGATGTATCACAGCTCCAAACAGTACCAATAAAGCATGTAAAACAAGCAAGATTAACGCAAGTGGTACCAACCACAGCAAACTCGAATTCAACCAACATCACACTGGGACCCCAAATTCTGGTCTCAAACACAGACCAAACAAACCACAAACCAGCAGACATAATTAACACCCCCACCCCACCAACAAAAACTACTAGAAATACAAAATTTTACACTCCAGGGAACAATATAAATAAAATGCCAATACTATCGTCAATCCTCTTCAAGGAAGCGGAAAAACCAAACACAAATGAAGATATAGACACCACTATTCCAAACCTAACAAATTAATTTGACAGTAACCTACATACCTTAAACTCCCCACAATTAGACCACATAACCATAACCAGCACCCCAAAATTCACCAAAAATGAAATAACCAATTCTAGAAACATGCAAACAAACCAACAACAGGAAATCAAGCAAACAACAATAAATCAAAACATTAGGAAAGAAACTATACACTCAAGCCAAACTCCTAGACCATATGGGATAATAACAGCAAGGGAACCACCAACCTATGGGAACAAATCCAATGAATTAGACACTACAAAACTACCCAGCAGCATCACTAATATGGCAACCCAAAGACCCCAAACAACCCAAAACACATACCTAGGTAATGGCAAGGGCCCGCTTAAACCCCAAAACAACCACAAAAAACCCACAAGTAAGATTAACTCAAAACAGGAAATAAAACAGCAACATAACCCCCAAAACAAAAATTTACAATTATCATTCCATCGAACACACCATATACATAAGTAGCAGGTGCAACATAAAATACTAGTCTAAGTACCAACAGTATTATGACGGTACTGGCCAAAATTCACACTGGACAATTCAAACTGATAAGACCAAGGCGAAACTGCCTGATTGTCCAATGCAGCACAATTCAACAGGTGGAAAATTCATCCAAATTGAAACTATAGGCCCAATAAAGATCAAAGTAGAGAGACACCATAACACTCAGAGGAAAACACGAGTCACTTCGAACTCCAAACACAGTGAAACCACAACTAATCTGGCTGAACCCACTAAAACCACTATCTTTAAAAAAGTAATAGCACTAAGCGGATACAACAAGGACATAAGCAATGAACTCCTACTTCATAAACTCACAGCAAATGGAACACAGACCACCAAAGTATATCGTCTTAAAAATCACAAGGGACAAGGAACAAACAAAACAGTTATAGAGGCTACCGAGCCAATACCCTCAATAATAAAACTAGGACAATCAGGAGTGTGCCATAAGCTGGAAAACTGCATAAATAGGCCAAGATTTTGCACCAAATGCCTGCACTGGGGACACTATGCCCTCAGATGTAGATTCAATCCAAGATGTAATTACTGTGGAGGTCAACACAAAGGAGAATGCCACGCAATTAAACAAAAATGTGTTAACTGTAAAGAAAACCATTATCCTAGATCGGCAGAATGCAGATTTGCAGTAAAAGAGAAACAAATAGTGGACTTAATGAACGAAAAACACCTCACCTACCATTCTGCAAAACATTATTTGTAAAAACAACCCCAACACACCAAAATCTTCCTCTGAAACAATCAATGAGCACCAAAACTCTCCACGCAGAATCAGAAGGGAAAACATTGTACCACAAAACATACCCTCGAATCAGGAAACAAAAGAACCAAAAACTACAACCCACATTGTAACAAACCATGACCACCCTGATAACACTCCAGATACAAACAAAACTGTCACCCCAAACATCCCCAAACCTAACACACACCCCAACACAGAATTAATGCAGGAAGTAATGAACCTAACAACAGGAACCCTAATGCAAGATCTCAGTAGCATAATCAGAACCCTCAAAACCATTTTCACCATACTAGCTGATTGAACCACAAAACTAACAGATAAAGACAACGTCAAAAATGAATAGTACAAAAAATAATAAAATCACCATCTGGCAATGGAACTGCATAAGAATCTTTAAAAAACTGCAGAACAAACTGAATAATACGGCCGTAAAACCAGACATAATCTGCCTACAGGAAACCCTCATAACACAAGAACACAAACGCCTGCCCAAACTACAAGGCTATACCCAGGGAATCTTTAAAAACGGACCCATGGGGCAGAAAGGGGGTGGACTAGCAATTTTTTTAATAGATATACTAATCTACTATGAAGTAATAGAAGTATCCCCTAACCTAAACATCAATAATAGCATCGAAATAATGTCAGTAATGATAAATATAGGAACCACAAACATTCAAATAATAAATGCATACGACCCAGGGAATACCTTCTGCCCTACCAACCTAATCTCACTAAAGGCAACCACTAATAACAACAACAACAATCGAATGATCTGTGGCGACTTCAACGCACACAGTGAATTATGGGGAGGTAAAAAGAAAGATCAAAGAGGAAAAATGGCTGAAAAATGGATAACTGAGAACAATCTGGTCATCTTAAATGACGGGTCGAATACTAGATTAAACCCTGAGGGTGGCACTCTCTCAGCCATACACCTAACCATCACTACCCCAAAATTGGCTCAAATCACAAATTGGTGGGTGGATCAGGAAGATACGTTAGGAAGTGACCATTTTCCCATCACAATCAATATTCAAACAAAAACTCATCACATTCCAAACGAAACCCCACCTAAATGGAGGTACCAACAGGCAGACTGGGATCAATTCCAGTTATTACTAGCTAGAGTAAATCCAGATAACTTAGAATGCCCAAGTATTGACATGTATTATGATAACATAACAGACACAATTATAGAAGCAGCTAACCGATGCATACCAAAGGCAACTAATATCCAAAATAAAAACCCTGTACCATGGTGGACTAAACAGTGCACTATAGCACATAAAGACAAAAAAGGGCCTTAAATGAATATAAACGTCTCAAAAATTCTATCTACTTCCAGCTATACAAAGATAAAGATAAAGCACTAAAACAAACTATAAAAACTGCTAACATTAATCTATGGCAAACCTTTTGCTCTAAGCTGAGTCTAAAATCAAACTCAAAACAAATATGGGACAAGATAAAAGCCATAAAAGGAAAGCAACTACCTCAGCCCCAAAAATTAAAAATGCCATAACTAATAAAGATAAGGCAGACCTCCTAGCGAAGCATTTTTCGAACATGAGTAGCAACAATAATCACACCAGAAACTTTCAAGAACACAAAAAACTAATGGAGGGAACCCAACCTCAAATGTTTCAAGACCAAGGAACAAAAGAATCTCACCTAAATAGCGACATCACAGTACATGAATGGAAGATAGCCCTACGATCCAAAAACGAAACATCCCCTGGTAAGGATCAGTTAGGTTACATTATCTACAAAAAAACTACCTATCAATATAACAATAGCCATAATCAAACTCTTTAATAGGATATGGGATAAAGGCCAACTACCCACCAAATGGAAACATGCCATAGTAATACCAATCCCCAAGCTAGGTAAAGATCCCAACAACATAAATTCGTACCGACCCATCTCCCTTACAAACAATATTTGCAAAATAATGGAGACAATAATCACAAATAGGTTAAAACACCACCTAGAAACCAATAACCTACTCTCCATAAATCAATGTGGCTTTCGGAACAAACGGTCCACCACTGACCAACTTCTCAGATTGGAAACAGACATCAAACTCGCTTTTAACGCACATAGGAAAACCGATCGCAACCTCATAGCGGTTTTTCTAGACCTAGAAAATTCGTTCGACCTAGTATGGACCAATGGACTAATGGCCAAATTAAACCAACTTGGAATAACTGGACGCTTGTTCAACTGGATTGGCGATTTCCTCACAGGCCGGAAAATTACCACAAGAATAGGCAACACCCATTCGGAAGAATTTTCACTTGAAAATGGAACACCGTAAGGCAGTGTAATAAGTCCCTTACTATTTAACTTAATGGTAAACGACCTTGACCTCAATGCAGCCTCCTCAAAAATAAACTTGTCACAATTTGCAGATGATAGCGGCATATGGACGAATGGAAATCCTGCCAATAACACAGTAGTTAAAGAAATCCAGCAGAGCCTAGACAACACAGGGAGCTGGGCGGACAAATGGGGTTTCAAAATATCTCATGAAAAAACTGTGGCAATCATATTCACCCCCAAACGAAATAACAACCTAGTCTATCCAAACTTCTATATACAAAATCAATTAATCAAATACGTAACAGTAGTAAAATTCCTAGGAATGCTCTTTGACAACCACCTCACATGGAAACAGCACATTGAACAACTCACCCAGAATTGTAACAAAATCTCAATTTACTCAGGAACATCACAGGGACTGACTGGGGATCCAACCAGGAAACCCTCCTCACGATATATAAAAGCCTAATTAGATCAAAACTGGATTACGGTTGCCAAGCATATAACTCGGCTAAGCAGCCTGTACTACAAAAACTTGACACTATCCAGAGAAAAGCATTACTATTATGTACAGGAACACTCCCCTCAACATCATTAGAAGAACTACAAACACTAAGAGGAGAACTACCCTTAAAATTACGTAGGCGAGAACTGCTCCTCCGATACTCCATTCGATTAGATACCCACCCAGACAACCATCCCACCAAAATAGCTATAAATAAGTGTAAAGTTGTCTTCAAACCCAAAATCATACCTATCACACCAAGTGGCAAAGTAATCGTTGAACTAAGAGAAAAGATACCTCTACTAAATAAACAGGTAACAAACAATACAAACCAGAACAAATCACCATGGTTACAAAACCCACCAAGGATTAACATTGAAGCTACCAAATTAGGCAATAAAGAAGGACAAGAAAACTTACTAAAACCTGTACTGGTAAACGAAATCAACCAAAGATACCCGGACTATGTTAAAATATATACCGATGGATCAAAAACAAACAACCCACCAAGAACAGCAGCAGCAATAGTCATCCCTGAATTCAATATACAAACGGGATCCAGATTACCTGCCTATTGCTCCATTTACACCACTGAATTCTGGGCTATACTTGAATCACTACAATGGATCAAAGACAACCAAATACCTAAAACGGTCATTATAAGCGATTCCCTAAGCGTTATCAAATCGATCCAAAATCGCAATACACACTTTAGGGAACAATTTCTCGGCAGAGCATGCCAATGAATCGACGATATCACCACATCACATCAATTATTCGAGCTCATGTGGATACCGTCGCACATTGGAATCTCTGGCAACGAAACAGCAGACAAAGTTGCAAAAACCAAACTAGGAGATCAAAACTCTATCAAGCTTAACTATAGCTCTACAGAAGTAATAAGCTTCGCACAAATATATAATAGACCAAACATGGCAAGATTTTTGGAACTCCTCCACAAAAGGTAAAAACCACCATGAAACCCCCCCAAAAAAACGTAGATAGGAAAATACAGCTACCTAAGGGTACCTATTTAGAACAGAAAACCATAAACAGGATAATAACTGGAAAAACTAAACTAGCAAGCAGTTTTGGAAGGTTTATAGGACCCAAACCAGCAACCATTAACTGCTTTAACTGCCACACTACCGAAGATCTACACCACGTATTCAATATATGCCCAAAATATCAACCCGCTCGGAAAATATTTATCAAAAACCAAAAAGAGATTGGATCACCACACACATACCCAGAGTTACTTATGGACTCTAATAAAAATAAACAATCAACATATAAAAATATAAATCAATTCATAGACTCAGCAGGACTTAGGAACAGAATAAAATTACTATCCCCACAAAACCAAAAGACCCAGTAACTAGCTAAATAAATTTAGAAGCCACCACATGAAAACCCATAACATATCACTCAATTTTATAAAAAGTATTAATAAGTAATTCACTTACGAAACACCTGTACAAAACTAAGGAAACCGCAAAATCGGATGTCCTAGATGTCCTTAACGAACCGAGTAATCAGCTAGGATTCCGGTCCTAGATGTCCTTAACGAACCATGTAATCAGCTAGGACTCCGGTCTCTTGCTAAATAAAGTATAAATGACATTCAATCTCTAAAAACATCAATTAATAAATAACTTAAAGAGGTAATATCTAAAATCTTATAAATAACATAACGTAGGAAACACACCCTAAACACCTTGACTAGTAATACCATAATAACCTTGAAAATCTCTCTTCATACATGATATTTCCTAAGAACCTCTATGAACAGCATAGAACATCCCCCCTCCTTTTATAACATTTTGAAGAAGAAAAAATATATTTAAAAAATCGAAGAAAAAAAAACGAAAAAAACCCCACACAAGAAACACTAGGCAAATGCAACAAGAAACCAGCGATGTAAAGCAAGCAGGACCGTTCCCGAGCTCTCCTTCCCACTAATGACAGACAACCATTCAACTGTAGGGACCTTTATGGACCCACAGATTGAGCCCAGACTATCAGGGTTCCTTGAATCCATAAAAGCCTGGGGGAGGTGGCACCATCCCCTTCCCCAGGAACAACTAGCAGGCTGCGGTGCAGTCAGAAAAAAGTGGTACATGCACAATTGTGCCCACGCCACTATAATTAAACTCAACAACAAAACAACAACAACAATTTTGTATTTCATCTTCTTGCTTTTCACAATATAGCAGAATGTCATCATCATCATCATCATCATCATCATCAACAACAACAATAACAGCAGCAACAACAACAGCAAAACCCGATATGGTATTAATTTATTACTTCATGCTGTGTCTTCATGTATATTTTATTTTATTTGTTAATCTCCATATGAATCCTTCATAAGACTGGTGGCTAGGTTGGCATTTATATGAGATAAATCATGACTCATTTGATCCATCATTGTAATGCTTTCTTTTCCTAATTCTGATCTCTATATGCGTACTGCAGTTTAAACAAAAAATAGTTCTAAGCAAAGTGCTTATACTTATATCTCTGAGAAAAGTTATATTTGTCAAAATCTACAAATTACTTCAAGGTTTTAATTGGATTCTTTTTGGGATAAGAGTACTGACTGTCTTAACAGTTGAAGAAATAAAAGCTGTAGATTGAAAGAAAACTAAAGCAAATATCATCAGTCTAAACAGCAGTACTAGAAATTGTTGTACTTCTCATGGACTGACTCGAATTCTCTCTGTGGGATTCAGTTTCGTGAAATGTTCTCTTATGATTTTCATAGTTTAGTTTTTCATTCCAAATTGTGCTATTTCCAGCTGAAACTGACCTCTCCCCCACCCTCCTCTTGTTGAACCCACTATTTCTATTTTTATTAGTATTTAGTGTTTCTGTTTAATTTTCAAACAAAAACTCCGCAAGTCAAACAAAAATGTTACTTCTCAGTGGCGTACTAAGGGTTGGTGCGGGAGGGGGGGTGTCCGCCCGGTTGACAACCAGAAGGAGGGGGGGGGGGGACTATCGGCAGAGTTGAAATCCCAATATAAGTTTTCAAACCAAATGAAAACTTCGCCAAAGTAAACTTTATTTCCAATTTGCTTATGACAGCACTGTATTGTTTCAAAATCTACTTGCAAACATGATATTGTTTTGCGTGTTCACATTTTAAAATTATGGGGGGGGGGACAAAGAATGGTCTGCTCTGGGTGCCAAATACTTTAGGTGCGCCCATGTTACTATTACATTATATGCCGAGGAAATTTAAGATCTTATTATTTTGTCCTGAAGATAATTTCTAAAATATTATATAATACAAGACATTGTGAAATAAAATGATGCTGGAAACAGTGCCTATAATTTTTGTTTTCTAAGGAAAGTATTAACAATAAATGCTTTTAGCACTGTCCTTTCTAACGTATTAGTCGATGCATGTGTCCGATTGGAATTATCATTTCCAAAACTTTACATTCAAGAACATACTCACAAAGCTATGGGTAACTGTGAAACAGAAAGTGAGTGTCATCCATGTTATCAGGATAATTCATGATTATGTGACAAGATAAGAAGTTCTACATTACGTAGCGGTGATAAAGCCAAAATTAGAGATGATATTTTATAACTCATTTCTAAAAGAATTGTTTTCCTCCTAATTACTTTCAATTGTACTATTAATACTTCATTTGGAGTCTCAAATATTACCTTCCTATTATTGTTTTGTTCATCATCTTAGTACCATAATCTCCTTCCAATGACGCTTTGCCTTTTTCTTAATAATGAATCGCGAAAGCAAACTTGAACAACAAGTCTTCACTTAATCATCTTTCAACATTTAGAACCACAAAGTGTTCGATTGAAGTAGTACACTGAGATATTGCTATTACGTTATTCAAATAATATAATCTTATCCTATAGCATAATATTCCTGCAAGAAATTATTATGAATTAAACGCTTAATGATTCAAGTGTGTAATGCAATTAAACGCTTCAAGAAAAACTTTCACTGAGTTCTCAAGGCATTATAAGTGTCACAACCCCGCTGCTGTATTATAAATAATGCTGATCCACTACGGTATTATAAATAATACTGCAGAAGGTGTGCATTAACATTTAATGACTCACGAGCCCCCCAGTCAGCAGTTCCGACTCTCTAGACACATATAACAATTGAAGGTTGAATAAATAACAATTTTATCAAATATACGAATGCAAGAATTTCATGGACATAAATCTTCAGCTCAGTATATCATAATACAATAATGGCCGGGTTGACCAAATGCCCTTTACTCTTTACCTCGTCATATAGAAATTACTGTCCATCACAAGTATCGCCCCATTCCTGTGATACAGTGATTATTGTGAGAAATGTGACTATGGCTATAACAACTGAGAGAAACACAAGCATTGTAGATCGTAATGCTCAGGATGTTTGGCCTCTCAACCCTGTCTTGACGAAAGACAAGAACGAGTGCATTGCTCTGCTTGTCAGCGAACTTTTGACAGCCCTGCCTGTTACCAACAACATCTGAAGACACAAGGTTCACAGACGAAAAGTGCTTATCAACACCTGAGATTTTGTCCTACTTGTGGACAAGCCATACGTATCAATAGTGTCAAGGCACACGTTTGTCGAGAGAAGAAACGACGTCAAATTTGTCGCCAAATCGTTGACTTGGAACACGAAAGCTACATTAAAAAATGCCATTTCAAACGTCAAGAGGAAGACGATGACCAGAAGGAGAAAAGCAATGTCATCTTTTTCGATTTCGAATGCATGCACGAGACTGGGATTCTCATTCCTAATTTCTGCGTGGCTCACCAAGCGTGCGAGAAGTGCATCCAAGAGCCTATCTTTAGTCATTGCCCTCACTGCAGCAAGATTCCTGGAGGACGCGAAAAAAAATCTTTTGGGGACCTAACACGCTAGCCAAATTCGCCCAATGGATCCTAGACCCCATCGACGAAACGTGGAGCCAAGAGGACATCAAACATGACGGAGATTGTCATCACCATGCCACGGTGATGGCTCACAATTTCTCCGGATACGATGGACAGTTTCTTTTGAGATACTATACGGAAAAAAGTACCGAACGTCCTAAATTTACTTTGAACGGAGCCAAAATCATTTCCATGCAAGTGGACAAGTGTAGTATAAAGATTCGATGAGTTACTTGGCCATGCCTTTGAGCCGAATGCCTAAAACGTTTGGAATGACAGAAATGGTCAAATGTTATTTTCCGCACTTTTTCAATACCGAAGCCAATCAACATGCCGGTCTGCCCCATCTGCCTGAGGCTCACTACTACGACCCCGATAATATGCGCAACGAACAACGAGAAACTTTCTACGCTTGGTACCAACTTACGCCTCGGACCCCTTCGACTTTCAGGAAGAAATTCTAAAGTATTTTCGTTCTGACGTGGACATTTTACGGCGTTGCTGTGGAAAATTTCGAGAATTATTCATGGAATTCGGAGGGATCGATACTTTGAAAGAAGCCTGCACCGTTGCTAAAACGTATTACTTCGTATACCACCAATGATTCATGCCCGAAAACACCATGACTATCATCAGCACTCAAACGACAAACTTTGTCAAACGTCGATACTTGGTCAAAGTCCTACGCTGACTACATTACTTGTGCGACAAGGAAGACAAATGGATAAAACATGTCCGCAACGGAGGGGGCGAAAAGACCCTCGAAGGTATTCAGTGGCTAGTTGGGACTTAAAAAACCCCAAGATCGTGTACATGTCTAACGGAAGATTTTTTTCACAAATGTCCCCTCTGCTACCCTCAAGGTTTGGACAACGGACCATGGATGGAAGACTTGTACGAGGCCACATGTCAGCGATGCTTGAGTTAGAACAGCGAGAATACCAAGTGGTGGAAATGTGGGAACACGAGTACGATCACCGTTTAAAAACCGATCCCGAGTTTAAACGTATCGTGGAAAGTTACAAACTGGTGGACCCTCTGAACCCGCTCGATAGTTTGTGCGGAGGACGGATGAATGCCACCTGTTTTTCTATACCACGCCGACGAGGAGAAAGGAGAAGAAATCAAGTACTTGGACGTATGTTCGCTATATCCTTACGTGTGAAAATAGAGTAACTTTCTAGCAGCGAACCCGCAATTGCTGATGGAACACATCGATCTGGACAACATTCGACAATACAAAGGATTGATTAAACGCAAAGTCTTGCCTCCCACGGACTTGTACCATCCCGTTTTACCTCACTATTGCCAAGGCAAACTGATGTTTCCCTTGTGCTGTGCTTGTGCGGACACGTGCCACCAAGACCAACCTTGTCAGCACACCCGGGAACATGGGTGAGCCTAGAATTGTTTAAAGCTCTGGACCTGGGATACCGATTGCTAGAATTGTACGAAATTTACCACTTTCCCAAGACACAAAAATACCACAATGGCAACGAGGCTAAGAAAGGCATTTTCGCAGACTACGTGGATGCCGTTTTGAAACTGAAACAAGAATCAAGCGGCTATCCTTCCTGGTGCAACACTCCCGAAGACCAAAATAAATTCAAAGAGAAATACTGGGAGCAGAAAGGTATCACTTTAGACCACGTGGAGGAAAACGAAGGAAGGCGATCGTTTGCCAAAGTAATGTTGAATTGCTTGTGGGCAAAATGGCACAACGACCGTGTTTCCCCAAGACGGGGTATTTGTCCGATCCATCCCGCTACTTCCAGATGATTCATGACAAAACCAAATACATGAAACACGTGGACGTCCTTCGTGAGGACTTGATTTTAGTCAATTTCGAAGAAGAACTGGACTTTGTAGAAGCCGACGAATTTGGAAATGTCATCATTGCAACTTTCGTGACAGCCCATGCTAGCTTAAAAATTGTTCGAAGTTTTAGAACTGTCAGGAGATCGTGTGCTGTATTTTGACACGGACAGTTGCATCTACATCGATCACCTGGGTCACTGTTACCCTAAATTTGAAGCAGACCGTTTAGAAGCCTGGAAGGAAGAGCACCCCGACGACAAGATTTAGCTATTGGCGGTCCCAAAACTTCAGGCTATGGATACCGAGACCCACAAGGAGAAGTGCACACCAAGTGTAAAGTGAAAGGATTGACTTTCAGTTATCGCACCAGTCGAGTGGTGAACTTTGGCGTACTGAAAGAAGCCTTGTAGTCTGGACAGGATGAAAACTTCAAAGTAACCACTAACGAACCGAACAAGATTGTACGTTTACCCACACACCAAATCGTCAGTCGATCTTTGGAAAAAGTGTATCAAATCGTGTACCAGACGCAATTACGGCTTCCCAACCACTTCATTTTGCCGTTCGGACACGCCGATATTGATCAGCATATAAAGGGGAAAACGTCCAAGACTGATACTTCATTTTAACTACCTGCGTCAATCAAGAATGATGAATACTTTTAAATATACATCATTCAAGTTCGGGGATTCTCAAGTGGAGTGGGATGCTGTGCCTTGCGATTACAGAGATGCTGTAAGCTGTGACCTTAGGGATTCAGTACCACATCATGGGAACTTTGCTATGACTACTACTACTACCATACCTACCATGAAAAGTGATGCTGTGCGTGTCAAACCTGACGGATGCGAAAGCGATGCCACTCGTTACAGAACACCTTATCACTGGAGGTAGCGATTCTATAGGAGGTGTCATCATTCATTCCCTCTTAAAATGGCATTCCAATGTCCCCCCAAAAAAGCCATTCCCAAGAAAATCAAACAGACGTAGAAGAAGAAAAAGAGCAGTGGTGTAAAGACCAGGTCACAGCAAAAGAAAAAGTAAAGCCTACATAAAAAGAAAGTAAAAGCCCCCAGAAAAGATCCCAGAAACCAGCTTCTACAACGACCTACAGCGATGGTGACGCGTCTCCAGTAGCTTCAGGTTCTTCCACTTCTCCGTTGCTGGTGATGCAAGCCAAGCCCAATTTCACACCCGTTCTTCCCCATTTTATGAAACAATGGAAACCCGCGTCTCCAAGAACTTCTCCTCCATCGATGACACCCTCCTCCTCTTTAGCGGCATCAGCAGCTGCTCACAAAGTACATGCCCCCAAAATCAAAGTCCAAGAGAGATCGGGCATGTTGCAGGTTTTTTTTATTGGATTTGTCAAAGCAAGAACTGAACCGATTTGGTCCGTTGCGAACCCCTCAACGACGTGCCTGCGCATTCCAGTATAAAAAAGACATGCGGTAAAGGAAAGGGATCGGTGTTTTTGTGCTTCTGAGCGCACAAAGATGTCCGCTAAAAGAAGTGCACACCACTCTCTGGCTAAAAAAAGGAAAGAAAAGGAAAGGACTTCCTCCTCGTTTAGACAGCAGTTGGGTCGTGTTGTGTGTCCTGTCCAAAGCTCCTTCACCCATGTGAAAACAACTCATTCAAACAGCCTCCAAAGATGTCATCGATACCGTATGTGAATGTTGCCTGAATGTCTTGAAAGGCACGATACCTTTGTCTCCATATCAGAAAGAATGCTTAGCCAAGGATCGATACGTTCTTCGCCAAATGGTCATAAAGAAAATACTCCTCCGTCAAAAAAGATGTTGGTACAACGCGGAGAAATTTTGCCCATATTGTTAGGACTATTGCTGAAAGGAGTATTGGGAACAATGCTGAGAGGACCCATGGGAGCAAGATAAAAAAGGACCAATAAGATAAAAGGGACCCGTGGAGTCAAAAGATCTCAGACGTGACCATTGAAATCTGATGGAAGTACGAAACCTGGCTCTAGTGCCTTACAAACGATGGATGAAATAGCATCGTTGTGAAGAACAACGGAACCCGCATTTCCCTCCCGATCCTCATTTGAACGAGATGTCCCAGCTACAAAACGAACTGCAATCGTTTATGGATCGCAACGATTTGTCCAAAATAGAAAAATCGCAAATGTACGGTCAGCTGTTGCAACGACTGCAACTCTTTCACCAGAGAGCTTTAGATAAAACAGGTCTGCCAACTCTGAAAGATTTTAAGAATCCGATGAAAAGTCCATCACCACCACCACCGTCACCACCACCCCTAGCGGTCAAGACAGACGCAGTGCCACGAATGCCTGAGGAAGAGGAGGTACGAGAAGTCTTTAGAACACCATCAGCAGCTCCCATTTCAAGTAAGATTGCAGCGTCCTTGTTCAACCCTTCCCCCGAACCTCAACGAGAAGAACTTAAAGGTTGGATTAAAAAGATTATGTCCACTCGTCCTTCAACAAGTCAAAAAAATAATAAGGAAAACCAGAAGTGAAAAATGAAAAGAAGACCAAAACCATCCCGTTAGCACCACCACCGCGACCACTACCGTCGACTTCTACTCCCGAGGCACATCGGACAGTCAAGCCGTTTCTAAACCACCATTTCTCCCCATCCAAAGTAACAGCAGCGAACAGTGGGTGACTTAATAAAAAATGGAGAAGGTATTAGCCAGCATTTGCTACGAACCAGCCCATCCTGCAGGTTACGGAGGAATTCAGAAATTGTATCGTGCTGCCAAAACTCGTCTGAAAAGTCTCCGTTTACCTCAAGTGCATCGATGGTTTCAAGAACAAGGCACGCACACTTTACACCAATTAATTCGACAAAACGTTTCCAGAAGTCGCTCCCAAGTGGAGGGCATCGATCATCAATGGCAAGCCGATTTAGCCGATGTCTCTCATTTGGCCACCTACAATCGTGGCTACATATATTTGTTTTGTGTCATCAACGTCTTTTCTAAATATGCCTGGGTCGTACCACTGACTTCAAACTGGTGTTGAAACAAAGTGTTTGTCAGCCTCTTCGATGGCAAACCGACAAAGGCACATAATATCTGAATCAAGCTTTCCAAAAAGAATTAAAGAAACGAGACATTCATTTTTTCACCACCGAGTATCCCGAAACCAAAGTCAGCATCGTAGAACGTTTTCAACACACCTTGAAAAAACGCATGTGGAAATATTTTAAACATGAGCACTCTCATTTGCGTCGACGTCTACCGCACCTGTTCCAAGCGTACAACCAATCTTCCCATCGGAGCATCGGATGTGCCACCCCCACCCACCCCCGAAGTGACTCCCGACAACTAAGTTAATGTTTTTGAGCGCATAGACAAAACCAAACGCACTTTCGACAAAGGTCACTTACTCAACTGGCACACTGAATTGATTCTTGTCACTGGACGAGTACGTGGCCGTCATCCTGCTGTCTGTAAATTGGAAGACATGAACGGGGAAGTGTTTAAAGGAACATTTTCCTTGTCCGAGTTAGAACGCGTGACTAAAACAGAAGATGAAGTGTACGACATCGAAAGCATTCTCGAGCGAAGAATCCTTAAAGTGGGAAAACGCCGTGTCAAAGAAGTCAAAGTGCGTTGGAAAGGATATCCTCCCAGTTTTGATTCTTTAATCGACGCTTCGCAAGTCATTGACTATAAAAAGAAGTGACCATCATGCCCTTCAATATAGCCTCGACCGCTTCCACCGCAGTGATCACTACTTCAACGAGTTCTTATCTGCAAGATCTACAAAAGCAACCCTTGTGGGTGTGGTGTGGAGAACGTGTGCCTAAAACGCAAATCGTCTTTTTCTGCCAAATCTTTGAGGCGTATTGTGTTATCGGTGCGGCCATTGCTAATTTGAGTTTGCAACAAGGAGACAATTGTTGACCATTTTACTGGGCAGTTGCATCGGTAACCTTCTCAGTAATCCTTCCCTCAAAAACTCATCAAACAGGAACAACGGGAGTCTTGCGTCCAACGTCAGTCACCACTCCAACAATGACCACAAAAGCAATTATCTTTTAGACACTCCTTTGACTTCGAGTGACCCCTCCGACAGCAGCATAACTCTGGAAATATGAACAACAACCAATTTTACTTAACCTTACCCAGTGACAGTTCCATGGAGGTGTTTCCCAACAATACTTAGTGTTGTTACACAGCCAAATTACCTCAGGCCATACAATTAGATCACGAGACCCATTGAGAAGTGGCTTTAGTGGAAATGATTAACCCTACACAGAACAAAAACACCAGTGAAACTCAAAACACTTTCCAGGTCGAAATCCTGAACGTCTAATTGCAAGAACAAATTGATAAAATAGGGGTTTCAGGTGACACAAAGTCAGCAAGTAATTCATCATTCAGCATATACACGTTGAAAATTCCGACAGGCTATTATTTTAGCGGTGAACATTCCGTGGACACAATTGCTGACAAGTTCGAGGTAGAGTTTAGAAAAGCACTGAACAGAGCCAAAAAGTGTTAAGATTGAGTACCATAAAGTGGCTCGTCGCCTACTTATAAAATTGCAGGATACCAACACGTTGTCCATCAGGTTTAATGGTAGATTGTTTGAAATTTTGTTTGGACATCCACAGATGGTAGCACAGAATCTGAGCCCGAAGGTCAACAGTAATATGAATTTTTACAGGGCTTTTGGATTCCCTGCAGAACTGAACCAAGGACTCAATTTGATCTTTGTATATTCCGATGTGGTGGAGTACAACGTAGTGGGACACACCTCCATGCCGTTACTACGAGTCATTCCTTTCAAAGTGGACTTTACCACGACCAATGACCAGGAAGGTCGAAACACCTATCACGTTCACCGCGAATTTGTAGATCCTCACTATTTACCCGTCAGTAAGTCGTATTTTGACAGTCAACATTGCTATAAAAAGAGATCTGGGACAAAATATTCCATTCTTCAAAGGGAAATCACAGTGAAACTCCATTTTCGAAAACAATTCCCTGACGAATTGTAAGTCATGTATCCAGTGTACTGAGGCGTCGCTCGACAACAAGGACATGGCTTATACTGAAATCGGCCTTTCGTTCGGTGGCCCCGGTTTTGAATCCGAATCCGATGGTGACACGAGGCTTGCACGCTTTGAAAGATGCCGCATTGACGCACGGCAAAGAATGTTTCCAAAATGTCATCATCGACAATCAAAACTCCAAAGAAGCTTTCTTGAAGCAGGCAAAATTGTCTTGCTTCAAACGGGCAAAGACATTCTGGGCCGACGAGAAACTCCTATGAATGCATTGGACGCTGCCAAGTCATACTTTCCTGTATCCCTGACGCCACAGCAAGGACAAGGCAGAAAGAGACAACAAAGACACCCTTCCAGAAGCCTTCATACCCTCAGAGTTAGAAAGACTAAGAAAAGAAGAACCATCCGAGACTTAGACGTTTTGGGTTATTTAAAAACAGATAGTAAAAAGAAAGAAAGACAATGATACACCAAGAGTCTTGCGCCTGTTCCAAGTCGGAACTGGATCTGTTTGCCATGCCACCCACCATGATGACGAAGCAAGAATCCCAATGGGTCGAAATTCATCCGTCTCATCTGTCAAGGACTCAGGATCAGCTCCCATCGAATCTGAAAACAAAGGACAGCCCGAAGATTACATCGATCTGAATAGCAGTTACTTGTACTTGAAAGTGAAAGTGATCGACACGTCGACATACGGTCCCGATATAAAGGACGAAGATAAAGTAGCCCCAGTCAACAATTTCATGGATTCCTTGTCCAGTGGAGTGGATTTGTACTTGAATAACAAACTGGTCAGTAGTAGCATGGACACTTACCTTTACCGAGCGTACCTGAAAATCTCTTGACGTACGAAAACGAAGCCAAGAACACCCATCTGGATGCTTATGTGGTATGGAAACCTGACACAGCAGGCAAATTCAACGATACCGACTTGATTACAGATAAAGAACCAAACCACAACGTGGAATTCAACAGTCGACGAAACAAAATCAAAGGACCCAACAAAAATTTAGAACTAATGGATCGTTTGCATTTAGACATGTGGTTGCAAGAAAGTATTTGCTGACGGAGTGGATGTGTGCCTGAGACTGAATTGTAGCAGTGCCGCTTTCCATTTGATAGCTGAGTCTACCTATTACAAAACAGTCATTCAAGAAGTCAGACTACGTACGACGTGTGGAAGTATTATCTAAAGTGGAAAACGACATCAGTCACAGTTTGAGCAGAACGACCTCCAAGTATTCGATACGAAGCGTGGAAGTGTAAATCTTTGCCATTCCCGCTGGATATCAATCGATGATCGGAGATTATCTCTTCCAAGGACAGTTACGCAAACGTTTGATCATTGGTACCATCAAAAATACAGCCTTCAATGGAGATTTCGAGGAAACTCTTTGAGTTTCAGCAATACAACGCGTCCAAGTTCGAAGTCAGTCGAGATGGCAATACCTTGTGTACCATGCCTTTCTAACCTGACTTTAGTGACGAGAAGAAGAATTACTTGAGATCGTACTTGTCCCTGTACGAAGCCACGGGACAGATAAGAACCAACACCAGTCACGGCATTAAGTGCGAGGCTTATGCAGAAGGTTACACTTTGTAGGCCTTTGATTTCACTCCAGAATAAGTCAGCAACGAGGGACATTTACACCCTATAAAATCCGGCAAAATTCGTGTGGAACTTCAATTCGCAAAGTCAATACCCGTAAATAATACGTGAACGTCATCTTGTATGCCGAAATCGACAATACGGTAGAAATCAAGAGTTTGAGAGAAGTCATTTTAGATTATTAGAAATGATGGAAGACACTTATCTCTCTTTGAATGGTGGAGAATCTATGGAAATGGAATGGGAGGAGGAGAATGGGACAAAGACGAAGAGGACGTGGTGATGAGGTCCAGATGGTCAGAACAAGAACAACATTTAGTCTCCTGTTTTGCCAAACACCTGGCGGATACAATTATGGAATTGATCAAGAAAGATTGCTATGGATGTTAAAACGATCATCCCAGTCAAATTCAGCACGATAAATGTCTGAAGCTAAGTCATCAATAAAAATTGGACGAGTATCTGGACGAAGCTTGGAGTCTCATCTCGGAAGAAGCTGTGTTGCATCAGTGGTATAAAGACTTGCGTGATCATTCGTCTCCTCCACTGATGGTTCTAAAGATCCATCACATCAAAGCTCTCTTGGCCCTGAGTACGGAGACGAAGCGACGAAAAGGTTACTTGTCAGAGAATTTCAAGCAAAAAGTTGGGATTGAATTGATGACTTATCATTAGCTGTGAAACAAAAACAAGAAAAAAAACAACAACACAAAAAATGGATACCTGGGAACTTTATTATCTTTTGAACCACAGTTCTTACACTGCTTCTTGGAATCCAATGGTGTGTGCTAAAAATTAGCTGTCTCACTGCAAACCTCAAGACCCTCAAGCTTATGTCATCAACACGGGCGACAGTCATCTCCCAGGAACCCACTTGGTAGCCGTCTACTTCCCTAAAGAAGGTTGTGCGGAGTATTTTGATTCGTATGGATTGCCACCTTTGGAAGGCGACATGATCGACTTTACGAGAAGAAATGCCCAGACAACACGATTCAATAATGTGAAATTACAAGGCACAAATTCCATGGTGTGTGGAAAATATTGTGTGTATTTTCTTCATCAACGCAGTCGTCCATATTCTTTAGAACATTTAGTGACTTATTTTGATCGTCACTCTTCTAGAAACGATGTCAAAGTAGATAGATGGTTGTGTGACCATTTTGGCTATCTCGTCTTTAGCTAGGAAACGTAGTGTACATCAATGATCCAATGACTTCCATCAGTGGAAATCTCACTTCACTTCAAAACGTTGTTAACCTTGCCAAAAATAGTTTATTTATTTTAGAAAAAAAAATTTTGTTTGAAAAAAAATGTTTTATGGTTCATTTTGGTTGTTGTTTGAATAAAAAATGTTGTGTTTTGAAAACAATGTGTCTGCCGTTTGTTTTCAATTTTTATCATTATACATGTTCTTTGACTTCTCTCTATCCCTCACCCTAAAATCAATTCTACTGTGTTCCGACCCAACAAAAAAAAATCGTAGGGCTGTTTTCTATCATGTCCACGCTTACACCATATAAAGCGAGGCAGTCTGCAGTCTGAATATCCATTATTGACTCGTTCACCTATGAAGATGCCATTTAATTTAGCTAAACTAAACGAAGCCTACGTACATTTGCATCGTGTCAGGCAAAGCCTGATACCCAAACCTGAAGAGATAGAGACTGTCCGGATGCTAAAAGTGGCCGAAGACCTGATGGAAGAGATCTTTAGAGACGAAAAATCAAGAAGAAGAAAGGAGAATGGACGGAGAAGTGCAGACTTCAGATACAGAGCGAACAGCAGCAACAACAGCAGGAACCAGACAGAGGTTTTGTCGACTGCCGTGTGGACACGAAAGCAAGCGTTCTCCTTCTCTTTCCAAAGAAGCAGACCCTATCCTGCGGGGAAGCCTGCCACCAGACTGGGACGCAGTCTTAGACAATAAAAGATTGCCATAATCTCCGTCCACAAAAAAACAGCCCTTTTCAGGGCTATCAATATGTCTAGAAAAGAGATTATTCAAGTTGCTCATTGGTATGAGTGTTGAATAATGTAGCTATTAACACTAACTTCTTTACGGATATGTGTGTGTGTTTGTATGTGTTCGCGTGTGTTTGTGTAGATAGTAGAGTGTGTTTTTGTATGCGTTCGCGTACGTTGGTGTGGATAGTAGAGTGTGTGTTTATATGCAATCATGTACATTTGTGTGGATAGTATATTTGGGTTCGATGTTTATTGTTTGTTTCTTTTTTCTTCTTCCCGTGTGTGGATACCGAATTTGGGGTTTATATGCATTCGCGTACGTTTGTTTGGATAGTAGATATTGTGTTTGTTTTTTCTCCTTCCAGTGTGTGGAAAGTATATTTGGGGTTTGTATGCGTTCGCGTACGTTTGTGTGGATAGGAGATATTGGGTTGTTTGACAGCAAATATTAGGGTATTTTTGATAGTAGATATTGTATTTTTTACCCTTCCCTTCTGTGTGGATAGTTGAGTGTGTGTTTGTATGCGTGCACGTACGTTTGTGTGGATAGTATATTTGGGGGTTTTATGCTTGCGCGTACATTGTGTGGATAGCATATTTCGGTTTGTTTTTATCTTCTTCCCGTGTGTGGATAGTATATTTGGGATTTTTATGCGTTTGTGTACTTTGTGTGGATGGTAGATATTTTGTTTGTTTTTTCCCCTTCCCGTGTGTGGATAATATATTTGTGATTTGTTATTTTCTCCTTTCCATGTGTGGATAGTAGATATTGTGTTTGTTTTTTCTCCTTCCCGTGTGTGGAGAGTAGATATTGTTTTTTTTTCTTCTTCTCGTGTGAAGGTAGTATATGTGGGGTTTGCATGAAAATAGAAGAAACTTAAAGGCCCTTTTCAGGGCCACTCAAATGCCTCCAAAGGATTTGCTTTCTTGCCTAAATATTTTATTAGTCGATTTTATAGTTAAGATATGATAGACTGATCTTCATCAATCTATGTCTATGTGTTGTATGTGTTTTATATGTTTATGTCTATATTTCTCCTGTATTTGTCTCTCCCTAGAGTAGCGCGTATTCAGGTCAAACCCTTGCTACATTGTTACCAATGTCCAGTACCGTGACGTCACCTTACCTGTTCCACTCGCTATACAACAACCCCACTGTCCCTTGTCGCTATACAGGTCCAATATTCCCCACGCTAAACGTTCCCAGGGTGATCTGAAAAGTCTTGACGCTAAACGTTCCCAAAGGGTGTCTGTAATGTATTTTCCCATTTTCGCTCAAGTATCCCAATTAACTACTGTCCTCCATCCGACGAAGTGACATGAGCATACCTAAAATAATTATAATATATGTATTTTAATGTATGATGAATAAAAATAGCCATGATGTCAAATAAATTACAATTAAAATAGGTCTGAGCACAATAATGAATTCATTCTTTCGATACAATATTACGCTAATGTTAAATAATCAGTAATTCATGCGATATCAAGCCCTATGGAACAAATTTTAAAGTGATTTCATTTAACCAAATCACTATTATTGTGCTCAATTAAACAAACATTCAATGTGTAATCTATCATTTTGCGACATTCATGTTCGCTATGCTACAACACAGGATGTCACATATTTGTATATACATTTTAATAGAACACGTATCATGTAAACAATCAAACGTAAAGCTCTTGCATACGTTAGAGGCCCATGTGATTTCAATAGTTAAGGGAAGAAAGGTGGCTCAACGTATTAAATGCCTTTCAAATTAATGCACTTATATATAATAAAAAATTCGTTGACTTTTATTACCTGTCTTTTTCCTTTGATATTAAAACTTTTTCTGTTTATAGCACGTAGCCAAGCTTAACGGTCTTCCTCAGTCGAAGGGATGCAGTACATATAAATAGGCTGAACACACACATACAGTAGTTATGTATCAGTTCATGCCCACAACACGATTTTATCCCACACAAAATTCTTTTTCTGATTACTGTGGCACAAACAATTGTACAACGCTTCCCTCCACCTTTTGCATAAGGCAGTGTAATCAACACGAACAATCACACTTGACTCCCGTAACCAAACTAAATCAGTACCTGTATAGCGGATACTCTTGCTGACACCTAGGGGGAAATAAATATTCAAGCACTATATACCGGAATGGTCCATATTCACTTTAACTGTGCGATAGTATCCAATTATGATAGTAAGCAAGTGTTTTATATCCTTACATCACACGTGTGACAGTCTATCAGTATAAGGTGCATGTTGGTGTATATAAGTGTGAACAGTCCTACACTTTTCCCCATCACTCTTTTTAAGGATAGGTAAAAATGAGATTTGAGATTCCCTTTTTGTACCCATACATTGCTTTATAAAAATGGGAGTCTGGATACACAGATAAATATGATGTTACCGCTACACATAATGACCAACAAGCCGTTTAAATGACCAACACCAACTTATTTACTGACCAACCGTCACATTTACTAACAATCATGTCGTTTGAGCGATCAGTACTCTCTCATCCGTTCACAACCACCCACACCTCCAACCAAGGAAATGGGTAGGAATATATACACTATAGACACCAGCACCACGTCCTTTGAGTGACCCATACCCACTCATCTACTCACCAGCAACCACATCTACGTACCAATGGAAAGAATAGAAATGTATACACGATACCAACAAACACCTTTGAGTGGTATTTTCACACTCATCTACCGACCAATACCTTAGTTACACTACGGGAACGATCTCAAAGAATGGGTACAAAATAAGTCAAACCTCTTATTAATAAAGCTAAAATGCACCTTACTACCCCTATCCTTCTATAAGTTACGAATAATCCCTTTATAAGCAACACTGCCCACTATTACCACCTTTATAACTCCTATTAAGCTAACAGAGAAGTGAGAGGACATAATAGTATAGGAATATACACACGAACTTATATACTACAAGAGTAGGAGCCAAAAAACACATGTATATGCCACCATACATAGAGTGAAAGGGGACGAACGGGTAGTAGTGCTAACACATACCATGCATGCACACAAACAGGCTTCAAAGGCTGGGAGTCAATTAGACCATGAAAGAGAAAATGTTCTAGTCTTAAGTCCATGCAAACAAATCAGCTACAATTTTACAGACTTATTACAGTCTATGTATATTCGAGTTGAGACGACATTGTTGGTCCAATCGATAGGAACGTTTCTTGCCTGTTTTTATCGACAAAAGCATTTGAATAGCACATGCACTAATACAATGATCCGCAACAAGCATACCGGTTGCAATTATAAATAAATACTCATGTATAGTAACCATAATATTTAAATCAATAAGGTTCTAAGCATTAGTTAGCAAATGATGAGTCATCTATCCACGTGAAGAAAAAGTTTAATGATATGTAGGTTTCAGGGTGATTAGCACGAGCTGTGAATAATTTAACATTTTATGTTGTCCAATTGTACGTTTACAACATGTAAACTAAAGACGTTTAGTCGCAAAATTATTGGAGGATGGAGTAGTAGCACGATTAAGTTTTGTTTTTAAGAGGTTTCACTTCTTTTTTATCCCCATTCTTTATGAGCTTATGAAAGGCCTATTTTGCTGCTCAACCATATTTTACCTGTCCCATCGCTTATCAATATTCAATTTCTTAACAGAAGAAACAAACATTTAACGTGCGTTCTCTATTTTATCTCCTAGGAAAAAGCAAGACTTGATTGTGCGAATGTTGTGAAATTTGTAATATTTTCCCTTCAGCGTGGCATAAGTTAAAAGGATTACAAAACAGCAATAACGAGCATCAACAACTCTCCGGCAAAATAAATGTAATTGAGGTCTGGTGTTTCAGCTAGCTGTAAACGAGTCCATACTGGAATTAATTTTTAATTCAGGGGTTGTTAGAGTAAAGGGAGCCTCTGGGAAGATCGTCTGTGATGCATGGTACATATGATGTTCACTGTTTGAACCTGTGAGCTTTTGCAGTATCCCGTGTATATAGAATACGATGATAACAACACAACAGACAAGATTGCCGTAAGGTTTGATGTCCTTTAACATAAAAGTGGTGTGTTCCATTATCCCATTATCTTTTTATTGATTTGTTTAAACCGCAAAAGTAAAGTACCTTGAAGCTGTGCATAGTACATTGAGTGTCTGTATTGGTCAAGAAAAGAACAATTTTGATCCCTTACACACCCACGCACACACACACACACACACACACACACACACACTTGGAAATAAATACTCGTTCTATCAAACCAAGGCATGGGGAGAATGAATCAGTTAGCAAACCGAAAAATGTTGTCCTAAACATTGATCAAATTGTGTGTGTGTGTGTGTGTGTGTATGTGTCTGTGTGTGTGTATGTGTGTGTGTGTGTGTGAGAGAGAGAGAGAGAGAGAGAGAGAGAGAGAGAGAGAGAGAAATCAACGAATAGAGAAAATCCCACTATAGTATTCATTGATTATTTTCATGTCTGATCTGCTATTTTTGAATGACAGCATACACATACTCAGACTCACCAAAGTTCCTGTAGAAAGTTCCGCATGTTCATCACTGGTTTTTCTGAGTTTGTGTTTCTTCCAGTTGAAACGAGAGTATCAGGCGCAAATCAAGCTCGTTTGTGACTATATCTCACATGACAGTTTGTACTCTCCTTATTTATTGAATTTAGCAGACCTGCTAAATTACCAGAGATCATGGACACGATATTTAAATAGCAAAGGCACTACTAAAGTACCATTTTAAAAGATGATTTTCCAAGCATTTAGTTTTGTTAGAATTTTAACTTTAAATAATTTATCACGATTCTGTGGTCTTGAACAATGTAACAGAAAAGAGTGCAAACAAATAAGTTTTGTAAATTTCAACAAATTTTTATTTCCCTAGAATGCAAAGTAAAAAATGTAGAAAGAACTTTCAGTATTACGAATTAAATCTCCAAAAATCATAGAATTTCTGACACAAGTCTTAATGATTAAAGTTCTGAATAAACTTTAGTGTTATTCCAAAATAAATCAAACGCTGGAAGTGTTTATGTGCCTGTGATGGCCTGTGTTTCAGCGATGTGCCAACTGTATTTTGTTGAATCACAATAATGCAATCCAAGAATATATCCTTATATTAATTCCACTATAAATTCAAGTCTAAATGTCCAAAAATGTTATTTTTGAGCCCTTAACATTTCCGGAGAAAACCAACTTGAATGAACTAATTTAAGTAAATAAATTGCAGCCCAAAATTAAATACTGTACACAACAATAATACCACTGATTCTACTCATATCTTACAGCACGAACAAAACATCTCTAGATAAGCAAGATTATATAGTCCTCTACTTGACCTCGAGTCACAATGAGCGTTTTCCAAGAAAGACTATTATGTAATGGAAAATTTCATCATGGAATGTTTACAAGATAAAATCGTAGTTTTAATTACAATATCTGTTACTGAAATTCTGTTATAAAATGTGCCAAAAAGCAGATAGACCCTGGATTTCATGAGGAATATCCAATGTTTCTTCACCCAGATTGAGAGACACCTGTTGTTTACAAAACAGAAATCAATTATTTAAGACAGGTAGAAAATTAACTTGATTTTAGACAAGGTCTAGTCCAAAATGCAAGTATCCGTAGCATATAATGAATAAAAATGGGGAAATAATTAACCAACAAACAATGCAAATTAAATATACATCACACCTTCTCTCATAAATAAAAAGAATGATTTATGAAATAAAGCTTTTTAATCTATGAGTCAAATATACATGTCAAACATACATGTGATAAAAATTTACAGAAGATGAAACGATATAGTATTTCTATAAAGGTGAAAGTGTATCCGCGTTACGATGGTCTTTCTTTTTTATGTGCCTGATGTTAATATTGCATTCCTGCAACATCAAACTTAACCTTAATAATCTCTGATTTTTGTTTTCATTGAAAGAAAGGAAGTGGCGATTGCTAAACACAATAATCGGAGAAGGAGCTGAACTAATATGCAAATCAAAGTGTTGCAAAGCCAATAACAACGCAAACATTCCTTCTCGATTGTGGACTAATTTCTCTGGTATTTGTTTAATTTCTTAGGAAATAGCACACTGGATGATCTACACCATTTTTGTCTTCTTGACTCAATGCTTTACCGACCCCAATATCACTTGCATCAACGGATATTTTAAATGATTGACTGAAATTAGGAGCTGTAAGAACTGGTGCACTTTTAATTATGACCTTTAACTTATCAAAACCCTCCTGACATTTTTCGGACCAATGAAACTTGGTTTTCTTGCTCAACAAATTTGTCAGGGTTTCAGCAATTATGGAAAACTTGGCGCAAAATTTGTTTACGATAATATCCATCTATACCCAAAAATTTCATCAGTGGCTTTTTATTGATAGGAACAGGGAATTAAGAAATAGCCTTGACCTTAGCATATATAGGTTTAAGTTGTCCATGTCCTACGATATGCCCTAAAAATGTAACTCAAGCACTGAAAAACGTCTCGCATCGCAATTATCTAGACCTATTGTAATCAAGTTCATTAAATGTGGAAAAGTACAAGGCGATCCTTTAATCCCAAACGGCCATACTTTATATTGATAAAGTCCTTCTGGATTTGCGAATGCCGAAATTTCTTTTGCCGTTTCCGTCAGCGGAATTTGCCAGAATCCTTTCAGAAGGTCTAATTTGGTGACATATTTTGCATTTCCAATTTTGTTAGTGCAGTCATCGACTCTTGGCAATGGAAATGAATCTCTTTTTGTCACACTATTCGCTTTTCCATAGTCTGCGCACATAAGGAAAGTATTATCTGGTTTTGGTACACGAAAGCAAAGTGAACTCCAGTTACTGTTACTCAATTTTATGAAGTCTTTCTCCAACAAATAATGAACTTCTTTTTCGAACATTCCTATTTGAGAGGGTTGATCATATAAAGATTCTGTTTCACAGGTGTGGAATCTACAACGTCATGGTAGATTTTATTTGTTGGTAGAGGTACATATGGAAACAAGTGCTCATATTCAAATAATAACTGTTTTAGTTCACCCTTTTCTTGTTGGTGCAGATGTGAATGTTTCTGGTCCAGATTATTAATACTTTCTGAATGAATTCTGAAAACTGGTTACACCAAAGTCATTACAGTCTGACTTTTTTTTAACTGTGTAAGGACCATAATACTTAGTTTGAAGATGACTTTGAGGAAAGGACAAGAGAGCCATAACTCTATCACCAGGCTGAAAACTCATTTCCTTTGTATTTTTGTCATACCTTAATTTCATTTTTGACTCAGCAGAGTTCAGATTAGTTCTAACAACTTTAGAGGCCTATATTACTTAGATTTAAAATTAGAAACAGAGTCGAGAAGATTAATTTATGTATGTTCATTTGAGAGAAGTTTATATTTTAACAATTTCATTGGTTCACGAACAGTATGTCCCAAAAACTAGTTTAAGGGGACTAAATCATAAATATTCCTGAACTGATTCCCTAACAGCAAACAACAGTTAATGAACGCATTCTTCCCAATCTTTTCCAGTATCAAAACAACATGATCGAGTCATATTTGTCATAGTTTGATAAAATCTTTCTCAAGCCCCGTTGGCTTTCAGGCATACGACCTGAAATGCTAGGTGCCGAATTTATACATAGCTTTCTGGAAATTTCTTGACATAACATTTGACCCTTGATCAGATTGGACATATTTAGGCAGGTCAAATTGAGTAAAAACAACTTTATCAAAGCCTTTACAATTTTTTTAGTTTTAACATTCCTCAACGGAATAGCATCTGGGAATGTTGTGGAAACACACATGGTATTGGTTGCACGACTTGATCTTCGGTAAGGGGCCGACACAATCGACCAATATGCTGATAAAGGATTAATCAGATGCAAGAATAGATTCCAGATGAGCCTTAGATATTTTCTGATTGGGGTTTCCTACCATTTGACAAGACCTACAGGATTTAAAAATATAACTTTTAATTTTTGGCAAATAAAAATGATTTTAGATCATGTGAAAAGCCTTACTGACCCCTCAATGACCAGACAAAGGAGTTTCATGGCAAAACTAAGAATTTATTGTCTATACGACTTTGCAACTACACTTTGAAAGCTCACTGATCTCTCGTCACTAGCAGGTACCTCAGGTGGTTTCCATTTTGTCATAAGAACCCCATTTATAACAAAATAACAAACAGATAGTAATGTGGCTTACTTTTCGCTGATAGTCCTCTGAAACAAACAGGAGATCTCAATAACTTTTTCTGTTCGATGACAATTGATTGTCGTGTGTCGCTCTGATTAAACTGAAAATATTGAGTAGTTAAAAGAGGATCGTTGTGATCAAAACCTTTTGATTGATCCAAACAAGAATAAAAAGACACCTCATCAAAAGCCTGACCAATACATGTGTCAGCTAAAGGAATATTTTCCTGATCAACATCATTATCAAAAGCTTCCTTTGGAAAAGCTCTAATAACGGTACAAGATGGGTATACATCAGGGATTTCATTTTTCTCAGGATCAGATTTCTGATCCAAACAAGGCTTATAAGTTGCAAATTGGATTAACCACAACCTTATCTCCAGTGAGGTCATTGCCTAGTAATAAATGAATACCCTCGATGGGTCAAGACTACACTATCCCGACTGTCCCGGGTCCTGAGACTAAGTCAGATGACAAATTTACACACTGGAGAGGTACATTAAACAGCCGCACTCTACTTGCTGAATAAGAACACTCTTATCAAAGACTTCTCAGAAAGAGGCAAAGTAACCGATAATAAAAGTCTCTGAGAAGCTCACGTCTCCCTTAACAGTTTAATAGGGATAGGAATGGCAGAATCACCAATCAGTAATATAGAACCTTTCGACGTGAATGGTTCATAATTTTCAATAATAAAATCAAACTGGAGTTTGGTAAACCCAACAAATGTACTACTTTCAGTACTTGACCGTGATCGTTATCTCTTAGAAATAAGAACATTTGGAATAGGTCTGTTTTGATTCTGTTGCTTATTTTTCAATCTATAGCAATCAGAAAACACGTGCCCTTTTATCTTGCAATAGGTGCACGTAGGAAGAGATAATGAATTTTGATCAGTCTTATCAGAAACTTGATTCTTAATAGTTGTGCCAGATTGAGATTTGGAAGGACTCTTACTAGACTGAAATAGTTTTCTATCAGATAACTGCTGAGTGGAAGACTTCCTGACAAAAGAAAATTTATGAGATAAGGAATCGTCATCAGCTTTACGAGCAGCATTTTCTATAGTTTTGACCTTATGCTCTTCAAGGTAAGTCTTAACGTCACTATGGACGCAACTCTTGAACTGTTCAGCTGATAGGAGTTGTCTGAGGTTTTCGTAATCTTGGCCAAGTTTCTTTGCTATGCATCACCTATCAAATACTTGATTTTTTTTCCTCTGGCAAATTCGACATGGGTTTGTGCATTGTTTTTAATAGTTTCTACACTTTTGTCGATAAGCCTCAGGCACCAACTCATAACCGTTCAAGATACATTTCTCAACCAGACCATAATCACCACTTTCCTGTACTGACAGGGAGATGTAGATATTACGAGCTTTGACAAAAAGAGCACTTTGTAATAACAGGATCCACTGCTTTTTTGTCCATTTCAAATTTTCAGCAATGTTTTCAAAATGAAAAAAATATTTATCCACTTCTTTTTCTTTCAAAGGGGGTTCTAACCTAATTTTCTTAGTCACATCAAAACCTGAGCTTGTATGTAAAGTGGGGTGGGGAGGTCCTTTTTCACTTGCCACCTCTAATTCTTTTAGTGTAACCTGAAATTCCCTTTCTTCCTTTTCTCTTTCTCCCTGTATTTCTCTCTTCTTTTTCACATTGCATCTTTATTTGTATTAGCCTATCTTCTCTGTCTCTGTCTCTCTCTCTCTGTCTCTCTGTCTCTGTCTCTGTCTCTCTCTCTCTCTCTGTTTCTGTATCTGTCTCTCTCTGTGTCTCTTTCTCGGCAACTGCAATTGTATTTGTCTCTCTCCCTTTCGTCTTTCTCCAACTGAATTTGTGCATCTCTCTTCTTTCTCTTTCTGAAACTCAAACGTTTTTAACTCAATTTCAGTCTTTATTTTAATTTCAATTCCATAACTTGCAAGTTAAAGCCAGATGGAGACTTACTAATAAAACAGAAAGAACATTTATCTAAAGTATGCTTTCAAACCAAATACCGGACCAAAATATTTTTTATTTTCTGATTCGTTAAAGACGCCTTCGCCTCATAAAGATCATATTTTCTGGTAAGCAGAAGCAATTCATCCTTTTTCAAGGTGTCTAATCATTCCTAGGTAGGATTTGAAAAAATGTTCTCCGCTTTCGATGATATTGTAACAGCTTGCTGGTTTCACTGAATGTAAAATAATTCATGGGATTCTGAAAATTTCAAAACAAGGCGAATTTAAATTACAAAAACAAAGTTTTCTGAAATATTTTAGAGAAACTCGTATCCCGGACAAGCATCCAATTTATCTCACGACCCTATGGTCTTAAAGAAAGTAACAGAAAAGAGCGAAAACAAACAATTTTTATAAAATTCAATAAATAATTTTTTCCTAGAATTTGAAGTGAAGAATGCAACAACAAAAAAATGAACTGCTTCTATTGTGACTCAAATACCAAATAGCCCTATAATGTCTAACACAAGTCCTAATGATTAAAGTTCTGAATAAACTTCAGTGGTGTTCCAAAATAAATCAATCAAAGAATATATCCTTATTTGAATTTCACTACAAATCCAAGTCTCTATTTCCAAAAATTTTATTTTTGAGGACTTTGTACGTCTAGAGGAAAATAACTTTAAAAAAATAACTTGAATCAATAATTTCCAGACCAAGTGACATACTGGACATGACAAGATTACAACCGTTTCTGCTCAGATTTTAGAGCAGGAATGAATAATTTTTATATAAACACGATTATACAGTCCTCTACTTGACCTCAGGTCACCATTAGCATTTTCATCAAAATCTAAATACAGAATCTCAACCTGCATTTGTATCTCAAGACATTTCTGATAGTTACAGAGAAACGATAGGACATGATAGTCAGATAGTAGATGGTGCGTTTGAATTATTCCTACCCTTTTCTCGTGTTTATGAAAGTATATGAGATGTTTGTATGTGTACTGTGTGTATATTAATACCATTTTCTCTCCTCGTACTTCACTTGTAGGGTTATAGTAATTATAAGGGTGTTAGGGGTTGGTAGTTCTGCTTATAAGGCGACGATAGGGACGTGATAGTAGGATATGAGTAGTAGGGAATTCAGTTTTGTTTAAATAAGGTTCGATTTATATTTCACCTCCCATCTTTTACATCCTACCATGTCACTCAACTCGTACGTTGGTTAGTAACTGTGGGTGTTGTCAGTAGATAAGTGGATGTTGGTCACTCAAATAACGTGTTGGTTAGTAAATTTAATTTTGACAATATAGTTCCCTTGTAAACGGACTCAAATTTTTTAAACTTCGAATTACACATGGAAATCCATTCATATATATCCAAAGATGCGATGAAAGAGGTAAAGAGTATGAATGTTCACATTAGCACACAGGCATACAACTTATGCTGATACCCACACGACACACATACAAATTTATGTAATATCACACAGAGATACGTTCAGACTATATCACACTTGGGGCGTCAAGAGAGAAAAAGGTAGGAATGTTTTACACGAACGTACAGACATATCAGACGTATATACTATCACACGGTAAAAGGGAATATAGCTAGATATACTGATATACTAACAAACGTATGGTTTAAAGAGAGAAAATAGTAGGAATGTCCACATCAGCACAAATCATACTTACATACTATCAACCACAAAAAGAGAATATAACTAAATGAATCAAAGTACATGTTTTGATAAACTTGCTACAATGTTGCAGGTTAACCTTCCAACGGAATAGTCCTTATACATTCGAATTTCTACATACACACGATGAATATAGAATCATACATGGGAATTTGAGTAGACCCCATATTCCCTTGATTTCACTATGTATAAAATGACCCTACAAGGTCAGGATATTCACTCTCATTGACCACATATTCCTGCGATTCCCTTTAGTAGAACGTTGACTATATGTGGTCATAGTTATAATTTCACACTGACCCCATATCCCTTTATAAAACTGACATTATAGGGCCATACTGTTAATTTTCAATTGACACTATATTCTCGTAAAAATATGACACTGTGGTGTCATAATTCCAATCAAGTGTCCTACTTGTTTGGAGCTGGAAACTGTAATGTTACTTTCCCATCGACCACCAAATGTCATTTGCGACCCCAAGTGTTACTAAATCGGAACCTTAGTTGCTTTAGAGCATGCAAAATTCGTAAAATGTATTTCTAGATCTCCTTACCTGTTTTTCTTCCCATAAAGAATGTTTGATACTTTGTCACAATGTTGTATGGGTTTATAGATATGAATCCTTGAAGAAATTTGCTTTATTGGCCGAAAAGAACTTCCAGGAATTTAGGATAAGACCGTTTTTCTTTAACTGCTGAGTTTTGAAGCAATATATGATATTTACAAGCGATAGAAAGATTGTAATGATAGCCGCTATGGTGTCTATATTGGATGTCAGGTTGGCACCATTTTTATTTAGAACCCATGAGAGAACATAAGAGTCTTCTGGTGCAAACCCAAAGTCGGTATGACTTTCCGTTTAGGAGGATTAGGAATAAATACATTTTAAGATGGATTCCATTGCCACCATAATGGATTCGAGTCTGCACCATTTTCATTCAGGAGTAACCACACATCCTAAAAAGACGGTTAAAATCCCATGTTAATGTGAGGAAGAGTGACGATAACAATATTTAAGATGGTCACAATGGCACGACATTTTTAGAGGTTAGATTGGAACCATATTTCGTTAAAACCATAAGACATCATAAAAAGTGCTTGGAGACATCCGCATATTAAGAAGATCGTCAATTAAGGGGAAGTGGCAGTGACAAGATTGTGGCTATACTGGAAGCCAGATCAGCACCGTTTTAATTTAGAATCAATAACAGAATCCGAGATATATGAAGTCTTCTGGTGAGAACCCTATTTCAATAGGAAAGTAATGATAAGGTTATCACGGTGGCTGCCCTGGCATCCATAACATATATAAGATAGGCAGAAGTTTCATTTATAACTTTTTCAGATTGTTCGAGGGTTTTGTAGTTTTAACAGGCTGAATCTGATTAGGGTCAGATTGCTACAATGAAGACACTAAGAATGATAACGAAAATAAGATGTTTTTGTATCTAATTAAAGATAGAAAAACCCTAAGCCAAACTCGTGCGCATAAATTCCAACACTGGATTTTTAACACAATGATGTGCAATAAGTTAAATGACAGATTTAATGAAAAATGATACGGTTCCCAACTGGAACGAATTGTAAGATGCAATTTAAAACGAATTGTCAACAATAATAAATGAAATGAAATTAAACAAAGTAAACGCAAAATAAAAGAAATAATAATTAATCAACCAATGATACATGAATTTCAAATGATAAGGTTTCACATAAACAATGACAAGTTTTCACTCAAATAGTGATAAATGATTTCATAAATTGGAACACATCTTGCTGCGTCCAATTCACAACCACAAGGTATTTTCAGCCCACCGCTCTGCCAGATGGTCAAGGAGCCACCACGAATTGTCCGCCCCTCCCGGTGTACCCAAAGATGCGTAGAACCCTCTTTGTTCCCTGCAGATCCGTTGGTCCCGAAGCTTTGGTCCCTCACCACGAGATAACTACTATCTTCCTCCGGGCCAACGTCACCATCGGCAGCAGCACACCGGGTATATACCAACTCAGATAAGCACTACGGATAAATCAACACCTTCAGTACGGTACAAACACAGCAAAGATACAGTACAGCTCTGTCACTATCGCTCTATCACTTCCTCACCCCTTCACCCCTCTCAGCTCCACCGCTGGAGATATTGCGTCGTAATGTGGACTGCTCACTGACAAGACTTTTCGTAATGTGAAGTTAGACTCTACCAAAAGCATGTAAGTACACTGGCTGTGTTGCAGTGCATGGCCTATGCGCTCAAGGTACCTCGGTTTTCCCATAGTAAGCACATTGCTCGTGCAGCATGGAGTGAACCGAACTCACTATATCGAAATGATGTACGATATAAATAATCCATCCTCAGGTAACGATGTACACAGAAACTAAACCCGAGTACATTTTATTTCAAATATACATAAACAATAAATATACACAATTCTGTGACAGTAGTGAATGGAATAATAAATGCCATAATTACCTCTCTGGAGAAACGTTACATTCTGTTAAATTTCCGGTCAGGACTTATCTCCAGTAGCAATGACTTCGGTGTCCTTGAGTGTTATACCTTCAGTTGATAGTTTGGGGAACAGAGGCATAAGCAGAGGATACTGGCAACCGGTATAGTTATGTTGTCATCTCATTATGATGAGAGACGATAACTAGATTTTGAAGATGGCTGCTGTGGCGACCATATTGGATGTCCGACGGGCACCATACTGGATGTCGAGCAACACCATTATTATTAAAGATTAATAAGACCTTGGGATGAATGTGTGTGTAAGTTTCATGGCAAGCCTCCAATTAGTTTAGGAGCAGTAGATATAACAAACTTGTGCGAAAGGACGGACGACAGACCACAGGTAATCTTATAAGCTCTTCAGCGTCAATACGTCTGTATATTGTCACAATCAAAGGGATTTCTTGACCGAGCGATGTCAAACCCTGCCGCGAATCCCGCTAGAAATCATAAGTTTCCCCTGATTCCAAAGACTCCCATACAACTACTGTTGTAAACTGGAAAGTCCAACGTGTCCAATCTGTAATTTTACTCTAATTAATACAAGACCACAAATCTCACAAGTTCCCAATTGTCTGTCAACCGCACAACTGCATGCATTCTCTTCATTCTTTCCGTAACGTACCGCCAGTATTTCACGCCGTAAAACTATACAACTGAACCACCTAATACAGGGAACTGTTTTTACTACGCCACCTTATGCCAGTCAAATCATGATTTTAAGCCACATTTCGCCTTTAACTTTGTACCATATTTACCACCATAGCAACAATAAACGGTGCCTACTGACGACAGAACAGTCCCTTCTCGTTTATTCCATTGTATAATTTACCAGTTTCCAATCATAAATACTGCACCTGGATTGACACAATCGATTTACAGAACTAGATTTTAATAGGAATTATTGAACTCAGGGACAATCATGCGGCTCAGGTCTGAATTCAACGAAGGTAAACCAAAGTATCAGGGAAATTCACTAACACTTCACTCCGTGATGTTTGCCCTTAGTAAATGGCTAATTATTTTGGTCTGAGGAATATCTTCTCGGCACCGACTTCCCATAATCAAAAATCCAATAAATCCTTAAAACGGAGAGCTATAAACAAATGCGCATACCCAAAAATTTATTACAATATGAGTGTCGATGTCGAACACTTGTAAAAGTGAATTTTTTCTGATTTTGTTGACCAAGGTAGCGTATATGATAAAGCAGATATGCACACTGTGTGTGTACACATTCTAGAAACTTTAACTGTGTGTGTATGCATTCTAGAAACTTTAAATGTAATTTACTAGCAGTGAACTGCATGCAAGCAAATGGGATTAAATTTCAGTAGGTGTTTGAGTAAACATTTTTTTCAGTACGTTACATAATAGGATAGCATTCAATATGTTGGTGTTAGTTGGTTCGTATATAAATATATACTGCAACACTCAAAGCAAAATTTACATGCACGACTATCTTTTTGAAAGGATTCGGCTTCTCTCACTGACGCGCCACCTGGACCGGGATACAGACATACGGAAGAGTTTCAAGAGGATGAACAATATGGATGCTTCTCCCTCAAACTCAGGTAAGTGACTATATAAACTTCTGTCTGCTCAAATGGAAAGATTATGTAGAAGATGTCTGCCAAAATATACAATTTCACTGGCAGTTATGTGTTGTATTAAAAAAAAAAAACTTTCATAAACTAGTATCATTTGCGAAATCTGTTGAAACTTTTTAAGCCCATATATTGTTTTTCTTCAAATAATGGGATAAATGCCAATTCAGGATATTTGCACATGACCGAGACAGTAACATCTTTATTGCATTCAACAGGCGACGATCCAAGTTATGCCACACACAGATGTGATATAGCTGTTACCGAGTAGAGTTCTTATCATTGTCCGTCTTAAAAATTTAAAATGGTATTGTGAAATTATTTCGTATAATAATTATGTTACCGTATGGTAGAAATTCATTTTGTGGATTCTTTCTACACTTTTTTTATAATAATACATTTTGTGATTGAACATGATGAGAGGGTTGTGGTCCTAATTCCATTAAAATGATTTGCAGATATCTTCAGCGCTTCAACACCATCAGGTGGCACGTGTTTTGGCAATGTGTTTTCAACTTTTTCGAGGGATTTTTAGTGAATGGAATAATAAACGTAATCATTCCCGCTCTGGAGAAAAGATACGCCCTGTCAAGCTCCCGCTCTGGACTCATCGCCAGTAGCAACGACTTCGGTGCCTTTTTATGTTACTTCTTCATTGGATATTTCGGTGAACGGAGGCATAAGCCAAGGATTCTAGCAACCGGTATAGTTCTGATGTCTATTGGATGTTTGATCTTCTCTCTTCCACAGTTTATTGGCGGCAAATATGAGTACACTGTTTCCGGTAAGGATGATTATCTTTGAAATTCACCTGGAAAATTCTTTCTCATTCTAATGCTGTCGTTGCAAAGATTTTCCATGTTCAGAGTGTCATATGATCAAGGTCAAGGTCGAATCATGAATTGTTTGTATCCACTGATGTTACAGGCCAATATGAAACTGGAGTACAAATCCTTGTCTAACTGTCTATAGTATCTAAAAGTTATCTTTCATTAAGCGTGATATATTACCTCCCACATTTATAATTTCCACTCAGAGACTTATGTCTTGTGTTTTTATTTGTGATATTTTACTTTAACCAGGCCTTATTATTATTCTATCACTCTGTTTAATCGATGTCCAAGAGTTACATGTATTATTATTCTTTCAATAATAGCTATCGTCTACGATGCAAAATTTTCTCTGCTTTCACTTTTGGTCTTGTCTTTATTGAACATCGTTTTCGAATTATTTTGTTTTCAGCTGAGGTAATGTTTAATGTTTTACAATGCTTGATAATTCAAGAACATGTCGATAACAACAGGTAAATCTGAAACCAAATAATTTATGTTTTACAATGCTTCTTAATTCAAGAACATGTCGATTACAACAGGCAAATCTGAAACCAAATAATTTATGTTTTACAATGCTTCATAATTCAAGAACATGTCGATAACAACAGATAAATCTGAAACGAAATAATTTATGAAATCTCAGGATGATATGTTCCTTGTGGGTTGTTTTGTTTTATTTTTTCTTTTTGTTCTTTTTGTCATTATCATTGAGTTTATTCTTTTGGATTCTAGTATTTGTTTCATAATATTTATTACATATAAGCTGTTTGTTAAATTCAATTAAAGTACTTAACGCATGGCTTCAGATTGATGGTCTTTTGGACGTACATCATAGTTTTCAAAAATGTGGAGACTGTTGGAAATGGTATGTCACGGACAACGATGAAATCCTTACAGAAAGAATGAACTATGAATGTATTATGAATACAAATTTAGGACACACATAACTATTGACCAAAACACGGAGACTGTGAGCAAATGTTATATAATGGACACCATGGACATGCTTTCACAGACCGAATGAAGTATCGGTACCAACTAAGGACGTACACAGTTACTGACAAAAGTATGGAGACTGTGGACATTGGTATACTATTAACCATGAATACGTGCTTACACAAGCAATCTCAACGCAAACATTTGACGCACATAACTAGTAACAAAAGCATGGAAGTTGTAGACATGGTACATAATGAGGAAATGTTTATACATTTAGTCTAAACTATCAGAACAAATTAAGGACGCACAAGCCTTTTGACAAAAGCATGCAGACTTGATAAAGCTACATGATGGACACTTACGATTCTCATTGAAACATGCAGAATGCAAATAAAGACAAACATTATGAATTCGTGTGAACAGATGTGTTGTGTACACATTTGTCTGCACCATCTGCACGCATTAATGGATACATCAGATCATCCCCCAAATCCGTCCATCAGTATCAATACCGGTTTGAGGATGATTTATCAGACTAATTTTAAACGTACCTAAGAATTAAAAATTAATGAATCATATTAAGATACATGTTGGGTAGTTGATGCTTTACTGACGTTTTTGTAACAGATTCAGGTTTAAGAAATGCTTCGAAATATGGTGCATAAGCTATGTTGTCAAATGCTTGCCATCGGTCGTTTCTTTTCGGAATTTTGCGTTTGTAAATTTCATGACGTGATCCTTAACGATTGAAAAATCTGATCTCTAATTCATTTGTTGAATGGTACAAATATAGATGATGCGAAATAAATACCTATCAAGGGTAAATATTGCCCCCATGAAACTATAAAATAAAAGATGATATTGCTGAATAGGTATTTTAGAAACAATGATAAAATAAAACAAATTAGTTACTGTCGAACTTATTATAATTATCACTCTTTTGTGAAAAAAAGGGAAAATCTTCATGATATTATTCCCCAGTTAATTTTCGTGTGTTATAAAATTCGGGTTACGAATAAACAATTGAATTTTATAAGAAAACTTATACCGTCCAAGCATGAATTATGTTAACATTCATTCATCTCCAAAACATTCCGTATAGGGATACACATAATATGAATATGCATCAAAAAGTAGAGAATACACCAACTTGAGTCCTAACTACTATATCCACTACTACTACTACTACTACTACTACTGTGATACAGGAGATTCTTTCCGTCTTTTGTGTCCCTTTTCCTTTGTGGAGGGTTTCGCTTATTTCTAGTCTTGGGGAGTAAGATATATAAAATCTATTTGGTTATATTCTACAGCAAAAATGGATAAAATAAAGTGACGAGTGTGGCTACGCTACTGACGTGACGTCTGTGGAACTTTTTAACCCTACAATTACATGTATTCTATGGCAGCTTGGAGTATATTGCCATGGAAACAGCAAATTAAGAACATTGCTAACCAGACCTAAGTTTCGCACAGTTTTGTTTTGCAAGTGAATATTCTTGTAAGAGAATGCAACAAACACTTTAAATAATGATATTATCAATGTTGTTCATATTTAATTCATATTATGTTCTTATTGCAAAAATAGTTCTCTTGGACCTATATGTGATGATTCTGTGACTTTGTTGAAAATTTTTTAAAAGTTAAATTTCGTGTATAATGTTCATTTCAGAGGTATGAAGCTTAATAACTAGATGCATCTATGTTAGAACTGCAAATTGCATCAGTCGGTCACTATGACTTACATCTTCTGCTTTACTAACATAGTTATTCATTTGTGCTTACTTCACAGATGTACTTTTATGACAGTGAAGTTGAAAGGAATAAATAAATCTGGATTCTAGGGTGGATAATAAGAATAATAGTTTCTCAAGCTGGCTTTGTTAACAATGATTTGAGGGAGGAAAAGGAACAAGAAAAACCAGAAAAAATATCCTTTGTTTTTTATCAGCTCATTATGGTTCCTCTGCTTCGATATCACACAGAAAGGAATGTTCTTTATTGTTTCATATATGTATGCCCTATCGATATGATCAACATTTTGTAGGTCACGATCAAATGGGTATTAACTCATTTTCTACATAGTAGCTGGAGGCTACGAAAAGCTTGTTTGCTGCGAGCTATGTAATCAATAACTACGTTCTGGTTACCAATAAGTTCTGATAAATCAATAAAAAAAATTACTAAATCTTATTTTTTGGAAGTGGCCACGTGTTGCTGATGTATTGTACGGGGCATAATTCGTAGTTTCATCTGTCATCTTTTCACCTCGGTAACGTCAGGCTGCGGTCAGCATTTTACCTCACAATTAGCTTCCATTCACATCACCGTAAATGTATTGGGGAAAAGTAAGAAGTGTTAGCTATGTTCAGCTGCATTTCCATAAATTCGACATGCCTATCCATATCATATCCTAGATAGCCCTCTCTCTCTCTCTCTCCAGCTAAAATTTAAAATTTGCAGCAATGCTGTTTTTTTTTGTTATGGGCAACGTTTGTTATATTACGTTATGGCATCATGGTTTGGTGATTTTGCTTGAACATTGCTTTCACGTTGTTTTTTAACGTCCTTCAACCTCGTGAAAATATTAAAAATACTATTGAAAACAGTGAAGAATGAAAGATATGTTGTTTTTGTAAAATACATTCACTCATCTATTGTCAAATAGATCCAAATCTACAAGTAATCATTACAAAGACAGCTTAGCAAGTTATATGTATCATTAACCAATACATATGGGCAGCCGTTATCGCCAAAATTGCATTGATCCAATGATGCAGTATGAATCAAATGATTTGATTCAGCAAATGAAATGATAAATCTAGATTCCAAATGGTGTGGTCTCATAAGAAATGATTTGAAGAATAAAACGGAATTATGAATTTAGATTCCAAATGAGGTGATATTAAATGAAATTATGTAGTATGAAACTAAATGATTTACCCCAACAATGGAATGATTAATTCGGATTCCAAGTGACGTGGTATTTAATGAAATGACTTTGCATGAAATTAAATGATTTACCCCAACAAATTATATGATTAATTCAGATCCCAAATGATGTGGTATTTAGTGAAATGACTTAGTATGAAGTGTGAAATTAAATGATTTAATCCAACAAACGGAATTATTAATTCAGATTCCAAATGATGTGGCATTTAATGAATTTATGTAGTATGAAATTAAATCATTTAATGCAACAAATTAAATGATTGATTCAGATCCCAAATGATGTGGCATTTAATGAATTTATGTAGTATGAAATTAAATCATTTAATCCAACAAATTAAATGATTAATTCAGATCGCAAATGATTTGGTATTTAATAAAATGACTTAGTATGAAATTAAATGATTTAATCCAACAAATGGAATAATTAATTCAGATTCCAAATGAAGTTGTATATAATGAAATGACTAAGTATGAAATGAAATGATTGAACTCAACAAATGAAATGATTAATTCCGACCCCAAATGATGTGGTATTAAATGAAATGATTTAAACAACACGGCGGAACGATGAATTCAGATTCCAAATGACGTGTTATTAATTGAATTTACATAGCATGAAATCAAATGTTTTAACCCAATAAAAGATACGATGAATTTAGATTCCAAATGACGCAGTATTAAATAAAATGACTTAAAGAACAAAACGGAATGATCAAGTCTGTTTCCAAATGATATTAAATAAAATGATGTAATCTAAAATGAAATGATTTAACTCAACAAATAAAATGATGAATTTAAATTCCAGATGATTTGTTATTGAATAAAATGGTCTGAAGAACAGAATGGAATGATGCATTCAGATTCCAAACGACGTGGTATTAAATGAAATGTGTGGAATGCAAACGGCCTGACTAGGAACAGTACTACAATGTAAGGTCGAATAAATTGGATGTAAACTTTACGTGTCCGAACTCAAGTTTTTGGTCGTCCCAGGCAGTAAGACAACCGTAGATATTATCTGCAATTTAGAAACGCAAATACTGTTTGAAATAAAATGCAAATAAAGACAACATCAAACCAAAGTTTGATGAAGGAAGAGCTCAACCAATTAACCTTGTATGTTTCCCTCCGGTTGGGTTGGGCATAATTGATGGTATCTGATATTGCTTCGTCAGTTTCATCGGTCTTGACCTTGGTATTCCTTTTCCAGTAAGTCCTTCAAGAGTAAGAAATATCTTTTTAAACAAATTTTACGTCAGTAGAGAAATCTATTTTGCATCAATAATTAGAGGAGTATTTGTCAAACGCTTCAGTTATTTGCATAGACATAGTTGCAGTACATATGTTAACACACAACATGGTGCCATAGTGGCATGCAGTATTATACACATGAACATATTCTAAATATCAAAACCATGCCGATCAAACCTTTTGCATGGGGCCCTTTCCATTACGGTCCTCGAGACTCTTTTTCGACCATTATTGTTGTTTTTCTTTTCATCATTCTGTGGATACTACCCCCTATGCTGTAACTAACAAGAGAACACAAGCAGTTGTAATAATAATAATAGTGGAAGCATAATTTATAAACAAAACTTCAGTAAAACCACTGAACATCACAAATGACAGGGTTATACTAACTAAATAGCCCGACACCCTGGACTAATCCTGACGGAGAGAATTTAGTCCCGGGCAAGTGCAATGTTTCAAAATTTAAACGAAAAGTCCCAATTTTTTTCGCAAGATTTATGCACCGCCATTTTCTGTTGCTTTACTTTTCCAGCTCATAATTCTTTTTACAGTGTTAACGGAGTTATTAATAAGGAATTGAGTATTTAAAATAGGGATCATACATGCTTTTTCTGGTATCAACGTTACCTATCCTGAGGGGGTATTTGAAGCCTGAGCCTGAATGGGTGAGGGTTTCAACGGTCCCGAGAGAAACGGCTGAAAACGTGAAATCGCAGAAACCCCACTAAAACCTTTTTACTTAGCAGATGTAGCTTTACTTAAAGTTTTTATGTGGCAGCGCGCACACCCGCTCGAATGATGTAAATTGAATGAGCGAATTGTTCATTATAATATATGTACTTCTGAGAAATAAAGTAACTACCAGGTCTTTGGCTGCTAATTGCGTGAAATCGCTCAGATTCTGGTCTATTTGATTTATACGTAAATGAGAACACACACTGGTTACTATAAAGTAGACGAGCTGAGAAATCAACATTGTTTGCATTGTTAATTCTATCGTTCTGAATTAATAATTTGTACTAGAGCAAGACAGAATGTCTTATTTTTCTACTCAGAAAATTTTTCTATTCTGAACAACTGGCTTCCATGTTTTCAAGTCAATACGCAAACGTTGCGTTACTGCAGAGTCATTCATTTCTGGTGCGGCCCAAAAAAGGGGTAAGAATAACAACAAACAAGGACATCACTGGCGCGTCAAATCTGATATTGATATATGCTTACGGACACATCGATACACCTCGTCTAACAATGCTGTGCATTTTCAAGTAACAATAGGTGACAATATGACGCGCTGAAATGTAACTTTTCAAAACATCGGATATTGACGGTCGCTCGCATGTAACGAATGGCTTTATCTATCTTGGTTGGATTCCAATAAGGAACAAGTAATCTGTTTGCTTTGCGGGAAACTCAATCCTAGAAAGCTGCACGTGTAACAATTCTTTCTAGATTCAAGAATACTCTTGTATCTTAGCAGTTCTTCTATCCGACCAATTGTGAGGTTTTCTATACGAGTCTGTTAAAGATTATATATATATATATATATATATATATATATATATATATATATATATATATATATATATATATATATATATATATATATATATATACACACACACACACACACACACACACCGATACTTTGTTTGAAAATGGTGTCACCTAGCAAGGTGTTTACATGTGCGAAACAGTCTTGTAGCGATATCAACCCCAATATCAAGTGAAAACATTGACCTCTGTTACTAGAAATACTAATTATTGATTTATTGATCTATGTACATGCAGTAACGCTTCAAAACAATTTAAAACAGTACATATTTTTCAGCCACCATCCGCTCCAGCAGGCAGAAAAAGTGCTGTTTTGTAAAATTTTATACATAAACAATCATAATTCATGTCTGCAAGCATACAAGCTGACGAATAAAATGGTTTCTGACACATGTTACAAAATTCAATTGCTTTTGGGGGGAAATAACAATGAAAACTGCACGAAACAATTACGGTTTCCTCTCAGATTTGACCGTTTAATACAGCACAATAACGTAGTATAAAATTAACTTACTATCCAAGTATAAATTACACCATTTGCTGTGTGAACTGTTAGATTCATTGTATATACGTGTTATTTATAAGGTATGTATAGTTACGAGCATGGAGAACAATTTAGATGATGTGCATGTGTAATGTTTGCAAATTTGCATCGGCGTGAATTCCGCATTTAACCAAATCGCAACCATATACCAACGTTGCAGAAACTTTGTGTTAGCTGGGTCTCTCTCTCTCTCTCTCATAATAACAACATTACTCTATGAACCACAGAGCTGTAAATTATTTGTATTATGACTACCAAGCCTTGAGCAAGCTCTAAGAGTTGTCCCCTAAATCTTGTCGGTAAACGTGTGCTAAATCAACTATTATTCGTGTGGTACCGTAGTTGCTACAAAACGAGAATACAAAGACCCAAGGAACAATTATCTATCTATGAAGGTAAGAGCACCGCATCACAATCAGAGGCACATACACTAATTCACACACTGACGAAAAGCTTCTTTTTTTTTTTCAAGCACTGAATTTAATACCGTTGATAATTAATGTATACACACTTTTATGTACAGCTATGCAGTATTTTGAAGTGGACATTTGTACCAGAAAATGGAACGGCGATTTACTGCAACAAAGAAAGAAAAAAAAACAATTAACAGAAAACATTATTATAAGTATCGAGACGTTGCCTGTTCATCGCTTATATATATATATATATATATATATATATATATATATATATATATATATATATATATATATATATATATATATATATATATATATATATATATATATCGATTGAAACTTAAATTAACTGATTGCCAGTCTTTTAAAGGAACTCACTCTAATGTCGGCGTTCGTGGTGGGGTTTCTTCTTAGGTTAAATGAATAAGTGGAGAAAAAAAAGATTGGGGGTGGGGGCAGTACTATTAATTATTTTCTTCTAAACCAAGAAATGCTAGTTACAAATGTCCTTTTACACACTAAGAATCAATCACGGCAGCATTTCCAAGCAAAGAAAATCGTTTTCAATCCGTAAGTTGTCTGATGGTGTTGTGATATTAAACTTGTGGATACATAATTTATGTTATGTTGATGGATGCAAAATAGGTATGTCTTTAAAAGGTGGCGTTAAGAGTGGTACATCAAATTTTGCCACATCGTGTTTAGTCAGTACTCACAAAGCTCAGAGACTGGCCATGCAACCTTGGACTCGATTCATACGTGAAGATTCAGAGTCTTTTGTTAAGGATGCTCTGAATTTCGAAGTTTGCTGCCAGGAGGACGTGGACCAAGTAAACAATATGGGGCTAATATTAGTTATGGATAGAGGGTGGGAAAGAGATTGCACAGCACGCTCTGATTGTCGTTTGCTTGAAGGGTGACCCTAAACACGTAAGAGGGGAAATCGATAAAACTTTCGAGCTATTATCATATAAATTTTAAAAAATCCAGTTGTTTTTTTTTTTTTTTTTGCTGGTGGCAGAAAAGTGCATGTCAAAGATCACAGAATAGGAGACATTAGTTTTTTTTATTGAACGTTCTGTTGATTCTTTGTTTTATGGGTTTAAAGTCATTTTTCAGTACATGATAAACTATATATGGAGGCCAGTATAGCTGGTTGAGGAAGAACCCATGAAAAGCCCAGGGAATAACCACCGACCCAAGGGAAACTACTAACAAGCTTCTCACATACCCACGTTGGCCGAGCCTGAGACTCGAACCCACGAGGACAGAAGTGAAATGTCCGTGATCTGTAGAGGCGAACGCCGTTGACTACTCGTCCCCTAAACGTTCTATAAACCTCGAATATTTTTTTGTCAGATCTGTTTTCAGACAGCCGATGAAACTACGCATTGTACTTGCCTGAAATTTACATAAAGGCTCTTTTACAATATTATTAGCCGTTTGTTAAGGTGCGTGCTTCAATCAACCGGTACACGGCTGGTGGTTGCTGGGGGAGGTGGGGGAGGTTAATAATAATAATAATAATAATAATTATTATTATTATTATTATTATTATTATTATTATTTAATAAACCTTTCGTTATGAAGAAGGAAAGTCGAACAGGATACTACAATCACAGGCGGACTAAATGAGTCTCTATCTTTTTTCTGAACAGATGGCCATAGAAATAATCAATGCACTCAATGAACTATATGTACATAATTTTTACGAGATGCAAGTTATGTTGATATAAATAAATGTTACAATGATGTCAAAGGAAATTCTTTCAATGAATAGTTGTGTTGACTACACTTTACTCCACCATGATCGTCAACAACGATCTAATGCTACGATATATCATCTTCTCTAAAAGGACATTTACACCAAACTTTGATCACAAATTAATGAAACAAGTGAGCTTCACAGCATTACGTGACCTTTTATTTATATGCAGTTAAAGGTTGTATTATACAAGTCGAATAAAAATAAACACTTTTGTAAAATGGGCAAACTCGAACTCACTTTTAATTGTTTATAGATAATTGAAAATATGTGATTTAATAACCTATAATATATAAATTCTTCATATATGATCCAAATTTCATTTGTATCGTATGCTTTCTAGCCAGATTTCATTCTTATTGTATGTTATTTATCCAGATTTCGTATGCTTTCTGTGAGGGAGGGAGTGATATGATCCCCCCCCACCTGTTACTGTTACCTGGTACTTTGGTTATGGTTATTTAGGAGATGATTGACCACGGTGTTATTGCCCGGGTCGAGCAAACAATAAAATAAAAATATGAAATTAATTATGAAATAAAAGAGATCTGAGCAAAGATAGAGAATAGAACAACACGAGCCCCTGTATGAAAAATGTAACAATCTAATCAGTTACATAAACAAAATGAAACTGAACATGACATTTGAGTGATAAACTTTCTCTTAGCAATAGAATTAAAAATGTGTCAGTTTTGCTTCTCCTGGGAGCAAGCAACATTGCCACTCTTTTTACGTAAGATATCGTCTTATCGCAATTCGACAGAACTTAGCTAATGTGGTCAGTTTGCAGGTTGATACACACACCTTATTATTATCAGATTAATGTCTCTCTAGCTGCTATTCGCATTCCTAAATGGAACCATGACTTAACTAGACCTCTTAGACTAACCATTATGTCCCACTGTGAGACACACACCTATTTTCCTTGGTTAAGAGAATTCACAACTTAATTACGCGGATGAATTAATGGACTTCACGTCTTGTCTTAACAACATTACTTGCTAACTAACGAGTCACTGATACAGATATCGTAAAATCAAATCTAAGCATACACGCTACATATAATCACAGACGGATAAATTCACATATCCACAGAATTTGTAGCCAGACTCCAATATTTGTAATCAAAATGTCTAGGTAGAAGGGGAAATCTATTATGTACATAGCCAAAGATAGGATGAAAAAAAAAGATAAAAACGTTAATTGCCTCAAACAAATTTACGATTTATACTTATATAATATCGTATTTGGGATGTAAAGAGAGACCTATACTGATATATCAAAAAAGAGGTTTAAGGAGAGAAAATGGTAGGAATGTCCACACCAATACACAGCCATACCATCATAATTATTTATTATCCTACACTTAAAAAGAATACGACTAAATGATCTGGGATGCATTCTTTGCTTTTGACAAAGTTGCTACAGTGCTGCAGGTTAGCCTTCCTATCGGTCTGTAAAAATTAAATCGGACTAAATCTTGTACCTTCCAATCATACCTAGGAGTTTGATTTGACTCCATATTCCCTTGATCCTCCTCGGTATAAAAATAACTGTCTGTTGTCAAAGTGTTAGTTTTCCATTGGCTCCATGTCCTCTAACAAAAATGACACTATTGGTTCATGATGTTTGTTTCTAATGACCTCATATTGCTTTGTTAAAATGCCTCTAAGGTATCATAATCCCCATCAAGCGTCCTCCTTGCACATTGCAGGAAGCCGTAATGTTAATTTCCCACTGACGATCAAGTGTTAGTTTTGGTCCATATTGAATGCGATTATTGGCACAATTTTCATTTAAACCCAAATAGATATCATAGAAGTCTTTTGACGAAAACCCCATGTCGATATGACAATCGATTCAGGAGAAGTAACGATTACGATATTTTCAAGATGGCCGCTATTTTCATTTACAACCAGAAGTACTAACGAATTCGATGGCTTTGAGTACTATTTCTTAACTGGATATCTTGGGAAACAATGGTATTAGTTGAGGATTATAGCAATCGATATTATGATGATGGCATCCATTTAGAGTGAGAAACATAAGCAAGATTTCCATGATGATCGCTGTGTCTACAATACACAATGATCGGGGGACACCATTGCGATTCAGGATAAACTTGACATTGGGATGTGTGTGTGTGTGTGTGTGTGTGTGTGTGTGTGTGTGTGTGTGTGTGAAGTTGCAGGACAATCCTCCAAGTAGTTTAGGGGAAGTAGAGATAACAAACTTGTGCTAAGGGATGGACGACGGACGGCGTGCAATCTTATAATCTCCTGTGCGTCAATACATGTGTATTTCGAAGTCTTTCACTTGTAAAAGTGATTGTTTTACCGATTTTGTCGACCAAGGTAGCTTGTATGATGAAGCAAATGTACATTTGGCATGATTTGTATTCGAAACTTTTCTAGACATATTCGTTGTATTTAACAGTAGTATATGAAAGTGACCTGCATGTAAGCCAATAAGATTAAATTATCAACAGGTGTTTGAGTAAGTATTTGTTTCCGTAAATTACCTAATAACACAAAAGTCAATATCCTGGTATTAGGTGGTTCATGTATACATATACCGCATACCTCAGAGCGGAATTTTCAAGCAGCAGGAGGCTGGACAGACCATTAGGTCTACGAATAAGAGAACGCAGTTAGAGAACGAGTAAAAAATGGACATACAAGGTCGAGAAGGATAAATCGAGGCCTCAAACACGTCCGGAGGCTCGTATACCCCCCCCCACACACACACACATACACACACACTCTCCTTCCATACTGCTGTGTATGATCCGGAAACGACGGTGACTGAGCGTCGTTGATCGTCTGCGTCGCTGTTTACAGCCGGTTGCTGGGCCTCGAGCATAAAAATAGTAGCTGCCGGCGGCAATATGTCTCTCAACCAAAACTTTTATCGAGGCCAATGCGATATCTTGACCGAGGATCATGTAGATTGCTTGCAATAAACTCATGTGGCTCCCTCTGTGCATGTGCGAAGACGTTTTTAAATCTAAGTATATCCATGTCGCCGGAACACCAAGTCTGATTAATATTTCGCAGCGCGATACAGATCAAAGCCATTGAAGACAACCAAAAGATTGCAGTTATCTCTGATGACTTTAGGAATCTGAGTGTGTCGTTGTGTGACGTAGATCACGTCGGTGTTTATATGTCTACTTCGTTAATATGTCCGGGCTGGGTTTGTCTGTTTGTCGATCATGACATCGTCGTACACTATGAGGTTGTTGATGTCATCAAGATCTTCATTGATTTCCTTGAGAACACTATAGAACTGCTGATCATCTACCGATGGTGCTACTAAGTAAAGTTTGTCAAATTTGAGCCGTCTCGTTATCATGTTAATCAGCAGCTGGGTTTTAACAGATCCAGACGGACCTATGATAATTCCTCGAATGGAGCTTGGCAATGCTGGATTATGTTTAGTTGTCTCCGGCTCTCGTGTTGCAGAAAAGTCTATAACATTCATGTTGTACAAATATGATAAGGTACACCAACGGCCAACCAAGTACGGTCCTGATCGATGAAGCGTATATATCAACGGCGTAATCTGGCGTTGATATTTGAATGTCAGCACTTTGCGTTGGCTCGTATACCGTTATTGCGGTTTTTTATTCTCGGCCTGTGATATATTTAATTCTGCGTTGAAACTCATCGTTTTGTTCGATTTGATAACTCCCAGTCGGCAAGCCGACCACGTTCCAGTCGAGCATTCTCTCGGGATTTATTCTTGTACGCAAATATCAGTGAGTTGCTGCAGGGCCGTCTTAACAACATTGTAGGCTCTGGGCAAAGCAATGCACTGGGGCCCCCTACCGGCCCTACCCACCCACAGGAATTCCACTAGATGTCACTATTTTTTAAAATTGGGAAACGTGCTACCCACTGCACTTTTAAAGCAAATTAAATTGCCAAAAGATCTTTCAGTATTCATTAACAATATGGGCAACATGATGCCCCTATAAGCGTGAGGCCCTGGGCAACTGCCCAGTGTGCCCATGCCTTAAGACGGCACTGAGTTGCTGGCGGGCAAACCCCCAAACGAAATTGATCTAATACTTGGCCAACTATTATAGACTCGCAGTAGTGCAAGCACGATTTCAAGAGACCGCTGAGATCCATTGGATCCTAGTTGTACCCTTATCGGTGTAGCGAAGACAATATCAAATTCTGGTGCCTTTGACGTCGCTGATGTCATCATGGTTGTTGGTGGTGTTGTATTAGCGACAATTTGTTCTAGTATTTCTCGTGTTACACGATCGGCAATTCTTGAACTACTAGTCATTATTATTTTATACAGATCCTAATGGAGTGTTAGCACTCCAAACGCTAACGTTCTGAATGCTGAAATTCGATGATGCTGAGATTGTCTCACGATCTGAGCTGGAACGTTCTACGTTCTGCGTGACACTCGCGTCATGATAAATATTAAAACATTTCGGAGAATTCTTTGTCGAATATTAACCCGTCGTTGAGACCGGACGATATCAACGATGATAACCGCGCATGTGTTTGCGTTGCTGCTGACAACAGTGTTTTATTTTCATGAAATTTCTCAGTAGCCCATGTTGATAGTTTCTTTGCGATGATATTAAGAACATCAGCAACACCGGCGATAACGGCAACACCGATTCCTATTACTGGTGATATCAAGTATGTCGCTGATAATGTGCCGAATAAAGTCATTGTTTCATTGACTGCAGCTGATGACGTGAATACAACAACGTCGTTAACCGTGATACGTCTGCGTCTTTTTTTTTTCTTTTGCCGCGTGCGTGTTGATGATAGTTTGCAACGCTTCCGGCCACAAACTCGCTTGTTCATATCTGAAGGATTGTGAGAGATCGCAAATTCTTTCACGATCCAACGATGGTTTCATTAAGTGAGGTGTTAACACTTCAAATGCTAAGTGATTAATTGAGGCGTTTGGCGACAAATTCAATACACCACAGGAACGTCGTTCCGGTTAATCGTTTTGTCTTAGAAATCCGGTATGAATGTTTCCTCAGTACTTTGATTTAACACCAAGGACACGGCGACCACAGCGGTATGTTTAATAGTGTTATTCTGCGCTGACCATGTTGCTGATCCAGATGCTACTATGCATACAACGTTGATGAACGGGGTCATATGAATTATACCCGCCTCAATTCTTCTGACACGCTCAGCAACGTCGGGTATTCCACTGGTTATATCCTTGTACTCACAAAATATCTTAGCAGCCCACTCGCGTTCTGGAGTGTTATAAAATTCTAGTTTTAGAAGCTGATGCCACAGCTGATATCCCGCTACAGCAACTTTAACAGGATCAGCCATAACTTCTATTTAGCCTTGCGGAGTAAAATATCCAGTTTTTAATTCTGGTTTAGAGATATCCTCGACAATATTTTTGACATCCTGAACTTCAGCACGTGTTTTGTCTGCAGACTCAATAGCTTTCTTAATTTGTTTTGACAATGCTCCGATAACTTTTTGTGACGCCGCAGTAGCCGCAGCGATCTTTTTGGTTAGTTCAACAATTGGTTTAAATAACTGTTCTGCTTCTTCTGTAAATCCATCTCTGGCTTCTTATCAATGTTGCAGTTTCTGTTTGACAGAATCGCGAACGGGAAGATATTTCTTAATCGTTGTAAAGCTAGTTCAGCTGTGCGAGATTACATGGTTAGTGCAAAATTATTCATTATTATTACAACGACGATTTAATCGCTGGCAGCTACTGTATGTTTGCTCGTGGTCCGGCACCAGGGTGTAAACAGCGACGCAGACAATCAACGACTATCTTCCACCGGTCTTTCCCCGATTATCTACTTCAGCAGAGAGGGACAGCTCGCCGGTCTACGAGTCTCCGGACGCGTTAGAGGCCTCGATTTATCCTTCTCGACCTTGTATGTCCATTTTTGCCTCCTTCTCTATTTTTGATAAAGGTACTAGCTTCTCTCACTGATGCGCCACCTGGATCTTGATACAGATATATGGTAAAGTGTCATGAGTATGAAGAATATGGAGGCTTCTCCCTCATATCCAAGTAAATGGCTAGACTAATCTCCAAATATTTGGATCGATGGATTCTACAGAGGATATGTCTAACAAAATATACAATTTAATCTGCAGTTATGAGCTTGTAAAGTTTTATTAGATATCTCTTGTTCTTATGTAAACGTTTATCAATTGCGAAATTGATGAACAAAATCCGTTGAAACAACGATATTCGCACACGAATGAGACAGTAACAACTCTCTTGCATTCGACGGACAAACGTTATGCCACATGAAGGTGTGATATAGCTCTACTAAATAAAGTTCATACCATTGTTGGTATTACGATATCAGTCGAAAGAGAAAATCGCACATTAGTATGTACTGCTTGAAAAATATGCATGCTACACATGGAATGTATGCTGCACACGCTTGTATATAAGACGAGCATGTGCATAGTCTTTTCTTTGAACGGTATTTATCGATTTGTACTTTGACCATATCCTTTGTCCGTATGAAATAATTAATATGAAGTCCTCGAAACACACTTTAATTCAAATGATATTGTAGAATTCTTTCGTATAATAATTATATTACCGTTTAGTAGAAATTCATTTTGTGGAATATTTCTTTCTATAATTTTCATTCTGCGTAACAATACATTTTGTGACCGAGAAACTGTGGAGGATTTAGTCTTAATTGCATCAAGATGGTTTTAGAATATTTTCAGCGCTTCAACAATATTAGGTGGCACGTATTTTGGCAATGAATGGAATAATAAAGGTCGTCGTTCCCGTTCTGAAGAAAAGATGAACCCTGTCAAGCTCCCGCTCTGCACTCATCGCCAGTAACGGCTTATGTCTTGTCTTGTTATTTGTTATCTCTCACTCTAACCAGACGTTATTATTATAACTTTTCACAAGTAGCTATCACTCTGTATAATCGATGTCCAAGATTTATTATTCTTCTTTTAAAATAGCTATTGCCTACGATATAGAATTTGATCTTTTTGAAGCGCATGTCTTTATTTAAAACTGTTGTCGGATTTGTTTTTCTCAGGTAACGTAACATTGTATGTTTGACAGTGTTTATAATTCATGAATATGCCGACAATATCACCGTCTTCAACAAACAATAACAATTAAAATCAGCGTAATTACACAGTAAACGCTGGACATTTAATAGATGGAAAAATAAGTCATCATGCCGTAAACACTATGTCACTGCGAAAGCATTTAAAATATAATTAAAAACAAAACAGGTCCATGTTAGACAACAAAATTAAACTGTTCGGCTTATAGACAGGTTAAAAACAAGCAAATATTGCATGGAATTAGTATATAGCCAAGGCAGATATAATCATGCTTACATATATTGCATAGCACTTCAGATAAAACCATAGTATTTTACCTTAGTCTGGTTTTAATCGTATGTTATTTCAGTAGTTTGAAGTTGGGGTTTGCAAGACATGTGACTTGGAAGGTAAAGGATTAGAACGAAAACCAGTGGTGTTTAATGCTCATCTCGTTTGGGGATACAAAAGCTGTAAATATATGTTATTATATGGCTTGGTATTATTGTGTGATGGCATGAATTTTAAATTGTTGAATCGTCACTATAAAAGAGTCCCTAAATTAAACAGCAGCATTTAACCAAGGAAAAATAAAGCAAGAAAATGAACAATGAAGTATTGACAAAAGATGGCAATAAACAAAGCAAAGAGATAAAAGGAGAAGCTGTTAATGAATATCTGAAAAGCAATGAGTTAAAGGTGAAAAAATAAGGAAACAAGAAGAAAAAAACACTGAAACTGAATAGTGTTTCCATGCAGAGCAAGTCATTACAGAAGCGATGACCAAACTTTGAAAAAAAAAGAACTTGTGTTTACATGACCCGTAGAAGTGCACGCGTGTTAATAAAAGGTGCGGTCAGGTCAACCACTAGAACTTTTCAACCATTTTACGAACGGTATCAAAATGCGAATGTTTGTGTCCTATGGAAGCATTGTACCACCAGACAAAGTTTAAAGTTGAATCACCATGTGGTGTAAGGGACTGAAACAGTTGAATACGTCGTGCTTGGCAATAATCACAAAACAAAGAAGTGTAGCGTACTTCCTATAAAGTTCACATCTATATAGACGTGACTCAATTATGTTCTTTCTAAACATTTGTTACTTACGTCAGCTGTGATTTGTCTAAATCAAACATGAACAATTTGATATTTCCTTTGACCTAAAATAAATGTATATGTGAATATGAGTGTCACGATTATTGAATGCGCTTTTGAAATTGTTAATGAGGTCGCTTTGACGAGTCTCTCTCTCTCTCTCTCGAGTCTCTCTCTCTCTCTCTCTCTCTCTCTCTCTCTCTATATATATATATATATATATATATATATATATATATATATATATATATATATATATATATATATATATATATAATGTGTTCCTTTGACTAAAGAGAATTGCAACTTTTATTATGTAGTTTTTTAAGATCATTTAGAGGGAAATCCACTGGGGCGGGCAGGTGCGGGATCGGCACTTGCCTCACCACCACCACCTCCACCAACACCATAATGAGAGCAAAACAACCGGAACGATTCCTTGAGTAAGGTTTTTAAGGAAAGATGGTTTGTTGACGAGCATGATAAAGAAAGTTGGATTAATTTCCAATATTATTGACTTTTTTAATCTGCAAAAATGAATAACAGTAGAAGAAGTTTTGATCTTAAATCGGTATAAAATGAACAGATCATGACCATATCATATCCCTTTCATGTGTGTAAGGTATCACGTACGATACAGACACATTCATTTACTGGTAGTTTATTGTCTTCCACTTTAAATAATTAAAATTTGGGTTGAACAACCAATGTATACAATCAACTAGCTGAATTTTAATGGTAGACCAGTGCTTAGTTAGTATTCAACGTTCAGTTTCGATTTAAAATGTCAACGTGATGATGAGCTTTCTTGAATTCGATATGTCTGAAATTTTATCTTGTACACCTTGCTTAAATGACACAAAAAAGGATTCTCGTCGCTTAACGTCTTATGAGATCTACACGTATAACAAATCATATCTGTTGAATAAACTGTTAACTTTTGAGACTCAATTAGCCCGACCAGCTTCATCAAGTTTCACTAACAATTTGTAACGTTTGTAGGATATCTGCGATTCTCCGTTCTGGTCAGTTGTAACTAGTATTTAATACATGTCGTAAAGTACTTCATACAGAGCTTCTACAGGCCACATTCGCCTCTAGAAAATGCAGAAAAGTATTCTATAGTACATTTAAATAATTAAGTACAAATCCATTATATGTAGTTTCAATCTGATTTGTATATCCATATCCACACAGTTCTGTCCGTAGACTATAATTTAGAAGACGATAGGATTGAATTATTAAAAAGAGACATACGGTGATAGAGTTCCAGTGTTACTTTCAATCTAATAAATCGTACGGTAATTTGTTTTTTTTCTTGCATGTGATGCCAGACATTATTTTTCACAGTCTACGTTATTCTGGGGGTGAAGAGAAGATGCATCTATTTATATGCTATCGTTTAACTTGAAGTAGCAATGCTCATTGTTTTCTAACAAAACCTCCGTCTCTAAAGACAAAAATTTTAGTTTTATCAAGATCAGTCTTGATCCCTGATTCATTACTAAACTCCTCCAAAACCTGAATATGAAGTTTTTCATGTATTAGATTCTCAGCAGATTTAGCATAAAATATGGCAAAAATGTATCATGAAAGACACATAATTAGGGATTGCATTTCTCTCTTAATTTGGTATTATGGAGTTTTATGAACAATTACTGAGAAGTTCTAAGTCTTCGTTGGTACAGTCTATATTAACGATATATATATATAGATATAGATATAGAGGGTGTTACATTGGGAAGCGATATTTAAAATTACGCACTCAGTAATATACACATGTTCAACTGTAATATTATACAAGATGTTAAAGTTTTATAAAAGGGTCCACTTTTTGTAGAAGGTTTACACTTCACTATAGAACGTTGATAAAAACAAAATAATTTATCGTAGTATAAAATATTTCTTTTGTAACTTTTAAAATTTGCTTATCTAAGCACAACGTGACCTATAAATTTTATATTTTGCAATCAGAATGAAGAAATGAATTATATCATCGGACTGGTCATTGCCAACAAAGACATTACTTTTGGAAATTATAATAGTTGGTATTTAATTTCTAATCCATCCTATGTAGGATTTCCAAATATTTTAAAAACCTGTACAATAAAAAGAAGTGTTCAATACTTTCGACCTTTTGATTACAAAAATAACAAATATATATATATATGAATCATAATCCATGAAATTTACTGTTTTCAAAAATTGATTTGTTACAATAACTTTGCTCATTAACTTATACTGAAAGGCAATTCAATTTTTTATCTTTGGTGCAATTCTTAGCCAAGATTGCACATGTTTAAAGTTTTCATTACTTATCTGGCATTTAAATTGACTAGACCAAATCTCATGTTTTCCATAAGGTTCAGTTTTTAATATTCACCATATAATATACAAATTAAAATCTCTTATTTTTTTTTGCAATGAGCACATTTTTCTGAATTGACATTCATAAGAGTGTTTCCGCTGATACAATGATTAATCTTTCTTTTTTTAATGAATATACATTTTTAAATAATTGATAAGTATTCAGTGTAATTATTAGTGTGAGTCTTCCGACGTGTCGTTTCAAAATTTAATAATTATTCTTGACTATCAAATAGATTATTGACACATACTTTATCAATTTGACAGCCACTTTGTATAGGAATGAAAGTTTTTCAAATGCATTAATATCTGCTTATTTCGTCTGTGCTAAGTTTAATATTTGGATGCCTCCAAATTTTCTTCAAATTCTTTATTCTACCAAAATCCTTCATCATTTGCAATAAGGCGTTTACTCCAAGTGATCTTCATGTACTGAATAAAAGAATAAACATGAACCATGTCTATGCTGCCATTTGTAAATGGGGCTATAAGTATATCTTTTTATCCTTTAAGTTTTACCACTCCAAATAAATTTGTTTTTTTATATATAAAAAATATTCTTTTCAACTCATTTTCTATACACAATGAAGATTAAGCCGTGCTGAGAATAGATTGATAAACTTAGGCAAAATCAGTGATTTGATCAAAACAATTTCTAATAAGCGATTGATGTCTCGTCATCCAACAACCAAAACGTTTTGTGACTTCTTTTAACATCTATGTATAATATACCTGTAGCATATATCTACGTTCAAAAGAAATATATTCATAATACTCAAGAGGAAGAAGACCAACAAATTATTTCAATGCCTTGGCATATTTTTCTTCCGTTAATTTGTTTCTTTCTATCCACATATTTATTAATTTGATGCAGTACAATGCAAACCAGAAAATGATACAAAATCATCGAAAGTTCCGATGGCAGTTCTGAAAGACTATGGAGAGCAATCCAGTAGTAATAAAAGGCATTATCAGCATGCTTGCCAAGTTTACGTTATCTTCCGCAATAGAAAGTACCAGCAATAGTTAAGTTCTTCTTGAACACAGAAGAGATAAGTTCAATTGATAAATAAAAATAAGGCTAATAGGACTTTGACGACACCATCTCTCCAGATGAAGTAACTGATACAATTAATGACGACACCATCTCTCCAGAAGAAGTAACTGATACAAGTAATGACACCATCTCTCCAGAAGAAGTAGCTGATACAAGTAATGACGACACCATCTTTCCAGAAGAAGTAACTGATACAATTAATGACGATACCATCTCTCCAGATGAAGTAGTTGATACAAGTAATGACGACACCATCTTTCCAAAAGAAGTAACTGATACAAGTAATGACGACGCCATCTCTCCAGATGAAGTAACTGATACAAGTAATGACGAAACCGTCTCTCCACATGAAGTAACTGATGCAAGTAATGATGACACCATCTCTCAAGATTAAGTAACTGATACAAATAATGACGACACCGTCTCTCCAGATGAAGTAACTGATACAAGTAATGATGACACCATCTCTCAGGATGAAGTAACTGATACAAGTAATGACGACACCATCTCTCCAGATGAAGTAACTGATACAAGTAATGATGACACCATCTCTCAGGATGAAGTAACTGATACAAGTAATGACGACACAAACTCTCTAGATGAAGTAACTGATACAATTAATGACCACACCATCTCTCCAGATGAAGTAGTTGATACAAGTAATGACGACACCATCTTTCCAGAACAGGTAACTGATACAAGTAATGACGACGCCATCTCTCCAGATGAAGTAGTTGATACAAGTAATGATGACAACGTCTCTCCAGATGAAGTAACTGATACAAGTAATGATGACACCGTCACTACAGATGAAGTAACTGATACAAGTAATGACGAAACCATCTCTCCAGATGAAGTAACTGATACAAGTAATGATGACACCGTCTCTCCAGATGAAGTAACTGATACAAGTAATCACTTTCGATGACACTTAACATGAATTTGTTACAAAATTCTCTGAACCACTGGCAAATTAAATTACCAAACCTAAAAGATGTCACAGCATTTTCCAAATAGTCCCAAATTCTTTTTCAAAATCAGTTAAGAAGACGAGGTCAGATTAATTTCTTTCATCGAGGTAATTTATAGAATTGTACACAATTCTAGCGTTTTCATTAATAAATTTCATAAAACCTTTCTGAGTAACATTTATAATGGAGGGAAGTATACCCTCACAAATATATATATATATATATATATATATATATATATATATATATATATATATATATATATATATATATATATATATATATATATATATATATATATATATATATATATATATATATATATATATATATTATTTATATATATATATATATATATATATATATATATATATATATATATATATATATATATATATATATATATATATATGTCACACCACATCTTTCCAAAAGACCCCCTATAATTCAACTGTATGCACATCAGAACATTTTTCATGTTTGTAATGCTAAACCACACTCAAGAGAGATCCACTTGCCCTCGCATGAGTTTTTCTTAGCAACTGGAAGTTTTGCATCGTACATGAAGATTGTTTCTTTGTCGATCACTACTAGTTTTGTTTTGATAAAGTTTTTCATAGAAAAATATTGATGTTCATTCAGTATGTCTTTGTAATCTGTTAACCTTTTCTCATCATCTAAAGTTAATATATTCACTATTTGCTAATGTAATACCTCTTTTCCAGATTAAGAAAGCATTTTGAATTCTTTTAAAAACATTAATACCATCATGCCTTTGAGTTTAACATATCTCCTTCTGCATGTATTTCCTTATGTCTTTGTCACGGAATGGTGTAAATGTTGTTAATTAAATACATGTACTCGGGTTTCGTTTCTTTTCTCTGTACAACGATACCCGAGGGTGATTATAATATGGTCTATGTATTTCAAAATCGTGAGTACGATTCGTCCTGTGCCACACGTGCAAGGTGCCTTTGATAAAGAATAACGAAAATTCTAAAGGTATAAATACGTTACTACATGTAAAGGACCTTTACAATACTAATGGTTTTGTCAGCAAGCGGCCTGCTAAAAGGATTCGCACAACTCCAGCTGTAGGGGTAGGTAATGTTTTGGGTTTTAAGTGATAACTAGTGTAGTACCATATTTGCCTTTGCATGTTTATTATAGTTTTCTTTACATACCATAATGCGTGCATTTTTTATTCTTGTTGCGACGTAGTGCAGGACTTATATTGGTAATGTAAAGCTACATTTTTTAAAAGAATTGTTTACTATTGTCTTATCAAGCAGGGTTAGGTTTACTATTGAACCTCTGTTTTGTAATTGCCATAATAATATAATCTTTATAACTTACCATGTATAACGTCCTTACGTTATGTCTGTATCAAGTGTAGTACACTGTATCGGGTATATTTTCAGCTGAGTGTTTTTGATGGTAGGAATATCCGGGGTGTCCGGTGTTGTCAGAGGGTAGAAACGTCCGTGTGTCCGGAGCGTTTAAGGTGCCGGAGCGTCTAATGTCTAGCGTCCGGAATGTCAAGAGTGACTAAGGTGACCCAGCTGTAGAGCCGTCAAAGGACCAGGGGGTCCGGAGGGTTTAATATTTCAAGTGTCCGGAGGGTCTAATGTTTCAAGTGATCATAGTATTCCGAGGGTCCGGAGTCTGTATTGGTTGTGAAATTGATTCGGAGGAGCTGTGGAGCGGATATGGTGCACGGGTGACGGAGTGCATCTCCACACATGTATTTTTAGCTGTATGCTAATTTTGGGTTAGTAAGACCCAGTGTATTATTCAGGACTGGAAGAATAGATTGTATATCCGTTCTTGTTTAGTGACATAATTTCGCTACCTGAGCGAATACATTTTTTTTTTTACTATGTGTAAAGACTTACATTGTTTACTATTTGAGTGAACTATATTCATCTTTCCATTATTGAATCATTTGTGAAATCATTTATCCTGTGTTTTAGGGTTACTGACCTAAATTTATTTGTATATTTTTTTCATCTTTGAAACTGTGCGTTTTTTGTTAAATAGATCCAATATTTGGATTATAAATACGCACACATCTTCATAATCCACTACTCATATAAATCGCCACATTAAACCATATATCTGTGTCGTCAAAACGTGTTCTGTTGTTAATCCGAAATATCCCACCCGGTTATCTTGTTACAGTCTTCTAATCCGGTTTGCCTGTTGGCGATCTTTGCATTATTCTTAATCATTTCTTTGATTACGTAATTTTTTTAAGCTTAAATTTTCAGCTTCAATTCTATTAGCATGTTTTTCCTGTTCTGCCTTTGCCTGTGAATATTCAGTTTTTCATCTCTTATTTTCCTTTTAAATCCACAATACCGCCGTTACGTGCAAAATGTTGTATATGTCAAATCATCTGAATAATACTGAATCTTGAAAGATACTGGTCCTAAACGTCGTTGGGTTCCCATAAAACCAGATAACATTCTATTATCATCACATTATGATGCATGTAATTTCTCCCAGGAACTGAGAAACCCTGCCATTTTTCCGATATGGATCCGTGGGTTAACCGATTTTAGTTAAAAGCTGGAACACAATATCTGATTATGTCACCGTTGTAAACATAAGAGGCTAACACTATGCTATATCGCATTATCTTCGCCCCAAGTTCACATTTTTAAATTATTCCAGCGCCCCAGCTGATCACCTTATTCACCCGAGTCTTACTTTTATCACGCTTTTTCTTCTCACATCAACTTTAAAAAACGGGCCTCCCTCTCTTCATTCACTCTCGAATCAATTTATGCGCCCAGTGCGAATGTTATTATTCGATTAGTCGCAAAGGGAATGTGTCGAATGTATCACATCACTACTTTTAGAGCACTCCCGAAACAGAAGGGAATTGCGAGCGACTTCTTGACTGAATTAAAGGGTGGTACCCTTTAATTGTAAACTGAATATTTGAACGTCCCTTAAACCTAACATCTTTATTATTTAAAAGAACGGTTTCTGTCATATATTTTTCAACAAATCATTTCCTTCGTTCCAAACTTAGATTGAAAGAATGGTAAAACTTATGATAAACGGCGTCATTGGGGCTATACGAATTGTAAAAAAGCTGATTATTACATTCTAGATTTACCTTTACTCAATCATTTTTACCATTTTCAATATAGTATTCTTCAACATAATTTAAGATACATTTTTAATTGAGTTAGTTTATACCTTTTGTCTTAACAGTTTTGTATTGAATTTCAAATAATCATTACCTCTGGGTAGTGTAGACAATGACAAGATTTTGGTTTCCTTTGTACCCTGGGACAATAGCTGAATCTGTGGAATTTGAAAACAAATCCTCGGAGATTAGGAAATAGTCTAATAAGCTTTGTTTTATTGAACTAGGCTGTCTCCAAGTAAATTATCGTGCATTGACTTCGCTAAATTTATCTAGTAAATCAAGTTCATTCTTGGTATATTGGACTGCTGTTCGGGCCATGGGATAATATTATAATAGTATGTATCAGGTTCTATGTCCTGGACAATAGTCAGGTCACCACAAATGGTAATAGATTAGAATATCAAAACTAATATCTTGTTTTAGATTTTTTAAGGAATCTGTTGAACAACATTGTTCCATAATTTGCTTTAAACCTTGACAAATCCAATATGGAACGTGTTACCTGTAGACAAAAGAAACAATCCTTCATTGCACAATTTCAAAGCCTACCTGAATAGATAAAAAGGGGTTATTATTTTGTTGGTGATCTAATGTCAGGGATTATGCATGCTCTGAATAAAGTATTGTAGTATAAAGTACAATTTATATTCGAATCATGTATCTGACTGTAAGAATCGTTCCTGTGGTGAAATAGAGACTACAAAACACTTTCTTTTAGACTGTCCAAAATACTCCTATTTAAGAGATCACATCTCATGCACATGCCATTTTGCTCTCTTCACTTGAAAGTATGTTATTTGGCAACCCTATGTTGTCTTTGGAAATTAACATTCAAATATTTTGTGCGTCCAACATTCCGTTCGGATGACTACAAGATTTAAATAATTGATATAACTCAAACATTTGAATCATCATTTCGTTCTGATTCTTTCTATAGTTTTGTGTATTTTTGTACGTTTTCTTTACAACCACTTGTACCAGCATCCAGATTTATGGTGCTGTATTATTTGTTACTGTTAGGGAGACAGTGCTCTAATAAGTTCATGATATGTAATGAATCCCCCCAAAATCACGGGTTTATAAATGTATTTGACAATGTTTTTAAATATAGATATTGTTTAAAAAGAGATGTCTTTATATAGTGACCAAAACTATTATATTTCCATCATTCAATATATCTAATACAATAAATATACCATTTATATATTGACCTTTTATGTCCATCAGTCAATAAAGCTAATAAAATAAATATACCCTCATCATCATATCTCATTCATTGTATAAAAAATTCAAAATTAATTCTAAAAGGAATGTCACCACCAGCAATTTTACTAGATTTATGGCTAAAAGCACTCGGTAAACCTCATTCAGGTTCCCAATATTTATCAGTCTCCGCAGTTATGTGTCTTTCTTTTTTTTTTAAAAAAATGTACTGGATGTCTTCATTAGTTATCCAAGTAAAAGATGTCACTCCTTTTCAAACTGGAACTGGGCCCATATATTCATTGATAAAGTTTGAAGTTGATTAATCAGAATGTAATATTCGAACTAGAGTTCAAAGACAAGTGTAATGTGAAAGGACACAAATATCTGAGCACACCTTAATCAGCTGAGATACATGATATAAACATGTAAGTTCCAAAATACAAATACGCATTAAGAAAAATATAAACTACTGTACTATAATCATTTATCACGTTCATTCGGGTAATGAGAATACCAATATGAAGAATAAAAACCATATCTTACAGGCCCATCTTGGAGTATGCCAGTGTAGTCTCGGACTGATGCTTGTAGATCGATTCAGACAAAGTGGAAAACCTACAACTTGAAGTGGCAAGAATAGTTACAGGACTTCCAAAATACACTAGTAGACAATCTCTCTATTTTGAAACAAGGTGGATAAGTCTGCAGTCTAGAAGAAAAAGACAAAATTTCTTAAAACTCCACAACAGAAAACAAGCCAAACTCCAGACTATATCTTTTAATGACTCCCTCCCACTGTGTCCGAACAAATTATAACCTTCGACGTTCGAGTGATATGGTCAATTTTAGGCAAAATTCTACCAAATCATATTTTATACCCTCAACAGTATCTTTGTGAAACAATCTGGAATAGGATACTCAGTGTAGTATATCTTACAGTGCTTTGAAAAAGTGTTTATGTCCAAATATTGTATCTAGCAAAATGCCAAGTTTTAGTAGTCTAATACCGGATATTAACCATGCTAGATTATAATATAATGTAAGTTCATTAAATGATGATCGAAACCACCATGCATATCATGTTCTGTCCCAGGTACAGTAGACAACAAACTAAGATGATGAAAAAATTACTTTCAATGTCATGTGCAACTATTAACTTAGATTTACTGCTTTGGAGAAAGGCGATGAAGATGAAAATATCGAACTTTACATGATGTACGCAAATATATAACCGCTACAGGACGATTTCAATAATTTTCTAAAATCGTGATTACTGTGATTGTGCCTGCCTCCCCCCCCCCCCAATATTTTTTCATGATTATTATGTAGTTAGGTTGAATGTTGTAATACTTGTGTCAATGTAGGGAGAGGGCTAATTTAAATTGTTAGAACTTGTGACTAATCCCATTGTATTCTATTGTATCCCATTGTATTATATTGTATCACATTGTATCCTATTGTATCCCATTGTATTCTATTGTGACAATAAAATATGTTTAAACAAAATAAAAACTTGAGTGTTGGAAAGACATATAATTACCAACTACTCCAAAAACAATGTGAGTATGATTTGTACAAATCATAATCCATGATAAGGATACACATGCATGTACACATACAAATGTTAGAGATTGAAATATTATTCTTGGATATTCCTCTAAGAAGTAATAGCCTAATATTGTATTGACCAGTTTTGAAGTATAAGCTTATCAGTACCTGTATAAAACTACCATTTTAATAATAATAACAACAACAATAATAATGATAATGATTACAACAACAATAATACCTTTAATAATTAGTATTATTAGTGTCACCATCATCCCCACGACCGTAACGGTCACTATTGCTGAAGTATCTAAGAAAACCAATAGTTAGCTAATCTTTAACCATTGACTTCATGCTCCTCTCGTGCAGCTAACAACCTGAGTAACTATTGTAAATTACCCTTGTAATTATTGGTTAATCCCTATAGCTGAACTATGATCCTGAGAATTAAGTTGCTTTACACTTATATGTATCAAACTAATTGCAGCTGAGTAGACTGAATATTATAAAATCAATCAATGCAGTCAAAATAATAATTAATATTACGCATACTACCAAGCCGTAGGGGAAATCACCGAGACAATTTAACAGTAAGGAGGACCTTAGCTTGAACTCTCTCAAACATTACACTGAATACAGAAAACCTGTATGAATATTTGGCTACTACATATTTAGTTGCTAACTTAATTATTTATTTCTTATGTGAAACCAGCAAGTTTCATAATTATTTTGATAATAAATATTTATCATATTATTTTTAAAAACAGTAAAAGTTATATACTAATAGTTTAAATACAGAAAAGTATATACATAGACCTCAGCACCGTCCTCACCAAGGAATGTAAAATTGGACACATACCATGGTTTTCTAACCTAATTTGAAGGTGAAAAGGATATTCAATTATATCTTTCAACCATACAAAATAAAAGATTCATACTTTTGATTTTTAATTAATTACATCATCAATGTATTCATTAAAGGGCATATCTAATCCTTCTCCCTGTATTCTTTTTGACGTAGACCCAGCAATTAAAGTACCACGCAGATTCTGTTTTAGATTGCTTTGAAGGCCGGTTGATGAGAGCCATGTTTAGTTAGGTAACATCTTCAGTCAGTCTTATTTTAACTTTTTATTTCAGCTTCCTTTTCTTCTTTACATAGGTCTGTTTTGGCTTCATAATTTCTAGTTTCATTATTACTGGCAGTGGTACACCAGTGGGGCCGAGAATTATATAAATGGAAAATATGTCTCCCTGGCCCTTGCCTTTACCTGCTGTTTCTTTCACTACCTAAATGATTTTTGGTTCTCAGATTTTCTTTTTGTGTCGCAGGCATATCAAATATTTTCACACTGTGTTTCCTGAAATAGTGTTCATTTTTATTCGCTTTTTGCACTGCCTCATTGGCCCGATGTTTTGTGTCTTTCAAATTTATATTTTCAGGGTTTCTAGATTTTCTTTTAGCTGTTCATTTTCAAACTAAAGTAATTTCAGTCTTTCTTCCAAGCCTGTGATCTTCTCTCTTATTTCCCGCTCCGATTCTCTTTTCAACTTTGTTTTCATTTTTGCAAATAGCCGACTCACAATTTCAGACACTACCTCGGGTGTTTATCTTTAAAATTCAAAAGTAAGATTATCGTTCTACGTTGTATATGCTACATAAATCTTCAACATATATATCCAAAGAAGAGACAGTCACATACTGATAGTTTCATTCTAAATCACTCCATCACATCGTAATCAATAAACAAACACCAACAATTGAGAAAGATCTACACTAGTTTGTGGCTCTTACAGTCATCGTTATCACCCCCACTGGAAGTTGTTTACATGATTTAAGTTACAGCAAGCAGTGTTACTAACCGCTGGCGGAATCATAGATGTGAAACAGAGTGAACATGAACCAGTCGTCAGTTTGTACATAAGTGTAAAGTTGTGCTGTTAACGTCTGGATTGAGACTTCCTCATACTGTTTAAAATGTAGAGCTTCAAAAGATATTTCTTTTGTTGCACTAGTCACGATTCTGACTGCATCAGTGTGTCCTTCTTTATAATTAAGTTACCTCAATTAATATACAGTTCTTCATACCCACATTGTCGTATTCCAGAATAGGATGCATAAAAGACGTATATATAATTTCTAACGATTTTCTGTCACGTTGAAAACTGAGTTTTAGCTTTTTATTAATTCTTTTACATGTCTTATCGTTTATACAGACTATTTATTTGTGCCATGAGCAGCAGTCATTCGAGAGAAAAACCCAAAGATGTTTATGTGAGTCATCTTCCTCTACTCAGTGGTTGAACACATATAGTGGAGGATGGAAGGGTTTTGTTATTTTCTTAGAAAATGTAAGGGATTCAGTTTTAAATGGGTAACGGATACAAGCTAATTAGTTTGCCCATTGAGAGATATTTTTCCCAAGTCTGAGTTGATGGTTTTAGTGGTTACATTGGGATTGTATACGATTCGAAAAATGTTTGCATGATCTAAACATCGACTTATATTGGAGTGTATATCTTGTACGATATCATATGTATGTCACATAATGGAAGAGGCCTAAAATGGGTCCGTTGAAAAACATCAGTTCTAATACACCTCCACTTTGAAATAGACACCCGAAAGTTTCACTCGTCATTTCCTGCATTTAAGACCGCTAGAGGACCATTTTTAAAGGCCTCATGCGATGCTAGTAGCTTTCATGCGATGCGATGCTAGTAGCAAAACACAGCTCTAATTTCCTTACGAGAATCGACTGCTTAGTAAACGGTTCATAAAGATAATTTAATTGATTATTAACTATGGATTTACTCAGAATAAAAGCAGAGTGGAACGATGTAAAAATGTTATTTTCACGAAAGTAATTAAATAAGTGTCTGTCTCAAAACCAAATTTTCAAAAACTTTCCCAACATTTTGAGCCGAGATATAGACCCTTTAAAGTTCTAATCAGGTTTATCTATCTTGTGAAAAGAGCCAGCCATCTTTTGGCCAACCCGAATCTTTGACATTATTTAAAGAAATGGAATTTGTCACATACAGGTATTATGATATAAGACTATACCTAAACAAGTGTGTGATTATTGGAATTCGACGCAATGGAAATATCCTTAGCCCGAAATAATTAGCCAATTACTAGGAGCAAAAGTCACGGAGTGAAGTATTAGTGGGTTTCCATGATGCCAAGGTTCAATAGTAGTGAATTCAGGCCAAAACCGAATGAATGTCCCTGAGTAAGATAGTCCATATTAAAATCTAGTGGTGTACGTTGGTGGTGTGACTGCAGCGGCAGTATTTACGGTAGGAAACCGGTAAATTACACAAAGGAATAAATAAGAAGGGACTCGGCAGATACCGTTTATGTCGCCATGGTGGCAAATGTGGTGCAGTTATATTGGCGAAATGTGCATGGAAAGCATACATTGACTGGCCTAAGGTGGCGGAGTTAAAATAGTTCCCAGTGTTAGGGGATACTCGTATAGTTTCTACAGCGTGAACGGCTGGCGGTACGGAAACCTGATGAAGAGAAATCATGCAGATGTGCGGTTGATAGATATTTGGCAGGTTGTTTTATCTGTGGTCTTGCATTAATTAGAATAAAATTTATGTATAAAACGGACACTTTGGGCTTTCTAATTTACAACTGAAGTTGTATAGAAGTCTTTGGAAATTTGGGGTAAACATATAACTGCTAGCGGGAATCGCGTCAGGGTTTGACAACCGCTCTCTCAAGTAAAGACCCCTGGCTTGTAACAGTATAATATTTCGAATGCATTTGCTAAGAAAAATCACCAAAAAAGATGGCTGACAGTCATTTAAAGGGAAGTAATTATAAACGTCTATGACATCATGTGCATAGTATATATTGGTCTGTAATTAAATACAGTGGAAGAGGCGCATTTCTTTAAAAGTGGACAAACATCTGCTTCTCTCTGACCATTTGGAATGGTGGCTTCTCAAAGCGATTGGTTACATGGTGAACATAGTGGATGAGAGTTCATGAGCCAGCTCACGGAAAATACGGTTATAAAAATATGTAGTCAGTGATATTTTGGGGCAAACTTGTCAATATTCTCACATCTCAGTTTGAAGATTACCCTTTATTATTAAGTATTTACTTTAGCATATGCTGAAAATGTAGTGAAAAATGTTGAGTTATTACAACTTGAATTTGTATATGGTATATACTGGTAGTCAGCCAGGTGACGGGCGTTAGACCTGAAATGTCCGACAAGTTGAGTGTGTTGTAGTCGCCTCAAACTTTTGCCATTTATGGTACTGACAGTGACACATGTTAGAGCTTGACTGACAAACGGTGATATATTTAGGTCAATTCAGTTAATAATATGCATCTAATAGGGACGGACCCGGGGGAATATGTGGGATGTGGGTGGCATAACTAGTGCCCCCCACCCCCCGTTTAAAAAGAGCACGAAACGACTGACAGTTTCCTACAGTATGTTTTCTTTACCGTTCTACGGCTAAAATTATGCTCTGGAAAGAAGTTTGATTCAGGAGCTTAAGGGGGCTTTGCACCCTGTATCTATGAATGGGGTTCCATCCCAAAGACCCCTTGTCTGCTTGTTTCTTCTACCCCTGGGGTCTCTGTAGCTTTGTAGGTAGAGTATCAGACTCGTAATCCAAGAGTTGTGGGTTCGACACCCGCTCAGGCTAGCCCTGATAGGCAGCCTTCGTGTGGCCTTAGTGAAGGCATTTAGTTCCCATTTCCTTGACATGATTTAGCCAATAATGTGTTAAAAGTGCATTAAAAACGCCAAATACAAATTACACTCCCACAAACGATATTTCTGGATCTGCTGTTCTCTGAGTTAAATAAACATTCTCTTTATAGATGCAGACATCTCAAATAGGTCCACCAACCTATGCAACAAACTGAATAACATCAACTCATCGAAAAGTGAATATAATGTGAAAGAATCTGAGAATTCAAATACTGCTATGTATGCCTTCTTTATCATTGGCCAAATGCTTATTGGAATCGGAGCTTCACCCATGTTCACGCTCGGCATAACTTACATTGACGAGAACTGCAAGCCGAAACTGACGTCATTCTACATTAGTAAGTAGAATTAGCGTGTTCTTACCTTGAAATCCAATATCTTTTTAAAATAAAAATCATGTATTTAGGTTTGATTTCTTATTCTGTCCATCACTTACCTGTAATGTAGGAAATTTAATTATCATTATCGTAGTGGCCTTAGATTACTTTACATTTCCAAAAACATTACAAAACTCGTAAGCAGCGATAATTTTAATTTGATTCAATCCAAAACATTTGTACATCATCAAAATTGCAATATCACCAAATATAGAAGAAGAAAACATTGAACACTAAATTGGAGGTGGTTGTTTATATTTGTCCATTTCCAAGTGCAAAGGCAAATGTTCTAAATAATACTATTACTGTACAGGTTGGACGTTCTGTTTAGCCGCTATCGGCGTCGCTGTTGGATACATCGTAGGTGGACAGACACTAATCCTTTTTGTTGATGTTAACAGAATTGACCCATCCAGGTAACTATCTTTGAGTAGCAAAGAGATGAATATTAGAAAATTTAATAACATTTTTTTTTAAATTCTATGCAATGTAGACAAATATGCACTTATATCTAATTCTAATGCTAATGAGAGACAATTTCAATTTACGGCATCGTTGTGTGTGACAACATACAATAATCCAATCATCTTCAAAGGGATGCAAAAATAGAAACGTAACATCAAGGCTGAAGTTTTATGTCAGAATTATATATATATATATATATATATATATATATATATATATATATATATATATATATATATATATATATATATATATATATATATATATATATATATATATATATTAAAAATGCTCTAACCTGTATTATAGTATTATTTTTGTATTAAAATATTAATTCTGCCTACTATTATCAAGCATTCTTCTATAGGAATCCAGGGTTAGCACTTATATTTATAATTCTCTCTCTCTCTCTCTCTCTCTCTCTCTCTATATATATATATATATATATATATATATATATATATATATATATATATATATATATATATATATATATATATATATGTGTGTGTGTGTGTGTGTGTGTGTGTGTGTGTGTGTGTGTGTGTGTGTGTGTGTGAGCACGCACGTACGCACGTGATCGTGTCAAATCATGATACACAGTTTGTCGCGCGTGCAAACATTTACCGAAGCACGAGGAAAGATTTTGAGCCCGGGGGTTTAAAGTCCTTTCCACGTTCTCCAGCAAACCGTGTATCGTCGTTATTATTCCATGATTTGCAAACAGCGAACCGTGTATCATCGTTATTATTCCATGATTTGCACACAGCAAACCGTGTTATTTATTTATTTATTTGTTAATTATTACACTATTTGCATACGCCAGTCGTGTACTATCGTTATTATTCCATGATATGCATACAGCAAACCGCGTGTTTTCTTATTATTTCATGATTTGCACACAGCGAACCGCGTATAATGGTTATTATTCCATGATTTGGAAACAGCGAACCGTGTATCATCGTTATTATTCTATGATTTTAACAAAACCTTGCATCATCGTTATTATTCTATGATTTTAACAAAACCTTGCATCATCGTTATTATTCTATGATTTTAACAAAACCTTGCATCATCGTTATTATTCTATGATTTTAACAAAACCGTGTATCATCGTTATTATTCTATGATTTTAACAAAACCGTGTATCATCGTTATTATTCTATGATTTTAACAAAACCGTGTATCATCGTTATTATTCTATGATTTTAACAAAACCGTGTATCATCGTTATTATTCTATGATTTTAACAAAACCGTGTATCATCGTTATTATTCTATGATTTGCACAAAACCTTGCATCATCGTTATTATTCTATGATTTTAACAAAACCTTGCATCATCGTTATTATTCTATGATTTTAACAAAACCGTGTATCATCGTTATTATTCTATGATTTTAACAAAACCGTGTATCATCGTTATTATTCTATGATTTTAACAAAACCGTGTATCATCGTTATTATTCTATGATTTTAACAAAACCTTGCATCATCGTTATTATTCTATGATTTTAACAAAACCGTGTATCATCGTTATTATTCTATGATTTTAACAAAACCGTGTATCATCGTTATTATTCTATGATTTTAACAAAACCTTGCATCATCGTTATTATTCTATGATTTTAGCAAAACCTTGCATCATCGTTATTATTCGATGATTTTAGCAAAACCTTGCATCATCGTTATTATTCTATGATTTTAGCAAAACCTTGCATCATCGTTATTATTCTATGATTTGCACAAAACCTTGCATCATCGTTATTATTCTATGATTTTAACAAAACCTTGCATCATCGTTATTATTCTATGATTTTAACAAAACCGTGTATCATCGTTATTATTCTATGATTTTAACAAAACCGTGTATCATCGTTATTATTCTATGATTTTAACAAAACCTTGCATCATCGTTATTATTCTATGATTTTAGCAAAACCTTGCATCATCGTTCTTATTCGATGATTTTAACAAAACCTTGCATCATCGTTATTATTCTATGATTTTAGCAAAACCTTGCATCATCGTTATTATTCTATGATTTTAACAAAACAGTGTATCATCGTTATTATTCTATGATTTTAACAAAACCGTGTATCATCGTTATTATTCTATGATTTTAACAAAACCGTGTATCATCGTTATTATTCTATGATTTTAACAAAACCTTGCATCATCGTTATTATTCTATGATTTTAACAAAACCGTGTATCATCGTTATTATTCTATGATTTTAACAAAACCTTGCATCATCGTTATTATTCCATGATTTGCACAAAACTTTGCATCATCGTTATTATTCTATGATTTGCACAAAACCTTGCATCATCTTTATTATTCTATGATTTTAACAAAACCTTGCATCATCGTTATTATTCTATGATTTTAACAAAACCGTGTATCATCGTTATTATTCTATGATTTTAACAAAACCGTGTATCATCGTTATTATTCTATGATTTTAACAAAACCGTGTATCATCGTTATTATTCTATGATTTTAGCAAAACCTTGCATCATCGTTATTATTCGATGATTTTAGCAAAACCTTGCATCATCGTTATTATTCTATGATTTTAACAAAACCTTGCATCATCGTTATTATTCTATGATTTTAACAAAACCTTGTATCATCGTTATTATTCTATGATTTTAACAAAACCGTGTATCATCGTTATTATTCTATGATTTTAACAAAACCTTGTATCATCGTTATTATTCTATGATTTTAACAAAACCTTGCATCATCGTTATTATTCTATGATTTTAACAAAACCTTGCATCATCGTTATTATTCTATGATTTTAACAAAACTTTGCATCATCGTTATTATTCTATGATTTTAACAAAACCTTGCATCATCGTTATTATTCTATGATTTTAACAAAACCTTGCATCATCGTTATTATTCTATGATTTTAACAAAACTTTGCATCATCGTTATTATTCTATGATTTGCACAAAACCTTGCATCATCGTTATTATTCTATGATCAGTTACTAATTACATAAACTATATACCATGTACACACATAAACATGATGCAAACAAACAAATAAAAAATGTGCTCAAGCAGTCACTAAAACGCATAACGTCAAACAAGCCTAAAGACCTCAGTGATATAAGTGTCTGTGTGTGCTTGCGTGTGAAAGGGGCTATATTTGGTATTGGCAGTATTATATAACTTTATCGGTCTAGAGAATAGTATCAAATGTCTGAGAAAAAATGGAATTAATATTATGGGGAATGAGACTCAAATGTCTTTGTATCGAAATGGTTCTAATCAGAATGATTTAAGAGATAATTTGGAAATACAAAACTTACCTCACTTAACTCTTTGGATAACAAAATGTTCACGTAGTCAATATGGACTAACGGTAATATATCTTTCATCCAGTGTAGAGTAAATCTGAATCTGAGAAGCCTTGAGTATCTGAATATTTCTATAACTGCATGACTTAAAAATAAAATCCCCACCCATTTCAGTGTCCCTTTGACCTCCATGGATCCCCAGTGGGTTGGAGCCTGGTGGATTGGTGCAACCATTTCTATCGGAGCCTTTCTGATCGTAGCCTTTCCGATCCTTGGCTATCCGAAAAGACTTCCAGGTACGATATTATAGCTTGTTTTGCAGTCTGACATGCTGCATATTCTCTTCATTATTCACAGAGAATTCATGAGGAGAGGTTTTAAGTGGAATCGTGAGGTAGTTTGTTAATTAAATTTTCTTTTCTATATTTTGATATTAACAATCTTAAAAACATACAAACACAATAATCTGTGTCAAGAATTTCGTAAAACAGTGAGAAAATTTACCTAAAATGTTAATGGTTTGACAAATTGTGGATGGTGATATTTTTACTATACCCACTTCAGAGCTACCTGTTTGGAGTAAACAAGTTAGCACAAATAAATCTCTTTTTCATCAACTTCTTGAATTTTTTAAGACAGCAGTAATAGTCTTGTGGGTAAATAATTTAAGTACACTGAGTTTAACTACCGTACAATGTCGATTATCAGACTCAACGGACGACAATAGAATCACTGGAATGAACAAAAATTTCCCACACGGGAATTAAACTACTACACTGTCTATCGCTGCACTGTTGGGTTTTTAGATTGGCTGTCTGTTTCATAAGCTTTTGCCCATGAGCAAGATTTATGAAACATGGAACCAAAAAGTTAATCAGTTCGCATACACCATCTGGAGGAGTAATGAGTACGTGATTACAAAATTAGTACGTATTAGAAACGTTTGAGGGACGTGGTGTTGGTTTGGATAAATCGAACATTCCAACAATCCGGAAGCATATTGCACAACCTTATGTAAAAATTTGGCTCTTATCGTGCCAAGCTGAAGGCTAGTATCACCACTCCCTTTAAATTTAATATAAAATTCCTATTTTTCCAGATGTTGTAGTCGTTCTTTTCATTTCTGATATATTCTTTTTGCCTGTGTTCTGTTTTGACAAATATTCAGTTGGGTTTTTTTTAGCAACTATATGGGAAATTTGGAGTCTCAATATACTTCAAAGTTTCACTTACCGGTATTTTTTTAACCACCAGTAACATGTTTATTCATTTCAATACACTAAAACAAGTTTTCTTGTTCATGATTTTCCAACAGCAGCTCTTTCTTTAACAGACCGCTGAAAATTTGAAAAATGAACGTTAAAAAGCTTACTTCGTAGTATATAATGACACATAAGATATAAAGGAAAATTTACATGGCACCTTCATTTTAAAATAAATCACTTGGGATACACGTGGAATTTAACATACATTAGTGAATAGGTTTTATATTAGTATAACACTTAAGATGCAAGGGGAGCTTAACAGTGGTCCTTAACATGACCTTTCCCTTTATAAGCATATTCTTTTTTATTTTTTGGGGTGGGGGTGGTGAGTTCCTAGTATAAACATGACATTATAAGTAGAAGGGGAATGCTAATTTAAAAACGTCCATAGGTTTGACATGATGGGTGAGTCTGGTAACACTGACCAACACCCCACGTTGACCTACCAGGACTTGCATCTACTAACCAACATCCCACACTGACGGGCAACCATCCACACCTAGTGAAACACCATCTTCAAACCAACATCTCACATTGATTAAAAGGGATTAAAATAGAAGGTAAAGTAATATATATATATATATATATATATATATATATATATATATATATATATATATATATATATATATATATATATATATATATATATATATATATATAATACCAGTCATATGGCGAATAACAGCTCTTTCAAGTGCACTTGAGCCAGCAAGGGATCACGTGTATCAGGGATTTATTAAGATAAATGCAATAAACTGACAACGAACAGTGCAAAACTAGTTTCTAACTAGCCTTGCCGCTTTCGATCCTAAATGAGTCTTTTTCAAATGCAATCACAAAAAAGACAAGACAAACAAAAGAACATCGACGTACATCATCCCGTGTTTCCTTTATGTCATACGTGTGCTGACATGTGTAATTAACAGTAACCTTGTCATCATGATGACTTAGAAAATGTCTTCATAGGAATGTGGGTGAGTGTCGAATTGTTTCATGCTTTCGATTGTGGATATCAATTCTTAAAAGGGTGCGAAATTCGGCACTTTCCTACCACAGAACAATACCATCAGGACGACCACTCAAGTCCAGGGATTATTTTATGGCTATGTCAGTGTGTTTCTCAGAATGAAACAAGAAGTGAGCAGCTACCCGTCTTGGTGTCCAACTTCAGATAAAAAGACCCATTCAAACAATGGTTCTGATCCTTATAAATTTTCGATTTGAAACACGTATTACAGAACGAAAGAAGACGATAAATTGCTGAAGTCATGATGAATTATCTTCTTGATCCGCTGATGCCGAAGACCGAAGATTTGGTGGATTCAAATCGATAATTTACAGCTCATGAGAGCAAAGGAAAACTCATTAAATACATGGAGATCATATGTGAAGATTTGATCTTAATGAATTACACAGAGGTAATGGAGTTTGTTCCACACGATGAAGTTGGCAATGTCATCATTTCTGCTTAGGTGACATCTAATGCCCGTTTAAAATTGTATCCCATGTTGAAACTTCTAGGAGACCGTGTCCTTTATGTTGACACCGATTTTTTTGTAGCATGTATGTCTAATGCCCTTTTGTCTACCACCCTCACATCGAAGACGCAAGTTTAGAAGCGTGGACCGACGAATATCCCGAAGACACTATCTTTAGTTTTAATACAAATAGACCTAAACATTGTGGCAGCTGCAACCAGTGTAAAGTAAAACGACTAACCCTCAACTATCGTTCGAGTAAAATGGTGATCTTTGAAGTGTTAAGAGAAGCCTTAAAGTCAAGCTTAAGACTTTCGTGTCCTCGCAAGATTCATCAGATAGACAAATCGTAGTCAGCCCTTGGAGACGGTGTACCAGATTGTCTGCGAGAAACGAGTGCGACTTCTCAATCGCAACATGGTGCCGTAAGGATACCGTCTTTCTGCGTCTAAAAGTTCCAAAGGAAAAAGAGAGATCACTGTACTGGAAGTTCATACGTTCACCGGAAAGATACATTGGACAATGAAATCATGGGATGGATTAACTCAGTCCAAAGTCAATGAAGGCGAGTGAGATACTGTGCCCTGCGACAAGACTAATGCTTACCCTGGGACAGCAAGACCTTTTGATTCCACTATCGCAAGAGATGGCGTTTGTATACCTGTCTATGGATGCCATTCCATGCACGCACACAGTACTGTGAATATCAAAACCCTCATCGAAATCATGAATTCATGAGGAATGCACGTTTTCTGTGACTTTACCTGGCTATTGTGATTCTGCCAGTCGATTCCTGACGCTCAAAGTGAATGGCATAAATATTTGGAGCAGATTGTCGTCTTGGGACAAGACAGTAAATACAGTGTTTCAGTTGTGTCATGAAACTAAACGAGTGGGATACAGCTTAAATTCAATATGCCAGGTGGTCTCAGTGATGTCACTATCTTTCCTTGGTTGTTCCAGATTATTATTCTCATGGATACTTTAGAAGAAGAGAGAGCCTTTGGCAAATCTATCGCCAGTCATGCATAGATATGACCACAAAAACCTCATTGTGTTAAAAGTGATGCGACTAGTGATTATAACTTTTGTACCCCTGCGTGAAGAAATTAGATGTACTTTATCTACTCTTCAAACTTACTAAGAGTGTGAGTGGCTAGTTGGATACACCAATAGATTTACGACTTGATGGATGCACCTGACTATAAAAGTCTTGGATTCGACGTTTGCAAATAAGAGTTAGTTGACTATCCAAGAGACACGTGTAGTTGATTTCAAGAGAGAAACAAAACGTGTTCTTTTTAATCGTGAATGGTTCTGCATTTGTCAGAAGATAGTCTCAAAGAAGTTTTACAACGGTTTATTTCGACGTCACGATGCGATCCTAATACCGCAGCAAAACCCAAAAAGCAAAATCTATCCGAAATTCCAAATCCAAAAGACAGAGAAACGAAGAGAGGTGCATTGAGTTCACACTCCAAATTATCTTTAAAGAAGAAAACCAAAAGAAAAATCCAAGAAACGATCACTTTAATAAAAAGAGTTATTGTGACTAAAACACGCACAAAAACCTCGTTCTGTGATCATCTCCTTTTCCTCTTCTCCATCTCCTACAGTTCCTCCGTTACTGATAATGTCAGCGAAACTTGACTTAAAACTCGTGTTTCCCGATCTTATCAAAGATTGGAAAACCGCTTCTAAAGGTACTTTTACTTCTTCTCCGTCGACGACACTGCCGCTAATGATGCTGCTGTGCGGCAAAAAATGAAGCATCCCCTAAAACAAAACAGGATTGTTACAATGTTTCCTAGATTTGTCAAAGCAAGAACTGGTACGACATCACCTCCGACAATCTTTGAAGACGAATTCCAGTATAAACGAATTAGTATTTGACAAGATTTTCTTCACTTCAGCTCCTCTGAACAAAACGTCTTCATCTTAATGTTCACACATTCGCCGACGTTGTAAGATGTCTCCCATAAACGAACAACAGATTATTCCTTTTCGTTTAGATAAACATTGGGATGTCTTGTCAACACTTAAAGCGAATGTTTTTTATGCATAATTGTTTTTTATTAGGCACGTAAAGAAATCATCGATACAGACTGTGAATGAAATTCAAACGCATTCAAAGGACGGTTTCCTTGACCAAGATACAGAAAAAGCTATGAGGACGACATCGCCTTGTTCTTTGTCATATGATGAAAGAGAAAATTCCAGTCAGTCGAAAGATAGTTCGTTGTTAAACGTCTGTACTACCTTGTTAGGATCAAATGATGGACCTCTTTTAGGATAATTGTTGAGGTGAACATGAAAAGGACTAGATGTTATGGAAGGAAAAAGTATCTTTTGTTTCATACGAACGGTGAATGCAACTTCACCGTTGATACGGACACCTCACGTACCTACTAATACTAATCTAACAGATAGGTGACACTTACAACAAGAGTAACGTGGATTGAACAAATTTGTCAGAAAAGGAAAAATCGCAATGTTTGCAATAGCGTCACTAGAAAACTATCAATATACATGCTATAAAAACCAATGAACGAAAATTTCAAAGTCATACCAAAGTAACATAAATCGAAATACTCATACGCACATAGCATACCTAGAGAATCTCCTGACGCATGGAAGCCAAGGAAAAACACCTCAGTACATCAGACGTATGAAAACCTGAAACGTTTAGTGCATTCAATGACATCGAGTTTGCAGAAGGATTTAACGACCGACAAAAGAAAATCAAACGAGAAACAAGGCGGAGCTTAGGAATAATGGGGAGTTTACATTTTGCAAGATAATTATTTGTTAAATTATGTGAATATACGTGTGAGACTGAATCGATGTAGTGCAATATTCTATTTGAAAGACAATATTTAAGAGTACAAAACTAACATCGAACAAGCTAGACTGCATACGAGTGGAGGTCTTACCCAAAGTGGGAAATCACATCAGTCAAGCTCTGACCAGAAACACAGCCAAGTATCCACTACGACGAGTGGAAATCAAAGCTTTCAACATTGCCTCTGGACTCCGATCCCAGATGAAAGATCATGTATTCCAAGGTCCACTGCCATAACGTTTGTTTAATGGCATCTTCAGCAATGCAAACCTCAGTGGAACTATTGATTAAAACCCTTTTGGAGTTGCAGCACATCAAAGTGTCCAAAAAAGAAGTAATCCAAAACGGTCAAACATTGTGTACCTGACCTTTGAAATCTAACTTTGCCAAGAAAATTGACTTCAGATCATACTTGACTCTGTTTGAAGCCAAAATAAAATCAAAAACCAACAATTCCCACGACATGTTGCACGACAAATATGCAGGAGGATATGGTTTGCCGGGATTTAATTTCACTCCAAGCCAAGGTAGCGACGAGAGAATTTACTTCTTATAAAATCAGGTCAACTCCCTGTGGGAATTTAGTTTACAGTTGCCCTCCTGAAGACAGTGAGTGTGATGTTGTGTGCAGAATTTTATCATGCCCTTGAAATTAGCAGCATGAGAGAAATGATCCAAGAAGATTAGAAAAAATAAACACATGAAATCACAACACATAGACATAAGCAAGGAAAATCCTTTCCTATCAGAAAATCAGTAACGCACCCCATCTGTAGGCGACGAAGAAGAGAGACACAGTAGTGATGGTACAATGGCCCGAACAGAATCTGGAAGAAGTACGGACACTTATCCTATAAGATACGATATTAAAAGAGTGGTCTAACGACTTTAGTGATCATTTTCTACATCCATTGATTTCCTTGGAGACGAAATGCATGGAATATCTCTTGCAAAAATTAGAGACATTCCCTTCATCGACTTTTTTGACAGATCTTCTACAAGCAAATGTATAGTGTGAAATCAGTATTCATCATTACCTGTGAAGAAAAGATACCAATGAATACCATGACATGATTTTTATAAAAACAATAGAAATAAAATCCTAGCTTACATCGATTTCAAAACGACATTGTTCTTTATCATTCAAAGTCCATTCTAACTTCTCAACGTTGTATTTGGCAGTGCACGTGAATAGGCAGGGACTGGACCTAAACCTTGTTCTCTATATTTGTCTTGGTTAATGATTTAGTTAGCAGCCCCGGGTAGCCAAATAGTCTCAATCTTTCGCCTTAGCGTGGGTTTGAGTCTCGGGTTCGGCCAATGTGGTTATTGCCAGTAGCTACCCGTGAGTTGGTGGTTCTTATCTGGGTTTTTCCCAGGTTCTTTCTCCACCAGTTATACTGGCCTATTTTGTGCTTGAGAAACGAAGTTAAACCCAAAGCAACAGCAACGATTGATTTAGCGGGGAATAATTTTTTTAAATGTTGATTTAGAAAAATGGCGATGGTCGGTAATTTTTGGAGCAAAGATTCTTTTGACGTGTTCTTTCATTGCCTCCCTGTCGATCTTACTTGATTTTAAAACGATATTTTCTTTCACATCCGCATACTAAATATGAGAGAGTTTTCCTTTCCGTCCATGCCTCCAGCTTCAAAAACGGTGCCTTCACCAGTCTTGCAGTCTATCGTTGGCATGTCAATGAGAAAATGTTCTCTATCATCCATGGAAGACTCTCTGAAGCCCGCGATCTACCTAGATAGGACAAAACACTTCCCAGACGAGATTCAAGAAATACACATTTTATTCTCGGACGGAGACTGTTGAAAAAGAACCTCATAATTATTATAAGATGGCGAAAGTGCTCATAAAAGATACGACGATAGAAGAAAACAATTCCAGTGGAAGGAAGAAGAACTGTAGAAGAAAAAATTGTAGCAGCTACCGCGACAACTCGAACAGTGGGAGAGGGTCTAGAAAAATGGGCTATGGAACCGGGGGCTCAGAAGCAGCAGCAACAGCAACAAGAGCAACACTATCAATAGACGTAGCAACCTCTAGTCTCCCGAAGTGGAAAGCTGGGATTGGATCAAGATTGTTAGACTTTCAGGTTCAATTAATCATTAGTGTGCAGATGGATGGAGACAAAGACATGCTGCTTGTGAAGCTCAACCTGGGAGGTATGGACATGAATGGAGAATGTACCTAAAGATCTCTAAAATGCCTTTTCATGATAATCCAGATATTTCAGAAACAGAGATACTACTCAAAGACTGCCAACATTATATTTTATGTGTGTATGTTGGTGTGCAGGTTTTGTATGTCTTCCACAACAACAAAAACCTAAACCCGACTCTTCTACCCTTATATTTTGTGTGATAGTATATGTTTATGTTTATATATGTAAGTTTGAAAATTCCCACCATCTCTGGGGTGATAGTATCTTTGTATATGTGCAAGCACTCGTACCCTTTTCTCTCCCCATGTATAATACTAGATACGCATGCTTGTGTTTAAATGTTGCGGGGACATTCCTAATTTTTTCTCTCAATTCACTCTATGTTTGATACTATATAGGTATGCGTGTGCGTATAGTGTGTTTATACTCATTATCAGGAGATGATAATAAAGTTATATGGGGATAGGTAGAATAGGACAGGCTTTAGTTTTGCCTTTAAGAGGTACGATTACAGTGTATCCCCTTCTGTTACATCCTACTCTTTGTGTGAGTTATTACAGGGGATGGTCAGTAAAACGGTGTGTTGGTCAGTAGGTGTGGGTGCTTGTGCCCAGAATTGCGTACAACGTTACATTCCCATAATCGCCATCGTGCCATAATAATGTTGATGCTATGGTATTTTTAACAAACATTCACCTTGTACTAGTTGTATCATTTGTACTCAAAACAAAATTATAGGTACAAAGGGAACTGTTATGTTAAGGACTAATGTAAAATTTCCGTTTGAACCCCAGGCGCCATAGCAATATTAAGCCTATGAACTATTTTTTGAATTTCCGTTTGTACCACCAGTGTCATATCTGTACCCCAAGTGTCATTCTATACTACTTACATTGCCACTTGCAAGCTGAAACTGATCCATCAGATTCTATATTTTTAGGATATCATCAGCTCCAGCAGATGCGTCGGTCAGAGGCACACACGGGTACCGATAACGAGTTGGTGGCTCGGGCCAGTTTCGGAAAATCCATCAAAGACTTTCCTAAGGCTCTACTATTGTTGGTATGCTTGAAAGAGTTTATAGTATTATTAAATTAGATAAACGATTTCATATTATTCCATGTTAGTTCACTAAAGCAACAAATAGTGAATAAAATACAATCTAGGTTGTAAATATATTGTCTCCGATCCTTTTCTTTGTAAAGAAGGTGATAGAGTAGGTTCAAACTATACCAATAAATAGTCCAGCAAATGTAACACAGTAGTCAATTGATGTTGTAGAAATGACTGGAAAGGGTACATACAGTCAGAACGTTATGTTTTATGACATACGTATCAGATGTGGTAACTAAACATTTTATTCAACTTAAAAAATAAATAACAAATTCCTAAAATCGTATATCTTGCAGAATCCAAACTTTAATTATGAAACGAAATGCTAAGAAATGTACTAAAATCTTGTGATTATGGATTTATTTTGTTTCATCATTGGATGTTACTGATGTGACCGTTATCAGAATACTGACATAACATATTAAAACTGTTCAATTAAATTAATGTTTGCTTACTTGAGGTAATATCTAATATGCTAGTGTGGATTTTCATATTGCTATCCAGCTGAAGAATCCCCCGTATTTGCTAGTTTCTTTCGCCGGCACGATGGAGGCCCTCGTCATCAGTGGGTACGCCACATTCGGGGTGAAGATTCTCCATCAGAGATTTAACATGGACCTTCCTACAGCTGGCCGGATTTTCGGTAGGACAAAACTATCTTTTCATTCATTATTTAAACGAAAAGAAAATAGCTCAACTCCAAAGTGGCTTTTAATTAGAAATTAATCGTTGAATCTACTGATCATTCCCGTGACAAAGTTTTGTCTACAGTATTTTGCAATTTTTGTAGAAACCTGAAATCAATGAGCTTTTTCTTCTCAATGGTAACTTTAACTCGGCATCAAAAATTTCGAAAGAGAAACAATCGCAGGCCCAGTGATAAAACTGAAATGTAATGTAAAACGTTGGAAAGTCAGGGGCTAACTTATTTCTGGACGTTGTCTTAATCGTTAGGGTAAAACCAACAATTATATGAATACACTGAAAAAATGTTAATACTCAGCAATAATTTGAACAAGGAAAATTTGGTGATTTGCTGGATATAATTTTAATTGCTCATATATTTGTACATATTGATAGGATTTCAAATGAACATAATGTAGATTTTCTTGTTCAGGGATCGTGACAATAATTGGCTCCAGTGGTGGAATGATGCTAGGAGGATATTTGGTGAAGCGGTTCCAACTGAAGTGTCGCGGAATAATGCGGTTGTGTGGCGGTTTTATGCTGGTCTCACTTATAGTATTCCCAACATTTCTAGCACACTGCCCATCTCCGTCCATTCCTGGAGTTTCTACATTTTATCCCGGACAGTAAGTTATCTATTGCAAGCAATACACCGTTTTTCTTCATAGGCTGGGTTGCACAGAGGCTTTGGTGTGGTTTGAAACCAAGCTATTAGTGACTTCATGGACTGCCCTTTTTCGTTGGTTTCAATTATACATTTGCAACATTCAAGGATACTTTCTAATTTATAGAATATTTATTACTTCGGGACTTTCGTGTCTTGTCGGTACTGTAGAAGTATTTTTTTTTTTCTTTATACTTTTATTCCTATTTTAAAGAACTGTGTATGGTACGTAGTTTTATGTATTTAGAAGCATACTAATGTGCGATAGGTAAACATGGATGGAGAATCGCAATGACCGTAAGCATTCATAATGTTGATCATAGCTTAAAGAAGCAATAATCACACAATATAATCTCCCTCTCTCTCTGGTTGAGCTTTTCCTATACATAAATTTCCGTCTTCGTGTCACTGTTTGATGGTTGGAGGATTTCTCTGTACAAGTTTTCAACCCTGTTTCGTGAGCAGTTGATTCAAAAAGAAAGAAGTGACACTTATCTATGTTCTGCAATGTAAAATTTTACCACTAGTTTACTACATTCAGAATATTACATTTTATTTGTAATATTCTCACGGTTTTCTTGATTCTATTTTTTTCTGCCTCAATTTTTTTCATTTTTTTTAAGAGACCGTTATGATGGATTGTCGTCAAGATGCAATGAGGAATGTGGCTGTACCACCGCTGGTTTTGAACCAGTGTGTTCTGGCAATGAACAGATGATGTTCTTCAACCCATGCTTCGCCGGTTGTAGTCAGGTGATACAGGAAAATGGAAGCAAGGTAATTTAAATTAGTCTCTCATTCTTGACTACTGATTCTAGGATGCAAAAGATAAGAGATTTTACACAAGAGGTAAACGTTTTAATTTTCATAAGCAAAGAAGAAAGTGGTGGTGGTAGTGATAGTGGAAGAGGGAGGGAGGTCGAGACAGATAATTACAGTGGAAAAGTATGAAAAAATGCTACTTTGCTGCAGTTTCTGATTATAATTGTACCTGTGTAGCGTTATTTGATGGTCCTGGTGGGGGCATGAACACCTTGTTCATTAAAATGTTCCGTAGATGCGTGCTGAGGGTCAAACATTTTTGTTAGAGGCTTAGGTTACTTACACTGGAGAAACATTCCAGTGATGCCGATTATTAGAGAAATTGATGTTCGAGTTATCGGAGCATAATCACTGCATTTTTTACTTCCAGATTTTCAAGGATTGCACATGTTATAATGAAACCCACATCAATAGAACAATTCATGATTTGATGAGCGGGACGTGCACAGCCACATGTGATTGGATGTACGTGTACTGTGTTCTAATGTTTCTTATGATGATCGTGACCTTCGCCACAATGTCACCAGGGACGACAGCTGCCTTAAGGCAAGCATAGATTAGTGATATAAACTTGATTAAACTTTTTTTTAAAGGGACCTACACCTACCCACCTCCCAAATAACCGACGTCGTGGTTGGCATTTGTTAGAAAAAGTGACATAATAAGCTTGTAAATTTATTAGACGCCAAGAGCAATATTTTAGACAGGTTACGTTTTCTATAGAGTACTTGGCTTTTTATTCTTGTATATAATAAGTCCAAACTTTCGTCTAATGATGCAAGATATAATCGTGCTATATTTGTTCTGTGAAATAAAGACTATATAAACACTTTTGCATTACACAATGTAATGAACAGACTGAAATTACAAAGTTGCGCAAAATGACAAAGAAGTCATTGCACACGATGCATGTTGTATTAAGTTTTCTGCTCATTCGTTTCCTTTTACAATTTATCATTGGGGATTCAGTTTCTTTGATGTGGCTTCTATTATAAATAATAGGTAACCTCTTTATCCCATGGCTTAAGAAAATTACCAATTTATTCAAATAATATATTACTGGAATTAGGCTGTAGGCAGAACTTATTTTCGTCCTCTCCTTTACACAATGGCTATCTAAAGCATTTATTATATGTATATAAAACAACCACGTGCGTGCAAACATGGCTCACTGAGTTATTTAAGTGAAGTATTATCATGCATTGATTGAATGTCATGTATTTCACTGTCAATCACAAAGCATACTTGTCTACCTTAGTGCCCATTGAGAAAGAGGATTTAAAAAAATATTAATTTTAAACTGGATTTGTTTTTAGGGTTTTTTTTGTGTTTTCTAATTACAGGTGTGTGCCGAATGAACAGAGATCAATGGCCTTGGGAATAAGTGTCTTGATTGTGCGACTCTTGGGTAAGAGTTTATCTTGATACAACTAATACATGAAAGTTTCTGATGCGTGTCATGGCATTTAACAAGCAAAAGGTTTATATGTTGTGCAAGAGATAGAATTGTAACCTCTTTCAAGACAATAGAGATTTCCTTCTAAACCTAAATTCAACGTTATCACATAACAATAATCGCGAATAATCTATGAGCATAATTTACATTTAATAAAACGTGTAAGTTCAAGCGAAGGTTTTTGCCATTTCGTCTTCAGCGTTAAATGTGTTCTTCTGTGTATTCAACATAATATTTAATCTTCTACTATTACTATGACGACAATAATTATGCTGAAAAATCTATGGTAGCAAGCACAGATATGGTGGGAATGTATTATTTTAAAGAGAAACCCTTTGCTGATAGACGTAGCATGCTCGCACAATAAAAAATAGTTTGAAAAAAAGAGCTATAATAACATTGTGTTCATGGTCTGAGAAATCTAAAACAATGTATTGGTTATACTTAAGGGTACTGGTGTATTTAATATTTTCAGGTACAACGCCTGGTCCAGTTTTACTAGGAACCATCATTGATAGCACGTGCCAGGTCTGGGGAAGCAAGAAGGGAGGTGACGTCGGCGCGTGCTGGGTGTACAACAGTTTCGATATGGGCGTTAAGTTAATGATCTGGTGGATCGCTCTCAAAGCTACAGGGGCCTCACTTTTTATAATAGCATCATTTATATATAAACCACCAAGTGAGGATGATTCTGCAAGAAATATTTTGAGGAAGAAACTACCTAGGAACGGCATTCTATAGTTTTTTTTTCTTCTTATACTTTTCTGACAGTATCAGTTGAAAACAAGTAAAACACAAAAGCACATTTTAATTTTTTTCATCATGACTAGTACGTGGACTGGCGATAGTTATGTACCCATCAAAGCTACAGGAGCAATTCTTTTTTTAATAGCATCATTTATATATAAACCACCAAGTGAAAATGTACAGGATGATTAGAAAAATGCGTTCCCCGACCAGCACAGATTGATATCGTATTTTTTGAGGAACTACCTAGGGAAGTTATAAAATACTATTTTTTCTGACAGCTCTTCAACATAAATAAAGGTCACGACTCACAATTATCTGTTGAATTAGTATAGAGCGATTTACAATCGCATACTGAAAAATGTAGGAAACAAACGAGAGGTTCCGACCAGAGGTGGATGCTACGATGCATGGTAGAAACACCTTAACAAAGGACGGACACAGTGGACTATATCTGTTTATTTGTTGTCTTTCTCAGTCTAAATTTGAAAAAGTAAAACCAAGAGTATATTTTAAAGAGGATTTTTTTACAACTTCAGGTTACGACTTCTATTAGCAGTTAGTGGACTGGCGGTAGGTATGCTACATTAGATCAAACATTTGCAACATACGGTCCGCGACCAGGTTTTATCCGCTTATTAAATCACAGGGTGTGGATTAAACATGAGAAAATTTCACACGCCTGTCATCGATAGATACATTGGCGCATGGTTATATTAGTTGCAAGAACAACCATATATTCGCAGTCTGAACCTTTTCTTACAAATAATTACATGCATTTTTTGTCTAATACTCGACGAGCATTTTGAATGTACAATTTTGGTGACTAGTTTAAGGAAACAGTTAAATAATGAATGTAAGAATGATTGACCCATCCCACAAATCACTCTACACTAACTGCACATAAAGTTCTACTTTTATTCGTATTTAACATAATAAATCTATAAATACATGTATAGCACATCCCCAGTGCATATAATTTCTTGTAGCTGACCTTGCCTCAAGCAATGTGAATTTATGGAATCCCTCTGACACTTTGGATCAAATTTTGCATTTATGTTGTTCCTTAAGGCATGTTCTACTAAAAGTTTGTCCAAGGTGACAACACTAGCAACTGTTTGGTTTTTATAGCAAACATATAAAAAAACTTATTTTGAAAATCTAAAAGAAAGGCTGAGTTCAATTTGACCAGTCTTGGTATTTCATAGGACCAGCTCTATTAAAATTGTGTCAGGGATGGTTCTTCCAGCAACAGTGTGGTTTCCTCAGTAACCATGTGGAAACTTATTTTCGACTTCCCTACAACTGATTACCCAATTGCAACTAAAACAGAAGTATTTGTTAGAGTACGTTGTATCAAAACTGCGTCCCAGGCCACTCACCTAGTGCTGATGTTGCTTCCATATCACCGATATAGAAATCCCTTTTCCAACTATTCCAGGACGCCTTATCCAACTTTGATCAATCGTAGTATGAGTTTTTCTTTGTAATGCTCAATCAAAATAAATGTACGCCTGGCGTGGCTACTCTTGCAACGTTATGATTTTATTAACAATTGTAGAAAATTCTATTCCATTTTTCTTGAATACGACTGAACCAGTTTTTATCAAAATATGAATTTCAATTTAACAAATGCTTGTATTTCTTTCTTCTTGTAATCAAGTTTTGGTATATTTTTTCAATTCTAGAGATCTGATGTGCAATGTTTGTGTTTGCTTTTTTTTGTGGGGGGGGGGGTTGATATTCCTCGTTTGATCTTTTCAGACAAGTTAGGGTGCCCCCCCCCCCTTTTTAATGGTTATACTATTTTGCAAAGTATTTTTAAATTGTATTGTTAGCAGGTGATATAGTTTATTATTGTAACATTGGTAGTGTTTTTAATTTGCTATAATTATTTTTTATTATTATTATTATTTGGGTGGTATTTTTTTCGGTAGCTTTTTAAAATTTTATTCCAAATTCAGAAATATAGTTCATCTCTGGGCTGTCGTAGATTGTCTCTTCTAGGTCTTCATCATAATTTAGTAGGTAGTAACTTTTTCTATTCTTCTCTTGTTCTTCCTTTTTCCTTTTCTTTTTCTTCTCTCCCGTGTCTTCATTCTCAAATCTCTAAGATTGTCATGTTTTTCTTTCATCTTCAGGTTCTCTCTCTCTCTCTCTCTCTCTCTCTCTCTCTCTCTCTCTCTCTCTCTTGTTGTCGTTGTAGTTCTTGACCTTTAATTTGTTTAACTTCTTCTTGTTGTTGTTCTTTTCTTCCTTGACCTTCTTGTTGATGTTGTTGTTCTTTTCTTCCTTGACCTTCTTGTTGATGTTGTTGTTCTTTTCTTCCTTGACCTTCTTGTTGCTGTTGTTGTATATGGTGTTCTTGTTTCCCATTTTGTTCTAATGACTTCACTTTAGCTTTTGGAGTCTGTTGTTGTTTTCGCTTTTGTTCTTGTTGTTGCTGTACTTTTTCCTTTGCTGGGTTTGATAGCTATTTTAGTTGCTGTTGTTCTTCCTTTTTTCCTTCTGGGTGGGAAGATTGTCATTTATGTAACATAAGTTTGTTCTTCTTTTTCTAAATTCGTTCGGCAGGTTTTCTTCATGTGTCCTGTCTTTCCGCAAATCCTACATTTCCGATGGTATATGCATCCCCTGTACCATGATTTTACTGTAGATTCGTGCATGAAGAAGGCTGGTTTCATATTCTTCAGTTCTACTTTTTTGATTTCCAGAATCCTTATCTCGTTTTTATTGGACTATAGGGATATGTGTCCATTCTAGCGCATGTGACTCGTAGTTAGAATTTCTTTTACAACTTTTCTATTGTTGCCTGCAGGGGTATTTCCAGCGGCAGGTCTGATAAGTGTAGTTCTCCCGTCCACTTTTTTAAATTTTATTTTCCTTAATATTGGTGATGGATCTTTTACAACTGCTGTTTCCCCTTCAATCACAATTTCTCCGTATGGGATTATCGGCTGTTTTCCAAATGGTCTTAAAATAGAACCTGTTGTTCCCTTTCTGTTTAGCCCGTCAGTTATTTTAGTAAAGTCTTTGTTTACCGATTTAATAGCGTTCATTATTGATATCATTGAAGGTCTTCTTTCCAAAGGAATTCCCTATAGATCTATTTCTTGGTTGCCCTCTTTATAAGCACATTCTAGGAAGAGCCTTCTGCTATTTCAATTCTTCTTCTTTTGATATATTTTTCCAAATCTGTGAGCTCTCTGCAGTACGCCATCTTATACGTGCAGCACGTGTTTTTTTTTTCCCAGTTAAGTTGTAGTCTTGTAGTTTGATTATTTTTCTTTCTATATTATCCTTTATTTATAATCTTCTATATACTTTGTGTTTGTTTGCTTTTTGGGCAATTCAGGCGTTTAAATTTTGCGTTAGTATTTTTTGCATGGCTAATAACCTGACAGAATGATTCAGATTGTTCTTGCACTTTAAACAACATGACAGCATGTGTAATTAGGTTATACTAAATTTGCAGGTCGTTTTATCAGGCATATTTTAAGAAAAAAATAATATTCGGCTGTTGTTTAAATTCTAATAATAGATATACAGGCCATTTCCATGTTATATGTGTATGATATAATGCACAATAATAACCACACATAAACTATTAGAATGTTGTATCTGCAATGAGTTATAACCAATTTGTTATTTAATACCCATCATACATTATATTACAACAGCAGGTGGTGGTGGTGGTGGTGGTGTGTGTGTGTGTGTGTGTGTGTGTGTGTGTGATTTAGATTTTTAACGTAGCTTTAACAATTTTCCAGTCATGTCGCTACTATGTCTGCAGTGTGGCAGTTTAAAGTAATGTCTAGAACTGAGGCATCATGCCGCAGACATGTAGCTTGATATCCCCACCCAGTCACATTATCCTGACACCAGGCTGACCAGTCCTAACACTAACCTCTTAATGCTGAGTGCCTAGCGAGGCAGCTGTTGGTACCACTTTAAGTCTTTGATATGACTCGGCCGGGGTTCAAACCCACGACCTCCCGCATCCGGGGCGGTCAACAACAGCAGGTCGAGGTAAACCCAATAAAATCAAAATGTTCAACATATTTACTCTTACGGGTAATATAAATAGCGACCCAGTGTGTACTGTTACGACTCTAGGTCTTAAAATATGTAACTGAAAGAAGTGAAACCAGCAGTTTTAAGCAAAAACAACATTTATTTATTTATGTACAATACAAAGTGGAAATTCAAGAGAAACAGTATTTTGAATTAAATCCCAAACAATTAAAAATGACCTATCACAAATTTCAAAAATATAGAATGTTTCGAATTAAATCCAATTGTCATGAAAGGTTGTGCTCTAATATAAAGATGCAAACAAAAATGTTTTTTTAATGAGTGTACACATAGTAATGTATTTGAATCTAAACGGTATTAAGATCTTAAGTAATTCCAATGGATATTTTAAAAAAATTATTCCACTTGAATTACATCTGATGTCAAAAACACAACTGCAAACTCTGCGCACGGATTCACACAGACTGATATTGAACAGGAAAGATTTATTTGTTGATCAAATCCCAATTCATGAACATTTTCACTTGACCTGTAAATAAGACTGATTTTGAACTTTTGCTACGTAAATATGTTGTTTACAATTCACAGTCATGGACACACGTTATCTATACAAACATGTTTACAATTTATAACCATGAAGAAAAATTAAGCAAGAACATAAACTAAATATACATAACACCTCACCTCGTAAAAAACCCCAGAAAGATATATACAATACAGCTTTCTTTTTACAAATTAGTCAGTTATGCACATGATACTAAGATAATTAAAATTACATAGAAAGATGGTTTAAGAATGACACTCAGCTGAATTACACAAAAAATACACAAAATAAAGCAGTATAGTGCTTCTATATACGTAGAGAGTGTATATGTAATCACATGACCTTTTCGTTTGACGTTTCTAATGTTAATGTTGTTCTTGCAGCATTAAAGTCCACTTAAATAAGTTGATTTTTATTTTCATTTTGTTAATGAAAGTAAGGGGATTGGGATCACTCAGTATTATAATTGAACAAAGGGCTAAACCAGTGATTCCCAAATGTCCTCAGCACCCCCTACCTTACCCCATAAAAGCATTATTCAGCATTAGCGCTCCCCCTCGGTAATCTCACAGCCCTCCAAAGGGCCGTACCGCCCACTTTGGGAACCACTGGGCTAAACTAATATACTCTTCAAATGCTGCAAAGCCAAACCTTCTTTTCTGATTGTGAAATGATTGTTCAGGTGCTTGTTGAGATTTAGTACTCTGTATGATGTACACCATATTTATTTTCTTGAATTAATGCTTCACCAAACCACATATCACTTGCATCAACAGACGTTTTAAATAATTGACTGAAATCCGGTGCTGAAAAAGCTGGTGTACTTTTAAATACGGCCTTTCATTTGTCAAAACATTCCTGACATTTGTCAGAACAATGAAACTTGGATTTATTATTCAACAAATTTGACAAATGGTTCAGCAATTATGGACAAATTTGAACAAAATTTCCGATAATATCCAGCCATACCAAAATATTGCATCTGTTCCTGGTTACTAATATGCACTGGGAATTCAGAGATATCCTTGATCTTAACTTCTACAAGTTTAACTTGACCTTGTCCTATGCGATATGTCCTAAAAATGTTAACACAAGCATGCAAAACTCAGTTTTACCTAAATTTGCATCACCGAGTCAAATAATTTCCGAATGATTTTCAAGTGATCTTCTCAGGCATCGTTGCAGATGATGTCATATATATATATATATATATATATATATATATATATATATATATATATGTTTCATAATACGATATTAACATTAAATGCAGGAATGTTGCCAGAGAATTTTTCATTCCAAAGGGTATCACTTTATACTGATAAATCCCACTTGGAGTTGCAAATGTTGAAATGTATTTCCTCTTTCCTTTAGTGGAATTTGCCAGATCCTTTTAACATGTCAAGCTTAGTGATATATTTTGCATTTCAAATTGTATCGATGCAGTCATCTATTCTTGGCATTGGAAATTAATCCGTTTTGGTAACACTGTTGATTTTTCTTTAGTTAGTACACATGCGGAATGTATCATCTGGTTGAGGCACAAGAATACATGGAGAACTCCAATTACTTTTATTTGGTTCCATAAATTCGTTCTTCAGTAAATGCTGAATTACTTCTTCAAATATTTCTGCTTCATAGGATTCATCCTATAAGGATGCGGTTTCACTAGCGCAGAACCTTGAACCACAAAGTCAAGATAGATTATTTTTCGCGTTAAAACATCATGAAACAAGTGGTCATCTTCAAATAATAGTTTTAGTTCATTCCTTTCGCCTTGTTGTAGATGTGAAAGTTTTTAGCACAGATTGTTTAATATTTTTGAATTTCGAAGATTGGTTAAACCAAGTCACTAGTCAGATTGCATTCCATCGTTTATATCCTCATTGTGTGGAACAGGTACAACTAATTTGATTGAATAATTAAATGTGGTATCTCGACATACTCTATTATCATACTTACATGACAAAACTTTCTGTTTCCGCCTCTCAGGAGTGTTAATGAGATATTATAAGTCCTTTTTTATTTTCAATTGGTTCCATAAAACCATTCTTTAGTAAATATATAATTTCTTTCTTCAAATATTCCTGCTTGAGAACTTTGATATGTAGACAAGAGAACCAGCACTTTATCAACAAGCTGAAAACTCCTATCATGTGAATTTCCATGATACATTAATTTTATTTTTCTCCCGAGATAAGAGATTAGTTTTTGCAACTTCAAAAGTCTTTGACAACTTATATTTGAAATTAAAAACAATGTCAAGAAAATTTATTTGTGAATCTTCATTTGAAACGAGTTTCTCTTTTAACAACAAAACAGTCCATGGACAGTATGTCCAAAAACTAGTTCACAAGGACTAAATCCTAATGATTCTTGAACAGATTCCCTGACAGCAAACAACAGTAAATGAACACTTTTGTCCCAGTCCTTTCCTGTATCACAACAATATGACCAAATCATGTTCTTCAAAGTTTGCTGAAATCATTCAAAAGCCCACTGACTTCAGGGTGATAGGCTGATGATTTACATTGTTGCATGCCTAACATGCTGGAAAATCTCAGACATAAAATTTTACTCTTGATCAGACTGAAAAGACCTGGGGAGACCAACAAGTTTTCTTTGTAATAAAGCTTTTATGGTGATTTTAGTTTTAATACTTCTCAATGAAGCTGCCTTCAGAAATCTTGTGGAAGCACACATCATGGTCAACAAGTATTGGTTACTTGACTTGGTGTTAGGCAAGGTACTGACACAGTCTACTACTATTCTGCTAAATGGGATGGGGGCTATATCTGCCAGTTCTAATTCTTTTAATCTATACTGCATTTCATTTCTTCTCTCTGCATCCTCCTCCAACTCCATCTCTCTCTCTCTTGTGCTATCTTTGAATTTCATTTTTTCCTTCTCTCTCTGCATCTGCCCCTACCTCTACATTTGCATTTCCATTGTTTCTTTCTGAAGTTGAAGCATTCTTAATTCCAATTCCATCTCGGGGTTTTATAACTGCAATTCCTTTAATTTCCTATCCAACCTAGACACAGACTAACCAGTCAAACCCAAGGCACTATTATCAAAAATTACCTTTCCCACCAAATACTGAATGAAAGTTTTTTAATCTTTTATTTTTTAAGATGCTTTTGCTTCTGAAAGATAATGATGTCTGGCAAGCTCAAGCCACTCATCCTTGTTCAACAACTCTAATCCCTTCTGGGTAGAACGTGAAAGACAGTTCTCGACATTACATGATATTTGAACATGTATTGACCTCACTAAAGATTTCTCAAATGTGTGAAATTAAAATCATTACTAGAGGAAATGAAAATTCAGAAAACAATGTGAATTTAATTTTTAAAAACAATTTTACTATTTTACTATATCTGAAATGTTTTAAAGAAATTCAGATCCCAGAAGAGCCTCCGATGTCTGTTATGGTTCCAGGTCTTAAAATAAGTAACAGAAAGAAGTGAAACCAATAATTTAATTAAGGTAAACAAGCTATTTATTTCTTTATAATGCAAAGTGAAAATTTAAAAGACACAGCATTGTGAATTAAATTCCAATAATAATTTTTCGTATCACAAGTCCAAAACTATAGAATCTTCTGAAAATATAGAATGTTCCAAATGAATTCCAATAATTCTGAATGTCTTGATAAAACAAAATGATGCAGTCCAGAATGTCTGAATAAATTCAAAATAATCCCATGGTAGTGCATATAAATTTAAAAGTTAATGAGGCTTTAGTAATTCCAATGAATATTTAATATCGGATATAAACAATACAACTGCAAACTCTGGTTATGGTTTCCCACAGACTGGTATAGAACATAAATTGTTTATCAAATCCCTTTTTATACGTTTTCACTTGACATAGAGCGTAATAGAATGTGAAGATCTAAAATCTTGTCTAACCATTAACATTACTGACCTTGAACTCTTGCTGTGTAAACAAATTGTTTACAACTTACTATCATGGATAAAAGTTATGTAAACATATTGTTTACACCATACAGCCATATACAAAAGTTAAGCATACAATATAAATTAATGATACATAAAAGCACCATCTCTATCAAAAAAGTTTTAAAGATTTATAACAATGTTGCCATCAGGTTTTATTTTTTGTGAGTATATCCTTAATTAAACAACCATTCATATTTTAATTTCTCAATTTGAATAATACTAAAGGTTTTAATTTTTGTCCCTGGTAAAATAAACAAGATCACCACCCCCCAGAAGTTGGTTTACTTGGTATATTTTATTGCCATATTTACAGCATGTGGGGTCAGGCTACAAGTTCTCACAACTTAGAGCAGACCTCCCCTAAAAGTTGCAAATAGGTATATGAAAAAGAACAAGGATGAACAGCATGTGTATATACTAATGAGTAGATCAGAAACAGTGTATTACTACAAATAAATTTTAAAAAATTAATCATACAAGAAACGTTAATGAAATACCTTAGAGTAAAATAACTAATTTAAAAAAGAGAAATGAAGAGAGGGGAATAAAGGTATTCCGTTGGAGGGAGATCATGCCAGTAGGTAGGTTGTCTTGAATAATTGAAATCTTTTAGTATCTTTAATACAAGTCTGGAAGATTTCAAAGATGCGGTTATTTAGGCCATTTGAAAGACCATTTGTTTAAATGTACAAAAAATGTTGCATTGTCTGATGGAAAAGAGCTGCTACATGAGTGATATGATGATGATCATGTCTATTGTCTGATAGAAAAGAGTTGCTACACAAGTCATACGATGATGACCATGTCTATTGTCTGATGGAAATGAGTTGCTACACAAGTCATACGATGATGACCATGTCTATTGTCTGATGGAAAAGAGTTGCTACACAAGTCATACGATGATGACCATGTCTTTTGTCTGATGGAAAAGAGTTGCTACACAAGTCATACGATGATGACCATGTCTTTTGTCTGATGGAAAAGAGTTGCTACACAAGTCATACGATGATGACCATGTCTTTTGTCTGATGGAAAAGAGTTGCTACACGAGTCATATGATGATGACTATGTCTACATCCCATGAAAGCATAATTAAGATGAATTTGTATAACCATTTAAATATAATACTAGTCCTAATATGGTACAGGATCATGGAAGAAGCAAAGAACTCTGCTCCATTACATTATCACTCATCAAATACTTGGCACTGTGAAAGACACTCCATGCAGAAATTACTAATGATATTGCATCAATTGCACCCTGATTTACTGAGGAAACTGCTTCATGTTTGTAATCTACTTCGGATTTCAATAAAACCCTTAAGTGGCAGCAGATTCATATCTTGACCCATTGTTCCCATCCACATTAATATAGTTTCTGTCTCTTGGAAATTATTCAGCATACTCAGATTTCCTAATTGAATCATAAACTGGCTTATCCTCAAAACTAATTAAATAAGTAGCTACGATTGTGTGATTTGTTTTTTAAATTCCACTACCAGACATTCATTATTGCTAGCACTAGATCAGAAAGTATTTCTTCTTAGGGCTGTTCCAGTAAAACATACTCCACGGGGGGAAGGCACTTTCAAATTCAACCAACCCACAACAGAAGCAATTAAAAAAAATTATGATCCAGCATTAGATTTTAAAAAATGGATGAAATCAAGGAATCATTTTTCCCCGAGTACTCATAAAATCAATGTCATTGCAGTTAACTGTATTGTCAACAGCATCATCATCATCAGTAACATTCTGCACTTTCAGTCCAGTTGTCACAGGTTCATTCTTCCACTTCTAGGTTTTCTTATAAGATTTGTACCTATGGCCAGAGGGGCTTTCATGGCAGAGTGGTATAAGATGCTTGTCTTGTGATAGAGATCTGAGGGGCTTCCATGGCCGAGTGGTACAAGATGCTTGTCATGTGATTATTTGCCTCCAATATGTAAATGAGAATGTTGTCAGTTACTTGTGGAAGGTCAGTGTTTCTACATAAGTGGTGTTTGGTGTCTCAAAAGTACTTGGATTTTCTGCAGCAGTAAAACTGGCTGCCATATTTAGTCTTCATCTGAAAATGGTGTAAAGGTCATAATGATCTACCGAAACCCCGAGATCTCATGTCTAAATGACTTTGACTGTTTGAGATAAACATCAAATCAACAGAGGCTCCATGTGCCCAAGTGTACTAAGGTGCTTGCTTTTACATCACTTGCACATCTCACAGTGAGTTTTTGTCACAGATTAACCAAATTTGGTTTGGTGGTCTTTCAGGGTTCTTCCACCACCTAATATATTGTTACCCCCCCTGCCAAAAACCCCCCCCAGACCAAACTAAATCAACCAACTAATCCACTGTGGCAACAGCAGCAAAGGTACTAGTCCATCATTTTTGCCACAGCTGTACCAGTTTATAAATTTTGACTTTTGTAGACCTTTGAATATCGTCAATTATGCCTTTTTGATAGCTACCAAAAAGTCATCATCAGTTGGTACAAATGGATATTTCATGGTGAACATATGAGATGAAGAAGTCTTAAGCAATCCTGCATCACACACTGCCGAAAAGTTTACATTTTAGCTCACTTAAAGTTTCTCTAACAATGTCCGTTATTCCAACTAGAACTGTTATAACTTATTCAAGCTATATTCACTGATATGCATCTGTAATAAATATTTGTAACAAAGTATGAGAATACATCAATGATTTTCAATGATGCATTTGAATTGAGCAACAACTAGAATCAACAAACCAAGAAATAAAATTATTCACATCACTCAGGCAGAAGTACAGTACAATCATAATCTGCCAAAAACAATTTCCAACCATACTAATTCAGTGGACATAATCACCAGAATGGACAAAAACAGACCAGAACAGATATAACCAGAAGGTTAAAATCAGTTTGATACATCTTTTAAATAGCAAAATTCACATTGGTTTAGTTAACTATACACCCTTTATTGTATTCCCTTTGATGTAATTTCTTACTTAAGCTGAGAAAATAATGTTGCACACATAAAAAAGGAGGCACACTTCTACTCATTATTGTTTTTATTATACTTCTCCATTCCAGCCTGTTCTTATTATCTTGTCCCCACCCCCCTTATACTGTTTGTCTTGTTTATGATATGTATCTAAATTTGTCACTTACTTTTCCTACTACTATACTAATTGTCCGTGAATATGCATATCAGTGTGAAATGCAACATGGAGACTAAATCCAATATTGAAAACCTCTACATTTCTGGATGTATTCTGCTTGGATTCCATGTTTCTGCACAAAACTCAAGAATTCAGGACTTGCTTTACTAATTCAGTTCCCACTGTAAACCTGTACAAACACCATGATATTAAAATTAAATAACTTAAAATTTTGAGAGCTCATGATCAAATTTGTATGAGGATAGACACATCTATGACGACAGCTTTTGTGAAAAGAAAACCATAACAGCTGCACCATTTTCTGGACCTACACAAATTTGAAATATGTGCTTTCAATACTGTACCAAAGAGTCAGCTGCTGATTTCAGTAACCAGTCTTCCAAACTCAGGTCTGTAAAGGGACAGAAATCATGTTAATAAAACAATGTCCTTCACTTTTTCAGTTACAAGTAGGACAAGCTCTCAAAAGATTCTTTCTACTAAAATCTTACTTTCATTATCAACCAATCAGGGACAGTCAAACCCATACTCTATTTTATCTTCACTGATTTATAGTATGGTTCTTGTTCTTTCATATCTGTAGTGAGTCCTTCAACAACTCAATGGTTGTAATCCTTTTTCGACCATGCTGACTGGACACACTGTAAGATAATGTTCAAGTAACAGAAATACTATGGGATAACCAGAGACCAATAAAATCAAATAAAATAGTCAAGTTATCTCCCCAGTGCAGGGATGCTGCCTGGATTTACTCTAAGTTTTGTGTGTGTGTGTGATCTCCAGTTATGGAGTGGTGACAGGAGGAACAGTCATTGTTAAATATCTCCCTAACACTTAAATATCTGTCACTTTGTTAAAAAGATATGTCATCTCTAGTTGTATAGCGATTATTACTGTCATGTCATTGGGCATGTTCACGTGGTTGTGGTGGGGACTTGGTTGGGATGGCAGAAAGACCATAGGCTTACTCCATATTTGACAGCTAATTACGAATTTGTCAAAAGAATTTTAAAAAATTTCTAACAATTCAGTTGGACTTGGATTATATACTTGATTTATAGTCAATGAACAGGTTCTAAAATTGATGTGTTTATTTTGTAGTCATGTTCTTCCATCAATTCAAGATTTGAATATACCAAAGGTGAAATTAGTACAGTTGCATACTAAATTACTATCATGGCTACTTCAAATGTTATTTAATGTGAGACTTTAATGGCAGAATTCAAAGCTTCAGTGATTTTTGGATTAAAAAATGAATGTCTTCTCAAATAACTCAATTTGGTGCAGATTACATTGTTTTTTTAATGAAACTTTGAGAATTCTTAATGTGTAAAAATTGCACAAGAAACGAACATCAGATCAGAAATTTAATACCACTGGAAAAATACTGATAGGAATATGCAGAAATAATGATATTATTTAAATGGAATATGTGGTGACAATACGAGTGCTGGTTCTACAACTTTGAAAAATACATCTTGTACAACTATTCTGTTGTTTCTAACAACACTGTAATATGGCAGTAATTTCTGCACACATGAAGTTGACTCACATTTTACTTTAGTACCTTGCTAATTAATAGTTTTAGATTTTATAACAAAACTAAGTACATTTTAACTTTTGACAAGGGGCCCCCGTGTGGCCGAGTGGTCTAAAGCACTCACCGTTCTGCATCTCACCTCTGTCTGCGTGGGTTCAAGTCCAAGGCTCGGCTAGTATGGGTACATGGGAAAGCCTGCCAGTAGCTTCTCGTGGGTCGGTGGTTCTTCCCTTGGTTTTCCAGGGTTCTTCCTCCACCAGTTATACTGGCCGCCATGTATAGCCTATAGACTTGGCCAGGGTTCGAGCCTGTCGATCTCCCGCATCCAATCTAACCACTTAGGCCACCAGAGTCGTCTAAGATGGATATAACACGATCGTGATATGTCTCCCAAAGTTTTGTATGCATGTACATTTCTCGTACATGAAAAAAAAATTCTTAAAAGTACGAAAAATAACGTAAAAAGTTTACTATCATTTTGGGGAAGAGATTGTGCACGACTTCTAATACAAGACGATCGTGTCTCCAGCTGATCAAAATCTAGACCAGATTAATTACATGTGCATGTAGTATGTAAACAATAGCCACATGCTACTAGTGACAATATAATTTTGAAGTGCATTTCAGACTAGTTTTGTTTAATTTTAATCAAAAGCACATTTTTGTGCTGTTTTTATTATGCACCCCATTCCCTGCCATTCTTTGTTTGGTGCATGCATCATTTTCTTCAGCTGACTTGGTTGGTTACATCATGGTTCGGTTTATAACATGGTTGAATTCTATGGACCCAAACCACCATGTTATAGCGATGTCCAATGTACTTTCTAGATTCTGTCGATAAACGTACAATATTCTTTTGAGGGTCATCCATATTTGATTTAATTTATATTTGATTTGATTTGTATGTTTGTGAGTTTTGGAATCTTTTTATTTTCTTTACATGTCAATGTAATATAATTTTATTTACTAAACAATTGATATTTTCCAGAAAATTAAGTTTGACCTGAATCTTTCCATAAATGCCTAATAATAGAAACACTGTTTCTATTTCTGACTTAGTTCCTGGCCTTGAATTAGGGTCAAGTAAACAAGTTTTTCTCAGAGTAAAATGATTGGTTCTTATCAGGGGCTACGCAATTTTTATATGTAAACACGATCACGTGATCCTCTATTTTGCAATTAGGCATTTCCAAAATACTTAGTGTTAATATTGATGTTTAGAGAGAGAGATCTGAGTTTTGGGCCTTTTAATCACTTGATGTCAAGTTGCTTTTTTTCTGTTGTGACCAATATTGAATTTTTGAGTTTTATTTTAATTTTTTGGATTTGTTTCTCTGGAATATTTTGTGTTCATACAGAATTCTTGAAAAAAGACATCTCTTATAAAAAAAAAATTATTTGGATTTCCAAGCCCGGAGGATTAATTTTTGTGTTTCTACAAGGAACTGTAGACTTCAACACAGTACAGGTTACAGCATACATCATCGCCTTCCATCTTGGATTCATCGTTGGGACTCGAACTTGAAATCATTAGAACATTTCATTTTTCGGACTTCTAAAATTTTATTCGTGGATTATTCTTGGATTTGATTCTGGAAACCTTAAATTATTTTTATTTTTTTACATTATTTTTTCAGGGAAATAAACTATTTTTATATTTTTTCAAAGCTTGTCGTTTTTTACTTTCTTGTGTTACTGTTTATTCAAGCCTAAACAGATAACATAAGATGAGTGTGCGTGATATTGTACAATAACCAAATTTTAATAATATGCTGGAATTAGCAAGGAAAATCTGTAATGGTACATATTCATTTTCTTCATCAATATCATCTGATTTTAAATTCTGTTTTTGATTGATAGCATAAACAAACATTTTCCTGCCATTATAATGCCTCTTAGAAAGGATTCTATTTATTAAAGATTACATGAAAATCATTGTAATAAATTTAGAGAGGCTTGGGGATTATAAATTTTATTTGAAATTTAACATTATCTAATTTACTCAATGTATTATTAATATTAATAATTTACCTTCCTTTTCTCTCTGAAAATAGCAATAGTTTATGACTACTTGCTACATACAGAGTGATTGATTGACTTCAATCAGGGATATTGAATTTTAACTCTGCTAAAGTGTTTTTTTTTTTATAAAATGAACATTAGAATTTATCTCATTAGCAACCAGTAGATCACAATATCCTGACTATAATTTGACTTTCATAAACCATAAGAAGAATAGTTTAGAACAGGGTTCCCACGCTTTTCTGACGACAAATTTCCAGGTCATTTCCTGGGTTTTTCCAGGATAAAATTACTTTTTTTCAAGGTTCACATATGACCATTACTGAATGGAACTAAAGAACATTTTAGATTATAAAACATGCATTTTCTAAATCTAAAAATGTTTCACTTTCAAGGCTCTCCAAAAACATCAAAGTCAGAAAAGATGATCATGTTAAAAAAACACAAAATGTGTCACATGAAACAAGTTTGATTATATTCCTATAAATTGGCATGTAAAGTCATTTCAATGTACAGAATAAAAATTCTAACTTTATTTTGCTGCATTATGTTGCTAAGTGGGAAAAACATAATGAACATAAATTATGTTTTGTTTCCTTTCAAACCTTTAATTCTAAAGAATTCTATAGCAATATATAAATGCATCTCATAGAAAGTAACATTTTCTATTACAGTATTAAAAAAAACAATAAATGCAAATAATTAGAATCTTGTCTTGTAACGAAGAGTTTAACACTGAATTTATATCTGCCAATAAAATTCCAAACAAGATTTTTCAAACAACCTAATCTCCTAAAGACGATCTGGTCAAATATCCATCATTTAAAAAACATTTTCAAAAGGGTTGATTTAAATTTTGGCAAAAACCTTCAAAATGATTCCTGTTGTATAAACAAGGACTGAATGTTCTGTAAAATCAACATCTTGTACTTCGCTAAACCAGTTCATAAACCTGTATTGATATAAGGGCTCATATCGTTTTTTAATATATACCACCATGTTGGCCAATTCTGCACGTCGGGTCATTCTGCGCAACGATGCCATTTCTGTAAACATTGGATGATGTGTTATTTTGGGTCAAAAATCCATCTTGTATCAAGAAAAAGCGATCGCAATTTAATTATGAAAAGTGATATTCATAAAGTGTACACAAATATCAGGCATTTTGGCTCGAAATGCATATGAAAATGTGAGTTCTATATGTCAACATGAAGACCCACTCCATGACCTTCTTGAGCCGGCAACCCAGAAAATCCAATTTACTATGTATCTTTTAGAATCATTCAAATAAATACATTATATAAAAGATGGAAATATATACCTTAAAACAATACTGCATTTAATCCAAGTTTCCATTTTTGCAAGAAGTTGTCCCACATGTACAAAATCGTCTGCTACCCAACATGTCAACTTGCTGCTAGAATATATTCTCAAGAAATTCACTGGCGTATATTCTGTTTCTAAATTCTTAAGTAATTTTTCCCCATCAGCAAGACGTTGTAAACACGTTACATACTATTCATTGTTGCTCTTATTTTTGTTCTCTTCCACATAATAGATTATTTTTTTATAAAATGTTGAACTTTACCAACTTTTTTACAAGATCAGTTTTGTTTGCTTAATTTATCTTGCCATTTATTGGCATTATTATGTTCAATTTTGTAAAACTAGCTATAAATCTGACCTAATTACTTGACTGAAATGCTGACAGAAACAGTCCAAAGTATTGCATTTCATTTCTATTGACTGATTAATAAATATTACATCTTTTCAACGCTGTGCGCAGAATAGGCTGACAATATCGCGAGTCAGGAAAACACGGGGGTGGTATCCCATGTTCAAAATTAATATTATTTTGAACAGAATATTCTGGTGACAACTGCCTCTTTTCAAATGGTAGGCATTGCTGTATTTATTTTCGTCAATCGGTCAAAATCAGTACGAGTTTTGCTTCAATATTGGAGACGGAAACCTTAAGTGCACAGAAATGCCCAACAGCATTGTAATACAAGGAACGACAATTTCTCATTTCATCTTTGAGATTCAACAATTTGGACTACAAATTTAGCTTAAAACAAATAGCAGTCCATTTTCTAATCCAAGTTTCCTCCGAATACTCCCACCCCATTTTTCATAGCTGAACATTTAGGTTGGGGTATGGGGTCATTGCAACTGCATATCGAAAATTTGGAATTTGCCGCCACCATGCGGTAGCAACATATGGTAGTCGCTTACCAGCGGGAATTGAAAATTTAAACTTGCGTTATATCGACTCATATCTGCAAGAAATCGATAGGAAAATTATTTATTTTTTTCAGAAATGGCAAGTATTATAAACACTGTCTTTAATCCGCTGACAGGCTAGGTGAAAATAAGGCATAGATAAAACCTAACCTTGCACTCACCATTTGCATTGCTAGTCACATGACTTCAAAAATCTCAAACAACGACATTGGAAGTCCAATAGTCATGTGATATCAACAACAAACTCCTTTTTTAATGTTGTTGCACAGAAATTCAATTATTTTAAATAAAAGTCAGATACTTTTGTAAAAACCAGCAATCTGGCCAATCTGATTCATCAAGCAGAGATCAACGTGGTAGTCACGTGATACAAAACTTCATTAGTTCTTCTCGGAATATATAAATATGGAGAATTTTGTGTTCTTTCATTTTTGTATTTTTATTACAACCAGCATATGACTTTCATTTAATATTTTTTTATTTTTTTTCTCTACAACATTTGAAAATGTGGGTTGTTAGATTTGTGTAATCATGCGACTGACAATGCAAATCGCGAGTGCCAAGTAACATTTCAACAATGCCAGTTTTATCTTGTCTTTCAGTAGATTAAAGACATAACGATTTTAATACTCATAATTTCTGAGAAAATAGGTAATTTTCATATCAATTTCATGCATGTATCACTCGATCTAACAATGTTTAAATTTTCTCGGTCTACGATGGACAAACATTTACACTTTTCTTACGCAGCAATCTTTTTGTTTTGAATAGTCTCAAATTTATATGATGTGTATTATTAAAGAGATGAGAGTACAAATGACGCAGAACCTTTTATTGCTTTATTTTATCTTTAATGTACTTCAATCAATTGTCATAAATATGTCAAAGTAGTGATGCAGTAAAGAAAACACTAGTGTGATGTCATGTGAGACAGGATAACAGGTAAATGAGGTAGAATAAGCATTTTCTATACGGATGACCAGCCTTGAAACTTTTTTTAAACTGACAGGGAATGTGAGAAAATATGAGTAAGAGGTGAGTTGACAGGAGACTTTAAAATGTAATCACTCAGTACTTCACATTGTGTTTACCAAGATAACTGTACCAGTGAAAACATGAAAATACCCATTACATTGAATATATTGCTACTAACCTAACTTATTATATCTTTTGCTGATTCATTAATATTTCATTGTGCCAATGTGACAGCTGAAATGATATATTACATTGTCATGTGACGCTTAAAATATTGTAATAGGAACTGCTAGGTGTAGTACAAACTGCCTGAATTATACTAGTATGTAACTGAACTGCACTCAACATCACTCTTCAACTGCACCAGTGTAGCATGATGAAAACTCACTGTGTATACTGTATTCTTTTGAGATTGCTTATGAACCGTTCCAGTACAATATGTCCCTGAATTTTCATGTGACAGAACAATAAAACACTGTTGTATTACATCAGAACCAAGATAAACAATGTATATGTATATAAAAATCATAAAATACCTTTTTGTAAAGGAATCACCATAAAATCCTCATGCACTTTGTAAATAATAATAAAAGTTTATGCTACTGGAAAGCATTTTTAAAATGAAAAAAGAACTAAAACAATAAAATCAAAATTCATAGTTCTATGCAAAGTTTACTGGTCAACTGACCAGCTGCCTTTGAACACCTCCGGTGACTCTTAAAGCACTGTTAGAGATGATAGGAGTCCTTGCATTCATACGGTCATCATCTGTAAAAAGGTCTCTTTCAGTTGATTTCAGGTGAGGAACATCTCTGAAAGGCATAACAAATTAACATCAGCAACCACCTTGCACTAAAGTAGAGTCTTAGAGTTACTATCAAGCATCATAGATACAAAGGAAAAATACCAATGCTCTGTAATCGGAACATTCTTTTCGAGGACCTTAACTATAGAAAGACATCAAAGTATTTTGCGAGATCATTTAATAGTGACTGGTAAGTATTACATAATTGAAATTAGACGGTAGATGCTGAAATCTCAACTGAGCCCTTAAAAGGAAGAAAAAGCTGTTTCCTACACTTTCTTCTCCTCTCTGAAGATGCCAAATAGGTCATAAGTGCCCTAACTGACCAAAGAAATTTATTGTGATAATCTGAGCACAGACACAACTGAAACTGGGGATCTCTACTGGAGATAGCAGGACTGAGGGAAGTTGGTTATTTGCATGACAGCATGGCTGCCAAAAAGAGGTAACAAAGTCATAATTCCCAATGAAATGGAAACATCCTCCTCTATAGAAAGGACATGTAGTTTGCTTCTTCTCTGCATTGAAGATACAGCTAGAAAACATTTTTTTGTGTAAGATAAAGTTGAACATAAAGGTTCATAAGGGGTTTCTGCCACGATTCATAAAACCCAAGATTCCATCTTGTCAAGATACTGGTCTCTGCATCTTTAAGTATTGGATAAGATCTGCTTAGTGAGAAAATGAGCCAATGGCCTCTGGAGAATTTATGTGTGTCTGAAAGACGGCTCTATAACCTATGATTATGGAGCCAAACATGATATCTCCTAAAAAAGAAACAAAAAGCTGCTACTGTCACAAGGGAGGGGCAGCTAAGATTAACACATTTCCTAGAGCACTAATCACAAAAGATGCTCCACTTCATGTCATAAAACTACAGACAGAATGTCTTAAGGCCTGAATGATGCAGTTGGCTATCTTCAAAAACTATGCCTGGCAGATAGCTTGCTTGAAGAGTCAAACATGATGGTGGAAGTGTTGTGAATAAGAGACACCTTTTGTTGTGACAGAAGAGCTTTTCAATGACGTCACACCCTGGGGTCATCTATCAACAGGCTGAGGTCACTTAACAAAGACCTTTGAGGTCAAAGTGGTGCTATCATGATAATCTGAGATGTGATTGTCCTGACTCTCTGAAGTACCCATGGAATAAGACACTGATGAAGACATATACATACCAATAAGTCCCTACTGTAAACTAATAAGATCAGTTATAATACTGGAAACAATTTATGTGTATATCAGCCAAGGAATGAATACTAGAAATGGCCCCTAAAGTATCAAACAAGCAATACAAATTATGCAGCAAGATTTATTGTCTATATTCTAAGTAATAATCATTGAAAGGTTCATATAATTTAATTTTATAATTTAAAAAAATCTTCTCTAATACAAATTCAAATTATATCAAGGATGACACTATTACAACGGTACAGCATTCATGTTTAAAGACAACACGATACTTAAAATAGAGCAAAGTATTACACAACTTTAATTTTGTGAGGTCATACTTGGATTTCCTGTTTAGCTTTATTTACAACACATCCATTACACACAAAAAACTCACAATCAATATGTAGCCACCAAATAATAAGATGTTGGAAATACCGATGGCTTCAAGATTTTTCATGAGATCCCTTAAATCGCACAACTCTTGGGCTCAAATTTGTATTAATTTTTGAGATTTCTGGTTTACTGATGTTTTTGCAGATGTGAAAAAATATTGTTTTCTAAGGACATATGTAAAAAGAGAGAAAGATTAATAATAATAGGGTCTGAGATTAAAATGATTTTGGTCCTAGGTTGGCTAAACCATTGCCACACAAGATCATTCAGTTTGTCAGATTTGCAGAAATTGTTGAAATGACATTTTTTTGCATCACTTTTCAAATTCATTCTTGTAAAATTCATTATTTTTTAGTGCATCTGAAACTAGATTTTCCTATGCCCAATTTTCCCCCTTGTCTCTTCAATGTAAGTTATGACAAATTCATACCCAGAAATTTTATCAAGTGAGGGTAGTTCAATTTTATGATGCTTATCTGGTCATTCTGATTTTCTGACACAAAGAATTCGCATAATATGATCAGGATTTATTTAATATCCAATGCTTAGGATGAGGGATGGCATCATGTACACTTCAAGCATTGGCAATATTATGACAGAGTAGCTTCCCCATATCTTGCGAGTTCTCATGCGATTTCCATCGAGCTCAGCAAGATGTCATCCAGATGTTTAACTTCAATGATTGTTGCACTAGAAAGTGATCTCCAGATTAAAACAGCATGCACTAAGAATCAGTAGCCAAGAAAGTGAAAGAAGCAGAAGGCAAAAGAGTAACTGTGGATTTAATTTTGATGAAAACTGGAGAAAATAATTCCCTTGACTGGAATACGGCACATCTATTGGGATTACCAGTGTGACTTCTGATCATGTGATTGCGAAGACTGCAAAAGCGAATAATCCTTTCATGTGAGGGTTTAAGAATTTTACAGATCTGCCTTGTTCACCATAAGACAACTGGAGAACACATTATCACCCACGGCATTCTTCCATAACAAAGAAATCAGTAAACTTGCAGAGACAAATGCGTTATTTGGATTACAAAGTCAGGGGGTCTTTGCAGATTTTGTTGGTTTTTAACTTTGCTGCAATAAAAAAAAGATTTAAAAGTTCAACTGTAACTTACAAAAAAGAAGATGAATCATTAGCCTCTTTGATTTTTGGATAAATGTGTTCACTGATAGTACACATTTTATGACAGGCATTAAATTAACTGCCATTTGGTTAAAAAGATTTATTTGGGTTTTACCACTGGCTTATACGTAATGTGTTGGTCTATAATATTGCTACAAAAAGATTATAAGGAGACTGTTAAAAGTACAACTTTAAACTAAAAGAAAAATGAACTAATAAAATTATTCTTTGAATGGACAATGCATTTGTTTGTTAATTGTGCATGTTGGTTTATCTGTATTTTTAGAGAGAGAGACAGAGAGAGAGTATGTTGTAAGTTGCAATATCTGATTTCACAATTTTACACCCCTGGGGATACACTGAAGTATGCTTCCCAAGGACATAATATGACAGTCAACCCTGGCAAGCAAAACTGAAAGAAAGCAATGGATAAACTGAATGCATATCTGAAACCAATTATGAGATGACAGATGTGTGTGTGTTGTTTTTGTAACATAGCTTTAACAATTTTTTAGTCATACAGCCATGATGTCTGCATTGTGGCAGGTTATAGTGATGTCGAGCACTGGGGCATCATGCCACTGACATGTAGCATGATGTCCCACCCAGTCACATTATTCTCACAAAAGACCAACCATTCCTTAAACTAACCTGTTAATGCTTAGTGCCAAGTGAAAAAGCTGCTCGTACCATTCTTATAAGTATTTCGTATGACATGGTCGGGGTTCAAACCCACCCCACATCTGGGGTGGATGCTCTAACCACTTTTAGGACCAGGAGAGTTGAAATGTGAATAGAATACAACAGGAAAGTAAACTAAATGCAAACAGAATGCAAATGAAATGCATATTTATTAAAATCAACTACTGCAGAGTATGTACAAAACAAAATGAATGTCTGTATACATTAAAACAAGCAAAAAAAGAAATCATTTAACGTTTTTCATGGACTCTGTTCCACATACATGCACAAAATTATATTCATCAGATTACTGGAAAATCTTTAATTTTAATGCCTTACATAGTTTTATGTTTATGACATTTTTCAGGCACTAAGTGTTACATCTATGCTATGTCACTCTGTGGTAAATGAATACTATGTCACTCTCAAGTACATGACATCAAAGAAATTATGACAATTCAAAACATGAATATTTTGTAATCAAGAGAAAAACTTAAAAAGTGGCACTGTCTCAAAATTACCAAAGGAATAGCAGTTTCTTTTTCAACAGCTAAACAGTTAAATTACAAATATGAAACATACCTTTTTCCTAGGGCAAATTTAGAGAACATATCCTTGATCTTCTGTTGCTTTTCATCCTTCACCATAGGTTTACTCTTGGCTCCCTTGTGGAGCCTTTTGGACAGCCCAGAAACTCTACATCCAGATTTTGTGGCAACTAGCAACACAAGGAGAGTCATGCTGACAATAATCTCGTACACCAGAAGTTAGATGCATGCAAATATAAGGCCTAAAATGTATCATCAGATCATTTCCATTTATATTCTGCATGATGTTACCTCCCTGCATTTTATAAAATGCAATCTAATCAATCAATTGCACGCACGCACGCACGCACGCACGCACGCACGCACGCACGCACACACACACACACACACACACACACACACACACACACACACACACACACACACACACACACACACACACACACACCCACCCCCCTCTGGGGTTCAGATTTCCCACCAAAAGTTCCATATTAGGACTCAACTGTCCCCAGGTTGTCAGTGATGGTTGATATTAATCATGTCAGAGTAATACCATGCCTTATTTCCCAGGATAGTAAAACACATGACCACCAATTATGCTGACTTGGATCTAAAGGCTGCCAATAATGTAGACCTGGATCTAAAGACTGCCAATAATGTAGACCTGGATCTAAAGACTGCCAATAATGTAGACCTGGATCTAAAGACTGCCAATAACATAGACCTGGATCTAAAGACTGCCAATAATGTAGACCTGGATCTAAAGACTGCCAATAATGTAGACCTAGATCTAAAGACTGCCAATAATGTATACTTGGATCTAAAGACTGCCAATAATGTAGACCTGGATCTAAAGACTGCCAATAACATAGACCTGGATCTAAAGACTGCCAATAATGTAGACCTGGATCTAAAGACTGCCAATAATGTAGACCTAGATCTAAAGACTGCCAATAATGTATACTTGGATCTAAAGACTGCCAATAATGTAGACCTGGATCTAAAGACTGCCAATAACATAGACCTGGATCTAAAGACTGCCAATAATGTAGACCTGGATCTAAAGACTGCCAATAACATAGACCTGGATCTAAAGACTGCCAATAACATAGACCTGGATCTAAAGACTGCCAGTAATGTAGACCTGGATCTAAAGGCTGCCAATAATGTAGACCTGGATCTAAAGACTGCCAATAATGTAGACCTGGATCTGTGGACTCGTAGTGTGCAGCTGCTGGTCTGTGATTAAAAAGCCAGGCAAGTGCATTATGCATCACTGGGTATGCTGTTTGTAGCGCAGTAGTATGAGCTGATTATATATAGGAAATACAGTACTAAAATGTGGCTTTCTCCAATATGGAGGGAATGCCAACTGAAGGAGTTACACAGTAGAGTACTGTAGCTAAATATACCGTTATAACAGTCATGTCTGTTCAATACACACCTAGAGGGACATTGGCAACTAAATCACACAGGTAAGCATGATACCTAAAAATATCGCTAACTCCAGTATTTGTTCAAGAATTAGATGGAGTGACATTGTCAACTGTACACAGGTAGTAAATAGAAATCTACATGATAATGGACAAAGCTGGGAAGACTTCTAACTTTTACTGCTAACATATTCATCTTGCTTTTATTTCTGCATCAATAATACACATAATGAAAGCAAGTCATAAGTCATGTCTAATATCTATCTAATCTGCATAATTCATGCAATAATTTTGCACATGGGAACACACACACACACACACACATATATATATATATATATATATATATATATATATATATATATATATATATATATATATATATATATATATATATATAGAGAGAGAGAGAGAGAGACAGAGAGATTTTGAACTTAAAAATTTTGATAACTATACATCTTCTGACTCAAAAACAGAATGGAAAGAAAATAAGGCACAATGCTACTAATTGTGTATGGCTGAGACACTTGCCCATTTCGTGAACTGATCTACCACATTAAATACAGCACTCCCTCACTATAAGACCCCTCATTATAACATATTACCTTTTATAAAGTGGGTATGGTCAAGGATCCAGGGTTTTATCTTAAACTGAAAATTTATAAGGGATCATGGGAATTCCCACCTCAATTTGAGTATGTGAGTGTGTGTCATTTGGATTTGGATTTTTAACATAGCTTTAAAAATGTTTAGTCATATCACTATGAAATCTGCAGTGTGACAGTTTATAGTGATGTCTAGCACTGGGCCATCATACCACAGACATGTAGCATGATGTCCCACCCAGTCACATTACCCTGACACCAGGCCGACCAGTCCTAAGACTAAGCTCTTAATGCTGAGTGCCTAGCGAGGTGGCTGCTGGTACCATTTTTATAAGTCTTTGTATAACTCTGCCAGAGTTTGAACCCATGACCTAATGCATCCTAGACTAATACTCTAACCACTTAGGCCACCGAAGTGGTACCCCACCTCCATTTGAAATAAGAGGTTCATGTGGGCCTCATCTTTCTCACATGCCTTACCTAACCTGAGAAAATCTTTTCACTAAGCGGGCTTATGTGATATTGTAAGTACATACTAAAGGTTATGTAAACTATCTATCAAATTTTGTTTTATTGTACCTATTTTACTATGGTCCAATAAAAATTCTTTTTCAAGATGTAGGCATTATTACTAATCCAAGTCATCCAAGATCTTTCAAGTGAAAGTTAAAGCTTCTGGTGAAAAACACAGTGATGTATTTTTTTTGTATCTTAAAAGGTAAAAATATTTCTTTTTAAAGTGAATAATGTCATTGAATTTATTAAATACCATATAATAATGCAAAGTACATATGATAACAAGTAAATGGCAAGTGTTTCTGGCACTTTAACATGGCGATATAACAGTCAAACTCTAGTTCACCACACATATCAGTATTAGATGGGAAAGAAAACAGCACATGCAATCAGATGTCTATAACTGTGAAAAATATTCTGGTCCTTAATTACAACACTGCTTATAGTTAATGCTAGCCATAAGATGGGAATTTTCTATCATATTTCTATTCATTTTTCTTCAGTCAAAAAATAAAAATTACTGATTTTAATCCTGCCTCGGATGCAGGAGGTTGCGGGTTCGAACTGCGGCTGAGTCATACCAAAAGACTTATAAGAAGGGTACTAACAGGTACTTCGCTTGGAGCTCAGAGGTTAGTGCTAGGATTGGTTGGCCTGGTGTCAGGATAATGTGACTGGGTGGGACATTATGCTACATGTCTGCGGCATGATACCTCAGTGCTAGACATCACTAAAAACTGCCACACTGCAGACAATGTAGCGATATGACTGAAAAATTGTTAAAGATATGTTAAAAATCCAAATCACACATACAATTAAATGAACCTGAGTGGAGTAATATTTTGGTAATTTTACAAATCATTTTGTTTAAATAGATGTGTCTTGCATTGTAAAATTTACTGCTGTACTTTGGTTTGCATCATTATTTGCAAGAGAACAAATATGTGATTCTCAATAGCTAATAAGATGGGTTACTTCCCTTGCTTTCGTTTAGAGAGAAGACGGGAATTTTACAGGAAGAAATGATTATGTTACATGTGATTTGAGATCTATTTCTTGCTGCAGCGTATTTCATAAATATACACAATTCTTAGTCACATCTAAACCCATTACACCTCTTGAAGATTTAAGTCTATTTACCATGTTTACTCAAAATCAAATAAAATAATAGTCTCCAGAGTGCTCAACCAATCAGATCCAAAATAGTCTCTAAAGTGGTAACAAGGTTAACCAATCAAAACAAAAATACAGTCTCCAGAGTAGTAGCAAGCTGAACCAATCAGACCACCTTATTTAAAAGCATATATCTAGCTCATGACTTAACTTGTGCTAAGCCTAGGTTGCAAGTTTGATCAAAATCAAGTGAGAAATAAACCAAATGACTTACAAGTGATTATTCTGGCATGAAAAGTGATTTCATCTGAACTGAGGTTATGCAAAATGTGTTAATTCTGCATTCACATAACCCAGAAACAACCCTTTTGGTACACGTAGTTATCAAACTTTTACAAAATCTAGATGATAGAAGCATATATAGAAAGCATGTAGTTTGATGAAAATCAGATCAGAAATATGGCCTTCAAGTTGTAACAAGCTCAGTCAATCAGATGCAACATAAAACCTAATTAACGTACGTGAATCATGCTCATTATCAAAAGTGGTCAGCCGTCTTGATGATATAAGCAAATATTCCAGATTTTATCAAGGTCAGATAAAAATCATGGCCTCCTGAGTAGTAACAGGTAAATGCTGACAGAGGGACAGTGGAGAATGGATATTGAACACTGCGCCATACAATAAGCTCATTTGGCCTTGTGGCCAGGTAAGCTAAAACATGGGGGATACTTTCAGAATACATAAGGGATTTAATGATGAAATAATGGTACAGTTATAAATATCTGATTTAGGTCCATCCTTTATATTTCATGAATTTAGTCAATTTCTTGGCTTGATTTTGTGGATCCTATTTCATTAGATGAATGATATTTATCATGTACTTCTTTTCAATAAAGTACATTCTATGGCTCCCTTGGACAACATTATGAGTATTTTGTTTACTGCAACTCATTATTCAAATTTGATGCCAATGTGATCCAAAAATAATAATAACTACCTTTTGTCAAAGTAGATCTTGCTGATGTAACCTGTAAAGAAATACAAAACTATTGTTAATTTCATGTACCTGTAAAGAAATACATAACTATTGTTAATTACATGTACCTGTAAATACATAACTATTGTTAATTACATGTACCTGTAAAGAAATACATAACTATTGTTAATTTCATGTACCTGTATGCTATATTTCAAGAAGTAATGTAAAGGCATTAAATATTGCAATACAAGATAGAATTATTATCAAGTCTGCTCTGACTGAACAAGTTCATAGGACAATTTGAAATTATGATGCTTCTTTGGTAGCAATGAAGATTCATTCAACAACTGTCTTAATGAAATCGTTCCCCCCCCCTTAAACATGATCTGTGGCCACAATACACAAAATCCCAATAGGTGTAGTATATTTTTACCAAGGACTGTTCAATACAAACAGTAACCATTAAACTCACAGTTGATAAGGCAGTGGATATTGTTTCCAATCTGAGTCAACTTTTCAGATTAACACTACTGTGCCTTTTTTTCTCAAATCAAACAACATGGCTTGTTCATTTAATGATATAATTTGATTGCACAAATTGTATTTCATGGTTTACCCCACTTGTGAATGCAAAGTGAGCTATTCGGACCTTCCCTTTTGAGAATAAACTGCAGTCAAGAGTAGTTCCATGTACACTGAGAAGAGAATGCTTGCTCCCTCAATCTGCAATCACTAAAACATAACCTGCACATAAAAATTTAAAATCCTGCTTTCAGACTAAATCACAATACTCAATGGAGAAAAAAACACCATACGGTATATGGTGACTGCAAACATTGGATAGCACCCATAATGTTGCTGATACAAATACATATATCTACAATGATATTTATTCGGAGTCAGAAGAAAAAAATGTGTTTCACATGGCATGGAAATATGGTGAAACCATCAGAAATATACTCGAATTCCATGTTAAATAGTTTTCCTGCCCTGCTCAGAAAAAAGACTGATTTTGCTTTAATCACATAATCTTCCTTTTACATATCCCAAATATTCTATTACCAGTCCAGTGAGAAAATATTTGAAGACAAACTGGAAATATATATGTTTGATTTTGGTACATTATGAATACCAAGGTCAGGACACAAAGAATAGATTTCAATATTTCCAGTCTGCATGTGCAATATAAATACCAAGGTCAAGACACAAAGAATATATTTCAATATTTCCAGTCTGTGTGCAATAGCAAATAGGAAGAAAATGTATGGAATGCCACATAAACCAATTAAGATTAATTAGATATGTAATAAAATTTAAGTACAACAGCTATTACTTAATAAAAAGCATGACAGTTAGCAAGAGAAAGCCCCATGTTTAATAGTCCACTACACAGATAATTTAAACTTTCACACAGAAACCTTTCTTCCTCTTTCAGTCAATGTGATCTGGATCTTTGCCCTCCAAATCAATAAGCTTCTTCCTTACCCTAAACATAGACCATCCACAAAGTTTGGGCCAGGTCTGTGATGTCACTGTGCAGAAACATTTATCTTCCTTCAGTCTGTGACCATGTCCTTTTACCCAAAATCATTAGCTTTTTTTTCCCTACCCCATGGGCAGGCAATCCATAATATAATGCACAGATTCTGCCATGATTTATCTAAAGAGTAGTCCATCACCAAATAAGAGGTGGGGGGGGAGTGGTGGTGGTGTGGAAACGACCATTAGCCAAAATTTTACTGTTTACCTAATACTTAAATATATCCCTTATGACATGCCCCACTGTGTTAGGGCTCAACCAAAATCAAAATCGTCAAAAGATGTCACCTCTTGTTGTATAAACATTAATCTGTTGATAATTTCAGAGCTTAATCTGTTCCTTATTTGTGTATGAATATATTGTTATGTGCTGAGAACCCCCCTTTTAGAGTCTGCTGTCAGATGGTGTACACACATAGCTAGCTTTAGCAAGCTTGAACAAGTTGAAAAACTTTTTTATCCTTGTTATGTACAATTTTCCACAGCTCTCTGTCTCTTGGATATCTCTGCTCTAAAATAAACTAACATGAAATCAGCCAGTTTCACTTTCTTGAATCAGTGTATTGCCAACCACTATGCCAGATTTCTTATCTGTTCTATAATGCTGTAACAGAGTTAAGTTCAGCAATACCATAGTCTGATTGTACAGACTGAGGTATTTTCCTTTTTTAATGATCATTTCGATTCTTATTTATTTATTTTACCTTAACCCTAAAAGTTCTTAATAGTTTTGTAGCACATAATCCCTCAGGGCTGAATTGTTTGGGATAAAAAATGAATATTGCACACTACTTTTAAATTGTCTGCATTTTAATCAAGGCTTCATTTTCTCCATTTCTAAATACCCCTGACTTTGGAGCTGACCACCATATTTTCATTTTCTGAAAAATTTCAAAATCATTGTCATCATTGCTAACATCAGCCAGTAAATTAATTGCTGAATGCATGGTTCCCAGATAAATTTCCAGGTCATTTTCAGGATGATATTACTTTTTTTTACTGAATGGAAATAAAGAACCTTTTAACTATAAAACATGCATTTTCTAAATCTAAAGATGTTTCTCTTTCAAGGCTCTCCAAAAACATCGAAGTCAGAAAAGATGATCATGTACAAAACCACAAAATGTATCACACGAAACAAGCTTGATTATATTCCTATAAATTGGCATGTAAAGTCATTTCAATGTACAGAATGAAAATTCTAACTTTATTTTGCTGCATTATGTTGCTAAGTGGGAACAACATAAATTATTGTTTGTTTCCTTTCAAACCTTTAATTCTTAAGAATATATATATATATATATATATATATATATATATATATATATATATATATATATATATATATATATATATATATGTACGTATTTATATATATACATGTGTATATATCTTGACTTTTTACAGTATAAAACAAAACAATAAACGCAAATAATTAGAATCTCATCCTGTAACGAAGAGTTTAACCTGAATTTATATGCCAATAAAATCCCAAACAAGATTTTTCAAACAACCTAATCTCCTTAAGACAATCTGGTTAAAAATCCATCATTTAAAAAACATTTTCAAAAGGGATGATTTAAATTTTGACAAAAGACCTTCAAAACTATATACTTTAGTATAAAGGACTGAATTTTCTGCAAAATCATCTTGTCTTCTTGTAATTTGTTAAACTAGTCCCCAAACCTGTACTGATACAGGGGCTCGTATCGTTTTTAATATATAATACAAGGGACGACAATTTCTCATTTCAGCTCTGAGATTCAACAATTTGGACTACAAATTTGGCTTAAGACAAATAGCAGTCCGTTTTATAATCACAGTTTCCTCCGAATATTCCCACCCCATTTTTCATATTTGGACATTTAGGTTGGGGTGTGTGGATCATTGCATCTGCATATCGCAAATTTGAAATCTGCCACAACCATGCTGTAGCGACATATGGTAGTCACTTACCAGTGGGCCTAGAAAATTTAAACTTATGTTATATTGACTCATACCTGCATGAAATCAATAGGAAAAGGATTTTTTCCTCAGAAATGGTATTATAATCGTTATGTTATTAATCTGCTGACAGACAAGATGAAACTATGGCATAGATGAAACCTGACACAGTACTTGCCATTTGCAAATCTCACCACCATATTGGCCTCTTGTGATGATAGACTGGTTTTCATACCTTCCATGAAAGGAAAGATATGGGTATCGAGCTGACTTTGAAAATAAAAGTCTACTAGATGAATCTAATCCATTGGGTGTTTGGATTGACTCAGCATATATGTCTTTTGCAAGCAACCAAATGATCCATACTGCACCCTCCGAATATTCTGGTTAGAACTCAATAAATTTAACTCAAGATCAATTACGCAATTGTTTCGGGCGTCAAGTGGTGGCGGAAAATTCCAGAGTTTTTCCTGACTTTCATCAATATTTGCGAAATTCAAAGACTTTTCAAGGTCAGAAAAAAATTATCCTTTCTCCCGACTTCTTTCCTATAGCATGGGAACCCTGTGAATGAAATTGTCATCTGATTTCTAGCGAGCCCATTTTTTAAACAAGCATTTGTAAAACTCACCTGATGAATACAAGGTTAAAACAACAGAATATCTGTTCCAGAGTCCACTTTACCAATGAAATTTAATTTAACAATCTGTGTCAAGCTGAAGCACTGTGTAAACAGTAAAAATAATATTTCTTGACAAGTGCCACAAGACCTCTACTGGTGGCCTGACTTTCATCATGAGAACCACTTTAAGTATTCACAGCTAAAAAAAACTTGCATACTGTGCAGAGTACATTTTTATATAGGCAACTTTGAACAAATTTGTGGGAATTCTCACTGCTTTATATGAAAGTGAATTTGTATATATTTTGCACAATTTGTGCACAAGCATGCCCTGGCAGCATCTCTAAAGTTGTACAGAACAAATGTTATTGTGCTGAAACTAATTTTAATCTGTGAACCCACGACCTTGACCTCAGACATTTTGACTCCAAAATCAATGGGTTCTTCCGTATTCTAAGCACAAGCTATCCATGTTTGGTAACTGTAGATTACGGAGAAATGAAGGTATTCTGTAAAAACTATTTTACTACTTTCAGACATTGTGATCTTGATCTTTGACCCTGAATTCAATAATTTTCTTCCTTATCCCAAGTGAAAACTATCTGCAAAGTCTTATTACTGTGCATGATTTGACTTTGTGGGTTTAATCCCATTTCTCAGCACATAATAGACAATACATGGCAGCCTGTTTATCTGGTGGAGGAAGAAACCAGGATAATGCTAAGAAGAACCATCATTCCATAGGAAGCTACTGGCATGCTTTCTCACATGATACCGTTTTTGGCTAAGCCCAATTCTTGAACTCCCACAAACACAGGTTAGATGTCAGCGTTTTGTAAAGGCAAGTGCCTTAGACCACATGGCCATCCAAGGCCTTAGACCACATGGCCATCCAGGGCCTTAGACCACTTGGCCTGGCTATCCGGGTAACCATGGATGATGAGCAACTGGAGATACTGTGCAGAAACTGTATTCCTCTTTGTCAATAACCTTGACATTTGAGCTTTTGAGTCCAAACTTGTATAAGGGTCTTCTTTAAATTAAGTGAAAGCTATTCAAAAAGTATGATTAGAACAGAGTGTGGACAACTAAGTTATTGTAATGGTTGGACAGATGAATTGATGGGCTGTCATCATTTATGGCAGGCATATAAAATGTTAAGCAAGACTTCAGCAAATAAAATCATTAATAAAATTGGTGCTTTGCATGTATAAAACATGGGACATAAAAAATATTTGTTTACAAAGCAGACTTGTTACAAAAGTACAACTTATATGCCTGAATTCCATGAGAACAGCCATCCATAACTGGGACCGTAGACTTTGGTAGATGTTCCTATTTCCTGGAATTTAAATTAAACAAAATGACTGAAATGACAAGTGATGATTAGGCCAATTATTGGCTCAATGATGTGGTCAAATATTCAAAGCTGAATTTATCTAATATTTATGTGCTTTCGGATTAACTATAATCTTAATCTTTTCAAAGATTATGTGGAAAAAGTAGGTAACACCGAAAACACATGGGAGGGTTTTCTTTAAAAAAACAATCAGCACTCTGAATCAAAATTTGTAGATATGAGTAAGGCCATATATAAAAATGTATACTGCACTGGCACATTTTCAACAGAACATTTTAAGCTTATCGAAACAAATATCCATCAGATTGATGGCTGTGCCAATATATAATTTTTAAAGAATCATTGCAAAACATCTTTGAAGTTTTATTAAAGATCTTTTCAGTCTTAAAACAGCATATACTGAAAAAGATCACATTTAATTCATAATAAGAACTGTATTACCCAATCATCTAAAATACATGTGACTTTCTGAGTACATGTATAGTTTTGACTTCACTCCTACTTGATGAAACAATCAAAAATTGACAAAAGCTGAAGTACAAAACACCTTTATAAATTATCGACTGATAATAACTCATACACAACTAATATGTTTTCTTTTTATCTAATTATCTTTCAATAGTACATAAAGTGATACAAGACAATTTTGATTTTGATAGGCTTAAAATGTCATGAATTTCAACTGATTTTTTCTACAAGTCTAAAGAAATGAAATCAGACCACTTAGATTTTAATTATGATAAATGGAGGAAAATGACTTAAAGGAGACCAGAAACCAATGAAAATATAGAATAATAATAAAAGTACTATAGCAGAAAACCTTATTCTGAAGTATCATCTGCGACCGTAATGCCAATATTTAAATATTGGCCTATCTTCTAGGAGCTGAATTTCCGTGACCTCTTATGCAAAATTTCCGCGCCTATTCGGTTACTTTCGGGATGTGACGTCATAGTAGCGACTCCAGCAGCCCAAGTGGGAGTTGCCAGAGTAAAAGACAATACCGTTTTGCATTGCTTACGGGTGTAATAGAACATTAAGAAAAGCCTGTTGACATAAAAAAAAAAATCTTTCCCGAAAGATAAAGGCATAATGAAAGAATGGGTACATTATTACAAACGAGTCGATTTCAAAGCAACACCATACAGCACTATGTGCTCGTTACATTTCTCAAAGGAATGTTAAGAGAGGGATCATGAAAAAATAGCAGCTCAAAGATACGCAAATGCTAGGCCTAGACTAAAAGTTGGCACTGTTCCAGACATACCTTTGGACATTTTAGATCCTAGGAAAAGTGTTAAATGTGTGAGTTACGAAAACAGGCAGAAGGACGAGTAAGTGACCACAAAATGCAACAATCAATCCACATCTTTTATCTAAAAACAGCAGTGCTAAAAACAAACCTGATAGCCCGACACCCTGGGCCGCTTCTGGTTTTAGTTCCGGCCCATCCTGTATTCAAAATGAGGTGCCCGTCAGGCTTGTCGAAACAAAAATTGTTTGCCTGAGGAAACTTTGATTGCGCTGGTGAAAGAGTAAATGTATTTTCAAGATGTTGACATACATACCTTAACACGGCACAATCTAAATCAAATTACCACTGTCCTAGGTGAAATTTAGATTTGATTTTAATCAAATGGAAACTTTGCTAAAAATAAGATTCTAAACCGGTTGTGTTTCGAGGAAACACAATTTTCAGTAATCTTATAAAAATTAAAAATATAAAAAAAATGCATTGTATACATATAGTATGCATAAACTGTAATCTGTAAAAACTGTAACTGATATAAAACTATTCCTTGGGCAGTTTAAAAAGCAGCGATTAAAAAAAAAGAGGTCAAAGTTTCACATTAACTATCTGACAATAGAACGGGGGGGGGGGACTATTGACCCCCCCCCCCGCCCCATTGTGTGACCGCCCATTTGACGTGCCTTTTCTTCCTGTGATACACCTTATTATTCCCCCATGACAAGCCCCTTTTGCATATTCTGGTCAGTTCTGGCTAAATTGCAAAATAGCTAAAGTTTTGATTTAAGTACGCAAACGATAAAGCCGGTGTGACTAATGAACATAATCCTTATCCTTGCATTGATCTTGTGAAAAGGACTGCCCTTCGGACATACTTCAAAGAAACCATGTTCGACAGTGTGTTTATGCGTAAGCACCAGCAATTGATTACCAAATAAACGATGCCTATTTTGTTGTTACTTACGATGCCATGGACTTAATTTTAACAGTTCCAATCTGCAGTCACAAGTTACTGTACTTGTGGCAACTGTCACTCATTATCACTGGTTAGTTCTGGTATAGCATGCACGTCAAAGTTATTCTAAATAGTCCCTCCAATTTTCTGACACCACATTTTCAAACTGTTTCAAACTGTTTAATAGTTTTCTGCTGAAAAAAATATTTTCTAACACCAAGTACCTTAATTTAAAGCATTCCAATTGGATCAAATACTAAGGAAAGTTTAACCCATACTCATAAAACTGGTGTTTGAGTAGACGTCCTTCATATCATGAAACTGACTTGATTACCCATATTATTAAATGTATTATTAAGGTGCTGTCAATAGGCAGAAATAAAACTCCATAAATAAGCTACATAAATGGTGATTACAGAGTATTATTTTCCTTGATATTCTTAGTCAAAGATTAGTCTGTGTGTGATACAAAGTTCTAAAGGTTATTATCTTTGTTTTCTATTTTCCAGGAAGCTAACCTGGGTTGACATTTGTGATAAAGTGGTAAGCACACAAGTTTCACAAGTTTTTGTCTTCTCACATTTAACCAGTGACTGATTTTCCTTTCATAACATCCTTTAGGATGCAGCCAGTTTAGTCTTCTAGCTAGTGTATTATTACAACAAAAAATGGTGTTCCATAGTTATATTTTTAATAAGACTAAGTGGTCTGACTCATTTACATATACTGGGCAATCATCTCTTTATTTGTACTGAATGTATCTTTGAGACTTTTGGACAAAAGATAATCTGACAGATGGATATCATTTCAGTGATACATTCGGTTATGAAAGATAATCTGATAGATGTACATGTATATCACTTCAGTGATACATTTGGTTATGAAAGATAATCTGATAGATGTATATCACTTCAGTGATACATTCGGTTATGAAAGATAATCTGATGTATATCACTTCAGTGATACATTCAATTATGAAAGATAATCTGATAGATGTATATCACTTCAGTGATACATTTGGCTATGAAAGATAATCTGAGAGATGTATATCACTTCAGTGATACATTCAGTTATGAAAGATAATCTGATAGATGTATATCACTTCAGTGATACATTCGGTTATGAAAGATAATCTGATAGATGTATATAATTTCAGTGATACATTCGGTTATGAAAGATAATCTGATAGATGTATATCACTTCAGTGATACATTCGGTTATGAAAGATAATCTGACAGATGTATAACATTTCAGTGATACATTCGGTTATGAAAGATAATCTGATAGCTGTATATCACTTCAGTGATACATTCAGATATGAAAGAGAATCTTTACATTGTGAAGCAATATTCACATTATTGCTGGCTCCAATCCTCAATATGTGAACACTAGTATCATCTTAGTCATTTTCATACATAAGTTTCTAGTGACAACTTTCCAGGCTTTAATGAACAGATAAGGCAACATATGAATCATGTACTTTGCCTAGACTTTGGAAAATTTAAGGAGAGATTATGTCATTTAGGGCTGGTTCACACTTATCACCAGCGGCAGCATATGTGCAACATGAACTGACCGATATAGGTTTACAAACAAAAAATGAACACTGATACTTTATCGTGAAAGTTGTTGGTAAGCAAGACTATAAGGCAAATTAGTTTACCAAGACCACATCCAACCAGCAATAACTTGCTAAGTGCACATAAACAATGAATATGGGTGAAACGATTCATCGATATATCAATGCATCAATACTTTTGTTCTTACAATTGATACAAGAGATGGAGAATTGTTACAAAACAATACTTGCCGTATGCAAGTTAATTTAGCCTTCAGCACTCATGAATAATTACTATTAGTTTGCCTTGTTAAAGTTTATATTGGGAATTATCTGAAGCAGCATTTGCAGTCACAGGCACTCGTTTTTATTAGTAAGAACAAAAAAGATTATTAAGAATACTTGCTCGCCAGCAACAAATTAAAACAAACTGACATAGTTTGTAATCTGCCAAATCCATTCTACAGATTCTGCAGATATGGTTTTGATATTCCCCCCAAAAAGCTGAAAATCTGAAAGGGGGGTTTGGGGGTGAGTCCTCCCCCAACAGGGTCTCAAGGGGCAGCACCCCCGATCTGGGGGTCCAGGGGGCTGAAAACCTTGGGCAAAAATGCATTTTACATTCATAAAAAACTGCTCCTGGTGCAACTTATGATCATAATATATAACAAAATGATCATCTGAAAAACTAACAAACTTCCAAATAATTTCATACTGACTTGAAAAATTTCACAATATTTATTGTCACATGAATTTGTTCTCCAATACTATTGGTGCTTAAGTTATTTCATGTGCATGTCAGTGTTCACATCGTAATTAAGTCAAAATAATTTCTCAGTTTTTTCAGCATATATATTATACTTCTCTTTTCATAACAAATCTGTAAAATAAACACCCAAGTACATCAACTATGTACAAATAATCCTATACATTCACTTGTCTTTTTTTCCAATTTACACAACTTGTTGATATTCCAGTTGAGCTCTTTTTGCGCTTTGGCAAAGATTTGTTTAGCTTTCCTTTTTGACTGACTTTTTTGGCTCAATGTGCAATCGTTTCTTTTCCTTCTCAATGACAGCCCTTTTCCTTGCAAGCCTGTGCTTGTATTGGCAACATGCAGTGCACATATTCTGACAGCTGCATCTGTTCTCTCGTGCAAGAAATCTTTCTTCTTATAGTAATTAATTGCACTTTTCCAGATGCCTTCTGAACCTCAATTTTCCCGTATGCAGCTTATTTTGTAGGTGCCATTCCAAAATCTTCCAACCGCAATTGATGTAGAGCAGAGGTCAGAAAATACCAGTCCTCTAGCGTTCAGGTTTCTTATAAACTGACGAACTAAATTTCCGTTGACTTTTCACTCAAGTCATTCCCATTTCCATACATTTTTTTAAAACCTTTATCGAAACTTCTCATGTCATGGTCTCTGTCAACAAATTGGGACACCATTTTTTTGCATCAAGCATGCTTCTTCTTTCCATTGCCATCAGTTTCCAATACAAGACAATTCATTGGATGAATTTAAACTTTTGACCAATCAGAATACTCTTTACGTGAGTCATGGGCTAACTAATATATGAAACGAATACATTACATGGGTCATTGTGGGATGGGACTGAACAGACTGTTTTTGAAAAACCAGATCGAATATGATAAAAAAACGGATTATATCAAGAAAAATCTGATTCAAGTCAGGAGAAAAGCGGAATTCCGCTTTAAAATGGAGAAAAATCATGTCTGATGCTAATTATCTTGAGCTAACAGCATGTTCAGCATATAAGAAGTACTTTACTCATCTTTTAATAACCACTTTTATGTGAAGTTTCTTTGTTGAATCGTTTCTTCCCTACTTCAGTCAGTTTGAAAACTAAACTACCAGTGTGTCACACGGTGAAACATGTTAAATTGAACTCTTATTGATGGCTATTGCTTGTTCCGTTCCAGGTAAACAATAAACACCAATCAGAAATGAATGTTGCTTATTCCCTGTGCGACAAACAGGAACTATTGGCAAAACAACAGCGAAACTTTGTGCAAAAGTCATTAACTGATATGTAAAGCACTTAAACAGAGATGCTGTAAGGGTGTGTGATTGCATGAATTGTGCAAAATTTGTACAAATTTGCACACCTGGAAAACAGTGATGCACAAGAACTCCCACAAATTATTTGAAAGTCATGCAAATGAAAATGTGCTCGGCGACTGATACAATTTTTATTTAACTGTTCTTGTCGCAACACCTGTTTTGGGGGTAGGCAACCATTTACACAAGTGGGTTCTTCAGACATGACATGAATGGTTGTTAAACTAAATCTGATTGGCACATTGTGCCCTGGAATAAGCATTATGGTGTAGTCTGAACCTTCCATCAATGAAGTTTTACAAATGCTTGTTTAAAATATGGGCTACCTTGAAAACTCAAAATGTCTAATTACCGATGTGGTTCATTATATTCAGCAAATACTGGCTGATGATAGTCATGATGACATTAACTTTTAAAGATTATCAAAGCTAGGAAAGTGTTAATGGAGATACCAATGAGTTATTATATTCAGCAAATACTGGCTGATGATAGTCATGATGACATTAACTTTTAAAGATTATCAAAGCTAGGAAAGTGTTAATGGAGATACCAATGAGTGATTTCGAGCCCAAAAATGGTGTTAAATGTGAGTGAGATGTACATTTAATATACACAGCATGACAGTCAATCCCCCTTTCAGCAGTATTTTGAAATTAAATGCATAAAAGGCAGAATGCTGAACCTAATTAAAATACAGACAATTCAAAAGTTTAATGCAATTTCCATTTTTTTATCAACCAATTTAGCCTTGCAGATCATAAAGTACAAAACCATATATCCATATCAGTGTTAAGATATACTAAGAATGAAAAAAAATTAAAATAAGATGAAAAGATATTTATATGAATACCTCTGTCTGCACAAGCAAGCTATGGCACTGATGGACTGAAATTCCTAATACTGATGGAACTGATAAGAAATCAGGCATAATAGTTAGTTAACTATTGATTCAAGAAAGTTTATGTTAGTGAAATATCCAATTTTAGAGCAGATGTATCCAAAGATATCTCTGAGCTCTAGGAAATAGATTTGGTTGGTATTCATCCTCATTCCTATGCCTGGATTTGTTCTTTATGAGATTTTCTTGGCATGAGGAAACTATTATTTCTTCTGTTTTGAAGATAACATTGTAATGTCTTCTTGGTTTAATTGAAACATTAAATTGGTAATAAGATGTTTTCAAAGCATTCATGCATTGCAAAACAAAGGACATGGTGGCTAAAGTGAGTTAAATGGAGCCATCATTAAATGGTCCATAACGCTGAATGAAACTGACAACCAAACAAGTAATCTGTTTGAAAGTATTTTTGTTATCTTGTCATATGTATGATATGATAAATATATATCAATCTGTAATCTACATACTGGAAATACAACCAGTATGTCAACATACATAAAAGGGAACCACCAACCTTCCAAAGACGGAAAGACCATCAAGTTGATATGTGTATCGATATGTATTGTACCGCAGGCTGTGTATCATGAATTGTATTGATATGAGGCACAGTTGTATCATTTCACCCCTAACAATGACTATAAGTACATGAATTTTCTGGACAAAATACTCAGATAAATTGATAATTTTTTAACAAGTACATGAATGATCAGACAGAATTATTATTTCTTTCAATTCCAGATATTGAATTCAATGACAGTATTCTATGAAGTATCAAACAATCGGTTTTGTTGGTTAAGTCAAGAAAAGAAGCGTATTTGCAGAACTCAGAAAATATGCAATATTTCCATGTTGAACAAGGAACGAACAAACAATATACATATCATTATATATTTCTCTTAGAATTTGCACTGATATTGTTCATGGATGGAATAGTTGTCATTATGACAAGTAACTGTTTATAACATCAGCTGTCATAACTCAAATGTGGAATTAACACCAATAACAGCAATAGTGGAATGACTTGTATGTATTGTGTTTGAGTAAGATATTTTTTCAAAAAGTACATTTCTGAAATTGCAGGGTTCTAGTCTAAATTCTGGAGATAACAAAGTACAGATTGGTTTGATAAAATTAATTTTCTTACATATTTCTTGAACAAAAATGTCCCACTAGTCATCAGGTTGATCAAACCCCACTACTCATCATTGTCATGTTTTAAAACAATGATCTGATTGCTGTCAAAAACTGTCATTAAAGGGTGTAACCAATTAGTGTAGTGAATAAGTTTGCAGATGAAAAATCTGATTAGTCAAACTCAACACATTAAACAGTTCATGCTAAGAGTATTCAGCAGAACTTCCCTGTGACAAATTGATGTAGTTGCCATCTTGAGGTTATAGGCATGCAGTAGAGGACGATGTGAATTTTTGTTCGATTTATTCACCATGTTTCTGACAGCTGACACAAATTAGTGTACTTGTCTGTAGGAGTACTCAAAATTCACCCTCTTGCTGCATACACTACCATTATATCCGTTCACACCACTGTGTGGAATAATGAAATCCTATACTATTCCCCATACTATACAGAGTTATGTCCCTTCACACCACTATGTGGAATAATGAGATTGCACGTAGTTCTATCTACAATAGTTGCATCGCTTCACACCATTGTGTGGAATAATGTATGCAAAGAAAATATTTTATGGCATGTTTTTGGAAATTACATGGGACTACATGTATGTATGTATGTATGAACTATTGTTTGCTTGATGGTGGTGTTAATGATGATGACAAAAATATTAATATGATTATGGAAGGTGTTGTTGTTTAATAAATAAGTTTTAAGTAAGGAAATGTGTAACTATCTTTGGTTTAATCAGTCAGTGTCTCTGTTTTGCTTCATCACCATAACTCTGCTAAGGAGGTAAAAACAACATGATTTGAGGGCTGTCTTATTTGTTTTTAAAATTTGGTTGCAAATTGAAGGTGGACCAAAATCTGCCTTAGCATGCGACCCAGGTAGACAAACCATGCATTATAGGCATAATGATACATTTTTTCAAGGCATGTTTTTCTCAAATTCCATTGTGCTTGGTTTCTATTTCTTAACATTCATACCTTTGATTTGTTGAATCCATTATCCTGGCAATCCTGACTGTTATCATGATCACAGTCAACAAGATCAATGATCTCTATGGCCTCAGATTCATCCTCTTTTTCTGGAGAAGACTCCATTCCACTCAGATCACTTGTAGATCCACTGTCTGTGTTAATCTCAGTTTCAACTGCCCCACTGTCCTTGAGAGTGGTCTCATTCTTAACCTTGACCCTAACCTTAACTTCATCATCACTGCCTTCATTCTTAACATTTCCTTTGATACTTTCGTTTGACACAAAGTTATCCCAATTAAGTTCTTCACTCTCTGTTTCCTGAGTCTTGGACATGCAAAAGGAGTCTATACTATACACATCACTATCTTGACTGGCACAAGCATGGGGGCTAAATGAGGGTTGGCTCAGCTGACTGCTACTCTCACTTTGAACTTCAACATCCAGTTTAGAAGGATCTGAGGAAGGTTTCACAAAACGTTCAAGACTGCTCTCAGAAACAACTTTCTTAAATTGTTTATTTACGTTCTGATTCGATCCCAGTTTGGGTAAACTATCTGAACTAGCACTGCGAGAAAACGTAAACTTTGACCAATCAAAAGCTGATTTGCCAGATTCAGATGCTTTCCGACCTGAATTGGAAAACTTGAAAACACCAACTGAGTTTCCAGGAATTTTTACAACTGTGTCCATCTCTGTGTTGTGTGTTTCTTCTTTTGACCCTATAAAGTTATTATCAGGTTTACTAGAAGAAAACAGATTATGAGATTTTTTAATATGTTCCTTTGTCTTAAGAGAATCAGGTCCTTTACAGAAAAATACACTAGGGGAAGAATTCTGTTGTGTTGGAGAAGACTGGCTTGTTTTTAATGAAGATTTCTCTGATTCTGTTTCCTGTGGCTGTACAGCAGGCATTGGGGAGGCAAAGAATCTGCAAAATATACGTTTTATCAAAGACATTTTGTACAGGAATTATACATTTACAAAGGCATTGTTCCTGATTTATACAACTCCTCTCAGTCATAAAAAAATCAAGGAATTCACAAGAAAGAAAGAAAGAAAGAAAAAGTAAACTGTTCTTAATTTCAAACTATTATAGAAAATCAAAATATTTTGTTTTAACTGAGCCTGAATGAAGAGTTTATGACAAGTGCTACAACTTTAAACTAATTTGCAGGAGTTCTTGCGCATCACTGCTCTCCAAGTGCATGAAATCTCATAAATTTTACATGATTAACCTGAACACGTTCCACGACAACATCTCAAGAGTTGGTCTATGAAGGTATCTTTTCAAGGCTGAACACAACAAACTGTTCCAAAATAAAGCCTATGGAGAAGGGGAGTTTTTCCTGAATAATGTCTAACAAGGCTTACAATTTTTAATTTGAACTTTAAACAATATTTAAAGCAGAACTAAACACAATCTATGAATGCCCTCTCTATGGCACATCATGTCACATCATGAAAAATGGCACATCATGTCACTTAATGAAAAATAATTTTAGGCCAATTACAGGGCACAACCATGTCAAATATTGGAACTGAAACGAATACCTGAACAGTGGAATCAAAATAACTTTTTTGGCAAATATTCAAACAGAAAATTTGTATACAAATATTCGTTTGTTTACCTAGTGAGTTTGGCAGCATTTTGTAAAAGAAACAAACAAGGCAAAATGTTTACATCATAATATTGAATTAATTTACAAGGGAACAATTTTAAACATGCTAAATAGACTGAAATTCAAACTCAGATTGACAAATTCTGAACAGCTGTATTGCTCACAACTTAGCCATTTCTATTCCTTATCATTCAGGTGCTCTAAGAAAGATGATGCAAAGGTGTAGAATAGAGGTCGTATAAAAAATGACAAAGCCATATCAACCAGGGTGGAGAAAAAAATAATGCAAACTGTTCCTGGACATTTGTCAGTAGTTAGTCCAGCAAACTATTATCACCACCCACCCACCTATTATCTAACCTTGGAAAGTGAACTCCAATATATTTTGACACTTGGTGTTTTATTTAAGTTGTGAAGTCATTATGTAGCTTTGGAATGACCAAATGTGCTTAGGGCTGTTCTTGTCAAATATAACTGGCATCCAGCAAAGGCACATATAATATGGAGTGTCACCCATAAATATAATTAAAATTCTGTATTGTTTCCATAGTAACTCTATGAGTAATCAAAGTTCCCTCGCATATGTTTTTTTAAGTACCTTCCATTGGTACCATACATGTTTAAATGGACAAGCTCTTGAACTCTGAGACTATCTGTATAATTATTTCCTTCTTAGTAATGCAAAAATCAGCTTTACATCACTATGATGGTTCAGTTGACATGACTTTGGAACAGAACCATTAAAGTTGTAAGGGATAGTAGTTTTCTAGCTCAATAAAGCCTGCTACATTTTTTTAGTGCATTAGTGAAAAGCCAAAGTTATAGGCATATATTTTTATTTGTACTGGGATTATTATACATTTCTTTCCATGCTTTCTTGACAATGACTGAATTGTTTGTTCAGTAGCCCTTTTTATACATGAAACTGAATGGTCTACTCCCAAAATTGACTGGGCAGGGAATCAGTTTCCTGTAACATTGCCCTAGAGAGGTTACATTATACTGTTTACAGAACCACATGGAAATTTCACACCTCTTGGAATGTACATGTTACATCTAAGATGAGGCCAACACCCGTGTAAGGGTTTCTATTCAAAGAATTGTTATATAAGTCTCAATAATATTTTGTATAGCTAAGCAGAAAATCCCAATGCCCAAATTGTGCATTTTAGAGTCCGTCAAAAGTCAGTCCCATCCATAATGTCTGCTACATAAAGCAAATTCTCGAGACCAGCTGGATCTATGTAACCAATTTAAATTAAATTTGCCACATGTCCATGCAATTTTGATTGCGAACAAATTACTTTTCCAATACCTTTATGAGATGGCCTATGCAATTGTGTATCTGGCCTTCTTTGCCATCCACGTTCCCCATTCAAGGTTTACTTATGGTCAAATTGAGCTTTGAAAATAAACAGAAAATAACCTTTTTTTTAAAAATCAGAATCACAAAAATTTACTCAATCTAATTTAATTAGATTTAAATGACTGAGGTGACTGGTTTTTAATGTGGCTAGGCAGGGAGTGGGGGTTTATCAATAAACATGAAGTAAGCGAAAGATGACAGATTTGACTATTTTATTAACAATGACAAATATCCTACTAATTTGGTATTCATATCCAGTTCTATTGAAAACAAATGCTCCAATCAGTATACAGTCATCACTGACATAATTCTGAGTTCAAAAATTAATTTTGATCTAAGCCCTCTTTCCATAAACACTGTATTAACAAGGATATAAGCCATAAATATAAATATAGGGATAGTTATATAGTTGTAAAACTGTTTCAGCATTGTGAAAACCTCATTAACTTAATGTATTCAGGATATTCTGACACGATTTTCTAAATGCATTGACAGGCAATATTAATAAATATGTACCAAGCTGCATCATACATCTTAACAAGAACAAAACATTTATGAATATTTTTCCCCCCTCTAAACTAGGTCTGATTACTAGTTGTAAACATTTTGTTGCAACATTTCACAACCAATCAAGTATAAATAATAATTTTGTGACTTTTGAATTTTTAGACCGGATCCTAAAAAAAGATATAAAGTTAAAGAATCTTTGTTTTGCCATCCATGAAGGTATAATAAATTGGGATGACCATAATTAACAGAACTGAAATAAACACATTCATTGATTTTGTCACCCCATATTTTATAAATCAAACCTTTTATAAGAAATGCATAGTTACCTGCTCCTGACCTCCACTTTTGGAGCATTCAAATTAAATCTTGGTTTCTTTGTTGGCGATTTCACTGCAAATATGTTTCTATTTGGAGATCTCAAACCATTTTCTTGATCCTCTGTTACACACTCACTTGTTTCCTCTTCTACACAGGGTCCTTCAACTTTCACATCTGGTAAGGACTCAAAAAGTCTTTTATGAGATTTGACAGGTGATTTGGATGGTCTTTCCTCCTCATACTTCTCTACTTCCTCTTCACTGAAGAGATGTAAAGAATTGTTTCTGGATGCATGTGATATTCTCATTTTTCGTCTCTTGCTTTCTGGAGTTGTGTAGCCATACATACTAGACAGCTCTGTGTCTGACTTCACATCCTTACATTCTTCAGCTTCAACAAAGAAAAGAACATGCATCATTAGCAAGGATTATACTGAGTTATGTCTTTAATCAAAACAGTCATATGATTTATACATCTTAACTTTTGACCTGAAAACTGGTCTGGAACTTGAAGTCTTGTCAGTTATTAAATCTATATATATAAAAAATTCCTTTCCAAAAAGCTAAATGAAAGGTTCGTTTCAAATACGAAATATGATTACTTTCTTTCTCCATTATGATTAGAGATGGAAATAGGTTTAAATTTAGGATTGATTATATGTTCATCAGAACCAATTGACCATTGCTTTTAATCAGTTGTAGATATATTTTTCATGGAAAAGGTAACTTTCACAACTTGGAATGTTTTTCTAAATTCCTGAAATTATCACTTTCACCAGGTTATCTTACACAAACTCTCATAGCTGATATTGGTGACTGACCAAAAAGAGCGAATGCTTGAAATGGTCTACCTTTGATCTAATAAGCATGTTGGGTTGCAAGGCAATGAAAACATTAAAATTCAACGCAAAGTATACGCAAAATTATTGCCTCATAAGAGTTTAGGATTAATACTTCAGGTAGACCTGTCATATCTGAACTTCAGGTAGCATGGTATTTTTCAAACTAAAAATAATATAGTAGTTAATGAAATGTTGGAAGCATTTTTACATAAAATAATAAAATATAATTCAGAAGGAATAAAGGAATTCAGCTGCAAAGGAAATTTTTACCATAAATTTTGTTTCTCTGAGAATACTTAACATTAACATCAGGAATTAACTTCCACTTCCTCCTGAAATCCAACTCTTCCAAGACAATGAAAAAATTTGTCTTTCCCATCTATATCAAATATAGACTACAGGTGACACTCACTATATGCGAATTCAATTTATGTGCTTTCATTTTAACTCCATTTATAATGCATAAATAACACTCAATCTGTTCCACTGTGTTCGTTTTTAAGTCATTGCTGGTGCTGTCTGCTGCAACTAGTGTGCAGCTCATGTATATATTATATGTATTAAATTGTTTGAAAATTATGCATAAATAATCAATACTTGAAAAATTGTAGGTATAATTTGCCCAAGAACTTCCTTAATTTACAAGAAGCCTATGTGAAAATTACTTCTGATTTATGCCATAACCTCAAGAATGCATCTATGGTGTAAATCAAGCATCACATGTATACAAAAAATAATAGTATCTATGGAAAGTAACTCTTCCATAATATCATTCTGATTACCTTCCCATGTCACTGCTAGATGGCCACCTGTATATCAGATATTTGTCAGTTTGGGCATCAGCAATCAAGCAACAAGGATGCTTGCATAGCACGGAGGTGTAAGAGGACCTAACTAATGTTGGCGGGTAAGAATTCTTGAAGAACATAATTTGCATAAACATGTTCTTTCTCTATTGAATTCAGTATGCAATCATCCTGACATTAGTAGAATAGGTAAATGGGGAGGAGAGGCATGAAAATTCAACCTCTAACATGGGCACCCTTTGGAAGATAAGATTGTATAGGTCCTTGTGTGAAGGATAATGAGTACCTTCATGAGACTGATGCTCTACCAACAGCAAAATTTGCAGGAATCAAAGATAAGACTGTTTCTTCTTTCTAACTGTCAAATGTTGAAAAAAATCTCTGATATTCTTCAAAGATAATAATACTTTCAAGATGACCGCTATTTTCATTTAGGACCAATTAGACAACATAAGAAGACTTTTGGTGAAACTCCATCTTCATATGACCATCCATTCAGGACAAGTCATAACTAGATACCCAGCATGGTAGCCATATTAGATGTAAGATCAATACCAGTTTCATTAAGGACAAATTAATGTCGTAAGAAGCCTTTGGTAAAAAAAAAACCATGTTGATATGAACATCCATTCACAAAATGTGACAAGATTTTTTTATATGAAGGATCAACTAGACATCATAAACAGACTTCTTGCGAAAACCTCAAGCCTATAAGAGTTTATATCAGGAGGTCTAGTGATAATAAGAGTTTCAAGCTGGCAGCCATGGCAGCTATATTGGATGTCAGAGAGGCAAGATTTTTATTCTGGACTGACCAGACAGTATAGCAAGTCTATCTGAAAACTCCAATTAATCATCACTTAAAGAGGAATAGCAGTAACGAGATTTTCAAGCACTGTTGTGGCCATATTGGATATCATGGCAGCACCATTTTAATTTTTTGACCAACTATACCTTGGGGTGAATGTGTGTACAGTCTTATGGCAATCCTCTAAGAAGTTTAGGAGGATCTGCAAGAAAAAACTTCTGATAATGGACAGATGGACAATAGATTACAGATCATCTCATTAGCTCTTCTGGCCTATGACCAGTGGAGCTAATAAAATCCTCCAAAGAAAAAGCAACATAAAAGAGATGATTACCATGGAACCGTATATAATAAATATGGAGAATGTATGATGTTTTCCTTAAGGTGGAAAACTTCAAGGCAAAGCCTATGATGAGGTTGTGCTGGTTTTAACTAGACCTGGCGGATATCTGCTCAACCGCCACTGGGCCTACTAGAGTTGGTTTTCAGATCTGGTGAGAGGTTCAAACTTCGAGGAATTGAGGCATGTAAAAACCCATGAGAAATTTCATTTTGGGAACAATGTGAGTGACTCGAGCCAATTTAGATGAAAGCTGTCAGAGACATTGTTGTTATGGCCAATATGCATTCTCCACTGATGTTGGAAATCATTGTGTGGTGGCCTTTAATGATCAATGGCACAAATATCTTCTCAAAGAGCATATGAAAGTAACTGGCCAGTTATGGAATCAATGCATGCAAAACAGTCACTGGCTTGTCTGATCAGCATTACATGCTGAAAGTGTGTAGTTGTTACCCATTACAAATTTCTGCATGCAAGCCAACTGCAAATGACAGCATAGCTGAATTAGAAAGACTTTGTTTGGTAGGGTAGAAATGATATCAAGTTCATCTGTAGGCAATTGGGTTTGAGAGATAAGCAAAATTCAAATGTTAACCAAAGTGTTGATGTCTAACATATGATTGGATAAACAGAAAGACTGGTACACATTATCAATTCACATGCTAGAGTTGAAATAAACAAAACTATACCTTCTCTGACTCTTTTCTGTGGGCTCCTTTTGAACTTAGCAGCCACAGTGACCTCTTTACCATGAAGATTTGGCCGGTTCTCTATTTGTGCCTCTTTTAATGCGACTTTTGGCCTGACTCTATAACTTGGATCCCAGATGCTCAACATGTTCAACAAATCTGGTTTCTTTTTAAAGCTTTTTGATGGCTGAAAGAAAAATTATTGATAAATTGGAATTCTTGCTTTTATCATTTTTAGAATTCAGTGTTTAAAATGTTGGACTTTCTATACAGTATATTAAATGGCCATCAGAATACAAAGTGAGATTGCAAAATAAGCAATATTCTACAACCTAAAGAGCGCAGTATAATCATCTCGGACATAAAATAGCAAAATATACTGAACAAGAAATGGTGCTGTTAGAAGATGGCAAAGCTTACCAGTATATAAATTAAAGAAAAAAGCTCTACATTTTCAAAAGTCAACGCCATCACTGATGCCAACCATGACAATGGAAGTATAGCATAAGCTCTTCCACAATCAGCACAGACATATCTCAAAGCTAAAGAAACTACATTTTACATCTTTTTAAGACTTAGAGATTTAAATAAGATCAATGTGGTAGTGGAAATATTGACTGTTAATGACCATGTGATCTTCTGTGTGAAAATAATTGGCTAAAACACTAAACATGGGTTCTGTGATAGGAACACAATAGCTTGGATGTTAATAATGCTTTGGTGATCCTCCATTCTCAAAAAATCTTTAAAACATAAAACAGAAATTTTTAACACTGACAAAAGGGCTATCAGAAAATTGATGAATAACTATCTGCCAAAACAGTAATTTGGCTTTCAGTGTTTCCAGTTTCATGCTCACATGAAATAAGGGTCCATTAATCACATTTACAGTTTATTTCACTCTTTTTTTCATCACTAAAGATCTAAGTTATTGGCAGTTAAACCAAGTTGGTTTGACTAACTGTTGATGTCCTTCATCTCTCTTAGAATAGTTATGGGAAATCTTTATCACATGCAAATTGTTCCTTTTTGAGGATTAGAATACAAAATGCCCATGATGCAAATCCCCAAAAGATTATCAAAAAGATTTAAACCGTGTGACATGTACAGCATGATGGGTTTTCAAGTTAGCTCAGTCATAATGGTTTTAAAATCCATTCAGCAAGAGTAAACCCATATTGATGACTTCTGTTTCAATGATCACTGCTGAAATATGTAGTCAGTGATTGGTTTAATTTGATCAATTTAATCATGAACAGTATCTCCTTATTTTACATGATCCAATATTTTCTTACTTAACATGACCCAACTGATTTTTTGATGCCATCTAATCTTTTCTTTACAAGTTCTTGATTAAGTTCATCAACACTGTACTGGAACAGTTGCATACACACCTCCACAAACAATCATCAACACTTTACATAGACAGTTACCAATATATCCATACAGTCTTCAACACTGTACTGAGACAGTTACCTACATATCCCTAGTCATAAACACTGTACTGAGGCAGTTACCAATATATCCATACAGTCTTCAACACTGTACTGAGAGTTACATACATATCCATACTCGTTAACACTGTACTGAGACAGTTACCTACATATCCCTAGTCATAAACATACATATCCACACACATTCTACTGAGATAGAATCCTAGACCCCCCACAGTTATCAACACTGCACTGAGACAGTTACCTATATATCCACATTCATCAACACTGGCCAGAGACAGTTACCATATATCTACACAGTTATATCAACACTGTACTGAGACGATTACCTACATATCCAACCACATTCTTCAACACCGTACGAAGACAGCTGCCTACACATCCCCAGACAGTCATCAACACTGTACTGAGACAGTTGCCTTCACCACCACCCCACAGTCATCAACAACATACTGCGACAGTTGCTTACACACACCCAGTCATCAACACTGTGCTGAGACAGTTGCCTACACCCCCCCCATGCAGTCATCAACAGTGCACTGAGACAGTTACCTACATATCCACAGTCATCAACACTGTACTGGGACAGTTACCTACACACCCACGCACAGTCAGCCAACTAATGTTGGATCCTTTAAGGAAGAACGTGGGAAAGACCCAGTAAAAATCACAACCCACAGGAAGCTAACAAAGCTTTCAGCACATCTACCTTCTCTATACGTTTACAGTAGTAGTTGACTATTGTTAGCATACAGTGTGCCAGGTAGTCATTTTCCTTGGATCATACTATCAAGACTTTGCATAAAAGACTCTTAATGAATGATGCAATGTGTAAAAAAGCAGCTTAGTACCCCATAATTTTAACTAAAGTAATGCTGGAATGATCACAACATTCAGACCACCACCACCCACCCCATTTTAAGTTTTGGCTAAGAAAAGAAAAATACTGCATAGTAGAAAAGTAATATTTGGGGATGGTTGGGAATAATTAAATAAATTTATTTCTCATAATGGAAATAGAATGATTTAAAATTTATTTAAATTGTTCACTGCACTTTAAAGCCAACTTAAGTTTCTGTAAGCATTATGTTGCATTAATTTTTTATATTTACCACAAAAGTTTCTGGGTCAAACTCTGCAAATTTCTGCTGGGTGTATATATTAATATTTCCCAGAGCAATCTGATAAGCCTTCTCTGTTGGCATATAGGACCCAGCATAGCCAAGATCCTTTGGGTCCACATCATCTGTGTAGGGATTGAGAGGGACCAGCTTCCTTTGGAGGGGGTCAAAGCACAGCTGGTACAGGAAAGTGTTGTCAGCCTTTATAAACCCTTCAATATATTCCTGAGTCACAGTCAAGTTCATCTTCAAGTATGTAGGCACCTTCTTCAGCAGCTGAATAAAATAAATCTTGTTGCATTTAACATGTACCCACTCAGGATGGACCTCATTCTCTTAGATGACAAATATGTAGCTAGACTGATTATTTCCAAGGTGGCTACACCAATGTATAAATTGTATCTTCAAGAAACAATAAATTTACTATTTTAACATCCGAGTCTGAATTCAAAATTTGACTTAAACTTGGAAACTGCAAGAATTCATTTCTTATCTGGCACATCTGGAGAGAAAAATGGATTGACAGATTTTAATATTTCCTATAGGTTTAAAAATTTACTACAAATGAAAATGTGTATTCCTCTGACAGGTATAGTTAATGGTATGTAGCTATTAAGTAGATACTTTCATATAATTATGCACTGATTGATACCCTAATGAAACTCTAATCAATACACAGAAAGACCCATGAATGAAAGCATCTCTAGATCCTAGATTTACTTCATGCAATAAAGACTGGGAATGAAAATACACATTCACAGGTAATAAAAAATAGAATTTAATAGTTTACACTACAGATTTCAAAATGAATTATTAGCCAAAAATGTGTAATAATTAAACTGAAAAGTATTCAGTAAGGGGTCTGATGACCACCAATACATACATGTAATTTTAGTTCTGATCTGGCTCAATATACACATTTATTGTATAAATGTAAATTTTCTCTGTGCAGCTAAATATCAGTTTCTCAACCGAGATGCATTCTCCTTTTCAAGGCCTGCATAAATGTGTATACTTTCATGTCTATCTCTTAAAGTTAAAGAGAAGTCTGACAATGCAGTTCCTAGTTACAGCAATGTCACCACTACCTATGTGAAATAGGAGTCAACTTTAAAAAGTCGGAATCTGAACATAAAAATAGGAATACTTCAAATTTTCCCTAACGTTTTTTTAGATATGAAATCTAGTGATTTATAGAGGTTTTTAGTTGAAACATGCTTCCTAAGGTCACCTTTCTCACCATGTCACACAATAAAATCAGTCTAGAAAAACTGCATCGAAGGCATGATATTCATCCAATCTTGCTGCCTTATGTATTCCATTTAAAAGCAGACTAAATATCTTCAAAGTGGTCATTGACTTCTTTGGTACATCATCATTCTTGAACTTTCTCAGGTAAATCAAGGCACTAACCTGATACGATTTCCAATTTGTCAATATTCAACTGCTTTTGTGAACAAGCTTTCAGATACATATTAATGGAAAAATTGGAATTTTTCAGTGCTCAAAGAAATATTTTGGCAGACACAGTCCCAAGACTAGCAACTTTAAGAAGAATCACAACTCAAATTTCTCCTTACTCCAATTCCATGTGCCCATAAGGGCTTATTTCATTTTTAATATTATCTGTCACACAATGCTGAAATTGCTGTACCTTGAATATGAAAAGAAATTAACAAAATCATATTAAATTCACTTGTTTTTAACGTAATCTCCAAGATCTCAAAACATTTCATTGTAACGTAAAGTTTTCCTCTAGGTCCTGATGTCAGCCATTGGCTAATTATTCTTTCAATGTCCTCCTTACTCACTGAGTCAGCAATGTTAATGTTCATTAGCTCTGAAGCATGTCTTGCTTTATTCATATTTCTCTTTGATGTTGTTCATGAGTGCTGCTTAAATCTGTTTAACCAGCATATTACTTACTCAAGTGTTTCTGCCAAATCAGTTTTTGGTCAATCTTTCGGACTTTTCTCACCACAAAGAAAAACCAGTTTTTAATCAAAGACTCAAAGACCACCATGGTCCATGTTTGATCCCTTTATTATGGCACCTAAAAAAAAATTCACATCTGTCCTTAACTCTCCAGATTACAACAATATGGTAATCAATTAACAGCTTTTAGTGTACACATGTCTGCCTTAATCAAATTACTCAACCACATTACTACACCAGTTGCAATGGCTGCTGGAACAGTTCTGGTCCCCTGCAGACTGGTTCTGGCTAGTTTAAGTAATTTATGGATAGAATATGAAAAAAATCCCAAGTTTTTTCTTTCTTTTTTTAAAAATAACAAATAGTAATCAAAAACAGTAGATTTCAGCCAGAAAACAGTATGTGCAGTATACGGCCATAAAAATGGAATTTTTGTCACACTGCTGGTAGAATAATATGCATATTAAAGTCAAGTGAGCACTAATTATAAGTAACTAAAATAATCTGTTCAAAATTAATGGGTCACATACTTCAATTTGTGTACACAGTTAACAACTTTCTGTAGAAGTACATGGACAATCTTCATACATGGGATAAATATTATTAGTTTACTAGTCTTTCAACAACTTGAGGAAAAAAATCCACATTGCATCAATGCAATCCAAGTTTTCTCAGGCAAATTAGATTTTTCTTATTTAAGAAAGCAACATGGGCTGTTGACTTGGAATACTGGAGGGGCCTAATCTGAAATTGAAGGAGCCCTGGAAGTCGGAGCTATCAAATTTTGTGAGCACTGTTTTCATATTAACCAGTTGTGGCAGCCATACTGGATAAAGATCAACATGATTTTCATTAGGAAAAACCTGGTACCATTAGAAGACTTTTGGTGAAAACCCCATGTTGATATGACCATCTATTTATCAGAATTAGAAACAAGTTTCATTATATTCATTCTAGTGGCCATATTTGAGGCACTCTTTTCATCCAGGACCAACTAGATATAATTATTCTGGTAAAAACCCCATGCTGATATGACTATTATTTAGAAGGAGTAGCAATAACAATATCTGAAGATTGCTATAACGTTAGCCATATTGGATGTCAGACTGGCAGCATTTAGTACCATCTAAACACCAGCAGCATTTAGTAAAATCTAAACACCATATGATCTTCTATGCTGATATGACTTTCCACATCAAAGCAATAAGATTTTAAATATGGCTATTTTGGTAGCCATAATGGATATCAGATCTGCACAAATTTTATTCAAGACAATTCAACTGCATAATAAGTCTTTCAATAAAAGTCCCATGCTGATATGACTTCCCATTCAGGAGGTGTAGAAAGAACAAGATTTCCAGAATGGCTGTTGTAGCGGCCATACTGGATGTCAGATAGGCGCTATTTTTATTTATGATCAACTAGACATCATAAGTATCTTAGTGTAAACTCTATGCTGATACGAACTTCCAATCAGGAGGAGTTGAAATAATAAGATATTCAAGATGGCTGGTGTGGCAGCCATGTTGGATTCCAAGCAGGTGGGATAACAATAAAGGTGGTGCTTTACAGTTTCGTAACTTGAATACGGTTAGAATTTTAAAGAAAAATATTTCATCAGTTTTCATCACTGGTTATACTGGCTATTTAAAAATAACCTTGCATATCTTAGATATAATTGAAAGAACCTTTAATTCCCTTTATTTTGGTGTATGATTGATGGGTGTAATATGTGTTATAGAGTATACAGCTTGGCCTTACTCCAGATGTGCACCTTTCAAAAAAGTGCTAGCTCCACTTGGTCATTATCACTTCCTGAGCTTCAGAGGTAAATTGTATAAAAAAGAGCCGATAACTTTTTTTTTATTTTTTTACATTTTTATATATTTGGTAATTCATTCATTGCACTTTCAGAAGCTGGTATTGTCTAGTCTGGCAAAATTAATTTTCCCTATTTTAATAGCTGCTATGGATAGTGTACTTTAGACTAATTCAGGCTGATTTTTTAGCACAAGGGAGCAGTCATTTTAGTTAGCAGTGTGCTTAGATCATGTACAATTTCCAAAAGTACAATATCCATATTACATTAATGTAGCACAGAGGTATGCCAACATTCTCTCCATTGCGCATGTTTTAAATGCAAACAACTTCACCTTACATTCGTCACTCTCTCAAAAGTACATAATAACTGGTGAGCGCCCCCACACAGTTATTTTGCCACTGTCTAAACAAAACACATTGCTATGTGCTGTTGCCTGCGAACAAAGATGCTGCTTTGTAGAGGGCTGATATCTGTACAAACCATTCATTCATGGCTGGTATAATTAATCTTAAGTAAAATGCCTTGCCTTAGGACACACCAAGATACGGCTCTTGCCTTTTATACCACATCTTTTTATTGCACAATTCTATATATTATGCAGTACTAACTCTTGCCCCCGTGACCAAATTCATAGCCAATGAATATCAGGGTTGCATGAAAAGAAGGTGAAACTTGGTCTTAATATCTTCATTACTTTTCAAAACACCGGTTTTCAACAAATTCTGATGATACCCATTATAACATTGTTCTATATATTATACTATTCTCAATATACGCACCCTGACTACCATGTTGCAATGAGGGAGAGCTGTAAACTGGTCAAGACTAACTAGATCGTAAGTATTTAAACTGCAACCTTCCTGGTTTTGTGAATCGCTGCCTAACCACTGAGCCCTTATGGCTCCTAGATCTATAATGGAGCAATTAGTGGACAATATGTGAATTTATTCCACCAGCTAACCAACCTGTTTTAGATCCGACTGTCTTGCTACTTTGAAAACTTTACAAGCTTTAGCAAGACCTATTCCAGGTAGTGAGGGGAGATAATCACAGCCAGATAGGATACACAAGTAGCGAAACTTGTCAAATGTGTAGAAGCCTTCCTGTATCTCGATTACTTCATTAAGCTCACTCCTCTCAATTAGCAGACCATTTCCAAAGTGGTCCATCTTGAAAAGTACCTATAATGATAAAATATCTTACTAAATACAATAAATCAGCTTATGTGGGTGTGTTCAGAAATGGACATGTAGAGGCTATTGGGTTTATATCTACCTGGGGGGGGGGGGGCCACACTTTTTTTCCTGCAAGAGGTGACGGTCTGAAGCAATTTTTAGACATGTGTTAAAACATTTAGGATTATTTGGGATTTAATTCACAATACTATAAGTTCCTCTTAAAGTTTCAATTTGCAATTTAGAGCAATAAATACAGTTCTTGATTCTACTAAAGTCATTGGTTCACTTCTTTCTGTTATATAGCTTAAGACCAGAGTTGTAACTCACATCATACATTAAATAAAAATTATAAGACTCCAAGCACTCATGTTTCCCTTAAACATAAACTTAAAAATGTAGAATACATGGAACAAACTTTAAATACAAACTTTAGCCTTAAACACTTACCCATATATCCTAATAAAGCAAACAATGATGCACAGTTCCTTCTATCATCAAATCGATAATGCAAACTTAAAGAAGCTACCTACATCTACTGATGTTGATGCTAACTACACCTAAATCACTGAGCAAACCCTATTATACTTTGAACATGTAATCTAAAATTAGGAAAATCCCACCATTTGGACATCACAGATAATCATTTGTCACAGGGAATGATTTTTAAAATCTTTGATGACAAACATCCATAAATGAACTTGGAATTATATTTTTGTTATTATTTGCTGCCTTGTAACACTGATGCAGCGAAGGCAACATGTTCAACTAAGAGACCAGTTAAATTTCAGAGAAAGAAGTTCTAAATCAAGCGAAGGTCAATGACTTCCTGATAAATCTCTCAAGCTGACATTAACCTTGTTTTTGTTTTTTTAAGCTTTCATGCAACAGTGGTAATCATCTCTCCTGCGATGAGCAGAACTCAGACTGACCAATGGTGTCCAACATACATATATAAAATAACATCTTCTGCTTTGCTCTAATAATTTTAATGATTCTCTGTAAAGTTCTATGCTTTTTTTTTTTAAAAATTATTTTAAGAGGCTGATTGTTCCTATCACCTTCAATATGTTTTCATTTGTGGGATGTTTCTAGATTATGCTGTTAGCATTTTGCATGAAAACATGGGCAGATTAAAGTGTCTGAGGTACTCTTGTAATGCTGGTCTGGTTCCCTGACCAATTCCACAGAATTGAATATGAAAACCATGCACAGATAAGCCTATATTTTTGTATCTGATGATAATATGTTTTGCTATTATTCTGTGTGCCTTAATTTAAGGTTACTTTTATTTTGACATATGGCCAGATCATAAGGGTTGGCAGGTCTGCTTATAAAGAAAGTACACACTTATGCTATGGATATCAGGGAAAATTAAAGTTGCCCTAAAAGCCTGGTATGTCTCTTTTAATAAATAAACTTCAAAACTCTGGTAGAGATTGCATAACAGCTCAAACACTGCCTGGGATACAATGTAATCTCCCTTAAATTTTCAATATGCAACCACTAGCAGACAGTTGGTGATATATGTAGAACTTTGTCAACTAAGCCCTAGACAAACAACTCACCCTTTCGCAGCCAAACAGAAGTAAATCTGAATCCTCTGTGATGACAATCTGGGCTATCCCACATTTGTTGAGGTAGGCAAGCTGTGCATCTGCCTCATACGGTGCAACAATACAGTCAACACCTATGGCACGAGCTGCCTGCAATACAACATCATCGTTAAAACACAGTTCTGCACATTTAAAACAATTTGCATACAGAAATCTGACTCATCATTTATGCAAATTAATAACCACAAACAGTCGATCTCTCTAACATCAGCTGTTTTTGAAACAGAACAAGGGTTTCCTCATGAATGAACTGATGTTGGCAAATCTGAAATAACTTCTCTGAATACCTGACCCCAGCTGATGCAACCTGAATCAATATCTTTGAAGATCAAAAAATATTTGATAAAATGGTACATACCATTGCAGTTTGTCATTCAGTCTGGGAAGTAACCATTTTGTTATTGGGAGTCATATATCTTTATCAATGAAAAGAAGCTTTAACCTGTAAACTTTGGTCAGAATATTTTGCAAAAATATTATGACTGAACTTTTTGTCTCAGAGTGAAATCACAGCTAATAAGATACATTTTGACATTTAACGTTTTTTATATATTTTTTTTTTTTATTGATAGCCATATTGGATAGGTATCATTCTAAGACTGGACGAGGCATACTTACCCTGGATGCCATAAATGAATTTGAAACAAAGAGACAGAAAAAACCAAGTTGAAAATTTTGCTTAGCGAGTAAAACTTTCTGACACTTGCCTGGATTTTTGTATAAAATATGAAGGGAAAATCCTGATATTTTATATACAAAATCTGATAATTAAATTCTGATCAAGAATATCATTTTATGATTATTCAAGACCCACATACCCTCTTGTAAACAGTCAAACCAGTCTTAAGCAGCCACTATAAATGGGATAATAGCCCAACTGGCCTCTTAATAAGTGACCTTGACATGCAGGTCAAATGTTCAAACTTGGATTACATCATGCACCAATTATTATTATTATTATTGATGTTGCAGTCATTGCAGTTCTTGTTACTATTACTTTATTTAATATTTTATTCTAAAATAAATCTTCAAAAACTATCTATATTCTTAAAATTTTCTAAACTTATTCAAATTCTATTTGAGAGAAATTTGTCAGGCAAGTGATACAATTTACAATTCTGAGAATTTACCATATATCATTAAAAAAAAATACTGGCAAGAAACAATTCATTCATAAATTTTTCAAGTTTTCCCTGTCTCTTTTCATACAGCAGTTTTGCTTATAAAAACAGTAACAGAGGGATCTAGTTAAGATGCTTGCATATTGTTGCAGGAAGCAACAGAACTAAGTCAAAAATAGAAATATCAACCCAATGATTGGTAGGACACCCTTGTTAAAGATGTATGATACGTTGAACAATGATCTCATCATATATTTTACTATAAGTCGTGCATAAATGTTCATTTTTCACTATGTTCTTGTAAAATTTGCATAGCTTTCCAAGAAAATATTCAACAGAAAATCTTAAATGAAACAGTGACTGTAATGATATTTCATTATCCATTCTTGTGTTAAAAAGATTAAACAAATGGTTAAAAGCCATCCAACATTTTCATCTGAAACACGATGGATATTCAATGAAGATTTAGCATGTAAATGCAATGTACCTATCTGATGGAAATGAGCAGTGTCTGAAAGTTGAATTGGATTTTACATATTATAAATAATAGTTAGGAAATGCTTACCAGGATCAAGATTCCCAAACTATAAATACACAGTAAACACTAATAAAACCTTTTGAATAGGTTAAATACTGGCCATCAGCACATACCCCTCAAAAGGTTTGAATTAACGAATTAATAGTTCATTTAGTGAAACGCATGTCTTAAGATTTATATTACAAAATCAATGTATGTAAGTACAATACATATTGGTCTTAAAGCAGATGAAGGCATTTGGCATAAAAAAGCATTTGTGCTGAGACTATATTTATCTTTAACACAACCAATACACCAGACCCAGAAACCTATTTTCCAGGCAATCATCCATGTGATGGTCAAGGTGCAACTGATACTCACTATTGTCTTCATTGTACTCAGACAGTACACTTATCCACTACACTACTTGCACTCATTACTGTCTTCATTATACTCTGACAGTACACTTATCCACTACACTACTTACACTCATTACTGTCTTCATTGTACTCAGACAATAAGTTATCCACTACACTACTTGCACTCATTACTGTCTTCATTATACTCTGACAGTACACTTATCCACTACACTACTTACACTCATTACTGTCTTCATTGTACTCAGACAGTACACTTATCCACTATACTACTTACACTCATTACTGTCTTCATTGTACTCAGACAATAAGTTATCCACTACACTACTTGCACTCATTACTGTCTTCGTTGTACTCAGACAATAAGTTATCCACTACATTACTTGTACTCATTACTGTCTTCGTTGTACTCATACAATAAGTTATCCACTACACTACTTACACTCATTACTGTCTTCACTGTACTCAGACAGTACACTTATCCACAACAATACTTACACTCATACTAAATTCCAAAGGCACCCAAAGCAAGCTTGATACTAAAAATGGGTCCAACATTTGTTCAATTTTCAATAACATTTGTACTAAGTAATCGATTTCAGTGAAAACTCCATTACAAGAGAACTGCTCAAGAGCACTTATCAAAGGGAAGATTCCTGACTGACCAAAAGAACTGAAAGATTATTATGTCATGACCAATTAGCTGTTGTCTCAATATTATATTCTTTATAAACTGAGTACAATGGTATACATTGTTGTAAAGTAGGTGGCATCAGTGGAGATAAAAAAAAAAATCCCACTTCTTTCAAATATGTTAACAACTCTTTGCTCTTGAAAAGTAATTACAATTTGTTTTAAAAAGACATTATCTTAAAATTTAAAACCACTGACTTCATGTCAATGCTGACAATTATGTCCTTGAGGTGGCATGAGAAACATTCATGTACTGTATTTATGTTGTTATGGGTCCAAGTTTTTTCAATCAAAAAATTAATATAAAATAAATGCCTGCATCTCACTGAGTGATCAAGACAAAAAATAAAACTTTACATTCATCAGCTCCAAGGCCATTTCTGGACTGATGTCTATACTTCTCTGCAAGCATTCCCTGGCTTCAGTTCTCTTCCCCTCCCTGAGAAACTGAGCAGCTCTTTTCCTGTTCAAGTCTCTCTTTCTATAATCATACACAAAATGGAATTAAATATTTGTATGAACCTCTAAAATTGATATATCTGCTGAAAAAAGAATTATAATTAGTTAAAACTGCCGTGATTCATAAATATATGTTAATTAAGCTGACTAGTTGAAATTAGGGGACTGGTGAGCAATGCTCATGTGTGAATGTTTTTTATAAATAATTTTTAGTATAGCTTTAACAATTTCAGTCATATTGCTACAATGTCTGCACTGTGACAGTTTATAGTGATGTCTAGCACTGTGGCATCATGCAAAAGACATGTTCCATCATGTCCCACACAGTCCCATTATCCTGAAACCAGGGTGGCCAGTGCTAACACTAACCTCTTAATGCTGAGTGCCAAGCAAGACAACTGCTAGTATCATTTTTGGAAGTTTTTGGTATGACTTAGCCTGGGTTTGAACCTGTGACCTCCCACATGTGAGACAGATGCTCTTACCATTTAGGCCACAGAGCAATACTAGTTGATGGAAATATACCCATGCCCCTACTGAAAAAGTATCATGATTTGTCAACATGTATATGATGATCATAAGGTGTACAAAGTAGGAGGATTCACAAAATTACATCATATATTGCATCAAGCTGCAAGACAACATCAAACTATAAGAAACAAAACTGCAAGACAAGCACAAATTCACAAGACTCTGTCATACATTACATTCATCTGCAGGACAAAAAGGGCAGTTACTTTTTAAAAAAAGCTTACAATTATCAGTTATACTCCATATCCAGTGTCCAAAATAGCGATAACACTAAGGAGAACTGCAGAAGCACTGTGTTTGTCAACATGCACATCTCCAGATGATGACCACATTTACCAAATTTCAAAGCAATACATCAAACAGTGCAGGATTAATTGTATTTACAAGGTTTGTCATGCAATGCATTCAGCTGCAATCCAAAAAGGGAAATAACTCTGATAAAAAAAACATTGAAAGACAGCAATTTGTTTAAATTTGCACCTTGAAATAACTACTATTACGTGTACAAAGTTTCATGGCAGTATGCTGCAAATTGAGACATGCTGCATTCACAAGGTTGTCATTCACTACATTTAGCTCTAAATAAAAGGGCAATAACTAAGAAAACTTGTAGAAGCGCAATGATTTGTTGTAATGTACATATTTAGATGATGATCATAGTACAGTAGTCCCCCTCTTATAAGGCCACCCCTAATGCAGCAGGAAAGTGGCCTTATAATGCGGGTGGCCTTTCTAGAGGGGGATGACAAATGCGAATAGTAAATACATATGAAAAAAGTCACAAGTACATTTAATTTTAAATATTTAATATTTTAATTAAAAAATCACATGCATGATGTGAAATAAATGTAAAACAAACTTTGTCATCATTTGCAAAAGAATGCTATGAATAACCATTGATACAGTTATAAAACTGTCTTTATAATTATGTTACAGTTCACATCACGTCACTTTGTTGGTAACAGTCTAAAAAAACAAACCAGTCTCATCACATTAAAAATATCCTTGCTGTCATATCCCCTGCATATATCGTTTAGTCTTTTGTTCCAATCTTCGACAACTTCATTATTAACATCAGCTGATTCGCCGCTAATGACAGAATACTTGATATTGTGTCGCACTTGAAATCTGTGCAACCATCCGTTACTTGCGGTAAAGTCGTCATATCCCAGTTCAACTGACAAAATTTTTGCTTTTTCTTGTGTTTCAAATCAGGATACAAACGTCTCCTGGCTCAAACAATCTTCCTTTCTCCGTCCATTTCACCTTTCCACTTCTGCAGAATTGTTTCATTATCTTTCACGATATTGTTTATCTGAGTCTTCCCGACGTTAGTTTTCTGCAAGGATCCTCGACGATCACCCCCCCCCGGTCAGTTGAATTACTTTCACGTTCTCCTCTAAACTGAGAATTTTTATTTTCCTCGATGACATGTTGATCTTTTTGCAGTAAGTTATTCATGTTGCCAACTACAATACTAATAAAACAATTTTGTATGCATCTGAACAAATTGCCGTGTTTTCAAAGGAAGTGATCTTGTCACGTGATTCGTTAGTCGCAGTCTGGTACCCTAATGTTTTTATATATTTCTTGAACTAAGTGAGAGAAGCCAAAACGGCTTCGATATGTACCATTAACATCACGCAGATTTGACCTCGCGGCCGCTAGGATTCGTAATTTTGACAATTATTGTCAGGGGTAATAGCCACTGATTACCAAAGTGAACAAGCTCAACATCTTACTAAGGGAAGCCATAAAGGCCATTAAACCATTTTCCTGCTGACTTGGGTATTGCACATCGATACTGCCACTTCTCAGCTGTTTCTACTGTTCGATAATTGTTTTCTTAACAATTATCAGAGTGACTAAACCGGACATCTTATGATAACACAGTAGTAAGGCTAATTGGATTACATGTACGTACCCTTTTGTATGGATTAAAATTTGAGTCTTTCTCGGTTTTTATGGAATAAATTTGGCTTCTCGTGAGGCGTAAATGATATAATATTAACCTTAGTGATAAATGTACTTTACTCAACACTTCTTTCAGTAACGAAAACCTGACATCGGGAAACAGAAATCGGATTACTTAACACACGTTATGAATACAATACTGGTTCTGGATACATATTCAAATAAAATGCGGCCGCTTGTGATGGGTAAATTTTATGATTTTGCACTAATAAGCTGGCCGCTGGACGCGTTAGCCGGGTGGCCTTTCGCGAGGGGTACTTTTGAACACAAACTCGTCGGTGCCAACGGATTCTGGCCGTAAGGAGCGGGTGGCCGCTGGTCAGGGGGGCCGTTCAAGAGGGGGACTACTGTATGTATCAAGTTTCAGTGATCCATCTAAAACCTTGATAGTAGTTGCCTTCACAAGATTTTGTCATATAGCAGTGATGCTGCCAGGAATTGGCAGGAAACAAGGAAAACCTTCATTGACTTCTGAATATATGAACAGTCTGAAAAACTGCATAGTAGTATAAAACTTACCTTAACACCTGAAGACATCTTTTACTGTTGAAATGGAAATATCACACCTGCCAAAACATGACACATCACAAAACATGATTCTGACTCCCAAAACCTGACATAGTTTTAGTAATCTTAGCCAAAAAATTTAGTGAGATAGAGACCTTTGTTTACCACTATGACACATCTGTAACCTGAAGCCTGAATAGACAGTAAACAGTCCTGCTTAATGCTCCTGTACAGATATCCAAGAGGCAGTTCATACAATTGATTGTAAATGAGGCAATTAAACTGCAAGGCAGTCAAAAACAACCACCATTCACAGATTATTTGTATGGCTGACAATAGCAAAGTGTTATATCTCTTGAATAATGGTGTGGGAGAGTCTTTTAGCCTATTCTGCATAGGTAATATACCCTAGTATAACAACCCAATTTATTTAAAGTCAGGTCAATCAAATGGATGCATGTTGAAGAAAAAGTAATCGTACATTATTGTTTTGAATGAGAATGTTTAAGCCATCATTATTAAAGACTGTTTGCAAGTTGTGATTAGTTCAATAGTTCTTTGAAGTTAGATTTAAAAATGCAACAACTCTTTTAAATAATTCAGAACCAAAGTGCTTTTCTTAGTTGTACATTTTAAAGTAGATGACCATAATAAATACATGTACTAAGTTTCAGGGCAATCTATCACAAAGTCAAATACTAGATGTGTTCTCATGGATCGACAGACATGAGGACTTCGATAAACGAAGATAAAGGAATAAAACTAAGTAGAAGTGAATGCTTTCTAGAGGAAAAAATACAATTGAGCAATGCAAATGGCTTAAAATGTTTACAAAGATACATTTCTCCAGTTTTTTTAATAGATAATTTTGATATTTTTGAAAGTTCATGTGACATAAAATGTCAACATATATACACTCAACTGGCAATAAGAACTTACTCTCTTCTGGTCTTTTCTACATGCTTCTTGGAAGGCAAATGGCAGCCATCAAAGACTAAAATGGGTTTTAAGTTTTTGTGGATGAGGTAATTCACAAACTTTAGGCAATACTTGACATATCTGAAACAAAAAAGAATCATTGGGTAAAATCACTGTCCATCAAAATAAATTCCTTCTTTAATTTTTTTGTGTGTGAAAAGAATAAATATCAATGCATAAGATCAATTCTTAAAAGTCAAGTTCAAAAGTAAACTACACAGACCAAAATCTGCATAGTGCACCAGAGGAATTTGGCCATGTTCTAGTGAATATTCCTAACAAACTGAGAGCTGATGCAGTTTGTTAGGAGTATTCACTAGAACATGGCCACGATCCTCTGGTGCACTATGCATAATCTGAGCAAGATTCAAGTGACAATTTCCCAAACTAGAAATTTTTACACACCTCTCCTTTGATAATCTGCATGTCATTAGTGAGGGTGTGAGATATGAACACAGATCATGTCATATTTGAGGTTGTAAGACAGCAGACCATAGATCAGTGCTGTCCAACCTTTTTGACACCATGGGTAACTCATAAATGTTTTTCTTGAAGCCGAGGACCACAGCAGAAAACTGAAAAGCAACGACTATATAGCTGCTCGAGCTCTGGCGGGCCCTTTAAAATCAGCCCATGGACCCTGGGTTGGAAGCACTGCCATAGATGATGTCAAAGGGGAGTGAGTGAGATAGCATTAACAGATCATGTCACAGGTGAGGGTGTGAGACAGCATAAACACATCTTATCATAGGTAGAGTGTGAGATAGCATGAATATAGATGTCATAGAGGAGGGTGTGAGATAACAAAGGAGATTTAAATACTGGCTAACAGTTGAGGGGAAATATGGTGGGATGCTAGCAACTTTCATTCATACATGAAAATTATAATCTCCATTGTCAAAAACAAATATCCACTGGATTGTAATATTTATGAATAGCAGATCATTTCATATCAATATACTGATGACAAATTTTTAATATAAACTCAAGCTCACCTGCAATACCAACGAATTCATATATAAGCAAACTGCTTACCACTGAAGGTCATAATATGTATGTGCATCATAAGCAAACACAAACGAACTAAAGCATTTTAACTAGAAATATACTTATAAACTAGTTAAGCCCAATCCATAAATTTGCATTGGTTATTATTCATGATGGCAATTTTATATATCAACATCTCCTGTAGTTATGTCTCTGCTTCTTATTCTTCAAAATTTGCTGACATATTTGGAAAAAAATCTTTCAAGTTCTAACAAAACACACATTTTTGTCTTTTATTTTTTTAAGTTTTCCCCTTATCCAGTATTCTGGGAAAGTGCAACTGCCATGGGACCCCTGTGTTTATTAGTGCATATATCATGGAACTGTACTCTGTCATTGCTATATGCTATTAATTAAGATGTGTATGTCTATGTTGTATGATTTTCACAAGAAATCAGACTGATCCTAAAACAGAATGTTACTCTGATCCAGTACCTTTCATCTGTTGTAATTTGCTGAAGCAATCTTTTAGCATATTGTCAAAGGACTTTTCAGTCTCAAATACTTGGTTGGCTGCTGAGAAAGAGTTATCACTGATTTTTATCCTTAAATAATTCAGTTATGATTCAAACATTGAGTCTAAAGCTACCAATCTTCCAAATCCTCGATTCCTCATATGACAGAAAGTAATTCAAGAAATTGTGTTGATGTATATATCACCTCCCATTCACTTTATAGTTTCCATTCAGTACATTCAGATTGTTTCATCATTACAGAAAGTGTCATAATATAAATACCAACTTCTTAACTATGTTAATAATTTGCTTAAAAGCCACCTAGACAACTGACATATCCAGATACAGGCAAACCTCTGAATGCTATCTCTGTCAAACACATTTACCATATAAAATTATCTTGCAACTATTTTCAAAACAAAAGATTGGAGTTACATTATTACAAAATTGCTTTAGCCATATCTAATATTCAGTAAGATATACACAATCATGAGCATCTTAAAAGATTGCTTACCATTTATTCTTCATAATGAAATGTTTGTTTCATCCCGTTCTTTTCATGTTTCAATTTGTCACTACTTTCTGGTTTGGGTACAAATGATGGAAGGATGAAGCAGCATGATGGCATAGTTTGTTGTTAACTCAATTATTTCTAAATATCAATAAATTCACTGTCTGTGACAAATGTATGTGACTGAAACTGTACCACTATTCTGGGCATGCTTTAATTAACTGATAATTGCCTATGTTAGAGAAAATAAGTAGGGGTGTTTTGTGCACTTTTTAAAACCCATTATGGTGTAGTTTAGGCAAGCACCTGAAGAGCATTAGCAGTCATGCGTCTTGGAAAACATGTATATGCCCAATAATATATAAAGATAATTGGGTATTTTAACCTTTAAATTGTTTGACTATTCAATTTTCAGTATGATTGGCTTTTTGTAAAAAAGAGTAAATTTGTCATCATCCACTTCTTCATTTATGTTACTAACTTTTAAAAACTGAGATCCATAGTTCCTATTTGGTCATAAGTGAGTTTCCACTTAGGACATGGATTATTGAAGGGTGTGTGGGCGTCTATATGCAAAGTCACCAAGGCAATATCCTTACAGATCAGTCTTTTCTCCAAGAGCAAGTTTATCAGCACAGGAGAATGCACCCTTGTGAAGCCAGCAGTATGCATCTATTGCCACTGTGCAGCCTTCAAACTGGGCAATGTTCACAGGACGGTGGATCTTCTTCAAGAAGGGCAGCAAGCCTTGTATCCCCATTGTGGTACAGCTTTAAGCTAAAAAAGAACATCAATATATAGGATCGAAAGGGTCAGTAAGAAAACATGCAATACTCATTTAAAGTGATTTTTCAAGGGTTTTCACCCAGTGGGGAAATTCCCTCATGGCATTTTGTAATGGAGGAATTTTATTTTGGAAAGGGGTGAGGAGGGTGTGGGGCACTTTGTTTATATGAGACCTGTGTGTCTGTAGAGACCTACTAAAGGATGGTTCAACAAAATAATTTTTAATGAATAATGATAAAACTGATGGCTATTTATCCTCATTACCAACACAGTGGTACTGATCATGTGTTATGATGATCTACTACTTTACTGCATGCATGCATTATATCTGCAAGTAACAGCTGAGACCACCAGACACCAAAAACTGCAGTTCTGCCATTGTGCAACTTTAACAAGTGTGGTTACTTTTAATATCTAGATAATAAATCTGACTGCTCAGTTGCAAAAAGTCACTTAGTAAGTGCCAGATCAAGAAGTCAAGTGCTTATATGATCAGATAAATTAATATTAATCAAACTTACAGGTTACACTACGCTCATGGTAAACTAAATATTTTACACACTCACTCAATTTTAAAGTGGGGGGGGGGGAATTCATAAAATGAAAAGGGATTTACAATCACTTGTTATGGAGAAAATGCTGCATATATTATCTACTTTAGGAATGTGCACAATGTGTATCATGTGACAGCTAAAATATTGTAGTTTTGCTACCTCATTTTTTAATTGTTTAAGTGATTTAGCAGTTTATCAGCTAATAGTGCAGACCTCAGTTTTTCCTCTCTTTTTTAAAAACAAAGATCATGGAGACATGGATTGAAAAATAAAGATTATCTGCAATGCAGAATAAGTTTACAGTTTTACTTAGGAAGATATATTCATCATTGCTTGAAAAGAACTTGATAATAAATATCAAGGAAAAATCTAAATCTTGGTTCATTATCAATAAAATCTTATTCTGGTTAAGAAAGCTATTTTAGTACTTTTCCAAGATGAATTACAGTACATATTTGCATATAAGCCTGTGCGCATATAAGCCAACCCCCAAACTGAACAGGTATAAACACTAAAAGGTGCATGACCTGCATATAAGCCAACCCACAACTCCAAGACATCTCAAGATACACGAGGTAAGTTCTAAATGTATTTATTTAGGTAAACTAATACATTTTTTTAAAAATATTCTTCGTGAACATGTAAATTATGCTGGTTATGTGCCTTGTACAATTAAATGTATGTACCTTTTTACAAATATTACCTGAATTTGCAGGATTGCTTATATCATTGAAAATGAGTAACTCATGAGCATGTTATTCAGCATAAATGAAACAGCTATTAAGAACTAGCTGAAATGTCTGGAAGAATGCAATTTGGTCGAAACGATGAAATAACCCAAATCTGCACCTGCATCTATGTTTGGGAATAAGTAAGGATTTAAGTGACGCTATGCATGCTTTGCACTGTGTAAGTATTGTACATTATAATTCTCATACAGATCAACTAAGATCAAGATCAGTCAATTTTAGTTTTGTGTTTTAGCTGAACAAACAACTTTCCACACAATGGAAAGCTTGATGTTTCAGTGTCTCCTATGTTGATAGTTGGCAAATTTGTCTTTTCATTTTGCGACAGCAGTACAGGCCAGTTAATCATTAAACCCTGAAACTGGCTTGTGATAAGAGGGAATTTTGACCAGTAACTATACCAGTTTAACATTGGTATATATGGTATAAAAATGCCAGGTTTCACTCGTGTTAGTTTCTTTTGTGGAAACGTAGCTATAGCATATGGAGTTACAGCATTTGTAGTCATCATTGAAATTAAATGTGGACGATTTTATTGTTGTAGTTTGTTTTTGTGTTCTGGTTTGTTAATTTTTTTTATTATTATTGTAGTGGTAAAAAAATCATTAATTTACGTGAATAATGTTTAAACTTAACATTCATTTCGTGAAGAAGCAAATTCTTTATAGTAAAGTAATTATTTCATCACAACAATAATTAACAGGTGATACAACAGAACATGTAGAACTTTTCTTATTAAAGAAATGAAAATCGAAGACACAATGTAATAATCAGGAGTTCTCTGCAAAAATCGGAAGATATTATAAAATAGGGAGGTAGGCATGGAGCGACCCCAAAAATTGGGAGTTTTTTCCCTCCTGGCATGAAAGTAGACAGGTATGGTGTAAGGTCGCTTACATCAAAGCAAACTACAACCCATCTTTTACGGAATTAGCATAATTTTTGAAGCATTATTTTCTGAAACTTTATAAGAAAACAGAAAATAAAATAAATTACTTTTCAAACAAGCTTATACCATTTCTTTTTAATAATCATGCACACCAACCAAAAGTATGCATGTAATTTTTTAAATACAAGTTTGCCTAAATAAATGCAGTTAGAACTTACCTCGTGCATCTTGAGATGTCTCGTAGTTGTAAGTCGGCTTATACGTGGGTCATGCACTTTTTAGTGTTTATACCTGTTCAGTTTGGGGTTCAGCTTATACGGGAGCAAATACGGTAATAAAAAAAAAACAGCTTTAGTTTTTATTATTGTGTTCATTTCCAAGTGTAGCAGGATAAGCAGTGCATGTGACCTTAGAATCAATACATGTTGAAACTTTGACAAAATGCAATTTGAAAATTTGGATATGTATTTTGGGGTTAAATGGCAAACTGACAAAGACTGTAATGAGATTCAGAAGCGTGCTCAAGTTGCTAGAACTGATAGTTAAGATGGGACAGTAGCCAAGTGTAAGAAAGTGTGTGATGCCTAGTTTGGTGGTTGGAATAAGACCTTCCTTGGATTGACAAAATTCAGTCTCACTCTGATGGACAAACAAGAGCTATGTCAGTGTAATAAAGAATGTTGAAATTAAACTCAGTGGCAATCAATAGTTCTTCTAATCTGCATAGTTTTCTATGTAGGGACTGCAACTTTTGCTATTGGGACTCCAAGTTTTAAAATCCCAGCAAGATCCCTCTGGTGCAAAAACAGTTTAGTCAATTGTTTAACACTATTACACAAGTCTGATAAAATGTTATTGTTGTTGTAGGGACATGATAGGATATCATTTCAGCACATGATAGGCTATACATGGCGGCCAGTATTAATGGTGGAGGAAGATCCCGGGAAAACCCCGGAAAGAACCACCAACCCACAAAAAGCTACTGGCAAGCTTTCGCACATACCCACATTAGCTGAATCCAAGACTCGAACCCACGCAGACAGAGGTGAGATGGTAGTGATCCGTAATGGAGAGCGCTTTAGACCACTCAAGGCCTCAGTCTAATAAAATGAATGTGTTATAAATGTATCACATATAAAAAATGGTAAAGGGTTTACAAAAAATAATAGCATTAATGAAGAATAAATTTCGTAAAATGTTTAAATTCAATTTTCACATATAAGTTTCAAAACATACTGCTCAAAAGATAGCTTCAAGAACACATGCATTCCTGTATCTACTGCACACAAAATATTGTTGGTATCTTCTCCGTCAATGATAAATGTTATCCTGTAGTGTTTTATTTGTACAGCCTGAGTTCATGTGAAAACCTGACCATGTAAAAAAACTTGCATGTCACTATTTTAAATACCTCATTACCTATTAGATTTGCACACCCTCTGGTTTGTTTGTATCCCCCATACCAAATTTAAAAACAAAGGACAACAAGGATATATATATGTATGTATATATATAAATATATATAAATATAAATATATATAAACCACAAAGTCATTTCATTCATCAATTTATAATATCAAACCTGATTGTCACTGGGAGGGGGGGTTCCAAATCAATGTCAACTTGCTAGCATATCAAATCAAACTGGAGCTTCTTTAGTAAAGCAGTCACTATACTTGCAAGGATGAGTTTTCAAACAAATGATGTGATGTAGTTAACATTTCTTTGATAATTTCAATCATTCTATAAATTCTGCACCTCTTTGAACACGTGTGTATATATATATATATATATATATATATATATATATATATATATATATATATATATATATATGTATGTATGTTAATTCTTTTCATTTCTTCAGTTTTTACTGAAAAAGACTATTCCAGAATTTAACCATAAAAAGACAGTGAGCAGTCAGTCTGCTAGTTTACATCAAGAGCTGATTGGTTTGAAGCTCCAATAAGTTTATAGTGTTAATGGACCCCTAGTGACAACCAGGTTAGAAAGTATAAAGACCACTCTGGTGGCCTAAGTGGTTAGAGTATCTGCCATGAATGTGAGGGGTCACAAGTTCGAACCCTGGCCGAGTCATATCAAAGACTTATAAAAATGATGCTAGCAGCTGCCTAACTTCAGGGTTCTCAATAGATTTCCAAACTGAAGAGTCAGTTGACCATTGACCCCAAAATCTCAGGAGTCTAAACGAAAATCTCAAGAGTCAAAACTAAATTCTTGAGAGGCAATTCTTTTGGACAGTCATGAGCCCATAGCTGTGATTTCTCATTATTGGTGGAAGCAAACAATGTATAAGATGTAATGTCTCATGCTGAATGATGAGAAATACCTGTTCAGTATTTTGTAAGAAATATATAATCTCATTTTTGCAAAAATGTTTCTCTTTCTATGTTACTGCATATATATTTTGTATATGAAGCAGATTATTTTATAGGCTTCATCATCATCAATCCCTTAACCCAGGAGGTCACTGTGGCACCATAGTTGACTTTACAACCAATTCTCTCCATCTTTCTCTGTTCTCTACTGCCCTTTGGGAATCTCTAAATCCCATGCTAATGATGTCCTACTTTATAGGCTGATATTATTATATTTTCAACTTTACAACATATTCTATTATCAACTGCTCAAATTATTTTATATGCAGAAATATAACCATACAACTATGAAGGTTATATATTATTATAATACCAATGATCTACATCACAACTGTCAGTTCACTTTGCCACTCTTCTTTAAATTCTCTAACAAATTTTTGAGACTGACTCTTCTTCTCCTCAGAACAAATTTAAGAGAAATTCTGGTAGCAGTAAATCATCAGCAGATTCAATAATCTGAAATTTTTTATTCTTATCACAAGCTATACTCCTTTGTATATCGGAATACTGCAATTGTGGTTTTTATGTTAATATAGGGATACAAACTGTTTGGAGTCTTAGGGTCAGAAAATTCATCACTGCCAGGTCGTTTCCTAGACAGAAACAGAAAAGAAATACTTCTTTGCACCATTGTAATTTTAAAGATCAGATGTATGCACTGAGTGTTATGTCCATATAATTTTATTCTGAATTATCCAATAATTAAAATGTTCGAGGTTTTAAATGTTTTGTCCATTTAAGCAAATTAATCGCCAATAAAACACAATCTCACGCCAAAGTCTTGATCGACATTAAGACTCTAAGAGTTAGTGTTAGGACTGTTCAGCCTATCAGGATAAAGGGAGATAATGCTACATATCTGCAGCATGATGCCCCAGTGCTAGACATACTATAAACTGCCACACTGCAGACATCATAGCAATATGACTGAAAAATTGCTAAAGCTACATTAAAAATCCAAATCACACACAGAAAGGATAAACTGATGAATAAAATGATCAAGTTTTGTGCCCTTTTCATATCCTTGACGCTTTTTTATTTTAAATTCTATATAGGGGGTTCAGACAAACAGTGTGCTAATACAATAATATTCAGTATTACTGTGCATGTACTATCTTTAAGTAAATACAAAGGTATTTATGGACATATATTCCCCTAAGCCAAGTCCACCATCTCAACAAATGGCATGCAATCAGAATCTCGATCATGCAAGAATATTCTGAATATGTTTCGGACTCAATGTCATTCATTCATCAGTTCCTATGTGAATGGTCTTTGATAGTTTGTACACAGATTAACAGAAACATCAAAATACAATCAAAACTGAAATACACATATTTTGTATCCAAATACACATAAAGACAAATGTAATGATTTGTTTGAATAATAATAAAAAGCAACATAACATTTTATTGTAGTGATTTTTATAGGAATTATTTATATTTTTCTTTTTATGCTTTATTTGTGTAATGAAGTCACTGGGTCATACTTGACTGTAAATTTTATCTCGTTTTGCATGTCTGTTATGTCTCTCTTTGACTTTACTTTAAAACAAATAAGCAATTATTTCCACCGAAAATATGTAAATATATATCTGGAATCTCAATCATAATTTCTCACATTTTAAGTTCTGACCAATTTGCGATTTATCATACTTGTCCAGTCGAGTATAATCATGTACAACCCAGTGACATCATTACGTGGATTGCGCCCGAAATTTGTGAAAAGTAAATAATTCAGATCAAAATCGCTTAAATCAGTTTGTTTTGTTTATTTTTTAAATGTTTTATTATTAAAACAATCGCAAATCATAATATCGGTGTGTACACCAATACATACTCCTAAAAGATGTAAATAATTGTGTATTTCGGTTTTTGAGCGTATTTCGGTGTTTCTAGTAAACTGTTTGTTCACGGCTACCATATCATCGAGGTCATTTTAAAAGAACACGGCCGTTTTGCACTGCAAACTTTGTATAACAGCCTAGCCTACCTTGATCTAAATACTTAAGTCCTGTGATCTTCTAAGTTCCATCCTGTGCACTTCAAAAGGGAACAGATGATAGACCCATATGGCGCTTTTGATCAAAGTTGCAGCAATCAGATGGACGTTAGTCCAGAACTACTTACAAAATAGGAAACAATGGTTTTGCAGCAATTTTTTAAAGTGCTGTGCCTTATGTGTAATTAAATTAGAAAACTGGTAATAATAATATTGATTATCAATATCGTGTAGGACATCTTCCAAGTGCGGGGAGATAAAACAGGGTAAATAAATGAATGTGTACCTTTCTTGTCATTTCATTTTCCCGCTACCAGGGAAAATGCTATGCATGAGTTTCGTATAAAATAATATTCAAAAAATATGTTATAGCACATCATTAGTGTCAGCTAGTTAACGTGACCAGACTTTCTTAAGTATAAAATACCTTTCTTTTTCATTAGGACTATTCTTGAAAGATCAGTAGTTCTACATTAATGAGTACGAGTATTCGGATATATTAATAACGCTTCAAGATGGCTGACAACAGGTACGGGAGTTCCACATCACCAGGGTCCTTCACCCTAGATTTGGGAGATGATGATCAAGCATTTGGAAGCCGATACAAACAGACAACTCCTGGAAGTTCCAATTATATGCCGGTGCAGGAAGATTTTCAGTTCATAAAAGGATCATCAGGGGATGGTAACCAATACAAGCTATTTTAAATGGTGTCATATGTTTTCGAGGCCACTAAAATTTAGATAATTGAATATGTGTGTATAATATTCTATGGCATGTAAATATAAAGGCATTTATTATGTGCTCGTATTCTTCTCCGTTAACTTTATATTGTCAGAATCGTGTAGTGTTTATTCATACTACACAACCATTGTGTCGAATAATAATAGTGTGTCAGGAACTACTTTTTTATGTCAACAAACCATGTACATCAGAGCTTTTGATTTATCAGATTTGTTTGTGTGTGAACTTAACAAGCTGTTTGATCGATTTGAAATTAGAGATGATAAAATTGACGCTTTGGATGAGTTCACCGAGCCACAAAAGAAACTTGCAGTAGCTATCCTCAAGCCTTGGTGGGGGCTAGTAGGGCACTCTAACTTCTAAGCAGCTTTAGAAAAATTACATTGGATCCGGAGTCCAAAACAGGTCTACTTTTGCACCATACTTTATACTCATGTGATAACTTCTTGAATTATTAGTATTTATGTTAAGTAAAAACACCCAAATCTTGCATATCTGACCTAATTATAATTTTGTGATCATGTTATGTTGAGTAAATGCACAGGGAATTGTGCCAATTGTGTTTGATCCTGGACAGATACATTTTTAGAAAATAGCAACATTTTGAACCTTTTTAAAAATATTTTTGAAAATTTCAATTGATGTACCTTGCCTAAAATTGAGTTTCTAATTAAGTGGTCCATGTTTGTAATCCAAACCACAAGATGCATTGCCATCAAGGCAGAAGAAGTACTTATGGTTAGTGATGTCATTCCTAAGGCTTGAGAATTTTACTCTGCAAAAGTATGTCAGCACTTCTACCGAACACAGTACATAAAAAAATAATTTCATAAGTTTTTAATCATGAAACATTTGTTCTTAATAGGTCTGATTTCCAGCTTAAGAGGTATAAACTTCTGGGCTGCTCCTTTGGCAATTATTAGCACCAACCTTTAAACTTATAAACAGTTTGTATTCTTGAGAAGTATTGTTAAGTACTGTCTCGAATGCATGTAGTTGAAACAGTGAATAGTAACACACATTTTAATTTTTTTATTCACCTGGATTGTGGGTTTTTTCTTCTTCAGAGTAAACTACAGCAAAGTGAATTCTAATGTACATTCAGGGACAATTTATCTCAAATTATCATCGATCAGAAAAAGCATGGGGATACATGTTTTTGCTGTATTTTTTTTTTTCATTTGAAGAAATGTAGGAATATTCCAACATTTATTTAGTTTAAGGGACATTTAACAAATGTTTAGATATTTTTATTACATGTTTGCAGTTTCCCTTTTGTTGGTGAGAAAACTGCTGGTTTTCAAATGTTGGAAATATTGACTTTGTGCTATTCTTAAATTTCAACTTTTGGTCAGCTCCTACCATAATACCATGGGGTTTATGGGAGGGTAAATATAAATATGTGATAATGAGACCCTGGTAAATTAAAAAAGGTAATATTACTCTTTGAAAATGCATATTTCAAAATATCTTGAGCATGCCTACTTTCAGTGACTGAAAATGATATCTGCAAATTTCTAGCAATAGCTTCATGACAACAAACATGTAGTATTGAAAATGCTATTATGATCATAAATTTAACACTTATTTAGGACAAATGTTTGTAATAAGTAGAAAATCAAATGGTTCGGACTATGAGCCATGCTCTCCAAAGTCCATAAAAGGGCATATTAAGGCCCAAGATGTCCCATTTTACAAGTACAGTAGTCCTTCTCTTATAAGGCCACCCCTATTGCAACAGGGAAGTGGCCTTATAATGAGGGTTGCCTTTCTAGAGGGGATGACAAATGCGAATAGTAAATACATATGAAGAAAGTCACAAGTACATTTAATTCTAAAACATTTAATAATTTCATTAAAAAATCACATGCATGTTGTTAAATAAATGTAAAACAAACTGTTTCATGATTTTCAAAAGAATGTTATGAATAACCATTGATATAGTTTTAAAACTGTCTTTATAATTATGTTACAGATCACATCATCTGTCACATTGTTTGTAACAGTCTAAAAAAACAAACCAGTCTCACCACAATTAAAAATATCCTTGCTGTCATATCCCCTGCATATATCGTTTTAGTCTTTTGTTCCAATCTTCGACAACTTCATTATTAACATCAGCTGATTTCCCACTAAGGACAGAACACTTAATATTGTGTTGCACTTGAAATCTGTGCAACCATCCGTTACTTGTGGTAAAGTCGTCATATCCCAATTCAACTGACAAAATTGTTGCTTTTTCTTGTCATTCAAATCAAGATACAAACATCTTCTGGCTCAAACAATCTTCCTTTGTCCATCCATTTCGCCTTCCCATTTCTGCAGAATTGTTTCCTTATCTTTCACAATATTGTTTATCTGAGTCTTTCCGACTTTAGTTTTCTGCAAGGATCCTCGCCCCCCCCCCGGTCAGTTGAATTACTTTCACTTTCTCTTCTAAACTGAGAAATTTTCTTTTCCTCGATGACATGTTGATCTTTTTGCAGTAAGTTATTCATGTTGCCAACTACAATATTGATAAAACAATTTTTTATGCATGTAAACAAATTACCATGTGTTTTTAAAGGAAGTGATCTTGTCACGTGATTTGTTAGTCTCAGTCTGGTACCCTATTGTTTTTATACATTTCTTTACACTAAGTGAGATAAGCCAAAACGGCTTCAATATGTACCATTAACATCACGCAGATCTGACCTGGCGGCCGTTAGGATTTGTAATTTTGCCAATTATTGTCAGTAGTAATAGCCACTAATTATCAAAGTGAACAAGCTCAACATCTTACTGAGGGAAGCCATAAAGGCTATCAAACCATTTTCCTGCTGACTTGTGTATTGTACATCGATGCTGCCACTTCTCAGCTGTTACTACTGTTCAATAATTGTAATCTTAAAAGTTATCAGAGTGACTAAACCGGACATCTTATGATAACAGGGCTGAGCAAATTTTTTAAAAACCACTAGTCCAGGACAAGTGGTTTCAGAAAATTCACTAGTCCCACCTTTCTCTTCACTAGTCCCACCTTACTCGTCACTAGTCCCACCTTATTTTTCACTGGTCCCAAAATGGTAATCACTTGCCGAGATTTGATGAGACGCATGTGTTTAATCCATAGAAAAAAACAAACAAAATGATATACAACATAATTATTTCTTAAAAGAATTTAATTTTTCATAAACATTGGTTGTTATACATTTGGCTTCTTCAGGTTCATGTATATATGTTTTAGGTGATGGATTTGAAAATATGTCCATGTATATGTCTGCCACCTGCACCAGCACTAAGCCAGCAGTTGATAGCTGTGTCTGGGTTAAAGTCCTCAAGCTCTGATCCATTTGCAGAAATGTTCATTAGCATTTGTAAACTCTTTTGGTTTAAGGAATTCCTTAAAGAAGTCTTGATTAAGTTCATTGAACTAAATCCTCATTCACACTCAGAAATAGCTACCGCACACTCAGTATCCGTCTTAGTTTTATCCCTCCATTTTCAAACAAATTTACCTTCGCCGAATCGCCATTATTACCTTACTTGCGAAAATAATTTAGCAAACTCATTTCATCCGCAGAGTAACTATCAGCTTGCTTGACAACTACTTCTAAAGTGATCATAACATCAATTTTCTCTTTTAAGTATGAAGTGAAACAGCTCATTAATTAGCGTAATTGTTTTGCTTCAAACACAATATCGCACGTGGAAGTTAATCATCTGTATAATCAATTATAAATTAAAGAATCATTACTGTCATTTAATCAGTTCATAAAGGAAACCAACACTGATGTCGGTAAAGTACCTTTCATTAATTTAATTACACTGACTCGCTGGATTAAAATCATAGTGAGCCGCTCGTTATGATCTAGCTACGATGTCGTAGACTCAACTTTATTTGTCCATGAGGTACGAGTAAGGGTACTAATATTAGTACTAGTTATGATCTAGATTGAGTAAACTCATTGCAACAAAACTGCTTACAGCACTGCTAATTGATCATACTGGCTTTCTTTTGTTTGACGCTGTTTTGATTTGCCGATAATTTGGTCGCTTAGCCCAATATGCAGTCAAGAGGTAAAAGGATGTAAATGTATACATGAAGAGGGGTAGAATCAAGTATTCAGTATGCCCAGAGGGAATGATTGGCCAAATAAAGGCAGATATAGTGGTTAAAGCATGAAAATAAGGACTTGCCCAACCTTTTAAAAAAGTACTTGTCCCGGACTTGCCCGACTTAAAAAATGACTAGTCTGGGACGTCGGGCTATGGGATTTGCTCAGCCCTGGATAACACAGCAGTAAGGCTAATTGGATTACATGTACTTACCTTTTGTATGGATTAGAATTTGAGTCTTTCTCCACTTTATGGAATAAATGTGGCTTCTCGTGAGGCGTAAATGACATAATATTAACCTTAGTGGTACATGTACTTTAGTCAACACATCTTTCAGTAACGAAAACCTGACATTGGGAAACAGAAATCGGATTACTTAACACACATTATGAATAAAATACTGGTTCTGGATACATATTAAATAAAATGCGGCAGCTTGTGAGGGGTAAATTTTATATTATTGCACTAATATGCTGATCGCGTTTGCCGGGTAGCCTTTTGTGAGGGGTACTTTTGAACGCAAACTCGTCTGTGCCAATGGATTCTGGCCATAAGGAGCGGGTGGCCGCTGGTTAGGGGGGCTGTTCAAGACGGGGACTACTTTAGGTGCAAGAACTAAAGTTTTAAAAAACTCAACTGAAGAAGGCAGGTTTTTATAGAAAAGCAAAAGCCTCAGAACCATTAAGCCAAGATGAGAAATAAACCAGTTTTTCTGCTGGCAATATGGTCTGTCACACTGCAGATGCTTTGCATTTTTCCCCATTTACTATTTTGAAAGACTGTTTGGATTTATAGTACAAATCATGCCAGTGGTGTAAATAGCTGAGGTCCCTCCAACAGCGTGCTAGTCATAGGGCATAAAAAGCATGTCATGTTTAGCTGGTACATGTAGTAACAATGACAATAAATATACTTATGTTTCTGTATCTTGAATTTCCTAATAATGTACTTTCTTAGTTATTTATGCTAATCAAATTTTACATGGTTCTCAAAAATTGACCCATAGTGTCAAATTGTACTGCAATTTAGGCTACATTTCTAATACAAATAGTCTTTCAAAGGAAAGTTTACTGCACTCCAAAATGGAATGAATTTGTTGTTTCCTAACAAATAATATTTAATACCACATCCTGAGAGTTTCAGTTAAAGGAATTTAATATTTTTCAACCTATTGATTCCAACTTATCAATGACAGAACAGAAACATACATGCTTGCATCAAGGCCGGTCCCTCCAGTCATATGTTCATCATACTGAATTGACCTAGCTAAGGCCCCAAATAATGTTGTGCATTTCCTATAGCAAAGGTTGTAAAATTAGGGAAGGTAACTAGGTTACCCTGGTGGCAAAGAAATAAATCAGCCTCAACAGGAACAGCCCTGAGAATCACTGGGTCTTACATGTGGCTGATGATTTTATTAGGTGATGGTGGAAAATGCCTGCTTATGAGATACCCAGTCATGAGCGTCTGTATGTAGTTTGTTCCCTGTCCCTTTAGGTAAGAAGCTGAATTTGAAAGAGTTTGGCTAGATTCTAGGGTCAGATATTTGTCCACAGTTATGTCCACTGGGTTGTTGACAATCTAGGATAACATTGTCAGCTGGGCCTGTTTGACTTCACTCAAGCAACTCCCACTGGCAGTGATCCAGCATAGTACTGCCACTGCTAATATTTCTTTGTATTTGTTGTGGTGTATCTAGCAGCCCTCCTGAACCATCTCTATCTTGTTTGTCAGGTCTTTGTTGATGGTGTATCTAGCAGCCCTCCGGAACCATCTGTCTTGTTTGTCAGGTCTTTGTTGATGGTGTATCTAGCAGCCCTCCGGAACCATCTGTCTTGTTTGTCAGGTCTTTGTTGATGGTGTATCTAGCAGCCCTCCGAAACCATCTGTCTTGTTTGTCAGGTCTTTGTATCCTCCAGGTTGAAGTCTCCTAACCGTGGATGCAAACCACATGGGATTCTAGTATGGCATGAAAAAATTGGTCTTAGTAGTTTGTATCGGTTAGGGATGGACATTTGTTGAAGGCACCAATGTTTAGGCCTGTTAACCTTTTAACCTTGATCTTAACTAAACTGTCTTAGAATTATTGTCTGCCTTAGGTTTTTCTGGCTTGCAGCTAGTATACTAGTCAAATACTTGGGCAAATACACACACCCCCATCTGGATGATCTTTGCAGGAAGACTTGAAAACTGACCATCAAACATGTATTAGAAGTTGGAAAAGATTCCATTTTCCATTGTAGTTGCAACAGTTAAAGTACATAAGTTCTTCTGGCTCTTGAATGGCATACATGTAGCAGTGTGGTTGCAAAAGCTGATCTCACTGTCGGCTTGGTTGCATTCACTAAGGCAGTGGTTGCTGTTGCTGGAGTCAAAGAAAAATAGCAAATGTTCCAGTAGAGGAATTTGGCAAGCCACATTGAATACATTCCCAGCTTACATTGGATATGGTTTTGATTATGGCATCTGGCATACCTATACAATTTTGATGATACTCTACATCAGATGAGTCTCAGGATAGACAAGGTGTTGTGCATCTGCAGGCTGTCTTGCAAACCCCACAGGATGGTTGTAGGGCCCGGATTTTGTTTGGGTGCATATGATTCAGCCAAGAATTAGCTACATAGATCAATGAAGAATGAGTTTGTTCCAACAGACTGGTCCTTTTACCTATGACAGTGAAACTTTCTGGATACTGTAGTAATGAGGTGGGTGGAAGGTGGTATTCTTGGTCATCCTTAATCAGTAGCTGTTGTAGGGTTTTACGATCATCTTCGGGTAATGGAGGGGTTTTGTTTTGTATATGATGAGGGAAAGATTGATAAGAAACTGTACAGCAAAGTGTTGGAACATATTTACCTTCTGTGCTGCGATCTTTACAAACTGGAAATACATTGTGGGATATGCAAGTGAGTAACAGGAATTAGATTGCAAAGAATTAAAGTCCAAAACAAATAAAGTTTGGACAAGGATACGTTGATCTTCTTTTTCACCATTTGTTCTCAACACCAAAGAATGATGTTGTTATGGAAAAGCTGGCCTGATATCATGTTTAGTTGAAAAGAATTTAGAGCTAGAATTGGAAATGACAGATGCACCGCCATTTTTACTTGATGTTAGGGAGATGCCCATTTTCACTTGATGTTAGGGAGCAACCAGCAGAACCAGAAACAGAATCATTTAACTGAACATTGGTTATGTTATATTTTTGTTGTTACAACTGTCTTCTTTCTCAAGTATTCCAGTTCATTACTTGGATCTTTTACCTATTCATCTTTTTATATATGTAGGTAGTGAAAAGATTGAAGGCTCAATACCTGTACCACCATCAGATCAGAATGTAAAGGAACCAGCATATGGAGTAAGACAGAGAGGGGCAACATCTCAGTTTTTGGAGAATCGGGGTTTTGGATGGCTGCTGGAAGAAGAAGACCTGGATGAAGAGGACATGAAGCCATTATTGTATGATTTTTACAATTCTATTTGATCTTTTCTCTAATTTCCTATATTTTCTATATATATGCCACCATATAGCTCTCTAATGCACTAAATAATATGGTTATGTGACTGGTCATTCGGATCACAACCTAAGTTACAAAATAACATGGCTTAGCTTGGCATGGATTTAGCGTTGAACAGGGTGTTTTATCATATTTTTATTACAGTTAATGAAATCTCACAATTTTCTAGTAAATGCAAATAAAGTTGCTGAACTTTTTGGGAGACATTTTGGTGCACAGATTTATTTGTATTTTACGTTATATGTATAAGAAAAAAATAATGTACTTGAATAAGACCAGAAATAGTACTTTAAACTGCTGAACACAAAATACAGAAAACAGAGGCAACCTATGCAATATGCAAAGAGGGTGTACTGATAAAGTCCACAGTGAAATTTGTCATTATCCCAATTTTTGTTAAGAAAATGCAGTTTATCCAATTTTTTAAGGAATGAATTGGACTTTGATGGGTCACTTACAAGAGATGTTCGGTGAATACAGAAACTTTTTTGCCAAAGAAGCCATCATTAGGTAAAGGAAGTAGGTGATCCTCCACCGGTTCAGGACATCAGATTTATTTAGTTCCACACATGCACCAGTGGAATCATTGATGGATACCTCTTGCGAATTGTATCTGGCCAGCTTAAACTTTGCACAGTGTTTGTCTTTGATCTTTAATATTACCATGTCAGATAGCCAGTTACATTCTAGATTCAGAATCATTAGTTTTTGCATGTTTAGGGCTAGGAACCTCCTCACTTTTCTCCCAATTGGAACCTCAAGCATAATACTTTGGGATCTGTGACAGCACTAGTAAATGAGGTTGTGGTACCTGGAAAACATCATCAAGCAGAAGAGCTGTGTCAGATATTCCAGGTTCAACAAGCTCAGCTTGATCTTTCTTCTGCTAGATTTTAACAGGATGCTGCAATTTGCTGAATATAAGTGCATCTACAAGTTCCAGACCTTTCTGTATTACTTCTTGTGGAAGAAATTACTTGATATTGAAACTTCCCTCAAGCAGGGTGTCAATGAGCATCAAGTTTATGAACTTCATTCTTTTTGTATCTTGTTTCCAAGTAGGTGTTTATTTTCAGTTTGAAGTTTGTCAATCATAAGGACAGTGAACTTGACCCTCATTTTGCAAGAAGAGACAACACTATTCCAATTGAGGAACATGTTTGTTGGTTTATTGATATGCAAACACCAATGAGGTTCAGAATAGCTGTTTTGATTGCCACTTCTTGTTTAATATAAGGCATGGATGCCTTTATGACCTGTAGAAATAATGCTAATCTGCACTCAAATATTTCTGTCATTACTAAAATAAAAATAGCCTTGAAATGACTTAATAGAATTTCACCAATGTTCATAGAACACTTTTATCTACATTGACACAAAGCTGGTGTAGGACCTTCTAATATTGGAAAAATTATATTGATGCAGTCAAACAGAGATGAAGAAAACTTGAGAAACCTTGAAACAGTTGTTTTATAAGACACTAATGACTGAATAAGAAAAACAAATTCAGCAGAAAACACTTACCCAGATTTCTTGGCCACTGCTCTTGCATCTGGCTATTAGACAGTTTTCAGCCAGGTGAGTGAATTTCAGGCTCACCAGTACCTCTTGTTAAAAATAATAGGCCCAAGATACTTCCCTAAGCTCTGAAAAAGATTTCTGATTCATATTTGTATACAGATGTGAATATAAACAATAAAACAGATACTATGGTGTAAAGGCATCACCTTAAATAATTTTATTAATGAGGTAAAATAGTGTGTACAATATGTGCTATGTTTAACCTGAATGTTTCTTATAAAAAAAAAGATGTTTGCTCATGGGTTCACCAAAATATTTTGTTTCTGCTTTCAGGGAGGAGCTTGATATTGACCTGAAAGATATTTACTACAAGTTGAGATGTGTCTTGTTTCCTCTACCCCAGCTTGGATTCAACAGACATGTAGTCAGAGAAAGTCCTGATTTCTGGGGACCTCTGGTGGTCATTCTTCTTTATTCTTTAGTTTCATTGTATGGGCAGTTTCGGGTAAGTGTACAAGTGAAAATTAGTTTTGGTGACACAAGAAAGCTTAAAACCATTCCTTTAATGATAAACTGATGTTGTACAGGTCAGAAAAGATTATCATAGGGTGTATAATCATGCTATGCAGGTATTTCAAATATGACTAATATTTTTTCATTATAAACAGACTCTGCTTATAACTGAGGGTAGTCCACTTGTGTTAAGTCAGTACTTTCTGTACAAATTGAAATGGCGTGGACATCACATTATGACATCATTAATATGATGTCAGTTTTTACCTTAGGTGCACTGCGAGCTTGGGGGGGGTCTGGAAAAATTAACGCAGTGTGGCTGGAACTTCTGTTTCTTATTAAACAATGGAAAAAAATGTTTTTTTATACAATTTAAATTGTATTGATAAAGTCAACTACAAGTATACAAGACCTTTGGGAATCTTTAGAGATTTAAGACCTTTTTTAAATCAGCCTTGCAATACTGTGTATTTGCTTAACTACACTTGTGTGTTTACTTTGGAATAGATCAGAAATTTAATTATTTTGTTTCTTGTATTCACTTTATTATTCAGCCTTAGGTAGAAAAGCAAAATGATTATATAATAAAAAGGTGACTACAATTGTATAAGAAAGTATGGATTCATTTTTTGTGAGTTGTACTGTAGTCCTAACATTTGCATGATAGCTCAGAAAAACACCTTCATATTTCCCCCAGAGAAATGCAATACCTGTGTAATACTGATAAATTCACTCTCCAACATATACTTTTCTTTGTGTATTTGATAAGACAGGTCTTCAGCCTGTGCAAGTTTGATGAATTTTTAAGTATTATATATGTATAAGTTGAGTCCAAGTGAAAACCATGTTTACCTTAATTCTTAATCTGCCAGTGCATTATGTGACAGCGTGTCTGGGTCTATGCAATTCTCATTTGGACTCTATTTATAAGCAATATATGCGGTACTCGTACAGCTATTAATTTATGAGCAGTATGTGATTGGGTACTTTAAAATTCAGTTTTAATTTTGAAAGCATTGAAATTTGTGATATTTTACTACAAAACCAGATGATCGATCCATTGTTCACCATTTGGTCTTTTTTTTAGGTTGTTTCCTGGATTATCACCATCTGGATAATTGGTTCCTTGATTATTTTCCTATTAGCTCGAGTCCTAGGAGGGGAGGTAAGCAGTAGAGCTGTGAATTGCCTGTTTGGTTGCAATATATGTATATCATGATATTTGGGTAGTGATTCGATACATTCCACAATATGTATCAGACATTTAGCAGGATATAAACACAATACAATAGGAGTGACAATACTATATGTATCATGACACAGATTCAAATGTTTTTTGTATGTATTTGGTGTAAGGTCTGTCTAGCTGTGTTAACATTGAAAGTATATAGAGAGGTTACTAGTCTTACCTATATATATATATATATATATATATATATATATATATATATATATATATATATATATATATTATCATTTTACAGAATCAAATCTGCATATGGTTTGTTATGAACTGTATAATGTCTTTGTAATCATTTGATCCCTGCAGTCTGAAATATTTTCAGACTGCAGCTTCAACATTTAAGTTTTTGTCTGTTGTATTGGTCTCAGCAATGCTTTATGGGATAAGAAGTCACTCTATCATCTTGATATTAAATCTAGAAAAAAAATCATGTATGCATGAAATTGTAATTTAAAAAACAGCAATGTTCAGCATTTTATTCAGTTTTTGTTTTACATAACCATATCCAGCAACAAAAATGGTATTAACCCAAATGCAAACAGCATGTAATCAGTAAAATCCCAGCTTAGTTGGTATATTGTATGATAGCAGATCTGGATCTGTTCTGCTTGTAGTGGTGTGCAGTAGTATATTTTTATTGATTTTATTTGCATTTGAGTGTGATAGTAAGGGGGGGTACTGGATATATGTTGTTTGCAGTTGGATGTGTTATTCATGGATATTGGCTCTTGGTGGTGATAGATTAGGATCTATGCTGTTTGCTGTAAGGTGTGATAGCAGATCTGGGGCTTTACATTTGCAGTTAGAATAGCAGATCTAGTTTTGTGCTGTTAACAGTTGGGTACAATAGCAAAACTGGATTTGTGTTGTTTGCAGTTGGATGCAATAGCTGATCTGGATTTGTGTTTGCAGTTGGAAACAATAGCTGATCTGGATTTGTACTCTTTGCAGCTGGACATTATGTATTGGTGCTGTTTGTGTACAGGGATAAATTTTACACATTCAGAATGAAAGGAAGATAGGGTCATTCCTTATATAAAAAAGTCCTTGAGAAATCCAGTTGGCTTACCTATAATGAAAATATGAACCTTAATGAGAAGTTAATCTTCATGCCAAAAGAGGAAAATGGAAACAAATTGTGACCAAAGCATTCTAGTAAACATTGTACAGTGTATGCATTCATGAATATGTTACATGTATTTCTTAAGATGTTTTGTACATGTATTTACAGATAGCTGTTATAGAACTCATACACTAGCAAGCTTTCTGACTTTACCAAAGAGTTTTTCTCTTCTTTTTTAAAGACACATTTTTGAACTTTATGCATACAAAAAAAACTGTTGGCATAATTAAGGAAAAGCTGCTTAAGGTTATCAAATGAAGTTTGGTAAACATATCTGTATTCATATTTAGATAACTTTATTAGATTTGTATTTCATGTACATGTAATTTAGAAAAATCATAATTTCCTTATTCTGCTTGATCAGAAATTCCTGGATTTGTATTGCCCATGTCATATATGCAGTAGATCACCTCATGTGTACACAGCATTCTCTTAAAAGTAACCCATGGGATTAGCCAAATAAATTTGTCACAAAGTCGGCTGTTGTCTTATAATAAATCAAAGATATATCTTTAGTAAATATCTGCCATATTTCTGTAAACTCTGGGGATGTCATCAGATAGATGTGATATTTTAGTCAGCTGGTTATTGGTTTTATAAATGTAGTATGTTAGTGCTGTTCTGATTAATCACTTTGCTTGAGCAACACTCATTCAGCAGTTTGATTGAGCACAACTTGGCTTAATCGAGTTTCCTAATGGTACTGAAAATTTATTAAATTATTATTTCTATTTAGTTGCAGTAACCCTAGAATATATAAATTTAATAATACAGTTATAGAAATGAAATAATAGTATAGACTATGCTGAATTAATGACAATATTAAAAATATTTTGATTCATACTTTTTATCCTTTGTTTAATTATAATTTAGCATTTACCTTTGTTTTAGGTAATACATTTAGGTACAAAAATTAATCATTTGGAACAAGACTGTACAACTTCATTTTTTTAAGGAGAAACTACATCACATCCACATTTTCTGGTTTGAGCTGAGACTGCTTTTTATTTATAAGATTGCCTGTCAGAAAAAGATCATAAAACCAAAGCAAAAGTGTTTTTGTTTGAGATCATGTACATGTGTCTTTTACTAACCATTCCACTTATTTTCTTTTTTTGCATAACCTGCAAATCACTTTTCAGCATGATGTAGATTCTTCAGTTCAGAGTTGAAAATTCTAGAATTTCTAGTTATAAAAGACTACTCCTAATGTCAGTTAAGCTCATCATCTAATTATAATCATAATTAAGTGGTTCCAGTCATATATCTACTATCTAGTCATTACATCATTTTCATGAGAAGTGATTGTACCTATTCACCTATTCTTTAGTTTTTGTTATAAACACATAAACACAATTTTGATAATTTGTTTTTAATTAACCTGTTCATGTTATAAACAAGTGAACATAGTTTTGATAATTTCTTTTTTTTTAAAGAAATATAACAAACAGCAGTCTGAAATTATTAATTCCTATTACAAAAACTTTGATTATATATCAGTTAGACCCTAGCTAAAATTGATGCACTGTTTTCATCATTTCTGCCATGTGGCAGCCATATTTAATCGATTAATAACTGATCATTGATTGGTTGGTGTAACCAATGATTGATCATGAAATTTCAACTGATTCCCAACACTAATGTTAGTCCATTGGTTATTGGTTTTATCATTGATAAATATGGTAAGTTGGCCCATTGGTTATTCTTTCCATCATTGATAAATATGGCATGTTAGTAATTTGGTTATTCCTATCATTGATATCATTGATAAATATGTTTTATCATTGATAAATATGGTATGTTAGTCCATTGGTTATTCTTTCTCTCAATGATTTTATTTTATACCAGTGAATGAATGGGTCAGTATACGTCTTTTTATAACCATATCCCTGACAAACATCGTGAAAGATTTGTTTATTCGTTTACTGTAAATATATGCATGATTATGAAGTTGTACTATATCTTTTACAGGTTACTTATTCCCAGTGTTTGGGAGTGATAGGTTATTCTGTGTTGCCCCTGGTCATCACAGCTCTCATACTGCCTATCTTCCATGCCTTTCATTATGTCAGCATGCTCTTAAAGGTAAGTCTTAGAATGAAACTCATCCTCTATATTCATGTATACACCAATATGAATAAACTTTCCATAAGGACAGAATTCTCTACTACCTCCAGAGAAAAACCTTTATATCTTTATAATAGCATGTTGTCATATCTTGAGAATAGAATGTAGCCACAACATACTAATGACGTGGCCATGATGATAGCCATGTCATACTTATTGCATTATAGTCACTACAGTGTCACTACATTTGTCCCTAGTGAAACTACCTTGAAACCAGCAAAAACATAAATTATATAAGTCTCCACTAATATTTATTTTGCCAAAAATAAACACAGCTTTCTCCGAAATTTGTAAGTGAACATCATTCAGCTCATTTAGATGTTCATCATAGTAATGACATTGGCATTATTGTATGTTAATGAACTATTCACTTTAATTTGTAATGGCATTATTGTATGTTAATGAACTATTCACTTTAATTTGCAATGGCATTATTGTATGTTAATGAACTATTCACTTTCATTTGCAATTGGGGCGCCGAGTGGTCTAACGCGCTCTCTGTTACGGATCACTGCCATCTCACCTCTGTCTGCGTAGGTTCGAGTCTCGGATTCGGCCAATGTGGGTATGTGAGAAAGCATGCCAATAGCTTCTCGACGGTCAGTGGTTCTTTCCGGGGATTTCCTGGGTTTTTCCTCCACCATTAATACTGGCCGCCATGTATAGCCTATCGTGTGCTGAAAAATGGCATTAAACACTACAACAACAACAACTACAACAACATCATTTGCAATTGCATTATTGTATGTTAATGAACTATTCACTTTAATTTGTAATGGCATTATTGTATGTGAATGAACTATTCACTTTAATTTGAAATGGCATTATTGTATGTTAATGAACTATATTCACTTCAATTTAATTTGCAGTGGCATTATTGTATGTTAATGAACTATTCACTTTCATTTGCAATTGGGGCCCCGAGTGGCCGAGTGGTCTAACGCGCTCTCTGTTACAGATCACTGCCATCTCACCTCTGTCTGCGTAGGTTCGAGTCTCAGATTTGGCCAATGTGGATATGTGAGGAAGCATGCCAATAGCTTCTCGAGGGTCAGTGGTTCTTTCCGGGGATTTCCCGGGTTCTTCCTCCACCATTAATACTGGCCGCCATGTATAGCCTATCATGTGCAGAAAAATGGTGTTAAACACTACAACAACAACAACAACTACAACAACATCATTTGCAATTGCATTATTGTATGTTAATGAACTATTCACTTTAATTTGCAATGGCATTATTGTATGTTAATGAACTATTCACTTTAATTTGCAATGGCATTATTGTATGTTAATGAACTATATTCACTTCAATTTAATTTGCAGTGGCATTATTGTATGTTAATGAACTATTCACTTTCATTTGCAATTGGGGCCCCAAGTCGCCGAGTGGTCTAACGCGCTCTCCATTACAGATCACTGCCATCTCACCTCTGTCTGCGTAGGTTCGAGTCTCGGATTCGGCCAATGTGGGTATGTGAGAAAGCATGGCAGTAGCTTCTCGACGGTCGGTGGTTCTTTCCGGGGAATTCCCGGGTTCTTCCTCCACCATTAATACTGGCTGCCATGTATAGCCTATCATGTGCTGAAAAATGGCGTTAAACACTACAACAACATCAACAACTACAACAACATCATTTGCAATTCCATTATTGTATGTTAATGAACTATTCACTTTAATTTGCAATGGCATTATTGTATGTTAATGAACTATTATCTTCAATTTAATTTTGTTTAAATAGAATATGCAGGGAGTCCCTTAGTTCAGGTAGTCAGAATTGTAAGTCTGTCGCTCTTATCCTTGGATTCCTGGGATTTGGAAACTCCACTTATCTCCATCCATCACCCCTGGCTATTTTCAGGAAGGCAGACTATTGGGTTCATGAATAATTCATTAAACAGTTCTAACAATTTCAATTGACCTACTACTAATAGCTCTGAAAATTTGAATTACCCTGTCACCATTTGGTTACACTAGAAAAGAATCAGAGAAAAGATTCACCAATTCAACTTTTCTTTTAAAGATACTTTGCTTGGAAAATGCCACTTTTGTGGGGGGGGGGGGTCTGGAGGCAATCCCACTTTTTTTATCTAATTGAAGAAAGATTCCTGTACGTTGTATGACTAATCAGTTTTCCATGTCATGTCATGAATGATTGTGTAACTCAAGAATTTGCTGGCCCATGTATTCAGTGATGAAAATTGTGTAAGTCAATTCTGTGCTGAGCCATTTACTTGATGATGAACATTGTGTAAGCCAAGACTTTGCTGACCCATTTATCTGGTGATGAAGATTGTGTAAGTCGAGGCTTTGCTGGCCCATATATCCAGCGATGTACATTGCATAATCCAAGGCTTTGCTGGCTTGTTTAACCAATGATGTAGATTGTGTAACACAAGGCGTCGCTGGCTCATGTACATGGTGATGAAGATTGTGTAAGTCAAGGCTTTACTGACACAAATATCTGGTGACATAGATTGTGTAAGATAAGGCTTTGCTGGCTCATGTATCTAATGATGTTGATTCTGTAACCCAAGGCTTTGCTGACCCATCTATCTGATGATATAGGTTGTGTAACCCAAGGCTTTGCTGACCCATCTATTGTGTAACCCAAAGCTTTGCTGACCCATCTATCTGATGATGTCGATTGTGTAACCCAAGGCTATGCTGACCCATCTATCTGATGATGTTGATTGTGTGACCCAAGGCTTTGCTGACCCATCTATCTGATGATGTTGATTGTGTAACCCAAGGCTTTGCTGACCCACCTATCTGATGATGTTGATTGTGTAACCCAAGTCTTTGCTGACCCATCTATTGTGTAACACAAGGCTTTGCTGACCCATCTATCAGATGATGTAGGTTGTGTAACCCAAGGCTTTGCTGACCCATCTATCTGATGATGTTGATTGTGTAACCCAAGGCTCCAGAGATACCAGAGAAGCAGAGCTTATAAGCCTCAGGCATCTGAGAACAAGCACATCTATAAATCTCCCAAATAACATCCCACACTTCATTATGAAATCTCTGTCTCTTTGATTTAGTGCAGTGTTAAGAAATAATGTACTAGTGGATAATCATGTGTTTGATGTATGAGCAGAGTTACATGATGTCAGTATTTTCTTTGAAACGTTTTGGGACGGAGACACGTTAATCACAGCTTACCTTCATCCAAACTGACCTCTTTGAGGTCTTGTTTTTGGATACTGTGGCACTTTATGATAGGACAATTGACGTCAAAGGGGCAATCACTTACATAAACTTTGTGAACCTTCCCCCGCCCCACCCCACCTCTCCCATCTGGGTGGGTAAAGTTAGGGGTGGGAGTGGTTGTTAATGATTTGATGCCATAGATATTTACATCACCACAATGATTGCACTATTGTGTTTGTAATATTGTATACATTAGCATTATGATTTATCTGTAGAAATTATCAGTGCTTAACACCTCTTTGCAGCGTATGACTGAATTTATTTCATACTATGATAATTTTCTCATTCATCATCTGTTCTACTCCACAACAAGCAGTTTAGCTGACCCATTATTAGATTAGTTAACCCTAAATGTTTATAGTTGCATGACTGATTAGTATTTATAAGAAGAGGAAGAATACTTTATTTATAGAGGGTGACTCATTTAGTCAAGAACTATTCTTCATTGAGGTTCTTGTAAGAAGAAAATATAACACTGTATATCATACAGAAGTTAATAGTAATTGCTATTTAGTTTAACATGTCTTCATGATTATAAACACTTGATTTGTAAAATATATTCTTTTGATATATCTTAAATTTTGTAAGTACTGTAATATTTTCTGCTGATTTTACATGCAGTGGAATTTTTTGGAAGCATTTCTTAATTGCTCTGTTCTTGGTTTTCGTGGATGTAGGTTTTCCTGTGATGTTGATCTCAACTGGTAATGTGTTAAATAAGGCCATTATAAATCCTATAGGCAGTCTGGTGCAATTACATACAGCCATTTATGCCAGTGAACTGCCTTGTGAAAATAATCCTTTCATATATTGTAAGCCATTTTAGTTCTGTAAACATTGCTTTATGGATGGTCTATAGATGCAACTAAATTAATGCATGCTGCCCTTTTCTGAAGTGTATAAATGCTGTCAAGCTGAAATTTGGTACAGTTTGCCCACAAACTTGAACAGTAATCCATAGTTGGAAGAATACATACATTGTAGTGTAGATTTGGTACAGTTTGCCTACAAACTTCAACAGTAATCCATAGTTGGAAGAATACATACATTGTAGTGTAGATTTGGTACAGTTTCCTCACAAACTTGAACAGTAAATCCAGAGTTTGAAGAATACGTGTTTTGTAGTGTAGAATGTGAGTTTCTGTTTATAAATATTTCTTGATTTTACTGAGTAGGGCGATTTTGGGAGGCAGTACTTTACAAGTATGCTCTGTATGGTCATCTCATTGTAAATTATAATCTACATGTACACCTACAAGCTTTTCATCTTTGACATTTTGTAACTGATGATTATTTATTGTGCTAAATAATTCTGGGCTCATTTATTTATGTAGTTTTTGTGATGTCCGCAAAATAATATATTTTGGTTTAACACCATTTATTACCATCTTTTGTTGTGCTCAACTTTGAACTCTGATAAGGTCTGAGTCTAATCTTGTTTGGATAACTTCAGGATCAGCACTAGAGGCCTACAAGTTGCATCATCTGCAGATAAATCTGTATTTGTGAATCCATTACTTATTGGAAGATTATTCACGTAAATAAGAAACAGGAGAACCTAAAACAAAGCATTCATTTACTCCAGAATGAACAGTAAAGGTTTGTGAGCTATTATTGCCAATGGTTACTTGTTGATCCCTTTCATTTGTATATGATATAAACCAGATTAAGGAAGAATTATCACACTTGTAACAGCTTACATTTGCAGTAGAACTCTATGATCAGCTAGATTTAACTGGTGTGTGCTAGGTCTACTTTTTTATTAAACAAATTCTATTAATTTTTTTATTTATTTCAGTTTTTAGGAGTGGTGTGGGCAGCATTCAGTGCCGGTTCACTGCTGTGTGTGCAAGAACTACAACAGAAGAGGCCTTTGTTACTATATCCAGTGTTCCTACTGTACATTTACTTCTTGTCTCTCTACACAGGGGCATAAGACTCTGTTTGTGTGTGTTTGTGTATGTGTGTGTGTGTGTGTGTGTTATACAGACTGCTGTTGTGATAAAAGATGAAATAAATACATGAATATAATTACTTGAATTGAAGAATGGATCAGTAAAATCTCTGAGATCCAAACATGGTATAAAATTGAATAAATTTTAAATCAAATATAATGAATAACCTTGTCTCTTTATTTATTATACCAGTTGTGCAGGGCAGGTAGCTTTTTATCCTCCTTACTGAAGATGTTACTGGGTGTAGTGATAGCCATGTCCATCCGTCCATCCATAGACAACATGGTTTCTGCAGCACACATTTAGTTTGTTGTGGTCTTCTTTTTTTGAAAACTTAATTTGGTATACCCATGCACAGAGGCAAAAGCATATTGGATTTTTGCACTACTTAGTCCAAGGTTAAAGTCACTGGAGCTAAAAATGTGATTTTCCTATTTTGCATGACAAGTTAAGTTTCTTTTGGCCCAAGTTGAACAAGATTTCATAGGTAGACTACGATTGGGTAGAAGTAGCACTTTATCATATCTGAGGCAGAGGTGAAAGGTCAGGGTCATTGGAGCTGACATTGTCATTTTGGGGGCTTTCCTCTTGCTTTGTTAAGTTTCCTGGATCTAATTTTCATCCAGACTTTGTAGGTAGTCTACACTTGGACAGAGGCACCCCCCCCACCCATAGATATTTGAAAGGTCAAGATTACAAGAGATAAAGCTGTCATTTTTGGTTCCACTTAATCATTCTACTTTTCTCAAGTTTCCTGCACCATTTTTTCAATTTCATCGTTTGAATACATTTGAGGAAGGGAAGTTCCATATTGATTCTCATTGACAGAGCAAAGGTCAGGATCACTAGATATGAAATTTCAAAATTATGGTAATTTTACATTTATGATAGCTGTAGTCAGTCAGTGGGATCAGCTAGTCATCTACGTTTAACATTTTACGGTTCTTAGTTATTTGTATCCTCCCACTTTGTAGGTTTTTATTCCATTTCAGAATCATCTGTTGTATTTAGATACATGGAGAACACATCAGCAGTACAATTTCAAAAATATGTGAGCTTATATAGCATAGTGGTATTTCATTTTGGTTGCCTTTTTACTCTTTGACTTCTTCTGATGACTCATTTATTTCTTATGATGTACAGGTATCACTCATTGTTGGTCTGTGCATGATTTTGTCCAGTCTTTCTTTTTACGCTTCTTTTTACAGAGATAGCAGCTCACCAGAGAACTTTTAATAGTTAAGTGTACTTTTGATTTTTTTCCAGCTGGTCAGTTTATTTTGTTTATGTAATTACATGTTTAAATGGAACAGCCCTCACTTTTTAAATTCAGAATTTTCAAAAGTAGATGAGTAAAAAAAATTAAAATTGGAATAAAATTGAGAGTTATCAAATGACACACAACAGATGGAGTAGCATACCTTTGCTGTAGTGGCAAAGTATCTATAAAAAAAATGATTATTTATGCAGTGGTAAAGAAAGTAACATGGAGAGAGTTTTAATTTCTGTAAGAATAAACTTCTGTAAAATTTTAGAAGTTTTTAAAAGCTTCTTGAAAACTCACTCATGTTGTATCCACCATCTTGTAGTAAATCTTTTCTAGATGTATTGGATATACACAAGACATGAAAAAGTAAAGTATAATTATAAGGGCTTGGCAAATTTTATGAAAGTCAGATTGCCCAGGGCAAACTGGCTGGAAAATTCAACTTGCTTTTGAGGTGATTTTTAGCTTGGCAAAAAATATGAAAACAGAATATCACAAATACAGTATAAAAAAATGATATTAAAATAATGTATAGGATGCTTTAAGGAATTGTATTATATTTATTTTACAAATATTGAACCGTTATCATGTTATTTATGTTTGTGCCTTAAAATGACAATAATTAAAGTTACCAAACAAGATAAGTGCAAATAATACATATAGATGAGGAGAGAAAATATGGTCAGAATGCAGATGTAGTTTAGAAGAGCAAAGACAGACATATACATGTAAAAAATATAAGTGGCTAGATAAGGTTTTTGGAAATTGCTAGATTTTCAAGCAAGAATGATGTTCAGGTAGAAGACCTTGGACTAGAAAATTTAAACCGATAAGAACAGAACTGTATTCACTTAATTTAATTGTGTATTATAACATTTTTCTTTATTTTTCCACTTAAAAGTTCAATTGATCATGCAGATTTATGTATCAAATCAAGTAAGAAAACAAGCTAAAACCAAGTCCCTCACTGGAATATTCCAATGCCAATAAATTAAACTTTCTTTTCTTCTGGGGTAGTGTTGTGTCCACTCAATCTGCTTCTGTTTTAGCATCATCCAGTTTTCACTTTATTCACCTTAAAATTGACAACTTGCATCTATACAGTCTTTGACAAGTCAACACCTATGAATGATCTATGTAATTATTTTCCAAAATATAAGTATGTATCAGCCTACAGTAAAAACAGTAATGATAAACACTACTAGATTTTCAAATGGCTAATCATTAGAGACCAGTGCCTTTATTTTCTAAACACACATCAAGAAAATCTGATGGGTTATATTAATAAACGTTATCACAGTCATTTTAATATTGACAAATGTCAAAATGTATTTGACACATCAATTGTCAATCTTGGCACATTAGAATGCACACAAACAGCCCGTGGCTACTTTAAGTCTTGAACATCAGCAAATCTAGTGTACATCCAAATATTAAAATTAAAATATGACTGATGATCTAAAGTATAAATATTTATTTCCTATTTGTCAAAATTATCTTTATATAGTATATTTACATTATTGTGTCAAGATGAGAAATGCAAGAGTGGCTTGGACATTGAAATGCAAGGGTATTATGTTTAATGAAGAATTGATAGATAAAAGGAACTGCTTGTAGCTATGTATCTGAAAATGAAATAGATATAAACATGAACTTTGGAAAGGTTGTGCTGTATAAAATTTGCAGAACATAAAGCATTACAAAATGAACATGACCTCTCTCTCAATCTTTTGGACTTGCTCTCATGGAAATACCTTGCAAACATGAGCTTGCCTGAGCTGAATTTGAGTTTATCCCAAGAGTCAAGCAAGTGGATTTGTAAAACCTTGATTATGAAAGATTTATAAAACTGGGATCTAGAGTGAATAGATGTTTGGGGAAAGTATATAAATGATCTTAGGAAATACTTTGTTAGGAGTAATCAGTAGAATGAACAATATAGACCTTGAGCTACAGGCACAGATGAGTATATACGGTATGTCAAACAACATTACTAATGCAGATAATTATGTTAACAATAAAGATGTGCTCATGTCTTGGAATACTTTTGTCGTTTAATATTCCTTTGTATTTTGTGATTAAGCTACTGTAGATCAAAATATTTGAAGGTAGTTAAATTTTTATGAGTGCAGTTAACATTGTAACAACATAAAATTTTCACCAATAACTGATATATAAGGCAATATTGTCTGTGTGGTTGTGAGCAGTATTTTAGCAAAGGTAGTTTTGACACTCAGTTTGATTAAACTTCATGCTTGCTGAACATTTTGAATTTATAGTTGTTGATTGGTGTGGAATATTTCAAAACAAATTCTTGATATATGTCTTAGTGATATTTTTTAAATACCTTTAAAACATAAGATATGGTTTTCCACCAAGTCTTACAGACTTTTCTATTTCTTTCAAGCATCGTGGTTTTGGGTTAGGTTTTATTTGTTTAAATGTATTAATACAAGATTAAGATTCATTTCCAAAAGTCTTAGTTTTCAATTATTTGTGCCCTGTCTGGGACATTAGCAGCAGGGGGGGCGAATCGGACATTTGTCTGAATCGTCATTTGGCTTAATTAATACTTTCTGCAACTCAACGATCTAGCGTCATCAGCGCCTGGTAAAAAAAAAACGACGTCGTCGTCGGGGGATCGTCCAAACGTCATTTGTTTTAATTATAGTCGATCCCCAGCGTCGTCAGCGTCCGGTAAACACAGCGACGACCGCGTCGATGTCATCGCCCCCCCTGCTGCTAAGTGGTTATTTACAATGATCTTACAATTTAACCGAATATTTGGTCAAGTCCGATACGATATCGTGTCCGAGGATCATGTAAATTTATCGTTATGAATCCATGTGGGGTCGACTGAGCATGACTAAAAAAGTTTCGAAAACCATTAAAGTCCATGTCACCGCCGCACCATGTCTGCCAAATATTTCGTAGCGTGTGTGTATCGACGCCGTTGAATACAGCAAGAATATTACAGTTGTCTCTAATTACTTTTGGAATCTGAGTGTATCGTTGAGTGACATATATCACGTCGGTGTTTTTATGCCTGCCTCTGGAAAATATCCTAGCTGGGTTTTTTTGATTGTCTAACATAACATCATCGTACACGACTAGATTGTTAACATCGCCATCAATATCATCGATACCCGGTGCATCATTGATATCTGTAATAAACTCAATAACATTTTTTTCAGCGATTGCTGATGCATTCTCGTTAAAATCTTTTAACACCTCGTAGCATCGTTGATCATCTACGCTAGGAGCAACCAAATACAACTTGTCCCACTTCATCCATCTCATTATTAAATTAAGTAACAATTGCGTCTTGCCGGATCCAGATGGTCCGATGATAATCATCCGGATCGAGTTTGGTAACGCTGCAACATGCTTAACTGGTTCTCTTGTTTTAGTCGCCGAAAAATCAATTATATTCATATCTCTATACATAAATTATGGATCTATATTGTGTGAAGTGTAGAGTACGTACTGGCACAAATGATATGACAACCGCTACAACAAGAAATAACAGATCGGCGCTTACTGGTAAGTGTGTACAATGCGGTATAAAGAAATTTAGATTTATTTCTATTAGACCCGGAGATGTTTTAAAAAAAAGCGAGGAGGTGATATTGCAGCCAGGTTATCAAAACTCCCCGGAACCCCGTGGGCAAAGTATCCAGGAGAAAAGCACCTCCCAGGATATAGCTACTGTGGCCCCGGAACACGATTAGATATCAGACTCGATGATCAAAATCAGCCCAAACCCGGTGAGTATCCAATAAACGCTATCGATAAGGCGTGTCATGCTCATGATGTTGCTTACAAAAGTAGCGATCTGCAACAGCGTCATATCGCGGATGTAAAATTAATTCACGCGCTAAATGCTATTCCTGATAAATCCTTCAAAGAAAAATTGGCCTCATGGTTGGTAAAATCGGCTATGAAAGGTAAATTAATGATTGGAAGCGGAGCCTCTCGCGCTGGTAATTGAATACGCTAGCGTTTATAATAACAACATGGAATCCATCTATTATTCTCCGAGAGGATACTGGAAGGGGAAGGCCGCAATTGGTAAGCTTGCAAGCGCTGCAAAGGTAACAAAGGCCACTGCGGCTAATTGGTTGTCCAAACAGGCTATATGGCAAATTTATCTACCACCGCCTAAACAAATCAACTTCTCGCGCTTTGATGTCAGCGAACCTAATGAAGTTCATCAGGCTGATATACTATTTCTGCCGCATGACAACGATTACAAATACGCGCTAACCGTAGTTGATGTTGCGAGTCGATACAAACAAGCGGAGCCGTTAAAAACAAAGTCAGCAACTGAAGTAGCCGATGCGTTTGAGCGGATTTATCGAAGAGGTCCTCTGCGCTGGCCAAATCTACTACAAGTTGATCCTGGTAGTGAATTTCGCGGCGCTGTTTTATCAACGCTGAAACATCATAGCGTCGCGATACGACGAGGTCATACTGCGCTACATCGTGATCAGGCAATTGTTGAACGATTCAATCGGACTCTCGCTGAACGGTTATTTGGATATCAGTACGCGAAGGAATTCATCCAAGAAAAACGATCTCGTGAATGGGTCAAAAGGTTGCCAGGCGTAATTGCCACGTTAAATAACGAGATTACCCGAGCAATCAACATGAAGCCCAGCGACGCGATTAAATACGAGTATATACCCGGAAAATCAAAAATAGATAGCGTTTCCAAGCCGATTCTCGGCGATGTTACCGTGAGATATCTGTATGAACCAGGAGAGCTTGAAGGCGGCAGAAAAAGAGCTACTGATCCTATTTGGAGTGTTACCACACATAACATATCAACGATAACACGATCAACTGGTAGACCACCGATCTATAGACTGGATTCAACTGCTCCTCAGCGCGGATTTACACGCGAGCAACTACAAGTGTTACCTGACGATACTCAATTGCCCCCGCGTGGTCTTAACTAGCGCCGTTGCGTCTATTGCACTCAAGACAGGTCAATCTCACATTGGTTTTGACATGACCGAGACTGTTATCGATTCTGTCCACGGTAAATTGGCGAGCGTCTTTATCCGAATAGCGCCAACTCATTATACAATTGCAACTCGCGCAGTGATTATTCTGTTGTTGTCGTAGCGAGATTAATAATTCGGCATCAATATCAAAACGCCGCTGTTTTTTTTTATCCTGTTGGCGGTAACCCGAGAGTTTTCTATCAATGACGCTAGCGTCAATAATGTCATCGTTGTCACTGGCTTCGTCAATAACAATTCTTTGAAGCTGATTTATCCTCCGTACTCTGGACACTGCAAGATAGACTAGATTTGACCATTCGATGCGATTATCAACCATCCAAACAATTGTATCCGTGATAGTCAGTCCCTGCGAGGAATGTATTGTCGTTGCGTATCCTAGCGTCCACGGGGATTTATCAGCACGTAGCGCGTCCTCGACGACGCTGATATCAACGAGCACGATATCATTCAGCACGAGAATTTGTTTTTTTGTCCCTGACGCTGTCGGGCCCGGGATTTCAACTTCAATGTTCTGCCGCCGTGTATCGGCGGGTCTATAGCATAACGGCACTGGACGCGTTGGAAACTTTTCCTTATGCAACGTAAACAACTTTTGCTGAAGTGTGCCTCTGACTATCTTTCTACTCGCTACAATCAAATCGTTTGGTCTCCATGTTTCCCAGAATTCATTTAACGGCGTTTCCGGAATCATCTCGCGGATTATTTCACATTGAATTCTATCCGGCTGTAATCTGATTAATTTCTTAACCTCGCGCAGTTGTTCATCAAGTGCTCGGTAATCAGTATCGGTTTCTTCATAATAGTCCACAAACCCGCTCAACCAATCATGTGGACCCTCGCCGACAAATGGTGGTGGTTGGCCATGGTCGCCACACATGATCACCGCTGTATTCGCGAGCAGCAACCAATCAAGAAATATTTGTAAAACATCTAACGAAACAGTACATATCTCATCCCAGATGATAACCTCAGGAATAAATTTTTCGCCCATTCGATCAGGAGTCCACTCACCACCGCTGTATCGAAAAAAGCTGTGATAAGTAACGGCGTCAACATTTCGTTGTTTTATCTCTCGCGCTAGTCTATGGGTCGGTGTAAGCACGATTATACTTGCCCGCGTTCGAAATAATTCAATTGCCCGAGTCGTCTTTCCCGACCCGCCACAGCCGCTTAAATAAACTGTTTTGTGTTTACAAATTGGATCAGAACACGATGGTGCATTAGACCACTCTGACAATTTATCACCGCGTAAGTGATTGTTCTCAACGGTGACATCTGCTGATGGTGAATAATCGCGTAGTATTTCATTTTTAATTCTCCATGTGCCCCAACTCTCGTCCGGACTAGTAAACTCGGCTATGTTTCCCTTATACTTTACGTCTATATAAAATGAATCAACGGCTACTCTAACCGCGGTGTCGGGAAATCTATTTATCATCGAGAATAAATTTATGCAAGCATAACCCAGCATAGACGCCCTCAAATGCGGGTATGCTGGGCTGTCTCCGTCGCTGTAGGTAACAACTGTACCCAAGCTCGTTCCATTGGACAAGAAAGCTGTTTTGCAGTTCACGTATCTATTTTTCGCCACTGCGTCCTTGATTACGAAATCATATTCTGCGTCATCTATAATCAGCCGTGAGCAATATCGTTTGTAGTCGTGGTTTTTTCCACCTTGTGTGAACTTACCGATTATTTTTCTACCGAGATCTTTTGCCTCGCGGTTTCGTTGGTTGAATATCCTCCTGGACTATTCGATGATATATTCCTCGTCGGCATCAATGTGTTTTCTGGACTCGTCAATTATGCTATCTAGACGCTCCGGTTCTGGTAACCAGACTTCAGTCTGTGCCCGGTATGATATAATCGCGTCACTGACAATCAACGATACAAGCATGCCACAATCAATCATATACCGTAGCAGCGCTATTGGCAGCCACTTCTTTTCAGACATGTGTCTACCGATCCAAATATAGCAACAGCGATGAAGTCCTGCCGCGAACTCAAATGATACTATGCGAGCGAATCCGGTTAAATCAAAATCAGGCAGTGGTCCATTAATAGCAACACGAGTCATTTCATGTCTGGGGTGTCCAAATCGTTTGAAATACTCAGCGGCGGATCCATACCCGAGAAAACTCGCTGGATAACAGGCAACCATATCAACCGAGATCATAGCGTCGCGGTTGTATTCAGTGTTCCATAGTCCACCGTGATAGTATTCCAAACAACTGGATTGTACATCCGGCAGAAATTCCTTGCGTGTTGGACTCCACGCATTTTTCCTTGCTGAAACATGAGCTGCAACCGATGGAATCGTAAAACAATTTGTTAGCAGTTGTTCATCATGCTCTTCAAATTCTATGGCGGTTTTTTTCATCTTGTTGTGAAACGCTTCAGTGCGATATAATTCACCGTTTGGTCTTACAAACTGATCAAAGGTATCCGCATCGTTTTCAGCGCTGCAAAGTAACCACACTGATACAGGGTCGTTTTTACACAAACAAGCAATAGCATCAAATAGTTTCCTCTCCGCGAGAAAACCATCCTCTCCCAAAAATTCCCCCGGGATATACTTTACTGTTCTATCCCGTGGAAATATTGTGACCGCGGGCGTCCATGCGTGTTCGTTATGATCAATAATTTTGATTGGGGCTCCCTTCGATTTGTACTTTGATTCGTGTAATACTTCACCGGTTATCGTTGTGACGGTTATTGGAAATCTCAGCGACGTTTCCAATCTCGCTATGTCGCTGATGGTTGCTCCTCGCTCTTTTACGGTTAGTTCCCACTGGTTGATTTTGCTACATCGTAAACTAGTCAATTTGTTTCCTCGACATGCATTTGTAAAATGCTCTATTACTCGTTCTGCTACACAATTTATCCCCGTTGACTGTCTCATTGGTTTCAGTTTTCCGATATCAGGTTTCTTATTTAACGGGTATATTCCATAAACAACTGCTGTTTCAGGATACGCTCGTTCATAGTATGGTTTGTCAATTCCGGTTAACAGCCCCGGCTTGGAGTCGCGGCTGACAATGACTGTTTTCTTGTCGCTGAGAACTGGTTCAAATTTATCACGTATGATCCAATCACCTGATTCCACCCGGACAATGAATTTTACTCTGAAGAAATACTTGTTGCAGTCAAGTTGTGATATTATCGTTGCTGCGCGGTTGTCGTTCATGGTTGCATCAACAACACCATCAATTCGAAATGTTGACCAACTATGAGATGCACCATCACGCTTGAATTCATTGATACAATCGCGTATTTTATTCAACAGGGTTCTATCGTTTATTGAATCTTTTGGTACGTCCTTGAGGACTCTATCGAGATTGAATTTAATATTTTTCCAGGGCTTAATTGCTGCTAATCTCTCGAACTCCTCCATATAATTAAAACAAGTATTTAAATAAAAGAATATAGTATAATGAATAAATGCAAATGGTTGATGATTGGGTCGACAACCCCGTGCAATAAATCATGTAGAGGTGAATTCTGCGGGTATCATTTACAAAGCGTTCGTAATGGTTCTCTTGGCCCCCTCCCGTGCTTGGTTTGCCACGTTGGTGTAAGAGGAAAATCGCAGTTGTGTATCAATTGTGGCGAAAAGCGATACAGGGAGTTAAAACGCTATTATGACAAACGAATGAAAAACGCCATCATTGACCCCAACAACGACAGGATTATAAAAAACCCTCAAGACTACATTGAAAGGTTTATAATTAAAGCAAATAATGAATTAGACAAGTAGTATTATTATACAAATGGACCAAGAATTTCAGCCGCATCCCTTGCTCGTCAATTACGAGGCATCTCGCGACGGCGTTGTTAGAAACCGTAGACTAAAAAAACCAGTTGGATGGAAAAACAATCACGGGTATTTAATGTTTACTGCTGGAGGGAAAAAATATCTCTGTCACAGAATCATCTATGAATGTTTCCACGGATTGATCAAAGATAGTCTCGTTATTGATCACATTGATTCTAATTATCAAAATAACAGACTGTGTAATCTGCAAGCTATCTCTCAGAGTGAAAACAGTAAAAAAGGCCAAACTGGTAAGTGCTCAAAGCAAGCAAGGGGTGTCAAATCATTTGATACGTCAACGCACGAGGAAAAAATATTTCAGTCGATGAATGAGGCAGGAAAATATTTTGACATTTGTAGCGCCTCAGTACGATTTGTTGCAGAACGAGTATATCAAACAGCTTTCTCAAGTAAAAACGGACATAGAATTCGATTTTCATATCTGAAGGGGGATAACTCGTGAGGGTATGACGAAGTCGCCATGATAGAGTTATGCTGTCACGTGATTGCAAATAGTCGTCTGTTTCAATGTAAATGAGTTACCTATGCGCGTTCACCTGGAACGCACTACGTGCTTATATTTTTTAAAAACTCGTTATTTGTTAGGTGCGTCCGTAGTCCGATGCAAACATGTTTAACTATGAAACTCGAGTGGGGATTTACGGCATTGTACTGTCCATACAAAAAACGGGGGTCAAAAATAACCCCCAATAATTTTATCAAAATTTTTGATATTAGAAATAAGATGTTTTATAAGAATATGAATATCGAAGACATCAATAATATATTAGCCGAGATTTCAAAATTAAAAAATCAAGGAATTGAATTATCTGATGGTCTCGACAGCGAAAAAATATTATCCGATTATGAGATTATTAACGAACAATCGAAACGGGGGCGTTTCACCCTGGCCCGCGAGTACTTTTTTATAAAACGATTACAACATACGATTAATGAGAACCTGTACCACAATGACGCAAATGCATTCATTGGACTATTTACTGCCGTTGAAATAATACGAAAAAAACTTGGACGTGTTTATGAACGACGCCGGGAGATTTCTAGTAAGATCAAAAACATTAGAAGGATTATAGACGGAGCCTCCGATGGCGCACTCGGCGGGAAATTAGAAATTGCGGAGCAATTGCAATAATGGTAGGCGAATCACTTACTACTCGGCTAGCCAGAGAGCGGCTAGCAGCGCTTAAAAAGTTCATACCGTTACGAGACAGGGTCCGAGAACAACTTCAAACGCGGCAACAAATGCAAACTGATTTTGCTGTTGGAAGCGAACAACTCTTTGCCCCGGTAAAAAGCGCAACTGTGCCCGTCCTCGGTGCGCTTGAAAAGATAGCAACTCAGACCGAACAAACAAAAAAGTCTCTGGAAACACTCCCTGCGAAAATAGCATTCGCTACAACACGGAGGCCGCCACCACTCGCTATAACGGACCCACAAGAACCTTATGTTACAATGGCCGACGAGGAAGAACCAGGCGCCACCGCAAGAGAACCAGAAGAAGAAATACCGGAGGAAATACCGGAAGAAATACCGGAAGAAATACGGAAAGAGGGGAATATACCCCGTAATGTTCTTAAAAAGAGCACAATAGATCAAATCAGAGCCTTCAGCGATGAAGAATTAATTGATTTTACTGCCGTAAATTTTGATAAGAATTCACGAGATGAGCATATCAATAGCGGCTACGAGAAAAATATAAAGTCGTTAAAGGATTGGACAAGAATAGTGTATTTGGCAAATAAACATAAAAATGTATTATTACCGCGTGATAATAATTACAAAATATTCCACAATGAAGTAAAAAGTAAAAAAACAAAAAAAGGAAAAGGATACTCTGTTGGTAAAGAATCCTACGGCGTTACCTGTCCTGGTAGTGTTCTCAGTGATATATCACGGCTGGAAATACTAATCGGAGGAAAACGAGCCGGAAATAACTCTACGGAAATAATCAATGAGGCCGCTGATATTTGCAAGCGGTTATTTGCAGGCGGTATCATGGACATTAATACATATCGAACGCTCATAGATGAGTTAGTGGATGATTAATTGGAAAACTGGTGTTTTTATAATAAAGATGATCATACACTACAAACATGATAAACCAGTACTCGTCTACGTGGTAAACTCGCGATTGCCTGTTTACCGCGCGTACTACGGAGATGGTCTCGGTAGCACCATTGCGGGGTTATTTACAAGAATGGCTCCAAAAGTAGCGTCGTTAGCCAAACAATTAGGAATGAAGGCTATTGATGTTATTCGTGATAAGGGAATTGATGTTGCCGGAAAGGCGCTTTCAGCCGCGCGGGACAAACTAATGTCGTTGGTGAAATCCAGGAGATTTTCAAAACGAAAACAGATGCCATCAACGACAGTGATGCCTGCAAATGTCAGTAAAGTAAGAAATAACGCCGTGGAAGAAAAACTAGAGTCGTTGGCGGCGACGACTCCGCCAATGGCGACTTCGCCATCCACCGATGCGGCAACCAACGCGCTCATGAACGCGATAGCGGGAAGTGGTCTACGACGAAAAAATCGCAATTGAAAACACCGACATGAATAATAATAAAATGTTTGCGCGAACCGCTGACCCCGCGTTTGATATGGACGCCCCAGTGCGCAGGGATGATTCTGTCCGTGATTATCAATTTTATTCTTATTATGCAGCGCAACCTGACCTACGATCGCGAATTGAATTTCAAGTCCAAGATACCAGTAAATATTTTTTGCCGTGTGAAGCGTTTATCGAAATCGAGGGAGAACTCGTGACAAATGCTGCCGATAATGCACCATACGCAGATGACGATCGTGTTCGAGTTGGCTTCGTCAACAACGGTATCATGGTGTTATTTGAGAGCGCCATATATCTTATTGATGGGCGAGAAATTGAATCAATAGAACGCGAGGTTGATGTTGCAACAACGATAATTGGGTTAGCGAGATACTCGGATGATTATACAAGATCGGCGGGCCCATCTATGATGTTCGCAAAGGACTCCACTAATAACGCTGATCATCTTCAGTACATCAACGTGCTGGCGGAAAGAGATACCGCAGTTGACCCACAGGCTGAAGCAAATAACCCAGACCGCAGAGCAAGACCAGGCGCTAATTTCAATATTATAAAAAGTCTTAACGATAATTACAATCTAGGATTCGCAGTACGAGTAGGGATGTTGCAAAGACCACGCCGACAGTTTTCATGCGCGATTCCACTCCATCACATATTTGGATTCTGCAGAAATGTCAGGAAGGTTATCTATGGGGCTAAGCATACAATCGCGCTGACGCGAAGGGGCGATGATAACAATGCAATATGGCGTGCTGCTGGCGTCGCTGCCGGTAAAGTCATTTTAACTAAAATGGCATTGTGGATGCCGGTGCTGACTCCATCAGTTACCACGGAAGCACGATTGTTATCATTTATGGAACAGGGAGGGAAATCGTTGTTGAGTTGGCTAGCGGTAACAACTGATGCTAAAGAGGACAACGTCGCCGATACGTTTACATGGCACTTGGCGTCAAAACAGGGCGTTTCAGCCCCGCGTCATATATTCATAGCGCTGCAGAATAGGGAACGATTGGGTAATCAAGAACGCAGCCATATGATATTTGATCAATTAGGAGTCAGGGATGTTTCGCTGAGAATAAACGGACAACAGGAACCATCCGAGGATATACAGCTTAATTACGGCGACAACCATATCGCACGTGTGTATCATCGATTGCTGTCATACATGGGTCGTGATCAAAACGTCGACACTGGTCTGCAAATATCACAACTTGATTTTAAAAACCTGTATCCGATTTATTATTTTTCGTTGGAACATCTTGATTTAACGAGACAATCCGTCGTTGATATACACTTCCGAGCTCGTATAACCCCGGGTAATGTTAATTACAGAGCGGTTGCTGTCATTCTCAGCGATAAATCAATGCTGCTAGAAGGCGTTGGTGGACGAATGAGAATCGTTGATGCGCCAGTAGAAAACATGTAATTGAAAACACAAACGCGTTTACAATAAAATGTCGTATAGTGTTATCAGTGTAGAGTTGACTGATGGTCAAGTCAAGAAATTACGATCAAAGTCGGCTAAACAATGCGGGACTACAATAACGCTGAAGCCGTCACAGATGGCAGGTGGTAATCATAAGATATCGTTGACGGCGCGTCAAATAAAACATTTCAATAATGCGATAGAGAATAAAAAGGGTGTTCAAATAGATTTTTCGGCCGCAGCGATTAAAAACATGGAAAAGACCGGTGGGATATTTCCGCTGTTAGCTGCGATTCCAGCGTTGATTGCCGCGGCCGCACCAGCAGTGGCTAAGGCGGCGGCGTTGGGGGCCGTTGGAACCGCGGCGGGAATGGCATTAAAGAAGGCAACCGGGAAAGGCTATAAAAAAAAAAAGACCCGTAGCCGGAAAGGGTCTAAGACTACCGGGGACTCCGTATTCATGGTACTCGGGAAAGGGTCTAAGACTACCGGGAACCGTTTAATGACTCCAATGTCTAATTTTGATTTAATAGACGCCGCCGACGCGTTAGCGATAAAAAACTTCAGAGGTGTTTTTATGAGGGATCAATTACCGGCGGCACCAAGGAATATTGAAACCGGTATAATTAACCTCGATGGGTCCTCCGGAGCGGGAACTCATTGGGTTGCATACGCGATTGATCCGCGTGCGATCGTCTATTTTGATTCATACGGGTTAGCCCCGCCGAACGAGTTCATGCGGTATATCCGGGCGTGTTCAGCCCGGGCGTGTTCAGCCCGGGTTTTTTATTCCACGCTGCCGACACAGCGATTAAGCGACCCACCGATATGCGGCCGTGAGGTATTAAACGTACTCGCGGCGATTTCATCATCGCGAAAACCACCTCATGTGGTTGTAAACGAATACACTAGTGGGGTCGTAGAGGCCCGGCGGGTTAATTAGAAACACCGTTTTTTTTTACAATAACGATGATTGATATTTGGGGACGAACGGTTTCGGCGCTGAAAGAATCCAAGGAAACGCCCGCCACCGATGACATAAAAAAACTAATCGAGGATGAAATCGCCGATACGTTAAATTTAACCAGTGTTGACCGGACGAAATAGTTGTATTTCAAGACCGCCAGGGTAAACTGAAATCCAGTAATGTGTCGCTGAATGACGTTTTAATGCGACAGCGTGACACCGCCGAGAACAATATCGCGTTGTATACCGGCGACGGACGACTTAAATCAGGTGAATCCATTTTGACGATAAATGGAAAAATAAGTACACTTGGCGACAATTATATAACCATGTCGGATTCGTTAAAAAATTTGCATGATAGACTTAATGCGCAAGCAAATCAGTTCGAGGGGATACAAAAGTCTGTCACCGATATACAACTCACTACTGCTATTTTTTTTTGGAACCCCGACGGTAACCGAACCGAATCTTGTGGGGATAAAAAGCACCATTTCGGAGTTTACAACGCTGTCGGGCCAATTTTACACGTTGCGAAAAAATTTCAACAGGGCTGATAACACCATTGATAAATTCTTTGGTAAAAAAAATACCAGACCGGATGAAATTACAATAACTATAAATGATATCACTGCGTATGGACAGGAAATAGAAACAATCAAAACTGATGTTGCAGCGAACAAAAAGGGTATAGACTCGCATAAACTGATAATAGAAACAATCAAAACTGATGTTGCAGCGAACAAAGGGAATATAGACGCGCATACAGGGGAAATAAGAACAATCAAAACTGATGTTGCAGCGAACAAAAAGGGTATAGACGCGCATAAACTGATAATAGAAACAATCAAAACTGATGTTGCAGCGAACAAAAAGGGTATAGACTCGCATAAACTGATAATAGAAACAATCAAAACTGATGTTGCAGCGAACAAAGGGAATATAGACGCGCATACAGGGGAAATAAGAACAATCAAAACTGATGTTGCAGCGAACAAAAAGGGTATAGACGCGCATAAACTGATAATAGAAAAAATCAAAACTGATGTTACAGCGATTAAAGACATACTACCGGGGGTGACAATAAAAATCCCTTATAAAAACACAGTATACACGATTCATCATGGATCATTCGTTTGGACTCTTACACAGAATACAGTAAAAATCACCGCAACTGTTAAGGGTATTTATCGATTGACACTGGTTTCAATGATGCAGTTTAATATATTATCGTCGAGTTCATCCGGGTTTAACAATACAATATCAACAATTATAGACAAGGACGCAACTGAACAGTTTACAATTTATGCCGTCGATAGACATTTAACCGAGGCAAACATTACATGGTATGTGGAATTTGTAACGGATTTAAGTGAATAATTAAAAAATACTAGCTCTTTTAGAATAGAAATGACCACCAGGGTAATTGAATCAGAGGTATCACCAACGTCACATCAATATCGATTCGATACCGCAAAAGAATTCTCCGCGAATTTGAAAACGCTTTCCGAACAATACCGTGCAAAAATAAAAAAATACCGCCGAAAAATAACCACCATCGACGCGGTCGTGTACTCGGTGTCGGGTATAGTAGCCGGTGCCGGTGTTATTTTATCCACGGTGACCACGATAGCCCCGATCGCTGTTCCAATCGCTGTCTCCGCGATGACAACAATTGCTGGAGTCGCCAACGCAATCACTAAAAAGATATCATCGTGTTTTCAGAAAAAACTCAACGAGTATACAGTAAAACATCAAATAGTATCCGACGCGTACTCGAAATTATCCGGGTTGATCTCGTTGTCGATTGATAATTTGTTCATATCCGATGTTGAATTCTCCACGATGGTCCAGTTGTATAGCTCCGCGATGTCAAAAATCGAGGATTTTCAATTGGAAGCCGGAACCACTTCAATGACCTAAAAACAAGATTCGGTGTCAAAATTAAACACTAGAAACAACGAATAATAATAATGTCGCTGAACCCCGAAGGGTTTCAGTTGCTTCAACGGATCGCGGAGAACACCACTCCGGTACAAACAAATATGATATCGATAACGTCAACGAAACCCGAATTCAGTGTGAACTTCCCATCGCCGGTTCCAGTGAAGGAAATAGCGCTGGCAAAATTGCGAATATATCACAGTTGGCCTAATATTCGAGCGGACGCATTTAACGGACAACAACCTAATAACTCGCTGGTTTTTGCATGGACAAATAAACCCGATGGGACCCCAGACTGGAATGAGGTTACAATATCAACTGGGTCATACCAAGTAGAACAAATCAATAAAGAATTTCAACGCAGGATAAAATCGATCACAGGAAAAGAATCAAAAATCGCTATTACGGTTCATGAACCGACGTTATCATCGACGATTGAAATAAGCACGCCGGGGTATATGGTTGATATTTATAACAGTTCAATAAGAACCATACTAGGTTGGCCCGAGAATCCACCTCATGGAATCCCCGCGGACTTGCACACTAATGCGCAATCGTATCATGAGATTAATCCCGGGTATCGAGATGATTGGTTTATTATAAGGAGCGCGTTATTACCCAGCAGGTTTATATTTCAAGACAGGAATACCATGCAATGGTATTTTCCGTATAAGGAAACTCCTGAATCGTCCGCCGTGGTCACAGTTAATTTAAATGATATCGCTAGTACTTTTATCGAGATTAATCGTAATTACCATTTTCAACTAAAACAACTACGGAAAATAAAAGCACGTAAACACGTTGAGGTGTTAAATCAACTCATATCAGACATGGAATATATTAATGAGCGAATCGTTAAAACAATATCCGCTAACAGCGATGATAATAAACAAAAATTCCTAACCGAGTATAATATCACAGAAGCCGATTTACCTGATTTCAAGTTTCCAGAATACAACGCGCCAGAACTAAGAAAGTATCTTAATGATTTTCTCGGTCCATCAATTATCCTCAAACACGATAACGGAGATGATGGTAGGCATATTGCCCCATACAACGTAAATATCACATCGGTGATAGCAATCAATCTAGTGTGTGATGCTATCGAAGGGAGTTACCAGGTAGATACCAAGCAATCAAATCAGGCTCAACAGGGGTATATCCTTTATTCATTTTCACCAACAGCCCCTCCGGGATTTTTAATCGTTGAGAGTCCGATTAATCCGGTCTATATGCGATGCCATAATCGGTTTTTAACGAGAATTAATTTCAGACTTACCGATCAGTCAAATAACCTAATTGATCTACAAGAGGAGGAGTTAGTGATCACTCTGTTTGTAAGATCATTGTAAATAACCACTTAGCAGCAGGGGGGGCGATGACATCAACGCGGTCGTCGATGTGTTTACCGGACGCTGACGACGCTGGGGATCGACGCGCAGAAAGTATTAATTAAACTAAATGACGATTGGACGATCCCCGATGACGACGTCGTCTTTTTTTTACCGGGCGCTGACGACGCTAGATCGTTGAGTTGCAGAAAGTATTAATTAAGCCAAATGACGATTCAGACAAATGTCCGATTCGCCCCCCCCCTGCTGCTACATTGGTTGGCCAAATGGTCAGAGATGTTTACCCTTGCAGATCACTCACATCTCACTTCTGCCACATGGGTTTGAGTCTCAGGCTCAGCCTTGGTGGGTATGTATGTGAGAAACAGTTGTTGCTTCCTGTGGTGGTTTATTCTGAGTTTCCCCAGGATCTTCCTCCTCCAGATATACCTCCACTATGTTTGCCAGTCATGTGTTGAAAATGGAATTAAGCCCACAACAACAACCCTTGCCTTTTCAATGAAAAGTTGGGACTTAGTATTCACACTTGCATCTATTCCTCTTAATTTCATTTCAAACCATTTGAGTTTGGATTCATTTATATCATCATGAAAGGTGTCTTGCATACTACATTTGGGATCTATCTTCAAGATCAAGAACATGCTTAGATCTTTAATTTCTCCATTACTCTTTTTCTTTCACTCAGTACCATGAGATCAAAGGATGGAAATTGGTATACTTGTTCATCATTGCTAGATGATGTGTTGTGCGCCACATTTCTTAAAAGCCAAGTTATCAGCTCTGTATTTTAAGATTGTCTTCACACTGTCCCTTCCACTGAGAACTTTAAAACCATTTGAGATGAAAGGATGAAACTAGGGTTGTGTGTTTGTAAGCAGTACATCATTACTACTGGATGTGTCAATTGGGAGTATTACACTGGTCAACAGTGAAATCATTACTGACTTGAAAAGGCCCTAATCTGTAGTATTTTGGTGTGCCGAACACGAATATAACCGTGAAAAATTTGTATTGGCTCTCGTTTTGAAGATATTCATATACCTCATTTTCTATGTTTCACTGTGTAAATTTCTCCAGTAGGACTGCAGCAACATCCGGAATAATGATGTAACATTGCATAATACCATCATGCTCACATCATCCACAGTTGATTGCATCATTTTCTGATGCAATGCAATACTAATGCCATGCAGCTGCTGAAGTAAGTTGACGTCAGCAGTGTACTATACATGTGTAGGCCTATTATACTAATGCCAGGCGGCTGCTGAAGCTGACGTAAGCAGTGTACTATATAAAGCCCAATCAGATAGGTTCAGCATTTAAAATATTTTAGACGTTGTACGAGACAGTTCAAGCTACTGTTACATAAAACTTATTATTTTATCCATTTACGTACAATAAAGAACAGTAATGCCTCGAAAGTGTGTTAATACCGCGGACAATTTTTGCTATATTTGTGGGGAAGTGACATTTGCCAACCAGAAGAAAAGTATCAATTCTCAAGTGAAGAAGGCATATCATCTTTACTTCGGATGCAAGGTTGGTGACCAAGACAAGCCTTGGGCTCCGCATATATGCTGTGCTACATGTACAACACAGCTTTCACAGTGGTTGAATTGCAAAAGGTCATCAATGCCGTTTGCAGTCCCAATGGTGTGGAGAGAGCCAAGCAACCACCTAAATGACTGTTACTTCTGCTTGGTTCCTCCTCTTTCCGGCGGAATAACGAAGCGAAAGAAGTCGAGAATAGTCTACCCAAACATTCCGTCTGCATTGAGACCAGTTCCACATGGTGAGAGACTTCCTATTCCAGAACCTCCAGCAGAATATTCTCTTGATTCATCTGACGAAGACAAAGGTGAGTCGACCTCTTCTTCTCCTGGTCCATCAGCATGCAGTGATCCAGATTTTCACTGTGGTGCATCATCAACCCCACACAGAATAACACAGGAAGAACTAAATGACCTGATTCGTGATTTGGACTTATCAAAGAACAAGGCAGAATTGCTAGGATCAAGACTCCAACAATGGAATCTTCTAGAAGAAGATGTCACAATTACTGCATATCGAAAGCACCACCAGCAATTGGAGCCTTTCTTCAGAAAGGAAAGTAATCTGATATTCTGTTCCGATATTGAGGGCCTCATGAATGCTTTAAAAATCACTCATGACCCACAAGAATGGAGACTATTTGTGGACTCTTCGAAACTGAGTCTCAAGGCTGTGCTTTTGCACAATGGAAACATTCTTCCATCTATTCCAGTAGCGTATGCTGTCCACATGAAAGAGACATACGATAACTTAAGGCAGCTACTGAATTCCATTGAGTATAACAAGTACAGCTGGCACCTCTGTGGTGATTTGAAGGTAGTTGCCCTTTTAATGGGACTGCAGCAAGGATATACAAAATACATGTGTTTCTTATGCGAGTGGGATAGCCGAGCAAGGGAAATGCACTACATGAGGAAGGAATGGACTCACAGGCAGAATGTAGCCATTGGAGAGAAGAATATCCAACACCCAGCTCTGGTTGAGGCTCAGAAAATCTTGCTACCACCCCTTCACATCAAACTAGGTTTGATGAAGAACTTCGTGAAAGCCATTGACCGGACTTTGCCAGCATTCCGATACCTGCATGAAAAATTCCCTCGACTCAGCGAAGCAAAGATTAAAGAGGGAGTTTTTGTGGGTCCTCAGATTCGAGAGCTTTTCAAAGATGACCGGTTCAACAACTTGCTGGAAGGTGACGCGAAACAAGCATGGAATGCTTTTCGCCTAGTTTCTACAAACTTCCTCGGAAATGTTAGGGCAGAAAACTATAAGGAACTAGTAGAAGACATGTTGATGAAGTATAAGAAACTTGGCTGCAATATGTCTCTAAAGATTCACTTCCTTCATTCCCATTTGGATTTCTTTCCTAGCAACTGTGGTATTGTTAGTGATGAACACGGCGAACGTTTTCATCAAGATATCGCAACAATGGAACAAAGATACCAGGGAAAATGGTCCACTACAATGCTGGCTGACTACTGCTGGACACTCCTCAGAGATGCTCCCGAACAGCTGTACAAGAGACAGGCGAAGAAATCTAAGATGTAGTCAATGACTTGATTTTTTATAGGTAGGGTATTACAGTTGACCTTTTACTATTGGAATGCATTTCGTTATGTAAACATTAATTTCTTGCAGATTACAAAAAAACTAGAGCCAATTTTGCAATTTGACTGTCATATTCGTGTTCAGCACATAAAAATTGATAAGAATTGACTAATTTTATTTCAGTAACATGACTTTTGTAAAAATTTGTTGTCCAGTGTTATCTTTAAGGGATTTGACGATGTTTTTAACTTTTCAACTACATACACAAACAGTAGAGAAAGCTAACCATAAGCTTTTGTCCTCGTGCTAAGGACTTCATCAGCAGACTGATTTAATCTCAACTGACTGTTAGCATCAATCAATGGAATGGTGAGCACTATTAACAGTCAGTAGAGATTAAATCAATCTCCTGATGAAGTCTTTAGTGTGAGGATGAATGCTTCAGTTAGCTTTCTCATTGTTTGTGTATATAGTTAAAAAGTTAAAACACATTTTCAAATATGAATATTACTACACAGTTAAGTTTTCACCAAAGTATTTTTAAGGTCATGATCAGAGCTCAATATTTTCTATTTTGTATCACAATTTAAACCCATAAATTTAAAGTCATTTAAATTAAGAGATGAAATGTCATGTTCATTGTATATTATCCAAAGAAGACATTGTGTGCACAATCTTTATCAACTTGAGAAAGTGCATTGCTAATGACCTTAGGGTTCTGATTCTGTAGATGACATCTGCAAATTTAGGATTTCCTTCACACATTCTTGAAGATTAATGGATGAATCTTAATATAGTCTACTTTAGTAGGTGTTTTGTGCACACGTTGGGGTCATGTCTTTAAGATCACTGTCATGGTATTATATTTTTAATTTTTGTTTCACCTAGTCATAAGACCAAGTCAGCTTCTGGTATGGTTCCTGCCTCCATTGTGCATCAGGCAACAATTGCTGCTTTAAACTTCTCAAAAACCTCATGGTCAGTTTGTGCCAAATTTTGCACATATCATCTTGGCATGAAGGGCTTTCAGATTTGTATGAATGATGCTTATCTGCCATCAGATTAAAATACTACAAAAATAGTAACTTCAAATGATGTCTTTTCAAAACATGCTCAGCAGAATTTGATCCAATCTGGCTAAAATCATCCTGAAACGAAGGCATTTTAAATTCATATGAATGATGCTGATCCTGCTTTAAATATAGCTGCTGGTGCTTTAAAAAAAAAAAAACAAAGCAAGAAAAGCCACTTACTAAAACTGCTGAATAAAATATGACCAAATTTGACAGAAGGCATCTTGGCATAAAAATCTTTAAGAAGTGATGCCTATCCACAATCAAATTTGACCACCAATACTAAAAATAGAAAAATGTTTGAATGTTTTTTTTTCTTCTCCAAAACTGAAATAGACTTGGATGAAACTTTATAGAAAGCATCCTAGCATGAATACCTTTCAAGTTTGTACATATAATACAAATCCTCACTAAAAGTTGAAGAAAATTTATACAACTTAATTTTTAATTTAAAAAATTGAACTGATTTCGACCAACTTCGAGACAAAGCATTCTGGCATAGGGACTTTTAAGTATTAGTCAAATGGTGCTGATGTGCTATCGGTTATGGATGTAGATATTATACCTAGATCAACCTGGAAACAAATGTTTTCATAACATGCAATCAAAAGCATTGGAAGAATTTTCAGTTGAAAGTATCCTACTGACCCAGATTTCTTGGCCTAATATGGCTATTAGGCAGATGTCAGCAATCTCAAATGCTTTTGGGCCTATTGGTCCATTACACTTCCCTTTCCACTTTATAATTGCCATTTGAGATGAAAGGATAAACCTTGGTATAACTATACATCAATACTAAAAGTTGTGTTTTGTACTATATTTGGGGGTCCATCATCAAGGTAAACGTCACAGGTCCATATTTTAAGTCACAATTGCCATTTTCCATTTTAAATTAAGAGCTGTTTAAGACAACTTGTTACATTTACTGTTATGTCTAGGGGGCTTAAACTTAATTAGCAACAAGACACAGTAAACCCAACAAGCATGCAATCTTCCAGAATATAAATTTATTTAAATATAAAATTAAACAAAGTGAAAAAATTAAAAATACCTTACAGTGTATGAATTCCTAGAATATCCTAAATTGGATTATCAATTTCTCACTAATCTGGAAACTGACCAAAGATATTCCAAATGAAGGTTCTTAAAGTGTTATGTCCCACCAATCTATCACCATTGAAAAATCAGTTCTAAGTCCAAACGCTTTTACTTCCATGTAATCCAGTGAATGTAGAATATCATAGAAAGTTTCACATAATCTGATACAATTAAAGTTCAAGTCCTTGAATAAATTCACATGCTCCAATATATATTGACTGTTTACATTTTAATAATTTTCAATTCTTCTAAATCCAATGTGCAAATATTGTAAATAATTTCACTATTTCTTCTCAGTGACTCGTATAACTGAATATAGCTAATAATGGAATATATGGTGTGTGTATTCTCATTATATAGTTCCTAAAATAAACAGAATCTAAACAGTTTAAAAAAAAATATTTAAATTAATGTTTTCTATGTCCTATGTGTATAATTAATGAATAGATTTTGCCGTGTCTGTATGCATCCTTGTTTCTGCACTATGACTTAATAACATTATGGGATACACATGTCAAGCAAGTTACACAGAGGTAACTACATTCTGCATTCCTTTATATATATATATATATATATATATATATATATATATATATACACACACACACACACACAGTGTGATCCTGCTATAACACGATAGTTGGGAGCCATACCATGTTATAGACCAAACCATGGTATAAGCAATCAGGTCAGTTAGCTGAAGAAAATGATGCTTGTATCCCCAAAAAATGTGCAAGGGGTGTAGATAATAAATGTGGGCAGTAAATTGCGTGCTTCATCGACACAGTTACCATCTTAAATCGATGCATATTAAATGAAAAATACACCTGTAGTGAAAACAGAGAAGGCATGAATAGCATGAATAGAGTATCAACACCGTGTACTCACCTGCAAGTTTCATCATATACATTGAATCCACAATACACAACGCAAGTGATTGCGTCGAAAATATGCACACAAACATTTAAAATATCCAGTATTTTTGTCACAGGTCATATTGGTCTGAATTCAGTGGAAAAACATAGCACAATCATGTAACAAATGACAAAGCACATTTACTTTTCAGTACGTCCCAAGTCAGTAAAGGTTTATTTGAATTTTAAGTCGCCATTGGTAGTGTTGTAAGCATGCACTTTTTCCCTGCAAAAAATGAAACTTTCACGGCACAGTTAACATGATCCAGTCACACTGGAAAATGCAAATATCCATCAGATTCCATTACTTTTATTTAAGTTTGGTACTGACTTCCTTTGAAGAAAAGTTCTTTGTTTTTACTGAAGATTGTAGTCGGCTTTCTTTGATGAAGGGTGCATGCATCAGGACAGCATCGGAGAACCAAACAAATGCCCATTTCTTATTGTGGCAGCAACATCAAATATTTGTATTGCATGATTGAGACTAATTGTTTTCCATTTGCTGAATACATTTTCATAACAATCAGTGCTTTAAAGGTAATCTGTTTCCCTTGAAATTTCAGCAAACTATTTTATCTGGGTACATTTTTAAAAAGGAATTGGCCATCGTTTGGTCTATTCTAGTTACTGTTACTCCCTGCCTATTGAATAAACCAATGAGTAATTTTTATATATTTTTCTTTTACATTTGTGGTAGCAGCATGATGCTGCCTTCCACGCATGCATCAGAAATTTAACAAAGGGTCAACTGACGCAGGTGTTTTGGTCTGATGAATGGGATTATTACAGAAAATGTGAGTGTTCTGAAGGATTTAATTCTGAGTGAAAAGAAGAGGAATTTGATTTACCATCCACATATAAATGTCAGTCTATGTAAATATATTAATTATATTAATTACTAGCAAGCAGCTGAAAATCCGACAAAAGATAGATTACGAAACAATGCATCATCTGGTTGATCTCCATTACCAGAAATGTCAATAACAAAAAAGCAGATGTCTCACAACATACAGTACTCGTTCTAGATGTCAAGATAAGTGGATTATGATATAACAATGCACTGTTTAAATGATTTGTCAATATGGACAAAGAATTTGTTCTTTGTAACAATAGATAAGTTTCAGTGTATTTTATATCCAGTTTGTGGCTTCCTTTCATGGGGCCTTTGAATTTCTCCACTCCAAACCAATGTCTGTATATAGAAGATTAAACAGCCAACAATGTTGCCAATGCAAAAAATCACCAGATGATATATTTTGGTGCCAATAATTAGAATAAAATCCAAGTTTGCAACATTGGTGAAGCCCTACACGCTCCCAGAACTTTTTAGACATTATTTTTCATACTTTTAAGAAGAAAACTATTTTTTCCTGTATGAAAAAAATAATATACAATTTCAGGAGGCACACCACGATTGTGTTGCATTATTCATAAGCAATCTCTTCCCCAAAATGATAATAAACTTTTTATGTGTTTTTCGTACTTTTAAGAAAGAATGGTTTTTTTTGTGTATGAGAAAAATACATGCATATGAAATTTCCGGAGCCACACCATGACCATGTTATATCTGAATTCGTGTTACACATATATATATATATGTGTCTGTGTGTGTGTGTTTGTGTGACATTTTTTTTCAAGCAGTAACAGCTAGTAAAATTCTTTTTTCAAATTCATGACAGGTATATTAGGGTGTGTATGGTATAGTGTATAATTAGTTTGCATAAGAGACATGGTTTCTGCAGGATACATTATATTTGGGTCACAGTGTTCAACTCTTTTGCATCAGATACCAGTGGTTCCCCATTTAACATTTAACATAGTGAGTTTATATAGGTTAAAACCAGTTATAATTTTGCTTCTATTTCCTTTAATTCTATTTAATATATATATATATAGTTGAACCGAGTCATCTGGGATATAATTTTGAGACAACCAAATGACCTCAACACTGGTCTGGTGAGAGGAGGTGAAGTGTATCCACGGAGTGTGAAAATGAAAGTAGAGGCAATTCCTTGAATCTGGCATGGTTTTTCCAAAAGACGTTTCCAAATACAAGTTGAAAGTTACAGCTAGTGATTGAACAAGGTAATTGAAGAGTAAGTTTCCTCAAAATTTTATATGGTCTCTAAATGCGTAAATTACTGTATAAATACTGCGTTACTATTTTTAAACGTGACAAAATCGTTGATTGTTATTTTGTTAAAGCGTCAGCCGATACTGGTAGAAAACGCCTCGACATTTCTGGCTCAAAATATAAAATCAAAACCATTTTACAGTTCTATGGGTAAAGCAACCTTAAATCGCATCACCAAGAATCCCCGTTAGTGTGTGCAGAGCTTTGGTTGACGGAAGCAATGCGGCAGCGAAAGCACAGGCACTTGATTCTGGGGAAACTAATGTGTACACTCACCTTATAACACAGTGTACACATTAGTTTCCCCAGAATCAAGTGCCTGTGAGCGAAAGAAAGAGACGAACTCTCATACGGGTGTTACGAAACACTCTAATCCACCCAAATCCAGGCAAATTCACCCAAATCCACACCAAATCGCAATGTGTGTACCGTCTCATCTATAAATTACAACGCCTCCCCCCCCCCCAATTTTTTTTCTTTAAAACTTTGCGTTCTTGTGTCGGGTTGATCAGTAATAAATACAAATGCAATTTACTAGTATTATATCTTTCGATTTTAATCTCCACTCAGTTAATAAATAAATGACAAATCACTTCATTGCATTGCTCCATCACCCGACCAAATGCTACACGATGGAGCGATTGGCCCAAAAAAGATTCCATATAAATGACCTACAAAAATACATAAATTTCCAAAACCAAATGTTGCAAATAGTTTATTGTGATACACAAGTGGTTTATAAAATCTAAAGAAACCCAAAGTTTCCGAATATCATTGTCTCATAATAATGGCCATTAAAAATCTAAAGATGTACAAAAACTCAAATGTTCCAAATACATGATTACCTCATACAAGTGACTAAAACATCTAACAATGTACAAAGTATAAGGACTAAGACTTCTATTTGCACAAAGTTGTCCTTAATAGGAGCTTAAGCAAGACATGACATGGCATTTCAATGCTCAAAAATGCCAGTAAGCGAATGCTCACTTAACATCCCCTGAATGATATAAGTGACAAGCAAAATACAAGTTCCAGCATCCTTAACTCCCAATTCTTGTATTTTAATTCTAATTCCTTTAGTTTTATGTTAGAGTCTGATACAGACTTGCTGATTGAAACCAAAGCACTTTTATCCAAAACATTATTTTCTAACGAGTACTGCACCACAGTATTTTTTATTTCTTGCTTCGTTAAGGAAGCCTTTACCTCAGAAAGATTGTATTTTCTGGCAAGTTGAATTAATTCATCTGTTTTGAAAAAGTCTAATTGGTCCTGGGTAGGACTTGAAAGAAAGATTTGCACTTTTTATGACATTTTAGTAAAAGCTTGCCAATTTCACTAAAGATTTCAAAATTGTTAAAGAATACTTGTGATTTTTAAAAGTTTTCAAAAACATGGGGAATTCAAATGTAAAAAAAAAACAGTTTTCTGAAATATTTTAGCCAAAATTAAAAAATCCAAGGATGAATTCCCAATTTTTATGTTACATGTTTAGGTTCTGATAAACAGTAACAAAAGTAAGAATGAAAACAAAACAAGCTTTGAAAAATTTAACAAATAATTTATTTCCCTTGAAAAACAATGAGGAAATGAAAGAGAAAAAAATTGAACTTATAGTTTTAAGAATCAAATCCTAAAATAATCCAAGAATAATCCACAAATTAAATTTTAGAAATCCTAGTAATGAAATATTCTAATGAATTAAAGTTCGAGTCCCAACGAAAAATCCAAACTGGAAGGCAATCACTTATACTGTAGTCAGTATGGAGCTGTAGCGTCTACAGCTTTTTTATTATTCCACAGACAATAATATTCCGGTGTTTAAACGAATAAAATTTAAAGAAATATCCTTGTTAAGAATTCTGTATGAGCACTCAAATATTTCTAGGAAAAAGAAATAATCTTTTAGAATCCAAATACACCATTCCTTCGATAACTCGTGCCGGGATAACTCACAATCACGCTTATAATGCAGTGTCTGGCGTGGCTCATGACTTTTTGAAAAGAAATTTTAAATATCTTTAAATATGCTGAACATGAAAAAATTATAATAAGAATTGGTAAATTAAATCTTGATGCATCGCTCATTTTATCATCCAAAATGGTGATTAATGCCCATAAAGATAGAATGCATATTGTGAAATTTGCAAGTTCTATATAAGATATCATCTATTATGTAAGTTTTTTTATGATAAATAGTTGTCAATGCACTGTAAACTGTCTGGTGAAATAGCGATCAAAGAAAACTTTGGTAAATGCTAACAGGTGACAACAGAGAATGAAATAAACACCAATTAAATGTCTTGCTATGTGAAAGTCACATTCTAATCCTTTAATTCAGTTTCAGTGTAAACATTATAATCGCAACATATTCTGTTCTATGAAAATATGAAAAGAGTCAATCGACCTTCACATCAAAACCCGTGAGTACTTCTGTGAGAACCTAATTACGTGCTGGCTTTGTTTTGATCAACAACTTGGGAAAGTGTTTGTTGCATTAAAAATCAATTAAAAGAGACCTGTGTTGTTTTATCACTTTGAATATGTCTTTTGTATCAAATCAATTAAGAGAGCTACAAAGAAAAATTTCAAAGGCATGCAAATCTGAGCATAAGTTCTTGTGGTCACTACTGTTATCAAAATTCATTTTATTTGACCAATCGAAAATGCTTTAACATTTTTACACAGTGGCTGGAGACACAAAATGTTGACTATGTAAAAATCGTACAGTTGAGAAATCTGCAGGATTTTTCTTGGCGGCAGAGAAAACAAGTAGTAACACAAAAAAAATAACTGATTTTTTCAAAGTGTGAAGTTATATTTGCAAAGCTTGTCACAAATGGCAAGTATTATCGTGTTCAAATTTACATTGCTTTAAATTTGTAGACCCATTAAATTCATGTTGGTAACGATTAACACTTGTGATTTTTTATTTTCATTTTACTTCTACCACAATCAAATCTATCGTTCGTTTGTTCTTTTGTTCAATCAACAATGTTTCTCGAAAAGAGTGTCGATCTTCTGTATTTAAAAAACCCATCTAATTTGGATCAAACAATAAAACTAGAATGTATCCAATTCAACACACAAATTAGTGATGTTAGTACACAATGTTTGAAGTGGTACACTTGTTAAGCGAACGGAAACCAGTGGAATTATGTTTTTGATGATCTCCTCAACATACTATAATTTATCCTGAAATTAATGTTGCTTTATGAGTAAAACATAAAAAAGTACACCATTATGAAGAGATATTTATTCACAGTTAATCTCAGCACAATTATAAATAGAGTATTTACACTATAACCTGCCAACCCACCCACCCAATTTTGCCTTTATGTCAATCCCTTTATTGATTTTGGTTTTTTTTTTTATAGGTCCCTCGATAACTTGCACCTCATTTATAGTGTGGTCGATGTTTTTGGACCCCGATTTGTGCGAGTTATCGAGGGAGAAGTGTAATTTGAATACAAATTAAAATATAACTCCAAACTAGTCACAACAAAATAAACGCCTTACATTCCAGTGTTTAGAAGCCTGACTGAGATTATTTCTCTATAGACAAAGGTTATACAGTCAAATAATGCGCAAAACAGATACCTGTATGACGGTCACGTGATAACATTCCAGAACATTTTAAAAGGTATTCACATGTCTAAGATCACGTATTCTAGTACAGCCTCGATTTCACTATTATCATTCACACATTGAAAATGAATTTAAAAAAAGAAGTTGTTTACTTGATTAACAATCAAGCCCAGGGACTAGGTCAGCAAAAGATACAAAGTTAGGTGTTTATGACTAAACAGTCCAGTCAAACTAATTTCTGGAAAATATCAAATTCCTAGTAAACAAAATTACATTACTTTGACATATAATGAAATTAAAAATAAAAACATTTTAAAACTTACAAACAGTTAAATTAAATCAAATATAAATTAAATATACATAGCAACTGTTATTATTTGTCCTTGGTGCACTGATTACTCCTTCTAGTAATGGACAGAAAACATAAGTGTTGAGTTTGTCTAACATGAATCGTTGCCAATATGACTTGAAAACAGGAAATTGTTGTAAATAGGGTACTAAATTGTGACATCTTGAATCAGATTCCGTACCATCCGAGGCAAATATTATTCCATCATCTTTTTTAAAAAAAAATATTTGGAGTATTCTTTTATGGGCCTGTACACATGCCCCATTTTCTTCAAGATGTCATCGTACATTGTCAGGAATGTGTTTGGTACATAACAAAAATTTTGCCTTTGTAAATTTGGCTTTCAGGGCATTCGTCATTCTCTTTTCTTCATCACTTCCAATGGTTAATCGTGTTTTGTGTCCAAATTGATCGCTAATGTGTGAGACATATCGCGAGTCATGAAAACACAGGGGTGTTATCCCATGTGTCCCAAAAAAAATTAATATTATTTTGAACAGAATATTCTGGTGGCAGTTGCCTCTTTTCAAATAGTAAGCATTACATTATTTGTAATCTGTCAAATTTGGTATGCGTTTTGCTTCGTTATTGGAGACAGAAACCTTATGTGCACAGAAATGGCCAACAGCATTGTATATAACAAAAATGGAGGTCCCCATTTGATCTATATCCCATTGTCAACAAACATGTTTCACGAACAATTCACACTGATATTCCTAGGAGCACATGGCTGTATAGTTGTTTATATGCTACATGTACATGTACTTAAAATGGCCTAGACTTAGGTCAGTTAGAGACTACCATGATGCAGAGGCAACCATGGGGATGAGGCTATTCATAGGGAAATGAAAATATGTGAACAAGTTTAACAAACATTCTTGTGAGATGTCCCACCTTCATTTAATTTGACAGCCACATATAATTTCAAATATTGGAACTTTAATTTGAGTTTTACACCAGCATTGGTAGCAGTCGTAAGCATGAACTTTTTTTATTGCAAACAGGAAACTTTTACAGCACGATACATATGTTCCAATCACAATGAAAAATTAAGCAATACTTTTATTTTAAGTTTGTTGCTGACTTCCTTTGATCAAATGTCTTCGGCTTGCTTTGATGAAGGTGCATGTTTTATTCAAAGCGCCGCTAAAGGCCCACTCGGAAAGACCAAACAAATGCCCGCTTGTTATTGCTGTTCAATATCAAATAATTGTAGAACATTGAGACAGATTTTTTAAAATAGTATTAGTATGTACACAGAAAGATCGGTGCTTGAAAGGTAATCAGTTTTCTTTGAATTTTCAGCAGAACTATTTTTTCTGGTACATTTTTCAAACAGACAAGCTATTGTCATTGTCTGGTCATATGTAGTCATTCCCGTTCCTGCCTTCAGATGTGGTTGATTGTGGCTAGTCATGAAGCACGACTATTTTGGTATACATTGTATTATGGCATACTGTACTAAGGCCAGACATCAGCATAAGTGGATTATGATATAACAATGCAGTGCTAGGGTGGTTTGTCAATATGAACAAAGGATTTGTTTATGCAACAATAGAAAAGCTGGAATTCACCGACATCATGCAGTGTCAGGTAGCCATTTACAAGCCAGCCTGGTAAACTTGAACGACCTTACATTGTGCCATACCTGCATGAAATCGATAAATGCTTCCACCAGGCTTGACAAATTCTTTCTTTGCTTTCATGGATTTTGTGCATGAAGACAAATATGCTAAGGAAATTAATAATAATGATAATAATGTAGTGGAAACTCCCTCAGATACACTACCCTGAGTGTCGCTATCTCAGGTTCTTTAGGATAGCTCTTTGTATTTGGAGTGGTATGCTGTTGTATCTGTCTGAGGACTGGCACTCCAGAGTATTCCTGGCATTTTGTAAGTGCCTGGGACACCAACTGTGTCATTGACTGGGTCGTCCTGTGGTCACCAACAGTGTCATTGACTAAGTCGCTGAGTCATTGAATAGGTTGTCCTTCTGGGTTATCCTTCTTCTGGTTCACCCTTCATCAATTGGATCGTCAGTTGGATCGTCACCTGGATCACTGACTGTGTCGTCAGCTGAGTCACTGGGTCGCAGACTGGGTCTTGGACTGTGTCATCAACTGAGTTGCTGATTCATCAACTAGGGTCACAGTCATCAACTGGGTCATCCTTCTGGTTGCCAACTAGTCGACTGGATGGTTTGTCTGGGCCACCGTCTGGGTCGCTGAGTTGCCAACTGGGTCTTCCTTCTGGGTCACCATCGTTGACCTGGTCCTGATTGTGGGTCTTTGCTCGCTCAGTATGGACAGGGAGAGATGAACAGGGCAAAATAATGAGAGAAGAAAGTCCTTCAGTAAAAATGTGTATTGTTGCAAGGTCAGTAATCCAAGATTTTTGCGCTTGTATGAGCCTTGTAGCACCTGTATTCTGGTTGACAAAAGACCTGGTCCCTATTCTTTTTAGATTCCCCCCTCTGGCCTTTTCCTGTTCAGCAAACCATGACCAAATATGCTTGCTCTGGCAGGCTGGTTATACTGCTTCAGTTGCAAGGGGACATCTTCACACAATACCACTTTATAACACACCACCATTGCAGCCACAGTTGGCACATATATATACCCGGGCAGAATCATGTGACCCAAACTAAGATGCTAGACATTGCTACAAAGCCTGCTAACATTTAAAATCAATCATAAACTTTAATGAAATGAACATTCGCTTATACAAAATGAAAATTACTATCCATTGTTTTTTCTCATTACACAAGCCACGCCTCCACATCTGTGTGCTTCTATGCACATACGAATACATGTAGATAGAAGAAAAATAAAATCACATAAATCATGGAGGAGAACACAATATCAAATAATCACAAAAGAATTAATGTTTAATTCGAATGACATTATTTCACAGTACTTCATTCCAGCCATCAAGATGCTTGTTCACTATTCTGGATTAGAAAGGAATTCATCCAGCTTTTTGGGGAGTTTCCTCTGTCATCTGGGTTGTTTACTGTGAGAATTTGTGTCATGGTTTTGATGGGATAAGGCACAACATTGAGGTTGTCATTCCCTTGACTTTTGTCAATACTTTTCACCATCTCAGAATCAAACTCCCTCGCTTGGTTGGTGACCTAATTTCATCCCTGATACCTTTTAAATGATCCATGTGCACTCAAGAGGCTTTCGTGTCTGAAATAGCTCACATCTGGTTCTGCTATCATAACGGTGCTTCTGTTGTTACATGTTGTATTGAAAATTCCCTGTGGCAAAATGGTGGTAAATGTATAAATTTTCCTATGCTTGAATCCATTCATGTGAACTGCTGTAAAGTTGATGGGGTGGTTTACCAAACACAGTGTCTAATGGCAAGTCTGGACCCCATCCCATCATCATGAAATCTGTAGTAAAACCTGAGGTTTCATGCACTGCCATCGCTATGTACAAGAGGTGCTCGTCCCAGTCTCTCTGTCATTCTTTGATGAAAGCAGATAGAATGCTCTCTAGTGATTGGTTCATTCTTTCCACCATGCTGTTGCGCTGTGCATGGAATGGAATCATCTTAGTTTTCTTGATTCCAAGGATTCAATATGTTTCATGAAAAAGTTCACTCTCAAACTGTTGGTCTTGAACAGTGTGAATCTGTCTTGGCACACCAATGTGCATGACGACTTCCTCTAATAGCAGTCTTGTGATGTTTGAAGCTTCCTGGCAAGACATTGGGGATATCTGTCAGTAAAATAAAGTAGTCGGTGATCATGCGAATGTAAACATTTCCATTTTCAGTCTTCAGAAGTGGCCCTAAGATGTCAGTGGCTGTATGTTCCACTGGAAACCCTGACACAATCAGCTGCATTGGAGCTCACCTTTTGACAGGTCCTGATTGTGGGTCTTTGCTCGCTCAACTTTCACTTTGCATAGTCCTCACTACCTTTCTGGCACCAAAGTTGCACATATTTCTGAAGTCCAACCCAGTAATACCCTTTTCTGATCTTCTCTAGAGTTGTCCTCTGCTGCAAGAATCATGAGCCATGCATAGAACATCGTTTCTCTTTTCTTGTGGAACAATAGCTTGACTGAATTTCTCCACCATCATGTGACTCCCATCTGCGACAGAGTATGGCATTCTTTATCTCTAGCTGGTCCCACTGACTCCAAAGGCTTTTCACCAAGATGCTATATCTGGCAACTACTGTGCTTGACCTCTAAATACAATTTCTTTTCTTCTTCTGTCCAAGAATTTAAGGTTGAACACATCTTGAAGTGAATTATAAAATCTATCAAGGGTGTTGTCCTGTCATACAGCAACAAAGTACTGACCGGTCTCTTCAAGGTGCTCGGTGGAGGATCAGTTGCCACACTGCTTCCTTCTGAAACGGCTCTCTTGCTTTCAGCCCTTGTTATTTCTCTAAACACTTCCTGTATTGCATCCCTTGTGGATGTGGTATCAGCTATCTTCTTGGTCTTTGGCAAATCCAAGGGTGTTGACATCGCCTGTCCACTAAGGTGAAATGGTTGTCTGGAAGCAATTCTTTCTCTCAACACCCCTGCCTTCCTGGACATTTATGCACTGATATCCTTAGTCCTCTTTCTCTGAGTTAGTCTTTTCTTCAAATCTTCACATTCCTTCGTTAAGTGCCAAAAATTCATCTTCGAAAGGAATTGCTGTCTTTATTTCTGTTTCGGGAGAAAGCAGCCAGTTGCTGAATTTTGACCCTCCATAATTAGCCATCTTGATTTTGTCTTCTACTCCACGACCTATCCCACTGCTGCTCACCAATTTGTAGCAAAATCTCCCTTGGCTACACTACCCTGAGTCTTACTCTCTTGGGTTCTTTAGGATAGGTCTTTGTATTTGGAGTGATACCCCCGCTGGATCTGTCTGAGGACTGGCACTCCAGAGTGCAATCAATTTTTACCTCAGTGGGATACTGTCTTATTCCTAGCATCTTGTCACCATCTGGGTAATCAACTGGTTCACTGAGTCATCAACTGTGGTAGCCAACTGTGACATTGACTGAGTTGCTGAGTTGTTGACTAGGTCATCTTTCTGGATTGCCCTTCTGGATCATCGACTGGATCATCATCTGGGTTATCGCCTGAGTTGCGGACTGTTTCACTGACTGAGTCACTAGATTATACTCTATTCGCTGACTGGGTTACTGACTGTTGTTGACTGGGTCATCCTATGGTTGTTGACTGTGTTATTGATTGAGGTACTGAGTTATCAACAAGGTCGTCCTTCTGGGTCACTGAGTCATTGCCTGTGTTGTCCTTGTGGTCAATGACTGTGTTATCAACCAGGTTGTGGTCATGGGTCTTTACTCGCCAAGATCAACAGGGAGAGACAAACAGAGAAATATTAGCTATGTATTATGTTGTTTACAAAAATCAATGTCCCTGGTCAGGTACACTGTGAACAAGATTTCAGACAAGGTCAGTTACAAAATACAAATGCATATAACATACAGTAATGAAGAATATCCAACAAAAAATACAAATAAAATATAATCAATGCTAAACATAGTGAATATTCAAATGCTTGGTATATTTTATGCTTGGAGATAGATAAACTACTTTTTCTATGGAGAAATAAATCAATGTGAGGTACTTCATCAGTTAATCAATAGATAAATAAATGCTGTACTTAAGAATGTATATACAAAACAATAAGCTCAAACAATCACAAGAGAGACTTGATTAATTGATATCTCTATTTTCCCCTGGTGCAGACATTAAGTGAATACAGCACATAAAAAGAGTTTGCAAGAAGTTAAGATTCTCTTTCGATCTGAGTAACATGTTTATTTTACAGATGAAATTTTCTTAACAGCAATCATTACTTCTTATGCAAAAAATGATGAAAAAAGACAAGGATACAAAGTGCTCGCTTCCATGGACAATTCTGCAGCATTTGTTAGTTGATGTTTCATCTGTTTTCCTTTATTCTGGAACTGTCAGAAAATGATTTTTACAACATACACCGCACAAACATTCTGTTAAATCAATTACATTTAATACAATTAACCAATTACTGGTATTCGCTTGTACCAATTAGCCCTGCATGTTTTAAATTTTGTATTCTCATGTTATTTACCTTTTAATTAAATTTACTGCTATTCAGCATTATCTCACATGCAAGTATATTTAAATCATGAGTGTGAATGTCCCCTGATGAATAAATTGTTGTTTTGAAAGGCATTGTTCAGACAGTGCCTATAAATTTTATTATTTTTCTTATCCAAAGTGGCTGAAGACTGATATTCGTCATATGATATCGATTTATCTATCTCCATATGCCACTTATAAAGAATAAAGAGAGATAGATGGAAAAGTTGTTGTTGTAGGGTTTAATGCCATTTTTCAGCACACGATAGGATATACATGGTGGCCAGTATTTATGGTGGAGGAAGAACCCGGAAAGAACCACCGACCCCCGAGAAGCTACTGGCAAGCTTTCTCACATACCGCTATGGAGAGTACAGTCAGTCATACAAAATTATGTAAAAGATGTACAATTGAAAACTTAAAATAAAATATGAAATATCAGTCACAAAATACCTTGGTTAACAAAGCAGAATGTGTACTGCATATGCAACATTAAAATTAGTAAATATATGCAGTGAGGTAAATATGAATAGTCATTTCATTGTTATACACTGAAGATGTGAAAAGAGCTAGATGACAAGAGTACACATCAGTATGCTCAAAGCATAAATTTTAAGAAAATAAAGTGAGTAACAAAACAAAGCAGATATACATGTATTCCTGGTGCACAATCATACCTTTCTGATACAGTGGTTCCTTGACTTACGAGTTTAATTCGTTATGTGACGGAGCTCGTAACTCAAATTATTTGTATGTCAAATCAATTTTCCCCATTGAAATGAATTGAAATGCCATTAATCCATTTTGGATCCCCAAAAAACACCGCAATTTTTTTGTTACATGTTTTTAAATAGGAAAAATGTACTTATAAATAACGAATATTGTATAAAAACATAATACAATACAATGTACTGCAATAAACTGGTTTTATTAAGTATAATGTACAGCATTTACCGTGGAGACTTGAATATGCTGATGGAGGTGGAGGAGAAAGGCTGAAGTGAATAACTGAATCTTATTCGCTGATTTTTGCCCTTTTCGCCACGCTTTTCTCACTTTCATCTGCAGGGGTTTTCGATAAAATCCTGTCCAATGAGGTCTGTTTTATCCTCTGTTTCAGAATGTTTCTGAAATGAGTTAGGCAAGTGTCATTAAAAAGAGCCGTCGCACGCCCAGTTGCAACTTTTTCTGGGTGTTTCTTTTGAATAAAGTCTGAAAGTTTCTCCCACATTCCCAACATTTCCTTTATCTCACTTGTAGAGATAACCTCCTCTGCCTCCTCCGTATCACCTATTTCCTGCAAAACCTCCATGTGCTGCTGCGTCTGTAGCTCCTTTAGCTCCTCCATTGTCAGTTCCTTGGAGTGCTCCTTGATGAGCTCACTGATGTCACCTTCATCCATGTCCAGGCCCATGGACTTGCAGAGGGATACAATCTCCTCCACTGCTGCTGTTTCGGGTTCAAGTCTTTCAGAGTCCGTTTCAGACACAACTTCACGCCACAGCTTCTTCCACGCAGAAGTCAAGGTCCTCTTTGTAACACCTTGCCAGGCCATACTGATAATTCTGAGGCATATCACGATGTTATAGTGGTCCTTCCAAAACTCTCGAAGGGTGAGGTTTGTGCTCTCCGTCACCTCAAAGCAGCGGCGGAACAGGTGCTTGGTGAAGTGCTTCTTGAAATTAGAAATCACCTGCTGGTCCATGGGCTGCAGGATAGGGGTGGTGTTGGGTGGAAGGTAGAGAACCTTTATAAACTTGAACTCTTCAAGGATGTCATCTTCGAGGTTAGGTGGGTGAGCAGGTGCATTGTCCAGGATGAGAAGGGCTTGCAGGGGTAGGTTATTTTCCTGGAGATATTTCTTAACATCAGGACCAAAGACCAAATTCACCCACTCCACAAAGAACTGCCTGGTGACCCATGCCCTTGGGTTTACCCTCCACATAACCTGCAGTTTTTCTTTCAGAATCTTATGTGACTTAAAGGCTCTGGGGTTTTCTGAATGATAAATGAGTAGCGGCTTAATCTTGCAGTCACCGCTCCCATTGGCGCACAGTGTGAGGGTTAGCCTATCCTTCATGGGTTTGTGGCCTGGCATCCTCTTCTCCTCTGCCGTTATATAAGTCCTCCTTGGCATCTTCTTCCAGAAGAGTCCTGTCTTGTCACAGTTGAAGACTTGCTGGGGGATGTATCCTTCTACTGCTATAATTCCAGCAAAAGTTTTGAGGTAATCCTCAGCTGCCTTCATATCCGCGCTCGCTGCCTCACCATGCCTGACAACGGAGTGAATGCCGGTCCTCTTTTTAAAATTCTCAAACCAGCCCCGACTGGCTTTAAACGGCTCGCCCAATGCCTCGTCTGTCAAAGTGCCTGGGGTCTGCTGCAGCAAATCAGCGTAAATAGCTCATGCCTTCTCGCAGATTATAGCCTCTGTCACGGTATCTCCTGCGAGCTGCTTCTCCGTCAACCACACCATCAGCAGCTTCTCCATATTTTCATGGATAGATGTCTGCTGTTTAGAAATTATTTTAACGCCCTTGGCTGGCATTATAGCCTTTATCGACTCCTTTTGCTTCAGTATGGTGCAGATCATAGAAGTGCTACACTTGTACTGCTTCGCCAAGTCGACTACACGCACACCTTGGTCATATTTTTCGATAATTTCTTTATTTAATTCAATGCACATCATCCGCTTCTTCTCCTCAGCACTGTCCTTCACACTCACTTTCTTTGGATCCATGGTTGGAAAAACAAAGTTTTGCAAAATAACTGCAAGCACAAATGCAAGCACAACACTGATGCTTCCACTGCGAGCTAACCGCTTAAAGTGAACAAGTGAGACATGGGATGCTGGGTGGATGTTGCGACTTTCACTGTGGCGTTTGCTGTGCCAACTAGCGGTGGGGTATCTGAAGCTGGCTTGTAACCCAAATTTTAGCTCTCAACTCAAAGCAAAAAATCGGCCGAGAGATGGCTCGTATCTTGAAAAACTTGTTAGTTGGGACACTCGTAAGTCAAGGAACCACTGTATATACTATTTTCTGTGGAAGCAACAGTTGTGATACACAAAAGTTGGAAATACATAATTTGATCATTACTAATGTTAAAATCATAGGTTATCATTCTGAAACGAGTATAGACAAAATCAGTTTCAGATAGTAAATCTAAGTACATGTAAACATGCACATCAAATTTATTGAAAATAAGACACCGAAAAGCCTTTTGAGAGAAAGAGAAAAGAAATATTTTCAAATGTAAAGTGCAAAAGTAGAATCTCAGATTATGGAACCAGATATTTAGTAGAGAAAGCCACCTACACACACTTTAAAATATTAGCTACAAGCTGGAGGATTGAAATTCCTAACCTAGTGTTACCAAATTCCCAGACTGTTTTGTGTTAAACAGCAGTTTCTTTTTCTCTTTCAAATTTTAATAGGCACCACAGACTTTAATGAGGATAGATTATATATGTGTTCATGTAACAAAACTGGTTTTTTATTCTGATCTCTAAATAGAGCCAGGTAGTCAGTGCTTTCAGGCATCACTGTGCCAATTGTTTTTTCCACAGACTTTAATGCTGATGTTTGGTGAAATAAATATTCTTTCTGTTCTACCTCAGCACATGTGTCACATGCTATCATAGGGAACAATCTTTGTCAATTTGACAAGAACACAACTAGGTACTTCATTGCATTTAAGAGAGAGAACTCTGCTGGAACTAAGCAGGGGTAAGAGTTGTCCAGTCACATCAGTTGCATTTTCAGTGATCTCTATCACATTTTTTAAAAATAAAAAAAACAAAAAATACAACTCTTTCATAATTCACCAGTTACATGTCTTGCTTTTGAAAACAATTATAGGGGGCCACGAATTAATGCAATAAGCCAATCTATCATCAGATATAATTATTATATATTTATCCCGATATTCCCAATTTTCACCCCAAAAATACCAATTTTTACAAATGCCAAGAATGTTTTGAAAATACCATTTGATTAACAATGGCTGTGGAAAGAGGGCAAAAGTGATGCAGAAATTCCACACTCTACAGCCACTGAAGTCAGTTATTTTAAATATCAGCACAGTTAAAATGATCAATAGATAAACACATTTTCCCAGGAACATGATCAATTGGAGTTGTAATACCAAACCTGAACCCCTAGGACCTTCTGTACTGAGGTTACACTTCATCTTTTAAAAAAGGGGAGGTGATGTTAATTAGAGTTAGGTTATTAATTAGTGATTGTACAGTATATGGTTGCAAACACTGATCCTGATTTGTTTTTTTGCGAAATCCTGATTTTTTTCCTTTGGCATCCTGATTTTCATTACACTCAAGGTGGCAGGTTTGAATATAGTGTATCACAGCTTTGGAGCAGTTATGGTGGAATTGGGGTGAAATTAAGGGGAATAAAATACAGAAAAATGCCAAAGATAAACAATAAATTTAGCAAGTCAGATGGAGTTAAAACAGGAGGCAAGTATGGATCTAAAAAGGAGATATAGCTTATGATAAAGGTATCAAAAGCCACATAGAAAAAAAAAATGAGAAGAGAAAGTTTGATGACCTTAGACAAATATATGGAGGCAGCACACCTTGGGTCCAAGGACAGTCCAATGGCATCTGTACTATAACATCCCTTACAAGCACCAAAACATCAGGTGAGGCAGTATGCATTCCTATCTGAAATAAAAGGATGAATAATTTAGATGCTTATAGTTTATTTGACCTACACAAACAAGTAAGAAAAGTGAGCCTCAGTTGGGAACAAAAATACCCAAGCGAAAAAAAATGATTAAATCATTATTTTAAACCTACTATGAGTAATTATTAAATCACTTGTATTTATATTTGCATCAAGATTTGGAACTAATATAACATTTCACAATAAATCTTTTCTTAATTTTCATACACAAGCACTACAAATTTTAGGTTCATTTCTTGCAATGTCATGTATGGTGTAACTTACAGTCAATAAGGGAGATAACAATGATATGCATAATGTATCATTTTTATTCCTCTGAAACATTATCCATGTTGTAGTGTACGATCATGAAAAATATATCAAATTGCATGCAATTAAATTATCCAAAAAATAAATTATCGATAAGTGATAACCTAAAATTCAGGCTTTAAGAGACCTAATAGAGACTTAATATTGTTCTCTGAGACGAGGAGACTGCCGTAAATCACATAGATCATGCTCTCTACAATGCCGGCATGTGGAATGCAGCCTTCCATAAACATGCAAGGATGATCCCATGTTATTTTGGATTCTTGCAATGGGATGCAAAGTTTGAAGAACAGTGGACTTGAATGGAAGGAATGGGCAATACATGTATGTGACTAATGTGGTTTATCATATGTTTGACCTTATGTGAGGAAATTTCAAACAAAATGTTGGACAGAAATAAATAGAATTAATTGAAAGTCATTTGTAAGGTTTTAAATGGACATATGCAAGTGTGTAATGCTGACTTAAAGAAACTGATCGTCTAATGTCATTGCTGTCTGTTCATAATCCCCTTTCCACTTGATAAAAATTATAATTGGAATGCAGTTGTCACCATCTCATACAAGTGACAGAACAGAGAAATCAGCTTAGGACAAATTGGGAGGTTTACATTGGGTTGGAGATTTTACTTCAAAAGAGGCAGGTTTTTCAATGATGGTGGTGAATTTTTTTTATTGCAGAATATATCTTTGACTTTATATATTTCCCAATGAAAGCCTATAGCTTCGGTCACTTTGTGAGAAATTTATTTTCTGTGTGTATGAGATCTTTTGTGTAACTTCTGGATCATGGTACATTAATATTGACTACATCTGAAAAGTGATCACTACTGTGAATGGGAGATTATGTTTGGCAACTGTTTCTTAGCACTTGTATCCACATTTAATTCAGATTTGACAAACAAAGATTTCAGTAACGGTGTATTTGTATCTGTTGCAGCATTTAATATGCTACACAATGTGTAATTTTGTTTTTGACACCATAGTAGATTTTTAAATTGGATTTTCAGAAAGGTCAGAATGCATATGCATGTCCTTTGAACTTGATTCCAACCACAAAAATTCACATTTCCATCCATCATTGAATTTTGCATGATATTTCAGTTGCTAAGATTTTGGCATGTTAGCATTGGGAGATAATGCACACTTGGACAGGTAAACAAACTTTGAGCACCAAAGCCAAACTGACTCTGTTTCATGCTGATTGAGATCTTTAGTTATCAAACCATAATCAATTAATTTTTTAATCCTTTTGGAATTACTTCTGACCACACATAATATAATCCATGTTGACAAACTTCAAAAACTGAAGACAGCTGTTCCTGCCAACAGAATGAAAGAGATATTAATTGTTTTGTACTGCTTGAAATCAGGAACTAAATTGTCATGCCTGCTTAAGACAGTTGACAGACGTGATCACAGGCAGTATTACCATAAATATACTATACTGGATGAAAAGTATGAAAAAAGGAGAAAAAAATTAAATAATAATTTAATAATTTAGCATACATGGGAGATTTCATTGAGTGATGGGATGAACAGAAGACACCCTTCATCTTGAGAGTTTAACCCTCCTGTCCAGGTTCTTCATATATATATATATATATATATATATATATATATATATATATATATATATATATATATATATATACACACACACACACATATGCCATCTTGTATGTAAGTAGTAAACAGTGTGTGATTGTAAGAGATTAATGGAAGAGTGGAAGAGGAGTTCAGAATGAAAGAGATATTGTTTTATATTTTTTTTGCTGCTTGAAATTAGGAACTAAATTGTCTTGCCTGCTTAAGACAATTCACAGACATGTGATCACAGGCATTATTACCATAAATATACTATACTGGATGAAAAGTATGAAAAAAAGGGAAAATAATTCAATAATAATTTAGCATACACAGGAGACTTCAGTGAGTGATGGGATGAACAGAAGACACCCTTCATCTTGAGAGTTTAACCCTCCTGTCCATACACATATGCCATCTTGTATGTAAGTAGTAAACTGTGTGTGACTGTAAGAGATTAATGGAAGAGGAGTTCAACTTTACACCTGGTTTAAAAATTATTCCACATAATCAAATTAAATAGTTGCATGCTGCCAGAAATCGTGAATTTTTGTGGGGCAGAGTATCAATTGTAGAATTTGCTGCCATGTGGTTTTTCTCTGATATTGCCAGCAATGTTTGCAAATACAGTAGAACCTATTGCCAGATATTCATGACCTCTCAAGATCAAGACAAGTTGACCATTTTGACAGCTCATAACACTATATCAAACATAGAATCTGTGCACTGAAGATCTAGTCTCTCAGGGCAGTTTGTTTCTCATAGCAGTTTGTCTCTCATAACAATGGTTTTTTGAGACATATTTAACCTTAATAAAACTGACAGAGAACAAATTGCCAGTGAAACATATGTTTAAAGATGTCAGAAGCAAAAAATGTAAGTCTTGAGATAAATCGTTTTCAGATTCCTTGAGATTGGAATGAGTCCGATCCAGGACCAGATTTTTAAAAGAGCGTGTCTAGGACCAGAAACTGGAAGTAGTTCTTGGAAGTATGGACTCTCTAATATCAGAGTTTGATTTTTTTGTACATGATGAAATCCTTACTCTCCATCACAGTGCTAAATCTGCCTGCTTGTTTTGGGGTGTACATGTAATACCAAGCGAATCATAAAAGACAAAAACATATGATACTCTTTTTCTGTATAACTTTCTCATTTTTACTTAGTCATGACAGTATGGTATCCATTTTCAGATCTTACTTATCTCGATCAAAGACTTATTAAGTCTCTTCTTGACAACATCACTCTCCCACTTGTTTTGCTCTAACAATGAATATGCATTCATAAATATTTTCAGTTATCAAATAAAGATTTTTATTGTTGTTCAAAGTCAATGAAATTAGAGCAAGATGTAGATATGAAAATTTTAATTTTTTAAATGATTGAATAAGCAGTGCTACAAAACATGTCAGTGTATATTTTGTTTCATATTTGTGTACTTTTGAGAAAGTGTTTAATTAGTGGAAAAGGTATATTGCACACTAAAGCATATTTTATTTGTCACTATTTCAACAATAACAAAAGCCAAGTTTTCCAAGCTATTATTTGAATATACCAGTGTATTTTTCAGGACAGCAAGCAGTTTTGTTGAGGCTCAAGAATGGATCAATCTATTAATCACAGAGGACACTACTCACAAAACATGGGTCAAGGTCGAGGTCTAGGTCTTGTAGGTCAAGGATATTCAGAGATTGAAGACTACATGCACAATAAGCAGCATCAAGCAAGCAGAAAATGGTCCCCTAAAAACAAGACACAAAGTGCAACCCAGACTCATCCATATCAAAGGACAAATAATCAACAAGAGATGGGTCAAAGTCGAGGTCTAGGTCATATAGGTCAAGGATATTCAGAGATTGAAGACTACATGCACAATAAGCAGCCTCAAGCAAGCAGAAAATGGCCCTCTAAAAACAAGACACAAAGTGCAACCCAGACTCATCCATATCAAAGGACAAATAATCAACAAATGCAGTTTGTTTCACATAACCAAGAGCACAGTGTTGGAAACTGGAATACATTGGTAATGTACCTTTTATGTGTTTACCATCCTATTTAATAGTCATTAGTAATTTCCCGTTCTCAGAGAATAAATATCTTTAGAACTCTAAATTTTGGGCAGTATTACATTGCCTTCCTCAGTGACTAATGTTGATCTCATGGCTTATAATGGAATTGTATCTTTTTTGTAGTTTGATTACAGTCAAACCTGTCAATACAGGTCAAATTTGTAAGTTTTGTTAAATAATTTTAATAAACAGACCTTGAAAATGTCATTCCTGTATACACAAATCAGAAAAGGGGCCCTCCATTACGAATCACTGCCATCTCACCTCTGTCTGCGTGGGTTCTAGTCTAGATTCGGCCAATGTGGGTATGTGAGAAAGCTTGCCAGTAGCTTCTTGTGGGTCGGTGGTTCTTCTGGTATTTTTCCGGGTTCTTCCTCCACCATTTATACTGGCCACCATGCATAGACTATCATGTGCTGAAAAATGGCGTTAAACCCCACAACAACAACAACAAATCAGAAAAGGTAAAAAATGTGGTTGATCATTTAAAAAGAATAGTATTTGGTTGTAATAATTAGGGCCCCACTAATCCAAGTTGGCAAAGCACAAAAGCAATGATATTTTCCATCTGTTAGTAATTTGGTTTCTGCAATATAACTTTATTGAGAATTATTGAATTTAATCAAATACATGTATAGTGTGCAACTTTATATTGATGATATCTCAAAAGAGTTTTATTTCCAGCCCTTATGACTGGTGATTGCCTATCATTCAGTTCCTGTGACTCAACATTAACAAGTGTTCATGGACTTTAACCCGATGTGTTATTTTATATTGATATGACTGTGAAAGAATTTAATTTCCATCTTACTGAGTTATGGTCCCTGATTGCCCATCCTGTTAACTTTGTGTCTGCAACATGGCTTCACAAAGATTTTTTGTATTTCAACCAAAATTTAGTATGCTGCTTTGTATAGATATGTCCTTGAATGATTCTGATTTTCAATATATCATAGCATCATTACAGGAGTTATGGCTTCTGATTGCCTGGCCACCTGACTCTGGTTTCTACAGCATAAATTTTCTGTTGGTCTTCAAGCCAAATTTGGGATACAGTTTTATATTAATGAGACTATGAATGAGTTTGATTTCAAGCATTCGATAATCTCCTTAAGAGGAGTTAAGGTCCCTGATTTCCCATTCTCTTAAGTTTTGTTTCAGCAGCATATCTTTACTAAGAACTTTTAAATTTCAGCAAGATTTGTTGCACACCTTTATATTGTTAAAACCTTGAATGAGTTCCTAACATTCCACAACATCATTTATAAGAGTTATGGCTCATGGTAGTCCATCCTTCTGACTTTCTTCAGCATTATGGTGATTGGGATTCAGCCAAATATGACATGCAGCTTTATATTGATGATGCCTTTAAAGAGGTTTTAATTTTTAGAATCATCATTAAGGTTTCTGCCTTATTTCATTACTATATTATTTTCAACAGACCATTTTAGGATGGTGTAATTCCATTATGTTTTATGTCTGAGCCAGTCAGTTTTTTCCTGAATCAATTTGCTTTATACATCCAGCCATATCTTTATTTGAACAACTTGCCATTTTATCGGTTACAGTTTGCCTTTTTTCATGTCTCACAAAGACAGTTGCTTATATGTTTGATTTAGTTTCTTGAATCACAAGTGGCAATAAATCTACACCTAAGGCTCATATTATCCACTCATGAACACCATGCGGTGATACATAAACAGTAATAAAGGCATTCTTTTTTTTTATTTGAACTGCTTTGTTTCCTGTGGACATAAGCTTTAGCTTAAGTATTTTGATTTAATTTCATTATTTCATATGATCATAAGCAGCATTAAACCAGTGCCCCAAGCTTAGACTACACAGTGTGTAGCAGGTCAGCACTAATTAACACTAAGTGTTGATTCATAAAGATGTTTGTGTATTGTAACTGAATTATTTGCAGCAGTGAGTACACTCATGAATTAATGTTTTAATATGCAGGTGAGATATGATTAAATAGATTACCATTTTTAACATAAATTGTCTTTTGCAGCCAAAGTATAGTCAACTTTTTGTTACTTTATGACATGAAGATTTTTCCACTTCATTATCCAAGAAATGAAAATAATTAACATGAGATAGGATTGCATTGAATTTGAGTCTGCAAAAACGCTTGCACTGTTCTCAGAAAGTTTATGATCAATTATAACTGCTGTCAGTTAATAATTTTATAACATTGTTGTAGTTTATTTCTAAAAATAGGGTAGGAAATCCATGTTTCCATTTTTGCAGTAGGTTATATTCTTGAAAGGACCAATTCCATAGGTACACTAAATTAGAGGCCGTCTGAAACTAAATTTCTGATTTCGGCTGAAAACGAAACCAGACCAAAAGTTATAAATTGACTTTTGGCCAAAACCAAAGCCGAAACCGAAAGTTTAACTACACCTTTGGCCGAAACTGAAGTTGCCGAACACAAGATTTATTAAATAGGCCTGGGTCATGATGCAAAGCTACACTAATTAAAAACAAATTTAAGTAATCATTCAGAGCCTTCAGTAAGGGAATTCGCTAAATGTCAGATCTTTAGGTGTTACTTAGTAATTATATCCAAACAAACGAATGTTGTAGTTCAGAAACAACAGTTTTTTTGCATTCTTACCCAGCAGGTTGCTGCGTCGGTCTGCATACAACTGTCCTGCTGCACTAAACAGCTGTTCACTGGCCACGCTGGTCGGCGGCGCAGACAAGTATTTGCAAGCTGCGGCTTCCAAAAGTGGGTACTGACTGCAATGCCAGTACACATATACGTCAGTGGTCATTCGAGGCAGACACGGTTCCTTTAAGTAATCAATCAACTGCTGTTCGTACGGCGGTACGGCATCCGTTTAACTGTCGACATTGTGTGATGGGTTCACGTAAGCAGGTTGTCTGTCATGCGCAGCCCACAAATCAGCCCCCTCTTGAGCATCTGATTCGGAAATCTCGCTGCTTTCAAGTCCTGGCTCAGCGTTGTCAATTGTAGCTGCGGATGGCACAGTCATATTGTTCATAGCGGATTCTTGGACTGAGCGTAGAAAGTCCAGAACCATTTTCTTCGCTGCCACTGCCTCCTGCACATTGAAATATGTATCCTTGAAGCGTGGGTCAAGCAGCGTCACAGCAAGGAAGGGTGCTGAGGAACTGATATCAGAGAATCGATGGGTCATTGCATCACGCAGCGCTGCTTTCATTTGCTTGAGGCCATGGTCTGCTGCTGTAGTGTTGAGCATGTTCTTCAAATTTGAGACAAGTGGTATTACAACAGAAATGCATGCATCATCAGCACAAATCTCCTGCATTGCAGTGTAAAATGGTTTAAGAATTTTAACAACTATTCCAGCCAGTTCCCACATGGCGATTGAGAGACTGTCGATTCCGCCACGCTGTTCGACCAGCCGCTCCAGCATAAAATATGTACTATTCCATCTAGTCTCAGGGTCTTGCAGTAGGGAATGTTCTGGGGATTTAACTGTTTGCTGGTGTTCCACGAGATGATGGCATGCCTGTTCACTATGCTTAAAGTGAGTAACAATCTTGCGAGCCTTCTTGACAACAGCTTCTACTGATGTCTGCGTGAACAAGGCGTCATGCAGAACCAACTGCAATGTGTGGGACACGCAGCCATTATCAGTGATGTCTGTGACTCATTGCCATTTTCATGTTGGCGGCATTGTAGCGCACTCCAACATGAATCTTCTCCGCGATCTCCCATTTCGTCATGGCTTCACCAAGTTTCGATGCAAGATAATTTCCATCATGATCTTCTTCCAGCACCATCGCACTCAAGATAACTTTACGCCATGCCACATAGCATCATGAATGAAATGACCCGTGAAGCTTAGTAAGGAACATGATTTTTTTGGATTGCTCCATCCATCTGTAGTAAACGATATCCAGGTGGCCTCCTGCAACATATTTTTCACGTGTTTCATGACTTTCTCATATATGGCAGGCATCAGCGTTGTTCGGTAGTATTTTTCGCTTATTACCTTGTAGCGATGAGCACTGAGTGGATCACAAATGTTCAGTCTTTTGAATGCCTCACCTTCAACAACTGAGTAGGGTAACATGTCGACAACGATCAAGTCCATGATGCACTTATCAATTCACTAAACTGCAACGTGGTCATCAGGCCAGACCATTCAGCTCTCGACTATTGATGTCAAGGATGTCTGCACAAAATTCGGTAATGCATGTTTAGTCGCTTTCTCTTCCATCATCATCTTTTTTGAGGCACGCTCTGCTCCATCGTTCATGTGCCTCTTGAGATACGTACCATGGAGCTCCTTGTGGCAGCTGGCCAGATGACCTTTCAAGCCTGAAACTGTCTGAAGTCTTGGTTTATCGCTGCCAAGTGATAACAGTTTGTTGCATTCTTTGCACTGCGCCTTGCTTGCATCAGAATTGATTTTTGTGAAGTAATCCCACACTGCATTTTTCGACATTCTTTGCTGTGATTAACTAATCCTTTTATTATTAACTTCAATTTTCTACTTCACACAGATTAATTCACTACAGTTTAACTAACTGAAATTATCCATATTGTCAGACTTCAAAATCTCTGTATTCAACACGCGAGTAGACTGAAATGCAACAGTGCCTAGAATTGCCTAGCGCCGACTGACCAGCCGACAAGCAGAGTAATAGACGAAGCACTAGCGTTGCATTCTGAAAGTTAACATAGATATTCGGCTGATGACCGAAAGTCAATATCAGTTTCGGCCGAAACCGAAAGCTAACTTTTTGGCTTCGGCTGAAACCGAAACTATGCCGAAAGAGGCCATTTGCCAACTTTCGGCGCCGAAACCGAATTTCGGTCGGCCTCTACACTAAATGCTACTGACTGGTTAAAACATTCAGTTTTAAGGGTACATCAAAAATGAACAAGTAAATACAAAGATCCTGCCATTCGATAAATTAAACTATTGTTCACCCAAGGAATTTAGAGAGCACATGAACAAAAAAAGAAGAAACATAAAGCCTAATAAAATTAAGAAATTTCTAATGTCTCCTATAATCACTGTAATAATGATTATTGTTACTACTGGTAAGATTTTAAATGTTTGGTTGTATCTAACCTTGCATTTAATTAACTTTTCCTTTCAAAACATTACTGCAACATGTATTTTCTGCAAAGGCAAGAAAAAAGATGATAATACTTAGTAAGACAGTGTCAAGAAATTTATTCCTGCAACAATCATAACATGGAGGACTGTTAATATGCCTTTCATGGTACTCTTGTTCTTTTACAATTTAAAGTTTCAAGTCTGTTGAAAGTTATACTAGCAGAGTTGCTCAAGTGTGGTGTGTATAGGCAAGGCGAAAATTTTTACACATCAGTTCACATGACATTTCTTAATATGAGGACAAACAAATGCATTATATCTAGTAAAACAAATGCTTCATTTACTTGCAGTGTGATCACTCTGTTATATACCTGGGTTACAGCTCAAAGCTGTAAGAAACCATTGTTTATTTAGGTGACACACTGTTGTTTGAGCAGTGAAAATTGTTTAATATATGTTATCCGTACAAGAAATTTGACAGGGATGGTTGAATGGGTGGGAAACAAAATTGGCAGTTGAAAGGTAAAAGTTATAACTGTTTCATTGAACTTTTGTCGTTTGTATTTAAAATCAGCTATAACTAAATAATAATCTATTAAATAATCTTATAATGTGAATTCCAACAATTTTGCGCAATATGAATCTGCTTTTATATACCATAAGGAGCTATCCATTTAGTATGTACGCAAAAATCTGGCAAAGCTTGACACCTCCCCCCGTATACATTCTTACTTCTTCAAATTTCTATAGACTGGCCTATATTTAATCCATGCAGAAATGATCAAAAATTAATAATATTAATTTGTTTAATAAAACAGATAGTCCACTGACGTTGAATGTCTAGGTGCATCAAAGAAATAAGCTGCTTAACTTTAGAAAGTTTGTATAGTGTCGACTAAAATTCAAACGCTGACTGAAGCCAGTTAAACAGGTTACATATTAAACTAATTATTATTGAGGTTCCCCCTCCCCGTTTCCAGTGCGTACATACATTATCAGTAACACCACCCACCCACCCCATATACAAGCATATGCATTTGTTTTGTTTTTTAAACACTCCATGAGTACATACCAAATGGAGGGCCTTTAATTTGATAAATGATGAACATGGATAAGTTTTGGAAATAGGTAATCCAGGGGTCTTACCTATAAGATTATGGTTAATGCCAATTTGTTTTGTTTTCCTTCATATTTTCCTATCCATCTTTTAACTTTAGAGCTGTTTGAAGTAAATGGAGTAATAATAATAATAATAATAATACTTCATAGAAAGAGGGTGAAAAAATTAGTTGCATGGAACTAATCCTCCTTGTGGCCCTCTATTATATGCATATTTTCATTCAGAGTACATGTACATATTTACACACACAGACACATGCACACAGATACACACACACAGATACATACACAGAATTGATAATAAACTGTAATTATACATGGACATAATTGACAGAAAATTTAACACACACACACACAGACACACACACACACACACACACACAAAGCATTGATGGAATAAACTTGGTCTTTTAATGTGTCATCACTAGAAGGTGAGCTGCGTACCACATTGTAATCCAATATCCAGGACCAAGGTCACAACTCCACATTTTAGGTTTCAGTCACATTTTTCCAGTGCTTCATAACTTAATGGCTGTGTGCAATAAATGTACAAAACATGATAGATCTGAATAATGTCACTGGAAGATGTGTTGCATACAATATTTATAATCCTGTCTTCAGGGTCAAGGGCACAGGTCAGTATGTTAAGCTCAAGATTTTGTTTCTGCTCAGTGATATCAAAGCTGTATGAGGTACTGGGATTGATGACGGTAAACCTTTCGTTTTCAGTTTTATGGCATCTCATATCACTGTAACGGTTACGTCTTGAATGTCAAGTTCAAAGACAAATTTCTCTTTCCTTCACAACCTTTCTAAATTTATAATCCTGTGACTCTTGAGATGGAGTTATGAAACTTTGTTTATATGACCTTGTACATTTTATGTCTTTGAGTAACTGTATGGCTTTGTCACCAAGGTTACAGTCAGATTTCATTGTCATACACTTTTGGTGACCTCATGACAATAGGTGGGTGACAAATGTTTACTGAATATGCCTGCTAAATAAAGAATAAGGCAATCATGACTTGAATTTAATTAACAGGGCAGTTTTGTCTAAGAAAAGTAGAATGTACAGTTAAAAATGAACCTTTTTGTATCTAGATGTCCATGATCATTACAAGATTTATACATGTTGTCTTCTAGAGTCAAGAGGATGTTGTACGACTGTCCAAAACATTAGCATTTCTTCTCAGGCATGGAGCAGAGAAATTAGGCTTCCAATTTATGCCAGGTAATCATTTCATTATTTAAACTGTAGATTAATTATTTGGTCCTTCAGTAAAAACAAGTCAATAATTTAAATTAACAAATTCATTTTTCAGATGTTGTTACATAGGTATTTATAATCAGTGCTCAAAAAAAAATATTGTAGACACAGGCCCAGGGCTGGTGACTTAAAAAAATCACAACCTTGACTGAAATTCCACAAGCCCATGTTCCAGTTTCCATATGCCCAAAATTTCCAAGATCTTTTTTTCTGACATTACTTGTAGCACTACCAGTAATGTCATGCAAATAGCAGAGATCTTCTTGTTGGTCTAACATGTATCTAGCATCTCTTTGATTTATCTATACAGTAAAATCTGTTATGAGAGACCGCCCCTTCTGCCGACAAAAAGCAGCCTCTCAAGACAGGTGGTCTCTCATAGCAGATTTGTACAAAAAGACCAGTTTCCAAGGTACAGTTTCAGAACAGTTTCAAGAAAAAAAACCCACAAATCACTGTACATATATTCAATCCTTGATTAATAGTTCTTGCTAAAATATTGTCTGCATTCATCTAAAAACAAAACTATATAGCAACAAAAATATACTTCTATCATTAAACATGAAATCACATTTGCATTTAAATATCACATATTTTAGCATATGAAATTGTTTTTGAATTACTCGTTTTCCTTTAAAACAACCTAAATTTGTTTTACCGACGTTTAAACTGCTTTTTTGTGAGTGGTCTGCTCATTTTCACTTCTTTCAGTTACAATAATTATTTTCTTCAGCCTTAAAATTTATCTCTTTTTAGTTGGAGCTTCTTCCATTGTTATTCAGGTTCTAGGTGTTAAAAGTATTATTACTCAATTGTAATATCGAATGTAAAGACAGTTTTGACTGGGCGGTGGGAAAATATGAAAATATGAAAAATCTATACATTTGAATTGCATATCTAACAATTAATGAAATAAAAAGGAACAATTATCTCATCCAGTAACAGAACCATTTACTCAGACAAAAGTCAATGGCTTCATTCAAAGATGACATACAGGGATTAACTCTATAAGCAAAGTGTGTAACCCTGTCTCACCAAAAAGTTGAATAGATGACAGCTTTGTGATTGGGATGTAATCACTTAACATCAGGAGCAAATACAACAAACATCACAAGTCTTGAACACTATCAATCAAATCCTGCACATGTTTCTCTCTTGCTGGTTTAATAGACAATAGCTTATTCACTCCGGCAATACAGATTAACTCTATTGACAAACAATATATGCGAACACTACATCTACTTTGGCACTACAGTGGCAGTTCATGACATGTACATTACCTGGTTTATGAACTGTAATATCTATCACTGGTAGCAACAATCCTTTTTTTTAAAAATTCCTTTTATGTTTGTTTTTTGTCAGAACAATCATTACTAATCATGGTACAGTCATTGATAGGGATGCCATGCTAAGTACGAGAATAATTAGTCTGGTTCCCAACTTGTTATGCTCCCAGCATTGCTCACCCCTGTACGTATAGCAGAGAACAGCACAGGGAGCATACAAAGCAGGGAACCAGACTAGGAAATAATCTACATATACTTTAGTCTGGTTTATAACAGAAACTATAAAACACTATAGGCATAGCTAAAAAACTTAAGACATCAATAGCCAGCCTATTTATTTTAAAAATTGTTTTTTAATTTAGAATGGTATGAGCGGTCGTTTTTATGGGGATTAAATAAAGGTCGGTGGAGTTTATCGTTTTTGCAATGCGGTCGTTCATAGCAGTGTCAAAATGCATATTTTGCCAAGACATCATAGTCACTGGTCGCATTCAGCAGGTGGTCGCTCATAACGGAGCGTTTATATAATAAAATCAATCCGTGCATTACGATTGTGGTCAGAAATGACAGGTGGTCGCTCATATTAGAGGACGCTTATAGCAGTTTTTACTATATTGGGATGTTCCACTTCCAGATTTTACCTATGTAAATTAACATAATGGGCTCATCCACTTCAGTCTTCAAACACGTCTCACTAGCTGTTGTCAGGCAATTAAGTAAATGAGAAATGGTTTATACCTGACTTCTTTGCCTTTTAATTGCAGCTGTTTAACTGCTCAAAGGGTAGTTTTACATTAGCTCCAGTCTTTGACTGTTTACCGTTTATACATGCTACATGTAACAGGCATATTCTGAAAGTGTTTTTGCATTTTTTCAATTTTTGGGGGGTATTTTTCGAAGATTAATGAAAATTGTGGGGGGGGTTTACATTACTGTGGCAGGGAGTTAGAGAGTACAAAATCATGTTTTTAGCTTGACACTGTGTTACAATTTGATTAAAATCAGATCTCCACTTTTCACGTAGGACAGTGGTGATTTGATTTTAATCAGATTGCGCTGTGTTATGGCTGGTATGTCAGCATCTTTAAAATACATTTCTGCATTTCATCAGCATGATCAATGTTATCTCAAGCACACTTAGAAGTGTTTTAGACAAGCCCAATGGGCACCTCACTTAGAATACAGGACAGGCCCGATCTGAAATTAATGGGACCCCTGGTACCTGGTTGTAAGATTTTTTGAGCACTGATGATGTTGCATGTGAATGGCAAGACAGCAACATGTTCTAGCAACAACACTGGTGTTAGCAATGTTAAGGTGATATGTTACAGTTTTTGAAAGTTACATATGTTCAACACCACTAGTTGTACTCACCTGAAACTTTGGTATAAAATTACATGTATAATAATCATATCCAGATATACTAGGAGTTCCTGTGTTACCTATGTAATCATAGGATTGCTTTCCCAGAGACACAACATTGTGCAGAATGTTGTATACTGTAAAACTTTGGTAACTCAAATATCAATCATTCTAATATTTATCTCCACTTGAATAAGTCACTCAGTCACAAATAACAGATTTTCTCATCAGTGACCTTGGAAACTATAAGCAGCTTAAAACTAGAATGGACATGTTTTGACCTGCAGAGCTTTAAAGTTTCAATTTACCTTTATTTAATGGAGAAATTCGCCACTTGACATAAAAACCATCATAAAAATCCAAATTAAAATCTTTGAGTAATGTGACTTTTTTCTGTACTGTTATTTAAAATTTTTAAAGAAATTCCAATAATTAAACAAATGCTGGATTTATTGTTTTATCCCAAACTTTATTTTTTTTTGTTGGCAATAATAACTATGGCTAATCTTGGTAATCCAATGATGCAGAGATATAATGTGCCACAAAGTATTCACCCCTTTGTCATATATATGTTGTGCATCCAAGAATTCAAAATCAACTATGACCATTATCTCTTGTACAGATAGAATTTACATGCCTTTTACCTTTTTTTATTTTCCACTATGCACTTGATTTGATACATAAATATGTAATAAATGTGATATTGCAAAGCAGTTAAACTTTTAACTGATTGTAAAAATGTAAGAAACACTTCCACAAATAAGAGATGAAAGCACAATTGGTACTTAATTAGTAACTCATGTAAATGTTTGTGGTCAAAGCTCAAATGGTTGATTGGCAAACTGAATTAGACAATTAAACTAAAAGATGAATTTAGTATGACAAAACTTATTTAATTGGTATTTACTTCTTATAGTGTTGCCATGAGTATGCATTACCAACATTTTTATTGACCAACATTTCGTCATATAGTTATTTACCATGTATTGTGAATTTTTTTATTGATTGAAAATTTAACAAATACCTGACTTCTTAATAAAAGTTGATAATTTAATGATGTTGATTGAAATTTCCAGACTATGATGGCCATTTTCAAATAAAAAACAGGTGATATATCAAGGTTTCATTCAAACAAATATTTCACAATTTTATTCATGTTCAATAAATGGGTCATTGGTGGTGGGGTGGGGTATTTTTTATAGGAAATAGTGGAATCCACACCTGCCTTCGCATGATAAACTGGTCTACATGTTATCTGGGTGTATGATAGCTAGAGAGCATTGTATATATATTAAAACAATACCTTGTAATCAGCTGGTTGAAACATTTTTTTTTAACCTGCTAGAGACCCAAAAAGTCCAAAATGTTGAAAACCATTACAATTTCTTATAATTACTCTAAGGGTCATTTATGTATGCATGGCATACAGATATATTAATCATAATTTTATACATCTACATCAAGTGGTTTTTGCTTAATAATGCAAAGTTTTTATTTTATTTTGAAATGTCCACAAATTTCAAAACATTTTAAGTATTTAAAGTGTAGTAAGGATCTGAAACAGTAATCAGGTGATCTACATGTGCATGCACATTTGCCTGCCAAATTTCTTTGCATTGAGTGGTTGTTACACAACTGTGCTAATAAGCTGCTTAGAATCAGTGGATTTAAGGACTACAGCAAGCTGTGGAGACATAACAGAGTTCATTTTCCAATATAAGCATATATCATAAATTCTAATGTCATGTACAATAATTTTCTCATGATGATCCCAAGTTTAATAAGGTCATTCTTCACTTGTACATATGTTTTGAAAATGATTTTATTTAAGAAAACTTGTCCAATAATATGCCCACCCCTAAATTTTCAAAAAGAATTACTACAAGGTCCATATAGCTGGAAATAGCTTGAATTTGACTGGTTTCCTTGATCTTCTTGACTTTTTAAACAGTTGGTTTTATTTTTTAAATGTTCACTTTTTAATTCCGGACTTTTTACATATTTTGTTCAAAAATGGTACGTAAATGGGATAAAATTGGGTGGATCATGCAACTTACAGCATGGGTAGTTTCCAGATGGAGTAGCATCCCTTTGCTGCAGTAGCATGCTATGTGTAATTAGTCATGTGTTTTTGTTTCTTTTACTTTTGAACATATTTATCCAGTGATGAACAAAATCACACTAGGGTAAAAGTTCAATTTTGCTTTAAAAATGCACCTTTTGGAATTCCTTGTAAACTCCTTCAAAAAGTCATTCAAAATTTGTTCTCTGTGCTACGTTTCACTGATGGACTCGAGACCAACATACATATCCGACCTCACCCATGTGTACACACCAGCAAGATATTTATGCTCCTCTTCTGACAATCGTATGCACATTATTCCCTCTATGAAAACATAGTCATATGGACAATGTTCTTTTGCATACCAGGGCCCAGCAACGTGGAATGAATTGCCCACTGAACTTAGATACAAAGAGACAGTGATTTCATTTAAGAGTGCTCTTAAAACTCACTTATTTCGACTACAAGAAAATCTTAAAGACCTAATAATGTTTCTAACCTTCAATATTTTCAGCATGTTTTATGTTTTCTAATTTCATGATGTTTGTTTTTTGTAATCTTATCATTATATATGTTTTTTATATTTTAAGTGTTGTCTAATGTTGTAAATTGCTTAGAGCTTCGAAAGATTAGGTGCTAATTACAAAATCCTCATTATTATTATTATTATTATTATCATTGTCTGCAGCTGTACAAACTAGGTATGTACAAGGTGGGGCCAGTGGGTTTATCATAGAAGAAATGTTGTTAATTTTGTGCACTCTTTAAATAGTAACTGAGATTTTTAAAAAAACACAAACACTGATAATTCTGTGCAACTAGTTTTGCATTTACTGTATGATTTTTTCAGACACAAAATGTTTTGGAAAAAAATGGATGATGTCTTTATATTTTTAAATCACAATTATTTCGTTGATGTAATGTCATAAATGATTTGAATCATCATAACAATTTTATATCCAGGATCGAAAAAGATACATGAGGCTCTAATGAAACCTGAATCAGTAAAATAATAGAATAAAATAGAGACAAACAGTCATAAATATAATTATATTTTTATAAAGGATATACAACATATCAATTCTTTTATTAAAATTTTATAGTTTTCTATAACTGCCTTCGTATTAAGGCCATTAGGATACATAGTCTCGAACCTATATATCAAATAACATTCCTTTATAGGTCTATTCACCTCTCCATGCACAATATTGATTGACATGAAAGAAAAATTTTCTAAAGAGTGATTATTTGTATTAGAATGTATTGAAACATTAAGGGAGAACTCAGGATCTCTATAATTTTTTATGTGAAAGCAGTGATTATTCATTGGACAAACACTTCAACATGTTTCTAAGAGAATGAATAATATAATGTTAATTCTTTGCCAAACTCAGTTAATGCAGTCTATTTGTGCCATAATATTATTACTGTTTACTATTAGTATACATCTTACCACATGATGTTTTTAAATTACATTGCTGCCAAGTGGTCTAAAGTGCTCACCTTTACTTATCACAGACATCTCACCTGTGTGTGTGGGTTTGAGTCTTGGTCTCGGCAAATGTGGGTATGTGAGAAAGCTTCCCAGTGGCTTCCTCGGGGTCGGTGGTTCTTACCTGGGTTTTTCAGGGTTCTTCCTCCAAGAATTATACTGGTCACCATGTATAACCCATCTTTCACTGAGGAATAGCATTAAACTCCAAAACAACAAAAAAAAACAAAAACAGCATTGCTTTGACCCATTTCAGAATTTTTATGTCTGCAAATTTAGTATCACTTCATGACTAATTGGTAATTGTGTCATATGATGTCAGAGTAAGTGCTTGTATGACATTTTTATTCTGGGTTCAAACCAATTTTATTGTCTCAAGATTTGTAGGGGTAAAATTATGCTTTTGACACATTTTAAATTTGTTAGATACCTTATTAGGTGCAATATCTTCACTATGTGCTTAAGAAATTATTATTTGGGTAAATTTTCATGAGGTTTAAGCTCATCATAATAAGTGTACATGAATGATATAAACAATGTACCCAACATGTGTATGTGAATACTAGAAGAGTTAGATCATTTTTTCTGTGCTGGGAGCTTTCCACTTCGGAGGTGCATTGTCTCTCCCAATATGGTTGCACTGAATAACACGTGAGATTCATTTTTGAAACCAATTTGCTCCATTGGTAAGTGGTAGTGATTCAGCAGAAATGACAGTGAGAAGTTCCAAGAAAATTGTGATGTTCAATGTGTTAGCTTCTAGTGCCCATGTGGCATGTCAAAATTATTGTGCACTCGGAAAATGATTTTGTTTTACAAGTTTAGACCAAAAAGAGGGAGGTATGCTTCTTATGGCTACCATCCCTTTACAAGCTGCATTGACCTATATCTGCAGTCACATAATGCACATGCAGATCTGGGTTTATACAGTTTGTTAGCAGTAATGAGTAAAACAAACAACATACATCTTGATCTGCCAGTGCATTATGTGATGGCAGAGGTAGATCTGTGCAGTTTGCAGTAGGACTTGACTTAGAAGTGAGTACACACAGTAACTATATTCCTATTAAATGGAAATAAATTGCTATATGTTTAAGTTGTCTTGCTTAATTTGCATACAAATTTCACTACATCTGTGAAACTGTATTTAGTATTACATTGTGTTTTCTTTATCACTGATGTATAGCCCTTTCAATTGTAGGTGGTTTTCTATATGTGGATGAAATACTGTGGTACCACAAGCCTCTGTGGAACTTCACTGCTGAGCAGATATGTGAGGTGGTGAGAACAAATAACAAGCAGCGGTTCGCTCTTCAAGAAGATGCATCGGGCAGATTGATGATTAGAGCCAATCAGGGTCATTCCACAGCAGTAAGTGTAACCACAAGACACTGAAACATAAAGTTTCTGAGGACCAACTCTATAAACATTTCACTGATTCACACTAATAGAATGCCTGCAGGACATACAGTTTGCCCCTATAATAATAATAATAATTATAAGAATTTATCATCATCATCATCACCATCATCATTGTTATTGTTGTTGTCATTGTTGTAGTTGTTTCAAAGAAGCATGGGGATGTTGCCAAAGAGTTTGTCCATGACACATTGTCGTATGTGTGTATTGTTCGTGAATTCCTTGTACATCGTTAAACCTAGACACTTGAAACTTTAGTCAATGATAGTCACATAGGTGTAGACTGACAACACTTGGAATTTTTATCACTAGCTGGGTCAGTCGTGGATCCCATTTTTTTAACTAGAAAGTACCAAAAGTTTTACCCTTATATGTTGAACATGAAGAAAATCGTGATCAAAATTGGTAACTGAAAATTGGGTCTATTGCTCATTTTGTTGTCGAAAACAGTTAATATGACCTCGAAATTTGAATCAACATTTAATAAGAAGACATGTATTTTGTTATAATTTCTTTCCAAACAACATTCTTGGTACACCATAAATAACAGTATGCAACAAAATTTTTATCAATGAAATTGTCACTACTGTCTCTTCACAGCAGCACTTTAACAAATAAGTACCAATTAAATAAGTTTTTTATCAAATGATATGCGTATTTTAGTTATATCTTTTAGCTCAGTTTAAGTGTAATGATCATCAATGCAATGTGCCTGTTGTATTAAAATGTGAAATATGTCAATCTGCCATATCAGTTATGTCCATGAGAGTTTCTGTAAGAACCTAATTAAATGCCAATGGTGTTTTTATACCTGATTTACATAAGTATTTGTTGTTTTATTCCAATGAATTAAAAGCTGATCTCCATGTATTACGACATTAATTACATCTTTTATATCAAATAAAGGGGTGGACTAATTGAAAAGTTAAAAGGCATGCAAATCCAACTTGCATAAGACCTAGAGGCCTCAGTCTAGTGTCGGATCAGCTCATTTCAAGTGATCAATGCAACACTATTAAAAAAATGTTACTGAACATAATATGATTAAATAACCTTAAATTAGCATACTTTTTTCAAAAATGTGATTAATGTTAGCAAGACAACCAAGTAAAATGAATAATTGATGATATAAACTTCTGTTTCACAGATACGTTTTATTATTGAAATGCTAGTTTCAGAGTTTGTAGTTAATTTGTAATTCCTGAATCGGCACTTGGAGATTTCCACATGGATGAGAAGTTTCACTATTACTTGCAATGAAATTATGGCATCAATATTTTATTCTATAACAATAAAAAAATTGACTTTTGATGATGATGGCTGTTTCATGAACCAAATGTTCTGGATTTTTTATATAAAAGGAATCTTGTTTGATTGTGAATTTGAATCAGTAACTTTTCTGGTTCCCAGCTCACTATGCTACTTGCTTTGCATTCCACAAGAGTAGAGAGCAAAGCGGGAAGCAGACAGATCAGGGATCAGGAACCAGACTACTCGAAACAACATAAAGCAGTGATATAATATACATTGTTTTGTGAAGGTTGTTGAAACCAGTTGGAATAATGTTAATAATCTCATAGCAGTTGGACATCTTGAAAAAAAGGTCAGTTTTACATAACAATGAATAACATTTTTTTAGAAAAAGCGTTTATTGACAATTATTCTCAACATGATTTTAAAATGAATATTTAGCCTTTAAACAGACAAGTTCACTCCCAATGTCTGGCATGGATGGTATCATTTCATATTGTTATGGAAGTCCCTCAATAACTCGCACCCTTGTTTATAGTGCGGTCTTTGTTTTTGGACCCTGTTCTGCTCTGGTTATTAAGGGAGAGATGTATACACCTGGAGAGGCAGAAATATACATGCAGATGATGCAAGTTCATTCTAAATCCACAAGGGTCTAAGTCTCTGATCCATAGCTTGAATACTATTGTCATACCTATATAATGACTATGATCATACTTGCTGGGAATGAAAGGACAAAATAATGCACATACCCAACTGATATTTTTCATTGGGGCACTTGGGCACCTACCTAAGAGGCTCATACTTCAGGGTGGAGTTCAAATCAGAGAAATATGGGATATACATATTTTACAAACACAGAATTATTATTATTATTAATTTTATTATTATTACAAATGATATTTTTTCTGGGTAAAATGTGTGAGATCCTGGATTGGCAGAGCTTGGCTGTCCTTAATAATACACAGAAAAATAGAAATTTCAAGGACAAAGGTGGAAGGTTATGGTCACTAAGTGAAGACAAATGGCTTTTCTTTTCCATAGCCTCACTACTTTCATTCAAATCGGCATCAAAATTAATGTAAGTCAGTGATTACTTTTTATTGCAAGCTTTTAATGTTAAATTCTTTAATTTCATTTGAATATCATAACATTAAATTGAAGCACAGACAGAAAAATAGTACATTTAGTTCAGTAAGATTAATGCATGAATAGGAAATAATAAATACATCATGCATTTTGAAAGCTTACAAGTCATACAAGCTATAGAATAGCAGACTATTTGCCTTAAAACCTGTGTAATTTTTCATTTTGAAGTAGCTATTTTAATGTACACACAATCATAAGATGAAACATATTATGTTATGTTATCTGCCCATTTGTCTACTTGGGATCTATCAGATTGTCTTTTACCAATTTAGTCTCTGCATAATAACTGTTGTCAACTATCTACAGTTACCAGACCATGTGGACAGGTTGCACACAGAGTATGAAAGATCCCTTTGATATTAGGGCATAAATGAAAATGGCTTGCACACACACACACAAACAAATTCTCTACAATCAGAAGTTACCAGACTTTCTAGATGATTTGGGATAAAAAAAGGCGGCTTTTAGTATCAGGATCAAGAAGGCAAAAGTCAAGGTAATTGTGACTAAAGAATAAATGTGGACTCTACAGAATAACAATAGTTCTGCATTACATACTTGGACAAAACTTTGCAGATTGGCTTTCACTTTGAGCAAGGAAAAAGCCTATTGAGTTTGAGGTCATAAGTCAAGGTCACTGTGACTATAAAGGAAAATGGTTTCTGCACAGTAGCATCTACATCACAGACCAGGACCAAATTGGCTTGCATTTGGTTAAGGAAAGACCATGGTCACTATGACAGAAAGAAGATACATGTCCTTTTCATAATAACTTCAGTTCTAGACCATGTACCTTGGTCCTACTTTGTGGAGAGCTTGCATTTAAGCCATGAACAGGCCAATTTGTTTTGGTTGGCACTCTACAGTTTCGTATTTTGCATAGGGTTAGGATTTTAAAGAAAAAGAATTTCCCCTGCTTTCCTCACTGGTTATACTGGCTTTTTAAAAAAAGACCTTGTATATCTTGGGTATAATTCAAAGAACCTTTAATTCCCTTTATTTGATATATGATAGATGGGTGTAAAATGGGTTATAGAGTATACAGCTTGGTCTTACTCCAGATGTGCACCTTTCAAAAAAGTGCTAGCTCCACTTGGTTATTTTCACTTCCTGAACTTCAGAGGTAAATTGTATAAAAAAGAGCCGATAACTTTTTTTACATTTTATATATTTTGGTAATTCATTCATTGCCCTTTCAGAAGCTGGTATTATCTAGTCTGGCAAAATTCTTTTTCCCTATTTTAATAGCTGCTATGGATAGTGTACTTTAGACAAATTCAGGCTGATTTTTTAGCACAAGGGAGCATTCATTTTAGTTAGCAGTGTGTTTAAATCATGTACAATTTCCACAAGTACAATATCCAAAGAAATATCATCCACGTTACATTAATGTAGCATAGAGGTATGCCACCATTCTCTCCATTGTGCATGTTTTAAATGCAAACAGCTTCACCTTACATACGTCACTCTCTCAAAAGTACATAATAACTGGTGAGCGCCCCCTTGGGGCCAGACAGTCAAAGATCATGTCCATTATAGGTATTTTGATATTTTCAAATTGAATTTTGTTCTAGAATAGGTTCCTTGACACCAATTAGTGAATGGCATGTGTCTGACTTTATGGTCTTGAACTAAGTAACTTTGAATAGCAAAAACCAAGTTTTGTGAAATTGAAATACAATATTTTTTCCCTAAAATACAAAAGTGAGAAATAAAAAAAATAACTTACAGTATTGTGAATGAAATCCTAAATAGTCCTAAAGTTCGATCACGAGTCCAAAAGTATCGAGCAACCCAAATGAGTTCAAGTGGTATTCCGAATGAAGTAGAATCTGTTGTGTTGATGTGTCACAAAGATATAATCCCAAATATCTTTAATTAAATTCACAGTAATTCCAGAACAGCTTATTATTAAAGTCTGAGCACTTTGTAACTGCAAAGAATAATTTAAATATTTCCTCGCAAATGATCACAAATAAGTTACTCCTCTAAGACTGATGTTTATGCTAAGAATAACTAATTCTCAGTTATTTATCCCTTATATAAATACTAAGATATAATACAAAAACAGACAAGAGTAAGATATTCATTCTAGATCATTTCTACTCTTTTAACAAAGTCAAGTACTTTAGAAGCTAGCCAGTAACTAATGAGATCATAATGGTTTTTCAAGAAAACCCTGAACTCAGAGTACATCATCGTATTTACTTCAATAAAAGTATGGATGGTTATCTTGAAAGTATGGAATGTGTTTACTAAAATGACCTCATCTTAAAGTACAAACCCACAATCGTAAAGAAAATTAGTATTGAAGAAGTTATTTACTAAATGACCTTTACAGTCCATAATCATGAAAATTAACACGCATAGATTTACATAACACTTGCACTTAGGATTATAAGGAAACATAAATACTGAGGTCTGAATGTCAGAAGTCATTCTACAGATTAAGGTTGTGGATGGCTTGCACTGGGGAAAAAGAAAGAAGCCTGTTGATTTTGGAGTCAAAGAGTTAATTATCAAGTTCTCTGACTAGGTGATGATTCATTTGTGCAAAATAGTTTAGTTATAGACCACATACCTTGACCAATGTTTGTGGAAGATTTTCACTTAAGGTATGAAAGTGGTACATTGATTGAGATGATAAGGTCAGAGTCAATGCCCCTGTCATCGTCATCATGATGATGGTCATCATCATTATTAGTAGAGACAACATTGCTGTAGATACAAGTCAGCACCAGTAGATGTGATCTTGTGCCTTTTGCCATCCAAAGTGCAGTATGAGATTGATCTCCCTGAGGTCCTGTTCCACCATTTGTAGCCATAGTCTTATCAGTCTTTCCAATTGCCACCTCCACTCAACACTGGTTGTCCGATTGCAGCCTTAGGTGCACTGTTGTGGTTCATAATGGGGGTATCTAGCAGTGTGGCCAGGAAAATGCAGGTGTCTATATCCTGATGGTGTCTGTGACTGGTGGTCGTTTTGTTTCTCTGATCTCTGTGCCATTGTGGCTGAAAGAAAAATTGCTTTTGCAGAATAGCTTTTATTCTAGAGTCAGTTCCTTGACTGATCTTTGTGCTTGGTTTGCATGCAGTATAGTAGGAAACCTATCAATTATAGACATAACGGGTAGAGGACATGTTCCTGGTAAGTCAGAAAAGATAATAATTGTTTCAGCAAATTAAATTTCTTTCAAGAGAGCATATGTTGATCAAAGGTTGAGGTCGTTTAGATTCATTGGTCAGTAATCTCCAAAGTCAGCCTACATAGAGGACTATTAAACAGGTGTATAATGTGCCATTTACTATATTTTTGTTCAGTATTTATATAATATTGATAATAGTTTGGTGACCAAAGCGTTCCAAATCTACACCTGTGAACATCACACTTTGCTGTTAGGATTAAATGATTATCACCATCATTAATACCTACAGTAATATTTTCAGATGATTGATTAAAAATAAATCTGGCCCATCATATCTAAGTTGAGTATGTCTGCCATCTCTACTGACTTCACATTCATATAAAAAAATCCAAGATAACAGAAAAAACATATTAAAGGTGTATTTTAAAGGGATTTGTGACTGATTACTGCTGAGAAAACAGATATTCACTTTCTCCTGAATTGAAGTGATACATTGAGATATTGAGCTTCTTCACTTGGAATTCCTTTGGAATTTTGCTTGAATTGCAATGATACATAGATTCTTATTTGGTTTCTTTTTTCTGTAAAGATATAAACTAAAGGGCAGTCTTTATGAATATCAATTTTCACCTCTAGTTAGAATTTATGATGAAATGGCAAGACAAGGATTGTGGCAATTTTGGTATTTGTTTATCATTAACCATTTACCTCATAGAGCAAAGTTACCCAGTGCAGTGTGCTATAAATAGAACCCCTGTTACCTATTCGACTTAATATGCATAGGCCTGCCTGTTAACTGTTAAGCAATGTAGTGTATGTTACGTTTAACAGCAATTTTAACCATTTTACATTTCTGGTACACATCTATTTTGTGTGGAAAAATTTAAGAGTAAAGTCCAATTGTTATAGCTGTGTAATTATTTTTCACGGAAGAATTTTTTATGTGCTTTAAAATCTTGAGAGAACGCGTTCACTGTGAAGTCAGTGAAGCCGTGTGACCAACCATAGCTGCCCTTTTCTCATACTCGAAATTTACAAGTTTTTTGTCCGCGTCTACATCACTAAGTCATCTGAATTGATAATTTATAAAAACTAATTGCTGCCTACATAAGTACTGAATGAAATCTGCAACCTCCATCTTGGAGAGTGGAGAATATGACCCAGTTACTTTAAATAGTAGATTTCAACCAGAGCATAAACATTGACCATGTGATCTGACATAATGGTCATTCGCAGAAATGACTGTAGTATCTACTAGGGGGTTTTCCCTGAATGTGACACTATGAAAACCCGCTTAAAATGGCTGATGTTTACAGCAGGTGTCAAAAGGCACTTCCATGCGAATGGAGTAGAGGCATCTAAAGGCGCTTGCATGAGGTAAAGGGTTAAAGAAACTCATTGGTCTTTGAGCAGTCTTAAAGTGATACAAATAAGTAATCGGCTCCAAGTTTGTATGAGTCTCTCTGTATGATTGTAACACTGATTCATATAGATGGGCAAAGTTTATTTTAGGGTTAAAAGGCAGCAGTTCCTTGAGTCATGTAAGAAAATCAATCACGAAATATTCCTAAAGTTCAGTCCAGCTGCAGACAACATGGATCCTGCCTTGCAGTTGCATAATGTGTCAGTATTTCATGGTTTGTTCGACTGATTACTCCTAACAATCATAGATCCAGATCTGCCTGCACATTGTGGGACAGCAGATCTGGGTCTGTTCAGTTTGCAGTCAGACTCAACTGATAAAGAAGTATATACCATACATTCTTTAATACTGAAATAAATCTGATGAAATTACAACAAGAAATTTCTTCTCAATCAAAAAACTTGAGTGTAAGTAAAATGTACATATTGAATAGAGCTTGGAAAAGTAGAATACAATGATTTTAGAAAGGAAACTTACACTGACTATAACTTCTTTTGACAGTGCCATTATTGTATACATGTTAATTTTTATGTTTCAAGACTTGAACTTTTCAAACCTTATTTTATCATTTAGAAAATGTTTGCAACCTAACACAGTAAAATACGTTTTCAAATTTGACTTTAAAGTGGGTAAATTTATTAAACAAGCCCTTGGCAGTATTTTAAAAATTCCATCTAAGGCCCCTGAAAAGTTCATAAATTTGGTTCAGATATTTTTTGTACCAACCATGGCTTGTGGATGTTCTGAGCATAGATACTTAATATGATAGTCCTACATTTCTACAGTGTTGATCACCCTGTTTTTCATGCAACATCCAGGCATGTGATGAACTTGCCTGTCTTGATTAAGCCTTAGTGTTTTTTGGTCTGAATGAATATACAAGGAGATTAACATTTCTTCATTGCCTGTGCCCAGATGGCTTCATGTAATCTAGACTTGGCAAGATGAAGTGCCCTTCACCACTCATCCTCACTTATGCAGCATTACTCACTGGCTTTGTGCTCATTGCCTTATTGGTCCACTATTTGACATTTGTCAAGGATGTGCAGAAGCAGCTAGTGCAAGAGTTGGCTCTCCAGTTGTCGTTAACCCCTCGTCCAGTTTTATGCCCATATTAGTCTCAGCTACAATGGAGAGATGATCATGGACAGAAAGAAAGAAGATGGAACCTACTTTTCAACAGTTTGGTCTAAAGTAAAACTTATGTGAGCACCTTCAGTTTTGGAATCAATCTAATAAAGAGGACTGGAAAACAAATTTATCCTTCCCCAAGCTTTCCAACAATCACCAGTGAATCACCACATCAAACACCCACTGACAACCTGCCATAGGCATCAGACTCCTTCATTTTTAGAAGGCATGTATTGGCCTTTTGTTCTGCACAAAATTAATCTGTGATCCAGATTGTGTAAAGGGGCTTGGAATTTTTTTTGAAACCGCTTTTTTTTTTATTTTCCCATTCCCACCAATCACAAGAAGGCATAAATTTGACAGAATGAGATCTGCTATTTACCTTCCAGGAGGGTGGTAGAATATTCAGAACATACTTTACAGCCTTTTATTCCAGGATTTTCCAGGTGCCAAAAGCCAGCAGAAAGTTACAACCAGTTAAAAATATCAGCTGGCTCCACAGTTATATACATGAGCTGAAGTTGAAAATGGATATGGCATGTTTGGCTTTCCATCAAAACGGACAAGCCTCAATTTGACTGATGCATATATACATTGATGTAATATTGATCTGGCTCTGTGCAGATTTGTTATATTTGCATGTCAAGGAAGAGTAAACCAATTTCATGCACTCATATTCATTTTCAGGCTCAGGCCTAGGGTGTTGACAAAAGCAATCAACTGTATCATCATCCTGTTTAGTTCAGCTTTGTAAATAGTGATTTTAATGTACTGAGACAGCAGCCTTTAAAAGCATTGTAAGGTCAAGTTTATTGCAGGACATTAACAGGCTTCTCACCGATTTCTTTACAGCTGGACTTTCTGGTAATCTGGGAGAAATCATATCTTGACTATTTACTTCTTTGGTGTATAATGCCTTGTATAGTTAGGATTTTATTAGTAATCAGTGATGGGAAAATCTGCAGAATTAATTCTTTAGTGTGTCTCGTGTTCTTGGGTCTTCTTATTTATATGATTATGTCACTCTCAGCATAGAATGTTGGATGCTTGATTTTGATCAGTCATTAATTCTTTTTTGCCCAATAATTGCAAGTGGTAAATTCTGATTGGTAAATAATAATAACATAAAATGTCACTATCTCGTCTTTGTCAAAGGTGAGAAGTACGAAATATTATGACCACTCCGGTGGCCTATGGTTAGAGCGCCTGCCTTGGATGCAGGAGGTCGTGTGTTTGATGCCCCGGCCGAGTCATACCAAAGACTTGTACAAAAATGGTACTAACAGCTGCCTCGCTTGGCACTGAGCATTAAGAGGTTAGTGTTAGGACTGGTCGGCCTGGTGTCAGGATAATGTGACTGGGTGAGATATCATGCTACATGTCTGTGGCATGATGCCCCAGTGCTAGACATCATTATAAACTGCCACACTGCAGACATCTTAGCGATGTCACTGAAAAATTATTAAAGCTAAATTAAAAATCCAAATCACACACACACACACACACGCACAAATTATTACACTATAGTCTTGATACTCCATGGCTCAAACGACCTTGAAGTCATATGTAGCTATGGTAAAAACACTTAAGTTGTCTAACTAATTTTATTGCATAAAGTATCATTAGCAGAGTGTTATTTTGTGACTTTAGTAAAATTACTTGTTTTGGACTTTTTTCTTTTGGGAATTTAAATAGAAGGTGAATAGCCTACATCTGCATCTAACAACACTGATTATATTCAGTGCTCCTATAATTTATTATTGTAAATTGTCAAACATTATATTGATACTTTATTCCTTTTATGGAATTTACACTTTTTGTGGGAAATTCATTTAATAAAACTTTGTCTTCCACTTGTGAGCAAACCATTGCACCAAAATGGGTAATAAATCATAGAGGCAGTGAACCAGACATGCTTGGTGCACTCTTGTACCAAAACCTGAAACTGAACCTTACACCCTGACTAGGTTCTTTTTTTTATTCCCCTTTTATTAATGAATAAAGAATATATGAAAACATATTGAACACCAATAGCTTGCATGACTCAGTACTAACCATAATACTAATGACGTATGAGAAATAACAAGATACACATGAGTATTTTAGTCTTTATTGCTTGTTAGTTGCTCGACACACTTCATCCTCATGCACACACATGCTTCAGCTCTTTACATATGTATTTAAAAGTACTCTTCAGTTATATATGTAATTCCTTGCTGCTTGCTATTAATCATAACTAATGTTGACAAGCTTTATAAACAAATTTGTGTGCTACTGATTCATCTTACACTAGCAATGCTTTGCATCATAATGTATTACATTTTATAATCTGATCTATGCGTTAGTCATTTCACAAATATGTAATGTAAGTTACTTGATTTGTTTCTCTGTTCTGTTATCAAATACTGTTCCCTGCTCATTAATTACACCCTTAGAATATGATCATGATCATTCCCTTAGAATACAACATTATGTCCTCAAGTGAACAAAAATCTGTTGACAAGATGGATCCTTACCGTTGCCTGTGCATAAGGGCAATGTGACACCATGGTGATATAGGTCATAACAAGGACATGTCAGACTTGACTGCCAATTTTTATGTCTGTAACTCTGTTATGATGGTTGAATGAGTTGCGTGTCCCAAACCATCTCTAGTTCAGACTGTATGGTTTATAATTTGTAAATAACATAATTTACTGTAAAATATCCTTTCTAATATTACATCCACAACAGTATATTTCAAACACTCATTTTAGGTTTTTCGGTTCACAGTAGTATCAGAATTGCCATTTAGTGACCTTTGCCATTAATGGTGTTCTTTTCCAAGGAAACCTGTCTGGTCTCGTCCTGGCTTGTTCATTTATGGTTTTTATCTCATCTAGCTATTCACATCTGTCAAATATCAGTTGTTCAGAAGGCTTCTGAAGACTCCTTTTAACTTCATACACTAAAATATTCCATTTTCACCCCTGAAATCAACCTTTGTACATTTTCAGTTCCAGCTTTAACCATAGTCTCCACATTAGTGATAGATCTCTAATGAATGTTCCAAATCTCGTTATGTGTGTTTTCTAATTATGTCTCTCAGTTGCTTTCCCTAGAGTAAATTTTTGCCGTTCTTGATTATAACAGGTACATTTCATGTGCAATTGAGGTATAAGGTTGCATGCATTACGTGCGGCCTGTATCAGCATTTCCAATTTACCAGAGAATATAGCTTGACAAACTCATAAGGACCACCTTCGGCCTGAAGCACGCTCGACACAACTTTCGAAAGAAAATGGCGTGTCTAGTTAAAATTGAAATTTGCAGTCATATTGTGAATGAATGCGCATTGCAACGACTTTTCCATTTGATCTGAGTGAATACATTTTGGTATTTTGTTTCGATTCGATGAAGGTCTGTGATTTTAGACTGGATTCATCTGTGCAAATTATACTTGAAATACATCAGATTGAAGTGGCGCAGGAGAAGCGTGTTTACGTCTGCAAATGTGTTTCTGTTTCTGTCATTGAATGTTTGAAATCATAACGTGGGAAAATATGAAGTATTTCAATTGCAATTTTTAAAAAGACGCTTTGGAATTTAATGTGTATTTCATTTTGAGTGCAGTAAGGAGGATGCAGTTGTACTTATCATCGAAATTACAGCACACTTTCGAAATGTGTAATCCAGATTGAAAACCTATGACATGGCTCATGTAATTCGGATTTGCCGAATTAAGAAAAAACATTTTGAGGAAATTCAGGATGTAAAACTATAAGTATATTTTATTTTGCCATTATTATCACCAAGATAAAGAATACAGTATATTCCTTGTCACTTGTATGTTATTTGTAAGGACATAATCGTCAGTCTTTTATATAATGTAGCTAGCCTAAATCCGTAACATTGTATCAACGCGGAATGTGCCAAAATAGCTAAGTTTTTGTTTTTGTTTGTTTAAAGTCCATGAAACATGTTGTAGTTCATTCAGAAACAAATTTAAATAACCACAATGCAAAGAGTCTCTTACACAAGTGTATATGATTTGTTTACAAATCAAAAGTGCTGGTGTCTGTGTCATTGTTTGTTTACAATAGAAAGTAGTTCCTTTATTCACGTGAATGCTATATGTGTATTGTCGCGCACGTTCAGTATCGGGGAATACTGAACGATTCCGACAATGTAAAGTTAATGGGGAAAAAAACGAGCATATAATAATGCATTTTATAATGTGATCTATGCGTTAGTCATGCTACCATTTCACATATGCAGTGTAAGTCACTTGATTTATTTTGCTCATCTGTTCTGTTATCAAATACTGTTCCCTTTATTTGATGCCTCTGCTCATTAATTACACCCTTAGAATATGATCATTCCCTTTGAATATGAACATTCCCTTAGAATACAACAATATGTCCTCAAGTGAACAAAAAGCTGTTGACAAGATAGACCCTTACCGTTGCCTGTCCATGAGGGCAATGTGACACCATGGTGATATAGGTCATAACAAGGATATGTCAGACTTGACTGCCAATTTTTATGTCTGTAACTCTGTTATGATGGTTGAATGAGTTGCATGCCCTTTTTGGGTTGTCCCAAACCATCTCTAGTTCAGAATGTATGGTTTATAATTAGCATATAACATAATTTACTGTAAAATATCCTTTCTAACATTACATCCACAACAGTATATTTCAAACACTCATTTTAGGTTTTTCGTTTCACAGTAGTATCAGAATTGCCATTTAGTGACCAATGCCATTAATGGTGGGTTTTTTCCAAGTAAACCTGCCTGGTCTCATCCTGGCTTTTTCATCTATGGTTTTTATCTCATCTAGCTTTTCACATCAGTCAAATATTGGTTGTTCAGAAGACTCCTTTTAACTTCATACACTTAAATATTCCTTTTTCGCCCCTGAAATACACCTTTATACATTTTCAGTTTTCAGCTTTAACCATTGTCTCCACATTAGTGACAGATCTCTAATGAAAGTTCCAAATCTCGTTATGTGTGTTTTCTAGTTATGTCTCAGTTGATTTCCCTAGAGTAAATTTTCTCCGTTCTTGATTATAACAGGTACATTTCATGTGCAATTGAGGAATAAGGTTGTAAAACACATGGTTACATAACTGAAGTCCAGACAGTCCTTACATGTATAGATCAATATGTAATCTTACACATATATAGTGTTCTTTAGTCTCCTGTATGCAGAGGCTGCGTTAGGAGTACATGGGGCCTAGGGCCAGCCATGACTGCGCGTGGCCAGAGCATTGGTATCTCGATTGGTATGCTACTGCAAACACTGATTATGTCTAGACTAGATCATCTTTCACGATTTGGCGCACAAATTTAGTTTATTCATTATTCATTTTAAAAAATCCCATGTTTGTGAACAACGGGTTTTTTAATCGAAATAATAACATGACGACAATGCCTTTGGCCTAATAAACTGACTATTATTGTCATTTTTCAAATAACATGAAGACACGAATTAAGAACAATAATTTGCTTGCATTATGTGCGGCCTGTATCAGCGTTTCCAATTTACTGGAGAATATAGCTTGACAAACTCATAAGGATGACATTAGGCCTGAAGCACGGGGCCCCCTCAAGAGCGGGGCCTGAGGCAGTCGACCCACTTGCCACCCCTAAACGCCATTCATGCCTGTATGTATGAGTTACCAACTACATAGACTTCTGTAGTTGTGTTCCTGAGACTCACTATTAGATGCACATTGTGCACTTTCCATTGCAGAGTTTTGAAAGCATGAATTTAATTAACTATTTGATTACATTTTAAAACAAACATGTCTCTATACACCATGCAGGATATATTGTCAACAGCTGCACAGATTCACACATTAAACTTGCTTTTCTAAGATGGAATTCCCAATAGCTCACTGCACTTGTGGCCATATGTACACTGTGTTAGGTGTACTGGAAGCCTGTTTGTGGCACTTTTGACTAATACATTGTATTATGGTCATGTGTATAACTTTTAAAAATTAAAATTGATTTTGCTCATTGCAAAACTATTTTGTATTGGGGATCATTGGCTCAATAATTTCTCACTTGTCTATGTTGATTTTTCAAATTTAACAATTGCAAATTTGTATATTTTTGGTACAGGTAGAAGGTTTGGAGTTGACCCCTATATATGACTCCTCTGAAGTTCCCAAGGTGATACATGGAACATACTATCAGGCATGGGAGCAGATACAAAGAACAGTATGTAATAAAATGGTTGCTGTTAAAATAAAATATTTATTATTGTCACATGAATGAAATGCTTGTGAAATACTGCATATACTGACTTACAAGTTTAGTCCAACTGCAAACAGCATAGACCCTACTCGGATATTGTATAAAGAGCTGAAAAGCAGATAGATCAGGGTTTATATTGTTTGTTCTGCTGATTAATCTGAGCAAACTACATGGATTTAGATCTTCCAGCACATTATGTGGCTGGAGATCTGGGTCTATGCAGTTTGCAGTTGGACTTATAAGCATGTATATGCAGTAGTTGTATTTACTGTGCAGCAAAAAATGTGGACCCAAAACCTCTTGATATTCATTATTATCGACAGAAACATTTAGATAATATAAATATGTACAAAATCCTTTGGTTTCTTATAAATATTTTATGTGATTAAAACTGGCATTAGTTTCAGATATGTATGACTGATTTTAACTCACCTGGTTATAAGGTCAAGTGAGCTTATGTCATGATCCTTTCTCGTCTGTTGTTCATTGTTGGTTCTTAATTGCTGTTTACATTCTTTCTTAAAAACAGCTTGACAATTTTTCTTCACAACTTTACATGGAACATTCTGGTCTTTCAAATTTTTTCAGTGGGTATGTGAGAAAGCTTGCCAGTAGCTTCTCGTGGGTCGCTGGTTCTTTCTGGGGTTTTCCCGGGTTCTTCCTCCACCATTAATACTGGCCGCCATGTAATGCCTATCGTGTGCTGAAAAATGGCTTTAAACCCTACAGCAACAAATACAACAATATTTTTTTAGTTGCTGCTGGTCCATCATTTAACATGGCTGACATTACCAGAAATAGAAGAACCATTCTTCTCAAGAACTTTTCACTAAAATTAGACTATATTTTTCAGAAGGCATGCTTGTATAAAAGTCTTTCAGATTTGTTCATATGATGCTCATCCACCATAAAATATGGCCACCATTACTGAAATAGAAAAACCTGTAAATAGCTCTTTTTTTAAACAAAAAAAAATATGCTAACAGAATTTGACTTAATTTTACAGCATTGTAGCATAAAGACCTTTCAATTTTATGCAAATGATGCCAATTTACATATGGCCAGTTTTAAAAAAGTGCTGAATTAAAAGAATTTGAGAGAAATCATCATGCATAAAGAATGTTGTTAAAATATGTACAAATGATGCTGATACATCATTAGATATGGCTGCCACTACTAAAAATTGAAAAATCTTTAACTTTTAACAACTGGGTTGCAGAATTTTTCCAAGTTTCAAAGAAACTATACTTACTTGAAGGGCTTTAATGTTCCTACAGATAATGCTGATCTGCTATCAAATATGGCCACCATTACCAAAAATAGAAAAACCATTAAACAACAATTTCTCAAAAAACTAATCAACATAATTTAGTCTGATTTAACAGAAAGCATCCTGGACTGAAGGGCTTTCAAGTTAGATTATGATGTCAGTACACCTTCAAATATGGGTGTTGTTACTAAAAGAATAGAAAATGATCTACTCATTTTCTTAGAATCCACTGAACAGGATTAGACTCGGTTTGACAAAGACATTAAGTTATTTAAATTTATTATCAATAAAAATTACCATTGATACTTGAACAATCTTGAAAACACTTTTCTTGAAAACCCAATCAACATAATTGTACCAAATTAAACAGATCTCCTCAATACATGAAGGACTTTGAAATCTCAACTAGTGATGCCAATCCACCATTAGATGTAACCATCTTTGCTAAAATATAAGACTCTTTAGAGTTTATATGAGAAAAGTTGCTCAGCAGAATTTGACCAACTTTGACAGAAGGCATTCTGGCATTTTAATGCCAAATGATGTTGATGTACCATAAATATTGGTGAAGATGCCGGAAGTACAGAAAATATGAAACAAAAAATATTGTCTGATCAACGGTGTTGAAAATTTTTCTCAGAAAGTATCTTGTTGACTATTTCATGTCTAAGTGCATTTACATCTTAGACGTCATCCAAGTGATAAACTTGATCCCTCTTTGGTTTATATTTTAACATGTCATCACTTGCATGAGAAAAGTCTGCAATACTTTTCAACTTCAGTTTTTTCTCTCTCAGAATTTCATTAGTTACTAAAGCAAGTAAAAAACAATCAGAAACAGACTTCTTGTAAATTTTGAAGCATATGTGTACTATTCCTTCCTATTCTGACCTGTTTTATTTATTTTAAGAAATAGAAAAGGATGTAGTTGGATTTTCAACTAAAAATAATTTTGAACTGTCATCCAAGTTCAAATGGAATATTGAATTTATTGACATAAATAAAAACAAAGTAGGCAGATATTTCCTATTATACAAGGTAGCAGAGTGTGCAAAGCTGTGATGATTTAAGGCGATGGCATTTCATAAAATTTTACCAGCAGACAATTTCCTACACAGAACAGAACAGTTTTCAGTAATTAAATTCTCAGTGTTATCCTGTATATTTTGTTTTATTATTAGTAGTTTCATAGAGTGAATCAAGAGTAAGTGTAATCGTTTACATTTCTTTTTCAAAAAAATGTGTTTGCTGGAAGAAAAGTAACCTGATGATAATCTGAATTTATTATTGATGTAATATTGTAACAATATTTTTAGGATGTAGTTTAGAAATGAATCATCTAATACTTTGTCTTATTTTAAAACAGAAATTTAGTAAACTTCTTTCTGAGATTATTCTTTCAGTGTAAATTACAGAATGAAATGTTTTAATGAATGATGACAAATGTATTTGAACAAAGTTAATCTTTTGGAATGGTGTGTGTGTGTGTGTGTGTGTGTGTGTGTGTGTGTGTAAGGGGTTTATATGCATGCATGTATGTATGTTTATATATACATATGCCTATATGTATGTATGATTGTGTGTAAGTACATATACATGTTTGAATATAAAGATATGTATATGTTTGAAAATAATTTGTACATTGATTGATTGATGGAAAGAAACTCATTTAGAAGTAGGACTCTGCACATATATGAATGTCTTAATTCTTACCTATTGTTTTGCTGTCTTTCCCTGATGTTTTCCTCTCATTTTCACTCATTTAATTTTAAAAAATGATACAAATATCCTTAGTATATTTTATTATTGAGTCTGCCTTGGCTAATGCTTAACATAGTGGGGGGGTGCATGTGTGTCCAGTGTTAAGTTTTATACTTAAGTAATGCAGTATTACAGAGTCATGTCATTTGGTATGCTTGACATGTAAAAAAAAATTACAATCTTTGGATTATTATATATAAAATAGTAACAATACAATACATGTACAGTGTATTTCATTTGTCAGTAGTGATTCTAAGTCTCCCAACTTTGGCATAGTCTGATGGTGGGGACAGTGCTTTAAAAGAAGAAAAGTTTGTGTAATATGATATACCTTTGTGTCGGTCTATGTTTTCCTGACCTTCTGTCTCAGCCTATTCTTTGCATTGTCTGTTACATCTTGTTGGTATTATTAGGTAATCCTTATTCCTTAATCTGTTGTGTAGGCTAACCTTTTATAGTGTTAAATAAAATGTAGATAGGAATGACTACATTACTGAAATTGAATTTCAAGTATTTTATTAGACATGCCATGTTGTATAAGCACCATCAAAAGATGTATCTACATAAATATATGAATGTGTATTACATATATTATAATGAAAATCACCTAATTCTGGAAATTTCAGGTTTTTAAATATGAGCATGTCTCTATTTAAAATCATATTTTCATGAAAATTAAACAGAACCATACGTGTTTAAACAAGTTACAATTATTTTCAAAGGAGATAGATTATTTTCAGCAAGTTCTGATTCCAGTAATTAAACTGAATATTGCAAGTTTTCTGATTTTTTCAACATTTTTAAAAAGATAAATTTGTGTACCCCATGATTGGAATGCAATGGTCAAAGTTCCTAATCTACTTAAAACAGTTAAATCCAAATAGAACTATCATTTATGTCTACTAATAAGTTTGAGTCCAACTGCATATAATGTGCTGGCAGATCTGAATCTGTTCAGTTTGTGGGGACTGATCAAAAGAACAATAACAATGACCCTGATCTGCTGGCACATCATGTGACTATAGATCATTGTCTATGTTATTTGCAGTTTGGTCATACATACAAGTGAGTAATCATCATAGTCATTGTCATCAATGTAGCCATTAATATATTTTCCATCTTTCTCTCTATTCTCATTATTATAAAGAAACCAAATTGAACACTGTGAATCTGTTGATGTCACTTTTCATTGTTTGCATACTGTAACATTCTTTGTCTGTAATTCATAAAAAATGTTTCAAATAAGTAAAGGAGTCCTATTATCATCAAGTTCAGAGATCATTTTTGAGTCTTTAAATTTTTGTTTAGAAGCAACCATGAAATTTGCACAAATTTAAACATAAGAGAAAAAAAAGATTTCAGTACAAAGTTTTCAGATACATTATGTAATATATTTTATGACTGGAAGATTATTCTTTTCTTGCACTAGGGCTTGAGTCGAATGAATAGGATTCATATTCATTTTGCTGCTGGGATGCCAGGAAAAAGTGGCATTATAAGCGGTAAGACTTTGTCTTCATCTTCATTCTTGAATTATTTTTTATTTACTTTTAGTATGTACTTCTCAAGATATGTATATCCTCAAGCTCTGAAATTATGTCTGGGACAAAAATGAATGGAACTGAATTTAAACTTTTTTTTACAAAGCTGTATGATCTTTGTTTGATTGAAAGTCAAGTTTTTCAACCCTTTTAACCAGACTAACTCCTGAACAGAGATAATCTCAGTGTTTAGATAAGAAATTGTGGAATTATTATGAAACCAGATACCAGTAGATTCGTTTTTTATTTGATTTTTACCCCTGTACTGCTGTGTCCATCTGTATATCTGTCCATAAACATATCAGTTAGAAGAGCTATAACTCTCCAACTCATCATGGTATCCCTTTTGATGTTCGTATCAATGTTTCCAACGCGCCTTCACTATTAACAATTCTTCAGGTTAAATATATTTTTGTTAGTTTGTCTGTCCATCCATCATGTCTGTCAGTAAATGTTTGTTTCCAGAGCATAACTTTAAGACCATTTTAGGTATATCTGTACAACTTGGTACACATATTAGAATAGTGGTCAGATGTACCTTCTGGAACACACATTAGACAAGTTGTGAGATGTACCTTTTGCTGTCTACAGTTCTTTAGTTTAAATATTTTCAATGTTTTTGGCCCTTAGTCTGTGAATCCGTCCATTCATAATCCACATTTTTCTTTTCTTGGGTAAAATTCCAAAGCTGTTTAAGATATCTCATTTTAAGTCTGTTAATCAGTTTATGCATAAACATTTTATTTCTAGAGCATAACTCTCCAGACTGACATGATATTTCAATTGAATTTGGTACTTGTTTAAAGTATGTAGGCTTTGAGATGTGTTTTGATATTTAGCATTTTTTGAATTCGATATTTCTTTATGTTGCCGTGGACACAAAGTTTAGTGTAAGTAGTGTATAAATTGAGAATGCTGCACTATACGGTATTAGTATAAGTAGTATATTAATTGAAAATGCAGAAGACCATTAGGTGCATTTAGTAGGAATAGTTGTATAAGTGGGAATCCCTTTACATATAAATTGAGAATGCACAAGGCCCATTGGGTACATATGATGAGAATCAATTCATAAGTGGGAATCCCCAGCATACAAATTGAGAATACATAAGGCCCATTAGGTACATTTGGTAGGAATCTTGCATAAGTGGGAATACCCCTGCAGCCTTGGTGATACAGAATAGGTCTTGGATGCACCATCCTGCCAGTCTTGAGTGATGAGTAATGGAATTTACCTTTATATCTGGGATGTGTTCATTGTTGATGGTCACACTGAGAAGGTCTTGGAGTTATTTTTAAAAGAGCAAGATTTAGATTAACAATTTCCATTGTTATTTAAGGAATTCTCCATGTTTGGCCTGTATTTTTGTCTTGCATGCTCTTTCTTTGAATACCTAAACGTACTTGGCACAGCTTTGTCAGGATTGTATTGATGTACCATTAAGCCATATACATATACAGTAGTCCCCCTCTTATAAGGCCACCCCTAATGCAGCAGGAAAGTGGCCTTATAATGTGGGTGGCCTTTCTAGAGGGGGATGACAAATGCGAATAGTAAATACATATGAAAAAAGTCACAAGTACATTTAATTTTAAATATTTAATATTTTAATTAAAAAATCACATGCATGATGTGAAATAAATGTAAAACAAACTTTGTCATCATTTGCAAAAGAATGCTATGAATAACCATTGATACAGTTATAAAACTGTCTTTATAATTATGTTACAGTTCACATCACGTCACTTTGTTGGTAACAGTCTAAAAAACAAACCAGTCTCATCACATTAAAAATATCCTTGCTGTCATATCCCCTGCATATATCGTTTAGTCTTTTGTTCCAATCTTCGACAACTTCATTATTAACATCAGCTGATTCGCCGCTAATGACAGAATACTTGATATTGTGTCGCACTTGAAATCTGTGCAACCATCCGTTACTTGTGGTAAAGTCGTCATATCCCAGTTCAACTGACAAAATTTTTGCTTTTTCTTGTGTTTCAAATCAGGATACAAACGTCTCCTGGCTCAAACAATCTTCCTTTCTCCATCCATTTCACCTCTCCACTTCTGCAGAATTGTTTCATTATCTTTCACGATATTGTTTATCTGAGTCTTCCCGACGTTAGTTTTCTGCAAGGATCCTCAACGATCCCCCCCCCACCTCCCGTCAGTTGAATTACTTTCACGTTCTCCTCTAAACTGAGAATTTTTATTTTCCTCGATGACATGTTGATCTTTTTGCAGTAAGTTATTCATGTTGCCAACTACAATACTAATAAAACAATTTTGTATGCATCTGAACAAATTGCCGTGTTTTTAAAGGAAGTGATCTTGTCACGTGATTCGTTAGTCGCAGTCTGGTACCCTGTTTTTATACATTTCTTGAAACTAGGTGAGAGAAGCCAAAACGGCTTCGATATGTACCATTAACATCACGAAGATTTGACCTCGCGGCCGCTAGGATTCGTAATTTTGACAATTATTGTCAGGGGTAATAGCCACTGATTACCAAAGTGAACAAGCTCAACATCTTACTAAGGGAAGCCATAAAGGCCATTAAACCATTTTCCTGCTGACTTGGGTATTGCACATCGATACTGCCACTTCTCAGCTGTTTCTACTGTTCGATAATTGTTTTCTTAACAATTATCAGAGTGACTAAACCGGACATCTTATGATAAAACAGTAGTAAGGCTAATTGGATTACATGTACGTACCCTTTTGTATGGATTAAAATTTGAGTCTTTCTCGGTTTTTATGGAATAAATTTGGCTTCTCGTGAGGCGTAAATGATATAATATTAACCTTAGTGATAAATGTACTTTACTCAACACTTCTTTCAGTAACGAAAACCTGACATCGGGAAACAGAAATCGGATTACTTAACACACGTTATGAATACAATACTGGTTCTGGATACATATTCAAATAAAATGCGGCCGCTTGTGAGGGGTACATTTTATGATTTTGCACTAATATGCTGGCCGCTGGTCGCGTTAGCCGGGTGGCCTTTCGCAAGGGGTACTTTTGAACACAAACTCGTCGGTGCCAACGGATTCTGGCCGTAAGGAGCGGGTGGCCGCTGGTCAGGGGGGCCGTTCAAGAGGGGGACTACTGTACACCTGTAATTGGGGTTCTGGGGTGATATTTCATGGCAGACATGCATACCTGTAATTGGGGTACTGGGGTGTTATTTTATGACAGACATGCATACCTGTAATTGGGGTACTGGGGTGATATTTCATTACAGTTTTATATTTCAATCAACTCTTCCAATGTCAACTTAGATCATTTACCTCAATCTTTTTGAGATTTTGTGGGAATTGTGACTCATGATTGAAAGGAAATAGGCCTATTCTGTAACTTTTGTATATAGAACACTGGAATACCGTATAAAAATAAAAGTTGGATCCAACTGCAGAAAACATAGATTTGGTTTGGGGTTTGTGGGGTTTAATGCCATTTTTCAGCACATGAAAGGCTATACAATGCAGCGAGTATATTTGCAAGAGGAAAAACCCATGAAGACCAGGGAAAAACTACTAATCCACAGGAAGCAACTGGCAAACTTTCTCACATACCACACTGGTCAAGCTGAGACTTGAACCCACATTGACAAAGGTGAGATGCGAGTGATCTGTAAAAATCATGCAGCTTAGACTTCAGAACGTATAGACCTGGATCTGCTGGTACATTATTCACTGGCAGATTAGGGTCTATGTTTTCTCTACTGATGTTAGCTTGATAGCCTGAGGTACCCACCTCCTATCCTCATTTCAGGATGTCAGCAGGGTGTTGCCTCTTCAGAATCATTCATTATACATTGATCTCCTGGGGATGATGGTCATAGTGAATTCATTTCAATCTTAGCAGGAGGTGCATTCTAGAAAGGGCATTTTAAATTTTATTTGGCAACTACACTGTCATAAATTACATCAGATTCGAGGGGGCACCAGATTTGCAAACCCTCTTTCTGGTGTAGGATTCTGTCTTGTGGGGTCATAATAGTCTGCCACAACCTGAGTCAACTCACTGTCTTGATGAAGTCATCTAATTCAAAGCAAATGATCAGTTCACTCCTCAGTATTCAAATGAATCTGCTATTCCGGAGATGACCACTTGTGGGTCTATTTGTTACAGGATGGCATGCACAACTACTGATTTTTATCTCTCCAGTCCCAGATCCAAAAGACCTAGCAGTTGATACTCTTTACATGGCCTAGATGCATCCACCTTCTCCCCAACTCCTCTGATCCCCAACTTCTTGCAGAAAGTGAGGGAATCAATGCCCTGATTGTCCCTTCAGTTGGGAATACTCATGCATAAAAGAAAAATTTTGGTCTTTCCTCACCTGTCCAAGAATGCAGGTGTTTCATCCAGCTGAAAATTGTTGAAGTTGTATGCATGACTCATAGCAAGCATGCCGCAAGGGAGAACAATTCTTGGAAGAAGTGGTGGACAGAATCACTTGGGCTAGAAGGCCAACCACTCTGAAAACATAAAGGGAAGTGGAGAGTTTCCTTCAATGGTGTGAAAACATCACTGTTAAAAGCCAAGGTACCATATATAGCTAATATTCTTTTGCTCTTTGAAGAGAAGTTAGCCCTCACCACCAGTAGAGGCTGCCATTCTTATATATGTCTCATCATTATGGAGGGGTGGAATATAGGCCAAAACAAAAACTTCTCCAAGCTGTGACAACCCTTCACCTCAAGGACATCTACAGGACCTCATAAAGACTTTGAAGTGGTACCTTAAATGAGCATTGCCAGTGCAAAGTGAGAAATCTCATTTATTGCTACAAATGAAAGAAGGAGAAGACAATAATTTAGCTGAAGTTCTTTCATCCTAGGTATGATAGACTATTTTCTCTGTGTATAAAGAACTAGCCAAAGACCAAATGAGCTTCTTCTGCATCTTGGTTCACATGGTTAGGGCAGTTGTGACTAGTACTGCATTGGAGTTTAACTGTTCCCTAAAATTATCCAAACCTTGGGATGAAGGTCAGAGATGACTTTATCTAGCTTTTAAGTCCAATATCTTTTATCTCAAAGTGCTCAGCTTGACCTGGTATAACCTGTAGTAACAGCATGACAAGCTATCTTCCTGGTCATTAAGTCATTTCACAATGATCGGCATCTCATCTTATACTGGATTGGGGGTGAGGGAGACAGAATTTTCCCTACTAGTCACATCCAGATAGAACTTTATGTCTTTAGTCCATATCTCTTGTGAGATTTGAAGCTGATTTATTTACATTAACCTTTTAGCTATGACTGCCATATTTATACGTCTTCTGTAAATAGTTCTTCAACCCCAATGCTGCATACACAGTGTTAACTTTTTTAGTCCCCACTGACGCAAGCATGCATATGATCCAGCACTAGTCGAAATAAGACAAGGAAGCCATAGTCCCACTTACACAATGGAGTGATGACATCACCGTGTTCAAGATCAACAAATTTTATTATGATGTTGATTCAGCTATTGTGCTTGGACCACTAAGTACATGTAATGAGAAAGATTTTTTTTCTAAAGTTGTTTCCTGAATTTCTGGTGGAAATCCTTGCTAAAGAAACAAACCATTATGTCAAGAAAATATTGGACTGAAAGCAAAACCCCAAATGGTATTATACCAGCATCATGGATATATAGGCATTTCTTGGAATCAACATTGTCATGAGCATTATGCAGCTACCCAAATTCATTTATGTATTTATAATTAATATTTTGAGAGGTTCCACTCTCAGCTATGTATTAGAATGGATTTCATTCCTATTTTGTATTTATTTGTGTAAATATTGGATTTTTGTTGGATTCAGAACAGATTACATGACTGATTTCTTGTACTATTGGATGTAGGAGCATGCCAGGGTGGAAATGTATAGATAACAGACACTATACAAGATAAGCCTTTTTTTATTTTTTTATTTCATTGAAATCAAGCAATTATGAATAAAATAAGAAAATAGATATAACCATGTTTTTACTGTCAGTTTGTATAGTTGGCCATGATTATGCTCAAGTATTCAGCCTCAGAACCAGCCTTGGTAGTCTCAGGAGCCGATATGGTAATACTCAGCAGCAGGGAGGCTACTCAAAAGCTGTAGTAGTTAAAGGGTTAAGGGACACGATATTGAGTTGTATTCTGAGTAAGGGATGTAACACTTTTGCTGCTAAAAAACAAGTTTGGGAAGGATGGATTTGTGCGGTGGTGATTGTCTTAATAATGTATTATGATGAGTTGGTATTTTCAAAGAAACATGTCTTAATTTGCTTTTGGTTTGATCCTACCTATTCATGAGTATATGTGCATTTTATCAGTAACTTGATTGGGTTCTTGTATCGCATAGAGTTTCAGAGAGGAAGGACATTGGTTCTCTCAAAACCTAAAAGGTCAAGCATGATCTGATGCCTTTTCACTATTAAATGAAACATGATAATGGCATACAGATAAAATTATTGTACTGATGACTTCCTTTTTCACTTTGATTTGTTTGTGTTTGTTTGTGATTTGGATTTTTAACGTAGCTTTAACAATTTTTCAGTCATATCGCTACGATGTCTGCAGTGTGGCAGTTTATAGTGATGTCTAGCACTGGGGCATTATGCCGCAACATGTAGCATGATGTCCCACCGAGTCACATTATCCTGACACCAGGCTGACCAGTCCTAACACTAACCTCTTAATGCTGTTAGTACCATTTTTTTGAGTCTTCGGTATGACTCGGCCGGGGATCGAACCCTCAACCTCCGCATCAGAGGCAGATGATCTAACCACTAGGCCACCGGAGCAGTCCCTTTTTCACTTTGATTCCATCGCTCTACTCACATTGTATATATGAAAACCTTGTGAAAGAAGAAATTTTCACTTGCTGTTAGTTTTCGTACCTATTTATGAGCATATGTACATGTTATAAAGAACTTGAAATGTTTTCATTAAAATTGTTTGAATGTTTCAAGTTTAAATGGCTGTAACCTATATCTTTATAAAGTAGCTCCAATTTATTATTGGCTGATTGAGATAAATATTCTTGATTGGAAATATTTATTCTTGACACAAAATTTTACCAAATTTACATTTTGAAAAACTTGAAATTGCATAGTTTTAAAAGGTATAGATACCACCTGGTCATTATCATTTTCTGACTTTATGCTTGTGTATTGCCTACATTATTATTTATATTTTCTGTTTAAATTGCAGGTATGAGAAAATCATGTGAAGTGGTTATAGAAATAGACCTGAAGAAGGCAATGGAAGGTTAACATTTATTTCTATTAAGTTACACATAAATTTCTAGTCCAGTCTTGACTGTGAAAGAAAGCAGATTTATTTAAGTGAAAATAAGATAACAAACCAGTGTTTAAATGACTCTGCAGGGCAGATCAAAATATTTTTTTCAGTCACTTATTTCAATCTATTGCCTAGTTTCAAAGAGATGATTTTAATCAATATTAGAAACAAAAGAAACGGAACAACAAGGTTTTTGTTTTAGTTTTTGTTACTCTCAGGGTATCTTGTATACACTATTTCTTGCTCTGATGTGATAGCATCAGTACTGCCATCAGCAAGAAAGGAAAGGAATTTACTGGAATTCAGACCTTCCATAACTTCTCTCAAGATTTAATCAATGGACATAATAAGGACCCTTGCACTGAGTCTGTTTTTAATATTATCACCAAGTTTAAGACTGTTCTTCTTTTGGAGTGCACACAGCATTTCCATATCAAAAGATAGTTTCCATATTAGGCTGGGATGTATGCTTTGTTACAGAGAGCTCTCATTTATTTGTTTTTCATTTCATTCTCATTTAGCTTTAAAATGACCTTTTGTAGTGAAGTGTTAGCTGAATTTTCAACCTGTGCCAGTTTGGGATATTGTTTGTAATAATTGCAGAATATCTTTCCTTCAATGAATTCAAGCTAATGACAAAGGAAAAAAATACAGCCTAGCTTTTTAAGACTAGTTTATTAACACCCTACAGCTTTGCATTTTATGACCAGTATTGTCAAAAACCTACAACCTTGCCTTGCTTGATCAGTTTTGTAAAAACCAAAAATTAATGAATTAGAAATGCACTCATAGAAGAATGCTGTCATGATCCTTCTTTGTTGTATGACCCTGAAACCAAACGAATACAAACTAACTTATATCCATGAATCCAACGTGACCAAAATGTCTCAAGCATGAAATATATGCCAGAGTGACCTACATTGGTAGTATGGTGCTGAGACTGCTCACCAAGGTGCAAGGTGCATTCATAAAACTGATTACCGGATATTAATGCCTTAGAAACTTGCCTAAATGCAAAACAAAACTGGAATTAATGGTGTTTTACTGACCAAGTCACCATCGACGGACTCTGTAGCTCATTGTCTGAAAAACAGACCTCAGTGCAAAATTTAATTGTTGGCTTTACTTTCTTACTGTTATATATTTTAAGACTTCAAGCTGTAACAGTAGGATGTAAAACTTCAAGCAACTACTAATTTTAAATGTTTGGTTTGGAAATGTATCTGGTTTAGCCAGAAAACTCGAATTCAATCATTTCAGAACTTACTTTTTTTCTTGTTATATAACTGGGTTATTATAAATGAGGGCAGACTACAAAATCAGTTTATTTTAAATAGATATTAATGTTCTACAAGTGTATAGCTTAAATCACAATTAACAAAAAGATACTACCAAAGCAAGGCTGTAGGGTGTATAAAAATATTGTTATACAAAGCAAGGCTGTAGGGTGTAAAAAAGATTGGAATTACAAAGCAAGGCTGTAGGGTATATAAAAATGTGTAATACAGAGCAAGGGTGTATAAAAATGGGTAATACAAAGCAAGTTTGTATGGTGTATACAAATCTTGTTATGCAAAGTAAGGCTGTAGGGTGTATACAAAACTGGTCATACAAAGCAAGGCCGTAGGGTTTATACAAAACTGGTCATACAAAGCAAGGCTGTATACAAAACTGGTTATACAAAGCAAGGCTGTATACAAAACTGGTCATACAAGAAAGGCTGTAGGATGTATGCAAAACTGGTCGTACAAAGCAAGGCTGTAGAGTGTACACAAAACTGGTCATACAAAGCAAGGCTGTAGTGTGTATGCAAAACTGGTCATACAAAGCAAGGGTTGTATACAAAACTGGTCATATAAAGCAAGGATGCATACAAAACTGGTCATACAAAATTAGGCAGTAGGATGTATACAAAAATGGTCATATAAAGCAAGGCTGTATACAAAACTGGTCATACAAATCAAGGCTGTAGGATGTATACAAAACTGGTCATACAAATCAAAGCTGTAGGATGTATACAAAACTGGTCATACAAAGCAAGGCTGTATACAAAACTGGTTATACAGAACAAGGATGTATACAAAACTGGTCGTATAAAGCAAGGCTGTAGGATGAATACAAAACTGGTCATATAAAGCAAGGCTGTAGGGTCTTTGTCTGCTGCATTAAGGTTACCTCTAAAAGCAGAACATACAGGATTTAGCTACATACTGTAACTGATTCTCTGCCAAATGAAAGATGGCAATGCCTGTCTGTATGACAGCATGTTCACAATGATCTTAAGTATAAGAGATCCACCATCCACTGTATTCAAAATCACATATTCATACTCTGCAACATACACCGTCCATGCCAGTGGATATAACAGTATTCATTGTAGTCTTAGGAATCAAAGGCCCACTGGCCACATTTCATTTAGCCAGTGGATATGACAGTATTCATAATAGTCTTAGGAATTAAAACGCCACTGGCCACATTTAAGAACAACATGCCAGTCCATATGACAGTATTCTAAATAGTTTTAGGAATTAAAAAGGCCCACTGGCCACATTTCAGATCAACATGCCATTCCATATAGTCTTAGGAATTAAAGGCCCACTGGCCACATATCAAATCAACATGCCAGTCCATATGACCGTATTCATAATAGTCTTAGGAATTAAAGGCCCACCAACCACATATCAAATCAACATGCCATTCCATATGACAGTATTCATAATAGTCTTAGGAATCAAAGGCCCACCAGCCACATATCAGATCAACATGCCATTCCATATGGCAGTATTCATAATAGTCTTAGGAATCAAAGGCCCACTGGCCACATTTCATTTAGCCATGACAGTGGATATGACAGTATTCCTATTGGTCCTAATTATAAACGTTCCACTAGCCAGTGGATATGAGAGTTTTCATATTGATCTTAAGGATAAAAGACCCATTATCCAATGCATTCCAAATTACACTCTGCAGCTTTTCTGAGATTTTTTTCCATTTACAGCTGGAATTCCTTTCTTCAGGTCTGCCAACAATGTAATCCTCAGTCCGGGAAATGAAAAGGGATTTATTCCCTCTACATTCTTCAAGAGTGCCTTTGATAGGCATTCAGGTAAGAGTAATTAAAGATTTGAATAGTTTCCAATTTGACTAGAGTTATTCTCTGAAGGAACTGATAATACTGTGTACAATAAACCTTTCAGCATATAGCTATGACTTCATGCATGCAAACAGACCATATAAGTGCATTGGAAACTATGGTAGTGTGATTCAGTCAAATAGTTCAGTGATAATACAAATAAAATGTGTGGTGTTTCAAACTGAAATAACATGCCTATTGTCTATGTTATATTTCTAATACTGTTAAATAATGTACCTATTAATATTGTTGAAAGGGGCCCTGAGTGGCTGAGTGGTCTAAAGCGCTCAATGTTCCAGATCACTGCCATCTCACCTCTTTCTGCATGGGTTCGTATCCAAGGCTCGGCTAGCATGGGTACGTGGGAAAGCCTGCCAGTAGCTTCTCGTGGGTCGGTGGTTCTTCCCTGGGTTTTCCAGGGTTCTTCCTCCACCAGTTATACTGGCCACCATGTATAGCCTATTTTATGCTGAAAAATGGTGTTAAACCCTAGAACAACAACAACAATATTGTTGAATAAAGTGCTTTTCATGTTTTTTATTTCTAAGACTGTTAAGTGACAATCATCTATTTTTATTTCTAAACATTTTTAAATGTTAGACAAATTTAAGTCAGCCTTGATTAAACAATAAATACTCTAAGAACACCTTTTACACCTTTAGATCATGTTAAATTTTGAAAAACACTCATTACTTATCCTTCACATAATATGTGACACATCTACACATTGTTTGAACAGTTTGCTGACATGGGCAGCACTAACCTTTCATAAAAAGAACTTTACTATGTAGAATGTAAAAGACCAGAGGATGGCCAATTTTAGAATATAATGCTATGATTGTACATCTCACAATTAGGTTGAATATCAAGTCAGGGCATTGATGAATATTTGTTATTATATCCATCTTGTAGGTCAGCCTCTGCTCATGGATTTCTTGAGAAGTGAGTCTTCATTTAATCACGATACTTCATCCCCACCTGACCATCTGACAAGTGAAGGAAGGAATCAACAAAATTCTTTAAAAAGGAAGCACGAAGATCAGAGCAAGGATCAGCCTGATCCAAAGAAAACAAAAAAAGATATGTCAGAATTAGGAACTAATCCAAGATCTGAAAAAGATGGAAAAACTTCAAAATCTGATAAAGCATTTTGTAGACCACAGAAGGAAACAGGTAAGGAAACTACAAAACAAGTGAGACAGCAGAAGAAAAAGGAGACATGGGAACATCAAGATCAACTAGATCACCATTTAAGATATGGTCAGTGGCAAGGAAATGAAGATATATCAAAGGATGAAAGAAGAGCTGGAACAATGACAAAATCACAGAATAAAAAAGAAAAACAATAATGAGGTCACAGGATGAAGATAGAGACACATTAGGATCTTTTTTATCAAAAAGAAAACAGAGACATTTTGGCAGACCACTGGGTGAAAAAAACAATACATTCTGGCAGACCACTGGGTGAAAAAGACAATACATTTTGGCAGACCACTGGGTGAAAAAGACAATACATTTTGGCAGACCACTGGGTGAAAAAGGCAAGACATTTTGGCAGACCACTGGGTGAAAAAGACAATATGTTTTGGCAGACTACTGGGTGAAAAAGGCAATACATTTTGGCAGACCACTGGGTGAAAAAGGCAAGACATTTTGGCAGACCACTGGTTGAAAAAGGCAATACATTTTGGCAGACCACTGGGTGAAAAAGACAATACATTTTGGCAGACCACTGGGTGAAAAAGGCAAGACATTTTGGCAGACCACTGGGTGAAAAAGGCAATAGAGAAATTACAAATTCAAAAGAATGGCAAAGAACAAAATTTTGAGAAAAACTGAGATTTGCTACTTGTATTTATATCAAGGACCCAACAAAGCAATTTCATACATTACCAGTTAGCAACAATTGGTGAAAACCAACTTAGTAATGTTAATTAACACATTGTCATTTGGCAGGAGATTTCAGTGGAATCAGTAGCGCTAGTCTGTTATATCAAACAACAAAAATGATTTAAGAAATTTGTGCGAGTCTTGAACAAAATTTTTAATGAGCATAGATAACAGGTACATTGGAACCTATGTGTAACAAATTTCAGGGGACCAGTAATATTTTCCTGTTACACAGAAATGCATTGAATACAAAATAATACCTTATCATTTGGGCATAAATTAGTATACCAGGTATATACTCTATTGCAATGGTTCCCAACCTTTTTAAGCATGAGGACCCCTTCTTCTTAACTTCAAAATATTTTGTTGACCTACACATGCTACTAGTTGTACCTTTATGCTCCCTTGGACTTCAGGTGTCCATGACCCACAGGTTGGAAACCACTGATCCATTGTATCTAGAAATTCACTAAATATAAATGTAGGTTTGTAATAAAATGTGTCTCATTATATCTGCTTCCTGTTGGTAGCCCCAATGACAGGGAATTACAGGAATTCAGTCACATGTGTAAATCTTACTAAACACATCAGTATTGTGTATTCTTGCTTACAGGTCGAGATTAAATACAAACTGCACAGACCCCGATCACGGACCACATTATGCACTGGCAGGTCTGGGTCTATGCAGTTTGTTAGGACTAATCTGTGGAACAAATAACGTAGACCCTGATTTCAGTTTGTTAGGACTAATCTGTAGAACAAATAACATAGACCCTGACTTGCTGGTACATTATACATCATCAGATCTGGATCTATGTTGTTTGCCATTGGAACCTTCTTATAGCAAGTATATTAGTAGTTAAAAAAATTAGAGAAGTATAATAAACTCAACAAGATTTCTAGACATTTGAACAACTCATTGTAACAAGTTTATGTGCAGTGCCTCAGATAAGTAGCATATCTGCATATTTCACTTCATTAAAACAATTAAATAATCATTTGTTCTTCCACTATGCATACCACATAAGCAGTTTTCTTCTCTCAAAATATTAATGTTTCTGTTTGTATATTGTGTAAACATACAAGTGATTTAAATGTCTGGTCTAATTTTAGTGTCTGGTACCACTTTTATTATCCATAAAACAAACTTGTGATGTAAACAGCAACAGTAAACCAGCCTAACACTTTTATTAGAATAATTGACAGGGTATTTGCTTTCTCATTTCTTGCATAAAATTAAGCATTCAGATAATTCTGGTCGGATACTAAAAATGTTGAGGAAAGTGAAGGACAAAACTACAAAGCCTTAAAGACTCATGAAAAATTCAACAGTTCTTAGCATTTCCAGCTAATGAAAGACAATCATCAGTATCAGTTAGTGTTTCTGACATTTTTGATAAATTTTGTTAAATCACACTATTTAATCACCCAAAAGGCATTTTGGAAACAAGGTTTCATAAGAAACGTGATTCATGGAGACAGTCTGGATCTGACTTGTACAAGAGTATATTTGGTAAAACCAAATTAGAATCTCATGTTTTATTCATGAAACTAAAATGTAATATACAGTCGCATATACATGTGCTTGAATGTTTTCCAAATGTAGAATTTTGACTGCGCTGTAATATAGGATTGTACTTCCAATAGGTTTAGCAAGTCACACAATACCATGCGTTTGATGCTTTAATAATTACATTTGTGTAGCAATCTTCCTAGTGCCATTTATCGCAGAATAGATACATGTAGATGATTTTTAAATTAAATAAATTTATTTAATTTATGCCATTATGACTGATATCAATATATTTAAAATGTTTTGCTTCAAGTTGTTCAATAATTATTCACTTTATATTGCAAATATTTTTTTAAAAATTCATTTTCCATGATGAACATTTGAGCAAGACCTTTTTCTCTTGCTTTGTTGTGAGATTTTTTTTTATAGAAAGGGGGCAGCATTTATAAATGTCATAAAACCGGAGTTCGAAGTTAGAGTGAGAAATTACTTATCAAGACCAAAGTTGAGATGATATGGAACAAGTTTGTTCTGCATTGGAATTGTCCAGACACTGGCTGATGAAAATGATTTGTTCACAGTGTTGACCCAATATTGTCCTTTTCAATTAGTGTCCACACTCAGTTACACGTATTTGATCAGACATAACCTAATTAATTCTTTTGTTGATTGATTAGATTGTGAAAAGGAGGATTTCTTTTTAAAGTAAATTCACAAATTTCAAAACCCAATGAACAATGATTTTTTTGGAAACAAGAAGACTCTTTCTTAAATGTAAAATTTTTTAAGCACTGACAAATGTTAATGTCCACAAAGTTGATACCTAAAAAAATGAAAGAAATCAGTTTTATGATTATTAATAAAATTTCTCTGCATACAACAATTAAGAGATTCAGGTGGGCTTAGGAACTCTCACCTAGCTGGCATGCTGGATCAGAAGGATGCTTTCTGTAGAAATTTTCCAATGCTGTTCTTTGCATATTTAAAGAAAACAAGTATTTTAAGGTTTCTCTGGTTTTTGTATCTCCACTAATATTTAACACATCAGCATCATTTGTCCAGATTTGAAAGGTCTCTATGCCAAATTTTTTTCCATCAAAGTTGGTCCAATTCTTTTGAGCATTTTTTTATGGTTAAACTTTTTCTGTTTTCTTTACATTTAAAAGGCCTTTGCTGCCCTATTCAATACACCAATTGCTGCTAGCACTCATTTCCAGCTGTAATTTCTAAGCTCTTAGCTCAAAACTCGAGTTCCAGTGATCAGATATGATTATGTAGCTCTAATTAGAATGAAGTTCTAGGATATTCACATAATTTTCAAATTGGCTAGGATGCTAAATTTGAGTGACATGTACATGTAGATGTACCCATCAACCAAACCTGGTGGATTGGGGTTTTGAGCTTGAATTTTGTACTTGAGACTGGCTTGAGAACAATAGGGTCTGAGAGCTGTGTATATCTGTTAAGTAATATTCCTATGTCAGCTGGTACAGCAGGTCATTTTCAGTACAAAAATCAACACTGATTGGTGCATTCAAGTTGCATCTCTGCAAAGGCTTTGTCAGTTCATTCCATTAATTAATCTTGACAGTGATGACAGCAACTTCAGATTTGTCTACAGTTTTGTTGAGATCGCTCATTAAAGTTTTCATTTCACATATTAACAAACAATAAAAAACTAACTTTCAAAATTCATGTACATGGCTGGAAAAAGTTTGGGTTGAACTTGAAATTGTTTATGAAACTGCATACAATTATATATTTGTACTTTATGTTTTGTAAAATTTATGACAATTTAACTTGCTCTGCCAACATTGTAGCTTGTTTTAGGCAATTTAGCACATATTTATACCAAAAAAATAATACTTGGCATGAAAATAGAACTTGCTTTTGACTCATTACAGGGTTGTGCATTTTATTTATAAATCCCCATTTAAATGAGGAATTAAGGTTGAGAAGTCAAAGAATTCATGCAGTAGCTAGAGGAAGCCTTCAGAAAACAAGAGATAGAGATTGCCAACTGTAATCCTGAATTTAAATACACATTAATAGAGATGGTTAATGGTCTCAGGCATGAATTGCAGGGGACCAGTCCCTTAAACATCTTACATTGCTTCTTCTATCTGGTACTTGAAAGTTATTTATATCGTATATTGTAACTAGTTGAAACTTTACTGAGGCCAGTAAATTTTCTAAGACTATTATAGGTGTACTATTCCCATTGCAGTCAGTCAGAAAATTAATCAGTTTGCTTCAAAAATTTAAAGGTTCCATTTGTATTGCAAGTCAAGTTTACTTGAATGAAGTTTATGCACCACACAACAGCAGAATTAAACTCCAGACATTTTCAGTACAGCCGTGTGTTCCTCTGTCCTAATTAACATATTAACGAGTTGGACTTATTTTTTATGCATAGACAATGCTAATTACATATTCATGAACAATCAAGCAGCACTATCAGCTACTCATCTCCCATAAATAGGTAGCCTTTGTTGACACTGAGTCAGTGAACCATTGTGTAAAAAATGCACCATTAGCAGCCTCATTTATATTGCCTAAATCTTACAACATTTTTAATTTGTCTCACCACCATCCCCAAACTGCACCATTTGTTTCTTCATTATTTATACTATTTAGGACTAAAGATTCCAGTTTTTTCAACTACTTGGTTATACTTAGCTTTACTGTTACTGCCCATGCTATTGCAGTTCTTTTACAAGTTGACACCATCTGTTTGCATTTAGATTAAAAGACACTCCACAATACTCATGGGTTTGTTTTGGGCTGGTGGTGGCTGGACTTCATAACGCTCATTTAATGTATATAATGTTTGTTATTAATATGTTCAAACAGGGTAGGTTACATGTAACCTTGTTGTCAACAGTGGTAATATTGCTAGGTCTGTCATAGTATCCAGCTTCTGAAAAAGTTGAAGAGTTCAGGTTCTTCATGTTAGATTAATTATTGCACATGGCATCATAGAACAGACACATGTACTAATGGTACAAGTTGTGTCTCACAGTAAGTTCAATTTTGGCTTCTGCATGCATAACATTATTGTTACAATAATGTATGTATTGAAACAAATATAATTAATTCTCCTCCTATGGCTAGTGTATATTTTGTTTCATGTCTCTTGCTTTTCTTTGCATACATTGTATGAGTGACAATAACAGGTAACTGTGATCTTGTTTTATATTATTATCATATACACCCAGCTCTTAGGTCACTGAGTTTCTCCCTCTCAAATTCTGAAACTAGTAAATATTGTGTAATGTCATTAGGCATCTCAAGCTGCCTGCAGTTGGCTGTCTAGGATGAACATGGTACATACATATAAATTGCATAGACCACTTATGTTTATGACAAATGCCATTGCTTCTAACAATAGTAATTTTTGTGTATCATATTACAAGCAGCAAGTAAAAATATGGTTAACCTTGCAATAGCATGGCTTGTTATAACATGAATTCCGATATAACAAAGTTGTGGTGTGGCTCACAAATTTTGCATTGATTTCAACAATTTCTTGAAATACTATACAATATCAGTGATGTAATAATTTGGTAAGATGTGTTTTATTCTGAAAGAAGAAAAAATTATTTGATCACAGACTAATGTTTACTTTTGATACAAGACATTAGATCCTTAACAAGTTAATAATTGTTAATCGAATTATTGTTGAAGTATCAACTATAAAGCCATTAAGTACATTTAATTGTTTGTCTTTAGTGCATCCTGTGTACAACCCTTCCACAGTAAGAACATTAGCCAACTCTACCAAATACTAAACAATGTAGTGGTCTCGAAAAGTTTCTCACCAAAATGTATAAATTTATTAAGTTACCATCTAATATAAGGACAAACAATAGACCACATGTGGCTGCTGATTCAGTTGTTATACACACCTGTTGAAGTAAGTTTAACACCCAAATTGACAGGACCAATTTTAGTCCTTGCCACATGCTGCCCTTGCCTATCATAATCCTTTAATTTTCAAGTGCAAAATGCAGAAAATAGCTCCATTGAACATTGACTGGTACAGAACCATTTAATTTGTAGAGTAGAGGGATTTGCTATGATAATCATTATATTGCTTCCTGGTCTTGCTCTGTAGTAGAGTTAAATAAAATAAAAATTTGTTTAATGTTGGGTTTATTCTTTTTTTTTTGTTCTGACTTTTAGAGAAGATCAACTTTTTTGGGGGAGATCACTTTACACTCATGAAATTGGTGTACTTTTAAACAGGGTTCAGGAAGTTGTACACAGATGTTCAGTTGTTCATCTCGGGCACATTACAAGATCAGTACCCTTGACCTCCTGTACAAAATTCAGTTAGGGCATTTTTCAAGCCTAAATACAAGTTTCTTTTTTAAACTAGCTATGTCTGATTTATGCACTCTTGTTGTCAATTAAAAAAATCTGCCCCTTTGTTCATGTGCAGCAATTATGAATGTTTAGAAAAATACATTGTTTTACAAGTCATTGTGAGTGTATTAGAAAGAAATTTAGTATTTGGATTTGCATGGAATCTAGCATAAAAGTTCTATAAATTACACTTCTTTGTGCATATTTTTGATGGAGTTACTTATGGATACTATGAGATCAGCTGGTGAATACACTCCCCAGAAATGGTTCTCTGCCTAAAAAATAAATATCAAACATGTAACAGTTGTTTTTATTTGTTTTTTATTATGCATAAAGTTGATAACTGCATACATGATCTCCAACACCGCTCCTGTGGCCTAGTGGTTAGAGCATCCATCTCAGATGTGGGAGGTCAAGGGTTCGATCACTGGCCGAGTCATACCAAAGACTTACAAAAATGGTACTAACAGCTGCCTCACTTGGCACTCAGCATCAAGAGGTAGTGCTAGACATCACTATAAAATGCCACATTGCAGACATCCTTGCAATATGACTGAAAATTTTTTAAAGCTACGTCAAGAATCCATATCACATCACATGAACTCCATAGTTATGTGCTTTCCCACCCCTATGCTGTATAGCTAAGAGGATACATGTACAGTATTTTCTTAATTTAACTGACTTGGATGGATATTACAATGATATGGTACATAGGATAATGACACTTCAAGGACCATGTCTATTGTGTTATGTGGACACCTGCCATCATGTTATAGTGGGGTTTCCATAGTATATGAACATTGATTTGTTAACATGCATATCTGATGACAATGACCATGATCTTGGGTAAGTTTCACATCAGTCCACAAAAACTAAATGCAAGAATCATATTCACAAAATTCTATCATTCCATCCAGCTGGAAGTGCTTAAAAACTGGCAGTTTAACTCCTACAAAAATCATGGGGGGGGGGGACAGATTTTTCCATATTTGCCTCATTAGGTGTTGACTGTAATATGTATCAAGTTTTACAGCAATCAATACAAATCTGCAAGAAAAAAAACAGAACTAATTGCATGAACATCATTGCATTTACATTTAGCAACTGTCAAAAAGGGCAGTACTCGGTAATCCAACAAACGTTGCATTAGGAGATTGATTTGTAAATATGCACTTCTTCAGGTGATGATCATAAAGTTTACCTGCTGACATAGCAATCCATAAAAATGTACTAACAAGGCACTTTCATGCACTGCATTAAGATACAAGATAAAGAGGGCAAAAACTCTAACAAAAATTGCAAAAAAGTGAAGTAATTTGTTGATATGAGCATCATTAGCTGATGAATATAATATTTACTAAGTTTCATGGCAATCCATTAGAAACTGGAGACCTGTTGCTAATGAGATATGCTGCATTAAGCTACAAAGTGGGCAATAATTCAAACAACTGTATAGAGATTAAAGCGATTTATGAATATGATATCATCAGTTGGTGATCATTTTAATTATAAAGTTTCAGCTCTAAATCCCACTTGCTTACATGACGTGTCTGCCCATGTGCTCGACCATACCTTGAATGTGGTATATGAGTCAAGTAACGAAATCAGTTTTGCCAACCATGTGATTCTGTTGCCAGGTATTATAATGAGCAGTGGCGAAAACCTGCAAGCATGACTGTCATGGATAAAGCTAATGATATTGTCAAGGAAAAAGCCAACAATGTTGTCAAAGACCAAACCAATTGCTCTTTATAAAAAAAGATTATTTGTAAATACATTTCAGCAATTAAACAGTGATGTTTCATTATAATAAGGTATGCCAACTGCGAGTCAACTTAAGCAGTCTGCAAGAGAGCGTGGAATAAAGATTCTAACCAGTATGAGTAAAGCAGGTAGATGAGGCATGACTGGTTATGACAACCATGGCTGGTTGCAATGCAACTGTAAATCAACTCAAACAATTTCATGCAAGAACATGGAATAAAGAGGCTAGAAAAGTGGGCCACACAGGATGAAATTGCACATGTGGTTGCTGATGAACAAAACCACCTCCATATCGAATTTCTATTGCTCACAAGGCTGTTGTGTATGGTCCTCAAATAATTAAAGTTATAGAATTCAAGTTTCACCTGACCTTTAGTGTTCTTCAAGATTACTGAGCAATCGTCTCTAGCATATACAAATCAAGTAGACACTGAACCTTCCCTCAGTTATGCATCCGGGAAATCGTATGAACGTGTAGCTCATGGGTAAAATGGCGCTGCCATCTTAATTTAAGGTGGACATTGTTGTCACTGTTGAATTTACCATGCTTGGTTATTTTCCAAAGGAGTATTTGAAGCATTTATTACATTACATTCATGGTTTCATAATTATGTCTGTGTAATCTTAAATTATCACGACACCTGGAACATCAGTAATTAGATCGACAAGGCTATGCAACGATCCTCAAAAGTTTGAAAAACACTCTAGAGGAATTTCAGGATGAATACTTTTCAGATGCATATTTCCTCATACAAACCTTATTGCAAATCAAGTTACATACCAACACCAGCATGTATTCCACTATGGGCAGTTATCAATATGATAACAGCAGCCAGTCTTTTAAATGGGTGGTCTTAGCTGTGCCATATCCTGGGGCCGATCATAGAGATCAGACTCAACAATACCGACAACACATGGGTGAACTCAACTTTGGTAACATCGAATTTCCTGTGCAGGTTATTACTGATATCAGTAAGTTTGAATTGCTTGAAGCTACAGTGAAATGGATTTGACAATAGCTCTCCCCACCTGTGGACATGATTATGACCCCTGAAAACATTTATGAATTTTCCTAATTTACACATGCTGGATCTGGAATGAAACTTTTAAACTTCACCAATGGAACTGGAAGTTCTGGTTCCAAAGTGTGTAACCACTGTCACATCACTGTCACATACAAAGGATCCACATGGCGCATGTATCATGTAGCTGCAAAATTGAACAAAGCAAACCAAAAATTCCTGTAGTGCTCCTTCACGGGTACGATGGTGATTCCATAGTACAAAAGGTCATGAACTGCTCCAGTGGCCTAGTGGTTAGAGCATCTTCCTAGGAAGCGGGAGGTCATGGATTCGATCCCCAGCCAAGTCATACCAAGACTTACAGAAATGGTACTAACAGCTGCCTTGCTAGATGCTCAACATTAAGAGGTTAGTGTTAGGACTGGTTGGCCTGGTGTCAGGATAATGTGACTGGGTCAGACGTCATGCTACATGTCTGTAGCATGATGCCCCAGTGCTAGACATCACTATAATAAACTGCCACACTGCAGACATCGTAGCGACATGACTGATTTTTTTTTTAAAGCTACGTTAAAAATCCTAATCATATATATACACACACACACACACATACACAAAAGGTCATGACAGCATCAAATGTAACAATAAGCATCATTCCAAACAATGTTGACAAAAATATAATGTTTAGACTCAGCCAATTGCAGTTCATTGACTTTCTGCATTCCTGAATTCCAATCTCAACAAACTTGTGAGCATCCCAGCAGTGGGATCCAGCGCTCAGTTTAAGATTACTTGCCAATACAGTTGTGCTTTCCCTGCCAAACCAGAAAAGCTTGGTTCATTCACTCGCAAAGGAATTTGTCCATAAGACTGCATGAGCAACACAGAGAAGTTTGCTGATACTCAGTTGCCACTAATTGATGCCTTCCATTCATTGGTGCCATGCGAAGTCATTTCCGCCAGCAATTTCATGGATGCGAATAATGTCTTGTCTGTGTTTGGGTGCCAAAACCTTGGTGATTTTCAAGATCTGTGTCTGCGTATGGATGTGTTGCTGTTCAAGTATACCTTCGAGGTGTTTGCCATGCACGTATGGCTTGATGCCGTGCCTTACTTCTCATCACAGCGAATAACATGGGGTGCATTGCTATTGAAAATCAAGATTGCATTGGAACTATTCATTGACATCAATCAACATTTGTGTATCACATATGCTATTTGTGGCAGAAATTACATTGCATGTCATTGTTACAATCACATGAACAATCCACTCGTGGATGGACATTACCCTTCTCTCCTTAGCAGTTACATGATACGTCTTACACAGACAACCTATATGCACAGGCTATGATGCAGCCTATTTTTGTAGGTAAGTTTACATAGATCCTACCGATGTAGACATATACATGACGTTTGTGCAGTGTGTGTATTTGTACAAGCATACATTTGTGTGTGTGTTTATGTTTTTGTGTACATGCATACGATTGTGTGTGTGTGTGTGTGTGATATGTTCTTGTCTCTTTGTCTCTAATCCTGTCTCTAACCACGTCTCTATGTTTATGTCTCTATTTTGGTCCTTAGAGTCACACTTATTCAGGTTAGCCCCTTGCCACACTGTTCCGACTGACTGAGGTCAGCCACTTGCAGTATTGTTGCCGGTGTCCAGTACCGTGACGTCACACCTATTACTTTTTTTTTCCCTGTACAGTCCCAATCCATCATCACTATGTTAATTTCCCATATTGCCCCCAACAGTCCCACAGTGTTAAAAATCCCACATTGCCCTATAGTGAAACCCCTCTTTTTTCTTTATATAAACCATATTGCCCTAAAATATCCCCCTTCACTACTGTTAATGATCTCCTCCAACAGTAGCAAAAGTTAAAAGAAAATTCGTAGAGCAGATGTCGAGAAATAATGGGATAAATGTATCTGGTGGTGTGAGGTAGGGGAAGTATAATGCAGGCCAAAAGGATATTAGATTTTAAGTATAGATATGGGCCCTAACATAATCTACATAAAGGATTTTTACATTGACCTTTCTTTGAGATTTTACCTCTATGGATATTCTGACCAACAAAAAAAATCTTTACGAATTCTGTCGAGAGGAACCAGCGAAATAAGATAGTTTTATTAGTACCGGGAATAAAAGGCAGGTACAGTATGGGTCGATTATATTAAGATGTCTTACTCTCAGAGCCTATGACTTGAAGATTTTTATTTCAATCATATTTTAGCAGTTAATAGTTAGCGATCTGCTCAAACAGTCGGAAAATTGCAAAGAAAGTTTGTTGTGTAGATTTCGAGAATAAGTAGCAGAATGTACATACAAAGCCCACAATAGCATTACCCCTTACATCCATATATGCACCCTACAGTTCACCCCTAAAAATGATTTTGACAGGGATCGTTCTTTGATATTTTGTACCTAGGGATATGTTTGACCCTGAAAAGATGTATTGAGGAAGTTGTCTTGATCAGTCGGAGAATTTGGAGGGTTTTTATTCATACCGGCAATATTAAACCGTTACTGTGTGGACAGCTTATATCCAAACTTTGCTATTCATAAACCCGCAGTTAGAGAATTATGATCTCGATGCCTGTTTGAAAGTTCCTAGTCACTGATCTGTTGCAGCAGTATCAAGAGTTAGAAGAAACTTCGTTTGATCGATTTCAAGAAATAGGCGGATAAATGTATGGTAGGTATAACAACAGAGGTTATCCCTTAAGTCCATATATGGACCATAATTGTCCATCTTATAAAAGATTTGGACATGGATCCTTCTTTGATATTTTGAACCTAGGGTTATATTTGATTACCAAATGGACTGTTGAGGAAGTTCTTTGAGAGGGTTCAGAGAAATTATGGGGCCTTTATGGATACCGGCAATATTAAATTTGTATATTTTTGCCTCAACCGATTACACTGGTCAACAGTGAAATCATTACTGACTTGAAAAGGCCCTAATCTGTAGTATTTTGGTGTGCCGAACACGAATATAACCGTGAAAAATTTGTATTGGCTCTCGTTTTGAAGATATTCATATACCTCATTTTCTATGTTTCACTGTGTAAATTTCTCCAGTAGGACTGCAGCAACATCCGGAATAATGATGTAACATTGCATAATACCATCATGCTCACATCATCCACAGTTGATTGCATCATTTTCTGATGCAATGCAATACTAATGCCATGCAGCTGCTGAAGTAAGTTGACGTCAGCAGTGTACTATACATGTGTAGGCCTATTATACTAATGCCAGGCGGCTGCTGAAGCTGACGTAAGCAGTGTACTATATAAAGCCCAATCAGATAGGTTCAGCATTTAAAATATTTTAGACGTTGTACGAGACAGTTCAAGCTACTGTTACATAAAACTTATTATTTTATCCATTTACGTACAATAAAGAACAGTAATGCCTCGAAAGTGTGTTAATACCGCGGACAATTTTTGCTATATTTGTGGGGAAGTGACATTTGCCAACCAGAAGAAAAGTATCAATTCTCAAGTGAAGAAGGCATATCATCTTTACTTCGGATGCAAGGTTGGTGACCAAGACAAGCCTTGGGCTCCGCATATATGCTGTGCTACATGTACAACACAGCTTTCACAGTGGTTGAATTGCAAAAGGTCATCAATGCCGTTTGCAGTCCCAATGGTGTGGAGAGAGCCAAGCAACCACCTAAATGACTGTTACTTCTGCTTGGTTCCTCCTCTTTCCGGCGGAATAACGAAGCGAAAGAAGTCGAGAATAGTCTACCCAAACATTCCGTCTGCATTGAGACCAGTTCCACATGGTGAGAGACTTCCTATTCCAGAACCTCCAGCAGAATATTCTCTTGATTCATCTGACGAAGACAAAGGTGAGTCGACCTCTTCTTCTCCTGGTCCATCAGCATGCAGTGATCCAGATTTTCACTGTGGTGCATCATCAACCCCACACAGAATAACACAGGAAGAACTAAATGACCTGATTCGTGATTTGGACTTATCAAAGAACAAGGCAGAATTGCTAGGATCAAGACTCCAACAATGGAATCTTCTAGAAGAAGATGTCACAATTACTGCATATCGAAAGCGCCACCAGCAATTGGAGCCTTTCTTCAGAAAGGAAAGTAATCTGATATTCTGTTCCGATATTGAGGGCCTCATGAATGCTTTAAAAATCACTCATGACCCACAAGAATGGAGACTATTTGTGGACTCTTCGAAACTGAGTCTCAAGGCTGTGCTTTTGCACAATGGAAACATTCTTCCATCTATTCCAGTAGCGTATGCTGTCCACATGAAAGAGACATACGATAACTTAAGGCAGCTACTGAATTCCATTGAGTATAACAAGTACAGCTGGCACCTCTGTGGTGATTTGAAGGTAGTTGCCCTTTTAATGGGACTGCAGCAAGGATATACAAAATACATGTGTTTCTTATGCGAGTGGGATAGCCGAGCAAGGGAAATGCACTACATGAGGAAGGAATGGACTCACAGGCAGAATGTAGCCATTGGAGAGAAGAATATCCAACACCCAGCTCTGGTTGAGGCTCAGAAAATCTTGCTACCACCCCTTCACATCAAACTAGGTTTGATGAAGAACTTCGTGAAAGCCATTGACCGGACTTTGCCAGCATTCCGATACCTGCATGAAAAATTCCCTCGACTCAGCGAAGCAAAGATTAAAGAGGGAGTTTTTGTGGGTCCTCAGATTCGAGAGCTTTTCAAAGATGACCGGTTCAACAACTTGCTGGAAGGTGACGCGAAACAAGCATGGAATGCTTTTCGCCTAGTTTCTACAAACTTCCTCGGAAATGTTAGGGCAGAAAACTATAAGGAACTAGTAGAAGACATGTTGATGAAGTATAAGAAACTTGGCTGCAATATGTCTCTAAAGATTCACTTCCTTCATTCCCATTTGGATTTCTTTCCTAGCAACTGTGGTATTGTTAGTGATGAACACGGCGAACGTTTTCATCAAGATATCGCAACAATGGAACAAAGATACCAGGGAAAATGGTCCACTACAATGCTGGCTGACTACTGCTGGACACTCCTCAGAGATGCTCCCGAACAGCTGTACAAGAGACAGGCGAAGAAATCTAAGATGTAGTCAATGACTTGATTTTTTATAGGTAGGGTATTACAGTTGACCTTTTACTATTGGAATGCATTTCGTTATGTAAACATTAATTTCTTGCAGATTACAAAAAAACTAGAGCCAATTTTGCAATTTGACTGTCATATTCGTGTTCAGCACATAAAAATTGATAAGAATTGACTAATTTTATTTCAGTAACATGACTTTTGTAAAAATTTGTTGTCCAGTGTTATATCAAAACTGTTCAGTGCGTAAAGCCCTAGTTAGAAACTTTTGATCTCAACCCATTTTTTACAGTTCCTAGTTATTGAACTCTTCCCAGCACCATCAAAAGTTAGAAGAAAATTCAATAAGCAGCTGTCGAGAAAAAGGGGGTTAAAGGTACAGGGTGGGGTTGGGGAAGGGTATAACACAAAGCGTAAGAGGATTAAATATTAAGTATACATATGGATCCTAACAGTCTCTCATTAAAGGAATTTTACATCGACGTTTCCCTCACATTTTACCCTTGGGATATTTTCGACTCATAAAAGAAATCTTAAAGAATTTTGCCGAGAAGAGCCAGCGAAATAAGGACTTATACGTACCACGAATGAAAAACTGGTACAAAGAAGACCGATGAATTAGAGGATGTTGATTTTAACGCATGTTTTTAAACTGTTTCTAGAGTTTTGTAAAAAAAAATCATCAAAATTCATTCATCCCAAAAAAGGACTATAACATGGATCTTTCTTTCATATTCGGTACTTAGAAAATATGTTTAACTCCCTAAAGTATTGATGAACTTCATCAAGATAAATCAGCAAAATAGAAGGGTGGGGTGGTGCCATTATAGATACCAGCAATATTAAACCAGTGCACTGAATAACAATTATCAAAATTCTGCAGTATGTGAACCCCTATTTAGGAATTTAAATTTCAACCGCCGTTTGAAATATCCTTGTTACGGATCTGTTCCAACTGTAGCAAGGGTTCATTAAGCCGATTTCGATAAATGGAGCTACATATATTGGGGGCGGGGTGAGTATAATACAGGTCGTAAGGTTTTATTTATAAGCTCCATTTCCTATGGATGTGTTTTTTGTGATGTGGTCTCGAAATTTTATAATATTCATGAGGAAATATACTTAACAAACGCAAGTTCCTATAATAATAATAATAATAATAAAGACTTTATTTAGAGAAGGTAACTCAAATAATTAATCTACTTTGAGGCCTTCTATCTGTTATGTACAATATATACAGTATGTACAACATGATGTGAAGAGTCTGGCTTGAAACTAAATAATTAAGTAATTTTAAAATTCAAAGTATCAAGCCTGGAACACATGCACAGGCATCAGTGAAACCATAAACATATATAAAACATAAAATATAATCCTGCATTGAAAAATTCAGCTATGAAAATGATGTAAAATTACAGAAAAGCAGGCTGTATTGTTTGTAATAGAACTGTTCAATTTTCTAAAGATTTCATCCATTTAAGACATTGATTGTGAAAAGATGAAATGCTAGGAGCCTGCCTTATGTCACTGGGAATGTTGTTCCATACCAGTGGACTAATCTTTTGAAAACTTTTTTTTTAAACAATTCCTTCTTTGGCCTTGGTATAATCTAATTTTTTTCTTCTTATGGACCTTAAATTTGGAGTGCCATCAGCATCTCTTTGGTGAAAGATATTGCTTAGATAGACAGGAATGTCTTTTCTGGATACTTTATACATCGATTTTGCCTTTCGAAGAAATATTCTTTCCTGTATTGTTAAAACCTTTATATTATTCATTGCATCCTGAAAATTATATATACTTTGATCTAGAATTAAATGGCAAGCACTCTTTTGGAGTCTTAAAAGTGTTGTTATGTTTGAATTAGAGGTATTACCCCAAATGTCATTACAGTAGTCCAGATATGGCTGAATATAACTTTTATAAAAGATGACCCTATACTGAAGAGGAATGTATGTTTTGATTTTCCTCAGTAGCTACTGTAATCAGATTGACACATGTACATAACGCGCTACCCAATTAGCATCGCAGCACTATAAACACAATTCAAAATGGTTTTCAACAACAAATATGCAAAATTTAAGCTGTCCCATGCTGTTGGTTTGGCAAACTCGTCTTGCGAGAAACCTAACCGATATATTCGTTGAAAAGCCACGATGTTGACTCTTGGGATGAAACGCGTACATTTGTGGACTGATATGTATATAAACTGTGTATGTATCATATTTAGATGCAAAGAAAAGAATATTAAACTAAATCTGTTATTATCTTTTTTATCTCTTTATCTTTTCTCATGTTAGTTCTATGTGTACATGTTAAAAGAAAAGAATTAAAGAGATTTTAATCTCTTTTTCACTTTGTTTACGTGTAAACAGTAAAGAGTTTTGATATTCTGTATCAATTTATTCATTTGTCATCTATTTATACTTACACATCTTAAATTATGGACTCATGCATTAATAGTTAAATAATATGCACTGGAAAATCAAAAGTACTTTCATGCATGTAAAACCAATAGGTATTAAATTAAAAAATTGTGGGACTTTAAAAGAAGGGTCCATGTACCTAGTCCCGGGTAGACATATTTGTAGCAAATTCTTAACAAGCTATACTAAAGCAATTACTATCCAATAATCTTTTTGAATTTTATTTGTGTGTTTTTGTATGTGTTGACTTTTATGACCGATATTGCTCTAATTGATCACATCTTTCTTTCAGATTTAGAATCAGTTTTCTGCATTATATATATAGTCTGCTGAAGCAATAAAGCGAAACTGGTTACACATTCTATGTGTTGGTGTTTTTTTATCTTATCATATAACTATGTGTGTGTGTGGATCGTCAAAGTCCATATCTTTTCTAGGAGAAATAAACATCAGATAACGAAAAGAAAAATTTTTACCCCACAAATGCCAGTTAAGACATTATAGCATATACATAACAAACATGGAAGATCGTTGGCCACGATCATTGGAAATAGGGATTATCTTATGTAATTATCCACAAACATATATGTCAATGGGTGATAGTATAAAACATATAACATTAATTTTACAGAATAAAACCATCAAGTATTGGCAGAGGAGGAAATAAGGGGAACCTCAGAACGACTCATCCAAGAGTGTAGCAAATTAAAAGAAACCATCGCAAATAAAAATGATCATGTAAATACATTTTCTTTTCAAACTTCCTTTTGATTATTTACGGGGGAAAACCCCCACATAAATATCAGAGGGTGGGAACATGAACACTTAAAAGCCTTTGAATGTTTTGAACAAAGAACCATTGGCCTCTAAGCCAATAGTTAATTATATCTAAAGGTCGATGGTGTGCCCACAAATAAAAATTAACATCATTTCTAGATATCTGTAATTAAGTATGCAATTTAGGGACATATATATGTCGTCCCAGACTCTGTCGATAATTTCCAAGCAAATGGTAATTGGAGATGTTCGTCACGCTTCATACAAAGAATTTCTAATTGCTTCAGTAACTTAATATATTTCATTTTAACCCAGAATTTAACTTTACAATGAATTTAAAAATATCTTTAGCTGTAAATGTATCACATGCTTGTTTCTGGATATTATTTGAGAGTATTTGGGTATATTTGGACAGTATTTGGGTAAATCGTGCCCCTGGGCCAACCAGTCCTAACACTAACCTCTTAATACTGAGCGCAAAGTGAGGCAGCTGCTAGTAACATATTTAATAAGTATTTGATATGGCTTGTCGGGGTTCTAACAGAGGCAAATACTTTAACCACTTTTAATCTGCACTGACTTAAATGACATTTACAAGATCAAACAACTTTGAAAACCATGAAAATGAAGAGCAGAAAGTATGAACATTTCAAATGCAAGGATGATGAGTTGTTTAATGCTGAAAGCTGGTAGAAATATTATTCTGTTACAATAAATGATGGAATCACAATACTGTATATGGATAGCACAATATAAAAGCAAGAAAACTTTAGTTTTTATTATATTGCCAATTTCTGGAATATGACATATAGGGTGGAAACAGTCTGTTTGAAATGGGAGATGAAACATGTATGCCAAGCAAATTTGCGTTGATCATGAGACCAGAGGGAAATATGTCCAAAATCAGGGATGCAAGGCAGACAAATTCAGATTCACAAACTAAAATAAAATAAAAAACAGCACAGCAGCATTTACCACAGGTGGCAAACAAAATCACACTATAAAATAGGTAACAGCCATTTATTTTCATACTGAAAGTTTTTTTGGCCTATTGTTTTTAAATAGTTTTCATTCTTTCTAGATTGCTCCGGTGGCCTAGTGGTTAGAGCATACCAAAGACTTACAAAAATGGTACTAACAGCTGCCTCGCTAGACGCTCAGCATTAAGAGGTTAGTGTTAGGACTGGTCGGCCTGGTGTCAGGACATGCAGCATGATGCCACAGTGCTAGACATCGCTATAAACTGCCACACTGCAGACATTCTAGCAATATGACTGAAAAATTGGTAAAGCTATTTTAAAAATTCTAATCACACACACATTCTTTCAAAGAGAGATATTGAGTTTGTTCTTTTCCCTTTGGTGGACCTCACTATTTGTTATAACTCTCACTCTGCTTTTGATTTTTTAGTTGAGTCAAACAAACATTTAGGCTTTTCAAACCTTTCCTTTTTCATCAAAAGCTTCTAAATTATCTTTCATCTTAAGTTGTGAATGATACTTTTACTGCAGGTGGAAGTTCTCCACTTTGAATCTTCACATAATAGAATGCTTTCTGCAGCTGATACTTGGTTTTCATGTGTCTCACTGTTGGAATCTCAATATTCTCTTTATTATAATATTTTTGGTTGTCTCATAGTAGCTTATAGTTCAGGCAGATATTTTGGTTGTGTCTCCATCAATTGCTGAAATATGGGAAATATATCTTCGTTTTTGAATTAATAATTTGGTACAATGAAACAAAAACATTTTCAACTCTATTAACCATGCACCATATAATTTCTGCTCTCACTATTTGCATACAACATGCTTCTGGAAAAGCATGAGTTGAATGAAAATGCAACACTTTGATATGTTAGAGATAAAAAAAATTATTTGATCAAGGAGATATAACACAACAAATGCATGGGAAAAATACAAATGGTATATAAATTTCTAAAATGGTGTGAGACAGGTGTTTAAACAGTTTTAATGTATGTATTTCAATATATTGATTGTGTGTATCAGGAATAGCTACTGGTTTAATGTTTCAATTAAAAAGAAAAGGATTTTGAACAGTAGTTTAAGGAATTTCAAAACTTCTAAATGAAATGATAATTAATCATGAAGTTTTAGAGCATAATGACACATCAGTCATCTCCAAGTTGAATGAATTAATGACATGATTAGCAATGCACTCGCTGCAAATGATGTGCCTTTGGTAAAGTGAACAATGAGATCAATGATGAGTTAATTTCCATCATCCATGACTATAAAGAGTACAGAGAAATAAAATAAAAATCAGGGGAAAAAATGAAGGATAAAACTGAAATAAAACACTTTTAGGAAAGCAAGTGAAAAAGAAAGACTCCTATGCAAATTAACTATGAAAATCAAAAGAGCTGTAATAAAACAGATCAACTAAATATAATTATCCAATCTACTTGATAGCAGAAGTGGCAGAATATCCATTTTATTTCAGAGAATAAATTGTGTAGTTGAGTATTACAAGAGTTCATATGATCTAAAAAAACAATCTAGTTTACTACATAAATAGCAGAAACAAAGCAAGTGCAGTTTTAATTCTAGTAATATCAATATGTACATTAATACCATTTGTTACAACTCTAGGTCTTAAAATATGTAACAGAAAGAAGTGAAGAATTTAAGTAAAATATACAAGCAATTTATTTCTCTACAATACATTATGAAAATCCAAGAGACACAGTTTTTGTGAATTATATATTCCAGTAGTCTTGAATGTCCTCATATAACAATGATGCAATCCAGAATATCTCTGAATGAATTCATTATAATCAAAAGTAGTGTGCAAAAATCCAAAAGGGAATGAACACTTTAGTAATTCCAATAAATATTTTAAATAATCCCTCTTGAATTCTATCTGAACACAACTGTAAACAGACAAAAGTTAGGCACGTAATATAGATATACATAACAAGTCAAAGAGGGAATTACAGCAATTGTTCACAATGATGGTCTTTACCACCATTTTTCAGCATATGATAGGTTATGCATGCATGTCCCCATTACTTACACAGAATACTGTCGAACCTTCAGATTACATAGACAATAGTGTCAGAATCATTCAGTTTCACGTTCACCTCCTTAGTACTTCAACCAGTTTCTTTAAGTAATATCAACAAGCAATTTATTGCACTAAAATGCAAAATATGCAAAATGAAAATTAGAGAGACAAAGCTTTTTTAATTAAATATTAATATATAATTATGATTAGATTACTATCTATGAAGTTGTTTATACTGGTTCTATGTCATGTGTGTGCTCCAAAAAATAAAGGGTCAACAGATACATGGTGGCCAGTATCTTTGGTGGAGGAAGAACCTGGGCTAAACCACTGACCAACAGGAAGCTAATGGCAAGTTAACTTAACAATTTACATTGATTTTATTTTCAGTATTACAATTATTTACTATTTAATAAAGACTGCGCCCTTATGACAAAAAGACAAAACTCTTGCACTATACATTTCCCTTGTATCATAAGTGAGCAAAAACTACACTTGGTATGTTGTATAAGTTGCTGCATTAGCGGATGCCTAAAATTCCTGATTAAGCTATAAGCTCCACGCGACAATGTTGCAAAATTATCTGTATAATGACGAACATAGACCCAGATGATAGTCTGTAAGAAATTATGAAGCCTTACTTTGAGATTCTGATGAAACTCAAGAACCATACATATGACCATATTTGGCTGCATCCTAAGAAACTGTATAGAAGCAAATCTGTTTGAAACTCAGTCCTTTCGTCGGAATCTCAAAGAGGATTGTATCGTTACAGTGATTCCCATACCTCCCGCAACGCCATTTTCCCAAGATGTAGCCATATCTGCACCGTTATAAGTGACACCTTTCAAGAGAGCCCGGAACTCTTTCTTCTCTCTCTCTCTCTCTATCACCATGGGCAAATACAATTCTTAACTGATGATTAATTCCTTCTCATAGCAATAAATGATAAGTTTATGAGAATAATAATAATAATAATAACAATGACAGTCATACATGGATGTGCGAAATACATTCGCGTAGTTAATATGAGAAAACCTGTGTACATGACATATCGAATTATTTGTGAGTGCAACAAATGCACTTACAGCCTCGTCATCACGTGCTGTGTTCATTGCTAAACAAGTCGAAATGCGAGTTGTAGATAGCATTGAAAATGAGACGGTGGATCGATTAAAACAACTGGGCTCACGGAGAGCTCACACGCTTCGAGATCAAATACGACAATTAGTAAAAGCATCGAAGGTGGTTCCAGTTACATTACCATTAAATGAATCAATGCCGCCTGCAGTTAGTAAAATTATTAAAGAGATCGCTCAGCTGAGATTGCAAATATAGCAATCGGGAGTGGGTTGGACGGTAAGCAGTATTAAAGCAAATCAATAATGCATAAGCGGAAGCTAGAAGTTTTGGCAATGGTTGTGTTCAAAGAGGTATTTGACCCAGCATTTGACATGTGTCACTGGATAAAAACAAGAGCGATTTCCAGTATTACTAATATCCTGCTAGAGACCCCAATACATTAACAATAGAATCGCAAGTACAGGACAAATGAAAGTTTCTCCTTCCATGTGAGGCATTCTTGGAAGTTAAGGGAAAACTGGTACAGGCTGATAAAAATTACACCGCCAATGCCCAAGTGGGACTTGTCAACAACGGTATCAAAGCATTGTTTAACAGTGCATATTACTCTATTGATGGAAAGGAAATTGAATCCATTCAGGACAATATTGACGTGGCCACATCCTCAGACTCGCCAGATATAGCAATGATTACATGAGAAAAGCTGCCCCAACTATGATGTTTGCAAAATATGTAACTAATAATGCAAATCATAGACTCTACATAACCCTTGTTGTTCAATATGATTCTTTGAGCCGCAAGCTGCTGATTACATCACCGTGTTGACAAGCCCCGACCCGATGTTGAACATTGGATTTGCTCAGCATCGATCACAACGCGTTGGTGACGCACTGAGATTTTCTTGCGGAATTCCCCATAGCCACATTTTTGGATTTTGTAGAAATGTTCGCAAGGTTATATTTGAAGCCAAATATAAAGTAACTTTGTTTGTGAAAACAACTCCAACGATGCAATTTGGAGTATATGAGGTGCTGCTGGTAAAATTATATCAGATACACTAACATTGTGGATGCCTGAGTTAACCCCTTCACTAAATATAGAATCATGTTTGCTATTGTTTATGCAGTTGGGAACCACCTAAATGCAATCATTTCTCACACATATCACAGGCGCACACCCAGCAACTAGTGATTTATGAAGATCAAACTGGCAAACTGAAAAGGTCAAACGTGGGCGTTCAATATTTTATTGTCAAGTTAAAAGGCCACTTTGTACTAAAGAACCTGGTTGAGCTCACTTACAATGGTGCAATCAGAGACAACGGTGTGTCGATTGCATTTATAAAAAACTATGTTGATAGAGCCAATATTGCAACAAGACAATACGTGCAAGAAGTTATGACTCAAATGTCCACACCACAATGCATAGTAACTTTTTGGAGTGGAAATATAGGAATATTAATCAAAGGAGATGAAAACTCCACCTTCTCTTAGTAAAGTGGGGCACCTAGGGACAATGGGACTTACCATTAAAAACAGGGACCTGGCACTCTGTGGACAAAGGGAAATTTGTCATTGCGGGCCCGTCTAGGGACAATGGGAATTTAACAGAGGGAATGTATAGCATCAATGTATGGGGCCTGTCTAGGGCAAATGGAATTAAATAGGGGTACTGGACACTGAGTAAACAATGGTAACACTGTTGCAAGTGGCTGACCTCAATCGGGGGGATCAGTGAGGAACAGTGTTGCAAGTGGCTGACCTGAATACGTGCTACTCTAGATAGGGACAAATACAATAGAGACATATACATATCGACATGTATAGAGACATAGACATGCATTAGACATAAAAAAAGATTTATCTACATAAATATATCAAACAAACAACTATATAATCAACTTAAACCAAATTTAGGCATCAATTTTTCATTATATCTTCTCATCTGTTCATTTTTCCTTTTTTTCCTCTTGATCCTCATTTTCCTCTTTGATGATTTCTCTTAATCTTTTCTTGGCCTTCCTCAAATTATTAATATATATCTTCACTCTGTGTGGGCTATTTCACCCATACTCCAACTGACTAAATGTCTTCCACCATCCCTAAATTGTCCACTACTTCTTGTAAATTCTGCATCTTCTCTAGGATATTAGCTACCATCTTCGTTTATTCAATGTTGAATGGCGCGAATGACGAAAGCTACACTTTATATACTTCAAACACGGACGTGAAAGAAAACATTCCCTCTCACCAACTACACATATTTCATGCCAAACAACCCAAAGAGATAATAATGATGATCTAAAATAAGCTGTTTTACATATTTTGCACATTAATACCAACAAAACCCACTATGCTGTCTACCATCACATAGTAGAGAAGGATAGTTTTTATTTACAAAAAACACCATAACCTAAAATAACACCAGCAAAGGTGTCAGTGTTCATGGTTACACTACTCCACTTTCACAGAAAACAAACACTCATTGAGTAGGGGCATGGATTTTGTTATGGGAAAAAGAAACACACACACACACACACACACACACACACACACACACACACACACACGCACAAACATAATATTGGCAAATTGATGTCTTTCTTTTCTAGAGAGAAGTTTTTTAAAACTCCAAATGTAGCTGGTTAATGCCTACATCTCCCAGGTCCATCCCCTCACACACAATGCCTACTCCAATCTTGCTCTCAGTTTATGCGTGTGGTTGGGAGTGCGGAGACAGCTTGATTGGTTTCACTATTCCATTCCTCAGTTTGTAGAATAGTGAAGACTTCTCTCCTTCGTCTGTTCCAGACCCATGGATGTTGAGGTTTCTGTGGTCCGCACTCTTGCCGCTACCTCTCCAATTCCTCATCCCAGTTTTCAATCTGGGGGACAGTGGCTCTCGGTCCTGGTTGCATCTGTGGCTGAGGCTGTGGTGGTGATGGCGTCCTCACTTCAGGTTTCACCTCCCATGTTTGCCTTAGAATGAGCAGCAGAGGGGGCGAACAGACCACTGTCGGGAATGGTCACCCTTTTGTTTACAAAAAAAATGATTAATATATATTGACCAAAAAATGAGGTCCCCGCCCCCTCTGCTGCTGTAGTTTAATCATTCCGAATCTTCCTGAAGTTTATCTTCATCTGTTTCATCTTCAGCTGTCTCATCTTCATCTTTATTCGTTTTATGATTCAAGTAATACTCCATTTCTGATGGTGGTTTTTCTATTTTTGGATTTATGTTCTTTCTGTGTTTATAATATATCATTAAACTTCGATATCGACCTCCACCGCAATTTGAACAAATCTGATATAATCCTCTAACGCCGTTGTTACAACCAACACAACTTCGTGGACCAGCATGAGGGTTTTTCTTTAAAATATAATTATGTTTTTTGCAATATTCTCCACGGCATCTTTTATCACATTTGTTAGTGGTTCTTTGACGCAGCCACGCACAGTTATTCATTATATTAATGATATCTTTTTAATTAAATTTAATTTTATCATCACCCCCATCCAAAAATTTTATCAAGTCCAATACGATATCTTGTTCTAGGATCATGTACATTTATTGTTATAAACCCGTGCAGGGTTGATTGTGCATGTGAAAAGAAATTTCTGAATTTAATTATATCCATGTCACCGCTACACCAAGTTTGATGAATATTTCGCAACGTGTGCGTATCAACTCCATTAACTATAACTAAAATATTACAGTTATCTCTGATCACTTTTGGTATTTGTGTATATCGCTGAGTAACATAAATCACATCAGTGTTTTTATGTCTGTCAAGTGAAAAAATTCTGGCAGGGTTTGATTGTTTGTCCAGCATCACATCATCATATACAACTAAATTATTAATAAATCCGTCTAAAACATCAACGCTCGGCGCTTCATCAATATCGGTTATAAACTCTATAACATCCTTATCTTCGTCCAGTAATCTTGCGTTTTCATTGAAATCTTTAAGTACATCGTAACATCGTTGATCATCAACTGATGGTGCTACCAAATACAATTTATCCCACTTTAACCATCTCATTATCAAATTAAGTAATAATTGCGTCTTACCCGATCCAGATAGACCGATTATTGTCATTCTGATCGAATTTGGCAACGCAGGATGGTGTTTAACTGGCTCTTGTTTTCGTGTCGCTGAGAAATCAATTATATCCATATATAAATAATATGAATCTATATTGTTTACGTTGTAAAGTTAAGACTCCAACTAATGATCTATCTACGGTTACAACAAAAAATGCGAGAATAGCATACGGTGGAAGATGTGCAGTATATAACAGAAAAAAGTTTTCGTTTTTACCCATGAAAGATGGTGGTGATATTGCTAAATTAATTGCAAAGTTCCCAGGCACTCCATGGGCTAAATATCCTGGAGAAAAACATCTACCAGGATATAATTATTGTGGTCCTGGTACTCGACTTGATATCAGGCTTGATAATCAGGATCAACCAAAACCAGATGAGCATCCTGTAAACGCTATTGATCGAGCTTGTCACGCTCATGATGTAGCTTATAAAAGTGAAAATCTACAAGACAGGCATATTGCAGATGTGAAATTGATTCATTCGCTAGATTCTGTAAAAAATAAAAATATCAGAGAATCATTAGCTGATTGGTTAGTAAAATCTGCGATGAAAGGTAAACTCGTATTAAGGGCTGGTAATTAATTATAAATGGAATCAATTTATTATAGTCCAGGGGGATATTGGAGGGGTAAAGCAGCAATTAGTAAACTCGCTGATGCAACAAAAGTCAAGCAATCTACTGCTAAAGCGTGGTTATCCAAACAAGCAATATGGCAAATTTACCTACCATCACCGAAACGAATTCAGTACGCGTATTTCGATGTTAGTGTTCCTAATGAAGTTCATCAAGCAGATATTCTGTTTTTACCGCATGATACTGTACGTAGAAAAACAGACAAATACGCATTAACTGTAGTTGACGTTGCAAGTAGATACAAAGATGCGGAACCATTATCAACGAAAACATCATCTGAAGTAGCCGATGCGTTTGAACGAATTTATCAACGAGGACCATTACAATGGCCAAATCTATTACAAGTTGATCCTGGCAAAGATTTTCTTGGTCCAGTATCATCGCTGATGAAACAACATAATGTCAAAATCAGACGAGGACACACTGCAGTTCATCGTGATCAGGCAGTTGTTGAACGATTTAATCGAACACTTGCTGAGCGGTTATTTGGATATCAATACGCGAAGGAATTCATTCAAGATAAAAGATCTCGCGAATGGGTTGCAAGATTACCAAGTGTGATAGCTGCATTAAATAATGAGATTACTCGAACGACCAATATGAAACCTATTAATGCAATTACCAAAAAAAATATACCCGTACAACGACGTGATTTTTCAACACAGCCAGTATTAGATAATGTGACCGTAAGATATTTATATGAACGAGGTGAACTTGAAGGTGGTAAAAAAGGAGTGACTGATCCTATTTGGTGTATTACGACACACAAGATATCCACCGTGACAAGATCCACTGGCAGACCAGCAATCTATAGACTAGATTCAACTGCTCCTCAACGTGGATTTGTGCGTGAACAACTACAAATAATTCCAGAGGACACTCAATTACCACCTAAATCACTTAACTAGCACCCCTGCGTCGATTACACTCAAGACAGGTCAACATCGTGTTTTCTCGTGTATGGCCAAGATGGTTATCTTTCCTATCTACGGTAAATTGTCTTGGATCATTTTTCAGATACCGCCATAACATTACACAATTACAACTTGCACAGTGATCATTCTGCTGCTGTTTCAGCGTATTAATAAATTCAACGTCAAGATCAAAGTCGCGTTTATTTTTTTTATCACACTGTTTATAACCAGCTAATTTTTTTCTTATTATATAACCGTCAGCATCATCATCATTGATCACTGACTCGTTAATGATAATCCTTCGTAGTTGAGATATTCTTCTGACCCTAGATACAGCGAGATAAACTAAGTTTGACCACTCGATACGATCATCGACGATCCAAACAACTGTATCAGTAATAGTTATTCCCTGAGATGAATGAATCGTCATCGCGTATCCTAGCGTCCACGGGGATTTATTTGTTTTTAGCGCATCTTCAACAACATTGATATCAACTGCAACAATATAATTCAACACTAAATTCTGTCTCTCGGTCTGTCCTGGTATATCAACGTCAATATTCTGCCGCCGTGTATCAGCTGGTCGATAACATAACGGAACTGAAAAGGTTGAAAACTTTTCTTTATGTAACTGAAACAATTCCCGTTGAAGTTTATCACGAACTATCTTTCTACTTGCAACTATCAAATCGTTTGGTGGCCATGTTTGTAGAAAGTCGTTCATTGGTGTTTTCCGTAAATCAACTCACGCATTACTTCACATTGAATTTTATTCGACTGTAGTCTGATTAATTTTTTAAACTCCCTTAATTCTGGATCAAGTGCTCTATGATCATCAGTTACTTCTTCAGCGTGGTCAACAAAATTTTTCAGCCAATCATGTGGAGATGGTCCAACAAAAGGTGGTGGTTGACCGTGATCGCCACACATTATCACAGCAGTATTTCTTGTTAATAACCAATCAAGAAACGTTTTTAATGTTTCTAACGGCACCGTGCATATTTCATCCCAAATGATGATCCTTGGAATGTATTTCTCACCCATCCTCGAAGAAGTCCATGCGTCACCCTTCCATCGAAAGAAGCTGTGATAAGTACACGATTGTACCCCTCGTTGTTTCATCTCTCGCGCGAATCTATGTGTAGGAGTTTAAAAAATCATATCTGAATTCTGAAATAATTCGATTGCTCGGGTCGTCTTACCAGACCCTCCCGGTCCGTTCAGATAAACCGTTTTATTTCTGGTTATTGGATCGTACACCGATGGTGCAGAAGAATTTTTCAGTGTTTGATATTTTTTACAATAAATATCTTTGATCGTAACATCAGCGGATTCGGAATAATCGATTATGTTTTCTTTCTTTATTCTCCACGAACCCCACTGTGCATAAGTATCGATATGTAGTTGTTCTAACAGTCCTGAGTGTTTTTTATTGATATAAAACGAGTCCGTGGCAGCTCTGACAGCAAACTTAGAAACCTTATTCATCATCGATAATAGATTTATCGAAACATATGCGAGCATCGATGATCTTAAATGAGTATACTGAGGTGACTCACCGTCCATGTAGCTCACGATTGTGCCTAGTTTAGTTCCATTTGACAAGAAAGCTATTTCTCGACTTATGAACGTGTTTTTCTTCGTTGTATCAGCGATTATAAAATCTAACTCGGCATCGTCCATAATCAATCTTGCACAATGTCGTTTATGATCGTATGACCCTCCTTGAGTGAACTAGCCAATTATTTTTCTGCCAAGATCTTTCGTAATTTTATTCTCGTAATCTGTTTTATCCGGATTTTCATCATCAGAATACTGTTTTTGCTGTGGTAACCAAACTTCAGTTTGTTTCCGATATGATATAATTGCTTCACTTACAATCAACCGTGTTAACATCGCACAATCAAGCATGTACCGTAACAGTACTATTGGTGCCCACATTTTTTCTGAAAAGTGTTTTCCAAACCAAACATAACAAATTGGATGAAGTCCCATAGCAAATTCGAATGACTCAATACGAGCGAATCCAGTCAGGTCAAAATCCGGTAATGGTCCATTTATTGATACTCGTGTCATCTCGTGCGTCGGATGACCGAATCGCTCAAAATACACAGAACAATCTCCGTATCCAAGAAAACGTCCGGGATAACACGCGACCATATCAACAGAAATAACATCTTTATAATTATATTTAGTATTCCATAATCCACCGTGTCCGTATTCGACACAACTGGATATTATATCATCGAGAAAATCAAATCTAGTTGGCTTCCACGAATTTTTCCTTCTAGCAAAATGAGCCGCAACTGACGCAACAGTAAAACAGTTACTCAATAGTTCGTCAATATCATCAGTATATTGTAGTGCAAGATTTTTCATTTTCTCGTGAAGAAGATCTTCTCGATAAATAACGCCATTAGGTCGTACAAACTGATCAAATTTTCCTTCCTCGTATGAACTCTGAAATAACCAAACTGACACACGATCGTCTTTACTTATTTTGTTAATAAAATCAAACATGCCTCCATCAGAATTATCTATGTGGTAAATTTTAACAGTTCGATTTCGTGGAAACACTGTTACTGCGCTAGTCCATGCGTGTGCGTTATGATCAATAATTTCGATCGATGCACCTTTTGATTTATATTTTGATTCAAACAATATTTCTCCCGTTATAGTTGATACTTTTATTGGAAATTTTAACATTTTTCATAATTCAGCAACATTTTTATTGTAGCACCGGTATCTTTAACCATTTCTCCCCACTCGTTTATTATTTTACGTCTTTTATCTGTTAAACCGTTTCCACGAGTCGAAACGGCAAAATGTTCTATTACTCGTTCAGCTACACAATTTAACTTTGAAAATTTCATGGGTGTCAGTTTATGAACGCTGGGTTTTTCATTTATCACATAGATTCCATAAATAACTGCTGTTACATAATATGGTTTGTCAATGCCAGTCAGTAGACCTGGTTTAGAATCTTTACTTAGTACGACAGTTTTTTCACCCTTGTGCACAGGATCATATTTGTCACGGATAATCCAATCATCTGTCCCTGTTAACACGACAAATTTTATTCTGAAGAAATATTTGCGATTATCAATATAGTTAATGATAGTTGCTGCTCGTTCGTCATTCATCGTAGCGTCGATGACATCGTCGCGTATAATCTTGAACGTTGACCATACATGAGATGCACCATCTGTGTGAAATTCTTTCTTGGTGCCGTGAATTTTATTAATCAAACTTTTATTTTTCAGATCAACCAGATCTCGCATCAGTAGGTCGGGAGATATTCTGTCGAGATTAAATTTATCCACGCTCCAGGGCTTGATTCGGGACAATCTATCGAACTCGCTCATATTATATTTCAAACAAGTATTTAAATGAAAAATATTATATATAATGTCCCAGTGCAAATGGTTGATGATTGGTTCATTGACTCGCTGTAATAAATCCTGCAAAAACGAATTTTGCGGACAGCATTCACAATCTGTTCGTAATGGTAGTTTAGGACCAATACCGTGCCTGCGATGTGGTATTGGAGTGCGAGGAAAAACACAATTATGTGCTCGCTGTGGTGGTAAGCGATACAGAGAACTTAAAAGATATTATGATAAAAAAATAAAGACAGTGATACATCTATAAAATCCGTAGAGGACTATCTAACTAAGTTTTCAGACAAATTATGATTTAAACAAATACATTTATATATAAATGGAGCAAAATATGAACGTGTTTATGAAGCATCCTATCATCAAGAATTACGAATCAAATCGTAATGGTATTATCAGACACTGTCGGTTGAAAAAACCAGTTGGTTATATTACTAACGCTGGTTATTTAATGTTTACTGTGGAGAAACCTTATCTCTGTCATCGATTTATATACGAGTGTCATCATGGATTGATCAAAGACGGTCTTGTAATCGATCATATTGACGGGGATCCTCAGAATAATTATTTATCCAATCTGAGGGTTGTCACGCAAAGTCAGAATTGCAGACTTGGAAACACCAGTTATAATAATAAAACTGCCAAAGCAGTTTTATCTATAAATTTAGAGACGGGTGATGAGAGAATATTTCAATCGATGCGTGCTGCTGCGAAATATTTTGATATTAATCCATCCTCAGTACAAAAAGTTGCGGAAAATATAACCAGATCCGCTTTTTTCTAAAAAAAAGTGATCAAAGAATCATCTTCCGATATCAATGATGGAGATAAATCGTGAACTTCGCCGTGATAGGCGGGAAGAAGTTGGAAGCGCAGTTGAAATTATTGCAACTAATTTATGTGTTGTAATGACCGGGTTCTGGCATGAATGTTGAATGAGTAGCCTACGAATCCCAACCTTCCCTAGATGGTATAACCGTCCCTGTTAAATCTTCTGCCGGTACAACCTTATTTCCTGTCACTGTTAGTTTATTCAGTATTAATTTCGCGTATTCCAGGTGAAGTGAGGATCTGTTAATTTCGCCAGTAATACAATCAACGATAAATACTTTTTCTTTTTGTGTTATTGCGGCGCAGTCAGCATAGATTATTTCTTCATTCATATATAAGTAATTATTTTATATTTAAATCGTAAAATTATACCATCTCGAATTATACTACTTACCTGAAGAAGGGGGATAACTCCGTTGAGCAGCTTCATGTAATTGAGTTACTTCCCTTTGACCGTTGTTTACGATTGTAAGCGGAAGTTTACTGTAATGCATCTATTTCAAATTCGCGATTTATTTTAACTATCTACGTCGTAATTATTACTTGCACAAGGATATTAACTTACAAACAGAAAAAATAACTGAGTTATGCATACGTTGCAGAAAGATATATACATATCATTTTGATGATGCGGAAAAAAATCCCAGAAAAATTCCCCAGCTATGGGTTTTTCCAGGTTCCTCCACTATATATACTAACCTCTGCGGTGGCAAATTGAACTTTCCTGACCAACTACCCACATATAGTTTTTGGCACTATATATAGGGGGAAGTGATTTTGGGGTCCTAATCGCCTCTAAACGTGCTAGAATGCGGTGGCAATCTAGCAAGTTATGGGGTTGTACTGTCTTTATATGTTCTGTGTATCCTCTAAACTTAGTAGATTGCGGTGGCAAGCTACGAGTTTATATGAGGATTGGTCTGTCCTTAATTAAGATTATCCTCTAAACTTAAGCTACGAGTTTATATGAGGATTGTGCTGTCCTTAATTAAGATTTTATCCTCTAAACTTAGTAGATTGCGGTGGCAAGCTACGAGTTTATATGAGGATTGTGCTGTCCTTGTATGTATCCTCTTGAGCCTCTAGGCCGTTGGGGCTCCCATAGCGGGTTGTTGTTTCGTGTGCCCATTGTGCTGTCTTTATATGTATATCCTCTAAACATGCTGACTAGGAGTTTATTACCCTTGAACTCGTAGAATGCGGTATCAAGCTACGATTTCTGGGCTTGATCATATCATCATACACATGTTTTTATTGATGGGTGAAAACTCCCATACTATATAATATAATATTTATGTGAGTTCACCCACCATCATGAAACATCAGATTGACAAAATAAATGTTATTCAATGACATTGACAAAATAACTGCTCTATCATTGATAAAGGAACGATCATATTTCTATTTATGATAGTTCCTTCATGATGGGGAAAGTGGCATAAGGACCGTGCTGCGGGGTGTCTGGCTCTCGACTGCTTGAACTAAATGATAAATCATATATTATAAAGGAAAAAAGCCACTTTCCTCAACGTCAGATTAATTTAAAGTGTCATAAATCAATATTATTTAGGAAAATGACACCAAACCATCCAGGTGTGAAATTTTAATAATTTTATGTGCTCAAGGTCAAAGGTCATCAAGGATTTTAAATCTAACATATGTGATAATGGGTGATGAGGGAAGTGTCATTTTCCTATATAATATAATATTTATAATGACACTTCCCTCTTGCAACATCATCTGTCATAAAGTCTGATTCGGGCCTAAGATTTCACATACAGATTCACTATCAATTCCTCTCCCCGTAGGTCAATTAAGTGTCCAAGGTGGTCAGTTAGTTTAAAATTTATTCGTGTTAGTGTATCGTTATGACACCGTAGATAAACAGGATTGGTTGGTACTTGCACAATCAAATTCCCAGGGGGTACTTGTGGTGTGAACGTGTATAAAATGTATCCTTGTTGAGCCTGATTTGATTTTCCAAGATCTATACTATAGCTACCATCGATCACATCACAAACGAGATTAACTGCGATTGTCGATGTTATATTAACTACTCCCGGTGATACAAGTCTGCCGCCGCCGTATGGATCATTGTCATGTTGAAGTATGGCTGGGGGTGGTGCTATTTTTTCCACGATTCGATGATCTTTGGAAAGTTCTCTGTAATAATATCGTTCAGTGATTTTACTAGTTTGTCAGCATTAATCCCTGGTATTACAAACGTTGGTAATTGTTGTTCAGTTATTTTGTAATGATTGAGAAACCATTGTTTAGCGTTATAATTATCAATAATTTTATCACCGTAGTAAATCATATTCCAAATGATAGTTTTATTAACGTGTCTAAGATCTGATATAAACTGATTTAGATGCTTTATCGTCTCAATGATTTGTTGTTTCACATCATCGCTGTAGCTGTCAGAAAAGAAATTTCGTAGTTTGTTGATTGATTGTTTAAACTCAAAATTAACAGGATCGAGATATGACCGAATAAATTCTTCATTGACGAGTGGATTTACTCTATCACCTTCAATAGTATGCAAATCGTTTATTATTTGAGGAAGAGATTCACCATCAGGAGCAGAAAAATGAATGGTAAATCCAGTCCATCTCCATGGGTATTTGCCTCGATATCCTGGAGTTGTTATAAATTTCTTTTCATCTGTAATAAAATCACCCCGACGTAGTTCTGGTGGTCCATGATATTCTGGCGGGATTTCAGGCCAACCTAGTATTGATCTTATCGATGATTGATAAATATCAACGGCGTAATCAGGAGAATGTATCTCAATCGTAGAAGATAGCGTCGGTTCATGAACTTTAATTGATATTTTTGCTTCTTTTCCCGTTATTGATTTCATTCTGCGTTGAAATTCTTCATTGATCTCTTCAATCTCATAACTGCCAGTTGGTATCCCAACAACGTTCCAGTCAGGTGTTCCATCGGGTTTATTTTTATTAGCAAATACAAGTGAATTATTTGCTGGTGTACCATTAAATGATTTCGATCTGATATTTGGCCAACTATGGTATACTCGTAATTGCGATAGTGCAATTTCTTTTACTGGAATCGCAGTTGGAAAACTGACGTTAAATTCAGAATTAATTGAACTTACTGAGATCATCGCTGTTTTCATCGGAGTTGTGTTGTCACGATCTGCTGAAGTACTCTAATGATGTCATTATTAATATTTATGCCTTTAATACCAGCACAGTTGTATACGCTAGTCATCGTTGCGAACTCGCCATCAGATATAATTCCATCATTAAGACCCGTCGATAACAACGAAGATACCTTTGAGTATGCTACCGTCACCGTGTGTAACTTTATTTTGTAATCGGATAATTTTTTATTCGTGCAGGTATTTATCTTTTTTGTAATGATATTTAACACACCTGCAATTGATGTTGTAGTTGAAATACAGATTGTTACGGCTACTGGCGCCATCATTGTTATCGTTGATAATAATACGCCTGTGGACACAACATCAGCGGATACTGAATAAACGATTACGTCAACGATAACTAGTCTTCGTCGATATTTCTTTATTTTTACCGTATATTGTTCGACTCGATTTTTTAAGTTCGTTTGCCATTCGCGTGCTTGATTATACCTGTACACGCCTGAGGTATTCATTATATTTTATGCAGTAAACAATTGAGGTGTTTCAGCTACAAATTCTAGACACCACCAGAAAGATGTTGCGGTTAATTTCTTATCGGCTGCTTCCAGAATAAATACTTCTTCGCTTCCGCTATTTAATACAACAGATACAACTCCAGAAAACCTGTCGGTGGAATGACGCCATGGGTACGTTGTAAAAATCTCGAATTTGGAGCACTAAACACAGACAACCTGTACACGCCAGTGACTGTTGCGGTATATCTGATAGTTTTATTTTGATGCGACCATGTTGCGAATCCAGATGACACCGTGCATGCGATATTTGTAATGTGCCCGGGAGTTATTCCGGCTGATATTTTAATCAGACTGGTTTTATTAACGAACTCAGGAATCCCCGCTACGATATCCTGCTGTGTTTGTTTGATCGTGTCAATGTTGGTCTTAATATCAACGAGTTTTATGTCAACGGCGTGCGGAGTGCCGAAGAATTTATCTATAGATTCATCGGTTTTTTGAAAATTTCTTCGAAATCTTCCAAAAGCGCCCACGTGCACATCATATTCTGCCCGCAACGTGGATAATTTAACGTCAACGGTATTGTAGTTGACGTCGACGTATTTTTTTGTCGCGGCATCTTCGTCGGATGTTGGATCTCTTAACACTACTATCTTATTTCCGTTCATGCTGACTTCACCTGTCATTGTGTCGCCGGTGCTTCTTACACGATTAGCAATGCTTTTTGTAATTTCATCTCTGATGGTTTTAAACGATATACTTGAATCCCTGATTCTGCCACCATCAGTAAACACGGGAATGTTATCTGTGACCGCACCGAGTACTCGTCGAATTATATCATTCCATTTGATATTGCTACTTTTTAGTTTTCCGTGTCGGTCCTGAAAAAGAACAACCTCATCTGGGTCAACTCCAGCCAGGTTCATAATATCGGCAAGTTCATCTTTAGTCGCGAACTTCGACAGATCAATGTCGGATTTTTTTTCTTACTGGTAGAAGAAGATCTTCCGTAAATATCAACCATTATAATAAGACCTGTTGTTTAAAACGAAGCGGTTACTTGTATAATCATGCACGACTTTATGTGGCGGTTTGGATGACTTTGATACAGCGTCGAGTACATTAATTACTTCACTACCGCATATTGGCGGATCTGTCATTGTTTGTGTGGTAGCGTTGAATACCAAACCGCTGCGTGAAGTGGTGCGACATACTTGATAAACTCACGAGGTGGAGCTAACCCGTACGAATCAAAATAAATGATTCCACGTGGATCAATTGCGTATGCGGTCCAGTGAGTACCAGGTCCAGAACGTTCATCGAGATTAATAATACCTGTTTCAGCGCTGTTTGGTCGGTCTGGTAATTGATCTCGCATAAAAACACCTCTGAAATTTTTTATTTTTAGTTGTTTGGCGGAATCAGGTATATCAAAATTTGATGCTGGAATTAACAAAGAGATCCTGGAAGCCTCAGACCTTTTCCCCAACGAGATCCCGGTAATCTTAATCCGGACCCTCTTTTTTTGAATCCTTGTCCTGTTGCTTTCTTTAGAGCCATTTCAGCGGCGGTTCCAACAGCACCTAGCGCCGCTGCCTTTGCTACGGCAGGTGCCGCTGCGGAAATTAATGGTGGAATAGCCGCGAGAAGTGGGAAAATACCGCCTGTTTTAATCGAGTCTTTAACCGCACCCGCAGAGAGATTAAGTTTGATGCCTGTCTTTGATTGTTTAGCGTCATTGAAATTTTTAAGTTGACGTTCTGATAATGATAATTTATTTTGTCCACCCGTGATCTGATCTCGTTTTAGTGATAATTTCATTCCGCAGTTTTTTGCTGAATTTGATTGAAGGTTTTTAATCTGACCAGGAGTCAGACTGACACTAACGTGATGATATGGCATTTTATGATAATACTTGTGTTTAATAACGTGATTAAAGATTTTCCACTGGTGCATCAACGACTCTCATTCGACCACTACCACCTTCAAGTAACATCGCTTTGTCACTGAGTATAACAGCGATTGCTCTGTAGAAGGCACCACCAGCTGGCGGGTCATTAACACGAGCTCGAAAGTGTATATCAACGACAGATTGCTTGCATAAATCAAGATGCTCCAGCGAAAAATAATAAATCGGATATAGTTTTGTAAAATCTAACTGATATTTGCAGACCAGTGTCAGTATTTTGATCACGTCCCATAAATGACAACAAACGATGATATGCACGCGCTACGTGATTTTGACCAAAATTTAACAATATATCTTCAGCTGGTTCTTGATGTCCATTTATCCGCAAGGAAACTTCATCAACTCCAAGTTTGGCAAATATCATATGCGAACGTTCTTGACTACCTATCCGATTACTATGTTGCAGCGCAATAAAAATATGTCGTTGCGCAGACACACCCTGTTGTGATGCTATATTCCATGTGAATAAACCATTAATATTACTTTGAGCAGTATCTGTGGTTACTGTTAACCATGATAGCAATGATTTACCGCCTTGATCCGTAAAAGAGAGTAATTTTTGTTCTTCATTAATAGATGGAATCATTACTGGCATCTACAACGAAAGCTTCGTTATATTTACTTTACCAGCATCAGCAACACCAACACCTCGCCAGATTGCATCATTATCATCAGTTTTTCTTACGAGCACAACTGTGTGTTTAGCTCCAAAGATGACCTTTCTCACATTTCTGCAAAATCCAAAGATATGGGATAATGGAATCGCACATGAAAAATTTCTATTATTTCCTGACAACATTGTTCGGCGTGTTGCAAATCCTAAGTTGAAAGTCTTGGTAATATCTTTTATGATTTCAAAAGGATCAGCTGGTCTAGCTTCACGGTCGGGGTTGTCAGCTTGTATATTGATCAGCAACTCCAGTAGCTACTGGCGTAAGTAACTTGGTATATTGATTATGGTTGGCGTGATCGGCAATATCTTTAGCAAACATCATTGTTGGACCAGCTGATCTTGTGTAATCATCAGAATATCTCGCTAGACCAATTATTGTTGTAGCAACATCAACATCATTCTGAATTGATTCAATATTTCTTCTATCAATCATGTATGTGGCACTACTAAACAATGCCATAATCCCATTATTAACAAAACCAACTCGCAAATTGGCACCATATGGCGTATTAGCCGCAACATTCGTTACAAGTTCACCTTCTACTTCAATAAACGCCTCAGCGGGCAAGAAATATCTACTTGTATCCTGAACCTGTAATTCGATTCTCCCACGCTGATTTGGTTGTCTTGCGTCATAGGAATAAAATTGATAATCACGTACTGATTCATCTTTGAGGACCGGTGCATCAATGTCAAATGCTGGGTCAGATATTCGCTTGAACATTTTATTATAATGACCATTTTTCCAAAAGGTGATCTAAATTATCGCCGAAGACCATTTCCCGCTATTAAGTTTGCTGTTATATTTCTTTCCGCTTCTTCAGATAATTCCGCTAGTTTTTGATTTGCGGCTTGATTTATTATTTTACTGACATTTGCTGGCATAACTTCAGTGCTGGCCAGTTTTATTGGTTGCTACTGTTTTCTTCGTACTAATCGAGCAAGTCTGTCCTTGACAGTCGAGAACGCTTTACTGGCAAGATTACCAATAGCGCCAGGAATTTTATCACGAACAGCCTCAATAGCCTTCATCCCTAATTGTTTTGCAATCGGTATTGCTTTTGGAGCCATCCTTCTAAATAGACCCTGAACAACATCACCAAGTCCATCTCCGTAAATTGTTTTGTAATTTGGCAGTCGTGAGTTTACTACCCTGACCATGATCGGTCTACGTTGAGCAGTGTGTATAATCATTTTTATATACTGATTAATTAATTGTTTAGTCGCTGTAATAATCATCGGCAATTTCATCAATAAGAGAATGATAAATAATGCGATCCATAATACCGCCTTGAAATAATCTTCGACAAATATCAGATATTTCATTATTTCTGAAGAATTGTTTCCTGCACGTTTTCCTCCAATCAGTATTTCTAGTCGTTCTACATCAGAAAGAACACTGTTCGGATAGGCAAGAAGACCACTCCCCAAACCGCTTCCAGTAGCACCTGATTCTTCTGGAGGTTTTGATTGTCTCATTATATGTACATCCTGTTTAAATTTTATATACCCTGGATCATTAATATCAGCATCTGATTTCGTAGACGCAAAATATAATGTAGGAAACCAACTTTTCTCAGACACTGATTCAACATATTCAGGTTTCACATATTTTTCTCTGCTTTTATATTGAAACGCAGCAATATTAACTAATTTATCTCGGTTAGTAAAAGTTTTAAGAGCTTCACCGGTAAACATACCTACAGGTTGAATAACTTTTTTTAGTTTTTCTGTCCGTTGCAGAGGTGGAGAAGATTGCGCTTGTGGTTGCTGTATTTTTTCAAAATGATTATCTATTGCGTTAATAAATTTAATATATCTAGAATCACTGTTTCTAGCTTGATCAACTCCATGGTGTATACGAAAAATCCATTTGTACCAATTTTCTCGACTTATGGAATCATCGGCATACTCGGATTTTAAAACTTTGTCTCGTTGGTCATAACTTTGCACGGCAAACTTAGCTAATTCATCTGTTTTTTTTTAAGTTGCTTTATATAATTAACACTTCTGTCTGCAAATTTATTGTTTATATCAACTTTAGCCCTTACTTGCTGCGTTTCTGGTGTGCGATCTTCCTCATCACCTATTTCAGTACTATCCTCAGAAATTTCTTCGCCGACGGGTTGAAGTTGAGTGCAGCTATTTCAGTTGGAAGATCTTGTAAAATCTTTTTTGTTTTCTTGGTTCTTTCTGCTATTTTTTTAGTCTGCGAAGCGGTTTGTTTTAATACTTGAAGAATACCCTTCTTCTTTTTCTTCTCCTCGTCATCGTCATCCTCATCATCTTCATCATCCTTAAAATCTCCCCATACAGCTTTTTTAGTAATTGTTGTAATGGGTTTAAATAACTCTTCTGTGCCTTCTGTAAACTCAACTTGGGCTTTTTGACGTTCTTGCAATTTTTGTCTAACAGAATCACGAACAGGAAGAAATTTCTTTATTGCTTCTAATCTTTCTCGAGCTAATCTAGCAGTAGGTGATTCCTTGGCTGGTGGCATTTATTAATATAATAATTTTTAATTGATAGCAGCAGAGGCGGCGGGGACCTAATTTTTTGGTCAATATATATTAATCATTTTTTTTTGCAAGAAAAGGGTGACCATTCCCCACAGTGGTCTGTTCGCCCCCTCTGCTGCTGAATGAGGTGAGGCAAAATTATTCTTTCCTTTTCTTTCAGCTCCTCTTTCTTTTTCTTCTCCTTTTCTATTCTTTCTTGTTCTGCAATGGCCTCCATAGCCAACTCATCCAGGAGGCATCCAGGAGGCACCGGGCATGCTGAATGTGAATTTGGAATTCAAGTAGTTTTTGTAGTCTGCTTGACAATGGGTAGCCAGACCGACAAATGCTTCGCTTGATATTTACAAAGCACGGACGTGAAGGAATACACCCGCACACAAGAACTAACAATATTAACACCACAACCTAAACATGGATCGCGCAGACCTCATAGAAACAATCACTTTCACGTTTTACCTACAAATACACTCATACATACAACACTAAAAAACAAACACACATAAACACACACTATCTTACAAGCCAGGGAAACGAAGTGTTTATAAGCACACTTCTATCTCTTGATTTACATATCAACACACAAAAAACATTAATATTTACATACCAACACACAAAAACATTAATATGGAAATATAGTAGTATGTATTTTCTATATTTCTGGGGTAGCCCTGAAAAGGGTTGTTTTGTTTGTTTGAGGTTTTGACAATCCCTTATCGCCTAAGATTGCGTTCCCATCTCGCTGCAGGCTTTCCGACAAGATATGGCTTCCGTCTGCGGAAGGAGAAGGAGAACTCCTTGGTATCCACACTGCAGTCGACTTAACCTCTTTCTGGCTCCTGCTGCTGTTGTTGTTGATACTTCTGATGTTGTTGCTGCTTTTAAGTCTGTACTTCTCTTTCCACTCTTCTTGTTCCTTTTTGATTTCTTCTCTACAGACTTCTTCTATCAGGTCTTGTGCCACTTGAAACATCCTTACATTCTCTATTTCTTCTGGCTTTCGCATCAGGTTTTGCCTGACACGATGTAAATGTACGTGGGTTTCATTCAGCTTAGCTAATTTTGAAGATATGTTTATCGGTTGACGAGTCAACAATGGATAGGTAGACTGACTGGCTAACTGACTGAATGTTGGATTTGAGTCGCTATCGCCCATTCAGCATATGCGATTATTTAATACCCTAATACGAGGGTTAATTAATTATTTGTGGGAAGCGGTATGGCGCCTCACACCCTCAATGCTTTATAGTGTGCATGGCACACTGATTAATTCCAACGTCCGGACGACGAAATACAGAAGGGATGGTGACGACAAGGGAACCGCTTGTTAACATCCTGGTTCGTTTTTGGATCCCATGATTCCGAAATTTAAAGATGTCATCTTGTCGCAATTTGGAATAATGATACTCTGTGCTGTTAAATTTTTAAATAAGAGATTAGATGAAGTGGGGCGTCGCTTATATAATTTGGGGTCATTTATTTAAAACGTTAATATTTGGATTCCAACTATATTAGGAATATCGTGGTTCAGCCTTATTTGGTGGTCCTGCTGACTGCGGTTTTAGTCATCATATATATCTTTTTGAGGCCTTAAACACCTATATTTAGTTAGTGTGCCGCATTGTACAGCGGGGCCTGATGGTCTTGGGTTATTGACCCCTTTTATAGTTCTAATTTGCGGTTCTCAGTAGCTACTTTGATATTTGTGCCAATCGTTAACATTATGTATGGCTGGGCCTGATGTCTGGGTTTAAGCCACCTTATATATGATACGTTTTGATGGACAGTCTGAGTGTTATAATAAATATATTTATAGTTATTTCCCCACCTCATCCAAGTGGTAGAATAGTGGATAGTAGAAGTATTGTAGAGGTTGTTAGTACTCCAAGATAGGTATTACTTTATATTTGGGGTGACCCGTTTTCATTGTCATTGCCATTTTCCTAGAATAGTGGCTCTGGAATTGTTGCATACGATTAGGGCGGATTTGATTGCATTGCCTTATATGTTCATTGGGTACCTGTATGGTTCAGGATTCAAATGGGTTCATGTGTCAGACATATAAAGACAGGAGGAACCACTCAAGCCACTGTTGGGTCTGAGTACGCGCACCGGCGTCACCAAACCCTATGCGACCTGAATTCTCGCTCCTTTAACAAGTATGAGTGTTTTCGCAAGGCCTGATCATCATGATGTTTGGTTCCTGACATTTATTTGCAATGCATAGAATTTGTTACTAGATGCATTGCTTATGAAAACCTGTCAAGGGCATTATGGGATTGTAATGAATTGATAGAGTTAGGAGGGGTCTTCTAATAAACAAGGAAGGCTATTATAACTGGAGGGCGAAAAAATGGTAACAGCTAAATTTGTCCTTGTTGACCTATGGCCTTGAGGAAATACAATATGTTACTGTATGTCAGGTTGAGGTTGAGATTGGTGTATTCCAAAAATCCGGGTATATCGATGGAGAGCCTATTGATTTCTGTAGGGTAAGAAATGTTTCTCGGTGTGTCTGGTATTTATGGCACACAATAAAGACGTGCTCTAAATTCTCAGGAGTTAGGCAATGAGGGCAGTTGGGGCCCCAATCCCTATTGGTCGGTAGGTATTTTCCGAAACTGCTGATTAATAGGGTTCTTCCAGTTTTAATTCTATTAATGATTTTCTTGATAGTGTTTATTATCCAGCTTGGGTGTTTTAGCGTTCTTGCACACTGTTTTTTTAAATAGAGTACAGTGTACGTCATTTTGGGCTGTTGTCCCATGCGTGTTCTATATTTCTTCTGCCAATGATGCTATATATTTCCTTGGTGTTGTAGTTCAGTTCGTCATGTTCAATTTTTTTGATTTTGAGCTTTGCTGCTAGATCTGCTTTTTCATTTATAGGGATATCAATGTAAGAAGGTACTCACATAAATTCTATAATTTGGGCGTTACATTCCATGTTCTTTAAGACGATCCGAGTGGTCTAAAGCGCTCTCCGTTACGGATCACTGCCATCTCACCTCTGTCTGCGTGGGTTCGAGTCTCGGGTTTGGCCAATGTGTGTATGTTAGAAAGCTTGCCGGTAGCTTCTCGTGGGTCGGTGGTTCTTTCCGGGGTTTTCCCCGGTTCTTCCTCCACCATTTATACTGGCCGCCATGTATAGCCTATCTTATGCGGCAATATGGCGTTAAACCCAACAACAACAACAACTTTAAGATGAGATTGGTCTCTTTCATGTAATTGTCTCGGCTGTCAGAGTGTCCTGTTTCTAGTGACTTTAGGACGCTTTGTGAATCACTAATAATAATAGATTCACGGATATTGTTTGATTGAACCCATTTTTGTAGTTCCATTATAGCCCATAATTCTGCTGTAGATATGGAGCAGTTGTCTGGGAGTCTGTCTCCCAGTTCTGCATTCTTTTCTGGTATAACTACAGTGGCTGCTGTTCTGTCGGAATTATTGGTTTTAGACTCGTCAGTGTAGATTTTGTTGTAGTCCTTTTAGGACATGTCATTATCTGTTAATATTCTTATTTCTAACGGATGGTCATGTTTTGATCCAAATCTTATCGCATGTAAGTTGATTTTGGGTGTTTTACATGTCCATGATGTTGGATGAAGGAATTTAATTTGATCCATTTGTAGGCTTTGTAAGCCTAGAGCCTTATTTCATTTGTGGATCTTCTTATCTCATGATGGATTAGGTGCTAATCTGCAGCTGAATGCAATGCAATGCGGTGTTGCATCTTATGATAATTGATTTGGTGGGGTGTCAATCTTCATGTATGGAGTTTCTTTCCTCGTATCTAAGTATTAGCTCTTCTCGTCTTAGTGTGAGCGGTGGTTCTCCTGTAAGTATCTGGAGTACTACTTTAGGGGTATTTTTGTGTGTTCCTGTACATACATGAAGTGCCTTGGATTAGATAATCCAATTTTGTTAGTAGATTAGGCTTGGCTGACGCATAGACCTGACACCTATAATCCAGTTTAGACCCAATTAGTGATCTGTATAGTGTCAAAAGCGTATCTTGGCCGGCTCTCCAGTTAAATCCTTTTAATATTTTGGAGAAGGTCCAAATCTTGATTGCATGCTCGAACAAGTTCCGTGATGTGATAATTCAAAGCAAGATGTTCATCAACATACATGCCTAAGAATTTCGCCATCTTTTCGAATTTTATTTGTTCGCCTTGGATATAAAGGGTCGATTAATCTCTAGTAGTATTTGATTTGGGGGATAACATTACTCTTACAGTAGCGATTTTGAATCCCCATTTGTCGGACCAGTGGCTGATTTGGTTTAGGCTCTTTTGAATTTCAGTAATAATTTGATTACTGATTGGGTTTCCAGCCTTCCAGATGCCGCTGTCGTCTGCAAACTGGGATAGATCTAGTTTGGTTAGGTCAACAGAGCGCTCTAGGTCATTGACCATTATATTGGATAGAGTGGGACTTAAAACACTTCCATACGGGGTGTTATATTTAGTACATGGGTCTCTGACTATTGGTCCCCTATTCTTGCTCTGATTTGGCATCAATTTAGGAAACTGGATATCCATCGATGCATGCGGCCATTGATACCATAATGGTTCAATTTCTCAATTAGGTCATTGGTCCACACTAGATCAAAGCCTTTTTCAAGGTCAAGAAAAATCGCTGAGTTTATGATCGTGTTTTCTCTTAGTGTTAGATGCTAATTTGATGCTTGATTCTAGCCTAAAAAATTGATCTAGGGTGGGTCTTTTATTTCAAAAGCCGCTTGCATTTTTGCAAATCAGGTTATTGCTTTCTTGATGATAATTGAACCCTTTATTTATCATCATTTCCATCACTTTGCATATGTTGTCTGTGAAGGATATTGGCCTGTAAGATGTCATTTTAGTCCTTTTAGGAATTGTTTGACGATAGCTTGTTTCCATTTCAGGGGGGTTGTTCCGGTTCTCCATGATATATTGATATGGTCGACCATAGCGATTTCCATATTTTTCGGTGTATTCTGGTAAATTTCATATCCCAAATTGTCTTTTGTCCTTTATTGCAGTTTTCCATTTTTGAATGCTAAAGTCTGTGTTTAGCGGGCTATTTTTCGTTTCCGAATCACGAAAAGGTGAGGATATTTGTTTTCCACTATGTTTCGGTGCTTTTGGAATGGGGTTGTGTGGTTACTATTACTGCTCATTCCCACAAAATGCTTGGCAAGTAGGTCGCCATTTTCTTTGTTTGTGCTCCTGCTATTTTTGATATTGTTTTGTTGTCTTTCCTTTCATTGCCATAATTTTGTTCTATACCTGTTTAGCATTGCATTTGAAGTCTAGGTTTGAGAAGTTCGCCATGAATTTTCCTTTGCAGTGCGAATAACGAGCTTGGCTGTTTTTTCCTTGGATTTGTAAATAAGAAAATCCAAGGATCGCCCTGAATGTTTTAATCTGTTCAGGGCTTTTTTCATTGCTCAGTCCACCAAGGGACTGACGGTTTTGCATTTGTGACGTTTCCTTTTCCTGTCATAGGTATACTCATGGTTGCGGCCGTTGTTTGTCTTTCTAGTATGTATTGTTTAAAAATGTATGTGTTGCCATCTCTGAGATTTTCTATGTTTGTACTATCTAGTATCGATCTAAATGTATTCCGATCGACTTTATCAAGCCTCCATCTTGGAAGTTTGGTGAAGCCGGAGATTTGGGTTGTTAGATTGATAGTGATGATTATATGGAAGTGTTCACTTCCCAGAGTACTATTCTGATCTGCCTCCCAATTTGTTATTGTCGCTAGACTGGGGGTACAAATGGCTAGATCTATGGCTGACAGTGAGCTAGTTTCTGTGTCTATTCTGGAACGTGATCCGTTATTAAGTATCACTAGGTTAGAGGTAGCTGTATACCTATTCCGCAATTAATTTTCCTCTTTTGTTTTAGCGAATTCCTCTTCATCTTTTGTTGTGGGTGTTAAAATCTCCACATATGTACTCATTGCCACTACTACTGGAGAGTTGGGCGTATGTTTGTGGAGTGATTGGGTGATTCCCTCCCCGGTCATAAAAATGGGAAACCCCGAGCACCGAATGTCCTGTGTGGATAATTACAGAATGGTACTCCAGTGCTTCCTAGCTGTTATTGCTAATTTGTCCTTTGTGGCAATAAATCACTAACGTAAATGGCTAGTCCACATCCTTTTATACCATAATCTCTATTGTGAAAATACCCTTTAGAAAATCCTGGAATTTTGGGGATATTTCTGGTAGCACTCGTTATATGTGATTCCTGCAAGCAGATAATGTCTGGCTTGATAGTTTTTTAAAATTTAGTTTGACTATTAATTCAGGGCTAAGGTATTTCTTTGGTCAGAGTTAGGTATTTTTTTCCAGGAGATCACTAAGTAATTTAAAAAACGACATACAAGGTGTTTGATCATTTTCGGTGAGGACAAGAATACCGGCAGTTAGTTCCTTTAAGTATTGGAGAATAACACTTAGTGATAAATATTCAAATTTATTGGTTTTAATATCAGTCATAACCAAGTTACTATGGTCATTGCTTGTAGTGCTACCAGATGGTATAGTTGGGGTTTGGGATATGGTACTGGTGCCAGTTGTCTATTGACATTGCTGTTTTTGTTTTTTTCCTTGTGATTTAGATGAAGAGGCCTGATATTTATTGGCATTGCATTCGTTATTTGTTTGGATGACCTGTTTTCCAGTTGCATTGCCATTTTTGTTAATGGATCTCAGTGGTTCATATACTGAGGGCGTATTTGGTGGGGATTATTATTTGATTTCGAGTGGAGTGGGAGGGGAGGGGTAGAAGAGGAGGAGGATGCTGAGGATGCTACTTCAGTTTGATTGTTAACCTGCAGTGAGTCGTTTGGTTTTTCGGTAATTAGGGTGTTTCTTCTTATTTCTTGATTGATATGATTGGCGACTGCTTTTGCCCTATGGTATGATAGATGATCCTTCTCCATCAGGTTGATTATTTCTTCTTCTCTCTAAGCATAGATGCAACTGATTGATTTGGGATGGGGTGATTTCCGACAGTTGGCACACCTCTGTCCTTGGAACATGTATCTATGGGTATGTTTACCATCACAGTTGTCACCTCTTGGTTTGTATGTGCATTTCTTGGTGTAATGCCCCCAAGATTTTCAGCTGCTGCATAATCTGTGCTTGTCAATGTAATCTTCTAGTTGATAGAAATGGTCTTTGTCACCAAATCTGATTAGATGGGGTGGTGTTGACAAAACTTCCTTCTTCACAACTGCTGTTTTATAGCCGTATCTATTATTTAGTCTATAGGCTCAGCTTATATCGATTCCCTTTTTCAGCAACTCTTCCGTTATTTCGGTGTTTTGTTTTTGGTTGTGTCTTCTATGTAGTTTAAAGACCTTTTTGTAGGTGGAATATTTTGAGGGAATATTATGGTCTTTAATCTGCTTATTTTCTTCATTGAAGCCCTTTTGTTTCTGTCGAGATTCCTGCTTGAGTTGCATGAGGTGGTGTTGAGAGATTTGTGTCTTGACACAGCTACAATAATGGGGCCAATACGATCAAGTTCCATGTACTTATCAACTTGTTGGAGTGTGCTCCATCTTACTATTATATAATGACTTTTCGGTCTAATTATTTTAAATTCGCCTCCATGTGCTTTGGAGTTTTTGTTGCAATACTCTTGGTGCTTAGGTTGAATACCTGAATGTTGTAACTGCTAATGTATATGGTATGTTCTTTGATATTGTATTTGGTTTTGTAAGATTTTGGTTTGCTTGGTTCCTCTGTGTTTTCTTTTTAGGATGGGTTATTTCTATTAGAGCTATCACTAGCTTTCCTTTCATTGGTTTGCTGGTACTATATTTTCATACCTGCTTCCTTGTTCAGTTTTGTTGCCTTGGACTGTTCCCCATGGTTGGAAATGGTATTTTTTTGGGTCGATTTGGCTTTGGAATGACCATTTATTGGAGTTTTTCCTTTCCCTTGGTACACAGTTGGTTCATTAGTAATTAGCAATCTAAGGCAATTTCTCTAAGGAAGGGTAGAGTTTTTCTATTTCATCTATATCCATGATGTCTGTGAACCGCTGCTCTTTGGAAGATCCAGGTGTTTGACTGTTGTGGACCCTTTCTTGATTTTATATCTTTTCTTGGGGTTTCGGTGGATTGTTCTTCTCTGGGGATTCTGAAGATGCTGCTATTGAAGGGACTTTAGGTGGAGTGGTGATCTGGGCAGCTTCTGTTTGGGGTTCTGTCAAGGGGGAGAGTACACAGTTCGGTGTGATTATTTCGTTTTCCCTGGGTGTTTTGATGACTGTGCATCATTAATTTTTCGGCATAAGTTTGGACAGCTAAGATTGGAGTCTGGATCTCCGTGGGTGTGGTTACATACCTTAGGAACTGTCTCATGTTAGTTGAGACTTTTGGTTCTTCAACGTCAGTGTTTTGGCCCTCGTTGAGTTGAATAATCTTAATTGGATGTTGTTTATCAGGCTAGGTCCATAGAGTTGAAAGACTATCCACTTCTAAACCTTTATGTTCTAACTGATTTTTGTCAGTAAGCAATGTTAGAGTAGTCTGATCCTTGTGGTTGTAAAACTTTGCAACAACGAGGGGGACATTGGGATAGTATCATTGAGGTCCTGTGGTTCGTGAGATTTGTTAAGTCCTGTAAAGGTTAACTGAGGTGTCGTCCGATGGTGAGGGCACAATAGAGACCAGTTCCATCGGCCGGTGTACAATCACGCGGGCAGTGAGGCTTGATTCAAACTTTTCATAATAAGTACGGAACATTGGGTGAGGAGGTGGAGGGGCTATTGTTTGAGCTGATACTATTGCTATTGCTGCTAGCAATAGGGGAATGTTTTGGGAAGTTCTTGGGGAATTATTGCACTTACCTGCCATATTCAGTATTGTGTTTGCTTTTCTAACAGAATGCCTAATAGATTTCATTGGGACCTTGTTTCTGGTTTGTTGTGACATTTTTGAATAAGTGCCAAAATTGATTTGAATTTCAGATAAGGTCAGTCAGAATTTCTAATTAAGATACTACTTCAGATAAAACAGCAATTAAATGTTCAGTTTTTGTCTAATAATATTGTAACCTAATGTTTAGTGATAATAATATAATAATAGGCTGGGTAGTGAAATAATGATTACTAATTTAATATAGTGAGCTACAATCACTGGCGGAAAATCTCGCAGTGGTTTGCATGGTCTTGCTAACTTGCAAGGATTCCACCCAGGTATGGGTCAGTATGATTCCTGACACCTGCTGTGAGTTTAAGTTCATTATGTACACTCTATACCTTACTTACTGATTGCTTGTGGTCATCTGATATCAAAAATTTACTAATTGATTTTCTTAGCACCTTGCTTTTGAAACAAACCACAGACACCCTTTTTTCCATTATACAACATTTTTATTCAACAAACAAACAATCAACAAATAAATAACAATTCTTACAATATCAACAATTTTTTTAAACATCAACTTGTTGACAGGGTTGACTATGTTCTGAAGTCAAGTTGGACATCCACTGATGGAGGTCATGAGGCCATTGATATACACTACGTTTCCTAGCTAAAGACAAGAGAGACCCATAATGGTCACAAAACCATCCATCTACTTTATGATCGTTGCTAAAAGAGCTACAATCAAAATAAGTCCCTAAATGTTCTAAGGGATATCCAAGACTACGTTGATGAAGAACATACACACAATATTCTCTACACACCATGGATAATGTGCCTTGTAATTTCACATTATTGAAGCGTTTCATCTTGGAATTTCTTCTCATAAAGTCGATGATGTCGTCTTCCAAAGGTGGTACCCCATACGAATCGAAATACTCCATGCGATCATTGTGGGGAAAGTAGACGGCCACCCAGCGGGTTCCAAGGAGATGGCTGTCATCCGTGTTGATGACACAAGCTTGATGGTCTTTAGGTTTGCGATGAGGAAGTTTATCTTTAGCGCACACGACAGGATTCCAAGAAATGGTCTACGAACTGTTTTTCTAAAGGTAATAAAGTTCCCAGGCATCCATTTTCTATATTTTTTTTCACAGGTAATGATAAGTCGTCAATTCAATCCTGACATTTTCCTTGAAAATCTTGTTCAAGTAAACAGTTTTTGGTTTCGTATCCGTACTCTCTGCAGAGAGAGCTTCGATGCGACGGATCTCTAGAGAAGTAAATGGAGGAAAAGAATGGTCACTCACGTATTTATATCACTAATGCAACACTGATTCTTCTGAGATGAGACCCCAATCATCATCCAGATACTCGTCCAATTTTTCTTCTTGACTCATCATCATGCATTGATCATGTTGAATTTGACTGGGATGATCGTTTCGACATCCATGGCAATGTTTCTTGGTCAACGCTGTAATTGTTTCTGCCAGGTGATTGGCAAAGCAGGAGACTAAATGTTATTCTTGTTCTGGCCATCTGGACATCATCACCATGTCCTCTTCGTCTTTATCTTTTGGTCCTGTCCTGCTTCGAAGATATCCTCTTATTCCATTTCCAAAGAGGTTCCACCATTTAAAAAGGGATAAGTGTCTTCCATAGCTTCTAATAGTCTACAATTATTTCTCTCAAACTATTGATTTCTATCGTATTGTCGAATTCGGCATACAAGATGACGTTCACCATGTTGGGTAGAGATTTTGCAAACTGAAGTTCCACACTCAGTTGACCGGATTTTATAGAGCAGAAATGTCCCTCGTCGCTGCCTTTGTCTGGAGTGAAATCAAAGGCCCACAAAGCGTAATCTCCTACATAATCTTCGCACGTTATGCCACGACCGGTGTTGGTCCCTAACTGTCCTGTGGCTTTGTATAAGGACAAGTACGATCTCAAGTAATCCTTCTTATCAGGAGAAAAGTCATGTTAGAAGGGTCTGGTACAGAAGGTCTTACCATCTCAACTGACTTCGATCTTGGACATTCTGTAGTGCTTAAACTCGAAAGGATTGACAGTGACGGCTCTGTTGAGGGCTTCGTTGTTGACGGTACAAACGATTAAACATTTGGGTAACTGTCCTTGGAACATATGATATTCGATCTTGGATCGGAGTCCAGCGACAATGGTGAAGGTTTTTACTTTTACGCGTCGTATCAGATACTTGGCGGTCATTCTGCTCAAAGTTTGGCTGATGTCTTTTGCCACTTTAGGAAACACTTCCACTCGTCGCACGTAGAGTCTGAATTTTTGGATGATGGTTTTGTACTCGTTGGCATGGGCCATAAAGTGGCAAGCGGCACTGCTTCTATTCAGTCTGAGTCGGATGATTAATTCGTGCAGAAAATACTTATCTTGCAATCACATGTTAAAATGCAAACGATCCATCATCTCTAAACTATGTCCTTGCAGGATTTTCTTTCGACGATGGATAAATCCCACATTTTAGTTGTCCTCAGCAATTGTAGTGCTGTTGAACTTGGAGGCGATCGCTGTGTCAGGTTTCCATACCACGCAAGCATCCAGATGGTGTTCTTGGCTTCTTTGTCTGTACGACAATAGATTTTCTAGGTAAGCTCGATAAAGGTAAGTATCCATGCTCCTGATGACCAGTTTGTTATTCAAATACACATCCACTTCACTGAACAATTAATGCATGACATTTTTGACGGGAGCTACTCTGGCATTATCAGGTAGAGCAGGATCGTGGCCAGCTTTTTGAACTTTGACTTTCAAGTACTTAACAAGTAACTGCTATTCAGATCAATTTTATCTTGGGGCTATCCTTTGATTTAATTTCGATGGGGGATGAGTCCATCAAAGAAGAGACACAATGGATTGCTACCCAATGTGATTATTGCATTGTCATTATGGTGGGTGGCATGAAAAACAGATCCAGTTCAGACTTGGAACATTCACAAGACTCTCGGTGCATCATTTTTTTTCTCTCTCTCTCTGTTGTTTAATAATCATAAACTTCTAATACTCTGACAGTTCTTTTTTTTTTTTTTGTCTTTCTGGCTACGTGTGTGTGAAGTCCTCTGGAGAGGTGTCTTCGTCGTCTCTTTCTACCTGGTCCTTGTTGAAGCGTCAGGGAAGAAGGAATGCCTGGCTCGGTAGCGTTCAGCGCATTTATAGGAGTTTCTTGTCGGCCCAAAATGTCTTTCCCAGTTTGAAGCAAGACATATCTGCCTGCTCTCAACAAGGCTTTTTTGGGATTGTTTGTCGACGATGATATTTTGTGAAATTCTTTTCACCGCGTCAAAGCGGCATCTTTCAAGGTGTGCATTCATTGCGTCACCATTGGTTTCAAATCTGGGTCCACTGAATAGAAAGGCAGATTTCAGAATTTCTCCTAAACCATGTCCTCATTGTCGAGCGACTCCTCGATACACAGGATACATGACTTACAAGTCGTTAGAGACTCGTTTTCGAAAATGGAGTTTCACCGTAACTTTCCCTTTGGAGAATGGAACATTGTGTCCCAGATCTCCTGTTATACCAATGGTGACACTGTCGAAATACGACTTGCTGGCGTGCAAATAATGAGGATGTAAAAATTTGAGGTGAACGTGATAGGTGTTTCCACCTACCTCGTCAACAGTCACAGCGAAATCCACTTTGAAATAAATGACTCAGTAACGGTTCAGCTGTGTGTCCTACCACGTTGTGCTCCACTACATCGGAATACACACAGATCAAATTCAATCCTTCGTTCTTTTCTACCGGGTGACGAAATAACTTTAAAAATCGACCGTTGCTGAAGATGCTGATCTCAGAGGAAACTTGACCATCCAACATGCTAGAAAACTGGGATTAAAAGTGATGGACAACGTTAGGGGATCCGTAAATTTCATCAGTAAGCGATGAGCCACTTTACGGTACTCGATCGTGACACATATGTTCTATTTTTTCAGAGCTTCGCCAAACTGATTGTCGAAAATACTGACAATCGTTTGCACCAAATGTCGACCGTTGAAATAATAGCCTGCAGGAATTATCATCTCATAGATGCTCAGCGGAGAATTGGTTAGTGATGTTTTTTTGGAATGGTAAAAACCAGTATCGTTGGTATCCAAGTTCACTTGTACATGTATATTCCGGATTTAGACCCAAAACTTTTTTGTGAGGTTTAGGTTTTGTGTGGGATGAATCATTTCGACCAAAGCCACATCCCAACGGGCTTCGTGATCCAGTTGAGTGGCCTGAGGTAATTTGGCCGTGAAAAAACACAAAGTATTGTTGGGAAACACATCCATGGAACTGTCACTGGGTTAAGTTAAGTAAAATTGGTGATTCATAATTCCAGAGTTCTGCTTTCAGAGGGGTCACTCGAAGTCAAACGAAAGGAGGGGTGTTGCTGTTGTGGTGACTGTTGCAAGGGTGACTGGTGTTGGCCGCAAGTCTCCTGTTGTTATCGTTAGAGTATTTCAGGGAAGGTTTGGTAGAATGTAACCGATGCAACTGCTCAGTAAAATGGTCCACAATTGTTTGTCTCCTTGTTGCAAACTCAAATTGGCAATGGCAACACCGATGACACAATACGCAACAAAATATGTCAGATAAAGATGATTTGCGTTTCAGGCACACGTTCTCCACACCAGACCCACAGAGGATGCTTTTGTAGATCTTGCAGAGAAGAACTCGGTGAAGGAGTGGTCACTGTTGCTGTTGAGGCTGTGTTGAACGGCATGATGGTCATTTTCTTTTATAGTCGATGATTTGCGAAGCGTCGATCCAAGAATCAACACTGGGAGAATATCCTTTCCAACATATTTTGACTTCTTTGACACGACGTTTTCCCACTTTACTGCTTCTTTGATCGATAATGATTTCGATGTCGTACACTTCGTCTTCGTTTTGGGCCATTCGTTGTAACTCGGGCAAGTAAAAAGTACCTTTTAACACTTCCCCGCTCATGTCTTCCAATTTATAGACGAAAGAATGACGGCAACGCATTCGTCCACTAACACGAAACAATTCGGTGGTTCAGTTGGGTAAGTAACCTTTGCCAAAAGTGCGTTTGGTTTTGCCAATGCGTACCCGATCTCCCGTCGTCCACTCTCCACCTTTCTTGGGAATATCCCAGTCGTGGATGTACCAAACAGACGTTCAGAGATGATTACTTCGTTGTCGGGAGTCATTTCTTCCGATGTTTAGATGGTAAGATTAAATGTCCGCTTGGACCAGGAGCGATAAGAGATCGATGTACTTTAGAGTGTGTTGATGAGTAAAATATTTCCACATGCGTTTTATCAAGGTGCGTTGAAAATGTTCCACGTTGATAATTATGGTTTCCGGATTCTCGTTGGTAAAAAAAATAAATGTCTCCTTTCTTTAATTCTTTCTGGAAAGCTTGGTTCAGAATCTCAGTTACTTTGTCGGTTTGCCATCGAGGAGGGTGACGATCAATTTGTTTCAACGCCATTGTTAAGGCTCGCACTAACTCAGTACTCGATTTGGAAGTCAATGGTACGATCCAGGCAAATTTGGAAAAGACATCGATTACACAAAATAAATATTTGTAGCCACGATTGTAGGTGGCCAACTGAGAGACATCGGCTAAATCGGCTTACCATTGATGATCGATACTCTCACTCGAGTGCGACGTCTGGAAAATTTACGTCGAATAGGTTTGTGTAACGTGTACGTGTCTTGTTCTTGTAACCATCGTTGCAACTGAGGTAAACGGACACTTTTCAGTCTTGTTTTGGCAGCACGATAATAAAAATTGAACTCCTCCGTAACCCGCAGGATGGGCTGGATCTGGATGCTGGTGGATCGGAAATGGCTTTACGTGTCCGACGTGATACGGGAGTAGAAGTCGATAGTAGTGGTGGTGGTGGTAATTTAATAAGATGGATTTTGTCTTCCTTTCTTTGTGCACCTCTGCTTTCCCCTTTCTCTTTTTCACTTCTGTCGAAGGAGGAGTGAACATCATCTTTTTAACCCAAGATTTGAGTTCTTCTCTTTGGGGAGTGGGGGAAGGGGTCAACAAGGAAGCTGAATTTTACTAGGGATGGGAGCCTCAGACAACGTTTGAAAGACTCCTCGTGCCTCTTTTTCCTCTGGTCTTCGTGGGACTGCGTCTGTCTTGGTTACTGTTTGTAGCGGTAGCGATGGACTTTTTATCAGGGCCTTAAACATTTTCAGAGTCGGTTGAACTGTTTCGTCTAAAGCTTTCTGGTGAAAGAGTTGAAGTGATTGCAACACTTGGCCATACCGGTGCGATTTTTCCATTTCTGACAAATCGCTGCGATCCATCGACGATTGCAATTCGTGTTGTAAATGGGACATCTCGGTCAAATGAGGATTGGGAGGTAAATGCGGGGTATGTTGTTCTTGCCAACGATGTAATTCCGTCCATCATTTATACGGGACTAAAAGCAGTTTTCGTCCTTCCATCAGATTCCAAAGTACATGTCTGAGATCATTTCACCCAAGAGGTATCTTTTATCTTCTTTGTCCTTTGTTATCTTGGACCAATGGATGAAATACCCCCCATGAGTCCTCCCAGAATTGTTTCCAGTATTCCTTTCAGCAAGGGTCTTAACAACATGTGCAACATTCCTCCACTTTTCATCAACATCTTTCTCTTTTGTGTAATGGTAATCATTTTTGATCATTGGGCGAAGATAGTGTCGATGCTTGGCTAAGTGTTCTTTCTGATGCTTGGACAAAGGTATCGTTCCTTTCCAGACATTCAGGCAACATTCTCATACGGTATCGAAGACCTCTTTCGAGGCTGTTTGAATTAGTTGTTTTCACATGGGTGGATGGTCTTTAGACAGGACAGACAATACGTCCCAATGTTTGGCTAAACGAGGAGGAAGTCCTTTTCTTTTCTTTTCATTTTGAGGTGAAGAATTATGGCTTCTGAGGGGTGACATCTTTGTTCGTTCCTGAGCACACACAAAATACACTGACGTCGAAGACTTGGCACACGTCCTTTTATCTTACTTTTGGAGGGGTGTATTTTTGTAGTGGGTCGAAGGGTTTGTGACCAGTCTGTTTGACGAACTGATTAACTATTGCAACGGAATAAATCGGGACAGTCTTTCTTGGATAAATCCAGTAGACTCTGTAACAAGCCCGATCTCTTTTGGACTTTGATTTTAGGGCCAGTTACTTTGTTAGCATTTGCCATTGCCACTAAATAGGAGGAGGGTGTCGCCTCTGGAGGAGAAGTTCCTGGAGACACGGGTTTCCATTTTTTCATCAAATGGGGAAAGATGGATGACAAATTGGGTTTGGCTGGCATCGTTAGCATCGGTGAAGTGGAAGAACCTGAGGCTACTGGAAACGCGGTCACCGTCGCTGCAGGTCGTGGCTTGGGAATGTAAGGTTGCGTCCGGATAGTAGTGCCTCACTTGTGGAAAGAAGTTGTTTTCTGAGGTCTTTTCTTGGGACTTTTCTTTTCTAGGGTTGTAATCTGGTCCTCGACTCCATATGCAAACCACGAATGTTCTCTTGTAAAGTATCCATAACCATGTAACTCAGTGTGTATACCCATGTTGGGGGTCACTTCTAAATGTAGTTACTTTTATTCAAGTTTCGTTTTCTTTACCGGATGAATTTTTAGAAACAAAAGGGTATAGTTTCGTCTGAGGCACTTTTACCCTATAGTGTATCCTTACACAAACAGTATGGTACTAACAGCTTCCTCGCTTGGCGCTCAGCATTAAGACGTTAGTGTTAGGACTGGTCAGACTGGTGTCAGGTAATGTGACTGGGTGGGACATCAATGCTACATGTCTGCGAGATGATGCCCCAGTACTAGACATCGTTATAAACTGTCACACTGCAGACATCGTAGCAATATGACTGAGAAATTGTTAAAGCCACGTTAAAAATCCAAATCACACACACACAAACACACACACACATACACAAACAGTATTTGTTGATACATCTAACATACAATCACAAATGGCTTCTTGTAAAGGTGTGATGTCCACTAGTTGATCCCACACCCACCATGGTAATTTTAAACAGTCTTTGTAATTCTGGTCCAGCTCTTTGCTGTCTGGAATTTCTCAATTTATTTGAATATTGAAATAAATAATTGATATCCATTAGGGAGTCTGATATTCAGATACCATGGGTAACTTAAAAGTTTATGATTGTTAGGATGCAATTGTTTCTTGCGTTTCTTTTGTATCTTGACAAACTCTTGGTAAATGCGTTCTCTCAACTCCACAGGCAAACCACGAATGTTCTCTTGTAAAGTATTCATGAAGAGGTTACTGTGGTCCCACTAATGGTAGGTAGCGACAGTGCGGAGACCATCGAGCATATTCCAGGTAAGCGGAATATTTCTGCTCCCACTCGTAAAGTGACAAACCGTAACTGACGAACTGCACTTTATTATCTTCGCCCAAATAGACAACTCCGGCTCTAGCTAGTTCTACGGGGATAGGCCCTCCCAGATATTTAGGCCACTTTCCTTGAAAAGTTTGGAATCGACTTTCAAAGTCGCAGTATTCAGACAAGCGCACATGCAACGAATATTCTTATTTCAAGGGCTCATTTCGATGACACGGTGGTAATACCCGAAATAGTTTCCACAAGCATGGATGACATCCGTAGGGTGGTAGCTTCACGGTATTATGACGTTGAAGATAAAAACCATTAAAGTGATAAGGTGTAGCGTAATTTGAATTGTGTCTGCCTGAAAGGATTCGTCTTTCTCGCTTAGCGTTTGTAGTCACAATCAACTATTAGGCTTGAAGGTTTTCCCTTTTTATATGCTGGCCAATATCAGCGTGTCCGTACGGTAAAGTGAAGTGGTTGAAAAGTCGCACTCGCTTCTGGTACACGATTTGATATACTTTTTCTAAGGGCCGTCTGACGATTAGGTGTGTGGCTAAACGTGCAATCTTGTGAGGTTCGTAGGTTGTCTCTTTAAAGTCTTGATCCTCTCTCGATTGCAAGGCTTCTTTCAACATGTCAAAGTTCACCACAATCTACCATCCACACACGGAGAAGCAGAAATATAACCATACTATACTATCCACACACGCTGAGAAGCAAAAACATAACCACAATATACTATCCACACACGAGAAGAAGCCATATCAAATCCGAAATTTACCATTCACACACGTCAAGAAGCATAAACAAGCCCACCATTTACTACCCACACACGCAGAGATGCCAAATCAAACCCCAAATTCTACCATCCACACACGGGAGAAGCTAAAACCATAACCACAATCTACTATCCACACACGGAAAAGCAGAAACATAACCATAATATACTATCCATACACGTGAAGGTTTAAAAAAAACATACTCTCTACTATCTACACAAACGTACTTCAACGCTTACAAAACCCAATAATCTATCATCCACACAAACGTACGTGAGCGCTTACACACACACACACACACACACACTTACACCAGGAAAGGAGGGAGTGTTTATGATTAGCCTCAGCACCCTAATCTTCTGTCTTTGGGATAATATAAACTTCTCTCTCTCTTCTTCTATGTCGCAATCTAGGATGGTGTGGCCTCCTTATTTCTTCTTCCCAGCTTTCAGGTGGGCGAACCACAGGTAATTGTACTACTGATGGAAGAGTCCGTGGCTGTGATTGACGTTGTGGTACTGTTACTGTTGTTTGTGGAGTCGTCCTCGCCTCAGGTTTCACCTCACACTTAGGTCTCATCATAGGATGAGACCTGATCCCTCTCTTCTTTTCCTCCTCTTCTTTCTTTCTTCTCTGCTACTCCTCGTCGACAGTGGGTAGCCAGACTGTTAGTTAGTTAGCTGGATTATAGTGGTTTAGTTATTCAACATTCCAAGAGGAAATCAGACAGGAACCTCATAGCGGTATTCATAGACTTTGAAAAGGCATTCGACCTAGTGTGGAGTAAATGCTTAGTAGCCAAATTAAATCACTACGCAATAACAGGCCGAATGTACAACTTCATCGAATACTTCCTAACGAAAAGCAAGATAATAACCAGAGTCGGTGACACTCACTCTGATTTACAACCCTTAGAAAACGGAACTCCACAAGTGAGTGTACTCAGTCCCACTCTGTTCAACCTCATGATCAATGACCTAGATAAGAACTTGGCATCTAACCTAACTGCAATATCGCAAATAGCGGAATATGGAGAGCAGGAAACCCCTCCAACCACAAAATAATTAAAGACTTACAAGATAGCTTAAACAACATAGGAAAGTGGGCTGAAAAACGGGGTTTCAAACTAGCTCACGAAAAAACTATAGCCGTAATATTTATCCCAAAACGTAAAATAAACAAGCATCTCCCTACTCTGACAATACAAAATCATGAAATTAAGTACGAAAAATTTGCACGATTCCTGGGAATGTATTACGATGAGCACTTAAGCTGGGGACACAACATCAAATAATTAATTAAAAGATGTAATAGGGACCTCAACCTCCTCAAAAACCTTAAAGGGACCGACTGGGGATCCAAACAAGAAACACTGCTAACCCTATACAGGGCACTGATTAGATCCAAGCCAGACTACGGATGCCAAATATACAACTCAGCATCTAAACAGCATCTAAAAAAAAAACTAGACAATATACAAAGAAAAACCCTCATTACAATCACTGGCGCGCTACCATCAACATCTCTAGCAGAACTCCTAGTACTAACAGGAGAACTCCCGCTCTGTCTCCGACGACAAGAACTGATTCTAAGATTCGCAGCCAGATTAATATCCCACTCAAATTCCCACCCCACTAGAATAGCGATAGAAAAATGTGACAAACCATTTAGCAATAAACTGCAACACCTAACCCCTACAGGGAAATTAGTGAACGAACTTATTGAACAACTCTACATTGGAAACCTCAAACATAAAACAAACAAGCACTTCGGAACCGAACCTTGGACCAACGAAGAGCCAAAATTCAATATCTCCCTCACCAAATATGGCAATAAAAAAAGGATTAAGAACATCAATTACACACCATCGCAACAGAAGAAATTAACACCAACTACTCAAATTTTCTTAAGATATACGCTGATGGATCAAAAACTAAAGGACCAGACAAAATGGCAGCCGCATTTGTCATTCCTGAATTAAACATCAAAGTAGGACATAGACTACCCGACCACTGCTCAATATATACGGCAGAATTCTGGGCCATAAAAGCACTTAAATGGGTCGAGTCTAACAACACTCCGATGACAGTAATTATAAGCGACTCACTTAGCGTCATCTCCTCAATACTTAAGAACAATACCAAATACGGAGAAAATTTTCTGAAACCAACCAACTTAACGCTAAAAAGCTTAAACAACAATAAACAGCACATAGAATTCCTATGGATTCCATTCCATATAAATATACCAGGCAATGACCAAGCAGATTCAATAGCTAAACAAAAACTTAACGAACCTAGCCACGTCCAATTAGACCACAGTGTTAGCGAAATATACAGCCTAACAACATCATTATTGACAAAAAATGGCAGCAAAAAAATGAAATGACAGTACCCAAGGTAGGAAACTTTACAACATCATTAATGAAGTCAAAAGAAACAGGAAACCACTTGTACTCCAAAGTAAAGATCAAAAGATAATTAATAGAATATATACAGGTAAAACCAAACTGGCTACTAGTTATGACAAGCACATAGGACCATTCCCACACAATCCTAATTGCTATTATTGTCGGGTGCCTGAGGACCTACCGCACATATTCAATGCATGCCTTAAATTTTAAAAAGAAAAGAGATATTCAAAACAGATCAAAATAAAATAGGATCCCCAGTTACCTTCCCAGAAATCCTAAACAAATCCAACCCTAACCTGATACCTATAAAAATATAATAACCTACTTACGTAAAAAAGGTTTAGATATTTAAAAAAAAACATAAAAGCCAATCATCGATATATCAATAAATAGTAAAATGAGGAAAACTCAATAGGGACCAACCAGATTAGACATCCTTGAACCCTCTTAGAAGGTTCGAGTAATCGACAAGGATATCTATCTGGAACTAAAATAATTCTGATAAATTAACTCCCCATAGGGCACAATTAAACTATATATATCAAAACCTATTTATTTTTTTAAAATTAAAAAAAAAAACAATTTCATTATACAAAAATACTATATTTTTTTTAAATAACTATTCATATCCATTCACATAACAATACAAAATAAAATAAGGAAAACGCAGTAGGGACCAACCAGATCAGATGTCCTTGATCCCTCTTAGAAAGGTTCGAGTAATCGACAAGGATAACTATCTGGGACTAAAAGTAATCTGACCAATTAACCACAGATAGGGAAAACACATATTAATACCTAAAAATAAAAACATCATAATAATAAACAACATAAATAGGAATCAGGATAAATAGACAGAGGCTACCCAGATTTAAAGATAGGGAACCAACAGATATATATATATATATATATATATATATATATATATATATATATATATATATATATATATATATATATATATATATATATATATATATATATATATATATATATATATATATATATATATATATATATATAACGTTGAAAAATTACCGACCGGGTCAGAATTCAACGAGGGTCAAAATGTGATACTACATCTGGGTCGTTATTTAACAGGACATTTAAAAAAGGGTCAGATTTTAACTTGAAATTTTGATCACGGTCGTTGAAAAATGACCCGACGGGTCAGAATTCAGCGAGCAGCAGAGGGGGAGAACAGACCAAAACAGTTTTACAAGTAACCCCTTCCAGGAAACTATTCCTCGATAGAGGGCTTATTTCGACGAAATAAACCCTTCTATTCAGATCATAGAATAAAAAAAAATGTCCCCAAAAATTCGGAGAGTCTCTCCTCGAGAAATTTTTCGAATTTCCAGGGGAAAATGCAATACATTTCCGCTGGCAACTTGGTTTACTTCAATAAATCTGAAACAGTTTCCGTGGCGGGGTCGTCATTGAAAAATCCATGGTCGGTCCAACCCCCCCCCCCCTCTGCTGCTGTGAGAAAACATTTTTATGTTAACGGAATTAAATCATTGATAAATAAATAATGGCAAATATCGGAGAAGCACTTACTACTAGATTAGCTCGAGAACGTCTCGAAGCAATTCAGAAATTTCTTCCTGTCCGTGATAGTGTCAGACAAAAATTACAACTAAGACAGCAAGCACGGGAAGGCTTTGCAGAGACTACGGAGGAATTATTTAAACCCGTGACCAAAGCTACTGAAAAATCCGCAGCTGTTACCAAAGAGGCTTTAATAGAGCAAAGGAAAATTTTACAGGATATTTCAGCTGGACTTAAACCCCCGCCTCCACCTGATGAGGAAGTTGTTGTGTCAGTACCTGTTGGTAAGCGAGTAACAGGGAGAATTACTGACCCCGCCAAAAGATTTACGCCGGATTATATTGAACTTCTTAAAAATGTACCAGAAGAGAAATTACCTGAGACAATACTGTTAGGATTGATTAGAAGAGATGTGTCTTTAAACCCAGAACACGGTTCTATGACAGATGATAATTTTATCAAATATTCGTATCGTATACGTGAAAATAAAAAACAAATCAGCAGGGACGATACAAAATACGATAGACTTGTAGATGCTATACGTAAACTTGAAATTCCACCATCGCAACCTCAAGAAGAAAAATCACCGTTGCAACACACAGAACGACAACAATATCCTTCACGGCGAAGAGCAATAGATCCTGACCTAACTCCGTTAAGTGAATACGAGGCTGCATCTGAAGGAAGTCCGCGGGGCCAAAAATTCAAACAAACTAGGTCGCCGATAATTAGATTAACAACATCTTCTGAAAGTTTGCCTCAAGACATTTTATCCCCAAGAATTGTACCATCAACAGGGGAGGGTTTAGGATCCGGTTTTATTGCCTGCCCTAATAATATCATCGATGATGTATCACGGTTGGAAGTTCTCATCGGAGGAAGACGTGCCGGAAACAATTCTCCGGAAATTATAAATGAAGCCGCAGATATCTGTCAGAGACTATTTCAGCGTGGCATCATGGATATCAGCATCTACCGGGGGCTCATTGATGAACTCGCAGACGGTTACCACAGCGACTAATAATTAAATTTGCTAGCAAATTCAGTTAGATAAACAATAATTAAATAAAATGATACTACACGATTCTTTTCGCAGACCAAGAAGTGTCAGAGTAGTAAACTCACGATTACCAGTATACGAGGTTGTTTACGGAGATGGAGTCGGTGATGTTGTTAGGGATTTAGTCACAAGAATCGCTCCGAAAGCTGGACCGTTAGCAAAACAATTCGCGATGAAAGCCGCTGATGTTGTCAAGGATAAAGCCATTGGCACTGTTGGTAGTCTTGCCGGGAAAGCATTTCAATCAATCAAGGATCGACTAGCACAGCTGATACGAAAAAAAAACCCAGTCGAGAGGTTGGTGCCAGTAAAACTACCATCCACTGAAGCTATGCCGGCAAATGTTAGTAGCGTAGTAAATAAGGCCGTAAATCAGAAATTAGCTGAGATCGCAACAGCAGGAATTACCTCCAAAGCGTTGCAAGATAGTGTAACTGCTAATTTGATAGCTGGTAGTGGTTTCCGGTGACGATAACATTTTAATTAGATCATCACAAATAATAATAATGTTTGCACGAAAATCCAATGACGCGTTTGATATGTCCAAACCAGTACTTAAAGATGATTCTGTACGTGATTTTCAATATTATTCTTATGAAGCACGTGATCCTAACCAACGCGGAAGAATTGAACTACAGGTCCAGGATACAAGTAGATACTTCTTGCCCGCTGAGGCCTTCATCGAAGTTGAAGGTAGGCTTTTAAAGAATGATAACACTAACTACGGAATCGGCGACCGAGTTGGATTTGTTAACAACGGCATCATGGCGTTATTTAAATCCGCTATTTACATGATAGATGGAAAAGAAATTGAAACAATTCATGATAACGTCGACGTTGCCACAACAATTCTCGGGTTGGCGAGATACTCGGATGATTACACCAGATCAGCCGGACCATCAATGATGTTTGCAAAGGATATAACCGACAGCCCCGAGAACAGGAATGTAACAATGAATAATGCCGGTGACGCAGTTGCATCGATGAACGAAAATTTTAATTTGGGTTTTGCAACACGTAGATCGATGTTAAGTGGAGATGAAGAGTTCTCAGGTGTGATTCCATTGTCTCACATCTTTGGATTCTGCAGAGATGTCCACAAGGTCATATTCGGTGCCAAACACACAGTTGTACTTGTGCGAAAACCTGATGATAATGACGCTATCTGGCGAGATGCTGCTGTTGCCCCTGGTCAGGTAATACTAACTAAACTGTGGTTGTGGATGCCAGTGTTGTCTCCGTCAATCACCGAAGAACAACGACTGTTGTCTTTCATGGACACGGGCGGTAAATCACTGCTATCCTGGAAAACAACAACCACAGACGTTATTCAGGGTGATAATGGTGGGTTGTTTACATGGCATATATCATCGCAACAAGGAGTATCAGCACCACGACATATTTTCATTGCATTTCAATACCGTGCTAGAACAGATAGCCAGGAAAGAAATCCAATGGTATTTGATACACTTGGAGTTTCTGAAGTTTCGTTGAGAATAAATGGGCATCAGGAGCCATCTGAGGATATATTAATAGATTTCGAACATCATCGTGTCGCACGCGCGTATCATCGTCTGATGTCATTTATGGGGCGCGACCTTAATGTAGACACTGGCCTGCAAATATCACAGCGAGACTTTATGAGTTTATATCCGATTTATTACTTTTCGCTGGAACATCTTGATCTGGTTAAACAATCTGTTGTCGACCTACATTTCCGAGCTCGTGTAGGTGTTCCTGCTGGTGGTTACAGAGCGATTGCTGTCATACTCTCCGATAAAGCAATGCTGCTTGAAGGTGTTGGCGGACGAATGAGGGTCATCGACGCTCCAATCGAGAATATGTAACGCAATTAAAATCAAACTTAGGATATAATGTCATACAGTCATGTTAATGTCACCTTGACTTCCGGTCAAACGAAGAAATTGCAATCAAAGAACGCAAGCACGTGCGGGACATCAATAACACTAAAACGAGATCAGATTACTGGTGGTCCAAACAAATTGTCGTTGACTAATACTCAGCTTAAACATTTTAATAAGGCACTAACAGCAAAAACCGGCGTCCGACTTGATTTCTCTGCTGCAGCTATCAAGGACATGACTAAAACCGGTGGAATATTTCCTCTTCTCGCAGCAATACCGGCGTTGATTGCCGCGGCAGCACCAGCCGTAGCAAAAGCCGCAGCACTCGGTGCAGTTGGAACTGCAGCTGGAATGGCACTAAAAAAGGCAACGGGAAAAGGATACAAGAAAAAAAAGGGACGCGGTCTAAGACTACCAGGAACTCCACCATCATGGTATCCAAAAAAATTCTAACGCCGTTGAGCAATTTTGATTTACTCGATGCTGTTAAAAAATTGCGTGTAAAACATTTCAGAGGCGTATTTATGCGAGATCAATTACCGCAACGACCGAATAATCCAGAAACTGGCATTATCAATCTCGACAACAAAGATGGTCCGGGAACTCACTGGGTTGCTTACGCGATCGATCCACGTGGAATTATCTATTTTGATTCGTACGGTTTAGCACCGCCAGTTGAGTTTCTCAGGTATGTCAGCAGATTTTTTAATGTTCCAGTGTGGCAGTCGACGTTACCAACACAAACATTAGTTGATCCGCCCATTTGTGGGAGGGAGGTTTTAAATGTTCTTGATGCAATCTCAAGAAATCCAGCAACTCCTCCTCATAAAGTAATGTATGAATATACCGCATCGAGAAATGCTAGCATTTGAAAAACAGCAATAAGAATAATGGTGGATATTTACGGAAGACCTTTCACACGAGGAGGTAAACCAAGCACAGATGCTGATCTCTCAAAATATGCGACCCGAGATGAAGTCGATAATCTTTTGAATCTAGCCGGAGTTGACCCAGATGAAGTTGCTGTTTTTCAGGACAAGCAAGGAAAACTAAAAACTAGCAACATCAAGTGGAATGATTTAATCCGTAATGTTCGTACAGCTGTCCCTGGTAACTTTCCCGTTTTTACTGACCGTGGTAGCATCAGGGATTCAAGTATATCGAACAAAATCATCAAAGACATCAACGATGAAATTAAAAATTGTGTGAAAAAAACCGGTGACACAATGACCGGAGAACTCAGCATGAGCGGCAACAAAATAACCGTTCTAAAAAATCCGGAAGGTCTCGAAGATGCCGCAAATAAACAATACGTCGACACGCAGTACCAACTCGTTGCTGGCCTAATCATTGACAGAGTAATAAAATCCGGCGACGTAATGACCGGCGAACTCAGCATGAGCGGCAACAAAATAACCGCGTTAGCGAATCCCGAATCCGACCAAGATGCGTCAAACAAACAATATGTGGACATCATCAACGGTAAACTAAATACGCTGCGGTCAGAGTATGATGTTCACGTGAACGGGTTTAAAAGACTCCAAAAAAACTTTCAAAAAACTAGTGAAACCGTGGATAAGTTCTTTGGGCCTCCTCCAGTCGTCGATGTAAAACTCGCTGATGTAAAGACGGACATTAACACGATCAAACAAACACAGCAGGATATCGTATCGGGTATTCCTGATATCGTTAACAAAACCAGTTTGATTAAAGTTCCCACTGGAGTTACTCCCGGGCATATCACCAACATCGTATTCACGGTATCATCGGGATTCGCAACATGGTCACGACAAAATAACACTATCAAATATACAGCAACAGCCACCGGTGTTTACAGGTTGTCTGTGTTTTCAGCCGCTAAATTTGAAATCTTCACAACATATCCTTGGAGACATTCCACCGATAAGTATTCGGGGGTTTGCACTGTAATACTAAACAGCGGAACCGAGGAAACATTTATGCTTGAAGCCGACGACGATAGTTTAACAGCAACATCTTACTGGTTTTGTTTGGAATTCGTCGCTGCAACGCCTCAATTGGTTACCGCGTAATTGAATAATGTCAACGACGCCAGATGCTCAACAATATCGATATAATCAAGTCCGTGAGTGGCAATCTGAGTTAAAAACTGTCATCGAAGTAACCAGTCAAAAAGTAAAAAAATACCGCAGACGCATAACAGTGTTAGACATTATGGTTTATTCAGTATCTGCCGTTGTTGCATCCGCGGGAGTAATACTATCAGCGGTCACTCCGGTAATTGCAGTCGCGGCCACGATCTCTGTTTGTACGACCACTACCGCGGCAGGAGTTTTCGGCATCATAGCAAAAAAAATATCCTCGTGTGCTAACACAAAATTACACGATTACACGACAAAATTAAATACAGCCACGACCGCATATCAGAAATTATCATCGCTGATATCATCATCGTTAGACGTGCAAGGTAGCGACGCCGCGTCGATATCAGATTCTGAATTCAAACTAATGTCAGATGCGTACAATGACTATTTGAAAACTAAACAAATAAATAATGTCAATAGAACTGCTTCAACAAATAGTCACAAACACAACACCGGTAAGGACCACAATGATCTCAGTGTCCTCGACTAAACCAGAATTTGGTATTAATTTTCGAACTCCAATTCCAGTGAGTGAAATCGCGTTAGCAAAGCTCAGCGTGTATCACAGCTGGCCCAATATCAGGTCGGCATCATTTGGCGGTCAGCAGCCGAATAATTCGTTTGTGTTCTCGTACAAAAACAAATCCAATGACACTCCAGAATGGGATACAATTATACTTCCCACTGGGAGTTATCAGATCGAAGAAATCAATAATGAGATACAACGCCAAATAAAACGAATCACCGGCAAGGAAGCCAAAATATCTATAACAGCTCATGAACCAACGCTGTCTGCGGTCATTGAAATCTCAACGCCAGGATACGCCGTGGATATTTATAACAGCTCAATCCGAACATTATTAGGATGGCCAAAGGCCCCCGAGGTTAAACCTCGTCCACCAAAACCTGAAAAATCGGATTTTATGACCTATAAAGAAGCACTACACGACCTCGAGTACAATTATTATTTACTCCTTGCAGATCAATTACTAGCAAGAAAAAGTACTTTAATGCCCGATACTTGGAGTATAGAAGCTCCACGTGTTAAGGGGGGGGGAGCTCCGTGTTTACCGTCTAGATGATATAGAATCTGAATTATTTATTCCGATCAATCTAGTACATAAACAACAGCTACAACTCCTGCGAGTATATTTCCAAGATTATATTTCTGATTTAACAAGTCCGCGTGATAATATTATCACAACCATAGAAAAACTAAACAAACTCGCATCGGCCATGGAAACTATAAATCTAAGAATAATTCAGGCTTTACTGGATCTTAAAGACTATATCGATGATAATCATAGACAGATAGTCAGAGCAGATTTTGCAATTAAATATGGTATTCAAGTGAATGATATTTCAGATTTTAAATTTCCTGGATATAACGCGCACACGCTGAGAAAATCAGTCTCTGATCTCATCGATCAATCTTTCGAAGATATTCTTGCCGCGTACGAACGAATAAAACCACAACCTGTTATTCTCAAGCACGACAACAGTACAGCATCCGATGGCAGACACATCTCACCCGGGATCGTAAATATCACAGATGTTATTGCGGTCAATCTTGTATGTGACGTCATCGATGGCAGTTACAGCGCATCAGATAATACTACGGCCCAACAGGGGTTTATCCTGCATACGTTCACACCAAAAGACCCCCCTGGTTTTCTGATTGTGCAAGAACCAATCAATCCGGTCTATCTGCGGTGTCATACCGTGTGGTTGTCAACGATAAATTTCAAACTCACCGACCAGAGGGGAAATTTGTTGGACCTGCGTGACGAGACTGTTAGTATAAACTTACTGGTGAAGTCCTAAGTCAAGGGATCCATAATATTTATAATAGTTTTTTTTTCTGCATTGATCCATTTTCGTCATTTTATCGTGCAAATACCCTATCAAAACCGGCATAAGTTATCGTTGGAAACTCGAAGAGTTTCTCGTGCTAGCACGCATTTAAAAAAAAACGGTTGTATATAATGTATCAATGTGAATACATTCACGCACGAGTTCATATTCATGATAAGCAAATTCTTCACGAGGCAATAAAAACCGCATTCGGACAGACATTCCCAGAACAGTATTTTCCCGTTAAAATAATCGTTGACGTGTATGGTGACGAAGACTTCTTGTTAACTCCGTCACAATTGACGCAGTTACAGCAAAATCATATGATCATAGTTTGGTGTCAACGAGAACAGATTATGAACTATTCTCATTGTTGTATTGATGCTGAAGCGCTTAAGCAAATCCTGAAAATCTGAAAACGCCCCCGAGGCAAACGCCCCCGAGGCAAAAAAAAATAATACACTTTTTTTTTACCCCTAGAAATGTGCTTTACATTTCCACGCTGGTGTGGTTCAGGTTCTACTTTCACCTGGTGTGAGTCACACGCGGTGGTATTTATACTTCTTCGGCGTCACAAATACTAGTATTTTCAGGCATTTCCGCGTCTAGATTCTTTATATAACCTTTTAACAGTCTCACCCTGGTGTTAATTAATTTTCGAGTCTCATACTCTTGTGACAATCCAAGACGAATCTTCTCAACTGCACGGCACAGTGGAATAAATTCAGATACCTGATTTTCAGTTATCCCAGCAAGTGATCTGTAAACCGATCCTGTACATTTTTAATGAACCTATATCTGGCAGGGAGATTGTTCTTCCCCAACCGTGATAGCTCATTCAGGGATTCAAAATCTGACATAATTGTTTCAGTGTCTAGTAAAATATTAAAACCTCGCTGTTGTAATTCTTTAATTTCAACAAGTATGGTATTTATGTTTTCGTGATTCATATTATTATATATTTTCATATTTTTAAATGCTTTACTGAGCGATGCTAGCATCGCCAAAACAAAAACACAGATAGATGATGAGCGGTTATCACTTACCGGGTACTCTTCACCGGGTTACGGTTCTTTTATGAGTCCTTTGTTAGGATTTTTTTTTTCTTGGTCTTATATTAGACCTTCGTGTTGTGATTTTTCCCTTAGGGACCTCATGTTACCGTTTATTTTTGGCCTGCGGGCGTTACAACATCCTCGGAGGAGTTATCGTTGTTTGTGTCAATGATAGGAGTTATATAACAGAATGAAATCTTCTGTTTGAGCTTCTTGGAAAATGCTGTTTTGTAGATCCCATCTGCGACATGCTGTACAGCAGGTGGACAAATACCGAAATACCTACCGGCGGCGTTTATTGACTGGAATACAATTTCTTCACCTGTAATTGCGTTTATAGATTTAATAGCTCTTCTTGCAACTGTTTTACAACACCCTGTGTTACCCAGTAGGCAGTTCTTGCTCTGAGTGACCACGCGAAGATTGTTTATAGAGTTATCAAGTATGTTACCGTTAATGTGATCAATGACAAAACCCTTAGGGATCACTCCAAAGAAACATTCGTAAATAAAACGATGACATAAATACCTCTTTCTGCACGTGGCAGTAAATCTTGAATAACCACCATTATCAACTCCACCAACTGGTCGTCTTCGCGTGCAGTGTCTCACTATGCCATCTCGGTTTGCCTCATAATTTGGAATAGTTGGATGTCGGACGAATTCTTGATTCATTATACTATAAGCAAATCATTTGTCTAATTCATAATTTGTCTGAAAACTTATTTATGTAATCACGCTCCGAGAGAGCGTTATCACAGTCTGGATTTTTTTTATCATAATACCGTTTTAGTTCTCGATAGCGTTTTCCACCACACGCTGAACATAATTGCGTTTTTCCTCGTACTCCAATGCCGCATCTGATACACGGTATCGGTCCTAGACTCCCACCGCGGACCTGTTGAGCATGTTGTCCACAGTATTCGCCTCTGCAGGGTTTGCTACACGGCGCTGATGAATTTAGTTTGATCCACTTGCATCGGTTCATTATATATAATATTTTTGTCTATTTAAATACTTGTCTTAATTATAATATGGAGGAATTTGAAAGACTATCCAGAATAAAACCCGTATCAGGTTCTCGATTCGATCTTGACCGGTTAACCGCTGATCCACGACGAAGAGAGTTAGCAACGGTAATTGGTGTTATCAAGAACGCCAAAGAAGAGTTTCGTCGTGATGGTGCCGCACACACGTGGTCTTCGTATAAAATTATCCCCGACGCGAGCGTTTCTCGTGGCCGTATCATTGATGCTACCATGAACGATACAATCGCGCGTAACATAATTGGGTATCTCGACGATAGAAGATATTTCATACAGATAAAATTTATTGTTGGAGTCGGCGACGAAACGTGGATTATCAGAGACAAACTAGACCCTGTTCTTGATGCCAGAGGCGTTCGTGGAAAAACCGTTCTGTTAAGTAAAGACTCAAAACCGGGAGTACTTGTTGGGATTGATATACCATATTATGCCAGAGCGTATCCTGTGACCGCAGTCATTTATGGAATTTATCCGATGAAGAAACCACGCGTTGATAAACTCAAACCGATGAAGGTGTCGCCGTTGACAGAGTCAAAGATGAATTGTGTAGCTGAGCGAGTAATGGAACATTTTAAAAATGCAATGCGAGGAAACGGCCTAACACGGCTAAGACAAACTAAAATAACAGCGTGGGCGACACGAGTAGCGGATAAAGGAGCGTCAATAAATGATGTTGCTGAGCTAGAGCGATTACTAAAATTTCCTATAACGGTTTCATCGTTAACCGGTGAGGTATTGTATAAGTCAAAATACAATTCCCGTGGAACATCAATAACTATTATCGATCATAACAGTCACGCCTGGACTGACTCGGTTAGGATATTCCCGCGAGACCGTGTTGTGAAGTATTATCCGGAATTGCCGAGCAAGGGAAATGCAAGCATGGGAACCGCTAACGGTTCCACGGGTATGTTTGATTTTATTTATCAGATAAGTAAAACCGATCCAGTGTCTGTGTGGTTATTCAGAAGTAGTGAAGATGGAGAATATGATCAGTTTGTGAGACCCGACGGGGAAATATACAGAACAACGGCGTTACAGCAGGAAATGAAAAAACTCGCAGAAAAATATCATGCGGGCAACACTGATACGTTACTGACACACTGTTTTACTGTCCCCGGTGTTGCCGCACATGTAGCCCGGGAACGAAATTCATGGAGACCAACTCCGAAAAGTTTTCTTGCGGATATCCAACAGAGCTGTGTTGAATACGGACACGGCGGTTTGTGGAATACTCGATATGATCACCGCGGTATGATATCCGTCGACATGACGGCGTGTTATCCAGGAAGTTTCCTTGGGCGTGGAGAATGCAGCGAATATTTTAAACGGTTTGGCCACGTTACAAACTCGATGACAAGAGTTGCTGTAAACGGACCATTGCCTGATTTTGACTTGACCGGATTTGCTTGTGTGTCGTCGTTTAAATTCGCTAAGGATTTACATCCTGTGTGTTATGTTTGGTTTGGCAGACATTTCGTTGAGAAGCGATGGGCACCGATAGTGTTATTGCGATACATGCTTGACAGTCGAATACTGTTGTCGCTGACGGTCAGCGAAGCGATTATATGTTATTGTCGTCAAACCGAAGTTTGGTTGCCAACTCCAACGCCGGTTACGTTAGAAGAAGTCATCGAAGATTGGTCACGAGAACATCCAGAAACTTCTATCGACGCTATCATCAAGAAAGCTCCTGAAGTACTTAAAAACAAACTCAGAAATGACGAAAGTACAGCAAAAGATCTAGGACGAAGAATAATAGGGAAATTCACTCAAGGTGGAGCGTATGATCATAAACAACATCACAGTCGATTAATCATGGACAAGACTGAATTGGATCTTGTTGTCGCTGATGCAGCCACGAACAACATGTTCTGTAACCGCGAAGATGTGTTTCTGTCAAACGGGGAAAAACTAGGGACTGTTTTTAGTTATATCGACGGAGAATCATCTCAGTACACACATTTGAGATCTTCGATGCTAGCTTATGTATCCATAAATTTGTTGTCGATGATTAATAGATTCCCTGTTGTCGCAGTGAGAGTTGCAACGGATTCATTTTATATTGATAAAAAACACTCAGCGCTGTTGGATAATGTTATATCGGATGATCCATCGTGGGGCTCGTGGAGAATAAAGAATGAAATGTTACAAGGATATTGTGAATCAGCTGACGTTGAAATTAAGGATGAGTATCGCAGCGCAGAAATGTCTTCGACGGTTTCGTTGTCTCCGCCGGTGCACGATCCTGTTACAAGACACAAAACAGTTTATCTGAACGGCCCTGGTGGTTCTGGTAAGACAACTCGGGCGATTGAATTATTTCGCGGTTCTGACTTGGTCGTGCTGACTCCCACACACAGACTTGCCAGGGAGATGAGACAACGGGATGTTAACGCGTGCACGTATCACAGTTTTTTCAAATACAGCGGCGGCACGTGGACACCTGAACGAATGGGAACGAAATATATTCCCGAGAAAATCATCTGGGATGAGATAGACACTGTGCCGTTGGATACATTAAAACAGTTTCTGGATTGGCTGCTAAAGAAAAATACCGCAGTGGTGATGTGTGGCGATCATGGTCAACCACCGCCATTTACAGGTGAATCTCCACACGAGTGGCTGAAAACTTTTGTAGATTATTATGAGGAAATAACTAACGATGTTAGAGCACTCGATGAAACGCTGAAAGAGTTTAAGGCACTGATCAGGCTACAAACCAATAAAGTCCAGTGTGAGATAATGCGTGAAATAATTCCAGAGACTTCGCTGAGCGACTTTTGGGAAACGTGGAAACCAGGTGATTTAATTGTGGCAAGTAGAAAGATAGTCAGGGACACACTTCAGCAGCGGTTATTTCAGTTACATCAGAAGAAATTTCCCATGTTGCCAGTGCCGTTGTGTTATAGACCAGCTGATACGCGATTGCAGAATATTGATGTTGATATTCCAGGGCGCCTGACTGCGTCGGGTCCGGAGAAACAGAATTTAGTATTAAATGATATTGTCACAGTTGATGTTGATGCTGTTGAACAGGCACTGAAAATGAGCAAATCCCCGTGGACGCTAGGATACGCTATGACCATCCACAGTTCGCAGGGACTAACTATTTCAGATACAACAGTTTGGATTGTTGATGATCGCATCGAGTGGTCAAATTTAGTTTATTTAGCCGTGTCAAGAGTAAGAAGGATAGGTCAGTTACAAAGAATTGTATTAGATGATGTTATCAACGACAGCATCAACAGATCAATCGCTGATGATACAATAAGAAAGAAATTAGCCGGTTACAAACAGAGCGACAAAAAAAATGGTAGAGAGTTTGATCCCAAACAAAGTTTGGATGCTGAATTTGTAATACAATTACAACAACAGCAGAATAATCACTGTGCGAGTTGTAATTGTTTATTGCTGTGGCAGTATTCGAAAAACGACCCAAGACAATTTACCGTAGATAGAATAGATAGTAGCCTTGGTCATACACGTGAAAATGTGATGTTGACCTGTCTTGAGTGTAACCGACGCAGGGGGGTTGCTGCAGTTATTTAAATGATTGAATCACTTCAGTGCGGATCACTTTAGTGCGAATCACTTTAGTGCGAATCACTTTAGTGCGAATCACTTTAGTGATCGGGGTGGTAATTGTGTATCCGTGGGAATCACCTGAAGTTGCTCGCGTTTAAATCCGCGTTGAGGAGCAGTCGAATCTAATCTGTAGATTGCGTTTCTCCCAGTTGATCTGGTTATGCTGGATATCTTATGTGTAGTAACACTCCATGTGGGATCGGTTGCTCTTTTTTTTCCTCCTTCTAGTTCGCCTGGTTCGTATAAATACCTAACGGTGACATTACCCAGCAGTGGGGACGCTAGCGTCCCTGGCTGCGTTGAAACATGTCCGCGTTCACTGACGCGGGGTATATATTTTTTTGTGATTGCATTTACAGGTCTCATGTTTGTTGTTCTGGTAATTTCATTATTCAGCGCGGCTATCACGTTTGGCAGTCTTGCAACCCATTCACGAGATCTCGTATCGTAAATGAATTCCCTCGCGTACTGGTATCCGAATAATCTCTCAGCGAGTGTTCTATTAAATCGCTCAACAATTGCCTGATCCCGATGAATTTCAGTATGCCCTCGTCGTATAACAACGTTATGCTGCTTTGTCAGTGATGATACCGCGCCCTGAAATTCTTTACCAGGATCAACTTGTAATAATCGGGGCCAGCTTAGAGGTCCTCGCTGATAAATTCGTTTAAACGCAGAGGCAACTGCAGCGGCTGTTTTAGTCGCTAACGGTTCTGCTTCTTTGTATCTACTAGCAACATCAACTACTGTTAGCGCGTATTTGTATGTTTTTCTACGGACAGTATCATGAGGCAGGAATAGTATGTCAGCCTGATGAACTTCATTGGGCACACTAACATCAAAATGTGCAAAGTTGATTTGTCGAGGTGGTGGTAAGTAGATTTGCCATATTGCTTGTTTTGACAGCCATTTTTTGGCAACCTCGCGTGTTACTGATGCCGCGTTGGCGAGTTTATTAATTGCTGAGTTACCTCTCCAGTATCCGATTGGGGAATAATAAATCGCTTGCATTGGAAATGCTTCCATTGTTATTAATTATCCAGCGCCTAATGCTAATTTAGATTTCATCGCTGATCTTACTAACCAATTAGCGAGTGACTCCTTAAATGATTTATTTTTTATGGCGCTTAGTGCATGAATTAATTTCACATCCGCGATATGCCTGTCTTGTAGATCTTTACTTCGATAAGCAACATCATGTATGTGACACGCTGCGTCGATAGCGTTTATCGGATACTCTCCCGGTTTTGGTTTAGATTGTTCATCAAGTCTGATATCTAGTCGGGTCCCTGGACCGCAATAATTGTATCCTGGGAGATGTTTTTCTCCGGGATACTTTGCCCAGGGAGTTCCGGGGAGCTTTCCAAGTTTGGCTGCAATGTCACCTCCGCTAAATTCTCGCTTTTTTTTTGAAATCTAAATTTTTTTGTGCCACATCGCGTACACTTACCAGAAAGTGCTTGTCTGTTATTTTTTGTTGTAATGGTTGTTAGATCATTCGTAGGGGTTCGTGCCCGGCACCTCACACAATATAAATCCATAATTATTATTCTTTATATACAAATGGAAATTACAGACTTTTCTGCGACGCGAAGAAAGGAGCCAGTTAAGCATAATTCAGTGCTACCAAACTCTATCAGAATGATCATCATAGGACCGTCAGGATCGGGTAAAACGCAACTGCTGTTGAACATGATAATGAAGTGGATGAAGTGGGATAAGCTGTATTTGGTAGCACCATCTGTAGATGATCAGCGATGCTATAATGTTATAAAAGATTTTAATGAGAGTGCAAAAGCGCTGAGTGAAGACGGCGAGGAAGTAGTTGAATTTATCACTGATATCGAAGAAGCTCCCAGCGTTGAAGACCTTAACGGAGAAATAAATAACCTAGTAGTGTATGATGATGTGATGCTGGACAAGCAAAAAAATCCTGCAAGAATATTTTCCCGGGGTCGTCATAAAAACACCGATGTCATTTATGTTACTCAACGTTACACACAAATACCAAAAGTAATCAGGGATAACTGTAATCTTCTTGCTGTGTTTAATGGAGTTGATGTTCATACGCTGAGAAATATTCATCAAACCTGGTGTAGCGGCGATATGGATATTAATAAGTTTAAGAATTTCTTTAGTCACGCTCAAAGAAACCAGCACGGATTTGTGACAATAAATTTACACGACCCGCGGACACGATACCGTATCGGACTTGATACATTGTATGGTTAACATAAAAATGTTTTCTCACAGCAGCAGAGGGGGGGGGGCTGGACCGACCATGGATTTTTCAATGACGACCCCGCCACGGAAACTGTTTCAGATTTATTGAAGTAAACCAAGTTGCCAGCGGAAATGTATTGCATTTTCCCCTGGAAATTCGAAAAATTTCTCGAGGAGAGACTCTCCGAATTTTTGGGGACATTTTTTTTAATTCTATGATCTGAATAGAAGGGTTTATTTCGTCGAAATAAGCCCTCTATCGAGGAATAGTTTCCTGGAAGGGGTTACTTGTAAAACTGTTTTGGTCTGTTCTCCCCCTCTGCTGCTCAGCGAGGGTCAAAATTTAACACTACACCGGTTCCCCCCCCCCCACCTCCAATCAGCTGCTAATAACGTCAACAACAATAAAAATACCACAGTAATAACGACCAAGTGTAGACTTACACACTTAGATGTGATAAAACTAAGCATTTACTTTTTTTTAAATATGAGAAGAGAAAAAAAATAATGCTACAGTATATAACATTTCTTCACTAGCTTCATAGCAAAGGCAACTTAATATTAGACCCCACCTTTTTTTCTGTGCTACCTGTGAACAGACGGGTTTGTTGATGTTCGACCTACTGCTGAAAGTAAACTGATATGTTTGTAGTTAACGGCGTTGTGTTTTAGTTGTGCTTTGTACACGTTAAAAGGGACATTACTCGAAACGATACAGAAATCGAAACCTGATGTTGAAATTTTGCACTCTGACACGTTTGATATTCCTGTAAACATTGTATCATTTCGCGTGGGATTTTGTAGAATGAAGTATCTTTATAATTCATGTTTCGGAGATCTATCAGTCTGAAAAGCTCAGGAGGACTTGTAGTAAGAATAATAATGGCGTACCATAATCAAGGTGAAGCTTTTATATTACTTTTAACAGGAACTTGTCCACAGTCTAAAAATTAGCTGCTCAGTTGGACGTAGTACACAATTAATTTTACTATATGTTCTCTACATTTATTTCTCAGTACTGACCTTTCCACTGTGTGACAATCAATCTAAATCATATGTTAATCTAAAATACCTTCAAAGATGACTTCACGGTGAAGTTCTTGTCAAAGGTTGACCTGCTCTTTTTTTAGATGATTGACTGTCAACATAACAGCATGTAAACAGAACACATATTTCACTTCCGGATCATCACCAAGGCCTTATTACTCACTGTGCACTGTCGCCAAAATACATACAGACAACAACACCCTCAGCTCATATTATCAAGAATAAACAGTTACCTTTAAATCCCTACCAAAAATGCATAAATAAAACTCTTCTATCACCACCAAAATGAGAGAGGAAAAAATGTTCTAAAAATAGACTAGAACTACATTCGTTGGGTACTGAACTGGAAGTATTAATTGTGATGTAATTCCAGTTGTAGGATGGAGCCGGTCCTACTAAACACCGCAAAGTCAGACAAAGTCGGACAAAGGCAGACAAATTTTTGTTTTATTTCTACATATTTGTATACATTATACTATATTAACTTTGCTTTGATATTTAAATTTTCAAAAAGCGTGATTTAATGTTGTTTGAAAGTAAAATTGGCACATACGTATATTTAGTAGAACAAAGGCAGAGAGAGTATGACGAAGGCAATCTAACTATGACAAAACCAGATTAAAAAATTATATATACTAATTATCATATTGAGAGACACGTAATAATATTATGAAAGTGATATTAAATATTCTATTAACATTCATAATCATAAATTCATGCTGTACTTTCATCGAAAAAGATCGATCATGACAAGATTGATAGTACAAATACAATACATCATTTAACATGTTAATATCATAATTTGTTTCAGCATAAACATTACAGTGTCTTAAGTGGTAATACAGATCTTTTCTGTTGTTATTAATGTTGGCGGTATACGATGAGAAGAAGCGATTATACTACAAACAGTAACAAATTACTCTGCCGCTGTCGGCAAAATCAAACGCGGTTCCTGTCTATTTTACTATACAAATCTGTTCGTGCAGTATTGTTCAAACAGTAATTATTTCATCAACCTTCAATTATATACCGGCGTCGGCAATCTCAAACGTAGGTACTGTTACTGAAATGTCGCGCCTTCCATGGTTTCGGGCAATATTAAAGGTATGTATTGTTTGCATCAATTAGCAGACTGATTAAACATCTGACATTTTACATGTCACAGAGAGAGAGAGAGAGAGAGAGAGAGAGAGAGAGAGAGAGAGAGAAGGGGTGGGAGGAAGGGAGAGAGACGTCATTTTTACCCTAAGGCTAAATGGTATCACTTACCAATCGTTGATGCTATTTTTATTTTAAATTCTGATATAATCCATCACCAGTAGTGAATAGGGGCGCTTTACGGACAATGGGAATTAGCATTAAAAACACCCTTGGGTCACTTTACGGACAATGGAAATTTAACATGGAGAAAAGTCGTGGGTCACTTTACGGACAAGGGGAATTTAACATGGCAATAAATCGTGGGTCACTTTACGGACAAGGGGAATTTAACATGGGAATAAATCGTGGGTCACTCTACGGACAAGGGGAATTTAACATGGGAATAAATCGTGGGTCACTCTACGGACAAGGGGAATTTAACATGGCAATAAATCGTGGGTCACTTTACGGACAAGGGGAATTTAACATGGGATTTTTTTTTTAAAAAATTTAAAAAAATTTTTTTTTAAAAAAGGGGTAGGCAATGGAAAGGCTATCTCTTTTCGAGAAATATGGCTGGCCCTGAAAAGGGCCTTTGGGTTTTCTTCTGCTTCTAATTTCTTCTTTTCCTCCACCAACTTCTTATTTTATCTCCAACACTCTTTCTCTTCTTTTTTTTCTCCTTCTCTTCTTTTTTCTCTTCCTCCTCTTCTTCTTTCTTCCTCTTCTCATTTTCCTCTTCTTTTTCAATTTTTTCGTTCCATGTTCTTATTCTTATCTTTTTCTCTTCATCCTCCTTCTCCTCCTTGATCTCTTTCATGACACCACTAATCTTGTCCTTTGCTTTTCTTAAATTGTTAATTTCCATCTTTACACGATGGGGACTATAGGAATAATGGTCTTCAACGAGTCTTATTAGCATCTGTTCCATTATTCCTAAGTTGTCTAAAACGTCTTGCAGGGTTTGTAATTTGTCCATTTGGTTTGACGCCATCTTCTTTTTATTCTTTGCAGAATGGTTTGAACGACGAATACTGTGGGTTCTTATACGAAAAGCGCGTACGTGAAGGAAAACATCCCCCTAAAACATAAAATGGATCTTACCTAGATCATGACCAAACATCGCGCGTACGTGAAGGAAAACATCCCCCTACTTTCTCATTTCATATAATATAACCCTAACTATACTCTCCACATTTGCTAAGAAACCCATAATCTACTATTCACACAAACATACCTTAGCTCTTACAAACACACTAACACACAAACACATACACTTCCACTATTAATAAAGAGTTAGTGTTTATTTTCACACTACTCTACCTACACACATTGGCAAATTAATAGTTATTTCTTTTCTAGAGTATTGGGTAGCCCTGAAAAGGGCTGTTTTTTGAACTCCTGATGCACCTATCTAATGGTTACACCTTCCTGGCCTGGCGCCGCACACGCATCTTCTTCCCCAGTCTTCTTTCACCTTTCTTTTGGGGAGCGCAGAGGGAGGATGATTCGCTTCAACACCCCAATTCTCTGTCTCGGGAATATTGAACGACATCCTCTCTTTTCTTTTCTTTTCCTCTTCTTCCCTCTCTCTTCTCTCCTTCTCTTCCTTCTTTACTCTTGCTTCTTCTACTATAGCCTCTGCTGATAGTTCGTTTACTATCCGCCTGGCATATTCCAGGTGCATCTGGAGTTCTAACAGTTTCACTATTCTGCTAGTCATTCTTCTGGCTGTGTTGATCAATCAACAAGGGTAGCTGGACTGCCGAACGAGTTTCAATTTATACTGAAAGCGCGGACGTGAAGGAAAACATCCCCCTAAAAACATAAAATTCATCTTACCTAGATCATGACCCAAAAAACAACAACAACGCGCGGACCTAAAAGAAACACTCACTCACTTTTTATGCTACCCATCACTATTGTAAAATTTTTATAAATCACTTCAATAGACTATCCACATACACAAAGCAATCCAATCTAACCCCAAATATATACCTCTAACAGCCCAAAAAAAACAAACATCATTTTAATCTACTATCCACACCAACCTACTTTATCACTTACAAACACAATCACACAAACACATACCCTCACATTTTTTAAGAAAGAGTTAGTGTTTATTTTCACACTACTCTACCTACACACACTGGCAAATCGATCGTTATTTCTTTTCTAGAGTATTGGGTAGCCCTGAAAAGGGCTGGTTTTTTTGTTTTGCTATGGCATTCTTTTTTAGTTTCTAAGAATGCGATGTCCTCTGAGGATAGACTTTCTGGCGATAGGTCTGCTTCTTCGGAAAGAGAAGAAGAATTCTTTGGTGTCGATACGACAATCGACAAAGCCTCTGTCAGCTTCAGGTTGCTGCTGCTGTTGTTGCTGCTGTTGCTGCTGTCTCTGAAGTCTGTACTTCTCTGTCCATTCTTCTTTCTCCCTGTTCATTTCTTCTCTGAAGAGCTCTTCTATCAGGTCTTCAGTGATTTTTAACATTCTCACATTCTCTATTTCTTCTGGTTTCGGTATCAGACTGTGTCTGACCCTATGCAGATTCACGTAGGCTTCGTTGAGCTTAGCTAGTTTGGAGCACATCTTCTTAGGAGGATGAGTCGACAATGGATGGCTAGACTGGGAACAACCCGGTTCTTAAAGTTAAAGCGCGGACGTGAAGGAAAACATCCCACACACGGTTTTCGAGCCGCAACGTTCATGAGAGGGATAGTAAGAAATGAAAGAGCATCAATCCAACATTCTTATAGCTAAACAAACCACAAAGGCATTTTTTTCAAAACACAACATTTTTTATTCAAAAATCACTTAACACTAACTAACAACAACTCTAACAATAATCCAACATGATAACATCAAACAATTTTTTTTCAAATGACAAACATTTTTTTCTTCAAATACAGTCTACTTTAAACAGGGCTGACAACGTTGTGAATGAAATTGTGATTTCCACTGTTGGAAATCATTAGGCCATTGATGGACACTACGTTTCCTAGCTTGAGACAAAAGATAAGCATAATGGTCACAAAACCATCGATCTACTTTCACATCGTTTCTAGCAGAAGAACGAGGATCGAAATGAGTCACTAAATGTTCTAAGGAATAGCCCAGGCTGCGATGATGCAGAAAATACACACAGTACTGTCCACACACCAAGGAATCTGTGCCTTGTAATTTCACATTATTGAATCGGGTGGTTTGAGCATTTCTTCTCATAAAGTCGATGATATCGTTTTCCAAAGGGGGCAATCCGTACGAATCGAAATATTCCACACATCCTTCTTGAGGAAAGTAGACGGCTACCCAGTGGGTTCCTGGGAGATGACTTTCGTCCGTGTTGATCACGTAAGCTTGATGGTCTTTAGGTTTGCGATGAGGGAGTTCATCTTTAGCACAGACGACAGGATTCCAAGAAGACGTATACGAACTGTGGTTCAAAAGGTAATAAAGTTCCCAGGTATCCATTGATTTGTGTGTTTTTTTCTTCTTCACAGGTAATAATAAGTCGTCAATTCGATCCTGACTTTTTGCTTGAAAATGTCTGACGAATAAACGGTTATTCGTTCTGTTTCCTCACTCTGATTCAGGAGAGCTTCGATACGATGGATCTCTTGAGTGGTTAATGGTGGACAAGAATGTTCACGCAAGTCTTTATACCACTGGTGCAACACGTCTTTGTTCGAGATGAGACTCCAAGCTTCGTCCAGATACTCGTCCAATTTTTCTTCTTGACTCAACATCAGGCATTTATCGTGTTGAATTTGACTGGGATGATCGTTTTGACATCCATAGCAATTTTTCTTGATCAATTCCGTTATTTTGTCGACCAAGTGTTTGGCAAAACAGGAGACTAAATGGGCTTCTTGTTCTGGCCATCTCGACTTCATCATGATCATTTCTTCGTCTTTGTCTTGAGATTCTTCTCCTTCCACGGTCTCCTTACATTCCATCTCCAAAGTTTCTCCACTAGGTAAAGAGGGATAACAGTCTTCCATGGCTTTCTAATAATCTAGAATGACTTCTCTCAAACTGTTGATTTCTATGGTATTATCGAATTCGGCATACAGGATGACGTTCACTGTCTGTTTCAGTGCTTCTCTAAACTGAAGTTCCACACGAATCTGGCCAGATTTTATAGGGTGGAAATGTCCCTCGTCGCTGCCTTGGTCTGGAGTGAAATCAAACGCCCACAAAGTATAGCCTTCTGCATATTCTTTGTAATCAATGCCGTGACTGGTGTTGGTTCCTAACTGGCCGGTGGCTTCGTACAGGGACAAGTACGATCTCAAGTAATTCATCTTTGTGGGCTCAAAGTTAGGTTCGAAAGGTCGGGTACACAAGGTCTTGCCATCGCGACTGACTTCGATCTTGGACACGTTGAAGTGTTGAAAGTTGAAAGGATTTTCAGTGAAGGCTCCGTTGAAGGCTGCATTCGAGACCATACCAAGGATCAAACGTTTGGGTAACTGTCCTTGGAACAGATGATCTTCGATTATGGATTGCAGTCCAGCAGAAATGGTGAACGTTTTCACTTCCACACGTCGTATGGGATACCTGGCGGTCGTTCTGCTCAACGTCTGACTGATGTCGTTTCCCACTTTAGGTAACACTTCCACGCGTCGTACGTAGAGTTTGGCCTCCTCGATTTGGCTTTTGGGATTGCCAGCAGCAGTATTAGCCAACAAATGGAAAGCGGCACTGCTACGATTCAGTCTCAGGCGAACATTGACACCGTTCAGCAAATATTTCTCTTGCAACCACATGTCCAAATGCAAACGATCCATCAGTTCTAAACTGTTCTTATTTAAGATTCTGTCTCGTCTTGCCACAAAGCCGTCATTGTCACCTGCGTCAGCTATCTTAAACTTGCCCGCTTCGTCATCTACCCACAGCACACAGGCATTGAGATGACTTGTCTTGGCATCTGGTCCGTACGTCAAGAGATTTTCCAGGTAGGCACGGTAAGGGTAAGTATCCATGCTGCTGCTGACTAGTTTGTTATTCAAGTACAAGTCCACTGAGCTGAACAAGGAATGCATGAAATTGTTGACGGGAGTTATAATCTCAGTGTCTTCTACTGCACCATCATCCTTATCTAGAACTTTGACTTTCAAGTACAAGTAACTGCTATTCAGATCGATGTAATCTTCGGGCTGTCCTTTGATTTCAAACTCGATGGGAGCTGAGGCTGTCAATGAGGAGACGGGATGAAATTCCACCCATTGGGATTCTTGCATCGTCATCATGGTGGGGGGCATGGCAAACAGATCCAGTTCCGTCTTGGAACAGGCGCAAGACTCTCGGTGCATCATTTTTTGTTGTTGCTGTGTCTCAATAATCGAAAACGTCTAAGTCTCGGACGGTTCTTCTTTTTTTGGCCTTTCTCGCTTGAAGTCTGGTGAAAGGGTGTTTTCTTCTTCTTCGTCGTCTCTTTCTGCCTTGTCCTTGCTGAATGCTTGACTCGGTAGCGTGCAGGGCATTTATAGGTGTTTCTCGTCGGCCTAAAATGTCTTTGCCCGTTTGCAGCAAGACATTTTTGCCTGCCCTCATGAAGGCTTCTTTAGGGTTTTGTTTGTCGATGATGACATTTTGGAGAAATTCTTTGCCTTGTGTCAGTGCCGCATCTTTCAAGGCGTGCAATCCTCGTGTCACCATCGGTTTCAAGACTGGAGCCACCGAACGAAAGGCCGATTTTAACATGTCTCCTAAACCGTGTCCTCGCTGTCGAGCCACCCCTTGGTACACTGGATACATGACTTACTTACTTACGAGTCGTGAGAGAACCGTTTTCGAAAATGGAGTTTCACCGTGACTTTTCCTTTGGTGAATGGAATATTTTGTCCCAAATCTCCTTTTATAGTAATGTTGACCGTGTCCAAATACGACTTGCTGACCGGCAAATAGTGAGGATGGACAAATTCGCGGTGGACGTGGTAAGTGTTTCCACCTTCCTCGTCAGCGATTGTGGCAGAGTCCACTTTGAAAGGAATGACACGCAGTAACGGCACGGAGGTGTGTCCCACCACGTTGTATTCCACCACATCGGAATACACAAAGATCAAATTCAGTCCTTGGTTCAGTTCTACCGGGGCATGAAAATACTGGCCAAAAGACTCGTTGCTGTAAATGACGGTTTTTTGTTTTAGTGTTTGTTCTACTTTCTTCCTCATCTTTACGTTACCACCCAACATGTCAAACAATTCATCACAGAAATAGAAACCCAAGATTTTTTCATCAGGAAATTTCATTAGGAAGCGACGAGCTGTTTTGTGGTATTCCAGGGTGACAGTTTTGGACTTGAAAGTCTTAAAAGCTTCCCCAAACACACCATTAAACTTGGAGGCTATGGCGCTGACCAAATGTTGACCACTAAAATAATAGCCTGAGGGAATGAACAACTCATAGTCGGTCCAATTTGGATTGACTTTGTTTTTTGTTTTATGGGGATATTTGTTATTGTCATTCATCCACTTTTGCAATGGTTCGTCATAAACTTCCACCGTAAATTTACTTTGATCGTCAATGACATTGAGGACTTGGGTCGGGTGAATCATTTCTACCAAAGCCACTTCCCAATGGGCTTCGTGATCTAAGGGGATGGCCTGAGGTAATTTGGCCGTGTAACAGCACAACGTGTTGTTGGGAAACACCTCCATGGAACTGTCACTGGGTAAGGTTAAGTAAAATTGGTTTTGGTGACTCATAATTCCAGAGTTATGTGGCTGTCCGAGGGGTTAGTGGACGTCAGAGGCGTGTCTCCGCCCAAAATGGGGTTCTGGTTGTGGTTGTTGGAGTGGTGACTGGCACTGGCACTGGACACAACGTTCCCGTTCGAGGAGAATTTCAGGGAGGGATTGGGAAGCAGGTAACCGATGCAACTGCTCAATAAAATGGTCCACAATTGTTTGTCTCCTTGTTGCAAACTCAAATTGGCGATGGCTGCCCCGATGACACAATACACCACGAAGATTTGGCAGAAAAAGACGATTTGCGTTTTAGGCACACGTTCTCCACACCACACCCACAAGGGTTGTTTTTGTAAATCTTGCACAGAAGAACTAGGGGAAGAAGGACTGGTCGACGTAGCTGCGTCTGCTGCTGTGTGAAAGGGCATGATGGTCACTTCTTCTTTTTATAGTCGATGACTTGCGAAGCGTCGATCCAAGAATCGAAACTGGGTGGATATCCTTTCCAACGTACTTTGACTTCTTTGACACGTCGTTTGCCCACTTTGCGGGTTCTGCGTTCGAGAATGCTTTCGATGTCGTACACGTCGTCTTCTTTTTTGGTGACACGTTGTAACTCGGGCAAATAAAACGTTCCTTTGAGTACTTCTCCGTTCATGTCTTCCAATTTATAGACGGCAGGATGACGGCCATGTACTCGTCCAGTGACGCGAAACAGTTCGGTCGTCCAGTTAGGTAAGTAACCTTTGTCGAAAGTGCGTTTGGTTTTGCCAATGCGCACCCAATCTCCTACGGTCAACTCTCCACTTTTCTTGGGGACAGCCCTCGTCGGGGACGTACCGAACAGACGCTCAAACACCAGCACTTCGTTCTCGGGAGTCACGTCTTGCGGGGCACGTCCGATGCTTCGATGGTAAGATTGGTTGTACGCTTGCACCAGGTGCGGTAAGATGTCGATGTACTTCAGAGTGTGGTGATGCGTAAAATATTTCCACATGCGTTCTTTCAAAGTGCGTTGAAAACGTTCCACGATGCTGGCTTTGGTTTCGGGATTCTCGGTGGTAAAAAAATGAATGTCACGTTTCTTTAATTCTTTTTGGAAAGCTTGGTTCAGAAATTCGGTGCCTTTGTCCGTTTGCCATCGAAGAGGGCGACGACCGCTTTGTTTCAACACCCGTTGCAGGGCTCGCACTAACTCGCTGCTCGATTTGGAAGTCAAAGGCACGACCCAGGCAAATTTGGAAAAGACGTCGATGACACAAAACAAATATTTGTAACCACGATTGTAGCTGGCCAAATGAGAGACATCGGCTAAATCGGCTTGCCATTGATGATCGATGCCTTCCACTCGGGTGCGACTTCTGGCAAACTTGCGTCGAATGGGTTTATGTAAAGTGTAGGTAGCTTGTTCTTGTAACCATCGTTGCACTTGAGGTAAACGGAGACTTTTCAGTCGCGTTTTGGCAGCACGATACAATTTTTGAACTCCTGCGTAACCTGCAGGATGCGAGGGATCGTAGTAAATGCTGGCTAAGACTTTTTCCATTTTTTGTGTTTGTGTGTTAATAAGGCACCCACTCTTGGAAGAGGCTACTCTTTTTCTCTTGGGGTATTTTCTTGGATTGCAAGGCTTTGCGTGTGCGACCGGCAATAGGTGTCGAAGAGGAGGAGGATGTCTGAGCGGGGGATATCGGTTCTTGTTTCACTTCTGTCTTCACTTCTGTCTTCACTTTCTTTTTCTCTTGTGAGGAAGAAGGGGTGGCCATCATCTTTTTAATCCATCCAATTCTGGAGGTAGGTGGTGTTGTTAACTTGCGTACTTTTTCTGGTGGAGTTTGAAACCCTTCTTCTTCTTCTTCTTTTCCTTTTTCTGTCTTCGTCACGGGTACTGGTGGTACTGGTACTGGTACTGGTACTGGTGATGGTGCTGGACTTTTCATCAAGGTCTTAAAATCTTTCAGAGTGGGTAGAGCTGTTTCGTCTAAAGCTTTCTGGTGAAAGAGTTGTAGTCGTTGCAAGAGTTGACCGTACTTTTGCGATTTTTCTGTTTCGGACAAATCTTGGCGATCCATCAAGGATTCCAATTCGTGTTGTAACTGGGACATCTCGCTCAAATTGGGATTGGGAGGTAAATGCGGGGTGCGTTGTTCTTGCCACCGATGGTATTCCATCCATCGTTTGTAAGGCACTAAAGCTAGTTTTCGTCCTTCCATGGGGTTGTCAGGGGTGAATTCTGAGATCTTGGGACTTCCGAAGGCCTTTTTATCTTGCTCCCACCAGTCCTCCCAACATGGTTCCCAAGACTCCTTTCAGTATGGGGCCTAACAAGAGAGGTAAAATGCCTCCACGTTGGACCAACATCTTCTTTTTCTGACGAATGGGAACTTTCTTTTGAACCATTTTCCGAAGAACGTGACGATGTTTGCCTAAGCATTGTTTCTGGTGTTTGGACAAAGGGATCGTGCCTTTCAAAACGTTCAAACAACATTCGCACACGGTATCGATGATCTCTTTGGAGGCCGTTTGAATGAGTTTTTTTCGTAGGGGTGGAGAAGCTTTGGACAGGACAGATAACAGGTCCCCATGTTTGGCTAAACGTGGTGGTAGTCCTTTCCTTTTCTTTCCTTGGGGTTTTCTGGAGGGTGACATCTTTGAGTCTTTAGGAGCACCTAAAAACACTGATACCCTACTCGGTCACAGGCCTTTTTTATACTGGAACGCGTCGCCACTGATTGTCTTTACGTTTTATCAGTTTGAGGACAGGCATGACACGTCGTGCAGGGGTACGTAACGGACTAAATCGAGCCAGTTCTTGCTTGGACAAATCCAGTAGACTTTGTAACATGCCCGATCTTTCTTGAACTTTGATTTTGGGAGAAGGTACTTTGTGAGCAGCAGCCACTGGCGCTAAATTGGAAGGTCCTGCCACTGGGGAAGTTCTTTTGGGGGTCATCAACGGAGAAGTTCTTGGTGTAATCAACGTCTCCAAGTACTCTTCAGTTCCTGGTGACATCAACGGAGAAGTGGACAAACGTGAGGCTGCCGGAGACGCTGTGGCAGTTCGTGGCTTGCGAGTGTAAGGTTACGTCCTGGTCGAAATGCCTCTCTTGCGACTAGTTTTCTTCTGTGGACTTTTCTTTTTCTGAGGACTTTTTCTCTGTTTCTTTTTCTGGGGGCTTCTTTTCTTTTTCCGGGGTGATGGTGGTGGTGTCTGGTAAGAGGAGGGTCCCGCCACTGGAGAAGTTATTCTTCTTGGGGACCTGGTCTTTTTCTTTTTCTTCTTGGGGCTTCGTTGAACTTTTGTCTTGGGGATAACTTTGGGGGCATTAGGATCCCATCATAAGAGTGTGCGAATGATGACCCCTCCTAGAGTACCGCTCCCTCCAGGTTTCAAAATGATTTGTTTTTTGGTTTGAGTGTCGATGCGGGGATCGGCCAGTTGGACCAAAGCGACTTTGTTTCGATCGAAAAAGCGTTGGGTTTGATGAGGAATCTGAATGATTCCTTGGAGTAATTGACGTGCCGTCACCGTGAACCATCGTAAGACTTCTTTGAGACTAGCTTCTAAGACACGGGCTCGTGTTTGTGGATCTTTTTCTCGACTGATGCCATACAAGGCACGAATCAATTTGACGGGAAGATGCGACTGAAGGGACGTCATGTTCACACTGTGTGAGACAGACGAAAAAGGGTCTGAGGTTTTTATAGATTTTTTTCATGGGGAGTGAAATGAAGTCGAGGACGGAGACGTGTACAGGACAGGCCCTCCGTCTTGGCACCAGTGGTGAAACAAGTGGGTAGGAAATCGCAAATCCTCGGGGGTCGTAGGTTTCAAATAGACGAGTAAATAGGCGTGTGGCGTTTGAGTGGCATCGTCGTACGCCTGAGTCAGCCAAGGCGTTCCTAACTGTTTGGCTAAGACTTGCACTTGCGATTTATCTCGAGGGCTTTTAAACAAGACCACGTAATGCGCATTGAGACTGATGGTGCGATGGGCTTTACTTTGTTGAAACAAATTTTGGGTGATGTAAACGACACTGGCATTACGGTGATGCCCTTTGCGCGTGAACCACAGTTTAATTTCTTCTTCGTCTTCTCCTAACATGTCGTCGAAAATGACCAAATGGGTTAGACGGGAGTCAGAGACGATGCCGTCGTCTTCTTTAGGAATGCCTTCCACAAACACGATGGAATCGCCTTGACTTTCTCGCAAGAGGCTGTACGCCGATTGCCACTCTTTGTAACACCACACGATCCGTTGAGGGGGCCGATCGATCAAATGATGTTTATGTTCGATCAAACGTTTGACGAATTCGGTTTTGCCTGAACCGCTAGGTCCAGCAATGAGCATGTTAAAGGGATGGCGAAGATACAAAGCCTCCCAACTGGCACGATCTAAGTGTTCGTCGATGACTTTGACAGTAGAGGAAGAGGGAGCAGAGACAGCAGAGGTAGCCATGGTGTGAGAAATGTCACTTGTGACACGAAAACAAACAAGACAAGAGTTTATATACTTTTTCAGAACACGTTTATTGAATGTTTTTTTTATCAAATATGAACACGAAAGAGAAAAATACATACAACCCAAATAGTGATGTACAGGAATAAAAAACACATCATAACAATCAAAGTGGAATATAAACAAGTGTCTGTACAACATGTTTTGGGTAACCAAGATGTCCTAGGGACAGTGTGTAATGTTCTTACAGTCTCTACATGAGGTATTGTCACACAAGTGTCCTCCCGGAATGACCTTTCAGGCATGTCCATGACAGTCCTGTCCTGAAGCGAGTGGTTGTTCTCGGTGACGGGTTCTTCTGGCACCGTCACTAACACAGGTTGAAAAGTAACTTTTTTCCTTGAACAACTCTTGTGCATACTGGGCCACTTCTTGGGTCCAAGCTTCAAAACCCCCTTTTTTCCAATCACGAACATCTGTCCAATGTGGATGTAAGTCACAAGCTACACACACATCGTCATACACGTCTTGGGTAGCTAAAAGTTGACGAATCTTTTTTTCCTGTTGAGGTCGAGAAGTATCCAAATGAAAACGCAAGGCTTTGAGCAAAAGGAGTTTTTCGTGACCATTTAAGGCCATGGAGGTGGTAAGTACTGATCGTAAAGAGTCCACAAAGAATCGGCTGGTAAACGAAATCCCAGAAAACAAGTCACTAAGACACACACCACTTGTCGTCCCAAATTGAATGGATACACTTCTTGTAATAATCGATGGTAATGATCCACGGTTTGAATATGGTCATTGAGTTCCTTCCACGGAATCTGTTGGATGACATGTGACATAAACCGTGGCATGGCAGCCTGTTTTTATATTCTCTTTTTTTCGGATGCAATAGACGTACTTTCTAGCCAGAGATCTTCGTTCTCCAGTAGGGAATCTAAATCTTGCATACTGTAACCGAAACGTCAAAGTTCGTTTAGGTGTTTCCTCTTCCTCTAAGTAGATTCCACGTAAAATATGTTGGTAATCCTTTAACTTGTCTTCCTCAATGTATTGCTGTAGGTGAATCTCGAAGTAACCATAATCATGAACATGTCGATCATTAGCGACCTCAAAGTTTTGAACAAGGTCTGACCATTGAAAGAATTTCTGACGAATCAGTTCTCTTATACCATTCAGGTACCAGTGGTTAAAGATCTGGTGACGTATCGGATGCAGTTGTTCTTTACGTTTCACTTGTATTTTCACCAGCTCTCGGTAAATGCGTTCTCTCAACTCCACAGGCAAGCCCAAAATGTTCTCTTGTAAAGTATCCATAAGTATATACACTGTTTTTGGAATCGTTGGGTGGAAGCCAATAGCCTCGTTTAACTTTGTGCCTAATGTAATATCCACTCATAATCAGTCTTCTTGTACTTTGGAACAGAGCATAATTTAAAAACGGATGAATCACTTTAAGTTTACGTTTCACTTGTATTTTGACCAGCTCTTGGTAAATGCGTTCTCTCAACTCCACAGGCAAAGCACGAATGTTCTCTTGTAAAGTATCCATGAATAGGTCATACTAAATCCTCTTTGGTCTGACACAAGAAATGTACTCTTTGCACAAACATGGTTTCACTTCAGTGTCGAATTTAAATCGTTGAGTCACTAATCTACACATTACAATTCGTTCAGAAGTTTCCTCTTTCACCAAGTTGACATTGTGTGAAAGATGTTGGTAATTCGTTAACTCTTCCTCTGGAATTCGATGCAGTACGTTTACAATGATGTAACTACAATCGTCCATACCAAACCAATCCTTTTTAAAACTGGAGGATCGTTGACCAATGTCTGTCCAATGGAACACTTTCAATTGAATCAGTCCCTGTATAGCCTTCAGGTACCAGTGGTTCAAACACCGGTGACGTAACGGATGCAATTGTTCTTCACGTTTCACTTGTATTTTGACCAGCTCTCGATAAATGCGTTCTCTCAACTCCACAGGCAAAGCACGAATGTTCTCTTGTAAAGTATCCATGAACAGATTATTATGGTAAAAAAGTTACTTCAATGTCTCGGTCCCACTAAAGGTAAGTAATGACAATTCGGTGACCATCGAGCATGTTCAACGTAGGCCGAATCTTGCGGTTCCCAGTGGTGAAGTGACACACCGCAACTGAAGCACTTGACTTTATCTCCTTCGCCCAAGTAGAAAAATCCGGCTCTGGCTAATTCTTCGGGGGTCGGTCCTCCCAGATACTTTGGCCATTTTCCTTTGAACGATTGAAGACGATTTTCAAAGTCGCAGTATTCCGACAAACGCACAGGAAACGAATATTCGTTTTTCACAGGTTCGTTTCGATGAGGGTTGAGTGACATGGGCAGGAGTTTGCTCAGGGCTGGATGACATCCGTAGGGGGGTAGACGTGAAGGTGAACATTCCCCTTTAAACCCGGTAAAATGTCTAAAAGGACGAGCGGCATCGCTTTCGCATCCCTCAGGTTTGACACGCACAGCATCACTTTCCATGACAGGGGCAGTGAGAACAAAGTTCCCATGATGCTTTACGGCATCGCTCAGGTCACAAGGTACAGCATCGTATCCATCGCAAGGCTCACAATCGCACTCATCTGCAAACTCCGTTACGCAATTACAATGGTAACCACATGGACAATCGCAGTTTCCTTCCGGACATTTTCCGTCGCAATGTCTGGGTCTTATCCATCCAGTATTAGTCACACTAGAGAAAGATACAGCTTTTTTACAATCCCCAAACTGGAACGATGTCTCTTTCAAAGTATTCATCTTGTTCGCTCGGTCTTGGTAGTCACAATGAACTATCGATCTTGACCATAGCCCCCTTTTTATACTAGTCGCAATGCAGTCTCCAGTTTGTACATCTTTCCTTTTTTACGTTTTTTATGTCTTGTTTCGGAAGGTACCGTCTCTAAGGTACCGTCAACATTGTACCGTAGTGTAATGGGTGGAAAGGCCATAGAAAGGTAAGGGCAGTGCGGAGACCATCGAGTATGTTCCAGAATAGCTGAATCTTTATAGATACATAGATCCATTCGTAACTTCAATCCACAAGCGAAACACTGTACCTCGTATCCCAATCCTGACTCAGGTCCCAAGTAGACAAATCCTGTTCTAGCTAAAACATGCGAAGAAGGTAATCCTTCCCTATCCGTAGGCCATTTCTGAAACGTGTCCAATCGACGGGCACAATCACAATAGTCAGGTAAGAAGACTGGAAAATGGTAGGGTTTGAACTTGGAGTTCTCATCGGGTTTCTCACTCGATTCTTGCTGTGGCGAAGTCATCTTTCTGGTGGGTGGCTATCCTCTTACAACCAATGTTTTATACCAACGTGTCCATACGGTAAGGTGAAATGATTGGGAAGTCGAACTCGCTTCTGGTACACGATTTGATAAACTTTTTCCAAAGGTCGACTGACGATGTGGTGAGTGGGTAAACGTACAATCTTGTTCGGTTGGTGAGTGGTCACTTTAAAGTTTCCATCCTCTCCCGATTGCAAGGCTTCTTTCAATACCCCAAAGTTGACCACTCGACTGGTACGATAATTCAGAGTCAGTCCTTTCACTTTGCACGTCGTGTGCACTTCTCCTTGTTTGTCCCGGTATTCGTAGCCGTAATTTTTGGGACCGCCACTGACGAAACTTAGAATCTTGTCGTCGGTATGCTCGTCTGTCCAGGCTCCTAAACGGTCTCCTTCGATGTCAGGGTGATGTTGAATCGGGTGATGGATGTAAATGCAACTGTCCGTGTCAAAGTACAGGACGCGTTCTTCTAACAGTTCTAAAGCTTCGTACAATTTTAAGCGAGCATGGGCTGTCACGTAAGCCGCAATGATGACATTTCCAAAAGGGTCGTCTTGCACAAAGTCCAGATCTTCTTCGTAATTGACCAAGATCAAATTCTCTCGAACGACGTCCACGTGTTTCATGTATTTGGTTTTGTCGTGAATCATCTGGAAGTAGCGGGAAGGTTCTGTCAAATATTCCGTCTTGGGTAAACACGGTCGTTGTGCCATTTTACCCCACAAGCAATTTAACATCACTTTGGCAAACGATCGCCTGCCTTCGTTTTTCTCGATGTGGTCTAAAGTGATGCCTTCTTGTTCATAGTATTTCTCTTTGAATTGTATTTGGTCTTCGGGAGTGTGACACCAGGAAGGATAGCCGCTGGCTTCTTGCTTCAGTTTCAAAAAGGCATCCACGTAGTCTGCGAAAATGCCTTTCTGACTGGGATCACCCTTGCGATACTGTTGTGTCTTGGGAAAGTGGCAAATTTCGTACACTTCTAACAGTTGGTATCCCATGTCCAGAGCTTTGAACAATTCTACGCTGACCCAGGTTCCCGTCAAGGCCCGTTCTTCCTGGTTGTGATGACAAGGTTGGTCTTGGTTGCACGTTTCGGCACAAGTACGGCACAAGGGAAACATCAGTTTGCCTTGACAATGGTGAGGTAAGACGGGATGGTATAGGTTCGTGGGAGGCAAAACTTTACACTTGATCAAGCCTTCGTATTGTCGAATGTTTTTCAGGTCGATGTGTTCCGTCAGCAATTGCGGGTGCCCTACAGGAAAGCGACAATATTTGCACACGTAGGGATACAGCGAACACACGTCCAAGTATTTGATTTCTTCTCCTATCTCTTCGTCGGCTTGGTACAGCAAACAGGTGGCATTGGTCCTTCCTCCGTACAAACTATCCCTCGGGTTCAGCGGGTCCATGAACTGGTAACTTTCCACGGCACGTTTAAACTCGGGATCGGTTTTTAAACGGTGATCGTACTCGTGTTCCCACATTTCCACCACTTGGTATCCTTCCTGTTCGAACTTTAGGCGTCGCTGACAAGTGTCCTGGTACAAGTCTTCCATGGTTCGTTGCAAAAACTGATTTTTAGTGCCACGGTCAGGGTAACAGACGGGACATCCGTGAAATAATCAACCGTTAAACTCGTACACGATCTTGGGGTTTTCTAAGTCCCAGCCATCGACCGAATACGTTCCGATGGTCTTTTCGCCCCCTCCGTTGCGGGCATGCTGAATCCACTTGTCTTCCTTGTCGCACAAGTAATGTAACCAGCGTAGGGCTTTGACCGAGTATTGACGTTTGACATAGTGGGTCGTTTGAGGGCTGATGACAGCCACGGTGTTTTCAGGCATGAATCGTTGTCGATACACTAAGGAACACGCTTTGGCAATGGTGCAAGCTTCTTTCAAAGGATCCACCCCTCCGTGTTCCATGAACAGTTCTCGAAATTTTCCACAGCAACGCCGTAAAATGTCCACGTCGGAACGACAATACTTTAGCATTTCTTCCTGAAAGTCGAAAGGGTCCGAGGCGTGAATCTGGTACCAAGCGTAGAAAGCTTCTCGTTGTTCGGTACGCATGTTGTCGGGGTCGTAATAGTGAGCCTCAGGTAAATGGGGTAGAACGGCGTGTTGATTGGCTTCCGTATTGAAAAAGTGTGGAAAGTACCCTTTAGCCATTTCTGTCATTCCAAACGTTTTAGGCATTCGACTCAAAGGCATGGCCAAATAGCTCATCGAATCTTTAAACTGTACTTGTCCCACTTGCATGAAAATGATTTTGGCTCCGTTCAAAGTGACTTTAGGACGCTCGGTGCCTTGTTCCGTATAGTATCTGAGAAGAAACTGTCCATCGTATCCGGAGAAATTGTGAGCCATCACCGTGGCATGACGATGACAATCTCCGTAACGTTCGATGTCCTCTTGGCTCCACGTCTTGTCGATGGGGTCTAAGACCCATCGAGCGAAATCGGCTAACGTGTTCGGTCCCCGAAAGATTTTTTCACGCCCTCCAGGAATCTTGCTGCAGTGAGGGCAATGACTGAAGATAGGTTCTTGAATGCACTTCTCGCACGCTCGATGAGCCACGCAGAAATTAGGAATGTGAATGCCGGTCTCTTGCATGCATTCGAAATCGAAAAAGATGAAATTGCCTTTCTTCTTGTGACCGTCCTCTTTCTCTGGTGGGGGTTGGTATTTTTGCACGTAACATTGGTGTTCCAAGTCCACGATGTGGTGACAAATGTGACATTTTTTCTTTCCTCGACATACGTGTGCCTTGGCAGCATTGGTACATATGACTTGTTCACACGTAGGGCACAATCTCAGGAGTTGACAAGCACATTTCTTCTGTGAACCTTGCGTTTTCAGATGTTGTTGGTAACAGGTAGGGCTGACAAACGTGCGCAGACAAGTGGAACAAGGTACTGGTTCTTCGCTCAGACAGGGTGAAGAGGCCAAACATCCTGAGCATTTCGATCCGCAATGCTTGTGTTGCTCTCGATTGTTATAACCATGGTCACATTTCTCACAATAATAAACATATCTCAGGAATCCAGTGATACTGGTAATGGTATCGAAATGTTCATCGTGATAATAGACATGAATGTATTTTCCGTCCTTAAAGTCTTGCCCTCGAAACAATAGAGGTCCGCGCACTTCTTGAGGGTGCACTTTCAAGGTGTATCGTGGAGCTAGGGCATCTTGCAATTTTTGCATCTCAGGAATGCCACAGGGTGTGTCTTTGGACAGGCCAGCTTGTTGTAACAGGAGTTCTGCTTCGTTTCGTTGTTTGGCTCGGTCGGAACGTTGAATAGTGTCCCAGGTTCTTTTCCATTCTACCGTGTCGTTCTTGTTGGCATAGGTTCGTCCCACCACGATGGCACGGGCTAAACACATCTGGTCATGAGGGTTGTTAATTCGGACGAGACTCTTTTTGGTGTTGCGAAGGTCGTCCACCAATAACATCTTTTTGCGTCCTGTCCCTTGAGGAGGAGAGACGTGGGTCATGTCCAGTGTGGCTTTACCATCAGTGATGTCAAACTGATCATTAGATTGTTGTACGTGTTGAATCTTGTCCATGACTTTGGAAGCAGTCAATTCTGCAGGGGTGCTAAACTCGATCCAAACAGGGGATTTCAAACCGTCGTGTTGTATGGAAAGTCTCAAGCGATCGTCTTCTTTGGGTTGACATTGTCGCTTGAGTGCAGTGAGCAAAGAATCCCACACCTCAGTGATGAACACTTCTGCTTTCTCTAACGGCACTTCAGCCTTGAAATCTTTAAACTTCACCGTGTATTTGTAAGCCGTGGTTCTAAATTTTCTAGAGGAGCGCTTTTCCGTCTCTCGAATGGAATAGTACTTTTCAGGGTTGACAAAGGGTGATGAACTTGGTTTAGAGGGTTCGGATTCTGGTTCACTCATGTCCTCTTCAAAATCACTGGCATGAATTTGTGCCAAGATTTCAGCCCTGGTACGAGGCGATAAATCACGTTTCTGCCTCTTACTTTCTTCTTCTTTCTTCTCGAATGAATGGGATCGTTTCATCTTGAAAGCAAAAAGTCAAATGACTCAAGTTCAAACACCATAAACTACTTTATAGTCATAGCAGACCAGCGTATATAAAAGGGTGTGTGTCTTGTCCTTTCACTATTCATTTCACTCTCAAGCCGAGCACAACGATGGAAGAGACTAACCAGATGGAACGTTTCGTCAGAGCTTTGCGAGGGGTCATTAGAAAATTCTCTTCAGACCAGCCTACGGACTACTCTCCTTCCTTTAGAGATAAAAGTCAAGATACTTGCTATATCTGTCAGAAGAAAGGGCATTGGTCTTCAGAGTGTCCAGAGCGTCAAAAAAGAAAAAAAACAGGGGATAAAAAAGACAAAAGTCAAGATACCTGTTATTATTGTAAAGAAAAAGGACATTGGTCTCCAGATTGCCCAAAAAAGAAACAAGAGGAGTCAGAAGAAAAGAGGAATTCTTCAGAAGAAGAGAGGGATTCTTCAGAGGAAGAAGAGGAAGAAAAAAGACAATTCTATTTAAATGAGGCAAAGAAACACGAGAAGAAAAGAAGAAGGGAAGAAAGCGAGGAGAAAGAAGAAGAGGAAAAGAGTGTGACGGTGAAGAAATTCAAAAAACCGAGAGACTAAACAAGGAGAAAAGAAGAAATCAATGAACTTTTTATTAAAGTGTTGTGTTGTGAATTGTGAATTGGATTGTAAAAAATGGAGAAAAGAATAAATGAATGATATAAGGTAAGAGTCTTTGAGTTTTGATTTTAAAATAAGAAGCTACACTCACGCACTCATACACAGACACGTACTATAAGGGTAACATGGGTGAGTTTTTTTTTTGAGTTATTGGCAAATTGAAATTGTATTTCTTTTCGAGAAATGTGGGTGGCCCTGAAAAGGGCCTTTTTCTTCATGGTGTAGGGGTGAGTTTAAGCAATCAATTTTAACTGCCTTAAGCCTTTGCCACGGCCAAGGCCTACTTCTGGACTGCGTAATGTTGATGATGATTGGGTTGAAATCACTAAGGGTGGTACGGTAGGCTTAGTCACAGGGTTGACATGTTTGGCTCGGGAAGGTCGTATTCTCTTCGGTCGTGATAAAGAAGTCTGATACATTTGTTTCAGACTTCTTAACTCCGCTAAAATGTCCAACAGTACCGTGACCGTTTGATTTTCACCCTCTTGTTTCTTTGCTGCTACTTCTTCTTGCTGTTGTTTTTTTCTTACCTCTTCTTCTTGTTGCTGTTGCTGTAGGAGAAAAGCCTGTTCCGCTTCCTTTTGTCGTTGTATAAATTTCTCCAATTCTTCTTTCTGTCTCTGTCTAAAATTCTCCACTTGCGGTAATGAAGAAGGTAACGAAGGTTCCGGAACAAATTCTTGCGAGGAGAGAAAATCCACAAAATCCCAATTCACCTCTTCTGAAAGTAAGTCCGGGTTCCCTTGGGCGGTCTCCCCTGCTGGTGCACCCCACTGGATCGTTTTCTGAGTTTCCGTCATGTTGAATCACTATCGCATAGATTGACTGCACACAAGCGCTAGCGAATCTATATTGACTACGTGACGTCACAGACTGCTCTCTTCGGATTGGATGCGGGCTGACTGAATTCTGTAACGCGTGTTTGGGTTGGTGAATGAACTCAATCCGTTTCAATCCTTTCTGTCCCTATAAATAAGTGCAGTTCACTGCATTGATTCACCTATTCTCGGAGCCTCAACATGTGGACCGACGTTGAATCTTCAACCCTTGTGTCAACAATGATGTTCAGGACGGACATGCTCATGTATGTCCGATCCAAGTGGACCGTTGTCCACAGGACCAACAGCAGCCTGTGGATAAGAAGAGTCTATATAGAGAGACAAGGTTGCCTCAAGAGGACTCTGATGTATGGCCCTGCTGTAAGACGAAGTTTGAGGAAAAGAAGATGTCGCAAATGCCCTTTATGTTAAGGGCATATTAACATAAACCAAAGGCCCTTTTCAGGGCCAGCCATATTTCTCGAAAAGAGATAGCCTTTCCATTGCCTACCCCTTTTTTTAAAAAAATTTTTTTTAAATTTTTTTAAAAAAAAATCCCATGTTAAATTCCCCTTGTCCGTAAAGTGACCCACGATTTATTGCCATGTTAAATTCCCCTTGTCCGTAGAGTGACCCACGATTTATTCCCATGTTAAATTCCCCTTGTCCGTAGAGTGACCCACGATTTATTCCCATGTTAAATTCCCCTTGTCCGTAAAGTGACCCACGATTTATTGCCAGGTTAAATTCCCCTTGTCCGTAAAGTGACCCACGATTTTTCTTCATGTTAAATTTCCATTGTCCGTAAAGTGGCCCAAGGGTGTTTTTAATGCTAATTCCCATTGTCCGTAAAGCGCCCCTATTCACTACTATCACCTTTCCTTATTATTTTCATACATCATTTGCTAAATGTTGGGTTTATTCAAGCATGATCCGTGTTTCTTCTTTGCCATAAAACTCCAAATGAGGCATATATTTATTGTTCACGTATAATTGTTTCAAAATATGTGACTAGGCCCCCCAATTTTTTTTCTCATAACGTTTAGAAATGAGTGTGGTGTTTCAAATGCACTAAAAGTCGCGAATCATGATTTTTAATAAAATTATATTCGATCTCCCAGACGAAAACTAAAAGGAAAAACCGAGTAATATGTCAAGGCAAACTAAATTAAATGGAGGAAAAACGAAGAAATCTTACATATAGAACTGGGACGAATAATGCCTATGTACGTATGGCCGGTAACATGAGACATACAAAACGTGGCGGGCAACAAATTGTTGGTTTAGTGTGTATGCTACGTTAGGTCATTAAACATGATAATTACTATTGATCAAAATAACATGAAGATTTAATCTCCTTAGCTGAAAGATCTAGCCGAGTTGAAGCATTGAAAACTTGATCGTGCAGTACAAGGCGAATAAAAAAAACAAAACACACATTCATTAATGGGGATAGTCACTTTATGCTGATTGGAAAACATAGTTCTTGTTTATATCAAATGAGAAGAAACACTAGCCTTAGCTGTTAAATGGCGCCTGCCGATTATCAGTCTGGCTAACAGCGCCCCCTGTGTTTGCTTGGATTTACGCTAGCTGATTTACATTTTGATCAGACCGTTTACTTTCCATACATTTCATTTAATACCACATCATTTGGAATATGAGTTGATCATTCCATTCTGTTCTTCAGACCATTTTAACAAATGCCAGATCATTTGGACTCTGAATACGTCTTTTCATTTTTTGGGTTAAATCATTTCATTTTAGACAATATAATTTCATTTAATACTACATCATTTGGAAGCAGATTTCATCAAACCGTTTTGTTCTTTAAATTATTTTATTTAATACCACATCATTTGGAATCTGAATACATGATTTCATTTCTTGAGTTAAATCATTTCATTTTAGACTACATCATTTCATTTAATAGCACGTCACTTGGAAGGAGATATTTTCATAACAGTTATATATATATTTATATATTTATTTATGTATGATTGTAGGCTGCTTCATTGAGTGTCGATCATCTCCGTGTTATTGCCCGTCGAGAAAAATGTCTTTTACCGCCTCTAAAAAGTAGCCATGTTAAGGACACTTCAAGTCTTCAGTATATAATTCAAGTCTGATTAAATGATTACTGTTTAAACAGTACTGCATAAATATATTTGTGTATCTGCTCGAGACAATGTAAAATAGCCATGAACTGCTATAGGTGCGGAATATCACCGATTACCATTGTCTAATTTTGCCGACAGCAGCAGAATGATTTGTTATTGTTTGTAGCATAATCGATTCTTAATAAAAGTATTAGTACATCTTACTTTGTCACAATGAATCTGTCTTTGTCATACAATATCTTAAGTTTATTACATCACGTTGGCATACTATATTCGATTAAATACTTATATTAAACTTATGTATTTTATATTGCTTTCATAATATTACTACGTGTCTCTCAATAAGATAATTATTATATAAAATTATTAAATCTGGCTTTGTCTCATTGAGATTTCTTTTGTCACACGCTATCTGTGTTATATGACTTTTGTCATACTGTATCTACACAAACAAGTGTGCGTATGTACCATTTTTATAAATTTAAATATCAAAACAATGTTAATATATCATAATGTATATGAACATGTATAATATAAACAAAAATAAACAGACTTTGCCTGCCTTTGTCTGACTTTGCAGTGTTTAGTAGGACCCGGATGGAGCAGTGCTAATGTTAAGCTGGATGTATAGTATTGTGGGATTTGTCACATATTTGTTTCTTGTTTCTTTTTAAGTGTAAGAATTTACTTTGTGTGATTTTGTTTTATTAATATGCCATACTGCATTAAATTATGCTTGTTGAAAGGATCTGAGATGAGATTTGGCTAAGTGAGACCAAGGACACAACTTGAATTTTTATACTTTGAGAAAACATAGCACACTTTTCCCAGTTAATTTTTAAAATCAGCATGTGCAAATAAGATGTCTACAGATTTAAAATCACCTATCAACACTTTTTATGATAGCAGATACAAGTGACGTCCCATTTTTTTAAAGTTTTCCGTCATTTGATAAATACTTAACGGCAAAAATATATAATGTTACATTCAGATTCATCAGAAAAATTATTAAGACAAAGACATGCATGAGTTTAGATCTCAGTTTACATTAGACATAACCTTTTATGTATACCTATAATCTACATCATTTTGTCTTTATTTCTAGAAATTCCTTGTAATCAGAGGGTGCATAGAAACACCGGAATGCACAGAAATGCCGGAATGCAATAGAAACACTGAAACGCACTTCAGTTATATTGTATATGCCATAGTGTATATTGGTTGTAAATGTATAATTCATATATTTGACATTTACTTTTAGTTATGTAATAAATTAATATGTACTTTCTTTTCTGCAAGTGATGCAGATGCAACATCAAATTAAAATGAAGCTGGATACATGCGCATTTTGGAGACAGTTCATAAAGGAACAAAATTAAATATTAACAGCTTGTATTGCAATTTATACATGAGTTTAATGCTTTAGCTATTGATAATAAACAAATATCAGATCTCCGAAACACCTAATTACGCGTATTTGGATGCCAATTTTTGATCTGGGATGCAGAAAATCACTGAGGCGGGAGTCCTCTGAACGCATGTAATAGGTGTGCGGCAATATTCAAAGACTTGTCAGTCCTGTTTCAGCGACCTGCTTTGTGGGAAAATGTGTTGATCAGTTAGCTGTGCTGATATTTACAATGACAGAATTCAGTGACTGAAAGACCCCTTAAGGTACATACATGTTGCCATTTTATAAGAGTACATAAACAAAGAACATGATGCAATAGCTGGGCAGCAAGTTCAAAGGCTTTGACTGGCGGCCGGGTGAGAAAATGTTCTGATATTTACAGTGATTGAATTCAGAGGCAGAAAGACCCAGCGATGTACATGTGGTCATTTATAAAAGTACATCAAATAAACAACTTTAGCTTTTGTTATTATGTTCATTTCCGAATGTAGCGGAATAAGCAGTGCACATGACCTCAGAATCAAGACATGTTGAGACTTGGACAAAATTACATTTGTAAGTGGGTGACAAGTTGCCTAAAAATGTAAACTTCGCCTTATTCTGTTAGGAAAGTGAAAACGACTTTTCCCTGTGATTATTTAAGAGGTACATTGACTGACCATACCATATTTTGTTTAAATGACCCTCGCCTTAGCCCGGTTAGTTCTAGTGTTGTAGCGAAATGTATTAATCAAGGCATCAGTAGCTAGGCCTAGTTTTTATATCAATTATGTTGGCAAACAAACTCTTGCCCATTCACAAGCATTATGTTTTGATAGCTGATTGACCATTAACCCTTTTCCAAGTAAGGTAGCAACTATCAGTTTCCTGCATGATATCCTTTGATGATAAAACATGCAAACTTGTGTTTTAAGATCAGAATTGGTGATCTGGATATTTATTAACTGCCTCTTATACACTTTTTCATCATAAAATTAGTATGAAACTGTAAGTGAACCAGTAGGCCTAACGGGAAATAATGGCGAATTTCGCTAAGTCTGGGATGTACCAGTTTATTAGATTATCTGTTTTCTTAAATCATCGGGCAAATATATTCAGAAAAAGTATACAGATCATTGAAACCAAAGCCTAGGGGTTTTTTTTATTAAAGATTTAACTTAAAATGCAAATTATGTAGGTCAGAAACATGTGGGACGATGCTGTGTTGTGGAATTCGCGAGATGCGCTTTAAGGTCTAAGCTGTTTTTTTACTTGACACGTATTTGCGAAAATACGGAAGAAAAAAAAACAGCAAATCAGATACTAGTTATTTGCCTAAAATTACTACAAATACCTAATACAAATAAATAAACCATAAATTTGAGATCCTGTCAATGGACTATTTGTAATTAAGCTATATTCTTCATCATCATCATCATTGGCGACTCGGTCTCGAAAGACCATGCGAATAGCGCCCTTGGGGTGTTGCCTGTCTCTGTTGGCAACGTCTGCTGTGGCTGTGCAGGCCTATACGTGAGTGACAGTCCCTACTGCAGTTGGTGCAGACATACTGGGAAGTCTGCATTACTGTGGTTGCTGTTGCGTTCTTCTTTCTCTTACGTTTCTCTGCCACCAACTGGCCTCTTCTTGCATCAGCGACTGATATGCCATTGTTTACCATCAGTCTCCAGGTGCCTCGGTCCTCAGCCAGCTCTTCCCAGCCATCGGGTGAAATGTTGCATGCCTTCATGTCCCTCTTGCACACATCTTTGAAACGGAGTGAGGGGCGTCCGACTCTTCTCATGCCAGTGGCCAGCTGTCCATATAAGATGTCCTTTGGCAGCCTTCCATCCTCCATGCGTCGGACGTGACCCAGCCATCGAAGGCGGCGTTTAATTAGCAGGGAGTACATGCTGGGGGTTCTTGCACGCTGCAGGATCTCGCTGTGTGGAACACGGTCTTGCCAGCTGATTTTCAGGATGCGTTTTAGGCACCGTATATGGAAGGAGTTGAGCCGGCGTTCTTGCCTCATGTAGGTACTCCACGTCTCACTTCCATATAGAAGGGTGCTGAGAACGCAGGCCTGGTAGACTTGGACCTTGGTGTGCTCTGTCAGCGCGTTGTTTTCCCAAACCCTCTTTGTTAATCGAGCCATGATGGTGTTTGCCTTTCCAAGCCTTCTGTCCAGCTCCATATCAATCGAGAGAGTGTTGCTGATGGTTGACCCTAGGTAGGTAAAGTTGTTGACTGCTTCCAGGGTGACACCGTTGATTTTGATTGAAGGGGCAATGGTGGTATCTTGCACGCTGACATTTGTTTTTTCCAAGCTGATTGTGAGACCAAAGTGCGTGCAGGCAACAGCAAAACGGTCTCCCAGTCTCTGGAGGGCTTCCTCGGTGTGGGCCACAAGAGCTGCGTCATCTGCAAAAAGCATCTCCCTGATGAGCACAGCTCTCACTTTGGTCTTTGAGCGCAGTCGTGCCAGGTTGAACAGGCTCCCATCAGACCTGGTGTGTAGATATATGCCATCCGTGGACGTGTCGAAGGCGTAGGACAGGAGCAGGGAGAAGAAGATCCCAAAAAGTGTTGGTGCCAGCACGCAGCCCTGCTTCACACCACTGTTAATTGGGAAGGAAGTTGAGGATGATCCATCATACATGACTGTTCCCTTCATATCTGCATGGAAAGAGATTATCATGCTGAGGAGTTTTGGGGGGCAACCGATCTTACTCAGAAGTTCAAAAAGGCCCTTCCTGCTGACCAAGTCAAAGGCCTTGGTGAGGTCGATGAACATCATGTAGAGTGGTTGACCTTGCTCTCTGCTCTTCTCTTGGAGTTGTCGTAGGGAGAAGATCATGTCTGTCGTCGACCTGCCTGCTCTGAAGCCGCACTGTGATTCCGGGTACACACGGTCTGCCAGCAACTGCAGCCTGTTGAGTATGATGCGGGCGTACACTTTACCAACAATACTCAAGAGCGAGATCCCTCTGTAATTATTACAGTCACTGCGGTCGCCCTTGTTTTTGTAAAGGGTCACAATTGTGGCATCACGCATGTCTTGGGGGACTACTCCTTCCTCCCAGCAGCGGCAAAGTAGCTCGTGCAGTGGTTTAATCAATGCTGGTTTTCCACGTTTGATAGCTTCGGGTGGGATGCTGTCACTACCTGGTGCTTTGTCGTTTGGAAGGCAGTCGATTGCTTTGCTGAGCTCCTCTAAGGTTGGCACTTTGTCGAGCTCTTCCATGGTGGGCAGATTCTTTATGCTGCTGAGGGCTGCATCAGTGACTGACGTTTCTCGGGAGTATAGTTCTGAGTAGTGCTCCACCCATCTGGCCATCTGTTGCCCACGGTCTGTGATCTTCTCTCCCGTCAGGGATTTCAGGGGAGCGACCCCTTTCACTGTAGGGCCTAGAGCCTTCTTGATGCCACTGTACATGCCTTGGATGTGTCCGGACTCGGCACTTCGCTGGATCCCTTCACACAGTTGTTGCCAGTACTCGTTCGCACACCGTCTAGCAATGCGTTGGGTGTTACTTCGGGCACTTCTGAGAGCAGCAAGCGTCCGTTCATTAGGGCATTTTTTGTAAGCTGTGAAGGCTTTTCGTTTCTCCTCGATTTGTGGTTCCATCCTTGATAGGTGTGCATTGAACCAGTCCTGGCTGGGTCGTTCCTTCTTGCCAAACGTTGACATAGCTGTACTGTAGATGGCACCCTTCATGGCGTTCCACTTGGCTGTAGCGTCATACTCAGGCAGGTCCTGGAGAGCCTTGTTCAGGGCAGACACATACTCCTCCACCTTGGCAGGGACTGACATCTGTGCAGTGTTTATGCGAGGACATCCTTTTGGTTTTGTGCGGTGTAGCACATGTGGCTGTAATCGCACTCTGCTGCTCACAAGGGCATGGTCGGAGTCACAGTCTGCACTGTGGTAGGTTCTGGTGGAGAGGACGCTGTTAAGGGCAGAGCGCCTGGTGATGACCAAGTCGAGTTGGTGCCAGTGATGAGATCTGGGGTGTTTCCATGACACTCTGTGTTGTGGCTTACACTTGAAGAAGGTGTTTGTGATGCACAGGCCATGGTAGGTGCATAGCTCCAGCAGTCTCTGGCCGTTTTCGTTGGTCTTTCCAGTGCCATGATATCCGAGGCAGGTAGGCCAGGACTCGTGGTCCGCACCTACTCTGGCATTAAAGTCGCCGAGGAGGAATAGTGGTTCATTTTTGGGGCATCCTTTGATCTGTTCGTCCAGCTGCCCATAGAACTGATCCTTCACGTCTTCTGATGACGTGAGGGTTGGGGCGTAGACACTGATGATGTTGACAGGACCTGAAGTAGTGGTGAGGCGGATGGACAAGAGACGCTCAGTGCCCCCTGTTGGAGGTTCAACCGAGGCCAGGAGATTGTTTTTGATGGCAAAGCCCACTCCGTGCTGACGGGGCTCCTCAGGTTCTCGACCCTTCCAGAAGAAGGTGTAGTTTTCCTCTCTGAGGGAGCCACTAGATGCGAGCCTGGTTTCCTGGAGGGCAGCTATGCTGATATTTAGTCTGGTGAGTTCTCTATCGATGATGGCCGTCTTTCTGGTGTCGTCCACTTCTCTGAGGTCGTCGGAGATGCCTGTACACATGGTGCGCACATTCCAGCTTGCAAATCGAAGAGCTGGAGTCTTCTTTATTGGTTTCTTGTTTCTTTTGTCTGGTGTGGAATTACCGTCTGCTTGTCATGCTGAACAACACACTGAGCTCCAGACACCCACTGGAGCAGGCAGACGATGGCGGGTCAACACCTTATTGACCGGGGGCTGCCCGGCTTGAGGCGGGCGATAGTTGGCCAGTGGGACACGATGATCCCTCCCACCGTCAAAGCTGACCCGTGGCGCCCCTTCCCTACGCCAATCGGGTGGGACTTATAACCCGTAAACTGTCAGCTTCCGTGTTGTTTCCTCACTCAGTAGCGAGACTGGAGTGTGCTCTCCAGGGCGCAAGCCTGGGCGTGGAATATGGAGATCCTGGGCTGCCCAGACGTCAGGATCCCCCTCTCGTCCTTGCTGGTGGGGTCCAAAGGAATGCTGAGCATGACATTTGACACCAGTTTGGATGCAGGAGCTGCCGGAAGGAGGTCGTAGTCGACCCCCAGCCGCCTTAGGGGCTCCACTCCTGATTTTCTGTCTGGGTTTACTCCCGTAGCCTTTCCTTCTCCCGAAGATATCCACAAGGCAGTGGAGCCATAATCCAATGGATGGGACTTGGTTGGTTTTGAATCAAAGTTTCCTTCTCCTAGATGAACTGCCTGACAAGGCTAACGAGCTTCATCTGCCCGGGTTTGGGGTCAGAGTTTCCCTTCTCTTAGACTGGTTGCCTGCCAAGGCTAATAAGCCCAGTCTGCCCACCCAGTTATACCGCCGGGTACTCGGTCGCGCCACACAGCAGGCTCTGTTAAAACAGGGGGCACCGCGTGAAGGTGCTGCTGTGGACACAATAGTGTAGGAGAGGCCATATGCAAGTAACCTCCTGCCCCGCAGAGCGAGACAGTGGTCCTGCGGCGATCACTACACCTGGGAAGGAGAGGCTATGAGAGACGCTTCACTTTCCTTTGGCAAGCGGGACGTCAGGCCCAGGCCACGCACCATCATAAACCTGATGATAATATTCTACGGTCCTCCCTGGTATCCCATGACCTTGCATCAGATCACCTCTGCATTATATGCCATATTGACGTATTAGTCCCTAACCCTCCACCTTTATCTGCTACAAAGAGAAACCTCCGTATGATAAATAGAACCAAACTAATGCACGACATCCAAGCGAACCTAACAACTTGTTTACCTCCTACCGCAGAACAACTCGATAACTGTGTTCATTGCTTGACAAACATGCACCAGCTACCAAGTGCAGAGTATCAATTCAAAAGTGTTCTCCATGGTATAGCAGTGTTAGGGACCAGCTTCGCACTGCTAAAAGAGACCGCCATAAAGCTGAGAGGCTTTGGCTTTCCACCAGACTCACTATTCATAAGCAAATCTATGAAGCCCCTAAGAAGAATGCCACAAATATAGTCCATGCAGTGAAATCAGCCCACTACACTACTAAGATCATGGAAAGTTCCAGCTGCAAAGAACTCTTCGAGATTACTAACAAGCTAATGTCAAGGAACAAATGTACACCACTTTCAACTACCTTCTCTCCAGTCGACCTTCCAGACATGTTTGCAAATTACTTCCGTGACAAAGTACAAACCATTAGAGATAAGCCTGACACCACAATTTCAATTGACTCGTCATCACCATACAGTTGGGACACAAAATTTGAGCGGCAACCATTAGCAGCATTTGAACCTGTCTCTATTGATTTCGTACGTACAGTCCTAATGAAGAGTGCACCAAAGTCATGTGAACTTGATCCAATTCCAACATCACTGCTGCTAGAGTGCTTAGATCCAGTATTGCCTTCATTAACTGATGTTATTAATACCTCTCTCTCTTCCGGGGAATTCCCATCATTTTTCAAAACTGCCATTGTAAAGCCTCTGCTGAAGAAACCAACACTAGACCATAATGATTTAAAGAACTACAGCCCAGTTTCTAATCTCCCATTCATATCAAAAATCTTAGCAAAGGTTGTTCTATCCCAGCTTGTATCTCATCTAAATTCAAACAGTCTTTTTAGCAATGTATCATCTGCATATCGCCCTTGCCACAGTACTGAAACTACTCTTCTAAAAGTAGTTAATGACATTCTCTCTGCGTTGGATAGAGGAATGATTACAGTCCTCATCCTCCTTGATTTGTCTGCAGCATTTGACACAATAGACCATGATATATTACTTCACCATCTCTAGCATGTATTTGGCATTCATGATACAGCCTTACTGTGGTTCAAGTCCTACTTGGTCAACAGGACACAAATTGTGTCTGAAATGGAATACACTCCAGCCCAGTTGATCTATGTTGTGGTGTTCCACAGGGGTCTGTTCTTGGACCTGTTCTCTTCAGTCTATACACTCAGTCGCTCTCAAGTGTCATAGATCATCATCCAGTCTCTCACCAATTGTACGCTGAAGACACGCAAATATACAAATCGAGCCACCCAACTGAAGCTGATGCTACCATCCAAGGTGTAGAGAGGTGCATTTCTGATGTGAAATCATGGATGACATGTAACAAGCTGCAGATGAATGATGATAAAACTGAGGCCGTTCTGATCACAACACAAAGACTTTCTCATTCACATCCTTTACCTCAAACAATAAATATCAGCAACACCAACATTAAATTCACACAATCAATACGAAACCTAGGTGTTACTCTGGACAGTACTCTTACATTACACCAACATGTCATGAACATATGCAAGGCTGCATATCTTGAGCTAAGACGCATCAGCTCAATTCGCAAATATCTTTCAGTTGATGCCACTAAAACACTTTTGTTTTCATTAGTACTTTCAAGACTGGACTATTGTAACTCAATTCTCTCTGGTTCATCTCAATATCTACTCCAGAAACTTCAAAAAGTTTAAAACACAGCCGCTCGGATCATACTTAGAGTACCACGATCAGAGCACACCTCATCGCTGCTTTGTACCCTACACTGGCTATCCATTCGATCCAGAATCAAAACAAAATTTGTTCTCTGTGCTACGTTTCACTGTCGGACTCTAGTCGAACATACCTATCCGACCTCACCCATGTGTACACACCAGCAAGATACTTATGCTCCTCTTCTGACAATCGTATACTCATTATTCCCATTATGAAAACAAAGTCATATGGACAGCGTTCTTTTGCATACCAATGCCCAGCAACATGGAATGAATTGCCCACTGACTTAGACAAAGACACAGTGATCACATTCAAGAGGGCTCTCAAAACTCACTTATTTCGACTGGAAGAACAAACTTAAAGATCTAATAATGTTTCCTACCTTAAATATTCTCAGCATGTTTTTTTAATGTTTTCTAATTTCATGGTGTTTTTAGTTGTAATCATATCATTATATGTTTTTTATCTTATAGGTGTTGTCTAATGTTGTAAAGTGCTTAGAGCTTCTAAAGATTAGGCACTATACAAAGTCCTCATTATTATTATTATTATAGTAAGTAAATACATTAGGAAAACCTTTCCATCTAAAAATAGATGCACTCACATCTGTGTTGATTCTGTAGGAAAGAAGGGACTGCAACTTTTGATGGTGGGACTCCTATTTTTAACAAAATCGGAGTCCTGGACTCCTAGTTTTAAAATCCTAGCGAGACCTCTGCATATTAATATTGATTTCTTAAGTTGATTGTTATATTGTGGTTATTAATAATTACATTTTTCTTATTATCTTATATATATATATATATATATATATATATATATATATATATATATATATATATATATATATATATATATATATATATATATATATATATATATATATTGAGAGAGAGGGAGAAAAAGAGAGAGAGAGTATTAGACGGAGTATGAAAATGCTTTGTTATATTTATGAGAATGTATCTTTATCATTAATATTTTATTAAACACTAATAGTGTCCAACAAAACATACATATTAAAAAGCATGTCTTCCACGTAGTACAAGAAATGACTGATTGATAAATCCTATATTATGTTTGCTTTCTTCCACTAATCGTGGAAATTCAACCTTTAAAAATCAGCCAGCATTCATTCTTGCCTTCCTGCATTGAAATAAAGATTATTTAACCAGTAGCCATTGGAGTTCAATACACTATCATAAGTATTTACTCCGCTAACATATTTACTCCGCTGCGGACTTGTGCTGCGCGTCGTTTTACTCAAATACACTCGAATATACTCAAAAAATACATCCATTAAATATATCTTTGGTGGTATGGCTTTTTTTCAGTAATTGATGAATATAAATCGGCCACTTTCCCTGTTGTAGATCCTTAGCGTCATTTGCATTCCAGTCCTACTCTACACTGAAATGTTAGACAAAGTCTGTATAATTTTTTTTATTATTTGTATATATTTGCATGCATCTATACATTTATGTAAAGAAATTGATGTTCGTTATGCTTAATGTAAAAAATTAGCGAATTGAAATTATGCCTTTTTTACATCATACATTTTTTTATACAACTTTGTGCAAAATTAACTGTTAAAGAAATTTGACGGGAACTACACAGCATTAAAACGTCAACCATCTTATAGAAAGCGGGTTATGTGTGTGGACGGTTTAATGGACAGAGATGTTGCCATTGTTGAGTCTACTGGGAGTATGCGACATTACTTACTAGGCCCATTTTCTTTCGGTCCACGATTTCTATGATAGTAAGGTGGTTGACTTTCAGTATTAAAAATGATGTCTTTGAGTATGTTTGAGTGTAACTCAATATATTTGAGTGTAATATATTTGAGTGTATTTGAATAAAAAGACACACACAGCCTCCTATACATTATAATACAAATAATGAAAACGCAATGAAAATAGTGTTATTATTTATGTTGATTGATTTTTTTTATAAGAATATAGTTTAATTTTGTTTATTGCTTGAATTAAAGAAGCAGTTGTTACTGACTTAGTTTGAGGAAAATATTATCTTGTATAAATGAAGACAATAATTTTTAATGCAAACTACATTCAAAATAGTTTGAAACTTAACTTCATTGAAAACATTTACTTAAATAAAGACTAATAACATACTAAAAAAAATTTATTAAATCTTCTTACCTTGATAAAGCCGCTCCTGCATCATAGTCATCACCTTCACATGCACCGGATTTGCAGAGGAATGGTAGTGATTTTAAAGACCAAGATTTAAGTTCTTGCTGAGACATATCAATACATCTCCTATGGTACCATTTACAACAGTCTGAGCACTGAATGGTATCATGGTCAAATTCCAATTTGCACTTGCCACAGGGAAATTCAGCCATCTTTCATGATTGTCTAATGAACATAGCCAACTTACCAAAGATTTATGGAGTTGAAACACTTTTATGCGAAGAAACATGCCATTGTCATCAATTTGTATTCTGAAATAGCACATACTTATGCCCCGATTGCAAAGTAAACATGCTAATACGGCCATATTATCCCCCGCAATTGCATCTGTATATGCCTTCATATCAGTAAACTAGAAATGTGTATGGGAGAAGTGATTAGTGTAAAAAATGACCGGTACAAAAAAGAAAATAATGCAAATTAATAAATGTGAGAAAGTTAAAAGAAGGCAAATACTAATTGTGAAAGAAAACATTTGAAGTAAAGCGAATCAATATCTCTGTTATAAATGTATAAAGACTATGGTTCAGCAGGCCTTAATCATTTTGGTCTTTTGTGCTTACGAATACAGAATTGTCATTAATTGCATTTATTAGGAAAATGTGTTGATTGCTATATGGTAACTATGAATTTCATAAACAAAACTTGATGAATAATGTAAATAATTCAACGATGTTCATTTTTAGAGCATTATAAACGCAAACATTAATAATAATCTGCACACCTTTATTCTAGTGTAGATCAAAAAATGTACAAAAAAGGTGGGTAGAAACAGTGTTACAACTCAAGATTAAATATGTGGCTATCAGAAAGTCTCATAAGATTAGAAGATTTTATTGGATATTCAAAAAATAAAACAGTCACATACAAATCTTAAATTACATGCATAAAGACGAGTCCAATTATGGAACTGAGAACTGTTACCGAAATGTAACATCTGTAAGAAAATTACATGAAAGCAATCAAACTTTCTACTGTTGGTCTAAAAGCCATAATATGAGATCTATGAATAATAATAATCAAATGCATACATTTTCTCTGTGCAAAAAACCCTCATTTAGACAGGTTTGATATTTTAAACACCAGTTATTTCTGTTGAAACATTATGGCCAAGTGTTCATCACATAAGTAAGTAATTCAAGGTGTTTCTTTTCAATATCTTTATCTTTAGATGACATGTGAAATTTTTTCAATACGAACAGTAATTAGAAAGATACATAAATTATCCATGTAGAAGTTACTCAAAATATCAGAAAACGGAAAACAATAGTTCATTAAAAGATATATGAATTTGAAATAAAAGTATAAATGATGATGGATAAACATCATGAGTGAAGGGAAGAAAGCGGCACAAGTATCATATATCTCAAGTTTACTGATTATCGCTTTGGGTAGTTCAGTCATGAGTGTCTCAGTAATCGCTACAAAAAATGTTAAAATCGTATGACACATCAGGGTTTGTTGAGATTGGATGCATGGGAAAGCGATGTGATTGCAGAGACTTGTATTCATGTCTCAAATGGGATTATCAAATTGTTGTTACATAATAAATGCTATTTATACAAACAATATGTAAAGGAAGTTGTAATTCACAATGTGATTGCTGATTCTTTCCTGGTACCAACACTGCAATCTGTATAATCTGCAAAGGTCTGACGTTTGCTATCAGTTGTTCACTGGAATCTTGGTGTAAATCTTCACTGACCAGTGCTTCATTTTTTGCAGCTTAATGTTTTAGCAATATATGCAAATAATGCCATTGACAAAGAAGTGAATACATATGGGTATTGAAGAAAAGCTGTCATGAAAGGAAAACTGCATGTACTTTTTATTATTATCATTGAACAATTGATATGGAAACTGTAACTACTCTGAATCACGGGACCAAGAATTTTTTGTGATGTAAATTCCAAAATAAAGATGGAAATGATTTGACATGCCATTTTTTGCATCTATCTTTGTATTTAGATCACTAAAATAATTGTCTGCGCATAATTCTTAATAGTTGCACTTATACTGTACGGCTGTTTAAATTGCTGATTTTCACGAAGTTCATTCAGCCCAGCATTATTAAAAAATCATTGCTTATATTTATTTATTAGTAATAGATTAAGCATTAAACTTATGTAAAAATTGTATTAGACACTATTAATAGTAAATGTTATTTTCTTTATTAAAAAAATGTCACAAATTTCCCAATTTCCAGCTATGGCATATACGATATTGTGTTTCGGTGTTTCTATTGCGTTCCCAAGGTCAGTTAATTATTTAATAAACAACTCTTTCAATACACATTTTCTTAAATCATGACCATCAAGACAACATGAAAAATACTTAGATCAGCAAATTCAGTATTATTGGGAGTGTTTGTAATCCTCATTTAATAATTATTTGTGGAAATTTAAATAAAAGTCACGTTTGTCATCAAGTATCAAATTTTTAGGGGTACAAAGAATACAAATGTTAGCCCTTTGTCTCTAGATTTATATATCAATTGCTCGGTGTAACTGTTCTTATCAGTATGTGATTGGAATCTTATTATTAATCCTGGAAAATATGTGACTGAAATGTTTGTTAGTATTATATTTTTCGTTATTTATTTCAATTTCTTCTATCTATCTATCTATCTATCTATATATATATATATATATATATATATATATATATATATATATATATATATATATATATATATATATATATATATATATATATGGTTGATTTGAACAAAATGTGCTGTTAATTATTCCATGTGCATTTCTTAGTCAAAATGTGTTTTTTTTTTTTTAAAGCTGATTCTTATGCTCTGAGAACAGAACGTAATTATAAAGGTCAAAATAGAGGAGGTGGTTTTACAAGTCCAAATGCAAGACCTGTTGATGGATATGGAGATAGACCTATGGAAACTTTTTCCAAAAGTTTTCCTAGGTCTGAAGCTTCCAGGGATAATGGAGTACAGGGTAGTCAGTTCAGCAGTGATGGAAGTCATCAAAATTATGGAAATAACCCAAGACTACTTGATTCATATCCACATGATGACATGAGAGGTAATGGTAGAGGTCGAGGTAGAGGTCATAGAAATGATGACAGAGAGGGGGCACAACCAGGTCATCATCATGGAGACTTACAGAAAGTTGACAGGGCTCAAAGTCATCAACAGAGGGGGCAGCCTGACCCTTATCAATCAGATTCACAGAAAGGCAATAGGACTCAAGGTTATGAACAGCAGGCACAATCCGGTCCCAATCAACGAGACTCCCAAAAGGGTGATATGGCTCAAAGAAACTCCATGAAAGGTGATATGGCTCAAGGTTATAGACAGGGGGCTGAACCAGACTCGTATCAAGGAGACTCACAGGAAGGCAGAGGTGGGGCTCTAGGCCATGGTCAAGGGGATGAAGCTATTTCTTATCAAGGAGACTCACAGAAAAATATTGATAGGGGTCAACATAATGGAAATGACTCTAGACAAGGGTTTCAAGCAGTCTTTGATCAAAAAGACTCGCAGAAAGGCACTGAAGGTGTTATGGCTCGAGGTCTTGAACAGGGGATTGAACCAGGCTCTTATAAAGGAGACTCTCAGGTGGTTCAACCAATCTTTGATCAAAAATTCTCACAGAAAGGCAAGTTAGGAGATCATGTACAGGGTACTCATCCTAGCTGTAATAAAGGAAATTCAAAGGAACAGAATGATTTAGGCCAGAGTCATGGAAATGACACCATACAAAGGACTCAACCAGGTTCTCATCAGAAAGACTCACAGAAAGGCAGTGATAGGGGTCAAAGTCATGGAAATGACTCAGGACAATGGAATAAACATGGACCTAATCAAGGGAGCTGGAGGAAAGGTGATGATAGCTCGGGAGGTTATTATCAAGAAAACAGATCGCACAGTTACCAGTGGCAGACGGATTCTGACCAGGATGGTAGGTACAGCAGAGAGAAATAGCGTAAAGATGCTGCGTAATGTTCTGTACGACATGTATTATTAAGTGATTATTTTTAGTACTGGAAACTTCTTTTGATTAAGATTTATTTGGTCATTTATATGATGTACTTTAAACTGTTTGTTTCAATTTAATTGTTTGTTTGTCAGTTTTAATTTTTTTATATTTTTCATTATATGCTATTGTAATCTAAATTTATTCATTATAGATGATACTTTTTCCAGACAATAATTTGACCTTGACTGTTCGTTTTGTAAACAGCCACGTGTTGATCTAGATCCTGACCTTGATTCAAAATTAGTAGCAACCACGTAAATAAGTTCTATTTTTATTTTAAAATGATTGATTGTTATCACGGTCATGATGGGACTATGTTTTTAAGATGTAAACAATGTTTTTATTTTTTTTATTTCTTAGAGTAAAATGATTGGTTTTCATCAGGGCCACACTGGGTGTACATGATCTTTAACAAGTACATAATTTCTACAAGTTCTGGTACATGATCACGTGACCCCCTTTTTGTTTTAGATCACGATATAACCGTTGTTTTGGAGAGATATTCTCTGTAGAAGTTGAGCTTTTTCTTTACACTGGAAGTTGAATGTTGTGCTGTTTGGAGTTATTTCAAATTACTTGGATTGGAGTTATTTCAGATTACTTGGATTCAAAAGGATTAATTCTTTTTTCCTGGAAAATACATGTGCTCATGGGAAATTGTTGAACAAGGGCAGTTTTTATAAAAATTTATTCAGATTTCCAAAACTGGAGTGATGATTCTTGTTTCTACAAGGAACTGTAGACTTCAACACTACAGATTAATTACAGTATACGTCATCATCTTCCATCTTGGATTCTTCATTGGGATACGGACTTGCAATCAGTAGAACATTTTGTTATTAGGACTTCAAAAATTTTATTCTTGGATTATTTTGGATTTGATTCTATAAAACCATAAGTTCATATTTTTTCATTTTAACTGAATTTTTCCAGGGAAATAAATTATTATATTTTTCAAATCTTGTTGTTTTCACTCTTTTTGTGTTACTGGGGGCTCGTCCTAAGGATAATTTTTAATTTTGGATAGAATTTTTCAGAAAACTTTGTTTTTTGAACTTTGAATTCCCATAGTTTTTTTTAATCTTAGTGAAATCGACAAGCTTTTTCTAAAATTTCATCAAAAGTAGAAATCTTTCTCTCAAATCCTACCCAGGAACAATTAGATCTTTTCAAAAATGATGATTTGATTCAATTTGCCGGAAAATATGATCTTTCTGAAGTAAAGGATTCCTTAACGAAACAGAAAATAAGAAATATTTTGGTTCAGTATTGGGTAGAAAATAATGTTTTGGATAAAAGTGCTTTGGTTTTGATCAGTACATCTGTATTGGACTCTGACATAAAAGTAAAGGAATTAGAATTAAAATACAAGATGGTATTGGAGTTGAGGAAGCTGGAACTTCAGAAAGATAAAAAAGAAATGCAAATGCAGTTGCAACTGGAAATAGACAAAGAACAAATGAAATTGGAGAAAGAAAAAGAACATGTTACAAAAAGAACAAATAAAGTTGCAATTTGAGAAACAGGAGAGAGAGAAACAGGAAAGAGAGAAAGAAAAACAAATGCATTTACAAGTGAAAGAAAAAGAGAAAGCAAGACAAATGCAATTACAGAAAGAACGAATGCAAAAGGAAGAAAGAGAGAGATGCAAATGCAAAGAGAAAAGGAAGAGAGGGAATATAAATTTAGAATGAAAGAACTGGAACTAGCAAGTGAAAAGCACATTCATACTTCAAATACAAATTTCAGTTTTGATCTTGAAGAGAATATTAGATTAGTGCCCCCTTTTAGAGAAGAAGAAGCAGACAAATATTTTCCTTGTTTTGAAAAAGTTGCTGAAAATTTGAAATGGCCAAGGGAGCATTGGACTCAATTATTACAATGTGTACTCACTTGTAAAGCTAGTGATATTTACCGTTCTCTGTCAGTTCAACAAAGTGATGACTATGATACGGTAAAAGAATGCATTTTAAGGGGTTATGAGTTAGTCCCTGAAATTTATTGGCAAAAATTCAGAAACTTTAGAAAAGAAGCTGGACAAACTCATATTGAATTTGATTGAGAAAAAGAGCAGTTATTTGAAGGATGGTGCCTAGCCAAGAAAGTTGAGCAAGATTATGAAAGTCTTAAACAACTTATATTACTTGAAGATTTCAAAAACTGTGTACATAGTGACATTAAATCTTATCTTGACAAGCATTGGATTGAAACCTTGGAAAATGCTGCTCGAGCTGCTGATGAGTATTCTTTAACTCATAAAGTTCCTTTTGTAAATAAGACTTCTATACAACAGTCTTTTGGCAGAAAAGTATTTCAGCCTAATACAAGCCCTTCTAAAACTCAAAAAACTGGCACAACTTCTAAAAATCAAACTTCAGAGAAGCTTGATTCAAGATCCTTGTCTCTTCCTACGTGTACGTATTGCAAGAATAAAGGACATGTTTTTTTTTCTGATTGCTACAGATTGAAAAATAGGCATCAGAATCAAGACAGACCTATTCCACATTGCTTGAATTACTTTGGCTGCAGATCAATGTTTAAATTAACACCAAAATACAGCATTCCTTGTTACAACAAACCTTACGAATCATTTTCTGTGGCTTTTATGTATTTTGGATGAAAATATGTGCTTGTTACACCAGGAATATAGTATTAACATGATTCATTACAGTGAGAGACTGCTGTATTTGTTACCAGAAATAATTTTATGATGAAGTAACTTTTTGACAGAATGGATGGAAGTATATATTACCAGTGTTGAAGAATCCCAGAGTGCAGTGGAATATATCATGAAGCAGAAGGAACCAGTGTCCATAATTTGCTGTGGTGAGAAACTAGGTGAAGCTGATGGCAAAATTACAGTTTTGGCAATAAGCATCAAAGGCAGGATATGGATCTACCAGCTGTGCAGCATGAAAGAGGACTTAATGGAGGCTGGAAAACTGAAACATCTCTTCTTTGACTCTGACCTTATGAAGGTACATATATTTGCAAAATGCTTCAACCATATTTTGTTAGATGGGGCATTTTAGAGTCATCTTCCCTTTTTGTATCCATGCAGTTTTACATATAAAAATCTGTTTTTCATTTTTACTCAAATAAGTTGTACCAGTCAGTCTACCAGATGCCTCTTTTCAGACACTATTCTCTGCTGTGAAGCATTGTCTACCTTCACTTTATACTGATCACTAGATGATTCACTTATTACATTGGGCAGATGGTGATTGTTTACATTTATGCATGCAAATAGTATTGACATTGCTATTGATTGGAATCATATTTTATGACAATTTTGTATTATAGAGCATGTGTGATTTCCGTTTTTTTTTTTGGCGTTTATTTAGTAAAATATCTCTCTTTGGTCAGAGTTTGTAGAAGATTAAATAAACATTTATTCTTAAGATTTCACTTTAATAGATTAATGTATTTGTTGTGTATTTTGAATATGATGATAAAATTTCTCTAATCCAACAACTTGCTTCCCATCCTCATTGTGTATGAATGTTAGAAGTTCATTTTCTGTAGAACAGAATTTGCTTGTGAATATTTAAAGTTCATGTCATTTCTGAATGATACAATTTGCATATATCTGTCCTACTTTCTGATATCTGAACAGACTTAGAAATATTTTTCAAAACTGGAGGGTAGCTATCTGCAAAAATAGATTCAAGAAAAATCTCAAAAACGTAGTCAGGCAGCCTTGATTTTAAAAAAGAAAATCTGTTTTCATCTTTATCATTATAAATCCATAAATAACAAATTCTGACTAAAAAAAATAATTCCAAAAAAAAAGAAACAGAAGAGTCCCATTAACTCATGACCTTGTGAAAAACAAATGATCACAAATTATCTGACATGCATATTTTGGTAGATTTCATTGAACAGCAAATTGTCAGTTTCAAGACTGATGAAGAAACATATTTTTATAATTGACACAAACCTAATAATCCCTTCCCCCTCCAACATTGATTCATTATTCACTGGTAAAATTTTCTATTTCAGTCAATAATTATCAGACCTGCTTTACATACAGATTACTACATAATACAAGAGTTCAATCTCTTGAGTTTCAGCAAAGTATTTTTGATCATATCAAGTATTCTTTTTCTAAGGTTAACAGTACAGTGGGACCCCACTATAACACGGTAGTTGGGAGCCATAGAATCCGACAGTGTTATGAACCGAACCGTGTTATATGCAACCAAGTCAGTTAGCTGAAGAAAATGTACCCACCCACCCCCCAAAACAAAATTGTGGGGGGGGGGGTAATAAATGCGGGCGGTAAAATACGTGCTTCGTTGGCACAGTTGCTATCTTGAATTAATGCATATTAAATGAGAAATACACCTGTAGTGAAAAGAGAGAAGATATAATATAATAGTTTACTTTATTTAGAGAAGCATGAATTGGTATATATACGTGAATATTGTTTATATATACATGTTTGATGTATAGCATGATCAGAGTATAAACGCAGTGTACTCACCTGCAAACCTCATCATATACATTGAATCCACAATACAAGTGATTCCTTCGAAAATATGCATACACAGCTTTAAAATATTCATTAATTTTGTAACAGGTCATATTGGTCTGAATTCAGAGGAAAAACATAGCACAATCACGTAACGAATGACGAAGCACATTTACTCTGAAGTACGTTCGAAGTCGGTTAAAGTTAGTTTGTGTTTTAAGCTGCCGTTATAAACTTTTTCCCTACAAAAAATAAACTTTCACAGCACAGTTAAATTGTTCAAGTCACGTTGAAAAATGCAAAAATCCATCAGATTCCATCACTTTTATTTAAGTTTGGTACGGACTTCCTTTGAAGAAAACTCCTTTGCTGTTATTGAAAGATTGTAGTCAGCTTTCTTTGATGAAAACAGCTTTGGAGAACCAAATGAATGCCCATTTCTTATTGTGGTGGCAACATCAAATAAATGTATTGCATGATTGAGACGGGGATTTTTTCCTTTTGCTGAGTATGTTTTCATAATAGTCAGTGCTTCAAAGGTAAAGTTTCCTTTGAAATTTCAGCAAACTGTTTTATCTGGATACATTTTTAAAAGGAATTGGCCATCATTTAGACTATTCTAGTTACTGTCCCTCCATGCCTACTGAATAAACCAATAAGATTTTTTTTTGATTTTTTTTTTACATTTGTGGTAGCAGGGTCAACGGACGATAGAGACACAGGTGTTCCGATGACATGGATTATTACAGAAAATGTGAGTGTTCTGAAGGATTTAATTCTGAGTGAAAAGAAGAGGAATTTTACTTACCATCCACACAAATGCCAGTCTTTGTAAATATATTAATTACTAGCAAGTGGCCGAAAATCCGATTAAAGACAGATTACGAGAGAATGCCTTGTCTTGTCCAGTTGATCTCCATTACCAGAAATGTCAACAACAAAAAAGCGGATATTTCACAACATGCAGAACTCATGCTAGATGTCAGGATAAGCAGATTATGATATATTAATGCACTCTTTAGATGGTTTGTCAGTATGGAGAAAGAATTTGTTTATGTAACAATAGATAAATTTCAGTGCATTTTATATCTAGTTTGCAGCTTCCTTTCATGGGGCCTCTGAATTTCTGCACTCCAAACCAATGGTTGTATATAAAAGTTTAAACAGCCAACAATGTCGCCAATAAATTAAAAAAAAGCCACATGGTATGTTTTGCAGCCAATAAGGAAAAACAATCCAAGTTTGCAACATTGGCAAAGACCTATGCGATCCCAGAAAAAACTTTTTATGCTTTTTTTCTTCTTACTTTTAAGAAGAAAGAAAAAGTACTTTCTCATGTATGAGAAAAATACATATAAAATTTCAGGAGCCAAGCCACGATCATCTTGCATTTTTTATTCATACGCGATCTCTGTCCCAAAATGATAAGCAACTTTTTACGGGTTTTTTCGTACTTTTTTTGTGCACAAGAAAAATAAATGTATATGAAATTTCGGCAGCCATGCCACGACTGTGTTATATCAGAATTCGCGTTATAACGGAGCGCGTTATAGCGGGGTCACACTGTATATAGGTTTTATTGTATACTGCCATAGCCAGCAGAATTTAAAGATATAAAGTGTGTTGATACGAAATTGTGCCAATGATGTCCACATTTCTTGTTAATTATGATAAATTTTCTATACTTGATAGTGTGATTGTATAATTTATGGCATTTGTTACATAGTATTTTGTAAAACTCAGATATAAGTGTATTTTTCTTAAGGTATTCCATGATGTTGCCTGGCAGTCATGTGTCCTCTTCAAACAGTATGAAATAGTTTTGGATGGAACAAAAGTGTTTGATTCCAAAGTAAGTTTCTTAAATTTAGGTACATGTACCTTTTAGAGAGGTTATTTTTTACTTGGACTACTTGCATTGTGCCTGTAGGATTTTCAGATCATGTACCCGTCCTTCTCCTATCAGTATATTCATTGATTTCAAAATACATAAAACATTCAAAAACAAACACTAGAAAATTAAATTGGTCTTGAAAGATAGGTCACCTCAAACATAAATTGTCTATGTCCTGCAAGGTTTTGCTCTTAGAAAGGGCCAGCCTCAAATTGATGTTGAAAGAGTGATATGGGCTCATCACCATCAGCCATTTACTTAAAATACCTTGGATGAGCTCAATTTACCAAACATTCATATAGATGTTATGGCCCTTTTTTAATGTTCTCATTATTGTTCTTTTCCACAGCATTGTTTGATTTCAGCCTGATTTATATTAACAAGATCTGAAATTGAGTTTTAGTGATTGGGTTTAGCTGAGTTTTTCTAGAACAGAGTTTGCCTTTAATCCATTTTCTCCGACAATATTGCTTGTAGAGTCACATAAATTTAATTTTAGATCTGTCATGTGGAGTACAACACAATTCAATTAAAATAGTTCACTGTGGCTTATATTTGAACACCCATTGACTTTGTTCAACTCTGCATTTAATTCACTTTCTTGTGCACTATTGGTATGTAATTGTGTCATATAGCCATCAGTGTGACCACTTTTTCATGGTTCTTTAATTTGTCCTCACCTTTCAGTTGAGCTCTAATTCTCTGGGTTAGTGTTCTGCATTTACTGGTACATGTAGTTCATTTTCTTATAATATGTTGTTCATAGAGTTACTGGAGATTTGTTGATCCATGGTTCCAAGAAACCCAAATATCTACAAAGATTGGTACAACATGAATAAAATTGAATGACAGTATATTTAGGGTTTGCAATCCAGTTATAGTACCATTTGTTGTTTACATGTTTTACCAAGATTGTTTCATCTGAATCAAATTTGCTATGTGGTATTGAATTTATGAGGTGTATGAAGAGTTTATTTTTTCAAGTCTACTCTTAATTTAATAGAGTAATATGAGTCCTGATTGCTCATTCACTTAAACTTTACTTAGATCTGTATTGCAACTAATTCTAATATGCAGCTTTTTATTTATGAAACCAAAAAAAAATATTCTACATCATATTTATTGTACACTGATCTTTTGTACTCAGCAGCACAAATTAATCAAAGATCGTTAGATGTGACCAAATTTGGTGTGCATCATTATTTTGGTGGAACCTTATAGTTAGATGCATACAAGATTGATTTTCAGTCATCAATGTTGATATTTTTTTTAAGAATCTAGTTATAAATGCCACATTAATTAGTGCTGTCTTGTCCATTAATTGCCCAGTCTTTCAAATTTTGCTTTGTATAGCATTGTAATATTGCTGGGTTTCATGTGAATTTGTGTGTAGCTTTATATTGGTGAAATTTTGCACAGATCTGATTGCAAGCATTTTATACATCATGACCCATAATTATATGATAGTCTTTTGCAATGTTTCTCTTTATTGTCATACAGAGCAAATTTTCAGGTGCTTAGCCCTGTGTGATGTACTTCATAAAACTAGTTAACATTTCATATAGTTTTGCTTTAATGTTTTATTGACATATTGGTAAACTTAAGTCCATACCAGGCATACTTGCAAAGATGTCCAGAACTGAGTAAAATGTCTTAATAAAATCTTTTATTTGTCAAGACAAAATATCCATACCATTGTGCTGTATTCTTACTCTGGTATAAATTTGTAAAATTCTTCAATAATATTTTTATTTACATGACCAGTTTTAAATATTGCATACTAGAAGTCATTTTCCTGACAAATGTCTACTTGTGTTTCTGTAAAAATACATATGCCCATCTAAAATGCAAGTCTTTTTCAATAATAAGCCAATAAAAATATATAACCAATATAAACTGCAGCTGCTTATCTTTGTATATTGTCAGAAAAAAGCTGTCAGAATCATTGGTCACAATTGCTGATTATATCTGAGTACCTTTTCTTTAGAATTCACCCTGTACAGTTCTCCTCAGTAAAGCTTCACTTTCTTTTTTTTTAAATGGGACATTACAGTTACGGATTACCATACTAACATTAAAAAGAAAACTCATCTTTTTGGTTAATGTATTTCTTCTTTCATGTTGTAACAATTTCATGTGTTGTCATGACCAGCTTACTTCTGTAAGAGAGGGTTTGACATCTTAAAAAACAATGCAATGGATCTATTACCACTATTATATAGATACTCCATTATGTTGTTACAAATAGAATACTTAAAACTTCATCAATTTCCAAACCATGAATTAATGATGCATGCCAAGACATATCAGAAAGCTGAAAAAGGTCCTAAAACATTTAAATGCCAATCAAATAACTGAAAATGTAATAAATATATATCAGGCTACCTTTTGTTGTAACATTTCAGTGGGCATAAGAAAAACAAGGAGATCCGATGTCTCTAGGTTGAACTCTCACTTCAGTAGTATGGAATAAGGTGCAAAAAATCATTGTCAAAATTATATCATCTGTTTCAGACACTTAAAGAATCAGATAAAATGATCGTACCATGAACCTAAAATACATTGACTGAAACATGCCTGAAATAAACCACTATCCACAATAGAAGTACCTTATTCTGAAAACTTCTGTCATGCGAGTAACTTGAAAGAAAGCATTCTGCTAAATTTCAGAATGGCTAATGTTGAAGATTGCAATAAACTTTGCACTATCAGAGAACCACAAGACTTGCTTGAATTAGCACAAAACACTTTAGCAGGACCAACTGATGTACATGATCACCTTTTGAAATACAATTACGTGATACAGCTCTCAATAACTGCATGGCATTTTTGATACAGATTTTGGGAAATTGATGACTTCCTGCAGTCTTGTCTAGAAGTAACAGTGATACCAGTACCTGGTGTTGGGTATTGAAGTCGACATAGTATTTCATCTATGAAGATTGTTTAAACTTGAGAGCTTGATGAACTTGTTCAAGAATGAGACCATGTTGAAGAGCTTGTTCAAGCAGTCGATGATATATATTGTAGTGTGTTTTGTAATGGAGATTAGGTACAAGTTTTTGGCGTCTCTGATTCTGAATTGGTTTTTTTGTTTGAGTTGCTGGGGATAAAGCATTGAGGGTGTATGAGGGAGTAGCTCAGTGCAGAAAGGATAATCATTATGAGCATGATGTAAATGTGATGGGTACTCCAGATTGACATCCACAACATAGCCCCAGTCGTCCTGATGTCATGCTTGTCTTTCTTGGAGGAACTGTTCTCTGGTGATTCAACGAAAGTGGGAAGTGGTTGTGACATGACCCATCGATAGAGATTATTGGTATCGAGGTAGAGGATGTACGTGGAGGGTTTGGTGGGATCTTAGTAGTTCATGTATTTGTTGTTGACCATGGCATTTTTTTGGATGATAATGCCGATGCCTCCTCGAATCATGCTCATGATGAACATGAACATGTCTGGATCTTTGAAGAGTTCAAGCTGTACTTGACTCATCTTGAGAAGGGCATTCTAGGAGAGACCAGGTGAGGAGAAATACCAGAGTGGATCGATTTGATAATGATCTTGACATGTGTCTGAAATTTTTGAAAACATCCATGAGCAGAAGTACGTCTGTTTTCAGATACACATCATGATAATTGCCAGGAATGTGACATCTGAGATCGTTCCATATCTTGTTTGCATACTGGTATTCTTCCTTAGTAATGTTAAAAAGATGTAAGTGAGAATAGAAGGCATCAAGAACAGGTAATAAGGTTTCATTGAATCTGGACCATGGATCAGTGCACTCATAGAGATAAACTTTTCATTGCAGGAGAGGTGTATGAGCTCCATATTCTTTTTCTAGATGCATGAACTTAGGACATGTTTTAGTGAGTTCCTCTAGGGATGACACCATAAACTGGAACAAATCGATGAAACGAAAGGGACCAATCGAAAATTACATGTATTTTTCGAAATTGTTGGGGATTCATTTGATAGGACAGGAACACACTTTCGTGAGAAGTGTTTTGACTTGTGGATGGTTGAGTGATGTGATGATGAAGAGTCCATCGTATTTTCATAGATTATGAGCGATGACTGGAAGGAAGTCTGGATCTTTGAAGCTAGATTACAATCGGCATGAGCAGCTCCTCGATAGTGACCAAGGACATGACAATGGTCTTTGACTTTTTTATCATGTGGTTGAAAGTACTTTTCGCAGATGCAGCATTGCTGTGCTGAGGTGTGTTCTCTCAGTTGTGAGGAGGTGAGTGGAGTGAGTGTCGTTGGATTTTTCTACAGTTTGCTGATGTGTTTTCATTCAGTGATGAGTTGCTTAAAGAACCAGACAACACTATCCTCACCTCTCTGATCTTGATACCATGAAGACAAACGTTCATCGACAGAGCAGCAGGTTTTATATCCAATTGCACAGGGAACGTACTTATGCTGTACTTGAGTAAAAGAATGGATTGGATTAGGACAGGGTCCCTGTACTTTTTCAAGGATGGATTCCGAGTCAAAGATGATGTAAAATGTGCGCAAATATTTTTTGTAGTGATGTTTGAACTGTAGTGTTCCATTGCGTAGCATCTGAACGGCTTGTAGTTCTTGACAGTATCCTGATGAAATGTGACCATGTAGCCATTGCGACTGAAGAAAGCATTGTAAGCAGCGATAGCAGAAATAACCATGATTTTTAAGTTCTGTGTACACCGCTCCCTCGATAACTTGTGCCTTGATAACACGCGAACCCACTTATAATACCCCCAGAATTGATCCATATTTGTTGAACTTGAAGAAAATCATGATCAAGATTGGTAACGGAAACTTGTATGTATCTCTTGTTGAAAATGGTAGATAGGACCTGGAAATTTTAATCAACACTATGAAATATCAAATTTAAAAATAGGTCATACAAATTTTTACATTTTCTTTCCAAATGACATTCCTAGTACACAGCAATTAACGATACGTAAGGAAATTTAGATATGAAAATGTCACTTTTGCCGAGTGGAGGCAGTACTTTAATAAATAAATACAAATTAAATAATTTTTTTATCAATTAAAATTTGTAATTCTGGTTCTCTCTTTTAGTTCTTTTTAAGTGTAATCATCATAAATGCAATGTGTCTTCTTGAAATTAAACATAAAATGAGTCAACCTACTGTAACAGGTATGTCCATGAGTGTTTCTCTAAGAACCTAATTAAATGCCGACCGTGTTTTGATAATTGTCTTGAAGAAGTATTTGTTGTATTGTTGCACTGAATTAAAAGCTGGCCTTCTTTGTATTATCACATTCATTATGTCTTTTGAATCATATAAAGGAGGTGGAATAAAAGAAAAATTAAAAGGAACGAAAATCCAACAAACTTAAAATCTAGCAGCCTCGGTTGTATGTCAGGTGAACTCACTTTGTTTGATTAATCAAACACTTATAAATGTTATTATGTATGTAACATAAACTACCTTCAGTTAGCCAACTCTTTCTTAACTGTGATTAAAGATAACAAGGTAGCCAAGTGAAATGAATACGTCGTAAAATAAAGAGCTTGATTTCACAGATATGGACCATTGTGGGCAAGCAAGTTTAAGAGAATTCTTGAACTGACACTTAGAGATATCTTTAAGGATGATATGAAGTTTTAAAAAGGTATCTTGTTTGGCAGTATATCAACAGTTAGTCCAGTTCCCTGCTCTGTTGACTCCCAATTTGGCCAGATAATATTAAACACCGCTACGGGAACCAGGCTCGTCAAGAAAACAAAAAGCAGTGATGTAATACACAGATTTTTTGCATACACGTGATGGTTGCCGGTTTCATATGTTGGACATTTTATAAATAAATGTAATTTAAGCAGAATAACGAACAACTTCTTTAGAAAATGCGCATTATTAAAAACTATAATCGACTTGATTGTAAAATGAGGATTCAGTCAATAAACAGCCCAGTTCCCTAACACTATTCTCCCCCACCAAGGTTTTCTCAATTTCAAAACGATTTTTTCCAATTATTGTTGGTCTCAGTAACTCGCATCTCGCTTATAGTGCAGTCTATGTTTGTGGACCCCATTATGCACAAGTTATTGAGGGAGAGATGCATTGAGATCGACAAAACCAGCTAAAGTCTTTGATGTAGACGAAATGGTGATGGTAATACAGCAAATTGATACATTGTTGTGAAGCTGTGGGAGAAATCATCAGCAGATAAACCATGAACTGTTTATCTTCCGGTTTCTTGTCATCGAGTCCAAACATGTTGATAGAAAGTCTTTTGTTGAGCACTTCTGGTTTAGGGACATTTTTCACGGCTGCAGGAAAGGTGATCCCAGTGGTTTTCAGAGTATCAAAATATGGCTTGTACTTGGAGATGCGATTGGCATTGTCCTAAGCGGTATGTGGCGCAGAAAGGATAGCTCACATGAGGCAGTAATCATCGTTGTTTTTGACATTGATGCATGCTTTGATAGCCATGATAGATTTGGGTCGTGGTAAATACTTACCGATCCAATCAGCATACCAAAGGAGGTGTATGACATGGTCGATTCACATCGTGAATTGTATAAAGAAAATGAACACCATTACCTTTGATGCGAAGGGAAATGCAAAAGAGCATCCACATCATTTCTTGATACCAGATTGTCATTACAGTAGTCCCCCTCTTATAAGGCCTTATAATGAGGGTGGCCTTTCTAGAGGGGGATGACAAATGTGAATAGTAAATACATACAAAGAAAGTCACAAGTACATTTAATTCTAAAACATTTAATATTTTCATTAAAAAATCACATGCATGTTGTGAAATAAATGTAAAACAAACTGTTTCATCATTTTCAAAAGAATGTTATGAATAACTATTGATATAGTTGTAAAATTATAATTTTGTTACAGATCACATCATTTGTCACTTTGTTGGCAACAGTCTAAAAAACAAACCAGTCTCATCACAATTAAAAATATCCTTGCAGTCATATCCCCTGCATATATCGTTTAGTCTTTTGTTCCAATCTTATATGACTTCATTATTAACATCAGCTGATTCTCCACCAAGGACAGAACAATTAATAGTGTGTTGCACTTGAAATCTGGTCAACCATCCATTACTTGCGGCAAAGTCGTCATATCCCAATTCATTAGTTTTCTGCAAGGATCCTTCCCCCTCCCCTTGGTCAGTTGAATTGCTTTCACTTTCTCTTCTAAACTTAGAATTTTTCTTTTCCTCGATGACATGTTGATCTTTTTGCAGTAAGTTTTTCATGTTGCCAACTACAATACTGATAAAACAATTTTGTATGCATCTAAAAAAATTGCCGTGTTTTTAAATGAAGTGATCTTGTCACGTGACTCGTTAGTCGCAGTCTGGTACCCTATTGTTTTTATACATTTCTTTACACTTAGTGAGAGAAGCCAAAATGGCTTCAATATGTGCCATTAACATCACGCAGATTTGACCTCATGGCTGTTAGGATTTTGTAATTTTGACAATTATTGTCAGTAGTAATAGCCACTAATTATCAAAGTGAACAAGTTCAACATCTACCTAAGGAAAGTCATAAAAGCTATCAAACCATTTTCCTGCTGACTTGTGTATGTGCATCAATACTGCCACTTCTCAGCTATTACTACTGTTCAATAATATTAAGGTCTTACTGGACAGTTTATTTGGTGAATTTTCATCCGACGATGACCAATTACAGAAAAATGAGAATAATTTTACACTGAAGATACAAATAAAAACAAATTAATGATTTTTGTAGAAAGCATACATGTGAGATTTTGACTGCAGTAATGAGGTTAATTCCTGATGCAACTGGTGGTTTTTATACTGAACCAACACTGCCACCAATCCCTAAATTTTACATTCATTTTTGACAAGAAATAGCTATTTTGAATATTTTTCTGTGACAAGGCAGTTAAAAGAATCAGTATGTGCCTTATGCATGAATAAAGTTCACTAGTACTATAACAAATTAGCATACTTTTCATCACCCCTCAACCATCTAGATTTTTAGATATTTACCTCTGTAGCAGACACACATAAATACGTAAGCTAAGTCAACAGCTCATTTGCAGCCAAGTTACGCATTTGATCTCCAATGCAAATCTAACTGTGACAGGCAGTCACCAACAAGCCAACCTATTTCCAAGCCTAACTCAATGTAAATCCAAACCACATTATAGATTTAGTTTATGTGTGAATTTATAAATGCTAGGCTTGTGATAACTAAGTTCATGCCTTCTACCTTAAAAATTAGGGGGGTGTCAAAATGCGAAACTATCCAGTGAGACCTGACCTCGTGGCTGTTAGGATTTGTAATTAGGTCATCAGTCTTTTAAGTGCGATGTGGCTGGAGAATTGTTTATATTCCTCCTGAAGAAGACTGATGAGGCCAAAACAACACATCATGCATGATCAGTTGCTGGATACACTGAAATTGACTCAACAACAACAGCAGCTATTGCTGCAGTAGTTGGCCCCACCCCCTTCCAAAAGTGAAATCTTCGAGGTAATGAGATCAGCAGAAGCTGTGCAAAAATAAGTTAAAAAGGTTGAACTGAAAAAAATGAGACAAAAAGAAACACCTGAATCCCTTCAGAAGATGGAAAAGGAAAAGAAAGCCATTAAAGTTGCTCTTGAAATGCTCAGACAAGAGGAAGAAAGGATTTAGATGGATAAGAAAAGTTTCAGAAAGAGTTTTTGGAAGTGAAATTAGCCAAAAAATGTAAGAAAGATAGTACTAAACAACAAGCTATAGGTGAATTAATACTTTAAATCAGTTTTAAGCATCCTTCTGCTTTAAGTAAAGAATGGTTGGAGACCTTTGTGAAATACTTCATTCCAGATATCAAAATAGTGTTTGTTAGGATTGTCTGCCAAAGAAAATTACTACAAAACAGTAGATGAACGTGCCTTGGTCACTGACATCAACCAAGTATATGGACCATGGATTAGAAACGTCAAGAACAAAAGCAAAAAAGGATACCTGACTCAGCTGAAAAGCAAAAAAGGATACCTGACTCAGCTGCTTGAGGAATGAAAACAGTACAATGATGCAGTAGAAGAGGAAATCAAAGTCAGGGGAAAAGTCTATCACTCAGGAGCCAAGCCCATGTTTTCCTTGGAGGTTCAACTCTATCCAGAGCCTGCTCAACTGAATGAACAAGCATCAGCAGATCTGATTGTGAAAATAATGAGTATATCTTACTTCAAAACATGTTATACTTAGAGATGCAGATAGTCAATATGAAGTTCCAAGAAAGGAGGAAGATTTCAAAATGCAATCATCTGGAAATACAGAAATGGAAGGACTTGAAAGACATCATGGTGGTAGCATACACTACTTCTGCTTTCCCGCCATGATTGTCTCATGTCTCAAGTTGCTGATTGCTTCTAAACAAGCAGGAAATGTCAGTGTGGAAATTGAATATAAAATGGTAGAGATCTTAATCATCTTCTGGATCAAAAGCCAGTGATGTTAGGTCATTATCACATTTTGTACGAGGACTTGATATAGAGTTTTCTAAATGGCCATCAATGATACTGTAGGTTCAGCATCTAACGTGATTTATTCCACATCAATTAATGTTCCTCCAGGCTCTCTCGTGCAAATTCATCCTAATCCATTCATTTACTATCCCATCCTGAGCATGTAAGTGATCTTGAAGATCACCATGTGTCTCACCAATCAATCTGGAAATGTCGATAATAACAACGAAAGAATCACCTATTACCTGCATGTCAGATGCAGAGCAGCATAACAAAAATATGTTCGCAGATAAAATAATCAGCAATGAGGCCTTCATGAGTACATCAACATAAAATCTTAGGTGTAATTATATCCATACTGTTTTCTTCATTACAAACAGCCCTTCCAGGCATTGCTGCCGAATCTGCACCCGTTGCTCTCAAGGCAGCCAAAGCTGGTGCTACTGGAGCAGCCTCTAATACAGAAACGGCTGTGGGACAAAAATTAGCCAGCAAAATCATACCCCAGTCATCAATGATGTCCACAGCATTAATGCCCACAGATCTGTCTAGGGAGACCAAACAGGCTCTTAAGAAAACTGCAATGGTCCTCAGCGATTAATCCGAAATAATTTTACAGGACCTGGATAGAAGGTTGGTGTACTCAGCAGCATCTTTGATGTATGTCAAGATATCCTTACCATCTTCAGAGGTATAAAACACATGCTGGTGCTGCAAAGAGACTTACCCACTCAATACATGCATAGATCCGCAGTTCCTGCCAATAAACAGTTTACCATGACATGGTTGTCACTGGATGCCCAAAATCACACCACGATGCACATGCTCGAACTGGAATCGACATTGGCCAGATTCACTGAGAAACTGAACAACACTGCATCTATATTCAGCAGTTTTTTCCCTCTCGTGTCTCCATATTGTGGAGAGTCACCACCAACCCAGGCAGCGAACTTCCCAGACGTGTCTTCATCGTGTTTCAGATGGCAGACCAGCGCTTAAACAGAGCAGGAAAGAAGCATATCTTGAACAATGTTTGTCTGTCTCACATTTATGTTCGCATCAACTCCAGACAATACCCAGAGCAGGAACTCGAATGCAACTTCACTGTCGCCACTTGAAATTATTCTCAAGTGTACATGATGCTGATGGAAGCCATGCAGATGTATCAAGATATGGATACAGACACGCAGATCTCACTGGACAATTTTGCTAACTTTTATCCCATCTTCCACTTCGATCTCTCCAAATACTCCTAATGTCTCAAAAACTCCTGTTGACATCAAAATCCGGTGGACTTTGCTCCAGGAGCTGATTAGCTGATTATGTCCGATATGTATTAATCACCTCTGATCGATTCATGATACTAGGTGTGCTCAAAGGAGAAATTAATATCCTTGTATAGACAACCTTGTTGTCCAGACAATTCCTCAGCACAAGATAAATTGCAGATCCAAACATGACGGTCAGAGAATAGCGGATGCAATCATTCCCTTTGTCAAGACCACGCCTTCCAAGTTATTTGCTAATGTCCTTGCACCATTAGGACTGGCTGCAGCAATGAGAGCCATCACTGGAGCTACTCAAAAAGCAGCCATGTGTAATGGCATGCATGGAAAAGGATGGCAAAAGTGTGCCATTGTGACATCATCCACTGGCTTTACTAACCTTGTCAGTTGCTGTAAATGAAAAAAATTATAGCATTTCATATAACACCACATCATACCTTCCAGTTGAAGTCACGCTGTCTCCATAGCAGAAAAAAAGCATCGCTGTGGCAGCCACACATAAAAGACCTGTCTCATTGAGGCTGAAGGCTTTGGCACTCATGAGACCCGATCGGATCATCCAAGCCACTTCCATCGCTAAACATGAGGCTGCTCGGAAAGGAATCACGCTGAACTTCTCTGCAAGGCAGTTGCCCAAACAAGGAGGATTCCTCTGACCTCTGTTAGCAGGGATCACTGGATCTTCTCAGCTAGGATTACTTGGCTTTAGAAAAGGACTCCAGCTGCCAAGAATCACATGAGGAAAAGACATGAGAGAAAAATGTGTTAAGCAACTTCGGTCTTGAACACATCTTACAATCCAGCATTGCACATTTCCTAGAGATCTTATCTAAAGGACAGCTTCCTGAACATATCACCTCCAACAGGAGCTGCATCATTAACATGCAAAATTATTACGATGGACATTGCACTCACTAGGTCGCCATTGTCAGTGATCCTCATTGTGATGATGTGGGGTATTTTGATTCATTTGGTTTGCCTCCTCCCAATGAAGCCATGCAGTATCTCAAAACAGCATATTAAGGAACTGTGTATAACTCGTTACTACTTCAAATTATTAACGATAGCACCTGTGGATAGGAGTGTATCAACTACATCCAAAAAAGACAGGAGGGACATTCTCCCGTTGAGACTGTCTTTGTTCTAAAGTAATGTATATAGTGCCATGAACTCATGGTGCCAGACATTGTCAACTGGTACAATCATACCTAACATCAAAGCATTCAAATGACTCCAGCAAAAGCCTGTTCCATAAATCAAAAACAAAAGGTTGCAGAGGCCTTATTTTTTTATCTGAATTCAAAGTAGGGGATCATGTCAGAATCAGCAAGCAAAAAGCTAACTTTGAAAAAGGATACACTCCTAACTGGACTGAAGAAGTCTTCCTCATTGATACCATTTATAAAACCATTCCCATTACCTACACACTCAAAGATTATTCAGGAGAACCCATCCATTATGAGCAGGAATTAGAAAAAAACAGAACAAACAAAATCTCTTCAGAGTTGAAAAAGTGATCTCTACCAAAAGGAAAAAAATTGCTCATCAAGTGGTTTGGCTATATCCTGAAAAAACTCAACTCATGGATTCCCACAGCTTCCTTGACTATGATAGTGCCTCCAAAATAATCTTATCATATTCCTCAATCAAGCTCCTTCCAGAGACTGTCTTACATTTTGATGCATGCTCATGAAGGCCCACCTTCTCAAAGATATGCTTAAACACATAATCAAATTTTATAAATTTTGCACAATCTACCAACTCAACTTGTGTCACCTTATTCAGCCGCGCAGTAATAAAACTCCTTTCAGTGTGGCTCTGACAAAATGAAAATGCTTCACCTTATATTTTATATAATGCTGCTGATTGTATCACTCCACTGGATGCTGATGACTGACTAGGCTTCACCCATTCCTCCAATTCCCTCTTTTCACAATTGGTCATCTCAAGCACATAACTCAAATCCTTATTCATGTAAGCTATCAAGTCCTTCGCATGTTTTAACCACTCCTGAGATTCCTCCTCACTTAATTCAAATACTTGATTTTTGCTCTCCTCACTCAATCCCAATCGATCCACACTCCAGAGATAACACGAAAAAGGTGTTCTGTTACAAAGCACTACTCTAATAGATTTAAAAAGTGAGCCATCTCTTGGTCATCACACAGTGATGAAAAATGACCCCTCTCAGGAGCATAGTGAGCCAGAAACCCCATAATAGTAGTAGAATTCCACAGGAGGAACTGCCTCACTAAGCTCTTTGAGCTAGGTAAGCCATAAACCCCATTTCTTCTACTACTAGCAGCATACTTGGTAAAATATTTGGAATGAAAAATCTACTAACAATCTTAAGAATATCAAGCTCATCATTGAAGATTAGCTTCCCTTGTACCGAAAAAATCATGTACAGGAGGTGGTATTGTGAAATTTTATATCGGACATATATACCTCACTTATGCATACCTCCTGAAGAGTGTGTTTTCTTCCAGCGTCCAGTAACATTGGAACATATTCTTACTGAGTGCCAATTTCTACCATGTGAAACAAAATAAATTATATGTGAATTCAATTAAAAATCTTGTTCATGTACAAGGAGAGAAAATTCTAGACTTTTTAGGGAATGTACTTTATATTTTTTTAGTTGACAATTATTGAAGGATTTTAGACTCTTTGCCAATAATTTTTTTATGGAATGTTGACATCATTACCTTTTATCTTTATATTGAAAGACATTTTTGTGCATTTCTTCACTTTTACATTTTTAACACTTTATGAATACCAATGGCTACTTTTGTGTAAAGGTGCTATCAAACACTACATACATATATCTTAAAAATGTTGAAAATCATCATACAAAAAGAATTGCAAATGATGATAATTTTTTCTAATCCTATTAAAAAAATTTAAAGCATAAAGTATAAACTGAAAAATTAAATTTAAAAAAAACGGAGGTGATATGTTGCTTTTTGGAGTCAGTAATAAAACAAGTCGTGACAATGAATACTTGTATATTGTGGGAAACTTTTTAAAGTGACTTTCTAAGTTAACTAATTTGCAGACTTACAAAAGACTGCACATTGCTAGGAAACTAGTCTATAAGTTATCCCAAAAGACCTCAAATTTGACTTCATTGGACAAGACACACTGCGCACATTTTACAGATGAATTATGTAATCAAATGTAACTTTATGAGCATTGGTATTTATTTATGCTTCTGTTGAACATTCAAAGGTTGTTTGCCAACAGAAGTTATTGGATAAGAAAGCCATGGATAGTTTAAGATTGGAAGGGTTTATGCCAACAAGATGGATGGAAGAGGATAGAAAGATAGACAACAGCAGATGGACACAGGATCCTTTGGACAAAGAACTAATCAACAAATTAGTTGAAAGATGTAAAGCACTACTGCAGTTCTACAAGATGTTCACAATGTGAGTCCACTTTTTCATAATTTACCATAAGCAGTATCCGTAACACATCATTATGATACCTGTGATAAGTTTGCTATTGGAGTTAGGTAGAATTTTATAGGACAAGGAACATGGGCATCATAAGAATAGATTTGCTGCATTTAACTAGTTACTATACAAATGTTTTTTTTTTCTTCTAATTCTTGATTATTTGCAATATTTTCATGTTTTTAGAGACAAAATTTATCTTAAGTGTGATATTTTGTTCCTGTTCACAAAATCCTACTCAGAGTCAAGAATAAGTAATGATTATATTTTCTATTGGCAACTGGAGAAGAAAAAGAAAACATTTTGTGCAGGGAAAGTTCCATTTTAGCACCAGTGCAGTGTAACACACTGTGTAAGCATTGAAATCAAACTGTTAAATTTGTATACAATAAAATTTGTAGAGCAACTTGTGAAATTTATTTCTATTTTTAGTTATAAATTAACAAAACCAGACAAGATGTCTTTATTACCATTATTTGAGCTATTTTTCAAAAGTGTATTGTAATGGGGAATATTAATCTTTCATTTAAGGACCGTAATAGTAGTTTTTCTGTCATGAATATGTTTTACTGACAGTTTAGAAAGTTTAGTTTATGGCAGTAAAACTATCATTAACACCCTCAAGTTGTTAAATGTAGACTCAGTATCCCCATATTCAGTTTTGTTTAAAAAACATTTTAAGTCTCCCAGACATTGTGGGAGACAATATAGCAGGTACAAGTTGCATACATGTTTGTATTCTTTAACATAAGGATATTTTAGAAAGATTTTGTTGCCCTAGCAGGATATATCTTAGACCTTGGGACATGCCTGAACCTTTTTGAAGTTTAATTTGGGTTTAAGCTGTAGTATTTTTTTTGCTTACAATTTAATTCAAGTGTGCTTATGGTGAAGCCCATAATTTTGTATTCATCATCCATTCAATACATTTTGGATGTTTTTATTTTCTTCTTAAAACCACTTAACAATACCTGCCAACCTCCCAGACATTGAGGTTTTTGAGACTAAAACAGTGTGTTCTGAGGTCTAAAGGGGGGGGGGGGGGAGTGCAGAAAAACAAGCAATGCTACATTGTATAATTGAGAATAAGTTGTCTACTGATAGAAACTTAGCAAAAATTGCAAGAAATTAAAATTTGAATGAAGAAAAAAAAAGCATGTTTTCTTTCATGCATTTAATACACTTTAAAAAATAGTTGGTAGACTTAGGGACCAAACTGTTAATGGCAGGGACTGGGATTTTCTTTCAAACCAGGACATTTTTTTCTTTTAACTCAATATACCATGTTTTTTCCAACTAATATAATAACTCTATTTAATTAAATGTTTGTAATTCGTTTTTTACAAATCAGTGAAAGATTATTTTCTTTCCAAGCTATTACATGTGGAGGGGAAGAGGTGAATGCAGGGTCCACTCAAGTTAATGTTTAAAAGTTACTTTAGGGATGGAGCTCAACATTTATGCATTGTCCTGATGCTTGATAGTTGTAGAACTATATTTATGAATGTCATACTTTCCAGGAGGATCCATTGTTGTTTTCAGTATGTGCAAATAATAATATACTCTCCCTTGCTGCTGCTCTTCATAATTAATCCAGTTCCATCAACCAAGAGTTAAAAAACCTTGTTTTGCTGTCCTTTCCCGTACAGAAAAATCTCACCAGTTCACATGAGCTGCTCATAAGCTGCACATGAGAACCTTGTTAGAAATGTATGCAAATTGGGTAGATTTTGCAGGCTCATATGTGCAGTTTGTTAGATCTTGTGAGCCAAGGAAAAACTAACCTGATTCTCACGTGAGCAGATTTTGCTCACGTGAGAATCTAAATTTTCACATGAGAAAGTAGAACTTAGAAAACATTCTTTTCCATTACATACAACCATGTTTGAAAATAAGACAGAGTTCTAATTTCTCACGTGAGTTATCACGTGAGAAACTTGGACTTTGATTCTGGTTAAACACTTTTTTCAAATTTATTCAAAGTTGGATTTTCTCATGTGAGTTATCACATGAGCAATTTGGACTTAAATATTTTGTGTATGTTGAATGTCAAGCATCTCCATTATTGTCAAATAGACATTATTTCTATTTTGCACTTGCTGTTACTTTGTTGTAATTTTTTAATTTTAAAACATTTTCAACTTATTTTCTCACAGTGAGTTTTAATCTTATTTTGACCCAACAGGCTCCTTGTATTTGAACATATTAAGGTTCATTGCACTGTTTATAAAACGAAACAATTCAGAATTAAGGTCTTGTATAACCAGACTACCCATTAAACTTTAACAGCTGTAAAAAGGTGAAATGTTTCTCTCCCCAAAACTCACAGTTTACAAATATAAAAAGGAAATAAAACTTTTGCCCTAAAATGAATCCTATGTACCATAAACATATGATGCAACTCCTTTATTCACGAACTTCTAACACCCCACAATCAAATTGTAAAATAAGTACATAACCTCATATCTGGAAAAAAATAAACACTGATGCACAGTCCTTTTGGCCTAATAAACTCTCAAGTTATTTTCCATAAAAATTGGAGAATTACATAAACTACGTCGTTTTCTTCCATGCCTAACGTTCGCACAAAAGTCAATACAATCTTATACTTGCTGAATTGTGTAATTCGGCTTAGGGATCTTCCATTTAGTACGTACGCAAAAGTCTGGCAAAGCTTGATCCACCCCACCCCACCCCGTACGAATGCATACTTTTTTTTACACCACCCCCCTTCTTACCGCGTACTTACGCATGCATACTTTTTTTACGCACCCCCCCCCCTTCCCGCGTACGTACGCTTGACGCCCCCCTTCCCCATATTCTATAAAACGGCCTATGTTTAATCCACGCAGAAACCATAAAGGATTAATAATATTAACGTGTTTAATAAAACATTGTCCACCGACGTTTAATGTCTGGCATCAAAGAAATACGCGGGGTAACATTAAACATTTTGTCTAGTGTCCGTTAAAATTCAAATGCCGACTGAACAGTCGAACGAGTTACGTATTAGACAAATTATTATCGAGGTTTCACCCCAACCCCGTTTCCTATGCATGTGTACATTATCATTAAAAAAAAAAAAAACAACATGTACTGTACATAAAATTTAATAAACCCGTAAGAAACTAACTGCCTAATCCAGTCGTGTTTGGTTGTGAAGCTGTTTCGCACTGTTTTACACGTGTATATTCTTGGCAATAGAAACTTTTGCTTTTTTGCAGCCTTTTAAATGTTGTAATCATGTTATTTCAAAGTTTATAAAAGAAGTTTCCTATTGAAATAATCACAAAACAAATCACTGACGTTTCTGTTAACTTTTCTGTGACCCAGGTTATCAGAGTACACGGTGGAAGAATCGGCTTGTTAGAACCATTAGAGTGTCCTGTGGGGCATGGCTCGACACAAGCTAGTGTAAAAACATCAAAATTAACTAGGTCTATATTAATTAACTTATTAATGATATGAATTCACTTATAGCTCAGTTTTTATGAAACATCAGATAATAAAATAGCATTTATTTAATATATAAAAATAACATTAAAAAATACCCGAGTACATGTGTACACATGAGTGTAAAACCAGAAGGGTTCGCATCATTGCTTACAATTTCAATGTCAGTCATACAGTAGTATAAAATAATAAAAGTATTATTTTTATACTACATGTATGACTGATTTTTATATTGTAATCAATGATACAAGCATCTATGCGTACAACAACATGTTTGCTAATAATTTACCCTTTATGGCGCCTCAGATGAACTCAACAGATGCTGGATGTTGACCTACAGTGTACATGTAGAATAGCACTTTTAAACCGAACAGACAGAAATTTACGCGCGGACCATGTTCTCTTAGCAAGGGTCACGCTGTTTATGGAGAAAGTTATTCAATATTCTCCTGCAACATGTTTACTCTTAAAACATTCTGACAGCAAGAGTGTGGACATTATTAAAATATAGAAACCAACACCAACATTTTAAGATATCCACGTCGGTACGGTTGTTAATGTCCAGTACGAAACAGAAGACGTCGACGTGCTGTTAGGCAAGATTCAAGGATTATGAAAGACTTGTTCATTGCCGAGAAAGAGGTAAGTTACTTTTACTGATTTCTTTTTACAATTTCGCATATAGAATGATCAAAGTGGATAGCCTGAATCATCGACATTATAAGCATAAGCATAAATTCGCATGGTCGTTTAAAATTGAGCCAAGGGTTTGTTTCAGATTTTAAAGATAATAATTCAACCTCCTGTTTCTAAAAATGATATCTACACCACACTGTCATCGAATATTTAAGCCTTCCGCAATTAAACTGTGCAACCATGTCTGGCTCTTACCCCCACCCCCAATAATAATGCGGGCGCTCACTGAGGAGCACTTGCGTTACCGATTGAAACAATTATTTGTACAAACATAAATGTTCTTCGTATTATTTTATTGCTGATTGGGTGGATCAAGATAAGCATACACGATTGAGAACCAAATGCAGTAGCTTAATTCATGATTTTATTCCTAAAAGACATTTGCCCTGTCTGTCAAATATTTTGATTGGTAAATTTAAAATAGAGATTTAATTGGATAAGGATTACAACTTTTCTTAACGCTTATATACACTAGGGCTCTTGCCAACCAAATCGTTTTCTCATTTCAGTGCATTCTTTCTGTTATGCATAGATAAATAAAATGATCAATTATACTAATTTTTTTCTTTTTACAGATTAAACTTCATGAAGGTCACAAAATTTAATCAACACAACAAAGGTAGCAATCATTTGAAAGAAGTGCAAAACATTGACAGCAACAGGAAGAATTCAGACAAAACCCTATTGCCATGCTAGAGGAAATTCCGACTCCAGTAAAGGGTATGTATAAGACGCTTCAAATCTTTTGATGTAATACACATGATAACATATGCATTTCAGACTCTAAAATTTGACCCCCAATACATTTGTTTTTTTTAAATATAAAAGTTGGAAACCAGATTTTGAATTTCTTTGTATATTGCAAATGTACATATTTTGGAAAAATGTATCCCAAAAGTTTTGGAGAAATCTTTCAGAGGACTGTTCCAGAGGTAGAGATGTCAATTTTTTTGCAAATTTCTAATGTGTACCCATCATTCCTAACAGTTGGTTACCAGAGTATACAATCAAAAGGAAATTGTATTAAATGTGAAGCTGAACTGCTTTGTTGTAGGTTCACATGTTCCAACCCCAAAATGAGCTGTAAGCATAATTATTACAAATAAGTGGCAAAAATCATAATCTGAGCACAACAAGAGTATAAATTACATGCCATTATTACAGAAAACTGTATGAAAAATGTATATGGAGTTATAATTTTTGTCACAAATCAGCTGAACTCGTGTGGATTACTAGTATAGATGAGAATAGACACAAAAGAAATTGATAAATTATTTGTGCATAACAGTCATTTTGACTAGAGTACATGTCTACAGTAACTTTCGCGAATTGTCATAAAGTCCATAAATGTTGATTATTGTATTATCCTCAACCTGCCATGGTTCATCCCTATACGACGTTCCAGTGCAACATGTTTTTAAGTTTAACAAACTATCTTTTCTCCAACATTTTTTAGTTACATAACATCCAGCAGTTGCATTGATACATCCCGGGTTATTTTTGTTGTTTTTTCTTCTTTTAAAAAAAATGATATCTGGTGCCATTTATTTTCTATTTAAGCTGGACGGCTATGTGTGTAGTATCATAATAGAATGAATCTAGGGCAAATGGTTTCACATTCAAGAACCTGTTTTTTCAAAACTGTTATTAAGTAGCAAACTTTTTTTGATCTTTATATTTCAGTCTGTATAGTTGTCCATTTCATTCATTTTTTGTCCTAACATGGTATAAGAAGTGCATGTTACAGTAGCCAAGTTAAACCAGACATTCATATTGTGCTTAATTTTATTTGACCCAGATAATGTCACCAGGTTCTGAAAACAAGTGTTTTAAGTCATGAGAAAATTGGCACATGAACCATGGACAGGCATGAATTTTAGGATGGTCAGGCTTGAAATATCAGGGTTGATTCTTAAATAGGTCACTTGAGAAAGGATTGTATTGACAAGTAAATTGTAAGCAACCATATGAGCCCCTGTGAACACTTTTTTTTAAACGGGTACCCAATTGTTCGTTTTATTACCCAGGTTATTATCAATGGGAGAATACCCAGGTACACATTGGCATCTTTATCCAGTAGTAGTCAAATTTGGAATATGCAGTGTGACTTGCAGGTATCTCATCAACAGTGCAGTTTATATGTTTGCTACTGAACTATGGTAATTCTATTGGTAGAGCAATTTGACTCATAGTCCAAAGGATGAATTTTCAGACTGGGTTGGCTGCGTAAGTGTGTCCTTGGGAAAACAGTTGGCTCCTATTTTCACAGTGTGATAAAGTGCCATCTAATCCAAACCTCAATTATGTATTTTGCCTTTACCTTGTAAAACAAATCTTCAAAAATCCACCTTACAGAATGTCTCAAATGCTGTGATCAGAAAAAAAAGAAACTTCTACCAACTTTTTCATTTCCATTTCAGGTTTCTTTTTTCAACAGTTCAAAACTGAGCCTGCTAACTTAAATTCAGTGGTCAACAGGAAGTGCATTGATTCAAAGAGAACAATCTCCAAGTGAAAATATTGTTGCAGACTGGCAAATAATGAAATTCAGAAGCAGGAATGTCAATTACATGTTTTGTTTGCTTTGAATTTTCTGGAACAGTGAAGAATTGTCTTCATGTGAAGCAAATTTCCAGCAGTATCTTTCATTATGACCTTAAAGTTTTTAGAATAAATGTGATGTATTAATATAACAGGTACATACATACTCTAGTTGTCTTACCTTATTAAAAGATCACTAATCGAACTCAAATTATATGCTTATGATTACGGGATTTGAATATTGATCTTACTCTGTTTAATTCTTGTATTCAATAAAAACTAAATACTATAGTTGTTTTTTGTTGTTTTTGCTCATGTGAGCAAAATCTTGCTCACGTGAGCAAGATGTTGCTCACGTGAGCAAGGTGTGGCTCACATGAGCAAGATGTTGCTCACGTGAGCAGATCTTGCTCACATGAGCAAGGTGTGGCTCATGTGAGTAAGGTGTGGCTCACGTGAGCAAGATATTGCTCTTGTTAACAATTCCTGCACATGTGATTTTCTTATTAGAATCTATTTGCTCACGTGAGTTCTAACCTAATTTGCATGTTAAATTGCACATGAGACTAACCTGAGTTAGATCTCACGTGAGAATCTCATGTGCAGAAGGGTAGGCAGTTTTGGTGTGGGTTTGCTTGTTTCACCAATGGCTCATCCTTTCCGGAATCACTGTTGTATTTCAGTATTTTGCCTTTAAAAATGAATAACACATCCACACCTTTCCAACTCCTGAAGTAATATATTATAGAGTAAAATCTGACTTCAAAGAAACATTGCAGCTGATCATGAACAATCAATAATCTGTAATAAGGATGGTTTATCATCATCATCCCAGGCAATGAAGGGTTATAACTGTTTTATCTTCAGCACACATCTTTTTGATTTACCTAACTTCAAGCTAATAAAATTGTTTTAAGATGAACATATTGGGGTGCTTGTGAGTATAAAATCAAGTTTTTTACATGACATCATGTTCTGGCAGGTGTGCTTAACTACTTTAGAAAAGTTGTGCTACAGGAAGCATTTATGCTCCAATTTATCTTGTCAGTCATCTATCAAATGTGGCCTTTATAAGTAAAAATACAAAACAGTTTAATAACTTTTGGAAAATTGCCAAGCAGAATAGAGCCCTTTCATATTGGTGATTTTCTGCAGTTTGGTATTTTGCATAGGTTTAGAATTTCAAGAAAAAGAATTTCCCCTGGTGTCCTCACTAGTTATACTGGCTATTTAAAAAAAGACCTTGTATACCATAGGTATTGTTCAAAGAACCTTTAATTCCCTTTATTTTGGTGTATGATTGATGGGTGTGATATAGGTTCTAGAGTATACAGCTTGGCCTAACTCCAGATGTGCACCTTTTGAAAAACTACTAGCTCCACTTGGTCATTTTCACTTCCTGGACATCAGAGGTAAATTGTTTAAAAAAAGAGCTGATAACTTTGTTTGCATTTTATATATTTTGTAATTCATCCATTGCACTTTCAGAAGCTTGTATTGTCTAGGTGGGCAAAATTCATTTTTCCTATTTTAATTGGTGGTAAAGATCGTGTACTTTAGACTAATTCAGGCAGATTTTTGTTTAGCACAAGGGAGCAGTCATTTTAGTTAGCAGTGTGCTTAGATCTTGTACAATTTCCATAAGTACAATATCCAAAGAAATGTCAGCAAAATTACATCAAAGCAGCATAGAGGTATGCCAACATTCTCTACACTGTGCATGTTTCAAATGCAAACAACTTCACCTTACATATGTCACACTCTCAAAAGTATATCATAACTGGTGAGCACTTCCATTGATATTTCTCATACTTACTGTTCATTTGAGAAAACGTGAAAGTACAATGTATGGCATTTGATTGGGCTTCATTCCAGTGAATCCCATTAAGTAATGAACAGAATGAATGAATAAATAACTGAAATACCTCGATAACTCGCGCCCAGATAACTCGCGATCCCGCTTATAACGCGGTGTCCATCTTAGCTCTCGATTTTTTCCAGAGAAAACGTGTTTAAAATATCTTTAAAATATGCTAAACATGAAAAAATTATGATAAGAATTGATAAATTAAACCTTGATACATTGCTTATCATCGAAAATGGTGATTAATGCCCATAAAAATATAATCCATATTTTGAAATTTGCAAGTTCTAAAGAATTAATTTCAGAGATCTTGAAAACGCTTAATTACGCCTATTTGGACGCCAATTTTTGATCTGGAACGCAGAAAATCACTGAGGCGGGAGTCCTCCGTATGCATGTAATAGGTGCGCGGGAAAATTCAAAGATTTGCCGGTCCTGTTTCAGCCACCTGCTTTGTGGGAAAATGTGTTGATCAGTTAACTGTGCTGATATTTACAATGACAGAATTCAGTGACTGAAAGACTCTTTGATGTACTGTTGCCATTTAATAAGAGTACATTAAAAAAAAAAAAGAACATGATGCAACAGCCAGGCGGCTAGTTCAAAGGCTTTGACTCGCGGCCGAGTGAGAAAATGTACTGATATTTAGTGATTGAATTCAGAGGCATAAAGACCCAGTTTTCAAATCCTAGCGAGACCTCTGTTTAAAGATATCATATATTATGTAGTTGTTGTTGTTGTTGTAGGGCTTAACGCCATTTTTCAGCACAAGATAGGCTATACATGGCGGCCAGTATTAATGGTGGAGGACGAACCCGGAAACCCCCAGAAAGAACCACCGACCCACGAGAAGCTACTGGCAAGCTTTCTCACATAACCACATTGGCCGAATCCGAGACTCGAACTGACGCAGACAGAGGTGAGATGGCAGTGATCCGTAACGGTGAGTGCTTTAAACCACTCGGCCACTCGGTATATTATGTAAGTTTTTATGATAAATAGGTGTCAGTATACTGTAAATAAACAGTCTGGTGAAATAGCGATCAATGAAAACTTCTGGTAAATGCTAACAGTTGGCAACAAAGAATGAAATAAACACCAATTAAATATCTTCCTGTGTGAAAGTCACGTTCTAATCCTTTAATTCTGTTTCAGTGTAAATATTATAATCACAACATATTCTGTTCATTGAAAACATGAAAAGAGTCAATCGACCGTCTCATCGAAACCCGTGAGTACTTCTGTGAGAACTTAATTACATGCCGGCTTTGTTTTGATCAACAACTTGGGGAAGTGTTTGCTGCATTTTTTTAAAAAAATCGATTACAAGAGACCTGTTGTGCTGAATTAAGGGTCTTGGAGCTGCCTTTGACGTAAAGCAAAACAGTAACAGAGACAGCGACGATGATAGTGACTTCGAATGTTTCAGTGAAACTGATGTCATTAATGCCGAGGCTGTTTGGGAGAAATTCGTACATACTCATGGTCCTGAGATGGGCGTTTCTCTTGATGATATGGAGGAGTGGATTTGTGCTGACAATGATTGCCCCACAGCCGAATACATGTCAGATGATTATAATTAATTCTATAATGAACAAATTTGCAGCAGTAGACGATTCTAACTGGAGTAACACAAGTGTTGAAAGTGATGCAGACGCAGATATTGCACCCCCCCCCGCACAGGAAGCAATCAAATATTTTGATACTGCCATAAGGTGGCTGGAGACCCAAAATGTTGACTACGTAAAGCTCATGCAGTTGAGAAATCTGAGGGATTTTGCTTGGTGGCATTGAAACCAAGGAGTAACACACACAAAAAAAATTAACTGATTTTTTCAAAAAGTGAATTGATATTTGTCAAGCGTGGCACAAATGGCAAGTATTAACTTGTTCTAATTTACGTTGTTTTAAATTTGTAGACCAATTAAATATGTTAGTACTGATTAACCCTTGTTTTTTTTGTTTTCCATTTTACTTCTATCGCATTTAAATCTATCTATCTATCGTTCAATCGACACTGTTTCTCAAAAAGAGTTGATCTTTTGTATATAAAAAAAACTTCTAATTTGGATCAAACAATAAAACTAGAATGTATCCAATTCAACATAAAATTAGTGACATAGTACACAATGTGTGAAGTGGTACACATGTTAAGCGAACGGAAACCACGTGGAATAATGTTTTCGATGATCACCTCAGTATACTGTAATTTATCCTGAAATTAATGTTGTCCTAATTGTGGAAATAATAAAGTACACCATTATGAAGAGATATTTATTCACAGTTAATCTCAGAACGATTATAAAGTGAGTATTCGACAGTATAATCTGCCTAACACCACCCCCCTTATTTTTCCGTTATGTTGTCAATCACTTTATTGGTTTTGGGCTTATTTTAAAGGTCCCTCGATAACTCGCGCCTCACTTATAGTGCGGTCGATGTTTCTGGACCCCGATGTGCGCGAGTTATCGAGGGAGTGTGTACTTAGTTTTTATACTGAAGTCAATATATGAATGAACTAGATCCTTCTTTCCAACTGATAAACTACACAGCCAAGAATGAACAATGGAACCATGAGACGTGCCATGTGAGTACATCTGTTTTTAGGAATAGGGATTTTCTTAACCTGACCACACACATTTTTTAGCTTTGCTACAATAATCCAATGCAAATTTATGGCTTTAATATTTGTGTATGTACATGTATATATTGTTGTCTGATGTTTAGATATTATTTGTTTTGCTACTTTTGTTGTATTTTCACAAAATGAGTGTTTTTAGAAAAACAACAATGAAGTTTTAGTACTTTCTGAATTCTCCAACTTCACATTGTCCCAAGTTTCAGACATATTTAATTTCTGTTAACCTAAATTTTCAGTCACATAATATTCAGATTTTGCTTTTTTATGAATTTTATAGTTACTTATTGTATGTGCCAAATGAATTACGAACACAACCAATCTAATGAAGAAGTACTTCCTAAACAAAGAGATATCCACTGTTATTTCCTTTCTGCCATTTGACAGGTTCACTTATGGTTTCAGGTTGATATTATGAAAAATATAACTCCAGCATAGCACTTAAAATATTCACCAAGTATTTTAAAATATGCTTTCTCTAAGGCTGTTGATAAAATAGGTATTGGTATATTCATATTAGTGTTTTAAGTTTCAAAGCACAAGTTGGTGTGTTTTCATCATGAAATGATGACAAATACTAATTTGCACAAGCAGTGATAACAGACGCTAAATTGCAGGAAAAAGGGCTTTGCATAATTTGAGACTCTTCAAGCAATGCAAAAATATAATGTCTTCAAGATGATGTTGCCTTACAGTTTATAGTTTTTTTTCTTCTGGGGAACAAGGCTATAACATCATGATGATCATATGGGAGACACAGGTAATAGGGATATATTTTTATATGGGAAGCATAAGATTAATGAACTGAAGTAAATGATTTTGCCAGTCATATAAAGAACATTTGAATTGATCAGCTGTTCATCTGATAACTGATATAATTTCTTGTAAAGAAAAGTTTCAACAGATTTTGTTAAACCACAGGTTTTCAATTAAGGTCAGAATAGGACTGTTTGTGTATGCTGATGACCAAGTTATTATCAAAGGTAATAATACAATTCAAATTATTCAAGAAATTATTGTTAATCAGAGAGTGTTTATTTGAAATGAAAATAGACGTCACTATATAATGAACATACACACCATTTATTTCATTCTTCAGTTATGCTGATGTTCATAAGAGTGATTGAGAGGAAAAAAGTGATTTACAGTCACTTGTTCATTGGATATAGCCAATTGGATAATCATTCATTTAAACCAGGGGTCTCAAACTCAAACCACCCTGAGGGTCACATGAGGGCATTTTGGATGGCCCAAGGGCTGCACAATCTTTGTTACCTCTTGTGATTCCAATCATTTTACAGTCCACAGAATATGGCTTGGTGGCAGGCCCGGCTCTAGGGCAAGTGAAAAAGGCAACTACCTATTTTTTTGCTTGGGGCCCCACACTCATCACTTGCTGCCATGGGCCCTGCATGCTGCTTTGGGCCCCGCACATCCTAGGGCTGGGCCTGCTTGGTAGGTTGTATGCAGCACATGGGCCGCATGTTTGAGACCCCTGATATAAACAGTCAGTATTTTTTTGAGTATGTGATTAGATTCAAGGACTTCATTATTCAATTAATTCAATCAGATTATGTGAAACTTCCAAGTACTTCAGTGTTATTCTTCTTCATGAGATTACATTGAAGTAAATAAGATTTGGAATAATAATTCTGTTATATTCAGTTGTGTTATCATGGTAACACATAAGCATTATATAAGCTTCATCTGGAATGCCGTATAACAGAGTCCAGATTAGTGAGAGATTTATAGCATAATTAGGATGACATTCTAGTTTTTTATTTTGAATTCTTTCACTTTGTTTGATTTTATGTTATGTTTAAATAAATCTATATTTTGGAAAACTTGAATGCCTGTTTGGGTTTTACATAATCTTGTTATTTAATTTTAAACCCCAGGACGTAATAATAAACAAGATGAAAAATAAATGACCATTACAAGAATGTATGATTATAAAATCAAATAGAAAACTTAATTGTTTGATTTTAAAAATGGCACTTTATTTCACAAATGATCATTTGAACTATAGATGAACCAGGAAGGGATTACAGTTGCAACGTTTCAGTTACAACAATGCACAAATTGTATTATTATATGGGGATTTTATTTAGTGTTTTAATTAAACCAAGCAGTAAAGCAGTTATCTCCTTAGTTGTCTGCAGGCTCACACATTGTAAACATTTAACATAGCTGACAAGCCACTAAACTCGTAAAACTTCAAGATAATAAAACGAGTCTTATTTTATTTAATCTACTACATTTGAAACTTTTGTCCTTGTGTGCACTTTCTATATATTGATATTATAAAAGCACTATACAGTTAAGACTAGATCAGGTAAAATATTAAAAATCTTAGATTCTTTGAGAATGATATATTCAGTAAATGTTTGTGTAATAACTGTTAAGGATCTATATTTGTTATACTTTGTGCATGAAGTAACAAGTATTAATGCTTAAAACATAAGTTTTAAGATGTTGCAAATTATCATGGTTCTTTACTATCAGTTTCTTGATTGGCCTATGGAGTAATTAATAGGTTTGTACCTACAATGAAACCTTGCAAACTCTTGCATAACTTGAAGGATTCTAGGCATTCACACAGAAAAAGTGTCTTATCATTTGAAAGAAAGCATGATGGCAGTAACAGATTTCTTCAAATGCGTTATCCAGTTACAATACCTTAGGAGAATTACTACAACCTCAGTCCTACAGAATATACAACTGTCTAAAATTAAGTTCTCCTGAACAAAAGAGGAAAAAAGGCAAAGGGATCGTGATTGTTTTCGCCAGAGTTACTTTTAACAAGACACTCCCTATCTCAAATGACATCACTTTCACACACACCTTATCATAGACCCTGGTACGGGGAAGGCTCCAATCTTTCATTGCTGAATGTGGAAGATTTGCTTTGATGACATAAAAGTGGTTTCCAGGTGACTTGGTATCATGTTCAGTGCACCTCCCCCTTTGCTCTTTGTTCTTTCAGCTACAAACATGGTACTGTGCACTAGGTCATCAACCTAAGTGCATTCAATCAACTATTTGACACTCTTCGGTTAAGGATTGAATGGAGCAACAGGTTCGAAATGCTGTCCATTGGGGAGATACCGCAATCAGCATGCACACGATTCATGTCCCTACTCACACTGCTTCCAGGAAGTTCCCTGTGATTTGTCTATGAAAAACTACAGGCTACAAAACAGTAGGCTAGTTATCTCTTGGAGCAAGACATGATATCACTTGTTACCGTCCTTCTCATTCTCAGTCTCCTTGTTATCAAAGACATCTACAATTCAAGATTTTGACCATCTGAAAGTCAGCATTCAAGTAAACAGTATGTCTCCCTCAGGAACAAGAATTCAGTTAGTACAATGATGGGTCCCATGCCTAAACAGAACAATCCACTTGCTAGAGAATTCCCATGCCTGCTGGGTATGCTCAATGCAACAGCAGATGTGCTAGTCCTTTGTCTCCTTCTTGGGCTCCTTCTCCTTATTTGGCTCCCATTACAATGCTTCTTTGGTCCAGTGGAGGCCAAACCTTTGACCACTGGACCATCTTTCACAATCTGCACAATATGAGATTCCATATTGAAGGTAGAGAATCCTCACTGGACTCAAGTCAAGGACCCTCTGCAAGTTCAGGCTCTGGCAATCACGATGTGAACACAGGGGATTGGGGCAAGTCTCTTTCTATCATGCCAGTGCAATGTCCTTATCTATGGATCGTTATTTACATATCAACATTCTTGATGATAACCATTCCAAAAGTTTTTCATTGAAGCCAGGAGAACCTACATGTGAATGGAGTTCTCATTCTGTCTGACAACTCCGCTGTGTTGACCTTTCTCAAACAGTAAACTAGAACCAAGTCCCCAGGCCTTTGTATTCTTGATTGGGATTTATGACATACCCTAGGCCAGCTAATGAATTGGCTGACTCGTTATCCTGCAAGAACCAACTACAGTCCTACCCACTTATACCGACGTCACTTATGTCGACAAGCCACCTATTTCAACACGAAAGCAAAGTCCCTGTCCCTTGATCTACTATTACTACCAAAATTGTCATGCTTATGTAGATGTCGAGATAAAAAAAAAACATACATGTCGGCAGAAGCCCATGGTCCCAGCTTGAACAAATCCTTTGTTTTCTAATCATTTATATCGACAAGCTGTCAGTTCTGACCCATACTTTGTTCAACAATTAGTTGATCTTACCACCAGGCTTTAATTTTCCCACCTAATCATTTATGTCAAACAGCTGCCAGTTCCAGCCAATAATTTGTTCAACAGTTAGTTGATCTTGCTGCCAGGCTTTAATTTTCCTGCCTAATCATTTTTGTTGGCAAGCGGCCAGTTCTGCCCTGTACTTTATTCAAGAATTAGTTCATCTTGCCACCAGGCTTTAATGTCACGTTCGGATAAAAAAGCAGGCTTTTGTTCGGTCCTATAAAGTTGGCCTCTCGTGGCGACTTAAATAAAAGCAATGAAGTCTGATCCATTCTTGCATTTTCCAAAGTGATCGGTGATTAAAACAAGTTTATTGTGCTGTGAAAGTGTCCTTTTTAAGTTTATTTATATTTATGATGGCTACCAACGGCAGTGTAAAAAACAGATTAAATTTGCTTTCTATGGAAACTAATTATCTGGCTGTTCAGGAAGTTGAGGGTGGAGCATCTTGCAAAGATGTTTGTGAAAAATTTTCTCTTAAACATAACACCCTGTCAGGATGGATGAAAGCTGCTGGTCTATAAAGAAAGACTACGTTGAAGGTAACTGCTCTCCCCAAAGGAAGAAGCAGAAGACTGCTAAATTTGAAGACATGGAGGAGGCCACAGCAAAATGGTTCCGTGAGACCCGCATTGCACATTCCACCTTATCCATAGATTGTGATACGATCATCGAAAAAGCAAACGAATTTGCGAAAAAACTTAGTGTGGAGAATTTTGCTGCAACAAGTGGTTGGTTCAGTCGCTTTAAAGTTTGTCATAACATCAGATACAAAAGGATTTGTGGAGAAGCCAACCCAGCAGACACATCACAGCTTGATGGATGGAAAGCCCAACTTAAAGATATATTGATGAATTATAAGTCTGAGGATATATACAATGCATACGAAATGGCTTTATTCTTTAAGTGTACTCCAGACAAGACATACTGCATCAAAGGTCAACCATGTGTTGGTGGGAAACAGCCTAAAGACTGCATCTCTGTTCTAGTTACATCAAACATGATTGGCAATGATAAAATGCCATTTCTAGTTATTGGCAAGTCTAAAAAGCCTCACTGTTTTAAAAATGTGCACATCTTCCTTGGGATTATTATGTGAACACAAACGCTTGGATGACGTCGGACATTTTTATGGATTGGATAAGGAAACTCGACAGAAAAATGAAAGTGCAAGGAAGAAAAATTGCTTTGCTTGTGGATAATTGTTCTGTGCACCCACATGTGGACAATCTCCAACATGTCCAACTAATTTTTCCTCCACCCAATACCACGTCTCTCATACAGCCAATGGATCAAGGACTCATCCAGAATCTAAAACTACATTATCAAAAACTTCTCGCCCACAAAAAGCTGGCTGTGATTGATCAGGAATTTAAGGAAGATTTGCTTGGGGCTCTGTACAACTTAAGGAAAGCTTGGGATTAGTGAACTGCTTTATGCACGCTTTCTTTCTTGAAAACGAGGAATTTCGTGGATTCTCCCCATCAGATATCCCACAAAGTCTTGAAGAAGATGGCTTATATGAAGGTATGATGATTGGAATTCTGATGGATGAGTTTGTTTGGATGGCTATTTAAATGGATGACAAGGAACAATGCCAAGCAGCTCTAGCAGATGATGACATTATTGCTGCCATAAAATGGATTATGTTTCAGAAGGCAGCACGGAAGACAACATAATAGATACTGATGCAAATGATGAATCGGAAACACCACCTTTGCCATGTGTTTCATGCAGAGAGGCCTTTTCAATGTGCGATGGTTTGACAAGATTTTTTGCAAAATTAAACTCATTGGTAATATCGGAAGAAGTGCATGGTCACTTGGAAAAGTTGCAGCATCTTCTTCAGAGAGAACAACTACCAAGGCTCAAACAGAAGAAGCTTGCATGAAGTTCATAAATGCATGTACTCTTGTTATCTCCCAGGCCCACATGTTGTGCTTAAGCAACATTTAATTTTAATTAATTTAAATTTAAATTAAATTAAATTTTTTGTAATTTTATGCATTAATTACGAGACAGTCCGAAGACAGAAGTACAGGGAAAAGAAAGAAAGAAGGATGAGGTCAGAATAAAGGGAATCAGGAAGTCCATGAAGGGGCAGAACATAGAGTTTGGAAGGATGAACTAGGAGATGTTGATATACGATAAAAGTGAATGAAGGTGATGCAATCAATCATGGACATTGCTCTCTCTTCACCTCTCACAATGATGTAATAAATCCAAATTGGACACACCTGTTAAATTCTATTTATATAATCTAACTTGAATTTGAATTACTGTATTAATTTGTTCTGATTAAATTTGTTATTTTCTTGTCAAAGGGGGCTTGTATTGTTTTATTTCTTCCCAGTATTCTCGCTCAGTTCAGTGTTGAAATTCCATTCTTCTTTCACTCCTGCTGGGCTAAAAAATTGAGGGAGGTCATCCTCTGGATAACGCAGCCAAACCCAGTTAACCACCCCTCTTTATAACAGGCGACATTACAACAATCCTTCTTTAAACTGGTTTAGATCATACCTAAACCAACAGTCTCAACAAGTAAGCATTGGCAATATTAGCTCTCAAACTCACACTATTCACTCAGGGGTCCCTCAAGGCTCAGTTTTGGGCCCTCTCCTCTTCCTTATTTATATCAATGATCTACCATTAAATAATGAATCCACAAATAGAGATTTGTTTGCCGATGATGCAACCTTATACAGTATACATCTAGTTCTGATACTAACATTATTCAAATGAGATTAGACTCAGACCTTATTAGAGTCCCAAACTGGGCACAACAAAATAGGATGGTAATTAATGAAGGTAAAACAAAATATATGATTTTGGGGACATCACAAAAGCTACACAAGTTAGGGAACCCAGAACTATTTCTTGCAATAAATAATCATCCATTAGAAAATGTCAAACGTGAAAAGCTTCTCTTTGTAGGTGTGACCGTAGATAATAATTTATTATGGAATGACCATATTGATCAGCTTTGTAAAACACTGTCATCCAGAATTGCCTACTCAGCAGAATCAGGAAATATTTACTTATGGAAACTCAAAATCTATGCTACAAGATAAATATTCTTCCAACAAAAAATTATTGTTCAAATGTATGGGGAAACTGTACTAAATCTGAGCTTGGCAGGATTTATAAACTTAAGAAACGAGCAGCACACATAATTTTAGATGCATCTATTGTTCATCCCTCAAAAGCATTATTTACAGAACTCAAATGGTTCACAGTATATGACAGGATAGATTTTCACAAGCCAGTTCTTTTATATAAATGTCTACATGGAACTGCACATGGTATTTTCAGGACTTATTCATGCCTTTTTCGACACAATACCAGTTGAGATCAATATCACATGGAAACCTTCTAGCACAAAAACCAAGAACAGAGCAATTTAAAAAGAGCTTCCAATACTCTGGTACACTTCTGTGAAACAAGCTTCTACTACCTGTAAAATCTGATGAGAATATTAGAGTATTTAAGAAGAGATATCATGAGCATGTATGTGCTTCTAATAGATAGTGGAAATTAGTATTTTAATACTAAACGTGTTAAAATAAACAGTAATTATTGCTATCTTCATGTAATGTGCATTGTTATACTCTCCTTAAGAGGGCCTCTAGGGAGAATAGTCCTTGACTAATGAGTCACCCTCTATAAATAAAGCATTATTATTATTATTATTATTATTATTATTATTAATAATGATGATAATGGTACTGCATTTGTACACAAGTAAAATCAGTCATTAGGTAAGTGAACAATACAGATTTATTATCATGAAGATATCTCTGTCTGTCTGCCTGTCTCTATGTCTCTCTCTCTCTCTCTCAATGGGGCATACAGATTATTTGATCATTAGGTGCAAGAAGAAAATTGTGATGGAATATGTCTTTGTCATGGTTATTCATCTTCTAACTTGTAAATTCTAATGCACATATATGTAATTAAATTTAAACAACGTATATACAAACAACATACATTACTGGTGCATGCTGCTTTAGTACAATTACATCTGATCTGTTAATTTTTTGTGCTGACAATTGTGTAATTGTTTAAAATACTCACTGTGGGATCCTGTATTTGTTCATACACAATTTCTTCCCCAAAATGAAATATTTTTTGCACATTATTTTTCATACTCTTGGAGAATTATTTTCCATACCAAAAATAGGATAAAACGATTCAGATGACATAATCCATATATATAAGTTGATTTGGAGTATAAGATGAAGCTATAATTTTCTGATCAAAAAGTATCGTGTTGTAGGCCAGCAAGTATGGTGGACAATACCAGCCTCTGAAAGTGCGATGAATGAACCATAACATATATAAGAAGCTGAAAAACTTGTCAATTCTTTTTTTCTCCAATTTACCTTTAAGTTGAGGTAGTGAAAATGACCAAGTGGAACTACAGTCTTTTGAGAGGTGCACATCTGAAGTAAGGCCAAGATATACACTCTATAGCCCAAATTGCACCATCAATCATGGACCAAAATAAAGGAAATTAAATGTTATTTTAACAGTGCATAAGATATATAAGGTCTGTTTTAAGTAATCAGGATAACCAGAAAGGAAATCCTGGGGAATTCTTTTTCATTAAAAATCAAACCCTTTACAAAGTGCAAAACTTTACAGTGCAACCTTTATGAAGCAAATTGGGGATATTTTTTTCCTGAATCCATTAGGTAGCAAGCCTACAAATCCAAAAGATCTCTGACCTTGCATTTTGGTATATTTTGATCTTTGTTTCTACAGATGAAATTTGTTTGTGGCTTTAGTGAAAAATACAGACATGTTTCATTGTGAATCAATTTGTGTACCTTTTCTTTCTTTTTGCTTGAATTTCAGTACTGTCTTAAAAACAACTGAATATCATGGTTCATACAAAATTGAAATTTCCTTGAAAATTTGAGGTATTGTCGTAAAAAAAATATATGAATTTTGGCCGAGTTAATTTTATCTTCGAAAATCCCTTGAATTTGTTGAAAACTCCTTGAAATTTGTTCCAGTTTCTTTGAACTTACCAGAGGGAACAGGGGCCCCGATTGGCCAAGTGGTCTAAAGTTCTCACTGCTACTGAAAATGCCATCTCACCTCTCTCTGCATGGATTCAAGTCTCAGATTCAGCCAATGTGGTATGTGAGAAAGCTTACCAGTAGCTTCTCGTGGGTCGGTGGATCTTTCTGGAGTTTTCCTAGGTTGTTCCTCCACCATTAATACTGGCCACCATGTATAGACTATTGTGTGCTGAAAAATGGTGTTAAACCCTACTACAACAACAACATACCTGGACCAAACTTTATGGGTGGCTTGCACTTGGGGGAAGAAAGAAGCATGTTTATTTTGAACTGTAATGTCAAAGGTCTCCATGCCTGGGGAAAAATGGTTTCTGCACAATAACATTAGTAGTACATCACAGACCATCAAGTATTTTTAGCCTTCAAAACCACTCAACAGAATTTGACTAGATGAAAATGGGCATGGGGGCTTTCAGTTTATACAAATGATGCCAATCCATCATCAAATATGGCCACAAATTCATAAAATAGAAGAAAAAAAGTCAATGACTTCTGAAACACTGCTGAATGGAATTTGACAAACTTGTACACAAAGCATTCTGTCATAAAAGGCTTTAAAATTTGTCAAAGTAACGCCAATCCAACATCAGATATGGTTACCAATGGCCACCATTACTAAAAATATATATGTAAAACTTGAAATGCCATCTTTGCAGAAACAGTTACCATAGAAACTGAAAAAGTTTGAAAACAACATGATATGAATGGCTTTCAAATTCATACAAATGTGCAATTTACCATCAGATTTAGCTAGTATTACTATGACTGGGAAATCCTTTAAATGATTTCTCAACAAATATTAAACAGAATTTAACCATTTTGCACAGAAAGCATTCTGTCATTCAAGGCTTTTTATTTCTTACAAGTGTTATGTATATTTGATTTAATTTATATTTGATTTAATTTAATTGTTTGTTTTAATTTTTTTATTCCATTACATGCTATTATAATGTAAGTTTATTTGCTAGATTTGACATTTTCCAGAAATTAGTTTGGCCTGACTGGTTTTATTTTCATAAACACCTAATAATAGAAACTTTTTATAAAATGCTGACCTAGTTCCTGACCTTGATTCGGAAATAAGTGAGAGTTGAAGTAAACACCTTTTTTTTAAAAATTCTTTCTCACAGTAAGATTTATAAAGTGAAATCGAGGCTATGCTTGGAGTACATGACAAATAACATGTAGCAATTGTTTCAAACTTTGTTTTTTCCAGTGGAGTGACCTACATTTGGGCATCTGTTTTGCGCTTTAGTTTGATTTATTATTGATGTATTGAGAAAGAATAGTCATACTTGCTATGATACTTGAGAAGTCAAAGTGTTTTATGTTATGACGAGTTGTTGTTTTTTTTGCTAATTATTTTGTTTTCTTCAAATTATTTGAATCCCATGAGATTATTTTTCCCTGGAAATATTTGTGCTCTAAATTCTTGGACAAGGACAAATATAAGAAATTTGCAAAGAATTCAAACACTGAAATATTATTTTCTGTGATTCAACAAAGAACTGTTGACACATCAGTACAACACTGACCACAGCATACATCATCGCCTTCCATGTTGGATTTCATCAGGATTCAAACTCGGTTTCGTTAGGACATTTTATAACTAGGACTTCTATTTTGTAATTCTTGGATTATTCTATGATTATTTTTGCATTCGACTTGTAGAACCTTAAATTTTTTTTTCTTATTTTTACCTTGTTTTTCTAGGGAAATAAATTATTTGTTAAATTTTGCAAAGCTTGTTGTCTTCATCTTTTGCTTGTTAAGTTTTGTAAGAGCCTAAACATAACACAAGTGATAACAATCAGCCATCAAATATGGCTAATGTTTCTAAAACTAAAAAAATTCAATAACTTATCTTAGAAAATTGTACAGGCTTTCACATATATACAAATGATGCTGTTCCACTATTACTGCTCCAGTGGCCTAGTGGTTAGAGCATCTGCCTCGGATGCGGAAGGTCGTGGGTTCGATCCCCGGCCGAGTCATACCAAAGACTTACAAAAATGGTACTAACAGCTACCTCGCTTGGCACTCAGCATCAAGAGGTTAGGACTGGTCAGCCTGGTGTCAGGATAATGTGACTGGGTGGGACATCATGCTACACGTCTGCTTCATGATGCCCCAGTGCTAGACATCACTATTAACTGTCACACTGCAGACATCGTAGCGATATGACTGAAAAATTATTAAAGCTACGTTAAAAATCTAAATCACATGCACACACACACACACTGTTCCACTATTAAATATATCTGCCATTGCTAAATGTTGTAAAACATTTACAAAAAGCCAGAACAGAATTTAGCATTGCAATATTGGACAAATGATATCGATGTGCTATATAATGTAGATGAATATTAAAAACCAAGTGAAATAAATAAAACAGTTATTCTATAATATATATATATATATATATATATATATATATATATATATATATATATATATATATATATTTATATAAAATCAACAGCATTTGAAGAAATTTCAGCAGAAAGCATTCTACTGACCCAGATTTCTTGTCCAGCTGCTCTTGTATTTGGCTGTCAGGCAGATGCTTGGTAGGTGAGCTGTATCAGGAGCACTTGGACCTCTTGTTTTTGTATTCACTTATTATCATCCAAATTTTACAGTATCTATCTATCCATCATATGTACATACATACATTCATACATACATACATTCATACATATGTGTTCACACACACACACACATACATACATAGTGTTGTGGTGATAACGCCATCCTTTCTTTAACAATTTTTACAATTATTGCAGTATTTCCAATTTCCATAGTTTTTCTTACTTCTTTGTCAGGCCCAATATTTTGTCCTACTTTTTCCCAAATGGCTCTGTTGTTCCTATTTTTTCAATTTTATGTTGAAAGTCTGTTACACACCACATGAATGGCTGTAGCAAAGCAAATTCATGTATGGTCTCTGTGTTATGGAACTGGGTGTTATATAATGCTTACATGCCTGTTTGTTCATTTCACTATATATGTGGGTTGTATGACTTCAGTAATAGTAATTGATTAAAACTGAAGGGATTACTTAGATTACATTATTGAAATTATGACTAGCTACAAATTTCATACTATTTTTCTATATAAAAATTTATTTTATCTATTTGTTAACTTATTTTATGTCTTTTTTTATTTTATCTTGTAGGCAGAAACTTTCACAACCTAAGAAAGAGATCTATACTGAAGTTAATAAGTATGTTGATCTCAGAAGAGCAAACAAGATAAGGAAAATATTCAAGTCCCAGACTGAGGAACACCAGGATCATTCAGCATCAAGTTAGTAAACAAATGAATTAGGTTATGCATAGATGAGAAGAATAGAACCTGCAAAAATTAATTCGCCCCAGCAGATGCATGATTTCAAAGTTATCTTCTGAAATATATAAAATTAAGGTCATGTGAAAGTTCAGAAATCTACAGTTTAAACAAGAGCACACTGTAACCTGATAAATCACCCACCCACCACCCCCAGCTTGTATTGGTATGTTGGTGTTTTGGTTTTTGACCTCACCTATTCATAAAACATTGTAATTATTTCAGACAGACTTGTCAACAACACATAAGTGCAGTCATGTAAACCATATTTAGACACAAAAGGCTTTGGAATAGAATATGAGCTATACTCTTTTTGGCATCACAGAGACAATAGTAATTTGTATTTTACACAAGACTTTAGAAATGTTGCTGATGAAAATTGTTTGCTCTTTACTGAATAATTTTTTGTCCTTGAAGATGATGATGGTAAGAATTATGATATTTTTGGTGATATGTTGATTATAATATTCTTCTTAAGAAAAATGTGTTTTGTAATATGTAATAATGTTAATAATAAGAACAAGAATGATAATAATGCTATTTATCATATTATTTTTATTTATTATCAAACTTTATTAACATATAATTATTTTAATTATAATTCTCATTTTATTTGTATATTTATATTTGACTTTATTATTATTATTATTATTATTATTATTATCTTTTTCCTTTATAATAATGATAATATGTACTGACTGATTTATATTAAATTTATATTTGTGATTTTATTTATTTATAGAACGAATTGTTATTATGGTCTTACCAATTTTTGCATAAGGAGGATATATTGAGTGAGACATCTAGGATACAAATGGGCATTTGATAAAATCAAAATATAATGAAAAATTACTTTGTATGACTTTTCACAGTCTTAAGAGGAGATGTTTTGTCTTGATGGAAAATTGGTACACAAGCCAGAAACTGAAACAGAATGATGTCATAGATATGCAGAATTTACAACCATACAGATTTATTATCATGAAGATATCTCTGTCTGTCTGCCTGTCTCTATGTCTCTCTCTCTCTCTCTCAATGGGGCATACAGATTATTTGATCATTAGGTGCAAGAAGAAAATTGTGATGGAATATGTCTTTGTCATGGTTATTCATTTTCTAACTTGTAAATTCTAATGCACATATATGTAATTAAATTTAAACAACGTATATACAAACAACATACATTACTGGTGCATGCTGCTTTAGTACAATTACATCTGATCTGTTAATTTTTTGTGCTGACAATTGTGTAATTGTTTAAAATACTCACTGTGGGATCCTGTATTTGTTCATACACAATTTCTTCCCCAAAATGAAATATTTTTTGCACATTATTTTTCATACTCTTGGAGAATTATTTTCCATACCAAAAATAGGATAAAACGATTCAGATGACATAATCCATATATATAAGTTGATTTGGAGTATAAGATGAAGCTATAATTTTCTGATCAAAAAGTATCGTGTTGTAGGCCAGCAAGTATGGTGGACAATACCAGCCTCTGAAAGTGCGATGAATGAACCATAACATATATAAGAAGCTGAAAAACTTGTCAATTCTTTTTTTCTCCAATTTACCTTTAAGTTGAGGTAGTGAAAATGACCAAGTGGAACTACAGTCTTTTGAGAGGTGCACATCTGAAGTAAGGCCAAGATATACACTCTATAGCCCAAATTGCACCATCAATCATGGACCAAAATAAAGGAAATTAAATGTTATTTTAACAGTGCATAAGATATATAAGGTCTGTTTTAAGTAATCAGGATAACCAGAAAGGAAATCCTGGGGAATTCTTTTTCATTAAAAATCAAACCCTTTACAAAGTGCAAAACTTTACAGTGCAACCTTTATGAAGCAAATTGGGGATATTTTTTTCCTGAATCCATTAGGTAGCAAGCCTACAAATCCAAAAGATCTCTGACCTTGCATTTTGGTATATTTTGATCTTTGTTTCTACAGATGAAATTTGTTTGTGGCTTTAGTGAAAAATACAGACATGTTTCATTGTGAATCAATTTGTGTACCTTTTCTTTCTTTTTGCTTGAATTTCAGTACTGTCTTAAAAACAACTGAATATCATGGTTCATACAAAATTGAAATTTCCTTGAAAATTTGAGGTATTGTCGTAAAAAAATATATGAATTTTGGCCGAGTTAATTTTATCTTCGAAAATCCCTTGAATTTGTTGAAAACTCCTTGAAATTTGTTCCAGTTTCTTTGAACTTACCAGAGGGAACAGGGGCCCCGATTGGCCAAGTGGTCTAAAGTTCTCACTGCTACTGAAAATGCCATCTCACCTCTCTCTGCATGGATTCAAGTCTCAGATTCAGCCAATGTGGTATGTGAGAAAGCTTACCAGTAGCTTCTCGTGGGTCGGTGGATCTTTCTGGAGTTTTCCTAGGTTGTTCCTCCACCATTAATACTGGCCACCATGTATAGACTATTGTGTGCTGAAAAATGGTGTTAAACCCTACTACAACAACAACATACCTGGACCAAACTTTATGGGTGGCTTGCACTTGGGGGAAGAAAGAAGCATGTTTATTTTGAACTGTAATGTCAAAGGTCTCCATGCCTGGGGAAAAATGGTTTCTGCACAATAACATTAGTAGTACATCACAGACCATCAAGTATTTTTAGCCTTCAAAACCACTCAACAGAATTTGACTAGATGAAAATGGGCATGGGGGCTTTCAGTTTATACAAATGATGCCAATCCATCATCAAATATGGCCACAAATTCATAAAATAGAAGAAAAAAAGTCAATGACTTCTGAAACACTGCTGAATGGAATTTGACAAACTTGTACACAAAGCATTCTGTCATAAAAGGCTTTAAAATTTGTCAAAGTAACGCCAATCCAACATCAGATATGGTTACCAATGGCCACCATTACTAAAAATATATATGTAAAACTTGAAATGCCATCTTTGCAGAAACAGTTACCATAGAAACTGAAAAAGTTTGAAAACAACATGATATGAATGGCTTTCAAATTCATACAAATGTGCAATTTACCATCAGATTTAGCTAGTATTACTATGACTGGGAAATCCTTTAAATGATTTCTCAACAAATATTAAACAGAATTTAACCATTTTGCACAGAAAGCATTCTGTCATTCAAGGCTTTTTATTTCTTACAAGTGTTATGTATATTTGATTTAATTTATATTTGATTTAATTTAATTGTTTGTTTTAATTTTTTTATTCCATTACATGCTATTATAATGTAAGTTTATTTGCTAGATTTGACATTTTCCAGAAATTAGTTTGGCCTGACTGGTTTTATTTTCATAAACACCTAATAATAGAAACTTTTTATAAAATGCTGACCTAGTTCCTGACCTTGATTCGGAAATAAGTGAGAGTTGAAGTAAACACCTTTTTTTTAAAAATTCTTTCTCACAGTAAGATTTATAAAGTGAAATCGAGGCTATGCTTGGAGTACATGACAAATAACATGTAGCAATTGTTTCAAACTTTGTTTTTTCCAGTGGAGTGACCTACATTTGGGCATCTGTTTTGCGCTTTAGTTTGATTTATTATTGATGTATTGAGAAAGAATAGTCATACTTGCTATGATACTTGAGAAGTCAAAGTGTTTTATGTTATGACGAGTTGTTGTTTTTTTTGCTAATTATTTTGTTTTCTTCAAATTATTTGAATCCCATGAGATTATTTTTCCCTGGAAATATTTGTGCTCTAAATTCTTGGACAAGGACAAATATAAGAAATTTGCAAAGAATTCAAACACTGAAATATTATTTTCTGTGATTCAACAAAGAACTGTTGACACATCAGTACAACACTGACCACAGCATACATCATCGCCTTCCATGTTGGATTTCATCAGGATTCAAACTCGGTTTCGTTAGGACATTTTATAACTAGGACTTCTATTTTGTAATTCTTGGATTATTCTATGATTATTTTTGCATTCGACTTGTAGAACCTTAAATTTTTTTTTCTTATTTTTACCTTGTTTTTCTAGGGAAATAAATTATTTGTTAAATTTTGCAAAGCTTGTTGTCTTCATCTTTTGCTTGTTAAGTTTTGTAAGAGCCTAAACATAACACAAGTGATAACAATCAGCCATCAAATATGGCTAATGTTTCTAAAACTAAAAAAATTCAATAACTTATCTTAGAAAATTGTACAGGCTTTCACATATATACAAATGATGCTGTTCCACTATTACTGCTCCAGTGGCCTAGTGGTTAGAGCATCTGCCTCGGATGCGGAAGGTCGTGGGTTCGATCCCCGGCCGAGTCATACCAAAGACTTACAAAAATGGTACTAACAGCTACCTCGCTTGGCACTCAGCATCAAGAGGTTAGGACTGGTCAGCCTGGTGTCAGGATAATGTGACTGGGTGGGACATCATGCTACACGTCTGCTTCATGATGCCCCAGTGCTAGACATCACTATTAACTGTCACACTGCAGACATCGTAGCGATATGACTGAAAAATTATTAAAGCTACGTTAAAAATCTAAATCACATGCACACACACACACACTGTTCCACTATTAAATATATCTGCCATTGCTAAATGTTGTAAAACATTTACAAAAAGCCAGAACAGAATTTAGCATTGCAATATTGGACAAATGATATCGATGTGCTATATAATGTAGATGAATATTAAAAACCAAGTGAAATAAATAAAACAGTTATTCTATAATATATATATATATATATATATATATATATATATATATATATATATATATATTTATATAAAATCAACAGCATTTGAAGAAATTTCAGCAGAAAGCATTCTACTGACCCAGATTTCTTGTCCAGCTGCTCTTGTATTTGGCTGTCAGGCAGATGCTTGGTAGGTGAGCTGTATCAGGAGCACTTGGACCTCTTGTTTTTGTATTCACTTATTATCATCCAAATTTTACAGTATCTATCTATCCATCATATGTACATACATACATTCATACATACATACATTCATACATATGTGTTCACACACACACACACATACATACATAGTGTTGTGGTGATAACGCCATCCTTTCTTTAACAATTTTTACAATTATTGCAGTATTTCCAATTTCCATAGTTTTTCTTACTTCTTTGTCAGGCCCAATATTTTGTCCTACTTTTTCCCAAATGGCTCTGTTGTTCCTATTTTTTCAATTTTATGTTGAAAGTCTGTTACACACCACATGAATGGCTGTAGCAAAGCAAATTCATGTATGGTCTCTGTGTTATGGAACTGGGTGTTATATAATGCTTACATGCCTGTTTGTTCATTTCACTATATATGTGGGTTGTATGACTTCAGTAATAGTAATTGATTAAAACTGAAGGGATTACTTAGATTACATTATTGAAATTATGACTAGCTACAAATTTCATACTATTTTTCTATATAAAAATTTATTTTATCTATTTGTTAACTTATTTTATGTCTTTTTTTATTTTATCTTGTAGGCAGAAACTTTCACAACCTAAGAAAGAGATCTATACTGAAGTTAATAAGTATGTTGATCTCAGAAGAGCAAACAAGATAAGGAAAATATTCAAGTCCCAGACTGAGGAACACCAGGATCATTCAGCATCAAGTTAGTAAACAAATGAATTAGGTTATGCATAGATGAGAAGAATAGAACCTGCAAAAATTAATTCGCCCCAGCAGATGCATGATTTCAAAGTTATCTTCTGAAATATATAAAATTAAGGTCATGTGAAAGTTCAGAAATCTACAGTTTAAACAAGAGCACACTGTAACCTGATAAATCACCCACCCACCACCCCCAGCTTGTATTGGTATGTTGGTGTTTTGGTTTTTGACCTCACCTATTCATAAAACATTGTAATTATTTCAGACAGACTTGTCAACAACACATAAGTGCAGTCATGTAAACCATATTTAGACACAAAAGGCTTTGGAATAGAATATGAGCTATACTCTTTTTGGCATCACAGAGACAATAGTAATTTGTATTTTACACAAGACTTTAGAAATGTTGCTGATGAAAATTGTTTGCTCTTTACTGAATAATTTTTTGTCCTTGAAGATGATGATGGTAAGAATTATGATATTTTTGGTGATATGTTGATTATAATATTCTTCTTAAGAAAAATGTGTTTTGTAATATGTAATAATGTTAATAATAAGAACAAGAATGATAATAATGCTATTTATCATATTATTTTTATTTATTATCAAACTTTATTAACATATAATTATTTTAATTATAATTCTCATTTTATTTGTATATTTATATTTGACTTTATTATTATTATTATTATTATTATTATTATCTTTTTCCTTTATAATAATGATAATATGTACTGACTGATTTATATTAAATTTATATTTGTGATTTTATTTATTTATAGAACGAATTGTTATTATGGTCTTACCAATTTTTGCATAAGGAGGATATATTGAGTGAGACATCTAGGATACAAATGGGCATTTGATAAAATCAAAATATAATGAAAAATTACTTTGTATGACTTTTCACAGTCTTAAGAGGAGATGTTTTGTCTTGATGGAAAATTGGTACACAAGCCAGAAACTGAAACAGAATGATGTCATAGATATGCAGAATTTACAAATTATCATTGAGTCTGTTTCAGCACCAATGAAGGTTATTGAAAGATTTAGTTTTTTTAAATTTTGGTAGTATAAAATAAATAAAGTAGTTGTTATTTATATTTAATATGGAGATAATGTGATCTTGGAAAATTTTTAGATACCATGGGGATCCTTTATACAAGAGACTGGATTCATTTTAGAGCTGCAGATATTTTTACCTCATTCAGATCTTCATTTCTCTTAACATCACTTGGTTTGCACTTATGTTTTCATGAATGTTATAGAAGAGCAGAAGAGAACAAGAAAATACAACTGTCTGTAATATTACAAGTTTTGAGTCATAGTGATTACATTTTAACAACATAAGTGAGATGGGGGGAAAGGTATGTGTATGTAATAGGAAGTGGTATACTTCAGGTATGGAAAATAGTCAAGGCCACTGTGGCTCAAAGAATACTGAGTTGTGCAGGATAACATTTGTTTTTGATTAAGTTAATTGGCCAAAGATTTTGGTGGATTGCCATTAAGGTAGTGAAAAGAATTCATTGATTCTGGGGCCTAAAGGTCCAAGATGATGATCATGGTTACTTGAGTGAGACAATAATGGTTTCTGCACAGTAAGTTTAGTTCATGGCTGCTTGCCATGACCAAAGAGAAAATGACCAATGACCATTGAGAAAAAATGTTTTTGTTGAGTCTTGAACATCAACAGATTATGATTTTGATTACAAGTTTTTCCTTTGCATATATTTCATAAAGCTCTTGAGTCATCATATTTGGCATGAATCATAATAAACTAAGATTATTCATCCCCTAACATCATTCATCCCCTAACATTATTGGGGTCAAGGTTATAGTCATACAAAATTTATGTTAAGTTTTGGTTAATGTTTTAGTTCACCAGGCCAAGTGAGTTAATGGTATGACCCTGTATCTATCAATCATGGTCCATCTATTAATGACTGGTTTTTGCCACTTTTGAGATCATGGCTGATCTAGTTTCAATCAAACTTGAAATATGGTTTATATCATCAAAATCTAGGATGAGTTTGATAAGGGGCAAGATAAATGTATATTAATGAGGTGTTCATACATCTGATTGGCTGACCTTGTTACTATTCTGGAAGCTGTATTTTTCTGACCTGATTTTAATCAGCTTGGAATATCTACTTTTATCATTGAAATCTTGGACGATTTCAGCAGTGACTGAGATCATGTGAGATGTTATTGCAAAATATCTTGGACAGGTTCTGCAGTTTCCATGGTTTTCTATCTATTTTTGTTTTAATATATCTATTTTCACCCACAAAATTAACAGTTCTTCTCCACTATCTTTTATTTTCTTTAATCATGTAAAAGAAGTCTACTATAGCAGAAATTCAAAAATTCTACTGCTGTTTATGTGTTGTCAAGAGATTATTGCTTTAAATGTTCATGGATCGCATTACAGTTATATGAAAAATCCACAGACACTTGAGTCACCTGACTAAAACCACCCAAATATTTCAAATGAGTTAAAGATGCATTTGATTTGTCACTCCATATTAATGGAATACCCAGTTATCTGCTGATGTAATCAGGTTATTTGAAATGGTGATAGATGGTAGGGTTATTAATGATTCCACATGAACTGTTAGATTGACAAATATTGGAATTGACAAGAATTATGTTGTACAGGTCACTGAAAGGCCATCTCAGCTGACCATAGCTCAAGAGATGCAAGAAGTATTTGTAGGTGTTTAAGTGCAGTCCACATGTGCACTGATGTGTTACAGGGAAATCTGCCTGCAAACCCCAAATTGGCAATGTAGCAGTTGGCAGCTTATGTATCTCACATGTGAAATAATATGCTCAGATTGAATTTTTAGTCTTACAAAGCAAGTGTTATTCAGCTTGAAGTGATTTTGAGTTTTGAAAACATTTTCCAGTATGACTTTCATGAAACTTGTTAAAAACAGGCAGGTTTAAGGGAGAAAGTGAAAAGAATATAGAGAATGAAAGAAATTGCAAAGAAATTAAATTTCTTAATTAGTTCCATCTTTTCAGTAAAGGCTTCAAAAAGATGTGACTTTTTCTCTTGAATCTTACAATAATCCTAAGCCAGGTCTTTCATATAATCATATAATATCCAGTAGTCCAAGTAGTGGATCTCTATTTGCCATTTAAACATTCATAACATAAGGTCAGAAATTAAATATGTTTAATGATTATCAGAAGAATTTTATGTTTTCCCTAGACACGCTTAGATTATTCATTTCAAACACTTAGCAATCAATGGATTTCCTCATTCTTTTAGGATCAATAGGGGAAACTAAGCTGGCAGAATAGGTTGAAAGTTAAGGTTCAAAGAAAATTTAATCTTGAGTCTTGCTGAGAATATACATGTATAAGGAACTTTAGTATATAGACTTGCAAGGCTTTGTACAGGTCTTCACTGACTTGCTGGTATTGATGTTGCTTTTATCAAGGATTGATCAAGTACTGTAGCTCATTCACTTCAGCTGGTTTTGACACATCCTACATGGGGTCCAACATTAAAATCTTAATCCCAAATACAGTAATTCAATCCTTATATTGTTGTCTGCTTCAGACAACAATTTGACATGTGCTCTTAAGACTTTCTCCTTGATGATAAGGTTTTCAGCACCTGAAACTGTTGACATTGATCCAGTTGAAACAGAATATATTTGTTATTTAACTGAACTGATTAAAGTCAATGGAATTTCACTGCCACCACATTACATAGTCGAAGGATAACAAAAATACTTTCAGTCTATTGAAATTAACATTAATTGCTTTCAAGGGGTTTAACTAAAACACATTTCTGTGTGTAGCTGATCCTAAATGGAAAAAAATATGCCATTGTGAAATCCCAGAATTTTAAAAAAACCTCATAATAGCTACTTCTCTAAAACAGTTGGCCATAGAGTTTTTAAACATATAGTTATTTATTACAATATATAATCTTTTTTAAAATGATTTTGCTCCAACTTCCAAAATGTCCGCTTCAACATCCATCCTGAAAATCTTTAGTTGGCTTCTTCTGCTGAATGGATGGTCTTATTGACATGTGGATGTCACTCTGGCGATATGCAGGTGGTTGTTAATGAAAATTGTGTTCATCTGACCTACAACATGGTACAGTAGTGGCCATCTTGAAAATCTTTTCACCTCCTCTTGCATTAATGATGGCATTGATATGGGATTTTGTAGTTTCTCAATGAAAATTATGGAGATCTGACCACCAACAAATCCACACTTTGTACTCCAAATCATGTTTTAAAATAGTCTGACCAATAGAAAGGATGTATTTCTCAGTCATAGAAGGGATTAATGCATTGGAAAAAAGGGTACCAGCATTACTATTTAAAAAAATACCCTCTTTACCCAAGTTTAAGCAATTAACTGGTCTGGATTTCTGTCAAAAAACAAAAGCTCAATCTACCAATTATAATCAAAAGGAGACACCCAAACAGCCAGCTTGCCAACATCAAAAGTGAAATGAATTATGATTTTGTATTAAGCCAAAACGTGAAATACAAATGGGTTATAATTTTGACCTACATTATGATCACTTTTATGTGACCTTGGTTAATTTATATATCATTCATCTGTTTTTATTTATTATCTTAAACCATATTTTAATAGCAATTACTTATCCTGTCACTATTGCTTTCCTAATCCATTTTTGTGCTGAAAAGTCAACATCCATTCGGTGTGAATACATCAAGCTGAACTACAGACCATGGTAGAGAGTACTCATATGCCCTCTCCAAAAATGGACATAGTGATGCGCACAACTCTCTAACTCTGATTGTACTAGACTATGATGATGAGGAAACACTCTCTTACCTTTTAGACTCAAATGACTTTGAGAGAGAAGCAGTGACAATAACCTTCTCCCAGACCCACTCCTTCTTCTCAGGAGGAGGATGAAGAAGTGGTCCGGTGCTTTGATAAGGTAGTAAACAAGGTTTAAGTTTACCAGCTGTTACCCCTGGACTTGTGCCCCAAACCATCTGGCACACAGTCCAAAAAGATATCTTTCATTTTGGGAAAAAAAAATCTCCAGGGTACCAACAAAACTAGATATCTTACTTCTATATTCATCCATGATTGAGGAAATATCATAGAGGTTTTTGCAAGGCCGAAATATTGAGAACCCTTGTCTCTTCTCCTAGCTACTGGGTACATTTCCTGAAGTGGCCTACAAAACCACCCCAGTAGGACACCAATGAAGCTAAAGTGGGTATTTCAGTGGGAGCTTGGGCATGCCTTCCAGTCAAAATAATTGATGCCATGGAGCAATAAACCCAGTTACTCATAACCATAGCTTCACATGCCAACCTATTCTCAGCTACTTCCTTTAGTATGTTGAGAGAGGTCTCATTGAAGTCAGCAACACGTGCTGGAAGCTGTGACCAAGACATCCTAGTTTGCGCTTTCTGTTGCCATAGCATTATTGGCAGAATTGCTGTGCATCTGCCATGATGCTGCATTGAACTCCTCAAAGTAAAAGACCTTCTGTGGGTTGCTGTGCTTGAAGCTGAGACACTCTTTTGGGGGCTCATACCCATAGTGGCTTCTCAAGACTTGCTGGATCATTGATCCTTCACCTCCACTCCAATCAGCCACAAAATGTGTTCAGGCAGATCGCCCTGAGGGAACATCTGCAAAATTTTTCAAGCAGGCACAGCCTGTCCAATCCACAAATTCAAGCTAGACCACCTCCCTGCTCATCAGGTCAACAGCACCCAGAATGGAGGTGAAAACCCCAAATGAGGAAGTTTGCTAACCTCCTTCCTTTCCTACTGGAGGAAAGGGGGGGACAGTTCTATCAATCTAACCCTTCTCTTGATATGCATTCCTGTCCCAAATGTCCAAGTTTGTGCTAGCCTTGGCCTTTTCAAAGGGTCAAATGTCACAGATGGTATGTGACTCCTTCCCATCGTGAAGGAGAGTTATTGATTCTAGTTTTAAGAACAACCTCCACGTTTAACTCATTCGGCCCCAGCACTGTTTTCAGTATCTCTGCTGATATGCCTCAGAAGCACAAAGCTGTGTCTAGCTGCTTGTGCCCCATAGTTTTTACCTGTTTGAAAACATCGTGCATATGCATTCACTCTTACCTTAATTTCTCTTCTTATATCCAAACAAAATCCACGAAATTTTCACCATTTATTTCACAGGAATTTGTCGACACATTGATGTAACTTTTTCCCTATCTGTCAAAGTCTTTCACAACTTATTTATACAGTATTTACAACATTAATTCACAAGAACTCCATCATCATCGTTGTCAGCATCATCATCTTCGGACGATTCAATCTCAAAAACTTCTATGTCTAAATCTCACAAAATATTCAACTGCTGAACATATCTTTCCTCAGCTTGCTCAATAATTTCAAGATCAAACCCAAGAAACTCCACATTTTTGCTCTCATCAAAAATCACTCTTCCGTCCGCCATCATTTACTATTTTTCATGAACAGAACATGTGTAGTTAAACCGCTCTCAAACTTCAGCCTCTTGTTTTGAACAGTTCAAATTTCCACAAATGAAAGTAAAATCATTTTTGATTGGTTTAATGGTTGTTTAATTCTTGGAATAAACCATTTCTAACCAATCAGAGACATTTTATCTAACACAGATTCATCACGCCTGGAGACCTTTGGGATGCCTAGTTGCATATCCTGATATTTGCTCCACACCGCCATTTTGGAATCTCTTCTGCACACATAGCCATCACCCAAATTATGGGAGGGTAGTGACCTACCTCTGATTATTTGGAACATCAATGTTTTATTGTTTCAATGACTGGCAAATGCCCAGGTTGAGTTCCTTCATCAGGATCATTTTTGGTCCACCGTAGCTCAGTTGGGTCTTTCACCCAACCTTGAGAAGTCACAGGACTTTGTTTACATGGGGATGAACTTCCTCATGAACCAGAACTTCAGCCGCCATCCACTGGATTAGGTAGATTGAATCCAGACCCTCCTAGAGATGCTATGAGCAAATCCTTATCTGCTCACCTTTAGCTCTGTTGGGAACCTTGAATGCCACTTTTGACTTGGTTCCTTTAGGATGTCTCCATATGTGCCCTCCTTCTTGCAAGGTGGAAATCACACAGAGATTCTCTATCAACCATGATCCCACTAGAACTGGAATTCCACCACCGTTTGCACTTGTGGATAATCAGACAGTTTCCTGATTGGGATCTCCATGAATGCACCTGACCCCCACTCCTATATAGCTGTTTGCCAATGCATCAGATTCCAGTTGGGGTGCTCATTTAGAACGTCATTTAGGGTGTAATTCTCCAAGGTGCTTGGACTCAGGCTGAATTTGCCTTCCACGTCAAAAAACTAGAAACGAAAGCAGTATTTCGAACATTGCAAGGGTGCATAGACAGAATAAGGGGTCGATGTTTCATGGTCTCCACAGTCAACATATCCATAGTAGCATATCTTGGACATCAAAGAGGCATACATGCCCATTCTCTTTGCATAGAGGTCTAGAGCAGCTTCATCTGGGCAGCCTGAGTGAATGTCACAATCTGGCAAGATGAACATATTAGTGGACAGCCTGTCCAGAACAGGCCAATCTTTTCTCTCAGAATGGTTTCTTCACCACTCAGTAACAGAGTTCACAGTCTCAGGAAAACCCCATGTGGACTGATTTGTGACCAGGCTTGACAACAAACTTTCCCTTTATGTGCAATAGATACATTTATCTTCCAGTAAGTTTGCCTATTTACATGTTTTCCCACCATTTTAACTGCTTCCACAAGTTCTGCAAAAGGTCAGATCATTATCATCACCCCACTGTGGTACCAGTGACTGTGGTTCAATGATCTCCTAGACCTGTTGATCAATTGACCCAAGTTTCTAACTCACAGGAGAGAGCAACACCAAGGATTCCTCCTGCACAACAGCCCACACATTCTCCATCTCCATGCCTGGCTCATCTCAAGTGATCTCTCCACCAGAACAAGTTTTCGGGCATGCAAATTGGTTCAGATTCACACCTTGCCAATCTTATTTTGAGCTCCAGAGACCTGTTTCCTACTTTATTACACCCAGATGAAATCTTTGTTGTGATTTGTCGTCATTAATCGAAGCACCATATGAACCATTAAGTGGAGCTTCCATTCAAAACTTCACACTCAAGACAGACTTGTTCATACTTGCACTCACTTCTGCTAGATGAAGTGAGATTCACACCTTGTCTATTGACATTAGCTGTCTCTGGTTTAATGGGATTTATGCTTCCATTTCCCTTCTTTGCCAACTAGGATTTCTACCAAAAATACATTTACCTTCGGTAGCTCCTCTTCCAATCTGTACATGGGATGATCAAAATAGGCTCTTATGCCCCATGCATGCTCTCTGTGTCTATCTTAATGCCTCCAAAGCAAACAGAAATTGGATGGAAATATTTCTTCCTCCCTCTTATGGGCTCCATAGACACTTTGGCTGCCACTATCTCTGAGTGGATTGTCACCAATTATGACCTCTCCTTTATCAAACTAAAAGCCCATGAGGTTCAAGCCATTGCTACCTCATGGATATACATTGTTCATTCCTCCTTGGAGGATGTCATGAAGGCAGCTTTTTAGTGTCCCCATACTACCTTTACCCACTTTTCCTCTGCTAATTAGCACAAAAACATACAGGCATCTTTTCTCTGGGGTCCATTGTTATGGAACAACATGTGGCTGAGAGCAATATCAACCTCTCCCTCTTGTGTAATTGTCTGTGAAATAGATGACAAGTAATATATACCTTTTGTGCATGAACATGTTACATACAGAGTGGTTTGCAAATGGTCATACTAACTTTTCTCCACTCTGTGGGAGGATGTTTTCACATTGAATGGACGGTGAGTTTTCAACAATAGATTAGCTACCTGCACAATATCAACAGGTAAATATTGCATAATTAAATTTAATCCCCCCCCCAAAAAAAAAATTACTACATGTCTATCCCCAAATATATAGATTTCATTTAACCAAAAGTTGTTTGTTTCAAATTAACTTCATCAGAATTATTTTAATCTTCCCCTAAGAGTTCAAATTGTTGGAATGTGCTTTTTCAATTTTAATTTTGTTCTCAAGATGGAAAGGGACAGAATTATAGACGAAAAGATGATATAGAAAGATTATGGTGGAAAAATAGGTTGGAATCGTTCGGTGCATATGGACAGGAACCAGTGGAGGCTTTCTTGAAAAATGTTCCAGGAACTGAAAGTTCAAAGGATCATGGAATACAGGTTAGTAAATACAATAATGATGGAAGTGGTCATGGTAATGGACCTGGTCAGATCTGTATGATTTTGTGAGAGATACTGGTAAAGGTCAGAGTCAACCTGTTTATTTATCAAAGAGATACACAGGAAGTCAGTGATATGGATCAGGGTTGTGAAAATGATTTTAGACATGGCTTTCAAGAAGGAGACTCATGGGAAGTTATAAATAAAGGTAAAGGTCATGGAAATTACTTAAACCAGTTGGCATAACCTTGTTTTTATCAAGAGGGCTTACATAAAGGTAGCAATAGATACCAAGGTCGTGTAAATGTCTCAAAGCCTTGGGCTTAACCCCATTACTTTTATTAAGAAGATTTGCAGAGAAGCATTGATAGGGGTTATGGAAATGACTCCATACAGGGGGTACTTGTCAAAGAAACTCATTGATAAGGGTCAAGGTCATGAAAAGGAGTCTAAACCTGTCTCTTATCAATGAGACCCATGGAGGATTGTGATAAGGGTCATGGAAATAACTCCAGACAGGGGAATTAACCTGGCTTTTGTCAAGAAGACTCAGAGAAATAGTCATATTGGTCAGGATAATGGAGCTCAACCTTCTCAACCTTGTTTTTATCAACATATATATATATATATATATATATATATATATATATATATATATATATATATATATATGTATATGTGTATATATATATATTATATATACTTGTCATGAAGTGGAGAAACTTAAGATCTTTACCTATGTTCCCTATTGTTTTCCCACAATATCAATTGAATTCCCCACTGTCTACCTTTACCAAACAAAATGTGTGAACGGCTTGCACTTTGGGTAGAAAAAAGCCAGTTGATTCCAGGGTCAAAAGGTCTAAGGTCAGTGTCACTGTGAATTAAAGAAGAAAAATAGCTTCACTCAATAGCATTAGTTGTACATAAAAATAACAGTTTCTGCACAGTAAATTTAGTTCAAGATCATTGGGCAATAATCTCCAGAGTCAACCATGCCCTACTAGTTAGTGTCTACTTAAATGACTACATGCATTAAACAAGGGGTGGGCATATTATGTTCCCTTGATGGTACTCAGATAAACGTGTAGAGATTGCACTATGAAAGTAGGGTATTGGTTGCTGCTTACTGTTTAATTGGTATTGTTTTCACTCACCTGGTTATAATGGTCAAGTAAGCTTATGTTATGGACCTGATCATTATTTAACTAAACTTGAAATATATGCTTATATTGTCAGTATCAGGGAGGATAATGATCCCAGCAATTAAGACAACGGTGATGCAGCCATCACTGGGTGATCTCATGAGTGCCCATCTTTTCCAAACTTTGGCTTTATAACAGAAGTTGTTTTATTTAACTCTGTTCTAAACGAATTATAGAAAGTGAGGTACTGATCACTACTACCTCTAGTTTCCAGTTCTAAACATTAAAACTGTAATTTTAAGTGTGAAGCCATGAAAATTGATTCCCCAAAAATAAATGAATTTACACCATGCCTTGTTATAGATAACTCCATATTCTCTAATCTCATAGCTTGTTCCAGGGCTAATAATTAGAACTGATACTGTGGCTCTAATTAGGATACTGTTTTAAGATAATCTTTCAGATTGGCTTATACACTAGTAAATTTGAATGATGTATAGATGTACTCCATGTTCTAAGGCAGATTTGGGGTTTTGGACTTGAATTTTGTCCTTAAAACATGAGAGCTCTGTGTACCTATTTTAGCAACATTATAGGTCATTTGATACAATGGGTCACTTTCATTACAAAACAGCACCACTGATTCATCACCTTCAGGTTCCACCACTGTCGTAATTCATTCATTAAATTAATCATAAGCTGTGCATGTTTTCTTGCGGACTCTAAAGAGAAAGGTAAAAATAGACCAACAAAAACACTTAATATCTAAATGAAAATAAAGCCTTCAGATATACAGTATGGCCACTGCAGCAGCCATCTTGAAAATCTTATTGCTACTCCTCCTGAATGGATGGTCTTATCACCATGAGGTTCTTATTCAAAGACTTTGTTTGATGTCTTGTTTGTCCTAAATGAAAAATGGCACTCATCAGATGTTGAATATGGTCACCATGTTAGTCATCTTGAAAATTATGTCACTGCTCCTTCTGAATGGAAAGACATATCAACATGGGGTTATCACCAGAAGATTTCATATGACATTTAGTTGGTGGCTTAGCTTGGACAGCCAGTATGCTTTCCACAGCAGAGCAGCCATCTTGAACATATTGTTATCACTACTCATCCAGAATGGATGGTTTTATCAACATTCAACACACACACACACATACACACACACAGATCTGAACTTACATGCCATTTGGCCATCAGGGCAACCATCTTTCATCTCTTGTTATTCTTATTTTGTCTGGCCCTCTCTAAAAATGTCTCTGTTAAAAAATCCATCATGGCCACCACAGCTACCATCTTGAAAATTGTATAACTACTTCACTCGAATGGATAGTCATTTTGACATGGGATTCTCACTAAAAGACATTTCATGGTGTCTAGTCAGCTCTAAATGAAAATGGCATTGATCTCTCAAATCTCTGCCACATCAGTCATCATGAAAAACTTTATTTTCCACCCTAAACAGAAAGTCATATCAACATGGGTTTTTTACCAGAAGATGTCTTATGAGATCTGTTTGGTCCTAAATGAAAACTGTGTCACCTTCATATCCCGTATGGCCACCTCAGCCATCTTGAAAGCCTTTTTGTTGCTCAGTGTATGATCCTATCAACAAAGGTTTTCACTGAAGACTTCTTATGATGTCTAGTTGGTCCTAAATAAAAGGGTGCCAATCTGACATCCAAAATGGCCACCACAACAGCCATTTTGAAAATGTGAATGGAAAGTAATGGTGACGCTCACCAGATAATATGTACTTTTGAGAGAGTGACGTATGTAACGTGAAGTAGTTCGCATTTAAAACATGCACAGTGGAGAGAATGTTTGCATACCTCTATGCTACATTAATGTAATGTGGATGATATTTCTTTTGGATATTGTACTTTTGGAAATTTTACATGATTTAAGCACACTGCTAACTAAAATGACTGCTCCCTTGTGTTAAAAAATCAGTCTGAATTAGTCTAAAGTACACTATGCATAGCAGCTATTAAAATAGGGAAAATGAATTTTGCCAGACTAGACGATACCAGCTTCTGAAAGTGCAATGAATGAATTACCAAATATATAAAATGTAAAAAAAGTTATCGGCTCTTTTTCATACAATTGACCTCTGAAGTTCAGGAAGTGAAAATGACCAAGTAGAGCTAGCACTTTTTTGAAAGGTGCACATTTGAAGTAAGGCCAAGCTGTATACTCTATAACCCATAGTACACCCATCAATCATACACCAAAATAAAGGGAATTAAAGGTTCTTTGCATTATACCTAAGAAATACAAGGTCTTTTTTAAATAGCCAGTATAACCAGTGAGGAAAGCCGGGGACATTCTTTTTCTTTAAATTCCTAACCCTATGCAAAATGCGAAACAGTATAGCGCCACCTTAAAGAAAATAAAAAAATGTTTGCAATTATTTTTTTTTATTTTCATATAATTATGTATGATGTTCTGAATAAAATGGTACATTCATATTGCATTTAAGCATGAAAATAAGCTAATTATGATCATTTTTCTCTTGCTTACATAATTTGCCATGAGGTATGTTTGTGTGAGTAGTGACCTTAATTATGGGGAAATTAGAAGACTTAGAATATAGGAATAGAGTCAACTTAAATTTAAAACTGTTGCAATAAGTGACAGAAATATATGTTGAAAATGTTTCTTTTCATTTATTTGCAATGAAATAAAAAAATAAATGAAGAGAAAGTGAATTCGCTTCTTCCATATTAAACAATAGGCAAATATTTTACACTTTGACCTTTGACCTTTATGAAGCTGATGAGTTACCTCCCTTTTCTGATTGTAAAATTCATTGTTGATATCTCAGAAATAATTCTGGCTAGTTTCATGTTCCTGTCATTCAGCATAACATTGGTTGCTATGTTTACAAAATGTAATGTGCATTCTTAAAATATCTCACTTTTATCATGGGGGGGGGGGAGGCTGGACTTGTTAGAGACTCTGACACTCATAAATACTGTTCTGTGGGGAAAAATGCAGGAGAATTATTCATAAGGATTGTTTTGATGCTTGTGACTTAAATGTTTCAGCCATATAAACATAATTAAATCATACAAAAATAATACCTACATCTTCTTTATGGTGGCGCTCACCAGATAATATGTACTTTTGAGAGAGTGACGTATGTAAGGTGAAGTAGTTCACATTTAAAACATGCACAGTGGAGAGAATGTTTGCATACCTCTATGCTACATTAATGTAATGTGGATGATATTTCTTTTGGATATTGTACTTTTGGAAATTGTACATGATTTAAGCACACTGCTAACTAAAATGACTGCTCCCTTGTGTTAAAAAATCAGTCTGAATTAGTCTAAAGTACACTATACATAGCAGCTATTAAAATAGGGAAGATGAATTTGCCAGACTAGACAATACCAGCTTCTGAAAGTGCAATGAATGAATTACCAAATATATAAAATGTAAAAAAAGTTATCAGTTTTTTTTCATACAATTGACCTCTGAAGTTCAGGAAGTGAAAATGACCAAGTAGAGCTAGCACTTTTTTGAAAGGTGCACATTTGAAGTAAGGCCAAGCTGTATACTCTATAACCCATAGTACACCCATCAATCATACACCAAAATAAAGGGAATTAAAGGTTCTTTGCATTATACCTAAGATATACAAGGTCTTTTTTAAATAGCCAGTATAACCAGTGAGGAAAGCCGGGGACATTCTTTTTCTTTAAATTCCTAACCCTATGCAAAATGCGAAACAGTATAGCGCCACCTTAAAGAAAATAAAAAAATGTTTGCAATTATTTTTTTTTATTTTCATATAATTATGTATGATGTTCTGAATAAAATGGTACATTCATATTGCATTTAAGCATGAAAATAAGCTAATTATGATCATTTTTCTCTTGCTTACATAATTTGCCATGAGGTATGTTTGTGTGAGTAGTGACCTTAATTATGGAAAAATTAGAAGACTTAGAATATAGGAATAGAGTCAACTTAAATTTAAAACTGTTGCAATAAGTGACAGAAATATATGTTGAAAATGTTTCTTTTCATTTATTTGCAATGAAATAAAAAAATAAATGAAGAGAAAGTGAATTCGCTTCTTCCATATTAAACAATAGGCAAATATTTTACACTTTGACCTTTGACCTTTATGAAGCTGATGAGTTACCTCCCTTTTCTGATTGTAAAATTCATTGCTGATACATTGTGTATCTCAGAAATAATTCTGGCTAGTTTCATGTTCCTGTCATTCAGCATAACATTGGTTGCTATGTTTACAAAATGTAATGTGCATTCTTAAAATAGCTCACTTTTATCATGGGGGGGGGAGGCTGGACTTGTTAGAGACTCTGACACTCATAAATACTGTTCTGTGGGGAAAAATGCAGGAGAATTATTCATAAGGATTGTTTTGATGCTTGCGACTTAAATGTTTCAGCCATATAAACATAATTAAATCATACAAAAATAATACCTACATCTTCTTTATGGTGGCGCTCACCAGATAATATGTACTTTTGAGAGAGTGACGTATGTAAGGTGAAGTAGTTCGCATTTAAAACATGCACAGTGGAGAGAATGTTTGCATGCCTCTATGCTACATTAATGTAATGTGGATGATATTTCTTTTGGATATTGTACTTTTGGAAATTGTACATGATTTAAGCACACTGCTAACTAAAATGACTGCTCCCTTGTGTTAAAAAATCAGTCTGAATTAGTCTAAAGTACACTATACATAGCAGCTATTAAAATAGGGAAGATGAATTTGCCAGACTAGACAATACCAGCTTCTGAAAGTGCAATGAATGAATTACCAAATATATAAAATGTAAAAAAAGTTATCAGTTTTTTTTCATACAATTGACCTCTGAAGTTCAGGAAGTGAAAATGACCAAGTAGAGCTAGCACTTTTTTGAAAGGTGCACATTTGAAGTAAGGCCAAGCTGTATACTCTATAACCCATAGTACACCCATCAATCATACACCAAAATAAAGGGAATTAAAGGTTCTTTGCATTATACCCAAGATATACAAGGTCTTTTTTAAATAGCCAGTATAACCAGTGAGGAAAGCCGGGGACATTCTTTTTCTTTAAATTCCTAACCCTTATGCAAAATGCGAAACTGTATAGGCGCCACCAATATCAGCATGGGATTTTACCACAAGACTTCTTAAGGTGTCTAGTTAGTTGTAAATAAAATTGTGCCAATCATATATCTAATATTACTGCCACAATGCCTATCTTGAAAATCTTATCAATTCTCCACCTAGATGAAAAGTCATATCAACATTGGGTTTTCACCAGAAAACTTCTTTGGATTTTGAGTTGGTACAAAATGAAAAAAAAAGCTATCTGATAATTCAGCCATCTTGAAAATCTTATTAATGCTCTTCGGTGGCGCTCTACAGTTTCGTATTTTGCATAGGGTTAGGATTTTAAAGAAAAAGAATTTCCCCGGCTTTCCTCACTGGTTATACTGTCTATTTAAAAAAGACCTTGTATATCTTAGGTATAATGCAAAGAACCTTTACTTCCCTTTATTTTGGTGTGTGATTGATGGGTGTACTATGGTTTATAGAGTATACAGCTTGGCCTTACTTCAAATGTGCACCTTTCAAAAAAGTGCTAGCTCTACTTGGTCATTTTCACTTCCTGAACTTCAGAGGTCAATTGTATGAAAAAGAGCCGATAACTTTTTTTACATTTTATATATTTGGTAATTCATTCATTGCACTTTCAGAAGCTGGTATCGTCTAGTCTGGCAAAATTCATTTTCCCTATTTTAATAGCTGCTATGTATAGTGTACTTTAGACTAATTCAGACTGATTTTTTAACACAAGGGAGCAGTCATTTTAGTTAGCAGTGTGCTTAAATCATGTAAAATTTCCAAAAGTACAATATCCAAAAGAAATATCATCCACATTACATTAATGTAGCATAGAGGTATGCAAACATTCTCTCCACTGTGCATGTTTTAAATGCAAACTACTTCACCTTACATACGCCACTCTCTCAAAAGTACATATTATCTGGTGAGCGCCACCATAAAGAAGATATAGGTATTATTTTTTTATGATTTATTTATGTTTATATGGCTGAAACATTTAAGTCGCAAGCATCAAAACAATCCTTTTGAATAATTCTCCTGCCTTTCCCCCCACAGAACAGTATTTATGAGTGTCAGAGTCTCTAACAAGTCCATATTATCTGGTAAGTGCCACCTTCCTCCAAAATGGAAAGTCATGCTGACAGAAAAAGAAGAAAGAAAGCTAGCTGTGATGTCAAACTGTGCCTGAATGAAAATGGTACTGATCTAACCTCAAATATGACTGCCACAAAGAACATAATAGAAAGTCCGTCATCAGTTCTCTGATTGGATGGTCATATCAACAAGAGGTTTTCACCAAAAGTCTTCTAATGGTGTTTAGTTTGCTTTTGGTACAAATGCCACAGATCCTACTTCCAGTATGGCTATCGCAGTAGCTAATTTTGAAAATCTTATCACTCAAGAATATCATAAATGGTTTCAGAACTCATCAGTTTAAAAGAAGAACTGGTCTTATCTTGAAATTGTGGAAATTCTTTTCAGAAAGTCCTTATTGAGGGATTCTTGTTATTTACACATGAAAATGTGATAATTAGTTCCTCTTTTTGTTAAGCCCACTTTTTGTTGAACATTTACTTTTCATTTGGCAGCATTAGTATACCATATTAGTATACCGATATTCATCAACAGTTTTGTTAACATTATTGGCTAAGTTTTCATTTGAGTTCAGTTTTAAGATAAAAGCTAATCCTATTTTCTTCACACATTTTGATAAAGACTAATCCCTCAATGCATAGTGTTGTATTTTATTTATCCAGTTGACTGGATAAAAAAAATCATTAAGAAATTCTGATGTGAAATAAAGTCATATAATTTAGTTGCCTTGAGAAAACTCCAGAAATTTGGTTTTAATGCCATGCAGATTCCAAATACATGTAACCAGAGATAATTTAATGTCTGTCACATAAACTGCAGTCCCTAGCAATTCGTTACTTGAGAATCATTCAGTACTGTTTGGATCTGGCGTATGCACAGTAGGGAGCCTACTTGGAGACCAAGTCCAAATCATGCATCATTACCAGTTGAAACTTTACCTTGAGAGTCAAGCTAGTAAACCAACAAAGCTCCTATGATTATACATGCATGTTTCTCATTGTTGTCAGTTAGAACAAAAAAATAACCAGGGTTTCAGGTGGTGTAGTGTTAAATTTTGCTCAACCAATTTATGATTGTCTTCATTTTTATGGAAAAGAGAAAGAAATGCATCCCTGTATGTTGAGCTATTAGTTACAGATGTGTCACTGCCCAAACAGGTATTTATGTGGGAAGATGCTAGAGACTAAAAACAGCTTTTTACCAAATATTTGCAGGGACATGGTAAGAAATTGATGGAATATAACCATGGTGAGCATGGAGTATCAGTCAGCCAAACATACCACCTGGGGAGAGAGCACCATGAAGCACTAGATTATCAGAATCAGGGGTCAGTAGAGGAGGTCAGTAGGAAAGGGAAGATTAACAGGGAAGCTAAAGAGGGGATAGAGAAGGAGGAAATTCTTGAACATGCTATGTATGAGTATGAGGAAAAAGATCCTGATCCCATTTGTTTAGGTGTTACTCCAACAGAACTGAAACTACCATCAACTTTAAGAGAGCAAATAAATCCTGCTGAAGAATTACTTCTAGAACTGGCAGTAGGATCTGCAGATGCTGAAGATGAGACTGAAGCATGTAACCGGGACCAACGAAGAGGGAGAATGGATACCCTATCTGGCTCACCAGCCCCATCCTCCAGAGACAAAACAGAAGATCGCCTTAGACTATCCCCTCCGTGGCCTGTTGCACTAGAGCCTGCTCCAGAGTATAATCAGCTTCACTTGGACCCTAATAACTTTTTCCTTGGTGCACCCTCTACTGTGATAAAATCCCATGCAGCCACTGTTTTGCAGAATGTACGCCGTAGGGCTCTCTGTCACAAGGATGGTAGGAAGGTAGAATTTTTATCCCCAGATAGTGCTGCATGTGTGCTAAGGAAGGAGAGATGTGTACTTCCAGATGGTAGCATTTATGAAATGACTTCCACCTGGATTCCTGACCCAGAATGCAAAGAAAAGAAAGAGCAATCAAGTCAGACTGAGAAGAGCATTACAGAGACAATGGAGACTGGCATACAGTGTGATATAATCAAGCTTAACATTTAATTTCTAAAGCACATTAGTATAATTTAAGTAGATTAAATTTCAGGACTAAAATATATAGTTTTGCATGATGCCTATATTGATGATAATCAGTGTCATATATTCTATAATTTTGCTTCCATTGCTGCAGTTGTCACATGATTATTAACACATGTTCATGTGATTGCATTGCTTGATAGCAGAAGATTTCATCTCCCAAGATGGTTAAAAAAATTTAAATGAAATATTTATATGCTTGCTTACTTGCTGTCTTGTTCTTTTCCCTTCAATCCCTTTACATAAAATCACGGAAAATAATAACTTCCATTTATGAGTGTTTAACCTTCTGATTGTTTGCTTCCAATACATGCATCATCTATTTTCTGATCAAATGATTCACAATTTGATGGCCATGAGAATCTAAAAGCAAGGGAGATATTAGGTGTGAAACATTTATTGGCTGTTGTCAAATAATTCATTTTGTAATTTAAGGAGTCTGTTTCAGGATTGATGATGATAATGATGATTTGTAATCATTGTAGGTCTGCATAATCAGAGCTTTCCTTAAAAATGATAATCATTCTGTCTACATATGTCTCCTTTTGTCAAATCTTGTCTTCTGTTTATGATACATGACCAGAAAAGTGTTGTCGATAAACTAAAAAATAAGTAAAGTTTCTAAATTTGAAAACTGATCCACCGTAGTACATCAAGAATCAGAGCTATTATATTGGACAGTGGAGATACGTCAGAGACAACATGAAAACACTTTCACACAATATTTACCTGGAATAAACTATTAAAATGATAAATGGAATAACGATGTTCAGGTTAAAGGCATTGCAAGGTAGCAGACTTAAAACAACTGAGAAACAAGTTACATTTTTATTGTAATAGTGTTTATTTGATAGTAATTCAATCCATTTAATGTTTAACTATTTTATAATTTGGTTAATTAAACCAGATGTAGTGAAATATGTCAATAATTTGCCAATTTTCCCATTATCCCAATGTTGTGAATTTCCTTTCACAAACTTAGAAATTTTTTTGACAACTGGTACAATATGTTACAAATATTTAATACCTTGAATTTAGATTATGTCCCTTGTTTTAATCAACATTCTGACATTATCAGAAAACGTGTTTTCACTGGAGTCAGCACTTTGTAGCTCAAAATGAAATCTTGTATTGTTTTCTAAGGAAATTAATAATGGTATTTAACAAAGGTCTTGATAAAGGTTGATGGACATCTTGTAAAATAATATAATAAACATTAAATACTACAAAAATCAGTGTTTGTTAGGGAAAGTAGGCTATATTTCCACAATGCTTATCAAACTGTGTTGATGCCTTGCATTTGAAGTAGCATATTTTTGGGACATGTTAATATAAGTTTTTTCAGTAAACTTTAATAGTATCATTATGCAGAAACAACAGACACTGGGAAACTAACTGTTCAGTAAGTATGTTTGTATGCATATGTAGATGAAAAACCTATATTTTTTTGCTGTATAAATTAATTTTGCAAGTCTTCTCTATTTTTGCTTAAATTTGAGGCAATAAGAATAACAGAACACTTAATGAATTTTAACATAGAGGTATATGGGCTACAGTATGCAGTCACCAAGATTTAGAGTATTATTATAGTGTTGAGGAAGTCAAGAAGCTAGTAATACCAGGGATAGCTAATTTGGTATTTTTAGATGATAAGGGGCTTTTTTTAATAAATTTTATTATTTTCCAAGAGATTTATTTTATCTGTTGCATACTTATTCAGGGAACAGCTGTACATATTGCATATTTCTTTTTATCTCACCATTCATTTTTGTGTTTGCAAGACAATGCATATTTAGTGGCTATATTTGAATGTACATTGCCAAAACAAAAACCTTAAGAAGAATTATATATGTATCTTGGAGCTTATTGCTCGTTAAAGATTTTGTTCATATGGTATCGCCATGTTAGTTGGGTTGTTTCTTTGCTTGTTTTTTATAAACTAGTAATGCCTTTTTTATGCACTGATAAGAGTATAGTCATTCAAGCACCTTTCAATTTATAAGTCATCAAAACAGCATCATCTACATACACTGTAAAGAGACATTGTGGATCAGTGATTAGCATGTTGAACTCTTAATGACTAGAAGAAAGTAGGTTTGAATACTGCCATTGGATCTACCTAGGTCCTCCGGGCTGCTTTGTTGTATCCCTGGACAAAGTACTTCACTTTCCTTGACAGCATATGACTATCATTTGTTGATGTGCCATAAAACATATACACAGCCCATTCACAATATCTACATGCATAATTTGCACCCAGCTAAAACCAGTATAGATACTAGACAGATCAGTTTGTTCTTTCTCAGCATTCACTTTTTATACACCTGTAATTTGGCAGTGCATATGAACTTGTCTGGTTTTCCCTTTTAACATGATAAATTTCTATTCAACAGTATGTACTTTTGCCAAACACTGAACAGCTTGTGCTTGGGGTAAGGAAAAATCTGTCAGTTTAGGGCTCAAAAGTCAAAGCTCAAGGTCATTGTGATCAAAAGAATAAAAATGGTTTCCACACAATAGCAATGGTTCTACATCATATAGCTGGATCAAACTTTGTGGATGGCTTGCTCTTAAAACTCGTCTGTTTGAAGTAGAGTGGCCAAAGATCAAGGTTACTTAAAACTGATTGAACAAAAATGGTTCTTGCACACAAATTTCAGTTATCAACCATATATCTTTTTATGCATGATTTTTAACAAATATTGTAGATCATGATCTGTGGGTATAACTACATGATGAGAAATTTGGGTTTGTGCTTTTTGCAGTTCAATGCACATCATTTACAGTTAAATATACACTTCATTCAGTAGCATTTATTATTTCATCCTAAAATTCATCATCTTCAGCAAAAGTTGGTGAGTGTATTATTGATTACTATTCATCAGTTTGCAGTCAACTTGGATCATTATCTGGAAAACAAGGGTGGCCAATGAACAACTCATTAATCTGCACAGATTATTATTATTATTATTATTATTATAACTACTGAAATGCAAGGTTACAAAATTCATTGTGCTTGGTGAATTCATAAATTACAGTAGTTTGAACTTGAATATTTATAATGTTATGCTTCTTCTGTTTACCAATTTTGTAATGAGTTACTATCTCATTATTCATTAAAAAAAACATGCAATGAGAAAGTTTGTATAATGCTATCTTCTTGCCCAATTGCCCAACCCTGACTTAATCAAAATTTAGTACTAAAATTCCATATTGAATTAAATCAATAAATTATTTTCAAATACAGAATTATATTTTGTCTCATAAACCACTGTCAGTTAAGCCCAGTTGAACACCTTGGGCACATTTTTAATATTATCATGATATGTAGGGACATATTCATATGAATTCCCCAGATATCAGGGGGCTTTGTTTTGGTGTTGGTAACTAGATATAATGCTTGGTGACTTTGTTTCAATTGAATTTTAAATGTAATTAAGTCTGTCGTTTTGGGGAATTGTTGGATTTTAATAAAATTTTGTAGCTTTTTCTTCATCTGACCTATAATTTCCAGCCTTCTGTGTCCACATATACATGAGTAATGATTCCTCCTAACATTTACTTCAGTAGATTAACCTTGTTAGATTCCAACTCTACATTCCACACAGCTTTATATTGGTCAAATCTTGAATGGGTTCGATTTCTAACATCCTAACACCATCTTTCACATGACCTATGTCTCCTGATATTGCATGGTCATGACATTGGTTTCTGCAACATGACTTTAATAAAATTTCCTCATTTCCAACATTGTATGTGCTAATACATGTATGCTGATAAGACCTTTAAACATTGAAAATTTCCATGGTATTTGCCAGAGTTAGTATGACCCCTGATTATACATCTTCATGATCAATAATAACAATAATAATAAATAAAAAAATATCCATTAACTATCCATAGTGACATCATTAATTTAAAACTAGTAACATTATGGCCAGTTATTAAACAGTATTTGTTAAATTCTACAAAGTTATATAAATCTTTAAACCAGTCTATAAATATGCAGTGATACAATGCACAATACAGACACTAAATTGTAAGATGTAAAAACTACATTCAAATATACCACAGTAAAATTATATAGCAGGTAATCAAGATATTTTACTAAAATACTTCGCTTATGTTTTATCGTGTGATCCAAAATCATCTGTACAGCTGTGCAAGTGTATACAAATTTCATAAAGTATGACATTATAGTCTTTGTTAAGTATAAATCTTTGTTCAGTTCAACATTTGCCACTGACCTGATTTAGTTAACAATTCTGAAGATATTATGATATTTAGGGGCTAAAGCATTAAGACCGTTATAAAGAATATAATCTCCATCATCTTTTAAAATCTATAAAGATAGAATTTATGTGAGCATTCAAATAATGTTTAAAATTGAGTAATTTCCAGGCTCTTATTCTCTGTAACCTAAAAAAATGATCCATAAAAACTGAATTTTTTTGGCTTAGCCCTGACCATACAGTAGTATGTAAATTCTGAAAATTCATAATCAAGCGTGACTCAAATGTTCACAAACTACTCAGAATTCCAATTTGTTTGATCTTTTGTACACATTCATTGAAAATGGTTCAACATTATAGCATCTCATCTATCAACACTCTTAGAAGTTGTCTGTATATTATTGTTTCATTTGTTCTCCCCATTAACTTCTGATGGCATTTCTTGGGTACCTTTTCAGCATACATTGACTTTTCTGTAAATTTAAACTAACTTTATTTTCATGGATCCATTTTATGGCACTCTGGAGATCTTCCCTCATTTTGGGATTCTAAAACATTGGTACATAATTACAGTGTGAGGATACTCATTCAATTTAAAATAATAAAACCTTGTTTTAGTGTGGGTGACAAATAAAACAAAATGACTGATTAATTAAAAATGCTCCCTCTCATTACATGTATTTATCTACTCTGTACATACCCACCCACCATGCATATTGGAATGTGAGAATTTCAATTGCTATTTAAATATTTTTCTATAAGAACTGCAATGTTTGCATATGTGTGTGTGTGTTTGTGTGTGTGTCAGTTATTCAGAATACGAGATATATGGTGCTAAAAAATACCAGAGGGAATTACAATCATCATCAACAGATACATGGTGGCCAGTATATTTGGTGGAGGAAGAACCTGGGCTAAACCGCTGACCAACAGGAAGCTAACGACAAGCTTTCTTAACTACTCACATTGAGGTGAGACTTGAACTTGTGCAGACAGAAGTGAGCTGTGTGAGTGATCTGTTAAGGCAAGTACCACCCAGGACCCCATGTTGACAATGAAGAGTATTAAGGCTTTAAACAAAATTCAAAAGTTAAAAATTACTAAAAATAACAATTAACAAAATTACATAACCAACTGCAATACCAGATTGTTTGGATGCCACAGTGAGAGAACTATGCAAGCATCAATCAATTTATTTTCCTATACCAAATCAATATTGCCAAAAAGTACAGTAATGGATATTATTTATGTTATCTCAAGTCTTTGCCAGTAACAAATGTATTTTCATGGTAACTTTGTTTCATACAATGGTAATTATTTTTACAAAAAGTGACAAAGGGGTATAATTAGCAGGTTCAGTATCAGCATCAGAGATGAAGATGGAAGATTGGCATTTTTCTGCATTTATGTTTTTCATGTAAAGTAAATTGGACAGGTGCTTCTTACAGGTCATTTTTAAACTGAGACACAAATTAAAAAAAGATACAACACTAGACCAAAGGATGACCAGTGACTTAAACCTGAAGAATAACCATATTTCCAATTTAAGTGACCTGACAAATTGACACATCAAATGGAGACATGTATTGAGGAATGGTGATAGCCATATAATAATCACATTTAGTGCGAAGACTGAAAGATATTAAAAGGCTAGGTGAATACAAAGACAGTAAATTAACTTTTTGAAAAGAATGACAACAAAAGAGCAAGCAAAATCCCAGAGTTGCAGAAACTGATTGACAAGAACAAAAGAAAGATTGTAAAAACTCAAGACCTATTACAACACAGATTCAATACTTAAGTATTGTTGTTTCAGGTTCTACAATCAGCAAGAAAAAAAAGCAAATGATTTACATACCATGAATCACTGATTAAAAAGATGACAAACAGTGAAATAAATACATTGGAGAATGACATGATTTCAGTACCAAAAACATATTACAGACCTGAACAGCAAGATCACAGCTAAGATTACTAACTGTTACTGTAGTGTTGCAGAAAAAAGAATGACTTAACACGGTTAGTAAAACAACTTGGGTGACGTTAAAATAAAAATGATGTGAATAAAAGCGGGATTAGATCATAGAAAGCAATTTACTTTGCAACCAATACAAATTTAAGTGATCAAATAAAATTGATTAAAAAATCTAAATTCACTCTGAGTTTTACACCAAATTACAAGTTGAGGTTGAACAATCATAAGCATAATGAGTACTTTGAGAAGTGGTCAATGATGTTGATATGGTGCAGGGTAGCACTGACGAAATAGACAAGAGGATGAAGAGTATGACAAAAAAATGGAACTATTTTGGAGAAATGTTTTGCAATAGATGCAGATGCATTAAAAACTGACACAAATGAAAGACTCTCTTTATGTGATAGAATTAATATATTTAATAATGAAAAAACATAGAGACATTCAAAACTGAATTGAATTCACAAATGGGATTAAAGAGACAGAATGTAGATGAATTTTATTGCATGAAACAAACATCAACATACCACTTGGAGGTAAACATTTTATTTGATGAGTTCAAATTGAAAACTGGATCCTTCTCACAAGCTAAAATAAAAATTGACTGCAAAATCAAGATTTGCTACTCGTCAGTACAATAAATTGCTACAACAGAACTTATATTTGGAGGATCAATAGGTAACAGACCAGCATTTGCAGGAAACAACTGTCTTTTCAGGTTTATCCTAATGGATCTGGTAAAGAATTAATTAGACAAGACATGCATGCACGCTGTAAAAGGCTGCTTCGGTCCAAGCTTATTTGGCCGAAATTACAGGATGTTTCTGGGCATATTTCAACCATATGCCACGCTGCTTTGGACAATGTGAAATATTAAGTTTTGTCTTGGATTTAAATGTGACATTAACATTTGTTTGAAATATTATATTTCTCATTATTTCTCTTCAAAGTGAATAATGTGTATACTTAACTTCGTGGGTGAAATTATAATAATTTGGCGCACCTGCTGCCCATCTCCAGGTAGCTGATGAAAGAGTAGTATCAGATTTCATACTGATTACACATGAACCACAGACGCACGAAAAGCTACTGGCAAGTTTTCTCACATACCCACATTGGTAGAGCTCGAGACTCAAACCAATGCAGACAGAGGTGAGATAGCAATGATTGGTAAAGGCGAGGCTTTTCCTCACTCGGCCACCCAGGGCCTCATTAAATTTAGAAACACATTTGTATTACATTTTATGATTTGCTTAAATCACTATTACTCAGGTTTCCACCAAGATCTATCTTGTAAGTGAGAGCTTAATATGTTTGGCATATTATAAAATAAAGAAAATCAAATTGGCTGGATTAATACTTTAGATTTTTGCCAGTTGTCACTGCAACAACAACAATGATTACCAACCAAAATAAACAAAGATAAAACAACTAGGACAATTTTCACTTGAACATAATATCTGATTACCCTGAGGCGCAAGAAAAGCCAACATCGTTGCGATACATCAAAAGAATGAATGAAACAGTCCTCATACTGAGGATGAACAAAACCTCGTCTTGCCTCTGCTATTGCTACGGCAGCGGATGAATATGTTCCTGCAAAAACACAACAATCACAGATACCAGAATTCAAATTTCAGTAAAATAATGGCGAGCTGGAAAATCAGCTGGATATTTTTCCACCCACGTACACAACATGCAAAGACGCTTCACAACTATTGACAAATATGGTTCCTGGACTCACAGCGGTGTTAGAAAACATTGGTCATGCTGGCGTCAAAGCAGACATTGTTATGAATGCAGATTTGGTTATGTGGCTTAGTCATGCAAGGCTGGATTTAAAATTACTACTCCGTGGATTCGCAGTTTTACCAGCGTAATCCTAGACCTCAAAGACACCAGCGCCATCAAATATAAAATTGACAGAAGTATTGAAAAGATTTTTGAGATGCTGGGAAAATATATCAATGCTGGCTTAGGATGACTCTCAAAAGGAGTACATCAGTTGAGGTCCATCTCTCACCATATCAGCCGTTTCATTGATCCAGTGACATAACAACAGCACAAGCAAATGTTGATTGATTTGTTGTTACTGAGTGCAATGAATGTATAGATTAAAAAAAATCTTCCTCGGTTACTTAATCATGCATATATTTACTATTCAAGAAAAGATCCAAATAAGATCCAGATTTAATCTCTTTAATTGATAGATCTCACTTTGTTGAAGTCTTGGAAACTCGCGCATTGCAGGACAGAACTTGAAAAAAAATACACGCACATTCATTAATGTGGATAAAGTCACTTTATGCTGATTGGCAAACATAGTTGTTGTTCATATCATACGAAAAGAAACACCTTTGCTATGCTGTCCAACTGTCGTCTGCAAAAATCTCAGCCTAATGCTGTAAATACGCCTGTCAATTATATTTTTGGGCGTGCTGACATCATACGTCTTAGATAACAGCGCCCCCCCCCCCCCCGTGTTTGTTTGGATTTACGCTAGATGATTTACATTTTGACCTTAAATTGTAATGATGTTTCGAGTCAGACCGTTTACTTTCCATACATTTCATTTAATACCACGTCAGTTGGAATATGAGTTGATCATTCCATTTTGTTCTTCAGACCATTTCACCTAATGCCAGATCATTTGGAATCTGAATACATCATATCATTTTTTTTAGGTTAAATCATTTCATTTTAGACTACATTATTTCATTTAATACCACCTCATTTGGAATCCGAATTCATCAATCTGTTTTGGTCTTTAAACCGTTTCATGCAATACCACGTCATTTGGAATCTGAATTCATCATTTCATTTGTTGGGTTAAATCATTTCATTGCATACTGCGTAATTTCGCTTAATAATACGTCATTTGGATTCAAAATCCATCAATCCATTTTGTTCTTTAAATCATTTTATTTAATACCAAGTCATATGGAATTTAAATTCATGATTTCATTTGTTGAGGTAAATCATTTCATTTTAGACTACATCATTTTATTTAATACCACATCATTTGGAAGCAGATATCATTCCGTTTTGTTCTTTAAATCATTTTATTTAATAACAGATCATTTCATTTAACGCCACATCATTTGGAATCTGGATTCATTATTTTATTTTTGGGGTTCAATCATTTCATTTCATGCTACATCATTTCATATCACCACAACATCATTTGGAATATGAATTCATCATTCTGTTTGTTGGGTTAAATCATTTCGTTTCACACTACATTATTTCATTTCATACCACGTCATTTGGAATCTAATTTCATCATTCGGTTTTGTTCGTTAAATCGTTTCATGTGACACCACATCATTTGGAATTTGGATTTATCATTTCAATTGCTGGGTTAAATCTTTTGATTTCCTACTACATCATTTGATTAATGTAATTCTGGCGGTGAGGGCTGCCCATAGTTGAGAATTTACCCCAACTAAACCATAATATCATGCGTAGATATGATGGACACTTAATAATGCAAGCTGCGCCATGGCATTAATCTCCCTGAAAAGTATGATCCCCAACAACATGGAAAAATACAGCTGGGTCAATTGCAGTTTATCAGTTCCATACAGCTTATGAATTCCTCCTATGGACAAGTTAGCAAACAATCTGGTGGTGGATTACTTCAAAATCACTCATACTGTTCAACCAATACAACCCGCTGATGCAAAAAGGTGTGTATCCATATGAGTACATGAGGTACTGGAACAAATTTACTGCCACTGATCAAAGCGTTTTATTCATCGTTGCGAAGGTATTTCAGAATAAAAATATGAACATGCAAACAAGGTTTAGTCAGCATTTGTATACAAAACTCCCGGTGACAATCACAATTTGTATCTACACACGAATGTGGTGGTGTTCACTGATGTGTTTGAGAAATTTCGTCACATTGTCATATACTTATACAAGCTCAACCCTGACCATTACTTATCATCACAAAGTATAATCTGGGATGCATTCTTGTCTAAACCAAAATCGAGGTGGAATTGTTCACTGACATTGACCAGCACCTGTTGATCGAGCGATCACTTCATAGTGAAATATCCATGTCAAGTCATAGATACAATTATGCCCATAATCCAGACATGGACGGATATCACCCCACTGACCTCAAAAGTTACATCATATATCTTGATACCAATAATTTGTATGGATAGATGGATTTAAGTGGATTGCGTTCCTACACACATTGATCTACAAAAACACGTACACGATCATAACATCCACTTTGATCACGGATACTTCTTTGAAGTCGTCATAGAATCACAGGGGCTCGAATCATTGCTTACAATCAACATGTCGTGCATGTACTATATAATAACTACCACTTCTCTCCTTACTTGTGCGACCTATTTAATAATAAACGCTGATATTTCAAGCTACACTTTGCGTAGCTTAACAAATTTGGTACCACTATTTAGCTCAGGCATTCGACTGTGTTTCTCTATCCAAAGTTTGACTTAATACAATGCCAACCATTTTCCCATGCTACCGCTCGACATGGCCCTGATCGCGCCCGCTTAATATGCAAGTAAAACGCGTTGAATGCTATACTGAACTCTAGTTGGCCAACTGAAAATGACGCGTGATGGCTTAGGTCAGAACTTATAAACTACTGAGATTCATACTCTGTTACCATATATAAAATGATTGGTCATTGAGAAAAAATGCATTCATGCAAATGAAATTGACCAAGGGGGTACACACTTATTCTATCCCCCACGTAATATCTTAATAGCTGTTAAGGTAGCTCGCGCGCACACACACACACACACACACACACACACACACACACACACATATATATATTTGGGCATGCAAAGATGAAGTCACACATCCAGCTAGTTACTCTTGATCCTTTAAGGACCTGCTTAAGAGTTATTATATAGGTCTCAATGGATAGTTTCGTATTTTGACACCCCCCTAATTTTTAAGGTAGAATGCATGAACCTAATTATCACAAGCCTAGCATTTATAAATTCACACATAAGCTAAATCTATAATGTGGTTTAGATTTACTTTGAGTTAGGCTTGGAAATAGGTTGGCTTGTTGGTGACTGCCTGTCACAGTTAGATGAGCATTGGAGATCAAATGCATAACTTGGGCTGCAAATGAGCTGCCGACTTGGCCTGCGTATTTATGTGTGTCTGCTACAGAGGTAAATATCTAAAAATCTAGATGGTTGTGGGGTGATGAAAAGTATGCTAATTTGTTATAGTACTAGTGAACTTTATTCATGCATTAGGCACATACTGATTCTAATAACTGTCTTGTCACAGAAAAATATTCAAAATAGCTATTTCTTGTCAAATATGAATGTAAAATTTAGGGGTTGGTGGCAGTGTTGGTTCAGTATAAAAACCACTAGTTGCATCGGGAATTAACCTGATTACTGCAGTCAAAATCTCACATGTATGCTTTCTACAAAAATCATTAGTTTGTTTTTATTTGTATCTTCAGTGTAAAATTATTCTCATTTTTCTGTAATTGGTCATTGTCGGATGAAAATTCACCAGCTAAACTGTCCAGTGAGACCATAGTACATGTACGACAGGTAAATTGTAAGCAACGATATGAACTCCTGTGCATAGAATATCCTGAGCATTTACATGAGGCACACACTGATTATCTACTGGCCGCAGAAGCGCTGTCAGTACATGGTACATGGTTGTCCCTGTATCAGTGCACGATCATTGATTAGAGACTGAATGAACCAAACTGGTACCAAGCCTTTGAACAAAACACATTAATGTACTACATGTGCGAAATCTGCAGTTGTGCTAGAGATTGGGCATGCGTCTAACCAAGATTCATCAAGTGCTTGGGTTTCATCAACAAGCCTGGATGGCCCATTACATTCAGATGAGTATGAACTTACGCACAAAGGCCACCATGACTATAAGAAGGACTTTTTTTCAAACTCATGAATAATGCTGTGTTTGGAAAAACTGAAAAATCTGTGCAAACGAATACGAGTTGATCTTGTTCGTGCTAGTGAGTAAAACAAACTTCGAACGCTCATCGTGAACCCAAGGCTCATTGCGGATCCAACCATTGAATCCAGAGAACTTTTTGTTGGTGGACTTATTGTTGTTCGCAGTAAAAAAAAATAATCAAAATTCAGGCTGACAAAGTAAATCTATGTGGGTTTGTCCGTTCTGGACTTCTCCAAGCTGCTCATGTACAAATTTTACGATGACAAGATCAAAATGTTTTATCAGAATGGGATCAAGATGATTTATACTGACATTAACTCTCTGCTGAAGCAAATCACCATCGATGATATGTAGGCCGATATCGCACAATCAAGTTTGGTCAATGAATTCCATACCAGTGTGTATCCGAAATAACATTCCTTGTTTAGTCTCTCCAATAACAAGTTTGGTGGCAAGTTCAAAGAGGAATGTTTGGGGTAAATTAATCAAGGAGTGTGTGGGACTGCGACCAAAAATGTACTCGATTGTGGTTGGACCCAAGAACATTAAAAGGTGTTCTGCAAGCGATTGTAGAAAAAGGTCTCAAGCACGAACTGTACCTGGAATATCTTCAATACTGACATGAATTTACACACAGTGCAAATATGATCAAAAACACATCGCATGGGTGCATTACCAATGCACCCGGGTGAGTTTGTTTCCACTCCATACTAACCAAGGGGTACTCCCTGAATGAATCACCAATTACGTATTTGGTCATCATGCCATTGCAAATCACAAGTTAATGTGTCACCACAAATCCTGGTGGTAGTTTCGTATTTGCTGGAATAATTTATGATTCCTTTCATACAAATGTAAGGCTCTGCTTCATTGTACCTGCTGGTCACATCAACAATCATTAACGTGTATATGTAGGTGCACAATTGCCCTTGTCTATCAAGACACGATTGTGTGAGAGAAAAAACAAATCAGCCTGAGGGACTTCATTAGGTGTTTGGACATTGAACCAACAACATTAAATTGTTCTTGATACTGGTAAAAACATTTGCCACACCGCTTGTGTGGCCAACTATACTCGAGCAACCCCATGACTGACCTTGGCTGCACTGGTTAACTGTTCCACAGCGGCTTCACCTCTCCAATACCCATGTGGTCTGTGGTATATTTATGGTAAAGTCCATTGTTTATTGGTTTATATCGGTATACTTTTTAGTTTAAATGAGTGATGTTTTTCCACCCCCAAATACAATCTTGGCTTTCATACCTCCTTTGATAATCCGTCATGTGATTCGTCCTCCCATTGTTGGATTAATCGCATTTATGTCATAAATCTCATCCAGTCATAAATCTAATTTACAATGACTCCACGGATAGCATAGGATTCTTGATAAGCAAAGTCATGTTGGTAACATGTAGCATCAACGTGGTTGATAGGTGTTTCATCTGACCCTGATTGTTTATAGAATCTAGTCGTAAATCAAGTCCCGTACGAGGTCTACAGTAATTATAGCCAAGAAGATGTTTTATACCTGAATATTTACTCCATGGTGTCCCTGGTAACTTTGTTAATGCAGCTACGATATCACCGCTGCCAGTGACTTTTTTAAACTCTTGTTTGTCACAAATGTGAACTTTTTGCTCCACATCGAACACTAGATCCTGTAATCACTCCTCGTTCATTATGTTAGTGAACTTGAATTAGATTTCCGGTACATATTTTGGCGCAACATTGCAAACAATATGAGGACATGATTATGTTATACAATGATTGTATTATTCAATGGCATCATGCAAATGAAAATTCAATGATTTTTCTGTCATTGATTTTTCCGCACAAGCAACACCTAAACCATCCGAGCATAAACCATGTTTCCAAACTCGGTATATGCACTAATTATTGGCTAATCATTGGCCTTTGTTAATCAGGGAAAACACAACTAGTGCTGAATATAGTTTTACGATGGTTTACCTGAGATTGATTGTACATGATTGATGATCAACAGTGTTATAATGTTTTAAGAGATGTTCAAAAAATGTTGAAACGTGGTAACAACACCAGGACAACTTTGTTGTCTGCCATTGATTTCTTTTCTGCCATTGACAAAGTCCCACCAATGATGATTTACATGCAAACAAAATTAATATTGTGGTGTATGATGATATGATGCTTGAAAACCAAGTCAATTCCGCACAAATACTATCAGGAGGTCGACACAAAACCACTGACATCATCAAATTGACCCAATGATACGCCCATGTGACAACTGTAATATGCTGATGATAATTCGTGACATTGACATGCATGATCTTAAAAATTTTCATTGGACTTGGTGTGCCGCCTACCACACGTGGGATGAATTTCGTGACATATCTGAACGGATAATCTCGGACCCGTATAGTTTTCTCACGATTAATTTTTGACCAGAACTTGGAGTTGAGGAGGTAAATATTGAGAGGGTCTGGACGCAAATTCATCTCCTGTACCAATTTATCAATCAAAAACACAATCATATAAAAATGTCCGGCAATGATACCATAGAACACTATAATAAATTGGTGCCATATGGCCGCTCAACAACAGCAAGAATTGATTCAAAATGTGATAGAAGGCAAAAAAGTCAAAGTTATGTTACAACGCGACAAACTGCACAAGAAGAAAGGAAGCGGCTTTGGTGGACTGTGAGATCCTATCTTGTGGATCAACTGGAAATACTTGTGGGATCAGTTCATGCGGGCAACAACACACCTGGAGTAATTAATGAAGCTACAACGATGTGTCAGCGTTCACTCACTAATGATCTCATGAACAGAAACACGTGAGCTGATGAATGAACTTGTGGCAGATGTTCATAATATTCATGATGCATACAACACCAATCATGAGTTCTAAAACGATTGAGACGGCGCATGTACTACGTGAAATGTATACATCAACTCAACTGGTCATTGTCAATATAGCTCAGAGCATAACCTCGACAGTTACAATCTCATCTATAAAACTAGAATTCAGTGTGACTTTTTCTGCACCTGTGACCACTGATGACTCACATGACATCGCACTAGCATCACTGCAATGTATTACGATTGGCCATCCGTTTGGTGGTCTGCCCACAAATAACACATTTGTCGCTTCATCAGATGATGGTACCATCTGGCATACTATTGAACTTACCTATGGGGCATACGAAATTACCTCAGTCAATGATGAAGTTTGATGAAGACTTTCGGTGTTGACTGGTAAGGACTCCAAAATTTCAATTCGTGAACATGAACCAATTCTCAATTCTGTTATTGCCATTGGATCTCCACAATATCTGGTTAACGTTGGACAGTCATCGTTGAGAACAGTTCTAGGTTGGCTTCAAGATCTTCCCGAAAGTATACACATTTTGTGTGCAGGACCTAAAGGTACTGGATATCATATTGGGCCTAATATTGTGAGAATTGCCCCAACGACGCAAATCAATTTTTAACTTGTGACGCCATCAGTGGTAGTTATAAAAGTAGGTCTGCAACAATGGGTGTAGTTGTTCAGGGTTACTGTTTGGTTCTTCAGGTGATTTAATATCAATTACGCCCGCAGAACCTATGTATCTGCCATACTAAAACAATCAACTGAACCATATTCGTTTTTCCCTTCTGGATCAAGAGGGGCATGTGATTGACTTGTGAGATAAGACAGCAATAATACAGATGTACATTAGAAATCGACACGACATTTAATAATAATAATGCAGTCATGCGTGGATAAGTGAAATGCATTCACGCAGTTAATACGAGAAAACCTGTATACATTACATATTGTGAAACTGGGTTTGGGGATGTTGTTTGTGGATTATTTGTGAGTGTTTAAGATTAGATTTTATCATTAACATTAATTACATAATGGATTATGAGCGCGGTGATGAGGTTGTAGAATTTACCGATGAGGTGTGGGATCAGGTGACAGTGGATGCCAACATCGATGGTGATTTAGTTCCACTTGTCAATGAATATCTGCTTCAAAATGGTGTTACCAGGCCCTCGTATACACTGAAAAATAATCTTAAGGGTCAAGTAGATATTGACCGTTTTAATCACCCTGAAGTACCACTACCAATTCGATGCCAGCTTGGAGTCATCATACGTGCACGTGAAAATTCTCAAGCCTTAACTGTAGCACCAGATGAAAGGCCTCTCCGGGCTGGTTTCTACAATGGTGAAGTAGCATTCACCGATTTGTCCGCTCCAGTTACGTTTAACATTGAATATTTTCAACCAACACTGACTCAATTGAGAAAAGAAAGATCTCGATTGTTATTCAACAAGCACACGCTTGTCTGAGTGACAGTTATTGGGCAAAGATGTCTGGCATAATTGGTTTGTTTTTTAATGAGAGGGGTTTTAGAACGCACAATCGCTGGAGATTCAAGTATTCCTGAGGTATTGTATAACTGCATGACAATTCAGCTAGTAGAAAAGAATGACTGGGGAGATATGTGTGTGCCTATTGTGCCTGCATGTGATGATGAGACCAGACAAAGTCTGCCTGTCGTGCAATTCAAGTATGCGATTGAATTATTAATAAAAGAACTAAGACAGACTCCCAGTTGGACCAATATGAAAAAATAATTTAATAGGAACAACAGATGAAAATGAAATTACCAAGAGAACCATGCTGATTGTGAAATACAGTTGCGTGTGTTTAATCGTAGATGCTATTTGCGGACTACCTGCATCAGCAACTGTTGATCTTGATGTGACTGGAATCACGACAACAACAACCATCGTAATGCACCAATTGGTATTATAGTCGGGGCCATGTCGATAGCAACAGGTGTCTCTAAAGGTGCTAGCAAATTAATTTCCATGCAATGCATTCCCGAATATGCACCTACTCCAGCATACTGGTGGCCATTCAGAGCAGTCTGAATACGATCAAGTAAACAGTACTCAGTGGCAAGTGAAGATAAAATAATAAGTGCCACTGAGTTTAAAACAGTTCCGGCAGAAATGGAAAATCACATACAGATACGAGCACAAATAAAAAATAACAGGCAAAGAAATCCAAATAACATTCACATAGGCAACTGCTTATTGATCGAAAACACATTACCTCGCAGTGTGTGCGTATATTGATTGCTACCATTGGCTTGCCTTAATACGTACATCCCTCTGCAGGATTTTGTTTCTACAATCACAACAGAGTAGAATGAGAGGCTATGACATTTTTGCCTTTTTGGAAACCCTTTCGATCAGTTCAATCTGGAGGAAACTCTACACCCCCACCCCACCCCCTATGACTGGCTTATGTGGGTGGGCTGCTTACACCCTTGCAGACAAAATTAAAAGTGAACAACAGGCACCGCACAAGTAGGAGCTAAATATGTAATGGGGAGAGGGTATAGGCTAGGATGGATGGAATGGCCCTAATGGGAACAAAAAAGGCAAAACTAACATTTTCATCCTCTCTTTTTCAGCCATGCACTCAATTTACTGGTTAGTAGTGTGTCAAAATGTGAGACACTTTATAAGATATATATTATCACAATCTATGAAGTTATCATTTGGATGTATATTCAGCAGTACAGTATCCACCCATACCACACAGTCATACATATTCATTGGATGTATTCGAATATGATTAGAATATTCGCTGATATTAATTTAGGTCGCAAACCCATCCTCTTTTCTGCGTCCACCTTGCCATTTATTTACACCCACCCACCCACCTCACTCATAGCCAAGCTACACTGAGTCAACTAATTATTATTAAATGAGATTGATGAGGTCTTGAAAACCATTTTCTATGGACAAGGATGAGAAAATAAATGAATGCATGTATTGCTTTCTATGTTTATATTCAACTCATTACAAACATAGACGTTCGTTTGATACTGAACACAGACGGTAAATGATAGAAACTCGATCTGTTCAGTTAAATGCGGGGACAATTAAAATAAAACGTATCTAAACAATGATCAGATAAAACTCGTTTAGGAAATCATCTGTTCACAATCGAGATCACACGGTTATGTTCCCAGTTCAATTAACTGAATGTAGGTACAGTGGGTGCAGGTCTCCGGTATTGTGCTACTCGTATATAGGCGTCCGATGGGAATGACTTTTTGACCCACATTACTATGCTCAAATAGGCCATTCTGATTTTCTTCTAAGCCATACGAAACTCATATTCAGATCTGATAAATAATTGTTTAAACTGAAACCTATATATGGGTTTTGATGTTACCTTATGCATAACATATACATTGCAATGGGCGAAATAGCTGTGTGGCTTCTGCATACAGTATCATGTAGTCCGACAGGCCCGATCCTAGGGCAAGGCGAACGAGGCAACCGCCTTGGGCCCCGCACTTTCAGGAAATCAACTCCGCAATGCAATTTTTTTGCTTGGGGGCCCCGCTCATTGCTTGCTTTGGGCCCAGCATGTCGCCTTGGGACCCGCATATCCTAGGGCCGGGCCTGTAGTCAGATAAATCAACCCCCAAATCTGTGTTGATATTGATGAACAAACCCGAAATCAATATCATAACGGGTAAGGGCTGATTTATCGGCCTAAGTATAAAATAACCTCTACCATGGCCAGGTAAGGGGGAATTTATTTTCTGCCTCAACCAAATTTGGGAATAAACCACTTGGTTTCATGGAAAAAGAGGTTGTTATGTATACTTGATTTAATTTATATTTGATTTAATTTAATTGTTTGTAAGTTTTAAATCTTTTTATTTTTATAATTTTAGTACATTTCAATGTAATGTAATTTTTTATTTTTTTTAAATTCATTTTCAATGTGTGAATGATAATCTTGGAATCAAGGCTGTACTGGATTACGTGCCATTAGACTTGTAGATTCCTTCGAAGGCGTTCTAGAATGTGATCACGTGACCATCATCCGGGTATCTGTTTTGCGCAGTATTCAGGTTTTATACCGATGTCGATAGAGAATTTAGTCAGACTGGGCTTAAAACACTGGATGGTAATTTTTCTTCAGATTATTTCGATTAAAAGGTTAATTCGTCTCTCTGGAAATACTGAGTGCTCATACAGAATTGTTGAACAAAGACATTTCTTAAAGATTTTATTAGGATTTCCAACACCGGAGTGTTATTTCTTGTGTTTCTACAAGGAACTGTAAACAACAGTACTGTACAGGATACAGCATACGTCATCGCCTTCCATCTTGGATTTTCATCGGGACTCAAACTTGAATTCATTAGAAAATTTCATTACTAGGACTTTTAAAATTTAATTCGTTAATTATTCTTGGATTATTTTTGGATTTGATTCTTAAAACCGTTAGTTCTTTCTGTCCGTTTGTACATTGTTTTTCCAGGGAAAAAAATTATTTGTTAAATTTTTCAAAGCTTGTTGTTTTCACTCTTTTTAATGTTACAGTTTATTCGAGCCTAAACACGTAACAAGGGATTCACAACAAATGTTCAACTATATATATATATATATATATATATATATATATATATATATATATATATATATATATATATATATATATATATATATATATATATATATATATATATACATGATGAAAAGTGCACCAAAGTCATGTGAACTTGATCCAATTCCAACATCACTGCTGCTTCAGTGCTTATATCCTGAGTAGTGAAGTGGGATACTCTAGGGACAATGGGAATTACCATTACAGGACCCCTTGGGACAATCTGGGGACTATGTAAATTTAGCATGGGGAAAAATCATGGGACAATCTGGGGACTATGTAAATTTAACATGGGGAAAAATCATCCGTCACTCTAGGGACAAGGGGAAATGGAACAGGGGAGAGGGACATAAAACACACACACACACACATATTAAATAAAAAAAGGGGTAGGCAATTGAAAGTCTATCTCTTTTCGAGAGATGTGGGTGGCCCTGAAAAGGGCCTTTCGTTCATCATCATCTTCTTTTATTTCCTCCACTGCTTCCACCAAGTTCTCACTTTTACCAGTATTCCTTTCTTCTTCTCCTTCTCTGGCATCCAGTCTGGATGACCTATTGCTCGGAATTTCTCCTGTATTATGATCCAATTTTTGTTGAGTTTGTCAAAGGCCTCTTTTATCTTTAAGTTTTCCTTATCCTTTCGTTCTTTATTCCACTTGTCTTTGATCTTCTTTACTTCTTCCTCCATTACTTTTCTCATAAGTTCTTCCGATTTCTTAAGCTGGTCCAGGCCTTTTTTGACAAAGGACCACTCTGTCCATTCCATTACGTCTTCCAAAAAACACCTTACTTCTATCACATTATCCATGGCTTCCTTTAAGTGACCAATCTTTACATACTCTGGATCTATAAAGCTTCTTAGTCTTTTTACTTCTTCTTCTATCATCTCTTTCACCAGATCCATAGCTAATTTCAGGTCGGTCACTTGCCTTCTGACAAAATCTCGGGTAACTTCATGCTTCCATTCTCGTTCAATCCTTTCCACTGCATAAGCTCCATCCACTATCCAGTACCAAATGTCCTTCAACTGGTTAAACAATTCTGTTACAGCTACCATCTTCCTTGTCTTTATTCCGTAGAATGGTTCCAATATCAAACCTTGTGGGTTCTTATAGTTAAAGCGCGGACGTGATGGAAAAAATCCCCCTAAAACAAAATTGATATTACCTAGATCATTACTTAAAACGCGCGGACGTGAAGGAAAACATCCCCTACTTTTCTCATTTCATATGATCTACTATCCACATACGTGAAGCAGCAATAAACAAACCCAAAATCTACTATTCACACACGCAAAGCATTAAAATGAAACCCCAAATTTACTATCCACACACGCAAAGCATTAAAATTAAACCCAAATCTACTATTCACACAAACGTACGTGAGCGCTTACAAACACAAACACAAACACTATAAAAAAGGAGTGAGTGTTTATATTCACACTACTCTACATTCACACATTGGCAAATAGATTACTATATCTTTTCTAGAGATTGGGGTAGCCCTGAAAAGGGCTGTTTGTTTTTTTGAACTCCATGACACCTGGTTAATGATGGCACCTTCCAGGCCTGGCACCACACACACATCTTCTTCCCCAGTCTCCTTTCACTCTTTTTGGGGAGAGAGCAGAGGAGGGATAAGTGGCTTCAGAACCCCAATCTTCTGTCTCTGGGATTCTGAAATTTCCTCTCTCCTCTTCTTTGTTTCTTCTCTCCTCCTCTTCTTTGTTTCTTCTCTCCTCTTCTTTGTTTCTTCTCTCCTCCTCTTTCATCCTTCCCTCTTCTACGATGGCCTCTGCAGCCAGCTCATTCACTATACGCCTGGCATATTCCAGGTGTACATGAAGTTCAAGCAGTTTAGCTAGTCTGGTGTTCATTCTGGTGGTGTTGATCAATCAACAAGGGTAGCTAGACTGCCGAACGATTTTTAATTTATACTGAAAGCGCGGACGTGATGGAAAACATCCCCCTAAAACAAAATTGATCTTACCTAGATCATAACCAAACAACGCGCGGACCTAAAAGAAACACTCACTTTTTATACTATCCATCACTATTCTAAATAATTTTATTAAACAAATAATATACTATCCACATACGCAAAGCAATCCAATCAAATCCCAAATCTACTCTCCACTCACGTCAAACAGCAAAAAAAAACAACAAAAAAAACATGATCATAATCTACTATCCACAGAAACGTACGTGAGTGCTTACAATCATATACACAAACACATACACTCACACCACAAAAGAGTCAGTGTTTATATTCACACTACTGTACATACACACATTGGCAAATGGATTGTTATTTCTTTTCTAGAGTATTGGGTAGCCCTGAAAAGGGCTGTTTGTTTTTTTTTTGTTTGCTATGGCAATCATTTAGTTTCTAAGAATGCGATGTCCTCTGAGGATAGACTTTCTGACGATAGGTCTGCTTCTTCGGAAAGAGAAGAAGAACTCTTTGGTGTCGATACGACAATCGACAAAGCCTCTCTCAGGTTCAGGTTCCTGCTGCTGTTGCTGCTGCTGTTGTTGTTGTTGTTGCTGCTGTCTCTGAAGTCTGTACTTCTCTGTCCATTCTTCTTTCTCCCTGTTCACTTCTTCTCTGAAGAGCTCTTCTATCAGGTCTTCAGTGACTTTTAGCATTCTCACATTCTCTGTTTCTTCTGGCTTCGGTATCAGACTGTGTCTGACCCTGTGCAAATTCACGTAGGCTTCGTTTAGCTTAGCTAGCTTGGAGCACATCTTCGTAGGAGGATGAGTCGACAACGGATGGTTTGACTGGAAACTACCCCGCTTCTTAACGTCAAAGCGCGGACGTGAAGGAAAACATCCCTACACGGTTTTCGAGCCGGAACGTTTAATGAGTGTCATGAGAGAGATAGAGAGAAGTCAAAGCGCATGAATCAAAATTCTTATAGCCAAACAAAAGATAAAGGCATTTTTTTCAAAAACACAACATTTTTATTCATAATTACTTAACACTAACAAACAACTCTAACATTTTTTAACAATAATCCAACAATATAACATCAAACATTTTTTCAAATGACAAATACTTTTTTTTGCAACTCACACATTATTTTGGACAGGGCTGACAACGTTGTGAATGAAATTGTGATTTCCACTGTTGGAAGTCATTTGGCCATTGATGGACACTACGTTTCCTAGCTTGAGACAAAAGATAAGCATAATGGTCACAAAACCATTGATCTACTTTCACATCGTTTCTAGAAGAAGAACGAGGATCAAAATGAGTCACTAAATGTTCTAAGGAATAACCCAGGCTGCGATGATGCAGAAAATACACACAATATTGTCCACACACCAAGGAATATGTGCCTTGTAATTTCACATTATTGAATCGGGTGGTCTGAGCATTTCTTCTCATAAAGTCGATGGTATCGTCTTCCAAAGGGGGCAATCCGTACGAATCGAAATATTCTACGCATCCTTCTTGAGGAAAGTAGACGGCTACCCAGTGGGTTCCTGGGAGATGACTGTCGTCCGTGTTGATCACATAAGCTAGATGGTCTTGAGGTTTACGATGAGGGAGTTCATCTTTAGCACAGACGACAGGATTCCAAGAAGCCGTGTACGAACTGTGGTTCAAAAGGTAATAAAGTTCCCAGGTATCCATGTTTTGTGTGGGTTTTTTTCTTTTTCTTCTTCACAGGTAATGATAAGTGATCAATTCGATCCTGACATTTTGCTTGAAAATGTCTGACAAGTAAAAGGCGTTTAGATCCGACTTCTTACTCTGGTCAAAGAGAGATTCGATGCGACGGCACTCCAGAGACGTTAATGGAGGAGAAGAATGTTTATCCAAGCCTTTATACCACTCGTTCAACACGAATTCTATTTCGATGTGATCCCAAGCTTTGTCCAGATATTCGTCTAATTTTTCTTCTTGACTTAACATCAGACATTTGTCGTGTTGAATTTGACTGGGATGATCGTTGTGACATCCATAGCACTCTTCCTTGATCAATTCTTTCATTATACCTGCCAGGACTGTAGCAAAACAGGAGAATAAATCGGCTTCTGGTTCTGGCCATCTTGACTTCATCATGATAACTTCTTCGTCTTGGGATTCATCTTCTTCTTCCCCGATCTCCTCACATTCCATCTTCAAAGTTTCTCCACTAGGTAAAGAGGGATAACAGTCTTCCATGACTTCTAATAATCTAGAATGACTTCTCTCAAACTGTTGATTTCTATCGTATTGTCAAATTCTGCATACAGGAGGACGTTCACTGTGTCAGGTAGAGGATTAGTAAACTGAAGTTCCACACGAATCTGGCCGGATTTTATAGGGTGGAAATGCCCCTCGTCGCTGCCTTGGTCTGGAGTGAAATCGAAAGCCCACAAAGCGTAGCCTCCTACATAATCCTCGTACGTAATACCGTGACTGGTGTTGGTTCCTAACTGTCCGGTGGCTTCGTACAGGGACAAGTACGATCTCAAATAATTCCTGTCACAACTTAGGTTGAAAAGGTCGGGTATACAAGGTCTTGCCATCGAGACTGACTTCAATCTTGGACACATTGTAATGATGAAACTCAAAAGGATTTTCCTGGTAGAGTCCGTTGAAGGCTGAATTCTTGACCATACCAACGATCAAACGTTTGGGTAACTGTCCTTGGAATAGATGATCTTCGATCATGGATCGCTGTCCAGCAGGAATGGTGAACGTTTTCACTTCCACTCTTCGTATCGGATACTTGGCAGTCGTTCTGCTCAACGTCTGACTGATGTCGTTACCCACTTTAGGTAACACTTCCACACGACGCACGTAGAGTCTGGCTTCTTGGATGATGGTTTTGTAAGTGGAACCATCAGCAGCCATCGAATGGAAAGCGGCACTGCTGCGATTCAGTCTCAAGCGGATATCCACCCCGTTCAGCAAATACTTTTCTTGTAACCACATGTCAAGATGCAAGCGATCCATCAGTTCTAAACTACGACTTAGATTAATTTTCGTTCGTCGTTCTACAAATCCCGTTGTATTTTGAGCATCCCCAGCAACTGTAATGCTGTTGAACTTAGTCGCTTTGTCAGGTTTCCATACCACGCAAGCATCCAGATGAGTGTTCTTGGATTCTTTTCAGTACGTCAAGAGATTTTCCAGGTACGCTCGGTAAGGGTAAGTATCCATGCTGCTGCTGACCAGTTTGTTATTCAATTACAAGTCCACTTCGCTAAACAAGGAATGCATGAAATTATTGACGGGAGCTACTACATCATCATTGTCTATGTTACCGTTGGGTGGTTCGATCACTTTCACTTTCAAAAACAGGTAACTGCTATTCAGATCGATGTAATCTTCGGGTTGTCCTTTGATTTCAAACTCGATGGGAGCGGAATCCGTCAAAGAGGAGACGGGATGAAATTCCACCAACTGGGATTCTTGCATCGTCATCATGGTGGGGGGCATGGCAAACAGATCCAGTTCCGACTTGGAACAGGCGCAAGACTCTCGGTGCATCATTTTTTCTCTTTCTCAATAATCGAAAACGTCTAAGTCTCGAACGGTTCTTCTTTTCTTTGTCTTTCTAGCTTTAGACGTGTAAAGTCTGGTGAAAGGGTGTTTTCTTCGTCGTCTCTTTCTGCCTTGTCCTTGCTGAATGCCTGACTCGGTAGCGTGCAGGGCATTTATAGGTGTTTCTCGTCGGCCCAAAAGGTCTTTACCCGTTTGCAGCAAGACATTTTTGCCTACCCTCATGAAGGCTTCTTTAGGGTTTTGTTTGTTGATGATGACATTTTGGAGAAATTCTTTGCCTTGCGTCAATGCCGCATCTTTCAAGGCGTGCAATCCTCGTGTCACCATCGGTTTCAACACCGGAGCCACCGAACGAAAGGCCGATTTTAACATATCTCCTAAACCGTGTCCTCGCTGTCGAGCAACCCCTCGGTACACTGGATACATGACTTACAACTCGTGAGAGAACCGTTTTCGAAAATGGAGTTTCACTGTGACTTTTCCTTTGGTGAATGGAATATTTTGTCCCAGATCTCCTTTTATAGCCATGTTGACCGTGTCCAAATTAGACTTGCTGACCGGCAAATAGTGAGGATGTACAAATTCGCGGTGAACGTGGTAAGTGTTTCCACATTCCTCATCAGCGTTCGTGACAGAATCCACTTTGAAAGGAATGACACGCAGTAACGGCACAGAGGTGTGTCTCACCACGTTGTACTCCACCACATCGGAGTACACAAACATCAAATTCAGTCCTTGGTTCAATTCTACCGGGGCACGAAATAACTTGCTAAAAGACTCGTTGTCGTAAATGATTGGTAATTCGTTTTTCTTGAGCATGGCCATTCTCATGTCCATGTCTCCGCCCAACATGTCAAACAATTCAGGACAAAATAAAATGGACACGATTTTACTCTCGTCAAATTTCATCAAGAAGCGACCAGCTGCTTTGTGGTATTCCATGGTGACACTTTTTTTGAAACTTTCCAAAGCTTTCAGAAACACGACATTAAACCTGGAGGCTATGGTGCTCACCAAATGTTGACCACTAAAATAATAGCCTGGGGGAACGAACAAGTGATAGGTGGTGTTCTTTTGATTTTGTGTGCCAGGGGTTTTGATGGCATATTTGCCATGGGTATCCAAGTACTGTTGCATTGACTCATCATAAACTTCCACATCAAAAAAGTTTTGATTGCGAAGGACATTGAGGACTTGGGTCGGGTGAATGATTTCTACTAAAGCCACTTCCCAATGGGCTTCGTGATCTAATTGGATGGCCTCAGGTAATTTGGCCGTGTAACAGCACAACGTGTTCTTGGGAAACACCTCCATGGAACTGTCACTGGGTAAGGTTAAGTAAAATTGGTTGTTATTGTTCATAATTCCAGAGTTCTGTGGCTGTCCGAGGGGTTACTGGTCGTCAGAGGAGTGTCTCCGCCCAAAATGGGGTTCTTGTTGTTCGAGTGGTGACTGACACTGGCACTGGACACAAGGTTCACGTTGTTCCCGTTGGAAGAGAATTTCAGGGAGGGATTGGGAAGCAGGTAACCGATGCAACTGCTCAATAAATTGGTCCACAATTGTTTCTCTCCTTGTTGCAAACTCAAATTGGCGATGGCTGCCCCGATGACACAATACACCACGAAGATTTGGCAGAAAAAGACGATTTGCGTTTTAGGCACACTTTCTCCACACCACACCCACAAAGGTTGTTTTTGTAAATCTTGCAGAGAAGAACTAGGTGAAGGAGTGGTCGACGTAGCTGCGTCTGTGTGAAAGGGCATGATGGTCACTTCTTTTTATAGTCGATGACTTGCGAAGCGTCGATCCAAGAATCAAAACTGGGTGGATATCCTTTCCAACGTACTTTGACTTCTTCGACAGGTCGTTTACCCACTTTACGGGTTCTGCGTTCGAGCATGCTTTCGATGTCGTACACGTATTCTTTTTTGGTGACACGTTGTAACTCGGGCAAATAAAACGTTCCTTTGAGCACTTCTCCGTTCATGTCTTCTAATTTATAGACGGCAGGATGACGGCTATTCACTCGTCCAGTGACACGAAACAATTCGGTCGTCCAGTTAGGTAAGTAACCTTTGTCGAAAGTGCGTTTGGTTTTGCCAATGCGTACCCAATCTCCTACGGCCAACACTCCACTTTTGTTGGGGACAGCCCTCGTCGGGGACGTACCAAACAGGCGCTCAAACACCAGCACTTCGTTCTCGGGAGTCACTTCTTGCGGGACACGTCCGATGCTTCAAAGATAAGATTGGTTGTACGCTTGCACCAGGTGCGGTAAGATGTCGATGTACTTCAGAGTATGGTGATGCGTAAAATATTTCCACATGCGTTCTTTCAAAGTGCGTTGAAAACGTTCCACGATGCTGGCTTTGGTTTCGGGATTCTCTGTGGTAAAAAAATTAATGTCACGTTTCTTTAATTCTTTTTGGAAAGCTTGGTTCAGAAATTCGGTGCAGGGCTCGCACTAACTCGCTGCTCGATTTGGAAGTCAAGGGTACGACCCAGGCGAATTTGGAAAAGACGTCGATGACACAAACCAAATATTTGTAGCCGCGATTGTAGCTGGCCAAATGAGAGACATCGACTAAATCGGCTTGCCATTGATGATCGATGTGTTGCACTCGGGTGCGACTTCTGGAAAACTTGCGTCGAATGGGTTTGTGTAAAGTGTAGGTAGCTTGTTCTTGTAACCATCGTTGCACTTGAGGTAAACGGAGACTTTTCAGTCGAGTTTTGGCAGCACGATACAATTTTTAAACTCCTGCGTAACTTGCGGGATGGGAGGGATCGTAGTAAATGCTGGTTAACACTTTTTCCATTTTGTGTTTGTGTGTTAATAAGGCACCCACTCTTGGAAGATGCTACTCTTTTTCTCTTGGGATACTTTCTTGGATTGCAATGCTTTGCGTGTGCGACCAGCAATAGGTGTCGCAGAGGAGGATGTCGGAACAGGGGATATCGGTTCATGTTTCACTTCTGTCTTCACTTCTGTCTTCACTTTCTTTTTCTCTTGTGATGAAGAAGGGGTGGTCATCATCTTTTTAATCCATCCAATTCTGGAGGTAGGTGGTGTTGTTAACTTGCGTACTTTTTCTGGTGGAGTTTGAAACCCTTCTTCTTCTTCTCCTTTTTCTGTCTTGGTCACTGGTAGTGGTGGTGGTGGTACTGGTGATGTGCTGGACTTTTCATCAAGGTCTTAAAATCTTTCAGAGTGGGTAGAGCTGTTTCGTCTAAAGCTTTCTGGTGAAAGAGTTGCAGTCGTTGCAAGAGTTGACCGTACTTTTGCGATTTTTCTGTTTCGGACAAATCTTGGCGAACCATCAAGGACTGCAATTCGTGTTGTAACTGGGACATTTCGCTCAAATGGGGATTAGGAGGAAAATACGGGGTGCGTTGTTCTTGCCAACGATGGTATTCCAGCCATCGTTTGTAAGGCACTAAAGCTAGTTTTCGTCCTTCCATGGGGTTGTCAAGGGTCGATTCTGAGATCTTGGGACTTCAGAGGGCCTTTTTATCTTGCTCCCATCAGTCCTCCCAACATGGTTCCCAAGACTCCTTTCAGCAATGGGCCTAACAAAAGGGGTAAAATGCCTCCACGTTGGACCAACATCTTCTTCTTTTGACGAAAGGGGATTTTCTTTTGAACCATTTGGCGAAGAACGTGACGATGTTTGCCTAAGCATTGTTTCTGGTGTCTGGTCAAAGGGATCGTGCCTTTCAAGACGTTCAAACAACATTCGCACACGGTATCGATGACCTCTTTGGAGGCTGTTTGAATGAGTTTTTTTCGTAGGGGCGGAGAAGCTTTGGACAGGACAGATAACATGTCCCCGTGTTTAACTAAACGTGGAGGCAGTCCTTTCCTTTTCTTTCCTTGGGGTTGTTTAGAAGAGGGATGTTTTCTGGAGGGTGACATCTTCAGGAGCACCAAAACACTGATACCCTACTTGGTCACACACCTTTTTTATACTGGAACGCGTCGCCACTGATTGTCTTTACGTCGTATCAACTTGAGGACAGGCATGACACGTCGTGCAGGGGTACGTGACGGACTAAATCGAGTCAGTTCTTGCTTGGACAAATCCAGTAAACTTTGTAACATGCCCGATCTTTCTTGGACTTTGATTTTGGGAGAAGGTACTTTGTAAGCAGCAGCCACTGCCACTAAATTGGAGGGTTCTGCCACTGGAGAAGTTCTTGGGGTCATCAGCGGAGAAGTTCTTGGTGTGATCAACGTCTCCAAGTACTCTTCAGTTCTTGGTGACATCAACGGAGAAGTGAATGAACCTGAGGCTACCGGAGACGCGGTCACCGCCGTGGCAGGTCTTGGCATGCGAATGTAAGGTTGCTTCCTGGCCGAAGTGCCTCTCTTGCGACTAATTTTCTTCTGTGGACTTTTCTTTTTCTGGTGGCTTTTTCTCTGTTTCTTTTTCTGGGGGCTTCTTTTCTTTTTCCGGGGTGGTGACTGGTAAGAGGAGGGTCCCGCCACTGGAGAAGTTCTTGGAGACACGGGTTTCCTTGGGGAATTGGCCTTGGCACCGTGGCTCTTTTTCTTCTTCTTGGAGCTTCGTTTGACTTTTTTCTTGGCGAGAAGTTTGGGAGCATTAGGATCCCATCTTAAGAGAGAGCGAATGATGACCCCTCCAAGAGTACCGCTCCCTCCAGGTTTCAAAATGATTTGTTTTTTGGTTTGAGTGTCGATGCGGGGATCGGCCAGTTGGGTCAAAGCGACTTTGTTTCGATCAAAAAAGCGTTTGGTTTGATGAGGAATCTGAATGATCCCTTGGAGTAATTGACGTGCCGTCACCGTGAACCATCATAAGACTTCTTTGAGACTAGCTTCTAAGACACGAGCTCGTGCTTGTGGATTTTTTCTCGACTGATGCCATACAAGGCACGAATCAATTTGACGGGAAGATGCGACTGAAGGGACGTCATGTTGACGTTGTGCGAGACAGACGAAAATGGTCTGAGGTTTTTATACATTTTTTTGTAGAATGAAGTTAAGTCGAGGACGGAGACGTGTACAGGACATGCCCTCTGTCTTGGCACCAGCGGTGAAACAAGTGGGTACGAAATCGCAAATCATCGGGGGTCGTAGGTTTCAAATCTACGAGTAAATAGGCGTGTGGAGTTTGAGTGGCATCGTCGTACGCCTGAGTCAGCCAAGGCGTTCCTAACTGTTTGGCTAAGACTTGCACTTGCGATTTATCTCGAGGGCTTTAAAACAAGACCACGTAATGCGCATTGAGACTGATGGTGCGATGGGCTTTACTTTGTTGAAACAAATTTTGAGTGATGTAAACGACACTGGCATTACGATGATGCCCTTTGCGCGTGAACCACAATTTAATTTCTTCTTCGTCTTCTCCTAACATGTCGTCGAAAATGACCAAATGGGTTTCATGGGAGTCAGAGACGATGCCGTCGTCTTCTTTAGGAATGCCTTCCACAAGCACGATGAAATCGCCTTGACTTTCTCGCAAGAGGCTGTACGCCGATTACCACTCTTTGTAACACCACACGATGCGCTGAGGTGGTCGATCGATCAAATGATGTTTATGTTCGATCAAGCGTTTGACGAAATAGGTTTTGCCTGAACCGCTAGGTCCAGCAATGAGCATGTTAAAGGGATGGCGAAGATACAAAGCCTCCCAACTGGCACGATCTAAGTGTTCGTCGATGACTTTGACAGTAGAGGAAGAGGAAGCAGAGACAGCAGAGGTAGCCATAGTGTTAGGAATCTCACTTGCGACACGAAAACAGACAAGACAAGAGTTTATATACTTTTTCAGGACACGTTTATTGAATGTTTCAAATATGAACACGAAAGACAAAAATACATAAAAGCCAAAGGCTTAAGTACAACGATAAAAGGCAAATGATAACCATCAACGTGGAATAAACACAAGTGTCTGTACAACATGTTTTGGGTAATGTTCTGACCAGTTCTATACGGGGTAAGGTCACACAAGTGTCCTCCCGAAAGGGTCTTTCAGGCATGTCCACGACAGTCCTGTCCTGGGTGACGGGTTCTTCTGGCACTGTCACTAACACAGGTTGAAAAGTAACTTTTTTCCATGAACAACTCTCGTGCATAATGGGCCACTTCTTGGGTCCAAGCCTCAAAACCCCCTTTTTTCCAGTCACGGACATCTGTCGAATGGGGGTGTAAGTCAAAAGATACACACACATCATCATACACGTCTTCGGTAGCTAAAAGTTGACGAATCTTTTTTTCCCGTTAAGGTCGAGAAGTATCCAGATGAAAACGCAAGGCTTTGAGCAAAAGGAGTCTTTCGTGACCATTTAAGGCCATTGGGGTGGTAAGTACTGTTCGTAAAGAGTCCACAAGGAATCGGCTGGTAAACGAAATCCCAGAAAACAAGTCACTAAGACACACACCACTTGTCGACCCAAATTGAATGGATACAGTTCTTGTAATAATCGATGGTAATGATCCACGGTTTGAATATGGTCATTGAGTTCCTTCCACGGAATCTGTTCAATTACATGTGACATAAGCCGTGGCATGGATTCCTGATTTTATAGTCTCTTTGTTTCCGAAGCAATAAAGGTACTTTCTAACTAGACATCTTCGTTCTCCAGTAGGGAATCTAAATCTTGCATACTGTAACCGAAACGTCAGAGTTTGTCTAGATGTTTCGTCTTCCGCTAAGCAGATTCCACGTAAAATATGTTGGTAATCCTTTAACTCGTCTTCCTCAATACGTTGCACTAGGTGAATCTCGAAGTAACCAAAATTAAGAACGTTTAGTTCATTCACTAACTGAAAGTGTTCAACAAGGTCTGACCACTGAAACAATTTCTGACGAATCAGTCCTCTTATACCATTCAGGTACCAGTGGTTAAAGATCTGGTGACGTAACGGATGCAACTGTTCTTTACGTTTGACTTGTATTTTGACCAGCTCTCGGTAAATGTGTTCTCTCATCTCCACGGGTAAAGCACGAATGTTCTCTTGTAAAGTATCCATAAACAGATTATGGTAAGTTACTTCAATGTCTCGGTCCCATTAAGGGTAAGTAATGATAATTCGGTGACCATCGAGCATGTTCTACGTAGGCCGAATCTTGTGGTTCCCAGTGGTGAAGTGACACACCGCAACTGAAGCACTTGACTTTATCTCCTTCGCCCAAGTAGAACAATCCGGCCCTGGCTAATTCTTCGGGGGGTCGGTCCTCCCAGATACTTAGGCCATTTTCCTTTGAACGATTGAAGACGATTTTCAAAGTCACAGTATTCCGACAAACGCACAGGAAACGAATATTCGTCTTTCACAGGTTCGTTTCGATGAGGGTTGGGTGACATGGACAGGAGTTTGCTCAGGGCTGGATGACATCCGTAGGGAGGTAGACGTGAAGGTGAACATCCACCTTTAAAACGAAACCCAGTAAAATGTCCAAGAGGACGAGCGGCATTGCTTTCGCATTCCTCAGGTTTGACACGCACAGCATCACTTTCCATGATAGGGGTAGTGAGAACAAAGTTCCCATGATGCTTTACGACATCGCTAAGGTCACAGCCTACAGCATCGTTCCCATCGCAAGGCTCACAATCGCATTCCACTTCAGAAGTGACAAACTTGAATTGTGCCTTCCTAAACTTGTTTTGTGTTTCTCTGAAAGTATTCATCTTGTTCGCTTGGTCTTGGTAGTCACAATGAACTATCGATCTTGCCTAGGGTTCCTTTTTATATACAGACCAATACCGACGTGTCCATACGGTAAGGTGAAATGATTGGGAAGTTGCACTCGCTTCTGGTACACGATTTGATAGACTTTTTCCAAGGGTCGACTGACGATGTGGTGAGTGGGTAAACGTACAATCTTGTTGGGTTGATAGGTGGTCACTTTAAAGTGTTCATCCTCTCCACATTGCAAGGCTTCTTTCAATACCCCAAAGTTGACCACACGACTGGTACGATAATTCAGAGTCAATCCTTTCACTTTACACTTCGTGTGCACTTCTCCTTGTGGGTCCCGGTATTCGTAGCCGTAATTTTTTGGACCGCCACTGACGAAACTTAGAATCTTGTCGTCGGGATGCTCGTCTGTCCAGGCTCCTAAACGGTCTCCTTCGATGTCAGGGTGCTGTTGACTCGGGTGATGGATGTAAATGCAACTGTCCGTGTCAAGGTACAGGACGCGTTCCCCTAACAGTTCTAAAGCTTCGTACAATTTTAAGCGAACATGAGCTGTCACGTAAGCCGCAATGATGACATTTCCAAAAGGGTCGTCTTGTACAAAGTCCAGATCTTCTTCGTAATTGACCAAGATCAAATTCTCGCGAATGACGTCCACGTGTTTCATGAATTTGGTTTTGTCGTGAATCATCTGAAAGTAGCGGGAAGGTTCTGTCAAATACTCCGTCTTGGGTAAACACGGACGTTGTGCCATTTTACCCCACAAGCAATTTAACATCACTTTGGCAAACGATCGCCTTCCTTCGTTTTTCTCGATGTGATCTAAAGTAATGCCTTCTTGTGCCCAGTATTTCTCTTTGAATGTCTTTTGGTCTTCGGGAGTGTGACACCAGGAAGGATAGCCGCTGGCTTCTTGTTTCAGTTTCAAAAAGGCATCCACGTAGTCGGCGAAAATGCCTTTCTGAGAGGGGTCACCCTTGTGATATTGTTGTGTCTTGGGAAAGTGACAAATTTCGTAAACTTCTAACAGTTGGTATCCCATGTCCAGAACTTTGAACAATTCTACGCTGACCCAGGTTCCCGTCAAAGCCCGTTCTTCCTGGGTGTGCTGACAAGGTTGGTCTTGGTTGCACGTTTCGGCACAAGTACGGCACAAAGGAAACATCAGTTTGCCTTGGCAATGGTGAGGTAAGACGGGATGGTACAAGTCCTTGGGAGGCAAAACTTTGCACTTGATCAAGCCTTCGTATTCTCGAATGTTTTTCAGGTCGATGTGTTCCTTGAACATATGTGGGTGCCCTGCAGGAAAGCGACAATATTTGCACACGTAGGGATACAGCGAACACACGTCCAAGTATTTGATTTCTTCTCCTTTCTCGTCGTCGGCTTGGTATAGCAAACAGGTATTCGTGTTCCCACATTTCCACCACTTGGTATCCTTCCTGTTCTAACTTTTGGCGTCGCTGACAAGTGGCCTGGTACAAGTCTTCCATGGTTCGTTGTTAAAACTGATTTTTAGTGCCATGGTCAGGGTAACAGACGGGACATCCGTGAAATAAGCAACCGTTAAACTCGTACACGATCTTGGGGTTTTCTAAGTCCCAGCCATCGACCGAATGCGTTCCGATGGTCTTTTCGCCTCCTCCGTTGCGGGCATGCTGAATCCATTTGTCTTCCTTGTCGCACAAGTAATGTAACCAGCGTAGGGCTTTGGCCGAGTATTGACGTTTGACATAGTTGGTCGTTTGAGGACTGATGACAGCCACGGTGTTTTCAGGCATGAATCGTTGCCGGTACACTAAGGAACACGCTTTGGCAATGGTGCAAGCTTCTTTCAAAGGATCGACCCCTCCGTGTTCCATGAACAGTTCTCGAAATTTTCCACAGCAACGTCGTAAAATGTCCACGTCGGAACGACAATACTTTAACATTTCTTCCTGAAAGTCGAAAGGGTCCGAGGCGTGAGCCTGGTACCAAGCGTAGAAAGCTTCTCGTTGTTCGGTACGCATGTTGTCAGGGTCGTAATATTGAGCCTCAGGTAAATGGGGTAGAACGGCGTGTTGATTGGCTTCCGTATTGAAAAAGTGTGGAAAGTACCCTTTAGATAGGTTCCTGAATGCACTTCTCGCACGCTGGATGAGCCACGCAGAAATTAGGAATGTGAATACCGGTCTCTTGCATGCATTCGAAATCAAAAAAGATGAAATTGCCTTTCTTCTTGTGACCGTCCTCTTTCTCTGGTGGGGGTTGGTATTTTTGCACGTAGCATTCGTGTTCCAAGTCCACGATGTGGTGACAAATGTGACATTTTTTCTTTCCTGAACATACGTGTGCCTTGGCATTATTGGTACGTATGCCTTGTCCACACGTAGGGCACAATCTCAGCAGTTGACAAGCACATTTCTGCTGTGAACCTTGCATCTTCAAATGTTGTTGGTAACAGGTAGGGCTGACAAACGTGCGCAGACAAGTTGAACAATGCACTGGTCCTTCGCTAAGACAGGGTGGAGAGGCCAAACATCCCGAGGATTTCGATCTGCAATGCTTGTGTTGCTCTCGATTGTTATAACCATAGTCACATTTCTCACAGTAATAACCGTATCCCAGGAATGCAGTGATACTGTTAATGGTATCGAAATGGTCATCGTGATAATAGACATGAATGTATTTTTCCGTCCTTAAAGTCTTTCCCTCGAAACAACAGAGGTCCGCGCACTTCTTGAGGGTACACTTTCAAGGTGTATCGTGGAGTTAGGACATCTTGCAATATTTGCATTTCAGGAATGCCACAGGGTTTGTCCTTGGGCAAGTCGGCTTGTTGCAACAGGAGTTCTGCTTCACTTTGTTGTTTGGCTCGGTCCCATTTTCGAATATTCTCCCAGGCTCTTTTCCATTCTACCGTGTCGTTTTTGTTGGCATAGGTTCGTCCCACCACGATAGCCCTGGTTAAACACATCTGATCTTGAGGGTTGTGAATTTGGACGAGACTTGTTTTGGTGCTGCGAAGCTCGTCCACCAATAACATCTTTTTGCGTCCAGTCCCTTGAGGAGGAGAGACGTGGGTCATGTCCAGTGTGGCTTTTCCATCGGTGATGTCAAACTGGTCATTGGATTGTTGTACGTGTTGAATTTTGTCCATGACTTTGGAAGCGGTCAATTCTGCAAGGGTGCTAAACTCGATCCAAACAGGGGATTTCAAACCGTCGTGTTGTATGGAGAGTCTCAAGCGATCGTCTTCTTTGGGTTGACATTGTCGCTTGAGTGTGGTGAGCAAAGAATCCCACACCCCGGTGATGAACCCTTCTGCTTTCTCCAACGGTACTTCAGCCTTGAAATCTTTAAACTTCACCGTGTATTTGTAAGCCGTGGTTCTAAATTTTCTAGAGGAGCGCTTTTCCGTCTCTCGAATGGAATAGTATTTTTCAGGGTTAACTTAGCGTGGCGAACTTTGTTCAGATGGTTTGGATTCTGGTTCACTCGTGTCCTCTTGAAAATCACTGGCATGAATTTGTGCCAAGACTTCAGCTCTGGTACGAGGCGATAGATCACGTTTCTGCCTCTTACTTTCTTCTTCTTTCTTCTCAGATGAATTGGATCGTTTCATCTTGAGTGCAAAACGTCAAATGACTCAAGTTTAAACACCATGGACTAATTTATAGTCATGGCAAACCAACGTATATAAAAGGGTGTTTCTCTTGTCCTTTCACTATTCATTTCACTCTCAAACCGAGCACAACGATGGAAGAGATAGAATGTTTCATCAGAGCTTTGCGAGGGGTCATTAGAAAATTCTCTTCAGACCAGCCGACGGACTACTCTCCTTCCTTTCGAGATAAAAGTGAAGATACTTGCTATATCTGTCAGAAGAAAGGGCATTGGTCTTCAGAGTGTCCAGACCGTCAAAATAGAAAAAAAAAAGGGTTAGAAAAGACAAAAGTCAAGATACCTGTTATTATTGTCAAGAAAAAGGACATTGGTCTCCAGATTGCCCTAAGAAACAAGAGGAGCAAGAAGAGAGGGATTCTGGAGAGGAAGAAGAAGAGGAAGAAAGTAGACAATTCTATTTGCAAGAGGCAAAGAAAAAGAAACAGGAGAAGAAAAGAAGAAGGGAAGAAAGTGAGGAGGAAGAGGAGGAAAAGACTGTGACGGTGAAGAAATTGAAAAAACTGAGAGAGTAAACAAAGAAACAGAAGAAGTCTATGAACTTTTTAAAGTGCTCTGTTGTGAATTGTGAATTGGATTGTAACTATTGATAAAAGAATAAATTAGGTATAAAAAGGTAAGTGTCTTTGAGTTTTGATTTTAAATAAGAAGCTACACTCACGCACTCATATACACGTAGTATAGTGGTAAAATGGTTTTTTTTTTTTTTTTTTTTTTTTTTTTTGAGTTATTGGCAATTGAAAGTCTATCTCTTTTCGAGAGAAGTGGGTGGCCCTGAAAAGGACCTTTGGTTTTTGGTGTAGGGGTGAGTTTAAGCAAGCAACTTTAACTGCCTTAAGCCTTTGCCACGGCCGAGGCCTACTTCTGATGATGATGATGATTTGGTTGAAATCACTAAGGGTGGTACGGTAGGCTTAATCACAGGGTTGGAGTGTTTAGTTCGGGAAGGTCGTATTCTCTTCGGTCGTGATAAAGAAGTCTGATACATTTGTTTCAGACTTCTTAACTCCGCTAAAATGTCTAACAGTACCGTGACCGTTTGATTTTCACCCTCTTGTTTCTTTGCTGCTGCTTCTTCTTGTTTTTTTCTTACCTCTTCTTGCTGTTGTTGCTGTAAAAGAAAAGCTTGTTCCGCTTCCTTTTGTCGTTGTATAAATTTCTCCAATTCTTCTTTCTGTCTCTGTCTAAAATTCTCCACGTGCGGTAATGAAGAAGGTGACGAAGGTTCCGGAACAAATTCTTGCGAGGTAAGAAAATCCACAAAATACCAATTTACCTCTTCTGAAAGTAAGTCCGGGTTCCCTTGGGTGGTCTCCACTGCTGGTGCACCCCAATGGATCGTTTTCTGAGTTTCCGTCATGTTGAATCACTGTCGCATAGATTGACTGCACACATGCGCTAGCGAATCTATATAGACCACGTGACGTCAGTAGTGAATGGGGGCACTTTACGTACAATGGGAATTAGCATTACAGACCCCCCCTGGGTTAGATTACGTACAATGGAAATTTAACATGGCGAAAAATCGTGGGTCAGATTACGTACAAGGGGAATTAACATGGCGATAAATCGTGGGTCACTCTACGTACAAGGGGAATTTAACATGGGGAATAGAGTTTGGGCTTGTTTAGGGACAAGGGGAATGGAACATGGGATTTTTTTTTTTTAAATTTTAAAAAAATTTTTTTTAAAAAAAGGGGTAGGCAATTCAAAGACTATCTCTTTTCGAGAAATATGGCTGGCCCTGAAAAGGGCCTTTGGGTTTATGTTAATATTAATATTAACATAGATGGCATCTCTCACATCTTCTTCTTCTTCTTAAACTCCTTCTAACTGCCGGTCCATACACAAGTACCCTCTTCAGACATCCTTGTCTTTCTATATAAACTCTCCTCATCCATAGACTTGTATCTGTCCTATCAACAACAGTCCACTTGGACCGGACATACATGAGCATGTCCGTCCTGAACATCATTGTTGACACAAGGGTTGAAGATTGAACGTCGGTCCACATCTTGAGGCTCCGAGAAACAGGTGAATCAATGCAGTGAACGGCGCTTATTTATAGGCAGAGGTAGGATTGAAACGAATTGAGTTCATTCACCAATCCGAACACGCGTTACAAAATTCAGCCAGTCGCATCCAATCCGAAGAGAGCAGTCTGTGACGTCACGTAGTCAATATAGATTTGCTAGCGCTTGTGTGCAGTCAATCTATGCGACAGTGATTCAACATGACGGAAACTCAGAAAACGATCCATTGGGGTGCACCAGCAGGGGAGACTGCCCAAGGGAACCCGGACTTACTTTCAGAAGAGGTGAATTGGGATTTTGTGGATTTTCTCTCTTCGCAAGAATTTGTTCCGGAACCTGCGTTACCTTCTTCATTACCGCAAGTGGAGAATTTTAGACAGAGACAGAAAGAAGAATTGGAGAAATTTATACAACGACAAAAGGAAGCGGAACAGGCTTTTCTCCTACAGCAACAGCAACAAGAAGAAGAGGTAAGAAAAAAACAACAGCAGCAACAGCAAGAAGAAGTAGCAGCAAAGAAACAAGAGGGTGAAAATCAAACGGTCACGGTACTGTTGGACATTTTAGCGGAGTTAAGAAGTCTGAAACAAATGTATCAGACTTCTTTATCACGACCGAAGAGAATACGACCTTCCCGAGCCAAACATGTCAACCCTGTGACTAAGCCTACCGTACCACCCTTAGTGATTTCAACCCAATCATTATCATCATTACGCAGTCCAGAAGTAGGCCTTGGCCGTGGCAAAGGCATAAGGCAGTTAAAGTTGATTGCTTAAACTCACCCCTGCACCAAAAAAAGGCCCTTTTCAGGGCCAGCCACATTTCTCGAAAAGAAATACAATTTCAATTTGCCAATAACTCAAAAAAAAAAATAATTCACCCATTTTACCCTTATAGTACGTGTCTGTGTATGAGTGCGTGAGTGTAGCTTCTTATTTTAAAATCACAACTCAAAGACACTTACCTTATATCATTAATTTATTCTTTTCTCCATTTTTTTACAATCCAATTCACAATTCACAACACAACACTTTAATAGAAAGTTCATTGACTTCTTCTTTCTCCTTGTTTACTCTCTCTGTTTTTTAAATTTCTTCACCGTCTTTTCCTCATTTTCTTCCCTTCTTCTTTTCTTCTTCTCCTGTTTCTTTGCCTCTTGTAAATAGAATTGTCTTTTTTCTTCCTCTTCTTCCTCTGAAGAATCCCTCTTTTCTTCCGAAGAATCCCTCTCTTCTTCTGAAGAATCCTTCTTTTCTTCTGACTCCTCTTGTTTCTTTTTTGGGCAATCTGGAGACCAATGTCCTTTTTCTTTACAATTATAACAGGTATCTTGACTTTTGTCTTTTTTAGTCCCTGTTTTTGTTCTTTTTTGACGGTCTGGACACTCTGAAGACCAATGCCCTTTCTTCTGACAGATATAGCAAGTATCTTGACTTTTATCTCGAAAGGAAGGAGAGTAGTCCGTAGGCTGGTCTGAAGAGAATTTTCTAATGACCCCTCGCAAAGCTCTGACGAAACGTTCCATCTGGTTAGTCTCTTCCATCGTTGTGCTCGGCTTGAGAGTGAAATGAATAGTGAAAGGATAAGACACACACCCTTTTATATACGCTGGTCTGCTATGACTATAAAGCAGCTCATGGTGTTTGAACTTGAGTCATTTGACTTTTTGCTTTCAAGATGAAACGATCCCATTCATTTGAGAAGAAAGAAGAAGAAAGTAAGAGGCAGAAACGTGATCTATCGCCTCGTACCAGGGCTGAAATCTTGGCACAAATTCATGCCAGTGATTTTGAAGAGGACATGAGTGAACCAGAATCAGAACCCTCTAAACCAAGTTCACCACCCTTAGTCAACCCTGAAAAGTACTATTCCATTCGAGAGACGGAAAAGCGCTCCTCTAGAAAATTTAGAACCACGGCTTACAAATACACAGTGAAGTTTAAAGATTTCAAGGCTGAAGTGCCGTTAGAGAAAGCAGAAGTGTTCATCACTGAGGTGTGGGATTCTTTGCTCACTGCACTCAAGCAGCAATGTCAACCCAAAGAAGACGATCGCTTGAGACTTTCCATACAACACGACGGTTTGAAATCCCCTGTTTGGATCGAGTTTAGCACCCCTGCAGAATTGACCGCTTCCAAAGTCATGGACAAGATTCAACACGTACAACAATCTAATGACCAGTTTGACATCACCGATGGAAAAGCCACATTGGACATGACCCACGTCTCTCCTCCTCAAGGAACTGGACGCAAAAAGATGTTATTGGTGGACGAGCTTCGCAACACCAAAAAGAGTCTCGTCCGAATTAACAACTCTCATGACCAGATGTGTTTAGCCCGTGCCATCGTGGTGGGACGAACCTATGCCGACAAGAACGACACGGTAGAATGGAAAAGAACCTGGAACACTATTCAACGTTCCCATCGAGCCAAACAACGAAACGAAGCAGAACTCCTGTTGCAACAAGCTGGCCTGTCCAAAGACACACCCTGTGGCATTCCTGAGATGCAAAAATTGCAAGATGCCCTAGCTCCACGCTACACCTTAAAAGTGCACCCTCAAGAAATGCGCGGGCCTCTGTTGTTTCGAGGCCAACATTTTAAGGACGGAAAATACATTCACGTTTATCATCACGATGACCATTTCGATACGATTACCAGTATCACCGGATTCCTGGGATACAGTTATTACTGTGAGAAATGTGACCATGGTTATAATAATCGAGAGCAACACAAGCATTGTGGATCGAAATGCTCAGGATGTTTGGCCTCTTTACCCTGTCTGAGCGAAGAACCAGTGCCTTGTTCGACTTGTCTGCGCACGTTTGTTAGCCCTACTTGTTACCAACAACATCTGAAGACGCAAGGTTCACAGCAGAAATGTGCTTGTCAACTCCTGAGATTGTGCCCTACGTGTGGACAAGGCATACGTACCAATAGTACCAAGGCACACGTATGTTCAGGAAAAAAGAAATGTCACATTTGTCACCACATCGTGGACTTGGAACACCAATGTTACGTGCAAAAATACCAACCTCCACCAGAGAAAGAGGACAGTCACAAGAAGAAAGGCAATTTCATCTTTTTCGATTTCGAATGCATGCAAGAGACCGGTATTCACATTCCTAATTTCTGCGTGGCTCATCGAGCGTGCGAGAAGTGCATTCAAGAACCTATCTTCAGTCATTGCCCTCACTGCAGCAAAATTCCTGGAGGGCGTGAAAAAATCTTTCGGGGACCAAACACGTTAGCCGATTTTGCCCAATGGGTCTTAGACCCCATCGACAAGACGTGGAGCCAAGAGGACATCGAACTTTACGGAGATTGTCATCGTCATGCCACAGTGATGGCTCACAATTTCTCCGGATACGATGGACAGTTTCTTTTGAGGTACTATACGGAACATGGCACCGAACGTCCTAAAGTCACTTTGAACGGAGCCAAAATCATTTTTATGCAAGTGGGACAAGTGCAGTTTAAAGATTCGATGAGTTACTTGGCCATGCCTTTGAGTCGAATGCCTAAAACGTTTGGAATGACAGAAATGGCTAAAGGGTACTTTCCACACTTTTTCAATACGGAAGCCAATCAACACGCCGTTCTACCCCATTTACCTGAGGCTCACTATTACGACCCCGACAACATGCGTACCGAACAACGAGAAGCTTTCTACGCTTGGTATCAGGCTCACGCCTCTGACCCCTTCGACTTTCAGGAAGAAATGTTAAAGTATTGTCGTTCCGACGTGGACATTTTACGGCGTTGCTGTGGAAAATTTCGAGAACTGTTCATGGAACACGGAGGGGTCGATCCTTTGAAAGAAGCTTGCACCATTGCCAAAGCGTGTTCCTTAGTGTATCGACAACGATTCATGCCTGAAAACACCGTGGCTGTCATCAGTCCTCAAACGACCCACTTTGTCAAACGTCAATACTCGGTCAAAGCCCTACGTTGGTTACATTACTTGTGCGACAAGGAAGACAAGTGGATTCAGCATGCCCGCAACGGAAGAGGCGAAAAGACCATCGGAACGTATTCGGTCGATGGTTGGGACTTAGAAAACCCCAAGATCGTGTACGAGTTTAACGGTTGCTTATTTCACGGATGTCCCGTCTGTTACCCTGACCGTGGCACTAAAAATCAGTTTTTACAACGAACCATGGAAGACTTGTACCAGGACACTTGTCAGCGACGCCTAAAGTTAGAACAGCAAGGATACCAAGTGGTGGAAATGTGGGAACACGAGTACGATCACCGTATGAAAACCGATCCCGAGTTTAAACGCCTCGTGGAAAGTTACCAGTTCATGGACCCGCTGAACCCGAGGGATAGTTTGTACGGAGGAAGGACCAATGCCACCTGTTTGCTGTACCAAGCCGACGAAGAGAAAGGAGAAGAAATCAAATACTTGGACGTGTGTTCGCTGTATCCCTACGTGTGCAAATATTGTCGCTTTCCCGTAGGGCACCCACAATTGCTGACGGAACACATCGACCTGAAAAACATTCGACAATACGAAGGCTTGATCAAGTGCAAAGTTTTGCCTCCCACGAACCTCTACCATCCCGTCTTACCTCACCATTGTCAAGGCAAACTGATGTTTCCATTGTGCCGTACTTGTGCCGAAACGTGCAACCAAGACCAACCTTGTCAGCACAGCCAGGAAGAACGGGCCTTGACGGGAACCTGGGTCAGAGTAGAATTGTTCAAAGCTCTGGACATGGGATACCAACTGTTAGAAGTGTACGAAATTTGTCACTTTCCCAAGACACAACAATACCGCAAGGGTGACCCTACTCAGAAAGGCATTTTCGCCGACTACGTGGATGCCTTTTTGAAACTGAAGCAAGAAGCCAGCGGCTATCCTTCCTGGTGTCACACTCCCGAAGACCAAATACAATTCAAAGAGAAATACCGGGAACAAGAAGGCATCACTTTAGACCACATCGAGAAAAACGAAGGCAGGCGGTCGTTTGCCAAAGTGATGTTAAATTGCTTGTGGGGTAAAATGGCACAACGTCCGTGTTTACCCAAGACGGAATATTTGACAGAACCTTCCCGCTACTTTCAGATGATTCACGACAAAACCAAATACATGAAACACGTGGACGTCGTTCGTGAGGATTTGATCTTGGTCAATTACGAAGAAGATCTGGACTTTGTACAAGACGACCCTTTTGGAAATGTCATCATTGCGGCTTACGTGACAGCCCATGCTCGCTTAAAATTGTACGAAGCTTTAGAACTGTTAGGGGAACGCGTTCTGTACTTTGACACGGACAGTTGCATTTACATCCATCACCCGATTCAACATCACCCTAACATCGAAGGAGACCGTTTAGGAGCCTGGACAGACGAACATCCCGACGACAAGATTCTAAGTTTCGTCAGTGGCGGTCCCAAAAATTACGGCTACGAATACCGGGACAAACAAGGAGAAGTGCACACGACGTGCAAAGTGAAAGGACTGACTCTGAATTATCGTACCAGTCGAGTGGTCAGCTTTGGGGTATTGAAAGAAGCCTTGCAATCGGGACAGGATGGAAACTTTAAAGTGACCACTTACCAACCGAACAAGATTGTACGTTTACCCACTCACCACATCGTCAGTCGACCTTTGGAAAAAGTTTATCAAATCGTGTACCAGAAGCGAGTTCGACTTCCCAATCATTTCACCTTACCGTATGGACACGTTGGTATAAAACATTGGTTGTAAGAGGATAGTTACCCCAACAGAAAGATGACTTCGCCACAGCAAGAATCGAGTGAGAAACCCGATGAGAACTCTAAGTTCAAACCCTACCATTTTCCAATCTTCTTACCTGACTATTGTGATTGTGCCCGTCGATTGGACACGTTTCAGAAATGGCCTACGGATAGGGAAGGATTACCTTCTTCGCATGTTTTAGCTAGAACAGGATTTGTCTACTTGGGACCTGAGTCAGGATTGGGATACGAGGTACAGTGTTTCACTTGCGGACTGAAGTTACGAATGGATCTATGTATCTATAAAGATTCAGCTATTCTGGAACATACTCGATGGTCTCCGCACTGCCCTTACCTTTCTATGGCCTTTCCACCCATTACACTACGGTACAATGTTGACGGTACCTTAGAGACGGTACCTTCCGAAACAAGACATAAAAAACGTAAAAAAGGAAAGATGTACAAGCTGGAGACTGCATTGAGACTAGTATAAAAAGGGGCTATGGTCAAGATCGATAGTTCATTGTGACTACCAAGACCGAGCGAACAAGATGAATACTTTGAAAAAGACATCGTTTCAGTTTGGGGATTGTAAAAAAGTTGTATCTTCCTCTAGTGTGACTAATACTGGATGGATAAGACCCATGCATTGCGACGGAAAATGTCCGGAAGGAAACTGCGATTGTCCATGTGGTTACCATTGTAATTGCGTAACGGAGTTTGCAGACGAGTGCGATTGTGAGCCTTGCGATGGGACCGATGCTGTACGTTGTGACCTGAGCGATGCCGTAAAGCATCATGGGAACTTTGTTCTCACTGCCCCTGTCATGGAAAGTGATGCTGTGCGTGTCAAACCTGAGGGATGCGAAAGCGATGCCGCTCGTCCTCTTAGACATTTTACTGGGTTTCGTTTTAAAGGGGAATGTTCACCTTCACGTCTACCCCCCTACGGATGTCATCCAGCCCTGAGCAAACTCCTGTTCCTGTCACCCAACCCTCATCGAAACGAACCTGTGAAAGACGAATATTCGTTTCCTGTGCGTTTGTCGGAATACTGCGACTTTGAAAATCGTCTTCAATCGTTCAAAGGAAAATGGCCAAAGTATCTGGGAGGACCGACCCCCGAAGAATTAGCCAGAGCCGGATTTTTCTACTTGGGCGAAGGAGATAAAGTCAAGTGCTTCAGTTGCGGTGTGTCACTTCACCACTGGGAACCGCAAGATTCGGCCTACGTAGAACATGCTCGATGGTCACCGAATTGTCATTACTTACCTTTAGTGGGACCGAGACATTGAAGTAACTTTTTACCATAATAATCTGTTCATGGACACTTTACAAGAGAACATTCGTGCTTTGCCTGTGGAGTTGAGAGAACGCATTTATCGAGAGCTGGTCAAAATACAAGTGAAACGTAAAGAACAATTGCATCCGTTACGTCACCGGTGTTTAAACCACTGGTACCTGAAGGCTATACAAGGACTGATTCAATTGAAAGTGTTCCATTGGACAGACATTGATCAACGATCCTCTAGTTTTAAAAAGGATTGGTTTGGTACGGACGATTGTAGTTACATCATTGTAAACGTACTGCATCGAATTCCAGAGGAAGAGTTAACGAATTACCAACATCTTAAACACAATGTCAACTTGGTGAAAGAGGAAACTTCTGAACGAATTGTAATGTGTAGATTAGTGACTCAACGATTTAAATTCGACACTGAAGTGAAACCATGTTTGTGCAAAGAGTACATTTCTTGTGTCAGACCAAAGAGGATTTAGTATGACCTATTCATGGATACTTTACAAGAGAACATTCGTGCTTTGCCTGTGGAGTTGAGAGAACGCATTTACCGAGAGCTGGTGAAAATACAAGTGAAACGTAAAGAACAATTGCATCCGATACGTCACCAGATCTTTAACCACTGGTACCTGAATGGTATAAGAGAACTGATTCGTCAGAAATTCTTTCAATGGTCAGACCTTGTTCAAAACTTTGAGGTCGCTAGTGATCGACATGTTCATGATTATGGTTACTTCGAGATTCACCTACAGCAATACATTGAGGAAGACAAGTTAAAGGATTACCAACATATTTTACGTGGAATCTACTTAGAGGAAGAGGAAACACCTAAACGAACTCTGACGTTTCGGTTACAGTATGCAAGATTTAGATTCCCCACTGGAGAACGAAGATCTCTGGCTAGAAAGTACGTCTATTGCATCCGAAAAAAAGAGAATATAAAAACAGGCTGCCATGCCACGGTTTATGTCACATGTCATCCAACAGATTCCGTGGAAGGAACTCAATGACCATATTCAAACCGTGGATCATTACCATCGATTATTACAAGAAGTGTATCCATTCAATTTGGGACGACAAGTGGTGTGTGTCTTAGTGACTTGTTTTCTGGGATTTCGTTTACCAGCCGATTCTTTGTGGACTCTTTACGATCAGTACTTACCACCTCCATGGCCTTAAATGGTCACGAAAAACTCCTTTTGCTCAAAGCCTTGCGGTTTCATCTGGATACTTCTCGACCTCAACAGGAAAAAAAGATTCGTCAACTTTTAGCGACCCAAGACGTGTATGACGATGTGTGTGTAGCTTGTGACTTACACCCTCATTGGACAGATGTTCGTGATTGGAAAAAGGGGGGTTTTGAGGCTTGGACCCAAGAAGTGGCCCAGTATGCACAAGAGTTGTTCAAGGAAAAAAGTTACTTTTCAACCTGTGTTAGTGACGGTGCCAGAAGAACCCGTCACCGAGAACAACCACTCGCTTCAGGACAGGACTGTCATGGACATTCCTGAAAGGTCATTCCGGGAGGACACTTGTGTGACAATACCTCATGTAGAGACTGTAAGAACATTACACACTGTCCCTAGGACATCTTGGTTACCCAAAACATGTTGTACAGACACTTGTTTATATTCCACTTTGATCGCTTTGCTGTGTTTTATATTCCTGTACATCACTATTTGGGTTGTATGTATTTTTGTCTTTCGTGTTCATATTTGAAACATTCAATAAACGTGTCCTGAAAAAGTATATAAACTCTTGTCTTGTTTGTTTTTTCGTGTCACAAGTGACATTTCTCATACCATGGCTACCTCTGCTGTCTCTGCTCCCTCTTCCTCTACTGTCAAAGTCATCGACGAACACTTAGATCGTGCCAGTTGGGAGGCTTTGTATCTTCGCCATCCCTTTAACATGCTCATTGCTGGACCTAGCGGTTCAGGCAAAACCGAATTCGTCAAACGTTTGATCGAACATAAACATCATTTGATCGATCGGCCCCCTCAACGGATCGTGTGGTGTTACAAAGAGTGGCAATCGGCGTACAGCCTCTTGCGAGAAAGTCAAGGCGATTCCATCGTGTTTGTGGAAGGCATTCCTAAAGAAGACGATGGCATCGTCTCTGACTCCCGTCTAACCCATTTGGTCATTTTCGACGACATGTTAGGAGAAGACGAAGAAGAAATTAAATTGTGGTTCACGCGCAAAGGGCATCACCGTAATGCCAGTGTCGTTTACATCACCCAAAATTTGTTTCAACAAAGTAAAGCCCATCGCACCATCAGTCTCAATGCGCATTACGTGGTCTTGTTTAAAAGCCCTCGAGATAAATCGCAAGTGCAAGTCTTAGCCAAACAGTTAGGAACGCCTTGGCTGACTCAGGCGTACGACGATGCCACTCAAACTCCACACGCCTATTTACTCGTCGATTTGAAACCTACGACCCCCGAGGATTTGCGATTTCGTACCCACTTGTTTCACCACTGGTGCCAAGACGGAGGGCCTGTCCTGTACACGTCTCCGTCCTCGACTTCATTTCACTCCCCATGAAAAAATCTATAAAAACCTCAGACCCTTTTTCGTCTGTCTCACACAGTGTGAACATGACGTCCCTTCAGTCGCATCTTCCCGTCAAATTGATTCGTGCCTTGTATGGCATCAGCCGAGAAAAAGATCCACAAACACGAGCTCGTGTCTTAGAAGCTAGTCTCAAAGAAGTCTTACGATGGTTCACGGTGACGGCACGTCAATTACTCCAAGGAATCATTCAGATTCCTCATCAAACCCAACGCTTTTTCGATCGAAACAAAGTCGCTTTGGTCCAACTGGCCGATCCCCGCATCGACACTCAAACCAAAAAACAAATCATTTTGAAACCTGGAGGGAGCGGTACTCTAGGAGGGGTCATCATTCGCTCACTCTTAAGATGGGATCCTAATGCCCCCAAAGTTATCCCTAAGACAAAAGTCCAACGAAGCCCCAAGAAGAAAAAGAAAAAGACCAAATCCCCAAGAAGAACTTCTCCAGTGGCGGGACCCTCCTCTTACCAGACACCACCACCATCACCCCGGAAAAAGTAAAGAAGCCCCAAGAAAAAGAAACAGAGAAAAAGTCCTCAAAAAAAGAAAAGTCCACAGAAGAAAACTAGTCGCAAGAGAGGCACTTCGGCCAGGACGCAACCTTACACTCGCAAGCCACGACCTGCCACGACGTCTCCGGCAGCCTCACGTTTGTCCACTTCTCCGTTGATGTCACCAGGAACTGAAGAGTACTTGGAGACGTTGATTACACCAAGAACTTCTCCGTTGATGACCCCCAAAAGAACTTCCCCAGTGGCAGGACCTTCCAATTTAGCGGCAGTGGCTGCTGCTCACAAAGTACCTTCTCCCAAAATCAAAGTTCAAGAAAGATCGGACATGTTACAAAGTTTACTGGATTTGTCCAAGCAAGAACTGGCTCGATTTAGTCCGTTACGTACCCCTGCACGACGTGTCATGCCTGTCCTCAAACTGATAAAACGTAAAGACAATCAGTGGCGACGCGTTCCAGTATAAAAAAGGCCTGTGACCGAGTAGGGTATCAGTGTTTTTAGGTGCTCCTAAAGACTCAAAGATGTCACCCTCCAGAAAACCCCAAGGAAAGAAAAGGAAAGGACTACCACCACGTTTAGCCAAACATGGGGACCTGTTATCTGTCCTGTCCAAAGCTTCTCCACCCCTACGAAAAAAACTCATTCAAACGGCCTCCAAAGAGGTCATCGATACCGTGTGCGAATGTTGTTTGAACGTTTTGAAAGGCACGATCCCTTTGTCCAAACACCAGAAACAATGCTTAGGCAAACATCGTCACGTTCTTCGGAAAATGGTTCAAAAGAAAATTCCCATTCGTCAAAAAAAGAAGATGTTGGTCCAACGTGGAGGCATTTTACCTCTCTTGTTAGGCCCCATACTGAAAGGAGTCTTGGGAACCATGTTGGGAGGACTGGTGGGAGCAAGATAAAAAGGCCTTCGGAAGTCCCAAGATCTCAGAATTCACCCCTGACAACCCCATGGAAGGACGAAAACTAGCTTTAGTGCCTTACAAACGATGGATGGAATACCATCGGTGGCAAGAACAACGCACCCCGCATTTACCTCCCAATCCCAATTTGAGCGAGATGTCCCAGTTACAACACGAATTGCAATCCTTGCTGGATCGCCAAGATTTGTCCGAAACAGAAAAATCTCAAAAGTACGGTCAACTCTTGCAACGACTGCAACTCTTTCACCAGAAAGCTTTAGACGAAACAGCTTTACCCACTCTGAAAGATTTTAAGACCTTGATGAAAAGTCCAGCACCATCATCATCATTACCCCCACCACCACTACTGTCATCCCCAACCGTCACCAGAGATGCTACCCCACAAAGACCTGAGGAAGAAGAGACGCGCGAAGTGTTTCAAACACCGTCAGCAGCTCCCATTTCGACTAAGATTGCAGCATCCTTATTGACCCCGTCCCCCACACCCCAACGAGAAGAAATGAAAGCTTGGGTTAAAAAGATGATGTCCACGCCTCCTTCGACAGAAGTGAAAAAGAAAGAAGGGAAACCAGAAGCGAAAAAAGAAAAGAAAACCAAAGCCATTCCATTGCCACCTCCACCACTACCTTCGACTTCTACTCCCGTAGCCCATCGGACACGTAAATCTGTTTCCAAACCACCCTTTCGACCCACCCAAAGTAGCATCACCGAAGAGTGGGTGACTTATTAACACACCAACACAAAATAAAAAATGGAAAAAGTCTTAGCCAGCATTTACTACGATCCCTCGCATCCTGCAGGTTACGCAGGAGTTCAAAAATTGTATCGTGCTGCCAAAACGCGACTGAAAAGTCTCCGTTTACCTCAAGTGCAACGATGGTTACAAGAACAAGCTACCTACACTTTACACAAACCCATTCGACGCAAGTTTGCCAGAAGTCGCACCCGAGTGGAAGGCATCGATCATCAATGGCAAGCCGATTTAGCCGATGTCTCTCATTTGGCCAGCTACAATCGTGGCTACAAATATTTGTTTTGTGTCATCGACGTCTTTTCCAAATTTGCCTGGGTCGTGCCCTTGACTTCCAAATCGAGCAGCGAGTTAGTACGAGCCCTGCAACGGGTGTTGAAACAAAGCGGTCGTCACCCTCTTCGATGGCAAACGGACAAAGGCACCGAATTTCTGAACCAAGCTTTCCAAAAAGAATTAAAGAAACGTGACATTCATTTTTTTACCACCGAGAATCCCGAAACCAAAGCCAGCATCGTGGAACGTTTTCAACGCACTTTGAAAGAACGCATGTGGAAATATTTTACGCATCACCACACTCTGAAGTACATCGACATCTTACCGCACCTGGTGCAAGCGTACAACCAATCTTACCATCGAAGCATCGGACGTGCCCCGCAAGACGTGACTCCCGACAACGAAGTGTTGGTGTTCGAGCGCCTGTTCGGTACGTCCCCGACGAGGGCTGTCCCCAAGAAAAGTGGAGAGTTGACCGTAGGAGATTGGGTGCGCATTGGCAAAACCAAACGCACTTTTGACAAAGGTTACTTACCTAACTGGACGACCGAACTGTTTCGCGTCACTGGACGAGTGCATGGCCGTCATCCTGCCGTCTATAAATTGGAAGACATGAACGGAGAAGTACTCAAAGGAACGTTTTATTTGCCCGAGTTACAACGTGTCACCAAAAAAGAAGACGACGTGTACGACATCGAAAGCATTCTCGAACGCAGAACCCGTAAAGTGGGCAAACGACGTGTCAAAGAAGTCAAAGTACGTTGGAAAGGATATCCACCCAGTTTCGATTCTTGGATCGACGCTTCGCAAGTCATCGACTATAAAAAGAAGAAGTGACCATCATGCCCTTTCACACATCAGACGCAGCTACGTCGACCAGTCCTTCTTCCCCTAGTTCTTCTGTGCAAGATTTACAAAAACAACCCTTGTGGGTGTGGTGTGGAGAACGTGTGCCTAAAACGCAAATCGTCTTTTTCTGCCAAATCTTCGTGGTGTATTGTGTCATCGGGGCAGCCATCGCCAATTTGAGTTTGCAACAAGGAGACAAACAATTGTGGACCATTTTACTGAGCAGTTGCATCGGTTACCTGCTTCCCAATCCCTCCCTGAAATTCTCCTCGAACGGGAACGTTGTGTCAAGTGCCAGTGCCAGTCACCACTCCAACATCCACAACCAGAACCCCATTTTGGGCGGAGACACGCCTCTGACATCCAGTAATATCCCCTCGGACAGCCACAGAACTCTGGAATTATGAGTCACCAAAACCAATTTTACTTAACCTTACCCAGTGACAGTTCCATGGAGGTGTTTCCCCACAACACGTTGTGCTGTTACACGGCCAAATTACCTCAAGCCATCCAGTTAGATCACGAAGCCCATTGGGAAGTGGCTTTAGTGGAAATGATTCACCCGACCCAAGTCCACAATGTCATTCCCAATCAAAATACTTTTAAGGTGGAAGTTCATGACAAACAATTGCAAGAGGAGTTGGATAAGATTGGCACATATACCAATAGAACCTATGATGAGAAAACTAAAACGTGGACCTACAACTTGTCCATTCTCCCAGGCTATTATTTCAGTGGTCATCATTTGGTCAGCGCCATAGCCTCCAAGTTTAATGGTGTGTTTGGGGAAGTTTTTAAGAAGGACAATTTCAGGAACAAAAGTGTCACCATGGAGTACCACAAAGTAGCTCGTCGCTTCTTGATGAAATTTGAGCGAAGTAAAATCGTCTCCATTGAATTTTGTCCTGAATTGTTTGACATGTTGGGCGGTGACATGGAGATGAGGAAGAAATTAGAACAAAAAACACCACCCGAATTACCCATCATTTACGACAACGTGACTTTTGGCCAGTATTTTCGTACCCCGGTAGAACTGAACCAAGGACTGAATTTGATCTTTGTGTACTCCGATGTAGTGGAATACAACGTGGTGGGACACACCTCCGTACCGTTACTGCGTGTCATTCCTTTCAAAGTGGATTCTGCCACGAACGCTGACGAGGAAGGTGGAAACACTTACCACGTCCACCGCGAATTTGTCCATCCTCACTATTTGCCGGTCAGCAAGTCGTATTTGGACACGGTCAACATTACTATAAAAGGAGATTTGGGACAAAATATTCCATTCACCAAAGGAAAAGTCACGGTAAAACTCCATTTTCGAAAACGGTTCTCTCACGATTCGTAAGTAAGTCATGTATCCAGTGTACCAAAGGGTGGCTCGACAGCGAGGACACGGTTTAGGAGACATGTTAAAATCGGCCTTTCGTTCGGTGGCCCCGGTGTTGAAACCGATGGTGACACGCGGATTGCACGCCTTGAAAGATGCGGCACTGACACAAGGCAAAGAATTTCTCCAAAATGTCATCATCGACAAACAAAACCCTAAAGAAGCCTTCATGAGGGCAGGTAAAAATGTCTTGCTGCAAACGGGCAAAGACATTTTGGGCCGACGAGACACACCTATAAATGCTCTGCACGCTACCGAGTCAAGCATTCAGCAAGGACAAGGCAGAAAGAGACGACGAAGAAGAAAACACCCTTTCACCAGACTTCAAGCGAGAAAGGCCAAGAAAAGAAGAACCGTTCGAGACTTAGACGTTTTCGATTATTGAAACACAGCAACAACAAAAAATGATGCACCGAGAGTCTTGCGCTTGTTCCAAGACGGAACTGGATCTGTTTGCCATGCCCCCCACCATGATGACGATGCAAGAATCCCAATGGGTGGAATTTAATCCCATCTCCTCATTGACCGATTCCGCTCCCATCGAGTTTGAAATCAAGGGGCAGCCCGAAGATTACATCGATCTGAATAGCAGTTACTTGTACTTGAAAGTCCAAGTTCTAAAAAAAGATGATAAAGGACTAGAAGACGATGATAATATAGCTCCCGTCAACAATTTCATGCATTCCTTGTTCAGCTCAGTGGATTTGTACTTGAATAACAAACTGGTCAGCAGCAGCATGGATACATACCCTTACCGTGCCTACCTGGAAAATCTCTTGACGTACGGAACAGATGCCAAGACAAGTCATCTCAATGCCTGTGTGCTGTGGGTAGATGACGAAGCGAAGAAGTTCGACACAACAGATGGAAGCAATTCCGGCTTTGAGGCAAGAGAAAGCAAAATCTTAGACAAGAACAGTTTAGAACTGATGGATCGTTTGCATTTGGACATGTGGTTGCAAGAGAAATATTTGCTGAACGGGGTGAATGTCCGCTTGAGACTGAATCGCAGCAGTGCCGCTTTCCATTTGATAGCTGCTGATTCTGCTAAGGCTCCTAAAAGCATAATCCAGGAGGCCAAACTCTACGTACGACGCGTAGAAGTGTTACCCAAAGTAGGTAACGACATCAGTCAAACGTTGAGCAGAACAACCGCCAAGTATCCCATACGACGTGTGGAAGTGAAAACGTTCACCATTCCCAAGGGACAGCATTCTATGACCGAAGATCATCTGTTTCAAGGACAGTTACCCAAGCGTTTAATCCTTGGTATGGTCGATAATGAAGCCTTCAACGGAGCTATCGCTAAAAATCCTTTTAACTTTCAACACTTTTTTGTGAAGAAAATCGAAGTCAGTCGTGATGGCAAGACCTTGTGTACCCGACCTTTCGAACCTGTCTTTAATGACATCGATAAGACTAAGTCGAATTACTTGAGATCGTACTTGTCCCTGTACGAAGCCACGGGTCAGTTAGGAACCAACACCAGTCACGGCATTGAGTATGACGATTATGCAGGAGGTTATGCTTTGTGGGCTTTCGATTTCACTCCAGACCAAGGCAGCGACGAGGGACATTTCCACCCTATAAAATCTGGCCAGATTCGTGTGGAACTTCAGTTTGCAAAAGAACTACCAGCGACAGTGAACGTCATCCTGTATGCAGAATTCGATAATACCATAGAAATCAACAGTTTGAGAGAAGTCATTCTAGATTATTAGAAAGCCATGGAAGACTGTTATCCCTCTTTACCTAGTGGAGAAACTTTGGAGATGGAATGTAAGGAGACCGTGGAAGGAGAAGAATCTCAAGACAAAGACGAAGAAGTTGTCATGATGAAGTCGAGATGGCCAGAACAAGAAGCCCATTTAGTCTCCTGTTTTGCCAAACACTTGGTCGACAAAATGACGGAATTGATCAAGAAAAATTGCTATGGATGTCAAAACGATCATCCCAGTCAAATTCAACACGATAAATGCCTGATGTTGAGTCAAGAAGAAAAATTGGACGAGTATCTGGACGAAGCTTGGAGTCTCATCTCGAACGAAGACGTGTTGCACCAGTGGTATAAAGACTTGCGTGAACATTCTTGTCCAGCATTAACCACTCAAGAGATCCATCGTATCGAAGCTCTCCTGAATCAGAGTGAGGAAACAGAACGAATAACCGTTTATTCGTCAGACATTTTCAAGCAAAAAGTCAGGATCGAATTGACGACGTATTATTACCTGTGAAGAAAACAAACACAAAACAATGGATACCTGGGAACTTTATTACCTTTTGAACCACAGTTCGTATACGTCTTCTTGGAATCCCGTCGTCTGTGCTAAAGATGAACTCCCTCATCGCAAACCTAAAGACCATCAAGCTTACGTGATCAACACGGACGACAGTCATCTCCCAGGAACCCACTGGGTAGCCGTCTACTTTCCTCAAGAAGGATGTGTGGAATATTTCGATTCGTACGGATTGCCCCCTTTGGAAGACGATATCATCGACTTTATGAGAAGAAATGCTCAAACCACCCGATTCAATAACGTGAAATTACAAGGCACAGATTCCTTGGTGTGTGGACAGTACTGTGTGTATTTTCTGCATCATCGCAGCCTGGGCTATTCCTTAGAACATTTAGTGACTCATTTCGATCCTCGTTCTTCTGCTAGAAACGATGTGAAAGTAGATCGATGGTTTTGTGACCATTATGCTTATCTTTTGTCTCAAGCTAGGAAACGTAGTGTCCATCAATGGCCTAATGATTTCCAACAGTGGAAATCACAATTTCATTCACAACGTTGTCAGCCTTGTTCAAAGTAGTTAGTAATTGAAGAAAAAAATGTTTGTGATTTGAAAAAAAATTGTTTGATGTTATAGTGTTGGATTATTGTTAGAGTTGATGTTAGTTAGTGTTAAGTGATTTTTGAATAAAAATGTTGTGTTTTGAAAAAAAATGCCTTTGTGGTTTGTTTAGCTATAAGAATGTTGGATTGATGCTCTTTCATTTCTTACTATCCCTCTCATGAACGTTGCGGCTCGAAAACCGTGTGGGGATGTTTTCCTTCACGTCCGCGCTTTAACTTTAAGAACCGGGTTGTTCCCAGTCTAGCTATCCATTGTCGACTCATCCTCCTAAGAAGATGTGCTCCAAACTAGCTAAGCTCAACGAAGCCTACGTGAATCTGCATAGGGTCAGACACAGTCTGATACCGAAACCAGAAGAAATAGAGAATGTGAGAATGTTAAAAATCACTGAAGACCTGATAGAAGAGCTCTTCAGAGAAGAAATGAACAGGGAGAAAGAAGAATGGACAGAGAAGTACAGACTTCAGAGACAGCAGCAACAGCAGCAACAGCAACAGCAGCAACAACCTGAAGCTGACAGAGGCTTTGTCGATTGTCGTATCGACACCAAAGAATTCTTCTTCTCTTTTCGAAGAAGCAGACCTATCGCCAGAAAGTCTATCCTCAGAGGACATCGCATTCTTAGAAACTAAAAAGAATGCCATAGCAAAACAAAAAAACAGCCCTTTTCAGGGCTACCCAATACTCTAGAAAAGAAATAACCATCCATTTGCCAATGTGTGTAGGTAGAGTAGTGTGAAAATAAACACTAACTCTTGCTTTTAAAAATGTGAGGGTATGTGTTGGTGTGTTTGTATTAGTAAGAGCTAAAGTAAGTTGGTGTGGATAGTAGATTAAAATGATGTTTGTTTTTTGGTGTTTGAGGTGTATATTTGGAGTTAGATTGAATTGCTTTGAGTATGTGGATAGTCTATTGAAGTGATTTATAAAAAAATTTTAAAATAGTGATGGGTAGCATAAAAAGTGAGTGAGTGTTTCTTTTAGGTCCGCGCGTTGTTGTTTTTTTTGGTCATGATCTAGGTAAGATGAATTTTATGTTATTAGGGGGATGTTTTCCATCACGTCCGCGCTTTCAGTATAAATTGAAACTCGTTCGGCAGTCCAGCTACCCTTGTTGATTGATCAACACCAAAAAAAATGAACACGAGACTTGAGAAACTGTTGGAGCTTCATGTGCATCTGGAATATGCCAGGCGCATATTAAATGAACTGGCCGCGGAAGCCATTGTCGAGGAGGGAAGGATAAGAGAGGAGGAAAGAAGAAACAAAGAGGAGGAGGAGAGAAGATATAAAGAAGAAGAAAGAAGATATAAAGAGGAAAGAAGAAACAAAGAAGAGGAGGAGGAAAAGGAGAGAAGAAAAAATTTCAAAATCCCAGAGAGCGAAAATTGGGATTCTGAAGCGACATATCCTGCCTCTGCTCTCTCCCCCCAAAAGGTAAAAAGTAACTGGGGGATAAGATGCGTATGTGGCGCCAGGCCTGGAAGGTGCCACCATTAACCAGGTGCCCATGAAGTTCCAAACAAAACAGCCCTTTTCAGGGCTACCCAATACTCTAGAAAAGAAATAACTATTAATTTGCCAATGTGTGTAGGTAGAGTAGTGTGTATATAAACACTAACTCTTTTTTTAAAAAATGTGAGGGTATGTGTTAGTGTGTTTGTGTGTTTGTATGAGTAAAGGTATGTTTGTGTGAATAGTAGATTATGGGTTTTTTAGCAAATGTGGAGAGTATAGTTAGGGTTATATTATATGAAATGAGAAAGTAGGGGGATGTTTTCCTTCACGTCCGCGCGTTGTTTGGTCATCATCTAGGTAAGATCCATTTTATGTTTTTAGGGGGATGTTTTCCTTCACGTACGCGCTTTAAGTATAAGAACCCACAGTATTAGTTGTTCAAACCATTCTGCAAAGAATACAAAGAAGATGGCGTCAAACCAAATGGACAAATTACAAACCTTGCAAGACGTTTTAGACAACTTAGGAATAATGGAACAGATGCTATTAAGACTGGTTGAAGACCATTATTCCTATAGTCCCCATCGTGTGAAGATGGAAATTAATAACTTAAGGAAAGCAAAGGACAAGATTAGTGGTGTCATGAAAGAGATCAAGGAGGAGAAGGAGGATGAAGAGGAAAGAATAAGAATAAGCAATTGGAACGAAAAAATTGAAAAAGAAGAAGAAAATGAAAAGAAGAAGAAAGAAGAGGAGGAAGAGAAGAAGAAAGAAGAGGAGGAGAAGAAAAAAAAGAAAGAGAAGAAGAGTGTAGGAGATAAAATAAGAACTTGGTGGAGGAAAAGAAGAAATTAGAAGAAGAAAACCCAAAGGCCCTTTTCAGGGCCAGCCATATTTCTCGAAAAGAGATAGTCTTTGAATTGCCTACCCCTTTTTTTTAAAAAAATTTTTTTAAAATTTAAAAAAAAAAAATCCCATGTTCCATTCCCCTTGTCCCTAAACAAGCCCAAACTCTATTCCCCATGTTAAATTCCCCTTGTACGTAGAGTGACCCACGATTTATCGCCATGTTAATTCCCCTTGTACGTAATCTGACCCACGATTTTTCGCCATGTTAAATTTCCATTGTACGTAATCTAACCCGGGGGGGGTCTGTAATGCTAATTCCCATTGTACGTAAAGTGCCCCCATTCACTACTGACGTCACAGACTGTTCTCTTCGGATTGGATGCGGGCTGACTGAATTTTGTAACGCGTGTTTGGATTGGTCAATGAACTCAATCCGTTTCAATCCTTCCTGTACCTATAAATAAGCGCAGTTCACTGCATTGATTCACCTGTTCTCGGCTTCTCAAGATGTGGACCACAGTCGAATCATCAACCCTTGTGTCTTCGATGATGTTCAGGACGGACATACCGATGTATGTCCGATCCGAATGGACAGTTGTCCATAGGACCGCCAGCAACCTAAGGATACGTAGGATTTACGTGGAGAGGCAAGGATGCCTCAAAAGAGTCCTGATTTACGGTCCTACAGTGAGACGAAGCCTAAGGACAAGAAGAAGTCACAGATGCCCTTTATGTTAAGGCATATATAAACCCAAAGGCCCTTTTCAGGGCCACCCACATCTCTCGAAAAGAGATAGACTTTCAATTGCCTACCCCTTTTTTATTTAATGTGTGTGTGTGTGTGTGTGTGTTTTATATCCCTCTCCCCTGTTCCATTTCCCCTTGTCCCTAGAGTGACCCATGATTTTTCCCCATGTTAAATTGACATAGTCCCCAGAGTGACCCATGATTTTTCCCCATGTTAAATTTACATAGTCCCCAGATTGTCCCAAGGGGTCCTGTAATGGTAATTCCCATTGTCCCTAGAGTATCCCACTTCACTACTATCCTGTATTGCCTTTCTAACTGATGTTATTAATACCTCTCTCTCATCCGGGGAATTCCCATCATTTTTCAAAACTGCCACTGTAAAGCCTCTGCTGAAGAAACCAACACTAGATCATAACGATTTAAAGAACTACCACCCAGTTTCTAATCTCCCATTTATATCAAAAATCTTAGAAAAGGTTGTTCTATCCCAGCTTGTATCTCATCTGAATTCAAACAGTCTTTTTATCAATGTACAATCTGCATATCGCTCTTGCCAAAGTACTGAAACTACTCTTCTAAAAGTAGTTAATGACATTCTCTCTGCGTTGGATAGCGGAAAGATTATAGTCCTCACCCTACTTGATTTGTCTGCAGCATTTGACATAATAGACCATTAAATATTACTTCACCGTCTCCAGCATGTATTTGGCACTCATGATACAGCCTTACTGTGGTTCAAGTCCTACTTGGTCAACAGGACACAAATTGTATCTGCAAATGGAATACACTCCAGCCCAGTTGATCTATGTTGTGGTGTTCCACAGGGGTCTGTTCTTGGACCTGTTCTCTTCATTCTATACACTCAGTCACTCTCAAGTGTTATAGATCATCATCCAGTGTACCAATTGTACGCTGATGACACCCAAATATACAAATCTAGCCAGCCAACTTAAGTTGATGCTACCGTCCAAGATGTAGAGAGGTGCTTTTCTGATGTGAAATCATTGATGACATGTAACAAGCTGCAGATGAATGATGATAAAACTGAGGCCATTCTGATCACAACACAAAGACTTTCTCATTCACATCCTTTACCTCAAACAATAAATATCAGCAACACCAACATTAAATTCACACAATCAGTACGAAACCTAGGTGTTACTCTTGGACAGTACTCTCACATTGCACCAACACGTCATGAACATATGCAAGACTGCATATCTTGAGCTGAGGCGCATCAGCTCAATTCGCAAATATATTTCAGTTGATGCCACTAAAACACTTGTGTGTTCATTAGTACTTTCAAGACTGGACTATTGTAACTCAATTATGTCTGTTTCATCTCAGTATCTGCTCCAGAAACTTCAAAAAGTTCAAAACACAGCTGCTCGGATCATACTTAGAGTACCAGGATAAGAGCACACCTCCCCGCTGTTCTGTACCCTACACTGGCTATCCATTCTATCCAGAATCAAACACAAAATTTGTTCTCTGTGCTACGTTTCACTGTCGGACTCTAGTCCAACATACCTATCCGACCTCACTCATGTGTACACACCAGCAAGATACTTACGCTCCTCTTCTGACAATCGTATACTCATTATTCCCACAATGAAAACAAAGTCATATGGACAGCGTTCTTTTGTATACCAGGGCCCAGCAACGTGGAATGAATTGCCCACTGAACTTAGACACAAAGACACAGTGATCCCATTCAAGAGTGCTCTCAAAACTCACTTATTTCGACTGCAAGAACAAACTTAAAGACCTAATAATGTTTCCTACCTTAAATATTCTCAGCGTGGTTTTTATGTTTTCTAATTTCATAGTGTTTGTTTTTGTAATCATATCGTTATATGTTTTTTATCTTATAGGTGTTGTCTAATGTTGTAAAGAGCTTAGAGCTTCTAAAGACTAGGCGCTATACAAAGTCCTCATTATTATTATTATTATTATTATATATATATGAAAAAGAGAAATAGACCCTGCTATGGCTGGAAGTTTACACGTGGCTAATCAGCGAACAAATAAGTGAACATGAATGTGTTTGTCAGTGACGTACCAGTTCCAATTAAATCATAATTTCGACATATATGCTTAAAATAACTGTTTAATATGACTTTTCTGTTAATTCTTTTCTTAAATTATGTACGATTTTACATCAAATTGGCAGCACTAGGAAAAAGCAGAGATGAGAATTGGTTATAGTGCACATTACACAACGTTATACATCAGGTTGATTTACCGATGATAAGGACTAAACTTTATTTAAACTATATCATTTACCACTGAACAACGTAAAGGCTTTGTTGACTTTGATACGACCTCCATTCCATTTCATTTTCGTTATCGACTCACTACATTACATATTACCAAAGTATACTGAGTAAAAACATCGATGTTGTGAGCCATAGAACAAATCATAACTTTGACAATATAATTATTATTGTGAGCCGAAGTTTGAATTTCAGGTGATTTAGCAGGTTTTATTTTGTTCATTTATACATGAATCAATTCAACGTTTTATAGTTTACAGTTACATTTCTATAGTGTTAGGACTGGTCGGCCTGCTGTCAGGATAATGTGACTGGGTGGGACATCATGCTACATGTCTGCGACATGATGCCCCAGTGCTAGACATCACTATAAACTGCCACATTGCAGACATCGTAGCGATATGACTGACAAATTGTTAAAGCTACGTTGAAAAAAAAAAAATCATAATCACACACACACACACAAACACCAAGTGTAGACTTAAATACTTAGTTGTGATAAAACTTAGCATTTACATTTTTTAAATATTAGAAGAAAAGAAAAATAATGCTACAGTATATAACATTTCTTCACTAGCTTCATAGCAACGGCACTTTAATATTAGGCCCCAACTTTTTTTCTGGGCTACCAATGGACGGACGGGTTTGTTGATGTTCGACCTAGTGCTGGAAGTAAACGGATATGTTTGTAGGTATAGTTGTGCTCTGTTCACGTTAAAAGGGACATTACTCGAAATGATACAGAAATCGAAACTAGATATGGAAATTTTGCACTGACACGTTTGATATTCCTGGAAACACTGCGTCACTTCACGTGGGATTTCATAGAATGAAGTATCTTTATAATTCATGTTTCGGAGGTCTGTCAGTCTGAAAAACTCAGGAGGACTTGTAGTAAGAGTGACAATGGCGTACAATAATCAAGGTGAAGCTTTATGTTACTTTGAACAGAAACTTGTCCACAGTCTAAAAATTAGCTGCTCAGTTGTAGGATGGAGCAGTGCTAATGTTAAGCGGGATGTATAGTATTGTGGGTGTTGTCACATATTTGCTTCTTGTTTCGTTTTAAGTATAAGAATTTACTTCGTGATGTGGTTTATTAATATGCTAGGTTAAAATGGGTATTCCGACCAGTAGGGAAATTTCGACCGTAGACGGTGTTACGAAACACCCAGATCCACCAAAATCCACTCAAATCCATACCAAATCGCATTGTGTCTGCCATCTCATCTTTAAATTGCAATGCACCCCTCCCCTTCCCCGGTTTGTATATTTTTAATTTTATGCTTCAAATATATAGTGTTAGCTTCGAAATATGTGGTACCATCGCAAAAAAGGCAAGGGTAGAAGCACATAGCAAGGATGTGAAGATTGGTCAAGTCGCAAGTGATAATGAGCAAAAACTAACAACTCTTTTAGTTTGCGTTTTTACAGTTTTATTGGGTTAGATCGATTTAGACTGATGAGAAACCTATAAATTGATATCAAATTTGTTTAAGATTGTTATGACTTATTTGCTTATATGGAAAACATTCGTATAGGCAGGCATTAGGCGCACGGACTGACACAAATGAAGACGTACTTAATAAGATACATACACATATTATATACTGGTGTATAATTTTAATTCTATGCTTTAATTCTTCACTGTTATATTTCTATTCAAACTCGGAGCCAGATGTTTAACAAAATCTCTATTCAGCCAAATTAAATTTTACGTGATGAGTATCAGTTCCGACATTGTACTAATAAAAAACCAATAAAACCCAAATGTGATATAATGAACAGAATAGTAGATTCCTTTGATAAATAAACAAGATCAGCAGTTAATTAAATCAGTTGTCATCACATTCAAAGCTGTTATGTAATTGTAATCGGATTAAGGTCACGCTCGACCATTCAACAACACTGATTGATATAATCTATGTAAAGGCTATAGGTAGTGTAATCTGGAGAAAAAACATTGGATATTAAAATTTTGAAAACTTTTTGTAAAGTACAAAGAGAAAAACAATTAACAGACAGACAACAAGGGACGAATTGAGACAGAAATTGAGGAATGACATTATATTTATGCAAAATGATCTAGACATGTTATGGGAATTTATATACAACGCAAAACATACTAGATAAACCAAGTGAAGATTATTTCAGGGTTGTGGTGGTTTTAATAAAATCAATAGTGATAATAAATATGTGTCATGAAAGAATTAAAGGGAAGGAAATTGAAGAGACAAGATATTAGAAAGGAAAACTACAATATATACGTAATGCTACTTTTTAATTTTTTTCTAAATCTTTGCAACTTTGTGGCCTTTTTTAAAAATTTTTATATACAATCCTGTGGATGCATGACTCTTGTAGTAAGACAATACAGAGGCCTGGATCAGTTGTTACAGCAAAATGTTTTTTATGTACCAAACACATTCATGACAATGTATGATGACATCTTCAAGAAAATGAGGCATGTGTACTGGCCCGTAGAAGAATACTCCAAATTATTTTTGGAAAAAATGATGGAATAATATTTGCCTCGGATGATACGGAATTTGATTCAAGATGTCAAAATTTGGAACCCTATTTACAACAATTTCCAGTTTTCAAGTCATATTGGCAAAGATTTGTGTTGGGCAAAATCAACACTTATGTTTTCCGTCCATTACGCGAAGGAGTAATCAGTGCACCATGGACAAATAATAACAGCGAGTCCATGAACCATAAGTTAAAGGCGGCAGTTAATTGGGACAGAAACAAGTTCTCAGAACTTATTGAAGAGATCGGAACTATTATGAAAAACCAAATTCTGTTTCTCAGATGTGCTATTTATAGCAAAGGAGACTGGCGTCTAGCACCTTCAATGGAACAGCATGTTATTCCATAACTAGTATGGCATGGTATGCCAAAAATGGAGAAAGACCGGCATATACACAAATTTATGCTGGCAAAACCACCACCAACAACAAAATCCAGATATATCAGTGCCAGCAACCTAGACTTTAAGTGTCTCAAGGCTTCCGAAAATGTTGGAAAAAAGCCAGGCCAGATGAAACAGCCAGCATCAGAACGGACTAAAAAATATTATAAATGACCAATTGGAGAAAGTAATCTACTTACAGATTATTCTTTTTCACCATCTTAATACCGAATCAATATAATAACGAATCAAGTTAATTATGTAGGAGTGTGTGTGTGTGTGAGAGACAGACAGACAGACAGACAAACAGAGAAAAACCACTTCTGTATGACAATAAAATATTTGCAACATTTGTTTCTGGTCATTTATATATTTTATAGGTCATTTATATGGAATCCTGTTAAGACTAATTGCTCCATCTCTCCATCATGTAGTATTTGGCCGAGCGATGAAGTTATGCGATGGAGCGATTTGTCATTTATAAGTCGAAAGATTTAATACTAGTAAATTGCATTTGTATTTATTTTTGATCAACCCGACACAAGAACACGAAGTTTTAAAACAAAAAAATTGGGGGAGGGGACAGCATTGTCATTTATAGGTGAGACCATAGACACAATGCAGTTTGGTGTGGATTTCAGTGGATTTGGGTGGATTTGAGTGGATTTGGGTGTTTTGTAACACTCGACCGTAGATGTACTTCCTGCTGTTTGCAACAAAGATATGCAAATTACATGCTGTGTTCTTTGTTTTTATTTGTGCAAATGCGTATGCAAATTTGTAAAGATATTTCCAGGCGAAGAGGGCATTGCGTGACAAAATGATGTAATCGACTCGGCATTTTCTCTTTCGCACGAGTTCAGAAAGTGGCTGTTATGTGCCCCCTATGGAATTATTACAAACCCCAGAGAAGGACAGACAATTTAAAGGTTAGATAGCTCCTAGCCCACAGTCAGCAAAGTCAGTGGTATAGGTGTTAAAATATAAAATTAATAAGGTGAAAGGTATAACAGTTTAATAAATTATATCACAGTATTCCACATTTACAGGACAATTTTTCATTGCAATTGCTTCCAGTCAATACACGACCTATCCAAATTGCCAATTATTTCATCCTGCGAAATTAAAGTTGAGAGTGTTTCCTTCCCGTGACCCTTCTATGTTACTCATCTGTAACTTCCACCTTGTATTCCTTTCAATACTTCTGGTACCTTTGTTCCGTTTCCTGGCTCTTGTCGGTACTTTCAGTACCCTTATTTCCCTTCTCATGGCCCTCCTTGTCAGTACTTCATGTACCCTCATTTCCATTCTCTCTGCCCTTGTCGGTACTTCCGGTACCCTCGTTTCCATCTCCGGCCCTCCTTCCTCGGACAACTGCATATCTCTCCACGTCTTCTCCTCACTTATCTTCAGGTGGTATCTGATCTCACCTGGAAAGCTTCCTGTGGATTAGAAGGGACATACAGTTGTGCCTCCTTGTTCGAACACAGGAGAATTAACATTCTCTCACAAACCTTTCATCAATATAATGGCAATAAAATCATTAGGTCAACTCATACACTCACATCTAAATATTCCACACACGCTTGTTCTATAATAAAGACTATAAAAACAATAATATCATGACTTCTGATACATACGTACATATCCCTAATTCTCTATATAGTGAACTATCAACGGTAATATTCCTTTGCACAATTTACAACTATATATTCAAATACAAACAAGTACAAGATCTAACACTACTCCCTATTAAATTCAGTTCTGCATCATGATGCACCATCATAGCAGATTACACCATCCACTTCAGTTTTATCCCAACTACTACATACATTTATCTTGAATATTACTAATTCACCATATACTACATTACGACATGTTGATAATTCAGCTATACATGGAAGATTAAATTTCTACTAAATTAAATACACATAATGTACAAGTCTTACGACACCTAGTTAGGAAAGTGAGACAGATCTGGGTGAAGATATTTTACCACAGATGCCTTTGTTCCAATCGCCTCCTAAGTTTCTAGAACTCCCTTTCCTGCCCTTTTAACGAGCTCGCAACTTCGGCACTTGGAGTGCAGTCTAGTGTCTCCAACTTCCCTATGATCTGCTCTTGCCAATGTCCAGACATGCACTGATTCTTTCAGAATGACAGTAACAGAATAATCTCTGGCTGCATGAGAAACCCACCCAAAATTTGACTATCTTAGTTCTGATTGGATACCAGTGGTCTCTTTGAAAATGGTCTGGAGTAGTATCACTGAGGTGTTATAATGTCGAGTTTCTGGCCTCTAAGCCTAAGCTGTCTGGCAGCATCACTGCTAATTGTAAACAAACAGAGTTTCTCGCCACGTGGCTAGGTTCTTCAAAGGAAGTAAGCGTGAGTTTGACCATAAAGCAATGGCTAATTCAAGGACAGGTAGTTTCTTTGTTTCAGAATTGGTCTAAAGTCTTAATATTATATAACATGTATTGACATTACCCAAAGTACTTCTTTGACTTATGAATTCTATCAGAAGACATTTATAAACATGAGACAGGAATTGTTAACAAATTTTCTCACACAATGTGATGGGCATTTACGAAATATTTTATTCAGCACCCTAGTCGGGCATCAGTCATCCAAGATTTGTATAGCTTTCAGTAACATATTAATCTTAACTAACGCTTTCTCTCGCTAAAAAAAACCATAATGACAAATAACAATAATATGCAATGTTCTGTATAGTGGTCGGATTTACCCCAGGTTATTTTTCATAAGAAGGCAAATTCTGAGCGAGAACGCAAGCTAAAAGAGACCAAAGAATTATGATTAGTATGTATGAAACTTTGAAGGAAAACAACCACAAATAAATATGTACTTAAAAACATAAATAAAAAATTAAAGGTATAAATCTAAATAAAAACAAAATGTTAATTCTCTGCACAATTATCTATATGATATTGCTTTCTATTTGCTATCTATTTGAAAATAATTTTTAAAAAAATTAAAAGCTTTTAAATCTGTCAAGATAAACACAATCTTTGTATTTTACAGATAAAACTTGTCTTATACGGTCAGTATGTGTAGTTGGAAAGCATCATTGGGGTCCTTGACAACTTGAGATTGGGAATCTCTATGATTTGAAAAATGAAGTGAATCCTTTTGATAAAATGCTGTATATGTCTACCAAGATCAAGAATGTTCAAGGCATGCCGCCTGCTGGTCCTACCTGTAAGACCTCGACGATGATATTTATGTTTTGGGCGTCTAGGTCTTACTGTCTAAGTAACGCTGCTGTGTAGCGTGTTTTGCTGTCAACTAACATTGTAACAAAAGTAAAATTTTCAGGAATATTTCAAACAACTGGCAGCCAATAATGACGATTTTCCACAAACTAAAGTCATAATCATTTAGTCAGGTTTTACTTACTCTAATAAATTCAAATTCTCGCAAAAGAAATGGACCTGTTTTCAAGTTTCATTGGCCTACATTTCAGTTGGCTGGAATGCAATGGAAGCCAGGAATGACAAAATTGTTTAACTGATTTTAGTATTCACAGCTTCCATCGCATTCAAACCAAATGAAATGTAGGCCAATGGAAGTTGAAAACATATCCATATGCTTGTGTGGGAATTTGAATTTAGTAGTAAAAATACCTCAGAGTAAGTAAAGTCTGACTAAAACATTATAACTTTAATTTGTAGAAAAGCACCGATATGGGCTGCCAAGTGTTTGAGATATTCCTGAAAATGTGTCTTGTTGTTCCGATGTTAAACAACATCGGAACATGCTATACAATGCCGTTATTGGGGCAGTGAGACCTTGATGCCCAAAACATCAATATCAGCATCCAGGTCTTACAGGTAAGACTTAGCCACCTACCTGCTGAGAGAATATGCTGCAAAAATGGCCAAAGTGTTAGTCACAATATTGTACCAGGAAATATTTATTTAAGAATGAAAAATGTCGTAGAATCCTGGAAAAAAAGAACAGGTCCTCATCAATGATATGATATAGGTTTCAAATGTATGGAAAAATATGTTGATAAAATTAAAGAATTGTTGTGTGGATTCTTTCTTGAATTAATTTAAGTTTGATGATTTTTAAATTAAAGTCTGGTGTTTTTTTCATTTTTTTTCTCTTTCAGACCTCATGTTTAGCATCTATCTGCTATGTTATTGATACCCAGACCTTTGGAGCTTTTCAGTGTGCAGAAAACATCATTGTTCATAACTGGGGGCAAAGTGTATATTCGTGTATTGGTTAAATGATTTTTAAATTCAGCACAACAGTTTTATTGATGTTTCATAGAAATTTTTGAATTCTCAAATGTTCATTTGCTGACAGAAATCTATGTGGCTGTAAAATACCTCCTTCAGTTTCTTCTAATTTGTTTAATGACTTTTTTAAAACAGGCATTTTGCTGAGACAAAGAAATAGAAATACTTTTCTTAAGGGAATTGGATTAACATTGATTAAATTGTTTTAGTGCATGTCCATGGTATTGATGTGATCAGTGTTTGACTTTTTAAGTGTGCTTTATATATGATATTAGCAGTGGTTTGCTGTAGATAGAATTGTCTTTAATAACCTGCACAATAAGTTTCACATTCATTCATGATAATGTTAGTTTTTACTGTTGCCAAAAATAATGATTCATTCTGCTAACAATTTGCCTGTAGATTCAGACAGTCTTTAATGGCTTGATTGTTTTCCTTTCACAAGGTTCTCAGCAGAACTTCTTGAAGGCTCATCACACGAAGATAGTTGATAAGAAATACAACCTGTGACTGCTTTGTTTTAAAATGTTTAAAAGTTATTTCATTCCAATGTGTCAAAAATAACTCTTTCGATACACATTTTCTAATCATGACCATCAAGACAGCATAAGAAAATACTTAGTTCAGCAAATGAAGAAGGAAAAGAGTAAAATCAGTATTATGTGAGCATAGTGTTTAGTATGGTGATTTATTTAATGGAACAATTAGTTCTTTACGTTTCTTTGAGAAGTAATAGCTTTGTTTACCCTCCATAATCTCTTGACTGCCTATATTATGTGTTCTTGCACAATTTGTTTCATGCAGGGAATAAATATCAATGTTGGGAGTGTTTTTAATCCTCATTTAATAATTATTTGTGGAAATTTAAATAAAAGTCATGTTTGTCATCAAGTATCAAATTTTTAGGGGTACAAAGAATACAAATGTTAGTCCTTTGTCTCTAGATTTACATATCAATTGCTCGGTGTAACTGTTCTTATCAGTATGTGGTTGGAATCCTATATATATATGTCATTGATTTGAACACAACATGCTGTTAATTATTCCATATGCATTTCTATAAATGTGTTGTATTTGATTAGAAAATAAGGAGGTGAACTGCACTATTTCTCACAAAGAAAAATAGGTGACTATTGGAGTTTTAAGGTCAGTTTAACAGAAAAAAACTATTATCACCTTGGTACATTATACCAACAGCTGTCATTTTAATAAGACTGACTGCAAAAGAAAAGATAATATAGCACATGAAATGTAGTGGAGGCAGTTCATTGGAGTCTGTGTACATGTAGGTGTTGAAATCTAAGTTCATTGCCATGTGAACAATTTGTACCTCATGATCTGCAATTTATTCATTGGTAATTTAGTTTATCTAAATGATATGTGTATCCCTACATATATAGATTTTGGTTTAACTCAAATGCATTTGTTGGAACTCCTGTTCATCAATGCTGTTGTATTTTTCCCTAAGATTTCAGATCAACAAATTTCCACTGTTCTTAGCCCAAAAAATTTTTAAATTTTTTTTTATTTTTTAAAAAGCTGGATCCTATTCTCAGAGAACGGAATACGGTCGTGGAGGTGGTAAAAGACAAGGTAAATGGGGAAGAGGCGGTGCAAGACCATATGAATATGGAGAGAGACTTACGGAAGGTTTTTCCAAACGTTTTCCTCGGTCTGAAGCTCCCAAGGATAATGGAGTACAGGGTAGTGAATTCAGCAATGCTGGAAGATATCAGAATTATGGAAATAACCGTGGACAACCTGGTTCATATCCACATGTTGAGATGAGAGGTGCTGGTAGAGGTCAAAGTAGAGGTCATAGAAATGATGACAGAGAGGGGGCACAACCAGGTCATCATCGTGGAGACATACAGAAAGTTGACAGGGCTCAAAGTCATCAACAGAGGGTGCAGCCTGACCCTTATCAAACAGATTCACAGAAAGGCAATAGGACTCATTGTCATGGACAGCAGGCACAATCCGGTCCCAATCAAGGAGACTCCCAAAAGGGTGATATGGCTCAAAGAAACTCCATGAAAGGTGATATGGCTCAAGGTTATAGACAGGGGGCTGAACCTATTTCTTATCAAGGAGACTCACAGGAAGGCAGTGGTGGGGCTCAGGACCATGGACAAGGGGCTGAACCTATTTCTTATCAAGGAGACTCACAGGAAGACAGTGGTGGGGCTCAGGGCCATGGACAAGGGGCTGAAACTATTTCTTATCAAGGAGACTCACAGGAAGACAGTGGTTGGGCTCAGGGCCATGGACAAGTTGCTGAACCAGACTCTTATCAAGGAGACTCACAGGAAGGCAGTGGTGGGGCTCAGGGCCATGGACAAGGGGCTGAACCTACTTCTTATCAAGGAGACTCACAGGAAAATATTGATAGGGGTCAACATAATGGAAATGACTCTAGACAAGGGTTTCAAGCCGTCTTTGATCAAATAGACTCGCAGAAAGGCACTGAAGGTGTTATAGCTCAAGGGCTTGAACAGGGGATTGAACCAGGCTCTTATAAAGGAGACTCTCAGGAGGTTCAACCAATCTTTGATCAAAAAGTCTCACAGAAAGGCAAGGAAGGGGATCATGTACAGGGTACTCAACCTAGCTCTAATAAAGGAAATTCAAAGGAAGGGAATGATATAGGTCAGAGCCATGGAAATGACTCCATACAGAGGACTCAACCAGGTTCTCATCAGAAAGACTCACAGAAAGGCAGTGATAGGGGTCAAAGTTATGGAAATGACTCAGGACAATGGAATAAACATGGACCTAATCAAAGGAGCTGGAGGAAAGGTGAAGATAGCTTGGGAGGTCATTATCAAGAAAATAGATCACACAGTTACCAGGGGCAGATGGATTCTGGCCAGGATGGTAGATACAGCAGACAGGCATCATCTGGTGGTGGTTTCAGGAGAGATAATTTTGATCAACAGCAGAGGAAGAGAAACAGGGTAAAGATGCTTTGTAATGTTCTGTATGACATGTATTATAAAGTGATTTTTTGGGGTACTTGAAACTTCTTTTGATTAAGGTTTATTTGGTCATTTATATGATGTATTTTAAACTGTTTCTTGTGAAAAATGTAATTTGCAACATACCTGTAATGTTTTATATAATAGGCTATTTAAACAAAAAAGTTGAAAGTGAATTATATGGCCAGCAGAAAATGAGCTTTCATCTGTGTGTGTCAGATAACCATTATGTTGATGTTCTCCCTTTTAATCAGATTGGACATTTGGGTAACTCATTTTAATGGATGACTCAGACTGTGATGACCTTATAGATAGTGGCAGCCATAACAAAGGCATCAACAGAATTGACATGGTTTTCATCAAAGATTTATATTTTCCCAATGTTTTATTAATCGCTCGATGAATTCTATTTATACATACAATATTTTTTAACTTTTATTTTAAAGCACTCACACCTTGTGCACAAAGTCACAAGTCCTAAGATTTGAATTAAAGTTTGGTTTCAATTATCTTTTCCCAGTTGCTTATATTTCATTAATCCATTATGGATTCTGTTCATACTTTGTGATATCTAACCCTTTGACCTTGTGACATTGTGGCATAGAAGATTTGCATAAAAGCTTTAGGCAGTGTTTCTGTTGTTTACTTATATCTTCTGATGAAATCTGTTTATATTTAGAATATCCCATAAAAATGAAAACTAGTCATTCTACGGGTCATTCAGTCATATTTTTGTACAAACATAGATGTAGCTTCAAAGAAAAGTTCACATGGGATTGAAATGTAGACCATGGTCTTTTTTATTTATAGGTTGATGACAAAGATGATATATTTTTGTCCAAAACGCTGTCCTTCCTCCTGAGGCATGGAGCAGAGAAGCTAAAGTTCAAACTAATGCCAGGTTAGGCTCCTACTGGTTCATTTCTTCATTACTTAACAAAGGAGTTTGACCAGCATCATATGTCCTGTAACATTTTTTGTTTAACTTATGTTCACATATTGCAGGGCAGCTTTTGATCAAATTGCTACATATTATAGGTGTTGACAATTCTTAAAGAAGCATTTTAAGCTTACTATCACATATTATTCATGTTAACCAGCTTATTTTGCTGTTCATTGCCTGTCATCAGTCATCTGGCATCCAAATGACATCCATCCATTAGTACAAGTTTGTTTTCAGTACTCCTGAAATATTAGGAGGATTCATCATGAAACTTCACACATTTATCCCATGGTTTAGTTTATCATAAGCAAAAATTGTCCCCTTGGACATCTAATATGGCTTCCATGGCAGCCACCATGAAAATTGTTATTGCTGCTTCTCAAGAACACTTTGGTCATATTGACATTGGTATTCCACTTAAAGACGTCTTATAGAATCTGGTTGAAATGAAATTGGTGCTGATCCGACTGCTAATATGCCTGCCATTATTGCCATCGTAAAAATCTTATAGCTACATATATTTAACTGATGATCATATTAGTATGAGGTTTTCACAGAAAGATTTCTTACATATAGTTTGTCCAAGCTATGTTGCTGATCAGAATGCCAACATGGCAATCATGGTAGCCATATTGAAAATATTATTTTTGCTAGCTCACTCGAATAATGGTTGTATATGTAAGGGGCTTTAACTAAAACACTTCTTACTGTATGTGGTTCATCCTATTGAAAAAAGTGCAGATATATCTCTTCCTAAGGCTGTTATGGCTATCTTGAAAATCTTCTTATCACTGCCCCTGAATAGATGGTTATATTGTGACAAAGGTCCAACTGAGACATTTCTCATAATAAATAGCTTGTTCAGCGTGCAAGTGCTTTCTGGTCTGAACTTAAACAATAATTGCCACTTGACCATGTTGACAAAATTTTGTTTTCGTTTCTTTTCATGCACAGCAGCTATGTTAACTTAGGGATTTACTCCAATACTTCTTGCAGTATGTAGTTGGTCCTAGATGAAAAAGGTGCAGATATGATTAGACTTCCCAAAGTGGCTGCTCCATTGTGAATATCTATTAAAGGCAATTCTCTTGAACACTATAGCAATACATAATTGTTCTGAATGAAAATGGTGTTTATCTGACTTATGTATTGGCAAACTCAGTGACCATGTAAACAGTCTTTTTACCACTTTTCCTGAGTGAATGGTGGCATTGACATTGTTGTTTTTTCTGAAACACCCTTGCACTGTTATTAGTTCTGAATGACAGTAGCACAGATTTGACTACCAACATGACAAAACAAGAGATGTGATGTCAGTTCAGTAGCATTATTTTACATTTTTGCTTTTAATATTAATTATCGATTTAACCAAACTTAGCATGTAGGTATATCTTGACAGAATCTGAGATGAGTTCAGTGACCTTCTGTGCCTGATATCAGGTTCAAGGATTGGAGTCAAGGTCAAAAGTTATACCAGAGATTCTTATATTGCAGATTCTCAAGAATGACTGAGGTGGTTTCAATACTCTACAGTAAAACAAATAATTAAAAGACAGGAGAAATGGACTTAATTTGGAAGCCTGAAAGTTTATTTCAGCCACTAGGGCATTAGTCTCTTGGTGTAAATTTGTAAATTTTGTCTTAAAGTTATTTTCAAATGGCTTCTTGGGTTGTATCTTGTGCTGCAGTTGTTGTTGTTGTTGTTTTAGGGTTTAATGCCATTTTTCAGCACATGATAGGCTATACATGGTGGCCAGTATTAATGGTGGAGGAAAAACCCAGGAAAACCCCAGAAAGAACCACAGACCCACGAGAAGCTACTGGCAAGCTTTCTCACATACCCACATTAGCCGAATCCGAGACTCGAACCCACGCAGACAGAGGTGAGATGGCAGTGATCCGTAACAGAAAGCGCTTTTGACCACTTGGCCACTTAGGGCCCCATCTTGTGCTGCACCTAAAAATATATTAATGCCAAATGCCAGAAAATTGGATGAATAGAGTTTTTTTTACTGTGGTTTCAATACACCCAATAGAAATGGCAAGTAGTTGATATAGGCCTAAAAGGGGTGGGTGATCTTCAGTAGTCACACACTACTGTCGTCTGCATCATAATTTGCAAACATCATGTTTCCTTTAATTATAATAAAAAAGGAAATCACTTTATGAAACCAAACAAAATATATGAGACAGTTTACTGAAATTGCACAATGGGAAGTCAGGTCAAAAGTTGGAGTCTCATATTATTTAAAAGAAGAATAAAAGATGTTTGACAACATGGCAGCATTTTTAACATTGCAACATATCTTTAACATTACAATATATGAGCACCCTGAGTGTGTGTGTGATTTGGCTTTTTAACCACTAGGCCACCGGTGTGGTCTATGAGCACCCTAACATTTTGAGGATGAATTAAATGCACAACATTCCCCTAAATGGCAGAATGGAAGATGAAATTATGAAAGTACTATTCAAATGAACTCATTTTAACCACTTTAGGGGCTGTTTGCATATAGTAACACATACCATTAGTGATGTCACTCAGCTTCTATTTTTTAGGGCCACTATCCAGCATACTAGATGAATATGTGAATAGTGAACAAAATAAAGTTAAAGCAGCTTAGAATTCTTGTAACCAGCTACATCAGTTATTTTGACCTTTGTTTTGCAACCTTTATGTTTCATGGCATTTTATAAATAAAGTAAACCATTTTGACTTTGAAATAATGACTGAATGTATCAGGACATTTTTTGAAGTTGCATGACTAGACCCTCATTGTACAAGGTGAGTTTTTTTTCTCATTTGAACTTGTTCGCATGGTTGTATGGACCTGGTATTTGTATCAAAAGTAAATATTGGCATTATGGAAGAATTCAGCAAATGAAGACATAGATGCAAGTCTGGTGTGTAAAAAAGTTAAAATATTATGCACATGTAAACTGGACTTAAGAAATTTTTGTGAAGCATCTGTAAAAAAAACATGATGATACTCATATAGAAATGTGAAAATAGCAAACCAATTTTTATTTTTATTTTCAGGTGGTTTTCTTTATGTGGATGAAATTTTAAAGAAAACGCAGAAGCTGGAGGGTTTTACTGTAGAGGATGTCCTGAGAATAGTGGCACAAAATGACAAGCAGAGGTTTGCAATACAGAAGGAGGATGGAACTGGCCATCTAAAGATTCGGGCCAATCAGGGCCACACTGTGGAGGTAGGATGGCTGATTAAGGGGGCATTGATTAACATCTATATCTCCAATATGTTTGTAGCTTTGTTGAGTTGATACAAAGTAGTAGTTTAAACTTCTTCTCAAGTACAGATTTAATAGAAATTGCAAAAAGATTACTTATAATTATTGGTCATATGGAATATCCTCTTGGAATGTGGTACTTGTTTATGTTCATACCATATTCTTATTCAATCAGTTGTTTCTCTTTTCATTTGGTTACCAAATATGAAATCAAAGTCTTAATCCTTGATCATATTGATAAATGCCAACTCTTATCTTTAAAAGAGTGGATACATTTTAACTATGACTTTGCAGTGTATCCCCCAGGGGTGTAAAATTGAGGGTTAAAAAAAAAAACTTGGTGTCAGAACTGGGGGTCAGATAAATAATTTGGGGGTCAAAAATGTACTGACAAATTTTCATCTCACCCATACATTTTCAGCTTGAAATAGGATATTCAACTTGCACAACATACTCTCTCTCTCACTAAAAATACAAATAAACCAACATGCACAATTAACAAACAAATGCATTGTCCATTCAAAGAATAATTTCATTAGTTCATCTGTCTTTTAGTTTAAAGTTGTACTTTTAAGAGTCTCTTTATATTCTTTTTGTAGCAAAAATATAAACCAACACATTACATATAAGCCAATACAAAAAGCCAATTAAATCTTTTTAACCAAGTGGCAGTTAACTTACTGCTTGTCGTAAAATATATACTATCATTAGTTTCATTGTACTTCATCCTAGAACACATTTATCCAAAAATCAAAAAGGCTAATGATTCATCTTGTTTCTAATAAGTTACACTTGAACTTTTATTGCAGCAAGTTAAAAACCAACAAAATCTGCAATGACCTCCTGACTTTGTGATCCAAATAACGCATTTGTCGCAGCAAGTTTACTGATTTCTTTGTTGTGAAAGAATGTCTTGGGTGATGATGTGTTCTCCAGATATCTTGTGGCAAACAAGGGCAGATGATTTTAATTCTTAAACCCTGTCGAGAAAGAATTATTCACTTTTGCAGTCTTCACAATCATGCAATCAGAAGTCACACCGGTAATCCTAATGGATGTACCGTATTCCAGTCAAGAGAATTTTGTTCTCTGTTTTTCATTAACGTCAGATCCACAGCTACTCTTTTGTGTTCTGCTTCTTTCACTTTCTTCGCTAATCATTCTTAGTCCAAGCCATTTTAATCTGGCGATCACTTTCTAGTGCAACAAACATTGATGTTAAACATCTGGAGGACATCTTGATGAGCTCAGTGGAAATCACATGAGAGCTTGTGAGATATGGGGAAGCTACTCCGTCATAACATTGCCTATACTAGTCTGGTTCCTTGTTTCGTATGCTCCCTGCGTTGCACTCCACTATATGAATAGTGGTGTGGAACACAGGGAGCATGCAGTGGAGGGAACCAGACTATGCCTATGCTTGAAGTATACCCAATGCCATCCCTCATCCAAAGCATTGGATATTAAATAAATCATGATCATGTTATGTGAATCCTTTGCATAAAATAAAACGCACAGCAGCAAAACGTGTGCATCCATTTTCTCTAGCTTGCATCCCTGACGCACAAATGTGTGTAAAGGGAAACACTGACTTGGGCATGTTGAAAACTGATTTCTGTTTGAAAACAAGTCCTTGTGAGCTGATTCAAATTACAGAAAATTTTATTACGTTTTCTCGGATCATGACATTATTGATTATCATTGTAAGTGGAGAAGTATTTCAGTTTTAGATGCTTTGTGTTTCTCTGCATAACTGAATTGTAGATATACCTTTTTATTATATGCTCATTTTTTTCTCCGTTAACTTTACATTGTCAGAATCAAACAATACTTTATGATATTGAACATCTTCATATTGCACGCATGTGCATGACGTGTGTGCCCAATTGTAGTATAGTGTATTGGGAACTACTTTGTTAACAAATCATGTACACTTGTTAGTAGGCACTTTACTTTTGGTTGATTAAATTTGTTTCTGGATGAACTAAAGCAGCTGTTTCATGGACTGTCACATATCAGCTGCTTTGCAGTATTCTGTGTTAACTTTTTTGATACAGTGGTGCAGATTTAGGCTAGCGATAGATGCCAGACAGGTCATAAAATTGCTGGGTCCCTACAAATAGCATGGAAGTGACAAGGCATAAACATACCTTCTTTAGCTGATAATCTGAATTACATGAGCTGTGTCATGGGTTCTAAAGCTAGATTACACATTTTGAAATTGTACTGTAATTTCAACTACATTCCAAGTGCAATAACATCCTCCTTACTGCACTCAAAATGATATGAACATTATATTCCATAGCATCTTTTTGATAATTACAATTGAAAGAGTTCGTATTTTTCCCATATTATGATTCCAAACATACAGTGATAGAATAGAAACACACATGCTCTCCCTCACTGCACAAATCAGATGTTACTTCATGTAGAATTGACACAGATAAATCTACATGTAGTTCATAATCATGAAATTTAGTAGAATCTGCAAAATACCAAACTCTGTGAATTCCAGACCAAATGGAAAGTTGTTGCAATGTGCATTCATTCACAGTATGACTCAAAATTTCAATTTTAAGTAGACCAAATTGCCATTTTCTTTCAAAAGTGGTGTCGAACACATGAATAAGTTCAAATTTCTCTGGGTGGAGTCATGTGTGAATTAATATTGTTGCGTATTGATGCATCTGCGCTTGTGTATTTAGTTTGGAATACAGCATAAATTCAGTTACTTTGTTTCTTGTAGTGTGTTTTTGTTTGTATAATTAAGCCTTATGTAGAATAAGAAAATGAGCATATAATAAAAAGGTTACTGAATTTGTATGGGAGAATATGAACTTCTTTTGTTCAACGGATATACTGCAATCCTAAGTTTGTATCCATCCGATACACTCATTAATATTTTCCTATACAAATGCAGTAACCTATAAATACTCCTGCATTAAGGCAGAGAATGTTATGATATCTCATCCATCTGTAGGTTTCCTATTTCATTTCCACACAATAACTAATCCATATTAACTTCGTCCATCTGTTGCCAACTTCATTTCCAAACAATAACTCATGTTTTCCTCGATCTACCACAAGGAAACTTTATGGATGCTTGCACTAGGGTTAAGGAAGAAGACTATTGATTTCAGGGTCAAGGTCAATACCACTGTGAATGAATGGTTTCTGCACAATATCATTCTGTTTTATATCACAGACATTGACGAAACTTTTTGGAAAGTTTTGTACTCTGTTTATGGGACAAGTGTATCAATTTCAGGATCAAAAGGTCATCGTCACTTTTGATGAAAAGTAAAATCTACAATACAGTTTTTGAAAAATATCTTTTGTTTAATATGAAGGACTGAGATTAAATGTTGCCAGTGGCTTGCACTTGGATTAAGGTAAAAGCCTATAGATTTTGGGGTCAAAGTTCAAGGTAACTGACTGAAAAATGATTTTGCATGCAACCTTCAGTTCTCAGTAGTGTACTTTTACTTAATTTCATGATTGGCTAACATGTTGGGTAAGAAAATAGTCTTGATTTTGGGATCAAAAGTTCAAAGATCATTGTCATTGGCTGAAAGATAAAAAATGTTTTTTTTATGATAACTTTCATTGTAGACCATGCATGTTGACCTAATTTTATGTATGGTTTGCACTGAAGGTTTGGCAATGGTCTATTGATTTTGGGTAAAAGGGATAAATATCAAGGTTATTTTGACAGAAAGAAGGAAAATGGTTTTTTTGTATGCACAATTTTAGTTCTAGACTACATTCCTTGACCCAAGTTTATTAAGGGTCTGAGCTATAGCTATGGAAGAGACCCATTGATTTTGGTGACCCCAGAATCAATGGTCGCTTCAGTATGTTAAGTTCAAGAACGGTAACTGAGCAAAAATGAGTTTTGCATAACAGCTTTTTAGAGTATATTCCTTGATGAAACTTTGAATGTCTTGCAATTAGTGTAATAAAGAAGCCTATATATTTTAGTGTATAAAGGTCAAAAGTCATGGTAAGTCAAATAAGAAAAGATTAGTTTCTGCACATTATGTTTAGTTCAAGACTGCATACCTTCATCAAAGGTTTAGGTTATCAAGGACCTTTGGTCAGTAATCTCCAGAGACAACCATGGCCTTCTAGTGTCAATATAAGAAGACTGTTCATCTTAGGTGTACATACAATGTGCCATTCAATGTACTCTTGTTTACATTGTATTAACCTTCAAGTTGGCTTTTAGGTTGAAGACCTGGAGTTGACCCCAATCACGTCTGCTGACCAAGTACCTATGGTGCTTCATGGGACATATTATGATGCATGGAACAGTATAAAAAAACAGGTATGTTTGTTGTCCAAATAAATATGAGACATTAGTAATAATCAATAGATTGAAAACAAAATTATTATGGGAAACTCTACAAGCCCCAGTGCCAGTGTATACAATCTAATTGTGTTTAATCTGCCATTGAATTTGTCAGATACACTAGATGGTCGGATTAATAATAAATTGAACTGAATCAAATCCTTTTTTGTCACGTGGAAAAAAATGTTCAGTGGGACACTTCGTGTTCCCCTTTTCCATCTCAGCCTCAGCCTCAGCCTACCACATTTATGTTGGTAGGCAAAGAGAGAGAGTTACTGGTTTGAATAAATAGATTAACATGGACTTGAACAAAAAAACTTCAGTGCTGACTTAAACAGAAACATGAACACTGGCATGAACAAAATCTTTAACATTGGCTTAAACGAAAACTTTAACATTGACTTGAATGAAATCTTTACAGTTTTCTAGAAGAAAAAAACTTTAACATTGACTTAGACAGGAACTTTAGCATTGATTTGAACAAAGACTTAAAAGTTTCTACAGCAAAATCTTTAATATTGGTGTAAACAAAAATTTTTACATAAATTTGAACAAAAACCTTAACGTTGGCTTGCACTAAAATGTTAACATTGACTTAAACAGAAACATTAACATTGAACATAATCAAAAGCTTGAACACTGACTTGAACAGAAACCTTAACATTGACTTGAACAGAAACATTAACATTGAACATAATCAAAAGCTTCAACACTGACTTGAACAGAAACCTTAACATTGACTTGAACAGAAATCTTAATATTGAACATAATCAAAAGATTCAACACTGACTTAAATAAAAAACTTCAACACTGACTTTAGCAAAAAACTTCAACACTGACTTGAATAAAAAGTTTAACTTTGGCTTAAACAAATAACTTCACAGTTTTCTATAACAAAATCTTTTACATAGGCTTGCACAAACACTTTAACATTGACTTATGCAAAAATGTTAACATTGACTTGAACAAAAATTTAACTTGAACAAAATCTTTTATTAATGGCTTGAACAAAAACTTGTGAATTGGCTTCTACAATACCTTTGCTATTAACTTCAGCAGTGGCACTGTAATATATTTATTTCATTGACCTGTTTTATTTCATTATGTGTATTTTCATTTGAAGTTGCTTAATTGTCTTGGTAGGCATAATCATGTCAAGGTGCACAGTGTTAATGGTGAATCTCAGAACAAGTTGATGCTACTCTTAAAATAAATACACATGCTGCACATAATTTGCTATATTTATTTATGTATCCATGACATACACATAATAAAACAATTGTCAGTTATTATTTTTTATCTCCTATTGCACACAGAAATTAAGCTCATACTATCCTTACAAAGTATTGTAAACAGTAGGAATTCAATGTGATTCCCATCTGCTTATCTGAATAAGTGCATTTTCAAGTTGATGTTGACTCTTCAGTCTTCCTACAGGCTAACAAAACATGGAAATATTTGAAATAAAACATCAGTGCCTTTGAAAACCATGACACGAACTGGTAGGATGCCAGTAGAGTGTGTGTTATTCTTAGAAGGAACCCCAAACTACATGTATTCTTGTGATGGGAATGCTAATATAGGGTTTGTAGTTTCAAAAACAAAATTGTTTTGCTTGTGAGCACTATAATTAACATAAATTAGTAAGTTAAGTTACATTATTGTTTTTGTCATTAAAAATATTTCTTTGATAACCTTGTTTAAAAGATGTTGGCTGTAATCTTGTAGATAATATCTCATATTTTACATTTATATAATTAAAATTTTTTGGAGGTATTTCTTTTAATAGCTTATGTCCTACCAATAGATGATATTTTTGATAAGAGTGTGGATGTGCAATGGACCTGAAACAAAAATGCTTTTTGAAAGAACCATTTAGTTTCATTCTTTATTTAGCATTTATTATAATTAGTTTCTACTCTTGCAGGGTCTGTGCCGATTCAAGCGCAATCATATTCACTTTGCAGCAGATGAAACAGGAGAGAATGGAGTCATTAGTGGTAAGAAACTGTTAAAATGACATGGAGCGTAAATAATGAATAAATAGAACTCATCCAAACATTAATTATGCAGACAGTGGGCCTTCCAATCCCAGATTCAGTTGTTTTGTTAATGAGGAAAAACTTTAGAAATTCTATAGTTGTTGTTGTGAGGTTTAGTGCCATTTTTCAGGACACAATACTATACATGGTGGCCAGTATAAGTGGTCGAGAAAGAACCACCAACCTATGGTAAGCTACTTTCAAGCTTTCTCATGTACCCACATTGGCTAAGCCTGAGAGTCAAACTCATGCAGACAGATGTGATGGCAGTGATCTCTTTTGAAATAGAGAACAAGTCTTGAAATCCCCTGATTTGCTTGCGCCATCTAGCTCCACAAATATATGATGGATAAATTTAGTTGTTTTATCTTGTGTCAACATTTAGATTGAGAGAGAGAGAGAGAGTAGGACAGTGTAGGAAGGTCCAGTTTTCTAGATCTATAGACACTTTTCCATGAATAGATAGTTTAACAATGGTTCCTTAAAAACTGAATTTTTAATTCATCAGCATCCTGAAATTATATGTTTACTAGTCTGTAATTGTGAAATAGACATGTAGTAAAGGCTAATGGAGAGAACATTTCAAATTGTATTCTCTCCCTGCCCACAATGTTGGTAGGGAATATGGTATTTGCATTTTCATCTATGTGCTTGTTCATTCATTGGTTCATTAAGCGCTTAGCCCTGTTACACCTATAGACAGTTTTTTTCAATTATCACCCTTTGAATCTATTGAGTCCCCTTGGAGCACCAGTGTTGCATCTGCCATTACATTACTGCGAAGCTTAAACTTAAACTAAAAAGTGAAATGTCTGAAGCAAGACGTTTAATGCCTGATGTATTTTGCAATATAAATGAATGGACTGATGACATGAGAGAGTGGACAAATGTATGGCGACATTTACAACTATTTAATGTCATCGAAATCAGTAGATGGAAAAAATGAAGACCTTTAAATGCTTACAAAGTTGTAACTACTTCAGGAGTGGAAATGTGGATACAGATTTGTACAATACATCGAACCTGGAGAATAAAATTATCATGAAAGGAGAAATATGCTTATCACAGTCAGTAAATAAAGTAAACGAAGCTTAAGTTATTTGTACCATAGAGGGGGTTGTCGAGATTGGGTGATGTACATGCATGGCAGGGAAAGGGCACTCCTGCAGTCATATTGGTGCTTTGTAGAAAATTGAAGATGCTGTGAGAAATAATCTTACTGGGTTCAGTTGTACTGATAAAACAGCTAAGTGGAACAGAGGTACAAAGAGAAATGTTGAACAGAAACCCCTTGCAAATATTAAATTTAAAAAAAACAAAATTGGTGACAGCCCCATTTAGGATGACAGAGAAGTAGTGCCTCTTGCTCGAAATACACCATTTATTTAACAAAGGCAGAGTTTGAAATCGCTGTTGACAATTCACCACTTAAAGCTTTATTTCAAATTAAAGGAACAACAATGAACAAAAGTTTCAAAAGTGAACCTTCCAACCGTACAGGTGATACATCACTTCATGATCATAGCAGTCATGAAAACTTATCTTTTTGTGGGAAATGTTTAACATTTTTTCTGAAGTATGTACGCCTGGATCATATTAATAAACTGCAAAATTAATCTGTCAAGTCAGTATAAATGTCCTTTTTGGAGAGACTCTCGAAAATTAGAATCATAGCTAGCGGTGCACACAAAGTTCCCATTAAAGAGACAGCTGATTGCATCAATTTCATAAGGGATCATTTACCTTCAACATTTATTGGCAACAAATTTATAAAACACGGGCAGGACAGTGACGTTAAAGCAAAACAATTTTAAAATTAAAATGGATATACTGTAAGTGACTGTGGATTGTATGTGTCAGTTGAAAAGAAATGATTATTTGCATGTCCTGATGGGATTTAAATAGAGATACACTGCTAGAAATTCAAAGTCCATTTCCTAATTCTAAATGGACAGTGTTAGAGCAACTCTTTGCTAGTGGCAAATATGAAGAGTGAAAATTGAAATTTTTTTTAAAAGTGAAAGGAGGCAGAGGATTTTATTTACAAGTTCAATTAACTATGTTTTGCACAGAGTTGAGAAATTGTAAACTTTTTATCAGGCTTAATAAAGATGGCCACAAGTTTGTAGATGTTCAATATGAGGATCACTTTGTGAAAAATCAGATATTGTGCCTTCGTGAATTTTATTGCAAGAAGATGATGCCATGTTTAGGTGTTGAACTAGAACAGGACCATCTGATGCTATATAATGTAAAGCATTCAAAAAATTCATGAACCTTTAATTGGGATGAGTAACGTCTGCTGTGCTTTTGCACGACACTTCATATTAAATGTGTACTGAGATACACAAATATTCCATATCTGATTCATTCTGATGATGTGTTCAACATATTTATGATGCTTAAACAAGTTGGATGTTACGTGGAATATACATGTTACACATTTTTGTGTCAGTTATTTGTGCATAAATATCTATATATATTTTTTCTTCAGTTATGCAGAACCCTTAAATATGTTCAGCTGTGTAGTATATACTTTAATTAACAAGATGACACCAAATGTTTACATTCTAAAAATCAACTGGACCAAGACCCTGTGAGTGCCAATACTAATCATCCCACCACATGAACACTGTTGACACATTTGTGATTAAAATTTGGCACACAAAGGGTAATTCACAAGATACAAAGTAAATATAACTGGGTGATGTCCTGCAATGCTAGTACAACAAAACAATTTGGAATTTGACATCTTGACATCCAGTTGATTAACAATAGTACCATATGCCTTTGTTATCCAGTCTGTAGGATGCTGTAACATGAAAAAAGTCAAGTTAACTAAACAAGGCCTCAAACCAATTATAGCTTAAGAACAGCTGACCATGACGCAATAGTAATAAACAATTAATGTGAGGTAATTAACAACCCTCAAGTGAACATTGACACTTCATAAATCAAAACATTCATGAATTGCGTTACTTAATCATCTTCTGAATCTCTTTTAAGATCTGATCTTACATTAACAAGTGCAGCACACACAATTAAAATGTCATCAAAAAGTTTAAGGGATGAAACCGGGACTGTAGAACTTAAAGGTTTAAACACTTTTAGTCTTCTAATAGCTCTTTCTACATGGATTCATACATGTAACATCATTTGCACTCAACTGGGACTTGCTTTTAGTAAAAGCAGGAATATTAAGCTTTGGTATTGTAAAGCCATGGTCTGCCATGATTTCATCTCCTGGCAAGAGATAATTCAGGAAACCACATATTTTAACAATAAATTTGTCATTAGCATGACCTGTGACCAAATACTTTTGATATGAACATTATTTGACCATGTGGAGAAGTGCCAACATAGTATTTGGCAGTGTTATGAGATTTATAGTTGCTGTATGTCTCTCCTCTGCTCTTTAGGTTTCCTGGCCTTTGAGTGTAAGTTTCAGCCCAATCTATTATGCATGTTGTACATGGGTAGTTTTCTCTGAAAGATTTAGGACAATATGCACGTACAGTCAGACACTTCAGTTTATCTGCCAATACTGGAATCCAAGAATTAAAGTTTTTAGAAGCCAGATTTACCGAAATTCCATATTTTTGACACAGGTCCTTATATACGAGATTCATATTAAGTTTCATCAAATTTAACATTATTTCATCTGTCAATTATAACTGAAAGTTAAAAGTGTTGAACTGAACCCTACAGTTTACCAATGTGAAGAACACCTGTTTACAGTAAGGCATCACAGTCAGTTATTGAAGTTTCAGAAGCTGACAGAGTTTTTCGTCCATTTTAGTCTGCACTCCTTTTTCATTTCCCAAGGTTATCTTTGGGTAAAAAGTGTTTCAAAGTCTGTTCACTCCTTTGAATATGAATGATCACTTTGTTCTTTAAAGTCCGACTCAAGGTTCTGAGTACCAACACATTGTCTGGACTGTTCATTGACATGAATCCCAGCTGCATGGGAAAGCTCTTTTACTGAATTATCTAATATTTTCAGGCCCGAGGGACCTTTTATTCTGTGTTCAGGTTCAACATCAGTTTCTTTCAATTTTCATTTTCTCACTTTCGTATCTTCTTTGAAAACCTTTCATCTGCCAGGAGTTACTTTATTTTTATATCCCAATTTAAGCTTTGGAAATGGATTCCTTTTAGGTGGCTTTCCATCTAATAAAATTAAAATGTTCTGAACAAACAAAAACCTTTTTCAGTAGTATTTTCTGTTTAAAGCTTTTATCCACTCGAGTTTCAGAAGCTTACCTGACGTCATAATGTGCAATTTGTAAGGAACTAAACATGCGCGTTCACTGTGGATTTGTTTGTGTGTTGCATGTAAGAATTCTTTCCGTCTTTTTATTTTTCTTGAGTTGTTTGTACATTCATTGACTGCACAGGAAGTTCCACTACCTGTTTTATATTTTGCTTTTATATCCAACATAAGAACATCAGTACATGTACAATTGAAAAACACTAAATGTAAACACAAAGCAAATGATACACTGACAGGCTAATTCACATGAGTGTAATGGCTGGTGAACCACGTGACAGAAAATGGCAGTACCCATGAAAATTGGCTCAGTGCCAGATAAACCTGTCTATGCTCATAAAGATTGGTATGTGGATACATCTCAATGACAGTAACTCGGTCATACCAAAATTTAGGTCACATTGACCAAATTTTCATGCTTTGATTGACTTATATCCCTAATGGTTCATTCCTTACACCTTTAGTATCTTAGACCTATTTGACACATGATAATTAGTATGTGGATACATTATACTAGATAATAATAATAATAATAATAATAATGAGGACTTTGTATAGCGCCTAATCTTTAGAAGCTCTAAGCGCTTTACAACATTAGACAACACCTATAAGATAAAAAACCATAATAACATTATTACAAAAACAAACACCATGAAATTAGAAAAACATTAAAAAATAATTATAAAAAAAAACATGCTGAGAATATTTAAGGTAGGAAACATTATTAGGTCTTTAAGTTTGTTTTTGCAGTCGAAATAAGTGAGTTTTGAGAGCCCTCTTGAATGTGATCACTGTGTCTTTGTGTCTAAGTTCAGTGGGCAATTCATTCCACGTTGCTGGGCCCTGGTATGCAAAAGAACACTGTCCATATGACTTTGTTTTCATAGTGGGAATAATGAGTATATGATTGTCAGAAGAGGAGCGTAAGAATCTTGCTGGTGGGTGAGGTCGGATAGGTATGTTGGACTAGAGTCCGACAGTGAAACGTAGCACAGAGAACAAATTTTGTGTTTGATTCTGGATCAAATGGATAGCCAGTGTAGGGTACAGAGCAGCGGGAGGTGTGCTCTGATCGTGGTACTCTAAGTATGATCCAAGCAGCTGTGTTTTGAACTTTTTGAAGTTTCTGGAGCAGATATTGAGATGAACCAGACAGAACTGATTTACAATAGTCCAGTCTTGAAAGTACTAATGAACACACAAGTGTTTTAGTGGCATCAACTGAAAGATATTTGCAGCCTTGCATATGTTCATGACATGTTGGTGCAATGTGAGAGTACTGTCCAGAGTAACACCTAGGTTTCATACTGATTGTGTGAATTTAATGTTGGTGTTGCTGATATTTATTGATTGAGGTAAAGGATGTGAATGAGAAAGTCTTTGTGTTGTGATCAGAATGGCCTCAGTTTTATCATCATTCATCTGCAGCTTCTTACATGTCATCCATGATTTCACATCAGAAATGCACCTCTCTACACCTTGGATGGTAGCATCAACTTCAGTTGGGTGGCTAGTTTTCTGGTTTTCTCTGTCTTAAAGTCTACCCTACAAAAAAAACATCTAAACTAATGAAGAGTATGCTGTGACAATGAAGATCAAGTCCCTCCTGTGACAGATCAAGAGTATGCTGTGACACTGAAGATCAAGTCCATCCTGTGACAGATTAAGAGTATGCTGTGACAATGAAGATCAAGCCCATCCTGTGACAGATCAAGAGTATGCTGTGACAATGAAGATCATGTCCATCCTGTGACAGATCAAGAGTATGCTGTGACAATGAAGATCAAGTCCACCCTGTGACAGATCAAGAGTATGCTGTGACAATGAAGATAATGTCCATCCTGTACATACATCTGAACAGATCACATGTATGCTTGACAATTAAGATGAAGTCCACGCTGTACAAACATCTAACTAAACAAGAGTATGCTGTGACAATGAAGACAAAGTCCACCCTGTACAAATGTTTAAACTAATCAAGAGTATGCTGTGACAATGAAGATGTTTTTGTTGTTCTAGGGTTTAACGCCATTTTTCAGCACAAGATAGGCTATACATGGCGGCCAGTATAAATGGTGGAGGAAGAACCCTGGAAAACCCAGGGAAGGACCAACGACCCACGAGAAGCTACTGGCAGGCTTTCCCACGTACCCACGCTAGCCGAGCCTTGGACTCGAACACACGCAGACAGACGTGAGATGGCAGTGATCCGGAACAGTGAGCGCTTTAGACCACTCGGCCACTCAGGGCCCCCAATTGGTGAGACACTGGATGATGATCTATGAAACTTGAGAGCGACTGAGTGTAAAGAATGAAGAGAACAGGTCCAAGAACAAACCCCTGTGGAACACCACAAGATAGATCAACTGGGCTGGAGTGTAATCCATTTGCAGATACAATTTGTGTCCTGTTGACCAAGTAGGACTTGAACCACAGTAAGGCTGTATCATGAATGCCAAATACATGCTGGAGATGGTGAAGTAATATATCATGGTCTATTGTGTCAAATGCTGCAGACAAATCAAGGAGGGTGAGGGCTGTAATCTTTCCACTATCCAACGCAGAGAGAATGTCATTAACTACTTTTAGAAGAGTGGTTTCAGTACTGTGGCAAGGGCGATATGCAGATTGTACATTGCTAAAAAGACTATTTGAATTTAGATGAGATACAAGCTGAGATAGAACAACCTTTTCTAAGATTTTTGAAATGAACGGGAGATTAGAAACTGGGCGGTAGTTCTTTAAATCGTTATGGTCTAGTGTTGGTTTCTTCAGCAGAGGCTTTACAATGGCAGTTTTGAAAAATGATGGGAATTCCCCAGATGAGAGAGAGGTATTAATAACATCAGTTAGTGAAGGCAATACTGGATCTAAGTACTCAAGCATCAGTGATGTTGGAATTGGATCAAGTTCACATGACTTTGGTGCACTCTTCATCACGATTGTACGTACGAAATCCATAGAGACCGGTTCAAATGCTGCTAATGGTTGCCACTCAAATTCTGTATCCCAACTGTATGGTGACGACGAGTCAATTGAAATTGTGGTGTCAAGCTTATCTCTAATGATTTGTACTTTGTCACGGAAGAAATTTGCAAACATCTCCGGAAGGTCGACTGGAGAGAAGGTAGTTGGAAGTGGTGTTAATTTGTTCCTTGACATTAGCTTGTTAGTAATCTCAAAGAGCTCTTTGCTCTTTCCATGATCTTAATAGTGTAGTGGGCTGATTTTGCTGCATGGACTATGTTTGTGGCATTCTTCTTAGCGACTTCATAGATTTGCTTATGAATAGTGAGTCTGGTGGAAAGCCAGAGCCTCTCAGCTTTATTGCGGTCTCTTTTAGCAGTGCGAAGCTGGTCCCTAACACTGCTATACCATGGAGAACACTTTTGAATTGATACTCTGCACTTGGTAGCTGGGGCATGTTTGTCAAGTAATGAACGCAGACAGTTATTGAGTTGTTCTGCGGTAGGAGGTAAGAAAGTTGTTAGGTTAGCTTGGATGTCGTGCATTAGTTTGGTTCTGTTTATCATATGGAGGTTTCTCTTAGTAGCAGATAAGGGTGGAAGGTTAGGGACTGATACGTCAAGATGGCATAAAATGCAGAGGTGATCTGATGCAAGGTCATGGGATACCAGGGAGGACCGTAGAATGTTATCATCAGGTCTATGAAGAATCCAGTCTAGAATGTGACCACGTTTATGTGTGGGTTGGTTAACTGACTGTTTGAGGTTGAAAACATTAATAGAATCTATGAGTTTTGATGTATTTGAGTTTCCGGGACAGTCAAAGAGAAAGTTGAAATCTCCAAGAATAATCAGGTTGCCACCTATCAAATTTCCATAGTCCAGGAGATTCGGAAACTGTTTCAAAAAGAGAGAGTCAGCCAGCTTGTTTTTTTCTACTAGGAGGAGGGTGGTATAGGCAGAAAAAATGGACTTACCTTTGCTCCAGTGTGAGTGTGGTTTGGACTAGTTCAAACGATGTGTGGCCAGAATTGAATGTTGTGGTATAGTTAAGATGTTTTATCATGAAGTTCTTTGTGATGACAGCAATTCCACCTCCGCGAGAATTACGGGGGAACGACTTGATGGAGTAACCAGTTGGTGTTAGATCAAGGTGAGTGTAACCTAATTAGCACTCTTCATTGACTTCTGTATTTTTAGCTGTTTATTCATTTGCATCCTCTCTATCTTGGACTCTCTTTCACCTACACTAATACAAATTGGAATGTGGATACATATCAGAGATAGAAACTCAATTGTATTAAAACTAAATGTGACCCATTTGTTACACTTCACTAGTTTCAAATGTTATAGATTGACTGTTTTCTGCTATGTGAGTGGCTATAGCCAGTCACAAGACACTTCTTTGGCATTTTGTACACAATCATACTACTTTTGTGCTTTTTTTCTGCCTAATTATATCTTATACTTGCCCGTATATGGATTATGCCTTTCTGGTCTGTCAAAAAATAAAATAACAAGAAAACAATAAAAAGTTGTTATTTCATCTTTATTATCATCAACTAGATCCACTCATCATATAAATTTTCAGAATATTCTAAACATGATCACTGCTGCATAAAAATAGCATAAGAGTAAATTTGTCCATCCTACACCTACTTGTACTTTCCTTATTTTCTATTTATAGCAACTTTTTGACACATTTCCTAGAAAACAGATGGGTTTCTTTAATTTGAAACTTTGCCCCACAGATTCATTATATTGATAATATAATTAGCATACTTTTCCATGGTTTTAAAGAAAATTGCACCAGATGCTAAGCAAAACAGACTTTTACAGTGTGACTTGTGGATGTAATTTGACTGACAATTGTTAGAGCAGATGATCTTTTGAAACTTCAAAACATGCCGGATCAGAAAAAGGTCAAATCAACACCACTTAACAAATTTGAAAAAAAGAATATAGGAGCAATACAGCACTTGGATTGTGCACATCGTCATGTTAATTGCAGAATTTGCAGACTTCACTGATTCATGCGGACGAGTTAAAGTGATTACTGAATGTAACACATTTGTCAGCATGTTTTGTGTTTGCATTCTGGATCTAATTCACATAGAGTTTGCCATTTTTTACCAAGAATTTTAACCAGCTGCAGATCCAGGTTAGTAGCAAAAGTAAATGTACATTTTTCATACAGTGTACCAAGATTAAGGCATGTAATATATAGACTACACTTTTTATGCTCAGATTACGCTTTTTTGCCACTTGTAATTATGCTTACATCATTTTTGGGGCTGGCATATCTGCACTTTAATGCTCACATCTGCAGTCAAACAAAATATATTGCAGGCTTTATGAGCATCTCTACCATCATTGTTTATTGAAAGTTTGCTGAAAACACATTTCAATCAGTAGTGATTAAGTGTTGTGATCATATGATGTAGAAGTAGTGCATCTAACTAAAAATGGACACAAGTTTTGTTTCTAAAGATTAAAATGTACAGAAAGTGAGTACAATGAAACAGTACATTTTATTAGTAACAAATGATAGTCATCCTTGTCAGCTCTTGTGTTTGCTTCTGTACAGGCTATGTCATCTTAGCCATCAATGCATTTAGATCCATGTCATTGATATTCTGGTGCCATCGATGCATTTAGATCCATGTCAGTGATATTCTGGTGGCATTGATGCATTTAGATCCATGTCAGTGATATTCTGGTGCTATCAATGCACTTAGTTCCATGTCAGTGATATTCTGGTGGCATCGATACATTTAGATCCATGTCAGTGATATTCTGGTGCTATCAATGCACTTAGTTCCATGTCAGTGATATTCTGGTGCTATCAATGCACTTAGTTCCATATCAGTGATATTCTGGTGCTATCAATGCACTTAGTTCCATATCAGTGATATTCTGGTGCTATCAATGCACTTAGTTCCGTGTCAGTGATATTCTGGTGCTATCAATGCACTTAGTTCCGTGTCAGTGATATTCTGGTGCTATCAATGCACTTAGTTCCGTGTCATGATATTCTGGTGCTATCAATGCACTTATTTCCATGTCAGTGATATTCTGGTGCTATCAGTGCACTTAGTTCCATGTCAGTGATATTCTGGTGCTATCAATGCACTTAGTTCCATGTCAGTGATATTCTGGTGCTATCAATGCACTTAGTTCCATGTCAGTGATATTCTGGTGCTATCAATGCACTTATTTCCATGTCAGTGATATTCTGGTGCTATCAATGCACTTATTTCCATGTCAGTGATATTCTGGTGCTATCAATGCACTTAGTTCCATGTCAGTGATATTCTGGTGCTATCAATGCACTTAGTTCCATGTCAGTGATATTCTGGTGCTATCAATGCACTTAGTTCCATGTCAGTGATATTCTGGTGCTATCAATGCACTTAGTTCCATGTCAGTGATATTCTGGTGCTATCAATGCACTTAGTTCCATGTCAGTGATATTCTGGTGCTATCAATGCACTTATTTCCGTGTCAGTGATATTCTGGTGCTATCAATGCACTTAGTTCCATGTCAGTGATATTCTGGTGCTATCGATGCATTTAGATCCATGTCAGTGATATTCTGGTGCCATTGATGCACTTAGTTCCATGTCAGTGATATTCTGGTGCTATCAATGCACTTAGTTCCGTGTCAGTGATATTCTGGTGCTATCAATGCACTTAGTTCCATGTCAGTGATATTCTGGTGCTATCGATGCATTTAGATCCATGTCAGTGATATTCTGGTGCTATCAATGCACTTAGTTCCATGTCAGTGATATTCTGGTGCTATCAATGCACTTAGTTCCATGTCAGTGATATTCTGGTGGCATCAATGCATTTAGATCCATGTCAGTGATATTCTGGTGCCATTGATGCATTTAGTTCCATACTGATCATGGTTCAGTATTTAGTTAAGTGTAAGTGTTACTAAATGGCTCTCAAGTTTTCATAGTTCACACAGATTTGAAAAGTGCTTTGAAATTTCATCTGCTAGAAGGAAAGTGCTTACATTTTGAAAATCTTCTTGAAAAGAGCTTACTTTTAATGCCAGTGGGAAGAAGTGGATGAAAATGAGCAAAAATCCTTAAAAAGTACTTGAATTTTTAAGAAAATAAAAGAAAATTTGTTAAAAAAAGAAATCTGTGAAAATTGAAGAAAATGTCAGATGTAGTATGCCTTTTACATCTGTGGCTTAGTTGGTAATTATGGAAAGGGAGGTTACTCAATATTTCCTTGTAGCAGCATTGTGGGAATGGCATTATGGCAGCTTGATTTTTCTTACCTTACATCTCATGGCCTTGTTTTGAAGAAAAGCATATGATGGAATGGAAAGGTGATTGATTTCTTCATGAAACTGCTGCCAGGGAAGTTTGTTTTTAACCATTAATGGATAAGTTTCTATAAGTGGGTTAAGGAGACATAGGACAGACAGATAGCTCTGTGTTGTGTGTGCAAGAAAGTTAACAGACATTGGGGCTTTGGGGGAGTGTGCCCTTCAATCACACGATCCGGGTGTAAAACAGAAAATTGAAGCATCAATTCCAGAAGTGAGTTTAGATTATTTTGGAATTAAAGCACAAACCAAGGCATATGCCAGAAACACTGACATTATATCTAAGCCAGAGTTGCATCCCGATAAATTCATGGTGGGATTGATGTTAGGCCCATCCCTGTCTGATGCAGCTTCAACTACACACTCAAAACATCTACAATATTGTTTCTAATCACGTTGTTCTAAAGTCAGAAATATTTTATAAACATTGTGGTTACACATACCACCTGCAATTAAATGAACATATTGCTGACGTGTGTGCTGTGTTCCCAGATAGTCCACTTGCTGCAGAGGTTTCGCATGCAAAAAAGAAAACATCTTATTTGTATGTTTTTGACACTGCAGAACACTTAAAAAATTAATGGAAAAGCATGGCTTTTCTATGGACTGGGAAGTAGAGTGAGAATATTTGAATGGGCAAAGAGTGTTTGCACAGAGGATTATGTTTTTAAATGTTCCCATCCCCAAGCTGCTTCTTTTAAGTTCAGCTTCATCAAGACAGAAAAGGAGAGGAAGAAGAAGCAGCTGGGCAGAGGAAGAGAAAACATGTTCTTGATGACATTAAAGATCTGAAAACAAGAAAAAAAAGCATTGTGAAATACTTGTGAAGAAAGTAGATGAACTTTCTTTAAAAGCAGAAAAGACATTTAAGTGGTAACTTCTTGCATAGGTCAATGCTAGTAGAAAGGTAGCTGAGGAGAAACTTGGAGTTGGAGTTTATGAAAGTTTTTGCAATAAACTGGATGCTAGGACTGAGGAACTGAAGAGAAATTAAGTACAGAGTAAGAACTTGTAAATAAACTTTTGTTTGACTTTTTATTTATTGTACCAATGTTTGGGAAAGGAAAATGTATTTACATGATCCACAAGTCAGTCTAAAGGTTGTTCTAAATGTAGATATCAATGGTGAGTTCAAATATAAGACTCCATGAAAAATCAGAATAGTCTTTGAAAAGTGCTTGAAATGTTCTTGAAATTTTGTCATATTTTACCTGTATGAACCCTGGTTTTGTACTTATTTGCTTGGTGAGTGATTTGGTAAAATTTATACTTCATTATAAATATCTGACCATAAAGCTCTCATCCTAATGTGAATTTTGCATCTTCAGCTGTTTATTACAAACTCAATATATTTGACCCCATTACATCAACACTCATGAAATTTGAATGTCAATACATCCCAAGGAAAGCAACTCAGCCATACAAAAACTAGACTATTGTGACCCAGTTTTCATGCTTGTTTGACTTTGGATTTCACCTATTTGTCATTTAGACTCTAAATATCTTAGAATATATTGCACCAACATTAATGTAAATCACAATGTGGAAACTTGTCAAGGTCAGTAATCCTACCATATCAGAACTCTGTCATTTGTGACTGCATTCTCACACCAGAGTGACAGTGTATTCAGCTGTTTATTTGTTACACTCTAAATACTATGGACCACATTTTGCCTGCACGTAAAATGACACATAGATGCATCTCAGGCAAAGTAACTCAACAGAAACCTACAATAAGGCCATTGTGACCTGATTTTCATTATACATGAGTGACTTTTGCATTTTCTTCCATAACAGTATGTTTATTGTTAGCTGCAAATCCACTTTTACTGTTAAGAAAGATTCATGTTTACATGTGAATACCTGGCTGTGATTTTTAAAAAATGTAACTTAAAAATAAAGAACCAAGCATCTGAAATTTATAATGTATGCCTCTCTAATTTTATTGCTCAGAATTGTGCTAAAAAATTGTACTCATTGGTAGCATATATTGCTATGACTCTGCAGCCTTAAACTAAGCAACACAAAAAAGCAAAAGCAACAAGTTTATTAAAATGCAACAAATAATTTATTTCCTTAGAAAAGAAAGTGAAAATTTCAAAAGAAACTTACAGTATTGTGAATTAAATCCCAAATAATCCTAAACATTCTATGACAGGTCCAAAAGTATGGAGTGTTCTGAATGAATTTCAGGTATTGCATTTGCTGGTGTACCAATAGCTTTGAATGTACTGATGTTCCAACAGTCTTGATGTATCACAATGATTAAGCCAGAATGTCTGAATGAATTTGCAATTATCCCAAAATAGTGTTTTATTCCAGTGAATAATTGAAATAATTCTTCTAAAATTATATCTGAAAACTAAAAGTGACTCCACATTTCAAAGACTAATATTAAAATGTGAATTAATAATTTTGTTCATCACAACCTTTATATAATAAACTATGTTACAGCAAAAAGACCAGGATGTGGGTCATTTTCCTATCAAATTTGTAAACTAGTTTGTTTTCTAGAAAATTCTAAAGTTAAAAGCCATGTAAATATGTTCCCAGATTTTATCATAAAGTATTAATCTACTATCATAGACAAAAGTTAGCCATGTAATATTTTGTTTAGAAATGACCCTTACAATCTGCAATCATGGACAAAAGTTAAACACACAATATAGGTATACATAACTGTCAATTAACTGTTTTTGTTCCTCTTTTAAGCTATGTCAGTAGTGTGACGTAATACAACATCTGTATTTTAGGGATGAGAAGTTCATGTGAAGTTTTGATCTACATAGATTTGGAAAAGGCTTTGAAAGGTGAGTTACTGATTATACTAATATTTCTTTCCAGTGAAAATATGCCATACTTTTGTCAGATGTTTTTAAATGTGTGTACTGGTTATAGTGTAGCTCTGTGTGTAAATAAGGCATATACACCAATTGCATTTGATGTATAAACATTGTAAGTGATGAGTGCCATTTAGCTTGATGTTTTTGGATCCTGTTTGATTTTGGACACCAAGATTCTTTTGGCAGAATGCCTTGTAATGTTCAGTTGGTATTTTACAAAAGGTTTTTCCTGAACTTACCAGCTCACAAGGCAGTAAATTGATGTTAGCTTATGGTATAGCCCTGCCTCTGTCATGTGTCTATCATCTTTAAACAATTCCTTGTTTGTACTCTAGAGTTCGCTTTTATGGTCTGATCTCAGTTTGACTTGGAATTTCATTTGGTATCCTTCAGATGTCAAACAGTTTGATGATGAGCAAGATTAATTCATATTAATGAGATTATCTATCACCTGATTGGCGAACATTTCTGATCTGATTTTTATCAAACTTGTATTATATGTTCATTTAGCTTTCATTCAAGTCCATGCATTCTAATTAAGTGATCTCACTTTATAACACTCTAATAACCATATTTCTGATTTAATTTTGATATAAAAAAAAACTAAGACTTATGCTTTATGTGATCATGTATCTTATTTGAAGATTTTTTGCCAGTCCAGAGAATGGATTTAGGATCAGACTTGGTACATACACCTATGTCATTAAGATTTAGCTTGAGGATGATTGTAAATGAAAGCTATGCATATTAATAAAGTGATTTTTGCATTGGATTGGCTGAGCTTGTCATAAATATCAGATTTTGATTAAATGTATTAAATGTTCTTATATCAAGATGTTGAATGAGTTTGATTATGAGCAGGATCTATGCATAATCTTGTATCTGCTTGGCTGAGATTGTTACCACTCTGGAATTCCAGTTGAAATTTGCTCCACTTTAAGCTTATATTATCATTGTCATAGACAGGTTCTGTAATAAGTAAGATCAGTGCATATTAATGAGATGCCTTGCAATGGCATGCTAATCCTCCAGATCTAGAGACTATATTATAATTTTTATACAACTTGGTTTATATCATCAGGATCTAGGATGGCTTCACTTATGAGAAAGATACTGTTCATATAAATTATGCCTTCAAAACTGTTATGAGGATATAGTCAAATAAGTAAACATATAAAGTGATAGCTTTACAATACAATACAACCAGCTTAGTGAAATTATCTGCTGTTAAGCTATATAACCCATGTGTGTGATTTCAGGCACACTTAGGTCCCTTATGTTTTTGTATACAGTCTATGGGGCATGGTGTCTCATTTACAAGTTAGGGTAGATCTGTGTTTGATGGTAATTACTCTTTGCCTTTGACTTCAATGAGTTATGAATATATTCCTAATTATCTCAGAAAATACTTGCCCTTGAAAAGAAATAATTGAATTGATCTTGAATTTACCCACAAGTCAAATAATTTTGAATCCATTATGTCACTTGTCATGAAAGATTCACCCTGTTTTCATTTTGTTATTGGTGCCATTTTGTGCAGGTCAATACACGATAGTGTATCTGAGTAAAGCAAGAGATAGCCAGAGAGACTTTACACACACATTTTCTTCCTAAGGTCTAGTTGATCCTAAACGAAAATGGTGCACACTTGTACATCTGATTTGGCCGGCCTGAAAATATTGTTAATACCGGTATTACTAATCCTGAATGGATAGTCTTATCAGCATAAGGTTTTCAGTAATGTTCTTACAATGTGGATTTGGATTTGATCCTAAATAAAAATGGTGGTTCTATGACATCCAATTTGCCAATCATGGTAGCCATTTTGGAAATCCTGTTGTGGCTATTTTTCCTGAACACAAAGTCATATTAGCATGAGGTTTTCACAAGAACCCTTTTATAATGTCTTTTTGGTTTTAAATGAAATCAAATTTGTCCACCATGATGGCTGTTTTGAAATCTTACTGTTGGTGGCCTTTCTGAATAGATGGTCATATCAGCATGGGTCCTAAAATGAAAATGGTACAGATCTTGAAAATCTTCTTATCACTTAAGAATCTTAAAGATAGTTTCAACATTCAGATGTTAAAATTAAGCTACTGTGTTATCTTTGAATTCCTGGATATTTGTTTGGCCAGTAGAGTGTCAATCCATTCAGCAAAATTGTGTCTAATGACTTGATTCAGTTAACAAAAATATAATTGATCATCAGTGCAAACATATTTACTCAAGAGTCCACAATCATGAACTGTTAATCAGGCACGACATTCATTATTTTGATTAGAAACAACAAACTGTGTTATCAGTACTGTACTTAGCAGCCATTAGCCTTTGTCTGCACAAAATTCAGTTCAACAGCTCCTTCCTTAGCCAATTTTTCAAATAAGTTCTCTCTGATGTGAGAAAGAAGCCTGTCAGTTTTTTAGTTCAAAGGTCAAGGTCACTGACTGAAAGAAGAAAAATGGATTCTGCACAGGAATTTCAGTTCTCTACCATGTACATTCAGTTGAAGTTTGCTGATGACTTATTAGTTGAAAAAAGTCAAAGAATTTGGGGTAAAACAGTAAATGTCAAAGTCACTGTGACTGAGATTATTGAACAATAGGCATATCTTGTGATGTTCATTGTACCCTCATTTATTCATGGGTAGCATGTTGTTATATGTGCTAATTTTGTTGCTTGAGCTTTTTTTCTTCTCCTGTTTGTTTTCAGACATAAAATGAAACAATTGAATGTCTTGGACAGCAATAAAGTTATATGTTATGCAGTCTAAAAACATACATAAAATACATTAGTGTATTTTGTTAGGTTGAAGATAGAATAAAAAATATATATCTGTGTTAAGGATGGACTTGATTATGATGATAGTACAAAAAAAAATCTTCTTATATTAGTTACTAATGATTAATGTTGGCACCTAATTATTCCTCTTTTGGATCAGTCACTAATATATTTTGAATTTGTGCATACCTTTTTATTCACTGTTTCCCTCACAAAATTAAATCTAAGAATCTACAGAAAGTGGTATTTGCTTCAAGAAGAAAGTCAATGTGTTTGTCTCATACAGTTTGGTCTCTCAGTGGCCACTTTGGTAAGCTTTTATTAGAAATAAAATAATTACTTTGAGATAGCTTTCTTTCATTACACTCGTATGAAAATTTTTATTAATTCAGTATGTTTTTTTAATATTGTTTTTTTTCTGATTTCTGCTTTAGATGGCCTGAAATTTTACCTGTCTGCCAACAGAGTCATCCTTGCGCCAGGAAATGAAGAAGGATACATCTACCCATGCTATTTTAAGGCAGTCATAAACAGATATCCCTGTAAGTTTAAAATTTAGTATATTCATTTCTCACTGATCACTAATCAGGATTTCATGGAGTTATTAAAGCAACCTTTAAACTTTGACAACTCTGAATGTGTAGAAAAAATAATCTATTATGTCAAAAGAATTTATTTGTTTTTAGAATGCCAATGTCAGAGGTATAGAGTAATTAAAATGTAAGAGCAAATTTATACACTTTACAGGTAACCAGTGAAGCAATATAAGAGGCTTTGGTCAATATTTATAAAGAATTTTTAAATCTCAATCAGAAATTAAGTAAATTTTTAAAAAATCATTATTGTACGTAAGTTGACAAATCCCCAAAATGCATTTGATTAACATAGGCTGTTGTCAGTCATTGTTTATTCCACTGAACAGCTGTTATGTAATGACACATATTGTGCTAATCTTGTCTGATAAAGAAAATGTGTGTCACTTCAATGATTATAACTCTAGACAGATTCCACTATATAACATGTATAAATTCAGTTTGTAAAGCTTTAATAATAATAATAATAATAATTTGGAAAATAATTCGGTTATAAGAACAAATCTACCTTGAGACCATTAGTTATGTGCAATATATGCAGTTGAAAAACATACATTAAACTTTACACTGAAGTAGTCATTCATAAATTCACTAAACGTACATTTTATAAACACACACACACACACACACATGCACATACACAAATACAAAAGTATCATATCATGTTTTATAAATTCATGTGATTTTAAAAACTGAAGCAAAGAAATGTAGGTGAAACTTCCAAATTGCAATTTTTAACATCAGCTGAAAATATCTCTTAAATAAAGTGGTAATATTTTCAAAATAAAAACATCCATTTTAGAAAACTTCAATACTAATGAGTAATCTTTGTTATCTTCATTATCACAGCATACTGTTGATTAGATGTTTATACAGGTTGGACTTTATCTTCATTATCGGGGCTCCAAGTGGCAGAGTGGTCTAAAGCGCTCGCCATTATGAATTACTACCATCTCACCTCTGTCTGCATGGGTTCGAGTCTCAGACTCGACCAATGTGGGTACGTGAGAAAGTTTGCCAGTAGCTTCTCGTGGGTCGGTGGTTCTTTCTGGGGTTTTCCCTGGTTCTTCCTCCACCATTTATACTGTCTGCCATGTATAGCCTATCTTGTGCTGAAAAATGGCATTAAACCCTATAACAACAAAAACATCTTCATTGTCACAGCATACTCTTGATTAGTTTAAACATTTGTACAGGGTGGACTTTGTCTTCATTGTCACAGCATACTCTTGTTTAGTTAGATGTTTGTACAGCGTGGACTTCGTCTTAATTGTCAAGCATACTCGTGATCTGTTCAGATGTATGTACAGGATGGACATTATCTTCATTGTCACAGCATACTCTTGATCTGTCACAGGGTGGACTTGATCTTCATTGTCACAGCATACTCTTGATCGGTCACAGGATGGACATGATCTTCATTGTCACAGCATACTCTTGATCTGTCACAGGATGGACTTGATCTTCATTGTCACAGCATACTCTTGATCTGTCACAGGATGGACTTGATCTTCATTGTCACAGCATACTCTTGATCTGTCACAGGATGGACTTGATCTTCATTGTCACAGCATACTCTTCATTAGTTTAGATGTTTTTTTTGTAGGGTAGACTTTAAGACAGAGAAAACCAGAAAACTCAATGGCAGTTATTGACTGGTTAGGTGGCCATATACCTGTATAGGTAGACATCTTAATAATTGTAGTGGCTGAAACATATAATTAGATGATCTTGCACATATATTCATTTGATATAAAATTTATCAAATGAGTTGTATAACATTATATGCTATGAGCTGCTTGTGTTATTTAACAATTTTCGTAAATTTCATGTGAAAGGAACATAAGATTTAGATTCTACTTATCACACAACATTAAGGAGTTGCATCGCTCAGTGAATTTGCTAAGCGATGGTGCTAAATGTGGCAGTGATTGGTATGAAAGGATGTCATGTTGATCAAGAGGAGCATAGTGTGTGCTGATGAAGATATTTTTGGTTTTATATTGATCACAAGATAGTTCTCACACGTTATCCATGTACTTTGTGGTACTTGTAATTAATTTTGCAAAAGTATTGGTGTCAATTTATTTGTATTCATTCTTTTTGCAATATACCTGCTGTTTAAAAAAAAAACTTGAATTTGGTCAGTAGTATATGATTGCATATCACTTACCATTGCATATATGAATTTGTCACTTCATGCCCAGTAAATGTGTTTTGGTTACAGAGTGGGGATCTTGATGGTACCAAAATTTCAACCCAGCTGTAATTTCTTTGCCCCAGGGGGTATGACTCTGTGTCTGTATTAAATCTACATTGTAAAATTACATCTTCATACCCATTTAATTTAAACATGTCTGAATTGTAGGGATCTTACTTTCCATGTTAGGACCCACCAAATAGCATGACTTGGTGTCTGTTTTGGCTGGACATCTGATTTCATTTTTTCATGTCTTTAAAACCTATATGTGGTTAAATCTTATGAATGATCTGACAGTAAAGCCTCTTTTTAATACTAATTTGCAAAAGCAAGATAGGTAAATAAATTTTGGCTCATTTGATCACAACTTTATTCCTACTTTGTACAGATGGGGCTCGTGGTTATTGTATTTTTGTATGTCTGTTAAGTTTTCTCTAACTGCTTCAGGCTGTATCTTTCAAATGTTCATGTACAGCCTAATACTAGACTATGTACATCTTATACCAGGCTGTATCTTTTATATGTTCATTGACAGCCTAATACTAGACTGTATCTTTCATATATTCATTGGCAGCATAATATCAGACTGTATCTTTCATATATTCATTGACAGCCTAATATCAGACTGTATCTTTCATATATTCATTGACAGCCTATTACCAGGCTGTATCTTTCACATGTTCATTGACAACCTAATGCATCATTATATGAACAATATAATTTCTTCTTTGAACAGTTCATATCTTAGAATTTGACCCTAACATCAAGGGAAAGACTGTGTCTGCTGACCAAATCTCAAATAATTTAGATAAGGAGAAGAAGAAAACGAACAAGAACAGGAATAAAAATAAAGAAGTTAGGAAAATCAATAAGAGTGAAGCCCCAGGGGAGGGGATTGAAGGTGTTAGAGACACAAATCTATTAGCTGGGGTGGGGGAGAAATTAAAGGAGGAGAACATTGAAGGAAAGGATGAAGAAGACCATTTTCTAGATGCCATAGTAACTCGGCCAGAAAAGTTAATGCAAATTCATGTACCTGATCAATGGGATAATGTTGAAATGGTTGAACTAGATCAGAAAGCGTTGATAAATTCTAAAGGAGCAGAACAGTCAGAGGGTACCCAGGGACTTGCAGAATCTGATGATCCAAAGAGCACTAAAGAATCTAAAACCAAAGAAAAAGATTCCTGGTCTGAGACTTCAAAGGGGGATTCAAAATCTAAGGCTCAATCCAGGTCTCAGGCTCCGAAGGGAGCTTCCAAACCTGAGACTCCAAAAGGAAGTGTAATACCAGAGGGTGAACAAAAGGCTATTAAAAAGGGGGCTTTTTCAACTGAGGGTGAAGATGAGGGAGCGCCAACTGAAGCAACTGAGGATGCAGAAGATGTCAAAATTGAAGGAGGTAAAGTGTTGAAAAATCTAAGTTTAGTTGTTTTTTTTAGTATTACAATGGTGCCACTAACCGTGGTTCTCGTCAGCCACATGACTAACATTATCTCATGGGATCATCAGGCACTTATGGAGGAAGTGAAATATAACTTAATAATATAACAAGTAAAGATATGAGTTGTTAATAACTTGATGGTATTATTAAATTTATCAGACTATTTTGCAAAATACCAGTGGTTAGCATCTTCAACTCCTACACGGGAATAAAGGATTTGACTCCTGGATGTGGCCAGGTCAGCTGGCATGTTATGGTCTAAGATACTTTACTCCATTGCCTAATAAAAATTGACTAAGGACATAAGCATCTTGAAGCATGCTTTGGCCAACAAAAGCAGAAATATAGTTGTGCGTCTGTGATGTACTCTAATAACATTTTTACTAAGCATTGAAGCTGTGCAGGAATTTACTAATAATGCTATGGAACTGTAAGGCTGAAGTACTATAAACATCTCTGATGAACACTAATAAATGTATTGAAGTATCAGATTTTCTTTACATATTTAATTATGCGTGAGGAAAAGGATCTTGCTTTAAGAAGAACGTATTTATTTTAAATATATATTCAGTTTTATAAATTTACATTGGTAATTCTAGAATATATTGAAGCAAGTTTAATAAGCTTTGTATTTGTTGAGTATATGTTATGACATGTATCCTTCATTATTTTAAGGCAATGCATATCACCACTTCCTCAATTACTTGTGGAGACAATCCTACTTATAACATGAGATCAGTTATGGATTCCCTTTTCTTGTACTAGAAAATACCCCAAAAAGCGGCCCCTATTTGTTGAACAGGAAGAAAATCGTGATCAAAATTGGTAAATGAAACTTTGATATTATGCTCAATTTAACATTGAAAGCAGTGGTTAGTACCTGGAAATTTAAATCTACATCAACAAATTCTAAAGTTTTAATAAAAAGTCACATATTTTGTTAAATTTTCTTTCCAAGCAACATTCTCAGTACACTGCAAATAATATTTTACAAACTTTCCATCACTGAAAATGTCACTAATTTCTATTAGTAGCAACACTTGAATAAATGGATACACTTTGCAAGTGAAATTCATTATTTAGTTCAATCTTTTAATTCAGTTTCAGTGTAATCATCATAAATGCAATATGCCCTCTTGTATTCAAAAATATCAATCTACTATTACAGCTGATGTTCACGAGTGTTTCTGTGGGAACATAATTAAGTGCCAGCATGTTTTGTTGTATTGTTACACTCAATTAAATGAAGATCTGTTTTATATTATCACATTAATTGTATCTTTTGTATCAAATCAAATAAAGGAGTGGAATAACAGAAAAGTTAAAAGGCAGACAAGTCCTACCTGCATATGGGCTAGCAGTTATGGTCATGAGTCAGGTGAACTAGTTTCTTTTTTCTCAGTCTAACACTGTTTATAAATGCTATTATGTAAGCAATATAATTAAACTTAAATTAGCCTTCACACTCACAAATGTGATCAAAGCAACCAAGTGAAATGAGTATTTGGTGAATAAAAAGCTTTGCTTCACAAATACAGTTGATTATGGAGAAGCGAGTTCAAGAATTTGTAGTGAACTTAGATTCCTTAATTGGCGCTAATAGATCAGAAGAAATTTCACTATTACTTGTAATGAAATCAGGGTATAAGTATTTTACTAACAGGACAAAAAGAGTCAGGTTTAGACACTGAGAGTTGTTTCACAGAATAAATGTCATTAGTTTTTTTTTTTAAAAAAGGAATCTTGTTTTGCTTTGAATTAACAACAAAAATCAGCACTTACACATGATAGTTGTTAAACCACATGTAGTACTGCTGCTGACAATCTTTCAGAGGTTGAATAACTTGAAAATAAATGTAATTTATTAAAAAATTTGAACAACTTTATTAGAAAAAGCTCTTTATTGACCGTTATTCCCAGTGTGATTATAATACTAGCATTCATCCGTTAAACAGCTCAGTCCCCTCCCTCTGTTTTTTTTCTATGTCCAGCAGGGATGGCATTCCATTCTTTAGTTTTCTGAGGGTCATCGGTACATATATATTACACCCTCACTTATTATGAAGTCATTGTTGTTGAACCTTCATGTGCACAAGTTATTTCGAGGAAGAGGTTGATACAGTGCAATTACTCATAAATTATTTCATATCTGTATTTTATTTTAGCCTTTTGTGAAAAATTTAATTACTAAGATCAAAGAAACCCTTGACATTAATAAATAAAAAGTCTTAAGAATGTGGTGGCCCATCCAGGCTGATCAGATGGTGGGACTTAAACCTCCAATCTTCTGATCACATGTCCAGTACCGTAACTGCAGAGCCATCCATGGGTGCAGATCTCAATGGTTTCAAAGTTATGAATCCAGGGGTAGTGCCCCAGGTGGGTACAGAATCGATTCGGACTGTACCTCCTTTGTAATACAAATTAGTACTTATATACCTCAAGGGTGGGCTATGAAAACATTTCCATGTTATGAATCAAGGCCAAGGCACCATGGGCAGTAAGAGATCTAGGAGACAGCAATGGTTGCATCAGTGACATGTCCTTTTTATGTCAAGAATGTGATCATGTGTATATTTAGTAACTATGTGTTCCAAGCTTTTAATTCAGCCCTACAGCTTGAATACATGTGTGAATTTGAATTCACATGATGAAATCAAGTAAGAGACAGATATTACTGATTGTAACACCATCCTTAATCTAAATACATGTGCAAGTAATTAGAGATCTGGTGATGCTGTCTAGTATATGGTCCGTCTCACACATTTCAGTCTCTTGGGTCTCTTTACCAACATTCATTGCTGCTTGGATGATTTGATGTATGCAAGATAGGAAACCTACTTGAACAGTAGATCCATATCTTACATCATAGCAAACTGAAATTTTACAATGATTACCTTGAGAGCCAAAATGAGTAAATTTACTAACAAAGGTACTATAAATGTAGGTAGATCTTTCTCATTGCAGTTAATGTAACAAAAATTGAGAGGTATTTTTTTTGCTAGACAAAGTTATTTCTTCATTTATGGTATGGTCCATTGTCCAATAGTTTCTTTGCACAAGTATGTTACCTCTACTCCTCCTAAGCTACTTGGAGGATTGCCAAGAATCTTTGCATGTGCATTTATCGCATGATCTAGTTTGACCAAAATAAAAAATGGTGCTGCCTGAACATCTATGGCCTCCACAGCTGCTATCTTGAATATCTTTTTGTCACTCCTGTCTCTGATGGTTATACTAAAATCGGGTTTTTCACCAAGAGATTTCTAATGATGTCTGTTTGATCCTAAATAAAAATGATGCCAGTCTGACATCCAGCAACTAATTTGAAAATATTTTTATCACTGAAGAATATCAGAGATACTTTCAACACCCAGCAGTTAAGAGGAAGAATAGCCTTGGAAATTCTTTTGGGCTAGTCCTTTGGAGGGACTCTTGTTATGGCGAGTGGGTGGCTCAAAATGGTAATGCATCCCAATATTTTTATGTATTTAATTATAGATGAGTAAATGCCTTAAACAAATTTGTTTGGAAAGATGCTGGAGACTAAACAAAACTTTTCAACAAAATTTGCAGGGGCATGGTGAGAATTTGGTATAATGTAACTTTGGTGAGAGGATAGAGAAGAAGGCAGTCCCTGAACCTGTTGTGTGAGCATGAAGATACAGATGTTGATCTCATTTGTTTAGGTGCTACTCCAACAGAGCTGAAGCTTCCATCTACTTTAGGGGAGCTGAGAGATCATTCTGAGGAATTACTTCTTGAACTGGCAGCAGGATCTGCAGAGGCTGAAGATGAGACTGAACTATGTAACCAGGACCAAGGAAGAGAGAGAGTGGATGCCCTAATCAGATCTCCAGTACCAACCTTCAAAGACAACATTGAAAAGCCCCCTGGACTATCCAATCTATGGCCAGTTGCACCAGAACCTGCCTCAAGGTATGACAATCTTCACTTAGACCCCAGTTACTTTTTTCTTGGTGCCCCCTCTTCTGTGATGAAATCGCATGCAGCCACTATTTTGCAGAGAGTACGCCGTAGGGCCCTCTGCCACAAGGATGGGAGGAAGTTAGAATTTTTGTCACCAGACAGAGCTGCATGTGTGATAAGGAGGGAAAGATGTACACTGCCAGATGGTAGCACATATGAACTGACTTCTACCTGGATTCCTGACCCTGAATTCAAAGAAACAAAAGAGCAAACAAGTCAGACTGAGGAGAATGTTACCAAAACAGAGACAGAAACACAGTGTGAAATAATTAAGTTATCTTTTTTAATTTCTGAAGAACATCATTGACACTTAATTAATTAAAATTTTGTGGCATAACCAATAAAAAATTCTAAGACCCCTGCAAAAAAGATATTAAGTGTAATAATTCTTGATAGGGAAAGGAATGAAGATTATTATATCATCATTATTCACTGTGGTTTCAAAACAGTACAGTATAAGTATACATGTATTTATGTTGCAAATTAAATCCCAAATAATCCCAAATATTCTTTCACAAGTCCAAAAGAATGTTCTAAATGAATTCCAGTAGTCTTGTATGTCCTGATGTACCAGTAGTAATGAATGTCCTTATGTACCAGTAGTCTTGATAATGTTCATAATAATCCCAAAATAATGTGTTACTGTAACATTAATCAGTGGTTTATCCTACACATTTACAAATAAAGCAAGTTAACCAAGCAAACAGTGTACTCAATGCACGTAACACTAGTTTCACAGATAGGGTTAATTATTGTGAAGTGAATTCCAAAGTTTGTAGTGAAGTTAAAATCGCTGAATTGGCATACAAAGGGTTGCTCAAGAATGAGCAAAAATATCACTAATACTTGTAACGATATCACAACATCAGTATTACAAATGGAATGATAAAAATAGAGTTTGACAATGTTGTTTCTCAAAATAAATGTGTCTTTAAAAAAAAAAAGAATCTTGTTTTATTGTGAATCAACAATAACACTCAGATGTATTCACATTCACATACAAAAGGTAATGATGTACATTTACACATGTGATGTGTATTATAACCTCTTGGAGCATTGTTTTACTTTCCTTATAGAGATTAGTTATCTTGAAAAAAAAGGAATTTATACAGAAAAGTGAACAAGATAAAGCTGTTTATTGACATTTATTTCCAATGTGATTATAAAATACACTATTGAACACCTCCCCATCCCCCTTTTCACTATTGATATCCATCCACTTCAAAAAATTTCAGTGGTCATTTAGTAACTGATGCCGTTGCTTATGCTACATTCTCTATTTTTGGACCCTGTCGTGCACAACTTATTTAGGGAGAGATGTCTTTAATTTATACAAAATATGTAAGTTCCATCATTGGTTGAGGTCTGAACAATCAGTGATTTTTACAGAATACTCCCTAATACAAGTACACAAAAAGCACTTTACATAGCCAATTCAGTTTGTTGAGTATGTTTCTGTCTATATGCGGATGACCTCGCCCATATTTTCTTTAACTTTCTGAGCAGAAATCTTAAGCTCAACCTCAAAACCCAAAATCAGTTTTGATATTTCTAAGTATGACTAACTAGTTGAAATTTATCATTTTCTTAGAAGAAACAAGTTCAATGATTCTAACTTTATTATAATCAGATCTTAATAGATCTATAATGTGAGATTATGCTTAGAACTAAATTCACCTCTAAACACAGGATTTTGTTGTTATTGTTGTGGGGTTTAACGCCATTTTTCAGCACACGATAGGCTATACATGGCGGCCAGTATTAATGGTGGAGGAAGAACCCGGGAAAACCCCGGAAAGAACCACCGACCCACGAGAAGCTACTGGCAAGCTTTCTCACATACCCACATTGGCTGAATCTTAGACTCGAACCGCCGCAGACGGAGGTGAGATGGCAGTGATCCGTAACGAAGAGCGCTTTAGACCACTCGGCCACTCGGGGCCCCCTAAACACAGGAAATTGACTATTTATTTAGCATGTTTTGATGACAACTGTATATTTGTGCAATTTCATTAAATTTTGCAAATGTTCCTTTTTTTCTTTTATTTTGAGAAAATAGGAGTAATGGAACACTGTTGAAGGAGGCCTTGCCCGAGTTAGGTAATTGCCAAGATTTAAAATGCTCATTTGCGATTGTCCAGCAACTCAAGAGACTGTTAACACCTGAGATAATTATCTTGATATTTTGTAAGACTGGGTGTTTAAAATTTCTCAAAATTTTATTTATTTTCCAAGAAACCTCATTTTATCTTATTGCAGTTGAAAACAATTCTCCTTCATTGAGAAAATCATGAATGGATAGGGAATTGTTTCAGAGAACTGTGGTACACATTCTACATACATGATAGCATTAATCTTGTTATCAGTTGTTTTAACAAGACAAATTAGACAGTGCATATTATGTAGGTATTATTTGATCTCACATTACCATAAAAACAAAAACCTTCAAGGATATTGTCAGCATTACTGATAAATTCAAAATCTCATTCATTATACTTTTGCCAGGTTGGGTTTTTTTTGTATTTTTTTAACTATCCAGTTTTGTGTATTTTTTTTAAATATCTGATTTTCTTTCTTTTGATGTGGCACATAGGTTGAGGTCACTATCTCTAAAACAAAATGGTTTCAGTGAGATAACTAGTTCTACCTGAGGATTCATCTAAGCCTGTCAATAGAGAAACATTTGTATATTCACTTATGAAGGGCATTTTTGAGAAGTTGGCATTAGCCATTGTTTTGAGAAGTTGTTGTCATCAACAAATTTTTTCACTGACACAATAATGCTTGAACTACACAGCAACTAGATGATAAAACTTGGGTGAATCCAGGAATTTTGTTTAGAGGGGCATAAACAAGTTGACAAGGGGTCTATGAAATGGAACCCCTAATGTGTGCCCAGAGTTCCTGCATTTTAATGATTTCCAGGGCATAATTTAAAGAAAATGTACCTTAGGAAATGTTTAGGTGTTTCACGCTCACTGGGGACAGGGGGCATGGGCTACATGCTTCCTCCTCACCCACCTTTGGATCCATCCCTGGAAAATTCAACTACACTGCTAAGAAAGATAATACAGCAAACTAACAAACTGAAATAAGCAAAGCAGAGAACACATTGTAAAAGAGTACTGAACACGATTCTGTACACTGGTAGATGGGCCCCCATCCAAGAATACTTAAGATGTGATGGAAGAGGGTGGGGGCATTAGTGGAGGCTGAGCATGTTGGCATTATCACATTATAACAGGGTGGGAACATATCATTGGGAGGATTTATATATGCTCACCATCCAGTTTCCTCTAATAATGACCCCCATCTATCCATCACGTCTAAAGTATGCTTGGATGGGGGCCCATCTAAAGTAGAAAAATAAAAATGAATATTCTTGTTTGATACACACATGTTAAGAATATTCATGCAAATCACCGATCATGCCATTGCTGCTGTGGAAAGCACTAGAAGAGCCACTGTTTTATATTACAGCAACTTAGGATCTATATTCTGCAGGGAAAACAAATTACTTAAATATCTGAGCACTTTTCCAACATCCCAACTGAAAGCATACTTTGCTTGAGGTGGATTCATTATGAAAATACCTCTCATAAAATGAAATATTTGAAGCTAAAATTTAATCCAGAAAATAAGTCTCCAATTTTTTTGTCTCTATCATTGTTATACAAGCCTGTAGCTGTTTGTTCCTGGGCATGCAACAGAACAAATGGCAATTTGGAATATAAAAAAGCAATCTGAATGTTGAAAAAGAAGCATGCTTTAATCAGACTCCATCTTGCTGAGAAATTGACAAATATACAGTCTCCATCCTCCAGGATACTCTATTAGCATACAGATTGAAATAAGGTAAATAGGTTAAACTTGAAGATCCTTTGTTTTTATTTCTGCTAAAAAGCTCCATTGTTCTCCTTAGGTTAAACACTTTACCTTTTTCAGTCAGTGCAAGTGTTTTTATTGTTCTCCATTTTCAGAAATTATAATTTAAAAAAATCTAAGCCAAGAGGTACAGTACTTCCTGTTAACTGTGGAGTTACCAATTGTAACGCCGTATTCGGGCTGCACTATTTTTGTGTCCTCCTGCCTAGCTTTTGATTAGAAAGATAATAGAAGACCATATAGAATCAACATCGAAAGTATTTATTTGTAGATTACCTTAAGTACAAAAGCAGGTGAACATGCAATTACTGAATGTCAATACAGTTACATATACATAAACATTTAAGATTTAATACCAGACTTATGTAAACCAGAGAATCATGGGAGACAAAGGTGATCGGCTCCCGTGGGGGAAGGTGTTGAATCTGTTTCACAATTCATAAATAAGCTGATCCATTGTTCACACTAGTTTTAATTTCTACTCTTTAGAAGCTTCCAAACTTGGATGAAACATGATAAAACCAACAAATAAATCAGTGCTTTATTTTCTTTCTCTGTGAGAAATCTTTCTTTCACTCCACCTGTGATATAAATATGAATATCAATTCTGCCACCTCTTTGTAGTAGACATGGTGATCCAATTAGATAACAAAGTTGTTCACAAAAGATCTTTTCTGATGCATTTTTGCCGCAATTCAGCAGTCTCAATCTGATTTAATATTGTTTGTGCCCCTTATCATTCTGAAAACACCAATTTTGTTTTTAAACAAAAAGCAACTGTGTGCATACAATGGTTCGAGGTTGTGTGCACTCTCTGGAAGATGTAAGAGCTGGTGAACATTCAGCTGAATGAAGCATGTGTCATATGCTGTATCAGAATGTTTACAAAATTAGTAGCATCTGTTTGGCTAGTTTAATATCATTTTCATTAAAACTAAATTTCAAAATGTGTACAGCATACCTGACACTAAAAAAACGTTTACTGCTCAATCCTTTGATATGGACATGTTTTGATAAACACCATTTTCAGTAACCTTAGGGGGGAAAACACAGAGAGAGACAGGTATATTTTTTACCACCAAATAAATATCTATAGCATGTAGTCTATATCAACAGTAACCAGTTATACTTAGAACTCAACTCTCCTCAGAGCAGTTTATCATCCTATGGCTTTTGAAAAGTAAAACTGAAACTTTATCCTTCAATCATGGGGGCATTTATACCGATAATCCAACTGACGTTTCAAATATTTTTAATGACTTTTTCATTCAAATTGCTGAAAAACTTAAAGAACCCAGAACTTATCTGATCATCTGGAACTAAAAACTTTTCTGTGCTAAAAAAACTACCAAACAATATAAAGTCTGAAATTCTGAAATGAGTCCAGAATTTGTTTGAAATATTTTTAAAAAATGGATGATTATAAAGCTACAGGACTTGATATGAAAGTACATGTATTAGGTCTAATAAATTTCCACAAACATGAAAAACTGCCAAGGTTACACCATTGCATAAAGCGGGAACAAACAATGATATAAATAATTGCAGACCTATCTCTATCCTTCCTTGTCTCTCCATATTACTAGAAAAACTTGTACATGATTCTTTTATAAACTATTTGAACACTTATGATCTTATCAAGATAATCAGTCTGGCTTTCAAAAAAAAAATCCCTCCTGTGAAACTGCACTTGTATCTTTGATTGATAAATGGCTGAAAGCATTAGGTCAAGGAGAAATGGTAGGCACGATTATGGTTGATTTTCGCAAAGATTTTGATCTTGGAGACCATGAAATTTTGCTTCTGGTGAAAACCCAATGTTGATATTACTTTCCATCTAGGTGGAGTATTGATAAGATTTTCAAGATGGCCATTGTGGCAGTAATGTTGGATATGTGATTGGCACAATTTTATTTACAAACAACTAGACACCTTAAGTCTTTTGGTAAAATCCCAAGCTGATATTACTTTCCATTCACATTTTCAAAATGGCTACTGTGGTGATCATTTTGGATGTCAGATTGGTAACCTTTTATATAGGACCAACTAGGAAGTCTTTGATGAAAACCCTTGTTGATGCTGTTAAATATATTAGATTTAATTTATATTTGATTTAAGTTGTTTTTGCTTTGATTTGATTGTTTGTAGGTTTTGAAGTTTTATATTTTCTTTACATGTCAATGTAATGTGATTTTGTTTACTAGGAATTTGATATTTTCCAGGAAATTCAGTTTGACCCGAGTTTTCCTTAGATATCTAATAATAGAAACACTTGTTTCTATTTTTGACATAGTTCCTGGCCTTGATTGAGGGTCAAGTAAATAACTATTTTCTAGGAGTAAAATGATGGGTTCTTATCAAGGACATACAGGAGCTATGTGACTTTTACATGTAAACATAATCACGTCATCCTCTATTTCGCAATATATTTTGCAATTTGGCATTTCTGAAATTACAAAATACTTCGTATTAATAGTGATGTTTAGAGAGAGAGATCAGAGAGTCCAGGGCTTTTAAACACTTGATGTCAAGTTGTTTTCTTTTGTTGTGACCAGAAATGAACTCCTGAGTTTTTGAGTTATTTGTTAAGTTTCTTCAGATTATTTGGACTCTAAATTTGTTTCTCTGGAAATATTATTGTATTCATACAGAACTCTTGAACAAGGACATTTACTGAAAATTCTGATTGGATTTCCAAGACTGGAGGATAAATTATTATGTTTATACAAGGAACTGTAGACGTCAACACAGTACAGATTACAGTATACATCATTGCCTTCCATCTTGGATTCTTCTTTGGGACTCAAACTTGAAATCATTAGAACATTTCAATATTAGGACTGCAAAACCTTTATTCGTGGAACATTCTTGTATTAATTTTGGATTTGATTCTTGAAACTGTAAGTTCTCATATTTTTTTAATATATTTTTACAGTATTTTTCCAGGGAAATAAATTATTTGTTATATTTTCCAAAGCTTATTGTTTTCACTGTTTATTTGACCCTAAACATGTAACATAAGAATACGATAATACACTGAGCAATAAAAAGGTTTTCAAGATGGACATTAAGGTGGCCATATGGGATATCAAGGTGGCACCATTTTCATTTAGGACCAAATAGATATCATAAAATGTCTTCTGATAAAAACACCATGCTGATATGACTTTCTGTTTAGAGGGGAAAATGAAATAAGTTTTTCATGATAGCTGATGTAGCAGAGATTTGATACGTCAAATCAATGCCATTTTCATTTAGACTAGACAGCATGAAATGTCTTTAAGTGAGAATCCCATGACAATATGACTATCCATTTGAGTGAAGTAGTTGTAAAATTTTCAAGCTGGTAGCTATGGTGGCCATGCTGGATTTTTTTAACAGAACTATTTTTAGAGAGGGCCAGACAAAATAAGAAGTGATAACAAGAGTTAAAAGATGGTTGCCATGATGGCCATATGGGATGTCAGTTCAGAACTATATATATATATATGAATAACAGCAAAAGGCATTCAAAATTGTGAAAGACCTCACCAGACAGAAACAACCAAGAGTCAGTACCATTCAAGACAAAAATGGAAAATGCCTCACAGAAGTGAGTGACATTGCAGAAAGATGGACTGAGTATTGCAAAGAACTCTACAATCATCAGTCCAGAGGTGCTTGAAGTTCCAAACTCCTCAAATGATGATGACTTCCCCATTCTCAAAGAAGAGGTGGAGTCAGCAATAAGAGCACTGAAGAATGGGAAGGCAGCTGGAGTAGACAACATCCCAGCTGAACATATCAAGAATGGGGGAGAATCAGTGAAAGAGCTACTAACAAAAATCTGCAACAAGATCTGGCAGACAGGTGAATGGCCAACACAATGGACCCAGTCACTGATTATAACACTTCCCAAAAAAGGCAATCTCCAGCTGTGCCAAAATTACAGAACCATCAGTTTGATCAGCCATGCTAGTAAGGTAATGCTGAAGATCATCTTGAACAGACTGAAACCACAAGCAAAAGAAATAATCGCTGAAGAACAGGCCAGGTTCTGGAGTGGAAGAAGCACAACAGAACAAATATTCAATCTCAAGGTTCTGTGTGAAAAGTACTGATCACAACACCAACAAGACATCTATCATGTGTTCATAGATTTCAAAAAGGCCTTTGACAGAGTGTGGCATGATGCATTGTGGGCCACAATGAAGAAGTATAACATGGGTCAAAAGTTAACCAATACCATCAAGCAGCTGTATGCCAAGGCTACCAGTGCAATAATTGCCCAAGGTGCTGTGAGGGACTGGTTCCAGACAACAGTGGGAGTGCGTCAAGGCTGTCTCCTGTCACCCACGCTTTTCAACATCTACTTAGAGCGCATCATGAGCAAAGCGCTGGAAAACCACTGTGGGACAGTCAGCATTGGAGGGCGTAACATCGCCAACCTCCGCTTTGCAGACGATATTGATGGGCTGGCAGGCAGTGAAGACGAGCTAGCCACCTTAGTGAAGAACCTGGATGAAACATCTTCCAGATTTGACATGGAGATAAGCACTGAGAAGACAAAACTGATGACAAATAGTGGCAAACAAATCTCAGCCAAGATTAAAGTCAGAGGACATAAACTGGAAACAGTGAGCCAGTTCAAGTATCTTGGTTCCATAATCACTGAAGAGGGATCAAGAGCAGAAATTTTGTCAAGAGCAGCACAAACAATGGCAGCTATGTCAAAGCTAAGACCCATCTGGAGAGACAAGAATATCTGTCTGAAAACTAAAATCAGACTATTGCGAGCTCTAGTCATCTCAGTCTTTTTGTACTCATGTGAGGCATGGACCCTGACAGCAGAATTACAATGAAGAATCCAGTCACTTGAAATGAGATGCTACAGAACCATCCTTGGCATCTCTTACATGGACCACATCACAATGAAGAAGTGCGTAACACCATCAGGTGCGAAGTAGGCCAATATGAGGACCTCCTTACCACCGTCAAAAAGAGAAAGCTGAAATGGTATGGCCATGTCACTAGAGCCAACAGTCTATCCACAACAGTCCTGCAGGGCAGCATCCAGAGTGGCAGAAGGAGAGGTAGACAGAGAAAAAAGTGGACTGACAACATCACAGAATGGACCAGGAAAAGTTTTGTGGAGACACAGGCATTGGCACATGATCGAGACAAGTGGAGGGAACTGGTCAGATGTTCAGCAGCACAGTGCCTCAACGACCACACTAGGTCATGAGACTGATGATTATATATATATATATATATATATATATATATATATATATATATATATATATATATATATATATATATATATATATAACCATCCATTCAGTATGAGTAGTGATAACAATATGTTGTCTTATATTTCATTATGTAATTTAAGGAGTCTGTTTCAGGATTGATGATGATAATGATGATTTGTAATCATTGTAGGTCTGCATAATCAGAGCTTTCCTTAAAAATGATAATCATTCTGTCAACATATGTCTCCTTTTGTCAAATCTGTCTTCTATTTATGATACAGAAAAATATTGTCGATAAACTAAAAAATTAGTAAAGTTTCTAAATTTGAAAACTGATCCACCGTAGTACATCAGGAATCAGAGCTATTATATTTGACAGTGGAGATACGTCAGAGACAACATGAAAACACTTTCACACAATATTTACCTGGAATAAACTATTAAAATAATAAATGGAATAACGATGTTCAGGTTAAAGACATTGCAAGGTAGCAGACTTAAAACAACTGAGAAACAAGTTACATTTTTATTGTAATAGTGTTTATTTGACAGTAATTCAATCCATTTAATGTTTAACTATTTTATAATTTAGTTAATTAAACCAGATGTAGTGAAATATGTCAATAATTTGCCAATTTTCCCATTATCCCAATGTTGTGAATTTCCTTTCACAAACTTAGAAATTTTTGCGACAACTGGTACAATATGTTAAAAATAATTAATACCTTGAATTTAGATTATGTCCCTTGTTTTAATCAACATTCTGACATTATCAGAAAACGTGTTTTCACTGGAGTCAGCACTTTGTAGCTCAAAATGAAATCTTGTATTGTTTTCTAAGGAAATTAATAATGGTATTTACCAAAGGTCTTGATAAAGGTTGATGGACATCTTGTAAAATAATATAATAGACATTAAATACTACAAAAATCAGTGTTTGTTAGGGAAAGTAGGCTATATTTCCACAATGCTTATCAAACTGTGTTGATGCCTTGCATTTGAAGTAGCATATTTTTGGGACATGTTAATATAAGTTTTTTCAGTAAACTTTAATAGTATCATTATGCAGAAACAACAGACACTGGGAAACTAAATAATCAGTAAGTATGTTTGTATGCATATGTAGATGAAAAACCTATATTTTTTTGCTGTATAAATTAATTTTGCAAGTCTTCTCTATTTTTGCTTAAATTTGAGGCAATAAGAATAACAGAACACTTAATGAATTTTAACATAGAGGTATATGGGCTACAGTATGCAGTCACCAAGATTTAGAGTATTATTATAGTGTTGAGGAAGTCAAGAAGCTAGTAATACCAGGGATAGCTAATTTGGTATTTTTAGATGATAAGGGGCTTTTTTTAATAAATTTTATTATTTTCCAAGAGATTTATTTTATCTGTTGCATACTTATTCAGGGAACAGCTGTACATATTGCATATTTCTTTTTATCTCACCATTCATTTTTGTGTTTGCAAGACAATGCATATTTAGTGGCTATATTTGAATGTACATTGCCAAAACAAAAACCTTAAGAAGAATTATATATGTATCTTGGAGCTTATTGCTCGTTAAAGATTTTGTTCATATGGTATCGCCATGTTAGTTGGGTTGTTTCTTTGCTTGTTTTTTATAAACTAGTAATGCCTTTTTTATGCACTGATAAGAGTATAGTCATTCAAGCACCTTTCAATTTATAAGTCATCAAAACAGCATCATCTACATACACTGTAAAGAGACATTGTGGATCAGTGATTAGCATGTTGAACTCTTAATGACTAGAAGAAAGTAGGTTTGAATACTGCCATTGGATCTACCTAGGTCCTCCGGGCTGCTTTGTTGTATCCCTGGACAAAGTACTTCACTTTCCTTGACAGCATATGACTATCATTTGTTGATGTGCCATAAAACATATACACAGCCCATTCACAATATCTACATGCATAATTTGCACCCAGCTAAAACCAGTATAGATCCTAGACAGATCAGTTTGTTCTTTCTCAGCATTCACTTTTTATACACCTGTAATTTGGCAGTGCATATGAACTTGTCTGGTTTTCCCTTTTAACATGATAAATTTCTATTCAACAGTATGTACTTTTGCCAAACACTGAACAGCTTGTGCTTGGGGTAAGGAAAAATCTGTCAGTTTAGGGCTCAAAAGTCAAAGCTCAAGGTCATTGTGATCAAAAGAATAAAAATGGTTTCCACACAATAGCAATGGTTCTACATCATATAGCTGGATCAAACTTTGTGGATGGCTTGCTCTTAAAACTCGTCTGTTTGAAGTAGAGTGGCCAAAGATCAAGGTTACTTAAAACTGATTGAACAAAAATGGTTCTTGCACACAAATTTCAGTTATCAACCATATATCTTTTTATGCATGATTTTTAACAAATATTGTAGATCATGATCTGTGGGTATAACTACATGATGAGAAATTTGGGTTTGTGCTTTTTGCAGTTCAATGCACATCATTTACAGTTAAATATACACTTCATTCAGTAGCATTTATTATTTCATCCTAAAATTCATCATCTTCAGCAAAAGTTGGTGAGTGTATTATTGATTACTATTCATCAGTTTGCAGTCAACTTGGATCATTATCTGGAAAACAAGGGTGGCCAATGAACAACTCATTAATCTGCACAGATTATTATTATTATTATTATTATTATAACTACTGAAATGCAAGGTTACAAAATTCATTGTGCTTGGTGAATTCATAAATTACAGTAGTTTGAACTTGAATATTTATAATGTTATGCTTCTTCTGTTTACCAATTTTGTAATGAGTTACTATCTCATTATTCATTAAAAAAAACATGCAATGAGAAAGTTTGTATAATGCTATCTTCTTGCCCAATTGCCCAACCCTGACTTAATCAAAATTTAGTACTAAAATTCCATATTGAATTAAATCAATAAATTATTTTCAAATACAGAATTATATTTTGTCTCATAAACCACTGTCAGTTAAGCCCAGTTGAACACCTTGGGCACATTTTTAATATTATCATGATATGTAGGGACATATTCATATGAATTCCCCAGATATCAGGGGGCTTTGTTTTGGTGTTGGTAACTAGATATAATGCTTGGTGACTTTGTTTCAATTGAATTTTAAATGTAATTAAGTCTGTCGTTTTGGGGAATTGTTGGATTTTAATAAAATTTTGTAGCTTTTTCTTCATCTGACCTATAATTTCCAGCCTTCTGTGTCCACATATACATGAGTAATGATTCCTCCTAACATTTACTTCAGTAGATTAACCTTGTTAGATTCCAACTCTACATTCCACACAGCTTTATATTGGTCAAATCTTGAATGGGTTCGATTTCTAACATCCTAACACCATCTTTCACATGACCTATGTCTCCTGATATTGCATGGTCATGACATTGGTTTCTGCAACATGACTTTAATAAAATTTCCTCATTTCCAACATTGTATGTGCTAATACATGTATGCTGATAAGACCTTTAAACATTGAAAATTTCCATGGTATTTGCCAGAGTTAGTATGACCCCTGATTATACATCTTCATGATCAATAATAACAATAATAATAAATAAAAAAATATCCATTAACTATCCATAGTGACATCATTAATTTAAAACTAGTAACATTATGGCCAGTTATTAAACAGTATTTGTTAAATTCTACAAAGTTATATAAATCTTTAAACCAGTCTATAAATATGCAGTGATACAATGCACAATACAGACACTAAATTGTAAGATGTAAAAACTACATTCAAATATACCACAGTAAAATTATATAGCAGGTAATCAAGATATTTTACTAAAATACTTCGCTTATGTTTTATCGTGTGATCCAAAATCATCTGTACAGCTGTGCAAGTGTATACAAATTTCATAAAGTATGACATTATAGTCTTTGTTAAGTATAAATCTTTGTTCAGTTCAACATTTGCCACTGACCTGATTTAGTTAACAATTCTGAAGATATTATGATATTTAGGGGCTAAAGCATTAAGACCGTTATAAAGAATATAATCTCCATCATCTTTTAAAATCTATAAAGATAGAATTTATGTGAGCATTCAAATAATGTTTAAAATTGAGTAATTTCCAGGCTCTTATTCTCTGTAACCTAAAAAAATGATCCATAAAAACTGAATTTTTTTGGCTTAGCCCTGACCATACAGTAGTATGTAAATTCTGAAAATTCATAATCAAGCGTGACTCAAATGTTCACAAACTACTCAGAATTCCAATTTGTTTGATCTTTTGTACACATTCATTGAAAATGGTTCAACATTATAGCATCTCATCTATCAACACTCTTAGAAGTTGTCTGTATATTATTGTTTCATTTGTTCTCCCCATTAACTTCTGATGGCATTTCTTGGGTACCTTTTCAGCATACATTGACTTTTCTGTAAATTTAAACTAACTTTATTTTCATGGATCCATTTTATGGCACTCTGGAGATCTTCCCTCATTTTGGGATTCTAAAACATTGGTACATAATTACAATGTGAGGATACTCATTCAATTTAAAATAATAAAACCTTGTTTTAGTGTGGGTGACAAATAAAACAAAATGACTGATTAATTAAAAATGCTCCCTCTCATTACATGTATTTATCTACTCTGTACATACCCACCCACCATGCATATTGGAATGTGAGAATTTCAATTGCTATTTAAATATTTTTCTATAAGAACTGCAATGTTTGCATATGTGTGTGTGTGTTTGTGTGTGTGTCAGTTATTCAGAATACGAGATATATGGTGCTAAAAAATACCAGAGGGAATTACAATCATCATCAACAGATACATGGTGGCCAGTATATTTGGTGGAGGAAGAACCTGGGCTAAACCGCTGACCAACAGGAAGCTAATGACAAGCTTTCGTAACTACTCACATTGATTGAGGTGAGACTTGAACTTGTGCAGACAGAAGTGAGCTGTGTGAGTGACCTGTTAAGGCAAGTACCACCCAGGACCCCATGTTGACAATGAAGAGAATTAAGGCTTTAAACAAAATTCAAAAGTTAAAAATTACTAAAAATAACAATTAACAAAATTACATAACCAACTGCAATACCAGATTGTTTGGATGTCACAGTGAGAGAACTATGCAAGCATCAATCAATTTATTTTCCTATACCAAATCAATATTGCCAAAAAGTACAGTAATGGATATTATTTATGTTATCTCAAGTCTTTGCCAGTAACAAATGTATTTTCATGGTAACTTTGTTTCATACAATGGTAATTATTTTTACAAAAAGTGACAAAGGGGTATAATTAGCAGGTTCAGTATCAGCATCAGAGATGAAGATGGAAGATTGGCATTTTTCTGCATTTATGTTTTTCATGTAAAGTAAATTGGACAGGTGCTTCTTACAGGTCATTTTTAAACTGAGACACAAATTAAAAAAAGATACAACACTAGACCAAAGGATGACCAGTGACTTAAACCTGAAGAATAACCATATTTCCAATTTAAGTGACCTGACAAATTGACACATCAAATGGAGACATGTATTGAGGAATGGTGATAGCCATATAATAATCACATTTAGTGCGAAGACTGAAAGATATTAAAAGGCTAGGTGAATACAAAGACAGTAAATTAACTTTTTGAAAAGAATGACAACAAAAGAGCAAGCAAAATCCCAGAGTTGCAGAAACTGATTGACAAGAACAAAAGAAAGATTGTAAAAACTCAAGACCTATTACAACACAGATTCAATACTTAAGTATTGTTGTTTCAGGTTCTACAATCAGCAAGAAAAAAAAGCAAATGATTTACATACCATGAATCACTGATTAAAAAGATGACAAACAGTGAAATAAATACATTGGAGAATGACATGATTTCAGTACCAAAAACATATTACAGACCTGAACAGCAAGATCACAGCTAAGATTACTAACTGTTACTGTAGTGTTGCAGAAAAAAGAATGACTTAACACGGTTAGTAAAACAACTTGGGTGACGTTAAAATAAAAATGATGTGAATAAAAGCGGGATTAGATCATAGAAAGCAATTTACTTTGCAACCAATACAAATTTAAGTGATCAAATAAAATTGATTAAAAAATCTAAATTCACTCTGAGTTTTACACCAAATTACAAGTTGAGGTTGAACAATCATAAGCATAATGAGTACTTTGAGAAGTGGTCAATGATGTTGATATGGTGCAGGGTAGCACTGACGAAATAGACAAGAGGATGAAGAGTATGACAAAAAAATGGAACTATTTTGGAGAAATGTTTTGCAATAGATGCAGATGCATTAAAAACTGACACAAATGAAAGACTCTCTTTATGTGATAGAATTAATATATTTAATAATGAAAAAACATAGAGACATTCAAAACTGAATTGAATTCACAAATGGGATTAAAGAGACAGAATGTAGATGAATTTTATTGCATGAAACAAACATCAACATACCACTTGGAGGTAAACATTTTATTTGATGAGTTCAAATTGAAAACTGGATCCTTCTCACAAGCTAAAATAAAAATTGACTGCAAAATCAAGATTTGCTACTCGTCAGTACAATAAATTGCTACAACAGAACTTATATTTGGAGGATCAATAGGTAACAGACCAGCATTTGCAGGAAACAACTGTCTTTTCAGGTTTATCCTAATGGATCTGGTAAAGAATTAATTAGACAAGACATGCATGCACGCTGTAAAAGGCTGCTTCGGTCCAAGCTTATTTGGCCGAAATTACAGGATGTTTCTGGGCAATGTGAAATATTAAGTTTTGTCTTGGATTTAAATGTGACATTAACATTTGTTTGAAATATTATATTTCTCATTATTTCTCTTCAAAGTGAATAATGTGTATACTTAACTTCGTGGGTGAAATTATAATAATTTGGCGCACCTGCTGCCCATCTCCAGGTAGCTGATGAAAGAGTAGTATCAGATTTCATACTGATTACACATGAACCACAGATGCACGAAAAGCTACTGGCAAGTTTTCTCACATACCCACATTGGTAGAGCTCGAGACTCAAACCAATGCAGACAGAGGTGAGATAGCAATGATTGGTAAAGGCGAGGCTTTTCCTCACTCGGCCACCCAGGGCCTCATTAAATTTAGAAACACATTTGTATTACATTTTATGATTTGCTTAAATCACTATTACTCAGGTTTCCACCAAGATCTATCTTGTAAGTGAGAGCTTAATATGTTTGGCATATTATAAAATAAAGAAAATCAAATTGGCTGGATTAATACTTTAGATTTTTGCCAGTTGTCACTGCAACAACAACAATGATTACCAACCAAAATAAACAAAGATAAAACAACTAGGACAATTTTCACTTGAACATAATATCTGATTACCCTGAGGCGCAAGAAAAGCCAACATCGTTGCGATACATCAAAAGAATGAATGAAACAGTCCTCATACTGAGGATGAACAAAACCTCGTCTTGCCTCTGCTATTGCTACGGCAGCGGATGAATATGTTCCTGCAAAAACACAACAATCACAGATACCAGAATTCAAATTTCAGTAAAATAATGGCGAGCTGGAAAATCAGCTGGATATTTTTCCACCCACGTACACAACATGCAAAGACGCTTCACAACTATTGACAAATATGGTTCCTGGACTCACAGCGGTGTTAGAAAACATTGGTCATGCTGGCGTCAAAGCAGACATTGTTATGAATGCAGATTTGGTTATGTGGCTTAGTCATGCAAGGCTGGATTTAAAATTACTACTCCGTGGATTAGCAGTTTTATCAGCGTAATCCTAGACCTCAAAGACACCAGCGCCATCAAATATAAAATTGACAGAAGTATTGAAAAGATTTTTGAGATGCTGGGAAAATATATCAATGCTGGCTTAGGATGACTCTCAAAAGGAGTACATCAGTTGAGGTCCATCTCTCACCATATCAGCCGTTTCATTGATCCAGTAACATAACAACAGCACAAGCAAATGTTGATTGATTTGTTGTTACTGAGTGCAATGAATGTATAGATTAAAAAAAATCTTCCTCGGTTACTTAATCATGCATATATTTACTATTCAAGAAAAGATCCAAATAAGATCCAGATTTAATCTCTTTAATTGATAGATCTCACTTTATTGAAGTCTTGGAAACTCGCGCATTGCAGGACAGAACTTGAAAAAAAATACACGCACATTCATTAATGTGGATAAAGTCACTTTATGCTGATTGGCAAACATAGTTGTTGTTCATATCATACGAAAAGAAACACCTTTGCTATGCTGTCCAACTGTCGTCTGCAAAAATCTCAGCCTAATGCTGTAAATACGCCTGTCAATTATATTTTTGGGCGTGCTGACATCATACGTCATAGATAACAGCGCCCCCCCCCCCCCCCCCCCCCGTGTTTGTTTGGATTTACGCTAGATGATTTACATTTTGACCTTAAATTGTAATGATGTTTCGAGTCAGACCGTTTACTTTCCATACATTTCATTTAATACCACGTCAGTTGGAATATGAGTTGATCATTCCATTTTGTTCTTCAGACCATTTCACCTAATGCCAGATCATTTGGAATCTGAATACATCATATCATTTTTTTTAGGTTAAATCATTTCATTTTAGACTACATTATTTCATTTAATACCACCTCATTTGGAATCCGAATTCATCAATCTGTTTTGGTCTTTAAACCGTTTCATGCAATACCACGTCATTTGGAATCTGAATTCATCATTTCATTTGTTGGGTTAAATCATTTCATTGCATACTGCGTAATTTCGCTTAATAATACGTCATTTGGATTCAAAATCCATCAATCCATTTTGTTCTTTAAATCATTTTATTTAATACCAGGTCATATGGAATTTAAATTCATGATTTCATTTGTTGAGGTAAATCATTTCATTTTAGACTACATCATTTTATTTAATACCACATCATTTGGAAGCAGATATCATTCCGTTTTGTTCTTTAAATCATTTTATTTAATAACAGATCATTTCATTTAACGCCACATCATTTGGAATCTGGATTCATTATTTTATTTTTGGGGTTCAATCATTTCATTTCATGCTACATCATTTCATATCACCACAACATCATTTGGAATATGAATTCATCATTCTGTTTGTTGGGTTAAATCATTTCGTTTCACACTACATTATTTCATTTCATACCACGTCATTTGGAATCTAATTTCATCATTCGGTTTTGTTCGTTGAATCGTTTCATGTGACACCACATCATTTGGAATTTGGATTTATCATTTCAATTGCTGGGTTAAATCTTTTGATTTCCTACTACATCATTTGATTAATGTAATTCTGGCGGTGAGGGCTGCCCATAGTTGAGAATTTACCCCAACTAAACCATAATATCATGCGTAGATATGATGGACACTTAATAATGCAAGCTGCGCCATGGCATTAATCTCCCTGAAAAGTATGATCCCCAACAACATGGAAAAATACAGCTGGGTCAATTGCAGCTTATCAGTTCCATACAGCTTATGAATTCCTCCTATGGACAAGTTAGCAAACAATCTGGTGGTGGATTACTTCAAAATCACTCATACTGTTCAACCAATACAACCCGCTGATGCAAAAAGGTTTGTATCCATATGAGTACATGAGGTACTGGAACAAATTTACTGCCACTGATCAAAGCGTTTTATTCATCGTTGCGAAGGTATTTCAGAATAAAAATATGAACATGCAAACAAGGTTTAGTCAGCATTTGTATACAAAACTCCCGGTGACAATCACAATTTGTATCTACACACGAATGTGGTGGTGTTCACTGATGTGTTTGAGAAATTTCGTCACATTGTCATATACTTATACAAGTTCAACCCTGACCATTACTTATCATCACAAAGTATAATCTGGGATGCATTCTTGTCCAAACCAAAATCGAGGTGGAATTGTTCACTGACATTGACCAGCACCTGTTGATCGAGCGATCACTTCATAGTGAAATATCCATGTCAAGTCATAGATACAATTATGCCCATAATCCAGACATGGACGGATATCACCCCACTGACCTCAAAAGTTACATCATATATCTTGATACCAATAATTTGTATGGATAGATGGATTTAAGTGGATTGCGTTCCTACACACATTGATCTACAAAAACACGTACACGATCATAACATCCACTTTGATCACGGATACTTCTTTGAAGTCGTCATAGAATCACAGGGGCTCGAATCATTGCTTACAATCAACATGTCGTGCATGTACTATATAATAACTACCACTTCTCTCCTTACTTGTGCGACCTATTTAATAATAAACGCTGATATTTCAAGCTACACTTTGCGTAGCTTAACAAATTTGGTACCACTATTTAGCTCAGGCATTCGACTGTGTTTCTCTATCCAAAGTTTGACTTAATACAATGCCAACCATTTTCCCATGCTACCGCTCGACATGGCCCTGATCGCGCCCGCTTAATATGCAAGTAAAACGCGTTGAATGCTATACTGAACTCTAGTTGGCCAACTGAAAATGACGCGTGATGGCTTAGGTCAGAACTTATAAACTACTGAGATTCATACTCTGTTACCATATATAAAATGATTGGTCATTGAGAAAAAATGCATTCATGCAAATGAAATTGACCAAGGGGGTACACACTTATTCTATCCCCCACGTAATATCTTAATAGCTGTTAAGGTAGCTCGCGCGCGCACACACACACTCACACACACACACATATATATATTTGGGCATGCAAAGATGAAGTCACACATCCAGCTAGTTACTCTTGATCCTTTAAGGACCTGCCTAAGAGTTATTATATAGGTCTCAATGGATAGTTTCGTATTTTGACACCCCCCTAATTTTTAAGGTAGAATGCATGAACCTAATTATCACAAGCCTAGCATTTATAAATTCACACATAAGCTAAATCTATAATGTGGTTTAGATTTACTTTGAGTTAGGCTTGGAAATAGGTTGGCTTGTTGGTGACTGCCTGTCACAGTTAGATGAGCATTGGAGATCAAATGCATAACTTGGGCTGCAAATGAGCTGCCGACTTGGCCTGCGTATTTATGTGTGTCTGCTACAGAGGTAAATATCTAAAAATCTAGATGGTTGTGGGGTGATGAAAAGTATGCTAATTTGTTATAGTACTAGTGAACTTTATTCATGCATTAGGCACATACTGATTCTAATAACTGTCTTGTCACAGAAAAATATTCAAAATAGCTATTTCTTGTCAAATATGAATGTAAAATTTAGGGGTTGGTGGCAGTGTTGGTTCAGTATAAAAACCACTAGTTGCATCGGGAATTAACCTGATTACTGCAGTCAAAATCTCACATGTATGCTTTCTACAAAAATCATTAGTTTGTTTTTATTTGTATCTTCAGTGTAAAATTATTCTCATTTTTCTGTAATTGGTCATTGTCGGATGAAAATTCACCAGCTAAACTGTCCAGTGAGACCATAGTACATGTACGACAGGTAAATTGTAAGCAACGATATGAACTCCTGTGCATAGAATATCCTGAGCATTTACATGAGGCACACACTGATTATCTACTGGCCGCAGAAGCGCTGTCAGTACATGGTACATGGTTGTCCCTGTATCAGTGCACGATCATTGATTAGAGACTGAATGAACCAAACTGGTACCAAGCCTTTGAACAAAACACATTAATGTACTACATGTGCGAAATCTGCAGTTGTGCTAGAGATTGGGCATGCGTCTAACCAAGATTCATCAAGTGCTTGGGTTTCATCAACAAGCCTGGATGGCCCATTACATTCAGATGAGTATGAACTTACGCACAAAGGCCACCATGACTATAAGAAGGACTTTTTTTCAAACTCATGAATAATGCTGTGTTTGGAAAAACTGAAAAATCTGTGCAAACGAATACGAGTTGATCTTGTTCGTGCTAGTGAGTAAAACAAACTTCGAACGCTCATCGTGAACCCAAGGCTCATTGCGGATCCAACCATTGAATCCAGAGAACTTTTTGTTGGTGGACTTATTGTTGTTCGCAGTAAAAAAAAATAATCAAAATTCAGGCTGACAAAGTAAATCTATGTGGGTTTGTCCGTTCTGGACTTCTCCAAGCTGCTCATGTACAAATTTTACGATGACAAGATCAAAATGTTTTATCAGAATGGGATCAAGATGATTTATACTGACATTAACTCTCTGCTGAAGCAAATCACCATCGATGATATGTAGGCCGATATCGCACAATCAAGTTTGGTCAATGAATTCCATACCAGTGTGTATCCGAAATAACATTCCTTGTTTAGTCTCTCCAATAACAAGTTTGGTGGCAAGTTCAAAGAGGAATGTTTGGGGTAAATTAATCAAGGAGTGTGTGGGACTGCGACCAAAAATGTACTCGATTGTGGTTGGACCCAAGAACATTAAAAGGTGTTCTGCATGCGATTGTAGAAAAAGGTCTCAAGCACGAACTGTACCTGGAATATCTTCAATACTGACATGAATTTACACACAGTGCAAATATGATCAAAAACACATCGCATGGGTGCATTACCAATGCACCCGGGTGAGTTTGTTTCCACTCCATACTAACCAAGGGGTACTCCCTGAATGAATCACCAATTACGTATTTGGTCATCATGCCATTGCAAATCACAAGTTAATGTGTCACCACAAATCCTGGTGGTAGTTTCGTATTTGCTGGAATAATTTATGATTCCTTTCATACAAATGTAAGGCTCTGCTTCATTGTACCTGCTGGTCACATCAACAATCATTAACGTGTATATGTAGGTGCACAATTGCCCTTGTCTATCAAGACACGATTGTGTGAGAGAAAAAACAAATCAGCCTGAGGGACTTCATTAGGTGTTTGGACATTGAACCAACAACATTAAATTGTTCTTGATACTGGTAAAAACATTTGCCACACCGCTTGTTTGGCCAACTATACTCGAGCAACCCCATGACTGACCTTGGCTGCACTGGTTAACTGTTCCACAGCGGCTTCACCTCTCCAATACCCATGTGGTCTGTGGTATATTTATGGTAAAGTCCATTGTTTATTGGTTTATATCGGTATACTTTTTAGTTTAAATGAGTGATGTTTTTCCACCCCCAAGTACAATCTTGGCTTTCATACCTCCTTTGATAATCCGTCATGTGATTCGTCCTCCCATTGTTGGATTAATCGCATTTATGTCATAAATCTCATCCAGTCATAAATCTAATTTACAATGACTCCACGGATAGCATAGGATTCTTGATAAGCAAAGTCATGTTGGTAACATGTAGCATCAACGTGGTTGATAGGTGTTTCATCTGACCCTGATTGTTTATAGAATCTAGTCGTAAATCAAGTCCCGTACGAGGTCTACAGTAATTATAGCCAAGAAGATGTTTTATACCTGAATATTTACTCCATGGTGTCCCTGGTAACTTTGTTAATGCAGCTACGATATCACCGCTGCCAGTGACTTTTTTAAACTCTTGTTTGTCACAAATGTGAACTTTTTGCTCCACATCGAACACTAGATCCTGTAATCACTCCTCGTTCATTATGTTAGTGAACTTGAATTAGATTTCCGGTACATATTTTGGCGCAACATTGCAAACAATATGAGGACATGATTATGTTATACAATGATTGTATTATTCAATGGCATCATGCAAATGAAAATTCAATGATTTTTCTGTCATTGATTTTTCCGCACAAGCAACACCTAAACCATCCGAGCATAAACCATGTTTCCAAACTCGGTATATGCACTAATTATTGGCTAATCATTGGCCTTTGTTAATCAGGGAAAACACAACTAGTGCTGAATATAGTTTTACGATGGTTTACCTGAGATTGATTGTACATGATTGATGATCAACAGTGTTATAATGTTTTAAGAGATGTTCAAAAAATGTTGAAACGTGGTAACAACACCAGGACAACTTTGTTGTCTGCCATTGATTTCTTTTCTGCCATTGACAAAGTCCCACCAATGATGATTTACATGCAAACAAAATTAATATTGTGGTGTATGATGATATGATGCTTGAAAACCAAGTCAATTCCGCACAAATACTATCAGGAGGTCGACACAAAACCACTGACATCATCAAATTGACCCAATGATACGCCCATGTGACAACTGTAATATGCTGATGATAATTCGTGGCATTGACATGCATGATCTTAAAAATTTTCATTGGACTTGGTGTGCCGCCTACCACACGTGGGATGAATTTCGTGACATATCTGAACGGATAATCTCGGACCCGTATAGTTTTCTCACGATTAATTTTTGACCAGAACTTGGAGTTGAGGAGGTAAATATTGAGAGGGTCTGGACGCAAATTCATCTCCTGTACCAATTTATCAATGAAAAACACAATCATATAAAAATGTCCGGCAATGATACCATAGAACACTATAATAAATTGGTGCCATATGGCCGCTCAACAACAGCAAGAATTGATTCAAAATGTGATAGAAGGCAAAAAAGTCAAAGTTATGTTACAACGCGACAAACTGCACAAGAAGAAAGGAAGCGGCTTTGGTGGACTGTGAGATCCTATCTTGTGGATCAACTGGAAATACTTGTGGGATCAGTTCATGCGGGCAACAACACACCTGGAGTAATTAATGAAGCTACAACGATGTGTCAGCGTTCACTCACTAATGATCTCATGAACAGAAACACGTGAGCTGATGAATGAACTTGTGGCAGATGTTCATAATATTCATGATGCATACAACACCAATCATGAGTTCTAAAACGATTGAGACGGCGCATGTACTACGTGAAATGTATACATCAACTCAACTGGTCATTGTCAATATAGCTCAGAGCATAACCTCGACAGTTACAATCTCATCTATAAAACTAGAATTCAGTGTGACTTTTTCTGCACCTGTGACCACTGATGACTCACATGACATCGCACTAGCATCACTGCAATGTATTACGATTGGCCATCCGTTTGGTGGTCTGCCCACAAATAACACATTTGTCGCTTCATCAGATGATGGTACCATCTGGCATACTATTGAACTTACCTATGGGGCATACGAAATTACCTCAGTCAATGATGAAGTTTGATGAAGACTTTCGGTGTTGACTGGTAAGGACTCCAAAATTTCAATTCGTGAACATGAACCAATTCTCAATTCTGTTATTGCCATTGGATCTCCACAATATCTGGTTAACGTTGGACAGTCATCGTTGAGAACAGTTCTAGGTTGGCTTCAAGATCTTCCCGAAAGTATACACATTTTGTGTGCAGGACCTAAAGGTACTGGATATCATATTGGGCCTAATATTGTGAGAATTGCCCCAACGACGCAAATCAATTTTTAACTTGTGACGCCATCAGTGGTAGTTATAAAAGTAGGTCTGCAACAATGGGTGTAGTTGTTCAGGGTTACTGTTTGGTTCTTCAGGTGATTTAATATCAATTACGCCCGCAGAACCTATGTATCTGCCATACTAAAACAATCAACTGAACCATATTCGTTTTTCCCTTCTGGATCAAGAGGGGCATGTGATTGACTTGTGAGATAAGACAGCAATAATACAGATGTACATTAGAAATCGACACGACATTTAATAATAATAATGCAGTCATGCGTGGATAAGTGAAATGCATTCACGCAGTTAATACGAGAAAACCTGTATACATTACATATTGTGAAACTGGGTTTGGGGATGTTGTTTGTGGATTATTTGTGAGTGTTTAAGATTAGATTTTATCATTAACATTAATTACATAATGGATTATGAGCGCGGTGATGAGGTTGTAGAATTTACCGATGAGGTGTGGGATCAGGTGACAGTGGATGCCAACATCGATGGTGATTTAGTTCCACTTGTCAATGAATATCTGCTTCAAAATGGTGTTACCAGGCCCTCGTATACACTGAAAAATAATCTTAAGGGTCAAGTAGATATTGACCGTTTTAATCACGCTGAAGTACCACTACCAATTCGATGCCAGCTTGGAATCATCATACGTGCACGTGAAAATTCTCAAGCCTTAACTGTAGCACCAGATGAAAGGCCTCTCCGGGCTGGTTTCTACAATGGTGAAGTAGCATTCACCGATTTGTCCGCTCCAGTTACGTTTAACATTGAATATTTTCAACCAACACTGACTCAATTGAGAAAAGAAAGATCTCGATTGTTATTCAACAAGCACACGCTTGTCTGAGTGACAGTTATTGGGCAAAGATGTCTGGCATAATTGGTTTGTTTTTTAATGAGAGGGGTTTTAGAACGCACAATCGCTGGAGATTCAAGTATTCCTGAGGTATTGTATAACTGCATGACAATTCAGCTAGTAGAAAAGAATGACTGGGGAGATATGTGTGTGCCTATTGTGCCTGCATGTGATGATGAGACCAGACAAAGTCTGCCTGTCGTGCAATTCAAGTATGCGATTGAATTATTAATAAAAGAACTAAGACAGACTCCCAGTTGGACCAATATGAAAAAATAATTTAATAGGAACAACAGATGAAAATGAAATTACCAAGAGAACCATGCTGATTGTGAAATACAGTTGCGTGTGTTTAATCGTAGATGCTATTTGCGGACTACCTGCATCAGCAACTGTTGATCTTGATGTGACTGGAATCACGACAACAACAACCATCGTAATGCACCAATTGGTATTATAGTCGGGGCCATGTCGATAGCAACAGGTGTCTCTAAAGGTGCTAGCAAATTAATTTCCATGCAATGCATTCCCGAATACGCACCTACTCCAGCATACTGGTGGCCATTCAGAGCAGTCTGAATACGATCAAGTAAACAGTACTCAGTGGCAAGTGAAGATAAAATAATAAGTGCCACTGAGTTTAAAACAGTTCCGGCAGAAATGGAAAATCACATACAGATACGAGCACAAATAAAAAATAACAGGCAAAGAAATCCAAATAACATTCACATAGGCAACTGCTTATTGATCGAAAACACATTACCTCGCAGTGTGTGCGTATATTGATTGCTACCATTGGCTTGCCTTAATACGTACATCCCTCTGCAGGATTTTGTTTCTACAATGACAACAGAGTAGAATGAGAGGCTATGACATTTTTGCCTTTTTGGAAACCCTTTCGATCAGTTCAATCTGGAGGAAACTCTACACCCCCACCCCACCCCCTATGACTGGCTTATGTGGGTGGGCTGCTTACACCCTTGCAGACAAAATTAAAAGTGAACAACAGGCACCGCACAAGTAGGAGCTAAATATGTAATGGGGAGAGGGTATAGGCTAGGATGGATGGAATGGCCCTAATGGGAACAAAAAAGGCAAAACTAACATTTTCATCCTCTCTTTTTCAGCCATGCACTCAATTTACTGGTTAGTAGTGTGTCAAAATGTGAGACACTTTATAAGATATATATTATCACAATCTATGAAGTTATCATTTGGATGTATATTCAGCAGTACAGTATCCACCCATACCACACAGTCATACATATTCATTGGATGTATTCGAATATGATTAGAATATTCGCTGATATTAATTTAGGTCGCAAACCCATCCTCTTTTCTGCGTCCACCTTGCCATTTATTTACACCCACCCACCCACCTCACTCATAGCCAAGCTACACTGAGTCAACTAATTATTATTAAATGAGATTGATGAGGTCTTGAAAACCATTTTCTATGGACAAGGATGAGAAAATAAATGAATGCATGTATTGCTTTCTATGTTTATATTCAACTCATTACAAACATAGACGTTCGTTTGATACTGAACACAGACGGTAAATGATAGAAACTCGATCTGTTCAGTTAAATGCGGGGACAATTAAAATAAAACGTATCTAAACAATGATCAGATAAAACTCGTTTAGGAAATCATCTGTTCACAATCGAGATCACACGGTTATGTTCCCAGTTCAATTAACTGAATGTAGGTACAGTGGGTGCAGGTCTCCGGTATTGTGCTACTCGTATATAGGCGTCCGATGGGAATGACTTTTTGACCCACATTACTATGCTCAAATAGGCCATTCTGATTTTCTTCTAAGCCATACGAAACTCATATTCAGATCTGATAAATAATTGTTTAAACTGAAACCTATATATGGGTTTTGATGTTACCTTATGCATAACATATACATTGCAATGGGCGAAATAGCTGTGTGGCTTCTGCATACAGTATCATGTAGTCCGACAGGCCCGATCCTAGGGCAAGGCGAACGAGGCAACCGCCTTGGGCCCCGCACTTTCAGGAAATCAACTCCGCAATGCAATTTTTTTGCTTGGGGGCCCCGCTCATTGCTTGCTTTGGGCCCAGCATGTCGCCTTGGGACCCGCATATCCTAGGGCCGGGCCTGTAGTCAGATAAATCAACCCCCAAATCTGTGTTGATATTGATGAACAAACCCGAAATCAATATCATAACGGGTAAGGGCTGATTTATCGGCCTAAGTATAAAATAACCTCTACCATGGCCAGGTAAGGGGGAATTTATTTTCTGCCTCAACCAAATTTGGGAATAAACCACTTGGTTTCATGGAAAAAGAGGTTGTTATGTATACTTGATTTAATTTATATTTGATTTAATTTAATTGTTTGTAAGTTTTAAATCTTTTTATTTTTATAATTTTAGTACATTTCAATGTAATGTAATTTTTTATTTTTTTTAAATTCATTTTCAATGTGTGAATGATAATCTTGGAATCAAGGCTGTACTGGATTACGTGCCATTAGACTTGTAGATTCCTTCGAAGGCGTTCTAGAATGTGATCACGTGACCATCATCCGGGTATCTGTTTTGCGCAGTATTCAGGTTTTATACCGATGTCGATAGAGAATTTAGTCAGACTGGGCTTAAAACACTGGATGGTAATTTTTCTTCAGATTATTTCGATTAAAAGGTTAATTCGTCTCTCTGGAAATACTGAGTGCTCATACAGAATTGTTGAACAAAGACATTTCTTAAAGATTTTATTAGGATGTGTTTCTACAAGGAACTGTAAACAACAGTACTGTACAGGATACAGCATACGTCATCGCCTTCCATCTTGGATTTTCATCGGGACTCAAACTTGAATTCATTAGAAAATTTCATTACTAGGACTTTTAAAATTTAATTCGTTAATTATTCTTGGATTATTTTTGGATTTGATTCTTAAAACCGTTAGTTCTTTCTGTCCGTTTGTACATTGTTTTTCCAGGGAAAAAAATTATTTGTTAAATTTTTCAAAGCTTGTTGTTTTCACTCTTTTTAATGTTACAGTTTATTCGAGCCTAAACACGTAACAAGGGATTCACAACAAATGTTCAACTATATATATATATATATATATATATATATATATATATATATATATATATATATATATATATATATATATATACATGATGAAAAGTGCACCAAAGTCATGTGAACTTGATCCAATTCCAACATCACTGCTGCTTCAGTGCTTATATCCTGAGTAGTGAAGTGGGATACTCTAGGGACAATGGGAATTACCATTACAGGACCCCTTGGGACAATCTGGGGACTATGTAAATTTAGCATGGGGAAAAATCATGGGACAATCTGGGGACTATGTAAATTTAACATGGGGAAAAATCATGGGTCACTCTGGGGACTATGTAAATTTAACATGGGGAAAAATCATCCGTCACTCTAGGGACAAGGGGAAATGGAACAGGGGAGAGGGACATAAAACACACACACACACACATATTAAATAAAAAAAGGGGTAGGCAATTGAAAGTCTATCTCTTTTCGAGAGATGTGGGTGGCCCTGAAAAGGGCCTTTCGTTCATCATCATCTTCTTTTATTTCCTCCACTGCTTCCACCAAGTTCTCACTTTTACCAGTATTCCTTTCTTCTTCTCCTTCTCTGGCATCCAGTCTGGATGACCTATTGCTCGGAATTTCTCCTGTATTATGATCCAATTTTTGTTGAGTTTGTCAAAGGCCTCTTTTATCTTTAAGTTTTCCTTATCCTTTCGTTCTTTATTCCACTTGTCTTTGATCTTCTTTACTTCTTCCTCCATTACTTTTCTCATAAGTTCTTCCGATTTCTTAAGCTGGTCCAGGCCTTTTTTGACAAAGGACCACTCTGTCCATTCCATTACGTCTTCCAAAAAACACCTTACTTCTATCACATTATCCATGGCTTCCTTTAAGTGACCAATCTTTACATACTCTGGATCTATAAAGCTTCTTAGTCTTTTTACTTCTTCTTCTATCATCTCTTTCACCAGATCCATAGCTAATTTCAGGTCGGTCACTTGCCTTCTGACAAAATCTCGGGTAACTTCATGCTTCCATTCTCGTTCAATCCTTTCCACTGCATAAGCTCCATCCACTATCCAGTACCAAATGTCCTTCAACTGGTTAAACAATTCTGTTACAGCTACCATCTTCCTTGTCTTTATTCCGTAGAATGGTTCCAATATCAAACCTTGTGGGTTCTTATAGTTAAAGCGCGGACGTGATGGAAAAAATCCCCCTAAAACAAAATTGATATTACCTAGATCATTACTTAAAACGCGCGGACGTGAAGGAAAACATCCCCTACTTTTCTCATTTCATATGATCTACTATCCACATACGTGAAGCAGCAATAAACAAACCCAAAATCTACTATTCACACACGCAAAGCATTAAAATGAAACCCCAAATTTACTATCCACACACGCAAAGCATTAAAATTAAACCCAAATCTACTATTCACACAAACGTACGTGAGCGCTTACAAACACAAACACAAACACTATAAAAAAGGAGTGAGTGTTTATATTCACACTACTCTACATTCACACATTGGCAAATAGATTACTATATCTTTTCTAGAGATTGGGGTAGCCCTGAAAAGGGCTGTTTGTTTTTTTGAACTCCATGACACCTGGTTAATGATGGCACCTTCCAGGCCTGGCACCACACACACATCTTCTTCCCCAGTCTCCTTTCACTCTTTTTGGGGAGAGAGCAGAGGAGGGATAAGTGGCTTCAGAACCCCAATCTTCTGTCTCTGGGATTCTGAAATTTCCTCTCTCCTCTTCTTTGTTTCTTCTCTCCTCCTCTTCTTTGTTTCTTCTCTCCTCTTCTTTGTTTCTTCTCTCCTCCTCTTTCATCCTTCCCTCTTCTACGATGGCCTCTGCAGCCAGCTCATTCACTATACGCCTGGCATATTCCAGGTGTACATGAAGTTCAAGCAGTTTAGCTAGTCTGGTGTTCATTCTGGTGGTGTTGATCAATCAACAAGGGTAGCTAGACTGCCGAACGATTTTTAATTTATACTGAAAGCGCGGACGTGATGGAAAACATCCCCCTAAAACAAAATTGATCTTACCTAGATCATAACCAAACAACGCGCGGACCTAAAAGAAACACTCACTTTTTATACTATCCATCACTATTCTAAATAATTTTATTAAACAAATAATATACTATCCACATACGCAAAGCAATCCAATCAAATCCCAAATCTACTCTCCACTCACGTCAAACAGCAAAAAAAAACAACAAAAAAAACATGATCATAATCTACTATCCACAGAAACGTACGTGAGTGCTTACAATCATATACACAAACACATACACTCACACCACAAAAGAGTCAGTGTTTATATTCACACTACTGTACATACACACATTGGCAAATGGATTGTTATTTCTTTTCTAGAGTATTGGGTAGCCCTGAAAAGGGCTGTTTGTTTTTTTTTGTTTGCTATGGCAATCATTTAGTTTCTAAGAATGCGATGTCCTCTGAGGATAGACTTTCTGACGATAGGTCTGCTTCTTCGGAAAGAGAAGAAGAACTCTTTGGTGTCGATACGACAATCGACAAAGCCTCTCTCAGGTTCAGGTTCCTGCTGCTGTTGCTGCTGCTGTTGTTGTTTTTGTTGCTGCTGTCTCTGAAGTCTGTACTTCTCTGTCCATTCTTCTTTCTCCCTGTTCACTTCTTCTCTGAAGAGCTCTTCTATCAGGTCTTCAGTGACTTTTAGCATTCTCACATTCTCTGTCTCTTCTGGCTTCGGTATCAGACTGTGTCTGACCCTGTGCAAATTCACGTAGGCTTCGTTTAGCTTAGCTAGCTTGGAGCACATCTTCGTAGGAGGATGAGTCGACAACGGATGGTTTGACTGGAAACTACCCCGCTTCTTAACGTCAAAGCGCGGACGTGAAGGAAAACATCCCTACACGGTTTTCGAGCCGGAACGTTTAATGAGTGTCATGAGAGAGATAGAGAGAAGTCAAAGCGCATGAATCAAAATTCTTATAGCCAAACAAAAGATAAAGGCATTTTTTTCAAAAACACAACATTTTTATTCATAATTACTTAACACTAACAAACAACTCTAACATTTTTTAACAATAATCCAACAATATAACATCAAACATTTTTTCAAATGACAAATACTTTTTTTTGCAACTCACACATTATTTTGGACAGGGCTGACAACGTTGTGAATGAAATTGTGATTTCCACTGTTGGAAGTCATTTGGCCATTGATGGACACTACGTTTCCTAGCTTGAGACAAAAGATAAGCATAATGGTCACAAAACCATTGATCTACTTTCACATCGTTTCTAGAAGAAGAACGAGGATCAAAATGAGTCACTAAATGTTCTAAGGAATAACCCAGGCTGCGATGATGCAGAAAATACACACAATATTGTCCACACACCAAGGAATATGTGCCTTGTAATTTCACATTATTGAATCGGGTGGTCTGAGCATTTCTTCTCATAAAGTCGATGATATCGTCTTCCAAAGGGGGCAATCCGTACGAATCGAAATATTCTACGCATCCTTCTTGAGGAAAGTAGACGGCTACCCAGTGGGTTCCTGGGAGATGACTGTCGTCCGTGTTGATCACATAAGCTAGATGGTCTTGAGGTTTACGATGAGGGAGTTCATCTTTAGCACAGACGACAGGATTCCAAGAAGCCGTGTACGAACTGTGGTTCAAAAGGTAATAAAGTTCCCAGGTATCCATGTTTTGTGTGGGTTTTTTTCTTTTTCTTCTTCACAGGTAATGATAAGTGATCAATTCGATCCTGACATTTTGCTTGAAAATGTCTGACAAGTAAAAGGCGTTTAGATCCGACTTCTTACTCTGGTCAAAGAGAGATTCGATGCGACGGCACTCCAGAGACGTTAATGGAGGAGAAGAATGTTTATCCAAGCCTTTATACCACTCGTTCAACACGAATTCTATTTCGATGTGATCCCAAGCTTTGTCCAGATATTCGTCTAATTTTTCTTCTTGACTTAACATCAGACATTTGTCGTGTTGAATTTGACTGGGATGATCGTTGTGACATCCATAGCACTCTTCCTTGATCAATTCTTTCATTATACCTGCCAGGACTGTAGCAAAACAGGAGAATAAATCGGCTTCTGGTTCTGGCCATCTTGACTTCATCATGATAACTTCTTCGTCTTGGGATTCATCTTCTTCTTCCCCGATCTCCTCACATTCCATCTTCAAAGTTTCTCCACTAGGTAAAGAGGGATAACAGTCTTCCATGACTTCTAATAATCTAGAATGACTTCTCTCAAACTGTTGATTTCTATCGTATTGTCAAATTCTGCATACAGGAGGACGTTCACTGTGTCAGGTAGAGGATTAGTAAACTGAAGTTCCACACGAATCTGGCCGGATTTTATAGGGTGGAAATGCCCCTCGTCGCTGCCTTGGTCTGGAGTGAAATCGAAAGCCCACAAAGCGTAGCCTCCTACATAATCCTCGTACGTAATACCGTGACTGGTGTTGGTTCCTAACTGTCCGGTGGCTTCGTACAGGGACAAGTACGATCTCAAATAATTCCTGTCACAACTTAGGTTGAAAAGGTCGGGTATACAAGGTCTTGCCATCGAGACTGACTTCAATCTTGGACACATTGTAATGATGAAACTCAAAAGGATTTTCCTGGTAGAGTCCGTTGAAGGCTGAATTCTTGACCATACCAACGATCAAACGTTTGGGTAACTGTCCTTGGAATAGATGATCTTCGATCATGGATCGCTGTCCAGCAGGAATGGTGAACGTTTTCACTTCCACTCTTCGTATCGGATACTTGGCAGTCGTTCTGCTCAACGTCTGACTGATGTCGTTACCCACTTTAGGTAACACTTCCACACGACGCACGTAGAGTCTGGCTTCTTGGATGATGGTTTTGTAAGTGGAACCATCAGCAGCCATCGAATGGAAAGCGGCACTGCTGCGATTCAGTCTCAAGCGGATATCCACCCCGTTCAGCAAATACTTTTCTTGTAACCACATGTCAAGATGCAAGCGATCCATCAGTTCTAAACTACGACTTAGATTAATTTTCGTTCGTCGTTCTACAAATCCCGTTGTATTTTGAGCATCCCCAGCAACTGTAATGCTGTTGAACTTAGTCGCTTTGTCAGGTTTCCATACCACGCAAGCATCCAGATGAGTGTTCTTGGATTCTTTTCAGTACGTCAAGAGATTTTCCAGGTACGCTCGGTAAGGGTAAGTATCCATGCTGCTGCTGACCAGTTTGTTATTCAATTACAAGTCCACTTCGCTAAACAAGGAATGCATGAAATTATTGACGGGAGCTACTACATCATCATTGTCTATGTTACCGTTGGGTGGTTCGATCACTTTCACTTTCAAAAACAGGTAACTGCTATTCAGATCGATGTAATCTTCGGGTTGTCCTTTGATTTCAAACTCGATGGGAGCGGAATCCGTCAAAGAGGAGACGGGATGAAATTCCACCAACTGGGATTCTTGCATCGTCATCATGGTGGGGGGCATGGCAAACAGATCCAGTTCCGACTTGGAACAGGCGCAAGACTCTCGGTGCATCATTTTTTCTCTTTCTCAATAATCGAAAACGTCTAAGTCTCGAACGGTTCTTCTTTTCTTTGTCTTTCTAGCTTTAGACGTGTAAAGTCTGGTGAAAGGGTGTTTTCTTCGTCGTCTCTTTCTGCCTTGTCCTTGCTGAATGCCTGACTCGGTAGCGTGCAGGGCATTTATAGGTGTTTCTCGTCGGCCCAAAAGGTCTTTACCCGTTTGCAGCAAGACGTTTTTGCCTACCCTCATGAAGGCTTCTTTAGGGTTTTGTTTGTTGATGATGACATTTTGGAGAAATTCTTTGCCTTGCGTCAATGCCGCATCTTTCAAGGCGTGCAATCCTCGTGTCACCATCGGTTTCAACACCGGAGCCACCGAACGAAAGGCCGATTTTAACATATCTCCTAAACCGTGTCCTCGCTGTCGAGCAACCCCTCGGTACACTGGATACATGACTTACAACTCGTGAGAGAACCGTTTTCGAAAATGGAGTTTCACTGTGACTTTTCCTTTGGTGAATGGAATATTTTGTCCCAGATCTCCTTTTATAGCCATGTTGACCGTGTCCAAATTAGACTTGCTGACAGGCAAATAGTGAGGATGTACAAATTCGCGGTGAACGTGGTAAGTGTTTCCACATTCCTCATCAGCGTTCGTGACAGAATCCACTTTGAAAGGAATGACACGCAGTAACGGCACAGAGGTGTGTCCCACCACGTTGTACTCCACCACATCGGAGTACACAAACATCAAATTCAGTCCTTGGTTCAATTCTACCGGGGCACGAAATAACTTGCTAAAAGACTCGTTGTCGTAATTCGTTTTTCTTGAGCATGGTCATTCTCATGTCCATGTCTCCGCCCAACATGTCAAACAATTCAGGACAAAATAAAATGGACACGATTTTACTCTCGTCAAATTTCATCAAGAAGCGACCAGCTGCTTTGTGGTATTCCATGGTGACACTTTTTTTGACACTTTCCAAAGCTTTCAGAAACACGACATTAAACCTGGAGGCTATGGTGCTCACCAAATGTTGACCACTAAAATAATAGCCTGGGGGAACGAACAAGTGATAGGTGGTGTTCTTTTGATTTTGTGTGCCAGGGGTTTTGATGGCATATTTGCCATGGGTATCCAAGTACTGTTGCATTGACTCATCATAAACTTCCACATCAAAAAAGTTTTGATTGCGAAGGACATTGAGGACTTGGGTCGGGTGAATGATTTCTACTAAAGCCACTTCCCAATGGGCTTCGTGATCTAATTGGATGGCCTCAGGTAATTTGGCCGTGTAACAGCACAACGTGTTCTTGGGAAACACCTCCATGGAACTGTCACTGGGTAAGGTTAAGTAAAATTGGTTGTTATTGTTCATAATTCCAGAGTTCTGTGGCTGTCCGAGGGGTTACTGGACGTCAGAGGAGTGTCTCCGCCCAAAATGGGGTTCTTGTTGTTCGAGTGGTGACTGACACTGGCACTGGACACAAGGTTCACGTTGTTCCCGTTGGAAGAGAATTTCAGGGAGAGATTGGGAAGCAGGTAACCGATGCAACTGCTCAATAAATTGGTCCACAATTGTTTCTCTCCTTGTTGCAAACTCAAATTGGCGATGGCTGCCCCGATGACACAATACACCACGAAGATTTGGCAGAAAAAGACGATTTGCGTTTTAGGCACACGTTCTCCACACCACACCCACAAAGGTTGTTTTTGTAAATCTTGCAGAGAAGAACTAGGTGAAGGAGTGGTCGACGTAGCTGCGTCTGTGTGAAAGGGCATGATGGTCACTTCTTTTTATAGTCGATGACTTGCGAAGCGTCGATCCAAGAATCAAAACTGGGTGGATATCCTTTCCAACGTACTTTGACTTCTTTGACAGGTCGTTTACCCACTTTACGGGTTCTGCGTTCGAGCATGCTTTCGATGTCGTACACGTATTCTTTTTTGGTGACACGTTGTAACTCGGGCAAATAAAACGTTCCTTTGAGCACTTCTCCGTTCATGTCTTCTAATTTATAGACGGCAGGATGACGGCTATTCACTCGTCCAGTGACACGAAACAATTCGGTCGTCCAGTTAGGTAAGTAACCTTTGTCGAAAGTGCGTTTGGTTTTGCCAATGCGTACCCAATCTCCTACGGCCAACACTCCACTTTTGTTGGGGACAGCACTCGTCGGGGACGTACCAAACAGGCGCTCAAACACCAGCACTTCGTTCTCGGGAGTCACTTCTTGCGGGACACGTCCGATGCTTCAATGATAAGATTGGTTGTACGCTTGCACCAGGTGCGGTAAGATGTCGATGTACTTCAGAGTATGGTGATGCGTAAAATATTTCCACATGCGTTCTTTCAAAGTGCGTTGAAAACGTTCCACGATGCTGGCTTTGGTTTCGGGATTCTCTGTGGTAAAAAAATTAATGTCACGTTTCTTTAATTCTTTTTGGAAAGCTTGGTTCAGAAATTCGGTGCAGGGCTCGCACTAACTCGCTGCTCGATTTGGAAGTCAAGGGTACGACCCAGGCGAATTTGGAAAAGACGTCGATGACACAAAACAAATATTTGTAGCCGCGATTGTAGCTGGCCAAATGAGAGACATCGACTAAATCGGCTTGCCATTGATGATCGATGTGTTGCACTCGGGTGCGACTTCTGGAAAACTTGCGTCGAATGGGTTTGTGTAAAGTGTAGGTAGCTTGTTCTTGTAACCATCGTTGCACTTGAGGTAAACGGAGACTTTTCAGTCGAGTTTTGGCAGCACGATACAATTTTTTAACTCCTGCGTAACTTGCGGGATGGGAGGGATCGTAGTAAATGCTGGTTAACACTTTTTCCATTTTGTGTTTGTGTGTTAATAAGGCACCCACTCTTGGAAGATGCTACTCTTTTTCTCTTGGGATACTTTCTTGGATTGCAATGCTTTGCGTGTGCGACCAGCAATAGGTGTCGCAGAGGAGGATGTCGGAACAGGGGATATCGGTTCATGTTTCACTTCTGTCTTCACTTCTGTCTTCACTTTCTTTTTCTCTTGTGATGAAGAAGGGGTGGTCATCATCTTTTTAATCCATCCAATTCTGGAGGTAGGTGGTGTTGTTAACTTGCGTACTTTTTCTGGTGGAGTTTGAAACCCTTCTTCTTCTTCTCCTTTTTCTGTCTTGGTCACTGGTAGTGGTGGTGGTGGTACTGGTGATGTGCTGGACTTTTCATCAAGGTCTTAAAATCTTTCAGAGTGGGTAGAGCTGTTTCGTCTAAAGCTTTCTGGTGAAAGAGTTGCAGTCGTTGCAAGAGTTGACCGTACTTTTGCGATTTTTCTGTTTCGGACAAATCTTGGCGAACCATCAAGGACTGCAATTCGTGTTGTAACTGGGACATTTCGCTCAAATGGGGATTAGGAGGAAAATGCGGGGTGCGTTGTTCTTGCCAACGATGGTATTCCAGCCATCGTTTGTAAGGCACTAAAGCTAGTTTTCGTCCTTCCATGGGGTTGTCAAGGGTCGATTCTGAGATCTTGGGACTTCAGAGGGCCTTTTTATCTTGCTCCCATCAGTCCTCCCAACATGGTTCCCAAGACTCCTTTCAGCAATGGGCCTAACAAAAGGGGTAAAATGCCTCCACGTTGGACCAACATCTTCTTCTTTTGACGAAAGGGGATTTTCTTTTGAACCATTTGGCGAAGAACGTGACGATGTTTGCCTAAGCATTGTTTCTGGTGTCTGGTCAAAGGGATCGTGCCTTTCAAGACGTTCAAACAACATTCGCACACGGTATCGATGACCTCTTTGGAGGCTGTTTGAATGAGTTTTTTTCGTAGGGGCGGAGAAGCTTTGGACAGGACAGATAACATGTCCCCGTGTTTAACTAAACGTGGAGGCAGTCCTTTCCTTTTCTTTCCTTGGGGTTGTTTAGAAGAGGGATGTTTTCTGGAGGGTGACATCTTCAGGAGCACCAAAACACTGATACCCTACTTGATCACACACCTTTTTTATACTGGAACGCGTCGCCACTGATTGTCTTTACGTCGTATCAACTTGAGGACAGGCATGACACGTCGTGCAGGGGTACGTGACGGACTAAATCGAGTCAGTTCTTGCTTGGACAAATCCAGTAAACTTTGTAACATGCCCGATCTTTCTTGGACTTTGATTTTGGGAGAAGGTACTTTGTAAGCAGCAGCCACTGCCACTAAATTGGAGGGTTCTGCCACTGGAGAAGTTCTTGGGGTCATCAGCGGAGAAGTTCTTGGTGTGATCAACGTCTCCAAGTACTCTTCAGTTCTTGGTGACATCAACGGAGAAGTGAATGAACCTGAGGCTACCGGAGACGCGGTCACCGCCGTGGCAGGTCTTGGCTTGCGAGTGTAAGGTTGCTTCCTGGCCGAAGTGCCTCTCTTGCGACTAATTTTCTTCTGTGGACTTTTCTTTTTCTGGTGGCTTTTTCTCTGTTTCTTTTTCTTGGGGCTTCTTTTCTTTTTCCGGGGTGGTGACTGGTAAGAGGAGGGTCCCGCCACTGGAGAAGTTCTTGGAGACACGGGTCTCCTTGGCGAATTGGCCTTGGCACCGTGGCTCTTTTTCTTCTTCTTGGAGCTTCGTTTGACTTTTTTCTTGGCGAGAAGTTTGGGAGCATTAGGATCCCATCTTAAGAGAGAGCGAATGATGACCCCTCCAAGAGTACCGCTCCCTCCAGGTTTCAAAATGATTTGTTTTTTGGTTTGAGTGTCGATGCGGGGATCGGCCAGTTGGGTCAAAGCGACTTTGTTTCGATCAAAAAAGCGTTTGGTTTGATGAGGAATCTGAATGATCCCTTGGAGTAATTGACGTGCCGTCACCGTGAACCATCATAAGACTTCTTTGAGACTAGCTTCTAAGACACGAGCTCGTGCTTGTGGATTTTTTCTCGACTGATGCCATACAAGGCACGAATCAATTTGACGGGAAGATGCGACTGAAGGGACGTCATGTTGACGTTGTGCGAGACAGACGAAAAGGGTCTGAGGTTTTTATACATTTTTTTGTAGAATGAAGTTAAGTCGAGGACGGAGACGTGTACAGGACATGCCCTCTGTCTTGGCACCAGCGGTGAAACAAGTGGGTACGAAATCGCAAATCATCGGGGGTCGTAGGTTTCAAATCTACGAGTAAATAGGCGTGTGGAGTTTGAGTGGCATCGTCGTACGCCTGAGTCAGCCAAGGCGTTCCTAACTGTTTGGCTAAGACTTGCACTTGCGATTTATCTCGAGGGCTTTAAAACAAGACCACGTAATGCGCATTGAGACTGATGGTGCGATGGGCTTTACTTTGTTGAAACAAATTTTGAGTGATGTAAACGACACTGGCATTACGATGATGCCCTTTGCGCGTGAACCACAATTTAATTTCTTCTTCGTCTTCTCCTAACATGTCGTCGAAAATGACCAAATGGGTTTCATGGGAGTCAGAGACGATGCCGTCGTCTTCTTTAGGAATGCCTTCCACAAGCACGATGAAATCGCCTTGACTTTCTCGCAAGAGGCTGTACGCCGATTACCACTCTTTGTAACACCACACGATGCGCTGAGGTGGTCGATCGATCAAATGATGTTTATGTTCGATCAAACGTTTGACGAAATAGGTTTTGCCTGAACCGCTAGGTCCAGCAATGAGCATGTTAAAGGGATGGCGAAGATACAAAGCCTCCCAACTGGCACGATCTAAGTGTTCGTCGATGACTTTGACAGTAGAGGAAGAGGAAGCAGAGACAGCAGAGGTAGCCATAGTGTTAGGAATCTCACTTGCGACACGAAAACAGACAAGACAAGAGTTTATATACTTTTTCAGGACACGTTTATTGAATGTTTCAAATATGAACACGAAAGACAAAAATACATAAAAGCCAAAGGCTTAAGTACAACGATAAAAGGCAAATGATAACCATCAACGTGGAATAAACACAAGTGTCTGTACAACATGTTTTGGGTAATGTTCTGACCAGTTCTATACGGGGTAAGGTCACACAAGTGTCCTCCCGAAAGGGTCTTTCAGGCATGTCCACGACAGTCCTGTCCTGGGTGACGGGTTCTTCTGGCACTGTCACTAACACAGGTTGAAAAGTAACTTTTTTCCATGAACAACTCTCGTGCATAATGGGCCACTTCTTGGGTCCAAGCCTCAAAACCCCCTTTTTTCCAGTCACGGACATCTGTCGAATGGGGGTGTAAGTCAAAAGATACACACACATCATCATACACGTCTTCGGTAGCTAAAAGTTGACGAATCTTTTTTTCCCGTTGAGGTCGAGAAGTATCCAGATGAAAACGCAAGGCTTTGAGCAAAAGGAGTCTTTCGTGACCATTTAAGGCCATTGGGGTGGTAAGTACTGTTCGTAAAGAGTCCACAAGGAATCGGCTGGTAAACGAAATCCCAGAAAACAAGTCACTAAGACACACACCACTTGTCGACCCAAATTGAATGGATACAGTTCTTGTAATAATCGATGGTAATGATCCACGGTTTGAATATGGTCATTGAGTTCCTTCCACGGAATCTGTTCAATTACATGTGACATAAGCCGTGGCATGGATTCCTGATTTTATAGTCTCTTTGTTTCCGAAGCAATAAAGGTACTTTCTAACTAGACATCTTCGTTCTCCAGTAGGGAATCTAAATCTTGCATACTGTAACCGAAACGTCAGAGTTTGTCTAGATGTTTCGTCTTCCGCTAAGCAGATTCCACGTAAAATATGTTGGTAATCCTTTAACTCGTCTTCCTCAATACGTTGCACTAGGTGAATCTCGAAGTAACCAAAATTAAGAACGTTTAGTTCATTCACTAACTGAAAGTGTTCAACAAGGTCTGACCACTGAAACAATTTCTGACGAATCAGTCCTCTTATACCATTCAGGTACCAGTGGTTAAAGATCTGGTGACGTAACGGATGCAACTGTTCTTTACGTTTGACTTGTATTTTGACCAGCTCTCGGTAAATGTGTTCTCTCATCTCCACGGGTAAAGCACGAATGTTCTCTTGTAAAGTATCCATAAACAGATTATGGTAAGTTACTTCAATGTCTCGGTCCCATTAAGGGTAAGTAATGATAATTCGGTGACCATCGAGCATGTTCTACGTAGGCCGAATCTTGTGGTTCCCAGTGGTGAAGTGACACACCGCAACTGAAGCACTTGACTTTATCTCCTTCGCCCAAGTAGAACAATCCGACCCTGGCTAATTCTTCGGGGGGTCGGTCCTCCCAGATACTTAGGCCATTTTCCTTTGAACGATTGAAGACGATTTTCAAAGTCACAGTATTCCGACAAACGCACAGGAAACGAATATTCGTCTTTCACAGGTTCTTTTCGATGAGGGTTGGGTGACATGGACAGGAGTTTGCTCAGGGCTGGATGACATCCGTAGGGAGGTAGACGTGAAGGTGAACATCCACCTTTAAAACGAAACCCAGTAAAATGTCCAAGAGGACGAGCGGCATTGCTTTCGCATTCCTCAGGTTTGACACGCACAGCATCACTTTCCATGACAGGGGTAGTGAGAACAAAGTTCCCATGATGCTTTACGACATCGCTAAGGTCACAGCCTACAGCATCGTTCCCATCGCAAGGCTCACAATCGCATTCCACTTCAGAAGTGACAAACTTGAATTGTGCCTTCCTAAACTTGTTTTGTGTTTCTCTGAAAGTATTCATCTTGTTCGCTTGGTCTTGGTAGTCACAATGAACTATCGATCTTGCCTAGGGTTCCTTTTTATATACAGACCAATACCGACGTGTCCATACGGTAAGGTGAAATGATTGGGAAGTTGCACTCGCTTCTGGTACACGATTTGATAGACTTTTTCCAAGGGTCGACTGACGATGTGGTGAGTGGGTAAACGTACAATCTTGTTGGGTTGATAGGTGGTCACTTTAAAGTGTTCATCCTCTCCACATTGCAAGGCTTCTTTCAATACCCCAAAGTTGACCACACGACTGGTACGATAATTCAGAGTCAATCCTTTCACTTTACACTTCGTGTGCACTTCTCCTTGTGGGTCCCGGTATTCGTAGCCGTAATTTTTTGGACCGCCACTGACGAAACTTAGAATCTTGTCGTCGGGATGCTCGTCTGTCCAGGCTCCTAAACGGTCTCCTTCGATGTCAGGGTGCTGTTGACTCGGGTGATGGATGTAAATGCAACTGTCCGTGTCAAGGTACAGGACGCGTTCCCCTAACAGTTCTAAAGCTTCGTACAATTTTAAGCGAACATGAGCTGTCACGTAAGCCGCAATGATGACATTTCCAAAAGGGTCGTCTTGTACAAAGTCCAGATCTTCTTCGTAATTGACCAAGATCAAATTCTCGCGAATGACGTCCACGTGTTTCATGAATTTGGTTTTGTCGTGAATCATCTGAAAGTAGCGGGAAGGTTCTGTCAAATACTCCGTCTTGGGTAAACACGGACGTTGTGCCATTTTACCCCACAAGCAATTTAACATCACTTTGGCAAACGATCGCCTTCCTTCGTTTTTCTCGATGTGATCTAAAGTAATGCCTTCTTGTGCCCAGTATTTCTCTTTGAATGTCTTTTGGTCTTCGGGAGTGTGACACCAGGAAGGATAGCCGCTGGCTTCTTGTTTCAGTTTCAAAAAGGCATCCACGTAGTCGGCGAAAATGCCTTTCTGAGTGGGGTCACCCTTGTGATATTGTTGTGTCTTGGGAAAGTGACAAATTTCGTAAACTTCTAACAGTTGGTATCCCATGTCCAGAACTTTGAACAATTCTACGCTGACCCAGGTTCCCGTCAAAGCCCGTTCTTCCTGGGTGTGCTGACAAGGTTGGTCTTGGTTGCACGTTTCGGCACAAGTACGGCACAAAGGAAACATCAGTTTGCCTTGGCAATGGTGAGGTAAGACGGGATGGTACAAGTCCTTGGGAGGCAAAACTTTGCACTTGATCAAGCCTTCGTATTCTCGAATGTTTTTCAGGTCGATGTGTTCCTTGAACATATGTGGGTGCCCTGCAGGAAAGCGACAATATTTGCACACGTAGGGATACAGCGAACACACGTCCAAGTATTTGATTTCTTCTCCTTTCTCTTCGTCGGCTTGGTATAGCAAACAGGTATTCGTGTTCCCACATTTCCACCACTTGGTATCCTTCCTGTTCTAACTTTTGGCGTCGCTGACAAGTGGCCTGGTACAAGTCTTCCATGGTTCGTTGTTAAAACTGATTTTTAGTGCCATGGTCAGGGTAACAGACGGGACATCCGTGAAATAAGCAACCGTTAAACTCGTACACGATCTTGGGGTTTTCTAAGTCCCAGCCATCGACCGAATGCGTTCCGATGGTCTTTTCGCCTCCTCCGTTGCGGGCATGCTGAATCCATTTGTCTTCCTTGTCGCACAAGTAATGTAACCAGCGTAGGGCTTTGGCCGAGTATTGACGTTTGACATAGTTGGTCGTTTGAGGACTGATGACAGCCACGGTGTTTTCAGGCATGAATCGTTGCCGGTACACTAAGGAACACGCTTTGGCAATGGTGCAAGCTTCTTTCAAAGGATCGACCCCTCCGTGCTCCATGAACAGTTCTCGAAATTTTCCACAGCAACGTCGTAAAATGTCCACGTCGGAACGACAATACTTTAACATTTCTTCCTGAAAGTCGAAAGGGTCCGAGGCGTGAGCCTGGTACCAAGCGTAGAAAGCTTCTCGTTGTTCGGTACGCATGTTGTCAGGGTCGTAATATTGAGCCTCAGGTAAATGGGGTAGAACGGCGTGTTGATTGGCTTCCGTATTGAAAAAGTGTGGAAAGTACCCTTTAGATAGGTTCCTGAATGCACTTCTCGCACGCTGGATGAGCCACGCAGAAATTAGGAATGTGAATACCGGTCTCTTGCATGCATTCGAAATCAAAAAAGATGAAATTGCCTTTCTTCTTGTGACCGTCCTCTTTCTCTGGTGGGGGTTGGTATTTTTGCACGTAGCATTCGTGTTCCAAGTCCACGATGTGGTGACAAATGTGACATTTTTTCTTTCCTGAACATACGTGTGCCTTGGCATTATTGGTACGTATGCCTTGTCCACACGTAGGGCACAATCTCAGCAGTTGACAAGCACATTTCTGCTGTGAACCTTGCATCTTCAAATGTTGTTGGTAACAGGTAGGGCTGACAAACGTGCGCAGACAAGTTGAACAATGCACTGGTCCTTCGCTAAGACAGGGTGGAGAGGCCAAACATCCCGAGGATTTCGATCTGCAATGCTTGTGTTGCTCTCGATTGTTATAACCATAGTCACATTTCTCACAGTAATAACCGTATCCCAGGAATGCAGTGATACTGTTAATGGTATCGAAATGGTCATCGTGATAATAGACATGAATGTATTTTTCCGTCCTTAAAGTCTTTCCCTCGAAACAACAGAGGTCCGCGCACTTCTTGAGGGTACACTTTCAAGGTGTATCGTGGAGTTAGGACATCTTGCAATATTTGCATTTCAGGAATGCCACAGGGTTTGTCCTTGGGCAAGTCGGCTTGTTGCAACAGGAGTTCTGCTTCACTTTGTTGTTTGGCTCGGTCCCATTTTCGAATATTCTCCCAGGCTCTTTTCCATTCTACCGTGTCGTTTTTGTTGGCATAGGTTCGTCCCACCACGATAGCCCTGGTTAAACACATCTGGTCTTGAGGGTTGTGAATTTGGACGAGACTTGTTTTGGTGCTGCGAAGCTCGTCCACCAATAACATCTTTTTGCGTCCAGTCCCTTGAGGAGGAGAGACGTGGGTCATGTCCAGTGTGGCTTTTCCATCGGTGATGTCAAACTGGTCATTGGATTGTTGTACGTGTTGAATTTTGTCCATGACTTTGGAAGCGGTCAATTCTGCAAGGGTGCTAAACTCGATCCAAACAGGGGATTTCAAACCGTCGTGTTGTATGGAGAGTCTCAAGCGATCGTCTTCTTTGGGTTGACATTGTCGCTTGAGTGTGGTGAGCAAAGAATCCCACACCCCGGTGATGAACCCTTCTGCTTTTTCCAACGGTACTTCAGCCTTGAAATCTTTAAACTTCACCGTGTATTTGTAAGCCGTGGTTCTAAATTTTCTAGAGGAGCGCTTTTCCGTCTCTCGAATGGAATAGTATTTTTCAGGGTTAACTTAGCGTGGCGAACTTTGTTCAGATGGTTTGGATTCTGGTTCACTCGTGTCCTCTTGAAAATCACTGGCATGAATTTGTGCCAAGACTTCAGCTCTGGTACGAGGCGATAGATCACGTTTCTGCCTCTTACTTTCTTCTTCTTTCTTCTCAGATGAATTGGATCGTTTCATCTTGAGTGCAAAACGTCAAATGACTCAAGTTTAAACACCATGGACTAATTTATAGTCATGGCAAACCAACGTATATAAAAGGGTGTTTCTCTTGTCCTTTCACTATTCATTTCACTCTCAAACCGAGCACAACGATGGAAGAGATAGAATGTTTCATCAGAGCTTTGCGAGGGGTCATTAGAAAATTCTCTTCAGACCAGCCGACGGACTACTCTCCTTCCTTTCGAGATAAAAGTGAAGATACTTGCTATATCTGTCAGAAGAAAGGGCATTGGTCTTCAGAGTGTCCAGACCGTCAAAATAGAAAAAAAAAAGGGTTAGAAAAGACAAAAGTCAAGATACCTGTTATTATTGTCAAGAAAAAGGACATTGGTCTCCAGATTGCCCTAAGAAACAAGAGGAGCAAGAAGAGAGGGATTCTGGAGAGGAAGAAGAAGAGGAAGAAAGTAGACAATTCTATTTGCAAGAGGCAAAGAAAAAGAAACAGGAGAAGAAAAGAAGAAGGGAAGAAAGTGAGGAGGAAGAGGAGGAAAAGACTGTGACGGTGAAGAAATTGAAAAAACTGAGAGAGTAAACAAAGAAACAGAAGAAGTCTATAAACTTTTTAAAGTGCTCTGTTGTGAATTGTGAATTGGATTGTAACTATTGATAAAAGAATAAATTAGGTATAAAAAGGTAAGTGTCTTTGAGTTTTGATTTTAAATAAGAAGCTACACTCACGCACTCATATACACGTAGTATAGTGGTAAAATGTTTTTTTTTTTTTTTTTTTTTTTTTTTTTTTGAGTTATTGGCAATTGAAAGTCTATCTCTTTTCGAGAGAAGTGGGTGGCCCTGAAAAGGACCTTTGGTTTTTGGTGTAGGGGTGAGTTTAAGCAAGCAACTTTAACTGCCTTAAGCCTTTGCCACGGCCGAGGCCTACTTCTGATGATGATGATGATTTGGTTGAAATCACTAAGGGTGGTACGGTAGGCTTAATCACAGGGTTGGAGTGTTTAGTTCGGGAAGGTCGTATTCTCTTCGGTCGTGATAAAGAAGTCTGATACATTTGTTTCAGACTTCTTAACTCCGCTAAAATGTCTAACAGTACCGTGACCGTTTGATTTTCACCCTCTTGTTTCTTTGCTGCTGCTTCTTCTTGTTTTTTTTCTTACCTCTTCTTGCTGTTGTTGCTGTAAAAGAAAAGCTTGTTCCGCTTCCTTTTGTCGTTGTATAAATTTCTCCAATTCTTCTTTCTGTCTCTGTCTAAAATTCTCCACGTGCGGTAATGAAGAAGGTGACGAAGGTTCCGGAACAAATTCTTGCGAGGTAAGAAAATCCACAAAATCCCAATTTACCTCTTCTGAAAGTAAGTCCGGGTTCCCTTGGGTGGTCTCCACTGCTGGTGCACCCCAATGGATCGTTTTCTGAGTTTCCGTCATGTTGAATCACTGTCGCATAGATTGACTGCACACATGCGCTAGCGAATCTATATAGACCACGTGACGTCAGTAGTGAATGGGGGCACTTTGCGTACAATGGGAATTAACATTACAGACCCCCCCTGGGTTAGATTACGTACAATGGAAATTTAACATGGCGAAAAATCGTGGGTCAGATTACGTACAAGGGGAATTAACATGGCGATAAATCGTGGGTCACTCTACGTACAAGGGGAATTTAACATGGGGAATAGAGTTTGGGCTTGTTTAGGGACAAGGGGAATGGAACATGGGATTTTTTTTTTTTAAATTTTAAAAAATTTTTTTTTAAAAAAAGGGGTAGGCAATTCAAAGACTATCTCTTTTCGAGAAATATGGCTGGCCCTGAAAAGGGCCTTTGGGTTTATGTTAATATTAATATTAACATAGATGGCATCTCTCACATCTTCTTCTTCTTCTTAAACTCCTTCTAACTGCCGGTCCATACACAAGTACCCTCTTCAGACATCCTTGTCTTTCTATATAAACTCTCCTCATCCATAGACTTGTATCTGTCCTATCAACAACAGTCCACTTGGACCGGACATACATGAGCATGTCCGTCCTGAACATCATTGTTGACACAAGGGTTGAAGATTGAACGTCGGTCCACATCTTGAGGCTCCGAGAAACAGGTGAATCAATGCAGTGAACGGCGCTTATTTATAGGCAGAGGTAGGATTGAAACGAATTGAGTTCATTCACCAATCCGAACACGCGTTACAAAATTCAGCCAGTCGCATCCAATCCGAAGAGAGCAGTCTGTGACGTCACGTAGTCAATATAGATTTGCTAGCGCTTGTGTGCAGTCAATCTATGCGACAGTGATTCAACATGACGGAAACTCAGAAAACGATCCATTGGGGTGCACCAGCAGGGGAGACTGCCCAAGGGAACCCGGACTTACTTTCAGAAGAGGTGAATTGGGATTTTGTGGATTTTCTCTCTTCGCAAGAATTTGTTCCGGAACCTGCGTTACCTTCTTCATTACCGCAAGTGGAGAATTTTAGACAGAGACAGAAAGAAGAATTGGAGAAATTTATACAACGACAAAAGGAAGCGGAACAGGCTTTTCTCCTACAGCAACAGCAACAAGAAGAAGAGGTAAGAAAAAAACAACAGCAGCAACAGCAAGAAGAAGTAGCAGCAAAGAAACAAGAGGGTGAAAATCAAACGGTCACGGTACTGTTGGACATTTTAGCGGAGTTAAGAAGTCTGAAACAAATGTATCAGACTTCTTTATCACGACCGAAGAGAATACGACCTTCCCGAGCCAAACATGTCAACCCTGTGACTAAGCCTACCGTACCACCCTTAGTGATTTCAACCCAATCATTATCATCATTACGCAGTCCAGAAGTAGGCCTTGGCCGTGGCAAAGGCATAAGGCAGTTAAAGTTGATTGCTTAAACTCACCCCTGCACCAAAAAAAGGCCCTTTTCAGGGCCAGCCACATTTCTCGAAAAGAAATACAATTTCAATTTGCCAATAACTCAAAAAAAAAAATAATTCACCCATTTTACCCTTATAGTACGTGTCTGTGTATGAGTGCGTGAGTGTAGCTTCTTATTTTAAAATCACAATTCAAAGACACTTACCTTATATCATTAATTTATTCTTTTCTCCATTTTTTTACAATCCAATTCACAATTCACAACACAACACTTTAATAGAAAGTTCATTGACTTCTTCTTTCTCCTTGTTTACTCTCTCTGTTTTTTAAATTTCTTCACCGTCTTTTCCTCATTTTCTTCCCTTCTTCTTTTCTTCTTCTCCTGTTTCTTTGCCTCTTGTAAATAGAATTGTCTTTTTTCTTCCTCTTCTTCCTCTGAAGAATCCCTCTTTTCTTCCGAAGAATCCCTCTCTTCTTCTGAAGAATCCTTCTTTTCTTCTGACTCCTCTTGTTTCTTTTTTGGGCAATCTGGAGACCAATGTCCTTTTTCTTTACAATAATAACAGGTATCTTGACTTTTGTCTTTTTTAGTCCCTGTTTTTGTTCTTTTTTGACGGTCTGGACACTCTGAAGACCAATGCCCTTTCTTCTGACAGATATAGCAAGTATCTTGACTTTTATCTCGAAAGGAAGGAGAGTAGTCCGTAGGCTGGTCTGAAGAGAATTTTCTAATGACCCCTCGCAAAGCTCTGACGAAACGTTCCATCTGGTTAGTCTCTTCCATCGTTGTGCTCGGCTTGAGAGTGAAATGAATAGTGAAAGGATAAGACACACACCCTTTTATATACGCTGGTCTGCTATGACTATAAAGTAGCTCATGGTGTTTGAACTTGAGTCATTTGACTTTTTGCTTTCAAGATGAAACGATCCCATTCATTTGAGAAGAAAGAAGAAGAAAGTAAGAGGCAGAAACGTGATCTATCGCCTCGTACCAGGGCTGAAATCTTGGCACAAATTCATGCCAGTGATTTTGAAGAGGACATGAGTGAACCAGAATCCGAACCCTCTAAACCAAGTTCACCACCCTTAGTCAACCCTGAAAAGTACTATTCCATTCGAGAGACGGAAAAGCGCTCCTCTAGAAAATTTAGAACCACGGCTTACAAATACACAGTGAAGTTTAAAGATTTCAAGGCTGAAGTGCCGTTAGAGAAAGCAGAAGTGTTCATCACTGAGGTGTGGGATTCTTTGCTCACTGCACTCAAGCAGCAATGTCAACCCAAAGAAGACGATCGCTTGAGACTTTCCATACAACACGACGGTTTGAAATCCCCTGTTTGGATCGAGTTTAGCACCCCTGCAGAATTGACCGCTTCCAAAGTCATGGACAAGATTCAACACGTGCAACAATCTAATGACCAGTTTGACATCACCGATGGAAAAGCCACATTGGACATGACCCACGTCTCTCCTCCTCAAGGAACTGGACGCAAAAAGATGTTATTGGTGGACGACCTTCGCAACACCAAAAAGAGTCTCGTCCGAATTAACAACTCTCATGACCAGATGTGTTTAGCCCGTGCCATCGTGGTGGGACGAACCTATGCCGACAAGAACGACACGGTAGAATGGAAAAGAACCTGGAACACTATTCAACGTTCCCATCGAGCCAAACAACGAAACGAAGCAGAACTCCTGTTGCAACAAGCTGGCCTGTCCAAAGACACACCCTGTGGCATTCCTGAGATGCAAAAATTGCAAGATGCCCTAGCTCCACGCTACACCTTAAAAGTGCACCCTCAAGAAATGCGCGGGCCTCTGTTGTTTCGAGGCCAACATTTTAAGGACGGAAAATACATTCACGTTTATCATCACGATGACCATTTCGATACGATTACCAGTATCACCGGATTCCTGGGATACAGTTATTACTGTGAGAAATGTGACCATGGTTATAATAATCGAGAGCAACACAAGCATTGTGGATCGAAATGCTCAGGATGTTTGGCCTCTTTACCCTGTCTGAGCGAAGAACCAGTGCCTTGTTCGACTTGTCTGCGCACGTTTGTTAGCCCTACTTGTTACCAACAACATCTGAAGACGCAAGGTTCACAGCAGAAATGTGCTTGTCAACTCCTGAGATTGTGCCCTACGTGTGGACAAGGCATACGTACCAATAGTACCAAGGCACACGTATGTTCAGGAAAAAAGAAATGTCACATTTGTCACCACATCGTGGACTTGGAACACCAATGTTACGTGCAAAAATACCAACCTCCACCAGAGAAAGAGGACAGTCACAAGAAGAAAGGCAATTTCATCTTTTTCGATTTCGAATGCATGCAAGAGACCGGTATTCACATTCCTAATTTCTGCTTGGCTCATCGAGCGTGCGAGAAGTGCATTCAAGAACCTATCTTCAGTCATTGCCCTCACTGCAGCAAAATTCCTGGAGGGCGTGAAAAAATCTTTCGGGGACCAAACACGTTAGCCGATTTTGCCCAATGGGTCTTAGACCCCATCGACAAGACGTGGAGCCAAGAGGACATCGAACTTTACGGAGATTGTCATCGTCATGCCACAGTGATGGCTCACAATTTCTCCGGATACGATGGACAGTTTCTTTTGAGGTACTATACGGAACATGGCACCGAACGTCCTAAAGTCACTTTGAACGGAGCCAAAATCATTTTTATGCAAGTGGGACAAGTGCAGTTTAAAGATTCGATGAGTTACTTGGCCATGCCTTTGAGTCGGATGCCTAAAACGTTTGGAATGACAGAAATGGCTAAAGGGTACTTTCCACACTTTTTCAATACGGAAGCCAATCAACACGCCGTTCTACCCCATTTACCTGAGGCTCACTATTACGACCCCGACAACATGCGTACCGAACAACGAGAAGCTTTCTACGCTTGGTATCAGGCTCACGCCTCTGACCCCTTCGACTTTCAGGAAGAAATGTTAAAGTATTGTCGTTCCGACGTGGACATTTTACGGCGTTGCTGTGGAAAATTTCGAGAACTGTTCATGGAACACGGAGGGGTCGATCCTTTGAAAGAAGCTTGCACCATTGCCAAAGCGTGTTCCTTAGTGTATCGACAACGATTCATGCCTGAAAACACCGTGGCTGTCATCAGTCCTCAAACGACCCACTTTGTCAAACGTCAATACTCGGTCAAAGCCCTACGTTGGTTACATTACTTGTGCGACAAGGAAGACAAGTGGATTCAGCATGCCCGCAACGGAAGAGGCGAAAAGACCATCGGAACGTATTCGGTCGATGGTTGGGACTTAGAAAACCCCAAGATCGTGTACGAGTTTAACGGTTGCTTATTTCACGGATGTCCCGTCTGTTACCCTGACCGTGGCACTAAAAATCAGTTTTTACAACGAACCATGGAAGACTTGTACCAGGACACTTGTCAGCGACGCCTAAAGTTAGAACAGCAAGGATACCAAGTGGTGGAAATGTGGGAACACGAGTACGATCACCGTATGAAAACCGATCCCGAGTTTAAACGCCTCGTGGAAAGTTACCAGTTCATGGACCCGCTGAACCCGAGGGATAGTTTGTACGGAGGAAGGACCAATGCCACCTGTTTGCTGTACCAAGCCGACGAAGAGAAAGGAGAAGAAATCAAATACTTGGACGTGTGTTCGCTGTATCCCTACGTGTGCAAATATTGTCGCTTTCCCGTAGGGCACCCGCAATTGCTGACGGAACACATCGACCTGAAAAACATTCGACAATACGAAGGCTTGATCAAGTGCAAAGTTTTGCCTCCCACGAACCTCTACCATCCCGTCTTACCTCACCATTGTCAAGGCAAACTGATGTTTCCATTGTGCCGTACTTGTGCCGAAACGTGCAACCAAGACCAACCTTGTCAGCACAGCCAGGAAGAACGGGCCTTGACGGGAACCTGGGTCAGCGTAGAATTGTTCAAAGCTCTGGACATGGGATACCAACTGTTAGAAGTGTACGAAATTTGTCACTTTCCCAAGACACAACAATACCGCAAGGGTGACCCTACTCAGAAAGGCATTTTCGCCGACTACGTGGATGCCTTTTTGAAACTGAAGCAAGAAGCCAGCGGCTATCCTTCCTGGTGTCACACTCCCGAAGACCAAATACAATTCAAAGAGAAATACCGGGAACAAGAAGGCATCACTTTAGACCACATCGAGAAAAACGAAGGCAGGCGGTCGTTTGCCAAAGTGATGTTAAATTGCTTGTGGGGTAAAATGGCACAACGTCCGTGTTTACCCAAGACGGAATATTTGACAGAACCTTCCCGCTACTTTCAGATGATTCACGACAAAACCAAATACATGAAACACGTGGACGTCGTTCGTGAGGATTTGATCTTGGTCAATTACGAAGAAGATCTGGACTTTGTACAAGACGACCCTTTTGGAAATGTCATCATTGCGGCTTACGTGACAGCCCATGCTCGCTTAAAATTGTACGAAGCTTTAGAACTGTTAGGGGAACGCGTTCTGTACTTTGACACGGACAGTTGCATTTACATCCATCACCCGATTCAACATCACCCTAACATCGAAGGAGACCGTTTAGGAGCCTGGACAGACGAACATCCCGACGACAAGATTCTAAGTTTCGTCAGTGGCGGTCCCAAAAATTACGGCTACGAATACCGGGACAAACAAGGAGAAGTGCACACGACGTGCAAAGTGAAAGGACTGACTCTGAATTATCGTACCAGTCGAGTGGTCAACTTTGGGGTATTGAAAGAAGCCTTGCAATCGGGAGAGGATGGAAACTTTAAAGTGACCACTTACCAACCGAACAAGATTGTACGTTTACCCACTCACCACATCGTCAGTCGACCTTTGGAAAAAGTTTATCAAATCGTGTACCAGAAGCGAGTTCGACTTCCCAATCATTTCACCTTACCGTATGGACACGTTGGTATAAAACATTGGTTGTAAGAGGATAGTTACCCCAACAGAAAGATGACTTCGCCACAGCAAGAATCGAGTGAGAAACCCGATGAGAACTCCAAGTTCAAACCCTACCATTTTCCAATCTTCTTACCTGACTATTGTGATTGTGCCCGTCGATTGGACACGTTTCAGAAATGGCCTACGGATAGGGAAGGATTACCTTCTTCGCATGTTTTAGCTAGAACAGGATTTGTCTACTTGGGACCTGAGTCAGGATTGGGATACGAGGTACAGTGTTTCACTTGCGGACTGAAGTTACGAATGGATCTATGTATCTATAAAGATTCAGCTATTCTGGAACATACTCGATGGTCTCCGCACTGCCCTTACCTTTCTATGGCCTTTCCACCCATTACACTACGGTACAATGTTGACGGTACCTTAGAGACGGTACCTTCCGAAACAAGACATAAAAAACGTAAAAAAGGAAAGATGTACAAGCTGGAGACTGCATTGAGACTAGTATAAAAAGGGGCTATGGTCAAAATCGATAGTTCATTGTGACTACCAAGACCGAGCGAACAAGATGAATACTTTGAAAAAGACATCGTTTCAGTTTGGGGATTGTAAAAAAGTTGTATCTTCCTCTAGTGTGACTAATACTGGATGGATAAGACCCATGCATTGCGACGGAAAATGTCCGGAAGGAAACTGCGATTGTCCATGTGGTTACCATTGTAATTGCGTAACGGAGTTTGCAGACGAGTGCGATTGTGAGCCTTGCGATGGGACCGATGCTGTACGTTGTGACCTGAGCGATGCCGTAAAGCATCATGGGAACTTTGTTCTCACTGCCCCTGTCATGGAAAGTGATGCTGTGCGTGTCAAACCTGAGGGATGCGAAAGCGATGCCGCTCGTCCTCTTAGACATTTTACTGGGTTTCGTTTTAAAGGGGAATGTTCACCTTCACGTCTACCCCTCTACGGATGTCATCCAGCCCTGAGCAAACTCCTGTTCCTGTCACCCAACCCTCATCGAAACGAACCTGTGAAAGACGAATATTCGTTTCCTGTGCGTTTGTCGGAATACTGCGACTTTGAAAATCGTCTTCAATCGTTCAAAGGAAAATGGCCAAAGTATCTGGGAGGACCGACCCCCGAAGAATTAGCCAGAGCCGGATTTTTCTACTTGGGCGAAGGAGATAAAGTCAAGTGCTTCAGTTGCGGTGTGTCACTTCACCACTGGGAACCGCAAGATTCGGCCTACGTAGAACATGCTCGATGGTCACCGAATTGTCATTACTTACCTTTAGTGGGACCGAGACATTGAAGTAACTTTTTACCATAATAATCTGTTCATGGACACTTTACAAGAGAACATTCGTGCTTTGCCTGTGGAGTTGAGAGAACGCATTTATCGAGAGCTGGTCAAAATACAAGTGAAACGTAAAGAACAATTGCATCCGTTACGTCACCGGTGTTTAAACCACTGGTACCTGAAGGCTATACAAGGACTGATTCAATTGAAAGTGTTCCATTGGACAGACATTGATCAACGATCCTCTAGTTTTAAAAAGGATTGGTTTGGTACGGACGATTGTAGTTACATCATTGTAAACGTACTGCATCGAATTCCAGAGGAAGAGTTAACGAATTACCAACATCTTAAACACAATGTCAACTTGGTGAAAGAGGAAACTTCTGAACGAATTGTAATGTGTAGATTAGTGACTCAACGATTTAAATTCGACACTGAAGTGAAACCATGTTTGTGCAAAGAGTACATTTCTTGTGTCAGACCAAAGAGGATTTAGTATGACCTATTCATGGATACTTTACAAGAGAACATTCGTGCTTTGCCTGTGGAGTTGAGAGAACGCATTTACCGAGAGCTGGTGAAAATACAAGTGAAACGTAAAGAACAATTGCATCCGATACGTCACCAGATCTTTAACCACTGGTACCTGAATGGTATAAGAGAACTGATTCGTCAGAAATTCTTTCAATGGTCAGACCTTGTTCAAAACTTTGAGGTCGCTAGTGATCGACATGTTCATGATTATGGTTACTTCGAGATTCACCTACAGCAATACATTGAGGAAGACAAGTTAAAGGATTACCAACATATTTTACGTGGAATCTACTTAGAGGAAGAGGAAACACCTAAACGAACTCTGACGTTTCGGTTACAGTATGCAAGATTTAGATTCCCCACTGGAGAACGAAGATCTCTGGCTAGAAAGTACGTCTATTGCATCCGAAAAAAAGAGAATATAAAAACAGGCTGCCATGCCACGGTTTATGTCACATGTCATCCAACAGATTCCGTGGAAGGAACTCAATGACCATATTCAAACCGTGGATCATTACCATCGATTATTACAAGAACTGTATCCATTCAATTTGGGACGACAAGTGGTGTGTGTCTTAGTGACTTGTTTTCTGGGATTTCGTTTACCAGCCGATTCTTTGTGGACTCTTTACGATCAGTACTTACCACCTCCATGGCCTTAAATGGTCACGAAAAACTCCTTTTGCTCAAAGCCTTGCGGTTTCATCTGGATACTTCTCGACCTCAACAGGAAAAAAAGATTCGTCAACTTTTAGCGACCCAAGACGTGTATGACGATGTGTGTGTAGCTTGTGACTTACACCCTCATTGGACAGATGTTCGTGATTGGAAAAAGGGGGGTTTTGAGGCTTGGACCCAAGAAGTGGCCCAGTATGCACAAGAGTTGTTCAAGGAAAAAAGTTACTTTTCAACCTGTGTTAGTGACGGTGCCAGAAGAACCCGTCACCGAGAACAACCACTCGCTTCAGGACAGGACTGTCATGGACATTCCTGAAAGGTCATTCCGGGAGGACACTTGTGTGACAATACCTCATGTAGAGACTGTAAGAACATTACACACTGTCCCTAGGACATCTTGGTTACCCAAAACATGTTGTACAGACACTTGTTTATATTCCACTTTGATCGCTTTGCTGTGTTTTATATTCCTGTACATCACTATTTGGGTTGTATGTATTTTTGTCTTTCGTGTTCATATTTGAAACATTCAATAAACGTGTCCTGAAAAAGTATATAAACTCTTGTCTTGTTTGTTTTTTCGTGTCACAAGTGACATTTCTCATACCATGGCTACCTCTGCTGTCTCTGCTCCCTCTTCCTCTACTGTCAAAGTCATCGACGAACACTTAGATCGTGCCAGTTGGGAGGCTTTGTATCTTCGCCATCCCTTTAACATGCTCATTGCTGGACCTAGCGGTTCAGGCAAAACCGAATTCGTCAAACGTTTGATCGAACATAAACATCATTTGATCGATCGGCCCCCTCAACGGATCGTGTGGTGTTACAAAGAGTGGCAATCGGCGTACAGCCTCTTGCGAGAAAGTCAAGGCGATTCCATCGTGTTTGTGGAAGGCATTCCTAAAGAAGACGATGGCATCGTCTCTGACTCCCGTCTAACCCATTTGGTCATTTTCGACGACATGTTAGGAGAAGACGAAGAAGAAATTAAATTGTGGTTCACGCGCAAAGGGCATCACCGTAATGCCAGTGTCGTTTACATCACCCAAAATTTGTTTCAACAAAGTAAAGCCCATCGCACCATCAGTCTCAATGCGCATTACGTGGTCTTGTTTAAAAGCCCTCGAGATAAATCGCAAGTGCAAGTCTTAGCCAAACAGTTAGGAACGCCTTGGCTGACTCAGGCGTACGACGATGCCACTCAAACTCCACACGCCTATTTACTCGTCGATTTGAAACCTACGACCCCCGAGGATTTGCGATTTCGTACCCACTTGTTTCACCACTGGTGCCAAGACGGAGGGCCTGTCCTGTACACGTCTCCGTCCTCGACTTCATTTCACTCCCCATGAAAAAATCTATAAAAACCTCAGACCCTTTTTCGTCTGTCTCACACAGTGTGAACATGACGTCCCTTCAGTCGCATCTTCCCGTCAAATTGATTCGTGCCTTGTATGGCATCAGCCGAGAAAAAGATCCACAAACACGAGCTCGTGTCTTAGAAGCTAGTCTCAAAGAAGTCTTACGATGGTTCACGGTGACGGCACGTCAATTACTCCAAGGAATCATTCAGATTCCTCATCAAACCCAACGCTTTTTCGATCGAAACAAAGTCGCTTTGGTCCAACTGGCCGATCCCCGCATCGACACTCAAACCAAAAAACAAATCATTTTGAAACCTGGAGGGAGCGGTACTCTAGGAGGGGTCATCATTCGCTCACTCTTAAGATGGGATCCTAATGCCCCCAAAGTTATCCCTAAGACAAAAGTCCAACGAAGCCCCAAGAAGAAAAAGAAAAAGACCAAATCCCCAAGAAGAACTTCTCCAGTGGCGGGACCCTCCTCTTACCAGACACCACCACCATCACCCCGGAAAAAGAAAAGAAGCCCCAAGAAAAAGAAACAGAGAAAAAGTCCTCAAAAAAAGAAAAGTCCACAGAAGAAAACTAGTCGCAAGAGAGGCACTTCGGCCAGGACGCAACCTTACACTCGCAAGCCACGACCTGCCACGACGTCTCCGGCAGCCTCACGTTTGTCCACTTCTCCGTTGATGTCACCAGGAACTGAAGAGTACTTGGAGACGTTGATTACACCAAGAACTTCTCCGTTGATGACCCCCAAAAGAACTTCCCCAGTGGCAGGACCTTCCAATTTAGCGGCAGTGGCTGCTGCTCACAAAGTACCTTCTCCCAAAATCAAAGTTCAAGAAAGATCGGACATGTTACAAAGTTTACTGGATTTGTCCAAGCAAGAACTGGCTCGATTTAGTCCGTTACGTACCCCTGCACGACGTGTCATGCCTGTCCTCAAACTGATAAAACGTAAAGACAATCAGTGGCGACGCGTTCCAGTATAAAAAAGGCCTGTGACCGAGTAGGGTATCAGTGTTTTTAGGTGCTCCTAAAGACTCAAAGATGTCACCCTCCAGAAAACCCCAAGGAAAGAAAAGGAAAGGACTACCACCACGTTTAGCCAAACATGGGGACCTGTTATCTGTCCTGTCCAAAGCTTCTCCACCCCTACGAAAAAAACTCATTCAAACGGCCTCCAAAGAGGTCATCGATACCGTGTGCGAATGTTGTTTGAACGTTTTGAAAGGCACGATCCCTTTGTCCAAACACCAGAAACAATGCTTAGGCAAACATCGTCACGTTCTTCGGAAAATGGTTCAAAAGAAAATTCCCATTCGTCAAAAAAAGAAGATGTTGGTCCAACGTGGAGGCATTTTACCTCTCTTGTTAGGCCCCATACTGAAAGGAGTCTTGGGAACCATGTTGGGAGGACTGGTGGGAGCAAGATAAAAAGGCCTTCGGAAGTCCCAAGATCTCAGAATTCACCCCTGACAACCCCATGGAAGGACGAAAACTAGCTTTAGTGCCTTACAAACGATGGATGGAATACCATCGTTGGCAAGAACAACGCACCCCGCATTTACCTCCCAATCCCAATTTGAGCGAGATGTCCCAGTTACAACACGAATTGCAATCCTTGATGGATCGCCAAGATTTGTCCGAAACAGAAAAATCGCAAAAGTACGGTCAACTCTTGCAACGACTGCAACTCTTTCACCAGAAAGCTTTAGACGAAACAGCTTTACCCACTCTGAAAGATTTTAAGACCTTGATGAAAAGTCCAGCACCATCATCATCATTACCCCCACCACCACTACTGTCATCCCCAACCCTCACCAGAGATGCTACCCCACAAAGACCTGAGGAAGAAGAGACGCGCGAAGTGTTTCAAACACCGTCAGCAGCTCCCATTTCGAGTAAGATTGCAGCATCCTTATTGACCCCGTCCCCCACACCCCAACGAGAAGAAATGAAAGCTTGGGTTAAAAAGATGATGTCCACGCCTCCTTCGACAGAAGTGAAAAAGAAAGAAGGGAAACCAGAAGCGAAAAAAGAAAAGAAAACCAAAGCCATTCCATTGCCACCTCCACCACTACCTTCGACTTCTACTCCCGTAGCCCATCGGACACGTAAATCTGTTTCCAAACCACCCTTTCGACCCACCCAAAGTAGCATCACCGAAGAGTGGGTGACTTATTAACACACCAACACAAAATAAAAAATGGAAAAAGTCTTAGCCAGCATTTACTACGATCCCTCGCATCCTGCAGGTTACGCAGGAGTTCAAAAATTGTATCGTGCTGCCAAAACGCGACTGAAAAGTCTCCGTTTACCTCAAGTGCAACGATGGTTACAAGAACAAGCTACCTACACTTTACACAAACCCATTCGACGCAAGTTTGCCAGAAGTCGCACCCGAGTGGAAGGCATCGATCATCAATGGCAAGCCGATTTAGCCGATGTCTCTCATTTGGCCAGCTACAATCGTGGCTACAAATATTTGTTTTGTGTCATCGACGTCTTTTCCAAATTTGCCTGGGTCGTGCCCTTGACTTCCAAATCGAGCAGCGAGTTAGTACGAGCCCTGCAACGGGTGTTGAAACAAAGCGGTCGTCACCCTCTTCGATGGCAAACGGACAAAGGCACCGAATTTCTGAACCAAGCTTTCCAAAAAGAATTAAAGAAACGTGACATTCATTTTTTTACCACCGAGAATCCCGAAACCAAAGCCAGCATCGTGGAACGTTTTCAACGCACTTTGAAAGAACGCATGTGGAAATATTTTACGCATCACCACACTCTGAAGTACATCGACATCTTACCGCACCTGGTGCAAGCGTACAACCAATCTTACCATCGAAGCATCGGACGTGCCCCGCAAGACGTGACTCCCGACAACGAAGTGTTGGTGTTCGAGCGCCTGTTCGGTACGTCCCCGACGAGGGCTGTCCCCAAGAAAAGTGGAGAGTTGACCGTAGGAGATTGGGTGCGCATTGGCAAAACCAAACGCACTTTTGACAAAGGTTACTTACCTAACTGGACGACCGAACTGTTTCGCGTCACTGGACGAGTGCATGGCCGTCATCCTGCCGTCTATAAATTGGAAGACATGAACGGAGAAGTACTCAAAGGAACGTTTTATTTGCCCGAGTTACAACGTGTCACCAAAAAAGAAGACGACGTGTACGACATCGAAAGCATTCTCGAACGCAGAACCCGTAAAGTGGGCAAACGACGTGTCAAAGAAGTCAAAGTACGTTGGAAAGGATATCCACCCAGTTTCGATTCTTGGATCGACGCTTCGCAAGTCATCGACTATAAAAAGAAGAAGTGACCATCATGCCCTTTCACACATCAGACGCAGCTACGTCGACCAGTCCTTCTTCCCCTAGTTCTTCTGTGCAAGATTTACAAAAACAACCCTTGTGGGTGTGGTGTGGAGAACGTGTGCCTAAAACGCAAATCGTCTTTTTCTGCCAAATCTTCGTGGTGTATTGTGTCATCGGGGCAGCCATCGCCAATTTGAGTTTGCAACAAGGAGACAAACAATTGTGGACCATTTTATTGAGCAGTTGCATCGGTTACCTGCTTCCCAATCCCTCCCTGAAATTCTCCTCGAACGGGAACGTTGTGTCAAGTGCCAGTGCCAGTCACCACTCCAACATCCACAACCAGAACCCCATTTTGGGCGGAGACACGCCTCTGACATCCAGTAATATCCCCTCGGACAGCCACAAAACTCTGGAATTATGAGTCACCAAAACCAATTTTACTTAACCTTACCCAGTGACAGTTCCATGGAGGTGTTTCCCAACAACACGTTGTGCTGTTACACGGCCAAATTACCTCAAGCCATCCAGTTAGATCACGAAGCCCATTGGGAAGTGGCTTTAGTGGAAATGATTCACCCGACCCAAGTCCACAATGTCATTCCCAATCAAAATACTTTTAAGGTGGAAGTTCATGACAAACAATTGCAAGAGGAGTTGGATAAGATTGGCACATATACCAATAGAACCTATGATGAGAAAACTAAAACGTGGACCTACAACTTGTCCATTCTCCCAGGCTATTATTTCAGTGGTCATCATTTGGTCAGCGCCATAGCCTCCAAGTTTAATGGTGTGTTTGGGGAAGTTTTTAAGAAGGACAATTTCAGGAACAAAAGTGTCACCATGGAGTACCACAAAGTAGCTCGTCGCTTCTTGATGAAATTTGAGCGAAGTAAAATCGTCTCCATTGAATTTTGTCCTGAATTGTTTGACATGTTGGGCGGTGACATGGAGATGAGGAAGAAATTAGAACAAAAAACACCACCCGAATTACCCATCATTTACGACAACGTGACTTTTGGCCAGTATTTTCGTACCCCGGTAGAACTGAACCAAGGACTGAATTTGATCTTTGTGTACTCCGATGTAGTGGAATACAACGTGGTGGGACACACCTCCGTACCGTTACTGCGTGTCATTCCTTTCAAAGTGGATTCTGCCACGAACGCTGACGAGGAAGGTGGAAACACTTACCACGTCCACCGCGAATTTGTCCATCCTCACTATTTGCCGGTCAGCAAGTCGTATTTGGACACGGTCAACATTACTATAAAAGGAGATTTGGGACAAAATATTCCATTCACCAAAGGAAAAGTCACGGTAAAACTCCATTTTCGAAAACGGTTCTCTCACGATTCGTAAGTAAGTCATGTATCCAGTGTACCAAAGGGTGGCTCGACAGCGAGGACACGGTTTAGGAGACATGTTAAAATCGGCCTTTCGTTCGGTGGCCCCGGTGTTGAAACCGATGGTGACACGCGGATTGCACGCCTTGAAAGATGCGGCACTGACACAAGGCAAAGAATTTCTCCAAAATGTCATCATCGACAAACAAAACCCTAAAGAAGCCTTCATGAGGGCAGGTAAAAATGTCTTGCTGCAAACGGGCAAAGACATTTTGGGCCGACGAGACACACCTATAAATGCCCTGCACGCTACCGAGTCAAGCATTCAGCAAGGACAAGGCAGAAAGAGACGACGAAGAAGAAAACACCCTTTCACCAGACTTCAAGCGAGAAAGGCCAAGAAAAGAAGAACCGTTCGAGACTTAGACGTTTTCGATTATTGAAACACAGCAACAACAAAAAATGATGCACCGAGAGTCTTGCGCTTGTTCCAAGACGGAACTGGATCTGTTTGCCATGCCCCCCACCATGATGACGATGCAAGAATCCCAATGGGTGGAATTTAATCCCATCTCCTCATTGACCGATTCCGCTCCCATCGAGTTTGAAATCAAGGGGCAGCCCGAAGATTACATCGATCTGAATAGCAGTTACTTGTACTTGAAAGTCCAAGTTCTAAAAAAAGATGATAAAGGACTAGAAGACGATGATAATATAGCTCCCGTCAACAATTTCATGCATTCCTTGTTCAGCTCAGTGGATTTGTACTTGAATAACAAACTGGTCAGCAGCAGCATGGATACATACCCTTACCGTGCCTACCTGGAAAATCTCTTGACGTACGGAACAGATGCCAAGACAAGTCATCTCAATGCCTGTGTGCTGTGGGTAGATGACGAAGCGAAGAAGTTCGACACAACAGATGGAAGCAATTCCGGCTTTGAGGCAAGAGAAAGCAAAATCTTAGACAAGAACAGTTTAGAACTGATGGATCGTTTGCATTTGGACATGTGGTTGCAAGAGAAATATTTGCTGAACGGGGTGAATGTCCGCTTGAGACTGAATCGCAGCAGTGCCGCTTTCCATTTGATAGCTGCTGATTCTGCTAAGGCTCCTAAAAGCATAATCCAGGAGGCCAAACTCTACGTACGACGCGTAGAAGTGTTACCCAAAGTAGGTAACGACATCAGTCAAACGTTGAGCAGAACAACCGCCAAGTATCCCATACGACGTGTGGAAGTGAAAACGTTCACCATTCCCAAGGGACAGCATTCTATGACCGAAGATCATCTGTTTCAAGGACAGTTACCCAAGCGTTTAATCCTTGGTATGGTCGATAATGAAGCCTTCAACGGAGCTATCGCTAAAAATCCTTCTAACTTTCAACACTTTTTTGTGAAGAAAATCGAAGTCAGTCGTGATGGCAAGACCTTGTGTACCCGACCTTTCGAACCTGTCTTTAATGACATCGATAAGACTAAGTCGAATTACTTGAGATCGTACTTGTCCCTGTACGAAGCCACGGGTCAGTTAAGAACCAACACCAGTCACGGCATTGAGTATGACGATTATGCAGGAGGTTATGCTTTGTGGGCTTTCGATTTCACTCCAGACCAAGGCAGCGACGAGGGACATTTCCACCCTATAAAATCTGGCCAGATTCGTGTGGAACTTCAGTTTGCAAAAGAACTACCAGCGACAGTGAACGTCATCCTGTATGCAGAATTCGATAATACCATAGAAATCAACAGTTTGAGAGAAGTCATTCTAGATTATTAGAAAGCCATGGAAGACTGTTATCCCTCTTTACCTAGTGGAGAAACTTTGGAGATGGAATGTAAGGAGACCGTGGAAGGAGAAGAATCTCAAGACAAAGACGAAGAAGTTGTCATGATGAAGTCGAGATGGCCAGAACAAGAAGCCCATTTAGTCTCCTGTTTTGCCAAACACTTGGTCGACAAAATGACGGAATTGATCAAGAAAAATTGCTATGGATGTCAAAACGATCATCCCAGTCAAATTCAACACGATAAATGCCTGATGTTGAGTCAAGAAGAAAAATTGGACGAGTATCTGGACGAAGCTTGGAGTCTCATCTCGAACGAAGACGTGTTGCACCAGTGGTATAAAGACTTGCGTGAACATTCTTGTCCACCATTAACCACTCAAGAGATCCATCGTATCGAAGCTCTCCTGAATCAGAGTGAGGAAACAGAACGAATAACCGTTTATTCGTCAGACATTTTCAAGCAAAAAGTCAGGATCGAATTGACGACGTATTATTACCTGTGAAGAAAACAAACACAAAACAATGGATACCTGGGAACTTTATTACCTTTTGAACCACAGTTCGTATACGTCTTCTTGGAATCCCGTCGTCTGTGCTAAAGATGAACTCCCTCATCGCAAACCTAAAGACCATCAAGCTTACGTGATCAACACGGACGACAGTCATCTCCCAGGAACCCACTGGGTAGCCGTCTACTTTCCTCAAGAAGGATGTGTGGAATATTTCGATTCGTACGGATTGCCCCCTTTGGAAGACGATATCATCGACTTTATGAGAAGAAATGCTCAAACCACCCGATTCAATAACGTGAAATTACAAGGCACAGATTCCTTGGTGTGTGGACAGTACTGTGTGTATTTTCTGCATCATCGCAGCCTGGGCTATTCCTTAGAACATTTAGTGACTCATTTCGATCCTCGTTCTTCTGCTAGAAACGATGTGAAAGTAGATCGATGGTTTTGTGACCATTATGCTTATCTTTTGTCTCAAGCTAGGAAACGTAGTGTCCATCAATGGCCTAATGATTTCCAACAGTGGAAATCACAATTTCATTCACAACGTTGTCAGCCTTGTTCAAAGTAGTTAGTAATTGAAGAAAAAAATGTTTGTGATTTGAAAAAAAATTGTTTGATGTTATAGTGTTGGATTATTGTTAGAGTTGATGTTAGTTAGTGTTAAGTGATTTTTGAATAAAAATGTTGTGTTTTGAAAAAAAATGCCTTTGTGGTTTGTTTAGCTATAAGAATGTTGGATTGATGCTCTTTCATTTCTTACTATCCCTCTCATGAACGTTGCGGCTCGAAAACCGTGTGGGGATGTTTTCCTTCACGTCCGCGCTTTAACTTTAAGAACCGGGTTGTTCCCAGTCTAGCCATCCATTGTCGACTCATCCTCCTAAGAAGATGTGCTCCAAACTAGCTAAGCTCAACGAAGCCTACGTGAATCTGCATAGGGTCAGACACAGTCTGATACCGAAACCAGAAGAAATAGAGAATGTGAGAATGTTAAAAATCACTGAAGACCTGATAGAAGAGCTCTTCAGAGAAGAAATGAACAGGGAGAAAGAAGAATGGACAGAGAAGTACAGACTTCAGAGACAGCAGCAACAGCAGCAACAACCTGAAGCTGACAGAGGCTTTGTCGATTGTCGTATCGACACCAAAGAATTCTTCTTCTCTTTTCGAAGAAGCAGACCTATCGCCAGAAAGTCTATCCTCAGAGGACATCGCATTCTTAGAAACTAAAAAGAATGCCAGAGCAAAACAAAAAAACAGCCCTTTTCAGGGCTACCCAATACTCTAGAAAAGAAATAACCATCCATTTGCCAATGTGTGTAGGTAGAGTAGTGTGAAAATAAACACTAACTCTTGCTTTTAAAAATGTGAGGGTATGTGTTGGTGTGTTTGTATTAGTAAGAGCTAAAGTAAGTTGGTGTGGATAGTAGATTAAAATGATGTTTGTTTTTTGGTGTTTGAGGTGTATATTTGGAGTTAGATTGAATTGCTTTGAGTATGTGGATAGTCTATTGAAGTGATTTATAAAAAATTTTAAAATAGTGATGGGTAGCATAAAAAGTGAGTGAGTGTTTCTTTTAGGTCCGCGCGTTGTTGTTTTTTTTGGTCATGATCTAGGTAAGATGAATTTTATGTTATTAGGGGGATGTTTTCCATCACGTCCGCGCTTTCAGTATAAATTGAAACTCGTTCGGCAGTCCAGCTACCCTTGTTGATTGATCAACACCAAAAAAAATGAACACGAGACTTGAGAAACTGTTGGAGCTTCATGTGCATCTGGAATATGCCAGGCGCATATTAAATGAACTGGCCGCGGAAGCCATTGTCGAGGAGGGAAGGATAAGAGAGGAGGAAAGAAGAAACAAAGAGGAGGAGGAGAGAAGATATAAAGAAGAAGAAAGAAGATATAAAGAGGAAAGAAGAAACAAAGAAGAGGAGGAGGAAAAGGAGAGAAGAAAAAATTTCAAAATCCCAGAGAGCGAAAATTGGGATTCTGAAGCGACATATCCTGCCTCTGCTCTCTCCCCCCAAAAGGTAAAAAGTAACTGGGGGATAAGATGCGTATGTGGCGCCAGGCCTGGAAGGTGCCACCATTAACCAGGTGCCCATGAAGTTCCAAACAAAACAGCCCTTTTCAGGGCTACCCAATACTCTAGAAAAGAAATAACTATTAATTTGCCAATGTGTGTAGGTAGAGTAGTGTGTATATAAACACTAACTCTTTTTTTAAAAAATGTGAGGGTATGTGTTAGTGTGTTTGTGTGTTTGTATGAGTAAAGGTATGTTTGTGTGAATAGTAGATTATGGGTTTTTTAGCAAATGTGGAGAGTATAGTTAGGGTTATATTATATGAAATGAGAAAGTAGGGGGATGTTTTCCTTCACGTCCGCGCGTTGTTTGGTCATCATCTAGGTAAGATCCATTTTATGTTTTTAGGGGGATGTTTTCCTTCACGTACGCGCTTTAAGTATAAGAACCCACAGTATTAGTTGTTCAAACCATTCTGCAAAGAATACAAAGAAGATGGAGTCAAACCAAATGGACAAATTACAAACCTTGCAAGACGTTTTAGACAACTTAGGAATAATGGAACAGATGCTATTAAGACTGGTTGAAGACCATTATTCCTATAGTCCCCATCGTGTGAAGATGGAAATTAATAACTTAAGGAAAGCAAAGGACAAGATTAGTGGTGTCATGAAAGAGATCAAGGAGGAGAAGGAGGATGAAGAGGAAAGAATAAGAATAAGCAATTGGAACGAAAAAATTGAAAAAGAAGAAGAAAATGAAAAGAAGAAGAAAGAAGAGGAGGAAGAGAAGAAGAAAGAAGAGGAGGAGAAGAAAAAAAAGAAAGAGAAGAAGAGTGTAGGAGATAAAATAAGAACTTGGTGGAGGAAAAGAAGAAATTAGAAGAAGAAAACCCAAAGGCCCTTTTCAGGGCCAGCCATATTTCTCGAAAAGAGATAGTCTTTGAATTGCCTACCCCTTTTTTTTAAAAAAATTTTTTTTAAATTTAAAAAAAAAAAATCCCATGTTCCATTCCCCTTGTCCCTAAACAAGCCCAAACTCTATTCCCCATGTTAAATTCCCCTTGTACGTAGAGTGACCCACGATTTATCGCCATGTTAATTCCCCTTGTACGTAATCTGACCCACGATTTTTCGCCATGTTAAATTTCCATTGTACGTAATCTAACCCAGGGGGGGTCTGTAATGCTAATTCCCATTGTACGTAAAGTGCCCCCATTCACTACTGACGTCACAGACTGTTCTCTTCGGATTGGATGCGGGCTGACTGAATTTTGTAACGCGTGTTTGGATTGGTCAATGAACTCAATCCGTTTCAATCCTTCCTGTACCTATAAATAAGCGCAGTTCACTGCATTGATTCACCTGTTCTCGGCTTCTCAAGATGTGGACCACAGTCGAATCATCAACCCTTGTGTCTTCGATGATGTTCAGGACGGACATACCGATGTATGTCCGATCCGAATGGACAGTTGTCCATAGGACCGCCAGCAACCTAAGGATACGTAGGATTTACGTGGAGAGGCAAGGATGCCTCAAAAGAGTCCTGATTTACGGTCCTACAGTGAGACGAAGCCTAAGGACAAGAAGAAGTCACAGATGCCCTTTATGTTAAGGCATATATAAACCCAAAGGCCCTTTTCAGGGCCACCCACATCTCTCGAAAAGAGATAGACTTTCAATTGCCTACCCCTTTTTTATTTAATGTGTGTGTGTGTGTGTGTGTGTTTTATATCCCTCTCCCCTGTTCCATTTCCCCTTGTCCCTAGAGTGACCCATGATTTTTCCCCATGTTAAATTGACATAGTCCCCAGAGTGACCCATGATTTTTCCCCATGTTAAATTTACATAGTCCCCAGATTGTCCCAAGGGGTCCTGTAATGGTAATTCCCATTGTCCCTAGAGTATCCCACTTCACTACTATCCTGTATTGCCTTTCTAACTGATGTTATTAATACCTCTCTCTCATCCGGGGAATTCCCATCATTTTTCAAAACTGCCACTGTAAAGCCTCTGCTGAAGAAACCAACACTAGATCATAACGATTTAAAGAACTACCACCCAGTTTCTAATCTCCCATTTATATCAAAAATCTTAGAAAAGGTTGTTCTATCCCAGCTTGTATCTCATCTGAATTCAAACAGTCTTTTTATCAATGTACAATCTGCATATCGCTCTTGCCAAAGTACTGAAACTACTCTTCTAAAAGTAGTTAATGACATTCTCTCTGCGTTGGATAGCGGAAAGATTATAGTCCTCACCCTACTTGATTTGTCTGCAGCATTTGACATAATAGACCATTAAATATTACTTCACCGTCTCCAGCATGTATTTGGCACTCATGATACAGCCTTACTGTGGTTCAAGTCCTACTTGGTCAACAGGACACAAATTGTATCTGCAAATGGAATACACTCCAGCCCAGTTGATCTATGTTGTGGTGTTCCACAGGGGTCTGTTCTTGGACCTGTTCTCTTCATTCTATACACTCATTCACTCTCAAGTGTTATAGATCATCATCCAGTGTACCAATTGTACGCTGATGACACCCAAATATACAAATCTAGCCAGCCAACTTAAGTTGATGCTACCGTCCAAGATGTAGAGAGGTGCTTTTCTGATGTGAAATCATTGATGACATGTAACAAGCTGCAGATGAATGATGATAAAACTGAGGCCATTCTGATCACAACACAAAGACTTTCTCATTCACATCCTTTACCTCAAACAATAAATATCAGCAACACCAACATTAAATTCACACAATCAGTACGAAACCTAGGTGTTACTCTTGGACAGTACTCTCACATTGCACCAACACGTCATGAACATATGCAAGACTGCATATCTTGAGCTGAGGCGCATCAGCTCAATTCGCAAATATATTTCAGTTGATGCCACTAAAACACTTGTGTGTTCATTAGTACTTTCAAGACTGGACTATTGTAACTCAATTATGTCTGTTTCATCTCAGTATCTGCTCCAGAAACTTCAAAAAGTTCAAAACACAGCTGCTCGGATCATACTTAGAGTACCAGGATCAGAGCACACCTCCCCGCTGTTCTGTACCCTACACTGGCTATCCATTCTATCCAGAATCAAACACAAAATTTGTTCTCTGTGCTACGTTTCACTGTCGGACTCTAGTCCAACATACCTATCCGACCTCACTCATGTGTACACACCAGCAAGATACTTACGCTCCTCTTCTGACAATCGTATACTCATTATTCCCACAATGAAAACAAAGTCATATGGACAGCGTTCTTTTGCATACCAGGGCCCAGCAACGTGGAATGAATTGCCCACTGAACTTAGACACAAAGACACAGTGATCCCATTCAAGAGTGCTCTCAAAACTCACTTATTTCGACTGCAAGAACAAACTTAAAGACCTAATAATGTTTCCTACCTTAAATATTCTCAGCGTGGTTTTTATGTTTTCTAATTTCATAGTGTTTGTTTTTGTAATCATATCGTTATATGTTTTTTATCTTATAGGTGTTGTCTAATGTTGTAAAGAGCTTAGAGCTTCTAAAGACTAGGCGCTATACAAAGTCCTCATTATTATTATTATTATTATTATTATTATATATATATGAAAAAGAGAAATAGACCCTGCTATGGCTGGAAGTTTACACGTGGCTAATCAGCGAACAAATAAGTGAACATGAATGTGTTTGTCAGTGACGTACCAGTTCCAATTAAATCATAATTTCGACATATATGCTTAAAATAACTGTTTAATATGACTTTTCTGTTAATTCTTTTCTTAAATTATGTACGATTTTACATCAAATTGGCAGCACTAGGAAAAAGCAGAGATGAGAATTGGTTATAGTGCACATTACACAACGTTATACATCAGGTTGATTTACCGATGATAAGGACTAAACTTTATTTAAACTATATCATTTACCACTGAACAACGTAAAGGCTTTGTTGACTTTGATACGACCTCCATTCCATTTCATTTTCGTTATCGACTCACTACATTACATATTACCAAAGTATACTGAGTAAAAACATCGATGTTGTGAGCCATAGAACAAATCATAACTTTGACAATATAATTATTATTGTGAGCCGAAGTTTGAATTTCAGGTGATTTAGCAGGTTTTATTTTGTTCATTTATACATGAATCAATTCAACGTTTTATAGTTTACAGTTACATTTCTATAGTGTTAGGACTGGTCGGCCTGCTGTCAGGATAATGTGACTGGGTGGGACATCATGCTACATGTCTGCGACATGATGCCCCAGTGCTAGACATCACTATAAACTGCCACATTGCAGACATCGTAGCGATATGACTGACAAATTGTTAAAGCTACGTTGAAAAAAAAAAAATCATAATCACACACACACACACAAACACCAAGTGTAGACTTAAATACTTAGTTGTGATAAAACTTAGCATTTACATTTTTTAAATATTAGAAGAAAAGAAAAATAATGCTACAGTATATAACATTTCTTCACTAGCTTCATAGCAACGGCACTTTAATATTAGGCCCCAACTTTTTTTCTGGGCTACCAATGGACGGACGGGTTTGTTGATGTTCGACCTAGTGCTGGAAGTAAACGGATATGTTTGTAGGTATAGTTGTGCTCTGTTCACGTTAAAAGGGACATTACTCGAAATGATACAGAAATCGAAACTAGATATGGAAATTTTGCACTGACACGTTTGATATTCCTGGAAACACTGCGTCACTTCACGTGGGATTTCATAGAATGAAGTATCTTTATAATTCATGTTTCGGAGGTCTGTCAGTCTGAAAAACTCAGGAGGACTTGTAGTAAGAGTGACAATGGCGTACAATAATCAAGGTGAAGCTTTATGTTACTTTGAACAGAAACTTGTCCACAGTCTAAAAATTAGCTGCTCAGTTGTAGGATGGAGCAGTGCTAATGTTAAGCGGGATGTATAGTATTGTGGGAGTTGTCACATATTTGCTTCTTGTTTCGTTTTAAGTATAAGAATTTACTTCGTGATGTGGTTTATTAATATGCTAGGTTAAAATGGGTATTCCGACCAGTAGGGAAATTTCGACCGTAGACGGTGTTACGAAACACCCAGATCCACCAAAATCCACTCAAATCCATACCAAATCGCATTGTGTCTGCCATCTCATCTTTAAATTGCAATGCACCCCTCCCCTTCCCCGGTTTGTATATTTTTAATTTTATGCTTCAAATATATAGTGTTAGCTTCGAAATATGTGGTACCATCGCAAAAAAGGCAAGGGTAGAAGCACATAGCAAGGATGTGAAGATTGGTCAAGTCGCAAGTGATAATGAGCAAAAACTAACAACTCTTTTTGTTTGCGTTTTTACAGTTTTATTGGGTTAGATCGATTTAGACTGATGAGAAACCTATAAATTGATAAAAAATTTGTTTAAGATTGTTATGACTTATTTGCTTATATGGAAAACATTCGTATAGGCAGGCATTAGGCGCACGGACTGACACAAATGAAGACGTACTTAATAAGATACATACACATATTATATACTGGTGTATAATTTTAATTCTATGCTTTAATTCTTCACTGTTATATTTCTATTCAAACTCGGAGCCAGATGTTTAACAAAATCTCTATTCAGCCAAATTAAATTTTACGTGATGAGTATCAGTTCCGACATTGTACTAATAAAAAACCAATAAAACCCAAATGTGATATAATGAACAGAATAGTAGATTCCTTTGATAAATAAACAAGATCAGCAGTTAATTAAATCAGTTGTCATCACATTCAAATCTGTTATGTAATTGTAATCGGATTAAGGTCACGCTCGACCATTCAACAACACTGATTGATATAATCTATGTAAAGGCTATAGGTAGTGTAATCTGGAGAAAAAACATTGGATATTAAAATTTTGAAAACTTTTTGTAAAGTACAAAGAGAAAAACAATTAACAGACAGACAACAAGGGACGAATTGAGACAGAAATTGAGGAATGACATTATATTTATGCAAAATGATCTAGACATGTTATGGGAATTTATATACAACGCAAAACATACTAGATAAACCAAGTGAAGATTATTTCAGGGTTGTGGTGGTTTTAATAAAATCAATAGTGATAATAAATATGTGTCATGAAAGAATTAAAGGGAAGGAAATTGAAGAGACAAGATATTAGAAAGGAAAACTACAATATATACGTAATGCTACTTTTTAATTTTTTTCTAAATCTTTGCAACTTTGTGGCCTTTTTTAAAAATTTTTATATACAATCCTGTGGATGCATGACTCTTGTAGTAAGACAATACAGAGGCCTGGATCAGTTGTTACAGCAAAATGTTTTTTATGTACCAAACACATTCATGACAATGTATGATGACATCTTCAAGAAAATGAGGCATGTGTACTGGCCCGTAGAAGAATACTCCAAATTATTTTTGGAAAAAATGATGGAATAATATTTGCCTCGGATGATACGGAATTTGATTCAAGATGTCAAAATTTGGAACCCTATTTACAACAATTTCCAGTTTTCAAGTCATATTGGCAAAGATTTGTGTTGGGCAAAATCAACACTTATGTTTTCCGTCCATTACGCGAAGGAGTAATCAGTGCACCATGGACAAATAATAACAGCGAGTCCATGAACCATAAGTTAAAGGCGGCAGTTAATTGGGACAGAAACAAGTTCTCAGAACTTATTGAAGAGATCGGAACTATTATGAAAAACCAAATTCTGTTTCTCAGATGTGCTATTTATAGCAAAGGAGACTGGCGTCTAGCACCTTCAATGGAACAGCATGTTATTCCATAACTAGTATGGCATGGTATGCCAAAAATGGAGAAAGACCGGCATATACACAAATTTATGCTGGCAAAACCACCACCAACAACAAAATCCAGATATATCAGTGCCAGCAACCTAGACTTTAAGTGTCTCAAGGCTTCCGAAAATGTTGGAAAAAAGCCAGGCCAGATGAAACAGCCAGCATCAGAACGGACTAAAAAATATTATAAATGACCAATTGGAGAAAGTAATCTACTTACAGATTATTCTTTTTCACCATCTTAATACCGAATCAATATAATAACGAATCAAGTTAATTATGTAGGAGTGTGTGTGTGTGTGAGAGACAGACAGACAGACAGACAAACAGAGAAAAACCACTTCTGTATGACAATAAAATATTTGCAACATTTGTTTCTGGTCATTTATATATTTTATAGGTCATTTATATGGAATCCTGTTAAGACTAATTGCTCCATCTCTCCATCATGTAGTATTTGGCCGAGCGATGAAGTTATGCGATGGAGCGATTTGTCATTTATAAGTCGAAAGATTTAATACTAGTAAATTGCATTTGTATTTATTTTTGATCAACCCGACACAAGAACACGAAGTTTTAAAACAAAAAAATTGGGGGAGGGGAGAGCATTGTCATTTATAGGTGAGACCATAGACACAATGCAGTTTGGTGTGGATTTCAGTGGATTTGGGTGGATTTGAGTGGATTTGGGTGTTTTGTAACACTCGACCGTAGATGTACTTCCTGCTGTTTGCAACAAAGATATGCAAATTACATGCTGTGTTCTTTGTTTTTATTTGTGCAAATGCGTATGCAAATTTGTAAAGATATTTCCAGGCGAAGAGGGCATTGCGTGACAAAATGATGTAATCGACTCGGCATTTTCTCTTTCGCACGAGTTCAGAAAGTGGCTGTTATGTGCCCCCTATGGAATTATTACAAACCCCAGAGAAGGACAGACAATTTAAAGGTTAGATAGCTCCTAGCCCACAGTCAGCAAAGTCAGTGGTATAGGTGTTAAAATATAAAATTAATAAGGTGAAAGGTATAACAGTTTAATAAATTATATCACAGTATTCCACATTTACAGGACAATTTTTCATTGCAATTGCTTCCAGTCAATACACGACCTATCCAAATTGCCAATTATTTCATCCTGCGAAATTAAAGTTGAGAGTGTTTCCTTCCCGTGACCCTTCTATGTTACTCATCTGTAACTTCCACCTTGTATTCCTTTCAATACTTCTGGTACCTTTGTTCCGTTTCCTGGCTCTTGTCGGTACTTTCAGTACCCTTATTTCCCTTCTCATGGCCCTCCTTGTCAGTACTTCATGTACCCTCATTTCCATTCTCTCTGCCCTTGTCGGTACTTCCGGTACCCTCGTTTCCATCTCCGGCCCTCCTTCCTCGGACAACTGCATATCTCTCCACGTCTTCTCCTCACTTATCTTCAGGTGGTATCTGATCTCACCTGGAAAGCTTCCTGTGGATTAGAAGGGACATACAGTTGTGCCTCCTTGTTCGAACACAGGAGAATTAACATTCTCTCACAAACCTTTCATCAATATAATGGCAATAAAATCATTAGGTCAACTCATACACTCACATCTAAATATTCCACACACGCTTGTTCTATAATAAAGACTATAAAAACAATAATATCATGACTTCTGATACATACGTACATATCCCTAATTCTCTATATAGTGAACTATCAACGGTAATATTCCTTTGCACAATTTACAACTATATATTCAAATACAAACAAGTACAAGATCTAACACTACTCCCTATTAAATTCAGTTCTGCATCATGATGCACCATCATAGCAGATTACACCATCCACTTCAGTTTTATCCCAACTACTACATACATTTATCTTGAATATTACTAATTCACCATATACTACATTACGACATGTTGATAATTCAGCTATACATGGAAGATTAAATTTCTACTAAATTAAATACACATAATGTACAAGTCTTACGACACCTAGTTAGGAAAGTGAGACAGATCTGGGTGAAGATATTTTACCACAGATGCCTTTGTTCCAATCGCCTCCTAAGTTTCTAGAACTCCCTTTCCTGCCCTTTTAACGAGCTCGCAACTTCGGCACTTGGAGTGCAGTCTAGTGTCTCCAACTTCCCTATGATCTGCTCTTGCCAATGTCCAGACATGCACTGATTCTTTCAGAATGACAGTAACAGAATAATCTCTGGCTGCATGAGAAACCCACCCAAAATTTGACTATCTTAGTTCTGATTGGATACCAGTGGTCTCTTTGAAAATGGTCTGGAGTAGTATCACTGAGGTGTTATAATGTCGAGTTTCTGGCCTCTAAGCCTAAGCTGTCTGGCAGCATCACTGCTAATTGTAAACAAACAGAGTTTCTCGCCACGTGGCTAGGTTCTTCAAAGGAAGTAAGCGTGAGTTTGACCATAAAGCAATGGCTAATTCAAGGACAGGTAGTTTCTTTGTTTCAGAATCGGTCTAAAGTCTTAATATTATATAACATGTATTGACATTACCCAAAGTACTTCTTTGACTTATGAATTCTATCAGAAGACATTTATAAACATGAGACAGGAATTGTTAACAAATTTTCTCACACAATGTGATGGGCATTTACGAAATATTTTATTCAGCACCCTAGTCGGGCATCAGTCATCCAAGATTTGTATAGCTTTCAGTAACATATTAATCTTAACTAACGCTTTCTCTCGCTAAAAAAAACCATAATGACAAATAACAATAATATGCAATGTTCTGTATAGTGGTCGGATTTACCCCAGGTTATTTTTCATAAGAAGGCAAATTCTGAGCGAGAACGCAAGCTAAAAGAGACCAAAGAATTATGATTAGTATGTATGAAACTTTGAAGGAAAACAACCACAAATAAATATGTACTTAAAAACATAAATAAAAAATTAAAGGTATAAATCTAAATAAAAACAAAATGTTAATTCTCTGCACAATTATCTATATGATATTGCTTTCTATTTGCTATCTATTTGAAAATAATTTTTAAAAAAATTAAAAGCTTTTAAATCTGTCAAGATAAACACAATCTTTGTATTTTACAGATAAAACTTGTCTTATACGGTCAGTATGTGTAGTTGGAAAGCATCATTGGGGTCCTTGACAACTTGAGATTGGGAATCTCTATGATTTGAAAAATGAAGTGAATCCTTTTGATAAAATGCTGTATATGTCTACCAAGATCAAGAATGTTCAAGGCATGCCGCCTGCTGGTCCTACCTGTAAGACCTCGACGATGATATTTATGTTTTGGGCGTCTAGGTCTTACTGTCTAAGTAACGCTGCTGTGTAGCGTGTTTTGCTGTCAACTAACATTGTAACAAAAGTAAAATTTTCAGGAATATTTCAAACAACTGGCAGCCAATAATGACGATTTTCCACAAACTAAAGTCATAATCATTTAGTCAGGTTTTACTTACTCTAATAAATTCAAATTCTCGCAAAAGAAATGGACCTGTTTTCAAGTTTCATTGGCCTACATTTCAGTTGGCTGGAATGCAGTGGAAGCCAGGAATGAAAAAATTGGGTTAAGTTGAAGTATACTTCTTTAATGAAACAAATAAAAATATATTAATATTGAAGAAAGTGTTTAGATAGCTTCGTTTCATTCAAGATTCTTATCATTTTTTTAACTGATTTTAGTATTCACAGCTTCCATCGCATTCAAACCAAATGAAATGTTAGCCAATGGAAGTTGAAAACATATCCATGTGCTTGTGTGGGAATTTGAATTTAGTAGTAAAAAGACATCAGAGTAAGTAAAGTCTGACTAAAACATTATAACTTTAATTTGTAGAAAAGCACCGATATGGGCTGCCAAGTGTTTGAGATATTCCTGAAAATTTGTCTTGTTGTTCCAATGTTAAACAACATCAGAACACGCTATACAATGCCGTTATTGGGGCAGTAAGACCTTGATGCCCAAAACATCAATATCAGCATCCAGGTCTTACAGGTAAGACTTAGCCACCTACCTGCTGAGAGAATATGCTGCAAAAATTGCCAAACATTTTAGTCACAATATTGTACCAGGAAATATTTATTTAAGAATGAAAAATGTCGTAGAATCCTGGAAAAAAAGAACAGGTCCTCGTCAGAGATGTGATATAGGTTTCAAATGTGTGGAAAAATATGTTGATAAAATTAAAGAATTGTTGTGTGGATTCTTTCTTGAAATAGTTTAAGTTTGGTGATTTTGAAATAAAAGTCTGGCATTTTCTTCATTTCTTTCTCTTTCAAACCTCATGTTTAGCATCTATCTGCTAATATTATCAATACCCAGACCTTTGGAGCTTTTCAATGTGCAGAAAACATCATTGTTCATAACTGTGGGCAAAGTGTATATTCGTGTATTGGTTAAATGATTTTTAAATTCAGCACGACAGTTTTATTGATGTTTCATGGAAATTTTTGAATTCTCAATGTTCATTTGCTGACAGAAATCTATGTGACTGTAAAATACCTCCTTCAGTTTCTTGTAATTTGTTTAATGACTTTTCTAAAACAGGCATTTTGCTGAGACAAAGAAATAGAAATACTTTTCTTAAGCGAATTGCATTAACATTGATTAAATTGTTTTAGTGCAAATCCATGGTATTGATGTGATCAGTGTTTGACTTTTTAAGTATGCTTTATATAGAATATTAGCAGTGGTTTGCTGTAGATAGAAATGTCTTTAATAATCTGTGCAATAAGTTTGACTTCATTCATGATAATGTTAGTTTTTACTGTTGCTAAAAATAATGATTCATTCTACTAACAATTTGCCTCTAGATTCAGACAGTCTTTAATGGCTTCATTGTTTTCCTTTCACATGGTTCAGCAGAACTTGTTGAAGGCTCATCACATGAAGACAGTTGATAAGAAATACAATCTGTGACTGCTTTGTTTTAAAATGTTTTAAAGTTATTTCATCCCAATGTGTCAAAAACAACTCTTTCAATACACATTTTCTAATCATGACCATCAAGACAACATAAGAAAATACTTAGTTCAGCAAATGAAGAAGGAAAAGAGTAAAATCAGTATTATGTGAGCATAGTGTTTAGTATGGTGATTTATTTAATGGAACAATTAGTTCTTTACTTTTCTTTGAGAAGTAATAGCTTTGTTTACCCTCCATAATCTCATGACTGCCTATATTATGTGTTCTTGCACAATTTGTTTCATGCAGGGAATAAATATCAATGTTGGGAGTGTTTTTAATCCTCATTTAATAATTATTTGTGGAAATTTAAATAAAAGTCATGTTTGTCATCAAGTATCACATTTTTAGGGGTACAAAGAATACAAATGTTAGTCCTTTGTCTCTAGATTTACATATCATTTTCTCGGTGTAACTGTTCTTATCAGTATGTGGTTGGAATCTTAGTATTAATCCTGGAAAATATGTGATATATATATATATATATATATATATATATATATATATATATATATATATATATACAGGTCATTGATTTGAACACAACATGCTGTTAATTATTCCATGTGCATTTCTATAAATGTGTTGTATTTGATTAGAAAATAAGGAGGTGAACTGCACTATTTCTCACAAAGAAAAATAGGTGACTATTGGAGTTTTAAAGTTAGTTTAACAGAAAAAAACCATTATCACCTTGATACCAACAGCTGTCATTTTTAATAAGATTGACTGCAAAAGAAAAGGCAACATAGCACATGAAATGTAGTGGAGGCAGTTCATTGGAGTCTGTGTACATGTAGGTGTTGAAATCTAAGTTCATTGCCATGTGAACAATTTGTACCTCATGATCTGCAATTTATTCATTGGTAATTTAGTTTATCTAAATGATATGTGTATCCCTACATAATATAGATTTTTTTTTAACTCAAATGCATTTGTTGGAACTCCAATTTCAGATCAAAAAATTTCCACTGTTCTTAGCCCAAAATTTAAAAACAAAATTTTTTTTTTAAAAGCTGGATCCAATGCTCAGAGAACAGAATACAGTCGTGGAGGTGGTAAAAGACAAGGTAAATGGGGAAGAGGTGGTGCAAAACCATATGAACATGGAGAGAGACTTACGGAAGGTTTTTCCAAAAGTTTTCCTCCGTCTGAAGCTCTCAAGGATATTGGAGTACAGGGTAGTGAATTCAGCAATGCTGGAAGACATCAAAATGATGGAAATAACCATGGACAACCCGGTTCATATCCACATGTTGAAATGAGAGGTGCTGGTAGAGGTCGAGGTAGAGGTCATAGAAATGATGACAGAGAGGGGGCACAACCAGGTTATCATCATGGAGACTTACATAAAGTTGACAGGGCTCAGAGTCATCAAGAGAGGGTGCAGCCTGACCCTTATCAATCAGATTCACAGAAAGGCAATAGGACTCAGTGTCATGGACAGCAGGCACAATCTGGTCCCAATCAAGGAGACTCCCAAAAGGGTGATATGGCTCAAGGTTATAGACAGGGGGCTGAACCAGACTCTTATCAAGGAGACTCACGGGAAGGCAGTGGTGGGGCTCAGGGCCATGGACAAGGGGCTGAACCTATTTCTTATCAAGGAGGCTCACAGGAAGGCAGAGGTGGGGCTCAGGGCCTTGGACAAAGGGCTGAACCTATTTCTTATCAAGGAGGCTCACAGGAAAATATTGATATGGGTCAAAAACATAATGGAAATGACTCTAGACAAGGGTTTCAAGCAGTCTTTGATCAAAAAGACTCGCAGAAAGGCACTGAAGGTGTTATGGCTCAAGGTCTTGAACAGGTGATTGAACCAGGCTCTGATAAAGGAGACTCTCAGGTGGTTCAACCAATCTTTGATCAAAACGTCTCGCAGAAAGGCAAGGAAGGGGATCATGTACAGTGTACTCAACCTAGCTCTAATAAAGGAAATTCAAAGGAAAGGAATGATATAGGTCAGAGTCATGGAAATGACTCCATACAGAGGACTCAACCTGGTTCTTATCAGAAAGATTCACAGAAAGGCAGTGATAGGGGTCAAAGTCATGGAAATGACTCAGGACAATGGAATAAACATGGATCTAATCAAGGAAACTGGAGGAAAGGTGGAGATAGCTCTGGAGGTCATTATCAAGATAACAGATCACACAGTTACCAGGGGCAGATGGATTCTGGCCAGGATGGTAGATACAGCAGACAGGCATCATCTGGTGGTGGATTCAGGAGAGATAATTTTGATCAACAGCAGAGGAAGAGAAACAGGGTAAAGATGTTTTCTAATGTTCTGTATGACATGTATTATAAAGTGATTTTTTTGGTACTGGAAACTTCTTTTGATTAAGGTTTATTTGGTTGTTTATATGATGTATTTTAAACTGTTTCTTGTGAAAAATGTAATTTGCAACATTCGTGTAATGTTTTATGTAATAGGCTATTTAAACAAAAAAGTTGATAGTGAATTCTATGGTCAGCAGAAAATGAGCTTTCATCTGTGTGTGTCAGATAACCATTATGTTGATGTTCTTCCTTTTAATCAGATTGGACATTCGGTTAACTCATTTTAATGGATGACTCAGACTGTGATGACCTTATAGACAGTGGCAGCCATAACAAAGGCATCAACAGAATTGACATGGTTTTCATCAAAGATTTACATTTTCCTGATGTTTTATTAATCGCTCGATGAATTCTATTCATATATACAGTACTTTTTACATTTTATTTTAAAGCACTCACACCTTGTGCACAAAGTCACAAGTCCTAAGATTTGAATTAAAGTTTGGTTTCATTTATCTTTTCCCATTTGCTTATATTTCCTTAATACGTTGTGGATTCTGTTCATACTTTGTGATATCTAACTCTTTGACCTTGTGACATTGTGGCATAGAAGATTTGCATAAAAGCTTTAGGCATTGTTTCTGTTGTTTACTTATATCTTCTGATGAAATCTGTTTATATTTAGAATGTCCCATAAAAAGGAAAACTAATTCTGTGGGTCATTCAGTCATATTCTTGTACAAACATAGATGTAGCTTCAAAGGAAAGTTCACGTGGGATTGAAATTTAGACCTTGTTTTTTTTTATTTATAGGTTGATGACGAAGATGATATATTTTTGTCCAAAACACTGTCCTTTCTCCTGAGGCATGGAGCAGAGAAGCTAAAGTTCAAACTAATGCCAGGTTAGGCTCCTACTGGTTCATTTCTTTATTACTTAAGAAATGAGTTTGACCAGCATCATATGTTCTGTAACATTTTTTGTTTAACTTATGTTCACATATTGCAGGGCAGATTTTGATCAAATTGCTACATATTATAGGTGTTAAAGAGGCATTTTAAGCTTACTATCACATATTATTCATGTTAACCAGCTTATTTTGTTGTTCATTGCCTGTCATGAGTCATCTGGCATCCAAATGACATCCATCCATTATCACAAGTTTGTTTTCAGTACGCCTGAACTGTTAGGAGGATTCATCATGAAACTTCACACATTTATCCCATGGTTTAGTTTATCATAAATGAAAACTGTCCCCTTGGACATCTAATATGGCTTCCATGGCAGCCACCATGAAAATTGTTATTGCTGCTTCTCAAGAACACTTTGGTCATATTGACATTGGTATTCCACTTTAAGACTTCTTATAGAATCTGGTTGAAATGAAATTGGTGCTGATCCGACTGCTAATATGCCTGCCATTATTGCCATCTTAAAAATCTACATATATTTAACTGATGATTATATTAATACAAGGTTTTCACAGAAAGATTTCTAATGATATCTAGTTATTTCACACTGATAATGTTGCTGATCAGAATGCCAACGTGGCAATCATGGTATCCATATTGAAACTATTATTTTCGCTAGCTCACTCAAATAATGGTTATATTTGTAAAAGGGGCTTTAACTAAAACACTTCTTACTGTATGTGGTTCGTCCTGTTGAAAAAAGTACAGATTTCTCTTCCTAAGGCTGTTATGGCTATCTTGAAAATCTTCTTATCGCTGCTCCTGAATAGATGGTTAAGGCCACCCCTATTGCAACAGGGAAGTGGCCTTATAATGAGGGTGGTCTTTCTAGAGGGGGATGACAAATGCAAATAGTAAATACATAAGAAAGTCACAAGTACATTTAATTCTAAAACATTTAATATTTTCATTAAAAAAAATCATATGCATCTTGTGAAATAAATGTAAAACAAACTGTTTCATCATTTTCAAAAGAATGTTATGAATAACCATTGATATAGTTTTAAAACTGTCTTTATAATTATGTTACAGATCACATCATCTGTCACTTTGTTGGTAACAGTATAAAAAACAAACCAGTCTCACCACAATTAAAAATATCCTTGCTGTCATATCCCCTGCATATATCATTTAGTCTTTTTTTCCAATCTTCAACAACTTTATTATTAACATCAGCTGATTTGCCACTAAGGACAGAACACTTAATATTGTGTCACACTTGAAATCTGTGCAACCATCCGTTACTTGCGGTAAAGTTGTCATATCCCAATTCAACTGACAAAATTATTGCTTTTTCTTGTCATTCTTATCTCCTGGCTCAAACAATCTTCCGTTCTCCATCCATTTCACCTTCGCACTTCTGCAGAATTGTTTCCTTATCTTTCACGATATTGTTTATCTGAGTCTTTCCAAAATTAGTTTTCTGCAAGGATCCTCGACCACCCCCACCTGTCGGTCAGTTGAATTACATTCACTTTCTCTTCTAAACTGAGAATTTTTCTTTTCCTCAGTGACATGTTGATCATTTTGCAGTAAGTTATTCATGTTGCCAACTACAGTACTGATAAAACATTTTTTTATGCATCTTAACAAAGTGCCGTGTGTTATTAAAGGAAGTGATCTTCTCGTGTGATTCGTTAGTCGCAGTCTGGAACCCTATTGTTTTGATACATTTCTTTACACTAAGTGAGAGAAGCCAAAACGGCTTCGATATGTACCATTAACATCACACAGATTTGACCTCGCATCCGTTAGGATTTGTAATTTTGACAATTATTGTCAGTAGTAATAGCCACTAATTATCAAAGTGAACAAGCTCAACATCTTACTAAGAGATTTCATAAAGGCTATCAAACCATTTTCCTGCTGACTTTTGTATTGTACATTGATACTGCCACTTCTCAGCTGTTACTACTGTTCAATAATTGTAATCTTAACAATTATCAGAGTGACTAAACCGGACATCTCGTGATAACACAGCAGTAAGGCTAATTGAATTACATGAACTTACCCTTTTGTATGGATTAAAATTTGAGTCTTTCTTGGCTTCGTGGAATAAATGTGGCTTCTCATGAAGCGTAAATGACATAATATTAACCTTAGTGGTACATGTACTTTAGTCAACACTTCTTTCAGTAACAAAAACCTGACATCGGGAAACATAAATCGAATTACTATACACACATTATGAATAAAATACTGGTTCTGGATACATATTAGAGTAAAATGCGGCCTTTTGTGAAGGGTAAATTTTATATTATTGCACTAATAGGCTGGTCGCGTTAGCCAGGTGGCCTTTCATGAGGGGTACTTTTGAACACAAACTCCTCAGTACCAATGGATTCTGGCCATAAGGAGCGGGTGGCCGCTGGCCAGGGGGACTGTTCAAGAGGGGGACTACTGTATTGTGACAAAGGTCCAGCTGAGACATTTCTCATAAATAGCTTGTTCAGCATGCAAGTGGTTTCTGGCCTGAACTTACAGAATAATTGCCACTCTGACCAAGTTGAAAATTTTGTCATTGCTTCTTTTCATGCATGGTGGCTATGTTAACTTAGAGATTTACTCCAATACTTCTTGCAGTGTGTAGTTGGTTCTAAATGAAAAATGGTGCTGATATGATTAGACTTCCCAAAGTAGCTGCTTCATTGTGAATATCTATTAAAGGCAATTCTCTTGAACACTATAGCAATACATAATTGTTTTGAATGAAAATGGTGTTTATCTGACTTATGTATTGGCAAACTCAGTGACCATGTAAACAGTCTTATTACCACTTTACCTGAGTGAATGGTGGCATTGACATTGTTGTTTTTTCTAAAACACCCTTGCAATGTTATTAGTTCTGAATGACAGTGGCACAGATTTGACTACCAACATGTCACCACTTTTGATTCACGTTGTTTGAAAATGTATATCTTTATTATATAAAGTTATTTTGAGAGGAATGCATGCAATATTTAACAAGATTTATGAATAAAGGATATGATACATGTACAGTGAGTATGGGTATTTTTTCTTCTTCAACAATGCTATTGATCCTGGAAACCAGACCATTTTCACACACCTCTTATGAGAGACCACCTGTCTTGAGAGACCACTTTTGGTTGGCAGAAGGGGCGGTCTCTCATAACAGGTTTTACGTTATATATGAATTCTATTCCTAGTTTGTGTTCCATTCCAATAAGCAAGTTGATAGTCAGCACTCTGATACTGATTTCGTTGTACAAAGTTTTGACCCTGGTTTTTGTCCGTAATTTCTTTGTCGCATGAAAACACAAAACAGTAGTACATGATGTCAGTTCAGTAGCAATATTTTACATTTTTGCTTTTAATATTAATTGTCGATTTAACCAAACTTAGCATGTAGGTATATCTAGACAGAATCTGAGATGAGTTCATTGACCTTCTGTGTCTGATATCAGGTTCAAGGTTTGGAGTCAAGGTCAAATGTTATGCCATAGACTCTTATATTGCAGTTTCTCAAGAATGACTGAGGTGGTTTCAGTATTCTACAGTAAAACAAATAATAAAAAGACCAGAGAAATGGACTTGTTTTGGAGTCCTGGAAATTTATTTCAGCCAGTAGACCATTAGTCTCTTGGTGTAAATTTGTAAATTTTGTCTTAAAGTTATTTTCAAATGGCTTCATGGGTTGTATCTTGTGCTGCAGTTGTTGTTGTTGTTGTTTTAGGGTTTAACGCCATTTTTCAGCACATGATAGGCTATACATGGTGGCCAGTATTAATGGTGGAGGAAAAACCCGGGAAAACCCCAGAAAGAACCACAGACCCACGAGAAGCTACTGGCAAGCTTTCTCACATACCCACGTTAGCTGAATCCGAGACTCGAACCCACGCAGACAGAGGTGAGATGGCAGTGATCTGTAACAGAGAGCGCTAATGACCACTTGGCCACTTAGGGCCCCGTCTTGTGCTGCACCTAAAAATATATTAATGCCAAATGCCAGAAAATTGGATGAATAGAGTTTTTTTTTTTACAGTGGTTTCAATACACCCAATAGAAATGGCAAGTAGTTGATATAGGCCTAAAAGGGGTGGGTGATCTTCAGTAGTCACACACTACTGTCGTCTGCATCATAATTTGCAAACATCATGTTTCCTTTAATTATGATAAAAAAGGAAATCACTTTCTGAAACCAAACAAAATATATGAGACAATTTGCTGAAATTGCACAATGGGAAGTCAGGTCAAAAGTTGGAGTCTCACATCATTTAAAAGAAGAATAAAAGACGTTTGACAACATGGCAGCATTTTTAACGTTACAACTTATCTTTGACATTACAATATATGAGCACCCTGAGTGTGTGTGTGATTTGGCTTTTTAACCACTAGGCCACCAGTGTGGTCTATGAGCACCCTGACATTCTGAGGATGAATTAAATGCACAACATTCCTCTAAATGGCAAAATGGAAGATGAAATTATGAAAGTCTATTCAAATGAACTCATTTTAACCACTTTAGGGGCTGTTTGCATAAAATAACACATACCATTAGTGATGTCACTTGTTCGCATGGTTGTATGGACCTGGTATTTGTATCAAAAGTAAATATGGGCATTATGGAAGAATTCAGCAAATGAAGACATAGATGCAAGTCTGGTGTGTAAAAAAATTAAAATATTATGCACATGTAAACTGGACTTAAGAAATTTTTGTGAAGCATCTGTAAAAAAAACATGATGATACTCATATAGAAATAAGAAAATAGCAAACCAATTTTTATTTTTATTTTCAGGTGGTTTTCTTTATGTGGATGAAATTTTAAAGAAAATGCAGAAGCTGGAGGGTTTTACTGTAGAGGATGTCCTGAGAATAGTGGCACAAAATGACAAACAGAGGTTTGCAATACAGAAGGAGGATGGAACTGGCCGTCTAAAGATTCGGGCCAATCAGGGCCACACTGTGGAGGTAGGATGGCTGATTAAGGGGAAATTAACATTTATATCTCCAATATGGTGGTAGCTTTGTTGAGTTGATACAAAGTAGTAGTTTATACTACTTTTCAAGTACAGATTTAATAGAAATTGCAAAAAGATTACTTTTTATAATTATTGGTCATATGGAATATCCTCTTGGAATGTGGTACTTGTTTATGTTCATACCATATTCTTATTCAATCAGTTGTTTCTCTTTTCATTTGGTTACCAAATATGAAATCAAAGTCTTAATCCTTGATCATATTGTTAAATGCCAACTCTTATCTTTAAAAGTGTGGATATATTTTAACTACGACTTTGGCATGTTCAAAACTGATTTCTGTTTGAAGACAAGTCCTTGTGAGCTGATTCAAATTACAGAAAATTTTATTAGGTTTTCTCAGATCATGAAATTATTATCTTTGTAAGTGGACAGGTATTTCAGGTTTAGATCCTTTGTGTTTCTCTGCATAAATGAATTGTAGATATACTGTTTTATTATATGCTCATTTTTGTCTGTTAACTTTACATTGTCAGAATCATGCAGTATTTTATGATATTGAACACCTTCATATTGCATGCACGTGCATGACATGTGCCCAATAGTAGTATAGTCTATTATGAGCTACTTTGTAAACAAATCATGTACACTCGTTAGTAGGTGCTTCACTTTTTGGTTGATTAAATTTGTTTCTGGATGAACTAAAGCTGCTGTTCCATGGACTGCCGCATACCAGCTGCTTTGCAGTATTCTGTGTTAACTTTATTCATACAGTGTTTCAGATTTAGGCAAACGATAGATGCCAGACAGGTCATAGAATTGCTGGGGTCCCTACAAATAGCATGCAAGTGACAATGCATGAACATGTCTTCTTTAGCTGGTAATAAGAATGGCCAAAAATATACTTACAGTTTTACATCCTGAATTTCCTCAAAATGTACTTTCTTAGTTCTGAAATTCCGAATTACATGAGCTGTGCCATGGGTTCTAAAGCTAGATTACACATTTGAAAATTGTACTGTAATTTCAACTGCATTTCGAGTGCAACAACATTCTCCTTACTGCACTCAAAATGAAATGAACATTATATTCAGGGATGGTCCTGGCTTTTAAAAAGTTGTTGCCAAAAAAATCGCCAACCTCATTATTTTGTCACCAGTTTTCATAAAATGTCGCCAGAGCAAGTAGTGAATATTTTTCCAAGTCTATTAATGTAATAGGCAATGAAAATTGAAAAGGTTGTGATAGTTATCACTTTATTGACAACAAGCAATACAGCCATAATATTACAAAATAAATCATTACATGACTGTTTTGCACTACTTCCATGGCCTTTGCATCCTGCATCACTGTTATTGCATAGGTATGACTGTTGCTATCTGAAATAAATGCATTATCAAATGTAAAATATCTACTTTCCTGACATTTACAGTATATCTGTCTTTCTCGCCTCATTTTTTAATAGAAACATCAGATATTAAGCAAGTCTATATTATGCATATTATTTTCCAATTAATAGTTTTATAAGGAACTTTAGTTAATGACATTTTAATACTAAAACCCTATGATCGTACTTTGCGCTATAAGATAACTGACGTATAATGCGACCGTTGATTTCATGGCATTCAGGAATTAAATGCCTCCCACCCTTTATGGCTAGCTTCACAAAGTACATCTCCATCAAACAGGAGTTAAGAAATTTATGTTTGCCGTACTTTACACAATTTGCTTGTAGTGAATTGCTTCCTAAATCCCAAAAATGATCACTGAATGCTGTAGATTTTTTCTCGACAAGCAAACTGGGATATCTATTCCAACCAATGAAACTTGTATGAGTCAACACCTGGCATTAATGTACCGTATATGTAAGCATTAATTACCATCATTAAATTAAAAGAAGGAATGAAGAAACATACAGAGCATATCTGCCCAAAAAAAACTAATTTGGGATAACTATGTTACTTAGTAAGTGGTGTTATATGCATATATGAGTTAACAATAAGGAAATAAGGTGGGATATAAAATGTGGGAAATAGTTATCACATGTATGGTAGACCACTTTTGAACTGCTGACATAAATTCACACCCATTTTAGGCATTGTAAGTTATAACAAAAAAGGGTATTGTTTATTTATCAATCAATTGCTAGTGTTTTCACTCACTGTAGAACAGGCGGTTTCTTTGAAGTATGTCGAAGAGGTTTGAGTCTAACCTTTAGCTATTATGCAGTTCGGGCACAGCTGACCATAATATGAAATGTGGGGGCATGGGGTGGGGGGGGAATACCACACTGTACAGGGAGAAATGGCGTGTCCTTTGAGAATTTCACATGTATTGGACCCGACAAAAATCGGTGAATATTTAGTGAAAGCGATGCTTAAATATGCTGCAAAAACTTCACGATGGTGGGTCCCAATCTGCATGTATTTGGATTCAATCTCTCAACTTGGTTTTTGAAACAATTTATTTTTTGCATGGCATGCTAGAATAACTGTACGGTATTAACTAAATTTATTCAACGACTATTTGAATTCTTTGGAAATCTTTCTGTACATTTGAAACGTCAACACAGAAGGGCATTTTTCTTCGGAATGTATTCAGATTTCTAGGAACTATTGAAAGTGAAAGGACTTTTAGGAAATAGGAATTCACTCACCATGCGGTAAGTTAATTTAATTCTTTCACTCCTGTATTCTGACAAATAAATTATTTTCAATTATGCAAAACTTGTTTGTTTTGTTATTTCTTGTTGCATATTTAAAGTCCCTGGAGTCGTAACATGGGATTGATGGAAAAAGCAAAAGATCAATGAGCAAAATTAACTTACCCTGCCTAGATTCATGTTTGGTGACACACTCCTTCTTCAAAATATCACAACCAGTTGTAAATGAATTGACGACTTGTGCCTTGATATATATATGACAGAACATCTACTTTAACTTTGTATCATATCTCAGACACCCAAGTTTCCAGCTGTTGAGAAATTTTCGGGAACTTTTGACCCATTTATCATGATGTGGTGTTGCACTTTAAGCATTACTACATGTAGATGATGTTGGACTGTCAGGTATAATATCACGTTCAGTAACTGTGTTGTCTGATGAATTTGCACTAAATCCAAATGCTGTTAATTTTGTTAACTTACTCATAGGATGAGACGATGAACACACAACGATAAACTTTTGTTTACCCATAATAAAGTTGCACTGTTGACAGTATATAATTCTGATTGAGACTTTTTCCATTTGCTTTGTATTTGTTCACAACAATCGGTACTTCAGAGGTTATCAGTTTTCTCTGAAGTTTCAGCAAATCTATTTTACTGGTACATTAAAAAAAAATACAGAAGGATTAGCCATCATTCAGTTAATTGTAGCTGTTTCTGTTCGCGTCTTCAGAGGTCGGTCGATTGTAGGTATAGTCCGGTAGCATGACTGAGTGTATCACAGCATACATCACTCAGGCCAGATGTCAGCATAAGCAGATTATGATGTAACAATGTGCTGTATAGATGGGTTTGTCGGTACGAACAAAGGATTTGGTTATGTAACAGATAGATCCCAGTGCATTATGTATCCAAGTTTGTGGCTTCCTTTCGTGGTGCCTTTGAATGTCTCCACTCCAAATCCATGATTGTATATACAAATTAAACAACCAAAAAGGTTGTTGCCGAAAAAATTGCCAGATGGTATATTTTGTTGCCAATAAGGAAATATAATCGTAATTTGCAACATTGGCGAAGCCCTAGACAATCCCTGATATTCCATAGCATCTTTTTGATAATTACAATTGAAAGAGTTCATATTTTTCGCACATTACGATTCCAAACATACAGTGACAGAACAGAAACACACATGCAGATGAGTCAAGATGCTGCTCCCTCACTGCACAAATCAGATGTTACTTCATGTAGAATTGACACAGATAATCCAGTCCATAATCATGAAATTTAGTAGAATCTAAGAAAAATACCAAAATCTGTTGATTCCAGACCAAGTGGAAAGTTGTTTCAATGTGCATTCATTCACAGTATGACTCTAAATTTCAATTTTAAGTAGACCAAAATGCCATTTTTTTTCAAAAGTAATGTTGAACATGTGACTAAGTTCAAATTTCTCTTTGTGGAGTTATGTGTAAATTAATGTTTTTTGTATTGATGCATCTGCGCTTGTGTATTTAGTTTGGAATACGGCATAAATTCATTTACTTTGTTTCTTGTAGTGTGTTTTTGTTTATATAACTAAGTCTTGTGTAGAACAAGAAAATGAAATAATAAAAATGGATGGCTCGCACTTGGGTTAAGGAAGACGACTATTGATTTCAGGGTCAAGGTCAGTACCACTGTGAATGAATGAAACAACATGGTTTCTGCATAATGTCATCTTGTTTTATATCACAGACATTGATCAAACTTTGTGGAAAGTTTGTACTCAGTATATGGGACAAGTATATCAATTTCAGGATCAAAAGGTCATCGTCACTTTAGATGAAAAGTAAAAACTACTACAAAATTTTTGAAAAATATCTTTTGTTTAATATCAAAGACTGAGATTAAATGTTGACTTGCACATGGATTAAGGTAAAAGCCTATTGATGTTGGGGTCAGAGTTCAAGGTAACTGACTGAATAATGTTTTTGCATTCAACCTTCAGTTCTCAGTAGTGTACTTTTGCTTAATTTCATGATTGGCTTACATGTTGGGTAAGAAATTAGTCTATTGATTTTGGGATCAGAAGTTCAAAGATCATTGGCATTGGCTGAAAGATAAAATAATGTTTTTTTTAATGATAACTTTCATTGTATATAATGCACGTTGACCTAAGTTTATGTATGGTTTGCACTGAAGGTTTGGCAATGGTCTATTGATTTGGAGTAAAAGGGATAAATGTCAAGGTTATTTTGACTGAAAGAAGGAAAATTGGAGGGGGGGGGTTGCACAACTTTAGTTCTAGACTACATTCCTTGACCCAAGTTTATTAACGGCTTGAGCTATAGCTATGGAAGAGACCCATTGATTTTGGTTACCCCAGAAGCAATGGGCCTCTTCCATATGTTAAGTTCAAGAACGGTAACTGAGCAAAAATGAGTTTTGCATAACAGCTTTTTAGAGTAAATTCCTTGATGAAACTTTGAATGACTTGCAATTAGTATAATAAAGAAGCTTATATATTTTATATATGACTTGCAATTAGTGTAATAAAGAAGCCTATATATTTTATATATGACTTGCAATTAGTGTAATAAAGAAGCCTATATATTTTATATATGACTTGCAATTAGTGTAATAAAGAAGCCTATATATTTTATATATGACTTGCAATTAGTGTAATAAAGAAGCCTATATATTTTAGTGTATAAAGGTCAAAAGTCATGGTAAGTCAAATAAGAAAAGATTAGTTTCTGCACATTATGTTTAGTTCAAGACTGCATACCTTCATCAAAGGTTTAGGTTATTAAGGAACTTTGGTCAGTAATCTCCAGAGACAACCATGGCCTTCTAGTATCGATATAAGAAGACTGTTCATCTTAGGTGTACATACAATGTGCCATTCAATGTACTCTTGTTTACATTGTATTAACCTTCAAGTTGGCTTTTAGGTTGAAGACCTGGAGTTGACCCCAATCACGTCTGCTGACCAAGTACCTATGGTGCTTCATGGGACATATTATGATGCATGGAACAGTATAAAAAAACAGGTATGTTTGTTGTCCAAATAAATATGAGACATTAGTAATAATCAATAGATTGAAAACAAAATTATGGGAAACTCTACAAGCCCCAGTGCCAATGTATACAATCTTATTTTGTTTAATCTGAGACCAAGCAGTGCCATTGTATACAATCTAATATTGTTCAATCTGAGACCAAGCAGTGCCAATGTATACAATCTAATTTTGTTTAATCTGAGACCAAGCAGTGCCAATGTATACAATCTAATTTTGTTTAATCAGAGACCAAGTAGTGCCATTGTATACAATCTAATTTTGTTTAATCTGAGACCATGCAGTGCCAATGTACACAATCTAATTTTGTTTAATCCGAGACCAAGTAGTACCATTGTATATGATCTAATTTTGTTTAATCTGAGACTAAGCAGTACCATTGTATAGTCTAATTTTGTTTAATCCGAGACCAAGTAGTACCATTGTATATGATCTAATTTTGTTTAATCTGAGACCAAGCAGTACCATTGTATACAGTCTAATTTTGTTTAATCTGAGACCAAGTAGTGCCATTGTATACAATCTAATTTTGTTTAATCTGAGACCCAGCAGTGCCAATGTATACAATCTAATTTTGTTTAATCTTAGACCATGCAGTACCATTGAAATTGTCAGATAAACTAGATAGTTAGATTAATAATAAATTTAACTCAATCCAGTCTTTTTATTGTCACGTGGGGGGGAAAAAGTGTTCAGTGGGACAATTTGGGTTCCTATTTTCCAGCTTAGCGTCATCCTGCCACCTACCACATCTATGTTGGTAGGCAAAGAGAGAGTTGTTGCTTTGAATAAAAAAACATTTAACATGGACTTGAACAAAAACTTCAACATGGACTTGAACACTGGCTTGAACAAAATCTTTACAGTTTTCTAGAACAAAAAAAACTGTAACTTTGGCTGAAATCAAAAACTTGAACATTGACTTGGACAGGAACTTAATCATTGATTTGAACAAAGACTTAAAAATTTCTAGATTAAAGTCTTTAATACTGGTGTGAACAACAATTTTACATAAATTTGAACAAAAACCTTAACATTGGCTTGCACTAAAATGTTAACATTGACTTGAACAGAAACATTAACATTGAACATAATCAAAAGCTTCAACACTGACTTGATTAAAAACTTTATCTTCTTCACAGTTTTCTAGAACAAAATCTTTTACATAGTCTTGCACAAACACCTCAGCATTGGCTTACGCAAAAATGTTAACATTGACTTGAACAAAGATTTAACTTGAACACAATCTTTTATTAGTGGCTTGAACAAAAACTTGTGAATTGGCTTCTACAGTACCTTTGCCATTAACTTCAGCACTGACACTAAGATATTTATTTCATTGATCCGTTTTATCTCATGTGTATTTTCATTTGCAGTTGCTTAATTATCTTGGCAGGCATAATCATGTCAAGGTGCACAGTGTTAATGGTGAATCTCAGAATAAGTTGATGCTACTCTTAAAATAAATGCACATGCTACACATAATTTGCTGATAATATAATAATTAAAGAAGGCATATATTCATCTAGATATCCATGACATTTACACATATATCCTACCAACAGATGATGTTTTTTGCAAAAATCTTCATTTGATATGAGTGCTGTTGAGCAAAGGATCTGAAATGAATATTCTTTTTGAAAGAACCATTTAGATTCATTCTTTATATAACATTTATTATAACTGGTTTGTTCTCTTGCAGGGTCTGTGTCGATTCAAGCGCAATCATATCCACTTTGCTGCAGGTGAACCAGGAGAAAATGGAGTCATAAGTGGTAAGAAACTATTAAAATGACATGGAGCATAAATAATGCATAAATAGAACTCATCCAAACATTAATTCTGCAGGCAGCAGGCCTTCCAGTCCCAGAGTCAGTTGTTTAGTTAATGAGGAAAAACTTTTGAGATAGTTGTTATTGTTGTTGTTGTTGTGAGGATTAACACCATTATTCAGCACACAATACTATATATACATGGCAGCCAGTATAAATGGTGGAGGAAGAACCTGAGAAAACTCTGGAAAGAAGCACCAACCTACGGAAAGCTACTGTCAAGCTTTCTCACATACCCACATTGGCCAAACACCTGAGAATCACACCCATGCAGACAGAGGTGAGATGGCAGTGATCTCTTTTGAAATAGAGAACAAATCTTGAAATCCCTTATCATGCTTGCACCATCTAGCTCCACAAATATATGATGGGTAAGTTTTGTTGTCTTATCTTGTGTCAGCATTGAGAGAGAGAGAGAGAGAGAGATAGTTTAGACAACTCCATTTTTCTAGAACTATAGTCACTATTAATATTTTCTTTTGCATGAATACATAGTTTAACAATGGTTCCATAAGCACTGAATTTTATTTCATCAGCATCCTGAAATTATATGTTTACTAGTCTTTAAGTGTGAAATAGACATGAAATAAAGGCTAATGGAGAGAACATTTCAAATTTTATTTTTCTCCCTGCGCACAATATTGTTTGGGAATATGGTATTTGCATGTTCATTTATGTGCTTGTTCATTCATTGGTTCATTAAGCACTTACCCATTTCACCTATGCTCATGAAAATTGGTATGTGGACACATTTCAATGAGTGTAACTCAACCATACCAAAAATTAGGTCACATTGACCAAATTTTCATGCTTTGAATGACATGTATCCCTAATGCTTCATTCCTTGCACCTTTAGTATCTTAGACCTCTTTGACACATGATAATTAGTATGTGGATCTGATTCACATAAATTTTGTCCATTTTTACCAAGAATTGTGACCATTTTGAGATCCAGGTTAGTAGCAAATATAAAAGAACATTTTTTCTTACAGTGTACTGTAATTAAGGCATGTAATATATAGATTACACTTTTTATGCTCAGATTATGCTTTTTTGCTACTCTTATTAGCAAAAAGTTTGCTTATCTCATTCTCGGGTTGGCATATATACACTTTAACGCTCACATCTGCTGTCCAACAAAATATATCGCAGGCTTTATGAGCATCTCTACCATCATAGTTTATTGAGTGTTTGCTGAAAACACATTTCAGTCAGTAGTGATTAAGTGTTGTGATCATATGACGTAGAAGCAGTACATCTAACTAAAAATGGACACAAGTTTTGTTTCTAAAGATTAAAATGTACAGAAAGTGAGTACAATGAAACAGTACATTTTATTAGTAACAAATGATAGTCATCCTTGTCAACTCTTGTGTTTGCTTCTGTACAGGCTATGTCATCTTAGCCATCAATGCACTTCATTCCATATCAGTGATATTCTGGTGCCATCGATGCATTTAGTTCCATGTCAGTGATATTCTGGTGCCATCGATGCATTTAGATCCATGTCAGTGATATTCTGGTGCTATCAATGCACTTAGTTCCATGTCAGTGATATTCTGGTGCTATCAATGCATTTAGATCCATGTCAGTGATATTCTGGTGCTATCAATGCACTTAGTTCCATGTCAGTGATATTCTGGTGCCATCGATGCATTTAGATCCATGTCAGTGATATTCTGGTGCCATTGATGCATTTAGATCCATGTCAGTGATATTCTGGTGCCATTGATGCATTTAGATCCATGTCAGTGATATTCTGGTGCCATCGATGCATTTAGATCCATGTCAGTGATATTCTGGTGCTATCAATGCATTTAGTTCCATACTCATCATGGTTTAGGATTTAATTAAGTGTAAGTGTTATTAAATGGCTCTCAAGTTTCCAGAGTTTACACAGTTTTGAAAAGTGCTTGAAATTTCAGCTGCTATATGAAAAGTGCTTCTATTTTAAAAATCCTCTTGAAAAGTGCTTATTTTTAATGGGAAGAAGTGTTTGAAAATGAGCAAAAATCCATAAAAAGTTCTTAATTGTTAAGAAAATAAAGAATTTTTTAAATAAAAAAATCTATGTGAAAATTGAAGAAAATGTCTGATGTAGTATGCCTTTTACATCTATGGCTTTGTTGGTAATTAAGGAAAGGAAGATTACTCAATATTTCCATGTAGCAGCATTGTGGGAATGGCATTATGGCAGCTTTCTTTTTCTTACCTCACATCTCGTGGCCTTGTTTCAAAGAAAAGCATATGATGGAATGGAACTGTGACTCATTTATACATGAGACTGCTGCCAGGGAAGTTTGTTTTTAATTATGAATGGATAAGTTTCTGTAAGTGGGTTAAGGAGGCATAGGACAGACAGATAGCTCTGTGTTGTGTGTGCAAGAAAGTTAACAGACATTGGGGCTGTGGGGGAGAGTGCCCTTCAATCACACCGCCCGGGTGTAAAACAGAAAATTGAAGTGTCAATGCCAGCAGTGAGTTTGGATTATTTTGGAATAAAAGCAGACAAAACCAAGGCATATGCCAGAAACACTGACAGTATATCTAAGCCAGAGTCGCATCTCGATAAATTCATGGTGGGATTGATGTTAGTCCCACCCCTGTCTGATGCAGCTTCAACTACACACTCAACATCTACAAATTATTGTTTCTAATAATGATGTTCTAAAGTCAGAAATATTTTATGGACATTGCATACTGTGGTTACACTTATCTCTTATCTTCTGCAATTAAATGAACATATTGCTGACATTTGTGTGCTATGTTCCCAGACATTGCTCTTGCTGCAGAGTTTTTGCATGCAGAAAAGAAAACATCTTGTATGTTTTTGACACTGCAGAACACTTAAAAAGTTAATGGAAAAGCATGGCTTTTCTATGGACTGGGAAGTAGAGTGAGAATATTTGAATGGGCAAAGAGTGTTTGCACAGAGGATTATGTTTTTAAATGTTCCCATCCCCAAGCTGCTTCTTTTAAGTTCAGCTTCATCAAGACAGAAAAGGAGAGGAAGAAGAAGCAGCTGGGCAGAGGAAGAGAAAACATGTTCTTGATGACATTAAAGATCTGAAAACAAGAAAAAGAAGCATTGTGAAATACTTGTGAAGAAAGTAGATGAACTTTCTTTAAAAGCAGAAAAGACACTTAAGTGGTAACTTCTTGCATAGGTCAATGCTAGTAGAAAGGGAGCTGAGGAGAAACTTGGAGTTTATGAAACTTTTTGCAATAAACTGGATGCTAGGACTGAGGAACTGAAAATAAATTAAGTACAGAGTAAGAACTTGTAAATAAACTTTTTGTTTGACTTTTTATTTATTGTACCTATGGTTGGGAGAGGAAAATGCAGTTACATGATCCACAAGTCAGTCTAAAGGTTGTTCTAAATGTGGATATCAGTGTTGAGTTCAGATAAAAGACTCCATGAAAAATCAGAATAAAGTCTTAAATAGTGCTTGAAATGTTCTTGAATTTTTTCATATTTTACCTGTATGAACCCTGGTTTTGTACTTATTTGCTTGGTGAGTGATTTGGTAAAATCTATACGTCATTATAAATATCCGACCGTGAACGTCTAATCCTATTGTGAATTTTGCATCTTCAGCTGTTTATTACAAACTCAATATATATGACCTCATTACATCAACACTCATGACATTTGATATGTGATTACATCCCAAGGAAAGCAACTCAACCATACCAAACTAGACTATTGTGATCCAGTTTTCCTGCTTGTTTGACTTTGATTTCACCTGTTTGTCAGTTAGACTAAATATCTTAGAATATTTTTCACCAGCATTAATGAAAATCACAATGTGGAAACGTGTCAAGGTGAGTAATCCTGCCATATCAGAACTGTCATTTTTGGCTGCTTTTTCACACCAGAGTGACCGTGTTTTCAGCTATTAATTTGTTACAGTCTGAATATTATGGACCCAATTTTGCCTACACATGAAATGGCACATAAATGCATCTCAGGCAAAGTAACTTGACAATAACCTACAATAAGGTCACTGTGACCTGATTTTCATTATACATGAGTGACTTTTGCATTTTCCTCCATACCTGTATGTTTATTGTTAGCTGCAAATCTACTTTTACTGGTGAGAAGATTCATGTTTACATATGAATACCTGGCTGTTATTTTTTTAAAATGTAACTCAAAAATAAGGAACCAAACATTTGAAATTTATAATGTATGCTTCTCTGATTGTATTGCTCAGAATTGTGCTAATAAATTGTACTCATTGGTAGCATATATTGTTATGACTCTGTGGCCTTAAACTAAGCAACACAGACTAGCAAAAGCAACAAGTTTAGTAATATGTAACAAATAATTTATTTCCTTAGAAAATAAAGTGAAAATTTAAAAGGAACTTACAGTATTGTGAATTAAATGCCAAATAATCCTAAAAGTTCTATGACAAGTCAAAAAATATAGAGTGTTCTGAATGAATTTCAGGTATTGAATTTTCTGGTGTACCAATAGCTTTGAATGTGCTGATGTACCAACAGTCTTGATGTATCACAATGATTAAGCCAGAATGTCTTTGAATGAATATGCAATTATCTGAAAATTGTGCTTTATTCCAAACAGTCAGTGTGCACTTTGTAATTCCAGTGAATAATTTAAATGATTCTTCTCAAATTTTATCTGAACACAACTAAAAGTGATTCATCATTCCAAAGACTAATATTAAAATGGGAATTAATCATTTTTTTCATCACAGCCTTTATATAAAAAACTAAGTTACAACAAAATGACCAGGATGTGGGTCATTTTCCTATCAAATTTGTAAACAAGTTTGCTTTCTAGAAAATTCTAAAGTTAAAAGCCATGTAAATATGTTCACAGATTTTATCTTAAAGTATTAATCTACTATCATAGACAAAAGTTAGCCATGTAATATTTTGTTTAGAAATACAATCATGGACGAAAGTTAAACACACAATATAGATATACATAAAATGTTATTAACTGTATTTATTCCTCTTTTAAGCTACGTCAGTAGTTTGACAATACAACATCTGTATTTTAGGGATGAGAAGTTCATGTGAAGTTTTGATCTACATAGATTTGGAAAAGGCTTTGAAAGGTGAGTTACTGATTATACTAATATTTCTTTATGATGAAAATATGCCATACTTTTTTCAAATGTTTTTAAATGTGTGTACTGGTTACAGTGTAGCTCTGTGTGTAAATAAGGCATATACACCAATTGTATTTGATGTATAAACATTGTAAGTGATGAGTGCCATTTAGCTTTATGTTTTTGGATCCTGTTTGATTTTGGACACCAAGATTCTCTTGCCAAAATAAAGCTTTGTAATGTTGAGATGGTATTTTACAAAAGGTTTTTCCTGAACTTACTAACTCACAAGGCAGTAAATTGATGTTAGCTTATGGTATAGCCCTGCCTCTGTCATGTGTCTATCATCTTTAAGCAATTCCTTGTTTGTACTCTAGAGTTCGCTTTTATGGTCTGATATAAGTTTGACTTGGAATTTCAATTGGTATCCTTCAAATGTCAAACAGTTTGATGATGAGCAAGATTAATTCATATTAATGAGATTATCTATCATCTGATTGGTGAACATTTCTGATCTGATTTTTATCAAACTTGTAATGTGATCATCTAGCATTCAGACAAGTTCAATAATGAGTAAGGTTCATGAGTACTAATTAAGTAGTTTCACACTTTATAACACTCAAGTATACATTTCGGATCTAGTTTTGATTAAAAAAATACTAAGACATATGCTTTAAGTGATTATGTATCTTATATGAAGATTTTTTGCCAGTCCAAAGAATGTATTTTAGGTAGGATTTTGATCAAACTTGGTATATATACCTATGTCATTAAGATCTTGCTAGAGGATGATTGTCAGTGAAATCTCTGCATGTTAATAAAGTGATTTTTGCATTGGATTGCCTGAGTTTGTCAAAAATGTAGTGGCTATATTTCATGACAGATTTTGATCAGATTTGTTTAATGTTCTTATATCAAGAATGAGTTTGATTATGATCAAGATCTACGCATATTAATAGCATAATCTTGTATCTGCATGGCTGAGATTGTTACCACTCTGGAATTCCATTTGAAATTTGCTCCACTTTAAGCTTATATTATCATTGTCATAGACAGGTTCTGTAATAAGTAAGATCAGTGCATATTAATGAGATGTCTTGCATTGGCATGCTAATCCTCCAGATCTAGAGACTATATTATAATCCAATTTTTATACAACTTGGTTTATATCATCAGGATCTAGGATGGCTTCACTTATGAGAGAGATACTGTTCATATCAATTATGCCTTCAAAAATGTTATGAGGATATTGTCAAATAAGTAAACATGTAAAGTGATAGCTTTACAATACAATACAACCAGCTTAGTGAAATTATCTGCTGTTAAGCTATATAACCCATGTGAGTGATTTCAGGCACACTTAGGTCCCTTATGTTTTTGTATACAGTCTATGGGGCATGGTGTCTCATTTACAAGTTAAGGTAGAGCTGTGTTTGAGGGTAATTACTCTTTGCCTTTGACTTCATTGAGTTATGAATATGTCACTAATTATCTCAGAAAATACTTGCCCTTGTAAAGAAATAATTGAATTCATCTTGAATTTACCCACAAGTCAAATAATTTTGAATCCATTATGTCACTTGTCATGAAAGATTCACCCTGTTTTCATTGTTATTGGTGCCATTTTGTGCAGGTCAATACATGATAGTGTATCTGAGTAAAGCAAGAGATAGCCAGAGAAACTTTACACACACATTTTCTTCCTAAGGTCTAGTTGGTCCTAAATGAAAATGGTGCACACTTGTACATCTGATTTGGTCACCACATTGACCAGCTTGAAAATATTGTTAATATTACTCATCCTGAATGGATAGTCTTATCATCATCAGGTTTTCAGTAATGTTCTTACAGTGTCTAGTTGATCCTAAATGAAAATGGTGGTTCTGTGACATCCAATTTGCCAGTCATGGTAGCCATCTTGGAAATCTTGTTGTGGCTATTTTTCCTGAACACAAAGTCATATTAACATGAGGTTTTCACAAGAACCCTTTTATAATGTCTTTTTGGCTTTAAATGAAAATGGTGCCAGTCTTAAAATCAAATTTGTCCACCATGATGGCTGTCTTGAAAATCTTACTATTTTTAGTTCTTCTGAATGAATGATCATATCAACATGGGTCCTAAAGTCAAAATGGTGCAGATTTTGAAAATCTTGTTATCACTTCAGAATATCAAAGATAGTTTCAGCATTCAGAAGTTAAAATGAAGCAACTGTTATCTTTGAATTCCTGGATATTTTTGGGGGGCCAGTAGAGTGTCACTTCATTCAAGAAAATTGTGTCTAATGACTTGATTCAGTTAACAAAAATATAATTGATCATCATGCAAACATAGTTACACAAAATTCAGTTCAACACCACCTTCCTTAGCCAGTTTTTTAGTTGTCTCTGATGCAACAAAGAAGCCTGTCAGTTTTTTTAGTTCAAAGATCAAGGTCACTGACTGAAAGAAGAAAAATGGATATGGCACAGGAATTTCAGTTCTCTACCATGTACATTCATATTCAAGTTTGCTGATGACTTATATTATTAGGTGAAAAACCTCAGATTTTGGGGTAGAACAGTAAATGTCAAAGTCCCTGTGACTGAGATTATTGAACAATAGCATATCTTGTGATGTTCATTGTACCCTCATTTATTCATGGGTAGCATGTTGTTATATGTGCTAATTTTGTTGGTTGAGTTTTTTTTCTTTTCCTATTTGTTTTCAGACATAAAATGAAACAATTGAATGTCTTGGACAGCAATAAAGTTATATGTTATGCAGTCCAAAAACATACAGAAAATGCATTAGTGAATTTTGTTAGGTTGAAGATAGAATAAAAAATGTATATCTATGTTAAGGATGGACTTAATTATGATAGATAGTACAATTTGTTTTCTCTTATATTAGATAGTTACTAATGATTAATGTTGACACCTAATTATGCATCTTTTGGATTAGCCGCTAATATATTTTGAATTTGTATCCACATTTTTATTCACGGTTTCCCTGACAAATTAAATGTAAGAATCTAGAGAAAGTGGTATTTGCTTCAAGAAGAAAGTCAGTGTGTTTGCCTCATACAGTTTGGTCTCTCAGTGGCCACTTTGGTAAGCTTGTATTAGAAATAAAATAAATGCTTTGAGATAGCTTTATTATTTAATTACATTGTATCAAAAATTTTATTCAGTATGTTCTTTTAAGAAATATTTGTATCTGATTTCTGCTTTAGATGGCCTGAAATTTTACCTGTCTGCCAACAGAGTCATCCTTTCACCAGGAAATGAAGAAGGATACATCTACCCATGCTATTTTAAGGCAGTCTTAAACAGATATCCCTGTAAGTTTAAAATTTAGTATGTTCATTTCTCACTGATCAGTAATCAGGATTTCATGGAGTTATATAAGCAGCCTTTAAACTTTGACAACTCTGAATGTGTAGAAAAAATAATCTATTATGTCAAAAGAATTTATTTGTTTTTAGAATGCCAATGTCAGAGGTATAGAGTAATTAAAATGTAAGAGCTTTATACACTTTACAGGTATCCAGTAATAGTAATATGAGACTTTGGTCTATACTAATTTTTAAATCTCAATCTGAAATGAAGTAAAATAAAAAAATATTCATTACTGTACATAAGTTGACAAATCCCCAAAATGCACTTGATTAACACAGGCTGTTGTCAGTCATTGTTTATTCCGTTGAATGGCTAGCTAATCTACTCTTGTGCAATATATGAACTGTTATGTAATGACATTTTGTGCTAACCTTGTTTGATGAAGAAAATGTGTGTCACTTTAATGATTATAAATCTAGACAGATTCCACTATATAATATGTATAAATTCAGTTTGTAAAGCTTTATTAATAACAATAATAATAATAATTTTGGAAAATAATTCGGTTATAAGAACAAATCTGCCTTGAGATCATTAGTTATGTGCAGTATATACAGTTGAAAAACATACATTAAGCTATACACTGAAGTAGTTATTCATAACTTCACTAAATGTACATTTTATAAACACAAACACACACATGCACATACACAAATACAAAAGTATCATATCATATTGTTATATAAATTCATGTGATTTTAAAAACTGAATGTAGCAAAGAAATGTAGGTGAAACTTCCAGATTGCAATTTTCAACATCAACTGAAAATATCCTAAATGAAGTGGTAAAATTTTCAAAATAAAAACATACATTTTACAAACTTTAATCCTAATGAGCAATCTTTGTTATCTTCATTGTCACAGCATACTGTTGATTAGTTTAGATGTTTGTACAGGTTGGACTTTATCTTCATTGTTGGGGCTCCAAGTGGCAGAGTGGTCTAAAGTGCTCACCATTATGAATCACTACCATCTCACCTCTGTCTGAGTGGGTTCGAGTCTCAGACTCGGCCAATGAGGGTACGTGAGAAGGTTTGCCAGTAGCTTCTGGTGGGTCAGTGGTTCTTTCTGGGGTTTGCCCTGGTTCTTTCTCCACCATTTATACTGGCTGCCATGTATAGCCTATCTTGTGCTGAAAAATGGCATTAAACCCTATAACAACAAAAACATCTTTGTCAAAGCATACTCTTGATATGTTCAGATGTTTGTACAGGGTGGACTTGATCTTCAGTGTCACAGCATACTCTTGATCTGTCACAGGGTGGACTTGATCTTCATTGTCACAGCATACTCTTGATCTGTCACAGGATAGACTTGATCATCATTGTCACAGCATATTCATGATCTGTCACAGGGTGGACTTGATCTTCATTGTCACAGCATACTCTTCATTAGTTTAGATCTGTTCTTTTAGGGTAGACTTTAAGACAGAGAAAGCCAGAAAACTCAAAGGCAGTTATTGACTGTTTAGGTGGCCATAGACCTGTATAGGTAGACATCAAAATAATTGTAGTGGCTGAAACTTATAATTAGATGATCTTGCACAAGTAATCATTTGATATAAAACTTATCAAATGAGTTGTATAACATTATATGCTATGATCTGCTTGTGTTATTCAACAATTTTCATAAATTTCATGTGAAAGGAACATAAGATTTAGATTCTACTTAATTACACAACATTAAGGAGTTGCATCACTCAGTGAATTTGCAAAGCGATGGTGCTAAATGTGGCAGTGATTGGTATGAAAGGATGTCATGTTGATCAAGAGGAACATAGTGTGTGCTGATGAAGATATTTTTGGTTTTACATTGATCACAAGATAGTTCTCACACGTTATCCATGTACTTTATGGTACTTGTAATTATTTTTGAAAAAGCATTGGTGTCAATTTATTTATATTAATTCTTTTTGCAATATACCAACTGTAAAGAAAAAACAACTTGAATTTGGTCAATAGCATACCACTGCATATCACTTACCCTTGCATATATGAATTTGTCACTTCATGCCCAGTAAGTGTGTTTTGGTTACAGAGTGGGGATCTTGATAGTACCCAAATTTCAACCCAGCTGTAATTTCTTTGCCCCAGATTGTAGGACTCTGTCTGTATTGAATCTACATGTAAAATTAGATCTTCATACCCATTTAATTTAAACATGTCTCAATTGTAGGGATCTTAGTTTCCATGTTAGGACCCACCAAATAGCATGACTTGGTGTCTGTTTTGGCTGGACATCTGATTTAATTTTTTCATGTCTTTAAAACCTATATGTGGTTAAATCTTATGAATCGTCTGACAGTAAAGTATCTTTTTAATACTAATTTGCAAAAGCAAGATAGGTAAATAAATTTTGGCTCATTGGGTCACAACTTTATCCCTACTTTGTACAGTAGGGGCTCATGGTTATTGTACTCACTGTTTCACAGTCCTACCAAAAGCAGTTTTGTTCTTGGTCATTTATAGACAGCTAACATCAAAGAAATTAAAGTGGATTAGTCTCATAGACATAATGTTACTTTTCACACATTCGTGTACCACTTTATTAAGTTTTCTCTAACTGATTCAGGCAGTATCTTTCAAATGTTCATGTGCAGCCTAATACTAGACTGTATGTACATACTTATACCATGCTATATCTTTTATATGTTCATTGACAGCCTAATACCAGGCTGTATCTTTCACATGTTCATTGACAGCCTAACACTAGATTGTATCTTTCATATATTCATTGACAGTCTAATATCAGACTGTATCTTTCATATATTCATTAACAGCCTAATGTCAGACTGTATCTTTCATATGTTCATTGACAGCTTAATATCAGACTGTATCTTTCACATGTTCATTGACAACCTAATGCATCATTACATGATCAATATAATTTCTTCTTTGAACAGTTCATATCTTAGAATTTGACCCTAACATCAAGGGAAAGACTGTGTCTGCTGACCAAACCTCAAATGAATTAGATAAGAAGAAGAAAACGAAAAAGAACAAAAACAAGAATAAAAATAAAGAAGATAGGGAAAACAATAAGTGTGGAGCCTCAGGGGAGGAGATTGAAGGTGTTGGAGACATAAATCTATTAGCTGGGGTGGGGGAGAAATTAAAGGAGGAGAACATTGAAGGAAATGATAAAGAAGACCAGTTTTTGGATGCCATGGAAACTCAGCCAGAAACGTTGATGCAAATTCATGTACCTGATCAATGGGATGATGTTGGAAAGGTTGAACTAGATCAGACAGCATTGATAAATTCTAAAGGAGCAGAACAGTCAGAGGGTACACAGGGACTTGCAGAATCTGAGGATCCAAAGGGCACTAAAGAATCTAAGACCAAAGGAAAAGATTCCTGGTCTGAGACTTCAAAGGGGGCTTCAAAATCTAAGGCTCAATCCAGGGCTCAGGCTCCGAAGGGAGCTACCAAACCCGAAACTCCAAAAGAAAGTGTAATACCAGAGGAGGGTGAACAGAAGGCTATTAAAAAGGGGGCTTTTATACCCAAGGATGAAAATGAGGGATCTCCAACTGGAGCAACTGAGGATGCAGAAGATGTCATACTTGAAGAAGGTAAAGTGTTGAAAAGCTAAGTTTGTTTTTTTACATCACAATGGTGCTAGTTTTACATTTTTTTAAATACACTTTTTTCTGGTTCTTTAAGTGAGATGGGATAATATTTATGACACAGCTATTGCCTTTGATTTACTGATTCCGTCCCTTCCACCAACAAAAAATATTAATCTTCTTTTATTCCAAGTTAAAGGAAAATTATCCTATCATTTTAAATTGCTTTTATTAAATTGTACCTGTCTTGGACAGTTTTGCACTCTCTACCTGACATGCTTCTTTGCCTGTGGCTTATTTTCTGAGCAAAACAAATTTCAGCAAACTTTGCTGTAAGTTGTAGATATTGCACATATTGTTCGAATCAATTTTGCTGCAGGTTAATGTTTAAATTGAGACAGTATTAACATTGAGACTGTTATATTTGTTACCAGAAATAATTGTATTATTGTTACAACTCTATGGTCTTAAACAAAGTAGCAGAAAAGTTTGAAAAAACAAGTTTTGTTGTTGTTGTTGTAGGGTTTAATGCCATTTTCAGCACACGATAGGCTATACATGGTGGCCAGTATTAATGGTAAAGGAAGAACCTGGGAAAACCACGGAAAGAAACACCAACCCATGAGAAGCTACTGGCAAGCTTTCTCACATACCCACATTGGCTGAATCCGAGACTCGAACCCACGCAGACAGAGGTGAGATGGCAGTGATACGTAATGGAGAGCGCTTTAGACCAACAAGTTTTGTAAAATTCAACAAATAATTTATTTCCCTAGAATACAAAGTAAAAATGTTTAATGGCAAACTTAAGTAATCCAAATTAAATCCCAAATAGTACTAAACATTTATCACAAGGCCAAATGTATAAAGTTGCTACTGAATCCCAGTATAAGTTCCAATATTGAATATATTGACATGCCTGTAGTCTTAAATATACTAATGTGTCAGTGGTCTGTAATTTGGCAATGTGCTAACAGTCTTTTGATGTATCACAATAATATAATCCAACAATGGATTGTCTGAAATCACTATAATTCCAAATTAATGTTCCTGTCCAAGAATATTATTGATGAGCACTTTGTACTTCCAGTGAATAATAACTTGAATAAATAATTCCACCCATATGAAATACTGAACACAACAATAGACTAATTCACCCACAGTTGTTAAATGCAAAAACGAGTACTTTTTCTAGTAAATAACTTTATATAAATAGCTACAACACAAAAGTATAACCTGGATGAGGGTAAAAAGTTCATTTCTAGAATTTCTAAGTTTTATCATCAAGATAAAATCTGTTGATAAAAGTTTAAAGATCATGGCAAATGTCAGGTAGGCCAGCTTAATCCATGGGGGAATTTTAATGTTCTAGATCCAGACAATAATAAAAATGTTTACCTGTGTTAATAATAATCCTAATGTTTATTCCACATTTGTAGTGAAATTTTAACTATGTATTATTTGTTTCAAAAATGAATGTTACTGGTCAGGTACACAGTGAACCTGATTTTGGACAAGGTCAGATCCAAAATACAATTATCAGGGTTCCCATGCTACTGGGAAATCGAGAAAAGTCAGGAGAAATGGTCATTTTTTTTCTCAACCATGAAAAATCCTTGAATTTTGCAAATATTGACAAAAGTCGGGGGAAAACCGGGAATTTTCCTCCACAACGTTATGCCCAAAACAGTTACATAATTGAGTCTTTACTGAACTGATCGTGAGTTTAATTTATTGGTTTCTAACCAGAATATTAGAAGGTTGCAGTATGGATCATTTGGATTCTTGCCATAAATATATTTGTTGAGACAATCCAAGCGCTCAGTGGATTAGATTCATCTAGTAGACTTTTTGTTTCACAGACAGCTCAATATCCATAATTTTTTTAATGGAAGGTATGAAAACCAGTCTAGCATCACAAGAGGCCAACATGGTGGCGTTCAAGCATAGCCCCTTAGCTGATGTGCTAGCAAACTTAAATGTTGTTAATTTGAGTTATACCTGCATGAAATTGATATGAAAATGATTTATTTTCTCAGAAATTGCGAGTATTAAAATCATTATGTCTTTAATCTGCTGAAAGACGAAACTAATGCATTGATGAAATTTGAGCTGGTACTAGTGATTTTGATAGCATATTGCACAGAATCTCACAACCGTCATTTTGAAATATTGTAGAAAAAAATGCTAAATGATTGTAATACAAATACAAAATCGAAAGAGCACAACATTCTCTATATTTATTCCAAGACCAACTTTGGAGTTTTTTTGTATCACGTGATTACCACGTTGTGCTCTCTCATGTAGGGAGGATACAAAGCAGGTAACCAGACTACTCTGCTTGCCAAATCAGACTGGCCAAGTTTCTTGTAGTTGTTCTCGAAATAAATATGTTGAGAATTATATGTTCTTTCTGGTTTTTACAAAAGGTATCAGACTTTCATTTAATATAATTGAAATTTTGTACAACAACATTAAAAAGGAGTTTGTTGTTGATATCACATGCCTATTGGACTTCCGATGTTGTTGTTTGAGATTTGTGAAGTAATGTGACTATTAACGCAAATGGTGAATACAGGGTCAGGTTTCATCTATGTTGAGTTTCGTGTAGTCTGTCAGTGGATTAATGACATAATGATTATAATACTTGCCATTTTTGAGAAAATAAAAAATGTTCCTATCGATTTCATGCAGGTATAACTCGATATAACCTAGTTTAAATTTGCTAGGCCCCCTGGTAAACTATCTTATGGTGGTGGCAGATTCCAATTTGATATGTAATTTCTCTGAATTCACACTCCATCCATAATGTCCATATGTGAAAAATGGGGTTGGAATATTTGGCGGAAACCCAGATTCGAAAATTTTTGAATCTCTGAGCTGAACTTTGGTGTGAAACTATTACACAGTGACATGTAGCTTGAAGCTTTGGTTTCAGATCTTAAATGGAATGCAGGAGAAATGGGAAATTGTCGTCCCTTTTATTATATATTAAGAAACGATAAGAGCCCATGTATCAATACAGGTTTGGGGCCTGGTTTATTGAACTACAAGAAGACAAGTTGATTTTACAGAAAATTCAGTCCTTGTTTATACAACAGTATGTAGTTTTGAAGGTCTTTTGTCAAAATTTAAATCAACCCTTTTGTAAATGTCTTTAAATGATGGAATATTTAGCCAAGTCATCATAAGGAGTTTAGGTTGGTTGAAAAATCTTGTTTGAGAAATTATTGACACACATAATTTCAGAATTAAACTTTTTTCGTAACAAGATAAGATTCTAATACTTTGCATTTATTGGGGTTTTTTCATACTGTGATAGGAAATGTTTACTTTGTATAACATGCACACATATTGCTCAAGAATTCTTTGGAATTAAAGGTTTGAAAGGAAACAAAATAATGTATGCTCATTATGTTGTTTCCATGTAGCAACATAATGCAGGTCAGCAAAGTAAAGTTAGAATTTGTATTCTGTACATTGAAATGGCTTTAAATTCCAATATATAGGAATAGCCTAAATTAGTCAGATTTGTTTCGTGTGACTCATTTTGTGGTCAGATTCGTACATGATCATCTTTTCTGACATACATGTTTTGGAGAGTCTTGAAAGAGAAACATCTTCAGATTTGGAAAATGCATGTTTTATAATCCAAAATGTTCTTTAATTCCATTCAGTAATGATCATATGTTAACCTTGAAAAAATTAATTTCATCCTGGATAAAACCTGGAAAAGACCTGGAAATTTATATTTTGAAAAGCGTGGGAACCATGAGTTATACATAACATATAATCATGGCGAAAAAACTAACAAATACCAATAAAATATTCATAACTTTATGATTGAAATTTTTTACAGAATGGACAACAGTCTCTATTACCAGTGTTGAAGAATCCCAGAGTGCTGTTGAATATATCTTGGAGCAGAAGCAGAAGGAATCAGTGTCCATAATTTGCTGTGGTGAGAAACAAGGTGATGCAGATGGCAGAATTACACTTCTGGTGATAAGCATCCAAGGCAGGAGCTGGATCTACCAGCTATGCAACATGAAAGAGGACTTAATGGAGGCTGGAAAACTGAAACATCTCTTCTTTGACTCTGACCTTATGAAGGCATGTATGTTTTATAAATTTCTCAGTCATCTGCTGTTAGATGGGGCATCAAGTGGTCACTTTGTCCATCTTTTGTGTCTACCTTTACATATGCCACACCTGTTTTACAATTTGACTCAAATAACTTGTATAAGGCTAATTATGCCTCTTATTAGATGCTATAAGCTGTTGTGAAAAGATGTCCCCCTTAGCCTTTCATTTATCAACAGATGATGCACAGGAAAGGTAGGGAAGATTGCACTTGTTTCCTTTGACAAATGCCAGTAGTAATGACTTTGCTGTTGTTTGGAATTCTTTTTCATGCAAATTTTATGATTTTGGAGGTACTTGCTTGTGCAAAATGCATAACATCCCCCTTCTTGTATCTATTCAGTAAAAATATCTCTTTGTTCACTGTTTGTAATGGGTTGACTGGCTGAACATTTTCACAGTGACAGACTGCTTAACCCTTTACCTCATGCAAGCGTCTTTGGACGCCTCTACTCCATTCGCATGGAAGCGCCTTTTGACGCCTGCTGTAAAATCAGCCATTTTGAGCTGGTTTTCGTAGCACCACCATCGGGGAAAACCCCTCTATTAGATACTACATTCATTTCTGCGAACGACAATTATGTCAAATCACGTGGTCGCTATTCATGCACTGGTCGATATCTGCTATTTAAAGTAACTGGGTCGTAATCTCTACTCTCCAAAATGGTGGCCACAATTTCATTCAGTATGTATGAAGTTTTCACGATTAGAATCACAACCACGAAAGATTGAATAAATTAGGTAAAGTCTCTGATATTGATGTAGGCAGCAATTAGTTTTTATAAATTATCAAATTCAGATGACTTAGTGATGGAGACGCACATGAAAACTTGTAAATTTTGAGTATCAGAAATGGCAGCTAAGCTACGGTTGGTCAAGCGGCCTCACTGACATGACGGTGAATGAGTTCTCTCTCGATTTTAAAGCACATAAAAAATTATTCTGTGAAAAATAATTACACAGCTATAACAATTGGACTTTACTTTTAAATTTTTCCACATATATGTGTACCGAAAATGTAAAATGGTTAAAATTGCTGTTAAACGTAACATACACTACATTGCTTAACAGTTCACAGGCAGGATTTCATTCAGTACTTACGAAGTTTTCACGATTAGAGTCACAACTATGAAAGATTCAGCAATTTAGGTAAAGGCTCTGATATTTATGTAGGCAGCAATTAGTTTTTATTGATTATCAAATTCAGATGACTTAGTGATGTAGACACAGACGAAAAACATGTAAATTTCGAGTATGGGAAATGGCAGCGGCAGTTGGTCACGCAGCCTCACTGACATGACGGTGAACAAGTTCTGTCTCGAATTTAAAGCACATAAAAAATTCTTCCGTGAAAAATAATTACACAGCTATAACAATCGGACTTTACTCTTAAATTTTTCCACATTTAATAGATGTTTACCAAAAATGTAAAATGGTTAAAACTGCTGTTAAACATAACATCACTACATTGCTTAACAATTCACAAACAGGCCTATGCATATGCTGTCGACTAGGCAACAGGTGTTCTATTTATAGCGTGCTGCACTTTGTCACAAAGCTCTATGAGGTAAAGGGTTAATAAACATTTATTCCTGAGATCTCACTTTGAAACCATTTTCTTGTATTTTTAATATAAAGTTCTACTTCAACAGCAAAGTTACCCTTTCACATTGAGTGTGAATATGAATATTAAAAATTTATTGGACTTCTTTGTGAACCAATGTGCATATCCCTGTCCCACCTAGTAATTAGACTTTGAATATTTTTGTTAAAAAAAACATTCATTAGATTTCATTTTGATACAGTATGCCTATTTCTGTCCTACCTTATGGTGTCAAAATAGGCTTTGAATAGCTTTTAAAATTCACAGGATTTCTTTGTGATACAATGTGCCTATCCATGTTCTACCTTCTCATGTCTGAGCATACCTTTGAATAGTTTTTTAATTGAAGAGTAGCTCTCACTATAGATGTATAGATTAAATCAAACCTAGTACAAAATTGTTTTTATTTTTTACACAGTCATAATTTGAACAACCCATTTTGTCTTTTTCTCTGTAAATTAATCTTGAATAACAAATTCTAAGCAACAACTATCTAGAATTAATGAGCAAAATAGTGAGTTCTGTGAACTAATTACCTTGTGAATAATGGATCATCAGATAAATTAGATGCATTCTTCAGCTTATAGGCATGCCTTCCATTACCAGTTCAAATTCAAATATGCCATGACAAGTAATCATGTGATGTATACACCTCAACTATTCACAGTCGATTTGAACTGCATGCATCTGCTTGTATTTAGATTGTATATGAGCTTATTAATGTATTACGTATAGTACCCGTCATGCATATTTACAACTTAGAAATTTGTATATTTCATTGTACCACACATTGGCAAGGCTTTACCACTGAGGAAAAATAAATATTAATAATTGACAAATAAGAAAGAATATAAAACTGTTCCTTGCACCCAGATGTTTATTCTTCTCTGGTAAAAGTCAGAAATAGTCAAGTATTTATCACTTCCATGTTAATTGTATATAGCTATATATTATACTAATACGTCCACAGCCAAAAGCAAAATAGACTTACATGGATTTGTAGTGATACAAATGTAAGTCATTGACATTTGGGGCCCCGAGTGGCCGAGTGGTCTAAAGCGCTCTCCATTACGGATCACTGCCATCTCACCTCTGTCTGTGTAGGTTTGAGTCTCGGATTCGGCTAATGTGGTTATGTGAGAAAGCTTGCCAGTAGCTTCTCGTGGGTCGGTGGTTCTTTCCGGGTTTTTTCTGGGTTCTTCCTCCACCATTAATACTGGCTGCCATGTATAGCCTATCATGTGCTGAAAAACGGTGTTAAACCCTACAACAACAACAACAACAATCATTGACATTTCCTATTAATTATGACAAAGTTTGTGTTCATGATGGTGTCGTTGTATAATTTATGCCATTTGTTACATAATAATATGTAAAACTCAGATAGAAGTGTATTTTTCTTAAGGTATTCCATGATGTGACCTGGCAGTCAGCTGTCCTCTTCAAACAGTATGAAATAGTTTTGGATGGAACAAAAGTGTTTGATTCCAAGGTAAGTTTTTAAAATTCAGGTAAATTTACATAAATTTTATCAATTTTGTTTGTCTTGTGCTGCACACCCTGCACTCAAATGATCTGTGTGGTTCAACCAGTCAGAAAAGGTAATTAACTCCCAAATTGAAGTAGATGAGATGACTTCAGGACCATTCACCCCTTCCTCAGCTATGTTTCTTTACTTACAATACAAATATTTCAAAGTCCTTGTCTAAGAATGTAGTATCTAATGCTGAAATGTTGTACAGTTGGATCACAAATTCTTCACAAGTTTAGACATGGTGAATTATAGTGCTTGAAAATCTAATTTTTGTTCTTGAGAAATGCTTAAATTACCTTATGAAATGTTTGTTCGAATCATAAATTCTTTAATTAAGAATACCCATCAGTCACCAAGCAGCATAGAATAGTTCAATATATTCATTAATTTGAAAAGAAAGAAAACAATGAAAAATATGTCATTACACCAGTCTCAGTGATAGCCTGCCCCAGCATAAATCATCAGAAAATCCAGTTAAATCTGATAAATTTATAACTTAAATTTTATCTCACATGTTTCTATTTCAGTGGTATAGTAAGTCAAAATAATGTTTTATATGGTCATACAACATTTGTGCAAAAAAATTTGAATTTATTGATACTTTTGCAGTTATCATACCATTCAATATTGTCACATTTGACTTTGAACAGCTGCATACATTTTCACCAGTGGAATTTTCCATGGTGTTGTCTTTAGGCATTTACTCTAACATATTTTATAAGATGTTTTTTATTTATTTCAATTTCTTATATATATATATATATATATATATATATATATATATATATATATATATATATATATATTGTGTGTGTGTATGTATGTTCTATGCATTTATTTTGTGTATTCTCTTTTCAATTATGGAAATGACAGAGTACAGTGTAACAAGTGCAAGAGATTCAAAGTAGTAGAGGACAGTCACAGAACATGACTGCTCTGTACCAGTTGATTTTCAAAGTGTATATGGTGTGGACAGAGAATACATGGTCTTATGTCCTAAAAAAAATCTAAAGGGCTGCATAAAATTAGCAATATCATTTTCTTTTGAGTATGAAGTGCTGAACTTGCTTCCCACTTTAGAATCTCTCACAGACTCGTGTGGGATGCTGAGATACACCCTCCACCCCCACCCACCCCCATGAAGATTCAGAAGACAGCACCAGATCTTAATGCATCTTCAATGAGAAACAATTCCAACCAAGAGTTGGAATTCCGTATGCTCTCTCTAATAAATAAGGCTGTATTGTCAAGATTCTGGACAATAGAACAAGAAGAAAATTTTCAGAAGGGGATAAGCCTTTAGCTCAACCCATGAGGCATGACTATCCGAAGTCTGATATCACTCTAACCCCTAACCCCATGTGGTGTGAGGGTGCAGAGTCATACTAGTCTCCACCCATGAGGCATGAATATACAATATACTCTGTGTGCAGCAACATTCTTGCTGGATGTGAGGCAAATTATTTGACTCATATGGATGGACTGATGATCTTACTGCCATACTTTCATGGCATTTATCTTTCACAGTATGATGTTATGACTGTCAACCAACCAGTCCAGCCATATGAATGTGTAATGTGCAACTACAGTTGTCACGAGTCCATTTTCTTGCACTGGCGAGTTGGTCGGTCATCCACATATTCTGATAGCTACAATATCTTATGCCATTTCATAGTGAACTGGCTTTTGTTTTTCTGCTATACCACCACTTTTAACTACATATCCTTTTGGAAAAATTATGCATGCCGATGATTCTGTATCATCACTGCCATATGGATTGCTCTACCCATTGACCCAAGGTGTACAAGAGGAGGACAATCCCCAACTGGACAAACAGGATCAAATGGAAATGCCTGAATCATCCTATCCAACAGTGGAATGGACAGAATTTAGCTTTAAGATGGCAGCAGAAGAAACTGACCATATCGCGCCTCTGTCAGATTGTCTTCCTCATCCTTACTGCAAATAATAATAAGCCTTTGTTGATGTAGAAATTGACAGTAATAGTCCATCATTTACAATATTTTGACCCCAATAACACAAATGCTTCCTTTTTTCATTTTGCCAGCTAGCTTCTCATCTCTGTGGTATAAGTTGTACTCTGATGCATACTGTTTTAAAATACTTAATGTTGACAAGAATGTTTCTGCTTTTGGGACAACTGCCCCATTTTGTTATGAGATTAATAACCAAGTATGCTTCAGTGCCACCTCCAAGTTAAAAAGGAATGTTATGTGAACTTTCTGACTACTTTACTTAGCATCCTTGATAATTTTTCACCACACTGAGAAGGCTGGAAGTGATCATGTCTGGGATTCAATGAGCTGTGTAGCCAAGGTCATAAATAGGGCTCCTTACCACACTTGATTCCCTGACAACCTTATGCAGCGTGCACTTAGAAGAAATACACTATTCCTCTCCAAAGTCCCACCATGTGGCAGCCTTGCATACCCTTCTGTTTGGCTTTCCCCTTCTGTTCCATGATTAAATTGATTCAGTCAGAAAACAGGTGGCACAGGTGTTGCCATTCTATCTTTAATCAGTCTCCCTTATCTGGACATCCTGCTAAGGATCATTCCAAAGAAGGGACAGACACAAGCAGGGATAATATAAATGCAATTCCCAAAGACAACAGACAAACTGTGGTCAGGTAAATTATAGGTGATCATACACCCCTACTTCTCACCATCAGGCCAGGAGGGAAGATAGAAAACAATGTTTTTCCTCCTCCTAGCCTCTCACCTCCCACCACCTGTCAGTGACTTAAAGTCCCCACTGCCATGTGTTAGGTTTGGTCCAACCTCTTTCTGCAAAACAATTGGTTGATCTGAGTTATGTCAGAGGGCTTCAAAAAATCTCAATTATCAAGCCTCCTATAAGTTATCCCATAAAGGCAGAAAAACAATAGAAAGTGATAAACCTTTTATTCATGAAATGGGTGGTGGAGATTGTTTGAAAGCCATACACTCAAGGCTTCCGCTCTAGACTGTTTGTGGTGACAAAGTCCAATGGCAAATTGAGACCTGTGATTCACCTCAGCAGGCTCAACCAGTTCATTTTGACACTGAAATTCAAGATGGAGATCTCGAGGTTTATCTGTCAATAAAAACCATGACTAGGAAATCATTTGAGACCTGTGTGATGTGTATTTTCACATTCCAATACATATGACATTGTGCAAATATCTTTGCTTCACCTTTTGGTGCAAAGTGTATTGATTCCATATTCTTCCTTTTTGCCTCAACCTAATCCCTTGTGCCTTCACAAAAATGTTTGACTGTAAGCTCTCGTTTCAGGACAACCTTCTCCAGTGTGACAGTAGCATACCTGGACAACATCCTTTAAAAACATTTGGTTAGTTTGATTTTAGTCCAAGATGTGAACATATTTCTTGGTCTTATTCACAGTCTTGGGTGGATAAAAAATGTTGATAAGTTAGACCTTATCCCCACTCTGAAGACACTCACCATAAAGGGATGCCAGTCCATGAACTTGGACATATTCTGACATCACAGATGAGATGATATTGGACACAAGGACCTTTCTGACTTGATGTCCAATTTTGATCTACCCAGATCATGCTTTCTCCTATTGTTCCTGAAATGGAATCTCCCCTGGATATTGATATGGTTTAATCCATCCAAATTCGAGCATCTTTCATCCACATCCATCAATCAGCTATCATGTAAGACTTGCTTTCTGATAGCACTTGCCTCAGCATGCAAGTCTGTGAGTTACATGTCCTCTTTATGGACTCAAACTACAATAACATGAAGTTCCATCCTGACAGATCTGTTGCCCTAATGACACAACCTGGTTCTATTGCATAAAAGCAGGTTACTATCGCTAAGCAGTCAACAAATTACTTTTCATTCCCTCTCCTCAATACGTTGAGAGAAGTGGAGTGCCCAGATCCCATACATGGTCTCGGATAATACCTGCTTTGTACATAAAATACCTGCAATTACTGAACCATGCTTTCTCTGCCTCTTAAGTCTGGAAAACAAGACACCATAAGTGTTGTATGGCTAAAGGGAGTTGTAAAATCGGTATAAACTGAACTCTCTCAGGAACAGGTACGCCTCATGAAAATCTTGGCTAATGAAATAGGTGCATTCTTCATAAACCTGGTATTTGAATGTATTGTCTCCATTTGAAACATAATTGGGTCAGTTGTAAAGCATGCCCAGACAACTATCTCCAGCTTTTATTTGTGGGACATAGCCTCACAGAGGAGAGAAGTAAACCTCATCAGGCTAGTGGTAGGTGCACAGTATGTAACCACCCCACCCCTCATATATGACAGCACAGCATTGTAACCAGTTGGCATTGGCAACTTTGCTGGATTCGCCTGAAAAACTTTATGAACGAGACCTTAATCAAGTGCAGAATCCTACAGAGATCTGGCATGTGTATGGCTAAGGTTTTCCATTGTGCTCAAGTAATCATCCTTTTAGTAAAGTAATGGGTGACACAGGTAGAGGGAGAATGCTCAGCATTCCCTCCTCCTCTTACCTATTCTCATTATGTAATATGATATGGTAATGTATTTGCAGGAGAAAGCAGTGTTTTTAGTAAATTATATTTCTCCAGTGATATTTACCTGATCAAATTACAAATTATACAAAGAACTAATAGAGGTAGTGTCAACTCTTTAATCAACTATTTAGCATTATAAAACAGGACATATTATACATCTTTGATTATTAAACAGTACATATTATACATCTTTGGCATTCCTTGGGTCTCACCCTCCGCTGCATGAGGTTAGTAGTGGTAAGATGGTAGAGAAGCATGCAGTAACTACGAGGCGGAATCGCCAGTCTGACTGATGTCAGGGCCAAATGGCCAACATGCCCTATCTATGAGGCAGAATTGCCAGTATGACTGATGTCCAGGCAGAATTGCCAATGTTTTGAGGCAGACTCGCCAGTATGACTGACTGACATAACTGTTAAGGCAGAATTGCCGCTGTATTAAGGCAGAGTCGCCATAACTTGTTATGTCTGTAAGTCGAGTGGATTGGGGACAGAATGCCCGATGACGTAATAGTGGCGAATACCACTGGAGAAGATACGGCAAGAGCAGCCTATTAGTATGAGGGGTCTGGTTGCCACCTCCAGAGATAGTGCAGTTAGTATGCTGGTGTGAGATTAATCATAAGACCTACAGGCGAAGGGTGAGCCAGATATAACAGAACTGAAGGTGGCGGTGGGGCAGTGGAGGATACAAAACAAAACAGACTACTCTTGATGCTGATCACTTGTAAAGTGACTGACCACTGTCAGCTACCTCAGTGCAGCAGACCCTTGTCTCTGATTTGCTGATAGCTAATCCAACTTAGTGTGCGTGTCCACTGACCTGACCTTGAACTGACCCATTTCACAGGCCCTGGTTGGACTCCATTCTTTGTGTAAACATCATTTAATTACTTTAAACACCTATTCCACCATTTCCAGCAACACAAAGATCCTTTATGTTAAAAACTGTTTAAAACTATGTATAATGATAGCCACCTAACATGTATAAAGGGGAGCTAAGTTGTAAGAGTTGCTTTATTTTGTCTATATAATATATAGATGGAAATATGTTTTTCCATCTTCTGGGAGAGCTGTATTCAGAGGTAGCGAAAAAAGATTTGTCCGTAGTGTAATGTGATCAGGTAAGTTTTATAGAGAAACGTAATTTTTAAAAATTTGCTTTCCCAGACAAATTGTTTCCAGCTAGGGTCATACTTTCAACAGCAGGATTCAGTCAGTCAGGCATAGTTGCATTCACATCTCAAATGAATAAGGCATCACACTTAAAACTGTACCATATGTTCAAATTGTATTTATGGAAAAAGTCTTCAGATTTTATAACTGTTTAAGCATACAGCTTATAAGTGTATTTATTGTAAATCAGACTGCTGCGTTCATAAGTGTTCTCATTAAGATTATGAAAAGAGAAAACCATTGATGTTGCTTCATTTATTTCTGTATTGCCCTCAGCTTTTTGAAGAAAAGTGGAACATTAAGCAGGGCCTGTCCATCCATCCATCCATTCTTCCTTCATTCCATCAGTCTATGCTGCTTTAATTTCTAAATAATAACTCCTTTAATTATTATTGAATTTCACCAATTTTGTTATGCTGCTTGATATTGATAAAACCTTGGCTGACATCAGTTGTCAGCTTTCTGAATTCTACATCATAATTATAACCCCTAATTTTCAGACCTTCCCGCCTTTGCTTCCACACAATAACTCCCTTCATTATTATTTGTTTTCATCCAGATTTGGTATGCTATTTGATATTGATGAGATCTTGGCTGAGTTCTGTTGTTGTATGTGTCATGATTAGGTGGAGTTATAGGCCTTGAGTGTCAGACCCATATACACAATAAATTACAGACCCACAAGCTTTAGTATGGCACACTGTCCTGATTATGCATCAACTATGATTGCATAAAGGGGCATATTGCATTGCTGCTGTTCATCCATATGTCTATTTTAGTGCATTAGCACAAAATCTATTGGACTATGAGCCATACAAGTTTATACACATTATCATGGTCATGTGTAGATGACCTGATTGGGTTTTCAGGTGATTCTTCGAATTTTTCAGTATTTTGAACAACTTTTAGCTTTTTTTTTTTACTGCCACCTCCATAATGATAATTGTATATGGTAATCATGTCCATCTGTCCTTTCATTAGTGCAACTAACCCTGCAGAATTTGAAACTTAGTAATGGACATCACCTAAAGATGAACCTGTCAACAAATCACTTTGCAACTGCAGTTTTTGTCAAAAAAATTGCCCTTTTATCTCTTGGCATTGGATTGCTGTCAAACTTGGTACATATTATGGTCATCATCAGAAGATGTGCATGTTGACCATCATTGTACTTGTACAGTATTCAGTGGAGTCATTTACTTTATTTGGACTACATTCATCTCCATCATGAGGTTGAATTCAAGTGAATTGCTCCTCATCCACTAGCTTTACTTATATTTTAACAAAAACCTTTCTGGCACAATTCAGTAAAACCACTGAGATAACTAAATTAATTTCATGATCATTTGTAGAAGACCTGATTAGATTTTCTAGCTTTAGCCACAGCTTTTTAATTTTTAAAACACATTTTATGTTCTACTAGTAATAGACCAGGAGAGCTAATATAAAGGCCTCTTGTTTATAATCCAACATCTGTCTGTTATAACAAGTTTGTTATCACTATTCATCCCAAATATCTTGAACAGTGGCCATTAAACTTTACACACACATTCATCCTAATGTCTAGTTGTTCGTAAGCGCATAATGGTGCTATTCAGACACAGTACATATATATCAATCACTATGAATTTTCTGCTCACATATAGCTGAGAATTACAAGCTAACTGTGTCGTGTTATTACATGTTGACAACTGGGGACACGAAGTTCTGCTTGAGCATGTGGTTCTGTTCCTTATACTAACGTAGTCATATTGTCTGCAAGAAAACAAGTATGTGGTTAGGATTTCTTTGCGCAACTAATGAAAAACAAATTCTACATTGGATTTTTATATTAATCAAGATGCAGAAGATTGCTCTGCACAGACAAGGTGGTTTATTTGGTTTCAGTTTTGAGTTGTGTCATGAAGGGTAATGAGTGAGTTATATTTCTTTTTTTTTTAAAGTGCAGATTAATAATAAAGTTTGTATAACAATCAGATTTATTATTATTTAAAATATTGAGCAATTATGACAAATAACATTATCAACAGTAGACTGTTTTTCTTAAATAATGTATTGAAGCAATATCAGCATTTACAACCTGTCCTTCACACATATGCACACCAATATTTACTGTGTTGATACTAATGTTCTTATAAATTTAACTGGCTTTTTTTCATAAATTAATTTTCGACATGCAGTAGAGTTTTGGGCATATAATGCCATCATTGTTTGTGAGGTGAGGTGTGAGACTGCATGAACTATCTGAATAAAGCTGTTGCAAGTATCACACTGGCTGGAGACATTATGTCTGGGATTGCAAGCCCAGATGTAATAGCGTCCAGTTTAGAGGCAATTTTCTTCTGAAGTGCATATAGCTTTTTATCAGGCAGTTTACATGACTTGGCAACTATCTTGTCAATGAGTGTATGACTTGTCATTTCTACAGCTTTACTTTATTCAATCAGCTTTGATTTGCAGCCTTTCATTTGATTAAATCTGGAAGAGTTTTCATTGTTTTACATCATCCTTTAGAGGAGTTCTGGCTTCTGATTTATTGTCCTTTTCATATTTTAATCAAGGAGCATTAGATTTCAACTCTCCTCTGCTGAATTAGGGATATACACTAGCTCCAGTACACTCTCCTGCATAAAGTAAGAATTTGGTAATGGAGGTAGGAACTGCAGTGGCTCAATGGTTAGCAATCCGGACTTCTTGTGGAATGGTGCAAATTAGAATCCCACCATTGGATAAGCCTGGGTCAGTTACTATGGACATGCTTCAATTCTTATGGCACTAAGTAACCCCCTTGTGTTGATGTACCGTGCAGCATCAAACCAAGCCAATCAGATTTTAACTAAATTTGGTGTGCACGTTTATATTAATTTGATACATCTTTTACATCTTATAAGAAGAATGGTCAGCTATCTTTCTCATTAAATAGTGGAGTTGTGACCTAGTTTTTCATTTTGGTTTCTGCTTTGTAGTAATACCAGGGATCACTGGATTTCATATGAATTATTATTCAGCTTTATTTATAATGGTTAAATCTTGCACAAATTTGACTGTCAGAAATTTACATCATCATTATTTCATACAATCATGATGCATAATTGTTTCATACTCTTTTACAAAGTTTTTCTATTTAAGGTCATGAAGAGCAACTTTTTGCTTGGTATGCCCTTTGTGTTGTACTCATCATAGTGGATAAAGCTTATTTCAGCTTTACTTTAAATATTCTGTCGGAACAGCTATGTCTGTACCAGCCACCTTGCAAGACAAACAGTACTAATGATATGAAAAATGGAAACCGGCCTGGAAATGGGTGAACATAAAATAGAGTATATATGGGTTTGGTTGACCAGAATTGGTTAATAATATAAGTTATGTCTTTGGGAAAAAGAATCTTTTGAGAGCTTATCCTAGTAATAAGTGAAAAAAATAGAGACATTGTTTTATTGATGGAATTTCAGTCATTTAACAATCTTGAGTTTGGAACACTCTTTACTAAAATTAGTGAGGGGCCTAGAGTAACCAAGTGGTCTCGAGCATTCACCATTACGGTTCATTGCCATCTCACTTCTGTCTGTGTGGGTTCGAGTCTCAGGCTCGGCTAACATGGTTATGTGAGAAAGCATGCCAGTAGCTTCTCGTGGGCTGGTGGTTCTTCATGGGATTTTCCAGGGTTCATCCTCCACCAGTTATACGGGCCGCCATCTATAGCCTATCTTATGCTGAAAAATGGCGTTAAACCCTACAACAACAACAAAAACAACTAAAATTAGCACCTGACTCTTTGGTGCAAAATTGAAAGCACATGTTTCAAACACAAAAAATGCTGCGGTTCATATTCTTTCCTCTTATCAGGAGCTGACATCCAGGTTTCATCTATACTGATTAGTATAGGTTTGATCATGAGCACTCAGAAATTTTAAGTTATTGAATTTTTCTAATATCATGATGTTTGCATAGGTTTACTATGGGAACTGAATTAGTATTGTGAGTCCTGCAGAGGCACTCAAAACTAATTAAAATATATTAGGAAAATTAAGTTGTTGTTGTGAGCTTAATGCCTTGGTTCAGCACATGATAGGCTATTTGTGGCAGCCAGTATATTTGGTGGAGTAAGAACATGGGAAAATCCCAGAAGACAACCACCAACCCACAGGAAGCTACTTTCAAGCTTTCCCACATGCCCTATGTTGGCTGAGCCCAAGTCTCAAACCCACATAGATAGAGGTGAGATATAAGTGATAAAAAAAGTTTCAATTTTCAAGATAATATATTGACCAGTTTTAAATACTGCACACAAAAGCCATTTCGACACAAAATATCTACTTGTGTTTCTTTTTAAAAATTAGCCAATCTAAAACTTAAGCATCTGTCAGCAATAAGCAAATAAAAATTATATCAGTAAATATACACTGCGTTTTATTTTCAAACATGCAGGGCAGCAGTGAAAATGCATTTATTATATAAAACAAAAAAGTGGTAAAATTAAAAATATGCAGTCATAACTACTTCTATAGTATTTTCATACCTTCCCATTTATTTGTATCCCCCTATCTATTTAAAAACAAAAGGCATTAAGGAAAATAAAATGCCAAAAACATTGTCCTTTCATTCATCTATTGTTTATTTCTTACCAGATCATGGTCAGGAGTTTCCAAACACTGTTATCTTGTTAGCATTTCGAATCAGATGGGACTTTCTGTAGTAACATGGTCACCATATTTGCATGGGTGAGTCTATGTCTTCAGGCAATGAGATCTGATGTAGTTCACCATCGTTGATAATATCATTAATTCTGTAATCATTTTAAAAAACTCCATTTTGATTTGTTCAGTTTGCTTTAGAAAAAATAAATCTAGATTTCGCAAATATTGGATTCAGACAACTAAACTTTTACTGTCAGAAATGGACTGTTTAGAAACCAGTAGATGACCGTGAGCAGTCTGTCTGCTATTTTACATCAAGAGATTCTGTTTGATTTGAAACACCAATAAGCTGACTGTTTGGGACCCACTGGTGAAAATCAAGTTACAAAATATAATTGATGAATGAAATGGCCAATTTGTTTGCATTTTTTATATCCTTTATATTTTATTTTTCATTTTCATAATGGTACAAACAAATATTAGAGTGTACAAATACTATAGCAGGGGCATTCTGACTTCTTTTCAAAAAAATCAAGAACTTTCAGAAAGTAGTTAACAGAATTTCTTATATGACCCAGTATTAAAATTTCTGACAGTATGAAGTATAAACTGAAAACTTTAATTGTGATTTATGCCCTTTAAGAACAGGTTGTAAGATATAATGTGCTTTATGAACAGGTGTCCTTTGTATAGATCAGTATGCTTAGGAAGGTTTTATGCAATCTATTTCTTTTTGCTTCTATTGAATTTTTAAAGGTTGTTTGCCAAAAGAAGTTATTGGATGACAAAGCCATAGATATCTTAAGATTAGAAGGGTTTATGCCATCAAGATGGGTTGAAGAGGATGGTAAGATAGACAACAACAAATGGACACAGGATCCTTTGGACCAAGAACTAACCAACAAATTAGTTGAAAGATGTAAAGCACTACTGCAATTCTACAAGATGTTTACAATGTGAGTCCACTACATTACTTACCATACGCAGTATCCATAGTACACAAAAATCACACCTGTGATAATTTTTCTGTTGGAGTTATGGAGAAATTTTCTATTGAGCAGGGACATAATAAAAAAAGTAGGAGAAAGAAAAATAAAAACTTAAGTGCAAGGAAAGCTCCATTTTTTAACACCAATATTAATCTCACAGGCTATTAGACCCGTGAAAAACAAAAAAAAAATTGGCAGTGGAATTTACTGTGAATCAGCTATTTTATAGGGGGTACCAGTTTTCATGAATTTCATGGTTGATGCAAATCATAAATGTAAAGACTCAATGAACAGCACTCTTAATGGGGATACAAGAAAACTCTCTACAAACCATGAATGTTAAAACCCTGTGAACAGCACTCCTGATGTGGACTCAGCATAACCCCATCCTCAAATCATGAATGTAAAGATACAATGATTAGCACTCATAGTGCAGATACAATAGAACCCCTACCTTAACCATGAATTTACAGACTCGACAAATGGTAATTCTGCTGTGGAAACTATTAAATATTTCTGGAATTTAGGCTCCGATTAAAATGTCATTGTTCATAATACTGATACCAACAAAACTCCAGGAATCCACAGGATTAGATAATATTGGTCCACATAATATAAAGCCAGATGAAATGGCTTTTTCAGAAGCATTAGCTACAATTTTAGCATTCAGAATATGGATAAAATTTATTTTATGAGTTAAGAGCACTAATGGTGATATTTATGTTGCAAATCTGTTTTACTGGTGATTTGTAGAGCCAACTTTGTAAAACTGTTAATACCATACTAGGTTTTATTCCACAGTTAGAATCCCCTAAATTAACTGCATATTTTGGTTGAATTTTGTTTGAAGTCTCTAAGACATTGAGAGAAAAATATCAGATACAAGTTATATGTCTGCATCCAATAACATAAGGATATTGAGATTCCCTATCTTCTAGGATATACCTTAGAGTTTGTTCAGTACCTTAATTTTGATACTTCTGGGCTGACATATCACAAGTCCATCATCCATCTGTCATTATTTTATATTTTGGACCTTCTTAAACTACATGATTAGTTTTGACATTATTTTACAGAGACCATCATGGCATCCATGTAACATTCATTATCAGCCATCAAATATTTTGCAAATTTGTTTTATTTTCACAAGTATCAGATTTTGTTTTGTGCAAAAATAGTTTTGTAGTATCTGCATCCTGTTGTTTCCATAGAAGAATCTCTGTTTAGTGAGCAATAAACGAAACAAAACAGGACCAAATTGGGCTTTAAAAGCATCCTAGCCTCTGAAAATCCTTCTACAGTAAGAAACTTTGTAACCCTGAAAACCTTTCTGTGCTGTACAAATAATGCAAATCCACCATCAAATATATCTGCCATTACTAAAAAATAGACAAACTTTTAACAATTTGTTTTCATAAACCCTTCAACAGATTTGGATCAAGTTTAACAAAAGTATAAACTTACTTATAAATAACAGATTTTGATCTGCAATCACTTAGGAGGTGCTTGCTGGTCAGGGTTTATTTTGTACTACAGAGTACTCCTGATAATGTGCATAGACCCGGATCTGTTAGTGTATTTTGCAATGGAATAACTAGGTCTGTGAAGTTTACAGATGGATTTTACTTATAATTGAGTATATATGGCATGTAGATTCTATATATGCCTACTGGTGTGTGTGTGCTTGTGATTCAGATTGTTTGATATCTTTTTCTTTAGATCTGTTTATCTGTGGGTTTTGATGATAAGCATATAAATGATAATAATATATTTTGCAAGCATTAAGTATTATTTATCAATTTATAATTTATCTGTCCAGTCCAGATAGTGATAGATTTATATGTTTCTTAACTTTTTTAGATGTCTTTTCTGTTTTCATTTTTTAGGCAGAAACTTGCACAACCTAAGAAAGAGATCTATGCTGAGGTAAATAAATATGTTGATGAAAAGAGAAAAAAAGAGATAAAGAAAAGATTCAAGTCCCAGGCTGAAAAAACCACACCTCAGGAGCAGCCAACATCGAGTTCAAAAGAACAAGGAAAAGGACAAGGTTCACCTAAAAAGGGAAAGAAAAACAAAGGGAAATAATTTGTCCTTTGCAGATGTATGAGTACATGATATCCTCAGAAATATTTGGAATTGTGATCATATAAAGACGTATTATATTTGAAAATGAAAAATTGTAAAGTTATATTTAAAAAATTTCAAAGAATATCGATATTGACATCTTATGTCTTGGAATGTACAAAAGCACTAGCATAAAGGCATGAAATAATCATGTTTATAAATAAACGATGACCCAAGGCAATATATAGTAATGTCTGTCATTTATAAATGAAAAGATGTATAAATATAAAGGTACACATTTAATATTTTTACTTAACAGCACATATTTGTTTTTTGCACATAATTCACCTTATTAGTTGATTAAACCACATAGAGTCCTTATATGGTAGTTCTGTTTCAAACTTTATTTTATGCTAAGTGTGAATTATTGGATTTTCTAAGGAAATTAATTTTGATAATTCACTGGAGTGAAATAATATAATATTTTCTCATTATCCATCAACAGAAACTGATAACATTATGACCAAGAAATTTGAAGTTATCCTTTAGTGCTTGTTTAGTCGAGTGTAAAGTATGGCAGCTTTCCTTTGAAAACGAACCAAATTCATATCCAGCAATGTGCAGATTCATATTTTTTCTTAATCTGCTACTTTACTTTGAATTGGGAAGGAGAATTATGTTATTGGTTTTTTTTCTGTTCAGATAATCATCAAAACACAGCATAACATAAATGGTAAATTGCTGACAAAACATGGCATCAAGTAAGAAATCTGCTACTTCAATCTGTTATACATATTGGTTGCTGCGAGCAAGCAAAAAAAAGCATATTATATATATCAAATTGTTGGTTCATCATAATATTGGAATTAGAAAATATTCACATGATCTAGTTTTAAATTATAATTGCACTTTTTGTCTCCTGTGTGAACTCCATCCAGTCCAATTTTCCGTATCACTAGCTGTGAATCAAGACAAGCCTTTGAAGTAATTTTTATAAATTTAGACATAAATTATTCAGATTCAACCTTAACTGAACAACACATGGATTTAGTTCATACTGGCCTTTTGCATTGTCTTAGTGGTACTGATTGAAGGTTTTGGTCTTTGTCATAGACTCTGTCTGAAATTGACTTGAAAGCAGTATATTTTTTGTAACCATTTGCTTCCTAGTTCAGTATTTTTTCAAAAAAAATTGTATCCTGGCATGATGTACTTTTTCATCAATGGCAAAGTTTTATATATACTTTGTAAACAAGAAATCAAAATGATCCATTTATTATGGTTTCATTGCCGCAATCCTGCAGATATTTCCAATTGTACCTAATACAGTTATTTTTGCTATTGGTTATTTTGAGTGATTAATTTATCCATGACTTTTAAAGAGTTACTTTTTTTTAAATTAATTTTAAAGCTATTCAAACAATTGATATGAAGGAGTCAACTTTAAAAAATCAAAACACAAAAGTCTTAAGATTTATGTAATTGGTTGAATAGTTTCAAAACCTTAATCTCAGTCTGTGTGAAAAATTAGGACAAAAATACTTTTCAGTCATAATTTTACTGGCTACCAACTTTTAAAAACTTTTAATTTAAATTAATTTGGTATCAATATTTGGAGTACATTTTAAGATCATAAGGTCTGACAACAACAAGAACACCACCACTAACAGGACTAATTTAATATTAATGTAAAATTATTATTATTATTATTATTATTTCATATATTAAAAGTTAAACATGTTTATGTTAATATTATCATCATTATTATTAACATTCATAAAATGTAGATCTTATTACTAAAATTGCGTACAATAAAGTTTTGATACAATGATAAAATAAGTCTCCTACTTTCAGATTTGCATCAATGAACAAAAAAACACATGAAGTGAAAATAAGAATTAGATCAATTTTAGGAGACAGAAAAGAAACAAATAAAATTGCTTTAAAAATATGTGAGTGAGTGAGCTTTGCCTAGAAGGGCATGATTTCTGATGGTACTACCTATTGTATTCAGGGTAAGTAATTCAGTTCAATCCCTATTAAGATGTATCTAAATAAATTCCCAAAGACTGAGAAACTAGCCAATAAAATAACCTCTAATGTTTGACAGCATGAGATTACTGTATTCATTTAAAAGTTTTGTTGGCCTAAACATGATAAGGTCTTAAAATCATGTTCACTGGTAGACTTTACATTTTTATGCATTTTCTTTTGCAGCAAATGTTGCCAAATCGATTTAATTTGTGCCATTGTTTCTTTGGGGGTGGGTGCAACATGTGAAGTTGGTGATGGGCAGCATAAACACTGCATGCTGTAATTCCATTGTATGATATTTATCAGGACATGGTCAGTGATTCAGACAACATCTTTGTTTACAAATTAGTCAGAAAATCCCATGATAGTGTTTATTATGTTTGAACACGAGATATTTATGATGCAATCATATATTCTTGCTATGTGATTATGTTAAACATTGAGTTGTACATATTCAAATCTGTTTATAACATTTGTTTTTGCGCTTAAAAAATTGTGTATAACCATTCATTAAAAACCCAATTATCAAGTTTGATACAAATCATCTTTTATAGATATAGTTATTTCTTTTATGTATATAACATGAAGGCTAGGTAATTCATGTCAAAGTAGCATGTTACACATTACATGTTGAAGGCTAGGTAATTCATGTCAAAGTAGCATGTTACACATATTCATGTCAAAGTAGCATGTTACACATTACATGTTGAAGGCTAGGTAATTCATGTCAAAGTTGCATGTTACACATTGTTACATGCTGAAGGCTAGGTAATTCATGTCAAAGTAGCATGTTACACATTACATGCTGAAGGCTAGATAATTCATGTCAAAGTTGCATGTTACACATTACATGTTGAAGGCTAGGTAATTCATGTCAAAGTTGCATGTTACACATTATATGTTGGAGGCTTGGTAATTCATGTCAAAGTTGCATGTTACACATTACATGTTGAAGGCTTGGTAATTCATGTCAAAGTTGCATGTTCCAGATTACATGCTGAAGGTTGGTTAATTCATGTCAAAGTAGCATGTTACACATTACATGTTGAAGGCTAGGTAATTCATGTCAAAGTTGCTTGTTACAGATTACATGCTGAAGGCTGGGTAATTCATGTCAAAGTTGCATGTTACACATTATTACATGTTAAAGGCTAGATTATTCATGTCAAAGTAGCATGTTACACATTACATGTTGAAAGCTAGATCATTCATGTCAAAGTAGCATGTTACGCATTACATGCTGAAGGCTAGGTAATTCATGTCAAAGTAGCATGTTACAGATTACATGCTGAAGGCTAGGTAATTCATGTCAAAGTAGCATGTTACACATCACATGTTGAAGGCTAGATAATTCATGTCAAAGTAGCATGTTACACATTACATGCTGAAGGCTAGATAATTCATGTCCATGTTAAGTTAGTTAAGTATTAACTATGTTCATTTTTTATGAAAACATTGGTTGTATCTATTGTCAATTATAGCAATAATTAGCTTTTTTGTTTTTTGCTTTACTTCAGACTTTTTGCTGGGTAGGACATGTATATAGTTGCTTTAATGGGATGCTTTAGATTGTTTTGATTTGCCATTTGACTTTTTGTTGTTCTGAACAGTAGTCTTACTATGTGTGGTAATGGTATCATGATATACAAGGTCTTTTTCATAAAGTGTAATAGTGTAACAGCTGAGGTCACTCACTGACCATTCTAGAAGTACAAACTTTTTGAAGTCTAGTGATATATATTCCTGACAGACATACAAATAATTTAAACTAAAATGGTCATGTCCAACTGTCAACAACATGAACCCTGATCTGTCATCGTATCATGCACCATCAGATCAGGGTTTGTGTTGCTTGTTCTACTAATTACATAGAACCAGATCTGCCAGTGCCTTAGGGTCAATGCAGCTTGCATTTGGACTTAAAAGGAGTAAATGTGCTACCAAAGTGCCAGTTCCAAAGATTGGGTGACCAAAAGAAGAAAAATATTTTTAAATGGTACTATCTTAACTTTTTTTATGAGTACAATACTGAAACATTTCAGCTAAAGATTTGGGACTACTCTATTGCATTTTTTCCAAGTATTGCAAAATAATGAAATTGTGGCTGTGTTCATTTTTTTTAATAACCATTGACAGGATTTCTTTTTTGTGATCTCATTTGGAAATCTGTAAATAGTTAAGATTTCTCTTGCACTAAAATTACTCACTATATGGTATACTGCTGTTTGTAAGTTTGTTGATCTATATGAAAATAAAGCCTTGTTCATTATCAACACTTGTATTTTCATTCTTGTTTAATAAAACTATAGCTTTAGTGATTGATGCATTACAAAAGGCCCTGCCTGCTTTGATGCATTACAAAAGGCCCTGCTTACTTTGATGCATTACAAAAGGCCCTGCTTACTTCAGTTTGTTCAGCAAGCTCTCATTTAAATAACACACATTACATAGGTTCAGTATAAAATTTATTGTAAATATAAATAATCTTCGGCATAATGGGGGCAAATCCTGTAACAGCATACTGCACCAGCCGAGCTCTGAATATTTTCTATAGGAATACCTCAGGAAAAGAGACTTGGAGGAGTTTGTAGGGTTGTGAAGAATGTCTGACACCTGTATGTGGAGCCGCAAGTGGCTGATACGAGGCATATAGGGACACTGATAACTGAAACTCGATAAGTCTGATCCCGAGTATGCCATGATAACAAACATCAGCCAGTACTCCATACATGCACCATAGGAAGCAGGTATGAAGTATATGGGCATAGTAGTTGAGTACACTTAAGTACTGACACAAATTGGGAGTCAAATGCAAAGTTATGAATGCATGAAACTTGGCAGTGGCCCAAACAAAGTGAAGGGAGCCCTGTGACTATGGAACAGTGTGACTGTAACGAAGGTCCCAATTAAAGGAAATGTAAGGATAAATACAGATAATAATGATTGAGAATGCATTGACATGGAAAATGCATGAAATAGGTTTTGAACTGCATGATAATCCTGATGTGCCTAAAGGGATAAATATTAGAGATATGTTTTAGATAACTAGTTAGGGATTCACATGTCCACAAATAGATAATACAGCTGAAATGACAATGTAGCATAGGATGTGAAAATGAATGACTGGCATGAATAGCTATACAACGTCTCTGAACTGTTCCAAAATTGTACGATGGTATTACAAAGTAAAGAAGCAGAATAGTGCATTGATTGACACATGTACCAACAAGTGAGGCACACACTGTGACATCTGTCAGTACACAAAGGTAACTCTTATCAAGGTACACCTGAATATATCTACAGTATACATTAGAGGACTATTCACCCAAGGTTGGATTAGATGGTCTAGACTTCCAGCCTTAGCAGCACTGGTATCTGCCCTCATGTGGAAGGTGTGTCCATTATAACGATGTGAATCATAACCTAACCTGAGCAAAACAGCCTTAATGGTAGTGATAAAGAAAGTTCTACTTAAGGCATGACCATTGTCCATGAGGAACCGTGGATCACAAAGGCTAGCTCCATCTAATATCTGAATATGATGGAATTTCCTCATCACATGGAAAGGACAAACAAGGACATCAAAGTGGGGCCCAGCAAGGGGCCAGAGAAGGATGCATTGTGTATTACTTAAACTACACTTAATTATATTCTTAAAAGGAGGAACTCCTGCATAGGAATTGATGAAACACTATGACTCAAATGGTTTCATCAAGATAAGTATAAATGCTGAATTTGGTTGGGAGTCATTATTTCCAAGTATTGCAAAATAATAAATGGAGAATGGGATGTCAGGGGTCATAACTCCAATAAATGATGTTGCAAAATGCTGGAAATCAAACTTGCTACAGGCCTCATGACTATAAATCAGCATGCCAAATTTGTTTGAAGTGCTGCATCATATATACTTGCTTATAGACTAGTCCAACTGCTAATTGCACAGGCCTAGATCTGCCATTGCATCATGTGATAGCAGATCTGCATCAATGCATTTGGGAGTAAATAGTAGTACAAAATGTATTTACCCTGATCTGCACACACATTATGTGATGACAGATCTGGGTCTGTCCAGTTTGCTGCTGGACTCATAAGCAAGTATAGTAGTCTCTGATTATTATGCTGTGGAGACAAGCATGATAAGGAGAGATAATGATGCAGAATAACTCCTGTAAATGATGACTTGGAAAGCTGGAAATCCATCTCATGCCAAACTTGATTACAATTCAATAATCCTTGATAAAGTTATCATACAGAAACCAAAGTCAGGGGGACGGGCAATCTGGCAGTATAACTTCTGTAAAGTCATGGAAAGCTGGAAATCAAATTCATCCAAGTCTTGAAATCCAACAAACATTAGTAAAGTTGGTAAAGCTGTGTTGCAGATGGTTAATCATAAGGCATAAATAATTCAAATGACATCATGAAATGATGGAAATTGCACTCGTTCAGGGTCTCATCTGTATAAAACTGCATGCCAATGATCCATGGTTCTCACAACATTGAAAACTCCATGAATTTGAGGAGGTTGATCTGAAAACTCTTTTAATCTTTGAAAAGGTTGGTTTTATTTTTGAATATACTGACAAACTTCTTGAATTTTTCCCCAGACTCCTTTAATTTATATTAAAGAATACAAAGCATTAAAACTTAAACATATCACTTTTTGAATAAATTATTGTTACCAGATGGAGTAAAAAGTTTTTACTTCAACTTTAAATCTATTCCTATAACAAGAAGCTTTATGACAGAGAGAGAAAGTACAGTTTCTATAACAAAAACATACTCCTGGAACTTTAAGGGACATTTCGACAACTTGAAAAACAACTCTCTTGCACTATATGAACCATGCAGTCCTTGGTAAACAGGCAATCATTTGCCATTGCCCCTCTAAATTATGACTTATAAAGCTGATAATCTAACTCTTTTGAAGTATCAGATTAGCATAATACTAAAATTCCAACACTATAGTTACCTTGCAGAAAACCAAATTCCTGATGGCTGATGGGATTACTATAGGGCTCTACCACACTTATTCAGCAGGGCCCTATGGGATTACTATAGGGCTCTACCACACTTATTCAGCAGGGCCCTATGGGATTACCATAGGGTTGTACCACACTTATTCAGCAGGGCCTCTGTGATTACTATAGGGCTCTACCATACTTATTCAGCAGGGCCCAATGTGATTACTATAAGGCTCTACCACACTTATTCAGCAGGGCCCTATGGGATTACTATAGGGCTCTACCACACTTATTCAGCGGGGCCCTATGTGATTACTATAGGGCTCTACCACACTTATTCAGCAGGGCCCTATGAGATTACTATAGGGCTCTACCACAGTTATTCAGCAGGGCCCTATGGGATTACTAAAGGGCTCTACCACACTTATTCAGCAGGGCCCTAATCAGAAAGCAGCAGAGAGGGTGAACAGACCAAATGATTCCGACAAACAAATAAAACAAACAAAAAAAATAAAATCTGTAGAAAGGTCCAGATTTTCACAAATAAACGTTTCCTTGAGATGATTTTATTTTTTGTTGAAACCAACCCCATCAATAAAACCCTATCAAAAAGGTAGCTGAAAAATAAAGTACTCTACGTGTTTATTTATTTTTTTGTTTAATTACTGGACGACCAACATTGGTAGGTGCCCTCTCTGCTGCTATTAATTAAAAAATTGTTATATTAAAAATAATGGTACATCCAGAATCTCATACTGCAAGAACAGCATGAGAACGATTAGAAGCAATTAAAAAATTTCTTCCCGTGTGAGATTCATTTAGAAAAAATCTACAAGCACAACAAGAAGCACAAGTTGAGTACGAAGAAGACACTAAAAAACTGTTTAAGCCCGTCACTGCAGCTACTGAACAAGTTACAACAGTCATCAAAGAGGATCTTCTTCCGGTATCAAAACAAACAGCAGAACAAGCTGAAAAAATAGCAAGAAGAACTAAACAGACAAAGAAGATTTTACGAGATCTTCCACCTGGCAAAGCCAGGGAAATAGCTGCGGCTCAACCTCCACCTGTTGGTGAGGAAATACTTGAAAGTATTGGAAAACTTCGTGCTGAAAAAACATACATCTGAACCAAAACTAAAAAAAGAAAACATAGAATTGATTGCAAGATTTAAGGAAGGTTTTATCGAAGATATTAGAAATACTAAAAGAGAAGAACTACCTGAAAAAATATTAATTAGTATATTTAATAAATCTATAATTTTAAAACCTAGTTATGAAAAAGTAAGTGATGATGATCTTATTAAATGGATATATCGTGCATATAGAAATAAAAAACAAGTTAGATATGATGATTTTGAATATAGAAATCTTCATCAAGAAATAAGAAGACTTTATGGAGAGCAAATAAAACAACTAGAACAAGGAGAACTCTTCCAGTATCAACTTCCTCCACCTCTGCAACATATAGAACAACAGCAATCTTCTTCACCGCAAAAACCATCTGGAGAGAAAAGGAAGCAGATGGCAAAAGAAATGAAGCGAAAAGCAGAAGAAAAATGGAAACAAGAAGAAGAAATATTAAAAAATATAGAAACTAAACAACGGGAGAAATTACGTTCCCTGGGTAAAGAAAGAGATCCTGGTGATGATACTCCGAGTGCTGTAGGAAGTGGTTTTCTGACTACGTCGGGAGAAAACAATTTTATTTGTCCTGATAATATCATTAATGATGTGTCATGGTTAGAGGTTCTCATAGGAGGAAAACGTGCCGGAAATAATTCACCAGAAATAATTAATGAAGCATCTGATATTTGTCGGTGATTATTTCAGGGTGGTATCATGGATATCGGCGTTTACCGAGAACTTATCGATGAACTTGCTGATGACTAGTTGTTAAATAAACGGTAAATAAAAATAAGATGATCATACATAATAATCATCGTAAACCCATGCAGGTCAGAGCGGTAAACTCACGATTACCAATCTACAGAGCCACTTACGGAGATGGACTTGGTGATGTTATTCAGGGATTATTTACAAGGATAGCCCCAAAAGTAGCACCCATTGCAAAACAATTATCGATGAAAGCTATTGATATTGTTCGTGATAAAGCGCCTGGTGCAATTGTCAATGTTGCTGGTAAGGCGTTCTCAGCAATCAAAGAAAGATTAGCACGATTATTGCGACGAAAACAACAACCGGTGAAACTGGCAAGTACTAAGGTGATGCCAGCAGACGTAAGTAAAATAATAAATCAGGCTGCAAATCAAAAACTAGCGGCGATATCTGAAGAAGCAGAAAGAAATTTGATAGCAGATCAAAGACTCAGTGAACCAGGGAATAATATTCCAAGCATGATATCGGGGAGTGGAATTTCTAAACCCGGTTTTCGTGTTAGACGACAATAATTATAATAAAATGTTTAAGCGTGAATCAGACACAGCATTTGACATGGAAGCACCTGTCCTTAAAGATGAATCGGTACGTGATTATCAGTTTTATTCTTATGAAGCACGAATACCAAATCAACGTGGAAGAATTGAACTACAAGTTCATGATACAAGTAGATACTTTTTACCCGCTGAGGCCTTTCTTGAGGTAGAAGGTACAATTATAAAAACGGATGACACTAATTATGCAGATGCAGTAAAAATTGGTTTTGTCAACAATGGTATTATGGCGTTGTTTGATAGCGCCACTTATATGATCGATGGAAAAAATATCGAATCGATTCAGAAAGATGTCAACGTTGCTACAACAATAATAGGATTAGCAAGATATTCTGATGATTATACAAGATCAGCAGGCCCTGCAATGATGTTTGTGAAAGATAACTCCAATAACCCTGAAAGCGATCTGTATAATATAAGACAACCAAGAAATTTTGCCAATAACGCTGATGCTGATGTGTGGCCAGTGGTTCATGGTGCTAGCGAAAATTTCAACCTGGGATTTGCAGCACGTAGAAATATGTTGTCTACTGGCAATAGAAGATTCTCATGTGCAATTCCACTATCGCATATTTTTGGATTTTGTAGAAATTTTAGGAAGGTTATTTTTGGAGCTAGACACACGGTTGTTCTTGTGCGAAAAGGTGATGATAACGATGCTCTGTGGAGACCTGCTGGTGATGCTGGTAAAGTAATATTGTCTAAACTTTCACTTTGGATGCCGGTAATGACTCCAACGATCGCAGTAGAACAAAAATTAATTTCTTTCATGGACACTGGTGGTAAATCCTTGTTGTCATGGTTAACAACAAGCACAGACAGTATGCAAACTAACGTTAACGGTCAGTTTACATGGCATATAGCATCACAACAGGGTGTTTCTGCACCGCGACATATTTTTATTGCGTTTCAGGAAACTAATCGATTAGGTTCACAAGTTCGCTCTCATATGATATTTGATAAATTAGGTGTCACAGATATTTCTTTACGGATAAACGGACAAGAAGAACCAATGGAGAATATACAACTAAATTATGAACAAAATCACATAGCACGTGCATATCATCGTTTAATGTCGTTCATGGGACGTGATCAAAATATAGATACTGGGTTGCAAATATCACAATTAGATTTCAGAACTTTATATCTGATTTATTATTTTTCATTGGAGCATCTTGATCTATCAAAACAATCTGTCGTTGATATACATCTTAAAGCAACACTGAATACAGGTGGTGTTGATTATAGAGCAATCGCGGTCATACTTAGCGATAAGGCCATGTTACTTGAAGGCGGTAGTGGTCGAATGAGGGTCGTTGATGCACCAGTGGAAAATCTTTAATCGTGTTATTTAGAAAAATATATTTTATATAAAAATGTCGTATGGTCATATTAATGTTACTCTGACTCCTGGTCAGGTCAAAAAGCTTCAATCAAAAACCGCCAACAAATGCGGAACTAAAATATCACTAAAACGAGATCAGATTGGTGGTGGTCCAAACAAATTATCGTTGACAAATAATCAGATTAAACATTTCAATAAAGCCCTGGAATCAAAAACTGGAGTTCAATTTCATCTTTCCCCGAACGCCATCAAAGACATGTTTAAAACCGGTGGTATATTTCCACTTCTTGCGGCTATTCCAGCATTAATAGCTGCTGCTGCTCCAGCCGTAGCAAAAGCAGCCGCGTTAGGTGCTGTTGGGACAGCTGCTGGAATGGCTCTAAAGAAAGCAACTGGAAGTGGATACAAAAAAAAAGGACGTGGTCTAAGATTACCGGGATCTCGCTGGGGAAGAGGTCTGAGGCTTCCACGTTAGATACTCCAGCATCAAATTTTGATTTACTTGATGCTGCTAAAAAATTAAAAATAAAAGCCTTTAGAGGTGTTTTTATGCGAGATCAATTACCGAAACAACCGAATAAACTCGAAACAGGTATCATTAATCTCGATGAACATTCTGGACCCTGTACTCATTGGGTATCATACGCGGTTGATCCACGTGGAATCGTTTATTTTGATTCGTACGGGTTAGCTCCACCTGCTGAATTTATCAAGTATGTCGCACCACTCCACGCTAGAACCGGTTGTAAAGTTTGGTATTCAACACTACCCACACAAACAATGACAGATCCGCCAATATGCGGCCGTGAAGTAATTAATGTACTCGACGCTATATCAAAATCATCCAAACCACCACATAAAGTCGTGCATGATTATACAAGTAACAGATTCGTTGCGCGTAAAGCGTTTTAAACAACATGTCTTATTATAATGGTTGATATTTACGGAAGAAGATTCTCGCGTGCTAGGAGAACATCCGGCGATGTTGATCTGTCGAAGTATGCGACTAAGGATGACCTTGCTGATATTATGAACCTGGCTGGAGTTGACCCAGATGAAGTTGTTATTTTTCAAGATCAATATGGTAAACTAAAAACGAGCAATATTAAATGGAATGATATAGTTCGACGAGTACTCGGTGCGGTTACAGATAATATTCCTGTGTTCACTGACGGCGGCAGAATCAGAGATTCAAGTGTATCATTTACAACCATCAGAGATGAAATTGGAAGAAGCGTTGCTAATCGTGTGAGAAACACCGGCGACACAATGACGGGTGAACTCAGCATGAACGGAAACAAAATAGTGGTTTTAAGAGATCCAACATCCGACGAAGATGCTGCAACGAAAAAGTATGTTGACGTTAGCTATGGTACCGCAGATAATAAATTATCCACGTTACGGGCTGAGTATGATGTTCACGTGGGTGCTTTTGGAAGATTTCGCAGAAACCATCAAAAAACCGCTGAAGAATTCTTCGGCACTCCGCTTGTCATTGACATAAAACTCGTTGATATCAAAACCAACATTGACACGATCAAACAAACACAGCAAGATATCAAGACCAACATTGACACGATTAAACAAACACAGCAAAACATCGTAGCGGGAATTCCTGAGATCGTTAACAAAACCGGTCTGATTAAAATTCCAACCGGAATAACTCCCGGACATATCACAAACATCGTATACACAGTATCATCGGGATTTGCAACGTGGTCGCAGCAAAATAATACTATCAAATATACCGCAACAGTCACTGGCGTGTACAGGCTGTCCGTGTTCAGTGCTGCGCGATTTGAGATCTTCACAACGTTTCCATGGCGTCATTCCACCGACAGGTTTTCCGGGGTTGTATCTGTTATATTAAATAACGGAACTGAAGAAATATTTATTCTGGAAGCAGCTGATAAGAAATTAACCGCAACATCTTACTGGTGGTGTTTGGAATTTGTAGCTGAAACACCTCAATTGGTTACTGCATAAAAATATATGGACGGTGCACAATACAGGTACAATCAAGCGCGTGAATGGCAGGCGGCGCTAAAAGATCAAGTCGAACAATATACAGTAAAAGTTAAAAAATATCGACGACGATTAGTTATCGTTGATGCAATTGTTTATTCGGTATCCGCTGCTGTTGCTGGAACGGGTGTTATATTATCAGCGGTGACAATGATGGCACCAGTAGCTGTAACTATTTGTTTTTCAGCGGCAACAACGATTGCAGGTGTGCTCAATATCATCGCAAAAAAAAATATGTACTTGCACGAACGAAAAATTATCCGATTACATAATAAAATTACACATAACGACGGTAGCATACTCGAAATTATCCTCGTTGTTATCGGCGAGCCTCGGTGATGGAATTATATCTGATTTCGAGTTTTCAATGATGACTAAAATATACGACGAAGGTATCGGTATTAAAGATATAAATATTAATAATGACAGAATTATTCCAGCAGATCGTGACTAACACAACTCCGCCAAAGATAACGATGATCTCGGTAAGTTCATCTAATCCTGAATTTAGTATTAATTTTCCTACTGCAATTCCAGTAAAAGAAATAGCGTTAGCTCAATTACGGGTATATTACAGCTGGCCAAATATCAGATCAAAATCATTTCATGGTACACCAGCAAATAATTTGCTCGTATTTGCCAACAAGAACAAACCAGATGGTACTCCTGACTGGATAGATGTTGGAATACCCACTGGTAGTTATGAGATTGAAGATATCAATGAGGAATTTCAACGTAGAATAAAATCAATAACCGGAAAAGAAGCAAAAATATCAATTAACGTTCATGAACCGACGCTATCTTCGACGGTTGAGATACATTCTCCTGATTACGTCGTTGATATTTACCAATCCACGATAAGATCCGTACTAGGTTGGCCTGATTTTTCTTAAGTATCTTATGCGGGTACTGATTGTTTTATTCGTTTCGTACTCGTGTGATAACAGCGATCTGACCTTTTCTACTGCGACAGAAAGAGGAACAAATTTATTTACTTGATCATCGCTCACCATAGCCAGTGACTGAAACATAGCTGACTGAATCCGCTTTATGAACTTATCTTGAGATGATAGAGCGTACTTATTTTCGTTCTTAAGCTCTTCTAATGTTTCAAAATCAGATATTATTTTTTCAGGATTTAGTTCATCAGATATATTAATTCTGTTTTCTTCTAGTTTTTTGATAGCAGAAATAATGTCATTGATATTTTCATGGTTCATTATATAATATATAAATCTTTAAAATAAAAAAAAATTATCCCTAGAACCCCTATCGAGTCTTTAGCGAGTTCGTCGGGATGTTTCAAGGACAGTACAGCCAAGAACTCGCAGATTGCCATCGCATTCTACCAAGTTCACCAGGCACACAGAACATTTAATGAATGAAGAGCCCCTATCGAGTCTTTAGCGAGCTCAGATTATGCATGGACGGCACATATATTATGAAATGGAACCTCTATTCGAGTCTTCTAGCAGGTTCATTATGCAATGAATGACGACACGAACATATATTATGAAATGGAACCCCTATTCGAGTCTTTTAGCAGGTTCATTATGCAATGAATGACGGCACAAACATATATTATGAAATGGAACCTCTATTCGAGTCTTTTAGCAGGTTCATTATGCAATGAATGACGACACGAACATATATTATGAAATGGAACCTCTATTCGAGTCTTTTAGCAGGTTCATTATGCAATGAGATGTAATGTAATGAGATGAAATATATGTAATGAGATGTAATGAATGAATGAAATGAGATGTAATGAAATGAGGCCATTTTCTCCGCGAGAACACCCACCCACAATAATCAACCCGTGGGAAATACAAAAACATGTATCTACCACGTTTGACATGATAGGATGGTGTTCTCGTGGAGAGGGGCTGGCGGTGCCCCAATTAATTATAAAAATCGCTAATATGCGTAACCACCCGACCAATTGTCAGTCATGGGATTCGATCCTGGACCGCGAGCGTCACAGTCCAATACGATACTGATTGAGCTATCAAATCTTGTTAGAAACATATGTTTCGAAAGTTAATATATAACTAAGGAACTAATTTCAAATATATTTACACTAAAATAGCGGTTTCTGAATAATAATGATAATTTCTACATTTAAATAACTACCCTGCATTAAAATAACGGTTTCTGAATTATAACAGCGGTTTCTGAATATATCTGTATTATGCAGACTGCAAATACCTGCGAAATCAATAACGGATTGTGAAATGCACCTGTACACTAACAACGGTTCCTAAGCTGATTGTATACAGCTACCTGCGGATCAATAACAGCGGTTGTAAAATTGCCCTGATTTCTCGTAATGTTGTATGATGGGAAATATTTAAAAACCATAAATATGCTTCTACGAGTAATTAATTACGACGTAATTAGTTAAACTGACTAATTACGATCATAAAAATCAAAAATCTACGAAGAAAACTATATATTACAAAGTAATCTCCCTTTTGCATAATCAAAAATTCAGTAGTATACGATTATACAGTACTGGGTCTCCTCAAATAATAATGTAATTCAACGTGGTGATGATAATTATTGATACTGAAAGGTGATTCTCTGTTTATATTTTTTTGAGAAAGCAGATCTGGTTATATTTTCTGCGATAAATTGTATCAAACGCGGATTAATATTAAAGTATTTCGCAGCTGCGTTCATAGACTGAAATGTAATTTCTTCACCGGTTTCTATGTTTGTAGACTTTACTACCCTTCTAGAAACTGTCTTACATCTTCCAGTATTACCACGTGTATTATTCTCGCTGTGTGAGATAGCTTGTAAATTGGATAAATTATTGTTTTGAGTGTTCCCGTCAATGTGATCGATCACAAGACCGTCTTTGATCACTCCGAAGAAACATTCGTACGTAAATCTATGACAATGATAATGTTTCTTTCCTCCCTCGCATGTGAACCTTAGATAGCCAGTATTAGAAACATTACCAACCGGTCTCTTCAACCTGCAATTTCTGATGACACCATTACGATCTGATTCATAGCTTGTTATTGTGGGATGTGGGACAAATTTATTTTGCTCCATTATAATAATAGTATTTGTTTAAATCATTGTTTGTCTGAAATCTTGATATATAATCCTCCACGGATTTTATAGCGTTTTCACCATTATTATTTTTTTTTCTCATAATATCTTTTAAGCTCTCTCAACCGTTTTCCCCCGCACTTTCCACATAATTTTGTTTTTCCTCGCACTCCAACACCACACCGCAGACACGGTATTGGTCCTAGACTTCCTCGCCGTATACCCTGTAAGTGCATCCAACAAAATTCACCTCCACAGGATTTATTGCATCTATTTACTGAACCGATCATCAACCATCTGCATTGAGACATTGTATATATAATATTTTTTATTTAAATATTTGTTTTAATTATATGAACGAGTTTGAGAAATTATCCCAAGCTAGGCCTGTTAAGTATAAATTCAACCTCGACAGATTATCTTCTGACTTGCCAGTACGAGATCTGGTTGATCCGAAAAATAAAAGCCTGATCTCGAAAATTCACGACGCCAAGAAGGAATTTTACACAGATGGTGCATCTCATACATGGTCAACGTTCAAGATTATTCGCAATACTGTCAAGGACGCCACAATGAATGACAAGCGAGCGGCAACTATCATTAACTACATCACTGAATACGAGGGCAATCACAAATATTTCCTCAAAGTAAAATTTATTGTATTAACAGAAACAGGTAGTTGGATTATCCGTGACAAATATGATCCTGTCCTTGGTAATAATAAAACTGTCATATTAAGTAAAAATTCCAGACCGGGTCTATTGACGGGTATTGACAAACCGTATTATGAGCGAGCGTATCCTGTAACAGCGGTTATTTATGGAATTTATGAGATAAATAAAAAACCCAACGTTGATAAACTAGCGCCGATGAAATTTTCAAGGTTAAATTGCGTAGCCGAACGAGTAATAGAACACTTTACAAACGCGATGCGTGGAAACGGATTAACTGATTTAAGACGTAAAAAAATAAACTCGTGGGCTGATTCAGTTAAGGATACCGGCGCTACAATAAAAGATGTTGCTGAACTAGGAAAACTATTAAAATTTCCAATAACTGTAGCGACAATAACGGGGGAGGTACTGTGCGAATCCAAATATAAATCAAAAGGAGCTTCAATAAATATTATTGATCACAACGCGCATGCATGGACCAGCGCAGTAACAATATTTCCACGTGATCGAACTGTTAGATTTTACCCCCCAGATAATTCTGGGGCAGACAGTATGTTTGATTTTATCAACGAAATAAGTAAAAACGATCCTGTATCGGTATGGTTATTTAAAAGTAATGAGGAAGGTGAATTTGATCAGTTTGTCAGACCAGATGGTGAAATATATCGAACAGAATCTCTCCATGACGAGATGAAAAATCTCGCGGATAAGTTTTTAGAGTGCAAACACGCGGAAAATACTGACAAATTACTAACTAATTGTTTTACCGTTCCATCTGTTGCGGCTCATTTCGCCAGAGAACGAAATTCATGGAAACCAACACGATTTGATTTACTCGAGGACGTACGCGCAAGTTGCGTCGAATACGGACATGGCGGATTATGGAATACCAAGTATAATTACAATGATGTTATTTCGGTTGATATGGTTGCATGTTATCCAGGAAGTTTCCTAGGATACGGAGATTGTTCCGTATACTTTAAAAGATTCGGTCACCCTACAAACGAGATGACTCGAGTGGCAATTAATGGACCATTACCTCATTTTGATCTGACTGGATTTGCTTGTGTTGAATCATTCGAGTTTAACGAAAATCTTCACAAGATTTGTTATGTTTGGTTTGGCAGACATTTTTGTGAAAAACGTTGGGCACCTATAGTTTTGTTACGATATATGCTAGATAGTGCGATACTGACATCGTTGGTGGTCAGTGAGGCAATTATATCACATCATGCACAGACCGAAGTTTGGTTGCCCATGCCAGATTATATCAATCTCGATGAAGTTATTAGCGAGTTTAAGAAAAAATGTCCTGATGTTTCCGAAGATGATATTATCAAAGAAGCTCCTAAAATTCTCGAGATTAAACTCAAAACCGCGAAAGATCTCGGTAGAAAAATTATAGGTAAATTTACTCAAGGTGGTGCATATGATCATAAAAGACATCACGCACGATTAATTCTAGATGATGCCGAGTACGATTTTATAATCGCTGATACAACAGCGAGAAATATATTTGTAAATGGAGAAAGTGTTTATTTATCCGACGGAACAAAATTGGGTACGATCGTTAGTTACATAAATGACGTCTCCCCACAGTATACTCATCTAAGATCTTCCATGTTGGCTTATGTTTCTATAAATTTATTATCGATGATTAATAGATTTCCTAAGACCGCAGTCAGAGTCGCAACAGATTCGTTTTATATTTCGAGTAAATATTTAGAATCCGTTATGAAATTCACAAGTAATGATGAACGATGGGGTTCGTGGCGGATAAAAAAAGAAATATTACACAATTACACAGAATCAGCAGATGTTCCAATGAGAGATTTTTATCGTGAGGGTAATAAAATATCAGAAATGTCGAAAGCGCCGCCGGTGAGTGATCCAATAACCAGATATAAGACAGTATATCTCAATGGACCTGGTGGATGCGGCAAAACAACTCGAGCAATTAATGTTTTTAGAAATTCGGATATGATCGTGCTGACACCCACACATAGACTTGCACGCGAGATGAAACAACGGCAAGTACAATCTTGCACGTATCATAGTTTCTTTCGGTGGCGCGGAGATACATGGACTCCTGAACGAATGGGAGAAAAATATATACCTAAAATAATTATTTGGGATGAGATATGTACGGTGTCATTGGATACATTAAAAACGTTTCTTGATTGGTTGTTGACGAAAAATACCGCTATAATAATGTGTGGCGATCATGGTCAACCGCCGCCTTTTGTTGGACCATCTCCACATGATTGGTTAAAAAATTTCGTTGATTATTACGAAGAAATAGATGATGATCATAGAGCTCTCGATGCAAATTTGAAGGAGTTTAAAAAATTAATCAGATTACAATCAAACAAAATTCAGTGTGAAATATTACGCGGAGTGATCTCAGAGACATCAATGGGTGATTTTTTAAATTTATGGAGACCCACCGATTTGATAGTAGCAAGCAGAAAAATAATCAGAGACGATTTACAACAGCAGTTATTTCAACTACATAAAGAAAAATATTCAGAATTACCCGTACCGTTGTGTTATAGACCATCAGATACACGAAAACAAAATATTAATGTTGATATTCCAGGGCAGACTGAAAAACAGAATCTCGTATTAAATGATATTGTCGCCGTTGATATCAGTGTGGTCGAAGATGCAATACACGCTGACAAATCTCCATGGGTGTTGGGATACGCTATGACGATCCACTCGTCTCAGGGATTAACTATTTCTGACACACGAGTCTGGATTGTAGACGATCACATAGAGTGGTCAAATTTAGTTTATTTAGCGGTATCGAGGGTCAGAAAAATATCTCAATTACGTAGAATTATAATTCCTGAAATCGTTAATAAATTTAACATCATCGATGATGATATAATAAGAAAAAAATTAATCGGATATAAACAATCTGATAAAAAAAATAAACGCGACTTTGATCTTGATGTTGAATTTATTATTGAGTTAAAACAGCAGCAGAATAATCATTGCACAAGTTGCAATTGTATAATGCTGTGGAGGTATTCGAGTAATGATTCAAGACAATTTACCGTAGATAGAAAAGATAATAGTCGCGGTCATACACGAGAAAATACCATGCTGACCTCTCTCGAGTGTAATCGACGTCGCGGTGCTAGTTAAGTGATCGCGATGGTAGTTGTGTATCCGTGGGGATTATTTGTAGTTGTTCACGTACAAATCCGCGTTGAGGAGCAGCCGAATCTAATCTGTAGATTGCAGGTCTACCTGACGATCTTGTCACGGTGGATATTTTGTGTGTGGTAACACTCCAAATAGGATCAGTCGCTCTCGCTTTACCACCTTCAAGTTCACCAGGCTCATATAAATATCTGACTGTGACATCACCCAATATTTTCTGTTTTTCAACATCTTTTCGTTGTGTTGGTATATTTTTTTTCGTAATTGCGCTAATGGGTTTCATGTTGGTTGTTCGTGTGATCTCATTATTTAATGCAGCTATCACGTTTGGTAATCTTGCAACCCATTCGCGAGATCTTTTATCCTGAATAAATTCCTTTGCATATTGATATCCAAATAACCGCTCGGCAAGTGTTCGATTAAATCGCTCAACAATTGCCTGATCACGGTGAATTGCAGTATGCCCTCGTCGTATTTTGGTATTATGTTGTTTCATCAACGATGATACTGGACCAAGAAATTCCTTACCAGGATCAACCTGTAGTAGCTGTGGCCATCGCAGACCACCTCGTGGTTCACCACCTCGTTGATAAATTCGTTCAAACGCATCGGCTACTTCAGATGATGTTTTCGTCGATCACGGTTCTGCTTCTTTATATCTACTTGCAACATCAACTACGGTTAACGCGTACTTGTACGTTTTTCCACGCACAGTATCATGCGGTAAAAACAGAATATCAGCTTGATGAACTTCATTGGGAACACTGACATCGAAATACGCGTACTGAATTTGTTTAGGACGTGGTAGATAAATTTGCCATATTGCTTGTTTGGATAACCACGTTTTAGCAGTAGGATGTTTAACCGCTGCTGCATCAGCACGTTTACCAATTGCTGCTTTGCCTCTCCAGTATCCTCTCGGTGAATAATAAATCGATTCCATTTATATATTACCATCCCCAAGCGCTAATTTACTTTTCATCGCGGATCTTACTAACCAATTAGCTAATTTTTCTTTGATATTTTTATTTTTTATGGAATCTAGCGCGTGAATTAATTTCACATCCGGAATATGTCTATCTTGTAGATTTTTACTTTTATACGCAACATAATGAGCGTGACAAGCTCGATCAATAGCGTTTATTGGTTCCTCGCCTGGTTTTGGTTGATCTTGATTATCGAGCCTGATATCAAGTCTGGTACCAGGACCGCAATAATTATATCCTGGTAGATGTTTTTCTCCGCTGTATTTAGCCCATGGAGCACCTGGAAACTTTGACATCAAATTAGCAACATCACCACCGCGCTTATTAGGTAAAAACGAAAATTTCTTCCTACCGCACACAGAACATTTTTCACCATACGCTATTTTTTCATTTTTTGTTGTAACCGTAGCTAAATCAACAGTTGGAGTTTTAAATCTACAGCGTAAACAATATAAACTCATGTTATAATATATATGGATATAATTGATTTCTCAGCGACAAGAAAACGAGAACCTGTTAAGCATCATCCTGCGCTACCGAATTCCATCAGAATGATTATCATAGGACCATCTGGATCGGGTAAGACGCAGTTATTACTTAATCTGATAATGAGATGGTTGAAATGGGATAAATTATATTTAGTAGCACCATCCGCTGATGATCAACGATGTTATGATGTACTTAAAGATTTTAGTGAAAACGCGCGATTACTGGACGAGGGTAATGATGTTATAGAGTTTATAACCGATATTGATGAAGCACCGTCCGTAGATGTTTTAGACGGATTTATTAATAATTTAGTTGTATACGACGATGTGATGCTAGATAAACAATCAAATCCAGCCAGAATATTTTCCCGAGGTAGACATAAAAATACAGATGTGATCTATGTTACTCAACGATATACACAAATACCAAAAGTGACCAGGGACAACTGCAACATTTTAGTTGTGTTTAATGGCGTAGACACACACACGCTGAGAAATATTCATCAAACTTGGTGTGGTGGTGATATGGATATAATTAAATTCAGAAATTTCTTCTCACGAGCGCAAGCTACTCCGCATGGATTTATAACAATAAATTTACATGATCCAAGAACAAGATATCGTGTAGGTCTTGATAAAATCTTTTAATTAATAGCAGCAGAGAGGGCACCTACCAATGTTGGTCGTCCAGTAATTAAACAAAAAAAATAAATAAACACGTAGAGTACTTTATTTTTCAGCTACCTTTTCGATAGGGTTTTATTGATGGGGTTGGTTTCAACAAAAAATAAAATCATCTCAAGGAAACGTTTATTTGTGAAAATCTGGACCTTTCTACAGATTTTATTTTTTTTTGTTTGTTTTATTTGTTTGTCGGAATCATTTGGTCTGTTCACCCTCTCTGCTGCTCAGAAGTATTTAAAGCTTAAATGCTTTATACTGATTACCAGTGCAAATCAAATTTGTAACTGACATGGTTTTGTAGATTTAATGCCATTTTTCAGCATGTTATACATGGTGGCCAGTATATCTGTTGGAGGAAGAACCTGGCAAAACACCGGTAAGAACTACTGATCCATGGAAAGCTACTCTGGTAAGCTTTCTCACATACCCACATTGGCCGAGCCTAAGACTCGAACCCACATCAGCTAAGGTAGGTGTCATGTCACTGATCTGTGATGGCAAGCACCCTAGACCACTTGGCCACCAGGTGGCCCAAATTGGTAATTGAAACAGATATATTAAGCAATTAAGCAAAGGAAGATAATGTGCCCAGAGTTTTTCATATGGTATTTTGTGATTCTGAAATTGCACTAAATCCTATCCATTATCTTATCCATTCATATGTGTACCTATAAATTTTGATCCAGAACTGTATCAGCTAATGTACTGAATGATGCTAAATGTACTGTTGTAAAGTTTTTTAACTTCAGCCACTTTAGCATTATACATATATCAGAAATTGTTTTAGATGGAGTTAAACAAAACTTGACAGATAAAAAGTAACTGAGCAATATAAATTAAACAAAGACTCAAAACTTAAAATCAATGTCAAATTTAGATTTTCATAGTGTCCTAGAAATGAGGCCTGTGTGTAGACAATAAGGCCAGTAAAACGAGGACAAATTGAAAAATTAATGTAGCTCAACTATATCATCCAGCAATACCATGGTAAAACATCATGGTAATTGATTTAACTTTTCACATTGCTTAAATAATTACCGTATTTACCGCATATGTTGGGACACCGTATTTGTTGGGACACCATAAATTAATTTTAAAAGTAATTTTTTGTGCACTGTATGTTCTGGGACACATCTTTTTTTCGAGTCGTAAGTTGTGGGACACCTTTTAAATCATTCGAAAATTACATGTCGGAAATTGAAATCCAACTGAAATTTTATTTTTTAAATATAAAACTGTACTTGAGATAAAACTCTTTAATCCACTGCAGCAGCGTCTCATCAACACAACCCTTCTCCTGCACACGTACGGTCTATTATTTTGGTACATGAATACTTTGTTAACTTTCTCATACCGTGAAAAATTGTTGGAGGCAACACACCACCTGAAGTGGAAACTGCAAGAACAAAAGGAAGATTTTTTTTTCAAATCTCCACTAGTCTTGCTAATTCTCACACTTTTGATGCCCATCTTATCGTCAGTCCATCCAGGAATGCGATCAAAGTACACTAGAGTTTCATCCATGTTAATGATCATATTGTCGGCGAAATGATCTGTTTCTCTTCTGGCAATCACGAATTCATCACGTGATTTTATTTTCTCCAAATCTTCTGGATGATGCTGGGTCATCGATGTTCGCGCACGAAGCACTATATTGTGCAACTTTAAAAACTGTTCCATTGTTTTACTTTATTGTCAAACTTTTTGTGAATACTGTTGAAAAGGAACCAAAGTTAGCTTCCATATCTTGGTCGTCTTTGTATATTCAAAGCTAAAAAATAAATCGGCACACTTAAAAGAATCCAGTAGTCGGCATCTGAGGTCAGCTTGCTTTGCAATAAAATAACCATTGTATTGATATCCTTTAAAAAAAATTCGGCTTCCGAGTCCAAAGTCGGCTTCCAACGTCTGCTTGCTTTGTAATAAAAATAACCTTTGTCTTTGATGTCCTGTCGGCAAGTTCAAAGACGTTTACTGCTGGTTGCCTGTTGTGTTTATTTACCACCAGGGCTTATATGTGCTTGGCATCTTTAGTAATAATTAATACAAAGGTGCACTGATGTCTGCGGATAAATATTAATGATACTTATGTAACCCACGCTGGCGAAAAGATTGTCATTTGCACTCAAGTGAATGTGTTTTAAAATAATGATTTTTATTTACAAGATGCTGGCAAACAGTATAGTTCTCTTCTGGCCTTAACGAATTCATCACATGATTTTACTTTCTCCAAATATTCTGGGTGACGCTGGGTCATCGACATCTGTGCACAAAGCACTATATTGTGTCACTTTGAAATTTGTTCCATTGTTTCAATTTATGCTTCCATATCCCGGCCGTCTTTGTATATTCAAAAAAAAAAAAAAAAAAAAATCGGCTCACTTCACAGAATCCATAGTCAACTTCCGATGTCGGCTTGCTGTGCAATAAAATAACCTTTGTATTGATATCCTTTACAAAATAAAGTAACCGGGGTCGGCTTCTGAGATCGCCGCTTTGTAATAAAAATAACCTTTTGTCTTTGATGTCCTGTCGGTAGGTTCAAAGGAGTTAACTGCTTGCTGCCAGTCGTGTTTATTCACCACCAGGGCTTATGTGTGCTTGTTATAGTAAGGATAATTATGTAACCCTAGCTGGTGAAAAGACTGTCACTTGTGAAGGTGTTTTCAAATGATTTTTTTTTTGCGAGATATTGTCATACAGTAGACCTGGATATAATTCAATCTTGATTATTTTGCAACCAACACCGTGTCATGCGTGAATGGCGTCTTCAAGATATCAGTTGACTATTTCCCTCTTGTATGCGATTTTGTTGGCTCCAGTTTTCAGTCGGATAACATGTTCAAACCTTTGAACACAACCACACACAATTGTTGCTCATTGTTCATGTCAGTGAACAACATGGCGTGTGGTATCGGACATAATTGATACACGCTACAGTATGGATGCCTGCTCTACTTAATACGGATTTCGTGGAAATGTTTTATTCTTTAATGCTCATGTTGAAAAAAAGGAATAAATGATAACAACACAAGGTTAGTTTCTTTCTTTTTATAATCAATTAAGCGTTTTATTTATCTATTTTATTGCGACGTGCAGTTGGGGAGGGGGGAGCACAAATGCAATATCAATTTATTTCGTTCTTACGTCTTGGGACATATGACCAAAGTGAAAAAATGTTTCACCATAAGTTCTGGGACAGGAAAAAAAATAATTATTTTATCGTGTCCCAACATATGCGGTAAATACGGTATATTGGCTATTTCCCATTTTTGTGGAGTATCATTCCGATGATAGTCACAAAACAAAAACATTTATTCCTTTGGGAATAGTAGGATTGTCTCCAATCCATGAATTTTAATGCCATCCAAACTTTCATATTTTGCCAAACCACAAAAATGTATGACCATAAAATTAAAACAAGTCACAGTGTTTCAATAAAAGGATTGTTTAGTGAGCTATAAATACTGTATGATTTTATTTACCAAATAGACATTGTCCCATCAGCAATATTGTTTTATGACAAATATATGATACAGTGTTCAGTAAACCTTATTGTTGTTTTTATCTTTATCTAAGTAATAATGTTTTTGTGTTGAGGGAGTATTAAATAATTGTTGTGACACTATGTTATTATAGAAATTAGACTGACTATTCCAGCCTCTATGCATTGTTTAACCTTGTAAAGATATATGAGGATAAATAATAATAATAACAATAAAGTACATTTTTATAATAAAAACTTTAACTATGCCCATTTTGAAGTGTAAAACAAACTAACCCTTTCAAATTCCATCTTAAACACCCACATTCCTTGGAAAAATCCTGTGATTTTAATTGGCAGGAAAAATCTTTTTTCCCCATGTTATAGTAAAAGCTACTTCATCATTTAATTGCCATTAAGCTGCAGAAATTATATTATGACTCAAGGGCCTGGACTCACAAAAACTATCCATTTTTACCATGCACTTAAAAAAATAGATTAATATGTTGATTACAATTCTGGTGAGGTGGGTGGGTGGGGAGTCCAACAGGGTGCATACATTAATTTGTAACTAGGATGTTTCCTGCCCAGCATTTCTGCAAACAGTATTTTAGAATTTAAATAATGGTACTGGTCCGCCATATTATTTTTTGTTTGTCTGAAGCTGGAGCTACAATTTTTTAAAATATAAGGTAGCAATTCATGATATCACACAAGGACCACTACTAAACAACCCTTTTATCACAATTAGCCATAATTTTAATCTGTTTATTTCAAATGGTTTTAAAATATTTAAAGAGCTGAGAAAAGTGTGATAGGAAACACAATATATTGACCCATGATCTTCATCTTAAGGATAGCATCCCCAAATTACAGTACCTAATTATGATGTGTATGTGTATATGCAAATTACAGTACCTAATGATGATGTGTATGTGTATATGCAAATTACAGTACCTAATGATGGTGTGTATGCGTATATGCAAATTACAGTACCTAATGATGATGTGTATGTGTGTATGCAAATTACAGTACCTAATGATGTGTATGTGTATATGCAAATTACAGTACCTAATGATGATGTGTATGTGTATATGCAAATTACAGTACCTAATGATGATGTGTATGCATATATGCAAATTACAGTACCTAATGATGGTGTGTATGTGTATATGCAAATTACAGTACCAAATGATGGTGTGTATGTATATATGCAAATTACAGTACCTAATGATGATGTGTATGTATATATGCAAATTACAGTTCCTAATGATGATGTGTATGTATATATGCAAATTACAGTACCTAATGATGATGTGTATGTATATATGCAAATTACAGTTCCTAATGATGATGTGTATGTATATATGCAAATTACAGTTCCTAATGATGATGTGTATGTATATATGCAAATTACAGTTCCTAATGATGATGTGTATGTATATATGCAAATTACAGTACCTAATGATGAGGCCGAGTGGTCTAAAGTGCTATCCATCACAGATCACTGCGATCTCACCTCTGTCTGCATGGGTTCGAGTCTATGATTCGACCAATGTGGGTATATTGAGAAAGCTTGCCAGTAGCTTCTCGTGGGTTGGTGGTTCTTCCCGGGGTTTTCCCGGGTTCTTCCTCCACCATTAGTACTGGCCGCCATACATAGCCTATGGTGTGCAGAAAAATGGTGTTAATCCCCACAACAACAACAACAACCTAATGATGATGTATATGTATATATGCATATGCAAAGTTTTATTTCATATTATTCATATATTTCATTCCATAGTTATCAAATGGATTTCAACTTTTTAAGTGGAAATAAGAACAGTAATGAACATAGTACAGCATGTAAACGTTTTATAGGAGTAAAATAGAGGAGTTTTTCACCAACGGATAACCCTCTTTTGTTTGATAGAGATGAGCTAAGAAAATCTAATCTTTCCTTATAATAGGTTTGCCTCTTCTATGAAATCTCTGTAACATTTTGGGGATAAGGTAATATAATAAAGTAGTCAGTCTGTTAATTTCTTTGAGTTTCATTTTGATTTGTATACATTATTTGAGCTTGAAATTCCTTGACACTGGGGGTCATCATAAATTAACAGAAAACAATATTAGCACCTATTTATAGAATAGTTCCTCACCTGGCGTTTGATACATATTTTGTATCAAGTGAGGACTTGGTAACATTATTATTAGAATACAAGGGAAGTTTTTGGGTGAAAAATATTGTATGAGAGAAAGAGACATTCTATTGTACCCACTTGGGCCATGTCATTAAACTTGTTTTAAAATACAGAGATTGCCTACTTCTGTATTTTGGAAGTTCTATAGCTATTCTCGCCACCTCAAGCTACAGATTTTTCATTTTTTCTGAATCGATCAATGAACATATATGTACCAGACTACACTGGCTTATTTGAAGATAGGCCTGATATAAGTTACATGTAGTTTTGATAAAGTTTGCCTGCTAAGTTTGTATTTTAGTCTTTGAAGATTAGTTATTTGAGATGATGTCATTTTTAAAATGCTATCACTGTGACAAGTCCATTGGTATTTGATGAGAGTAATAATCCTAGATGGCAATAAGAATCCGCATATTTAACTTCAAGATTGTCAAAAACAAGTTCAGTAATATTTGTTACAATATTTGGGGTGAAAACATAGCTACCGTTTTTTTCTGGATTATACTTTAATAGCCATTGCTTGGACCAATTATGCAGTTTTTATTAGATCATTATTCATGACAAGCTCTATTTTAGCACAATAAGGGTACGAATAATGAAGAGAAGACTTCAAAAAGAGAGTGAGAGAGCTCGTACCATTGGCATTATCACTTACATAAATTAGAAATAAACAAGTGCCCTCACATAGCAGTTACCTTTTAAGATGGATTTTACAGCAATAAGTTTATGATCCAAACAAAATTGATTGATTTATTTTGTGCTGTCAGCTTATCAGTAAAAAAATCTCCCTAATAATTTAAAAAGACTTGAAGATAATTTTCAATAGAAAGTACACTGAATGAATCTACTATGAGACTTACTTGTAGCTGCCAAATTGCAGAAAAATTTGAATTTAAATTTGTAATAGGAGAAATAAATAAAAATTGTTCGAAGTCTTTATTACTCCTCATAATAAAACTGAAAAATGACTAATTTCCTAATACTGCACTAGCTTGAACCTGGAACATTTACATAAACCAACATGTAGACTTGCCATTAAGCAGAGTCCAGTCCCAAATCTGCCATCATATAATGTGCCAGCAGATCTGTGTCTATGCAGCTTGTTAGGAGTAATCGCTACAACAAGTAATATGGCCTCTGGCAACAGCAGATCAGGGCCTAAGTTGTTTGCAGGTAGGCTCTGCTTAAAAGTAAGTCAATGTGGTAAACTCAAGAAACTTGTCAATCCCAAAAAACAAATTGAATGCTGCACATCAGGAATATAAATCTCTAAACAACCATGAAAATTTCAACGTTGTAGTCATGGTTAAAACAAGAACACAGATGTAAGCTTAATCAGCAGAATTGTCACGGAATGGTGTAAATGTTGTTAATTAAATACATGTACTCGGGTTTCGTTTCTTTTTCTCTGTACAACGATACCCGAGGGTGATTATAATATGGTCTATGTATTTCGAAATCGTGAGTACGATTCGTCCTGTGCCACACGTGCAAGGTGCCTTTGATAAAGAATAACGAAAATTCTAAAGGTATAAATACGTTACTACATGTAAAGGACCTTTACAATACTAATGGTTTTGTCAGCAAGCGGCCTGCTAAAAGGATTCGCACAACTCCAGCTGTAGGGGTAGGTAATTTTTGGGTTTTAAGTGATAACTAGTGTATTACCATATTTGCCTTTGCATGTTTGTTATAGTTTTCTTTACATACCATAATGCGTGCATTTTTTATTCTTATTGCGACGTAGTGCAGGACTTATATTAGTAATGTAAAGCTACATTTTTTAAAAGAATTGTTTACTATTGTCTTATCAAGCAGGGTTAGGTTTACTATTGAACCTCTGTTTTGTAATTGCCATAATAATATAATCTTTTTAACTTACCATGTATAACGTCCTTACGTTATGTCTGTATCAAGTTTAGTACACTGTATCGGGTATATTTTCAGCTGAGTGAGTGAGTGAGTGTTTTGATGGTAGGAATATCCGGGGTGTCCGGTGTTGTCAGAGTGTAGAAACGTCCGTGTGTCCGGAGCGTTTAAGGTGCCGGAGCGTCTAATGTCTAGCGTCCGGAATGTCAAGAGTGACTAAGGTGACCCAGCTGTAGAGCCGTCAAAGGACCAGGGGGTCCGGAGGGTCTAATATTTCAAGTGATCATAGTATTCCGAGGGTCCGGAGTCTATAGTGGTTGTGAAATTGATTCCGAGGAGCTGTGGAGCGGATATGGTGCACGGGTGACGGAGTGCATCTCCACACATGTATTTTTAGCTGTATGCTAATTTTGGGTTAGTAAGACCCAGTGTATTATTCAGGACTGGAAGGATAGATTGTATATCCGTTCTTGTTTAGTGACATAATTTCGCTACCTGAGCGAATACATTTTTTTTACTATGTGTAAACGCTTACATTGTTCACTATTTGAGTGAACTATATTCATCTTTCCATTATTGAATCATTTGTGAAATCATTTATCCTGTATTTTAGGGTTACTGAACTAAATTTATTTGTATATTTTTTTCATCTTTGAAACTGTGCGTTTTTTTGTTAAATAGATCCAATATTTGGATTATAAATACGCACACATCTTCATAATCCACTATTCATATAAATCGCCACATTAAATCATATATATGTGTCGTCATTACGTGTTCTGTTGTTAATCCGAAATATCCCACCCGGTTATCTTGTTACAAATGGTGTCAGAAGTGGGATCATTTCGGATATAACAGAGCACTGAAATTGTTTTATTATATTTGTATGCTTTCTGTGTGTTTCAGATGCGTTTGACAAAGCACCAAGGTTAGGTAGATACCTAATATTACTTTATTTTTTGTATTTAATATTTTTGTTGCATTTCGTGAAAGAAAATACGGTTTGTGGTAATTACGTGGTTTGTATAAAACTGCACTTTAAGGTTGGTCACCACCAAACTTTTGAAATGTCTTCTATGAAAGAACTGGTAGAACTGGGGAAACAGTTTGGTTATGAGGGGGAGTCCCTTAGAAATTTCGTTCGTGAAGAACAAGCGCGGGAGAGGGACCAAAGATTAAAGGAGAGGGAATTAGAAAGGGAAAAAATGGAAACCCAGAAGGAAATGATAGAACTAGAGAAACAGGCTGGGAGGGAATTAGAAAGGGAAAAAAGGGAAACCCAGAAGGAAATGATAGAATTAGAGAAGGGTAAGATAGAACTAGAGAAACAGGCTGAGAGGGAAAGGATAGAATGGGAAAGGGAAGCAGACAGGGAGGAGAAGTTAGAAAGGGAAAAACAGGTAAGGTTAGAAACTTTAGAGATGGAAGATAGAAATCGGCAGAGGGAACATCTAAGAAATTCTGAGCTATTGCAAGCTAAAAAAGATGGGGAACATGATATTAAACTGAGAGGTCCAAAATTGCCCCCATTTGAAGACGATAAAGATAATATGGATAGTTATCTAAATAGGTTCGAGAGGTATGCTACGGTACAAAAATGGAAGAAAGACGATTGGCCGCTCCATCTTAGCGCGTTATTGAAAGGTAAAGCGTTAGACGTGTATTCGCGTTTATCCACGGCCGATTCGCTCAATTACCCCGTGTTGAAAGAGGCACTTCTCAAGAAATATGAACTAACCGAGCAAGGGTTTCGCAAGAAGTTTAAGTATAGTAAACCAGAGAGAGGCGAAACATTCACACAGTTCGTCAGTAGGACTTGCAATTATTTGCAGCGATGGGTGGAATGTGGTAAAGTCGTCAAGACATTTGAGGGTCTTGTCGATTTCTTGCTTCGTGACCAATTGTTAACAACTTGTGGCAAGGAGTTATATTTATTCTTGAAGGAAAGATCCTTCAAAAATGTACATGAAATGGCCACACAGGCGGATTTGTTCGCCGAAGCTCGGGGAGGTTCGCAGAATGTCATCACGCGAGATGTCAAAGGTGGGAATCAGGTCAACGACAGAAAACCCAGGGAACCTGAAAAATCTGGTAGGAGTAACCAGGGGAAGCGGAGTGACATGCAATGTTTCATTTGCAAGGAAGTGGGTCATATCTCCCACTATTGTCCTAAGCGGAAGGGACCAGTCCAGAAAGTAGCGGTAGCCATTAGAGGCAGAAGATCGGTAAAGGGAAAACTTAATGTTTCCCAGCAAGTTAAGCGGAAAGCGGTGCGTGAACCGGTGGTGCGTTCAGAGATCAGTCGCGATGTGATCCAATCAATCGGCACGTGTATTTTTCCAGAGGCACGGGTGCCGACCACAAACGGCACTGTTAACGGACAAGAAGTCACCGTTCTACGAGACACGGGATGCACTACTGTAGTCGTGAAACGGAGCTTAGTTCGCGATGATCAATTGCTTGGGTTTAAATCACCTTGCATGTTGCTTGACCAGACAATCGACCACGTTCCATTTGCAAGGATAATGATAGATACACCTTTTTTGACCGGGACTGTGGAAGCTTTATGCGTAGCCAACCCGATCTATGAACTGACGATTGGCAACGTACCGGGTTCTAGACTCCCAACCATAGCAGATTTCCGATTCCCTATCATCCAGGCAGTGCAAACTAGGGCTCAGGTAAAGGAGGAAAATAAACCTTTGCGTAAGTTAAAAGTACCGGAAGCCATTACTGATATATCCCGCGAAGAATTCCAAAATGAGCAAAAACGTGACGCGTCTTTACGTGTAACCTCTGAGAAGGCATTAACGGGTACTGTGAGAAAGTGTAAGAACGGGGGTTCCTCTAAATTCCTTGTTCGAAAGGGTTTAATGTACAGGGAATACTCTACATCGGATAGGAAGTTCTTGCAATTAGTGGTTCCCCAGAAATTTAGGGCACATGTACTAAAGGTCGCGCACGAGTCGAGTATGGCAGGTCATTTAGGCGTAAAGAAAACAACGGATAGGGTATTAAGAGAATTTTATTGGCCTGGCGTCAATAGCGACATAGCGCGGTTCTGTCGCTCGTGCGACGTTTGCCAGAAGACGATCTCTAAGGGCAGGGTAACTAGAGCACCGTTAGGTCAGATGCCCTTGATAGATACTCCGTTCAAACGAGTAGCCATCGACATTGTAGGACCAATATTTCCGCATACAGATCGGAAAAACCGATACATCTTGACACTGGTAGATTACGCTACCAGATATCCAGAAGCCATAGCTTTGCCATCAATTGAAACCGAACGTGTAGCCGAAGCGCTCGTAGACATGTTCAGCAGGGTCGGAGTGCCCGAAGAGGTTCTTACGGATTGTGGAGCGCAATTCACCTCAGATCTTATGGCAGAAATTAGTAGGTTGTTGTCCCTTAAACAGTTACGCACAACACCTTACCATCCTATGTGCAATGGATTGGTCGAGAAATTCAACGGCACATTGAAGCAAATGTTGCGGAGAATGTGTGCGGAAAGACCGAAGGATTGGGATAGATATATGAACGCCCTTCTGTTCGCATATCGTGAGGTTCCTCAGGAAAGCTTGGGTTTCTCCCCGTTTGAACTATTGTACGGTAGGACAGTTCGTGGTCCTATGCGCATACTTCGTGAACTGTGGACAGACGAGGTCGCGGACGAAGAAGTTAAGACCACATACCATTACATAGTTGATTTGCGCGAAAGATTAGAAAGTACTTGTCAAATGGCGCAAGACGAACTCGCGAAATCTAGTCGTAGGTACGCCAAGTACTACAACCGAGGAACTCGGAGTAGAAAATTTGACGTAGGCGATCAAGTGTTGGTGCTTCTCCCAACGAATAACAACAAGCTGCTAGTCCAATGGAAAGGGCCATATGAAGTCAGACAGGTGAAAGGCGAAATGGATTATATCATTGATATGGAGGGGAAGTCCAAAACATTTCATGCCAATATGCTTAAACTCTACGTAGCGAGACCTGGACAAACGATTGGTAAAGGGATTTTGAATGTAGTATGCGTTGCGGTGATAGAGGATAGGTCTGGTGACGAAGCGGAATTCGTCCCCAGCACAGAAATACCCCTTGAATACCGCATGGACGTTGGTAAAGAAAGTATTGACCAGATAAATATATGCCCTGAGTTATCGGAGGGTCAACGTACACAGATTATGGAGGTTTTGTCCAAATATCCAGATGTGTTCACGGACAGACCAGGCTGTACGGGTCTAATTCGACACGAGATCAAATTGAATACCACTGATCCTATCAGGATTAAAGGATATCCGATACCCTTTAATGCACGGGAGACAATCAGCGAAGAAGTGATGAAAATGTTAGACCAGGGAGTGATCGAACCTTCAAACTCCCCATACTCGTCCCCCGTGGTGTTAGTCAGAAAGAAAGACGGGACCAACCGGTTTTGCATCGACTTTCGGCAATTAAACAAGATCACCGTATTTGATGCAGAACCAATGCCAGATATGGAAAGTGTATTTTCAAAATTGGCAGGTCATAAATACATTTCCAAATTAGATCTAAGCAAGGGATATTGGCAGATACCCATCGCCGATAATGTCCGCGAGTTAACGGCATTCGCGACTCCCAAAGGACTGTTTCAATTTAAAGTTATGCCTTTCGGTTTAGTCAACGCCGGTGCGTCGTGCGTTCGTCTCATGCGCAAATTATTAAACGGCACGGAAAACGTCGACAGCTTCGTAGACGACATCTTTGTTTACACGCATACATGGGATGAACATGTTAAGGTATTACGGGATCTGTTCGATAGACTTCACATTGCAAACCTTTCAGTTAGGCCTACTAAGTGTAGCATAGGGTATTCCAGTCTGGAATGTTTGGGACACTTGGTAAGTGGACTAGGCCAGTTGCAACCTCATCCAGATAAAATAGGAGCAATCAGGGATGCCCCTAGACCAGAGACAAAAAAACAAGTAAGGTCTTTCCTAGGTCTAATCGGGTTTTATAGGAAATTCGTCCCCAACTTTTCGGCTATTGCCAGCCCATTAACGGATTTGACTAGGAAGGGGCAACCGAATAAAGTTTCATGGGGTGTATGCCAGGAAAAAGCGTTTAACACTCTAAAACACAAACTGGTAAGTGCACCAATTTTAAAGTTGCCGGAAATAGATAAACCTTTTGTACTGAGGACTGATGCGTCCGATACGGGCCTTGGGGCTGTTTTGCTACAGGAGCAAGGGGGGATGAAATTGCCCATTGCTTATGCAAGTAGGAAATTGCTCCCTAGAGAGGAAAAGTACTCCGTGATTGAAAAGGAGTGCCTAGGTTTAGTATGGGGAATAGGAAAATTCCATACATATCTTTTTGGGAGGGAGTTTACCTTGCAAACGGACCATCAGCCGCTTTTATATTTGAATAAAGCAAAGGTCACCAATGCAAGATTGATGCGTTGGGCGTTGTCTTTGCAACCATACAGTTTTCGAATCGAGGCAATTCGAGGATCAGAAAATGTGGGAGCTGATTTTTTAAGTAGGGTGTAATTAGCAAATCATTTCGTTCGGTCTGAAAATTGGAAGTTTTAATAATGATTCATTGTTCACATTCCGTGATTGTTCTAAAAGTGATACCACTTTTTTTTAGGGGGGAGGTATTGTCACGGAATGGTGTAAATGTTGTTAATTAAATACATGTACTCGGGTTTCGTTTCTTTTTCTCTGTACAACGATACCCGAGGGTGATTATAATATGGTCTATGTATTTCGAAATCGTGAGTACGATTCGTCCTGTGCCACACGTGCAAGGTGCCTTTGATAAAGAATAACGAAAATTCTAAAGGTATAAATGTAAAGGACCTTTACAATACTAATGGTTTTGTCAGCAAGCGGCCTGCTAAAAGGATTCGCACAACTCCAGCTGTAGGGGTAGGTAATTTTTGGGTTTTAAGTGATAACTAGTGTATTACCATATTTGCCTTTGCATGTTTGTTATAGTTTTCTTTACATACCATAATGCGTGCATTTTTTATTCTTATTGCGACGTAGTGCAGGACTTATATTAGTAATGTAAAGCTACATTTTTTAAAAGAATTGTTTACTATTGTCTTATCAAGCAGGGTTAGGTTTACTATTGAACCTCTGTTTTGGAATTGCCATAATAATATAATCTTTTTAACTTACCATGTATAACGTCCTTACGTTATGTCTGTATCAAGTTTAGTACACTGTATCGGGTATATTTTCAGCTGAGTGAGTGAGTGAGTGTTTTGATGGTAGGAATATCCGGGGTGTCCGGTGTTGTCAGAGTGTAGAAACGTCCGTGTGTCCGGAGCGTTTAAGGTGCCGGAGCGTCTAATGTCTAGCGTCCGGAATGTCAAGAGTGACTAAGGTGACCCAGCTGTAGAGCCGTCAAAGGACCAGGGGGTCCGGAGGGTCTAATATTTCAAGTGATCATAGTATTCCGAGGGTCCGGAGTCTATAGTGGTTGTGAAATTGATTCCGAGGAGCTGTGGAGCGGATATGGTGCACGGGTGACGGAGTGCATCTCCACACATGTATTTTTAGCTGTATGCTAATTTTGGGTTAGTAAGACCCAGTGTATTATTCAGGACTGGAAGGATAGATTGTATATCCGTTCTTGTTTAGTGACATAATTTCGCTACCTGAGCGAATACATTTTTTTTACTATGTGTAAACGCTTACATTGTTCACTATTTGAGTGAACTATATTCATCTTTCCATTATTGAATCATTTGTGAAATCATTTATCCTGTATTTTAGGGTTACTGAACTAAATTTATTTGTATATTTTTTTCATCTTTGAAACTGTGCGTTTTTTTGTTAAATAGATCCAATATTTGGATTATAAATACGCACACATCTTCATAATCCACTATTCATATAAATCGCCACATTAAATCATATATATGTGTCGTCATTACGTGTTCTGTTGTTAATCTGAAATATCCCACCCGGTTATCTTGTTACAAGAATAATGAGTTTACTGGGAAATGATTATCATCTATTGTTGTCAGTCTTGTCTGTAACTAAATGACAAACATTCTCTGTAAGTATTAGCCACAATCAAAGAATTTCTCGTTCAGTTTGTTTTGGTCTTTTTATTTAAATAGGTTTTCTGCCATAGCTGACCGGTTGTTATTGTTAAGAGAAACACATTCAGTGTTTGTTTGGAAGATTATGGGATACAGAAAAATGTACTATTATATTTACATTTAATATCACAAAGATACTTTTTTGCAAGATATTTTTGCAGCCAAGATATACTTTCAGGTCCAAAGACAGTCTACCTTGAAATAATCAAGAATCACTTCATTCATTTTGTGATGCAGTGTGATATGATGTTTATGTTTATTTTTTATAAAAAGAAAACACAACTTGATGAAGAATGTGAAATAATATTTTGAAATCTATATTAATCTGATAGAAACAAATCTAAACATGCATTAAAACCAAATTGCAGACTGCATCTTGTATACAGTGTAATAAGTTTTCTATTCATAGCAATTTAAAATGAATACTGTTCATTGCAATCCAGCGTTTAATATTTTCATATTAAATGTAACAACTGTACATTATTTCATGACTTGTATATATATCCATAATTTTTCATTGAAGCATTATGTTCTTTAAACTGATGGTTACTTGCAATACTACTTTACCAATTATTATTATAGTAGTATTATTATTATACTTTTACATAAAAAAACATTTAGGATCATGCACAGATTCCCTTCAACTATAAATCCAAGTAGCATAAAAAATGTGACAACAGTGCTTTCCTTGGTTTTATTTTATTTGCTGAAATATTTTTTCCTTACAAACCGATGTAACACAAGCTGGCAGATTTTTATAACTCTAAACCTGATAATAAGAATTCAGCTAAATTGGTGACATATAACAACATCCATGTTGCTAGACATGTACTATTTCATGTCCATGAATCTGATTTGATGAAGCTACATTTACATAAACTGGATAATTGTTTTCAGTTGCATATCATGGGAGTCAATCCAAAAACCATTCCCAAATTCAAACTTTGGATATAAACAAGTCATATTAGACCTGTACATTTTTTAAAAAAAACATACTTTTAAACAAAATGTACTAATTTTAGATTACATTCCCATACAGAAACTTTTCTAATGCATTCAGATTTATCTTCCTCACTTCACACTCCTGAGCCATCTTGGGTCCAACCAAGAAAAGCTTGGTGTCCAAACAGTTTACAGGTCCATATTTGTCTTTTTTACAGGTCCATATTTGTCTTTGAATTCCAGGTATTCATCTGTAACCTTTGGATAAAGGGCAGCACTTATCACATGTACCTCCTGTACGTGGCGATGCTTCTCCTCCAGTTCCTTCTTCAGTTTATCAAAGTCAACTGAGAGCAATGTTGCACCTGTTCAGCCATTTATCTTGGCTTGTTTTAATAAGATTTAAGCAAAATAATGTATATTTTGTCATAAAAGTGTCTGTTCATTTTGCTTAAAATCTGTTGCTGAGTGCATTTGACAAATCTCCATGCACAGATTATTTATTCAACATTCTGCCAATTCTGAAGTTAGCCTGCCCTTGACTATTATGTAGTTTAATGTCCTAGGTGCTAAGTATATATACCTATTTAGCGGACTGAATGGTCAATCACCTCAGCCCATTTTACCATATGACTTGTACAAATTTAGACTGTTATAACTTCACTAACTTTTCATCCCATTGTGTGTTAATTTTCACAGTAAACCAAAAATTTCTTTTTAGTTAAAAAACATTTTTCAAATAAAATCTTTGATTTAAAAAGAATGAATGGCTTTTTAGTGGTAAGAATGGTTATCTCTGATTTGGCATTTCATTAATTTTGGTACAGTCAAATAAGTCCACCACAAGTATTTGATAATGAGACTTGCCTTTTGAAATCTGTCGTAAGACATGAATAACATTACCATTGCACATCTTTGAAAATTCCAGCTTGATCAGCATACATGTAAACAGGAGAGGCTGTTGTGGGATTTTGGAGCATGGTGATGAATGCAAGGTGGAGACAATGGGCTAATGTATGTTTATAGTATCAAAGATATTAACTGCACCTTACAGCAATGATAAAGTTCATTTATTAGTAATAGTTGATAGTAACCTACTTTTGATCTGAGGCGGCACTACTTACAAAGATACATCCATGTACGACATTTCAGACTGTAAGTGTCAATTTTATTGCATTCCTGAAACTGGTTCATATAGGTTTAGAGTAAAATAGTCACTACAGTGTAAATAAGATGTCAGCAGTAAGCAGTGTAAACATTGTACATGAGAGGTTGACCTGTATTTCACTGAGAAAGTTACTTTTTAAACACAAAAGTAGGTCACAGTGACTTTCTTTCAAAATGGTAACCAGTGACTTAGAAAGATGTATCTAAAGTTTGAAATGCAGTCAAAGGTATGGGTATCTGTAGGACCAAAAAATGAAAGATGAAATAACTGTGAACATGTTTAACAAGAATGCTACATCACAGTGCCTGAGAAACTGATCTATATTCAAAACATAAATGGGTGTATGGACATTGACAGATGGATAAGGATAACATTATCACATTGCTGTAGGCATGGAAAAATCCAATTCCCTTGCAGGGTTAGGTTAAACTGACCCAATTATAGCATCTAAGGCAAAAAGGTATCAAAGATGCATTTCACTTCCCCCATAAGTGCCTCGTGATCCCATGAGATGAGATGACGCTGGTCACGTGGTTGGTCAGAGAACAACGGTTGCATGAAGAGTACAGTTTAGGAGCAAATTAAAGAAGAAAACACCAAAAATTAACAGCGTAACATACGATTTCGGGAGAAAAGTTTGGCAGTCATTGGGTTTGTGCATTCCGAAGCACTAATTTCCGCAAACTGGTTTGCACCTTTGCAGAGGCAAAGTGTTGCAGACAGTTTCCCAACTTTTGCGAGTTTTCAGTGAACTTCAGTGTCAAGAAAATGGAGGGTGCGGACCACCCAAGGCAGTTCCCAGAGGGGACAGGCTTAATGAGTGAAATACTAAAAAATTGTCGCAAACGCAAAGGAAACGTCACAGATGTAAGTACGGTTTCCGGTACGGGTCTGATGGGGAAACGAATGCATTCGCCATCAGCAACTGCCACCATAGGTATGAGGTCTAGTGGGGCACATGTTGGGCGGCTGGGGAAAGCTACATTAAGTCGACCATTACGACAAGAAGACATGACGTCATTGTCTGATACTGGGGCAAGTCTCGTGATTTCTGCCCAAACAATCAATATGGCTACCCTGGATAAAGAATTGGCCATGCAGTGTCAGTTGTGGACACAAAACGCGGATGTTGTGTCCAAAATGCATGCGCGCATGACAAAAATGGAAGAGATCTTGGCGAGTGTTTCTAATAAAACCCAAATGCCAAACACATCAACTGCGGTTTCTGCAGGATCGGCACACCTAGGGCAGTTTGAAAAGGATTTGGACACTGTGCACGATAAAGGGGACGTCGACTCGGATGTGGATGTTGCAGATTTAATTATGCCAGATGCAGATTCCGCTGAGGTCAGTGCAAATGATGATGATGATTTGTTTGCGGACTTGGAAAGTTTTGTCCTGGAACATCAAAAAGCTGGTCCAAATGCGGATGACAAATTAGCGGAAGTCCTCAATAAAGGACTACGTTCTGTGTTAACCTCCGACAAGCTAAAACCCTTGCAGGAGAAGTATCCCAGACCAGGCAATTGTGACAATTTAAAGGTGCCAAGAGTCAATATTGAGGTCTGGAATGCAATGTCAAAACAGGCCAAGAGTGTGGATATACTACTGCAAAAGGGCAAATTTTGGTCCCTACCTTAAGGGCATTGGAATTGTTCAAAAAGCATAGAAACAATCTTCGAGAATTGCCGTTAAATTCAGTTAGGGACCTTGTCATGGATACTTTTAAAATGTCATCATTTTTGTTCAGCGACTTCAATTTTAAGCGTCGTGACTTAATAAAACCTGAGCTAACCGACATGTATCAGCCCATCTGTGCTGCATCGAATCCCATCACAGACTGGCTTTTTGGAGATAACCTGAATGGGCAGGTAACTAAACTAAATGAATCCCAGAAGGCTGGGACTCAGCTGCTGGGAAAAAAGCAACAAGAAGCAGCAAAACGTCAGGTGGCATCAAATTTTAAAAGCAATGTGCCTTTTTTAGGACGTTCTTATTCACGGACCGGACACCTCCGGCACCGAAATTATCAGGGGCAGCAAAATCATCGCTGGAGACAGGGTTTCAAAAAAGTCCAGAAACAAGGAACTGGATTTCTCAAACATCGGAAGGATCAGTAAGATCTTCCCAGGCTATTTGTATGCAGCCTCATGTAAGTACATATGTTTCTTGTATGATCAATACACCTGACAATTTTGTTGCTGGGAAAATTTCAGCATGGTTTGATGCATGGCAGAATATTACTTCTGATCCTTGGATTCTGAATACTGTGAAAGGCTATGAAATAGAGTTTGAACAGCAACCTGTGCAAACATGTATACCTAACCAACTTAAAGTCTCAATAACTGAAAAGAAACAGATAAATGCTGAAATAATTTTTTTGCAAAAGGTATTAATCGTTAAGTTTATTCAAAACCTGGACAGTATTTTTCAAACATTTTCATTAGACCTAAAAAAGATGGGTCTGTGACACTTATTTTGAATTTAAAACAATTCAATACAAATGTTGAGAAGATACATTTTAAAATGGAAACTTTGAAAACAGCTGTTAATGCCATGAGAAAAAATTGTTTCTTTGCATCTGTTGATTTGAAGGATGCCTACTATTCTGTTCCTGTGGCTCAGATACATAGGAAATATTTGCGTTTTCAGTGGTTTGGGAATATATATGAATTTACCTGTTTGCCAAATGGTTTGGCATATGCACCACGCGTTTTCACCAAGCTACTGAAGCCAGTTTTTGCATCATTGAGACAAAAAGGGTTCACAAATGTGGCATACATTGACGATAGTTGTTTGTTAGGGGCATCTTATGATCAGTGTAGGCAAAATGTTATGGAAACAGTTCGTACATTTGATGGCTTGGGCTTAACCGTTCACCCCAGAAAATCTGTGTTTGAACCCACCCAAAAAACAGTATTTGTTGGATTTTTGCTAGACTCTGTCACAATGACTGTCCAACTAACTCAAGATAAAGCAGACAGTATCGTTGCTCATTGTTCTGACATACTGCGGAAACGGAACATCACTATTCGTGAATTGGCTCAACTTGTGGGAATGCTTGTTGCTTGCGAACCAGGCGTAGAGTATGCACCTTTATATTATAAAGATCTAGAACATGAAAAAGATAAATACTTAAAGATACATAAAGGTAATTTCGATGCTTATTTGTCTCTTTCGGAAGAGAGCCGACAGTGTATATCTTGGTGGATATCTAATGTGTCCTCCAGTTATAAAGTGGTTTCACATGGTGAACCACAAGTTGTCTTGACCAGTGACAGCTCCCTTGTTGGTTGGGGGGGAGTAAATCATACAACCAAAGCTGAAACAGGTGGTCATTGGGATCAAGAGGAACAACTGTATCATATTAATTTCTTGGAACTGAAAGCATGTTTTTTGACATTACAATCTTTTTGTTCCAAAGTGACGAACACACATGTGCGCATCTACATGGATAACTCTGTAGCAGTTTCATACGTGAAAAAAATGGGGTGCCGCATTTCTAAACTGCATAAATTATCACGTGATATCTGGCTGTGGTGTACAGTTAGGGGTATCTGGTTAAGTGTTTCTCATTTGCCGGGAACACTAAATTGTGATGCAGATAGATTGTCTAGAAACATAAATGATGATTCTGAATGAAGTTAAGTGCTACAGTCTTCAATGCAATCATTAAAGTGTATGGGCACATACATGTGGATTTATTTGCTTCCAGGCTAAATCACCAAGTTCCGAGTTATGTTTCATACCGACCTGACCCAAAAGCTATAGCAGTTGATGCTTTTTCTTTAAAATGGAATTACAATCGTCATTATTGTTTTCCACCTTTCAGTATGTTGGGAGCAGTGCTGCAAAAAATGGCCCAAGACGAAGCAGATGTTATTTTGGTGGCACCACTATGGACAACGCAACCCTGGCTTCCGAGTCTCCTGCATGCTGTAGTCGGTCCTTGTTTTCTACTGCCATGTCCACAAGACATTCTACACCTGGCACACAATCCACAATGACGACACCCCCTCCAAAAATTGAAGATGGGTGTTTTTCACTTATCAGGACAGCACTCAAAAGTCAAGGATTATCAGAGAGGGCTGCCTGCCTCATCATCAATTCATGGAGAACATCAACTAAAAAACAGTATTGGGGTCATCTCCAAAAGTGGATGCTATTTTCAAATCAGAGACAGATTAATCCATTTGACCCACCTGTGACTATTGTTATAGAGTTTTTAACAGAATTAGTAGATTGAGGTTTAGGTTATAGTTCTGTAAATACAGCAAGATCTGCAATTTCATCATTAGTTAGTCTTACTTCTAAATCCAGACTAAGCAAGAATATTTTACTTAAGAGATTTATGAGAGGAGTGTTCATTGCAAAGCCTTCATTTCCAAAATACACTTTTGTGTGGGATGTGCGGCTTGTGTTTAACTATTTTCTCTCTTTACAAGGCAATGACCAATTATCATTACAGGAACTTACTATGAAGTTAGTCATGCTGCTTGCATTGTTGACAGGACAGAGGTGTCAGACACTTCACCTTATGCAGACAAATGGCATTAAATTTGGTGTAAACAGTGTACAAATACACATTTCTTCATTGCTGAAACAATCTAAACCAGGTAAACACCTGGAACCTTTTGTTTTTGAATCTTATCCTTTTGACAAAAAATTGTGTGTTGTTTCTTGTTTACAGTGTTATTTGCAACGGACTAAGCTTTTGAGAAATTCTGAAACACAGTTATTTATCAGCACACAATCTCCACATAAAAAAGTTGCCAAAAGCACAATATCAAACTGGATAAAGACTGTTATGAGAAAGTCTGGTATTGATACCGCAGTTTTCCAGGCTCATAGCACAAGGGCTGCATCTGTTTCTGCAGCCTGTGCAAAAGGGGTACCATTGGGTACAATTTTGAAGGCAGCTGGCTGGGCTAGTGCCTGTACTTTCAGGAAATTTTATAAGAAGCCTGTTACAGACCAGACTGAATTCAGTACAAAGGTTTTGTCTGCATCCAGAATTGTATAATGGTAATGTATTAATGTACATCTTAATTTTGGGTTGTCTGGTTTAATATCAACATATAAAATTTCTTCTTTTTCGGGTTTTAGTTGTTGTTAATCAATTCCATAAATGGAAGCCTCGCTCTGAAATCTCATGGGATCACGAGGCACTTATGGGGGAAGTGAAATTGATAAATTAAACAAGACTTACCAAGTCGAAGTTTGATTGTAATTTCATGAACCCCATAAGTGCCTTAGTGATCACATGCCCACCCTTAATACTTCCCACCCAATAACACATTGAGGCTTCCATTTCTTTTGCTCTCAAGACTGACCAACCACGTGACCAGCGTCATCTCATCTCATGTGATCACTAAGGCACTTATGGGGTTCATGAAATTACAATCAAACTTCGACTTGGTAAGTCTTGTTTAATTTATCAATTCTCTTGTTAAATTTGTGTCAGAGATATGAGCTCATGTATATCTAAATGGTCAATTTAATGACAAAAATTCTCCACTTCCTTGCAAATTTAGATTTAAAAAAACATGTCTGAACCCTCCATTTGCACCCATATCAGATTTAAATATACTCAAGCAGACCAATGAAAAAATCACTTAGAACATTCTCAGTTCATACAAACACTATACTAAGTTGATAATGATAAAGCCTAGATCCTACAGGAGGAAGTGATAAGTTGGGATACTAGCTATTGTCCACCCTAGGATGGGAGTGATAAATGAAAGTTTCAAGATAAAAATAAAAAAAGTAAAAGAAAGGTAAAAAGTTGGGGTGAGCAAGTTAAAAAGAAAGATTGAACATAAAAATAGCACAAAAAGATTGGGATGCTGCCACAAGTTTCAAACCTGTCATCTCATGTTTGGCAGCTGTGATACACAGAAAGACATTTGTGGGTGTTTATATATAAGATTATATATCAAGCTCTTTGCTTAGTCATAAAGGTATGGGATGATGAATGGTCAGAGTCACAGACCAGGATTAAAATCTTGACAGGGGATCAATATTCAAAATGTACTATAACCTGTGTGATAATATTATTTCTCCATATATAAAATATTTTCCTGCATCTGCAACAAGTTGAAATAAACTAGTTGAAACATAATAAATTTAAAGGTTTAATTCCCATAGAAACAGCCATGTAATATTTGGCAAACACAACAGTTTTTGTGTTTCATTTGTTTGTCTTGTCTATGTTTTGTATTTGCCTTTGAAAAAGACTCATTGAGTGTCAGAAAAGCTCAGGCTAGTTAGATACTATTTTTGCACTGTTCATTGTCAGTTTATTGCATTTATTTTAATCAATCTCTGAAAGGACTGTTATTTGCCATATTTTCCATATGATTTGTATTCTTTGGGTATTAGATTTGTACCATTTCCATTTAGGATCAACTAGACACCATAAGCACGATGTTGAATTGACCAGCCATCAAGGAGAATAAGCCATAACGAGATTTTCAAGATGACCATTGCAGCAGCTATATTGGAGATCAGATTAGCACCATTTGCACTTACATGTGCAAGCAACTAGACACCATAGGAAGCCTTTCATTGAAAATCTCATGCTGATATGATCATTCAATTAGAAGTAACAAAAACAAAATTTTCAAAATATTGGATATCTGAGTGGCATCATTTTTAATGAAGTCTTTTCATATAAACACCATGTTGATACAACCATCCATTCAGGAAGTTTAGCTATAACAAGATTCCCAAGATGGCCACTGTGGCAGCCACATTGGATGGGTGTCAGCACCATTTTTTATTTAGAACCAACTAAACCTTATAAGAAGTCTTCTGGTGAAAACCCCATGATGTTGTTGTTATGGGGTTTAACACACTTTTTCAGCACAAGGAAGAACCTGAAAAAACCCTGGAAAGATCCACCAACCCACAGAAAGCTACTGGAAAGCTTTCTCGCGTATCCATGCTGGTCAAGCCCAGGATTCAAACCCACGCAGACAGAGGTGAGATGGCAATGATCCATAATGATAAGTGCTTTAGACCACTCAACCACTCAGGACCCCAGACCCCATGTCAATATGACACTTTGTTCAGGAGAAGTTGCCATAACAAGATTTTAAGATGGTTGCTATGGTAGACATATTGGATGTCAGATCAGCACCATTTTCATTTAGGATCAACTGTGATGGATGTGTGTATATAAAGTGTCATGGCAATCATTCAAGTGGTTTAAGAGTATTAATGATAACCCCAAAAAACTTGTGCTAACTGATAGACAATGGATGACAGACAATAGGTGAAAGACGAAGGACAACAGACAATGGATAACAGAACATCCCATAATCTCTTGTGACAAGCAGAGCTAAATTTCCGGACTGTCTTTATTTGGTCCATAAATTGCTATTAATATTTTCTTATCATTTCTAATAACATCAAAAAAATGAAGTATCCCACTGGATTCTTTATTTCTTTCCAGATTTTATATTCGAATATATTCTTAAACAATATGATCATTCTCCTGCAGTTGGATGAGAGAAAATTTTTGATTCAAAACCCTTCACTTTTCCATTAACTTTCTATATTTATTCTAGAATGTGAATCTATTAATAGGGTTATCACATTTGTCCCTATACCCTTCAAACAATATCCAACAATTAAGGCTTCTAATAACTTGAGTAACCCTAGATTAAAGGATTAAATAAAAAATTGACAGATTTGTTGGCACACTAGTTCATTTGTAATTGCAAAGGAAGATTTAATAATAAGTAAAATGTTGTTCCCTTTCAAACCCATTCCTGGAAAAGAAAAACAAAATTAATGGAAAAAAACAAACAAACCCAATATTTAAAAGTATGCCTCCTGTAAGTGGCACTGAATATCTTGAGCTGCAAACCATTACCTTGGCAATAAGCTCAAATTTATTACAAGAATAATCATGATAACATTATCAGTAATAGTTTACTTAGTTATTATAACCATATTGTATGGTAAGTAGTCTTTTGTTGCTCAACAATAGACTTGTACAGAACAAGAAAATTGGAAATCTCAATATTAAACTGTAAATATTTCAAAGATAAAAGTCCCCATTAAAAATTGATAACTTGTGTTGTAATGTACGCATTACAGTATACAAGTATTTTCAGGAAAAGAGCAGTAAGGCCTTGACTGCAGATGTCACTCAAGTTTGATAGAGATGAGCAAAAAAAATCTTTGTCAACATAAGTATGTACGTTTAGTGTGTAACATCATATCAGCACAAACTATAGGGCCAAGTAAATTTATGCATCCTGAAAATAGCATACCAAACAAACAAAAATACAAATACAAGAATGGTAAAATCCGCAAAATATAAAGTAACAAATTAATTTATATAAACCTAGCTCTTTTTAAAAGTCCAAGGCATCCTCAGTGTGCACATCATCACCTAAATAAACTGGACGATTGGTGAACATGTAATGGCATGGTGGTAAATACTGGTCAAACTAAAATATTTTATCTCAACATGGCCAAAAAGAACAAATGTTGATGGTGATGAACTATGTCTTACATGGAAGGATACAAATTTGCAAATGGTCTATCATGATAGACAACTTGATGTTTTGGTGGATAATAAGTTATTATGGACTGAACATATCACATATCAGTAAAAAAAAGTTACTCCAAGTTTATGGCTTATCAGTATGATAAGACATTTTCTCCCCGAAAGGCACAGAAAACTATTTTATAACAGTTACATACAACCCTGTTTAGATTACTGTAATACAGTATGGGGTAATTCAAATGATAAAACAGCAAAGCTGGCACATCTTCAAAAAAGAGCATTTGTGCTAATATCAATCCAAAAAGAAAGCAAGGAAAATTTAGCTGGTAACTTTAAATATTACCTATTAAAGACCAAATCCGGTTGAGAAAACCTAAATCAATGTACAGGATATTCAATAATAGTGCTCCTGAATATTTACAATCACTATTCCAGTATAGGCTACCAAGCAATACTCCCACCTGCAATCCATGTCTACCAAAGAGTATCAAATTCCCAAACCAAATAAGGAATTATTCAGAAAATGTTTCCAATACTCTGGAACTTTGCTCTGGAATAGTATTCCAGTTGAGATTAGAAATGCCCATTCAATATCCTTCTTCGAAACCCAATATATCCAGTGGCTTCAGAGATATCTTAAAATGAGAATGAAGACAACAGTACATGTATTTGTATTCATGAATGCCTTTGGGCATCATTAAATATACTACTCATCTATTTTATCACTAATTGCATATTGCATGTATGTGGATTCAATATGTATGGGTGAGAAAGTAAATATATTGTGTCCATACATGTACATGCTACTATGTATAGGTGTGCATGTGTGTGTGTACATGTACATTTGAATATTAATAAGTTCCTTTGTATGAGGGCCACAGGGTAGATTAGTTCTTAGCTAATTGTGTTACCCTCTTTAAATAAAGTCATTATTAAATGTGATCAACCAAGCAAAATTAAAACTTGGTGAATAAAAACTTTTGTTTCACAGATACATTTCATTATGGAAAAGTGAGTTCCAGAGTTTGTAGTGAAGTCTGAATTCCTGAAATGGCACTCAGAGATTTCCTCAAACATAACAAGAAGTTTATCTATTACTTGCAATGAAATCACCACACCAATATTTTACCAATAGAACAATACAAAAAACTGAATTTCTATGCTGACAGTTATTTCATGAAATAAATGTCCAGGTTTTGAAAAAAAGAATCTTGTTTTGTTGAGAATCAACAACAACAAAAAACTGTCATAATAAACAAGACTTTTGCATACATGTGATGGTTGTTGAAACCAATTGTTACGATCTTTCAGAGGTTGTGTATCTTGAAAATAAAGTTAATTTATTTAACAAAGCAAATAGTTTCATTAGAAAAAGCTCTTTACTGACAAATATTCCCAGTATAGATTATAAAACCGGTAATCTGCAGCCTTCAAACAGCACCATTACCTGCCCTAACCCATTTTGTCAATGTCCAGCAAGGATTGGCATCCCTTCTCATTTTTTCTAAGGTCCCTCAGTGTGTGTGTGATTTAGATTTTTTAAGTAGCTTTAAAAAAACATTCAGTCATATCACTAAGATGTCTGCAGTGTGGCAGTTTATAGTGGTGTCTAGCTATGGGGCATCATGCTGCAGACATGTAGCATGATGTCCCACCCAGTCACATTATCCTGATACCAGGCCAACCAGTTTTAACACTAACCTCTTAATGCTGAGTGCCTAGTGAGGCAGCTTTAAGTACCATTTTTATATCTTTTGCATGACTTAGCCAGGGTTTGAACTTGTGACCTCCCGCATCCGAGGTGGATGCTCTAACTACTAGGCCACTGGAGTGGTCAAGGTCCCTCAGTAACTCATGTCTGTATGATCTGTTTTTTACTTCATTGTGTGCGAGTTATAAAGGGAGAAGTGTGTTTACAGAGATTTCTACTTGAGATCCAAGAAACTGGAATATCAGCACTATTATAAAGCAATAAAATACTGGAATACCTGCACTATTATTAAGCAATAAAATACCGGAATATCTGCACTATTATAAAGCAATAAAATATTGGAATACCTGCACTTGGATTTAGTGACTAATTATATACCAACCAAAAACCTCCAAACAATAGATACAATGACAGTCATTTGGCGGGAGACAGTCACCATGAATTCAAGAGCTAGAGTTCTTTGCATACAACTAGATAAGACAGCAAGCTTGATGCACCTGGTCCTACTTGGATGAAGTAAAATTCTGAATGCTGATTGTTTATAACAATGAAAATAATGCATTAAACCTTTATACTTGAACAAATTAGTTCTTTTAACTCTTATGATTGAGGTACTGGCTTCTGAGTTGACTTTTTAAAATTGTTACAGCAGAACATAATTTGGAGCTCAAGATGTCCTGAAGTTGAGAAGCTGAATGCAGGTGGGTTCAGATTAACTTGATCTCATAAGATTTTACATTAAGAGTTTAATACCAATTATGCAATCCTCAAAAATAAGTTTACAAAAAAATCCTTAAGTTTCTATATTCTCCATAATAAAACTCTAAGGTTAATGTGTTCTTTTTTTCAATGTAATTTTGATGCCACTTCTAAGATAATGCCCTCGCTTTGGTTGACATATCACATGATTAAAGTTGGAGATATTTTTTTTCGCTGTGTGATATGACCTCAAGGGATTTGCAATCATTCATCATACTGTATGGTCTTTACATCACTGATTTTGAAGCAGATTCATGGTCTGTGTTTTGTGGCATTTCCACTACCATATAGCAATATAAATTTCAAAATCCTATACTAAATCACGTAATTTAAACAAAGAGACATCTTTCTTGAGGTTGACCTCAAATTTATGTTCACCTCAACAAAGATCAATAACTATACAGACATGCCAACTTGTATGGTAATGAAAGTAGGACTGATGGTCGTTTAAAGTGGGAGAATGGGGAGTTTTCGCATTGTCCCAGCCATTTTATCATTAGTTATATGATTGAAATTCTTGCAATGCTTTTCAACATCATTTTTCCTTCCATGAAGTTTTCCAAAGTCACGATTTAAAACTTTTTTGCTTTTTTGCTAGATGCCTAGCAGAGGCCTTTTTAGGATTTTAAAACTAGGTGTCAAGAACTATTTTCATAACACTGGAGTCCCACCAGCAAAAGTTGCTGTCCCCTCCCCAAATATGTGGAACTGTGCAAATTAGAAGAACCAGTGGTTGCCGATTCTTTACACCGCTGACATAAAGCTCTTGTTTGTCCATCAGAGTGAGACTGAATCTTTTCACTTCAAGGAAAGGTCTTATTCCAATCATTAAGGCAACACACACTTTCTTACACTTGGCCACTGTCCCATTTGAACTATCAGTTCTAGCATCTTTAGCACTCTTCTGAATCTTATTAAAATCTTTGTCAATTTGCTATGTAACCCAAAATACTTGTCCAAATTTGCAAACGGCATTTTGTCAAAGTCTCGACGTGTCTTGATTTTGAGGTCACATGCACTATGTATTTGGCTACACCTGGAAACAATACATTATTTTTTTATCATGTTTTTTAAATCTGGAGAATTTTGCTCCCACTCGGGACTGTTGGGTTTTCTATGCACAATTGGAATACTCCCGATTAAATCGGGAGAGCTGGCATGTCTATAATATTTTCATCTAACTGGGCATGTCTGACTATAATATTTTCACCTAACTTGGCATGTCTGACTATCATATTTTCATCTAACTTGGCATGTCTGACTATAATATTTTCATCTAACTTGGCATGTCTGACTATAATATTTTCATCAAACAATTTATGACCATGCATCTAAACAGAGGTAAATAGACCTGGACATTACCAAACTTCTGAACTTGAAACCATAACTAAGACTCAAAACTCTATAAATTTTCATAGGAAACAGCAAAAGAATACAAAAACACATTAATAAGTCTGAAAACTGTTTATTCTTAAACCAGTACATACCATATAATTTTATATAAATATAAATGCAGTTAACCTGGTACTTGTATAGAGTCGTGTGAAATATATGAATGACTACTGGTATATAAATTTTCACAGGCATATTGGCAAGTGGGATAGTATGGTCAAGCAATGGCATAGACAACTAAAGATTAGACTATCATGGATAACTAATTATAATACAGCTATCAAATGATGTACTGACAGACCTGTAGGATTGCTCCATATAGGATGGCTCTACTCATAACTTGTGAAACAGACTGAACTGTTATAACCTAAAATTAATGTGCAAACATTTTGCGAGACAAATGCCCATCTATATAGGCTTTGTACTGGGATTTTGTTTCATTCCTGTATTGGTGTTGAAATCTGGTGAAAAATACCCACAATAAGAAAAAAAACAATCTCTGTCAATTCAGTTTATGTGAGATACCTGCTATTCCATTATTATAAGACAGACCAGTCATAAAACAAACCCGTTTATAAACACCAGCATAAAGACCACTGGAAAGTCATACAACTCTAATAGAATTCTGTAAAACTGTTCCAACTGCATTTGTTTTTTTATATACTTTATACAAGTTATTGACATGTTTATATCACCAAGAAGTCTGAAATGCCTTTATATATCAGCATGTGTTGGAACCAGAAATAAACTGGACTTAATTTTTTTTTTCAAATGAAAAGGACATGGACAAAAATCATATACAGTTAGTATCTTTTGTTAAGAGCCATCTTCAGGTGCTCAGATTTGTTAAGTTCCACATGCAGGAACAATAATCTAAGAGAGAGATTTTCTTTCTTTTTTTATACTGAAGACTGTCTTTGACTAGCTTAGGTTTTGGATGAGTAATGAGAATTAGCATGACATTTAAAATAGGGATATAAATCAAGCCCAATTAATCTTTGAAATGACCCTTGGTTGTACTATGCATGTCTGTATCTTTAAAATTTCCAGAAAAAGCATCTTTAAGAAAAGCCTCTGTGGCTGAATCAGGATGCCTTCAAAAAAGAAACAAAGCCATTCAATGTTATATTAATACAAGAGAAGGACAGGGCAATCTTCAGAATACTAAGGCAAGAAATCAAGCTGTAAAGTAAGCATGCCATAAGGCAATGCAGGCTGTTAATATGTTTGCTACAAAAGAGGCAAAGAAGCGTCCCATGATCTTTCAAGCTCATGTCCAGAGTAAGCTCAGAGCTAGGGATCTATTGGAGTCCCACGATCTTTCAAGCTTATGTCCAGAGTAAGCTCAGAGCTAGGGATCTATTGCTGAACAGAAGTTCCAGTTGATGGAATAGCTATAAGTGACCAGGTGAAAGCACAAGTCTTGAACATATTTTTTTGCAGTAACAGTCTTGGATAGTGCTTACTTCCCCTGAGTCAAGAGAAGTGGATACACCATTAGTACAAACACAGTAATTGAGATATTGTTTTCAATATGTTAAAGGCTTTGAATACTGCATGGTCAGTTGAACAAAATGGAATCCATCCTCATCTTCTTGGAGACACTACAGAACAGACTGCAGTTCAAGTCTTCCATAAGTAAAACCTCTAATAAAAATGCTCTGCCTCAGATATGGAAAGATGTCAACATGACAGCTCTTTAAAAAATGGCAAGAGAAGTGATCCAGGTAACTAATGACCAGCTGTGTGTAAGCTAATGGAGTTCAATGTGAATGAACAGATATATTTACCAGCATTGCATTTAAGATAATGGAAACCAATGTCTGGGACCCCTTGCATCAATGTATGTCAAGCAATGGTTTATTGATGTATCACGAACAGTTTAAACTTCCGATTGCTACAAACCAATTAACAATATCTAAGACCTGGAATGTAGTGTTAGATCCAGGTAAGAATGTTGATTTTATATATTTGGACTCTACCAAGGCATCTGATTCTGTGCCACACTGTAATCTTGTAGCTAATCTTCTGGGTTAAGGTATAAAGAGCAAGGTTTTAAACTGGACAGACCAGTTTCTTTGACATCATGTATCAGCTAATAGCACTGTGCTAGAATTCAAGTGTACAAGGTCAACAATATTTCGGGAATTGTTAGAAGAACTTGTGAATACTGGGATGGGAATTCCCTCAAAACAACTGTTTGTAGCACTGGTTCTACCACTTATGGCAATCTGCAATGTGGCTTGGTTATTATGCTCAAATAAGGATCAAATACTGACTAAAAGCATAGTTTGATGGGTAGCAAAATTTTTACCTCACCATCAGAACTTGCCATACAAAGAGAGAATGGCATAACTCAAATTGCCAATGATGTGCTGCAGAACACCTGGAAACATGACAAGTACACACATGGAAACTACAACACTAACAAGATCTTATTCATTTTATTCACCTGGATAAAAGTATCGGAAAACAATGCCTTAAAGATACAAAAGAGATACTGTGGGACATTCATTATGCATCAGTTCTTTCATTACTGGAGAGTAGATATCTGGAACAACCTGCCAGCTCAAACAGTTGAAGCTTCTATAATAAACACTTTTAAAGTTCATTTTGATCAGATCTGTGCCAATATATATATATATATATATATATATATATATATATATATATATATATATATATATATATATATATATACTGCCACTTATTACATTTTGTAAAATAAATGCAATATATCTGGAAACCCAAACCCACAAAACCCATTTTCAGATAAAAATGTATATGCTGAATATGAACATGTACAGGAGCCAAAGTGGCTCAGAGGTTAGTATGCTGAACTCACAACTTAAACAGTCTGGGTTCAAAAAAATCCTACCATCTGACCAGCCTTGGTCATCTAACATGGTGTATTTTTGGGCAAGGCACTTTACTCCAACTGCCTGGGCACTAAATAACCTACTTGTACTGCTTTGCCATAAAACATAAAACCAAACCTGTACATGTACATGAACAACTGTTACATAATGGCAAACAATCAGCATGTTGTAAAATGTCCTACGGTATGTACACACACTAAGCATACGTCAAAAACATGATCTAAAACAACACATGTATTGGTGCTACTGTTTACAAAACATTCATATTAGCACTATGTGTTACACAAATTATTATGTAACAAAAATACCTTTTATACATCTAAATTTTCCCGTTAAAATACTTTCTTAGCTTTTTCCTTTCACATCTATAACAGTCAAAATAATTATTAGTATATGAGGTAATACAAATTTCTTCCACAAATTTCCTGAAAATGAAGTCCAAAATTTCACTACACACAAGTATCTTGTAAAGGTTATATCATCTGAAAATTTTCAATTGTAAACATTAATTAATGACTTCATCTTGTTTGTATACACTGCTCCAATGCAAACCAAATCCAAATGAATACACAAATCTTGCTAAGTGACTGATGCTCTAATGGGTGAAAAGTATTTCCAGAAATTCAAGAGCATTGAAACCATCTCTGATATTTTTCAGTGATAACAAGATTTTCAAATTAACTGCTGTGGTGGACATATTGGATGTCAACTTGGAATCATTTTCATTTAGGACAAAGACATCATTAGAAGTCTTTTAGTTGAAGTATGTCTAAATGGTTTTCTGAGGGTGACAACAAGATTTTGACGACAGTTGTCATAGCAGCCATATTGGATGTATGACTGGCACCATTTTCATTTAGACTCAACTAAGGTATTGAAGGAAGTCTATTGGTTAAAACCCATGTTGATACAGCCATCCATTTGGAAGAAGATAACAATATTTTCAAGATACCCACTATGGTATCAATATTGTGGGCTAGTTATTTTCATTAACAAAATTCTAGACACCATACAAAATCTTCTGTGAGAACCCCATATCCTAATTCCTTCCATTGAAGAGTAGCAAACAAACGTTTCAAGATGGCCACAAACAAGACAACTGATCACCATTTTAATTTTGGATCATAACAAGTTTTTGGTGAAAACTCCATCATGATATGAGCATAACTGATTTTCAAGCTGGCCACTGTGGCAGCCATATTAGACATCATATCAACACCATTTTGATTTAGGACTAACTAGATGTCACAAGTCTGGTGAAAACCCCCACATCAGTATGACTTTCTGTTCAGGTGGAGTTGTCATAAGATTTTCAAGATGGTGCCTGACATGTTAGACATCATAAGAAGTCTTTAAGTGAAAACCCCATGTTGATATGACCATCCATTCAGGAAATGTTGCAGCAGGACTTTAAAGATGACAGTTGCAGTTGCCATCCTGGATGTCTTGGCACTGTTTTCATTAAGAACCAACTAGTCATCATAAGAATCCAATGAAAAACCCATGTTGATATGATCATTCATTCAGGACAAGTAGCAATAACAAGATTTTCAAGATGGCCACTGTGATGGTCAAAATGAATGTGTAAGCAGCACCATTTTCAATGAAGATCAACATGATTATGGGATGAATGTGTCTGTAAAGTTTCATGGCAATCCTCCAAGTAGTTTAGGATGAATAACAATAAAAAACTTGTATTAATGGACAGACAACTGACACTTGATGATGGACAAAAGACCATCACATAAGCTCTAGTGTTCTATGACCAGTGGAACAAACCATGAACACCTATCTAATACTTGCTGAATCAAAAGTCAGATGTAATTTATATTTGAAAGTAATTAATTACGTTTTGCTTATTTTCTAGTATCTGAGTTGAGACATTTTCAGTGTACTGTTTAGTATTTTATACTCTGATATGTTGTGTTGATGCTAAAGCGTCTACACAGCAAAAAGAAAAAATCATGGAAAAATGTCTCTTTTTTTCTTTTGAATAAACACATTGAGATCTACCACATCCTGTACCTTGTGCATTACTAAATGTGTACTAAATAGACATATAAGTCAGACTAAATAAATATCAAGTACAATGTTTATTTCTAGAACAAATTGTCAAAATAAATAAAACAGCCTTCTATTGTGATCACTTCTCCTTGACAATCACCTTTTTTTAATCCAGCCGGTGTTTAATTTTTGTTCCAATCTGTAAATTTTTAACCTACTTATCAGACATTATTTATTCCATGAAATGTTTTGGATACCCATCTTGTGAACATTGTGCAAAGTTGGGGTGGGGGAATGGTGTTTATCATTACACCAGGTTGTAAAAGTTAGATTTGGGTTTATCATCAAGCACAGGCACATGGTATACCCTAATGAAAAATTGCTTTTATAAAGCAGCAGTTTTCTGCCCCTTAATTTGCTGGTAAACAATGGTTGCCTTGACTAAAATAATTGATTTGAGGAGAAAAACATAAAGATTAAGAAACACTGGGCAGGTGGGAGAGACAATTGTTCTTCTAGTTTATGTCCTGGTAATAAAAATGTTTAACATTTATAAATCATGTCCTACAATGCTCATAGATGTCTACAACACAATGACTGATAATGAACACATTATGAGTGGCAAGATAAAATATCAGTAATTAAACCATATCTTAGAAAACAGTTACACAAAACTGGCAGAATTTGATACAATAAACAATACATATATTTTTATTTTGGCTTATTCTCTTCCGTATTCCATAGGATTAAAAAAAGATCAAACATTTTATTCGGCATACTGCATATTTGGTTAATATCAAAACTGAGTATAAAGATTTACACATAGCCTTGCAAATATAATCATTTTTGGAGTGACATAAAATCCAGTGGGCATGGACTGTTGTTTTACCCATTTTATCTTTCTTTTTATAGTGTCTAATAGCAAATCCAAATAAAAATCTATGTTAATTCAATACAACATAGTTATTGTATAGTATTTACACATGTACAATACAGATCTATCAATAATCAGTGAAGGTTGGGGTTTATAATGCATTATAAGATCTGAAGTCTATATTGTTTTCTTGAAATCATTTATAAATTAAGAGAGCAGACTTTCATCCTCTGGTGCATTATGCAATGGCAGATCTGAGTGTACACCATGTGAACATTTTACACAATACACCTGAGATAATATGGTGTTTGACACCTGATTTATTATAGTAGGAAAATGTTTAAATAATCAATATCTTGGGTATGGTACTTATGACTACTAATACTGCTAAGCTTATAATAATAATAATAATAATAATAATAATAATCTTTATTTATTGTAACACAGGCCACTGGCTCAAAATTACACACATGAAAAAAAAAATGTTACAACCATGACACATAACAAATTTAGGACTAGCACATGGACTCTAATTTTCATAGATTTTGCAAGATTCTCTAGGTGATAAAACACAATCTTGCTTTACATCAACCATGCAGTAAATAATTCTGTCAAGCCATTTCGCTTGCAAGCTTTAACATTTGCATATGTGGCGTTTATTACTGTAAGCACTTACGGATAATATTTTCATTTACTAACTTATGATAAAATAAGCTTCTGTCAATATGGTCAAAAACTTTTCATAATTAATAACAAAAGCATTAAACCTACCTCTTTGTTTCCTTACAAATTTACATATCAATGTTCTTAGGGTAAATATATTATCTACAGTGGAATATTCACTTGTAAAACCATCTTGTTCTTCACCTAGAATATCATTTCTTTGATAAAATTAGCTAATCTTTCATTTAAAATTAAGGTCGACATTTAAAATGGAGGTCAATATGAAAATTGAAGTCAATATTTTGCTGAAGAGTGGTATTAGGCTAATCCCTCTTATTTATATTACACTTTTTGTGAATGAGTGCAACAACAATCATTGTGCAATGCTTTGGGAAGTATCTGAGATCAAATTATTTATTGAAAATAGACACTAAAATAGGTGCCATGATACTTCCAATTGCATAACAAAAATCACTCAAAAGGCCATCAATACCACCCGATTTTTCCAACTATTATAGTATGTTGCACATCTTCTTCCATTATTTTACCATCCAGATTTTCATGCTGAATATTAGTCATTTCATTTAAGTTGACACTATGATCCATCCAATAATATATATTAAATAATTCTTAAAAGTACTGGTACTATCCAGTGACATTTATTTTTCCATTCAACATAGTATCTGGACATTTTAAAAGTCTCCAGAAGTGTTTCAAATCTTTGTAGGAAAGTGCTTTTTCAAGTATCGCCTTTTTCTTTTTCTGTATAGGTTGCATTTGTGCCTAGTTCTGTTTTTTGTACATATTTCTATGATGCTTATAAAAGCCAAGTTAACAGTAATATTTATTATTATTATTATTAGTAGTAGTAGTAGTCTCTCTGGATACAGGCAATATAACAAAGGAACAAACAAACAAATAACAAAAGTAGCATAGAGATGAAATTGAACTCAAAATGTTTTGTAATATATGAAAGTAAAGTAGTAACGCTAACAAAAGAGGTTTAAAAAAATACAATTTCTAGAATTCTGAGCGCTTTGTATTTTTTAATATTGCAAATTAAACAATATCAAACTTACTGCATATTTATGATATATAAAATGCCAAAAATATCCCCACTAATGTACCTATATCAACTAGATGAAAACAGCTGAACCTGACCCAATATCCATATCAAGAAAAATGTATGGTTTTGTGTAGAATTGTGATCACCAGTGACTAGTCAGCGCTGTCTTACAAGTCAGCTTAAGTCTACTCAGGTTGTTTAAACTAAAGTAAATGCACACAAGGTGAATATGAAACATTTAAATCAGAAATGAAAAACGATAACCCTACCTCAACTGCATCATTCAAAATGATGCCAGGAATTCTCTCATTTAAAACTATTAACAGTTTATAGTAGAGCTGTTCCATTTAATCATGTATGGCACATGGGAAAGCTGTTCCATTTAATCATGTATGGTACATGGGAAAGCTGTTCCATTTAATCATGATGGCATGTGGGAAAGCTGTTCCATTTAATCATGCATGGCACGTGGGAAAGCTGTTCCATTTAATCATGCATGGCACGTGGGAAAGCTGTTCCATTTAATCATGTATGGTATGTGGGAAAGCTGTTCAATTTAATCATTTATGGTACGTGGGAAAGCTGTTCCATTTAATCATGAATGGTACATGGGAAAGCTGTTCCATTTAATCATGAATGATACATGGGAAAGCTGTTCCATTTAATTATGTATGGTACATGGGAAAGCTGTTCCATTTAATCATGTATGACACATTAGCAATCAGTTTTTAAAAACAATTTATTCCATCATGTGCTCTCACAAAACTCATACAAAATTCTTAAATGCATCTATGATTGATCTTTCAGTACCTTCCTTAGGTCCTGTGTGTTTTACTGGAACATCTCTACAATCTGACATGATTACAGTTCTCCTTCATTATTTTGCTGTAATTGGAGTCCATAATTGCCAACTGCATTATATACAAACCTGGTACAGTGAAAATGTTCCAAAATTGTATGAATGTATGTGCCATCTATACTCACAAGTTGATTCCAACTGAAAACAACACGGACCTTAAAATGCCATCACACAATGTGCCAGTAGATCAGGTCCAAGTTGTTTTATTCTACTGATTAGTCCTAACAAACTGCATAGACCCAGATCTGCTAGTGCATTATGCAACCGTTACAGCAGGTCTGGGTCTGTGCAATATGCAGTTGAACCAGTATAAAAACTAGCATATACTGTACGAAGGGAGTATATACTGTTGGTTGAAGGGAGTATAACCAAATGAAAGTCTAATGCATAGTAAATTTTTTTAGTGGTAATTATGCATTTAATTTTGTCACGTAGTAATGTTTGAAAAAGGAAATAAAAATATAATACTAAGCTTAGTTTTCTTTCAACCCATATTGTTATACATTATCAAATCAAGTACAATGTACGTCACTAAGATTTTTCATCTACTGAATTTTGCAAATTCTGATTTTCACATTTTTATTCATATTTTGGCATTTGGTATAATTTTGGTCATAGAGATTGATAGTGAAACAAAGTTATATGTACTATAATGAAATGTGTTTTATAATGAGGGAGGCTATGTCTATATCTTGCCATGGAAATGAAAGCTACATCAAGGAAACCAACCTGGGAGTACTTGCATTGGTATCAAACTGGCAACCACATGAATCAAGGTCAGCTGTTTTACCAAAAATACTACTGCAGCTCCACAGTGCTTGAGATCATTGACTGTAACCTTGGATATTTTCATGCTATTTAGGTTTCTAAATAAACTTTATCTTCAGAGATTAGGAATAATGTAGATTATTATATCTAAATGATCCAGGAGAGGGATACTATACTTTCTTTTCTGTCGTGGGTGGGTCTGCTACTTCATTTTTTTTTTTTTTACTGTGCAATTTTAATAGTTTTTAAGTAGCTGTGATTGCAATATGAAAAAAAGTGACTCCATCCATCCCAGACAGGTACATTTAAATGGAATATCCCTTAAGAAACCTTAAAACTTGAATGAATATAATGCATCTACAGACAGCTTATACAAAGACTTGAAGTTGCCATTTTACATTTAAAAACAAGGGTAGCAATGTTTCTGTACTGTTGCAAACAAAAGCTAAATTTAGAAAATATTTTAAGCAATAAAGAATAACCGTAACTTACTATCTATTATATTTGTAATTACAGGGCACGTTTGGGATGGATTTGTTTTGCAATGTGATGCATTTATAATCTCCAAGGTAATAATCTGACTATAATCATGGGTATTGTCTGCATGTGATTTGATTTTAAATTATGCTTTCATTTTATGCACACATAATAATAATTTTTGTCAGCAAACAAACCTCTCCACCCACAAATTTACTTCCATAATACTCCTGCATTCCACCCAGGAAAAGTAATGCCCTCATCTATGAACATTTTTTTATATTATCTCTTACTGTACAACCAGCCTCCATATGGTTTTTAACACAACAAAATATATTTAAACAGTGATATGTATGTATGTGTGTGTATGCATGTATGTATGTATGTATGTATGTATGTATGTATGTATGTATGTTTAGCATTTAATGGCAGAATCCTGGCTATATAGTGCCAAGTAAGTGTAGGAATCGCAAAGATTAAAAAAACATACAAAACAATACATAGGTAAACAAGGATAAATCATCCAATACCATTTTTGAATATTAAATGATGTTTCTTAAGTAATAATTACACGATCATAATTCCTATGGATACTTCCTTAGAAATTCTGCCCTCCCAGGTTAAAACTCTTTAGCTAAAAAGCTATGAGCTATCTGCCCACCTAGATGGCAGTTAGATAGAGTGATCTCTCATTGATATTGGGATTGGGTACAAATCCCATGAATACTTCATCTATTACTGGAGCAGAAGGCATTCTCTCTATATGGATTTAACTGCTGCAAGGGTGTATGTGTATAACACAACTGGGGAATAGATTCTGTATGTCAGGGAGCAGCAGTGAAAGAGAAAATTTTCCCTCCCATAAATCCAGTTGAAGATGTGAAGCTGCATTCTTATGTGGCTGTCAAAGGACAACAGAAGGTAACACCAAGCTGAGTTCAGTCTTTTAGGATTTAAAATCTCTGAGATAAAAGCTGGAGAAAGTGGACATGGCTATCCAACCCACAGCATGGATAAGATTAGTTAGGAAACAGTTTCCTTCAAATGCAATGCTTCTTGGTGACCACCTAACTTCAAGAGCTGAAATGCACAGAAAATTGATTTGATCTGGGGTTATTTACTGATATGCAAAATGAATAATCCATTTTATCCAGAATGACAGTGTCTGTGCTGATATGTCATCCTTTCCTTCTTTGATTGGATACAAAGAGGCATGATCTCCCTAGATGCACCAACTTGGACCACCTTAAGTACCACTTCTGAGCTTACAATGGGTAATTGTAGATGATCCTGAGATAAAGCGTCCAGAGCAGACAGTGATTTTGCTATAAAATTCTCACTACCCATGAGTTGGAGCCTGTACTTGGTAATGAAAACAGGGGTTATGATGAACGATACTGACCCATCTTGTTGGAACTGCAAGTAGTTTCTGTCAACTTCTAAAGCATTTATTTCACCGATTCTTCCTGCTGTTGCTAGTGTGAGTAAAAGGCACCTATTAGGTAACAAGCAAACAAATGACGCCTTTGAGAGCAGTTCAAATGGTGTCTTATTCCAACAGGTTAGCACCCATGATAGATTCCACTTTACCACAGAGCCAAAGCTTTTGGATGTGTAAACTCAAATTCTGATGACAGATCAGATAGGAATATGTTTTGTTCAACATCCTCTCTTCCATAACGATGTAGTGTTGGATATTGCAGAATAATAGCCATCAACTGTGATTGGTGCTGTTTCTCTTCAAAGAGCCAGAGTACAAAATTAGCTGTTTGTGGTATTGATGCATTCAGCGGTGAATGAGTTCATACTCACACCATTGTGTAAAATTCTCCATTTCCACTTTCAAAGTGGAGGGCCATCTTGCTTAAGCGATTGTCTCCATCACTTGATGACATAACTGTCTGTTCATGAGGGCTTTTTTAATATGATCCATGCATGCAGATTCAACAAGTCTGGATTGGGATGGAAGATATGTTGTCATGGTTGCTTAAGCAAATGAGCAAATATCTCTATTTCCTTGGGATATTCTGCTACTAGATTGAAGAAGTCACTGATCCACAATTTTTCCCACTTAAGTGGAGCAATTAGGTTAAGATGACACTACAATTCTCTTGCTTTCTGTAACACATTCAGAAACGGGTGTGTTGGAGGGTGAGTGAATGCATCCAAGCTGTTCCAATCTATGGAAAGAGCATAGACTGTACAGGTCTTCAGATCCAGGGCTGGTGATATAAAGGTTGGGACTTTTGCATCTACTTTTTTGCCAACAGAACTGCCAATGGTTAATCCCAGCAAACACTTATGTGAGCCAAAAACATGGGACGAAGTGACTATTCTGCCTGTATTAATTGATTCTTCTGAGACAAGTCTGCTAATACCTGTAATTGGCCTGGAATATGATGAAGTTGATGATGGATTTGTCCCTGAAGATACCAGCTGTGAAACTGCCAAAAAATAATGCAAAGGTCTGTAGACTTTGTTTCCTATTCCCTTCTAAAATAATTCACCACAATGGAAATGCAGGACAGAATGAGCATGTCCATTCCATGTATATTCTCTTGACACCAATGGAATTCTTTCCATACAGCTTTCATCTCCAGGATATTGATATGCAATAGATGATCTTGAGTGAGCCATTATCCAATGGCCTCCTGGACTGGAATAGTGGAAAAAGATGTGCATCTGAGCCTGTTGTACTCGTGTCCATACAAATTGTCAGCTTGAAGGTTGCATCTGCCAGAGACTACCAGACACAGGAAAAGTGAGGTTCTCTGATTTCCTGATATGAAGCCTCATCTGCATTATGTGTTCCAAGGATCAAAGTTCTGTCTACCATTTGGACAACAGCATCATTGTAATGGCCTCATATGATGTCTGCTGTTGCAATGAGTAAACCCCATAGGTCAGTGGTTCCCATCCCCCAGGTTACAACCCAAATCAGGGTCATGAAGATGTTTTAGAGGGTCGCCAGGATTTTTTCTGAGGGTGGATAAACTTATCAAAAATGGAAACGGGGTTGTGAGGCTCAGAAAAAATATTGTTTAAGGTTCTGCCAAAGTGGTTGGGAACCAAAGTCATAGGTATAGGATTCTCAAACTGAAAGTCAATTCTTTTTAAGAACTGAAGCACTCATTGAAATGATTTCCATGCATGTTCCCATGGAAGATAGAATCTGCTCTGGGAGACATTTTAGTTGCCCTGAAATATGATTCTTGTAAAGATCAAGCTATCAGTTCATAAGATCAACTGGGAACAAAGGTACTAACTGGCCTTAGAATAAAATGAAATCGTCATCATACTATATGTCTCAACCAAATGGATGTCCTTTCCCCATGATGGTCTGTGTGCAAATGTGGGGACAGAATATATGTTATTAGATCACTATGAATAGTCCCCTCGGGCATATTTACATGCTAGACTGGGATCAGCACTGACCGTGAGTGATCTATATCTGATGTCATGGAGAGAAATTGAGGTGGAATGATGCCCTTTTCTGTGCTATTATCCACGCCGATTCTTGAGAGATGTGACTTTGAACTTGAATTAGATCAGCAGAACTGTTTCTCCCAAGAAGAGTCCATATTAAGGGGATCCTGTGGCATGGAGTGAGCTGAGTGCATTGTGGCATGATGGTTAGAAAGAGCCTTAAGAGTGTCAGTGCAGTGCTGCAGTTACACTCATCCATGTTACTGCCTGTTTGACATGGGTTTGGCATACTGGACAATTGTCTGTTGGCTGACAATGGATGATTGACTCTGGTATTGACCCATTGCAATTAAAGCCATATCGCAAAGTCTGGCCATGGTGGAACAGGGTCACTGTAGTTGGCATGATGTCCAGTTCATTAAGTTGGTAAGGGGTACAGGATATTTGATCTTAAGTGCAAGACTATAACCTATGTGGTTTGTTTTTTATCCCAATCTTGCTCAATGGCAGGCGATAAAAACAACTGGGTGTTGACCTGATGTGGTAAACAGCCTTCTGGTTCTACCAAGAAAGGCTATCAGGCATCGATGATGGAGAAGTCAGAGATGTCGTTGGGTATGAATGCTTGGATTGCTTCATGATTGATGATTCATGTGAAGTGCAAAACCCGATCAAAGAAGCAAGTCTTTCCCCACCATGACATCAGTGTGTATACTGATTACATCTTCATCCCTCAAAGTTCAATGCTGCATCTTCACCTTTAGTACCCCAGCCCCCAGACTTCAGTCCATGAAGCACAATTCTGATACGTAGTTTGACTGTCCTGTGTTTCTAATGATACCAAACTTGCACTTGATATAAGACAAATTAGAGCAGATAATATATACAGATACAGCCCAGCATAAGTCATATATTTAGAGAGTGTACATGCAAAGCTACACATAATGAAAATTACCTGTAAATGGTTAGCCCATGCAGGAAGATTATTGGCACATTACTATTAATACTTACAAAATGGATGCTAAAATATCAATTCTAATCAAGTTACCTGTAGAAAAGGCCAACTAAATACCTAAATAAGTAAAATTACTGATGCATCACTTAAAATAACTCCTATGTGGATCCTGAGTCTAAACAGTATAGAAACTTACCTGTGTTAGAGTTTCCATAGAATACACAATACCTGCAAATAAAACTGCACTCAAGTGTCATTACTGATACTTACGAAGTGAACATTAAAATATTAATTTGTAAGACAATGTCACCTGTAAGAAATTTCAAATAAAGACCTATACAGGTAAACCAGTGAAGAGTCACATATGTAACTATAAAGTGGGCAATAAGGATAGATTAGTACAGAAAGCTTATCAGTATGTTTTTGACTATAGCAGAAACTATACAGCAATAATTATCTGAGTTTACTATATCACACACAAACCTGCACATATTTAAATAAAGCAACAGCACTCTGAGGCAATGCACTAGTGACCCATGTACGTACATACCAGCATACCAGGGGTCCCTAAGTGTGTGAGGATGGCACAGTGATGATGTTGTTGTTGTGGGGTTTAATGCCATTTTTCAGCACATGATAGGCTATACATGGCGGCCAGTATTAATGGTGGAGGAAGTACCCGGGAAAACCTCGGAAAGAACCACTGACCCACGAGAAGCTACTGGCAAGCTTTCTCACATATCCAAGTTGGCTGAATCCGAGACTCGAACAAGCACAGACAGAGGTGAGATGGCAGTGATCCATAATGGACAACGCTTTAGACCACTTGGCCACTCGGGGCCCCGCACAGTGATGATACTACAGACAGAACTTTGTCATCAAAGAAAGAAAGAAAAGTTGGAAATTATATATAGAGTATATTTTCCTTCAGAGATAACACTCCAACAACTTGTTTTAAGGTAGAAACTTTCAAATTCTTTTTATGTGGATAGCAAGGCCTCTGTGTGTAGAGAGTGTGCTACTTGCCACAAGCATAAGTAGTAAGCAGAGAATGCATGGGATTTGGTGCCAATTACTGTACCAAGGAGAGATCACTAACTGCCACCTATGTGGGCAGATAAGTTTCAGCTTTTTAGCAAAAATGTTCTAGCCTGAGGGGGCTGGATTTGCAAGCTAGTAATAGTTTCTAAGGTACTATGATCAGGTAACATATCTGAATAAGAAACAAAGTAAAACATTTATATTACTGCACTCTCTTAGTTGGAAAGTCATCAGGGGATACATCCCAGGAGGGATCATTATGTTTTCTGTATATCCTGAGACCTCAAGAGTTATCCAATAGATCGAGTATGGACTATTTTCCTTGTTATTTTGGATGAATCTACCCATACCACTAACAACAAATACAAAATTTAAGATTTCACAGCATCTGTATTTTTGAGAAATAAAATGGCACACAACATTATAAACCTCATGTTGCATCCATATAAAACTGCTGCCAACAAAAAAATCTTCCCTTATTCTATATCCATCAGCAGATCATTTCCTTCGAGTTTCATTCCTTTCTCCACAGCAATCTTCTTGACTGTTCCAGAAACGGGTGCATTCACAATCATCTCCATTTTCATTGCACTCAGAACCAAGATTGACTGACCCTTCTCAACCTTGTCTCCAACCTTGACCTTGATATCGATAATCGTCCCTGGCATTGGAGCACCAACTGAGCCACGTACTCCTTTAAGGGCCTTTGGATGGATATGTATTTCCTGCAAGTAAGGAAAAAAACTAAGTCTTGTTATGAATTTCTGACATCACACTAACAGCCATCACAACAATGCCTAGCTAGTAGAATAAGATAGTTCCAAAGATCACTCAGTAATATTCCCAAGGTCAAAATAACCAGAAGGCCAGGCAATGTACCAGCTGCAGCAACTCTGAATTGAACTATCAAGGCAACAGTGTGTTTCACAGGTGGTTTTCTATTGAGGCATGCATAACCAACAAACAATGAGTGCTGATATGACATTTGAATATGCAAACAATAGTGATACAATTTACAAAATTCCTACCTTTGATGCCTCTTTATCCGTTATCATGACAGATCTCAGTTGACCATTCAGCTCAAAGAAGACCTCCCTCTGTCCAGTCTTCTTATTCAAATCACCAACAGCCAGAGTTTTGATGGACAAAGTCTTGCCTTTCTCTATCTCCACCTTTCAAAATAATCAAGAAAAGTTATGGAACATTACCATGAAATTAATCTTGATTGATACCTGTTTTTCTCTTGACAGATCTGATAAGACAGAATGTCAAGGCTCAGTGGTCTTGTTTTAGAATGTTGGAGGTTTCGTCTATGTTCTCCAGTTTTCTCAGATTAAGATCACTTTAAACCACCACCTGGATCCACAACAGAAATTATATTCTGTTAGATCTTGCTGTATGTCTTATACAACCAATGCCAACATGAACAAACTTTGGAACTGGCAGAATACTATGAAATCTAAGATTCATTTTGGAAATATCTACTTGATATATATTCCACAAATTAGTATGTAAAGACTGCAAAGCTTGAAAAGATTTTCTTTTGAAAGCAAAATCAAATGTCACCCTCTCCTCCATCATGACAATCAATATCAGTATATGACACTAGTACCCGACATATAGCAAGGTGAATAAAAAACTTTGTTAGGGCTGTGATATCAAACATCCTGTAATTTTAAGGTCAAAGGGCAGCATACTGTGCCTAGAAGGGGAAGTCACTACATGACAAAGATATTCCTAGTATTACTTGACCAAATCTGACCTCAGTTTGGTAATGGTGACCCTAAAAAATATTTCCAAGGTCAGAAGTTGGTTTTTTGTGCCATGGAGTAAATATTTACTTGTAAGATATCCTGTAAACCATGATGCTTAAATATAACTGACCGGACACAAAATATAGCTGCCACCATGGACTGTAATAACCCTACAGGAGTTGAAAGGTGGGGAAGGCAGAGTGGAAGAAGAAGGTGGGGGAGACATAATACCACCTTGAGCTTAGACAAGCACAGGAATTACTCTCACCATTGCTGTATAATGTGCACAGCCTGATTTGTCATCACATAATGTAGCCCAGAGTATTATTGTATTGCGTTTCTTAGATTGTGGGAAAAAATGTATAAACTGATGCCATATAGATTCCCAGTTATGCAATGGGAATTATTCTGATAAAACAGTAATACTGAAAAAAATATATGCACAGTGACATATACTTGTTCTAATGTATATGTTGCACAAAGTGGAAATCAATTAATGCCCATGGTCCTCATTCTGCCACCTATGCCCTCCAAACAAAAGAAACTTAACTGAGAAAAGTAAAGTATTGCATCTGTAACCACCTGTGACGGGCAAGTGGCACTAGGATTGTCTGTAAGAATGGGTCCACCTACATTGTGCATGAAAATACATTTTTGCCACAGACTGTTTAAATAATATGCAAAAGCCATCAAAACTTACAGAAAACAACATATTTCACACTTTGACTCTTATATGCTATCATAGATTCGATTTCTTACTTACTGACAAATATAGTAATCATGTGATCTGACTCTTGCATAACATCTTTAGACATTATCAGATGACAAACAGTGATGTCAATTTTAAGATGATATCAATTCTATTTTAGAACATGGGGTACGACCAAGATTGGAAACAGTACTATTCAAAAACGGTGTACTCTCCCAAAATCCCAGCAGTTTCCCCACAATCAAATGGTGATGATGTTGTTGTTGTTGTTGTTGTAGGGTTTAACGCCATTTTTCAGCACATGATAGGCTATACAAGGCGGCCAGTATTAATGGTGGAGGAAGAACCCGGGAAAACCACAGAAAGAACCACCGACCCACGAGAAGATTCTGGCAAGCTTTCTCACATACCCACATTGGCTGAGGTGAGATGGCAGTGATCCATAACGAGAGCACTTTAGACCACTCGGCCACTCGGGGCCCCCAAATGGTGATGAAGAACTAGTAACTTACAGTCATCCGATGTATACAAGTTAAGCACACGATATGTGGCATTATGCAGAAATAAATGGATGAAATTTTACAATGAACTGCTTGAATTGATAAGTATATTCATCAGTGTAGACCCCGATCTATTATCACATAATGTACATGAAGCTGAAGGTCAACAAACTTTGCTTGAAATGATGATGATAATGAATAGTGTAGGCTCTAGGTCTGCCAGGGCATTTAGTTTATGTAGATCTGGGTCTATACTATTTGCAGATGGGAGTGTGTTGCACAAGAATACAGGCATTTAGTAAATGTAGATCTGGGTCTATACTATTTGCAGATGGGAGTGTGTTGTACAAGAATAAAGGCATTTAGTAAATGTAGATCTGGGTCTATACTATTTGCAGATGGGAGTGTGTTGGACAAGAATAAAGACATTTAGAAAATGTAGATCTGGGTCTATACTATTTGCAGATGGGAGTGTGTTGCACAAGAATACAGGCATTTAGTAAATGTAGATCTGGGTCTATACTATTTGCAGATGGGAGTGTGTTGTACAAGAATAAAGGCATTTAGTAAATGTAGATCTGGTTCTATACTATTTGCAGATGGGAGTGTGTTGCACAAGAATACAGGCATTTGTAAATATTCCTTAAGATCATAAATCCAGATATATGTGATATATGTACATAAGACTTGTCTTTTTCCTTGTGTAAATTATATCCAGAGTACAATTTTTCAATGATACAGCACAAATCAATCAGCTAATAAATATACATATTACATCTCTAAAACCCATTGTTGGTGCCACCTCTAAGAACCCCTTGTTGCAGTCTTAACAATTTTATCTAACAGTCTTAAAGTATAACTAGAATATATTAATTTTTTTAAGGAAAGAATGAGAGAAATTCTGAAACATTACTGTGATTGAATACCCAAGAATGGACAATTTTATCCCAACTAGAAATGTGTCCATACAACACAGATGCCCCTGCTAATATTAAGCAACTGAAGGACATTTTTTAAAGTTGCAACATATGGGTCCATGATGCTACAGTTTTATTGACATAGACAAGTGAACTTTACCTGGGTCCTGATAATGTAAAATCTCATATTATGTTTGGTTTAAAGTTAAATAATTAAACAAAATTTAAACAGGAAATGAAGTGCAAATTTTGAAGTCAACTGGGCCATTATTATGTGAAATTTTTGCTGGCAAATGGTGGAAATCAAACTTGACATACGTCTGAGTGTCAAGCCTCATATCTAATTGGTTTGAATCCATGACATCATTCCTAAGTTATTGAGTGGAAACGAAAATCTACTAGTCCAGCAGGGGCTATAACTTCATTACATTTTGCTGGAAAAAATGGTGAAAATCAAACCTAACTGAGATCTTCTCAATGTAAAGCCTTGTGTCAAATTTGTGGGAATTTGCAACATGTGATGTGACATTATACAATTTAACATGATAGGACAGGATGAACAGAGAAGGGTAACACTAAAATACACCTCCATAGATATCAAGGGAGCATGAAAATAGTAATCACAGGGCAATTGCTCCAACAGAAACCTTACCTTTAAAGAAATTAGGTATAATGATTTCAAATATCCTACAGAATGACAAAAGTCTGATATTTTCTATGTGAAACATATCAAAACAATTTTTGGTACTAATTAAAAATAACAACTGACTGCTAAACATTTGGTTGAATTAAATTCATCTATCAAAATGGTTAAAATTTTATAGTATGTGTGTGTGATTAGGATTTTTAACGTAGCTTTAACAACTTTTCAGTCATACAATGTCTGCAGTAGGTCAGTTTATAGTGATGTCTAGCACTGGGGCAGACATGTAGCATGATGTCCCACCCAGTCACATTATCCTGACATCATGCCGACCAGTCCTAATACTAACCTCTTAATGCTGAGCACCAAGCGAGGCAGCTGTTAGTACCATTTTTGTAAGTCTTTGGTATGACTCAGCTGGGGATTGAACCCATGACCTCCCGCTTCTGAGGAGGACGCTCTAACCACTAGGCCACCCAAGTGGTGTTTAAATTAAATGTACAATGTATATCTATTACAAAAAAGATTATGATGTCCTGAAATCATGTAGCCAGAAAATGTCAGCTACAGGCACTGCATCCACCTAATATGTGTGGGACAGTGACCTATCAGGAAAACATATAACTTGCTTAAGTGGAGATCACTGTGATAGGCTACATGATCAAAAGTGATTTTGTAGAAATGTTAAGAAATGACATGGCTAATGTGACAAGTTTAAGTCAAGAAAGCTATCAATGACTAATTCTACAGCTAAAGTTAATATAGCTATCAATCACTAACACCACAGCTAAAGTCAATATAGCTATCAATGACTAATTCTACAGCTAAAGTTAATAATAGCTATACTATCAATGACTAATTCTACAGCTAAAGTTAATATAGCTATCAATGACTAATTCTACAGCTAAAGTTAATATAGCTATCAATGACTAATTCTACAGCTAAAGTTAATATAGCTATCAATCACTAACACTACAGCTAAAGTCAATATAGCTATCAATCACTAACACTACAGCTAAAGTCAATAAAGCTATCAATCACTAATTCTACAGCTAAAGTTAATATAGCTATCAATGACTAATTCTACAGCTCAAGTTAATATAACTATCAATGACTAATTCTACAGCTAAAGTTAATATAGCTATCCATCCCAAAACTTTAATCATTAACTTGTTAGGAAGAACTACAAAAATACAATGCATTCCATATTATTAGTGCAAATTTGGCTTGTTAAAGATGTATATATATTTTCTAGGGGTGGAGCAGTTAGTAAATTCCTTAACTGTTTACCCATAGTACATTAACCAAACTGTTACTAGTTAATTGCAGTCTGAAACTGACTTAGGTGTAAAACTGTAACATGCCTCAACTGTCAAAGAAAAAAAGATTGTGTTTGTGTTTGCATACAGTTTGAGCATGGCAGTATTAGTTCTATTCTGTACCATATCTTAAAATAGCAGATTACAATATAGGACTGTATCTGGACTACATGTTACAATGTTTCAGTTCATATTTTAAGCTTGTTTTTCATGATAGGAAATTTTTACTACATTATGTCTCTCCATCAGATACATTACCCAATCACATTAATAGTAGAAGAATAGGTAAGAAAATGAGAAAAATTCTTGAGCATTCGGTCTCTACCCATGTCACCTTGTTGGAGCCAGATAACTAGACTACTGACAGGATGAACTTCTAATGTGAAATTAGCACAACCAAAGATTATACATTTTTACACATGTTGTGGGTTATCCCTGTGCTATTGCCACAAATTTAAATGTTTCCTGAGAAATTCCAAAGAAAACTGCAAGGTCATCCCCAGGATTAAGGTGCATGTTAATTGCCTTGGTAGCTACCAGTGCCCCAACAAGAGTCAGCTCTCTCCTTTGCAAAGCCATGAACAGATCTGGGGTCGCTATGACTTCCACAAGAAAGTCTCACACTAGATCAAGCCAATCAATGATTAAGGATAATGGAGAAGGGCAATCAGAACTATTTGGCAAGCTCTTACCCTTACTTTCTCTATTAGTGTCATTGTTGTTGTTATAGGGTTTAACACCATTTTTCAGCACAGGGATAGGCTATACATGGTGGCCAGTATAAATTGTGGAGGAAGAACCCAGGAAAACCCTGGAAAGAACCACTGACCCATGAGAAGCTACTGGCAAGCTTTCTCACATACCCACAATGGCTGAACCCGAGACTCGAACCCACGCAGGCAAAGGTGAGATTTCAGTGATCTGTAACGGTGAGTGCTTTAGATGACTCAGGCCCCCCATTAGTATCAGTAATGGAATCAGTGGAGGGAAGGTGTATGCCATTATTCCCTCCCAAGTGATTGAAAGGTGTCAATGACTCATCTCTGTCAGAGAAGGGGGAGAGTAAAAGTGGAGGGGGGCTGGATGAACAAGATTCAAAGCCATCCAAAATTACTTGGATGTCCCAGTCATTTGTCAGAAATAGGTTGATCCAAGTCTGGTGGAAATGAAGGAGTCAGGCATCCACAGGAGGGTGCCACGTGGTCAGGTTCAAGAGAAGAAGATCGCAAGAGTACATCACTCTTTATCAAGTCAAGGTTACAAGAGGCTGTCAGAGCATTTGCATGTGACTACCTTAGCAATATGGCATGCTGATTCCAAGGTGTGGTCACTTCTGGCCTTCCCAGCTGGGTGAAAGGTTGCAATTGACACCAGGTCAAGTGGGAGGATGTCAACACAATGCTCCTGAAAAACCTAAGATGTGGCAATACATATTTTCCTGTTCACTTTATAAAAGTGAAGTAGACATGTTGATGGCAGCAATATCTTTGTCTAGGCTAGTTACATCCAAATGATAACCACTGAAATGTGATTTGAACCAATGTAGTGAGAAAGTTGCAGGCAAGTGATTCACCCAAAAAAAGGCCCTTGAATTACTAGGGTGAAAAATTTAATCAGGGAGATGCCTGGAAATTTCTGCAATATTTAATGACTGGTAAAATTCTGATGGATGGAAGTTTCTCATCTTCAATATCCACTGAGGCTTTGACCTTGTATGTAGTACTGAATGCCACTGGAGAAGGGCATTCCAATGAAGGCAAATTCTATATATCTCTTCATTTGCCATCTTAAAGCTGAATTCCATTGTTTGTGTGCTTGGATTGGATTGTACAGACAATTCCATGTCATCCACCCATCATCAACAGAGGGGTTGTCCTCCTCCCATGTGCTCTACATCCAGGGGTACCGTATTCCATGTTGCAATGATGATACATAATTGTCACCAAGAATAAAAAAATATTCAAACTGAGGGATACGTGTGAACGGCTGGCTGAGTCATTGTAGTGGTCTGACATGGGAATACCAATCCATCTTGGTTGATTGGGCCAGGTCAGATAGCTCCAAATGTAAAGCCAGTTTGCCAAGTACTGGCTATGGCTGGTCTAGCCGGCCAAGGTGGTCTGCTGGGTGCAGGATGACTTCACTGAAGGAACTGTTAAGTGGCATACTGTTCGCCACTCTGAGATGACAAATTCATACAATGATTGTTTGGATGGCTGAACCAGTTGGTCAGCAACTGAGATGGTGTATGGCAAATGATATGTAACTTGTGGATCAGAGTCAGAAGGTAATCCTCCGTACAAGCTTTAACATTCCTAAGACCATGCATGGGTGGGATAGTGACTTATGCCCACTGGGCTACCCAACTAAATTAAAAATGGTCCTAGCTTCGTCCAACTTGCTTGTGAACATTCTAGACAACAAAGCTTGCTGAAGTATGCATATCATATGTGATTTTAATATAGATTGAAATGAATCATTTGGCATAGCTTCAATTTTATCTTAAGTGATCATCACCATTGGCAAAGCTGTTTGAGGTTTATTTGGTGGGGGTTGGAGTGGAATCTTGACACTCTCCATTAAACTGGTCAACAATTCTAACTTCAGATGAATATTTCATATAAAGAAGATTTACAGCATATCCTTTTTCAAAACATATGACCAAATGGCTTCTACCTACATTGCACACAGGCTACATGGAGTAAGGAAGACCATTCTGTGCAAGTAAGGCATGTCTCATGGTTGTCTTCCATGACCTGAAAGCAGCTGCACTTCTTGCAACTGACTGACATGTCTGTAATGACAGAGAAAACAAATCACATGCAAGTGCAACAAATATACAAACTGTTCACATAAGGGAACTCGTGCCATCAATACTACTTTAAAAGCGCACAATAAACAAAAATTCAACAGCACACTGTGATTACAACATTTAAAACCTGAGTGTTACCTATTGATATCACATAGACAATAATAAATAAAAACTCACCAGGAAAAAAGCAAATGTATACACCATGTATATCAACTTTTTGACTTAAAATATCACTGAAAATAAATATGTCTAACTTGTTTATAAATTGCAATCGACTCTTCAAAGGCACTGTTCACAGTTGCAAGCAAAAGTTTAAACTGGTAAACATCTGGGATATGAGTTACCACCTGGTGGGAATCAAGGAATATAATCTATAAGAGTTACTTCCCTTTATCTGTATGACGTGTAGATGGAAAGGATTTTTCATCTTTCAAGGAGCTTTATATTTGGGGTTAGCAGAGAGCAATTGTGATTGTGTAATGTATCTGATGGAAGAAAAGATGGAACTGAGAGATTTTACGGATATTTTCTGTGTTTATATATTTGCTCAGTTCACTAAATATGCTTGGTGTTACAAAGTGGGGTGTGTGCATTCATTAAATTTAACAATCGGTTACCATTAATATTCAAATTATATACAGTTATTCATGTAATAGTTACAGCCCTAATATTTTCTAATCTTTATATCAAGTAAGTCATAAAGGAAAATTAGTATGCCAAATACCTATTGTGCATAAAAAATGTTTTCATTTGAAATGAGAGTTCACACAGTTCTGAATGTTCACATAAGTCAAACAGATCACCAAATTGAGTCAAAGTCAATGGAGGTGATGTAGTCTGTAATTTTTAACAATTCCTCACTAGTTTTTGCATCTGATTTTAGGAATTCTCTGAGAGTAAATTACGTCTGAGCAGCAGTTTTTAATTAACACACATTATTAAACAAAAGTAGAAATGTACTAATTTTAGATTATATTTCCATACAGAAACTTTTCTATGCATTCAGATTTATCTACCTCACCTCACACTCCTGAGCCATCTTGGGTCCAACCAAGAAAAGTTTGGTGTCCAAACAGTTTACAGGTCCATATTTGTCTTTGAATTCCAGGTATTCATCTGTAACCTTTGGATAAAGGGCAGCACTTATCACATCTACCTCCTGTACTTTGCCATGCTTCTCCTCCAGTTCCTTCTTCAGTTTATCAAAGTCAACTGAGGGCAGTGTGGCACCTGGTCGGCCATCTATTCTGGACTTCTTTTTCAAGATCTAAAGCATAAAAAAGCATGGGTTGGTCATAAAAGTTTTTTATTTACTTGATACTGAGTGCAGTTGACAATTCCAAAAAGTGAGAACATCATACAAGCATTGTTTATTCAGACCAATGCCCTCTCCCAAGTTTGGTTCTCTTTGACTTATGGTGTAATTTAACATCCAGTGTGCTAAGCTTGTCTGCATATTTAGCAGACTGGTTAACCAATGGTCTGTCATCTTGGCCACTTTTACCGTATGAAATATACCGTTTCAAACTGTTATAACTTCACTATCTTTCATCCAATTTTGTTTTTAAAAAATGAACACACTAACCTAGACATTCCTTTGTTATATAAAGTGTTAATATTTTCAAAATAAAATACTGTAGGAAAAAAAAGAGAGTCCTTCAAAGAGACTGATGCTCTACTGGTCGCAAAGAATTTCCAGGCATTCAAGATAAGACCATTTCTTCCTCTTAACTGCTGAATGTTGAAACTAATTAAATTGATCTTCTTCATTGATCACAAGATTTTAAAACTATGTGTACATGTGTGTTTTTTTCTTTATTTTTAATGTAGTTTTAATGATCTGAGTCATACTGCTACAACATCTGCAGTGTGGCAGTTTATATAGATGTCTAGCACTGAGACATCACGCTGCAGACATGTATCATAAAGTCCCACCAGTCACATTACCCTAAAACTAACCTCTTAATCCTGAGCACCAAGCAAGGCAGCTACTAGTACCATTTTTGTAAGTCTTGCCGAGGTTCAGTATATAAGACTGGTACCATTTCTATTTAGTACCAACAAGACATCATACGAAGTCTTTTGGTGAAAGCACAAATGTGGCAGACATATTAGAAGTCAAATTGGCACCAACTAGACATCATAAAGTCTTCCAATGAAAGCCCCATGCTGATATGACCATTCATTTAGGAGAAATAGTGTTAACAAGATTTTCAAGATGGCCACTGTGGCAAGCATACTGAATGTGTAAATGGCACCACTAATCCCAAGTATACACAATAAGAAGTTTTTCAGTGAAAATCCCATGCTGATTTGACCATTCATTCACGAGAAATAATGAAAACAAGAATTTCAAGGTGGCCATGTGGCAGACAAGCTGAATGTTGAATAGCACCATCAGGAACAAAAAGATATCATAAGAAATTGTTTAGCAAAAAACCCACGTTGATATGACCATCTATTCTAGATTAGTGATAATATTTTCAAGATAACTGCTGATGCAGCCATATTGGGTGCCACATCAACACCATTTTATTTCTGACAACTATACATCCTAAGAATTCTGGTGAAAATCCTGTGGCAATATTACTTTCTATCTGATTAACAATAACAACATTTTCAAAACAGCCACTGTGGCAGCCGTATCAGGCAAACAGATCAGCCCCATTTTCCTTTAGGACCAGCAAGACATCATAAGAAGTCTTCCAGTTAAAACCACACGGTAATATTCCTTTTCATTCAGTATGATTTGCAAAAAGAAAATAGGATATTGGATCAGTCCCATTTTCATTAGAAAAGCCACAACATCATATGAAATCTTTCATGTTGAAATGACCATCCATTTAGCAGGAGTAACGATATCAAGATTTTCAAGATGGCCACTGTGGTGGTCATATTGGACACCTGATCGCACCATTTTCATGTAGTACCAACCAGACATTATAAAAAGTCTTATAGTAAAACATCATGTTGATACTACCATCCATTCAGGATGAGTAGCAATAAAAAAAATTGCTAGACCATGGGAAAAATGTGATTGTCAAGTTTCATGGCAATCCTCCAAGTAGTTTAGGTGGAGTGGTGACAATAAATTTGTGCCAATGGATGGACAGATGACAGACAATGGATTGACAACAGACCATCCCAAAGGCTCTTTTGGTCAATGTCTCACAGCATGGCTATCTCTGATTTTAGCAATTCGTTAATTATATATAGTCAAGTAAGTCCACCAAAATAACATGAAAAATCATGAGACTTGATATTTTCTATCTAAATAACATAAATCACATAAACAATCTATTCATCTTTGAAAATACCAGCTAGTTTAGCATACATAGAAACAGGAGGGGCTAATTTGGGTTACATTAAAATATTGGTTTAGGAGTATGATGGTGCAGAATGCAATGTGGGGAACATGGACTATTTATGCTCACAGTAACAAAGATATGAACTGCACCTTACTACAGTGATGAAGTTCCTTGTTTGCTAAGAGTAGGTGACAATGACCTACTTTTATTTTCAGGAGGTACAACTTGCAAGATGCATCCATATATGCAATTTGAGACCTAAATGTTATTCATTGACCCAAGAAATCTATATTCTGAGTAAAGTTGTCACTGGAGTAAAAATGGTTCTCTTACAGTTTACAGTATACACATTCTGCATGAGAGATAGAGGCTGGCCTGTATGATATACATTTTATACACAAATGTAGGTCACAGTGACTTTCTTTCAACACAGTATTGTGTGACTTACAAAGACGTATCCTTACTACAGTCTGACAAGCCCTGAACAAATCTGATAATTATAGGTTGTCTGTATAAAATGTCATTTTGGTTAACTCCATCTTGTTTTTAACCATTAAATGTTGTTTTTTTCAACTCTGATTAACTATGAATCAAAGTGTAAAGAAACAGTTCACAAAGAAATAAAATTAAGCAAACCTTTCCCAGGTAAATGCAAATGAAAATTGTCATAGGCCAATGGTATTGATCACACAATTGGTTTATAGTTTCATTGATCTAAAGAAAATTTAAACACTTTGACTTGTTATTATGCATAGTATAAATGGTGATTTCTCAGAGCAGACATCTGTGTAACAAGAAACCATAATCATTAAATAGATTTTAGGAAATGTTCAAAATTGCCTTTAATATGTATGTTATTAATGTAAAACTGTGTACTAAATCAACTTTAATCCATTCAGTTATTCTAACATTGTTAATATGAAAAGAAATAGGTCTCTTGGTTCACAAGCTTATCTGTAAAACAAATGATGGCAATTATTCCAAGTTACAAAAACAGATAAAAATGGTGAAACTGAACTTAAAATCAAGGAACATATCTTACTACTAATTTTGATTTTAATTTGATTTTAATTCAGACTATCTGAGGACTATCTGAAAACTCTGATAACAAACATTAAAACAGGAAGGTACACGCACACATATGGGCAGAGAAAAGTATTATACTTTATTCCCTCTTGGAAGAATAAATTAGTTAAACATATCATTGAAGGGAACCCTAAGGGTATATCACCTTAGCTTTTGCAGGTTTGATTGTTACCTTGGATCTGAGTGGCTCTGGATAGCCACCTGGTGGCTCTCCTAGGTGCCCCTGGAAATACTCAATCACAGAGACAGGGAAAGACAACTCTTCTGCCTTTTCCTCCACTAAAGCAGTCGTCAGCTTGTTCTGCACCATGAACTGTGCCAAGTCCCCTACAACCTTGGAGGAGGGTGTTACCTACCAATAAGTATATTAAAAAACATTCATTTCAGCAGGAACCAATCAGTTAACAAGGAAAGGAAATAGTAAAACAATATCAATCAACAAAATATGAAGTACAGTGATAGACAAAGGGATTACATACATTATTGCTTCTTATGGCACATTTCTTTCACAACTAGCACTTTTGTTGGATTGTATTTGTCATTAATGCTAATGGAACAAGAAGGATAACTATAAAGTTTTACATCTTTACCAGTGAAAAGAAAGAAAGAAAGTAAAACTTCTTATAGGTAAGCAAATGAAATAACAGCAATGATGAAGTTATGGATAGAGGAAGGTTGATAATAAGATCATTTTAAAACAGATAAAAGGTCTGGAAGAGTTGGAACCATATTAAAACAGACAAAAACCTGGAGGAGTTAGGGACATCTTAAAAATAAAAAAAGGCCTGGCAGAGTTGGGGCCATCCTAAAACAGAGAAAAGGCCTGGATGAGATGGGGCCACCTTAAACAGAAAAGGCCTGGGCGAGTTGGGGCCATTTTAAAACTGAGAAAAGGCCTAGAGGTGTTGGACTGGTTGATTCAAGCAGCTGTGTAGAACTGTGATAATTTTTTAGTTTATTATTTTGTAATGGCACTTTTAACATTCTTGGCTCTATCATATCATAGTAATGGGAGCTAAGTGCCCTTCCCACAGGCTTACAGAAGCAGCCAATTGGCCTGGTTAGTTATTGAACCTGTGACATTTGAATGATGAGCCTGATGCTCTACCAACCAACTAAGCTATTGTGGCTCCCAAAATTGTGATAATGGAGCATGGTTAGACTAACCTTAGGCAAATCTCCCAGCAGTTTGTTGGCCTCCACGTACATCTTCTTGACCTCCTCAAACTGGTCAGCTAGACCCAGACTGAAGGCCTGGAACTGAAGGTTTGTGTACTGACCACCTGTGGATTAAGCAGTAGGAATTTAACATGCAGTCTAATAATATAACTGAGAATCGACTAATTTAAGTTTTTGTGAAAAATGATATTTCTGTATGTAATTAAATTTATGGATTGAGGAATGGGTTATTGTGGTTCCATTTATTTCACTGGTTATCAGTTTTCATGGTTTTTTATGGTTTTGTGAAAATAGAACATTTTCATGGTTCATGGATTCACCTCTGTGAAAATTAATTAATTTATAGGTATTTATTTTGCAGACTGACCTCCAGAAATATGCAAAGCAAAGAATAGAAAAAAACAAAATTATGCCGACAACAATCTTTTGAATGGTTAAAACAATATTACAGTCAGTAGGAATATAAATGAAACACTTGACAAGATCAATCAATTACACAATGCTTTGTCCTTAATGCTCAATGTCAAATAGAGCTGACATAAGAGTAACTGACATGCCGTAAATTAAACATATCTATGTGATTTATACTTCAACCACTGTCCATAAAGTTACACCATCAGTACTTTCTGATGATCACGTTATGTAGATAATGACATAATTCCGTATGTGAACCAGACATATGACCAACTGCCCCTTGTTCAATGCAATCAGCAGGCTGTGGCATCCTTTTGATGTGTTGCAGAGTTCATAATTATCCATGACTTTGAGAATGCTGGACATGTATAATTTGCAATTTTGAGATTATTTACATGATGCAAGGAGAGTTGACTGACAGGATGTTTTTTCCATATCAATATAATGGCTTGATGCCTAGATACTGAATCAAACTGACTCAACTGCAAGTAAATTTTATGAACCTTAATGAGATAATGATATCAGGTTGGTAAAGGCAAAGTAAAATGAACTATCCCTATTTCCTATCCCTATTTCCAATTCCTTATCCAAGTGCAATGTAACTTGAGACTTAGACTTCACGAGTTTAAGTGTCTGTTTACTCTCAGCACTACTGCATCTTAGTGGCCATCTGATTTAAAAAAAATGAAATACATCTTTAAATGACAACCTCAGATGACATCACCATTGCTTTATTTCTCCTTTGTCAGAAGGAAAAAAAACTCACAGATAAAATATGTCTGAAATTTTTTTCTTAAATCTGGATTTTTCTACACTTCAGTCAACATTTGTATTTGTTGTTCGTTACATGACATTTTTTTACTTCAGGCAATTGTTACCTTTTTTCTGCACTAATAACAGAACACGTTAGCTCAAGAAAGATAGGCTTTCTGCTAACAAATTGTTAAATAACAAAATGAACATTGGATTCATGAAAGAAGAGAATACAACTGCTAATTTTAAGATCAATGTTAAAAATAAATGTTATTAAATAAGGCTTGCCTGGGATTTCATTCTTGTAGACATCAGCATTGCCACTCTTCATTGTGGTGCAACATTCAAATGGTCCATACAAGTTTCTTGTCTGCTCCCAGTAGGCTGAGTAAGCTGACACATCTTCCAATCTGATTCCTAAGAAAAACAATGAAAACACAATAAGCACTAAGTGCAACCTTTGAAGTTTGACTTGCGAGGTCTATAACCTTTTACAATTGGTTTATTAACACTGACAGAAAAACCAAAATCATGGTACAGTGCAACCCCGCTATAATGCGAATTCGGATATAACGCGGTCATGGTGTGGCTCCCAAAATTTCTTATATTCATTTGCACATGAACAAATATTTTTTTACTTCAAAGTACATGAAATAGTGTATACAAATTTATTATTGTTATGGGGAAGACATCGCATATGAATTCGAATTTAATATGATCATGGCATGGTTCATGAAATTTTTAATACATGTATGTGTATTTTTCTCGTACTGGAAAAGAACATTTTTTTTAGTACCAGAAATAGTGTGTAAAACATTTATTATCATTTTGGGGAAGAGTTCACATATGAATTTCAATATAATACAATCGTGGCGTAGCTTCTGAAATTTAACAATTTCACCAGGTTCTGAAAGTGTTACACCAAAATAAACATTATCGGAAATGTTACTTATTACTGGTCCATGAGTAAAGTCAGTCGGTCGTCTTTGTGATTGTCATCAATTAATTCTGTATACAATTGTTGCTCAAACAATAGCTAACATCTGTGTCTTCTTTAACTGCATACACAACCAAGCAGCAGACAATGCAGTGGTTGATAAAAGATTCTCACGGTTTAATAAACATCAAAAAACAAAATCCACCAAGATGTTTGCTGGGCTTGGCAGTGTTATTAGACACAATCAGTTGACCAGTAAATAATGTCTGCTTTATTAGCTGGAAACTGAATGGGTATGAAATTGTACATGTGTTCAACTGTAAAAAAATTTATAAAAGTGATCTGAGACCATTGCAGGCATACTGCACTTAGTTCTCGGGTTTTACATGTGTATGGGGTTTTCTTATGAACTCGCTATTAATTTCCTAGTTTTTAAAAAAATATTTTACCATTATGGAACAGTCAGTTCACAAACACAATTTGTTCTCTGCACTTTGCGCTAAATTTTTTTTAATCATTTTTGGGAATAGATCGTGTGTGAATTCGAATATAATACGATTGTGGCATGGTTCCTGAAATTTTAAATACATGTACATGTATTTTTCTCATACCCCAAAAAATACTTTGTTTAAAGTACGAGAAATAGTGTGTAAAATGTTTATTATCATTATGGGGAAGAGTTCGCGTACAAATTTGAATCTAATACAATCGTGGCTTGGCTTCTGAAATTAAACAATTTCACCAGGTTCTATAAGTGTTAAGCCAAAATAAACATTATTACTTATTACTGATCCATGAGTAAAGCCAGTAAGTCATCTTTGTGATTGTCTTCAATTAATTCTGTAAACAATTGTTGCTCAATCAATAGCTGACATGTGTTTCTTCTTTAACTGCATACACAACCAAGCATCAGACAATGTGGTGGTTGATAAAAGATTCTCACAATTTAATAAACATTTTAAAAAAAAAAAAAAAGCCGCCAAGATGTTTGCTGGGCTTGACGGTGTTATTAGATGCAATCAGTCAACCAGTAAATAATGTCGTCTTTATCAGCTGGAAATTGAAATGGTTTGAAATTGTACATGCGTTCAGCTAAAATAAACTATAAACGTGACTCGTGACCATCGTAGGCCTACTGCACTTAGTGATTAGTATAGTAGTTTTCACACGTTTTTTTCGATATTCACAAAATCTGAAGTAAAAGGTATGTGCACACTGGAAGCATGTGTTGATTGTTAATTATTCTTGCTGTAGTTGTTCAAACGAATAGGCGTACAAGCGTTAATTATTGGAATTTTGTAATGTACACATAAACGCATATGAGAAAATTTTAGCAGTATGAAATCTGTACAGACACCGTTCATAGACCCTGGAACCTAATGAACTGTACACATGCTTTGTCTTTCTTAACCTAATTTTGCTGTTAATTTTTCCCATTGAATTTAGACACATAATGATATGTGACAAAATTATTGAATAGTTTAAATATGTATGCAATTTTGGCAATGGAATTACATATATTATGGATTAATTGCAAGTCCCGACTGTACGATATCAGATGGCAAGTAAATGGTGTTGATACTCTGTTCATGCTGCATATTAGACGTTGAATTCCGACAGAATGATCTGGGATTTTTTTATATTAAATATTGTAAATATGTGTGTAATTTTTCAATGGAATTACATACATTATAGACGAACTGCATGCCATGACGGCACGATAGTAAACGATGTTGATACCCTATTCGTCATACACATTAGACATGAATACACGTATATGTGCCAATGAGTTGTTCTCTGAAAAAAGTAAAATACTGTAAAACCCCGCATTAACATGACCCCAATATTAACGCGATCCAATTTTTTGGACCCCAATTATCATGTTATAGTGGGGTTCCACTGTACTGCATACACTTATTTATAAGTGGAGTCTAACTGTAAAGACCCAGCTCTGTGGTTGCATAATGTTGTGGCTGATCTGGGTCTATGTATCTTGTTAAAAATAATCAGCAGAATAAACAATGCAGACCCTAATCTGCCCATGCCTTATGTGACAGCAGATTAGGGACTATGTTATTTGCAGCTGAACTCAACTTATAATGGAGCATGTATGGTATCATACAAATAAAACATTAAAAAAATTACCAATGCAACAAAGTTGGAAGAAATGAAGACTCTCTGAATTACCATTGAAATAATGATTGTAATTCCTAGTTGCAAATACTTTCATCTTTAATAAACAATAGATGTCATGTCTGAAGTAAAATCAGTATTATGATGACGAAGCTTTTTGCTTGCACAAGTAAGACATGAAGTTCAAACAAATTAAGGTGCAACCTTTTGGTCTGTAGATGATATCTAAGTTTGTTTTAGTAGATATATGGAAACATTTTACATCTACAAGTGACAATACAAAATGTTTCCGGTTTGCAAGTTAAATATTTCCACTATCTACAAAAAAATGTAGATTTTCTTGTAGTCATATATTCTCAATTAGCATGGGTTTGTTTTCTTTCTCCATTCCAATGCTATTAATAGCTGCATTACTACATGAGCAAAAGTAGTTTTGAAATTTTACAAGTATCATGTTGATGGCTAGGTCAAAAGAATGTCAAGTGAGGAAATAAAATGAATGCTGCCTTTACAAGCTATGGGCTTTTTAATGGCAGATGACTTAGGAAATACTATCTGGAAATGATATGGCTTATGAAAATGGTAAATATAAATCAAATCAAAACTTATATTGTACTAAACAGTGTTTATACAGTAAAACACATTATAATACAAGTACAGTTTGTTTTTCAAACTTACATAAAAATGGAAGGAAACATACAATTTTTCACACAAAAAACCCAACAAAATACTGTAAGTGATTTCTTATTAAAACTTGCAAATTGCATGATGTTGATTCTAAATTTCCAAGCAATAACTGACATTTTTTACAATAAATGAATGATATATCAAGGTTTCAGTTATCAATTTATAATAAGCACCTGCTTATAATGTGGGGTCAAGTGTGGATCCTTTTTTTTATTACTAGAACTTACCAAAAAGTTGAAAAAAATTGCAATCACAATTGGTAAATGAAACTTTGATATATCGCTTGTATCACTAAAAACGGGAGATAGGAGTGGGAAATTTTAATAAATGTTTTGAAATGTTCAACTTTTAATAAGAAATCATAAATATTTTTTAATGTTTTCTTTCCAAACGACATCATTAGAATGCCATAAATAATGATATTCAATGAAATTTCGATCAATGAAAATGTCACTTACACCTAGTGAAGTAAGTACTTTTTAATAAATAAAAACCAATTAAATAAGTTTTTTTTATCAAGTGAAATTTTTATTATAGCCTATCTTTTAGTTGGGTTGAAGTGTAATAATCATATATGCGATGTGCCCTCTTGTATTCAAAAGTAAAATGTTTTAATCTACCTTAACAGCTATGTCCATGAGCATTTCTCTGAGAATCTAATTAAGTGCCGACCTTGTTTTGATATCTGACTTATGAAATTTGTTGTACTGTTGCAATGAATTAAAAGCTTAACTGCACTGAATTAAAAGCTTAACTCCTTTGTATTATCAGTTGATTTCATTTTTTGTATCAAATAAAGGACGTGGAACAAAAGAAAAGTTAAAGGGCATGCACAAGATCTAATGGACCCGGTCATAAGTCGAATGAACACATCTGAATTGATCAATTGAACACTGTTATAAACATCACTGTGTACTTAATATAATTGGGGTACCTTAAATTAAGCTATCCCATCATAAATGTGGTCAAAGGGAGCAAGGCAACCAAGTGAAATGAATATTCCATGAAATAAAAAGCACTGTTTCACAGATAAAGATCAATGTTTAGAAGAAAGTTTCAGAAAATCCTGAATTGGCATTTAGAAAAACTTCACTATTATTTGCAATGAAATCACAGCATCAATATTTTACCAAATGAAAAGAAAACCATTGAGTTCCAACATTGTTACATGAAATAAATGTCGTTTCTAAAATAAAAAAAAGGAATCTTGTTTTGCGGTGTATCAATAGGCTGTCTGCTTCTCTACTTTATAAACTCCCTTCTTCCTACTTGTCTATATCATAATAAGCAGGGAACCAGACTAATCAACAGCAACAAAATTTTGTGAGGTAATACACAAATATATTTGCATACATGTGAAGGTTGTTGAAGCCAGTTGGAATGATATTAACGATCTTTCGCATGTTGGGCATATTGAAAATAAAAGTAATTTATACAGAATAACAATCAACTTCATTAGAAAAAGCACTTTATTGACAATTATTCTCAAAATGATTATAACATGAGCATTCAGCCATTAAACAGCCTAGTTTCTCCCCCTCCCCCATGCTTTTGTCCAGCAGGGATGGCATCACTTTTTATTTTTCGAAGGGCCCTCGATAGCTCATGCCCTCACTTATAGTGCAGTCTATGTTTTTGGACTCTGTTGTGCATGAGTTACTGAGAAAGAGGTGTAATTACAATAATTCTACCACTATCATCATATCATCTCCATTACAACGTTATCCTTACCAGTGTCCAGTTCAGTCTTCACAAGGGCAGCCACTACTGCTCCCATACTGGGTTGTGATGTCATCCCAGACATGGAATCCACGGCAACATCTACAACATCTGCTCCTGCCTCTGCTGCTGCTAACATAGAGGCCACACCATTTCCTGATGTGTCATGAGTGTGTACATGAATGGGCATGTCTGGGAATCGGTCTCTCAGACTACCTACTAGTAACTTGGCTGCTCTTGGTTTAAGGAGACCTGCCATATCCTACAGTGGAAACAGACATCAATTAACATAACTATGATGTATGTACTACTGTATTAAAAACACAAGAGAATAACCTATGCTGAAATGTATTATTCAATCTATTATGTATATTATGAGTCATTATCTGTTTCAAGATCAAGTAAATAAAACTGTTGTACAGATTGCTTTCAAGTTTAGCAAACAGTACACTGCACCAACAGTACCAGTAAAATGTGAATGAACCGTATGTTATAATGGATTCAACATTAAAAGTGTACAGGTGATGACACTATATGATAATATCCTACCACGTTTCAAGCCAATCGGGCAGAACATTTGCATCTATAACAGCCATCAATTGATTAATAATTCACTAGTGAATTATCAGTAATTCAACAAGTCAAAGAATAATAAAAGGTGATAAATTTTCCACATATGCCATATAAATCATGGTGAAGAGCATACTGTGTAGATATAAACATACCTGGAGTTGAGGCTGGTTTATTAAGGATTATGCATAACAAGGGTTTTTCAAACCACTATATCTCACCTTTCAGCAATTATGATATATGTTATGTGATTTTTTTAAACAAAAATTATGCTGAACCCTTTGCCTTTAGCTGAGGCATATCTCAAATACCCAGCAAAGTCACTGGAGCCTAAAAAGTAGTTCATTGTGATCGTTTTGGGGCTGTGATGTGCAGTGCCCTCTGTGATGAATACACTAAGTCCACTGTATATGCAACAGTAAATGAAAAACAGAGCTAAACTCAAACACATAATACTGATGCCTATGCCAACAACAATGAGAATACCATTGGAAAAATGATGCCCATGTCCTACTTATGCTTTGCAAGTGAGAGAAAAATAAATTCAACCTTTTATATTATAGAATCTTAACATTGCTGATGATATTCTGGTGATGCTCTCTGTGTCACACTATCTGACAATGCAGGCAAGACATTAACAATAAAACAGGAAAATAACACTGAATATCCTACACAATTTTATCCATGGAAAACACTGCCAAATAAAACTGCAGCCAGATAAAATATTACTACTTTGATTGGCTAGTATATTTTCATGATCCAAGTTTTATTTGACTCGGAAATTATGAAATGAGAACTGTTTGGTAATTCATAATATCCTGTTATACAAATACTTCCTTTTGAAACACCGACACTTTCCACAGTAACCAACAAATAAATGTCACTCTGAAGCAGTTCCTACCTTAATACAGAGGATATGAGTTCCAGCTTTTACAAGTTCAGTGGCTAGGTTCATGTAATATGCCAGATTGTACTTCGTACGGCTTGGATCAGAGACATCCCCAGTGTAGGACATGGCTGCTTCAATCACTCCTCCTATAAGGAATCATGGACTTTATTAACAGATGTAATTTAACCATTGCAGCCTGACTGTGACATTTGCTTCTGCCATACTTGAGGCAAAACAATAACTTCTACAGCATTAACTGTGCCCTCATATGCTACAGTCTGTTTCCAAGACTATCCAAAATAGTGTAGAGAGAAGGCTCTTACTACAGGGATGGCCTTCATGTTCCTGCTCATTCAGTACAATTCACACTTTGAAGATGATAGTATATTCCAATGTAGTGGTCTTTAGCAGCATTGTATATATATATATATACACACACACACATACAAAGACCATTTCGGGGGCCCCAAGTGGCTAAGTAGTCTCTCACCATTATGGAACATTGCCATCTCCAAGAACTGGGTACATCAGGAAAGCAGATCACCATACCCAAAGCTGGTAATGCACAAGGCAAGATACTGCTACCAATTTAGTGGACAAGGAATAAAGCTGGCTAATGTGAGGTACTGAGATTTGGTACTGGATATCTAGGGATAAAGCACCATTACCAATACCATAATGTACATGCATGTTGGCCAACATATGGTGGTGGTAGCCTTAAAATCTGTCCAGTGCTGGTATGACCAGAAGAGGGCATGGGCAAAGTGGGCTCAGTAAATACTTGGGTTGTTGGGGGTACTCAAAACAGCACAGCCTTGACTGATGTTGATGAGAAAACTCCTTGGATCCCTCAAACTTGATAACAAGCACAAAACTGGAAGATACTTGTAAGGCCTTTGAAATGTACAGACTAGGCATGAGTTGAAGTAGAACCAAGCAAATGAAAGCATTCTGGCTCCAATCTCTCTAGACACCACTCTTGTCTTAGTAAATATTTTTCAATGCTAAAACAAGTCCAAAAATGTTGCTAACATCTGGTTTGACTTGGGAGGAATGGCTCTGTGAGGTAGTGGAAGGACTCCTTAAGTACTATGATTGGAAAATGTATTTAAAGAATAAACATATAGCAATTCTCATTGAAATGAGCATGTGTTAAGGTATCAATCATACTGAATGTAATCACAAATCACATATGTTAAGAACTCTGGTGCTATAAATGCTTTTGAATTTAATCACTATAGTGATGGTCCTTTCATCATAAATCCCAATACTTTTTCTAACATTGCCCATTATAAAATATTATCACTTTTGATCTTCTACTCACCTCCCTTCGACTCATAACCACCTGTGCCAGCCCATTAGGCAGAAGTCATAACCTTAAATTTGTAACACACATTATGCAGCTTCCTGCAAATATGAAGTTTTGTCAAAGAAGTATTTACAAATGTCACTCTAAATGACATTTTAAAATTTCATCTTTTGACCCTTCCCAGAATGCAAATGACCAGAAGGAGTGAAAAACTATACCTAGTCTGCAGATACTATTGGACACCAGACTTTCCACAGATGAGAAAACAGTCTTACAGACAGATAAAGGTTGACATAAAGATGGAGGATATAACAATATTCTTGATGCTAAAGCAAGGGGAATTAAAACAAATTATGAACTAAATAATGATCAATGATATCTCATGTATTAGTCTTTGTCTAAACACTAGAAATGTATTTTCACCCCTTAAAAGACTGCAAACAATGGAAACATTATAGTAAGTATAGTCCCAACAATATACCTGCTTTCCCAACAGCCTCCATACCCACAACGATGTTAGGAATATAGTTCAGGGAGTCAAATATTCTGAAGATGTCCATTCCATGCTGAACTGCTAGGTCACAGAACCTGTGAATATTTTTTACACAATAAATCAATGAATGAAGCAGAAACAGCTATAAACAAGCTTGCAGAACACAGATGCCCCAACTCAGTGCCTGAAACGGGCCTAAACACAAAATGTAAAGATTGCACAAACATACAAAAACGTACTTGGCCTTGTAATACTAATAAACCATAACCAAAAGAGTGGCAAAATCACATGTGTTATTGACCTTTAAATAAATTCTCAATAAAGTAACTTTTATTTTTAAACACAAATATAAGGATTACAGTTAAGTGTATTTATTAAAATCATACTATCTGAGTCAGATCCAGTCACCTATGATGGTCTGTTTATACAGAATCAAGGCCACAGTTTTCTTTGTACGATGCCTATCAATGTACTGCTACTCTTTTTGATCTAAGTGAAACAAGAACATATCAGTTAAGGAATCTATGCTAAGCAAACTTAAGATACAATGAGATCTAGCTGTCAAAACAAGCTGGTCTTCACAAATCTGTGTATGCTATATAATGCCAGAGGTGAGCTGCAAGGGAGGCAAATTCATGTGTGTTAGGTCACGATGTCCACTATATTAAAAGAACATTTATTATAGATTTTCCTTAAGGAATTCTTCAAAATTGTCTATTATGAACAGGTGTCTGCTATATGGAGGTGTCTTCTCAGACAGGTTACAATGCAATAAAATTACATACGTCAATATACAACATTATTTACTGAGAAAAGCAAATGGTAAGAAGTGAAAGATAGAGAGACTCTTCACATGGTCATAATGTCAATACATGTCAAACAGTAACATGATCTAACACAATAAACAATGAAAAAACATATCCGATACTAAAACAACGTATCTGAAGGTCCACGCCTGGTAAAGTTGAAAATATGAATAAGTATCTTTATTCCATGGTAAGATATTCTTATTAATAACTTCAGACACAACATGGTGACTGAGGTCATCTTCAATATGTGTACTGTTTGTTGTATGTGTGACTGGGTAGGAAATGTGCATGCACAGTAGGACTGAGGAGTGCTTGCATTTCATGCCAGGCCTTAGTTGTAACAGCTGATTACCTATTAAAGCGGCACTCTTGTGATAGCAGTTGTTGAAGCTCTTACTCCATGGTTAATCAAAGGCTGTTACTCACATGAAATAAACAGTGAGTATTTTGGGAAGAAAATGGTGCTAGCTTCTGAAGCAGATTTAAATACCAATGTTTCAAACAAAATTGAAATCAAGAGACTCATTTTAGTTGAGCCCACCTTTTTATTTCGATAGAAAAAACTACAACACTGAGCTTAATCTAAAACTTTTAGGACTGATGCTTCATTATTTTGTTGACCCAACCAGAAAATTATCAGCGTTGGACCAGGAGGCAGGCACTAATTTTTAATGCTGTAGATATTTTAGTTAATGTGGGAAAAGTAAAACTTCCTTCTGTAAACAACATGTCTGCATGATAGATTATCCTTCTACAGTGTTTTAACTTGTATTTTTCTGCTTCAATCTTGGATTACACTGGTCAACAGTGAAATCATTACTGACTTGAAAAGGCCCTAATCTGTAGTATTTTGGTGTGCCGAACACGAATATAACCGTGAAAAATTTGTATTGGCTCTCGTTTTGAAGATATTCATATACCTCATTTTCTATGTTTCACTGTGTAAATTTCTCCAGTAGGACTGCAGCAACATCCGGAATAATGATGTAACATTGCATAATACCATCATGCTCACATCATCCACAGTTGATTGCATCATTTTCTGATGCAATGCAATACTAATGCCATGTGGCTGCTGAAGTAAGTTGACGTCAGCAGTGTACTATACATGTGTAGGCCTATTATACTAATGCCAGGCGGCTGCTGAAGCTGACGTAAGCAGTGTACTATATAAAGCCCAATCAGATAGGTTCAGCATTTAAAATATTTTAGACGTTGTGCGAGACAGTTCAAGCTACTGTTACATAAAACTTATTATTTTATCCATTTACGTACAATAAAGAACAGTAATGCCTCGAAAGTGTGTTAATACCGCGGACAATTTTTGCTATATTTGTGGGGAAGTGACATTTGCCAACCAGAAGAAAAGTATCAATTCTCAAGTGAAGAAGGCATATCATCTTTACTTCGGATGCAAGGTTGGTGACCAAGACAAGCCTTGGGCTCCGCATATATGCTGTGCTACATGTACAACACAGCTTTCACAGTGGTTGAACTGCAAAAGGTCATCAATGCCGTTTGCAGTCCCAATGGTGTGGAGAGAGCCAAGCAACCACCTAAATGACTGTTACTTCTGCTTGGTTCCTCCTCTTTCCGGCGGAATAATGAAGCGAAAGAAGTCGAGAATAGTCTACCCAAACATTCCGTCTGCATTGAGACCAGTTCCACATGGTGAGGGACTTCCTATTCCAGAACCTCCAGCAGAATATTCTCTTGATTCATCTGACGAAGACAAAGGTGAGTCGACCTGTTCTTCTCCTGGTCCATCAGCATGCAGTGATCCAGATTTTCACTGTGGTGCATCATCAACCCCACACAGAATAACACAGGAAGAACTAAATGACCTGATTCGTGATTTGGACTTATCAAAGAACAAGGCAGAATTGCTAGGATCAAGACTCCAACAATGGAATCTTCTAGAAGAAGATGTCACAATTACTGCATATCGAAAGCGCCACCAGCAATTGGAGCCTTTCTTCAGAAAGGAAAGTAATCTGATATTCTGTTCCGATATTGAGGGCCTCATGAATGCTTTAAAAATCACTCATGACCCACAAGAATGGAGACTATTTGTGGACTCTTCGAAACTGAGTCTCAAGGCTGTACTTTTGCACAATGGAAACATTCTTCCATCTATTCCAGTAGCGTATGCTGTCCACATGAAAGAGACATACGATAACTTAAGGCAGCTACTGAATTCCATTGAGTATAACAAGTACAGCTGGCACCTCTGTGGTGATTTGAAGGTAGTTGCCCTTTTAATGGGACTGCAGCAAGGATATACAAAATACATGTGTTTCTTATGCGAGTGGGATAGCTGAGCAAGGGAAATGCACTACATGAGGAAGGAATGGACTCACAGGCAGAATGTAGCCATTGGAGAGAAGAATATCCAACACCCAGCTCTGGTTGAGGCTCAGAAAATCTTGCTACCACCCCTTCACATCAAACTAGGTTTGATGAAGAACTTCGTGAAAGCCATTGACCGGACTTTGCCAGCATTCCGATACCTGCATGAAAAATTCCCTCGACTCAGCGAAGCAAAGATTAAAGAGGGAGTTTTTGTGGGTCCTCAGATTCGAGAGCTTTTCAAAGATGACCGGTTCAACAACTTGCTGGAAGGTGACGCGAAACAAGCATGGAATGCTTTTCGCCTAGTTTCTACAAACTTCCTCGGAAATGTTAGGGCAGAAAACAATAAGGAACTAGTAGAAGACATGTTGATGAAGTATAAGAAACTTGGCTGCAATATGTCTCTAAAGATTCACTTCCTTCATTCCCATTTGGATTTCTTTCCTAGCAACTGTGGTATTGTTAGTGATGAACACGGCGAACATTTTCATCAAGATATCGCAACAATGGAACAAAGATACCAGGGAAAATGGTCCACTACAATGCTGGCTGACTACTGCTGGACACTCCTCAGAGATGCTCCCGAACAGCTGTACAAGAGACAGGCGAAGAAATCTAAGATGTAGTCAATGACTTGATTTTTTATAGGTAGGCTATTACAGTTGACCTTTTACTATTGGAATGCATTTCGTTATGTAAACATTAATTTCTTGCAGATTACAAAAAAACTAGAGCCAATTTTGCAATTTGACTGTCATATTCGTGTTCAGCACATAAAAATTGATAAGAATTGACTAATTTTATTTCAGTAACATGACTTTTGTAAAAATTTGTTGTCCAGTGTTATTATAATGAACTGACTTTTTAAGCTGATGATAAAATATGTGATTGGTACAAAAGAAATTAGATTTGTGTTTGGAAAACATGCATGCCATCACTGCCCACTACTGTAAAAGAAATCTAAGTCTAAGGAGTTCAAAACTTTTTAAAACAAAATAAGTAGGTTATCTACAAAATTGTGCAGTGTTGCCCACTTAGTTCCAGTTAAGGTCTGGCCCATCTAAATGTTTGAGCTGTGCACTCTGCTCTAGGTTAATCAAATTAATGTCATGAAAATTTAAATATGCATACAACCATACCCAAAAATTCATCTGCCCAATTCAAATAGCTTCTGTGCAATTGTGCAGTCAGTGTTTTCGCCTGAAAAACTACAAACTGAGAAAATTTAATTAAAAGGAATGACAGTAAGGACCAACTGCAAAGCTTTGTCTAAATGGTGTAGTACTTTTTATGATGCATCGTATCTAGCAAGTTATGTCAATCTGCAGTAGCAGTACATTAGAAAATAAGTTAAAGACAAAGGTTAACACAGATCACTGGAGTGATAAATATAGATTACAGTGGCTATCTTTAATTGCAGATTCAAGTACTTCCCGTGAAGTATCCACATAGACACATGACTCTACAAACAATAATTTATGAGAAACTGAGCTAAATGCAAAGATTAATGCAGGTCACAAGAGTGTGAAATATAGGTCATTTTCACTTAGTTTTGACTCTGAAGTGGAGTACTTTCTGTGACAAATTTACACACCAAATAACATGGCTCTGCAGCAATTGTGTTGGAGAAACTTAGCTAAACACAGGTTATGCAGGTCATTGTGGTGGAAAATATAATTCATGGTGACCTAATTTTGACTGAAATGTGTAGTACTCCTCAAGATAAATCTTCATCCCCCAGTACATGATTCTGCAAACAATAGTGAACAGAGAAACTGAGATCAATTCATACAATAACCTACAAAAACTAAGTGAAATGCTATGGTAAAAAAAAAATGAATGAACCATTAAATAAAGGTCCCAGAGACCTGGTTTCAATGATGTGTTTACATACTAAGTTAAGAAACTGCATAGGCAATATTGCCTACAAAAGTTAGCTAAATTCCATGGGGTTTACCAAAATCAATGGACCATGAAGTATAGGTCATATTGACCAAATTTTCACATTTATTAAACACCAAAATATGTAACTCTACAAGTAAAATTGCCAGAGAAAATTACACAAATGCAAACCCTAACCTTAGTGCTAACAGCAGACAAAAAGATGGACAGACAGACATTGTCAATCCATTTGCAATTTGGCTTAAACATTTTAAAAAGTTTAAATGTGCCATAATGTCATGAAAATTAAGTGTGTGTGCATGATTTGAATTTTTAACATAGCTTTAAAAAATTTTCAGTCATATCTCTACGTTGTCTGCAGTGTGGCAGTTTATAGTGATGCCTAGCACTGGAGCATCATGCCGCAGACATGTAGCATGATGTCCCACCCAGTCACATTATCCTGACACCAGGCTGACCAGTCCTAACACTAGCCTCTTAATGCTGAGCGCCAAGCAAGGAAGCTGTTAGTACCATTTTTGTAAGTCTTTGGTATGACTCCGCCATGGGTCAAACCCATGACCTCCCACATCTGAGGCGGATGCTCTAACCACTAGGCCACCGAAGCGGTGAAAAATTAAGTGTAGAATTAAATGTGATCATTATATGTATATATTATACAAATTTCCATACATAATTTCATTTGTTTAATTCAACTCATTTACCACATTCATGCTTTAATAAGCTTCCCAAATGAAGTAGTACAGAAGGAATGGACCATATCCAGATGACCCTACTGCACACAGTGGATGATTAAAACAATTACTTACTTGTAGACAACATTATCAGGATAGTTTGTGTAGCCGACAGCATTGGCACCCCTGAGTAGCATCTGGAATGGTATGTTGGGCATCAGCTTCCGAAGGGCATCCAGTCGTTCCCATGGACACTCATGTAGGAACCTTAATGCCACATCAAAGGTAGCACCTGCATGGAAAAATCTGATATTATACTGAGTGATTTATATGAAATATTTTGAAGAGTGAATATGCTTATTTTGTGGGTATAAATTTTCATCTGTACTTTAATTTGAAGATTGGGAAAGGGACTCTCATTTCTACACAAGGATCAGTGTTCAGTGCATATCTAAATTTGTAGTTTGTTAGACCCTCCTCCTCCAAAACTGATCTCCCATAATAATTTTATTAAATTCACAGTATTGTTTTTGAAAGTTATGAAATAAGATCCATGTACTTTTGTGACGGCAAATGCCAAAGTGGCATCAAAGTGGTAAACAACAGCGTAAAGATTTAAAACGAGCAACAAAAGTGAGGAGGAACAAGCTAATATCTGAGGGTTTTCTGAGAGTTCTCATGCATCCCAACATTCTCCAACTACTGATTAGTTTGGACGTTTTGGCAGCTGCTTTAAATCTCAGCTGATTGAAATAATTGGTCAACTGCTTTTGGAAAAAATCAGATCTGCTCAGAAAAGAAAATCAGCTGTGATAAACAGCTCCTTCTACAGTGTCTTGTACTAGTTTTCAGAATAATCTGCCAATGGCAAAATTAGAGGCAGCAGTGTATCTTGCATCAAATATCTTTTTTCAAGCTAGCAGCATCCGATTATATGCATATTTTTGCAAGTAATTTTGCATTAAGTAATGTCAACAATGATGTAATGCACCAAGGCTACTGATTTGAAGGAACAGTTGTTTTCATCTCCATGGATTTTCTTGTTTGAGAGGAGTTATTGTCTTGGCTAATACATAAAGCAACAGTATAAAAGACTTAAGTGTTCTGAATCATTATGACATTAAATATTGAGATTGAGATCAGGATTTATGACATTATCCTAACTATCTGCTGGCACATTAAAACAATGCCATATCACAGTATACACTAACCAAAATTGGGTGGGTGTTGTATGATAGTGAAATCTTCCTCTTAAGCTCTGCTTTAGACTCTACAGTATGTTAAACAAATTAGCCTCAGGAATTAAACAGTAAGTGTCAACCATGCCTGGATTTAAATAAGAGAACTTTAGTCTCAGTACAAACCTTCATATTCCATCGAACATTATAAATGTAATAAATTTAAGTCTGACTTTGGTCAAAACAATGGAAAGTCTAGACTTCAACTGTATGACATTATTTGTGAGATGAAGCATTGATGCCAGATTTGTCATTGGATCCCCATAGCAATATATTTCTTGAACTGTATGTTCAGGGTACAAGTTGAGGCCTGGTTTGTCACTAGATCATCAGTATGTGTCAATGACTGCCTGCTAAGGGAACAAGTTGAGGCCTGCTTTATCACTAGATCATCAGCATGTGTCAAGAACTGCTTGTCTAGGGGACAAGTTGAGGCCTGCTTTATCACTAGATCATCAGCATATGTCAAGAACTGCTTGTCTAGGGGACAAGTTGCAGCCTGGTTTATCACTAGATCATCAGTATGTGTCAAGATATGCTTGTTAAGGGGACAAGTTGAGACAGGGTTTATCACTAGATTATCAGCATGTGACAAGATATGCTTGTTAAGGGGACATGTTGAGGCCTGGTTTATCACTAGATCATCAGTATGTGTCAATAACTGCTTGTCTAGGGGACAAGTTGAGGCCTGGTTTATCACTAGATCATCAGTATGTGTCAATAACTGCTTGTCTAGGTGACAAGTTGAGACGTAATTTATCACTAGATTATCAGCATGTGTCAAGATATGCTTGTTAAGGGGACAAGTTGAGGTCTGGTTTATCACTAGATCATTTAAGCAGTATGTGTCAGGAACTACTTGTTAATGGGAAAAGTTGAGGTCTGGATTTTTGTCACTGAATCATAAAAGCAGTACATGTCTAGAAATGAATATTAAGACCAAAGTTGAGGCCTTTGAGCAGTGTATGTCAAGAACCAGATGTCTGGAGCACAATTTAAGGCCTTCAAGCTGGAATACAAGTAGACTATATGTGCAGAAAGCCAAGTTTGACAGGCTATTAGAATAAAATTTCTATAAAAAAATTATTAGGACCAAATTTAATTGTCTGCCAACAAGAAGACCATGGATGGTACATTATAGGCCTGCCCCAAGCTTAATGGTCCTCCTGGTAGGTACAAGTAGGGCAAGGTTGTATACTCAATTACTCTGAAAACCCTGTTTTCTTTCAGTTGCAATGACCTTGACCTTTCACCTTTGCCCCCCCCCCCTCCCACAATTACAAGTTCTTCCCCATATCTGAAAAGCCAGCTCTCTACAAACGTTGCCTGAACTATGTGGTCTAGAAAGGAAGTTATGTTGCAAATCATTTTCTTCTTTCAAAGAGATCTTGACACCTATTGACCCCAAAATGAATAGGCTTCTTTCTTACCCAAACCCAAATGTGAAGACCATTCAAACTTTGGCAAAGGTACATTAAGAAACCTTAATTTTGGCACAGAAATACATTTCACCATATTCTACCTATATTATTGTTCTTCTTGAAGTGCCATTAACTTCAGTGTTACATAGGACTGACCAAGATATCTGTGGGATGTAAAGTATTCCAGTGATTGATGCTTCAGTTATCAAAGTGTTACTTTTGCTGTTTTTTTCACAACCCATTCCTTTCTTACCTCCCCAGTTTTCTATGCTGTACATGTTATTGAATCTGTGAGATACATAGGGTGATATCCTCTTGAGGTCATGGGTCCTGATCCTGGTGGCTAGCAGGGACTGGTGGGCATCTCTGAAGGTTGTGTCCATAAGCAAAAGGCCCTTATGCTTCCTCACTGCCTTAGCAAAACCTTCAGGACCTTCTTTATTCAATATATTTCTCCACCCCTCCGGAGGAGGTTGTGCTGAAAAGGAGAAAAAGGAAATCCAAATAATGCTTTGTACTGCCTTCTCTACTGTGGCATCACATAAAAAGCTTATATAGTCACTAGAGTAAGAAAGTAGGTCTCTCCAAGCAAAATGTTAAGTACTCTGATATGATTAATATTGATAATTTGAACACACCCATACAATTTCATAACCCTACACATAACTGCCAATGGTGAGCAGTACCCTCCAAGATAAATATGCTAATATTGTTTCATTACTGTACACACAACAGTGTCCAAGAAACTGAATGAAATGCAAAAAATTCAACATAATTATTGAAGCAGATAAAGAAAGAAGTTCTTAGCCCAACTCAAAACAAAACACAAATGCAGTTTGCATTTATTAATACCTTGTTGTTGTTTTATTTACATTTTCAAAATAATTTCAGTTACACTGTGTGAATGGAATTAAATGCAAAGTGGATTTTATAAAAAAAATGTATTCAGTGTATCAAAGAATATTGATGAATGTATGTCAGAAAATGTACATCAACAGAGACTTTGCTCAAATTATTGGCAAAAAGATGTTATCATTATCTTTTGCTATATTAAATGCATTATTCTTTGTGTGACAGCTCTGTGAGCATGCCAAATTTAATTCTCTTACTGTATACATATATGAACAGAAACAAGTATTCATGTGCAAGTCACATGGCCTTGAAACATCATCCACTTTCATTCTAAATAGTATTATGGGTCATAAGAGAGAAGAGTTGACACTGCGGGAAAAGAATGCAATCACTGTATAGAGCAGGTGTGAAGAGTAATCACTAGGATATGTAAAATGCCCGTTAAGTACTGTGTACCATTTTCTAAACAGGTATCAAAATTGTGGAATTATAGAAAATAACCCACAATGTTTAATAAGTACTTGAGATAGCCTGAGGATTTAGAGGGTTGTAAAAAATATGAGACGAAGTTTGACAGAAATCACACAGATTTTCAATGAAAAAGTCATGTGTTGGCATCTGAAAGCAATGTCAAAAGAAAATTAAATTGTGAGGGACATCATAGGCAGATGCAAAGAAGTACATTAGAATCAGAGAGATCAACAAAATAAAACATTTAATGTGGTATAAACACGAGGAAACAATTTTTTTTTTAATTATTGGAAGAACGTTATCTTTAGTAATGAGTGTAAGGTACTTATTGTGAGAAATCAAAATATTTACATCTGAAAAAAGCTGAAGAAGAATGGGATACCCTGATGCCTGAATCCACCATCTGTACCTAATTAGGTTGGATGATGGTCATGGGTGTGTAACATACAGTGGTATTTGGACTCTATCACTCATGGAAGAAAATATGAAGGCACAAAAATATACCAAAACAATGGAAATTATTCTATGTAAAGGCATGGAAATATACTGATAAAATGGAAAATATTCTATGTCCTGTTAACTTCTGGCAAATCCATTTAACTGATAACCACAAAAAATGAACTTATTGAAAATTTAATTTTAAAATGATATTTAAAAAAATTATGTGATAACTTATGCATTAAAAATCACATTGTTAATGGTGATTTATATTTAGTTAACCTCTGAATTAGATATTAATGCTAAAACACTAAAGTCTATACATCTATTGTTATGTATATTTAATTGTATTCTTTGTTAGTTTTTGTCTCCATCATTATGCGTTATGTTTAAATGTATAAAGTTGAATTGTTTCTGACATGAGACACTGATGTTGTCTCTCTTTTGTAAACAAATAATACATAGTTAATATTTCCCTAGGAGTGTGGGTTATATATTAGGATTATTATCAATAGAGGGAAACATTTATTTGGGTCTCAGTCATGGTTATTGGTATTCCCCATAAAAATACCTAGTGTACCTGATGTTTACCACATCCTTATTATAATTTTAGTAACAGATTTTATCTTGTGAAAAACTTCGAATATTCTAATACGGAAAATTTCATTTGGTCATAGTATTTCCGGAAAATGCTAATTGTGATCTAAATCAGGTAGATGGGTTTCTAGTCTTCTTAACCTGACAAATCATTCATTCATGTGTAAACATCTTTAGGCAACATCTGTCTTCTTGTTGTGTTCAGTATTTCATTGTGTGGAATTTACTGGAAATACAAAGTGGTCTTAAATAATATTCTTGGACAGAAACATTACTTAATGAAATTATAGTGAATTCAGACAAAGACATCTTGGATTTTATTACTTTCATTAATTGGAAGACTATTAGCACATTGTACTTAATGAAATTATAGTGAATTCAGACAAAGACATCTTGGATTTTATTACTTTCATTAATTGGAAGACTATTAGCACATTGTCACCTTTCAGAGCACTGGTACATTAGTAAATTCAAGACTACAGGCCCATAGATGCCTTCATTGCTGGATCTTAATATGACCATCACTAGAATTTAATGAGAACTTTATTAGGACCAGCAATTTATGATTTAATTTGCAATACTGTAAGTTCTTTTTAAATTTTCACCTTGAATTCTAGGGAAATAACTTATATGTTGAATTTTACAAAGCTTGTTGGTTTCTGCTCTTTCTTGTTACTTAGTTTAAGACCATACAGTCATAATACTATCATCATAAACATGTTACTTACTATGACAAAATAATAAATACTTTAAAAAAATATAAAACCAACCAAACACAAAAGCCAAAATGAACTGAAATTATTAATATAAACAATGTCAGCCAGAAATAGTAACTTTCATGCTAAATATGTTTTGGCTAAAAAAATTCCAAAAACTCAAGTTATTATACAGAAACCATTCATCTTATTTCAGTTACAGATACCCTGACCACTGACACTTAGACTCTTCTTTCTTATCCAAAGTGTAAGCTATCCAAAAGAGTTTGGTGCTGTAAAACTCAAGCTATTGTGCAGAATTGATTTTAGTTCTTTGGGTCACAGAAGCCTTAACATTGAACTTCTATGCCTGAAATCAGTAGGGTTCCTCCTTACCCTGAGTACATGCCATTCCAAAGGTTTGGTAAATGTAGATGCTAGACAGCTTCAGTTACTGTACATAAACAAAACTAGTAACAGACTAACAGAAAGATGGGCAGACAACATAATTTGATATGTATTGTTCAACAGATAAAAAAAATTATCAACATGCTTTTAACAAAAATTGAAATCTGACATGAGATAATTGGGATTGACAAATCTATTAAGTGTGTGTGTAATTTATTATATAAGACTGACAGTTCAAACTGTAAGCATGTATTATTTGTAACCTTCCACCATCTGAGCTTGTTCAAAATGGCAAGAAAATAGTTATATGGGTAAAGTATTTGTACCATATTGATCAACTGCTTTGCGTATAGAAGCACTAGGAAGACAAAAACATAGCTGGATCAATGTGGAAACATTACATTTTGCATCATCAAGTGGAGACATTACATTTTGCATCATCAAAGTGGAGACATTACATTTTGCATCATCAAAGTGGAGACATTACATTTTGCTTTAAGGATTAGAGTGTATCAAGGAGTACATTTATCATATTTGTTTTACCATATGAATTTTAAGAAAAGTCCTACTGCAAAAACTGAACATACCCAGATAAATACATTTAGCTTTTTTAAACTTTAGTATGCAAATTCATTCCCTCATATTTTAGCATTTTTAAACTTTAGTATACAAATTCATTCTCTTGTTATTAAGAATTTTTTAACTTTAGTATGTAAATTCATTCTCTCATATTTTAGCATTTGTAAACTTTAGTATGCAAATTCATTCTCTCGTCATTAAGCACTCAAAACTTGAGTCTGAGTGTACATTCAAGCTGTGGAGCTTAGTACTGTACCTACTATGAAATAAAAACCTGCAGGACACAAGCTACCATTATTAAAGATTTTTGAGAAACTTTGTGACAAGAAATATTAACAATAAATTTAACATGGCATCAGCAGAGTAACCAAATTAAAAGCACTACCATGCAGTACGATAAAATAAATTTAATGCTCATGAACAATGGTGATAGTTATATGTCGGAGTTGGTGTTGATGCATAGAATGAAAGGGAGGTTTACTAATATTAATGTAAGAACGATGCCACTGATAGTTGTTCATGTGGGAAAGTATGCACTATACATGATACATGTCTGTACTAAAGTGAAGAGTATGCATTATACATGATACATGAGTTTACTAGTTTGAATGTATGCACTACACATGATACATATGTCCTAATGAGAAAGTATGCACTATACATGATACATGTGTGTACTAGTGTGAAAGTATGGACTATACATGACACATGCATGTACTAGTGTGAAAATATACACTCTACATGATACAATGATACATGTGTGTACTAGTGAGAAAGTATGCACTCTACCTGATATAACGATACATGTGTGTACTAGTATAAAAGTATGCACTACACATAATACATGCCTATGCTAGAATGAGAGTATGCACTACACTGAAACTATGCACTATACATGATCTATGTGTGGACTAGGGGAAAGCATGTACTGCACATGATACATATGTGTACTAGCATGAATTTCGAACAGAAAGGAATATTTGTTTCAGGGCATAGGAGATTTCAGGAAATTTAATTACAAAGATGGACTTTCAGTGAAACCAAATGATTGTCCAACTCTGAACATGAAACATTCCCATGCAAATCAATTGTATACACGTATACCGATATATTAACTATTTGTCACCCAGTTAATCTGATAAAAAATTATGTTGTTCTATCAGGATCATTTCCAAGCTTTTTTTGTCAACAGTAGAAAGACTGAACTTATCAACGGAACAAACAGTCAGTGTCTTATTTCTGACTGCCAATTTTTTCCAGGATGACAGATTTAATGCTTTTTCGACATTCACTCCCATAATGTACTGTCAACATTTTAACAAGCTATACATGACATTTTTGTGATACATGTATATGGGATATCACAAGTATCTAGTCTTGGGTTTTAATCCTTTTCATGATTCCCATTTTGTTGCACATCTTTTGTGTATATGTGCCTCTTTTATTTCTGTGCACTCACCTGCCTTCCCTCTGTCTAACAGATCATCTGTCAATTCATCTATCAATTTATTGACAAAAATTTACATTGACATGAAAAGATTAATACATATGGGTAGAAAAAATCAGGCTAGCAAGTTATTGCTTTCTGCGACAGTCAGATCTTGCTGTACTTAAGTCAATATATATATATATATATATATATATATATATATATATATATATATATAACGTGTGTGTGTGATTTGGATTTTGAACGTAGCTTCAAGAAAAATTCAGTCATACTGATACGATGTCTGCAGTGTGGCAGTTAATAGCTATGTCTAGCACTGGAGCATCATGCTGCAGACATGTAGCATCATGTCCCACTCCTAACATTAACCTCTTAATGCTTAGTGCCTAGTGAGGCAGCTGTTTGTATCAGTTTTGCAAGTCTTTGGTATGACTCAGCCGGGTTTGAACCCACAACATTCGGCATCCAAGGAGAATGCTCTAACCACTAGGCCAATGGAGCAGTGCTGTATATAAAAGAAAAGAATAAAAATACACCTCTAAACTCAATCATGTTTGAGGCCAAACAATGTTTCAGACATAAAATAAATGACTCAAATCCATACTGATGAAAGAATCATAAAGCTTATTAAAAACTTGCATAAAGAAACTGTACATCTGACTTTATTGCTTTGGAAGCCATGTAGACCAAAAGTCAGAACGGTGGTGCAAATAAACAAAACTGCCTCGATGTAATATATCCTGATTCTGTTTCTGATAAAGTTTTTACCCTATCATTATCTTATGCATTTTTCTTAAGGCCTGGTTATTAAACAGCACTAAATTCACATAGTCATAACTTAAAGTAGTATCATGCATCAGTCAAACTAAATCTATGATGCATTGATGCTTCTACACAGCTTGCAACATGTGACTCAGCCTGTATCTCTATAAAAATTGTTATATATATTTAATTTGTATTTTGTGTTGGCTTTTCTCCATGATTATATGTTATATATATCTATACTGAGTGACTGACCTTGGTCAGTAATTGAGGGTAGAGGTCTACCAGACTACTCATCTTTTTTTGGGGTGGGGTCTGGGATTGTTATAAATAACATATTACATATCTAATATTTCTATAAGATTTTAGATTTATATTGAGTTCCTTGTTAACTGGAGATAAACATGTTTACAGATGTCAAGTTCATGGTCAATTTCAAAATTAAGAATGTTCTAGAAGAAAAATGATTATGAATTTGATGGGTAAATGACAGTCATCCTGGTTTTGTTATTGTGTCTTAGGTTTTTATACAAATGTTGTTTACTTCAGAATTACTCATTTTATATCTTGACATCAGTCTTAAGTTGAATCTGTTGTTTTCAGCTGTGAGAACTTTATTTATTTCAATTATTCAATGGAATTATCAAGTGCTCGTTGACTCTAGGGCTAAAGTACACTCTTAGAATTATTGTGAATTCATTCAAGGAAATTTTGGATTATATCATTGTGACATATTAAGACTGTGAGAACAGCCATAGTCCAGGCTATTGGTACATCAGTACATTCAATATTGAAACTCATTCAGAACAACACTGGAATTTATTCAGAATACTCTGTCCTTTGGACTTGTAAACAGAACTTTTTGGACTATTTGGGATTTAATTCACAATACTGTAAGTTATTTAAAAATTTTCACATTGTATTCTAGGGGAAAATATTATTTGTTAAATTGTATAAAACTTGTTAGTTTTTGCTCTTTCTATTACTTAGTTAAAGTCACAACACAATCATCAAATAAGACATTGTTTTATTGTGTATGTCAAAGCTACTATACTTGTGCTTTCTCTTTCTGTTCTACAATAACAGTAGACATGTTAATTATACGTTGTTTTCTTCGTACAACAGAACTTGCTTCAACTGGAAATTTTTATGACCAAGAATTTGGCCATATTATAGAGATGTTCTATATAAAGAGGTTTATTAGTATGAAAATACCACATATATTCACTTATACATTGACAGCAGCTACAAACAACCGAGACCCTGATTCAATGTTCCAGCAGATCTGGGTCTATGTTGTTTGTTCTACTGATTACTCATAAAAAAATTTAAAGATCCAGATCAGCTGGCACATTATGCAATTGCAGATCTGGGTCTAAGCAGTATGCAGCTGGACTCAATTTTTAAGCGAGTATATACCGTTGTATAATTAGGACCAAAATATGTGGTCAGTCTGCAAAACAAGCCTGTGCATGGTGGGGTTATCTAAGGGAAGTTTCACTCTAAATCACTGTAAAACAAGCCTGGGCATGGTGGGGTTATCTGAGGGAAATTTCACAAAACATCACTGTAAAACAACCTTGTACTAATACAATCCATTTTATTTTTATTGATGCTGGGTTGGTATATAGGCACTGGCAAAATCTGCTTAATCAAAATATTTAAAACATTGATTGCTTGGCAGGTTGAAGTTATACTAATATACACAAGTTAATACAGAAAAGCAAAACTCCAAAAATTCATGCTCCCTTTTGCAATCACAAAAAGACAATAAATGGTCTCTTGAATATTATTATAAGTCTTCTTTTACAGTCACTAGAGACTCTAGCTTAGCATTAGAAACATTATTTGAGTAATTATTGTGGTGATTTCCTGTTAAAAAGCATTTTCTATTACTGTTTCAAATATTACAATCAGTGGAAATAAACCCAATGGAAATAAGTATTACGAAAAGACATAAATCATTTATCTAAATTTGACATAAAACTGACCAAAACGGTGGCCTAAGTGGTTGGAGTGTCTGCCTTGGATGCGGAGGTCACAGGTTCAAACCATGGCCAAGTCATACCAAAGACTACCTGCCTTGGCACTCAGCATTAAGAGGTTTGTGCTAGGACTGGTTGGCCTGGTGTCAATATAATGTGACTGGGTGGGACATCGTGCGATATGTCTACAGCATGATGCTCAAGTGCTAGCTATAAACTGCCACAATGCAGACACTGAAGTGAAGGACTAAAAAAAATGTTATATTTATCATAAAATTCCAAATTACATACACACACATGAAACTATTCTGAAGGACAGTTGATCTATACTCCCACGTATGTATTCACACTAGTCCCATGTATGCATTCACACTAGTCCCATGTATGCATACACAGCAGTCAAGTACATATTAACACTTGTTGTCCAGATGTATTCACACTCGTCCCCTGTATGTATTCACACTAGTCCCATGTATGCATTCACACTCGTTCCATGTATGCATTCACAGTAGTCCCATATATGCATTCACAAAAGTCCTATGTATTTATTCACACTAGTCCTTCATATGTATTCATGCTAATCCTATATATGTATACAGAGTAGTCTTGTGTATGTATTCAGTGGTCTTGTGTATGTATTCAGTGGTCTTGTGTATGTATTCACACTAATCCTTTGTATGTATTCCTGTTTGCCCTATGTGTGTATTCACATATGTCTTATGTATATATTCACATTAGTCTTATGTACTAGGTCCATATTTCACAGTAGTCCTACTGTAACAGATATCTATATCCATCTATTAATTTATAATAAAGTTTTTATTTAAGTCATTTGGGTTAATTACAATATTATGACTGGCAATTCTAACAATACAGAATGCACTTTAAAGGTGAGGTCACGTCATATGTGTAGTCTACTTTGACAATATGTTGTGAAATTCCATTTATGAATCAAGTTTGATTGCCAAGTTCATATCAACATCTAATTTGGTGAAGAAGGCCAATGAATTAGTGAATGGAGATCAAGTCAACATCATGTGACTCTAGGAGTACATTTGTCCTGTAGAGATACTATGCATGCCCTAGTTGTTGATTGGCTCAATAATTATAAAAAGTCAGCCAATGACTGTTATTGTTATTTCACAATAAGATGATTTAAATGTTTCTGAATCTTTTCTAGTGATTCAGATTTGTTTATTAAGTAACTGTATAATATAATTAAAGCATCACGTTATAATTCTTCAAGTTATATTCAGTCTTGTAAGAGTCAGAGAGAAAATCTGATTTATTTATAATTTGTTCATTGGAATTGCCAAGATGAAAAACAGTTTATCCTAAACTAAGTACAAGCTCCCTTCAAGTGGCAAAGGCTTGAGAACAAAGTGAAGCAACATCACTTGGATACTGAATCACTAAGATGGGAACACACAGAGGAATGCCAAACACCCAGCCTTTGTCTCACCAGTCCTGGATCTGAACGCCTGGGCAGCCAATGCTCTTTCTATGGATGCACCAGATTAACCTCCGATTCTGAAGGTGAAACAGAAAGCAACAGAATCCAAATGTCACCTCAACCTGACTGGTCCACTCAAATGGGAAAAATTATGGATCAACAACCTCATCAACCTCACAATATCAATCTCCAGGAGATCTAGATTTGTCCCTTGTTTGCTCCAGCAATCACAATGGCAGGCATTTCATCCCAACCCAGAGTTGTTGAACCTGCATGTCTGGATTTTATTAAACAATCCCTCATGAACAAACAGTTCTCACAACCAGTGGTGTAGAAATTGCTTGAAGAAGATGGCTTTCCACTTTAAAAGTGGACAAAGGTGAATGGGAAATCTTCACACAATGGTGTGCCCATGAATACATTACACGACTACAGGCATCAATACCTCAGAGCTGTCAATGGTACTCACCCACTGATAATAACCCAGGTAATAAAGTGTTCAATTGGGTACCTATTTACTATATACAAGTTTTCTGCCAGTGCAAGTGACCCCATAAGCCCTTAGCTTGTAAAGGCAGAACTCACTTTTGTTTTCAAGCTGACAATCGTATTGATTAAGCCATGAATTTGGCATAATACTTTTACTTGTTCAGTGCCAATTATAGTTCTGCTTCTTCTAGAAAATGCTTGACCTTAATCTCTTTGCTTGTTTTCCCACATGACAACCCTCTGATTAAGGCATGAGTGATACTTGCTCAGTGGCAAGTAAGAGATGGCAGTTATTTGATCTTTGCCACATAATTGACACATGTTCATTTGCAATCTTTAATAGACTTTACAAACTGTATATCAAAGTGTTACTTTCAAACCCCATGCTCAGTCTCTACATAAGCACCCACACATGATCGTGAGACCAAGAAAAGGGAGTCAGATGATATTTACGATGACAAGACAATGACAATGAACGATTTCAGAACCTTATCAGAAAATAAGGACGAATACTTGGACTTCATACCAGATGACATGTGGTAGTGACATTAATAGGATGCTTTGAATTTTATTAAAAAATGTGGAAATAGCTTCCATTGTTTTATTTGTAAGATGCATGGATTTAATATATTACAGCATATCATCAGTCACACCATTCTGCACTATTTTTATACTGGTATGTGACCTATATTTGAATTCATTGATTTATCATATAATTGGATTTAAAATGTCAAACATTGTGGATTTTTCTGGATTTAATTAGAACAAATTATAAGCTGTCAATATATCTGTGACATATTCCACTCAGAAATACAAGTATATTTTGCAGTTTTGCAGTGAATTTTCCTATCTTATTTCTTACCTACTGACCTACCTATCTATCTATCCCATTAGGTTTATTTAGTTTTCAAAAATGCAACTCCAACTCACTGACAACAAGTCAACCATTTTGATGGATCTTTCTTACAAAATATACCCCAACTTCCCAACTTGCATAATCTGACCACCCCAAAAATACACTTTTGCATGCCATTCATACCAGCATCAACCTACAACAAAGCAGTTCAGGTCTGTACACATTTAATACAATTTCCATTTGATTGGGTTCCTGGGTAACCAATCATTAAGATCGATGGGTACCCGGTACATATGTTCATGAAAAATTTAACAGTTCTAACCTCAAACAGCTAACTTCCTGCTATTTCTCTTTGATGAGAAATAGATGGCATCAATCACAATCAAGGATACCATTCCACAATCACTGACACACTGCATTACTGTGGAAGACAAAACAAAGACCTATCTGATCTTCTGTCCAGTTTTGATTACACAGGTCCAAGGATGTTGGCTCTTTGCCCAAAGTGGAATTTATCATGGGTACTAACCTATGGAACCATTCTCAACAGCCTCATTGCTTCATCTCTCATATAAGAGGTGGATGTTAAAACTAGATTAATACTGAAAACTCAACAGTATGTATCTAACTGTAATGGAAATTATACAGCAATATAATGCAAGTTTTCTTTATCATGCACCAGACTTGCACATATTTAAATACAGCTATTATAGCAATGTGATGGGATATAATCACAACCCATGCAGGTACACACCAAGGGCAGTTAAGAGTGTGAGGACAGCAAAGTGATGACACTGAAAAGGCAGAAACTCTGTTGTTAAAGAAAAAAAGACCAGAAATATATAGGAGGAGTATGCTTCCTTTCAAAGAGAACACTCCTCCAACTTGCTTCAAGGCAAAAAACATCAAAATGCTTGTATGTTGATTGCAAGACTTGTCTGTCTCTAGAGAGCATGCTACTTTACAGTGGTAACTGATGTATTCCTGGTATTTGATGCCAATTCTACCTATTAAACTGCCACCTAAGTTGGCAGATAACTTTCAGCTTTTTAACTAAAATGTTTTAGCCATGAAGGACTGGATTTGTAAGGTGGTAGTGGCTCTCCCAAGGTATTATGATTGGGTAACATATTTGTAAGGTAGTAAAAGTTCTCCCAAGGTATTATGATTGGGTAACATATTTGTAAGGCAGTAAAAGTTCTCCCAAGGAATTATGATTGGGTAACATATTTGTAAGGTAGTAAAAGTTCTCCCAAGGTATTATGATTGGATAACATATTGGTAAGGTAGTAAAAGTTTTCCCAAGGTATTATGATTGGGTAACATATTTGAAAGAGAATACTGAATCTGATACTCCTATAAATGAAATTACTGATATTTGGTATGCATATGACCTTTGTTACAGATAAACTACCCAAACATATGACTGATATCACAGATCATGATCCAAATGCAAACATTCCTTTCCAAAGCCTGTGCTAAACCTGAAGCTAACATTCATAAAAACAATGTACAACAAAAAAATCATAAATTAATGGAATGATTTAAATAAGCATCAGGCATTTTAATATTCCAAATCAACAACAATGGCTAACACTTTTAAAAACACATTAATGATGCTAGGCTAAGGGAAACATATTAAAACAACATTTTTGTCAAAAATTGTAAAATGCGCTTACAAAAGTGCTATCTCTTACCATTTGGCCCTACAGAAGGTGAATATGGATCTGAAAAGTCACAGCACAATAATAAAAATTGAAACATTTCTTCTTTATCTTCTCATTAAAGATACACAGACATGCTGAAAGCTAATAATTAAGTCAGCAGAATCACATGAATTTACTTATGCTGCTCCCCAGTGTACATGTTAGACCAACTAATACTGTGTGTACCTAACTACAATAAAGCAACAAGTTTTTAAATAGATGATATACGTACCATAACTCTCAACTCGGGAAAGTTAATGCTTTCCAATAAACACATATTTCATCTCTAAATACAAAAAGGGTTTTACAGTTCTGCACATCAGTTTAGAGATGGTATCAAGTATTGGTCAGGCTAATGTACATTCTGAAGGGATGCCTTGTACTTTTGCCATATCAAAAAATAGGAAGAACAGGCTTGAAGCCAGGATCTGTAGTCAAACCATGGAAAAAATACCTATCTATAACTGATCCTTATTAATGTTTGGTTATTACAGATAATTTCAATCATCTATACACCACATATCCTGATCTCTCACTTCTCCTGTCATCTGCAACCATAATCTATTCTGTCTATTACCATATATATTCCTATACAAGTCAAATCCTACTGCAAACAGCACAGACCCAAACTGCAATCACATAATATGTTAGTAGATCAGAGTCTGTGTTGTCTGCAGTTGGGTCAGACTTATATGCATGTATAAATTATCATTTTACCGGACAATGTCCACCTCCATTGTTTGGCTAACACTAATCAGCAGAACAAACAACACTGACCCTGATCATTTATCTGGACAAAGCCTATGTTTTAACTGGAAATATGAATAATTTATGCTTGACCATATGCTATTTTTCAATATAATATTGTGAAAATATTAAGATTTAAATATGAAAATACTGGTCATCATTAAACATAACATCTATATAAATATTGTGTGAAGGCACACATCAACAAAATCACAACTAGGTAATTAAAACTAATTAACTACAAGAAACATGTTGACATGATAGCATGCACATCATTTTAGAATATCACTGTATGTAGCATCAAGCCTTAAAAAAATCCGTAAAGCATAAACTTAAATTAAATTTACCAACTTACCAACTGGAATTGCTGGCACAGTCGGGACAATTTCAGATGGTTTAAGTTTTGTGGCTAGGGGTGTGGAAGGTCCATTGACCATGACTTCAGCCAGATAGTAAAGGAGTTTCTGGGCACGATTTTGGGTTGGGAAAAACTGGAACAGCTGTGGATTCTCATCAATAAAGTATGTGTCAACAACGCCTGACAAAAACTCAGGGTGTTGAAGTACATTCAGCAGGAAGGGAATGTTTGTCTGTTAAAAATGAAACAGAAAAAGTTACAGTTGTTTTCACAAAGGGTCTTATTGAGATGCATATTTAATTTATATTGTGTGCTTGACCTTTGTCCATGACTGAGGTTACTTAGAGTTTTTGGGTACCTTACTATTGTCATCTTTTTGTCTACCTGATTTTTGCCATGATTTTAAGAGGTAAACAAGATGTTTGCTAAAACTTAAGTTGAAAGTCTAACTTTGCTTAGGAATTAGAAGGATTCTCCAGTAGTTTTTCCAAAAATACTATTGCAACCTAGGTCAAGTGGGAATGTATATAAAGGGACCAGTTAAACAATTATTAATTCCTATCTTGTGATCAGTCTGTGGAATTATATTCAGTTGTTTTCAGATATAATCTTAGATGAAATATTTATTCAAATTATTCATTGGAATTACAAAGTGCTCATTGACTTTTTGGATCAAAATACTAATTTGGGATTATTGAAGATTAAATTCCAAGACATCCTGGATTACATCATTGTGTTACATTAAGGCATTCATGTCTATTGGTCCAGAATTTCATTTGGAACATTCTATACTTCTGGGCTTGTTATAGAACATTTAGAACTTTTGGGGGATTTAATTCACAATACTTTAGGTGTTGTTTGAATTTTCACCTTGTATTCCAGGAAAATATATTATTTGTTGACTGTTGTGGTGAGGCATAAAAATATAACAAACATCTGCAAATCTAACATACTGTTCAGATAGATGACACATATGACCTAAATTCATTATGCAATGACAAAGTGCTTACTTGAATACAAAAATCAACTAACAGAAATTCATTTGGAGTAGCTGACTCTAGAGAATGGTATAGAGAAAAATAATAGTCTTTCAAGACTCAAAATTAGGACAAAGTGACATATTTTTGGTATGGTACAGTTGGGATACTATCCTTCAGATGTACCCACATACCAATATTCACACATATAGGAGAAAACAGGCCTAATCAAGTGAACATGTAATGAACAGTTAGTGAAAATACAAGTCATTCAAGTTTGAACATATGGTGACCTAATTTTAGTATGGTTGCAATACTCTCATGCAGTGCTATGTATCATAAGTGTAGGTGAAACTAGGTTCAAAATAATGAGAATATAAAAAATGAAAAGCTGACAACAAAAGTCAATAAATGTGAAAATTTAGTCCACATGACCTAGTTCTGATATGGTAGGATTACTCACTCTGATAAGCATCAAGACTGCAATTCTCAAGTGTAGGTTAAATGGAATCTAAGAAACTGCAGACATAATGAACTACAGATAACAAAAAAATTAAAAGTAACTCAGAGATGAATGTATGGTCACAATAACCTTGTGTTGGTATGGTTTAGTTACTCTTGGTAAGATGTATCCGCAAACAAATCTTCAGGAGTGTAAGTGAAATGGGGTTCAAGATAATGATGGTGATAGGGCTGTCTGATGCCAGTCTTTGACACTTTCATGGATCCAATACTAAATAATATAGGAGAAAAGTTCACCAAATCCACTGCCAGTCATTACTGGCATCTGTGACAAAGCAGGAGTTGGGCATGGCTTAACTGGGTGTCGGATGCTGTGTCTTGTGACTGGGACTGTATTTATCAGTTAGACTACCACAACCAATGATAAATGGCATAGATTAAGGCTAAAGCTTTGCAAAAGCTACAAATAAAAACTGCCCTGAATAAATACGGTCTTGTACACTGACAAAATTTTATTTCATCTCCCTCTCTCTCCCTCTCACACAAACACATGCTCATGTGCATTAACGAAAGCATGTTTTCAAGTTCTTTATTTTTTTTTATTGTAACTTGATAATGAAATTATTGTTGCTGTAAAAATACAAGTTGAATTAATTTCTTGACAATGTGGACTCAAATCGTTGTAAACAATTTACCAATAAATAACACATGTTCAAACCATCTTAATCATTTTGCCAACATAACATACAACATAACATCTACGCATGCTCTAAATGCAGATGAGCTTGCACAATGGGACATAATCTCTCTTTCTCGTGTTCAGTAATAACAACAAAAACCTCTCTGAGCACTTTTATTTTTATTGTAATTAGATTCTTGAGTGGAGAGCAGAATGAGACTAACCTATACATTTATTTTGTGTTTGTTCCGTTTTGTTGTTGAGTAGCGTGTGTTTTGTAGCACTTATTCAGGTATGATCCTTTATTTTTCATAGAAGGTCAGTAAAACAAAATGATCAATATTTATTTTGCATATAATTTTTTTGTACACTGAAATTAATAATTCTCTTTTCGTGTACAAAAAATTTACATGAAATACGATATACTATATTGTGTATATACACACATTACATGCATGGCCTAAAATGTACCCTATATACTGTATATACACACATCACATGAATGGCCTAACATGTACCCAGTATACTGCATATACACACATCACATGCATAGCCTAAAATGTACCAATGTACTCTATATACTGTATATATATATATACTGTATATATATACACAGAATGCATGCATGGCCTTAAATTTACTTTCTCTCTCTCTCTCTCTCTCTATATATATATACACACACACATGCATACATACACAAATATGGCAAACTGTCAATTCAAATATTTTTATGTTGTCAAGCCACTATTCCTATTCAGAAAATGCATTTTTGGTATGCAATGTGTTTATCTATTTTATATTAGTATTTCATTATACAAAACTTGTATCAACAGTTATTTGGAATTTAATAATTTGACAATATTACTGGTAAATTAAATACTACCCACTGATAAGTGAAGTGTCAATGTTTCTTTTACCAAGGGTGTTTATTAGCAAGTATATTACTTTCATTTTCATGCAAGTCTAAAGAACCTATCATTATATCAATATTTTTGTTCTGCTGTATAAACACTTGTGTTTGATGCCTTAAAAGGTTTGATTTAATTTGTATTTTCCTTTTTCATTAGCTAGATTTACTTCCCAAGTGATATTTCCCAAGTTTTCTGCCAGTACATGTGGCCCAATAAGCTCTTGGCTAATAAAGGCAGCATTCACTTTGTTTTCAAGTTGACAATACTTTTGATTGAGCCACAAATTTAATACTTGTTCATTGACAAGCAGAGTTCCACAACTTCCTGCACATGTTTGATCTTAATCCCTTAGCTTGTAAAGGCAGCACCCTCTTTATTTTCCCATGTGACAACCCTTGGTCAAGTCAAGCCACTAGCTGATACTTGCTCAGTGCCAAGTAAGAGAAAAGGTGGTTACTTGAAATCCCTGTGGTCTTGCTTTACAACTGAGACATGTTCATTTGCATCCTTTAATAGATTAGACAGACAGTATGATCAAAGTGTTACTTAAAAAGCCCAAGTTTAGTTTCTACATAACACCTGCATATGACAGTGAAGTCAAGGAAACAGCATCTGACACTTACAATGACCAGACAATGATGATTTACAATGACTTGATGATGACGGTGGATTTCAAAACTTATCAGATAATGAAGATGAATTCTTGGACTTTGTAGCAGATGACATTAGATAGTGACATTTATCGGATACTATGAATCACAAAACTTTCATTTTTTATTTGTAAGCAGTGTGGAATTAACATATTATGGAATACTGTGAAACTGATCATTCTGAACTACTAATTCTATGCTGGTATGTGACCTATAAATGGTTTTGAGATGTCAAGCATTATGGATTTAATGAATTTTATTACAAGAAGATAGACAAATTGTAAGGTCGTAATTTATTTGTGACATATTCCACTCGATAATATAATTCTATTTTACAGTGGTTCTGTCTTTATTTTTCCTTCTATTTATCTATCTATGTATATATCCAGTTTGGCTTGTTTATATTAAAGAGAAACTGGTTTCTTGTAGACCTTAAAAGAGGGGAGGGGGTTATATTCAAGTCAACTTATAATCAATTATATTTGGTAATTTATACATTTAGAGTAACTGTCTTCAGCAATCATGCACAAAGGGATGATGCCAGTAAACAAACACAACAGAGCATTGGTATATGAAGATGAAATCAGTCAGTCAAGTATTGCACTCACTGCAAAGGGGATGCTATCAATAAAGAAAAAGACTCAAGGAAATTACATGCATGGCTTTACAACATGTAATAAAACAACAATTACTTGATGGCATTCATAAACAAAGTCAAATACTGAGTTGAATTTATAGTTATTGACCACACAACAGCCAATTAAAATGGCACCAATAAATGAAATGTAAAATAATTACCTACAATATAAACTGTGTCAGAAATAGACAAAAAAATAGCTGAGTGTACTTAATGAGGTGAGAAAACTGCAATCAATCGTTTAATTGATGAAAAGGCATGACAATAGCATGCTTCCAAGCAGAAGCGAAAGTAATACCTGGTGACTGATGTAATTTGGGAGCCATTCCCCTAAACAAGGGGACAGTACTCTCATCAGGCATCCACCTGGTAAAGTCGATGATTTTTTAGCATCTCTGCTGGTAAAAGACAGGGCTAACATCATTTAAACTAGGGAGGGCTGGAAATTGCAAGCTGGTGGATGTACTCCTAATGTATTATGATTGGGTCATGTATTTGAAAAAGAAATGATGTATATATGCACATAAATTAGAAGCTTTACCTCAGCTGTAAAACTGAAGAGATTTTTGTTTTTAAAGAATAAATTTCCCCAAAAATATACTCAAAGAGGATGCGTATGCCACTGCATATATTTCACCCCATATACTATCTCAGTTCTCTGAACAGGCAAGCAGTAAATGCTGGCTTTCTTTATATATGTATCTTTTAATTTTTTTACAATACTTAAATGCCCATGTGGCATAACAGCATGCATTTTACTCAGGAGATTATTTCTTTAAGAGTGTATTTAAAAGATTACCTTTACTCCACGAACTCTGAATTCTCTTAGAGTCCTAAGCATTTTTGCACAGGCTGATGAATGATCCTGAGCATGAGCAATCACTTTCACAAGTAGAGAGTCATAGTAAGGGGAGATAATGGCACCAGCAAACCCAAGGGCACTGTCAAGTCGGATTCCCATACCTTCACCACTTCGAAATACCTGAATTGAAAAACAAAGTAAAAATTATCTTCAATGCAGCTATTACTGTAAAGCAGGGTTGTTCACCATATGGCCCACTGGCCAGAACCTTGTCCACCAATGGTTTCTATCTGGCCCACCAACCTTTCATGACTTGTATCTCATCTCATGCCTTCCAACTCTGTTCCTTTCCACAGTTTGTTCACTGTCCTTGTGAGAGAGAAAAAAAGTAATGAAGCCTCTCACACAAATTGGATGGACACTCCTGCTGTAAAGAATTACACAGAACTTTAACACTTTTAATACAGTAAATTAAAATTCACAAGTTAAAAAAAAAAAAGTCTGCATTATTTCTGTTCATGTGACTCTGACCTTTGGACATTAAACATACCAACTATCACATACCCCTAGCCAATTCATAAAAGTATATGCAAATTCTAGAATAAATAATGAAGCAAACATGGAGCCAGCTTGTACAAGTATGTGCAAAGTCTACAAAGATCAAAGAAAGTGGGGATCAAGATTAAAGAAAAGAATCATGCCTTCACTATGCATACGATAGACAGATCAGAAAATAAATTATATTACTTACTAAAACATCCAGCTTCTACAGTAGTCTTAACAGAGGAGGTAAAATTAGGGTTGTTAGCAAGCCGGAGCTCACAATATGATGATTCTAAGGAAGGAGTAGCAAAGTTAAGCAAGATTGAATAGACAACTGAAAGTATCACAAAATGAACTAAATTTGGTGTACAACATCCATTCATTCTCCAATACTGCAACTTCGGTGGTAATGAATAAACAAAAGTTGCTCTAAGAGACTGGTGCTTTACTGTCCAAAAATAATATCCAAGATTTCAAAATAAGACCATATATAATTGGTTCCATTTTCCTTTAGTACCAACTAGACACCATACAAAGCTGATATGACTTTTCTATCTAGGAGGAGTAGTGATAAGATTTTCAAGATGGCTACTGTGGCAACCATATTAGATATCAGAGCTGCCCATTTAAAAAAATTTAAAACCAACTTTGATTCCATAAAAACATTTCTTGTGAAACACTTATACTGACAGCTTTTCATTCTGAGAAGTAGCAATAGCAGAATTTCCAAGACGACTGTTACAATGGCCATACTATACGTCAGATTGGCAGCATATTCACTAAAGAACAACTAGATATCATAAAAAGTCCTCTGGCGAGATTAGCAATATCATGATATTCAAGTTGGATGCTGTGGCCACCATACTTGATATTCATGGCAGCACCATTTTCATATAATACCTCTCTCTCATCTGGGGAATTCCCATCATTTTTCAAACCTGCCATTGTAAAGCCTCTGCTGAAGAAACCAACACTAGACCATAACAATTTAAAGAACCACTGCCCAGTTTCTAATCTCCCATTCATTTTAAAAATCTTAGAAAAGGTTGTTCTATCCCAGCTTGTATCTCATCTAAATTCAAACAGTCTTTTTAGCAATGTACAATCTGCTTATTGCCCTTTCCACAGTACTGAAAGTACTCTTCTAAAAGTAGTTAATGACATTCTCTCTGCATTGGATAGCGGAAAGATTACAGTCCTCACCCTCCTTGATTTGTCTGCAGCATTTGACACAATAGACTATGATATATTACTTCACTGTCTCCAGCATGTATTTGGCATTCATGATACAGCCTTACTGTGGTTCAAGTCCTACTTGGTCAACAGGACACAAATTGTATCTGCAAATGGAATACACTCCAACCCAGTTGATCTATGTTGTGGTGTTCCACAGTGGTCTGTTCTTGGACATGTTTTCTTCATTCTGTACACTCAGTCGCTCTCAAGTGTCATAGATCATCATCCAGTGTCTCATCAATTGTACGCTGATGACACGCAAATATACAAAACTAGCCACCCAACTGAAGTTGATGCTACCATCCCAGGTGTAGAGAGGTGCATTTCTGATGTGAAATCATGGATGACTTGTAACAAGCTGCAGATGAATGATGATAAAACTGAGGCCTTTCTGATCACAACACAAAGACTTTCTCATTCACATCCTTTGCCTCAAACAATAAATATCAGCAATGCCAATATTAAATTCACACAATCAGTACGAAACCTAGGTGTTACTCTGGACAGTACTCTCACACTGCACCAACATGTCATGAACATATGCAAGGCTGCATATCTTGAGCTGAGATGCATCAGCTCAATTCACAAATATCTTTCAGTTGATGCCACTAAAACACTTGTGTGTTCATTAGTACTTTCAAGATTGGACTATTGTAACTCAATTCTGTCTGGTTCATCTCAATATCTACTCCAGAAACTTCAAAACGTTCAAAACACAGCTGCTTGGATCATACTTAGGGTACCACGATCAGAGCACACCTCCCCGCTGCTCTGTACCCTACACTGGCTATCCATTCGATCCAGAATCAAACAAAAAATTTGTTCTCTGTGCTATACTCCACTGTCGGACTCTAGTCCAACATACCTATCTGACCTCACTCATGTGTACACACCAGCAAGATACTTACGCTCCTCTTCTGACAATCGTATACTCAGTATTCCAAGTATGAAAACAAAGTCATATGTACAGCATTCTTTTGCATACCAGGGGCCAGCAACGTGGAATGAATTGCCCACTGAACTTAGACACAAAGACACAGTGGTCACATTCAAGAGGGCTCTCAAAACTCACTTATTTCGACAGCAAGAACAAACTTAAAGACCTGATAATGTTTCCTACTTGAAATATTCTCAGCATGTGTTTTATTTTTTTTAATGTCTTTCTGATTTCATGTTGTTTGTTTTTGTAATAATATTATTATGTTTCTTATCTTATAGGTGTTGTCTAAAGTTGTAAAGCGCTTAGAGCTTCTAAGGATTAGGCGCTATACAAAGTCCTCATTATTATTATTATTATTATTATTATATAGGACCAACAAGACACCATAAGAAGTCTCCTAGTGAAAAACGTGTGTTCAGGAGAAGTAACAAGTAACAAAATCTTCAAGAGGGCTCCCATGGTGGCCATAATGAATGTCATATCATTACCATTTGCATTTAGAACCAACTAGACATTGTAAGAGTCTTTAGTTGAAAACGCCATGTTGATAAGACCATACATTCAGGAGGAGTAGTGATAACAAGATTTTCAAGATGACCACTGTGGTTGCTGTATTTGATACCTAAACAGAACCATTTTCAATTAGTACCATGTATGAAGAAAAAAAAATCTCTTGCCTCAATCCTGCCTGTATCGGGCTGAAAGTTGCGGCCTGGGTCCTCAGTGGTCATCCTACACTGAATAGCACAACCATTTAGCCGAATCTTGTCCTGAGTCAGGCCAATCTGTGGTAGAGTCCATCCCTCAGCAATCTTTATCTGTGACTGAACCAGGTCTATTCTGAAATATACAGGCTGAAATGATAAGTTTCTCCACCTGATATGAATGACACAGTAAAAAAAAATCCTAATAAATACCACTGATTAGACAGGGAAATAGTGGTCTTAGGAGGACATGTTTGCTCTTTTATAAAACAAATATAAATGAATGAAATGGATGCTGTGGAAATGTGAAGGTTTTACTGGACATTAACAGAATTTAAATATGATAATTAAAGTCATTCTGTGCCTTCTACAAAATCATGAGCTAAAATCCTGTCCTACCTTTTTTGCAAGGCAAAACCCAACTGATACTAGTAAGCCTGTATCCAATAGGGCCAGATTATGCAATTAAGCATGGAAAACAATCAGGCCCAACTGAAAGGCCTGGTCTCTGACAGGAATTTTCAACATTGTGGACAAATGTTCTCATCAAGTGAGCATAACTTTGAATTTGTTTGTAATTTTCAATCCATGCTCTTCAAAGATTTGCAAATAAACATTACATGCTGATTGAAAATAAATATTTCATCCATACTGTTGACTATACCAAGTCTAATTACACATCCATTGTATGGCATTCAAAGTAATTTATCCAAGTGTTCAGGTTCTCCATTTTACATGTCTCAGGCAAGCTCTTTTTCTGTGATTAAAAGAAATTTGTATCTCTTGCTTGTTGCAAGACTTTCAATCAGCTGTTAAATTTTGTCAACTACCATTATTCACTCTCAGCTTGTACCATACAACAGTTTGCTTAATACTAGCAAAATTCCAGCTAAAATTAGCCTTGTAAAGTACAGCACCATCTCCTCAATGATTATATGCCTATCTACTGCAGGTTAACCGCCAGCCCCATGCAGATGCCAGACCCCAAAAGCAGATATGTTCACTAAAGCAGGTGAGGTTTAGGACCTTAATCAGCATATGAATGACTGACAACAAAGGCTTCTCAGCATATATCTAAAATAAGAGGCCCAAGTAGGCATGAGGTCATTCACCTGAGTTATATCAACCATAAAGCCAAATGTCTGGATAGCTGGACAAAAAAGCTGGGTTATGCTTTCTGACATTTCAAGGTTTTTCTAATTTTACTAATTGCAGTCATACTGGATGGCAGATCAGCATAACTTGCGTAAACTTGAAACATCTAAGCCAGGCTTTTCTAGTTGAGACATTTGATAGAGATTTTTACAGACGATGAAACATGGATTTACTGTTTTGAATCAAAGATGAAATAATCAAGTTCAGATTAGAGAAAACAAGCAGAGAACACAAACTGCTTGATGTAGTTAGATTGTCAAGAGAGTTTTACGTGCATTATTTTTCTATGCAAAAGGCCCCATCATCTAGGTACCAAGGCCTAACTCTGCAAGTGTCACTTGACATTTGTGTGCCTCAAAAGTGGGGCCCCAAGTGGCGGAGTGGTCTAAAGCGCTCTCCGTTACAGATCACTGCCATCACACCTCTATCTGCGTGGGTTCGAGTCTCGGATTCAGCCAATGTGGGTATGTGAGAAAGCTTGCCAGTAGCTTCTCGTGGGTCAATGGTTCTTTCTGGGGGTTTTCCCAGGTTCTTCCTCCACCATTAATACTGGCCGCCATGTATAGCCTATCGTGCGCTGAAAAATGGCGTTAAACCCTACAACAACAACAACAACAACAAAAAAGCCTCAAAAGTGTTGCCAAACATTTTGAAACACTACCAAACAACTGGAGTTGCTTCAAATGCACTACTTACCAATAGTTTACTATAGCAATTGCTTGTTCCTACAGTTTCCTATGGAGGAAAAGACAGTATAATCTCCTCTGTTTTCTATGGAGAAGAAAACACCATACATCTCCTCCATTTCCGATGGAGGAAAAGAAAATATAACTTCCTCTGTTTTCTCTCTCCTAAATTATCACCACCTCTGAACTTATTGTTAGAACTGGCAATCCCTTCTCTATTGTTATTTACTTTAATTGTATACAACTATTTCATATGAAGTTAAGACATTTAAGTTCTTAATCTTCAAGTATATTTCTTGTTTCCACAGTACTCATTAACCCTAAGAGTTACAATATACTGGCACATTTACACATTTTGTGAGGCTTTTATATTGTACAGAACCAAAGGCAAGTACAGATTATGCTAGTACCACTTGGTTTTGATGTTACCAATTACTGCATTTGTAGCAGTCCATATGTATTTCTTTCATTGTATAATCAAAAGATTTTGATAGCAATGCATTAGGGTAATGTAACATATTTAGCAGATCAGTTATACTGAAAGTTAGTTCAATTCACCTTGTCTAAAACAAAAATTACTTAATCACGACTGTATATTTCTTTGTCAGAAATATGCAACATCTTCACTATGTCATTGTTTCCCCTACATTTCATTTCTTGGGGGATACTCCGCAACTGCTCTTTGGCACTAAACCCATTCTAATATTTTTCTGTTGTTGTTATTTTGGGTTTAACGACATTTTTCAGCAAAAGATAGGCTATACATGGCAGCCAGAATAAATGGTGGAGGAAGATCCCAGAAAAACATTGGAAAGAACCACTGATCCACGGGAAGTTACTGGCAAGCTTTCTCACATACCCACACTGGCTGAACCCGAGACCCAAACAGACCCAGGCAGGTGAGATGGCAGTGATCCATAACAGTGAGCGCTTTAAACAACTTGGCAACTTGGGGGTCCAATCCATTATTTGTATTAATAATTAACTAAGCAATCAAATGACAGTAGATTAGCGTAAGCTTGCTTAATCCCTTGGATAAAGTCATCAGAGTTAGGTTATGACACACTAAAATTTTCTCATTGGTCTCTGTCCAGTTACCACTGGATACCACCAATCAGTCCACGCCTTGAACTTTTTCAAAGGTAACTCTACTATTCTGTTGGTTAGTTCACAGCATCATTGCAAGTCCATGTACAATTTGGTGAAATTTTCAGTTGCACCTGCATTACTTACAAACAGAATTTACAACTTACAGCAGCAGAGTTGTCCCTCCAGAAGCCAAATGTTAGATGTATTAAAATAAAAAAGTCCAGTGAATCTAGTCTTTTGTTGCTATCATAACCAATGTGAGAGTCTTTTATGCCAAGATTGTTTCTGACAATTCAGTCTATTTTTAATCTGCAGGCCTCCATGTCAGAATTCTTTGTCAAATTTGGTCATTATCTGTGCAATCCTAAGGGTATCAAACTCCTCCAATTGTTTACTGCCATGGAAACTAGTGTAAGCTTCAACATTAGGAGCTACTAGTAGGAGTGAAAAAAGTGTCATATAACCAAACAATGCTTGGTTAGCCTGAATAAAACTGTAATATTACCCTGTCACTTGCTCTGTCACTGTGTGCTCCACCTGAAGTCTGGCATTGACCTCTATAAAAAAGTACTGTCCATTCTTGTCGAGCAGGAACTCTACAGTACCTGCATTCTCATAGCCCACATGTTTGGCCAACCTCACTGCATCTCCTGCCATCTTCACACGCAGATGTTCAGGCAGGTGTGGTGCTGGAGCAATCTCTACCACTTTTTGGTGGCGGCGCTGCACTGAACAGTCACGCTCGTAAAGATGTACAACATTACCTGCATGATCCCCTGAAAGACAAAACAATCCATAAAAGAAAGTCAGTGGGGAGTTTAAGTGCTAAGTGCTATTTAAGAAATAACATCATAGTAAAAGTACTTTCAGTTAAATATGTGTGGGTGATTGTAGGCCTAATGGCATTATTTTTCTACAGTTTGGTGGTATTACTTCAAGTTTATTTATTTTTGTGGGTATCAATTTTCACGGTTTTTGCAACAACAAAAAATATTTTTGTCATTACTGAAATACCAGGAGGGGTCCAACTGTTTCCATAGAAAGATATTTGTTCATTTGGTCTTTAAATTTCTGGCTCACAGCAACCACAAATTTAATGAAAGTGCATATCACAAACAAGAGGCCCAAGTAGGCCTGAGACTACTCAACTGACTGACAACTGCCAAACAGCCAAATGCAAGAGCAAATGGACAATGAAATCTGAGTCAGCAGAATGCTTTTGCATACAATTCCATTACTACTGATTGCATGTGATTTTTTGAGGTTATACTACACTAACATTTAATGGCACATTTCAACCACATTCTGAGCTGTACAAAAATAAATATAAAATCTTCAGCTATGATCTATGTCACTGACAAGGTGAAAATCAGGGTACTTCTAAATAGAAAACAATTTCCTGAATTATTTAAAACAACTCTACCTTCAGCATGAACATCTCCTCAATTGCATTTGTTTTAATAATGGTTCCAGAGTAAAGATTTCACCACTGCATCTGTCCTAGTGGTGAATATACCATACTTGCTGGCCTATAAGATGATACTTTTTTACCAGAAAATATCAGCTTTGTCTTATGCTCCAAATTGACTTATATATGGATTATGTCATCCAAATTGCTGTATCATATTTTTTTGTATGGAAAATAATTCTTCCAGAGTACAAAAAATAATGTGTAAAAAAATATTTCATTTTAGGGAAGAGATCGTGCATGAACAAATATAGGATCCCACACTGAATAAACAATTACATGATAATCATCAGTATTAAAAATTAACATAGATCAGTATGTAATTGTGCTAAAGCAGCATGTACCAGTAATGTATGTGGTTTGTAATATACGTTGTTTAAATTTAATTACATATATGTGCATTAGAATTAACAAGTTAGAAGATGAACAACCATGACAAAGACATATTCCATCACAATTTTCTTCTGCATCTAATGATCAAACAACCCGCATGTCCCATAGAGAGAGAGAGAGAGAGATAGAGATAGATAGATAGATAGACAGACAGAGATGTCTTCACGATTGTAAATCTGTATTGTTCACTCACCTGATGACTGATTTTACTTGTGTACAAGTGCAGTACCATATTACATTATCAATTAATACCACTAGTTAAGCAATTCTGCCAGGTAGTTATCATTGTAAATTTCTCAGCCAGTGACATTTTTTAACTTGCCAACGGAACCAACACCAATTTAGAGTACATCTAGCATGAGCAAAGATCGAAAACAATTGTTGCCTAAGTACAGGAAGAGTACATGCACTTTAAACAAAGTCTTAATTGTTGGGAATGGAGAGGTCATTATACTTGCAAAGAAAATTCAACAACATGCAAAATGGTCATTCTTGGGATTTAACCTAACGGAGATTATATGGATATAACTATTGTGAATATTTAATCCTGAATGAGTATGGTATGTATTTTCATAATTTACATTAACTGTTTCATTTATTAATGTTTTCTCTCTTTATCAAAAGCTTCAGCTACAATGAGGCAATAAGTTAAAAAAAGAACAAAAAAAATCCAAGAAGAGCTGAACTTTCTCTCTTCTCTCTCTCTCTCTCTCTCATATATTGGACCATATTTTATATTTATCACGAGGTGCAAAAGAAAAATGCGATGGAATACATATGCATCCTTTTTATCTGTATCTCTCATCCCCTCCACCATATCCCCCACCCCACCCCTGGAAAATGCATTTTAGTATTAATGACACAATTTCCCTATTGCTGGTAATCTGAGACAGCATACAGTGATACTTTTAATACTGATAAAACATGAAGTTATCATAATTTAATTCCACGCAGCATCGCGAGTTTTCTCCTACCTGTAACTCACAAATGTTTTGGGTCAGCCATCATTATATGTAGCTAAAAGTACATAATACATTTAAAATACTTCTTGTGAAACAAATTAGATACTTTTATTATATTTAATGATCCTGACTGGAAAGGTTACTGAGTTACAGAAAGGATAAAATTCACGATACTGTGTGAAACAAAGTGAAAAACAAAATCCGAGGTGTTGATCTGGCCTTGTTTTATACTCAGAATCGACTTATATAAGGATGAAGGATGTAAAGTTTGCCAGATTTGCTGATGTGACTTATACTCTGCATCAACTTATAAGCCAGCAAATACGGTACAAGGATTTTTAAATACTTTAAAAAAAACAAGGGATCCAGGTGGGCCTCTGAACACTCATCTCTCTAACTGCCAAATGCAAAAGAAGCTCCGGATCACTGCCATCTCACCTCTGTCTGCGTGGGTTCGAGTCCAAGGCTCGGCTAGCGTGGGTACATGGGAAAGCCTGCCAGTAGCTTCTCGTGGGTTGGTGGTTCTTCCCTGGGTTTTCCAGGGTTCTTCCTCCACCAGTTATATTGGCCGCCATGTATAGTCTATCTTGTGCTGAAAAATGGCGTTAAACCCTACAACAACAACAACAACAACAGCAAAAGAAGCTGCCCAAGATATACTGGTCAGTCGGTTTTCTTTTGATCTTCCAGTGTTGATTGTTGACTGCACATAGTATGAAAACAAGTGTTTTAAGGTTTCCCTAGTTTTCTACATCTTCATCTATATTTAATGGCGAAATCAACCTCGTATGTCCAATAATTATTATATGGATGGTTCTGTTCAGTGTTGGTCAAAATCTGTTCAGCAGTTTTTAGAGATGAAGTGCTGTGTAAATGTTCTAACTTCAGCATCCGTGGCTATATTTGAAGGCAAAATGGCATCATTTCTATGAATCTGAGTTCTGGAGAAGAAGCTGTGCATATGATGGACAAAGATCTATACCATATGCTCACTTGGCCTTATTGCCAGAATAAACTACAATACAAAAGCTTAAGATTAATGCAGATGCCATCACCACCATAAAGTGCTAATGCAGGCAAGACAGAGTTTAATCTGCTGAAGCTTACCCAGAATCTGAACTTCTATATGTCTAGGTCTCTCAATAAATTTCTCCAGGAAAAGGGCACCATTTCCAAATGCTGCTTCAGCCTCAGAATGAGCTCTATGGAAATTTTCCTCCACCTCCTACAACATAATGTACATTTTCGGTTTTTATCACTAGTCATGAAATGATAAAAATAAAGAAACCATATAATTATTCCAAAAGGGAAGGAAAAATGAATGGATATGTGTATCTAATGATCTATTACTCTCAATACTGCGCTCCCTCTTTGTATTGCTCCTGGGAGTCATACAAATGACCTTTGTCATAAGCAATGAAGATTATACTAAGGGATGTACCAGCAATGTCATCATAATGCATAACAAGAGGTCCAAGTAAGCCTGATATCACTTGCCTCTGCAACTGACATATCACCTTATGAATACAAATTCATACATGCACTGAACTATGTATGTGTGTGTGTGTGTGTGTATATGTATGTATGTATGTATGTATGTATGTATGTATCTATGTATCTATGTATGCATGTATGTATTTTAACATGAATGCATTTTTTATCCCTGAAAAAAGATAAACTACACCAAGCATTGTCAGTTTGCATTCATTAATATACATGTAAAGTGTGATTACTTTGATGTGTGATTTAAAAGGACAGGCTAATATTGTATGTTGGTTTGGTTGTCAGGGGCTTGGATTTTTCATTTGTTTGTTTCCAGACACTGAACTCATTCAGCCCCAGAGGTTTTTGTTATTTTTCACCTGAAATGCAAGTAGGAAAGACATTTTGGGGGCTATTTCTGAATACATCGTAATACATCGGCTTTCAACATATTTTCCATGAGACTAATTCCTAGATGTATTAGAAACATCATTTTCCATTGGTTATTTTGCTAACGTATGAGCAGAAGGGTAAAAATTGGAGTTCTTTTTTTCTTTCTTTTTTTTTTGCTTAATGGACCCATCATTTTCGTATGGAGACCACTCTCTTTATTCCAAATACCAACCGTATCCTAGTTTTTGCAATGGTTCACTTGTCTGTGTGCAGTTCAGACCGGTCTGCCTTAGATCTGAGGCCAAAAGGTCTAAAATCCAGACACAAAATCGCATTCCAACCATGAGTGAATTTTGGGTGGAAAAAAAACAGGTCCCAAAAATTTGGTTTTTCCCTCTGTATTGTGTAGTACAACTAGAACTTCCAGATTATTTGGTATCATTGTAGAGCAATATCTGTCTGTTTTTTTGTAATACCACCCACTCTGGTGTATCTTAAATGACCTTCATGCTACAGAGCTCAGAAACAGGGTACAGCCTCATCTTGCCTACAGGCGGAATTGGGGCCGAATGAGTTAACCAAGTTTTTGGAAATTTCTTAGAAATTGTCAAAAAATGTCTATTTTTGTAATTTATGTTTAATACTGATGTAAAAATGATGAAATAAATAATTAATATTCAGATTTGGTGATGTCACCAAAATTCTCCCATTAACTCATTTGGCCCCAGAGGTTTTTGTCGTTTTCGTCATTTTAGCCTGAAATGCAAGTAGGAAAGACATTTTAGGGGCTATTTCTGAATACATCGTAATACATCGGCTTTCAACAGATTTTCCATGAGACCAATGCCTATTTATATTAGAAACATCGTTTTCCATTGGCTATTTTTGTGTATCTTAAATTACCTTGATGCTGCAGAGCTTGGAAATAGGGTACAGCCTCATCACACCTACAGGTGGCACTGGGACCGAATGAGTCAATGAAATGTTTTAGACAGAATTTTAATTTGTTTTGCTATCCATGACATGCAGAAAATATGATCTACACTATTTTGCAATGAAAAGGCTGTCATTTATGCAACTAACACTGGCCCATAGGTCTCCCCATGCCCACTGAAGACTTTTCCCAAATTCATAACCAACAGTCTGTTCATAGCCCCAGCCATTATATATATGAAACTGTTAGAATTCACAATAATCTTTAACCTGTTTGTTGGAAGTGTCAATAAAATCAAGATAAAAGATACCTAGCAGCTTTACAATAGAATATTCATTAATCTTCTATTCTTAATGAATAGCTACAGTTGTGTGCATGAAATATGCATGTTTGCCATTGGTAAAACATTCTTCAATACAAAAAAAAACTGCACACAGACACCACTTTGTCTTCATGCCATATAAACAAGGCCTAATAAACAATCAGAAAAGAAAAACAGTATATTATGCATCATCCTTGATCAGTTACCATTTATTTTCTTTCAGTCTCAATGAATTTGACCCTTGAGGTACTGATACCAAAATTTATAGCTTTCTTTCTTTTCTCAAATGCATAGATTGGTTCTCATTTTGTGGCACAAAAGGACTTAGTTATTTTGTGAAAACTTTTTCTTCTTAGAGACTCAGGCCTTTCCATCTAACCTTTTAACTTCTAAATCAACAGGTGTCTTTCTTGTCTCAAACGCAAACCATTAACAAAGTTTAGTTGTTGTTGTTGTTGTTGTAGGGTTTAATGCCATTTTTCAGCACAATATAGGCTATACATGGCTGCCAGTATAACTGGTGGAGGAAGAACCCTGGAAAACCTAGGGAAGAACCACCGACCCACAAGAAGCTACTGGCTAACTTTCCCACGTACCCACGCTAGCCGAGCCTTGGACTCGAACCCACGCAGACAGAGGTGAGATGGCAGTGATCTGGAATGGTGAGCGCTTTAGACCACTCGGCCACTCAGAGCCCCCACAAAGTTTAGTCAAAGTAGGTGATAAAAGACTCAAAATATCATGTACTAACATTTTTCATCTAAAAGTCACTGTAACCTTGATCTTTGACCTTTTGACTCAAAAATCAATAGGTGTCTTTATCTCAAATGCATGTCATTTACAATGTTTAGTTAAGGCATCTGGTATGCAAGTCAAGTTATTGAATGAAAAGCTTTCAATCTTTCACTCCCCATGATCATGACCTTTATCTTTTGAGTCCAATCTCAATATGTTTCTTTCATGATGCATATGCAAGCTACTTAATAGAGTTAAATGACGGAAGCTCCTGGAGAACTTGAGTTACTGTTCACAAATGGATCAGCAAACTGGTGGATGAACAGATAGACAAGATCATAACATGATATGCTCCACCTTATGGTGGGTATGTTATTAAAAAAGTAAAATCCCCAGGACAATTTTTTGACCAATCAACAGTGTTTGTTCCAATGGAAGTTTGATCAATGGCTCACCTTCAGTTTACGGACAACCCTCATTCCTCGCCCACCACCACCATATGCTGCTTTGAAGATGACAGGAAGCCCATACTGCTCACAAAAAGTCCTAGCATCATCTGCATTTGTCACTGGACCTGGGCTTCCTGGCACCACCTGGACACCTAAAAAGAGTAAAGAGAATTCTACTGTACACTATGTCTGATCATTTCCTCCACAAGCCTGGTACCTTCTTAGGGTGAGGGGTGAGCTTATATGACTAAGTTAACCGGGGAGTTGTTGGCAGAGTTCATGCTATGGTAAAGAAAGAATCAGACAAGAAAGATTATTCAAAAAGTATTCACCCATATTACAAAATAAAACAGATTTTCATAATAATGACCTTAACCTTTGACCTTTAGTCCAAGTTTTGTTTTTAGCAAACCTGAGTCATCAACCAACCCCAAAGTCTGATCAAAATACAAAAGTAAACCAAAGTTATTGTACAGAAACCAATCTTCATCACTGGGTCATACTGACCTTGACCTTTGATCTTTCTGACTCCAATATTGCTAATATATCTCTTATGCAAGTGCAAGTCATGCACACAGTTTGGTCAAGTACATTGTTTTGAACTCAAATTACTGAACAGAAACCAATTTTCTTATTCAAGCAACAGTGATAATGACTGTAGAAATTTGACCCCAATAATAATTGGTGGGGAGCTTCATGTTTTACCTTGGTGCAAATAGATCCACAAGTGGTCAACCCCATGGGTCTCTGATTCATTTGCATACAAAGGGCTAAACAGACCTTTCAGTCTGAATTACTGACTCCATTGGGACATCAAGTCTTGCATTAAGGTTTGTTGATGATGTCGCCACCAAAGAAAATCCCTGAACCAGAAGGCAGAGATCTGGTGATTTGGATCCCCTGCCTTCTGATGAAATCTATGATTGTGGAGTTGACAGATAAGATGAAAATGCCCTTTCAAGACGTTGTCTCCTGCCACAGTTGAAATGTATTCACTTTACTCTTCACCTCCTGGAGATTGATGCATAATGGACACTCCTGAAGGCCACAACCAAGTAACTTCCTAAAACGAAGGTAGGAGTGGATACCCCAGACTACTGTGCTGGCATCCATAGAGATCTAAGGAGGCTGAATCTGCAAGGAAATACCCACCACATGCAAGTGAGGTTCTCCTATTTGCTAAGATGGGACCTCATGTATCCTGAATGTGGGTTCCCTTGATCCAGTGGACATACCTCACATCACCACTGAGACAGGAGAATCATCTTCAGTGGTCTCATAAAGTAGATGCACTGAGATGATGAGATCCACCAGAAAATTTATGACAGACATTAGGCAAAGAAACCACAAGCAGATTCAATTTTGCAAGGAATCTTGGTGGGAAAAAAAACGTGTTTCCTAGCATGCGCGAAAGTAGTAACTCATGTTTGGCAGTAATATGGAACCAATCCTTCTACCCAAAGGGAGATCGCTCTTGTCTGTCTTTAATCTAGGCGGGTAGACAACCATTAACACTTCTGTTGCTATACACATGCTTAGGCAGGATTAATTATTGAAGTAAATGTTGTACTCCCAATGTATTATGATTGAGTAACATATCTGAGGAAGAGAAAACTTTATTTAGAAAAAGTTCAGTTTGCTGTCACTTGCTTTGTTTAGCACCTAATTTCCAAGTGTTAACAATGAATAACTAACCTAACAAACCTAATTTCTGCATTTGACATTAGGCCTGTTTGCTCAAAATACATGAAATTGAACATGAATATCTTCTTTAATCAAGATATATGTCTCAAAGCTCAATACTGTATTGTCCTTTTTCCTTCAAATGAGAAATCCACAAAATTAAATACCCATGAATATGTATTTTCTAACCATACCAGAAAATGAGATACAAATGAATTTAAAGTAATCACAGTACTCTACTATACTGACTTCCCAAAATAACTTTTTGAACCAAACACAATTATTGTTCATTACTGTCATACTGGAATTACATTATAATGAGTTAGGTATTTACACTTTTAAGGCAAAATAAAAACATAACTAACGGTGCATTGATACAAAATTATAATGCAATAATGCCTAAACAAAATAAAAATAAAAGAGAGACAAAAGGGAGTGGTTACTGTTATAAATGAAGATTACAACCCACTAATGCTCAATTCTTGTCATCACTGGAGCCAACGATACATATCTAAATTAGGAAGAAATAATAAGAAAACAAGAAAAAGAAAAATATTGATTTTTCAAACAATAACTTATAATATTTCACTGTAATAATACATGATGATAGCCCCTTAACAACCACAAAGACATTTTATTCCTTTCTTTAAAATGTTGCTACAATCAATAAAATACATTGATCAATTATTTACAAAAATGTAGATGTCCAAAGACTAATAGTTAGAGATGTCAACATTTTTGGAAATTTCTACCGGGTACCTTTCAGTCATAACAATTGGTTACCCAGGTACCCAATCAAAGGGAAATTGTATTAAATGTCAACCTGAACTGCTTTGTTGTAGGTTCAGACAAGCCAACCCCCAAGAGAGGTATAAGCATAATTTATTACTAATATAAGTCACAAAAAAGCATAATCTGAGCATATAACGAGCAATCTGTAAATTAAATGCCATAATTACAGAAAACTGTATGAAAAATGTACATATTTATTTTATTTAAAGCACATTTATTTTTGCTACTTACCTGGATATTCAGTCAATTTTTTTTCTCATAAATTGGCTAGATCCATGTGGTATTTTAGTTAATGCAAGAGTATAAACATAAAAGAAATGGATAAATTATTTGTGCATAACACTCATTTTAACTAGTCTACATGTCTGCAGTAACTTCCACAATAGTCGTACAGTCCAAAATGATGAATGTTGTAGTATCCTCGACCTGCCATGGTTCATCTCTTAACAACAGTCTGGTACAACATGTTTTTAAGTTTAACAAAATCCCTCTCATCCAACTGTCACATCGATACAGCACATTATTTTATGATATCTGGTGCCGTGTATTTTCAATTCAGACTGGTCTGCTACGTATGTAGTATCAAAATAGAATGAATATATGACAAGTGGTTTCACATTCAAGAATCCCATCTGTTTCAAGCAAAATTAATGCAAAAAGTACCTTATTTACACACATGGTCAATTTTTTTCTTTTTTTTTTCTCAGTGTAATTAAACAACAAAGATCTCCCTTGCATTTAAATATTTCAGTGAAAAATTTCATTCTGAATAGCATGTTATAATAAATGCATGTTATGGTAACCAAGTTTTTGTGTTGCCTTTACCATGACAAAATATCTGCCTTGGGTTTCCCGCATTATAAAAAAAGAACCCAGTAAACAAACATGTGAACAGCAGCCCTGACTTGAACAGCTAATACTCGCTCCAGGGCCATAAATTTGATGCAAAAATGGCATTAGTTAAACCAGACATTTATATTGTGCTTTCTTACATTTGAATAGAGGTACGTATTTCAATTTTATTTCACTGAATATTTCTTAATCAGAACTTACTGTTGCTGTCAATGAAAGGTACTGACCATAGTTGATGTCATCAGGATCTCAAAATAAATGCGTTTAAGTCGCGAGAAAAATGGCACATGAACCATGGATAGGCATGAAGTTAGGACGGTCTAGCTTTAAATATCAGCGTTGATTCTTAAATAGGTCATGCAAAAAAGGAGAGAAGTTTCCTCCCTTATGTTATTATATAGTACAAGAATGACAAGTTAAATGTAAGCAGCCATACAAGCCCCTGTGATGATGAATACATGCACACATGACATGAGCCATGAACTGTAATCATTATTCTCATTTTAATACCCAGGTTATTCTTAGCGGGTGGGTACCTGGGTACCCATTGGCACTTTTACTTATAGTACATGATAAAATTGCTATATCTTGTCCCAACATTTATAGGTCATAAAAATTACTTTTGAAAATAATGAAGGATGTCCTGAGACTTATGGTATCCCAGACTTGCAGTCATTATTGTAACTATTTCAATGTGATTACTAGTCCATCAACCCCCACCCCTCCAGAAGCTGCATCCAAAATTGGAAAAATTCACCATCATCTACTCATCTTTGCAGAACATTATATGGCCACACTTTCTCAATACAGAGAGTTCAGATTACAATCAGAAAAAAACTGATAGATGGATGCAAGGACTGAGAGACACACAAAAAGGGAAACAAATGGAATGACCAATCATAATATATCCACTGAAATAAGGATATAATTACTTACCTGCTTCTACTGCAGCTTGTCTTGCCTCCACTTTGTCCCCCATTCTCCAGACCACATGGGGTGAGGGGCCAATAAATTTTATACCAGCATTAATACAGGCCTCAGCAAAATCTGAACGCTCAGAGAGGAAACCATATCCTGGGTGGATTGCATCAACATCATTTTCCTAAAGAAAAAAGGGTGTGTATGTGTGTGTGCGTTGGACAAGAGAGAGAAATGAAAAATCTTTTAAATGAAGACAGCACACAGAAATTTAGGAATAATACTTTAGAATTCTCTATCAAAGATATGAAAATATTATGTACAAGATCCTTAATCAAGAGTTTCTTAGATATGAAAATTATGAGATGACTGATTATTTATTATATGACATGAACTGCGTGTGTATTTTATACTAACCTTCATCGATTTTATCCTTATGCCATGCACTGGACTTGTATAACATGTTTCATCAATTTTATTCTTATGTCATGCACTGCACTAGCATAACAAGTTTCAAAAATTTCTATCCTTATGCCATGCACTGCACTTGTACTGTATAACAAGTTTCAACAATTTCTATCCTTATGCCATGCACTGCACTTGTACTGTATAAAAACTTTCATCAATTTTATCCTTATGCCATTCACTATACTTGTACTGTGTAACAACTTTCATCACTTTTATCCTTATGCCATGCACTGCACTGCACTTGTACTATGTATCTACTTTCATCAAAATTTTATCCTTCTGCTATGCACTGCATATGCACTGTATAACAACTGTCATCAATTTTATCCTTCTGCTATGCACTGCATATGCACTGTATAACAACTGTCATCAATTTTATCCTTCTGCTATGCACTGCATATGCACTGTATAACAACTGTCATCAATTTTATCCTTCTGCTATGCACTGCATATGCACTGTATAACAACTGTCATCAATTTTATCCTTATGCCATGCACTGCACTTGTGTTATTAGTTATATAACAACTTTCATCAAATTTATGCTTATGCCATGCACTAGACTTGTACTATATATCTACTTTCATCAATTTTATCCTTATGCCATTCACTGAACTTGTCAATTTTATCTTCTTCATCACAGACAGCTGCATAGACATTTTGCATTAATTCATGGATAAAGCTGTGACATACAAAATTTATGGTGTGAAGCTATTACAAAGATGAACCTTATTGTTACCTTATGAAGAAAAACTGATGGTTATATTTGTAAGATCAAGAAAATGGTAATGGTGCAGAAGTATTTTTCTTTCCAAATAGATGAGAGAAAAAAATGTTTATGCAAAAAGCAACCAGAACTACTGCATACATTTTGAATTTTCATATTTAATTTGTGTGGTGTCAAGATCAGATGATTAATATTTTGCTTTATTAAAGGAACTACATACAGCATACCTTAGCAATGTTTATAATATCTGAGATGTTAAGATAGGCAGCTACAGGAGGCAGACCCTTTCCGATAAGATATGACTCATCTGCCTTCTGTCTGTGCATTTGCATCATGTCCTGCTCTGAATAAATGGCTACTGTACGAATATTCATCTCTGTACAAGCACGGAATACTCGGATGGCAATTTCTCCTGCAGAAAATGAAGTAGACAAGTACTGACAGTAATAATGCTCCTATGAAAAACAACACTGAAACTTAAATTCAACATGAATAGAGAAGTTTCAATAACATAAGTGTACACAATGTAAGGATCATAATGACAAATATTGTGCAAAAATGTTCGACAATTAAGTTCAACCTATATTACATTATTGCATATTCCAATTCCCCACACAGAAGCAACCAACCCAACTTCACTCAATAATCATACACACCTGCATAGTGACTAATTTATCATAATGTCAAACAATTTGTCACAGATATGATCTTTATGCAATGACTACATGTAAAGTTCAGGCTGAGACTTTTGCAAGAACTTGCTCCAACTGTAAAGTTTAGACAGATAAATGCATAAAAAGTTCACTGTAACCAAAATTTTTTAATATCTGACCTTTGACCCTTTTCCCCCACCCCTCTCAAAAGTAGAGAGAGGGAATATGATCACATCTCATTATTACATGAAAAAAGAGGACCTGAGTAAATTGAAAGCCCCTGAAACCAAAAAATTTAATATTGTCCAAAGAGATTTTGAGCTTGAGAAGTTGGACTGTATACTGATGTACCTTCAACAGCATTAAAGTGTGGATGTGTTATCAAAGTAATAAAGTTGGAAAATATATACAAAAATTAAAATATGCTCCCATAGAGGAACACCAAGTGAATGGCTCACTGAATGGCATTTATCAAGCTTTAAATACAATCACTAAATTTGTTCAGGTGTGTTCTTGCAACAATAAAAAACTTTATGTATAAATGTGTATGACAATGAACTTTTTGGTTGAAATCAATAAAATATCCTGATGTTTTTATATGCAATTTACAAATAACAAAATAACCATGATATATGCATATTTGACAACCAACTCCAAGCTGGGCATGCTTACCTCTGTTGGCAACCAGGAGCTTTTTAATTGGTTGAATACTTCCTGCCTGTGGCTCTACTGCCACAGTAGACTTCTGCATCACCCCCCTGGGCAGACGATACCCAGGGGTAGGTTTTATCTTCAGCCCAACCTCAACATCCACACATCCTGCTCGTGCCACATTCTGAATTTGGGTGGCATGTCGGGCAAGCCTCAACATGATGATGACCAGCTATATCACACTGATGCTCTTGTGTTTTTGTGCCTCTTTAAGAGAGCTGCAATGAAATAAAATGTATTAAGAACAAAACAGATATGAAATAATCTACAGCTAAGCTTGTGTCACCAGGCCTTCTTCAGCTTTCATCACTATGCAATGGAAAGCACACTGGTGTCTGGCAAAAAAAACAACTGAAATGAAAACTAGATGCCACAATGAGTACTAAGATGAAAATTATATCAATAATACAAATGAATTACATCAATTTTAAAGTAAAGAAAAGTAATGCTGATGCTGATCTGGTAAACGGCATAAAATTAATTTGGTTGTATATTAGCCGAACACTGTTTTTTTCTACTTCAACACTTTCTCAAATAAAATGAGTCTCTTTATGGGACTGATGCTCTATTGACCAAAACTAATTTCTAGGAATTCAAGATAAAACCATTTCTTCTTTTGAACTGCAAAGTGTTGAAACCATCTCTTATATTCTTGAGCTTTAGAACGATTTTCAAACTGACCACTGTGGTGGACATATTGGACAAAAGATATGCACTATTTCCCAATAAGATCAGCTATATACCATAAGAAGTTTTCTGGTGTCAATCTGACTTTCCACTCATCACAAATAGTAATAATAAGATTTTAAAGATGGATTTCAGATTGGCATCCATTTTCATTCAGAACCAACTAGACATCATTAGTAGTCTTGTGATAAAAACCCCAATGCTGATATGACCATTTCGTAGAGCAACAAGAGGAAGATTTTCAGGATGGCTGCTGTGGTGACCTTTAATGGATGTCTGATCAGTACCATATTTCTTTGGGACCAACTAGACATCATCAAGACCTCATAAAAAGTCTTTTGTTGAAACCCCAAACTGATATGACCATCCAGTGAGAAGTAGCATTAACAATATTTTCAAGATGGATACTGTGGCAGCCATATACGGTGTCTAAAGACACCATTTTAATTTGGGACAAACTGACCATCAAATAAATGTGTGTGGAAAAGTTTCATGGCAATCCTCCAAGCAGTTTAGAAGGGGTGGCGATGATGACTTTGTCTGTTTCATGGCAATCCTCCAAGCAGTTTAGATAGAAGGGGTGGCAATTAAAACTTTGTCTGTTTCTGCTCTTCCAACTATATCTCCATTCAAACTCTTTCTAATGTACATATATGTATATGTGTATGTTTACATATATATTTTTTGATAACTTTAATTATTGGCATAATGTTTTAAGGTTCCAACAGAAATACAGAAGAAAGAACAAGTTTAAAAAACATAAGAAAATTTCTTTAAAATATAATTATTTAATCTTATTGTTTTACACATATTTGGGATATTATATTTGGGGCAAGCTCAAATTTTCAAATGACAAGTCCAATTTTACAGTCAGTTTGCCTTGTGCTTTTATAAAATGTGTAAATCCCTGCATGTAGGTTTACATGGCAATCTAGATCATAAATGGAATCAAAATCTATTTAGGAACATAACCCACTTATAACAGTGATTTCATACAAAAGTGTTTTTTTTGTGAGATATAATATTCCCAATTTACAGTAAACTGGATGAGGAGTTAATTAAAACAGAAGGTAACTGACTAAATTAAACTGTAACCAAAAGATGTCCTATATAGTGACCACATGGCCCCAATATAGGACCTGACTCTGGGGTAGAAACAACAAAAATCAAACACATGAGTGTGTGATCATGTTACATTCTTATCTACAATGAATTGTTGACTATACCTGTCCTTGGCATTATAAAAACAGCTGACTATACCTGTCCTTGACATTATAAAAGCAGTCAAGCAAGTTCAAGCTGAAGGATGGTCAACAATTCTTATGCACAACAAAACTTCTCTGACTTTGTAAACAAGTTCCTTTACAGCCAAAACAGTGACCTTTTGAGCTAGGTCAATTGGCTGAGCATCCACATGAAAAGGGTAAAAACTCATGTTAAAGGCTAAGGTGTCCTATCTTGTCTAGACAAGTTTATCAGCTAATCTGTAAGAAGTAGATCATTAATTTACCTCCATGAAGTAGAAGAGTTACTGTACTACCCCCTGAGGATCCCACAGATAAAGACACATGTACAGCCTCACCCATTCTTACTTCCAAGGTCCTAGACACCAATTTAGAGTAAGATTAGTGATTTTTGTTAAATTTAGTATTTTAACTAGAATCATTAAACTAGATGACTGTATGCATTGCTATTAATACCACATCCCTATAAAAAATTAGGGATATTGAAGACCCATTTTATAGTTTTCGGGTTTTGTTATTATTACACAAATTTCTGCAAGCTATGTACATACTATTCTATCTACAATCATGAAATAAAGCTAATCAGCACAGTGATGATCCCTAATACAGAAGCAGGTCATCATGGCCCATAATTTGTGTTTTACTGACTTAGCATTAAATTTGTCTTTATTCAATTTCTCTGACAATAATAATAATAATAATAATAATAATAATAATAATAATATAATAATAATAATAATAATAATAATGAAAAAACAAAGATAATAACACTAATAACAACAATAATAATGAAAAAAATGAAAATGATAATAATAATAATAACAACAATAATAATGAAATAATAATAATAATAATAATAATAATAAGAAGAAGAAGAAGAAGAAGAATGACAACTTAATAATGCAATTAATCTTTTAGAAAAGCTCAAAGTGCTTTGTAACATCAAGTTAGCACATAGGGGCATAAGAACAGTTTGCATAGAGAAAACATAAAACTCATGAAAATGTCTCATAAACATTGTAAAAGTAATGAATTATTAAAAAAAATGAACATGAAACATTTAAAAGGGTTTACACAAAATAACCTAAAACAACAAAATGAGTTTAAACTCCACTTTCAATCTAAAATTAATGACAAATGGGTCAATGTCAAATTTATGCTTAGAGTACAGTATCTGCCAGTCAAAACTTTGAACTGCATGGTGGTCATGTCAAGTGGACATCAGTCATAAGTTATCCCATTTCAATCAAATTGCCTTTGATTTGTTGATATTTTAAACTGTCAAACAAAAATCTTAACAAAGTAAAATTCATAGGTCACTATGTCTAGTTTACAGATTTTGTTTGTCAGACAATCAATAAATGTGTCATCAACAAAACTTAATTTAAAGATAATTAAGACAACTAGGTCTTTTTCAGGCAACACCAGTCACTTCAAAGGCAAAGAACTGAAGTGTTCACAATGACTTTCCACCCAAAGCAGTATATACTGAAGGTCAGATTAGCACCTTTTTGTTTACACCCCACTAGACATCATAAGAACTCTTTTAGTGAAAACCCCATACTAATATGACTATTTATTTAGAAGAAGTAGTGGTAACATGATTATCCAGATGCCACTGCAATGGCTATGTTGGATTGAGATTGTGCTTACCTACTGACTCCCCAGCCCAGAACCCTTCTAGTTCCCCACAACTTTGTTGGGGATTTTTACACAAGCTTACATTTGCATGGAAGCTTCACTTCTCAAGCCAATGTAGTATGCATGGAACCAGCATCAGGAATTCACTGGCTGAGGAGTTGTGATAGGTAAGCATGGTCCATGATGATATTACTGTCATTCAATGTGAAGGCTGCACTACTGTGAGCTCTCAGACAGTGATATACATTGGATATGTCTTAATGTTTTTGCTGGATCTGGCAGTTTTGACCAAAATCAAGTATAGTTTAGGCTGCAGTTCCACATGTTCCTCAATGGGCATGCCTATGCAATTGTCTTTCAACTTCCCCATGACTTTCTTATTTCACGGTGACTGTTTGCTGTTGACTGTTTGCTAAATCTGAATGCAAGCAGCCATTCACACACATATTCCCATACACAGATATAACTGTAAATTTCATACGTGGCTGACATAGCCAAACTTGCATCACAGGTTCAGGACAAGCTTGGTCCATTCTGTGAACTTAATCCTGAAATCCTCCACAATCATGCTATGGTGACAACCTTTTGCAGGGTACTGACAGCACTTCCAGGTTAGTGGATAATCATTGTGGGAAAAGTGAAGCTCATCTGGGCATTCCATGTCAGCTTCAAAGAACTGTTCACTGTTGCGGTTTTACTCACATATGTGTTTGAGTATGTTTGTATCCATGGGATCAATCCACTGAAACTTTCCTATGGGCACTGGATGCATCATCGCTCATCCCTACATTTTGTTGCCATTAAGATACATGATATAACTGTTTGAAAGAGCAGGATCATATCCTTCCATGAGCATATTGTTCATGCAAGCAAAATGATAACTTGCGCCATGGACGTCCTACCATGGACAGCACATTTGATAAACACATGATTTCAGTGAATAGTTCCAACTCAATCTTGCTTTTCGCTAGTAATGCATTCCGATGACATTCCCAGTGATGAAAAATAATATGTAGGGTCAAGCTTGTACACGCACATGAAAATATGACAATAAGTCACAAAAACATCCATAAGCTGGAGTACTTCAGTGCACAGACAGATACAAGCCATGGTAGTCACAGAGGATTCAACAGCCAAACACAAACCAGACATTGTTCACATGGACATTGTTGGTACCAAAAATACGTTTTCAGGAAAGCAATGAATAGTAGTCCTCAAATGAAGGTGAGTTTCAGAAAACTTCTGATTGCTCTTGTATTCAGGGATAAATTCCTTTGTGCAAAAGCAACTTAACCTTTCAAGAAGCACTGCTGTGCCAACAAGTGATTGTAAAACGATTGCCACAAAGTTCTTAACGGGAATTGAAAAACTGCATGAGTCTATTAACACATTAACCCCTGGAGGTTTTTGTCGTTTTCGTCTGAAATTCAAGTAGGAAACACATTTTGAAAGCTATATCTGAATACATCCAAAACCACCAACTTCCAGGTGATCTTCCAATAACATACTGCCTAGTTGTGTTAGAAAGATCATTTTTCATTGGCTATTTGGCTCACACATGAGCAGAAGGGTAAAAGTTGGAGTTTTTTTTTTATATATTTTTTTGTTTGCTTAACAGACCTATTATTTTCGTATCAAGCCCATTCTTTATTCCAAATGCCTATCTTATCCTACTTTTTGCAAAGGTTCATCTGTCTGTTTGCAGTTCATATAAGTTTGCCTTAGATCTGAGACCAAAAAGTCTAAAATCCATACACAAAATCGGATTCCAACCACGGGCAAATTTTGGGTAGAAAAAAATCGGGTCCGAAAAATGAGGTTTTTCTCTCTGTATTTTGTAGTGCAACTAGAAATTCCAGATTATTTGGTATCATTGTAGAGCTACATCTGTCTGCCTTTCTATAATACCACCCACTTTAGTGTATCGTACATGATCTTGACGCTACAGAGCTCGGCAGTAGGCTACTACCTCCTGCTACTTAAACTCGTCACCAGGGGTTAATGTGTTAAGTGCAGCTGGCCCATCATGCATTTTTCCATTTTGCTGTGAATTAATTATTGCATTCAATTCTGTTGTGATTCCTTCCACAATCATGTGGCCACTGCACCCATGCAGGTACAACCAGAACTTTGTTTTACCAGGGTAAATTCACAAGTGTAGGTTGCATGTGCTGTGTGCAGTTCCTCTGTATGCAGCAGTGATATTGCAGTGATCATACGCATTTTCATCAGTGGAGCTGAGTGCTCCTTCACAGATCCATCACTGAGTCACTGTGGAAAACTCAAGAATGTTATTGTTGGTCATAATCATGTCCATGGGAGAGGAAAGTTTTGTCAGATCTACATCACTGTAACTTTGAGTAATTTACCTCAACTGAGTCACTGCCATAGTACAACACTGGCTGCTCAGTTGCTCCATCACATCAGACAACAGTGTAGCATGAAACTTAATCAGCAGCTTCCATCATTTTTGACACAACCCTGGGTGACAGCAAAGCTTCCTCCAATTCACATGGAATGTTTAAGCAGTCAAAGTCCATGTAAATAACAAATGGAATTTTCATCTTCAGTTGCACTGTGGTATATTTTAAAACATTCTTTCCTGGCTCTGTCCTGATTGTGTAATGTGGATTCTCGCTGAATCAACCACAGTAAAAGTCATGCTTATCAAGCAGCTATTGCTGAATAAATGCAAGCAGCATCAAGATAGATACTTTCTTCCATGATATATAACAACCTTTATGGAAATTGATAAAAAACTGACTAGTTGCAACCACAGGCAAAAGGTGCCATAACTCCAACAAATACAGTATAGTGGGAACAAAGTGATTTGATGATATGCACATCTTCAAATGATTAACATAACATTTAACAACAATGTCAATCCCTCACATATATGGGATTAGCTGCAGTAATGAGATTGTGCTCGATTGACAGACACAAGGATTACAGTATCCCCACCCCTTGCAGATATACAAATACTAAAATGTGAAGCTTTTGATCACAAAACTGATAGTTTTCATTTGAATCCCAAGTACAAGTCAGCCACACAGGAAAAGACAATTGATACACAACTTTATACGTTGTACAATATTGTACTGTAACCTCCCAGTTATTGATACTCAACTTTATACATTGAAAATATTGTATTGTAACCTCTCAGCAATTGATACACAACTTTATACGTTGTACAATATTGTACTGTAACCTCCCAGCAATTGATACACAACTTTATACATTGTACAATATTGTACTGTAACCTCCCAGTAATTGATACACAACTTTATACATTGTACAATATTGTACTGTAACCTCCCAGTGATTGATATTCAACTTTATACATTGTACAATATTGTACTGTAACCTCCCAGTGATTAATACACAACTTTATACATTTTAAAATATTGTACTGTAACCTCCCAGCAATTGATACACAACTTTATACATTGTACAATATTGTACCGTAATCTCCCAGCAATTGATATGTAACTTTATACATTGTACAATATTGTACTGTAACCTCCCAGCTATTGACACACAACTTAATACATTGAAAATATTGTACTGTAACCTCCTCAGGACAATAAACATAAGTTCTAATACTTACCAGTCCCTTTAAAACCAGTAGGAGTGCCACACAGAATTAACTAAAATTGTGAGCTAGATAAGACAAAACTATACATAGATCAAATTTTGTATTCCATCTACTATACAAAGCTCCATCTATATGGTACATCATTCATAGGTCAAACTGGGATTGTTATCACATAAATGGTAAGAGTTGATGGCAAGCACATACACACACAATGTTCAAACTGTGCTTAAAAAAGGTAAATTAGTCAGGTACTGCCAATGTCCTTGTGAACAAAACAATGACAATTTAAGATCCACCAATGTAGTGTTTCAGCACACAGATGCAATGGATACAAGAATCTAAATTATGACCCTGAATAATATTTTTGCAAGGTTGTAATTCCAGGAAAATTTCACATGAAGTTAATTTAAACGTAATTGTAAGATAGGAAAAATGCAAACACATGCCAAGTGTAAAAAAAAAAATCTTCACTCATGGGTCATGGACATTCAGTAAAATTTAGGTTGGGTCCTGACTTCAGAAATCTATACCACTATTTTAATGAATACATATAAAGCATACATTACAATATATATTATTATGTACCACTGTACTGTATACACGTTAGGATGAATTTTCATGCTGGATCTAGTTTCTCTTTTGTTCTCAATTTACACTAGTATTTACATGGTTAAATATTGCTTCTTATCCTATTACTCTTAATGAGCATGACAGACTTTTTCTGTTGAAAAAAAACAAAATAGTATGGTTCAAAATTTACTTCTGGTCAATGATCTTAGGCTTGAACAATTTTCAGCACCTGGGGCCTTATTTTATATGTTTAAAAAAAAAAGAGCAAATAAATAAATATAAAAGAAAACCATTAATGTGATATATAATTCACTACCCTGATGGTTAGACTGTTTAGTTTCCTATTACAGTATATCCCACTAATAAAACTTGGGGGGGGGGGGGGCTGCCCAAAGTATTTGTCAAGAAATAGGGGTTCAGGTTATCATCCAATATATTCTTTATTAACATTTGCCCATTTTTCATAAAAATTGTGTGTGCTTATGGTCAAGCATGGACTCATCAGTTGATACATACTGTAAACATATCTACATGCCATTCCTTGTTGCTAAATGTGCCTCTTCTTTCTTCAATTAAAGATCTAGATTTGATATGACAAGTCTTGTACATAAATCTACTAAACAAAACATTATAAATCTGTGATATGATGGAATTCACTGTTGATAAGCACCCAGTACAAAAAATGGTATATGACCTACATTATTGTGAGAAATAACCATATCACTATAATCCAAATTTTAAAAGTACATAATACTCCTCTCTGATTTTATGTTCTTATTTACCCACCATCTCCTAAAGCTTAATTGTTTTACCTCATACAAATTCAAGTACAGTAATCTACTGACATACGATGGAATCAACCAATGATGGCAGTTATTATACACCAGTCCTTTTTTAAAATTATTCTCTCTTGCTCAACTCCAGATTGACAGGCAATAAAAAGTCTTCTTTTTGCATTCTTTTTCAGCATTTCTGCTGGACTTAACAAATAATATTTTTATACATCATCTTGATTAAATTGGGGGAAGGGGGATTTTTGCTTCACATGAGTGAGATGACCTCAATGCTTGCCACTTGGTTATAAACAAAGCTTAAACAGCCATAGTTAGCTTTTTAAACTGCAAACAAATTTCAAAAGGTGTCATAGTGGAAGTCAAATGACCAATTGGCAGACCAAAGGACAACTGTCAAAATTCACTGAAAACATCCTAGAGAGTTTGTTTTTAATTTGTCCTTCAAGACAGCAAGGATTAATAGAAATGCCTTTTCATAATAAAATACATGGATAGTAATAATAATAATAATAATAATAATAATAATAATAATAATATTAATGCTTTATTTATAGAGGGTGACTCATAGACAAGGATGATTCTCCCCTGAAGCCCTCATAAGGAGAGTATAACAATGCACATTATATGAAGATAGCAATAATTACTGTTTATTTTAACATGTTTAGTATTAAAATACTAAATTCCATTATCTATTAGAAATACATACATGCTCATGGATGAAAGAGTCAGAAAAATATTCACATTTAACAGTTTCATTCAGGCATTCATTTAACTAAAAAAGAACTACACACAGAAGAAATAACAAATATATGCATTTTTAAAATCCCCCCTGCCCTGGCATTCAGGAATCAAAACATTTCTTGTAACCTACTCAGCCTCCTAAACCATCACCTCAAATATAGTCATTCTACCTCAATCAGTGTAGGATGAGTTCAGTTTACATGGAAATTTCCCTATTGTTACATGTTTAGGCTAGAATAAACAGTAACACAGAAAGAGTGAAATCAACAAGCTTTTTAAAATTTAACAAATAATTTATTTTCCTGAAAAAATTCTGTAAAAATGAAAAAAAGAGTTAAACTTAGTTTCAAGAATCAAATTCAAAACTAATCTAAGAATAGTTACAGTGAAATAGATCTGACAAAACTTTCATCACCCATGGACACGATTTTGACCTACAATAACACTCCTGAGTTTTCCACAGCGACTCATTGATGGATCTGCAAAGGAGCATTCAGCTCCACTGATGAAAATACATATGCTCACTACTATATCACTGCTGTGTACAGAGGAAATGCACACAGCACATGCAACTGTTGTGTGTTTGGGCCCGAATAAACAGTAACACAGAAAGAGTGAAAACAACAAGCTTTTTAAAATTTAACAAATAATTTATTTCCCTGGAACAATTCTGTAAAAATAAAAAAGAGAACTTACGGTTTCAAGAATCAAATCCAAAATTAATCCAAGAATTAAATTGCAAAAGTCCTAGTAATAAATATTCTAATAATTTCAAGTTCGAATCCTGCTGAAAAATCCAAGATGGAAGACGATGACGTATGCTGTAGTCAGTACTGTGCTTATCTACAGTTCCTTGTAGAAATACAAATAATGGCACTCTGGTGTTGGAAATTCAAATTAAATCTGTAAGCAATGTCTTTCCAAAATTTCTGTGTGAGCAATCCTCAAAATATTTCCAGAGAAAAAAGAATTAATCCTTTTGAAATCCAACTGACCTGAAGAAAATTATAACTCAAAATCTGGCTACAACAAAATAACTTGACATCAGCCCAAAACTGAGGAATTAACAAATGCGTAGTAATGGAAAAACCGGAATTGCAGAATTGAAAGGGGGGGAGTCGAATGATCATGTTTATGTCACATACACCAAAAATTTACCCTGACAAAAACCAATAATTTTACTCCAAAAAATAAAAAATTAAAAAAATTGTTTACATCTTTAATCTTATAGTCCCATCATGACTTTGGAAACAACCAATCATTTTAAAATAAAACAGAACTTGCCTACGAAGGTTGTTACAATATCTAAAAAAAGGGTCAGGATTTAGATCAACACCTTGGATTTATAAACTAACATTCACAGTCAATCTATTTTCTGAAAAAGTATCATCTCTAGTAAATAAATTTACATTATAATAACATATAATATAAAAAAAGGTCAAAAACTGACAAACAATTAAATTAAAATAAATATGATTTAAATCAGATATATGTAACACCTTTTACTATGAATACTCTTACCCTTATTCTCCCCTTCCCTGGGGTTACAAACTCTGAAACCCTCCTTGTCATCTACTCATCCACCCAAAACATTATACCAAATATGACCAACCACCCTCAAACAGCATTGACTGAGTTCAGGCTACAGGGAAAACAATAATGAATGGATCGATGGATCAATGCAGTGACAGAGATGAAAAATCTCAACATATCTACAAAAAAGTGGACATCACATTTTTTATTTTCTTAATGTTTTATTTATCTTACATACTCATCTATTAGAAGGATCCAACTGCAAACTACACAGAACTAGATTTACCAGCAAATAATGTGCTGGCAGATCTGGTTCTATGCAGTGAGTGTGTGTTTGGGGTGGGTGGGGGGGTGCATGGGTGGGTGCAGTTTAACCTAGCTTTAACAATTTTCCAGTCATATTGCTACAATGTCTGCAGTGTGGCAGTTTATAGTGTTGTCTTGCACTAGGGCCTCATGCACCAATCAAGGCAGCTGCTAGTACCATTTTTGTCAATTCTTTGGTATGACTCGGCTGAGGTTTGAACCCAAGACCTCCCACATCCCAGGCAGATGCTCTAACCACTAAGGCCACCGGAGTGGTCCGCAGCTAGGTCTCAAAAATGCAGCCCACCAAGCCATATCCTGTGCCCTGCAAAATGATTGGCATCACAATGTGTCATGAGAGATAACAAAGGTGTGCTGTCCTAAGGCCATTGAAAATGCCCTCATGCGGCCCTCAGGGTGGTTTGAGTTTGAGACCCTTGGTTTATGGTCACAACTCTCTCTCTCAAACTCATATTTGATGAAATATGACTTCGGGTGTGTGAGTGAGGCTCTCAGCAAGACTATTTACTGCTCATGGAGACAAGACTCTCTCTCCCTCTCTCTATTTTTTATATTATTCTAAGATTACTGAAAATCACATTTTATGAAATACAGCACTGTTGGGTGGGTAATTGTGAGTAACAAATAATGTTTTTCACTTGGCATTTAGTGTAATGGCCAGCATACTTTTTTTCATGAGTTTTAACAGCACATTCATGGATATATCATACTGAGGTAATGGAAGCTAAGTACCTTTCCCAGGGTTATACCAAGGCAGCCAAACCTGGCTGGCATGGGCTGGGGTTTTGAACCTGTGACCACTGGATTACGAGTCAAATTCGCTATGAACTGGGCTACTGTAGCTCAAAATTTCCACTGAAAGGAGCATTACTATACATGACATGTATAGTGATCGCCACCTGCCAAATTTATTCACTAGCAAAAAGAGTCACATAGCTTTACAAATTATTACACCCCTTGCAATTTTAGTAGGGCTCAAAAAAAGCTGGTGAAGTGTAATTTAAAGGAGACCAACATGCAAAACTGAAATTCAAACAAACTTCATATATAATTTACTATATGTATAAGGTTCATTTTCTGAAAATGTTTACCTTTTATTCTTACTCGTTACGAAGAAATTTAAGAAAAACCGATCATCTCTCCCGATCCGTCTTGAATAGAACAACGCGCTTCCCTCCCCCTGTAAAAATAGCGGGTGTGACGTCATTTGAGACACTGTACACACTGGCATTGTTGATCATGAATTATGGAGAACTCGCCCTGGTTTTTAAGGCTTTTTTATTGTTGTTTTTCTTCAACTAAATAACTTATTAAATCTATAAAATTTGCAACTTTTCAACTTTTCCATTTTATCAACTCTGCTTCTGTACTTAACAAAAAAGAAGCGGCATCTATCCCTTTTGCTCTGCTATTCAAATCATTATATGCATTTAAATGGAAAAATAGAGCGGATGTAAGCATGATGTGACATCTGCAGTTTTATACATGAAAGGGCTCCAACCTAATAACTAAAGTCATCCTGAGACGACTTTATGGCACGGATCTCTATAACCCAAAATCGACTGAATTCTTACCATCATTAATCCAAAGGGTCATAGTATCATCTCCCTAACTGAACAATTTTCTTCTTTTTTGTCAGTGTTCGTAATTTTATTATTTCTCAATGAAACTAACTATTTAAAGTTGAACGAGAAGTTTAAAAAATATTTCACTACTAAATTGCCGATGCACAATAATCATGATTATGTTATTTTATTATATATAACAATACCATGATCACGCATACTAACAGGATTTTGTTACTTTAAATGCTTATTTGAACTGCTCAACGTACTTGGGACATAATGAGAAGATCATCTTTAAAAACAAATTTAAATGTCACATTTAATCCGAATCAGCTTCGAAGTTTGGAGAATCAGCCAGATATATGGGCCGAATCAGTCAGAGATTTGTACCTAATCAGCCTGGTCCGAGCTTGAGAGTAATTACAACATTAATGAATAATGTTACTATAATAGATTTATCAATCAAGAAAGTTAACAATAACATTTGTTTAAAAAATTGTTTAAAATATTGTATCGTGGTGTTCTGGTGTGTGTAGTTATAAGAAATCTAACGAGTTTATATGAACACACAGACTTTCAATTATAAGTGATTTATTTTTCTATTATCGACATTACACAAAAGAAGATGAATGCAGAATGGGAAGGAGGGGTTTATTATATAACGAGTGGAAAACAGTCTTAAACGTAAGTGTGGAAGAAAAAATGCACATTCATCCGATGCAGTTACATACAAAATCAAACGTGCATAATAAATTGATGTTGGAAACATTGAATGAAAAAGCGTAAACATTTCTTTAATGTTATTTCATTTGGTAGATAATTTCTTACTTTTCAAAGATGGAGAAAGAAAAAAAAGAGTAAAATAATTAGGGATTGTTCCAGAACTGATATTATTCGCGCAATTTAGAGCTGCACATTGAACCATCTTGTTTCTATTTAACACTTCGCTGCACAAATTGAATACAACTCTTATACGTTAATCGTCTCAAATGACGTCACATCCTGCTGGTATTGAAGGGAGCTAATAAATTCGCGGCAGGTTCTTTCCATTTGATCTCGGAATACAGGACAATATTGTGTATGAAATGTTTGTGCAAATACAATAGACGCAAAGAAAAAAATAGCCGGGATAGATTATATACACAAACTACTATATATCCTTCTATTTACAATAAAATTGTGCAGGTCCGGGTTTTCGTCCCCTTTAAGTCAGATACTTCTCCATGACAGTCATAACATATCAACATATATGTGGTTTTTTGCAAAGGCAACTAAGAGTAATAGTGTCTGAGAAAATGACTTAAATGCAAACACTAACCTAAAGCAAATGACCTCAATGCAAAGGTATGAATAAATCCCTGAAATCTAAAATATATGTTGCTGGGATCTAGATTTTGCTCATGGCTTAACTACCACCTTATGAGGTTCTTTCCGGGGTTTTCCCTGGTTCTTCCTCCACCATTAATACTGGCCACCATATATAGCCTATTGTGTGCTGAAAAATGGCGTTAAACCCCACAACAACAACCACCAACTTATGACATAATAATTGCAATATCTGCACTAAGCCCCATCCTTCCTCATCTGCAATGAAAAATCTTGACTGTACAAAAATCAAATTTAACACAATTACTGGAATCAATAATAAGGCCATGGCATGTATGTCAAACCCATGACTGAAGCACTGCTGCAAAAAGTTTGACCTTGACCATAGGAGACAAGGATGTTGTAATGAATTTCCATACTAGTAGCTTTAAAATAATTCAGCCTAAGCATGAACAAACATAAACAAATGAATGATCTTTAACCAAACCCTTAAAGCAAATTTTCCATAACTGTGACATTTCTCAGCAGTAAATGGTGCAAGTGAGTGTGTTGTTCCAGAATATTAAAAAGGATTCATCCCAAATATGAACAAAACCCATCATTGGGATTAGAAACTATCAGAAAATGCAATACGAATCTTTCACCAAAACATAATAATTTTCTATGACTGTGACCTTGACACAATTAGGTGAGTAGCTGTTTTGCAAAATGAACTGTTTTAATCTCATGATGATGGTTATATGCATGTAACTTTACCACTACTGTGGATTGTGTATATTAGTGATTTCGAGTTGCTTTTTGCATTAGGGACTGTAAGATAAAAAGGATTTAGATGGGGGTGGAGGTGGATCTGCTACTGACAATCTGAGTGATAAACTTGTTTTAACAAGTGTTTATGACAGCTGATTGGAAGGCATTAATGGTCCATTATTTTGCTTAAATAAGTCGGTAAATTAATTTATTTATAAATTCGATGAGAAATTTTCAAGATGTCTACATTGCTGAGTATGCTAAATGACGAGAAAACACTTGTTGGCTATTGCTTACCCTAAATTGTGCAGCAATTGTTCACAGGATACATTGAAACCAAATATGATGAAGACTTAACAGCTCTGTTGTTGACAGTTTAACCCTGGTAGTGCTGTGTTGTTTTTCAATGACCTTAAAACCAGTGCTGATTTGTTTTTAACTGCCCTGTGGAGCTGTATATTTGAGAGGCCTGAAAGTCGTTATTACCGAAAATTAACCTAAGTATTTCTCCTTGATTATAAATTATAGAGCAAGAGTTGTGATATTTTCAATGATAGTTATAAATTGCAACCTGCCAAAATATTTGAAATAAATTAGATTTCAATCTTAACATATTATAACTACCACGTTGTCAAACATTTGAGAAAAAAAAAGAACAAGCTTTATCTTTTCATTTTCCTATCTCTGAAACTAGCTCTGTAAAAAGAAAACAAAACGAAACTAATGAGAAAAAAAAATTTAAAATTTTTTCCACCAGGTCGAAAGTTCAACTTTAGCTGTCGTAAGAGTTGGTTAATTAAGAAGTGGATCTCGATCTCTCTCGTCCATTTCCTTTTCAACATGATTGTTGAGAGAGTGAGAGAGAGAAAGAGAGCAAAATGAACTTTATAATACAAGAAGAATATCATGTTTTTTTCTTTATTAAAAAAAAATTGGATAGGCAAGGAAAGGAGTACCTCAGAGTCAAAACCTGACACCCCCTAAAAATTATGGTTGGAACCTTTCCAGATTGCACGGTTCTCGCTCTCGATGATACATAGTATCCCCCAATATAAGAAAAGGCTCTGTACATGACAGACTCATTGATAAACTTGGCTACTAGTTTAAGCTGGATTTAGTAGAGTTTAAGTTGTTATTGAAAGGGATGGTATTGTCATAGCACTTGTAATTCAACACGCGAGTGTCAGAGCACTTTCATATCAACATGTGGAATATTAATGCAGAAAATTAATTCTCAAATTTGGAAAACTTCGTATTGCTATTTATACTTCTACACTTCCACACAAAGCCCTAACAAACTTTATTCTATTTCGGACTATCACATAAATATAAGCGGTAATAATCGGCAACTGGCTATGAGACAGCTAACGAGATTGTAACTAATTAACAGCCACCGTATTGTTTACATCAATGTCCACTGCTGACAATAGACCTTACTTTGAAAATAAGTCTGAAATATTTGTTTCACTGATGTTCTGTTACAATGATGCAAAGCTGTGATCTACTGGACTATAACATGTGCTATCTCCAAGCTATTATTACCACACGATTAATGACTGGCCTACATTGGATATCCAGACATCACTGTCATGAGCCATAAAAATATGGTATCTGCACACAGAGCTAGGTAACGTTTGACCATAAATATATTGTTCCCACATACAAAGCCAGGTGACATCATCCATAAACATATGGCTCCTGAACTACCCAGTAAATGGGGCAAGTGAGTGTGTCAGTGAATATTAATAGGGATTCATCACAAATTTAAAAACAAAATCATCTTTAAGAAGCTCAATTCGTTTAAAAAAGAAGCAAGTCTTAGAAGATATTTTTTTCAAGCATAAAACACATCTTACCTAATTCTGACATCAGACTATAGTTAATTCTGGCACTAAAGCATTTCAGTACTTGTATAAAATAGGTTATTACAAAATTTCAGAAGCCACACTATAATCTGACCATACCTCCCCTTTTGTTTGTAACCCCCACCACCGATTTCAATAATGGAAATCCATAATGTGATAAAAAGTTAAAGGACCTTAGTCAATTCATTCATTGATTTATAATTTCTAACCTGACTATGAGTAGAGTGGCCCTCACACCATCGTCTGCATGTTTCATGCTTATTGGAAATTTTCAATATAATAGACGGACATGCTCGAGATCCATTTCTCATTCCTGGACAAGTCCATTTTCAGCAAAGGGGTGTGTGTACAACTACATACTTATATCGTCTGCTTCAGATATTTACAATATTGAATCAAGCAAAGGAAAAGAATGACAACAACAAATTTGCCTTTCACGTGGATTTAACAAAAGTTAAATTTCTATGTTCGTGTGTGCAAAGGGATATAACTCCAAATTCTCAATGTTATGGTAATTTATGGAATTCTCCAGCTGTTACTGAATAGGATGAACTACGTCAATATGTTTCTGAGAGAAATAAACTAGCCCACAGTGTACACAATATGGCGCCATGTTAGTATGGAAAGTACGTTAAACATGAAAAGTGCAATGGATGCCAGTATTAGTGCCACTCTGGTTACAGTCAGGTAAAGTAATTATAAATCAATGATTCAGTTGACTTAGGTCTGTGCACTTTTTATCACATTAAACATTTTCGTTATTGAAATCGGTAGGGGTACAAACAAACAGGGAACTATAGTCAGACTATAGGATTGTGCAATGTTATAATTTGAGCTTTAATAAAGGAAGTTAAGACAGGGTTTCACTAAAAAAAACACTAAAAGCTACTTCCAATTTACATATTCAGCCATATGACTCTACAAGCAAACGAAAAACATCTAAATTTAATTGTCAGGTGCTGATGCCAGGCATATAGAAGGATAGACAGACATCATGAATCCATAAGCCTAAAATGCTTTGCAAACTATGCAAATTATGATTCACAGTTTGCAAGTGGTTTGGCTTGACCCTCTATCATACTAAAGGGGTATGCCTATCATTCATATGTAAATATATCTGGAATTAGTGATGGAATATCAACTGTCTGTGGTTATTCTGCATTGATTGACAAGGGCAAGAAATTTGCCAGCTATTTTTACCTTCATATTATGAAACTACAATGTACTGGTGTCTCTTTAATATTACAACTGCAAATGTTATCAAAGCAATCGTCATGCATTTTGTTGAAATTAATCATATTCTAACACTGTACAGTGTATTTTGACCAATAGGCCTAACCACATTTTGCAGGGGAAGCAACTCACACTTATTGGTCACTAGTGTGCCGTTATGCCAAACTTGTTGTCAAATGTAGTTCTCCCTCGGCAAGCTAATATTGTAGTTAATTAAAATGTAGATACTTACCAAAGTATGCGAAATGGGACTTTTGAATTATTATTTTTTCTAACTCGAAATACACCTTGTTTTCAGCATGATCGGAAGAGTCTGTGTTGGCTAGAGACGGTGCGACGATGCCTTTCGTCTGTCCTTGACTTCAGAGACAGAGAGACGCAAACAAATCATCATTTACAATAAAAAGCGCCTGTAATGCCGGATGAGATAAATATCTCAAGAATCTTCAGTAAGCAATTTTTCGTCCTGATATCTAACCTACCTTACACAAACTATCGTTAAGTGTATGTGTACATTGATCTCACAAGAATCTCTGCTGGTAAGTCTGTTAATTGCTATGGTGAATGTCCGTCACAGCAGTTGATTTTAATTTGTATGGGGAAAACATTTCTTTTGATCAGCGGGTTGGATTATTTTGCATTGCCGCATGCATTTATTATCTTTTAATTATATAATAGACAGTGTTCAGTTTCATGCGGTCGCCGTTTGTTTGAGGTTTTTCATGTTTACGCGTTTATAGCGAATAAACTACTGTGTCCCGTATTCGTCAACTGACGGCTGTTTTATTTGTGCGTGTAACCATTTTTTGCCAGGTTTTTAAATTGTGATTTTTAATAGTGATTACATTTTAAAAAATAGCTTTAAGAGTGTCGTACTTTAATTGAAAAAGTTTGTTATTATTTTTTAAATTGAAGAAGTAATTAAACTGATTTACACGTTATTGGTTACAAATATTTGTGATATGTACCGTGAATTCATCTCTGGTCAAAACCTAGCCCTACAATGTAAGACATAGTACATGTTGGTTTTGTTTTAATGCCATCACCCCCATGATAAAAATATCAGGTGATGTGTCTTACGATGTAGGACTAGTCAAAACCCACCCCATTGCCATTTACATGGATAAAAGGCTAAAACAGCTTCATCATTTTAAGTAATTTCAGCTCTTTGTAGCCATGGAAGAAGAACAGATAGGGACTACCAAGTTTAGCTGTTGGGGGGGGGGGACCCAAATATTCCTTTAAAATTTAGTTGAATTGATGCCCAGGATTACAATGTAGAAATTAATTCATAGACAAGACAGAACTCCTTCATAAACAGATTGGATGGCAGTGAAAAATTAAGAACAAAGTGGAAACTGGAGGAGAAATGAAAAAAATATTTTAAAAAATAACAACCATGTAAACATGTTTGGGAACCCAACTTCAGATTTGAAACCATTCTAGAAATACATCAACAGCCAGGAAAAAAGATTCCCAGGGCATTCCTCCACTTAACAAGAGCCAAATAAATGCTGATAAATCTAAAGACCCAATTCTGCAGTGTTTATAAAAACTCTGGTGACACCATGTACTTTTCCAAATGTACCTAAAATAAACAATATAGTAAAATGTTTAAGGAGCTCAGAATTGCTTTGTATGCCAAACCATTAAGAAGTTGGCTTTCTTACTAGTTGTTGTCACTAGTATCGTTTTTTAAATTAATTCAGACTTAAGCTTTACATAATTGGTTTTTAAGATATAATATGTTCACACACCATGATACATTATAGATAGAACAAAACATGTGAGGATCTATACCAGGGGCAATCATTCAGTTATGGATTTTAAGTCCAGTAGATAAACTGTAATGCCTTTTTTGTTTTATGCTTGTGGCTTTAGAGTGTTTAAACAGGAAAACCTAAAAAGACCAAACAACCTTTGCCAAAGACACCTTTATTAATTGTCAAAGAATCAGTGTGCAAACTAGACCTAGTGCCATTGAATTTTACTTTTTTGGGTGTCTATTTGACAGTTTAATTGATAAACAAATCAAAGACAATTTGATATAATGATATTTGAGATATCCTAATGACAAATGTCCATTTCTTCTAGTATGTGCCAGTCAAAACCTTTAATCTGCCAGACATGTGTGTAACTGTAGCAAACTGATGCCCACAGATAAAAATAAGTTAGCAATAGTTACGGACCAGTCTCACCAGAGTTCATTGTAAAGAGCTTGAGTGTATAACATCATGAAGCACTTATGTAATTTTTCTGTCATATCTACACACATCATGCCTTTTTTGTGTTATTGATAATTGGGTTATATATTGAAGTAAAGGTAACCAAATAGATATTTTTAAACAAGACTTCAAAAATGGTTTTAACATTGTCCACTACAAATTGTAAAAGGGTAATTTATTTCATTATGGACTTGCAAACAATATTTGGTACTGGATAGACTCTCTTTTTATCTACAGACCACTATGTAGATGACACAACAATGTCAGACATCAAAAACATAAAGCATACACTGTAAATTTCTTTGCAGGATGCCCTAAACAAACTGGACAACTGGCACACATGCAATGGCATGGTGGTAAATACTGGTAAAACTAAAATATTACTTATCTCAACATGGCAAAAGAGAACAAATCTTGATAGTGATGAACTATGTTTGACATTGAAGGATACAAATTTGCAAATGGTCTATCATGATAGACTACTTGGTGTTCTGGTAGATAATAACATATCATGAACTGAACATGTCAAACACACCAGTGAAAAAGTTAATTCTAGTTTATGGCTTCTCAGTAGGATAAGACATTTTCTCCCAGAAAGGCACAGAAAACTATTTTGTAACAGTTACATACAACTCTTTTTAGATTACTAACTGTAATACATTATAGGGTAATTCAAATAATAAAAACATAGCAAAGCTAGCACATCTTCAAAACAGAGCATTTGGACTAATATCAATCCAAACAGAAAGTAAGGAAAATTTAGCTTGTAAGTTCAAAATATTACATATGAAAGACTGAATACAATTGAGAAAAGCCAATTAATGTACAGGATATCCAATAATAGTGCTCCTGAATATTTACAAACATTATTCCAGTAGAGGCTACCTGGTAATACCTGCAATCCATGTCTACCAAACAGTATAAAATTCCCAAACCAAATAAGTAATTATTCAGAAAAAGTTTCCACTACTCTGGAACTTTGCTCTGGAATAGTATTCCAGTTAAGATTAGAAATGCCCACTCTATTTACTTCTTCCAAACCCACTATATCCAGTGGCTTCAGAAATCTAGTTAAAATCAGAATTAAAACAACTGTATTTGTATTAATAAATACCTCTGGGCATCATTAAATATACTACTCATGCATCTATTTTGTCACTAATTGCATACTGCATGCATATTGACTATTTGGGTTCAATATGTATGGGCAAGTATCCATCTAGTGAAAGGAAGGAAAGTAATATATTGTGTCTATACATGTAATTGCTACTCTGTATAGGTTTGCATGTATTTGCATATGTGTGCATTTTTATATAAATAAGTTCCTTTATGGAGGACCTCAAGGTAGATTAGTTTTTCAGCTAATTGTGTTACCTTCTTTAAATAAAGTCGTCATCATCATTATTATTATTATGATTATGATGATGATGAATATTATTATTATTATTATTATTATTATTATTATTATGTTTTTGATAACAGTGCATGGTGGTAAATAGTTACAATCTTGGTTGGTCCAATTTAGCTTCTGGAGTACACCAACACACAGTTCTTGAGCCAGTACTTTTCTTTTGTACATCATTTATATCATCATTGGAACTGATTCAGAAATGTACCTCTTTACACATTACTGTGTGCACTACAAATCAATATAATAAAAAAAACAGCAGGATATCAAGATACTACACAATGATATAAAGTATGACAGTGGGCACATAAATGGAACATGCATTTCTAACCTACAAGATGCAAAATAATGACACGACAAACTTCCATAAAATTAGTAGGTGATAGTCAGTGGAAGGTACTTGTTTAGAAATCAAATAAAATATGCAAGAATTATTGTGATCTCAAATTCAGCCTTTATGTCCAAGAATTATACACTGAAGCAAATTGTTCTTTATCATATTTCTGTCATCTTGCCTACAAAATTTGAAAGAGTTGCTTTCAAGGGTTAAGTTAGATCCATCTAAGAATATTCTTATACAGTTTGAGACCACCCACTCAACAGGATGAAATATAAAAAATCAAAGTGAGAAGCACATTTTGTTACATCCATTTATGATGATACCCAGGAAGTATGACCCCAGCACTGAATAAATTGTCTTGAAAACCATTCATCTGGCATATACTAGAAAAAAGATTAATATTTTTACAATGGTTTAAAAAAAAAGAAGTAAAAATACCATTCTACAATTTTATCAAGCCAAACAGGTCAAGTAGAAATCAGCATGAATGTACCTTTTTGACATTCACCCTGTACAAGTACAGATGGATACAAATTTTCTCTTTTCCCTAGAGCAATGAAAGATTCTAATTTTAATCCACAAATATTAATCACAACTGCATAATTTTCCAAAAACTTAATTTAATGCCCCTTTCTTAATTAGTACAATCACATTGGCTATAAAATAAGTTATGTCATAAATACATGTATTGACACTACCTGCATCAATATGGTATAACACTAAAGTAATTAAGATCAAGATCACACTGGAAATTAGCACCATAAATGTTTTATCACCTGTTTTATTCATGTAATAAGTATCTCTTTTGTGTGTGTGTGATCTAGATTTTTAACTTAGCTTTAACAATTTTTCGTGGTTAGAGTGTCCACCTCGGTTGCGAGAGGTCATGGGTTTGACCCCTGGCTGAGTCATACCAAAGACTTACAAATGGTACTAACAGCTGCCTCGCTTGGCACTCAGCATTAAGATGTTAGTGTTAGGACTGGTCGGCCTGGTATCAGGATAATGTGGCTGGGTGGGACATCATGCTACATGTCTGCGGCATGATGCCCCAATGCTAGACATCACTATAAACTGCCACACTGCAGACATTGTAGTGATATGACTAAAAAATTGTTAAAGCTACATTAAAAATCCAAATTACACACATGGAAGACATTACATGCTTGCACCAAGAGTAGCATGTTGAATATATGGTTAATAATTCTTATGGTATCAAATTTAAATTTCATGTCCAAGTTGGACTTAAGGCCAATAAATGGTATGTACAACAGTATATTAAGCATTTATTTATTATATTCTGTGTATGTTTTGTACACTTTATTGGTTTTTATATTTGTATACAAATGATTATATGTAACTATATATATATATATATATATATATATATATATATATATATATATATATATATATATATATATATATATATATATATATAATTTTCTTGACTAACTTAAATTTGTAAATATTTAATAAGTAAAGTCCTCTCTACCAAAAAACCAATAGTTTCATGAAATTGTGGTATGTTACAAATAGGAGGGTTTAAAACATTACAAGAAATATGATATCTAAAGACTTCTATCCATGTCCTTTGCATGAAAAATCCATCTATCTATCCATCAGTTCATCTGTCCCTAATGCAAAATCCTCCAGAATCAAAGTGTAAAAATCAACCAAAGTTCATGGATACTTGTATATTTGGTTATATTGAGTGGCATCATTTGTGGTTTCCTCTTTTGTTGTATACAGTTAATTGGTATAAAGAATGGCCTTATTTCTGGCCCCCTCACTTAGGATATACAGTAGTTGGTTATAATGAGAGGTCTTATTTCTGGCTGCCTCACTTAGGATATAGTTGGTTATAATGAGTGGTCTTATTATTGGCCCCCTCACTTAGGATATACAGTAGTTGGTTATAATGAGAGGTCTTATTTCTGGCTGCCTCACTTAGGATATAGTTGGTTATAATGAGTGGTCTTATTATTGGCCCCCTCACTTAGGATATACAGTAGTTGGTTATAATGAGAGGTCTTATTTCTGGCTGCCTCACTTAGGATATAGTTGGTTATAATGAGAGGTCTTATTTCTGGCTGCCTCACTTAGGATATAGTTGGTTATAATGAGTGGTCTTATTATTGGCCCCCTCACTTAGGATATACAGTAGTTGGTTATAATGAGAGGTCTTATTTCTGGCTGCCTCACTTAGGATATAGTTGGTTATAATGAGTGGTCTTATTATTGGCCCCCTCACTTAGGATATACAGTAGTTGGTTATAATGAGAGGTCTTATTTCTGGCTGCCTCACTTAGGATATAGTTGGTTATAATGAGTGGTCTTATTATTGGCCTCCTCACTTAGGATATACAGTAGTTGGTTATAATGAGAGGTCTTATTTCTGGCTGCCTCACTTAGGATATAGTTGGTTATAATGAGTGGTCTTATTATTGGCCCCCTCACTTAGGATTAAGTTGATTATAATGAGTGATCTTATTTCTGGCACCCTCTTTTTGAATGTACATGTAATTATCATAATTAGTGGCATTATTTTTGGCTCGCTTGTCTTGGGATCTAGTTGATGGAGTTTGTATTCTAACTCTTGGATCAAGGTTTCAGGTGGATAGATAGGTGGAGGGGTGGAAGGAGGTAGAGGGTCTAAAATAATACCATGTAAAATTAGGTAGCCTATTAAACTTAGAGATTTGTAGAGGTAAGTCATAAAATGTGCTTCTTATTTTTGCACTAAACATATATGATGTCTAATATTTTGTTTTCAGATTACTTTTGTCTTGCTTTCAGTGATTGTATGTAATCTGGTAATTAGTTACCATGGCTTTAGAAGAAAAAAAGGCTGGACAGACAATCTTTGAAGACAAAAAATTTGCAATCCTGACAAGAGAGTCAGTTTGTGTGATGGCTGAGTCAGCTGGCTATTCAGATGTGACAGAATCTGCAGCAGGTTTGCTTGGGGAGGATATCAGTTATAGACTTAGAGAAATTGCTCAGGTGAATATGGACATATGTAATGTTTTGGGTTGTTTGGTTGTTTTTTTTCTTCATTTTTCTGTCTATTTTGATGTTTGGAGTCTTTTGATATTCCCTGGTCACATCTCTGTCAACAGTATTTTCTTTTTATAAAAGATCTAATTTAAACATTTTACTATACAATTAATTTTGTTAGAAATGCTTTTATCTGGAATGGTACTACTTTGTTTCAGCACTGCATTTCATAAATGTTGTTGGAAGATAGAGAAGGAAGTGTAAACTAGTTACCGAATAACAAATTTGGTCCTACTAACTATTTATTAATCTAGCTGGAATCTTTTGGATGCTAGTAAATGTTTCCTGAGATTCTTAACAGAGAAGTAAAAACAGTTTGCATTTGTACAACATATGCAACCTTAAGTTCTCCCAAGGCCAACATGGTATGGCAGGTGTGCTTTGTTAAAAGCCCATTTGATACCAATCTTTCAGACTTGGGCTATGTCTAAACCAGAACACCATTATTTGAGTAAACCGTATTTTTTTAAATGAAAATGTCAGATTGATTAAATGTTTTACTTTACCATTTATCAAAGGGATCTCAAGATTGTTGATCACCACATATGAAGCATGTCAAATCTCGCAATAAAGGACTAGCATGTGCCAGTGTTTATGTACATCATTCTCCATTTTCATAAATGTTCTTATGGCTATGAATTAGATTTAATTCTCTTGTAGAAAATCCTTTTTTTTTGCTGATTAAAAATACATGATACAATAGTCATGATGGGTTCAGCATTGTTCCATACAAATTACAAATTTATATTTCACATGTGAAAGTAGTAGTGCTGGCAGTGATGCAAAAAGGAAAATATTAAAAGTGTTCCAAACACACATTATCGCACTCTTGAAGAAGAGAAAGGATAAACATGAAGGAATCGCTATGAAAAAGCATTTTTGCACATTATTCAGAATCTGTTTGAAGTTATATTCCTTTAAATTATGATAGTAATGTAGCATTTGACAAGGAATGTACATTTAATTACATGATAAATTGTTTGAGAATCTTACACTTGTAGATTTTTTTGCAGATGGTTACGGTAATAAATATTTAATATGTCTGAAAAACTAGACTTACTGTAAAAACAAAGTTGCTGTCTTAGAAATCAGTTGAGATTGGGTACTTGTGACAAATAAGCACAGATAAATTGAAGATATGGCAGAAATAAAGGCAGTGATATATATGTGTACAATCAAAATGTAGATCTTTATACTTAGCTAAAATAAGAGGCAGCAGAGATAGTTTCAGGTGAGATGGACTTCAAGATAGCTAAATTTGTTATATTGATGTTCCATGGATTTAACTTTTATATCTTCACATGAGCATTAATGAGTTTTCTTAATATTTTATTCATGAATAAATATATGACAGAAATTTTCTTAACTCACTTGCTTCCATTAGAGATAATTATTACTCCTGCTGTACATACAAATATGCTGTACATGTTTTTAATAGATGATCTGCAGGTAAAATTTTCATAATTAAATTATATTTGCATATATGCATTTTGTTTATCATATTTGTATAATTCAAAATATAGTAGCTAAGAGAGACTTGCGTTTGCATATAATACACAAAAATACATTATGAGAAACATGTAATTCATGATCATATAAAATACACAGGGCCTCACAAACATGAAACTGATTTTGCTTTTGTCAATTATACATGTCTGCATCCTACAGGACATGCATACTTATGTGTTACATATTTCATAATAAACAGGACCATTTTCAGTGTGATGTCCCAATCATGCTAGGAGGTCAGAATAGGAACTATTACTCCCAGATTGCTTGTCAAAATTATGACTGTTGCTTTGTTTCTAATTATCTGTTTTATTAATATAAGAATGTTGATATTTCAGAAATCGGTCCAGTTCATGAAACATGCTAAAAGGAGAAGACTGACAACTGATGACTTCAACAAAGCCTTGAGACAAAGTGATTTACAGGCATGTTAAATGCTGTCCCTTTTATAAGAAGAATCAATTTAACATATTCAGAATACAGTATGATATAATTCTTTCATAGAAATAGATCAAGATGTGTTTGGTTTTTGACTTAGAACCCAGAATACTCTCTTTAAAGGATATACTAGTACTGGTAGTTTTCTTTTCACCCCAAAACTTAATTATATGCTTAGGTTTGTAACATTCAAAAGAATGGATTCCACTTTCAGCACGCACACAAGTGGGTAATTCAAAGGAAATAGTTTCCCCATTGCCTGTCATTTCACTCAGATATGCAGAAACAGATAAGTTGACTTCACCTTCTCTGGAGTTGATGTCTTCACGCTCTCCATTGCTTTCATACCATGAGTGCAATAGCAACTCTTGTATCTTTCTTCTATTCAATGAACAATGTAAAGTAGTTTAAACAAAGTATTTTGTGCTATCTGGTCAGCTTTTGTGTCATCCAAATGATTATTTATGCATACAGTAGGTGAGATTCCAAATCAAAGCCACTTCTTCTCCCCTTTTTCTCCAACCACTTCATCCTATTATGGTGAGAGAAAAATATTACATCATCCATAAACTTAATTCATTTTTAGACCAGAAGAACTTGTGGGATGGCCTGTTGTCCAGTATCCTTCTGTCTGTGAGCACAAGTTTGTTATTACTACTTCTCCTAAACTACTTGGAGGATTGCAAAGAAACTTTACAAACATATTCACCCCGTGGTCTTCTTGGAACAAAATGAAAATGGTGCTGCTCAAATATCCAATATAGCTGCCACAGTGGCCACCTGGAAAATCTTGTTATCACTACCACTTCTGAATGGATGGTTATATCAACATAAGATTTTCACTAAAAGACTTTTTATGATGTCTAGTTGGTTCTGAATGAAAAGATACTAATCTGACATCCGTCCAGTTTGGCCATCATGTCGTTTGCATTGAAAATATCGTTATTGCTACTCCCCCTACGTGGGTGGTCATATCAACATGGGATTTCACTAAACGACGTCTAGTTGGTCCTAAATGAAAATGGTGCAAATCTGGATGGTCATATCAACATGGGGTTTCCAATAAAAAGACTTCCATGATGTGTAGTTGGTCCTAAATGAAAATGGTGCTGATCTGAAATCCAGTATGGCCACTATGGCAGCCAACTTGAAAATCTTACCATTATTGCTCTTGAATGGATAGTCATATTAACATGGGGTTTTCACTGAAAGACTTCTTATGATGTCTGGCTGATACTAAATACAAATAGTACCACTCTGATTAGGGGCCCCGCGTGGCCGAGTGGTCTAAAGCGCTTACTGTTCCAGATCACTGCCATCTCACCTCTGTCAGTGTGGGTTCGAGTCTCATTCTCGGCTAGCGTGGGTATGTGGGAAAGCCTGCCAGTAACTTCTTGTGGTTCTTCCCTGGGTTTTCCAGAGTTCTTCCTCCACCAGTTATACTGGCCACCATGTATAGTCTATCTTGTGCTGAAAAATGGCATTAAACCCAAGAATAACAACAATAACAACAACCATTCTGATATCCAACATGGCCACCACAGCAGCCATCTTGAAAATCTTGTTATGGCTACTCCTCCTGAATTGTTGTTTCAGCATAGAGTTTTCACTAAAAGACTTCTTATGATGTCTAGATGGTCCTAAATAAACATGATGCCAATCTGACATCCAATTTGGCACCCATCTTATAAATCTTGTTATCAAAATCTACTACAACAGAAAGTCATATTGATGTGTGGTTTTCACCAGAAGACTTTTTATCATGTCCATTTGGTCTAAAATAAAAATGGTGCTGATCAGTGATCCAGTTTGGGCCCCATGGCAACAATCTTGAAAATCTTTTTATTGATGCTCCTCCTGAATGAATAGTTGTATCTTGAAAATATGTTATCTTAACTTCTCTCGAAATGGATGGGCATATCAACATGTGGTTTTCACCATTAAATTTCTTATGATACCTAGTTGATGCTAAGCAAAAATGGTGCCACTTATGCAATATGGCTGCCGTGATGACTGTCTTAAAAAATCTTGCTGTCACTACTCCACTGGAATGGGTGATCATTATGACAGTGAGTTTTCTCTTTGTCCAGAATAAAAATGGTTCAAATCATACATCCAACATGGCTGCTACACCAACTGTCTTGAAAATGTTGTTGACACTTCTTCCTGAATGGATGCTCATTACAACATGAGGTTTTCACCAGAACACTTTTAATGTTGTGTTCTTTTGTCCTAAATGAAAATGGTGCCAAGCCAACACCCAGTATGTATACCATTGAAGCTAATTTGAAAATTGTGATATTGCTGAAGGATATCATATCTAGTTTCAACACTCAGCAATTAAAAAGAAGAACTGTTCATATCTTCAATTCCTGGAAATACTTTTCACCCCAGGAAGTGTTGGTCCCTTCAAGGAACGCTTGTTCATTTTTAAAAATCCTGAAGTTTCTTGATTATAACTTTGGAGGTCCCATATCTCATGCCTTGAAGTCCTGTTGTTACATTTGCTCAAAAATAGATACCTTTAATAAAATTAGGTGAATATATATAATCTGATTAATTAAAACATCTATCATTACCACAACAAAAGAGAAAAAACTTACAAATGTATAAAATATCCACTTTATTTTATTTATATATTTGTATAGTATTTAACATTTTTTTAAAAATCTTTTCCTTCTGGATAGTTTTGTTTAGATGGTAATATAACTCTCTCATAACTATATTTACTATAATTAACTAAAATAGGATGGGAAGGTCAAAGGAAACTCATGCTAGCTAAATAGTTATTCTAAATCAGGATTATTAAAATGTCTTGTTATTAAGCACCATGATAATTCATCTTTTCATAATTATATAACTGATCTCATATGTCTTATAATTCCTGTTATAAATTTTCTTACTTCATTTACAGCCTGTGTTTGGTCACAGATCATTGGAACCACCCAGTCCTTTCAGACAGATACGTGACAGTGATGTACATTTCACAGATGACATTGAAATCAACTTTGCCACACTTGCCTTCAACAGTTATAATCCCAAAAATCAAGGAGAAACATCCATCAAAGGTTTTTACTTTTTTTCTAGATTGATTGTATTATCACTTGTGTGTGTAACATCCTTGAACTCCTTCTAAACCATTAGTGCTCAACACATGAAACTTGGGTCAATGAGTTTTGATTGTGCTGACCCTTTGAGAATTTTAATTGTATCCATTGGGGTGGAGCTAGGGGGATTGTAGTGATTTTGTGTAAATTTCAAGTATCTCCTTGGTCATCTTTGCTAGCCAAGGTTCCGATATGTTAACCCTATCTACACCTTGGCAGATCGAACAGGTATTTTTGTGCTTTGTCCTAGTGACATCTAGTGGATTTCATGAGTTGCCTCCCTTAGTATATAATACCAACTAAACAATAGCATGTAACAATGGCACATTGTACATCAGCCAAAAATGGTGAAGGCAGTTGAGTTCAAAAGGATACTTTGTAATTATTACATTGAAAGTATGACTATGTACCAGAGAGAAGCCATTACAGGTGTATTGGAGTGAAAAGTATTGTGTACAAACACAGACTGGCAGTGGAAAATTGTTCATTTATGAATCTATTCAAGTTGTGTGCTCCCTTGTCTCGGTCATGTTGGAAATGGTGTTCAGATTTGAACAGCTTATTTTTTATTGGATGCGGTGGCACATACAATAAAATTCACAGATCCAAAGCACAGAAATATCCACTTGATCCACCAAGGTGTAGATAGAGTTATCATATCAGAACCTTGGCTAGTGAAAATTCTCCTGGGTTACATGTCTCCATATCTTAAAGTCAGTATATGTAACAAGTGACCACAGTGTCAAACATGAGATTGGGGCCCTTAGATGATGCCTCGGGATATTTCCCTACCCACCCACACCAAGTTTAAAGTTGGGTCTAACATTGGCTACTAATGAGTCACACTTTATAACTGTATATACACCTGTTGGGCATGAAAAGACCATTGTGCATGTAACTGACATTGATCTTATTTGTGTGCGTGTGTGTGTGTGTGACACTGACTGTTAAGATCTATTCCCACACTTAGGGATTTATATCTTGTCTCATGGCTTGAAATCCACACATTATAACCATATATACAATTACTAGACATGAAAAGACAAATTTACACATACATTGACCCTGGGATCAATCCCTGTCCTCAAGGAGAGAGCTCCAGTTTCACAAATGGGAAACTGTTGAGATCTTATAAAACCGTGCTTGTTGACCTTTTGCACTGTGAACCTAAATTAACCACCAACAGGACCTCCCGGCCCGTAGGCTTATATGATTTTTGCTTCTGATGACCCTTCACAGCCCTACTACTGAGAAACACCACAACCCTGATATGGGTCACGACCTGAGGTTGGGAACTGCTGTTATAAAATGTATACAATTAAAATAAATCCATAAAATGAGAATTTTATGCTCAAAGTAAAGTGATCTCAGTACAGTTAGGTTAATTTGTGCTGACAGATTTGTACCAGACTCAATTCCAAACTTGACATGAATATCATTATAAGCGCTTCTACAATAGTTGTTAATTGGTTTAGCACCCTTTATTTGAATTCAGTCAGAAGTAAAAATTATGCCTTTTGCTCCATTTGCCATTTTAGAGCTGCACATCAGTTTTCAACCGGATATGAGAATTGTATTTTAAACTAAGAGATAAGAAGGTTATATTTATTGCCCATGTGTACATATGTTTGCATTTATAAAAAATAAAATACTCATTGAAAAGAGGATCATGAGTAAAATAATTACAAAAATCATAAATATTCTGCATATTAGTTTGCAGATGTTTGTTTTTAGATTCAGTACAGCATTCTTTTTTTCTGAAACTTTATTTAAGGCCTTCTTTCTCTCTCTCTCTCTCTTATTTAGCAGTTAGTGCTAATAGTGCTTTACATTAGATTGACTAAAAAAATGTGTGTGGTTCACGTTAATTTTGAGGAAAACATTAAGTGGCTACACCCTTTTGGGAGACAGGTTCTGATGGATTCAAATAAAGTATAAACTAAAAAATAAGTGTCATTCGCATCCTCAATATAACTTTGATCATAGTTACATCTCTTAATTTTCTTTCTCCCTATGGTGGGGGGTCTTTTCTTTTAAAAATCCCCTACCCCACCCAAATAAATGTAGAGTCAGAAGGAAAAAATATTCAGTGAGGTAACCAGAACCACAAACTATTTTATTTTGCCTTACAACAGAGTGTGCAACTTTAATCTTGGTATCTAGGAAGAAAATGGGAATTAACACCAAAAAAAAAAGAGAGAGAAGAAAAAATAAGTTATTGGATAAACTACTAAAACATTTGTGTATTACTTTGTAACTTGTGTGCTACAAAGATACTTTCTGTACCATATGATTTTATTCTTCAGCCCATTGGTTAGCAGTAGAGGGTGTACAGAAAATGAGCTCATCAACACAGCAGAGTCAGGGTAGCTGTCAATCGTCTTTATGCTACTTTCTTTCATTTAATTCATATTCACCCCTTCATCTATCAATCCTGCCATCCATTCATTTATTAATGAACAGTAACTATTTTGAACAGTGTTGTCAATTGCCAGAGTTTTATTCTTTTGTATTTATAGGTTACTGCATTTGTATGGGAAAAAATGAAAGTTTTATGGATGGAAATACTGCACAACCTTGGGAGTGCAGTATATCCATCCAACAAAACGAGTTCATATTTTCCCATACAAATGCAGTAACCTTTTTATTATATGCTCATTTTCTTATTCTACCTCAGACTTAATTATATAAACAAAAATACACTCCAAGAAACAAAGTAACTGAATGTATGCTGTATTCTAAACCAAATACACAAGCACCGATTCATCATTACACAACAACAACATTATTAATGTGCACATAACTCCACCCAGATAAATTTGAATCTAGTCGCATGCTAGACATAACTTTCGAAAGAAAATGTCATTTTGGTCTGCTTAAAGTTGAAATTGGAGTCATATTGTGAATGAATGTGCATTGCAACAACTTCTCCATTTAATCTGGAATGATAGATTTTGGTATTTTTGTTGTTACTACAAAATTTCATGATTATGGACTGGATTTATCTGTGCCAGTTCTACATGAAGTACATCGAATTTCACCAGCGACGGAGCAGCATGTTGACATCTGCAAGTGTGTTTCTTTCTGTTCTGTCACTGAATGTTTGAAATCATAATGTGGGAAAAATATGAAGTCTTTCAATTGTAATTATCAAAAATGGAATATAATGTTTATTTCATTTTGAGTGCAGTAAGGAGGATGTAATTACACTTGGAATATAGTCGAAATTACAGTACAATTTCGAAATTTGTGATTAAGCATTTTAATGAAATTCAGGATGTAAAACTGTAAGTATATTTTTTGCTATTCATATTACCAGCTAAAGAATACAGTTTATGCCTTGTCACTTGCATGTTATTTGTAGGGACCCAGCAATTTTATGAAATCTGGCATCTGTTGCCCACCTAAATCCGAAACATTGTATCAAAGAAGTTAACGTGGAATGTGGCAAAGCAGCTGCTATGTGGCAGTCCACAAAACATTTGCTTTAGTTCATTCAGAAACAAATTTAATCAACCAAAACATAAAGTGCCTACTACGTGAGTGTTCTTGATTTGTTTACAAAGTAGTTATCATACAGCCATCGCTGCACATTTCTGATATCACATTTAATCACCTGCTTCATTGAAAGATTTTTTTTTTTAGTCTATGAATCCATTCACATTTTCAACTTTGGCATCTCTACTTTCAAATGGCTCTATCCAAAGACAAATAAAATAAATCAAAAGTGCTGGCGTCTGCGTCCATTGTTTGTTTACAAATAGAAAGTGGTTCCTTTATTCACATGAGATCAGTATGAAGTGTGTGCGAGTGCAGTATCATAAAATATTGCATGATTATGACAATATAAAGTTAACAGAGGAAAAAATGAGCATATAATAATCTTTATTTTGTGGAAGTTAAATCATGAAACTAAATACCTACTAATACACTTTATACTGCATGAATGTGTGTGAGAGTAATGAATGTAGTTTATTTAATAAATATTGTGGTTAACTGAATTACTTTGGAATAGCATCCCTACAGTGTCTACACATTAGAGCTGGTTACCACAAAAACATTTTCTGCCATGGTATTTTTCAGTGTGCTGCAATAAATATCACAGTATACCACAATTGAATTATTACCAACAGTTCAATGTTCTGGGACATAGGCCTGCCTTTTTTGTTTAATTTCAGTTTATCAATGCCTGGACAAATTTCTTGCTCTGATTTATAACAAATTAACACCATAACATCCATGATATTGTTTGGAAAACATATTAATTATTTTAAGATAGAAGAAAAGAAAATTTGAGATGAAAGAAAATATTTCAGCTCAAAAGAAACTCACATCCTCCCTCTTAGATTAAATGCACAGTACCTAAGACCAAAAATAAATATATTTGTATTTCTGATCAGCCAATCATCTGTTTTTCAGTGCCAACCCAAGCACTTTTATCCCTCAGGGTTTAAAAAGAAAATTAAATTTTAGAAAAAAACATCCAAATTTGGTTTAGCCCAGTACTTGAAGCACTTAGATAGCCTGATTTGATTTAGTTGTAAATATAACTTTTGTAAAATGAAGTTATGGCCATTTGTGATTTAGAATCCACCAAGTTATGGCCCATTGTGACTTAGAATTCTCCAAGTTGATCATGAATTCATTTGACTCCAGTTTTACATAAACTATTTAATATTTAGCCATGAAATTTCACACAATTAAAACGACATAATTAGATTTTTAATGTACAGAAATATTTTTAACAAAGCTATGGCTGTTTGTCTTTGAATAGTTGAAGTTGGTCCTGTAACCAAGAAGAACAACTCAACTAACATCATTACAGCAGTGGGAGCTCATGTATTCGACCACCCAAAAAAAAAAAACAGTTTCATATTAATGTCTAAGCTGTAATATATGGTTTTGTATGAAATATTAAATCATTTGGTTATGATGATCATCCATCCATTGTGATCAGCATTACTAAAAATAGAAAAATAAATTCCCTATAGCACTAACAATAAACAGTACTGGTAATGTGACACCAACAAATAACACGTAAATTTTATATTTCCTCATATACATTAAACGATCATAATAAAAATATGTGAGAATGACTTGCCAATCCAACCCTTCCAAGCTTGCTTTTAGAAGCAATAGTGCTAAAAGTTGTCTGTCACTAAGGTGGGAGTCAGACAAGAGAGATCTTTTTGTTTGGCTCTCTATAATTTGAGGTATCAATGCAGTGAGTAGGCCTGTATGCATGGGATGTGGTCAGTATAAGCTAGCAGAAGATAAACGGCACAACATCCTATTACTGGCATTAGTGATCTTTCATAGAATAGCCAGTACCAGGCTTTGGCATTAGATAACAATTGGTTATGGACAACACTAGCACCAACACAGCCTCAACCTATGGCTCCTTTGGTCAGGTATGGTGATCTATTTTCTTGGAATACCTAACACCGTCTTTATGATAAAGGTGGTTTCTGACACCTGAAATGATTACTGTCAAGACCGGCTCTGACTCTGATGTTCATGGCACCAGCATAGAAGAATAAGCTATCCCATACCAACCACCTGGAAATATTGTGGGCCACCATCAAATAGTTCTGGCACCAGTTCCAACTACAGTGATACTTGACTCCTGTATGCTGGGGACTACTCCTGGACAGTAAGCATTTTGCCCTGTTGAAATCTGCATATAACTTGGCTAGATTCCCAGTCTTGTTCACCATTAAGCTGGTTGACTTTGCCAGCTACCACAGTTTGGTCAAGTCATTGACTTATTGCAGTGTTCAGAGTGGTAGCTCTAAGTGTTAATATATCTCTCTATTTGCTGAGACAACTTCCATCCAGTTTTAATATGGCTTTCTATATGATGCATATGCCTATCACTCATTTGGCAGTTGTTGCTCTTGACAGAGATATTGCAGTTCTGGGAATGTGAAAATTTCCATTGGTTCATATGGACTGGAAGTTTTATCTCAACGTGAAATTAGTATTCAAAATATAATTTCAACAAAACCCATGTTTCTCATGGTATCAGTTACTGTATTTCAGCAATCTCAACACAGGCTAGCTTCATGTTGATAACATTGCTGGTCATTCTTCAGAGTTGGTCTTGCAGATGCTTGTACCTTCAATGGAGCAGCACAACACACTCACCAGTTCCACTGTTGTATCAGTAAACTTACAGGACCATGTAAGGGCTTTAAGATGGTACCAGAAGTTAACCAAGCAAGTGGGAAGTTGGAGATCTTGTTTGTTTCTACCATTGAAAGAAGGAAAGGACAAAATCTCAGCTCAGGCTCTATTTACTTTGCATATAAATAACTAACACAAGACTGAATGAATTTCTTGTGCATATCAGCTCACTAAGTTAGGGCAGTAGATATGAACATAGCATTGGAGTATAACTGTTCCATAACTGACATTATCCAAGACATGTGGTAGAGGTCATAGGTGACATTTTTTAGATTTTACACCAAATATTTTTCATCCTAAAGAGCTTAGTATGGCCTGGTGGGATCTAATGCAACAGACAACCTTCTTGGCTCATTCATCAGCTTTACAGTGACATCACCACTCAACTTACACTGGATTTTAAGGGGGCCCATTTTCCCAACAATCCATGTCTGATTATAGTGATATCCAAACCCAAGACCATATATGTCATGAGCTTTAATACTGCTTTTTGTTCATTAGGTGATTGGAGATTGGGCCTTTCCGAAATAAGGGGATGCACCTCCCTCCACCTCTTACCTATTCTTCTGATGTGTTATATCTGGGTAACGTACTTGAATTAAAATATTATTTTTTTCAGTAATGCTTACCCTTTTATACATGTACGCCCAGCCAGCCTATCCTAATTACCTTAAAATAATCATACAACATGCACAATCACTCCAGTAGTAACTGATGTATGGATGGAATTAGGTGCCAGTGCCTCTGCTACAATGGGAGATCACTTTTTCTGACTTGCACCATAATAGCAGACAATATTTAGCACTTCTGTTGCAATGAAAAATATGTTTGGTTGCATTGGATTTGTAAGTTAGTGATCGTAGTAGTAGATATTGTTGAAGGAACATTTTACTCACAAAAATGTTTTCCAAGAAAAGCTTTTAAAAAGCATTTTAACTGTGCCTTTATTATAACTTTTCCTTTTTCATCCCAGTTATAAAATGTGATTTAGTGTTAAACTTCAATTCAGCAGGTAAATCCAATGGAAAGCTTGATGTTTCTGACATCCTCCTGAAATACTATGACAAGGTGACACAGGCTATTCTTGGCTTTGATGAAGAGATCATGAAGGTAAGCTTACGATGAACAAAATATATAAATCTAGGTAATGCAATCAAAAATATATTTGATCTTACTTTTAACTCACCTTGCAATTAGGCCAAGTGAGCATATAGCATTGTCATAAATCCAATGTGTTTCACCCATCAGTAGTTGCTGTGATTGTCTTTGCTTCAACCATTAGGTCAGTTTCAACCAGACATGGCATAGAGCATCCTAGCTTAAAGCCCTTTCAAGTTTATACAGCTGTTGCCAAATTGTTTTAATATATGACTAGTTACTAAAAATAGAACAAACTTTTAAGCAACTTCTTTGCAAAAACTGCATGAGAATCTGGCCAAAGTTGAGAGAAAGCATGATGGCACATAAACCTTTTAAATGATGCCAATTTAGCATCAAATATAGCTGCCATTATTAAAATTAGTTTGGTTTGGTTTGGTTTTGTGGGGTTTATTGCCATTTTTTGGCCGTGGTATGTTATACATGGCAGCCAGTATATTTGGTGATAGAAGAACCATCTACCTACTTTCTCAATACCCTTTTTGGTCAAGCCAAGACTCAAACTGATGTGGACAGTGATGAGATGTGTGAGTGATCTGGCTAGTGCCTTAGACCACCCAGAGGTACATTAAAATTAAAAATGCCTTAAAACAACCACTGGATAGGATTTTATCAAATTTTATAGCATTCTCACATAAAGATCTTTCAAGTTTGTACAAATTGTGCCAATTTACCATAAAATATAGTCACCATTATTAAAGTAGAATAACTTTAAACAACTTTGTAAAATCTGCTGGAAGGAATTTGATTAAATTTAGCATCCTGGCATGTTTTGTGCTAATGATACTGGTCCTAAAGATATAAAAACCTTAAGAAACCCCGCTTCAAATCAGCTACAAAGAAGTTTAGAAAATTTGACAGTTAACATTCTGGTATGAAATCTTTTAATGTGTGTGAAAATAATCCCAATCTGCCTTTAAAAAAATGGCCACAGTTCTTATATAGTTATTGTTGTAGCGTTTAAAGCCATTTTTCAGCACACAGTAGGCTATACATGGTGGCCAGTATTAATGGTGGAGGAAGAACCCAGGAAAACCCCGGAAAGAACCACCGACCCACGAGAAGCTACTGGCAAGCTTTCTCACATGCCCACATTAGCCGAATCCGAGACTCGAACCCATGCAGACAGAGGTGAGATGGCAGTGATCCATAACGGAGAGTGCTTTAGACTACTCTGCCACTCGGTCTTATATAGTAAAACCTTTAGTAAAACTATTTTCAGAGTTTGAGCAAATTTGACAAAAAGCATCCTGGCATGAAGGCATTTCAAATTTTTAGTAATTATGCCAAACTGTCATTGAATATGCCAACATTACTAAATTAAACTTAACCTTTAAATGACTTCTCAAAAACTGCTGGACAAAATTAAGCCAAATTTGACACCATCCTAGCGGGACCCTGAGTGGCCAAGTGGTCTAAAGTGCTCTCTGTTACGGATCACTGCCATCTCACCTCTGTCTGCGTGGGTTCGAGTCTCGGATTCAACCAATGTGGGTATGTGAGAAAGCTTGCCAGTAGCTTCTTGTGGGTCAGTAGTTCTTTCCAGGATTTTCCAGGGTTCTTCCTCCACCATTAATACTGGCCACCATGTATAGCCTATTGTGTGCTGAAAAATGGCATTAAATCCTACAACAACAACACCATCCTAGCATTAAGATCTTTCAGGTTTCTACAAATAATGGTGGTGTGCCATTAAATACTGGGACAGAATTGGACCAAACAGAAAACATCATAGCAAAGTACTTTTAATTTGTACAAATGATGCTGGTCAGCCACCAAATAAAGCTTCCAGTACTAAAATTAAGAAAACTTTTAGATAACTTTTTCCCACAAACTGCTGATCAGAATTTAACCAGATTTGGAAAGTATTGTGGTACAAAGACCTTTCATGGATCTGCCATATGACTTAGATATATCACTAAAAAATTAAAAACAACTAAAAATGACTTCTTAAATACTGCTTACACAGAATGTAAGTATATTCGGTTGAAAGTATCATAATATAAAGACCCTTCAGGTTGCACAAATATAAGCATGACCCATTATTGAATATGCACCCAGTTACCAAAAATAGAAAAATTTTAAAATCATTTCTCGAAAACTAGTCTGTAGACGTTGACAGAATTTCACAAAACACATTAGGTCTTTTGAGTTTCCACATATTATGCTGCTTTGTTATTCAGTATAGAAATAGAGAAGGTTTTAAATGTTAGAAAGCATCATATTAACTAATATTTCTCAGCCAACTAATCTTGCTTTTGGCTTATGGGTAAATATCAGCCAGGAAAATGGTCTCAAGTCCGTTTGGATCTCTTGTTGTCCATTTATTGATAGCTCCAAACCACAATCAATAAGACCCTATGGAAAAATATATATTGGCATGTGAAGTACATTAAATATGACTCCCTTACATCTCAGATGCATGATATTTTGAAGTAAAATGTTTAATATGATGTACATTAAATAAGGAAATATATGAGTGATCTCAAAACTCATCATTAGACATGGATTTTTCCTTCATGTCTGCATTTCATTCACATCATATCATTCATGATATAATATCATTCGTGAAATCATTTTGTTCATGATATCATTATAACAGTGAAGAATAAACCATAGTTTTGTAGGCACTTACCCAAGGAATTACACTACTCTAGAATGGAGAAATCGGGATAATTAATGCTTTTTTTGTCCTTTGCCAGTTCCTCGGAACATAATGCTTTTTGTTTGAAGAATGAATAATTATAAAATAACATGTTGGAGATGAAATATTTTGCTTGGTTTTTTTATCATATGCCATTTGCATGTTTTTACAGATTTGTATTCACTCACCATATATTGTTATTGTCTGTCCTTCCATTTCTCAATAACTAATTACGTTTCTGGACTTTAACTCAAGCTATCCACTATCTACAGTTACCAAACTTGATAGATGGCTTGCACTTGAGGTAAAAAAGAACCTTGTTGAGTCCAAAGATCAAGCCCCTTGGGATTAAAAAAACCCCTGATAATTGGTTTCTGCACCATAGCTCAGAATCTCCAATGTCTACAGATGCCAAACTTTGTGGATGGCTTGTTCTGAGGGTAAAGAAGAACTTATTGTTTTCATGGTCAAAAGATAAAAGGTCATGACCATAATTACCAAAAGTAGCAAAATGGTTTTCTCACAATAACTTGTGTTCTTCATTATCTGTAGTTATCAAAGTTTACTGATAGCTGGCACTTGTAGTATGAAGAGGCATATTAATTTTGGAATCAGGATCACTGTGACCAACAAGAAAAGTAGTTATCAACCATGTATCTTCACCAAAGTTTGTGGATGACTTACACATTGGGTAAGAGGAAACTCATTGATTTGAGGGTCAAAAGATCTTAGGTGAAAGTCCATGTGACTGAAAAAAGAAAAATCATTTTTGCATAATAACTTTTGTCCATGCTGAAAAATGGTGTTAAAGCCACAAACAAAGTACCAATTTTGGAAGAGATCTGTTGATTAGGGATCAAAAAATCATAGGTCACTATCTTTGCAGCTCAAAGAAAATATAGATTTTGCAGGTTAAATATTTGTTATGGGTATGTTCTCTGATGAAACTTTGTGAATGGCTTGCACCAAGGGTAATAAAGAATCCTATAGATTCTAGGGTCTGAAAAACAGAGGTCACAGTCATGGTAAGCCTGATACGAAAATAATGGTTTCTACACATCAAGTTCAGTTAAAGACCACATACCTTTTCCAGTGGTCAAGGTCGAGACCCGTTGGTCAGTAATCTCCTGAGTGAACCATAACTTACTAGTACCTACATAGAAGACTATTAAACATGGGGTGGTTGTATAATGTGACATTCACAGTACTCATGTTAAACATGTATATGTGCATTTATATATGAAAAAACACAATTTTTAAAAAATATGTCTTAAATGTCTGAATTGATTTCCTTCATTTTTTTGTTCATTATATTTTTGTTTTGATCATAAAATTAATAGTTTCTTTTAAAGTATCTTTTTTCATATATTTCAGACAGCTCTTCTAGATTTAAGAACAAACCCACGCATAGTTCCATTGCTTCAGTATTTTGTGAACTTCATCTCTAATGGAGTGAGTGTTTTAATTCATATTTTTCTTACACAGAAATGTTTCATGCAATATTATGATGATCCCCACTGTAATGCTAATAATTTTTATTATTTGTTACCTTGAACTCAACAAAGGAAAATGTGACATGACAAATATATTTCTTGGTGTACAATAAAGCCCAAAATGTTGTACAATAAAGCCCAAAATGTTGTATAATAAAGGCAAAATGTTGTACAATAAAGCCAATAAAGCAAAATGTTGTACAATAAAGGCCAAAATGTTGTACAATAAAGCCCAAAATGTTATATAATAAAGGCAAAATGTTGTACAATAAAGCCAATAAAGCCAAAATGTTGTACAATAAAGGCCAAAATGTTGTATAATAAAGGCACAATGTTGTACAATAAAGCCCAAAATGTTGTACAATAAAGGCCAAAATGTTGTACAATAAAATAAAGCCAAAATGTTGTACAATAAAGCCAAAATGTTGTACAATAAAGGCTGCATAATCTAGTGATTAACGTTGTGGAGGGAAGTTGTGGATATGTGTCCTTCACTGCCTGTTGCAGTGTTGCTGTTTAGCAAGGGGCACATTATGTCTGTAGAGTAAATTGAGGATTATTCTAACCAATCAGTAATTTTGTCTAGATAAGCCAGATAATTGATATTAATCAAATGGGGATTTATATTTTTATGGGACATCACAGGACTCCCATTGCAAGTGAACAGTCAGAATAACAAGCTTCTGGGTAATCAGTGTTCTACTATATCTTAATTTGCTAGTGGGGGATTTACATGTGATGGAGGGGCCCCGAGTGGCTGAGTGGTCTAAAGCGCTCTCCATTACTGATCACTGCCATCTAACCTCTGTCTGCATGGGTTCGAGTCTCAGATTCGGCCAATGTGGGTATGTGAGAAAGCTTGCCAGTAGCTTCTCGAGGGTTGGTGGTTCTTTCCAGGGATTTTCTGGGTTCTTCCTCCACCATTAAACTGGCCACCATGTATAGCCTATCATGTGCTGAAAAATGGCATTAAACCCTACAACAACAACAACAACATGTGATGGACTGGTTTCGTTGTTGGGGTGGTGGAGGGGGGGGTAAATTGTGATGGACTGGATATAGATTGGTGATTTTTGTGCCATGGAAACCAAAACCCCATATAAGCATGAATGAAGTGTGGTCAAAATATTTAAACATTAGGGATCATAAATCCACTAATAATATAACTTGCTTCCAACAGTGATACATTTTAAAAATTAATCTCAAGTCTTTGAGGTCTATCTATTTACATTTTTTTTATAAAGTGGTACTTACAAAATGTTGGCTACTAATATCTAGTCACAGTTCTGAAAGTGACTCTGTTTTCAGATTGGTGATTGGCATTAATATATTATATATTATTATAATATCTTTCATCACAAAATGTAGCATAATAAAATTTTAGCAATGCTTTGTTTCCTTGCTATAGTTACATAAATTTAATTCTCACCATCATTTGGGGATTTGCTTTTTATTGAATAAGGTTCTATGCATTCCTTGGTTTTGGAATTTACTGTTTTCTGAATAAGGTATGGCATATCTCCTTAGCCTTGGGGATTTATAGTATATTAAATAAGGATGTGAACTTGCAATATATTGAATAAGGATGTGAATTTATGATTAAAATGTGGGTACATTTCCTCACAGGCATGTCTGTTTCTTTGGGCTCTCCGCTGCATACTAATCCAGTTATTCCCTTCTCAGCATGCAGTGTCATTTGGGCATTCTGTCCCCAATCCACTCAACTTACAGAAGTAACAAGTTATGGTGACTATGCCTCAATACAGCAGCAATTTTGCCTTGACAATTATGTCAGTCAGTCATACTGGCAAGTCTACCTCAAACATCAGAAATTCTGACTTGACAATATGTCACTCAGTCATACTGACCATTCTGCTTCATAGATAGTGCATGTCAGCTATTTAGCCTTGACAGTTCTGTTTTTCAATAGTACTGGCAATTATGCCACTAAGGCATGTTGGCTATTCAACCTTGTCAGTTCTGTCATTCAGTAATATTGGTGATTCTGTCTCATAGATATTGCATGCTTCTCTACCAGCTTAACACAACTAACCTCATGGAGCAAAGGGTGAGACCCATGGAATGCTATATAATGTTGAAAAAATAAACCTGTAGTATTGACTAATAGACTACTTTATTATTTCTTTTTAGACCATAAAGTATCTTATATACAGTCACCTGTCCGTCATTCCATCTAGCTGTACATAGGTATTGAATAAATTGGTAGTTTAAGTTTCAAGTCCGCCTGTCCAAGATTCCATCTATTATAGATGCAAAGATGTAAATTTACGGTATACTGAATAAGTGCAGTCAGTGCCAGATTACTCATTAAGCAAACTAAGTATGTGCTTAAGGCACCAGCCCAACAGGAGCACCAGAAAAAAATTCAAATTAATTATTGACGATAAAATTGAATGAACATATATGACCATTTTGATGTGCATGTATGAGTATTTTGATTTGGAATGATGGCAAAACTGGTATTTTCCCAACTTTCTAGCTTTTAATTTTTTTTTTGTTTTTTTTTATTTTTGAGTTTCACATTTTGTAGGAATGGGGTGGCACCATAATATTTTCAGTGCTTAGGGCTCTGGAAGGCCTTAATCTGACACTGAGTGCAGTGTATCTGTTAATGTTTGGATTTACAGTTATTGAATAAGAGCAGTATATCTCATTAATTTGGGAATTGACAATATACTTTATAAGGTGACATGTATCTTCTTAAAATTTGGGATTTACAGTGTATTGAATTTGTCCCCATGAAGGAAAGAAAGCAGATTATATTTGCTTTGTTTCAGGTAAAGACAGTCAGCCATGATATCAGTCAACTGACCAAATTGTTGCACATGGTGTGCTCACTGATCAACAATCCGCACCTTTATTTGGAGCCACAGCCATACGTAAGTGTTTGAAAGTAATTTATTCCATGTCACAGTCACAGTACCTTATTCCACAACAGTCACCGTACCTTATTTCATATCACATTCAGAGTACCTTATTTCATGTCACAGTCACAGTACCTTATTCTACATCAAAGCCACATTACCTTATTCCACATTACAGCCACAGTACCTTATTGCACATCATGGTTACAGTACCTTATTCCATATCACAGTGACAGTAATTTATTCAGTGTCACAGTCATAATGCCTTATTCCACATCATAGTCACAATATCTTATTCCATGTCACAGTCACAGTACCTTAATCAACATCAGTCACAGTACCTTATTCCACAACACAGTCACTGTACCTTATTTCACATCACAGTCACAGTACCTTATTTCATGTCACAGTCACAGTACCTTAATCTACATCAAAGTCACAGTACCTTATTCCACAATACAGCCACAGTACCTTATTGCACATCATGGTCACAGTACCTTATTGCACATCACAGTCACAGTATCTTATTCCATATCACAGTGACAGTACCTTATTCAGTGTCACAGTCACAATACCTTATTCCACATCATAGTCACAGTACCTTATTCCACATCAGTCACAGTACCTTATTCTGCATAAGTCACAGTACCTTATTCCACAACACAGTCACCATACCTTTTTTCACATCACAGTCACAGTACCTTATTCTACATCAAAGTCACTGTACCTTATTCCACATTACAGCCACAGTACCTTATTGCACATCATATCATGGTCACAGTTCCTTATTCTATGTCACAGTCACAGTACCTTATTCCATATCACAGTAACAGTACCTTATTAAGTGTCACAGTCACAATACCTTATTCCACATCATAGTCACAGTACCTTATTCCATGTCACAGTCACAGTACCTTATTCCACATCACAGTCACAGTACCTTATTCCACATCAGGCACAGTACCTTATTCCGCATAACAGTCACAGTACCTTATTCCACACCACAGTCACAGAACCTTACTCAACGTTGCAATCTAGAGAACATGAAATAGGACCATGTGAGTAGATTTAATAAACACTCATCACACTTCCAGGCTGATTTTTTACCTTAATTTTCACGTTAGTGCAGATAGCTTTCTTTACTAATGTATACACTCTGCTGCACATGGAATATGTAATTATGTGAAGTGTCGCATGATATTGGTGTGGTAGTGGAAGTAACTATGACTTTAGCATCACATCAGTGTTTTGATTGTTTAAGAAACAAAATTACTTAAAATGTGAAAACCTATATAGCTAACTGTAATCATAATAGTGCAAAATCAAATATTTCTGCCTTATTCAGTCTGTGAAAACTAAATACAAGCCTTGTGTAGGCATAATTATCTTAAAGAACACTTTATGAGAAAACATAGAAACTGGTTAGGCACATAAGCTACGTGAATGTTATGCATTGCTTTGTTAAATTGATTTCATTAATTATTTTGAAAACCAGATCTTGCAAATTATAATTCTTCAGTGACAAATCAATTACCTCAGAGATGAAATCACACATATATATCTTAATGATTAATAGGACACCTCTGTATACAAAAAGTCTTTATCCAAATCTGTTCTTATAATGTGTACCCAGCCATGAAAAGTGAAGATCCAAATCTGTTCTTATAATGTGTACCCAGCCATGAAAAGTGAAGATCTGTATTTGTTGTTGCCATAATGTGTGCCCAGCTATGAACAGTGAATATCCAGATCTGTTTTTGACATAACTTGTGCCCAGCCTTGAACAGTGAAGATCCAGATAAAGTGTTATCATAATGTGTGACCAGCTGTGAACAGTGAAAATCCAGATCTATTTTTCTTATAATGTGTACCCAACCAGTGAATATCCAGATCTGTTTTTGACATAACATGTGACCAGCTATGAACAGTGAAAATCCAGATAAAGTGTTATCATGATGTATGACCAGCTATGAACAGTGAAAATCCAGATACAGTGTTATAATAATGTGTGCCCAGCAATGAACAGTGAAAATCCAGATAAAGTGTTATCATAATGTGTGACCAGCTATGAACAGTAAGAGCCAGATCTGTGTTTGCCACAACATGTGCTTGGGTATGGACCATCAAGATCCAGATCTGCTCTTTCATTTTATCAGTTAATGTTATTTTTGTATCATTATTTGCTCAAACTTGCATATTTATCAGTACTTCACATGAGGATTGGGGAATGATGTCAATCATTTCCATAGAAGAATCACTATTCAGTGGATTTTTTTTCATATTTGGTAACAACCACAAAATCTAAATTGGTAGCAGTGAAAAATGTAAGAATAACATCTGGTGTCTCCAAGTCTACCTACATTGTTTGCTTGAAATGATTTTTAGAACAAAATGCATTCTTTTTTATCTCTGTATTTCAGCTGAATCTGCTAGTACAGGCTGTAACACAGTGTCTTCTGGAGAGACTAAACACAGTCAACTCAACTCATGATCACTGGAGATTGCGGGACTATGCTGGTCAGATTCTAGCACAGATTGTTAAGTAAGTTCCGAAGTTGATGCTAAAGAGATGTTCATCCTTTCTCTTTATGTTTTTGATTTAAGTATGTTCATTGCTCCTAAAAAGTGCTACAGTTATCATTCTCATATTATGCTTTAAAATTGACTTTCCAACAACAACACTTATCACCCATCAGCTTCATATGTAATCCGATCCTTACAGAAATGAAGAATTACTAGGTAGATATCTTCATTTTTTGAGTAGTTATAAAGAAACGTTGGACATGTGAGGTGGGAAATATTTTATTGTCACAAGTGCAAAGCCACTGATGACAATATAAAATGTTTCCACTTCACAAGTCGATTTTCTTTTTTATTATATATTTTTAAAGCCAAAAAAATATCAATTTGCATGGATTATTTCTTGATTCTGTGTTCGTGCTGTTAATGGTTTCATTACTATCAGTAAAAAGAAGTTCCAAAATTTTACAATAGTTTTAAAACTGCAGCCTTTTGCAAATTTAGCTTTTACATATAATGAGTCAGCTTATGCATTTTGTTAAACATATGACTCATTTAAATGAAAATGAAGAGACTTTTATTTTCATTAACATATTATTTGTATGAATTGATACAGTGATCATTGTTGGGGTGGGTGTACTGTAGAAACATCACAGAGCAGTCACATACAATCTTTAAATAAAAGATTTCAATGATTGTGAGCTTACTTGTGTGGATTTGTTTTGGGCGCAATCTTGCAATCATTTAAGAAATTACATTTTTTTGGCAAGCTTGCAGTCATTTCATCAATTACATTTTTTTGACAAGCTTGCAGTCATTTCAGAAATTACATGTTTTTGGCAAGGTTGCAGTCATTTCAGAAATTACAGTTTTTTTGGCAAGCTTGCAGTTATTTCAGAAATTACATTTGTTTCGCAAGCTTGCAGTCATTTCAGAAATTACATTTTTGGGGGCAAGCTTGCAGTCATATCAGAAATTTCATTTTTTTTTGTACTTTAATTTGTGCATTGAGGGAGGGGTTAGGTTGTTACATAGAAGAATGATTGTTCACTGGGTCTTTAAATCTTTGGTTTATAATAATCATGAAATCTTGTTTTAAAAAAAATTCATACCCATGAAAAACAGCAAATTCAAATTATAACAACACAATATATCTTTGAGCAAGCACTTTAGAAAACAAAATCAGATTTTTCATGGGGGAGGTTGTCATGTTGCTTTTATCACCATGTGATCATAGTAACCATTTTAGGATAAATTCAAGTTCTTCTTAATTCAGAGGGTTCAATGGATGTGTATATTCTGACTTTTCAGCATATGGTCCAACAATGTGAACTTTCTACAGAGGTTTACAGAAAAGACTCTGAGAGAGGCCCTGTACGACCATTCCAAGCCATTTTGCACACATTATGGGGCCATTATGGGTCTACATGCAATGGGTCATGAGGTAAGTAGAAACTGTGCAGACATTATAGGTCAAATGAGTGGAGATTATTACCAAGTATGAAAACTGATAACTAATGTTTGATATCATGGTGCATTAAGCATAGTTTAATTAGCAGCCTGTTTGATCATTCTTGTGAAATAGTAATTACTGTATCAAGTAATTAGCAAGCCCATCCAGCTAATCACTGTGTCAGGTAATTACCAAGACCTACCAGCCAGTCATTGTATCAGGTAGTTAGTAACCAGCCAGTCACTGTGCCAGGTAGTTAGCAAGTCCAACCAGCTATGGACTGTCAGGAAAAACAAAGGCCAGTTAGTATATCAGGTATAGTTAGTAACCAGCCAGTCACTGTGCCAGGTAGTTAGCAAGTCCAACCAGCTACAGACTGTCAGGTAAAACAAAGACCAACCAGCCAATCAGATCCATATAAGGATTGATGGCATTAAGTTCAGACCAAGGAATCGTCTCCTTTTCATAACTCAGCCTCAGCCTTTTTAACACGCTTAATTTTTGTAATGAGTATGGCTCTAGTTCTGATTGTTCTACATTCAGCACAAATACATGTAGTGTATATCTGAAATAACCCATTCCATGCTAACAAGATGAGAATTTACATCGGATCACATGTACCAGTATTGATATTTATACAACCTTGGAAGTTCAGTATTATTTTTTTTAAACATATTTTCCCATACAAATGCTGTAACGTTTTTATTATATATTCATTTTGTTTTACTACATAAAGCTTAATAATAAAAGAATACACTACAAGAAACAAAGTAATTGAATTCATACTTTATTCCAAAATAAATACACAACAATAGATCCATCAATACACAATAGCAGTATTCATGCACACAGTACCACCCAGTGACCATTGAATTTGATAACTTACTGTGCACTCAGTCACTCATTTAAAAATGGAATCACATTTTGCTCTATCTAGAATTGAAACTGCACCATTGATTTTGTTTTTCTGTCAATCCAGCTAAATTCTGATTATGTAGTTCTGGGTGAATTCCGCATTATGTTCATGTGGCTTGAGGGACTGGTGTTAACAAAAAGCTAATTATCTGTATATATTCTGCCATTGATAGTTTGGAATAGCAAGCTGGAAAATATGAAAGTCTTTTAATTTAAATTCTCAAGAAAATGAGGTTTAAAACATTGTTTTTTTAGTGAAGTACAAATTCTTTTCATTTTGGAGTGCAGTAAATTCTCCTTTGGAATGTGATTTTGGTTTCAGATGTAGTCTGGATTATAGGCCTACATATTACAGCACATTTCCACACTGTGGATCAGTATTTGGAAACCACTGTAATTCTGATTAGCTTATTTGGGAAGCTTCTGTCAGTTTCTGCATTGGAATTGGGGTCAAATAAAAGAAGTCATCATCAATCATTTTTGAGGGTCTTCATTTCAAATACTGCAAGTAAAGGTGGACTGGGTCTTACTCTGTGCTGTTCTAGTGGAAAAAAATGTGAGGTATTGTGGATCTGTATTCACCCAATCCATTACTGTCAAAGGTTTTGCTATCCACTGTAGAATATTGAAGATATTGGGTACCAGGGGAATCTGAAAACTGATACATCTCCAAACTTTAATTTTCTGTTGTCCTCTCAGCCTCTAAATCCAAAAATTTTCCAAAAATGTTGAACAGGGAAAATTGCAAAGCAGCAGGCATGTGGGAGTCCATTTCACCAGCAGAAAATAAAGCTTTTCATCACCTTGGCTTATCAGCTCTGAGGTTCCTCCTTTTCTTCTAAACCCAGCTTTCTTCAGTTGCATTTTTTCTATTTAATGCTTTGACTGACTTGTGAAATGGGCTGCCTGTTAGAGAGATGGGACCCAGTGGTCTTAATATGCCTTTGACTGACTTGTGAGATGGGCTGCCTCTAAGAGAGATGGGACCCCTTGGCCTTAATATGCCTTTGACTGACTTGTGAAATGGGCTGCCTCTAAGAGAGATGGGACCCCGTAGCCTTAATATGCTGTTGACTGACTTGTGAAATGGACTGCCTCTAAGAGAGATGGGACCCCTTAGCCTTAATATGCCTTTGACTGACTTGTGAAATGGGCTGCCTCTAAGAGAGATGGGACCCCTTGGCCTTAATATGCCTTTGACTGACTTGTGAAATGGGCTGCCTCTGCGAGAGATGGGACCCCGTAGCCTTAATATGCCATTGACTGACTTGTGAAATGGACTGCCTCTAAGAGAGATGGGACCCCTTAGCCTTAATATGCCTTTGACTGACTTGTGAAATGGACTGCCTCAAAGAGAGATGGGACCCAATGGCCTTAATATGCCTTTGACTGACTTGTGAAATGGGCTTCATCTCAGAGAGATGGGACCCCTTAGTCTTAATATGCCTTTGACTGACTTGTGAAATGGGCTGCCTCAAAGAGAGATGGGACCCTTTAGCCATAATATGCCTTTCTTTGTTATTTTTTATAGAATCTAAACAGCATGGCTTATAGTCAGAACCATTCACTTTGTGAATCGTTATTAACATCTCTAGTAAATGTGTTTATATTTTCAATTCAGTGTGTCTCACATTTATTGTCATAAGGCCATCGCTGAACAATTCAGATATCATGTTCATTCACTTGCTTCATTGAAAGATTCTTTTGTGACTATGAATTCAGTCACATTGTCAACTTTAGCATCTCTACTTTCAAAAGGCAGTTTGTTTACTTCATCTACAGACAAATCCAATAAATCAAAAGTGCTGGCATCTGTGTCCATTGTTTGTTTACAATAGAAAGTAGTTTCTTATAGACAATACTATTTTTAGACACACATGTTGTGCAGTATTAAGCTGTTCAGTATCACAACATACTGAATGATTCTGGCAGTGTAATGATAATGGAGAAAAAAAATGAGAATATGATAAATAATGATATATAATGAAAAAGAATATGTTGTGGTACTTGTGATCATACTTATTTCAGGCTGTGGAACGAGTGCTGCTGCCCCATCTCTCACAGTACTGGGTTCATCTGATAAAACACTTGGAAATCCAGCCCACCATCAAACCCAAATCTGAGCTGTCCAAGGTGAGTTTTATATAACCTTAAATTATTTTAGAATGCAGATGTTCACGACAACAAGATAGTGACTTTTCTATTCACGCATCTGTAGATAATTGCAATAAAATGGTACAGTTCCAAGAACTTTACAACTTACTATAACAAAATATCATGCTTTAGAAAAAAATCTAACTTAACAAACAGTTTTACAACTGCTGGGGGGGGCCAAGTGGTCTAAAGCGCTGTCCGTTACGGATCACTGCCATCTCACCTCTGTCTACGTTGGTTCGAGTCTCGGATTCGGCTAATGTGGGTATGTGAGAAAGCTTGCCAGTAGCTTCTCGTGGGTCAGTGGTTCTTTCTGGGATTTTCCCGGGTTCTTCCTCCACCATTAATACTGGCCGCCATGTATAGCCTATCGTGTGCTGAAAAATGGCATTAAACCCTACAGCAACAACAACAACAACAACAAAAATTACAACTGCTGGAAAACCATTGCATTATAAAATCTTATCTGAACTGTATATTCAGAATTTGTAGATGAGTGTCTCAAATTTACAATTGTGTTGCATTATTTGATGGTAATATCTTAGAAAATAATTCTGAATAATTTAATAATGATATTTCAAAATTTTAAGTGAACAATTTTGGCATTCATGGCTCTAAAACTAGTTTCTTTCTATGTTCAAAGTTGAGATAGGATGGTATGGAAATAATCTGTTATTCTGTTTCAGTATTTGGTCCAGCCTTCAGACTGGAGCCATTTTGAAGAACTGAACTCACAAATTTGGTTCAGGTTTGAAGCCCAGAAAGTGTATGGGGCTATTTTGGTGAGTAGAAATTACTTTCTAAACAAAGATTATGAAGCAAGGAACAGCATTTTGGGGTCTATTTGGACAGATCCGACACAAGTACAGAATAAGATTAAAAGGGAAAATATTTGGCATGCAAGTGGGAATCTGCTTCTGATCTCATTGTTTTAGAATATCAGAAGATTATGATCCACCATGTTGATGATTGTACATATTAAGATAAAAACACCTGTGATGGATCACTCCACCCAAAAATTACTCTCTGTTATAAATATTTATAGGTTCACATGTCTCAGATAATAACTTAAAATTTACATTGTTATTTATTCATAATTTTTACTAAATATCCACATTAGCATTTGCATGCATTATTTTCCATTATTATTTGATCCATCAGCGCATAAAAGATAAAAAGTTCATACATTCATCCAGTTTTATTTATTTTGTATACAAAAATTAAAAATTGCAACAATACAAAAGGTATGTTGTACTGTGCATGCAGACATTAAACAACAAATGAACAAAAACTATATTTCACATATCCTTTCTTAATGTTCCCTCCCTCATTGGTTTGGGATGTAGAAATGGCCTGATGGCCCTCCCCATAGGCTCTGGAATGTTGAATAGGCCTATATTAGTTGCTCCCTCCTGTCTGTCATAAGAGGCAACTAATGGAAGCAATCTTTACCTGATTATATTGACACTGAGGAGGTATTAGAAACTTTAAGAGTAAGGTTTATATCAGAAATTTTTTGACATTTTATTTTGAAGGTTTTACCTTTTTTGGTCTTTATTTTGGTTCTTTATTACTTTTGGGGATACCTAAACTTACTTAGCTATGTAGCCAGAATTGTGCTGATGTGCTGTTAAACCCTATACAGTCATACAAATATCCTTATTTAATGCGACACCAATTACTTTCTTAATACTTCACGTAAGCTATGGATTAGTTTTATTATTATATATTCAAGATTCATGGTAATAATGGGGAAAACAAAAGTATTTAAAGGTCATTGAAATTCTCTCCAAGATAAGTACACCCACCCAAATATTACTAAAGATAATTCTGGTACCTAGTGACACCTTTTTTCCTTCCTAATTATACTTTTAACGTTCTCTTTCAGCTTTGTGTTGAATCAATACTGCGGAAGAAAATTAAGGAATTTAAATCACACTGCTTCAGGAGTTACAGCTCTGATGCATCTTCTGAAACTACCACAGTGAAAATAGAGCCAGATGTTAAACAGGAACACATAAAACAAGAGCATTATGTTACCAAGTCTAGTACTAGTTCAGGATCTGTCTCATATTTTGACAAGTCTCCATCTTCGTTTTACACAGAAATGTATGAGTACTTTGGAGATACTCTTGTTATGTTGTTGCCAAATGTTGAGGGCCTAAAGGAAATGGTATTCAAACCCAAGTCAGAGGACATAATTGTAAGTTTGGAGGATAGCGAGTCCAAAAAGACAGGTGAAGAACTTCTGGATGAATTGATGATCCAAGTTAGAATACAGGAGGAACTGGATAGAAAGAAGAGAGAACAGGAAAGAATTGAGCAAGAAAAACGTAAGAAAGAGGAAAAGGAAAGGTTGGAATTAGAGCGTAAACGTAGAGCAGAGGAACTGAAAGAGCAAGAAAGATTGGAGAATGAACTGCGCAAAGAGGCAGAAAGACGTCGACGGCTGGCAGAGAAAGAAAAATATGAAAAAAGAAAATCAGATACATTTGAGGAAGAAATTGATGTTGACCAAGCTGAAGTTAAATCAGATAGATCGGAAAAGTCAGAGGAAGAAGAACAGTATCAGACAGAGGCTCCAGAAGATGTGTCACTTGCAGTTAAAAGTACTGTCAGTGGGCCAGGGCAGGGAATCAAACTGACAATAACAAAAAGACCAAGATTGAAATTGAACATAAAAACAGGGAAATCCTCCCCTGTTCCTACCACATCAAGAGAATCTCGTGAGAAAGACTCTAAGCATGGACGTAAACGTAAACAAAGTCTCTGTAGTCCGAAGGATTCTGATCAATTTGAATTGGATCAAGAGCAATATGATTTTTTAGCTAGTCATGCATTATATTCCTCAGAGGGGGAATACAGTTCAGATGGTTCATCATATCGTAAACCATTGACCCTTAAATTAAAGAAAAAGGAAACAACATCAGAGTGAAATCTCAGAACATGTACAATTAATTGAGAATTCACTTTAATATGTGTTCAGTTTAAATGTGTCCATCTTCCACTTTTTTAAATAATGGTAACACCGATACAAGAGAAAACTGATTTTACTATAATATATTGCGACAAATACCAGTAGCAATAAAGTACAAACTTACACTTCTTTGGTCCCAGATGATGTCAGCTGGCATGTGCAAGAGTTCAAGTCCATTTCAACAGGTTTAGTATGAATACTTTTCCTGTGTTCTGAAAATATACTGGACCAAATTGAAAATGGTAACTGTTAACCGTAACAATTGATAGTCCAGATATTTTAGGCTGGCAAATGAAGTTTGGGTCCTTTTAAAGTATAATTTGTAGCAGATTCTGTGAAACAAGAAATTTTTGTACAAATAAGTGCTATTTAGTCATTTGGGGTAATTCTCTGCAAGGTATTTTGTTTATGCATGGCATAAGGGTATCCTGTTAATGTTGTTTTTTTTCCATTGTTATAAACAGTAAGCTAGTTCATGTATACCCACTATCAGTTTACCTACAATGCCCTTGCAGAAATTTATTTGCCTTGCTAAAATGATCTTTACACGAGTTTCAATTGCATGCCATCATCAGCTAAAAATAGTCAGGCCAAATTTTGAATTCTTTTAGCCCTCTAAAACAGTGATTCCCAAAGGGGGTGGTATCACCCCCTTGGGGGCAGTGGCATTACCAAAGGGGGGTGCTAATGCTGAATAATGCCTTTTACAGGGTTAGGTAGGAAGCGCTGAGGATAACCAAGGGGGCAGTTGCCTGAAAAAAGTTTGGGAACCACTGCTTTAGAATAAATGGACTGTCTTTGTTAAGGTTATTTTAATTTCTTTTTCAATACTTGAGGAAGATGTACCTAGTCAACCCAGTTTAAATAGACTTTAATATTTGTCTATCCAGGACACTAGGTTGACCTGGACTTTTCTTGCTCCGGTCTCAAAGAGCACATCAGGTTGCCACTTTGAACATAAGGAGTACTTGGAACTTGTACAATTGATATGGATTGAGAAGAAGAAATAATATTGTAGAAATGGACAACAAACCAGTCAAATTATCTAATATCTGTCCAGTCTCAATTTGAAAATTTAATTTTTAATACTTTTCTTTACGTGTTAATGGGTTGAAGTCTCAATTTACATTAGATATCAAATAAGACTTGTATTAGATATTAATTTTTGAATTTAACAGATTTATAACAATTTGTTATACTCATGAACAATACAAACAAAACATGCAGTCTCATTTATCAGGAGTATCTCCAATTTTACCAGGACAAATAGTCTAAAATCATGCTTGTATGGCTGTTCATTTCTTTATGTTCTGAAATTTGTTTGCTCTAGCAACCAAATAAATCATTTTATCTGGATTGTGTTACAAGTCAAAATTACTCCATACAACAGCAAGGTCCATCATAATATTGGTTCCATCTTTTTTCGTTACCGGCATTTACCCTGTGAAAGTCTGTCTAGATAGATAGATAGATAGAGACATAGGGTATCTACATTTCTCTTAGTAGATGTAAAGCTATGTCTGTCAAATACATTACCTGATCACATTACATTAACTTTTTCTGCTACCTCCAAAGTGAACCCTCTAAAAAAGATGGGAAAAAAATCTTTCTGACTATATATATTATGTGGACAAAGGGAAGCAACTCTTGGTGAAGGCTACCCATCATTGCTTTTTTTAAAAAAGTTTTCAATGATAGCTTTAATTTCACTGTAGGAGAAGCAGAAACCACAACAAAATAATTTGGAAACAATGATTCTTTATTGAAAACACTCATTTAAAACATTCAAGTAGGCAGGTAATTCATGATAATATGCTAGAAGTCAATGAAAAAGACTTTAATAAATGACAACAGTATATGGCTGAGACTAAAATTGATTAGATAAGCCTTTATGAAAGAAATACAAATCATCAGACAAGTATACAAACCAATTAAGTAAAATATCTATTTACAGTACATATCCAATGACGATAAGTTTGTGGTACATCCACTACCTCACAAATCCAGTCCTCCCAAGCTAAAAGGACATTAGCCCCATCTTTTGGCGTATTTTTAGCAACAAAACTGCAAGAAAACTGTCTGCTTGCCAAGATGGAAGTAGATGTGTTTCCTGTTTGGACAGAAAGATTGTTGCCCTAATTCCATTAATCATCAATTATTACTGGCGCAATTGCGTACATACTTCCAGGGATGTAGCCACAGTGAGGTCTTAGTGTGTGCCTGTATTGTGATTGGGTTCATGGCCTGAGAGTTTTGTTTTTCACCTTATCTTAAAGAAGATCTTGTACCCAAAACTGTGCTAGCAAGAGTACTTCATATAGTAATGAAATTGTGTTATGATCAAACAAACAAGATATGGAATGACAAGAAGACAACAAAGTTTACCTTCACTGCAGACAGAAGTTTGTATTTGTCAGTGGTGGTAATTATCAATATTGACTAATCATGAAAAGAAGCCTCACGGTGCAGAATTGCATTATCATATCTACAAATTAGCATTTTCACTAATATATGCATGGTATGGTGGTGGTACAACATCGATCGAGTTTCATGACTAACACAGTACAAGTATCTGTATCTGAGAAACAAAAATAAAATTGACATAGTTCATAAAGTTGAAATGATGGTCATAGTGACTTTATTTTGGCTCACTGATGTAGCACTCCTAAAAATGTATGAACAAATGAAAATGATCTAGTTAGAACAAAAGTAAGACAAGAACTGCAATGTGAAGGTTACAACATAAGCTTTCTGCACTTTATTGCATGCAAGTAAATAAAGTTTAAACCACAAAATGACTGCATTCGCCATCTTTCACATGGAATTGATGGTTCCCCCTTGTTTCAATAACATGAGAATTGTTTGAACTTAAGAGCAAAGCTGTTTTCTCAACCTTTTGTGACTTGGTTGTTAACTTTACATAAACTAATGGCAACTCAACTAATCATTTAAGAATACTAACAGACTTTAAATTTCTCCTAATAAAAAAGTGAAAATTTGCCACCTTTTACAAGTGCTTTGTTTAGGTTCCACTCTACAGTTTCATACTTTGCAAAGGGTTTGATTTTTAAACAAAGAGAATTTCTCAGGTTTTTCTCTAGTTATAATGGCTATTTAAAAAGACCTTGGTACTGTTAAAATAACTTTATAACTCTCTTCATTTTGGCGTACTATTTATCAGTGTAGTTTGGATTATAGATTATACAGCTTAGCCTTACTTCAAATGTGAATCTCTCAGAAGACTGATAGCTTCACTTGGTCATTTTCACTTCCTGGACTAAGGTAAATTGGAAGCAAACTAGCCAATATCTTTTTTTCATTTTTATTTCATATATTTTATGATTCAATTTTTGCACTTTCAGAAGTTATTGTTGCCTACTAAGGCAAAATTTCATTTTCCTTATTTTTATAACTACTGAAGTTCGTTTACTTTGGACTAGTTCATGTACATTTCTTGAGCACATGGGATCAATCATTTTGATCAGCTGTCTGCTTTAGGCAGTTCACTTTTCCCACTACCACATGTAAAGAAAAGGTCAGTTAAAGTACATGAAAGTTGCAAAGCAGTATGCCAACAGTCTCTCCATTGTGCCTGCTGTAAATGCGGATAACTTTGCCTTATACCTGTCCCTCCTTCAGAAGTATATAATAACTGTTGAGTGGAACCATTAGGTTATTGCATAGAAGTGTATCCTCTATACTCTTCTACAATGCATTCATTTAGAGCAGGGTCATTCAACTATTTCTGGTTGTGGGCCAAAGCAAATAAAATGCCTATGGTCACAGTCCACATGAGCAAGAACAGTTTCATAATTAAATACAAAAATTACACAACTATTAAATAACACTAACATTCTTATTACATGGTTGTAATAATAATATTAAGTACGATAAGTCATATATTGTAACAGATACATAAAACTTCATCAGAAAGCAATACAGAAAAATGGAATAAGTATTAATTAAAATGCACATTTCCAAAAGGACTGTCTACAGGCCATATAATGTGAATGATTCAACCGCACACGGCACCCATGTTGGACACACCTGATCTAGAGCATTAGACTCTAAATTGCAAGGTCCCCAAGAAACATGAGTACTATACAAACTCACATTCGAGTTGAATCCAGCTGCAAACAACATGGACTCTGATCTGCCGTCACATAATGTGCTGGTAGATCACAGTCTATATGGTTTATGATTACTCCAAAACAAACTGCATAGAGCCAGATCTGCTGGCACATTATACAGCTGCAGATCTTGGTCTGTGTATTATGCATTTGGACACCACTTAAATGCAAGTACATATAGACTACCTACTATTATCAAAATGCATGTGAAATTCGAATGTTTGAAAGCAGCTTTGTAAAACTGAAGGTCACAAACTTGATTTAACATGATTATATAAGAAATTAATGTTTTCTTATCCACTTCAATATATGTAGGTACTGCATGCTCATTAAAGTTATGTGAGCTCTAATGCTTGGATAAGGTTTCAACATCAGCATCACGCAAAAATATGTATTACGCACCAAAGCTCGATAGAATAAATTTCCCATTGGATACTGTAGCTAAGGTGTAGCAACAGTATCAATGTGATAATTGGTTGCTAAGGTGTAGCAACAGTATCAATGTGACAACTGGTTGCTAAGGTGTTGCAACAGTATCAATGTGACAATTGGTTGCTAAGGTGTAGCAACATTATCAATGTGACAATTGGTTGCTAAGAAGACTAATAATATCAAATCAAAGCACACCAAAATTTATCTGACTGGATTGAATCCATTTCTTTGATGTAACCATTATAGTCATGAAGAAGATCATGATAATGTTATTATTCATCCTATTATTATTATTATTATTATACATGGACAACTGACCCATCTGTATTTCTGCTGCAGTTCAGAAAGAGGTCAGGTATGTTTACACTTTTATCCCCTTGTGATCTTTTCAGATATTTCACTAATGTATGTGTTTATATTTTATCTTTAACAAATTTACCAAGGCAATTTCTGCTTAAATCAACATCTGTATTAAAATGTTTAAATTACAATGACAACAAAAGACAAAAGAATGGCATAAAAACAGGAGAAATGATTCATGCTCAACTGCGACATGTCTTACAATATGTAGGTACCACTTTGGTAGCCTAAGTGGTTGGAGCATCCACCTTGGATGTGGGAGGTCATGGGTTTTACCCACTGCTGAGTCGTACCAAAGACTCATTAAAATGGTACAAATAGCAGCCTTGCAAGGCACTCAGCATTAAGAGGCTATTGTTAGGACTGGTGGGCCTCGTGTCAGGATAATGTGACTGGGTGGGAAATGATGCTACAAGTCTGGCATGATGCCCCAGTGCTACAAATCACTATAAGCTGTCACACTACAGGCATTGAAATGATAGGAATGAAAAATTGTTAATGCTATCTTAAGACCCAAAACACATACAATATGTAAACTCGTACTGGAAAGCAAATTAGGTCAATTTTAAGTTTGCAGTGTTTGACAGATTACTGATTTCACTTTTCAGATGTATTCATACATGACCCCCATTTATTTTCAGGCAGTGCAACATGATTTTTGTCTCTTTCCTAAATGTATCCACCAAAACCCAAAACAGATATTGGTTCAACTTATATTTATAACAGGGCATAACAAATCCACTTGCCTAATGCTTGCAAGAAGCTGAAAAAAATGAATTGGGCAAGTTCAAATTTGCCCCAAGTCCACAAAACAGAGAGAGAATGGTTGTGTTCAGTTTACAATGCTTAATTTTCTCAAAGTTTGATACTCTGGGCTTTTCCATATGGTACCCACGGAAGACAGTTTAAAGAAAAATATTTGCCAGGGTATTTTGATGTCAAAGAGTTCATGATAAGATAACTCTCAATTGTATCCATGGGTGGGTACCCCACATTAAAAGTGCCTTCCCTGGGTCCCAGATAATGGAACAGCCCTCTGTAATTCTGCCACAGTACCACATATCAGAACCTTTGTTAGTATTTATATCTACCTAATGCTTCTATTACATAAATGGCCACAGTTGCAATAATCTATCCTTTCTGTCACTTCCATCAGATAGTCCATTTCAAGGTAAGTTTCACATTTTCACATTAAAATGATAATATGAATATTTATAATTTTGTGCAAGTTTGGAGAAATAGGGAATAAATATTAATGTTTAATTTATCAGCTGCATTTTAATCATAATATCTGAAAAGTATATGCATTTGCCAACTTGTCTAACCTAGCCACAGGGAATCTGCGAGAAAGCTCAGAAATGTGCAGAGCTTGCTCTCAAAAGTCAGTTTGTTTAAGACTGTTTTGATGCATATTACCGATTTAAAAATGATTAGGTGACAATTGTTAATAATTAGGGAGATTTCTTCTAAAGGTGTGTCTGGAAACAACAGACATTTGTGTATGTAATAATTACTGGAGGCCTAAACATAATTACTGTTTGACAAATAATTAAATAGATAAAATTAAGTGCTCACAAAACAGGGGCTAACTGGGAACAAGGATGGAGCCAGCACATGTGTCCCCACATTAAAAATTGGTACAAAATAACCGTAGTGTTTCTGTGGTAAGATTTTTTTTACAGTTTGATGGTTAACACATTAACCCCTGGAGCTTTTTGTCATTTTTGCCTACAAATTGAGTAGGAAACGCATTTTGAAAGCTATTTCTGAATAGACTCAAAAACACCAAATCACCGGTCATCTTTCAATACAATACTGCCTAGTGGTATTAGAAACATCGGTTTTCGTTGGCTATTTGACTCATTCATGAGCAGAAGGGTAAAAGTTGGACTTTTTTTTTTTTTTTTTTTTTGCTAAACGGAGCCATTATTTTTGTATGGAGACCACTCTTTATTCCAAATGCCCATCTTATCCTACTTTTTGCAAAGGCTCATCTGTCTGTTTGCATTTCATACCAGTTTGTCTTAGATCTGAGACCAAAAAGTCTAAAATCCGGACACAAAATCAGATTCCAACCATGGGCAAATTTTGGGTAAAAAAAAGTTGGGTCCAAAAAATGAGGTTTTTCTATCTGTATTTTGTAGTGCAACTAGATATTCCAGATTATTTGGTATCATTGTAGAGCTACATCTGTCTACCTTTCTATAATACCACCCACTTTAGTGTATCATGCATGACCATGACGCTACAGAGCTCGGCAGTAGGCTACTACCTCCTGCCCCGTAAAGTCATTGCTAGGGGTTAATGTGTTAAAACAGTGGATCCCAACCCCGAGGTCATGACCCAAATTAGGGTTGCGAGATCATTCTGGAGGGTTGCCAGGATTTTTATGAGGGTGGCAAAACTTATCGAAATGTGGAAACAGGTAATGAATCTCAGAAAAAAATATTGTTTTGGGTTGTGGCCAAAAATGCTTGGGAACTGCTGGTTAAAAGTAGGTACTATAAATGGAGGAGCTTTGCCCCTTAGGCCCCCAACAGGGGTTTCATCCCATATACCCCTTGCTAATTGTTTATGCTCCCATCCCCAGATGATATTTCTGGATCCACCCCTGCAAATCATTGTTAATGTAGGCTATGCCAAATAAAGGAAACCTGATATGCTCAAGCTTTATCAAAATGAAGTAAACACAGTTGTTCTTGGTTGCCAAAATGTTCAGTTCAAGGTCTTTTACCTAAACATATCTCTCTCCCTCTCTCATAAAAATATAGCTATTTATAAAACCTTATGTATCTATATATATCTGTCTTTGCTCTTCTTATGCATTCTAGCCTTTCCTGTTTTTTCTTAAGTTGGGGGGACTGTATAATATAACTCAAGTTCAAGAAAGCATATTATATTTCACCTACTTAACTTTTGTTGTCATTTTTGCCATCATATTTTGGAGTATACTCACATCTCCCAAGAAAATCTTCAGTTTTTCCAGTCAGCCTGTCCAGGTGAAGCTGACTTTAAGAAAAATTTGTGACGCCCTGTATAATATATACAGGATACAAGTGAACAAGAAATATCTGTCATTCAATGGTTGAAAATGCTGAAGTTTTTCACCCATGCGATGAAATATATCCATTATGAACTCAGGACAAGCACATTTTTCTTTTTATTTTATACTCGAACTATTGGCTAGATAAAGTGTATAACAGAATGAAGTACCAGATTTCTTAGGCTTCTTGCATGAAAATGCCAGCTGTTTATTTTTGCTGTTTTGTTGTATATTCACACTGAAAAAAACAATAGTAACATAATTCTCTTTCCCAATTCAAGAGGGGAAAAAGCACATGAATTTTTTTTAAAAATTAAGTACCTTGTGGGATTTGAGGTTACCATGATTACTACTAGATCAAGCAAGTGACAACATGACAGATTCAATTTTTTGGGTCATAATATTATTGATGTCTATTGACTGCAGTGAAATTTTTTTGGTTGAAAATTCATTCCAATGATTTATTTAAAGTACGTGGCTTAGAAATTCCACTAATTCACTGACTGGCATGAACTAATACAAGACTTAATTCAGCATAAAGAATTAGTTAATATGAACTTTCTTTTAAACCGTTATCCTGACAGAATCTCATAAAGTACATATGAGGTAGAATATAACCTAACTGGTGTGCATAATTCAGATCTAAGATTTTTTACATCAGCCTCTACAAAGTTTAAAATTTTGTTCAACAAGTTTTTTTCATATAACTTAATAAAAATTATGAATACAGTGTGACAGAAAAAGTTTAGATTTTGTGCAATTCCACAGTAACCTGAACCCTAGAAAAGTTTTTAAATCCCAGTATCTCTGAAACTCAAGCACTGTCTTTGAAAAAGTACACTATTTTCTTTGGAGTTATGGATTGGATAATTATCAGGTGATCTCTTGAAGAGCTGCTGCTGAGTCTGACATCTCATTCAATTGCTTCCCCAGAACATCTAGCTTCAGATTCATGTCCTAGTAAGAGAAGAAAAAAAACACCAACATGTAGCAACTACAATGAAATGTTAGACAGTCTGAACTCATTGGGAATCAAAAAGAGTTTGGTTATTCTGTAATGCCATTTATACACACTTGATAATATATGACATATACATGTAGTGGACTGGTCTATTTCTTTTACCTTAAAATTTATTTCTGATTAAAAGATCAGTAGAGGAGAGTTACAAGTCACCTGCAGCTACACTGACATCCATGTCACTAGGCTATGTGGTTCAAGGCTGGATTAGTATTATTAAATTGAGGACCAGAGATCTTGATATTATACTTTGAGGTAGAGCTGTTTGCCATCTTGATTTATTTAGCTATAAAAATATATGATTTGTCAACTTTAATGGCAATTCAGGCAATAGCAGGCGTTCAAACCAACTTAGTTTGATTCTACATTACATTGGAATTACTTTCTTTGCTGCATCCAAATCCAGTCTTCCCAAAAAGACACAAAAAAAACCCGTCTTTATGTCTGTATAATTATATGGACAAAGGGAAGCAACTTTTACAGTTTAACTCCCCTTTCTACCTGCTAGGTGGAAACCTTGTATCCCATTTAAAACATTTTATTTTTTACTTAAACACTTTAAAGGATATTCACATTGTAGGAATGGGTGGGAGGGATTTTTTGTAATGTGAACTATTAGATATTAAAAAAAGAAACATAATTTACTAAAACAAATTTGCTTTCTCTGTCAAATTCATTACTTGATCATATTACATTAGAAGAATATGTAAGGGAAAAAGGAAATGATAAACATCCTACAACTCCCTGTGTCACCCAGGCAGAGCATAATTGTTCTACTATCGATCAAGTTTTCCTAATGTTAGTTTAGCATAATGGAAGACCTAAGTTTATACACGTGCATGGGAGATCCCTGTGCAGTCTGCACTTGGTTATGGTCTCACCTTTCAAGTTTTTCCAGGTGAATCCAGTGAAAGTGACCAATACAGCCTGGTTATGAGGTTGTGATGTCATAAATGGGGAGTGGTTACTGCCTGTACAGCTACCAATGGCAAGTCCTTGTCCCTCATATACAAGCTGGAAAAAGTGAACTGGGCATGCCATCCAGGACCATGCCTCAAATGGAGATGTGTTTGAATGCCTGGCTCAAGGAAATTGCATGTATTTCATGAGCTGAGATTTTCATGAGGAGTACCTGTTCCTGAGAGAGGTCAGTGTATGCTGATTTTATAACTCCCTGTAACCAAGCAGCTGGCAATTGTGTTGTTTTGTCTTGCTTTCCAGACTTGAGAGGAAGAAAAAGCCTATCTTGGTAGTTGTTAATGTTAATATCTGAGAACATGTACAAAATCTTGGAATTTCACCTCTCTTGACATATCGATCAAAGAGAGGGAACAAAAGTTTATTTCTTCACTGCCTAGTGATGGCAACCTGTTGCTTTTTATGGTAATAAAACCAGGTTGTTTCATCAGAACTAATGATCCATTGGGATGGAACCACATAAGTTAAGGTCCACAGAGAGGGCTCCTGGCTCACAGACTCTGCATGTTGAGGCAAGCATCAGAAAGCAAGTTTTATATGATAGCTGGTTGACAGGCTCGAACTTGGATGAATTTCAACAACCAGGAGGAATTCCATTTGAAGAATAATGTGAGTATATTCTGAATAAACTGAAATTGGACATCAAGTTGGAAATGTCCTTGTTGTGTCCAAAATCATCTCATTCATGGGTTTGAAACATGTCTGGGTCCTGGACTGTTATCATTTTTTGGTGATGGGAGCAACTTCTTGTCTTAAAAGAGAAAGAGAAAGAAGTTAGCCAGCCGAGGAATGGCAGTAGAGAGCTAACCTGCCAACCCTGACGAGTCCATCTCACTAAGGCAGTTGATTTATTTCCGTAAGATTTACCAGTTTTCAGTAAGGTGTAACAAAATATCAATAACTGCTATTGTAAAGATGGAAAACATAGCTAAAAGGTAAACACATCAACGATAAACATTATGTTCAACACAAAAGTCTGTGTGTGTTTGATTTGAATTTTTAATATAGCTTTAACAATTTTTCAGTCATATCGCTACGATGTCTGCAGTGGGACAGTTTATAGTGATGTCTAGTACTAGGGCATCATGCCGCAGACATGTAGCACAATGTCCCACCCAGTCACATTATCCTGACACCAGACCATACCAGTCCTAACACTAACCTCTTAATGCTAAGCGCCAAGCGAGGCAGCTGTTAGTACCATTTTTGTAAGTCTTTGTTATGACTCGGCTGGGGATTGAACCCACGACCTCCCGCATCTGAGGTGGACGCTCTAACCACTAAGCCACCGGAGCGGTCAACAGTTTGTAATGTATGCATAGACTTTATTTACCACTAGTACAGTTGCAAAATCTCTCGTTCCAAACCCTATGCAGCTCAATGACTTATTGCTATCTCTCAAAGATTTCTTCTATTGCTGCCTTAAAGCTGAATTTTCTTGGATGATTCAGGCATTTCCATTTCATCTCCTTTGTCTAGGCAGGGATTATCTTCCTCTTGTATACCTTGGGTCCTTGAATAAAGAGTACAGCATTCCATATGGCAATTACATAGGTATTATAGAAAGCCGGTTTTGAGCAGCTGGGTCACTCTATGAATAAAGCCAGTTCAGTATGAAGAGGCATAGTAATGTTCAGCCTGCTGGTCAGTTTCGCTGTGCAATATTGCTCAGCATAAGATAAAGAAATTGTCAGAATACATGGCCACCCTGTGAGTCTGTAATAAGCAATTCGTGACTACTATAGTTGTATATTACACATCTGTATGGCTGAACCAGTTGCTCAACAGTCAGAACAAATGGTGGATAATAAATGCTATCATGGTTGGGCTGTACGGCCAGCCAGCCATCTGTCCATACAAGTAATATTGTGGTTCATTTGGTATGGCCAGCCATACATGTCAAATAAGCGGCACATCCAACAAGAATATTGTGAAGTATTGATAGAGTACCTGGTATTGAAGGTGGAGATAGGTATGGCTCTGCACCCTCGTTGGGTGATAATTGACTTACAATTGTCATGGACAGCAATAAAAGCTTATCCCCAATGTGATCCTGAACAATTTTCTGTTCCATTATCAACAATCGCATCTACAACACCTAAAGATCTGGAATTGTCTTTGGTATCTTCGGAGAGGGGGGTTAAGGGAGCATTTCAAGATCCCCAATGAGGTTGTTTTTGCGGCACTCGAGTTATTTCTTAAGGACTTGAGACCATATTTTCCCTATCCACACCAACACCCCTCCATGACTTTGAATCACTTCCAGGTATTGTACTGTATTGTCATCTCTGTAATGAAGAAGAGAATAACCAAACAAGTACATAAGTCATATATATATATATATATATATATATATATATATATATATATATATATATATATATATATATATATATATAGTAAAATGAGCTATAATTAAAGTCATTGCCAAATAAAGCAGCCAGGAAATTTCAGCAGTGAAACCATAGGTTGCTATGAAAAACAATTATAATGAAAACGATACAATAAAAAAATATCAATAAATTCACCTTATTTTTTTACAAAAACTTGATTGTACCATATCAAGCAACATTTTAATTTGCTGTTCCAATTAGAGAAAAATGTGGATGAATAAATTTAACTTATAGAAATTCTAGAATTCTGTCATCTGCATGACGTTTTACATCATGGCAGTGAAAGGTAAAACTTGTTTAAACTGGAAATAACAGTACCCACCTAGCCGGTAGAAAGGGGACTTTTCTTATTAGAGTTGCTTCCCTCTGTGTGTGTGTGTGAGTGTGTACACACACTACTTTGTCTTTTCGAAAGGGCTTCATTCAGATGTAGCCAAAAAAGTTAATGTAAAGTGATTAGGTAATGTATTTAATGGAGAAACTATCTTCGTTACATAATTCATTCAAATAACCTATAATAGCATATATTACAGCATGTCAACAGAATTTGTTAATGATGTCTACATAATCGTGCTCTGTTTTATATGACCATGTTCAAGGAACAAATCTATTTGTGCCAAATGCATTTCATATAAATTCTGTTAGAATCAACAACCAAACAACAATTATTGTCATATCTCTTTTAATTAATATCATATGTACTCACTTGTAAGATGGGTCCAACTGCAAACTACATAGACCCAGAACTGCCATCGCATAATGTGCAATCAAATCTGGTTCTGTGCAGTTTATTCAGGCACATTATGCTAATGCAGACCTTGTTCTTAATTGTTTTAGTCTGACTTGACTTATAAGTGAGCACATACGGTAAATATTACTTTACCTGAATATTTTTTATATAAGTGCTGGTTTGCATATCAATTCCTGACAGTGTTTCTTTCAGTTTCTGAACAGCCACCTGAAGTTAAAAGGTAAAGTTCTATGATAACTTGGCATCTAAAGGAAAACAAACTGCTTGGGAAAAACAGATTACATTAAATGTAAAATGTGTAGAAAATTCTAAATTTTCAAAAGTTTTCCTTCTGAGCACTTCTGTATTTTTCTCGTACACGAAAAAGTTTTTTTTTCTTCTTAAAAGTAAGAAGAAGAAAAAACATAAAAAGTTTATTCTGATATCGCGTAGGTCTTCGCCCATGTCACAAACTTGGATTGTTTTTCCTTATTGGCTGCAAAACATACCATGTGGCTTTTTATTTATTTGTTGGTGACATTGTTGGCTGTTTAAACTTTTATATACAACCATTGGTTTGGAGTGCAGAAATTCAGAGGCCCCATGAAAGGAAGCTGCAAATTGGATATAAAATGCAATGAAATGTATCTATTGTTACATAAAAAAAACAAATTCTTTGTCCATACTGACAAACCATCTAAACAGTGCATTGTTATATCATAATAAGCTTATCCTGGCATCTAGCACGAGTTATGTATGTTGTGAAATATCCGATTTTTTTGTTGTTGACATTTCTGGTAACGGAGATCAACCAGACGAGGCATTGTCTCATAATCTATCTTTCATTGGATTTTCAGCCACTCGCTAGTAATTAATATATTTACAAAGACTGACATTTGTATGTGGATGGTAAGTACAATTCCTCTTCGTTTCACTCAGAATTAAATCCTTCAGAATGCTCACATTTTCTGTAATAATCCCTGTCATCAGAACACCTGCGTCTCTATCGTCTGTTGACCCTTTGTTAATTTTCAGACGCATGCGTGGTAGGCAGCATTACGCTGCTACCACAAATGTATAAAAAAAAATTAAAAAAATACATCTTACTTATTGGTTTATTCAGTAGGCATGGAGGGACAGTAACTAGAATAGTCTAAATGACAGCCAATTCCTTTTTAAAAATGTACCCAGATAAAATAGTTTGCTGAAATTTCAAAGGAAACAGATTACCTTTGAAGCACCGACTGTCATGAAAACGTGCTCAGCAAATGGAAAAAATACCAGTCTCAATCATGCATTACAATTATTTGATGTTGCCGCCACAATAAGAAATGGGCATTCATTTGGTTCTCCAAAGCTGTCCTTTAGCGGTGACTTCAATAGCGCATGCACCCTTCATCAAAGAAAGCCAACTACAATCTTTCAATAACAGCAAAGAACTTTTCTTCAAAGGAAGACAGTACCAAACTTAAATATAAGTGATGGAATCTGATGGATTTTTGCATTTTCCAACGTAACTGGAACACTTTAACTGTGCTGTGAAAGTTTCCTTTTTGTAGGGAAATAGTTTATGCCAACGGCGGCTTAAAACGCAAACTAACTTTTACTGACTTGGAATGTACAAGTAAATGTGCTTCGTCATTCGTTACGCGACTGTGCTATGTTTTTCCACTGAATTCAGACCAATATGTCCTGTTACAAAATTAATGAATATTTTAAAGCTGTGTGTGCATATTTTCGATGGAATCACTTGTATTGTGGATTCAATGTATATGATGAGGTTCGCAGGTGAGTACATGGTGTTGATACTCTATTCATGCTATACATTAGACATTTATATATAAACAGGATTCACGTATATGTACCAATTCATGGTTCTCTAAATAAAGTAAACTATTATATTATGTCTTCTCTGTTTTCACTACAGGTGTATTTCTCATTTAATATGCATCAATTCAAGATGGTAACTGTGCCAACAAAGCACGTATTTTACCGCCCGCATTTATTACCTACACCCCCCACACACACACAATTTTGTTGTTGTTGGGGGGGGGGTACATTTTCTTCGGCTAACTGACTTGGTTACATATAACATGGTTCGGTATATAACGTGGTCGGGTGTTATGGCTCCCAACTACGATGTTATAGCGGGGTCACACTGTACTTTCAAATAGCTACCATAAAATGACTAAAGTCATTTGATTAATTATGTATGTTAGATTCAAGAATTTGAATCATTATCCAAAACATGCTTACAAAACCTGTCTATAAAGAAAAAGCAATGTCTTTTAAGGACAGGTGCTCTTTGCAAGGCCCTCTGTACTTTCAAATATGTACACATTAACAGAAAAACTTAAATTTTAAGGTATTTTTGATGTGATCATTTAAGAAATGCTTAAAAATGTTTGTTTATGGCAGTAAGTAAGCAGGCTTACAATAAAAATAATGATTAAAGCAGTTATTTTGTGTCATTATAACATATCTCAGTAACATAAAAGGACTAACATAAATTTATTTTTTCCCACTTTTCCACGTGGCAAGTTAAATAAATTTCACTTACTCAACTACAAAATTAACTGGTCAGACAAACAACCTCTATTAATACAATGGTCCTTGCTCCCTATTTTCAAATTGCAATTAACTGGTCAGACAAACAACCTCTGTTAATACAATGGTCACTGCTCCCTATTTTCAAATTGCAATTTTTTAGTGTTAGTATTAAGTAAATTTTAAAAAGCTTCATTTTGAAGGCACCAACTTATATGCAATCGTTTATAGCTTATAACTCTATTCCAACTGTAAACTGCACAGACCCAGATCTGCCATTGGGTCAATGCAGCTTGTTAGTAGTAAGCAGTGGAACAAAGAATGGCAGATCATGGTCTATGTTATTAATAGTTGGCTTGACTTATAAGCAAGTATGCATAGTAATATGAATGATTATCAACCACTGGTTCTGAATATGTACATAAATGATTACCAACCACTGGTTTTGACCCTTCATTTGGTGCTATTATTATTATTGGTGCTTGCTGATCCACTGAGTGCTCATTCCTAATAATATGGATATCACGACTTTCTGCTCATTCCTAATAATATGGATACACAACAACTTTCTGCTCATTCCTAATAATATGGATACAACAACTTTCTGCTCATTCCTAATAATTTGGATATGACGACTTTCTGCTCATTCCTAATAATATGGATACAACAACTTTCTGCTCATTCCTAATAATATGGATACAACCACTTCCTGCTCATTCCTAATAATATGGATACAACAACTTTCTGCTCATTCCTAATAATATGGATACAACAACTTTCTGCTCATTCCTAATAATATGGATATGACGACTTTCTGCTCATTCCTAGTAATATGGATACAACAACTTTCTGCTCATTCCTAATAATATGGATATGACGACTTTCTGCTCATTCCTAATAATATGGATACAACAACTTTCTGCTCATTCCTAATAATATGGATACAACAACTTTCTGCTCATTCCTAATAATATGGATATGACGACTTTCTGCTCATTCCTAGTAATATGGATACAACATATATATCAAACTACACAGACCCAGATATGCCATCACATAACATGCCAACAGATCTGGGTCTTTTAGTTTGTTAGGTGTAATTGGTAGAAATATATTATGCAGATTGGGGTCTATATTGTTTGCTGTTGTATCTGACTTATTAGTAAGTATATATGGTACCTGTTTCATCAACTGTAGAAAAATGCTAGTATAGAATTTCTCTGTTTTAACTGAAGGCTCAGATTATCCTTCTTTGTTCATTTACTGATATATGTTTCGAGTTTTGAACGTCAATATTGCTCAAGGTTGTTTTATTTTCTGTTTTAAATTTTGTGCATTTTCCGGTCCACCTAAATATTGCTCAAACTAATGCACTGGTCCCAAGCTAGGCTTTCTAATGCTGATACCGGTTCTAATTAGATCACTCCAATATCTGTATCTCAGTGCCTTGAAAGTTAAATAATTTGAAATAAAAACAAAATAAGTGTATATTTAATAATTTTCACATTTTATAAATGATACAAAAATTCGGTTAACTAACTTTGTCCACAACCGGTGCATAAACTGGACCACTTTTTGTGGAACCTTGCACTATAATGGTTTGCATAATGAATTAGGTTTTTAACCAAATAAAAGATTCATCTACTTAACATATATGCCAACCATTATGCTTTTGGCATAATCATTACGCTTTTTTTCACTAAATTATGCCTTATGCGTAACTGTATTCAGATTATGCGTTTTTGGTATATCCCCCTCCCCAAAAATGAAATCATTTGTTTTCTCATTTTTATTAACATCCCATTGATCTTTCAGACCATATTCTAGAAAAGACGGCTTCTACATAACTACGACATAAATGCACGCTTGTCCGTAGACTTGCATGCACTTTCACAACAGTATTATGTTCTATTTATAGCAGCTGCCCTATTTCCAAGAAACATTCTGGTTTCTACTTTCAAACTTTTGACCTCGGTTTCTATTTTTAGAAGCTGTATTGCTTAGTTAGAAGAGAACAGACTGGTTTTCTAATTTTTAATCTCTGCTCGCAGATTCTTTGTTCTAATTCATATCTGGTACAGAATTAGTCTGTCAGTATTTGGTGCTCAAAGTAAAGTCAGATTTATTCTAGTCTATTATAGTGTTAGAGCAAAAATGTTTTTCAAATAATTCACAGATGGAGTAGAAAAAGATGAAAAACCAATTCAAAAATGAATACATGAATTACACAATACAGTTTTCCATTCTAGGGCAGCTTCATGTTCATTGCAGGCTGTGTGTAAAGGATTTTAATATTGGTCATCGTGGTAAAACAAAGAAAACTTGAATTAGCTCATTTTACTAACTCCAATACTAAGGTAACTTCTTTTTTACAGCAGAAATAAACTGTGGACATGAATTTTATAAATGCAGAGGCATTATTTACTGAGTTCTTAATAGAACACAGACTACACATAACATCAGAAGACTATGTTTGTCCTTTGTTCAAACAGAAGTTTCCTAATTCCAAAATTCTGATTACAGAAAATATGCAAGTGCAAGAACAAATTTATCAAATATTATTAGGTGTTTAGCAGAAGATAATCACTTAAAATTGCAGAAGCCATGAAAATTCATAAAGGAGTTGTATTCTATATTTTGAAAAATGTCTCCATCAGTGTACATATTAGCTTGTCCCTGTCATATGAAGCACCTTGCTGCAGGAAAGGCTGCCGATATATTAGGAGAACTCCTGAAGTATCAAGTTGGCATTCTACCTTACAATGTACTTAATGTGGACAGAGTTGATGTGCAATGGCACCTTATTTCCCAGCTAAAAGACCCAGTAACTGGAAGATATATATATTTCCTCTTCTTGGTCAGGTTATGAAAGGAATATTGGTTCTTTACCATTCTAATGCTGACTATGAGAGATTGTTCAGTATTGTTAAGAAAAATAAAACTGAATTCAGATCCAGGCTCTGTAATCCAGCACTTAGTACTCTACTGGTGTGCAAAACATTCATAATCTCAGCTGGTACAAAGTGTTTTGAAATGCAATGTGAGCGTCTGTTGCTTTTTAAAGCTCAAAGTGCTATATATGAAAACTTGAAGCAGTAATTGATGTTAAAAGACCATAGAGGTTAATAAATCATTTTGTACATATGCTCATTGAATTGTATTATGTTATATGTGAATTACTCTTTTTCTGCCCAGATTACTCTTCTTGTCCACTTGGATCAAACTTTTTCCTTGCCAGTGGTTGGCATGTATGACTTAATATTAAGTTAATAAAATGTTTCAAATGATTACATAATGTAGGGTAAATAGAAGTCCATCAGATTTTAGTTGTACCATTCATAGACCAGAATAGCTTACAGAGTGGTCTGTTGTCCATCATCCGTCCATCTGTTAGCACAAGATTCTTATTGCTATTCATCCTAAACTACTTTCAGGATTACCTTGAAACTTTGCACATACATTCATCCAATGGTCTTTGTTGATTTTTTTAAAATGAAAATGATGATGCTTGGGCATCTATTATGTCCACCACACCAGCCATCTTGAACATCTTGTTATCGCTACTCATCCTGAATGGATGGTCATATCAACAAGGGATTTTTACTAAACGATTTCTTATGATGTCTAGATGGTCCTTTATGAAAATGGTTCTGAGATTTGACAAGGCCACTATGGCAACGATATTGAAACTCTTATTATCACTGCACCTCCTGATTGGATTGTCATATCAACGTGGGGTTTTCACTAATAGACTTCTCATCATGTCTACTTAAGCCTAAATAAAAATGATGCCAATAGGACATTGAATTGGCCACCAGTGGCCATCTGAAAAATGTTATCACAACTCTGCTTTGTGCATATTGATGTGCGTTTTTTCACCAAAAACTATTTATGATTTATTTATTAGTCTTTGGTATGACTTGGTTCGCTCTAACCCTTAGGCCACCGGAGCGGTCGACAGTTAAAATGGACAAATGGTCTTATCTTGAATTTCAGGAAATTCTTTTAACTCAGTAGAGTGTCAGTCCTTTCAAGGGACTTTTGTTTTTCAGTATTATCAATGTAACACAGAGTGAAATTTTTGGTACATCAAATTCTCAAGAACTCAGACTCTCTTAACAAATGTGTGATGATTAAACAATCACCAACATCAAAAACTCTTATTGCACTCTTGAGAGCACTGATACTTACTGATTGCATGGGTGGACAAAAATGTTATAGAAGTCAAATTGCTCCTGAGCATACTAACTGGAAAATAGAAGCTGACCATTGGATATCAGAGCAGAGCTTGTCCAAAAATATCACAACATAATTATTATCACAACAAAAGTTTTAAAAATAAGGTAGGGTAAAATATGGGACGTGTTCTTGAAATTGTTTTATATTTATTTAACCAATAAACAGCACATTGCTTCTTTCTACCTTTTCTTGTACATGAAAACTTACGGCAATAAGTTCAATTATCAAAAAAGATATATCTGATAGTACATGTAGAGAAATAGCCATATAAGAAGAAAAAATTATTTTAAACAATAGCCAGAGAACAGGATGCAGAGGCAAAGGTATATAGATAAATACAGTAACTGATGTTATCTCTTGAACTACATAAAAATTAATGAAAGCTTTTCTTTTTCATGTAATTAATTGCCAAACAGTAATTTTTTTAATGATTACATTATTTACACACCTAAATGATTTGAGAAGACTTATTTGTATCCATGTAACTGCCAAACAGGAAGTATATAATACACCTATAATTACAATGAAATCAACAGTTGATAAACAACACACATGTGGTTGAGCTTGATTAATCTGATTAATCCAGAAAGTCAATCAAACAGCTTCACTAGCCAGCATAATGACTTGGGAGAAATCTACTTGCCCACTGCCTGTAGTTACATTAGGACTTGAAAGTTGACTAATCCCAAATAGTTACAACAATTACAATTAAACTGTAACTGAGACATTAAATATAAAATATAATTATTCCCTATTTGTCAAAACCTGCTTCAAGTAATAAGCAATCATGTTATCACATCTGTGTCAGGTGCAAGAATGACTTTGAGAATGACTACAAGATGGAAGTGACAGACTCAGACAGTGAATTATGTTAAATAATGAATGAAATAAACTGCTGGCATTTATGTAATAATTGTATGCAATACATATAAAATGCTAAAGGTGGATATATATTTACTGGTGGGGGGGGAGATTGCAGAGTATAAAACTTGCATAACATAGCATTATCAAATGAACACAATCTCTCCATTTTTTGGACTTGCCCATGGGCAAATATCTTGAAAACTTGTACTTGCCAGAGCTGAATTTGAGTTTGTCCTGGGCATTAGGCAAGTGGATTTGTCCAGCCCTAGTGACATATAATAAGACATCTACAAAGAAACCACATACTTTAACAATAGTTTATAATGTTTCTTAGGTGATAGGGATTTGTATAATGTTAAACTTAGAAACATTATATCCAAATTTATTATTTCTTTTCAAAATGTTCATGTTCAACATCTATACTGATGATGTCGGACATCTGCAGACAAATTTTAACATCCATTGAAAGTGTCAACATACATGTATAAGCTGGAACAAAATTATCAATAGCGATTTTAGTTATATTTATCTGAAATTTTTATTGATATGTCTTTTTAGTGACATGCATATGACCATAATGTTCATGGTGAAATGCACTTTCCTAGTAAATTATTAAGTTGGCTTGCGACTCCAGGCAAAGAATTTTTCCAACGCTAAAAGAAAATTACAATGATTTTCATTAAGACTGATAAAAGTGTCATCTACAGAAGTCATTTAAATAAAGATGTGCTAGGAGTTAATTTCTTCGCTTTAACCCTTACCTGTGCTTCTGATGACTTCCTAGTGATTTCTTCATTATCCATATCAGCATTCAGACTGTTTAGACTCACTAAAAACATAAATATAAGCAATTCTAATGCAGAGTCCATTCTTGAACTTGAAATTTAGCAGAAGGACAAAAAAAGGGCAGAGGTTTTAAATATGGCAGAGATGTAATGAAGTAAACAAGAATGAGCCTGAAAAATTGTGTGCAATTTTAGCACATATAGTTGAATTTTTGGTGCAGGTTTTAGCATAAATCCCAAAAATGCATGTTAATGAAATACACCCTGTCATTCAATTAATACAATCTGTAAACACTTATAAAGGAAAAATATACCCAAAATGATTCTATTTTGACATAAAACTACATCTTCATCAACCACCAGAAGGCTGTTGGTACTATTTTGATTAGAAGTCAGATGTGATGGGTTTTTTTTACTTTTGTCCATCAGTGACTTTCAATTTTTGACTTCAGGAGAGTGAATGTGATTGCAAACTCCATTTCAGTCAAATAAAAGATGTACATTTAAATATGAAAAAAATCATTAAGACGCTAGTAACAGGATTATATTAAAATACATTCTAATGAAAACATAAAATAAAATCCAAGTATGACAGTTACATAATAAAGAAAACGTAATGGTAGCAATGTAGATAAAAAGACTGATAATGCTGAACATTTAAGAGCCTATACTCGGCATGTTTACATAAACTGGATTTAAAAAAATGTTCATGAAAGTATTGTTTCAACGGAGAATTTGACACAATGGCAATATACCCACATAGCCACTCACAACAAGGAAACCAAATTTACTGTAAAAGGGAATAACATTGACTAAATTATTTTATTAAAACGGCTCATTTAACACACAAGTAGTATTGTAAAAATTAAGAAAGCTTCCTGTCCTTGGTGTTTATATATATATATATATATATATATATATATATATATATATATATATATATATATATATGCAGATAAAAGGTCAGCAAAAAAAAACTAAGAAGCAATAAATGATATATCTAATTTTTAAGTAGATATAAGGAATATTTCGCAAGTTGAAATATTGTAATGTTAAAAGTGACTTCAGTCAAGAAAATACAAAGTGAAGTGTTTCGTAATAAAACATAGATTGTTTAATCATATATCTTGTCACATAGCTTTCATGAATTTTCATTCTGTGCCAATGCAGTTAATGGCTGTATCATTACATCAATAAAAAGAGCTTAATTTTTTTTACAATTTTGGAAAACGACTTTTTACAAATTTATCTCCTACAGAACAACACTTAAAGTTTAATTTTTGTTAACACATTTCTTATGTGGATTAATACAGTGAACTTTACAGGGATAAGGCAGAATTATCACAGACTTTTTGATCTGACAAACTTCAAAATGTGACATCATTAAACTAAAGATTGCAATGATTGTGAGCTCATATGTTAGAAGTTTATTTATTTTGTTTATTTCTGCATTAAAAACACATTATGTGGTCATTGCAAGCTTCCATGTCTAACTCAGTAACAGAAACTGCACCTAAATTTTGATGTCATTTAATTTCAGTTTGTAATTTCCATCACTTTCAAAGATGATTATGAATGTGTTGAGAGTTACAATCACTAATTAAACAATTTCTGTATTGTATTTAATCCAAAATTTTGCCCTAAAAACTCAAATTGTTTGTAGAGTATAATGAGTATAGGTGACAATGAATATCAAATAGAAACAGATCATGTGATTTCACTTAATGACAATCTCTATTATTCATGTGAAAAAATAACAAGTTAATTCCTGAAATCTACTCACTGTTGTTTTAAGTTTGTTTTCAGATATTTGATTACATCACCTCATGACTGCTTACATAATAGTGTTGGCATGTGTTCATCCTGAATGAGAGTAAAAAGTAAGCAAAAGAGGGAGGGAGGGTGGGAGAGAGAAGATAATAAATTAATTAGGCCTAAATATGTAAATATAACATACATATGGGTAGGCAATGTTCCCTATATGGAAAATGCAGTTCCAGAGCTGATATTGCCACAGTGGTGATACCACTTTTATTTCCACAAGGATTCATTTCAATATCTTATAGTTGAATATATAATATATATGCTAACTTGACTGGGTCTTTATTACACTTAAGCAGCTCTTTGTTATACATGTCCCTAAAAAATACATTTATATTCATAATTATGTTATAGTACCTGGGTCTGTTTTATGCATAGCAGCTCTTTTTGATGTATGTCCCTAAAAAAACATGCACATTCATAATTAGGTTAACTTACCTGGGTCTATATTACTCTTAAGCAGCTTCTTGTGATAAATGTCCCTAAAATGAACATGTATATTCATAATTACTAGAGGTTGTACCATAATTTGCATTAAAAATGGAGAACTTGTCATTAGGTTGAGTCAAATACAAAATAATTGCAGAGCAACAAACATTTGGCATAGAAAGGTACATAACACATAATACAAACAGTCCACCACAGTGCCTGAAATTAACTTCAAACTCAAAAGTTAACTAGGGTGTGACAAATCGATGGATGGACAGCTGGAAAAAGTTAACACTATACAACTCTCCCTCAATAACTCATGCACAACTGGGTCCAAAAACATCAACTGTACTATAAGCGAGGGCACAAGTTATCGAGGGACCTCCATAACAATATGAAATTATGCCGTTCTCACTGGACATAGAGAAAACCGTAAAGGGGGATAGCAAACTGGTTTGTTTAATGACTGGATATTCTTTTTAAAGTCATGTTGGGAATAACTGTAAATAAAGTGCTTTTTCTAACCAAGTTATTTGTTTTTATGTAAAAATTACCTTTATTTCCAAGATGCCCAACCACTGAGAGATTGTTAACAATATTCCAACTGGTTTCAACAACTGTCACATGTACGGAAAAACATTGTGTATTACATCACAGCTTTATGTTGTTGTAGAATAGTCTGGTTCCCTGATCCATATGCTCCCTGCTTTGCTCTCTATGATAGTGATGTGCAATGCAAGGAGTATACTAATCAGGGAACCAGACTACTTTATTATTCAAGTTCACAATCAAACAAGATTCCTTTTATTGAAAAAAAACCACAAAAAAAAAACCACAATAAAAACTCAAAGCACTTGGTTTGTGAAACAGACATCATCATTGTAAGTCATTTTTTTATTGCTCTAGTAGTAAAATATTGATGCAATGATTTCATTGCAAGTAATAGAAAAACTTTACATCTGTGAGGAAATCTCTGAGTGCCAATTCAGTAATTACAAATTAATTACAACCTGTGAAACTAGCTTCTCATTAATAAAACATATCTGAGAAACAGAATTTTATGTCATCAAGTATTCATTTTATTTGGTTGTCTTGCTATCTTTCATCACAGTTGTGAATGAGTATGCTAATTTAAGGTAGTTTAATTATATTACATTCACAAAAAAAACATAATTGTAAGTGTTTGATGACCTGACACTCAACCAGGGCCGCTAGCTCTTATGCAGGTTGAATTTGCATGGCTTTTAACTTTTCATTCATTCATACTAATTAATGTGATAATACAAGGTCAGCTTATAATTTAGTGCAACAATACAACAAATACCAATGTGATCGCAACAAATATTTTATGCAAGTTAGGTATCAAAACATCATTGGCACTAAAGTTCTCACAGAAACACTCGCAATCGTAACTGTTATGGCAGACTGACATATTTCATGTTTGAATACGACATTGCCTATTGTATTTATGACCATTACACTTAAACCGAGCTAAAAGATATGACTAATACATGCGTTTCACTTAATTAAAAAAACATATTTAATTGGTATTTATTTATTACAGTGCTGCCTCAAGTAGGCATTAGTACCATTTTCATTCACTGAAATTTCAGTACATACTGTTATTTACAGTTTACCATGAATGTAGTTTGGAAAGAAATTTTAACAAAAGACACAACTTCTTATTAAAAGTCAATAATTTCATAATGTCAATTCAAATTTCCAGGTCATATGAACTGTTCTTGGCGATAAATTGAGCAATATATTAAGATTTCATTTACCAATTTTGATCACAATTTTCTTCATGTTCAAGAATTGTGTCAAATTATTGGTACTTTCTAGTATATATATAAAAAAACACATTATAAGTGGGTTCACAAGTTATCTGGGCATTATCGAGGGAGTGGTGTATATCCTACCAACCATCTTGGTGAGGCACAATAAACATAAAATGATCTGTTATAAAGATCTAGCTGAAAAAGACTTGATGCGTCTCCTTCATCAATGGTTGCAATTATGTGGCTTTCATTTACACAACAATTCTTTCTGAATGTGTTTGAAAAGAATACTATTTCAAATTTTAAAATGCAAAACAAAGTTAGTAATCCACACAGACCTGAATTTACTGACTTCTCTATCATCATACAGTTTTGTATAGGTATGGTAATAAGATCTATATAAAAACGTGAACTGCATACAGAATATACTTGCTTATAAGTCAATCTTTTTACCAACAAATTTATTAATGCAGAGTAGAGATTATCTAGTGAGATAATATTTTTTTAAAAATCCGAAAATCTAAAATCTTAAATTTAGCTTGTAAAGGCAAACTTGCATTGTTTTCTCAATTCACAATGTTTTGATAGAGCTACTGATTAGATACATACTACCTTAATTCTTTAGCTTGTAAAAGCAGGACCACTTTGCTTTCCCTTGTGGACAATCCTTTGAGTGTGCCCTTGTGACATGTTGAGTCCCTTTGATCATATCGCACAACTGACACTTGTTCAGCTGCTGCAATCCTTTGACAAGATTTCAAAGATTGTTTGATCAAAGTATCTCTTACAGACCCCAAGCTCAACCTCTACAAAAATAATTGTCCAAGTTTATGAAGTCAGTGTTCTGTCAATTATATAGTTTACTTTGTCACTTATATATCATACATTGTGAATTACTAAACTTAAGTACTTTCACCACTATAGGGAAAAGAAAATGTAACGTGTATGATGGAGCATTTAAAGTAAAGGTTATAGACTTTGTGGTGATAAACAACATTGTGCTGAAGAATGTGAATTAGGTGTCTAAGGAACAGGTGTGTGCCAGTCACAAGAAAAAGACAGTTCTGGTTGATAGTGCCAGACATCTGAAGACAATTTGAATAATGAAAAGCCCTTCTGCAAATTGGGAGTTTGGTTTGAATGAGTGAGTTCTAGAGCAGTGTGTTTTGGGTACAATTGATGCAAGCTGTGAAACTGAAGCTGCAGCAACATCAAACATACCAAGCTTTGATCCCTGGTGGCACCTTGTCAGTACTGCAACCACTGGATGTTTACCTAAACAAGCTGTTCAAGGCAAATATGTGTAAACACTGGCACATCATGTAGATTGTAGATGGGCCCAAAGAATTTACAAGGCAGGAACTGTGAAGTGTCCAGGGATTGAGTGAGTATCTCAATGGATATGTAATGCATGAGAGGAAATTCCAAATGAGATTGTGGTCAAATCATTTAAGAAATGTGGTATTTCCAATGCAATGATGGGACAAAGGATGACAAACTCTTCAGTGATTTCATTTGAGACAATCAGATGAGAATCTGAGACAGAAGATATTTACAATGACCATATGACAGTGGAGGAATTCAGAAATTTATTTGGTAACTCCGATGATGAAGATGAATTCTTGGACTTCGAACCAGATGATATTAGACAGTGTGAATCACAAAAGTGTGGACTTACTTTGTTTATAATAATACTTCCAAGTATTATGAATTGCATTACATGAAGATGGACAAAATGCAAGTTGTCAATTTGTACATATTCAACTCAATAATAAAAATGTGTTTATTCTATGTTGGCTTTGTCTTTGTCTTTCCTATCCCTATGTCTATCCATCTATCTAGCTTGACCTGTTTATTTGTACCCATGTGCAACTCCAACTCACTGACAGTATGTCACCCCTTGCAGATGAATCTGACTTGCAAAAAAAGCACTGACTTATAGAAGGGTGGTAGAGAAAGGGGGCAGGGTTATTTTGCAGTTGATCTGACTTATAAGCAAGTACATACAATATATATAAATGGTAATAAGTTCTAAATATTACAGCTGTGCATATTTTTCAAACATTCTGACTCAGAATGAGACCAAATATTCAATGTGTACTCTCATTCCGAGTAACCCTATAACAAGTGTGACTCCATTATGAAAGTTTCCAATAAAGCATCATGAGAAATACTATATAGTTAAATATTTCCGCTGCCCAAAATTTAGATCTTACATTGAAAATGTCAAATATGAATGACCAGGAAATATTACTGCAACATGCAAATGTTTTGACAATCTAACAAATACTAAATACATTCCAAAAAAAGTATTGCTTTCAATAAATAATGTAATCTACAAATGATATTGTATTTTTAAGAAGTCCCTCACAAATTCTTTTCTGCAGCTTCTTTTGTCTTTTCCAAATCAGCAACATTCTCTGGAAAAAAAGACAACATTTACCACCTATGAACCTAAAAACACAGAAAGTCGCAAACATTGTGTCAAAATCCTTTGCACTAGTGAAAAGCATTGATTCTGAATAGAAAGTTGTTGTCAGAAAGCATTCAGAAATGACTTATATAGCACACCTTGATGAACATTTTAATAGTCTAATGTAGCCATTGTAAACATAATTTATCATACAGAAAATAAATTCAGACTAAAGGGATTTTGACAACAAAATGTTGGCCTGTTTTGTATTTAAAGGTTTGTTTGCCTTTTTTTATTGCTTCTATTTTTAGCACATACCTTTAAACAGCACTATAGAGCCAGTATTGTCCTCACATGCTGTTAAAACAAACATACATACATACATACATTGACCGGACACAAAATATATTTAAAAAAAAGAACATTCTTTTCTGTTTTATCGAAGTAAAGATATTTTAATTTGTTGACAAAAACAAATTAATTTTTTTATTGTATTTAGAATCTCTTTGAGAATCTATAATTATTGTTCACCCCAAGAAGCCAGATTTTACTGGGTGAAAGTCACATGCTTTGAGCGACCTTGGAGTGACAGCCAGTGGCACAAGCATAGTTTAAACACCTTGGAGTGACAGCCAGTAGCACAAACATAGTTGAAACACATTGGAGTGACAGCCAGTAGCTTAAACTCCTTAAAGTGACAGCCAGTAGTGCAAGCATAGTTTAAACACCTTGGAGTGACAGCCTGTAGTGCAAGCTTAGTTTAAACACCTTGGAGTGACAGCCAGTAGTGCAAGCATAGTTTAAACACCTTGTAGTGACAGCAAGGAGTGCAAGCACAGTTTAAACACCTTGGAGTGACAGCCAGTAGTGCAAGCATAGTTTAAACACCTTGGAGTGACAGCCAGTAGTGCAAGCATAGTTTAAACACCTTGGAGTGACAGCCAGTAGTACAAGCATAGTTTAAACACCTTGGAGTGACAGCCAGTAGTGCAAGCATAGTTTAAACACCTTGGAGTGACAGCCATTAGAACAAGCATAGTTTAAACACCTTAGAGTGACAGCCATTAGTACAAGCATAGTTTAAACACCTTGGAGTGACAGCCATTAGTACAAGCATAGTTTAAACACCTTGGAGTGACAGCCAGTAGTACAAGCATAGTTTAAACAACTTGGAGTGACAGCCAGTAGTACAAGCATAGTTTAAACACCCTGGAGTGACAGCCAGTAGTGCAAGCATAGCTTAAACACCTTGGAGTGATAGCCATTAGTACAAGTATACTTTAAACACCTTGGAGTAACAGCCAGTAGTACAAGCATAGTTTGAACACTTTGGAGTCACAGCCAGTAGTACAAGCATAGTTTAAACACCTTGGAGTCACAGCCATTAGTACAAGCATAGTTTAAACACCTTGGAGTGACAGCCAGTAGTACAAGCATAGTTTAAACACCTTGGAGTGACAGCCAGTAGTACAAGCATTGTGTAAACACCTTGGAGTGACAGCCAGTAGTACAAGCATAGTTTAAACACCTTGGAGTGACAGCCAGTAGTACAAGCATAGTTTACACACCTTGGAGTGACAGCCAGTAGTACAAACATAGTTTAAACACCCTGGAGTGACAGCCAGTAGTACAAACATAGTTTAAACACCCTGGAGTAGTGCTATTGTTTAGGTGATGAATTTGTGGGTGCTATATAATAATCACAGGAGACCAATACATAATTTCAGTTTGGCAAATAATTAAATGGATAAAAATAAGTGTTCTATAATGAGTCTCAAAAGTTGACTTGTCAAAGATTGATTTGTGCCTACTACTGATTTCAAAGAGACTAGATGCTACTGTTAAATACAATACATGGATAACAATAAGTTTCCTCAAATCATTCAGTTGTGAGTATAAATAAATTACAAAAAGTATAGCTTTCATTATTGATGTTGTTGAAGTTGAAGAGATGGGTCTGCTAGCATATCAGCAGCAAAAAGGCAACTTGATAAAGTTTCCACGAATGAATTTAAAAAGTACATACAGAAAAATGTTATTATATATGAAAATGTTGACACAGTTCTGTTCTTGATTATGTTTAATTAAACACTTCAAGCTCTTTTACATAAAAGTATCCCTCTTAAAAATCCAGCTTTTACCAAAACCGTGTGCATGTGTGTTTATGAATGTGTGCTCTTCAATTATATATGCATTCTAACCCTGTCCTTTTTTGTCAACTGTGTATCTATCTATATGTATCTATCTACGTATAACTTTCTTCACAACTTGTATTATTGACATATGGTTACAAGGGGCAAACAAAGATAAAAAGAAAACAAAAGTTCATTTTTGTAAAATAAATATAATATGATTTGCAGAAACATCCTGTATTTTATTTTACCTTATTGTCTTACTTTCACTGTGATATTATGCTGACATATTCTGGGATTAGCTCAGTTCTCCCAGCGGCAAGTTGAGACAACTGACTTTAATGAAAATTTGTACTAGCAGTTTTCCTATAAGGTGAAAATTGAACAAATATGGTCGATCAAAATTAGTCTATGACTTTACATTATGAGACTCTGGCCTTAAAAATTATTTTTGAAAAGGACAAAGTATCCTGCAGAGGGCATTTTTTAAAATAAATATTTACATATCCATGAGACAAAAGCCTTGAAAATAATCTTTGAAATGGTAAAATATTTATTTTTATGAGTACATAAAAATGTATACTTGTTAAGTGATGAGCAATCTCTAAAGACGAAATTTCTTTAATACTTAGAAAATACTTGCCATAAAAAATAATGACCATTGCCCAGTGGTTAGAGTGTCTGCCTCGGTTGCAGGCGGTCACAGGTTTCAAACCTCGGCAGAGCCATACCAAATACTTATAAAAATGGTACTAAACAACTGCCTTAGTGCTCAGCATTAAGAGGTTAGTGTTAGGACTGGTCTGCATGGTTTCAGGTTATTGTGACTGGGTGGGACATCATGCTTCGTCTCTGTGGCATAATGCTCCAGTGCATGACAGTTTATAAACTGCACACTGCAGACATTGTAGCAATATGAATGAATTTATTTTTAAATCTACGTTAAAATTCAAAACACACACACCATAAAATAATAATTTTTGAGAACCAAATCAGCAGTTCCTTACCTTTTAGTGAATATTCATTTTCCACCTTTTCTTGTTCGAATTTCATAAGTCTTTCCTGATGAAGAAGAGTTGCAATTTAATTAGAATTAATTAAAATATCAACTAGAATAGCACCAAACATGTTTCACTCAATATCCTATAATTTCATGCAATTTGCAACATGGAGGGGGGATTACAACAGTATCACTAACTTCTCATTTTTGGGGGGAAATAAAACCTGCATCAGTTCAAAGAAAGAAAACAAAAACAACAAAATCCAACACTTCTAATCAAGGCCCCCACTGTCCTACATTCATTAAACTAAACATCCCCACTGTCCTTCATTCATTATACTAAACATCCCCACTGTCCTTCATTCATTAAACTAAACATCCCCACTGTCCTTCATTCATTATACTAAACATCCCCACTGTCCATCATTCATTATACTAAATATCCCCACTGTCCTACATTTATTATACTAAACATCCCCACTGTCCTTCATTCATTAAACTAAACATTCCCACTGTCCTTCATTCATTATACTAAACATCCCCACTGTCCTTCATTCATTAAACTAAACATTCCCACTGTCCTTCATTCATTAAACTAAACATTCCCACTGTCCTTCATTCATGAAACTAAACATTCCAACTGTCCTTCATTCATGAAACTAAACATCCCCATTGTCCTTTGTTCATTAAACTAAACATTCCCACTGTCCTTCATTCGTTATACTAAACATCCCCACTGTCCTTCATTCATTATACTAAACATCCCCACTGTCTTTCATTCATTAAACTAAACAATTACTGCAGATGAACACCACTCATGAAAGTGTGATTTAAGTTTCTCCTTGGACAATTTGCTGACAGATAAATCGGGGAGGTTACAAGCATATAACTGGCATGAAGGTATGAGGCCTTTACCTTCAAATGTGACTGTGGCATCACCTGCTATTTGCTTTGAAAAACATCAAAGAGTACTACTATAAAATGTTCACTGCAATTACAGCAGTGGAATTAAGCTTGTTTATTTTAAATACATGCAAAAGAATGTCTGTATCTTTTTTTTATTTAAATCCCCACATTTATTCTAAGTGTCATTAATGAATATCTTATCTAATCAATCCAATTAATGCAGTCAGGATTAAACCTGCTTGATAGAAACTGTAAACGACAGCATAATCTTTCAGACTGGTATATACGTCATTATTTTATTGTGGATTTTTGGAAGAGATTTATTTACATGATAAATCCACGAAATTATGTACCCACAAACTTAAAGTGATCCACACTATTATACTGTATATCTGAGACTACACACAAAAATTTTAATGATAGTATATGATGGCCATAAAATATAGTGCGACCTTATCAATGGTTACTATAGAATTCAAATGTTTTCAAGCAATACATTAAAACATAATCAGTTAAAGGCGATCTCTTCATACAAAAACAGGATGAATTTGAGTGAGTCACAATAAGCTCTGTATTATTGTTGTCATTTGTTAAGAGATTATTGCAAGCATGATAAATTCTTGCAAATCTAACACTAAGGAATGTTAAAAAAATGTAAGACAAATCAAATGCTTGAATAAATTGGGTTACAATCTGAATGATAATAAGCTTTTCCCATTGTGATGTCATATTAAAGTGTTAAATTTATTAATGACATTCCCAGTGGATTAATGAGACTTGTCTCACCATTTTTACTGAGACAATAGCATGCATTTGTGTCTGTATGTACATATGTCTGTTTCTGTGAATACCTCCATCTTTATCAGTCTCTCTTCATGAGCCGCCAACTCTGACTTTAGATGTTGGTTTTCCTCCTCGATATCATTTGAGCTGTTTTTCCTACTAATGGGTCTGTAGTTTAGACGCATAACAAGAAATGTAGTTTAAGAAACACATGATATGCCTTCAAGACAAGTTGTTGATGTATCAAAGGATATAAGCCAATGACCCCAAGGCCCCAAATTGTGTCCTCAAACAAACCATATCAGTAACATACTTTATAGTCTAATTGCCACATCAACAACATATCCCAAGAGCAGGAGTGACAAAACATAATAGGTAACAAATATAATGTGATGGTTAATTCCAAACATGGATAATTCTTTATTTAATAATAATAATAGTAATGAAAATTAGCAGAATTATAATAAAAAAGTCACATACTTCTTGACCCCATCTGAAACATAACCATAGGGCAACAGATGTATAGGGTGAAAGGGAAGCATGGGATTATATAATATTCCTACTATTAAGTTAACTGTGTGAGGATATATTTACATACTAGAAACCAATCTGGGGGTTACAAAATGTTTTTTCAATATCACTTAATTGATCATAATATATTCACTACCTTGCAAATCCAGACCTCACAATATAAGATTGATGTTCACCATGTCTTCCATTTTGTTTCAGTAACAAAAGTGAAAGAAAGTCCTCTACTTGCCGATGCATGGTCACCCCTAAGAAAGAGGGATAGGGTCAAATTATGTTAATCATCAATTACTTCTGGAGCAGATATGAATACTCTTCCAGAGATAACTAAAAAGAGGGATTGGGAGGGTGTGTCCATATTATGATCAGTAATTATTATTATAAAAACATATTTTACTCCAAAAACTCTTTCTTTTAAATGATCATAATATGTTAGGAGAATAGGCAGGAGGTGGAAGGAATTACCATCAGTGTTGTATAGATTAATGTTCTAAAGGTAATGAATTAAAATAGAAGAATATGTAAGAGGTGAATGGATGTACATCCTCCAACCCCAAAGGAAAAAAAATCTCTGATCCCCTAAGGCATGAGAGACAGCTTCTGAGTAGCCCGACTGGAAGAGACTCCATATATCAGGGCGCAGCTTTAAAAGGGAAAAAATTTCCCCATGCAAAACCAGCGGAAGCCATGAAGCCATATCTTAAGAAGTTGTCTATCGACCTGGAAATGTGACCTGTTGAACTGCGCATACAGGTCCTACCAGATCGAATTGGGCCTTTTGGGTTGACAAATCTCAGAGATAAAAGCTAGAAAATGTGGACTCCGATCTCCACCCCACAGCCTGAAGGATGACAGTTTGAGAAAAGTTCTGATTCCTTTGTTTTGCTTTATCAGTTGGAATCAGAGGTATTTGTGGTTGGTGCATGAGTTAAGGTTGGTCCAGGTGACCGATAGAACAATCTCAATTCTATATCCACATGGTATTTGATTGGTGGAGCTATGACAGGACAGCTTTCAAAGGTTCATGTCCTATATGTGACCCTTGGGTCCTTTTATTGAATCCCCATACTATCCTTGTTATCAATTCAGTGGTTGTGGAGAGATTTAAACATGTCTCCTTGATGGCTTGTTAGCATACTCATCCATCGGAATGTTAAGCTCCTTTGAGCTAAAAGTAGTATCTGGAGGGCTGGATTTGCAAGGTAGTGGTAGTTCTCCCTAAGGTATTATGATTGGATAATCTATTCGAAGAAGAAACCTTTGATCAGATTTCAGATATAATTAGAGAGGAAATACTTATTAAATTATTCATTGGAATTACAAAGTGCTCATTGACTTTTGAACAAAAACATTATTTTGGAATTATTGAGAACTCATTCAAAGACATTCTGGATTGCATCATTGTGGTACATCAGGACATTCAAGACTATTCGTATATCAGGCCATTCCAGACTTAGATCATCATGACATTAAAGACTATTGGTATTCATTCAGATTATTCTACACTTTTTAGACTTGTGATTGGGCATTTAGGATTATTTGGGGCTTTATTCACAATACTGTAAGTATTTCTTAAATTCTCACTCTGTAAATTGTCTGACGATTATGCTAAACATTTCTTTCACTTCATTCTGTTACATAGTTTAAGACTTTGGTTCATAAAATTAGTTATTAGTTATTTATTATATGGCATTTATTATTTGGCTTATCTACTGGCAATTAAAAACCGGCCTATTTTTTTCCTGCAAAAAATTAAGGATTAGCCTATTGTTATCTCTAATCTGTGCTGGTGCATGTAATGTTTGAACCTCACATCTTCTTGGGGATATTTAGAATCAAATAAAACTACTACCAAGTTTGATGTGAATTTCATGTGTAAAGTTGCAATTTGGGATTGAAAGTTGTTTCAGTTTTTAGATTAGTTGGGTTTGGGTTTACCGGGGGGAAAAATGATTATACTGAAAAAGGAACAATTTGTGACCCCAAAAATTTAAATCTTAAGGGCATTCCAGTATACCAAGGGTATGGGTTTGAGGGGTTTTACTATTAAAGATGAAATGAAAATAGTGAATGGAATATTATTATTTGTTTCTTCCAGTGTCTTGAATATTTACTGACAGGAAATGGAATTAAGCTAATTAAATAAATTAATATAGAAAACACACTGTAATCTCTTCCTTGATTCATTCTAGATGCACATAAAATTAAAAATGGGAAAGTAAGGAGAACTGTTACAGTTTTAACACAAACCATCACAATTATCTCTTTCCTCAACTACCTTAGATTTTCAGTATTTTACTAATTATAAAATGGATGAATGAATAGCCGATAACTTTTTTATCCATAACCCAACAGTACATGTATAATATTCTGCAAGGAAAAAAGGTATCATTATTGGAAGTCTTATTTATAGGACTAGGACTCCAACTTCTTTTCAAATAAGGAGTCCTGGATTGCAACTTTCAAAATCCCTTGGAGAACCATAATTCCAATATGAAGTGAGTCAACAAAAAGGTTACAGATATATAAATTATGAAAAAGACTTTTAACAAAACCTTTAACCAAAATGTGTCCGCAATATAATGCAAGATCCAATGATCCCACCCAGGGACTTCAGCGGTGCTAAAAGGGGAGTGTGTGATGAAATTATATTCTAAATATATGAAGCGAATTAGTTACGGTTACAGAAATATAAATAATAAAAACCTTTTAACCAAAAATGTGTCCTCAATATAATGGACACCTTCCTGACATAAATGCCCCATCCAGGGGCAGGAGTGGTACCAACTGAAGGGGAGTATATGACAATATTATATTTAATATAGGACAATAATATATTCAAATTTGAAAGTGACTGGCCCAGTGTCAGAGTGCTGGTATTAGTGATACTAAGCAAACTGGATGACTTACAAAAATAATGTATGATTCCCATGCACTAGGTTGACATATTATAAGATTTATTATAAATCAGCTGAATCATGAATCTGGTCTTACAAGAAATCGTGCAATATGCTATATAGATCTATTAATGCACACACAGTACACCCTCTTTATATTGTTAAATGTGACCTTCACTATAAGAGAGGAAGTCATATAATGAGGGATATCCAAACAAAGCTGTGTCATAATAATGCATATAAACAGAAATTGGACAATTAGTTAAGTAAAATCATATTATATATGCATATTTTTTTACCCAGAAATAAAATTAAGTTAAAAATTCAAGTAGAAACAATAAAAAACAATTCAAACAAGTAAATGGGATCTATGACTTGACTAAGGTCATAAGAAGGGCAGTAGTGTACTGTGAGGCTTGCAAATAAACAACTACTTTACTTGGTATTTCTAGACAAGCTTTTGCTATTTCCAGACAGATTTCTTTGCTTATGATTTGTCTGTCCTGCTGTCTGGGAGCTGCTTGGGTTCTGTTTGGAGGACTGTTCCCGTCTATAACTCACTGGAATACCACTCCGAGTGTGACCTGAAGACATTCTGCCTCTAAAGTGACAAAATGGAGCACATTTGTTACACTGTAAGAGCAAGTTGACACCAAATATAATGTTTGCCAGTAGCAACTTAAAGTGTACTGGTGGAGAAATCAATGGTGGTTTGGGGCCAAAGTTTTTTCGTGCCAACACCCTTTAATTCTGCCAACCTATGATACTGTATATCTGGCATCATATAAGAGAATATCAACAAATCTAAATTAGAACAATGTCTTCCTTTCTAATTTCTAACTATCATTTTTCAATTGGGGCATGTCATCTTTATGCACCCTTTCGTCTACATTTTGGTTTATATTTTTAAAATGTCTGTGATATATAGATAAATGTAGTAAATTATTTCTTACTGCCAATCTTTTCCAAATCTCACATTAACACCTCACTTGAATGTAGACATTGGACAAAACTGAATTGTTTTTAGAACATGGCTATTCTACATCATTCTGCAACACACTTTGGACCATAATGATGCAAGAAAGTAAATTCACAAAACTTCTATTGACAGTGATGACAAAAAAACTGCATAAGATGCACATGCTGGAAATATTTAGTTCATAAATAATTCAATATTTTATCTCAGCAATATACTTAATGCGCTGTTTATAAAGATTCAATAAAACCAATAGCTAAAGCACAGCATTTGATAAATTTAATATTTGTGTAATTAATGGTGAAATTAAATGTGCTTTTGTAAGATGTCAAATAATTGCAAAGACCAGTATTCATAATGAATTAGTTGTCAGTGCACACATGTAAAATATTACTAAAATAATATATCATCAAGTAATTTTCACTTGCACATAAAAAGGTATTGAACATATTTTAAAATTAATAAACATTCAAGCTGAACTGGATAATTTTAAACATGCTGTATATACCTAATTAAAATGTACATAACTTTTCTTCAAAATTGTATAAAACCATTATCAGACAAAGCACAATTTATATGGGACACAAACTCTTCTCATGATACAAAATGCGTACCACATTTCATGTATATGTATCAAATCATTTCGGTTATATTAACCACATGAGTGAGTAACAGTTAGGCAGATTAATACAATTTGTGATAAAAATGGGAATATCTCCTAAAATGCTGATCAAAGTAACTCTACATTTCACAAAAACACACTCTCAAGTCCTAATACAAAAGCATACAAAGTTTCAGGAAGATATCTTCGATAGTTCAGGAGTTACTAAGTGACCAAAAGTGGGATGGATGGATGGAATAAAAGTGGGATGGATGGATGGAATAATTTTTAATATAAAAGGCAATAAGTCCTAAAACGTGCATCATAGACTCCATATGTTATACGGTGCAATGGCCATCTTCAAACAACCTATTTGGGGATTCTCACCCAAATGCCAGCTGCATGTTCGCAGATGTTCCTTGTACTAACCTTAATAGAGTTGAACAAACATGGCACATCACACTTAGCATGTTCTGTCATCTTTATTCCTGTCTACTCCCTCTTCTGAGGTGATGTGAGTTCTCAAGCAGAGAACCACTTTCATGAACAAATTACAAGAACACTGCTCTCATGTCAAAAACTTACTTACCCAAAGACACCCCAAGTCTAGTAATGATAAAGAAACATACCACCATATTGTTATTGACTGCCAGCATACATTCAGAGCCCAGTGTAACTGTGAGACTCAGCTGCTTATATTACGAATGCAAGTAATATGACATAGAATTCCTTGATTAAAATAAGACCTCTGACTGGTACCAGATGAATGCTTTCTACTATGGAATAACAGGTCAAAAATGGAACTGGATTAGATTATTTCTGTCAGGCAGGACACAGTATATTGCTTTGGATGATATCACTTGAGACTCAACACCACTGGTGAGTGGACTACCAAAAGGTAGCATACTTGACCCTATCCTATTTCTGCTGTTCATTAATAACCCACCAGTGTATCAGGTCCAAGAAACAACTTGCTGTAGATGATTGTATGGTTTACAAATAGTTACTCAATGACAAGAACTGCAAAAAAACAATTTTAACCAACTAGAAGACTAGAAAAACACCTGGGATATGTCATCCCACCCAGAGAAATGAGTCCTCCTCCACAGGGCAAGATCAAGATTCCCTATAAACTAAAGTTACACATTAAAACCAGTGGCATAGCAATTATTGGGAAGTGCCCTCAAAAGTAAGTTTTGTTTGGGGGCCAAGAGTTTCTTGCAATGTTACTGATTAAAAGGTCATCAGCTAACAATCAGCTCTGTCCTAAGCACTTAGTCAGTTTCTAGTGATATAATCCTCACTATCTCTAAGGTTTCCATGCATTACTCTTACCTTGAGGTGATGCTGCCTTCCACACATCTCAGCAATTTAAATTTCAGTCCAATAACTGATGGATACACGTGTTCTGTTCTGACAGGAATTAATACTAAAAAAACGAATGTTCTGAAGGATTTAATTATATGGGTCAAAAGAGGTAGGATTTCACTTACCATTTGCATTCAAAGATCAGTTCAGATAAATTAATTACTGATAGTCCAACCTGAAAAGAGGCTAAAAATTTCATTCCAAATTGTGCCTTGCACAGTTGGTCATGCTACCAGTAATATCTGAAGCAGAAAGAATGACAGAGAACTACTTGTTTGTCTATTGTTTCACCATATTTGCCCATCATAAGAATACTCTTCCAGCCAGTGTAGCTTAACAGAGCTCTCTTTACAATTTAACACTTGGCCCCTTGGGGGTAATTCTCCCATTCATTTATAAAAAGGGTGGATGGAATTGTGAATATAGGAAGGATTTAACAAAATAAAGGTAGGGCTTAGGAAGATGACGCACAATTTGCACACATGATGTTGATTCTGTGAGGCAAGATATTTTAGAAATAAGCAAAAATCCCACAGCACCATCAAGTAACTTCAGCAGTTAGTTTTCTCTTTAGTTATATATCAATATTTATGTACAATGGTGTCAAATTATGCTTTCATAGGCAACAAATTCAGACATTCCAGCGTTAAGCCCTGCTGTGCTTTCTGTCACCTGAGCAGGAACAATTTACTCCAACTTATGCGATGGGGGAAAAAAAGCTTAATGTAGCCATAAATACGTTTTTTTTATTTGAACAATGCTAAAAATATATACATACACTGGACCAAGATAACACTTTACTAGCGTAAATCAATAAATTGCTCTTCACGGGGGGGGGGGGGGGGCGCCACTAGTCCTACAGTGTAAGACATCGACCCCGATATTTTGGGGGTCGAACCACATTGTAGAACTAGGCCACCACCAGTTATGAAATGAACAATGGCGGAAAAAAAAATTATTAGTCTTTGTCAAAGGGTCGTAGTCCAAAGACAGGTTTTACCGTCAGCGACTCCTATCCATGAAGTTTGTGTCCTATATTAACATGCCATGAAGTTTGTGTTCAATATTAAAATGGCATACATATAAAAAAATATAAAATTTTTTTTTTTTTTAAATTTCTAAGTGAGAGGGGGAAAACTTTTGCCCTTCCCTGCGATATTTCCTTTTGAGGACGTTTTATTTGGTGCTTTTGCTAAGCTGGTGTTTGTCATTTCCTTAAAGTCGCTAAGATATATTATATAATTACAGTCAGCATTTCAACAACTGTCCATAAAATCAAGTTCGGCGCCTCTGAGATAATCACCTCCTTTGGAAAGAGTCGGGAAATGTTACCGCCCTTGATCTTCAGTGGGTAGAAAGTACGAACAGGACTCATTTTCGCGAAAAGGACTTAGTGTCCGCGAAAAGTACCGAGGATGGTTTTACTATCAGCTTCAATCGATATTTCTGTTTCACTAATTAAATTATTTATATGTAGTAGCAAATTTCACATGACATTTACTATATCCTTTTTTTTTAACACGAAGTGTTAAAAGTTGGTTCTTTTCACTAAACGGGTCGTTTCCGCGACAAGGTCTTACTGTCTGCGAAAAGGAGCCAGTACGTTTTTACAAACAGTTTCAATCAATATTTCTATTTTAATTTGTGTATAATGAGGTAGCCCACAACCCAAATTATACCAAGGTATATCAAAATGTGTTGAAATAAACCAAGTATAATTTTGTCACATATCTTGATTTCATGTAATAATTTATATACAAATTTACAATCTTCAGATTTTTTAAGATTAAAGTGCAGTGATTAACTTCTGACACGCCTGAAATTATATCATATTTTGTCTTCAAGCACAAAGCCTATTGTCTAACCAAATAAGAAATAAGATGAAACTTGATATTACTATATATTTCAAAAAATCGACGGGTAGGGCAGAATAAAACAAATGCACAGATCCACAAACAGTATTTAAAAAATCACAATGGCATACAAACATATTTTAATACCTCACTATGTAGTTGTTACATTAACAACGATCATCATTAAACTCTCTGAAAAATTTTAAAGAAATAAATATATGACAAATATTCAGCTTTATACTTATGAACTGAATTTAAAGTTACATTTCGTATGCAATTTTTTCGTCAATCCAATTTGGGGGAATGAATGTAATTCGTTTTATTGTAGATCTTTGTTTTTTTGAGAAAAAAAATACCGTTAATGTATCGTTAACAATAAGTCAAAATACTCTGTGTACGAGGTACTTAAAAAAAGAAAACTAATTTGTTTCCAATTAATGCATGACTTTTCAGTATGACTATTTAAATACAGGTTAGAAAAATCTGAATAATGACAAGGACAACTTTAAATTTAGCTTTTAAGGTCAATTTACTTTGCGGCAAATGTATATCCACCAACCCCTTCCCCCCTGCCAGATTATTTTATTTTGACTACTGAATCTTCTTTTTTTTAATGTAATGTAAATATATTTTGTAATGTTACATGCATACAACAGAACACAGAATCAATATATTTTTGTGATAGACAATTTTTTAGGTTATTGTAATATAGGATTAAAAGAAATTGATCTGTATACAATATTGATTCAGTAAATACAAAAAAAATGCATTTCATTCGTAAAATATAAATCTCGATTGAAACTGTTAGTAAAAACGTACTGGGTCTTTTTTGCAGACGATAAGTTCTTTTCGTGAAAAAATAATCCGTTTAGTGAGAAGGACCCATTATTAACTCTTTATATTAAGAAAGACGTAATCAAGTGCTATGTAAAATGAGTTACTACACAAAACAATTTCATTTGTGAAATAGAAATATTGATTGAAACTGTTAGTAAAAACATACTGGGTTCTTTTCTCAGACGTTAAGTTCTTTTATCGAAAAGGGCCCGTTTGTAACACTTTTTTTTTAAAAATCATTAAATGCTATGTAAAATTAGTTGCTACACATGATAATTTCATTTGCGAAAAAGAAATTGATTGAAGCTATTATTAAAATCATCCTCGGTCCTCTTCGCAGACGGCAAGTCCTTTTCGCACTTCATACCCACCCCTTCATAAGACTTAGTCTCTAGCGCAGGCCACGGGATCGTTAAAAAAGAAATTAAGAGTATCGGTCAGTGGATAGAGGACTGGGTGTGGGATGATCCAACGTGTCAAAAATAATATTATTTTTAATTTGTTACAGGTTGGACTCCCAGCCTCTGCTCACTGACTGATACGATTAATTTCTTCTGTAACGAGCCCCTGTGCCTCCCCTATCCCGCCCCCTCCCCCCACCCCCAATGCGTCCTTTACGTGAATCTCATTATCGATCAATTTTAATTATACTTTACAATTCTTCCTTTGCTGGTGATTAACCAAAGAAGTTTAAAATATACTTTGTCCACGTCAACCACCGTATAATAATAATAATAATAATAATAATAATAATAATAATAATAATAATAATTTGATTTCAGAGTTAATTCCATAAGGGAAAACTAGCAATTTCACACAGGATTTTACCCAAAATATATTAATAAAACAATTTGCTCCAACGATAATTATTGACTTACGGCAGCATGCACGGTGTACCACTCAGCATGCACGGTGAAACATTCCTTTCAAGAGTCTCTTGTTACTACTATCAGTTTTATTCCTAAGTGAATTCACTCTTTTCCTAAGCAAAACTCAAAGACGGTTAACATTGTTAATCCCAAACATTTCCCGGCACACTATGGCGCATTTCATAACCCATTCCAAATCTGAATCCTTTATTGTAACGCACGCGTCGTTGCAGAACGTAAACAATTTGTCCAAAGTGGGACACAATACAATTTCATACAATAAGTTTTGAAAAGCACTATTTTTCATCTGTACAACATATTTATTTGTAGACAAAGAGTCTGGTTAGTTTGTATTATGGGTTTATTTCATAGTCAAGATTACCCGGGCGTGTTTTATTTTCTTTTTTAATTTAATTTTTATTGCTTATTCGCGTATTAATTTACCTTGACACATGTGCTAAGCAATTATATGTCAAATTAGTCTTCTCTCAAAGTTAGTAATGCTTTTGGCAAAAATGATTATAAGATTCCGTAACCAATTTTGATTTCATCTGGGATATTTATTGGTAATTAAAATTTCCAATTCTAAGAGAGAGGGAGCAAGGAGCACTTTTAATTTCAATTTAATTTTGTACGTGTGCAATTTTTAAACAGTGAGTAGAAAAGGAAAAAGTAATGAACCAAGTATACGGGTCTAAATTGTATATTATATTCTGCCAGTAGCGAGTTGTGGTGATGAAATTAGATTGGAAATTGCCGTGCCCAGCACGAGCATCTGCACTATGCGATTAATTCTAATCATTAAAACGCCAAATTTCACTTGTAATGGCGACATTAATAATCAAAAGATTTTGACTAAATTATTTTAATTTAGTTGTCTTCGTCTTCTAGACTACATCAAAGAGCAACAATGTTACCTTGAATTAGATAAGCCAGGGTGTATTTTTGCAAGACAACTACCTTTGCAAACAGAATTGATTTTATATCAAACTAAAAGCACTGTGCCTGGAATCCCCTATTTTTTGTGCCACGTCGGCTTTTTTTTTAGTGGTTGGGTAGATTAGCAAGCACCAATTTGTATTCGCAGGAGGTGGTAACGTTCTAAGTTTTGTACTTGTTAGGGTCACTTGTTTAAAAATGTACTGCATGACATCCGGTATATTTTTCATACTTTAAACTGAGACATCGACTAACGTCTATTTTCGCACGAATTACGGTAATCAAAAATAAAAGGCTCACAGTAATAGGTTTCTGACTGTCGCACCTAAAATTAATCGAAACAAGTACAATGATTTTTGTAGACAATAGAATTGCTTCTCGTTTGGTTTAAATCGTCGAAGAAATATCGCAAAACTCACCCCAGGTGTAAGGTGACAAGGATATGTTATGTACATTTAATTTGTATTGTTGTATTGTGCGTTTGACCTTTGTTAGTAACTGAGGGTAGGAGTTTGGTCCTACCTGAATAATATAATTTTTGTATATATGTTTACTTGGATTTGAGTTCAGGAGATCGGTGGGTTTTTTTTCCTTGGAAACTCTGCTGTCTACCTGACATTTGTCAGGTTCTTTGTTAATATTTAAGTAAACAGACCTGACATCGTTTACGAATTTTATAGAAATTTCCATTGGAAATGATCAAATTCCAGGGCATTTTGTCGTGTTTTAGGTCAGATGATAGTATATATAAAAGGAAGACCAAGTAAACAATTATTCAGTCTTATTTGAATAGCAGTCTTTGTGAAATCACCTTCAGTTTTTTCAAATATAATTGTAGAGGAACCATTAATTGGAATTACAAAGTGCTAATTGACATTTTTTAAAACTAAAACACTTTTTTTTATCTTTGTGAATCAATTCAAAGATATTCTGGATTATACCATTGTGATACATCAAGACTATTGGTATATCCGCATGTTCAAGATAATTAGTACATCAGCACATTAAAGGCATTTAATTCATTCAGATCAATATAATTTTGGGACTTGTGATAGGATTTTTAGGATTATTGAGATTTAATTCACAATACTGTAGGTTCCTTTCAAACTTTTACTTTTCATTTTAAATGAATAAACATTCTGTTGATTTTTAAAGAACTTGATGCTTTTGCTGTTCTTTATTTTTTTGTTACTTTCTTTAAAACCACGGAGTCTATTGAAAAGTATATACATTTGACATTAGATCTCATGTCCCCACCATCAGTATTCAAACTCGAATTCTTTATAGGAAACGCATATAGCCTCACCCAAAGATGCATGCACATAAATATATGAAAAGTGTCTTACAATAAATATACAGAATATCACATTATTTAGCAAAGTTCATGCTGTGAAATAGGAGGTTTTTATATTTTAGATGACATCTTGATACAAATAAGAAAGAAAAAGTCTTGAATTAAGTTTAATTATTTCCTTTAGAAGGATGTAAATTAGTTTCAGTATGTATCAATGTTCTTATTCAAGTAATTAAACTACCTATCTCAGTTTTTTCGTCTAAGTCTTCTTCTGTAATGATCAAATGGATAAATTAATATGTGTATGTCTCTGTGACTGAGTGTGTGTGTTAGCCAGAGAGAGCGCTCGCGCGCGCGTGCGTGCGTGTGTGTGTGTGAGGGAGAGAGAGAGAGAGAGTAGTCACATTCAGATTGTACAAAGTGATATTCAGGTTTTACTAGTACAGGGCAAAAATGAGAGAAAAGTCGTGATCTAGGAATATCAGGATTTTTGTATTTTCCAATTCCAATATTCAAACAGCTAGAATTCAATCGAAGTTTTGTTGTGTGTAGTTGTTTGCATTTGGTTACATTATAGTCCTGATAATTTTCAAAGTGAGTTTCTTAAAAGATAGTTGTTATAGTTTTGTCAATAATATATTTTACTTCTATATCGTAAAAATATCAGAGTGTGCCAATAATATAAACTTAAATCTAAATTTAAATCAATATATTATGTATATTTAATTTGAAATGTTTGCTGTCTTTTCTTAATGACTGTATGTTATGTACGTTTGTGTATTGCACTCGACCTTGTCCAAAATCAAGTTCATGGTGTAACGGATTAGTGACATTTATTATGTGGAGAAAAAAAAAAAACATTATTATATGCTAATTTTTTAGTTTATTATATTTGTTGTAGATGAACTAAAGAAGCTGTTTCGTCTATTTGAAAGTAGAGAGGATAAAGTGAACGACTTAGACGAGTTTAATGGGTTAAAAATGAAGTTTTCAAACAAGCAAAGGAATGAATGTGATATTCACAATGTGCACAACAAACGTGAGAGACGCGGTATTGAAAATACCATTTTGATAATTTAAACAGTTATTTAGGAAAAATGTTCGTAACTTTTTGTAAATGGAATGGTTCAGACTATGACCAATGCTCTCGGGGGTATATACAAATAGCATAGAAAAGCATATTGAGGCCAAGGGCTATCACATATCTACCATTTTACTAGTCAGTCGAAACACTACATTCAAGAAACAAATGCAACTGAAGGTTTTAGTATTAAGCCAAGAGCCTCAGAGCCAATCAGCCATGATGACGAAAACATATTCTTTCATCTGGCTAAATGGACTGTCGGACAACAACTGCTTTGCAGTTTTCCTCGCTTAACTATTTTGATACAATGTTAGGCTAGCGATAGAAAACACAATATATCAGGGGTGCACAACCCATGTCCCGCGGACAACGTGTTCTCTTCGGCCTTCAGGGCAAACTAAAACAACACAGAAATCTGGCCCGTGAACAGTACTTATATTAAAGAAATTAGTGTTTGCGGCCCTCGAGTGTTCTTAGAAAATGCAAACTGGCCATTGGCCGAAAAAGGTTGTGCACCCATGCAATATATGATACAGGTCATAGCTGGGGTCCCTCCAGCAGCGAGCATGCAAGTGACAGGACATAAACATATGCCTTCTTTAGCTGGTGATAAGAGTGGTAATGAATATACTTAAATTTATACATCTTGAATTTCATCAAAATTACCTTTTTTCTCGCTAGTTCTGCAAATCTGAATGACATGACCCATGTCATGGAAAACCTGATAAACACCGAAATTGTATTGTAATTTCGACTACATTTCCACAATTAAATTATATTCTCCTTATTGCACTGAATTGACCCAATAAATTCAGTCCATCGTAAGCAGAAAAACAGAACTGAGTTGGATCAACAGAAAAACAAAATACATCCATCCCAGATCAACCGCAAAACTTTTATCAATGCAGTCATTCAAAATATTACTATAAATTTCAGGTTTAAGGCGATCAAAACGAAATTTGTTAATGTCGAGCGCGCGACATATTTCAAAGGTCGCTGGGCGGTACTATGTGTGCATTAATATTGTTACTGTGTATTGATGAATCTACTGTTGTGTATGTATCTTGAAGTACATAATAAATTCAATTACTTTGTATTTCTTTCTTTTCCTTTTTTTGTAGTGTATTCCTTTATTATTAAGCTTTAGGTAGGAAAACGAAATGAATTTGTAATAAAAAGCTACTGCATCTGTAATGGAAAATATGAAATCATTTTCTCGGACTAATAATTCACTCCCCAAAGTCGTGCAGTATTACATAGAAAATTGATCAATCATATTTTCCCCATAGAATTGCACTAACCTATTAATACATAGCTAAATTTTCTCAATGATCGTGGATCAAATGTTCAGATCATTTTAATGGTAAACATATTTACTTTAATCTGAGTCTAGGACATTAGTTTTTCACTTGCAAATTCCTAAAGTGGTTGACAACTTTGCATGTTGTATAGGGGCGACAGGACTACGTCATGGCTCTATTATGACATAGCTTTTTATATAATGTTGTTTACTTGAAAAATTATTCATTCTTGCCTTAACATCTGAAGCAGAGTCAGTCTTATTTGATCCATTCGGACTTATGATAAAACTTGTAGAACATTTGGGGATTTAATTCGAAATACTGTAAGTTCTTTTAACAATTTCCAATTGGTATTATTTGTTGAAAATTCCACACAAAATAATTGTTGTTTTTGCTCTTTTCTGTTACTTAGTTTATGACCACGGAGTCGTAGCAATATTACTTTAAACTCTCCACAGCTAAGAACCATGAACTATTGGTATATTTAGTGTGTTCTATCTCAATTTCTGTATGTATATTTTGACCTATTGGAAGGGAGCTCAGATAGTCGTTTGTAATGATTAAGCATCAATATATATATATATATATATATATATATATATATATATATATATATATATATATATATATATATAATATATAGTTAGCACTATTAGAAATCTATCTGACATATCTCTGATACCAAAACTCTTTGTTTTTTGTTGGATTATAAATATGAATGTTTTTAAAGGCAAGTTTATCACTGAAAAGATGAATATTAAAGTCAGAGAACCATACTTCGGTACCGTATACGATAGTTTGAATAACTATGTATCACTTTTTATAGCTGCGCTCTTACCAGCACATCATCTAAGTATTTTAGTTTATTCTTTAGGGCAAAGAAAATTTATCTGTTTTTAAAAATATGTTAGTCGTAACATATTTAATATTACCGTATGTACTCTCTTATAAGACAATGCCAGTTGCACAGATTCAGATCAGCAGTCACATAATGCACTGGCAGTTCTGGGTCTATGCAGATTGTTAGGAGTAATAAATATAACAACTTGAACCCTGATCTGCCGGCGCATTATACGACAGCAGATCAGAATTGATGTTGTTTTCAGTTGGACTAGACGTAAAGGCGAGAATAGGAATTGTGATTCAAGTTTATTACAATGTGTCGGTGTGTATGAACAATCTGTTTATTGTTCATGAAGTAACAAATACAGGAGTCCACTTTTCTTCAACAGAATACTATTATTTTCATTTTATTCAGGTTGAAAATGAGCTTCCGTTTACTTCAAAATATTTGTAAAACATCAAAATAGGAACTTTTGCACTCTCAGACAGAATAAAAAATTCATGGACGAGAAATAGAAAATTGATTTTGTTATGTATATCTTTATATTTTGTAACTCTTGGTACATACCTCTATCAATATTATGTGTTATTTTAGTTAATGAATGTAGTTTGTAATGATCTTCCATAATCAAGAAAGTTAGATAACTTTTGTTGTACACGGGTATATTTTCTATTTTAAGATATTAAGAGTGTAGATTGCGTAGGATCTATGAATAGGTGTTTACGATCATTACTAATAATATTAATAATAAACATGTTTACTATATTGGTGTTATTTCTAATTGGATGGGTGGGGCAGGTGGGTTCTGAGAAGAATTAAATTGTTTCTCAATGGATAGGTCGGTAAGGTGTGTTCTTTTACGACGTGGGCTATAGCGTAGTGTCACGTAGTGAGTAGGATAAAATTTCGTTTTAGGCTCGCATTTGTGCATATAAGGAGAGAACTGAGCAATTAATTTATTCCTATTTTGGATTCTTATTTCATATGTTCATATGTTAATATCAGTCTGCAGATGTGTTTAATGCTGCTTTTAATTTTAATTTGAAAGGAGACATTTGTTTGGATTATTCAGGGGAATTACAAAGTTTTCATTGGACTAAAATATTATTCCGGGACTAGTGTGGATTTATTGAAAGGTGTTCTGGCCAATACCCTCGCAATATATCAGGACTGTTGGTAGTCCAGTACATTCGAGGATCTATAATTCTTTCATTTGGAACATGCTATTCTTTAGGACTTATGATATACTTCTTGTAATTATTTTGGATTTAATTTGTAATACTGTAAGTTCCTCTTACATTTTCGTTTTATAACTTTCATAATAAAATTATTTGTTAAGTTTTACCAAATTTGTTGGTTTTGCTTCTTTCTGTTTCGTGGTTTATGTCCATAGAGTGGTAACAATTTAAACATCAGTGATTGCTGGCGAATTGCAATCTTCCTCATTTAAAACTTATTACATATGAGTTTGAAATTTAATACATGACAGAGTGCTGAGTCCAACATCTATTACCCTGCTCGAAGCACATTTTTCATGACCTAAAAGTGAGTTTTGGTGTATTCTGTATTTTGTGTTGGAATACATCCTGTTGATAACATGGAAAACAGGATCACTTAATCGGGTTTTTCTGTTGTTTTTTGGGGGGGGAAAGACCCAGTTTCCATGCTATATACAATCCTTTCTCGAAATGTCCACAAAACATGAATAAATTAATGTTTTCTTTATCGTAGCACGGTAGTCTGATCCGAAACTAGCTTGATATTTTGTTGTTTGTTTTTGAAAAAAAGTTGACATTTTTCAAGTAATCGTGTAATTGACATTTTGAAAGAGATGTCCGTGGTTTATCAAGGCAAATGTCGATGGCCGTATCTCTATAATTATCACAAAACAGACAAAGAGAAACCAGGTACTTGTTCTTTTTGTAGACTGATGATCAAAATCATGAAGAAGAAACTACCTGATAAAATGTTATGACTTTTTCATACATCTGATGCAAAACATACAGACTGATCAAAGTCAGTCAGAAGGGTGTCAAGTGAAGCAAAATAATACAGAATGATGCCGCTAAGTCAGTCAGAAAAGTGTACAATGCGGTTTCCACACAACAGCTGCAATACATATATAATGATCCAACTAAACCAATCACAAGGGTGTACAATGATGAGAAACATAGAATGATCCAACAATGTCAATCAGAAGGGTGTACACTGATGTTCTTCACTTGCACGGATGAAATGTTGACTTGAATACGTTACCTGAACTCCAAAAGGTTCGCTCACTACTATGATGGATCATGACGTCACATATGCCGCCTTTCATGCAGATAATAAGTTCTCAAAATACAAAACTGGGGAATCTATATCTTCTGAACCAGTCGTAACTTGTAAAATATTAAAGACTGTCGAACAATATATATGCATGGAACTTGGAAGACTTCTCCGCGGACTTTCACTCAATTTGTGACTATTCATTATCTCTGTTATGACTGAGTTTTTACCATTTGTTATGTGTCTGTTGAGTTGCATTATGTGCAAACTCTTTAACACCTTAAGGCTTAGGTCCGCAGCTTAAGCTGATGTAACAGGACGCTGCTTCCGTCCCAACAAAGTAATTTATGACTTTGATTTATCCCCATTATGGCTTGGCAAACGTGAATTTTAAATGCCGAAGTTTGTGGGTGCTATTTCCTCTTGTGGCAAAGTATTAAAGGTAAAATCGAAGGACCAGGGCTGGCTCACCCCTACAGTCGTCGAATTAAGGAAATGTCTTCAAAAGGCGATGTCCTTGGTTATCTCTTTGAGGCACTCATACGAGGAAACTTTCAGCGCCTTACGTATTTCCCATTTCCTTCACATATATCCTTCACGCCAGGATTTCCTGAACTACACCTGGAGAAATTACGTTGACGGTAAGTTCCCTTCTCCTAATTGTGGAAGGTTTTCTCAAGAAATACTTTAACCGGAACAACCAGTGACATAAAAGGCGTATACAAGTGGAATAATTATGTTGAAAAAACACGTACTAATCAATCGCAGATCATCCGTATATTCAAAGAATTGCAAAGGAGTTTTCAGCACCAGGAGTTATCAGCACCAAATAATATATCTTTCCATCAATCATTCAATTTTGTTATCTCGCTTATCTACCTGTTTTATTCCATCTTATATATTGGACCTCCTGTTTTAATATTTCCATCCATCCATCACACACTAACATACAAGCACACACAGCGTGCACTACCCATTGCAATGCGTCCCGTTAAAAAAGCACAATGTTTCCATTTACTCATTTAGTTAATTTTCTTACAACCTCTTCATTCTAGGGACATGCAGCTTAATTCATATTGTCTTTATCATGAGCAGTACAAGATTAATCATACACAGATCTTTTCATTCATCTACTTTTCAGTTACTGTAAAATTAGATTTTTTAACGAAACGCAACATAGTGTATGCATTCAGTGACCGAGTAAAAGAACCAGAAGTCTGCCATATTTCTCAATATCTCAAGCTCCTGTCTGTGTGACTTTAAAATTAGTTTTCGCTTGAGACGGTGCCGTCGCGATTAAAAATAACAGGGTCTAATTGACTTGAGGATTCAGCTTCGGGGTCTGTATAGCAAAGGAATTGTGAAAACTAATCTCTTTTTTGTACCCCAATGTCTGGTGATGAATTCATGTCAGCACGTGCACCAGAATTGTAGTCGACTATCCTTCCAAAAGTTCTAGTGACTAAAATTAAATTATTATCCATTAAATTGTGTAGTTTGCACCCTTTTGCAATCTGTTTCAAATCAGATCTCAATTGAACGACAGGGGAGATTTGATTGTACCGTTTTGATGTAACTGTTACGCTGTAAAAGCTGTGGTAGAAGTGTATTCGTTCTTAATAAATCAAACTGAAAAGTGTTTCAACGAAACCCCCTTTGAAATGAGGCACACATTTTACAAATCTCCCAAATCGATTAGTTGATTTTGTTTGTTTTAAACCACTATAATGCGTCCTCCATCGTGTCATTATGCATAGAAGCATCGGTCTATAATTCAAAGTAAACATCGTTTTACCATTCTGATTAATATTTTCACATCTGGAAGTTATTTTTTACTCATAAAAACTAATGGTTTTTAGGTATAAGATACATGAACATGGAGAAAGAGACAAGATTTACTTATCAAAATGTAACCCAATTTTCGGCCTATTTTTTGGCCTGTGGAAAATAAAATAAAAGTCAGTAGTACTCTTAGGTTATAAATAAATTATCAACGTTTTCTTGTTCACAAAAATTAGAAAATAAAAATTGAGAGATTAAAATTATGTTTGAATACCAAGCTAAAAATCGATCTAATCTGAAAAATCCGGTCATTCTGGAAAAAAAAACTTTTTTTTTTATTACGTCAGCACCATTTGCTATGACTTAGGTCTTGCATATTAAATCTTACAACTGTAAAAAAAAAAAAAAAAAAAAAATTAAAGCGCATGCTCGCTACAAGTCCTACAAACGACCTTTGTTAAAAATTCGTTCATTGGATGTGTATGAAATTAGTAACAAGTTCGACATTCTATGTTTAATATAAGAATAATGAACCCATCACTTGCAGCTATGACGTGAGTAGTATTTGGAAATAAAAGAGTAAATATTTTAACCTTTTTTTGTGTGTGTGTGTGTGGGGGGTATTCTGTAATAATAGACATTGCTTATTTAAAAATTATGTGATCAAACAAGATTAAAATTATATGATCAAACAAGATTACAATTATATGATCAAACAAGATTACAATTATATGATCAAACAAGAGCAAAATTATATGATCAAACAAGATTAAAATTATACGATAAAACAAGATTAAATACATTAGCGCTACAAAGGAATTTTGAAACTATACGTTTTCTACACGTTATATGGTTTTAAGCATATTTGTTGGCATTTATTAAGAAAGCAGATGGGTCAGGCATACGATCTTAAAACTAAGTAAAACCTTTCCCAAACAAATGAAAGAAAAAAAAAAAAAACGTAATATTTCACGCATCATGTGAAACTTACAAGGAAAATTTAGGTGATATTTAAATGAGTGTAAGAACTTTGATGATATAAAACAATCGTCGCTTGAGGTGTGAGATTATAAAGGAATAAAGAATGGTGAGGCCCCATGTGTAACATATCGCACGCAGATTTACGGTATTGATACAAATATGCGAATAGTTCTTCTGTTACTTTATATGCATTGATTACAATGACATGATGAGAAATAAATTTATTTTCTTCGCAAGTGCGTACAAAACAAAACGTTTTGGCGTTGTTTTTTCATTCCAGTAGTGTTGTGTCCATGCCTCAGTATGTTCTTTGTATGACTTAAAGTAAATTTTATCGAAAATAATTTGCTCAAAAAAGAAATACTCGAAGTAACCGTAACATTAATTCAACAATAAAACCACTGTTTATTTTGCGGGTGCATTTTGTAAAATTTTCTGTTTTTGTATTCTGTTTTAGAAGAATTAATATAAAATAAAATTGTTTCGATTGATTGCATTTTCAAATAAAATTTAATAAAGGTATTTATATTTATCATATGGTTTAACAAATAGTTTATCCTATTTTAAATTCTATTTCGGGACTCATTTTCTGACTCTTTCTTAAATGTGTTTGCATTTTATTTATTTTTTTTTGTATTTCTAAACACCAGTACTGTACAAGTTAACCTAGCTTTGTGTATATTTCGACTAGTTAAAAGAAATTATTCTATAAATATTGAATCTTCAGACAAATAAAAAATAGTCTAAATGTAAAATTTTCGGACCAATCAAAATGTAGTCTAAATAATGAAATCTTCGGACCATTAAAATGTAGTCAAATATTGAATCTTTGGACCAGTCAATATATAGTGTAAATATTGAATCTTGGTGTTTACTACTAAACAGTCAGGTCAAACTAATTTCTGGAAAATATAAAATTCCTGGTAAATAAAATTACATTACTTTGACATGTAATGAAATTAAAAATATTTATAAAAAAAAATTACAAGCAATTAAATTAAATCAAATATAAATAAAATAAAATAAAATAAAATAAAATAAAATATGCATAACACAAGTATATGTAAAGATAAGATACAAATACCTTATAAGTTTGTACACATATTAAAGTTAAAAATTGCTTAAATCTTCAGGAAAATAAAGCCTACCGAATAAAAGTACATCTCTTCTCTTGCAAGGTACCAAATAAAAAGGGGGCCCCGAGTGTCCGAGTGGTCTAAAGCTCTCTCCGTTACGGATCACTGCCCTCTCACCGCTGTCTGCGTGGGTTCGAGTCTCGGATTCAGCCAATGTGGGTATGTGAGAAAGCTTGCCAGAAGCTTCTAGTGGGTCGGTGGTTCTTTCCGGGGTTTTCCCGGGCTCAGCCTCCACCGTTAATACTGGCCGCCATGTATAGCCTATCGTGTGCTGAAAAATGGCGTTAAACCCTAAAACAACAACCAAATAAAAAGTACAAGATGCCAGGATACTTTTATAAATACATGTACATGAAAGAAAAACAAGTTAAAGGGGTAAATTATAAAATATATTATCAATATCGGTTAATAAAACTTGTCTATTAATTGGCATATATAGCCATTATTGTCCTTGCGTGCTGTTAAACCATACATATACATACACAACTCCTGTTTCGAGAAGAACGTGGAAAGAATAAGAACAGTGAACCCCAAAATACACCGATTGACCTTTACAGCATACATAGTTATACTAATATAACACAAGCATAGTGATGTGCAGTTTATAATACATACGCACATACACGCGCCTTTGTACATAAACATTTTTAACATGTGCACATGAACATACCTGTTATTTAATTTTGTAGTACTAACTGATAGTTTATGATTTACAAACTGTTGTAATAAGGTCACCTTGCAGAAAATGTACCACTAATTAAAATAACGTATGATAACAAATTGCTTTTTAGTCCTTCTAACTCGTGAGCTAACACACTACATTACCAGGATTTGATATTTAAAATCAGTATTAAAAAGCAACAACAAAGCAAACAAATAACAACACAAAACTCATGTTTATGTCGGGTACGGTGGAATCATATGAAAACAAACAGCATGCAAATAAAAAAGAAGCGAGCATATGTCTTTATGCGTTTGCTTGTATAAAAGGACCTACTAGACCCAAAACTCCCGTAGTTGTTGCCTCACAAAATGACTGCCGTCTAATTTAGCTCTTACTTCATTTTCAATAATAATAAAGCATGAATTGGATTAAATTTGAGATCCCGACACAGAGGATTGATAATTACCGTCTGTGCTCGCATAAGTAGTCCAAGTGCAAACAACATGTACCATGATATGCCGTGCAAACCAGGGTCTGTGTTGTTTGTTCTACTGATTATTCCAACAAACTGCGCAGAACCTGATCCTCTTGCGCTTTGTACGACGGCAGATCTGGGTCTTTGAAGTTTAAAGCTGGACTCGTGTTATAAGCGAGCTAAACGGTAGACGATTTTAATCAGATTGGATAAAGTATGCACTCATCTACGAGCAAGGAATTTTGTCCATACGACGACTTAAAAGTCAAGTATATACTAACATATTGTAAGTTATACCACAATACGTTTATAAAGAAGGTGGGACCTACATTGCCATCGTAAGCTATGGTAAAAGCTGCCAGATAGCACCAGACCAGTACAAATCAGTATAAAAGCTTGGTATACACATCCGTTAAAATCACCATGATCAAGCATGGTTCGACATATGCAAATTAAATTGACACTCTCCACGTAGAAAAAAAAAAAGCGGATTGTCAACAGGTGTGTATATGAAAATTCTTTCATGCTACTTTTTGTTAGGTGTGGATGTTTCTTGCAATTTAGTGTGAGAGGGGGAGGGAAGGCTCGTGTGAACACAGGGGCTCGTATCCTTGCTTACAATTCAACTGTCAGTCATACATTAGTAAAAAAAAATATATATATTATTATTTTATACTATATATAATATTAGTACTAAATGTGTGTGTGTGTAGTAAATTTTGTTTCGCAAGCTTAATTTGCATCAAAAAGATGCGAGTACACATCTTTTACCACACACACACAGAGGCAGCAACAACACAAAAAAAGAAGAAAAAAGAAAGAAAGAAAAATAACTAGCGAAACTTGCAGAAATTTGGAGAATGTTAACGAGTGTAAGAGAGACGGGGGAACGATCTACCTCCTAATACCATGCGACATTTAACTTGCAATTGATTCTAAAATTTTGAAAAGTTGAATTAGAAAACAAATGTATTACCTTGCCCCTGAAGTAAAGGACTGACAAGTTTTTATTTTAAAAATAAAATAAAATGATGGCATGCTGCTCTCTTGCAGCGCCGTACTGGAGCGTCATAAACCGGTTGTGAGTTACCCCCAACTTCCAATCTAAGTAGGTCTGTAGACAGAACCTGGTGGAGATAGAAGCCAGGATTAAACTATTTATACCCCTACGGCACGAGCCTCACACCACCCCGGTGAAGGCCGACCAATTTTGACGACAACTCTATCGTGCGGCAAGGCAGCGAGAGCAGTCAGTGTACATAGAACGTGCTATCTAGGACATAATCTGGACAGATCAGCCGACAGAGCGCAGCGATCAATGTTCAGAAGTGTCGCCAGGACACACGCTCCAAATGACTATGTTCGTGAGACGTTATATAAATTGATGTGTACACTCCTATATGGCGGACTAGGTATTCCTAGTTAACTGGCAGATATGAAATTAATTGTAAACTTCCAATAAGCATTTTTCTTGTTTTAACTTTAATTTTTGTTAGTAAATGTTTAAGTGTATAAAATCCTTGATTTTATTGCAGAATTATTCAGGTAAATTACATATTTTAGCTTAAATAAATATACAGATAACTCTTGATCGCCACAATACACAACTCTTGCTTGCACAGATTTGTGTACAAATCTTTAAACGGCACATGAAAAGCACATGCATTTGTCATATAAACCGGTCTACTTATGCGAAGAAACCGGTGTTATAGTAAATTGTGGGTGATTAGAATTTTATTTGTATTTTTTTTTTTTACATTGTATTGCGAATACATAAGAAGTTGGATAATGGTGTGTCTGTGTGTGTGTGTGTGAGATAGAGAGAGAGAGAGGGAGAGCGAATGGTTCATAAAAGATAAAACTTTTTGGACCATTATCAGTAATACAGACAATGAACCCTGTGATATAGTTGATTATATCGTTATTTTTATTTCTGTTCCTTTAAAGTAGTATGAGTGTTCGAGGGATCAAGAGAGATATTTGTAGTTCATATCCTCGTTTCCCGTGTTGAATACAGGGACCATCGATATTAGGCCGATAAATTGGCCCTTCAAACATCGTCCATCATTATCAACACAACTTTGTGGGTTTGATTTATCGGACTACATCGATATGTGACGCATCGCATTTTTTTAATGCTGATTTTGTTAAAAACTCTTATTTCCCCTCTCCTCACACTTCGGCACAAAAACGCAGATCCTCTCATATACAACGTCATAAAGATTTGACCAACCCATACAAATTTGTTAAAAATCACTTTGTATAGAAAAACACAACAATACAACATTGCAATCTGAATTACTAAATAATATAAAAAAATATCTTGATCAATCTGGGGTTTATCCCTCTGGAATCCTATATTAAAGAGAAAAAAAATAATGGATAGAAGAAAAAAAAAAAGACTTAAAATCCAAGGAATAAAGTTGTAGACAATTCATGATTTATTTCTCAATGTTCACTTCCTCCTATGGTGATACAGCAATGTTACATATTTGACCTTTTCACTTGTAGATGGCACTGATGATGTTTTTGTGGTGTCACATTTGTCACCTCCCCAAATATCACACAAGCTGGCCACCCCTCTCCCTCATTGTGTGACATTTTATATGGATGGCTCCACAATGAAATGTCATTGATTCCCATGCAGGACAACAGCTGTGGTGCAATCTATAGTAAAAGCCATACAGGCCATGAATGTGCATTTATTTGTCTTAAATTAAAATAAACTGTTTTTTTTTTTTAATTTAATGCTAATTTTGTTTAACCAAAGTCTATTCAATCCTGGTTATTGCAGATCTATAGCTTTACTATTATTGTGGAAACTGTAATGACCAGATTGTGACCATCTTATATACATGGAAATGTAATGCCCAGACTGTCCATCTGGGTGCATCTCATTGTCAGCTCTTCATAATATTAATAAAAGAGAAAATGCAATGAATGCAGACTGTTGAGGTGTGGAAAGAGGCTGGATGTGGACAGGTTTTCCTTTTTACTTGCAGAAATGAGTGCCAGTGTAAATATGACCTAAATGTAAACAACAATTCAATTATCTCTTCATTGCTATACAATTGCCAGTTGGCTCATGCTAGACTTGGATTTGGACAGTCTGCTGAAGACAAACTTAACTATATTTGGATTGAACAGTCTGGAATTAGGTCACAATTAGTACTTCCAGTTTAGTACCCATGAATGTAGTTCTAGTCTATTTTTAGAACATTTTACTTCTGTCATTTTGGTGGTGATAGAAAAGATATATTTATGCATTTTTTGTAGGGATTTAAAGGTAATTGTTTATTCTTGAGAATGTGAGCTCAGGATGTGGTTTTCCATGTGTATTTCGGCGACCGTGCATGATGATTCGGAAGTGAAATCTGTGGTCTGTTTACATGCTGCTATGTTGACAGTCCAGCCTCTCAAAAAAAAAATGCAGGTCAACCTTTGATAAGAACTTTACCGTGAAGTCATCTTTGAAGGTATTTTAGATTAACATATGAATTGTATTGATTGTCACACAGTGGAAAGGTCAGTATTGAGAAACAAATGTAGACAACATATAGTAAAATTGTGTTCTATGACTGTCAGTGCAGTATTGGAGTCAAGATTAAATTGGTATAAAATATATTTATTATTAATGATAGACACATACAATTAGAATATGTTACGTATATTGACTTTGAAAATAAAAGAAGGAAATTAAAAATAAAAAAATTATTTTTATTTTAAAAATTAAAATGAAATAAAAAAAAAATTTAAAAATTCCACCCAAATCCACATATATAATATTGTTTGGAATGATATTAAATGATTTCAGCATGTATATATTCCTACACCATATACAAGCTCCAATGTTGAATATTTGTCACATTTTGTCAAAGAAAATATCTTTGTAAGGCAAAATGATACCTTCATTTAAAATACACGAGGACAAAATTCTATTTTGTATTGGTCATTCAAACTATGTATTAGGGGTCCAAGCAGTTAATTTATGTGTTTATGATGGGGTCACTTCCTGAGTAACACATATCTGCTTGTATAGCCTTCATTAATTGTTTATAAACATAGTTATAAGGTATTTAGTGAGAGGAAAGAGATGAAAACGTTATACTAGAACCTACTCAAGTTCTCTACTAAATCATTTTAAACTGTCTGAGAATGAAATACAGCTCAAATTGATAAAATATACTTTCACCAGGTATATTTAGCCTTAGATGTAATAAAACAGCAAAATGATGTAAGTTGAACACAAAATGCATTCCATTTGATTGTTCAGTTTGGTTAAGATATTGATTGGTGTAGTGCGGCATTGTGGCCTATATGATGTTATGGGAATTCTAATGATCCATCTTGCTTTATGCATTATTAATTACTAAAAATATTTGTTAACTGACACTCTAAAGATTACATAAGAAATATTCAAACAGATTATTTGAATTTAACTTTGTACAGCTGATCTTAACATCATTACATATCCCACATGAACAAATATCCATACATTTTAAAATGTTTGGGATCAAATGTTCACATTCAGTACATCATATAGGCTGACATTGTACCTATAGTGAATCTGTAAGGCACATTTCTGGCTGTGTGCACTGAAAATGTACCAAATTGTTATTTTCATCATGAATATGCCTATGTATGGTAACATATTTCAATTTAGTATTTTGACAGAGTGTGGTATTGTAGCATCAGCTGATGTCTGATTCCATTGAATCAATGAGCTTAATGTTTGGTAACCAACACTCTTAAAAATACACTACAAATGTTCAAACAGATCATTTGAATTATGTTTGCACATTTGATCTTAACAAGTATATTGTATATGTCCCACATTTGCAAATTTCCAACCTTGTTTACAAGTTTTGGTGACCAGAATTTCACATTTAGTTGATGATATAGGATTTATTGTTTATTGGTACCTATAGTTGATCTGTGTGGCCACATTTGGCTGTATTCACTTGCAATATCCAAAATTGTTATTTCCCTCATGAATAAGATTGCTTTTAGTAATATATTTTAATTTAGTACATTGTCACTTGACCTTCCTGTATAATGGTATGTACTAATGTTTGCACCAATGATCAAACCTCACCACCCCAACATTACTTTAAACTTTATGATACATAGTTTACCTGATTAGTTATTTAACCTGTAAATGGATAAATATGCTTTTAGAAACCTTTTATATTTTTAGGATGAATTTATTACTTTAATACATGGCCATTTCTTCACATTTCTTAGTGTCTCTCTGTCAAGTTAAATATTTGTCCCCATGCTTGCGGCCTTAATGTTATTTTGAAATCACCATATCTAACACATTTTAACTTCATTTACCTAGATCTTTCTGTTTTCTAGAATTAAGTGAAACATATTGTATCTTTTCAGGTCTAGCTGGTATCTGGAACAAAGTGTTAGAGTTCGATCAGCTTGGAAGCCCTACAGTATTCCGGTGGTGATAGCAAGGTTTCTTAAGGGCATGTTCAGTGTGCTGCCATAAGTGACCAAGATTTGTTCATATCACCACACTGATATATAGCATCTCAAAGACATAGCTTAGGTCTTCATGAGAGAAAATAGCACCATTTTTCAGTAAGGTAGAGCCTCCCTAGAAACTATTTTCCTATCCCATTGTCACCTTTTGTAGTTATCGACACTGAAATGGAATGCATTTTTGCTATAAAACAATGTAGTGGTCCCATCAGAAATTTAAATCTGAGTGTGCTATTAGTTATGCAAACAACTGCCTAAGTACCTGACACAATAAATGTGGAACATAGCACCTGTCATTGTTTCTTTAGTGTGTACACCTAAATGCATCTGGACAGGCATATTGCGGTTTGCTGCCAAAATCACTATGAGCTATGTTGCTTCACTACCCCTGGGAAAAATGTTATAAGTTGTAGAGACCCAAACTACCATTTGTTTTAAATACCATTCATTAATCAACTTTGCTGTCTAAAATTTATCAAACTGTGTTTTAAAACTTATATGAAAATTTAAGGTTTCAATAAAACTTAGTTTTTAAAATTTTAATGTCTATTTAAATTGCCATTGAAATTTAATTTATCAATATTTTTAAATTTCAATCAAATTTTCAGACAGGCGTTATCTTGTATTACAATTAGGTTTTTACTGCATTGAAAAATTCCTATAATTAAGGAAGATATAGCAAATTTAGTTTTGGTTTCTCAAGAGCACTTGGACCAAAACTTGCACTCTGTGGAACACCAGCACTACATACTTTATGACAGGTGTCACATGTTTTGTTTGCAAGGAAATTCAAAAAGACTTCATGTATAAAGTTGAAATAGGTGTGGCATGCAAATATAAAAGTTTGACTAAAATTGGCGTATTTTAGATTAACATATGAATTGTATTGATTGTCACACAGTGGAAAGGTCAGTATTGAGAAACAAATGTAGAGAACATATAGTAAAATTAATTGTGCTCTATGTCTGTCTGCTGAAGACAAACTTAACTATGTAACACATCTTTGGATTGGACGGTCTGCTAAAGACAAACTTAACTATATCACACAAAACATCTTTTACAAGACAGAGTACCAAAAACATTTGTCACAGAAATTGACTGGGTACGTTACAGATTTCCACTTTACTGAATATAGTAAACTTATTTTTACAGGATACCATTTATTTATAGTATGTAAACTGATAGTCATTTGAGGTGTACCCCAAGGGGAACAGACCATCTGGATATTCCATTTGTTTAAAAGTCAGGCTATGTGTTTGTTACATCTACTGCATGGATATGTATCACTGTTTTTAGTTGTTTAGAGAAACGGAACGATAAAAGATGGTATGTCACGTATGATTTTCCTGAACAAGTCAAGGTCTCTTACATAAGCTGTTCATAAGAAGCTGGCTTTATTCTCAACTGTATGAAGGAAAAAAGCACATAGTCTTTCTTCAGTGCATTGATTTTTGCATTTGCCAGATCCTAGCATAGGAGTGTATGCTTAGGTGAATCCAAGCTAGAACTTGTTTGCTTGTTTTTGTTGTTGTTGACAATAGGCACTACACTACCATATATACTTGCTTATAAGTTGAGTCCAACTTCAAACAACATCGATCCTGATATACCAAAGCATAATACACCTGCAGTTCAGGGTCTATGTTGTTTATTCTACTGATTACTAATAAGCTGCACAGATCCAGATCTGCTGGTGAATTAGACAATGGCAGATCTGGGTCTGTGCAGTTTGCATGTGGACTTGTCTTATAAGTAAAGTACATGGTACTTAGGTTCTGCTTAACATATCCAAAGATTTCCCAGTTACAGGATTTAAAGTCGGGGTTTCATTCTGAACCAGATAGTAGGTTATGGGGATAGTTTTATAAGTAATATAAATATATGTTAAATGGAGTGGGACTGCTCACACAACAGTGTTTAACAGCATGTTTAATACCAATATTAGAGACAATACTGTTTGATTGTCCAAGTTTAGTTTTCACAGTAATGGGTTATAGTATATTGTTACACATATTAGTTCTGTACGAAACCTTGATATCTGTGTCATTATGGAGAAGTTTACATAGAAGTCAAACTCTCCAGACATCATCAAATACTTTACTAAGTTAACTAAGCATGCACAAAGTTTAATTTTTGTGGATTTTAGTTTATTGATAATTATTTTCAATGTGAGTATGTTGTGTGAAGCTCTGTGATCAATGCCAAGTCTTATCAGTTTTATCAGTACTTTCAATGCGAGTATGTTGTCTGAAGCTCTGTGATCAATGCCAAGTCTTATCAGTTTTATCAGTACTTTCAATGCGAAGAAGCCATGGCAGCATTAAAGTTCAAGAGCTGTCAGGGTATTTAAAGTGATGGAAGACTGAACCATCATCAGTTAGGTTGTTTGAGTGAGATGATTAATTGGTTAGCATTCTTACAAGTTCACAAAATCCACAATGATTAGAAGCTTGAAGTGACTCCAATTTTCTAAAAAGTGTTTCCCTGTATTGGTTTTCTTTGAAGTTGAGTCATTACTTGAGTTGTTATCATACTGCTTGCATTTATTCATTTTATAAGTAATTTGTAGGCAGAGTTATTATCATATAAGTGAGGCAGTCTAACGCAGTGTAAATGCCATGTAAAATTTGGGATTTTAGGATTTCATCTCTGGTTGCCACTGGAACCTGCTGATCAGAAGATAAGATACTCATGGTTTTGAATAAATGTTAATTTCATCTAACTACAGATATCTTTTTATTAAAAGTGCTGAGTTTAATTATTTTATAATTGTTTGTAATAATAAATTTCATAAATTATTAATATTATAATGGGACTTAAAGTATTTGATCAGGAACAATTCTGTGGAAACATTGACCTAAGATGTGTGTGATTCGGATTTTTAACGTAGCTTTAAAAAAAATCAGTCATATTGCTTCAGTGTCTGCAGTGTGGCAGTTTATAGTGATATCTAGCACTTAGGCATCATGCTGCAGACATGTGGTATCATGTCCCACCCAGTCACATTATCTTGACACCAGGCCGACCAGTCATAACACTAACCTCTTAATATTGAGTGCCAATCATGGAAGCTGTTAGTACCTTTTTTTTAAAAAGTCTTTGGTTTGACGCAGCCATGGTTCAAACCTGTGATCTCCCACATCCGAGGTGAATGCTTTAACCACTTAGGCCACCGAAGCAGTCTCGACCCAAGGTGATACAAGTTTGAATTGTTAGAATATAAAATAAGAATACTGCAACAGTACATAATATGCCCGTCTCATAACAGGGGTCATTTTAACTGCTGGCCTGTCTCATAATAGGGGTTATATTTAGCTGGTATATTTAGCTGCAGGTCTGAGGTCAATGTTACATTTTTCATTACCTTTTTAGATTGAGGTAATGGGCTTGGTTATGGTACATAACACAATCTAGTTGTTATATCTACTTGGCAAAGTGTAATGGTCAGGACTAGCAAATAATAAAAGATGAATGCAAGGTGTTACGAGTCTATGGTCTTAAATTAAGTAACATAAAAAAGCGAAAAAGTTTTGTAAGATTCAACAAATAATTTACTTCCCTAGAATACAAAGTGAATATTTATAAAAGAATTTACAGTATTGTGAATTAAATCCCAATATGTCCTAAAAGTTCTATCACAAGTCCAAATGTATTAAGTTTCAATTGAATTTCAGTGTATTCCAAACAAATTCCAATATTTAATATATTGATGTGCCTGTAGAGAGCATGCTAATGTGCTAATGGCCTGGAGTGTGGTGATGTGCTAACAGTCTTTTAAGGTCTAACAATATTATAATCCAAAATATCCTTGCCTGAATTCAGTATAATTCCAAGTTAATGTTCCAGTTTAAGAATATTATTGAGCACTTTGTAATTGCAGTGAATAATAGTTTGAATACATTTATCCACCCAAACTAAAAACTGAACACAACAGTAAGACTGATTCTGCTTCAGACATTAAGGCAAGAATGTGTAATTCTTCAAGTAAAAAAGATGATATTCCCCCTTAAGTTGACCTTGGTCACAATTATCATTTTCTGGAAAGACTGTGAACTTTTAATGAAATTTTCCATTCTTGAAGTTTCTAAGGTCAGAGTCAAGACTATAAACATGTTTACCATTGATAATGATTTGAGTATTTAATCCACAATTATTGAAAAATATGTACCTGTGTATTATGTTGTTTACAAAATAAATATTACTGGTAAGGTACACCATGAACTTGATTTTATACAAGGTCAAGTACATGTACAAAATACAGACATAATATAAACTATTATTTCCTCTTTCTTAGTCAGGGCATCAGCAGCATTAGGTCTACTTTCCTTTTCCCTTTGCTTAGCCAACAAACAATACAGATTAAATATTCATAACAAAAGACACCATGTCAGGCTTCAGACAGGTATAAAAAAAACAATTTAGAAAATCATGCTTCATCTCTATAATTATTTTTATTGTATTTTTCTGTCTTCATTCATATTTTTATGATCTAAATTACTGCATATATTTTATGATATGCATATTATGAATTAACACCTAATCAGAGAAAACAGCTTTCACAAGAACATATTAGTAATAATAATTATTGTTAATAATAACTCATTTCAAATTTGAATCTATTTTGTAATGCTACAGTGTATTTTTATAAAATACAATTATTATTTAGAAACAGAACTGTAAACACTTTCCTGATTATACAATTTTGCATTACCATGACCATAGAATCAGCAATTTTTATTGAACATCTTTAATGGTGATTGGTTAAGTCTTTTTTTATATGCCTAACTTGCGTGTATTATTGTACAGCATTTTGTATCAGGTGTTTTAGTAACATTTTGTTGTCTTGAAGATAGCTTTGTTACAGTCATAGAGATTTTTGTGAAACTTTGCCCAAGTACATATCATGGACAGTATGATGTGTACCATAGCCACATACGTGTGATGTGTACCATAGCCACATACGTGTGATGTGTACCATAGCCACATACCTGTGATGTGTACCATAGCCACATACCTGTGATGTGTACCATAACCACATACCTGTGATGTGTACCATAGCCACATACCTGTGATGTGTACCATAGCCAAATACCTGTGATGTGTACCATAGCCACATACCTGTAATGTGCACCATAGCCACATACGTGTGATGTGTACCATAGCCACATACCTGTGATGTGTACCATAACCACATACCTGTGATGTGTACCATAGCCACATACCTGTGATGTGTACCATAGCCACATACCTGTGATGTGTACCATAGCCAAATACCTGTGATGTGTACCATAGCCACATACCTGTAATGTGCACCATAGCCACATACCTGTGATGTGTACCATATCCAAATACCTGTGATGTGTACCATAGCCACATCCCTTCTTTCAAGACATTAATGTTTTCATTTATTCATGACGTCACCTTGTGACCCCTTTAGATATTTCCTGTAACTTGACATCTGGGACCACACCTTAGCATACACTAGTTAAGTCCTTAGCTCATTAGCCAAGAAGTCAAGATGCTTACGGAAAATCTCTGTCTCTTATATATATATATATATATATATATATATATATATATATATATATATATATGTTTGGAGTATGCACATTTGGTTATAGCACCCCATTTTAAGGAATTCTTAGATTTTTGTGATTACTTGTCTGATTATTGGAATTTGATGCAATGGAAATATTCCTTAGCCTGAAATAATTAGCCCATTACTAGAAGCAAACGCCACTGAATGAAGTGTTAGTGAGTTTCCATGATGCCATGGTTTACTAGTAGTGAATTCAGGTCAAAACTGAATAATTGTCCCTGGAATACCATAGTCCCTATTAAAGTCTAGTGGTGTACATTGGTGGTGTGACTGCAGTGGCAGTATATGTGGTAGGAAACCGGTAAATTACACAATGGAATCAATAAGAAGGGACTCGACAGATACCGTTTATGTCACCATGGTGGCAAATGTGATGCAGTTGTACTGGTGAAATGTGCCTGGAAACCATAGTTTTACTGGCCTAAGGTGGCGTAGTTAAAATAATTACCTGTATTAAGGGATGGTTGTATAGTTTCTACGGCTAGAACTGCTGGTGATACAGAAACTTAATGAAAAGAAACTATGCAGATGTGCAGTTGATAGATATTTGGCAGGTTGTGAGAGCTGTGGTCTTGCATTGATTAGAGTAAAATGTATGTATAGAGCGGACACGTCGGGCTTTCTAATTTACAACTGAAGTTGTGTGGAAGTCTTTGGAAATTTGGGGTAAACTTATGACTTCTAGTGAGAATCGCACCGCTTGGTCAAGTAAATACCCCTGGATTGTAACAAGAAATATCTGGTGGCTAGACAGTTGGGATGTTTGAATAGTTCTGTAATAGTGTTGCAAGTGATTTGGTTTTATTATGTTTAGTACATACTATTCATTCACAATTTGGAAAGAAAGACATGTCCCATAAAATTTAAAATAAATAAATTAATATTAGTAATAGCAGAGTGCCTTTAAAATTTTCATTTTGGATTTGCGACATTTAGTCTGCGAAAGTGGATATATTTATTTGCTCTCAAGTGTTATGTTTAATTTGAGTGCTTATGTTCAGTCAAACTGAATATTTTATCTTGGATGTAAAATACACCGATGATACAGACAAGAAAGTGAAATTGATGAGAGGGCTTACAGGTGCAAAAAGGTTGGAGTGAGAAGCATCGTGTTACATTGTGAACACGTTGAAAATCGAATTGGACAAAATGACTTACTCTTCCCCAGATAACAAAGCTGGAATGATCTAACAATGTCAGAATTCTTGGCCACATGAAATCCTGGGCATGCCAGATTCAAGAATTTAGCCGCATATTGTTTAATTAACAGTAGAAGAACTGCTAATGAAGAACGTGTATTGGACAACATCCTCCCTCTATTAAAATAGAATAATTATATAGAGACAGATTTGACCAAGATAATCATTCATCTCGCTCTATTTTTCATTTTTATTAAAATCTCATAATTTCAGTTTTGACAGACCTTCTCCATTCTCAGCGAGTTTAAAACTTCATACATTGGTCTGCATACTTGTGAACAGTGATCATTGATAAACAGTTTATTGAAATTCTGCAATGGATTTGGTAGTAAGAATAAAAAGAACAACAATAACAACAATAATAACAACAACAACACCTTTACATCTGTTTGCACCTGATTTGGATAAGTTAAACTTAATACTGAATTTACCGGAACCCTATAACAGATTTGGCAATAATAATAACAACAATAACAATAACATGGTTTCAACATTTATTTGTGCTTGCTTGGAAACATTACTGGGTAATGTGTACGTTGGTACCACTATTTGCAAAGGGCGAATCGTGTCGCCATAAAATGTATAGCTTGGAAGCATTGAGAAAACCTCTCTGAAATGGACAATGAGAATCAGTCCCTTAAAATTGTAGTTGGGTGGCAGTGCCCATTTAAAACAAAAATGCATGTGCTCTTGGTACATTGCCTAAATTTTTTAGGTATGTGACTATTAGGAAGAAGCGAAACACTGGTCCAATTCGAAAAACATACAAAAGCCACCATGTATAGCCTATCATGTGCTGAAAAATGGCGTTAAACCCTACAACAACAACAACAAAAACAAAAACAAAAGTTCTGTTTTGCTGCTATATATTGAGACTTATTTAATAAAAATGCCATTTAGAGCAAGGTGTTTAATATGGAAACATGAAAATTTGATATCAGGCACATTTGCCTAGCTTACAGAAGCAGCGATATAAATTTTCATGGGCGAGTAATTATTGTTTCCCTGTGATTATTATTGTGGTTGGGTATAAGACAAAGCATCAGATGGATTGAGATAAAAAAGCCATGCAGTTAAAATCAAATTTATCTGCGCCCATTGGCTGTGTAAATAGCGTGATTCTAGTGAATTAATTATGTGATGACAGATGTCTATTTTATATGTTCTTATGAATAATTTGTTTTTAATTAATCGTGTGCATTGTTGGATTAGAACAGTTTTAGAAGTTATTTGCTGCTTGGAACCAAAGTTTGGTAAATTAGAAATATTTGTTTGGTTTGTGCTGTGGGTGAAGCAGAGCTAAATTGATATGGGAAGGTGGTGGTCTTATTTATGATTGTTTGGAGGTTAGTGGACTTTTTTCTGTCGCTGTATAGTTAGTACTTGTGGTGAACAGCTATTTGATGGCAGTGTCAGGTCTAGTGTTGTTCTGTGGATGACAATGTGTGTCGCGCCAGTTAGGCATTGAAGTCATGGTTGACTTGTTTTTGAGGTTCGAAAGAGACGTGTATTCTCTGAAGAATACATTATCTAACCTCGTTCACAGGTTCCTGTGTTGTACTGTCATTGACCTGCTAGCGACTTGCCAGTTGGAAATTGCTTCATACAGTGTATTTTAAAAATGGTTTGCTACCATCTTGACAATCATAATGGTCCATTGTGGTTTCCATCATGCATAGTTTGAATGGTCTGCTTGGATAGAATAGTATATATATATATATATATATATATATATATATATATATATATATATATATATATATATATATATATTATGCATTTATTCATACTATGCATAATGGAGAAGAATTCCATTTACAGTATTAAAGTATGTAAAAGAGGATGCAGAAAATACAATCATATCAATTTTTTTGTCAACATTATAAGTCTGCTGTCTAACCATCTCATAGGTTTCAATAATTTTGCTATAGGTCAGCATTTTTGTTTTCAAAAAGATTTTCATGAATGGGCTGAAATTTATGTTTTTGTGTGAATTATATACAACATTGACTAACAGCAATGATAGCTAAAATCTACATTTGTAATTAAAAAAAAAGTGTATTTGGATGAAATTAAGATATTTAAATTAGTTAGCTGCAGGTTAGCATTTTAGCATCTTGTCAACAGAGATTTTAGTGGTCATCGAAGTGCTTATGTCAGCAGAGATTTTATTGGTCATCCAAGTGCTTACATCAGCAGAGATTATATTGGTCACACACATGCTTATATCAACAGAGATTTTATTGGTCATCCATGTTCTTATATCAGCAGAGATTTTAGTGGTCATCCGAATGCTTATGTCAGCAGATTTTATTGGTCATCCATGTTCTTATGTCAATAGAGATTTTAGTGGTCATCCAAATGCTTATGTCAGCAGATTTTATTGGTCATCCGTGTTCTTATGTCAGCAGAGATTTTAGTGGTCATCCAAATGCTTATGTCAACAAAGATTTTAGTGGTCATCCAAATGCTTATGTCAGCAGATTTTATTGGTCATCCATGTTCTTATGTCAGCAGAGATTTTAGTGGTCATCCAAATGCTTATGTCAACAGAGATTTTAGTGGTCATCCAAATGCTTATGTCAACAAAGATTTTAGTGGTCATCCAAATGCTTATGTCAGCAGAGATTTTAGTGGTCATCCAAATGCATATGTCAGCAGATTTTATTGGTCATCCATTTTCCTATGTCAACAGAGATTTTAGTGGTCATCCAAATGCTTATGTCAGCCAATTTTATTGGTCATCCATGTTCTTATGTCAGTAGAGATTTTAGTGATCATCCAAATGCTTATGTCAGCAGAGATTTTATTGGTCATTTATGTTCTTATGTCAGCATAGATTTTAGTGGTCATCCAAATACATATGTCAGCAGATTTTATTGGTCATCCATGTTCTTATGTCAGCAGAGATTTTAGTGGTCATCCAAATGTTTATGTCAACATAGATTTTAGTGGTCATCTAAATGCTTATATCAGCAGATTAGTTGTTTTAGTGTAACCCTTGCTAAAATCAAAAGGTTGTCCGAGTACTGAAATGTTACTGTCTTAAAACTAACATTTTTAGCACCGAAAACTTAATATAGCAAAAAAACTTAATTTAAGACTTATTTTTATTTTACGATCAGACACCTTTTCCAAAATATTCATTATCATGCTACACTCTTTCCATTTAAGCTGATTTGATAACAAGTTTTGCAAAGTTAAAGCAGATAATTTGAATGTAGCAATTTATATTTCTACTTAAAAAAGATGGAATGTCTGTTCTTAAGGTACAAGTAGCGAGGGGGCCCCAAGTGGCCAAGTGGTCTAAAGCACACTCCATTACAGATCACTGCCATCTCACCTCTGTCTGCACCGGTTTGAGTCTCAGATTCAGCCAATGTGGGTATGTGAGAAAGCTTGCCAGTAGCTTCATGTGGGTCAGTGGTTCTTTCTGGGGTTGTCCCGGGTTCTTCCTCCACCGTTAATACTAGCTGCCATGTATAGCCTATCATGTGCTGAAAAATGGCATTAAACCCCACAACAACAACAAGTAGTAAGTGTATGTAGCAGTTTAATATGCTCTACAACTGCTGATACTACTACTACTACCTCAACTTTTACTACTAATAAATGTGATTTGGAAAACACATCAAACACTTATGGTTGTCACTTTTCAATAGTTTAGAATGGTGTCCTTTAGAGACAGCTTTATTCTCTCTCCATCTCTTCTTATGATGTGCGCAAATTTAATAATAATTTGGAAAGTTCAGACTGTTCAAGTTACAGCTCATGGTAAACTGATAATGATAAACACTAAAATAATGACAAGGCTAGTATCCATCATGCTATAATTATTATATATAAGATCTTTGAATTTTTGTTAAATACTTTATATACTCATCATTTGAGACCAGCTGCAAAAAACAGACACTGATCCATCACATAATGCACCATAATGTGCTGGCAGATCAGGGTCTATGTTGTTTGTTCTACTTACTATTAAAAAACTGTATAGACCTAGATCTGCTGGTGCATTATGCAATGATATATCTGGATCTATATAGTTTGCAGTTCTGCTTGACTTATAAGGGTCTTGATATGGTATAAACCCCTTTTTTTACCTCTTTAAGGGTGCAAAAGTATTTATAATACCTCAGATATACATTTATTAGTACTGATGCACGGTAACTAATTTCACAAATCTGTGGCAGGATTTCAACTCGTGTAATACAGCATTTTATTTTATGCTGGCCCATGAATTTATAGATTTTCTAACAGAAATAACTTTCTCAATTCACTGGAGTCAGTTATGAAAAATATTAGTTAATCGTGGTCAACAGAAATAAATAACAATATGACCAAGAAATATGTCACTTGCTTGGTGCAGAGCAGGTATCAGAAACCTTTGAGAACTGTTGTGACAGTTGTGCTCAATTGTAGAGTCTAGACATAAGCATTGTCACCTGTCACACAGGAATACATGTATCAGGTTAAAATCCCAGTGTTTATTTTTTTTAATTAATTGTGTTGATGTGTTTTATTGCATTGAATTAGGAAATAGAATTATCTTGTTACTTGTATTTTCAGTGCAAAGAAAAACAACCCAGCAGGACATAAACAGTAAACTGTTGACATTATTGTATAGTATACTGTAACAAATCATTTAGTTTAGTCTGTTATTCAGATTGCTAATAAATATGTTTGAGCATAAAATAAAATGATAATCTGCCTGTTCTGAATGGATATATTTCATGTCGCAGATAACATAAAACTCAAAAGTGTTTCACCCACTTTTTTAAATATATCCATTATTCACTCTATATAAGCAAATATCTTCTATATATATTTCAATATTACCCAGTATAATCCCCATTTATATCATACACTACAGGTAAAGGAGCCAATATTACCCAGTATAATCCCCATTTATATCATACACTACATGTAAAGGAGCCAATATTACCCAGTATAATCCCCATTTATATCATACACTACATGTAAAGGAGCCAATATTACCCAGTATAATCCCCATTTATATCATACACTACATGTAAAGGAGCCAATATTACCCAGTATAATCCCTATTTATATCATACACTACACGTAAAGGAGCCAATATTACCCAGTATAATCCCCATTTATATCATACACTACAGGTAAAGGAGCCAATATTACCCAGTATAATCCCCATTTATATCATACACTACATGTAAAGGAGCCAATATTACCCAGTATAATCCCCATTTATATCATACACTACATGTAAAGGAGCCAATATTACCCAGTATAATCCCCATTTATATCATACACTACAGGTAAAGGAGCCAATATTACCCAGTATAATCCCTATTTATATCATACACTACACGTAAAGGAGCCAACATTTAAGTTTTTTTTATTATGAGTAATATAAATCTATCTTGATAATGATTTTGTTTAATTATAATGGTCATTGGTAGTCCGTATGAGAAATACAGACACAAATGGGCCCCATCAGTTTGGCTGTTGTATAAATGTCTAATTGAAGTATTTGAACAGTCTTTTTGGGGAACAAAATATGTGGCCAGAAGGCAGACAAAGCTGGATTACAAATGCAGTAATTTAGTATTGTAATGAATCTTTTGAATCAAAGAGCTGGATTATGGCCATTTACACAGTATAGTAAACATCAAAGTAAATAATTAAGCAATATAATTTAATAAAACAATGAATTTAATGATGAAGTGTTACTTTGATTGCATCATAATTGAATCTTTCTTCTCCCTCCATTCTATAAGTTGCTGCTAGCAATATTTCTGCATATACCTTGACAAGAATTCAGTGGAAGACTATATTTCACTGGCAACACTATACATAGGATCCAAAGACCTGTAGTTGTCACTTGAACAAGAAAAGTAGGTAACTGCTGCATACTTTTAAGGAAGTTATTATGTCCTTGAATATGATTGCACCTATTAAGTTTGATGACCGTACATGCAGCATCATCATAGCCTGAGCTAACTACTAAAACAGGAGACTCTGTTTTTTATTAAGCATGTATTTTATTTAGCTAGTAATATAATATTAGCACTGGAGTTAATCTAGAGGGTTCGACAGATATGCAGAGGGACAGACATATGGATGCCAAAGTGATTTTGATGTCAAGCTTCCTTCCTGGCAGGATCAACAACTAAGGGTGGTTAATGAAAAGTGAAAATTATGTTGCTGTGACCTATATTTAGTAGCAACAACTATTGATGGTACAAAATAGAACTTAAGACTGAGGTTCAAAATCTCCATCATTAACTGTGCATTTTCATCTTTTGCCATTGTCAGTTTTACACTACATGATGCAGCAAGCTTTATTATTGTAACAGTGATTTGGTATGCAATACGTTGATAAAAGTATAGTTCTGTAGGATGTCAGTTCATAAAGTGTATCTTGACAAAAATCATTTACCAGTCCATACTGTACATAATCTTGAATTCTAAATTTACCACTTCAAACTGTACATAAGTTCTACAAAGATTTTTTTCTCTCACAAACATACTCTTAATTTAGATAACTGCCATCTGTTTTGCAAAATTAAATGTTTGTCTTACCTGTGAAGCATAAGCAGCATTATTTTCTAGATGTTGGTGTCAGTATTAAGTTTTTGCAATTTTTCTGGCACTGTTGTATATACAGTGATGAAACTTGATGGTTATATTCATCTTTGAGGGCTCTGTTCAGCACAGACAAAAGGAGGCCATAGTGACCTACTTCCATGTTCTCTTAACTGTATTTAGAATATGTTTTTGTGAAGCATCAAGACAGCATTCTGTGGAATTCTGGTTCAATTTTAGCTCAGAAGCAAAATGTACAATTTCAAAATTTCCTAATGTAAGAAGTGCAGAAATGGTCCCATAGTCACAAAATTGACAAAGTACAAAAAATAAACCCTTACTTGGGACTCCGGGTGCTCACCCACACATCTCACCTCTGTCTGCATGAGTTACAAGCTTGGCTCAACCTGAGTATATCAGAAAGCTTGCCAGTAACTTCCATGGGTCAGGTTCATTCCATGTTATTACTCTAAATATATTGGCTGCCATGCATAACCCATTGTATTCTGAAATATGGCATCACATCCTGCACAACTCTTTGTATGCTTTGCAGGCATGACCTAATGAAAGGATTAAAAATCTTGAATCTTTTGACTCACTACTGACTGCCTTGTAACCTTCACTTTTGCTATCTGGGTCAAACAATTGCTTAAGATTTTCAGTAATATGCAGATTATACTGATGTGATCAGGAGAAAAAGTCAAGAAAATATTCTTTCAAAATGCCATAGTCACAAAATCACCTAATACCATATTAGCTCGCTTGTAAGTCGAGTCCAATGCATGCAATGTAGACCCTGAAATGCCATCACATAATGTGCCAGCAGATCAGGGTCTGTTATTGCTTGTACTGATTACTGATTGTAACAAGCTGCATAGACACAGATCTGCCAGTGCATTTAGTGAATTTTGGTCTGGGTCCATGCAGCTAGCAGGTCAACTTAACTTGTGAGTACATACTGTTTATGTACAAAGTATTTAGATGAAGTAAATGCCAACGAGTAGAATAAATAACATTTATTTTCTTTGAATAAAACATAAACTGGCAAGAATACATTACAGCTTACAAGATAAAAAGTTGCAAATACACTGATATTGGAAATACGTGTGTACAATTTAGAAACTTGTGCCGATTCTTTCCAAGTTGCTTTTGCATTCATGCATTTATTACAATAATAATCTCCAAATAACATTCCAGATTTATGTCTCATATTAGTTAAGAGGAAGCCCAAACTTTGCAAGCTTTATTATTGCACCTTTTTTAAAAAATATTTAACTTGATCAAAGTTCCTATTCTAATATGATTGGAAATGTATACAAAATAGGATATGATAAAGCAATAATTAGATGATGTTATATAACTGTATATTAATAAAGAAAGTAAACAAGATAATGAGATGTAATTTTCTCATTGAAAATCAGCATTGTCTAATGAAACTTAAAAAAGATGATTCAACATAGTCAAAGTGACACTGCATTCTGTATTTATACCTTTAAGGTAGGTCACCCCAATGAACAGAATAGTCCAAACTCCAATTACTGTATTCTAGTTTTGTTTTTAGTCCAGTATTAATAAGTTTCTTTTTGTTGTTGTTTTGCAACATAAAAGATAGAGACCAATCTGTCCTAATGGTCACATAGAGGTCACCTGGTCTCAGCAGTTATTCTTCATCCCCTAATGAAATTTCCTCTATAAAAAAGTACTGTTCTAAATGGTTACCTGCTTTCTGCAATTAATGGCCAGGTGTTTTATTATTAAACAGTGTTTTATTGTTTACATCATCACCTGAGCAGGTAGACTATGCAAACAGAATTTTTTGTTTTCACATAAAAAACATTGTTTAGGTAAAAAAGTGAATTAATGCCTGAACATTACTTCTCTCAAGTCAATCTGTCTTTTGTAAGTTTAAACTGCTGAATCTCTTCCTTGTTATTTGAAGAATGTGAATAAATAATATGTCAGTAATACAATTTATCTACATGTATCAACATGCTGTAAATTCATAAATTATTGAAAGATGGACAATTAATGCAAATCATGTGACCTGTCAACAGTTACATTATTTTAAATTTTGCATTTTTTAAAAATCTTGTCACGGTTCATCTCCAAAAATAAGCCAGACATATCCACTTGACTTGGCTTGACTGCAGTCATCCATATTGGTGTAGATATCAGTGTGTATACTGGCTTGAAATGAGACAAAAAGGAATGGCAGGTTGAATTAATTTCAACATTCATTTTTACTTGTCAGAAGATTCACATAATTTTCAACAAATATTTATTTCTTAGTTTATTGTACTTGTTCTGTCAGTGTGGTCACTTCTTTAAATAAGTATTTAAAAGATCATTATACATTACTTCTAGTTATTAATTTATTGACAAATAGGGAAACTGTGGTGGGACAGAGGATAAGTATGTCAGACTCACAACCAAAACAGGGTGCAGGTTCAAATTCTAATACAAGATCAGTCTGGGTCAGATACAATAGCAGGTCCTTGGGCAAGGTACATAACTCCAATTAACCTTTTTGTTGCTGTGCTTTAAACATGAATCTAAACCATTACCAATATATACATATAAAATAAACCATTACCTATATATATATCTGTATTGTATGTTAAAGACTAATAAATGTTTTAAGAGAATCTGTGAATATATACAATGCAATTAAAGTCTAAGGATATATTAAAAGTGCATGTTTGTGTACCCATGAAAGACATAAGAAATATATGATGGGTTGATATCACAGTGTGAAAATCAATAGGGTTGATGAAAAGTTGATGTCCCAATTCAGGAATCAACTGTGTTGATGAATAATATTTTTATCACAGTGTGAAGATGAAGTAAAGTGTACACCCTTAAAGTACTTCTTCCTAGACATATAAAGAACACTATTATCTCTGATGAAATATATAAACAGAATTTAAAAGTAAACATTTATGAATCATAACAAATACATGTATTGTAAGTCAAATATTGATTATTTAGGATTTGTGTGCAATGGAATCTCCAGATATTTGCCAGTCAAGGTACCAACTAAAGGTAATCTCCAGCAGGCCTGGCCCTAGGGCAAGGCAAATGAGCGAACCACCTTGGGCCCCACACCTTCAGGAAATCAACTCCGCAATGCAATGTTTTTGCTTAGGCCCCAGTGCTCATCGCTTACTGCCTTGGGCCCCGCACATCTTAGGGCCAGGCCTGATCTCCAAGCACTGACCATTCAAGGAACTAACTACAGGCAATCTCCAGGCACTAACTATTCAAGGTACCAACTAAAGGTAATCTCCAAGCACTGACCATTCAAGGTACCAACTAAAAGTAATCTCCAGGCACTGACCACTCAAGGTACCAACTAAAAGTAATCTCCAGGCACTGACCACTCAAGGTACCAACTAAAAGTAATCTCCAGGCACTGACCATTCAAGGTATCAACTAAAGGTAATATCCAGGCACTGACCACTCAAGGTGCCAATTAAAGGTTATTATTATGAACCTACAGGAAATTGTATTGATTTACAAATAAACAACCCATTGAAGTGGAAATTACACAACAGTTATTATATGCAGATAGCCGTTAACAGCAAATTTAATTACACACAATACAAATTGTATCCAATTACATCAATTTTAAGCCTGTGATTGGGTATAAAAGCACCTTTTCTGTCTGCTTAATACATTAGCATTTTTTCCAAATAAACCCCAAAATAGTTTTTGAATTTGTGTGCAAGTATAAACACTTTTAAAAATGTATGCACAAAAATAAATAATTACTGCTGTCGGTGATAACGGCGCTATTACAGAGACTTCTGGATCCAAATAATGTATATCCCAATAAACACATTCCATTGACTTTCTACACTGGGAGAGAGAATGAAATTTACAAGCTTGACATGTCAGATACATCACATGAAAACCCAAAATGGTTAAAACAAAACGGGAAAAGGATTGTGTACAGCTGGCTTCTGAGGTCAGGAAGGACAATAAGTCCCATTTTAAACACTGATGTTTTGATTTTCTCACCATAATGTTCATATTTTGAATCCTACTTTAGTTTATTATATAAGTTGACAAAAATTGTTACCCCAAAGTCAATCATTAGTTTGTCAATAAATCAATGGAATGATCAAGTACCCTTATGCTACTGAATTCTTTCAAATGGAGGAAAGTTGTTGTTGTTGTTGTAGGGTTTAACGCCATTTTTCAACACACTATATGGCTATACATGGCGGCCAGTATTAATGGTGGAGGAAGAACCCGGGAAAACCCCGGAAAGAACCACTGACCCACGAGAAGCTACTGGCAAGCTTTCTCACATACCTACATTGGCTGAATCCGAGACTCGAACCCACGCAGACAGAGGTGAGATGGCAGTGATCCGTAACGGACAGCGCTTTAGACCACTCGGCCACTCGGGGCCCCCAAATGGAGGAAAGAGTCACAATCTAATCAACATGTTGACACGTATAGAATGAACAGGAAAAGGTCATATATCTGTAGTACTGTATATACTTGCATATAAACCGAATAATTTATGAAAAAATAAAGGACTGGAAGAATGGGGGGTGGGATCAGTTTATCCGCAGGCCAAGGTCTTTTTGTTGTCTACCATAATGGCTGTAAATCTTGGGTCACGAAAAAAAACTATAATATTCAGTACTTAGTGCAAATCGTGTTTAGTGTCACTCTAATCCTGTTTTTCCCAAACATACTAAATGCAAATTATGTTTTATTCATTGTTTCAACCAAATCAAATGCTTCCATATAACATTTCAGCTAGTCAATAATAGCTGTTTCATTTACGTTGATCCACATGCTCACGAGTTACTCTTTTTCAATGATATAAGTGATGCTACAAACTAAGGTAGTCTTTATGAAAATTACACATGTTAAATTGTGCAAGGCACATAACCAGCATAACTGTTACATGATCATGAAAGAATGGTAATAATACAGGCCAAAATTCTGAATATAGATCAACTAAGATCATCATCTATCTATTGGGTAACAGCAAATTTAATTTTGGCTGAACAAAATCAGTTTTCAACATAATGGAAAGCTGGATGTTTCAACATCTAATAATAATAATAATAATGACTATTTAAAGAGGGTAATATAATTAGCTAAGAACTAATCTACCTTGAGGCGCTCATATGAGGAATCTATTTATTTTAGCTGCATCTCTGAAGCCACTGGATATATTGGGTTTGGAAGAAGGAAATAGAGTGGGCATTTCTAATCTGAACTGGAATACTATTCCAGAGCAAAGTTCCAGAGTATTGGAAACTTTTTTAAAAATAATTCCTTATTTGGTTTGGGAATTTTATACTGTTTGGTAGACATGGATCATAGGTGGGGAGTATTGCCAGGTAGCCTATACTGGAATAGTGATTGTAAACATTCAGGAGCACTACTATTGGATATCCTGTACATTGGTTTGGCTTTTCTCAAATGGATTCTGTCTTTTATAGGTAATATTTTTAACTTACCAACTAAATTTTCCTTGCTTTCTTTCTGGATTGATATTAGCCCAATTGCTCTTTTTTGAAGATGTGCCAGCTTTGTTTGTTTTTATCATTTCAATTACCCCATACTTTATTACAGTGGTCTAAATAGGGTTGTATATAACTGTTAGCTTTCTGTGCCTTTCAGGGAGAAAATGTCTTATCCTACTGAGAAGCCATAAACTTGAATTGACATTTTTACTGATATGTTCAGTCCATGATTATGGTTATTATCTACCAAAACACCAAGTAGTCTGTCATGACAGACCATTTGCAAATTTGTATCCTTCCATGTCAGACATAGTTCATCACTATCAAGATTTGTCCTTTTTGCTGTGTTGAAAAAAGTAACGTTTTAGTTTTAGCAGTATTTACCACCATGCCACTGCATGTGCACCAGTTGTCCGGTTTGTTCACGCTTTGTGTTTCGGATGTCTGAAAATGTTGTGTCATCTGCATAGAGATCTGTAGATGATAAAACTGCCAACGCATGTACATTAAAATAAATAAAATAAATAGTAATTGACCTAGAACTGAGCCTTGTGGAACTCCATATCTAATTGTTCCAGGTTCAGACTGAACATTATTTATATAAACATGTTGCGTTTTCTCACTAAGTATGAAGTAAACCAACTAACTGTTTTCATCACATTGGTAGATTTTCAGATTTTCTCCTTTGTTTATAATTGGCAGATTTGTCTTTTGTTTACTGATGACAAAATAGGCTGGTAAATCATTAAAATCCTGAGACTTTGTTGGGTTAAGAGTTTATTTTGATCAGCAACTATACCAGTACTTTGATATGTAATTGCCTTTCACTCCTAGTATTAGCATGATTACTGTAGTTTTGTAAAATGGAGTGTAAGGTTGCTTACAACAATGCAAACTACAGCTCGGTTTTTAAGGTATTAGCATAATTTTTGAAGCATTATTCCTAAAACTTCATTATTTTATTTTTTAGATATTAAACATTTAGTGCAGTGGTGCCCATGATTCGAATCCAAGAGATGTATTTCATTCAGCGGAATGTACTTCATTCAGCATGTGTTCAGAACTACAATGTACACGCATTAGCATCATTGTGTAAATACACTCAATAGCCTAATTGCAAGCATTGACTCAAACCCTACTGTTGTTTGTTGTTGTCATACTGGGATCAAATTTTAAGTAATCAGGTATTTACAATTTCAAGGCAAAATAAAATGTAATTACAGGTGCACTGATATAAAAAGTCTGATGCAATAATGCATAAACAAACAATAATTGAGTCAAAAGGGAGTGGTAGTGTAACAGCAACCCACAAATGCTCGATTCTTGCAATCATCCGATCAAGTATACACAAATATGAATTGGGTAGAAACAATAAGAAAACTGAAAATTCAATAAATTTCATGACTTTTCAAACAAATAGATACCATTTTTATGTAATATTCATACATGCCAACTACAAGAGAGGTATATGTGTAATTTTCGCTTATATAAGTTTTCCTAAATAAATGCATTTAAATTTACTGCATGCATCTTGTACTGTCGTCTCGGACTTGTGGGTTGACTTATATGCGGGTCATGCACTTTTTAGTGCTTATACCTATTCAGTGGGGGGGTGGTCAGCTTATATGTGAATGGGTTTATCTGCAAGTATATACAGTAGGTACAACAAGAGACTCTCATTTAGTCAATCCTGCCTCTTATTTATCTAGAAAGTAAAAAACAATTCAGCTTACTGTAACCCCACCCCCGTTAATACTTACCTTAATCGAGGGTGTGAATCAACAAAAGTTTTGATATGCATACAGACACAAAAGTGATTGCTCTACCGAGTTACAGCCAAGCCAGGCTTGACAAAAGTAAAATGCAGTTGGCCTTAGATAGGTTTCCACTTTTAACAATGTTACAAATTTTTCATTTGAACTGGCATAAAAAAATGTGGAAATGTGCATCATTTTACAAAGAGACTAGAAAAATCATCCGATCTTAGTTTTTGTAGCTATTTTTTGTTATGTTAGAAATATATGTTGGATACTAATGTGTAGTTTTGATGGGAATCATTAAAAATGTGGAGAAAAAAATTTGTAAGGACAAATCATGCCTCCCTTACATTCAGCTTTTTGTACAAAGCATCAAAATATGGGATATTTATGGGTTAACTGTAATGTGTTTTGTGATCTGCTGGCAGGTATTGGTAGTTATACTTCTGCTTAGAGTTTGTCCTGACTACAAGTCCCTTCATTATAATGTCATTTCTGTTATATGCTGGTTATGGATCCCATTTTATTATGTAATAGTGAAATCATAATGTACTTAATTATGAGGCAGTGCCATTACAAGGCAGTGTCTCTATAAGGCGGTATACTATAGGACTCACATAGCATTATCAAGAGGCAGTGTCTTTACGGGGCAGCTACACTATAAGGCATTATACTATGTGACTCACATAGCATCATAATGAGCAAAGGCTGTATTTATTTTTATATGTAACACAAAATTGAATGTAACAAAATGCAAAATTTACAACACTGTAACCACCCAGTCATATCAGCAGGCCTAAAAATATAGCAAAATTAATAAACTCTGGAAAATATTTTACGAGAAATTTCCAAAATTGTGACTGTCCATGGCAACACATCATTCTGGAAAGTTGTGATGTCACAAAGGTGTTAAAGTTTCAAATTATTTATCATCGACACTACTGGAAATTACGTTCCTCCAAAAAGAAAATGCATCATATTCATAGATTTAATAAATGAATTACTAATATGCATCTTCCAATACTCAAGGATAACCTACTGAAAATCTTCACTCAAAGGCATAACATTTAAAAACAATTACATGCCACTAGCATACAATTTAATCCACAGAGGAGATCACAATTGATCTATCTTAGGTATCCTCTATGTTGGCTTCTCCTCCTCCTTCTGTTGCAGCCATTTGGTACAGATAGTGACAACAGCTGTCTGTCCCATTCTCTGCGCAGCTCCTTGGATACGCTTTACATCCTCAACTCTGTCACCTTTCACGGCCATCAGATAGGCAGATCGTAACTTTCCGCACAAAATGTAAGCATTGACCTGTAATACAGACAGTAAGTGCAATTCTTGTCATAAAATTTCCCAACTAAATATAAAATGATTATAGTGTAATAATAATTATTATAATGATGATGACTAATGATAAATAAAATACAACAACAAAATGCAACTTGATGCACATTTACCATGAGAATATTTCAACATCTGTATTAGCTTGTTGCATTTTTTTTGTAGTTGCTGTTTCTGCAAATGAGGATTACAGTTACCAATTCATGAAGGGGCCCTGAGTGGCTGAGTGGTCTAAAACGCTCTCCATTACGGATCACTGCCATCTCACCGCTGTCTGCATGGGTTTAAGTCTCGGATTCGGCCAATGTGGGTATGTGAGAAAACTTGCCAGTAGCTTCTCGTGGGTCAGTGGTTCTTTCCGGGGTTTTCCTGGGTTCTTCCTCCACCATTAATACTGGCTGCCATGTATAGCCTATACACCATACAACAACAACAACCAATTCATGAACAGTAGTTCCAAGGCAGATGGTTTCCTCCAAATATCCACTGCAGGACATGTTCCAATTTGTAGGATAGTGAACACATTCTGAGTTAAATATATATTAAATGAAAAATCTAAAATAGAATGGTGAAAATATTTCAAAACTTCATAAAAAGGTGTGATAAATGCACAACCACTATTTGAGATAATTACCATAGTTATTCTAATAGAAGCCCCATCTAATAAATACCCCCCCTTAAAAAAATTATACCTTAACAAGGCTCACAGATCCATATATACTCATTATGGTATATCCAAATAATTAAAACAGTTCATGAATAATCCAACAACTGTTACAAAAATCAAAACGATTTATGAATATTTTCAGTCAAACAGTGATGAATGGTATTCAGTGCCTCCTTCTTTTATAAACTGCACTGTTAAAGGTGCACATATTAGAATAACTATGTTAAAAATTTAAAAGAAATTTTATGGTAACATTTTTAAACTTTGCTTCATAATAAAGTAAATTTTCACTATGATGTAATACAAACCTTGTTGGAATCTTTCTTCAGCCATTTGATTAAATTTTCTGCTTCTTTGGCCTGTCAACAGAATAAAATTTATTTATTAACGATTTTTTAAAAATTTTTGGAAATCTATTTATCATTAACTCAAAAGGTATTAGACTCTGAAAAAAATTAAAACCAAGAATTTTATTAAAATGTCAAATGTAAAACTGACAAATTATTAATGTTCCCAAAACATGATTTAAGCTACAAAGTGACTTCATGGAATATGTCGTACATATTAATGTTATTTTAACAGTTTGGAAGACAAGTAATCTGTTAATTACTGACTGTACTTGGCTCTGTTTAACACTGACCCTAATTAGATCATTCTGAAATGGTTAGGGTCATGAATCCAATTTTCCTCTATCTCTCTCATTTTCAGTCTTCTTTTTTATATATTAATTTTGTGTATAAATCCAAGTCAGATTAAAATCAGTAGAAACAAACAACAGATGTATATAACAACAGAACAATGAGTCACATGAAATGTAGTGTGGCTGTTTAAAGTATTGATCTTATTCAAACTGATCTCCAAGAACCAATCTAAGAGGACTTAAATATCACAACTGTGTAGACTGAAGTGGAGCATTTTGATTTTGTAATCCTAATGCCTGTGCAAAAATTACATTCAGACATCTTGATCCTGCTAACTACACATAAAAATTGAGATTTCGTGACATAACAATCAGTATATTACTTTCCCTGGTTGGAATTCAAGTTTATTACAGGTTAAACAATCAACCATGGTAATCCACCTTCACCCACACTACCGTATTTCATGTTATTTTTTGTGCATGAGAAAATAATTATTAATTTCAGTGTACAAAAAATGATATGTTAAATAAATAATTATCATTTGGTGGTACTGACCATGTATGAAAAATAAAGGAATCTTATTTGAACAAGTTCTATGGAACACATGCTTCTCAACAACCTAATGGTACAAACGTACAAAGTAAACATATATTTTCTGTCTCATTCAACTCAAAAATCTAATTACATTAAAAATAAAAGTATTCAAAGATTCTTGCTGTTATTAGTGAATGAGAGAGAGAGAAAGGATTATGTCTCAGTGTGCAAGCTCATCTGCATTTAGGGCATATGTAGCTGTTATATTGTGTAATGTTGGCAAAATGATTAAGATGGTTTTAACATGTATTAGTTATGGGTATTATTTATTGGTAAATTGTATGCACTGATATGAGACCACATTGTCAAGAAATTAAGTGCAACTTTTATTTTTACATTAACAATAAACTCATTATCAAATTGCAATAAAAAATAAAAAACTTGAAATCATGTTTTAGTTAATTCATGCAAGCGCGTGCATGTGTGTGTGTGTGTGTGTGAGAGAGATATGAAACAAAATTTTGTCTTTGTACAAGATCATATTTATTCAGGGTGGTTTTTATTTCTAGAATTTGCAAAGAGAAAAAAAAGACTGTTACCTGATGACTGTGATAATCCTCATGTATTACACCCCAACTATATTCCATTATCAATAAACACCGCTATATCAACAATTCATTCTTGTTTTAATTACGATGTACATTGTCACAACAACCACATGACTATGCAGTGTTATTTACATAGTAATTAAACTTGCTTAGCCTTTGGGTTATTCCAGTTGAAACCAGACTGAGTGCAAGAATCAATAGAAGAGGTCAAATCAGCAAGGCTGCTAGTAAGGAAATGAGGCTCTCTTTAGGGAAATGAAAATCTGTCACTGTGCTATTGAAGCTGTTGTCCATACAGCAGATGTTTTAAGGACAAGCAATTATACACATTACTTGTTATTCGAACTTTCCAATAAAGATAATAGTGGGGTATATCATAGAATAGATCTGCAATAAAATGTTAATTATATCCAAGTCAAAACAGAATAAGTACTTAAAAGATAGTATATATGAAGCAATTTAATGGAGTCTGTGACTTTCATATTTACGATAGAAAATGACAAGGTTTTTATACTTTATGTTTGTATGACTATTATGAGACAATAAGACTAGTTGACCAATGGTCTTTGGTCTTCACTTTAGCATGTACTGAGATGTAATTTTTGTTAGATAACAAAACAACAAAGGTCTTCCAAACTAATTTTAAAATGCACATGGTGTTTTGTTATGGTGACAGACTTAACAAGGAGAACTAATTAACTATAATGTTTAAAGGTATGGTCTATGAAGTCCTTTGTCCAATTGTTAGTAAACACCAGTAGGTACTGTAATGACAATAAGAGAGCTTATGCACATGGGTGCCCGCAGGATTTTTTGCAAAGGGGTGGGGTCAATCAGTCATGGCCAGGAGAGTTAGTATAGTAAGCAGTCTGAAACTAAAGCTAATATTTACTAAGCATTTTGAACAGAATCTTGTGACATATTTTCAGCTTCATTTGCATGATTAAACCTGTCGGGGTGGGGTGGGGTTCAAGTGATCCCCTTGACTTATGCTGCAGGCGCCCCTGCTCATGCTTATGCATCAATCATTGTATTTTCTCATCAACAATTAATTATTAATTTTTGTAAAAACAAAATGGCAATACTCTGTTTTCGATCTTGTTTTGCAAATGTAAACCTTTTTAGTAGAAATTTTATGTCTGATAATGTAATGTATTTTTAATTAAAATATTTAAAAAATACAAAGTGATATGTACGAAAATTATGATACATTTAAATAATTATTATTTTGATAACTGGATTGTGTACGAAAAATTAAAGGGTACAAAAAATACAAGAAATATGGTACAACTGATTCTGATACTCATTGGGTTGACTGGTGTAATACAAGTGCTTTGCTCAAGGGCATGACAGAATCAGTCGAAAGTGGTGTTCAACTCATTACTTCCTCAAGAGCAAATGTCATCCCATTAGGTCATGATATCTCTTTCATTTTTATTAGATATGAAATTTATGACACATGCTGAAGGAGATAGTATGCCCATTGATGCAAGCACCTTATGTAACCTGATATTTTATATTTTTTAAATTTATTATTTAAATGAAACTCCTAGGAAATTTCCATATATGCATCTGTAAATAGTCAAATAGTCCAGTTGTGTACAAAAAAGAACATGTCTAAAAGGCCGAAGGTCAAGATCTCAGGAAGTGACATTTACTGCAGATAACATTTTTATAGTCTTACATCTCAATATTCCAGAAACAAGTAGCAAACCTTGCTAAACAACTAAATTTGGTAGAATTAAGAATTTCAGTTAATCTGGGATGAAGAAATCTCTTCATGTGATGCCAGGAAGCCACTGATGTAGTTTAATTAAAAAGAGATGGAGGTCACATACACAGCATATGTCTATTTTACCTCACTAGGAATGTCTGCCAGAACAAGTACACAAGCTCCCACTATTTCATCATTGGTATCATCATCGCCCATCCCTGAACTGACAACACGGTCTAGCAGTCGGCGGATGTCATCATAGCGCTGGTGCTTTGCCATCTCCCTGGCAACATGTGTAAAGATACCAACTGCTCCAAGCTTGTATTCCTGTGGGGATAAAGAATGATGATGAACATCTTCTCTGAGTACTCACCCATAAGTACCTATTAATAAGATAAAATCTACTGCTGAAAGACTATAATTATAAAATAAATTTCAACCTAACTGACAGTTACAGAAATATCTAAAAACAAATTTATGTTCATATAATCATAATTTTTCCCATCCGGAAATGAAAGGGATTAAATGGAGTTAAGTTTGACATAACACTTAATAGTGAAAAATAAGCATGTTGACTTTTAACTTTTGCAATCACAGATTCAGTCTCAAAAGCAGTTATATGTATACGTAATGGTTTGTCTGAGGGTTCTTAAGTTTCCTTCGTGCAATAACCACCTCAGAGAGACAGAGACTATCTCTTTCTCTAAATGGGCCTTAATGAATACTAGACCACCTCTTACCATCAGAAGGGCCTTCAACTCAATGAGTACCACAGAGAGATTAAGACCATCTATTCCTCCAGATGGCTGTTAAGGAGTACTAGACCACCCCTTACCATCTGATGGGCCTTCAAACTCAATGAGCACCTCAAAGAGATAGAGACTAGCTTTTACCTCCAGCTGAAACTTCAGAGTACAAGTTATAAGACCTAAATATCACTTACTATCTCCAGATGGGCCTTCAGGAGTACCTGATGCAAGTTATGAAACCTAAATACCACCTCTTCCCTCACAGTGGGTCTTTGACAGAGTTCTTTATACAAATCAAGAAATATAAAGACCATCTTTTATTTCCAGATGATGGGTCTTCAGTACTTGATACAAGTATTAAGACTAAAAGACCATCTTTTATCTCCAGATATGCCTTCAGGAGTACTTGATATATGTTATACCTCAAATGGGCCTTGAGAGTACTTGACACAAGTTATGAGACTTAAAGACCACATTTTACCTTCAGATGGGCCTTCAGGAGTACTAAATATGACTTATGAGACCTAAAGACCACCTCTTACATCAAGGTGAGCCTTCAGTAGTATTAAATACAAGTTATAAGACCTAAAGACCACATCTTGCCTTCCAGATGGGGTTTCAAGAATATACATTTATGAGACCTAAAAGCAACTCTAAATTCCAGATGGGCTTTCAGGAATACTTGATACAATTTATGAGATCTGAAGACCACTTTTTACCTCCAGATGAGGCTGGAGCAACTAATACAGACTATGAGACCCATCTAAATTGGTTTCAAATAAAGAAATATCAAAGTAACACTAAATGTTATGAAAAATTCAAAGACCTTCAATTGAAATCTGCATGGATACTATACAAGTAAACAAAGAGTACAGGATCCAAATCCATTTCTAACTGAGATGGCATTCAAATATACTCAAAAAAACAAGTTTTCCCAAAAGTCTGCCCACCCTATAGCACATATATATGGGTACAAAGTCTGCCTACCCTATAGCACATACCTGTTGGTACAAAGTCTGCCTACCCTATAGCAAATACCTATGGGTGCAAAGTCTGCCTCCCCTATAGCACATATCCCTGGATACAAAGTCTGTCTACCCTATGGCACATACCTATGGGTACAAAGTCTGCCTCCCCTATAGCATATACCCCTGGTTACAAGTCTGCATACACTATAGCACATTCCTATGGGTACAAAGTCTGCCTACCCTATAGCACATACACCTGGGTACAAAGTCTGCCTACAGCACATACCTATGGGTGCGAAGTCTGCCTACCCTATAGCAAATTCCTCTGGGTACAAAGTCTGCCTACCCTATAGCACATACCCCTGGGTACAAATTCTGCCTACCCTATAGTACATACCCCTGGGTACAAAGTCTGCCTACCCTATAGCACATATCACTGGGTACAAAGTCTGCCTACCCTAAAGCAAATATCACTGGATACAAAGTCTGCCTGCCCTACAGCACATACCTCTGAGTACAAAGTCTGCCTACCCTATATCACATACCCCTCGATACAAATTCTGCCTACCCTATAGCACATACCCCTGGGTACAAAGTCTGCCTACCCTATAGCATATACCTCTGAGTACATAGTCTGCATACCCTATAGCACATACCCCTGGATACAAAGTCTGCCTACCCTATAGCATATACCTATGGATAAAAAGTCTGCTTACAGCACATACCTCTGAGTACAAAGTCTGCCTACCCTATAGCATATACCGCTGAGTACAAAGTCTGCCTACCCTATAGCACATGCCACTGGATACAAAGTCTGCCTACAGCACATACATATGGGTACAAAGTTTGCCTTGCTTACAGCACATACCCCTGGGTACAAAGTTTGCCTACCCTATAGTAAATAAAGTAAGCATGTACTATGAGAGTTTTTGCTGGGTAACATGATGTATGCAAAAATAATACTGTAAAGAGGAGGACTGCCCTTGAAATGGTATTACTGACATCAAAGGAGATCCTATGCCAGTATGCTAAGAAGTAGGCAACTTTGTGGACAGTTTATACCAGTAATTGTGAAATTGCATAAATTCTGCTACTGGCTGCTGAACAATACAAAATATTAAGGAGTCTTTTTCTGCAAGTCAGCAGTTTCATCTCTTGTTTTATTTCATAAATTGGACCTGCATTAATATATCAGAACCAGTTCAAACATAATCATCTTTATCACTGAAATGCTTTTTCTAACATAATGTGACTATGATTATACATCTTTAAAGTCCCATTCATCAACTCTTCATTCAAGAAACTTAAGGCCGGTACTGTAAACAATCTCTCATAAGTGAATGGGAAGTAGACCCAACATTCACTGTATATGTTTGTCCCCACCCCAAACAATGACATTGCAACAATAGATAAAACAAGAGTCCCTTGAAGGAACTTATGTTCTAATGTCCAAAAAGAATTTCCAAGAATTCAAAGCCATTCTTTCTTTTAACTTCTGAGTGCTAAAACCATCTCTGGTATTCTTATGCAATAAGATTTTCAAATTAGATGCTGCAGTGCCCATACTGGATATAACATTGGCTCCACAATGAAAACCCCATGTTGATATGAACATACAGTGAGAAGAATAAGTGACAAGAAAAAATGTTTATTGTTGCAGCAATATTTGAGGTCAGATTGGAAACAATTTCAGGACCAAGTGAGTATCACGATTAGTCTTCTGGTGGAAACCTCCATGTTGATATGACTTTTTTTCTTTAGAAGGAGTAGGAATAACAAGGTTTTCATGATGGCTGCCTTGGTGACCATACTGGATTGTCAGATTGGCACCATTTTCACTTAGTACCAAGTTAGCATTATAGAAGACCCTATGTTGATATGGGTTTCCATCTCGAAGGGGCAATGATAAGATTTTCAGGATGGCCACTTGATGGTCAGAGCAGCACAATTTTTAATTAAAAACAACTAGACACCACAGTAAGTATTCAAGTGAAAACATCATACTCATACAACTTTTCATTTTGAAGGAGCAGTAACAGTATAACAGTACACTTTTCAAGATGGCTACAGTGGTGTTCATACTGTATGTCATCAGCACCATTTTTATTTGGGACCAACTAGACATCATAAGACTTTGGTGAAAACACCATGTCACTGTGGCTTTCTGTTCAGGAGGTGTACTGACAATTTTCAAGATGCCATGGTGGCCATATTGAATATCAGATCAACACCAATTCTGGTGCAAAATTTTGTAGGAAAAATAGGAATTTCTTACTTAAGATACAGGACAATAATAGGAATATCTTATTCAAAATATAAGTCAATACTAGGAATTTTTTTAACATAGCAAGTTTGATCAAATCTTTATCTGAAAAATAAGTGCTAGAGTCATGAAATGTTCAGCCTATCAGATGTATGATCATGTCATTAATATACATGTATTTTGTTTATAATCATATCCAGCCAAGATCTTGAGGATACAGGCCTATTTACCAAGTTTGATCAAATTTCCATCAAAAGTATTTTCTAGAGTGATACAAACAACTCAGCCAACCAGATGCAAAATTACCTCATAAATATGCACAGGTCTTCCTCATCATAAAAATCCTCAAACATCTTGATATTAGCGTACTTGCCATACACATGTTATATTCCCCCACCCTAAAAAAATAATTTTCAATAAGCTAATGGGGAAAAAAATAAAATAACAGAAAACTCATTTTTTGACCACCAGTATACATCTCCAATGCATGTAGTATATATAATCAGTAAAGAGTCCCGCTTAGTCCTCATGCAAAGCTGTTCTTTATACAGCTGTTTATCTTGGAGTCGAGTAAAAGGTGAGGCAGTCAAAGAAAAGCAACCACCCTTTCACAGATTACTGAATTGGCTAAGAATGGCTAGGATGATGCTGTGTCAAGTCCTTTGAATAATGCTGAGGGAGTTGCATTAATAAAGTACACTAAGGTGAACAACCCAATTTATTTGAATATGGTACAATGAAGAGATTTCATGTTGATGAACAAAAGTTATTACACATAACTACCTTGAATGAGAATTCATTTTTAAAGATTATTGGCAATTTTATGATCAGCAGCAATGTTTCTTTGAAGTCAGATTTTACTTGATACATAAAATGCAAAACATTATTATTTCAGTAATCAGAACAGTGGATGAGTGTTGCTCATTTTTCAAGGCAGAACGTCAAAATGCAGCTATAATTTTAGGAAAAGATGAACCATCTGCAAAACAAGCACAGTTCAGCAAAACTGAATTTCAGAACTTGCGGTTTTTGCACACACTGCAAACACCATAATAAATGTCATTCTGTAATGTACTATATCCATCAAAATTGCAACACTTCCAGAAAATTAATGCAGATTAAGAAAGATCATTTTCTATGCTGAGAAAAATGTGACAAGATCTCTGGGAAAATCTGAACAACATTACCATCCAGTCTTCAGTGAGACCAAAGATTACACAAATAACACCTGCATACCTTCAGTGAGACCAAAGATTATACAACACCTGCATACCTTCAGTGAGACCAAAGATTACACAAATAACACCTGCATACCTTCAATGAGACCAAAGATTACACAAATAACACCTGCATACCTTCAGTAAGACTAAAGATTACACAAATAACACCTGCATACCTTCAAATTCCCCCATTGAACTATTGAGAGTAGTGAAGATGCATCTAATTAAGAAAATATTTCACTGTCCAATGGATTTCAAAGACAGAAACTTGGTATATTTTTAAAAAATAATTTCAATGTTTGTGTGGTTTTGTTTAAATGAGTCTGGGCATATGTGTGTGCATGCATGTAGGGATGATACTGGACAATGCTATGTCTACCAACTAAGTTTGTAAGTATATTAAATACCACCAAGAAAACATATTATTTTCTTTTCTCTATCAAATTTGAATTCCAGTAATTGTATTTACGCATATATGAACAGATAACTTATTCTCAATTGGACAAAATCACATTTTAGGTCATGTTCATTGAGTCACCTTTAGGGCCTCAAAACACTTTTTTGACCCACTCACCCACTGTTTGAGAGTATGGCAGGTATGCATTAGCTTATTTAACAATAATAATTCAAATTAGGTCAGAAATACAGCTTCTCAAGCAGTAAAAAGTTCTGCCAATTATATGAAACTGGGTGAGATTTTAATGATACAAACTCATATTTGAAATTTAATACAAATCACATTAAAAAATGACTTTCTGAGTGGTAACCATGCTCTTTTGACGAGATGTAAGATCACCCGATTAATACATATTAATCTCATTATCAAACCCATTAAAGATGTTAATTATATAAACAGAAATTCCATATCTGACCAAATATGGCCTTCAGAATGGTGACAAGCCCAGCCAATCAGGTGCAAGATCACCTCATTAACATGCAAAAGCCTAACTTAAAGTCAAACTCATCAGAGATATTGATGATATAAATTTACTATGTTCCAAGTGTGATCTTCACCCAATTAAAAAAAATGGCCTCCATAAATGTAACCAGCAAATGTTGACAGATGGGTGAAGGACTATAGCATAAACTCACATGGTTTTAGATCCCTGTGAGCTAGAAATCCAATATCCATAAAAGAATTTGTGAAATTATGAAAATATTCTGTGCTATGATTTACCTTGATTATTCTGGATCCAAGATCAAATGCAAGTTCTACATCACTTCCACTCAACAATACCTACAATGAAAACATACTGCTTGTGACAAACTGATTTTATTAAACGTGAAATGTGTAGTAATTTGTGCATTTACCAAAATTTTGATTTTTAACATTTTTAAAAGGATTTCTCAATATATTTTTCACAATCAATGATTTTCCAGATGCACAAGCTGTCTCCATAAACTATAAACTTCTCACATGTGAAAGCAGTAATGTCAAGTTATACAAGATGGCAGTTGACTGAAGCTGACTTGAAGTTTTGTTAGTTTGTTAGAAAGTTTGAATTTAATTTGGTATATAATTTGCTTTCATATGGAAGAGTACAGATCTTAGCATAATCTCAGAGAATCTAGATAAAATTTCAAGTTTACCTAGGTTTTACAATAGTAAAAAGTGCTAAATTCTTTAATTTGGCTGCATAAATCTAATGGCCTATCAACTGGATCTTCATGTATCTCCCTAATCTGAGTTCATCATTACTTACTATGTGTCTTAACATCATTGTTCTGTGTCAGTATATCATTTAACATTTTGAATCAAACTGCAGTGACAGCCAATCATTGGATCAGCATACTGGCAACAGACTGGATATAACTTAGCAGTGTCACAACTATATCGATCACATGGATTATACTCAATTATGGTGCAAACTTCTGTAGGAAAAATAGGAATTTCTTACTTACGATATAGGAATATCTTATTCAAAATATAGGTCAATGCTAGGAATTTTTTCATAACATATAGACTTCTAGGATATAAAAAAAGAAAAACATACACCACAGAACCTACACAACATGACAGACTCTTCCCCCAAGGCATCTGTGGTAAATGCAATAGTCCAAGTGTTTTTTACAATGGAATATTCACAAGATAGGAGGTGAGGATGATACTAGATATATAATGATATTATCATATAATGAGTATTTTTTATGTGTTGCTAAATTTTGCACATCTAGCCTTTCCATAAAAGAACAAACATGGAAACATTTACAAACATCAATGATTCCTATTAAATCCTTATCCTGCGAAGAATAAACATTAATTTTCAACCTAATTTGTCAACATTTACAGCAGTAAAGTAACCTTATGAACTATACAGTACATTCAAAGGCTGTCAGACACTTACTGGCAATTTAAATTGCAGAAAATGTTAACAGACTCTCGGGTACTGGGAAAAATGTATTGTATTAAATTAATCCACTTTGCTTGTGCAAGAAAATACTGTTAAATTTTGGATAACATTGTCATTGAATAAAAAGAAAAATAACAAATTATATCATAACGTCCTTACCATGATGACAATTTCCATTCTGGCAGGTGAACTGTTGAAAAGAGTGGGAAGTTTAGAAGATCCTGAGTGAATAACATAGTCCATTGCCATGGAAGTGGCCTCCCCTGCAGTATTAGTGAGACATGCATGCAGAAACTGTGTAACTTCTATCTGGAGAGCTATTGTCCTAATGTACCTGAAAATATTTCCAACATGAACAGCAATCAGGGTAAAATGGATGCAGCGATGACCGGCCTCATGGTAGAGAATGAAATTAAGGACAAAAAACACTTTAGATATTTTGACTTGATTTAATCTGAACAAAAGGCTAAAGGTCTTCATAAACTTCATTTTTAAATGGACCACAGGGACTCTTGTTGGCCAAATGGTGTAAGGCACATGCCTTTACAGATCACTGACATCTCACCTTTGTGGGTTCAAGCCTTGGCTTGGCCAATGTGGGTATATGAGAAAGCTTGTGTTTTTGTCCTAAGGGTCAATTGCCAAGGTTCTTTCTCCACCAAATATACTAGCTGCAATGTAAAGACTATCATGTGCTGAAAGAAAATGGTGCTAAATCCACAAAACCACAAACTAAATTGGCCTCACTGCATCCTGAACTGCAGTTTTGCTCCATGCTTATGCTGTGTCTAAATGGGTCACACCCACAAAATCTGAATACCCTAGTTTCAATCATCTTCCCTAGCCAAAGTTCTGGCATGTTAACCTATTTATACTTTGGCAGATTGATAAGATCTTACAGTGCTTTGTCCTAGCGACATCTGTTGGATTTCATGAGTTGCCTCCCTTAGTATGTAATGCCAACTAACCAATAGCAAGTACATCTGCTGAAAATAGTGGAGGTAACTGACTTCAAAAGAATGCTTTGTAAGTTTAACATCGACTTGCACAAATATGAATTGGCAGTGGAAAACTGCTTATTTATCAGTCCATTCCAGTTGTGTGCTCTTCTTGTCTCGATCATGTAGGAACAGTGTTAAAATTTTAACAACATAATTTTGTCTGGATGTGGTGGCTTGCCACAGCAACCAATGAAATTCACAGACCTGAAGCACTGAAATATCTGATCGATCTGCCAAGGCGTAGATAGATTAACATATTGAAATCCTGGCTACCGAAAATGAGTTTTTAATCACCACTTTAGCCTTTTATCTAAATGGGCCACACAGCATCCTGAGTGACCTATTTCTGATCTCTACTTGCTGTTGGTTAACCACTCCATGTCTATCAGAAATAATTGGACCAGAATTCCTCTGATATTCTCAAATCAATGATTACAGTCATAACTCCTAAATAATAAAACCACATAAAGTACTTTAATGAAAAATAACAAGGAAACAAAACAATGCAACCATTTTCTAAAGTCAGAACTGGAATTGGTAACACACAGGTTTATCTGTTGAGACAGAACCGGAATTCAAGTGAAAAATAATGAAAAAGAGTTGCTGCCAATTTTTATATTAAATCATTGGTTGGATTAATTATTGTTAAGCAATATTTATATGATAAACTTTAGTGGAGCACATTACAGAAAGATTTCATTTTGAAAATTATTGACAAGAACAACCATTTAAAGTCTGGAGTGTTGAGTTTGAAGAGTTTTTTTTATACATGGGCATTGCTAGAATGTATTTATATCACTGTGTGCCATGGTTCACTTGATATAAATAATGGAAAAAAATTATAAATTTGTGTACATGTGGTTCAAATATTGCAAATATGGCTGGCTGAAAAAGTCATAGCATGAATTCAAATGAAACGATAATATAATTACTACAAACAACCTTACAAATGAACTTTTTCCTTACTTTCTAACTTCTTCTGGTGACATGACCCGTCTGACAGGGTTATCTGTCTTTGGTTCCTTCCTAAGTGGTAGTCCCAGGTGTGATGCTTGTAAAGCAGTCTGGAGAGGGTGCCTGACATTACCCCACTGGGTGGGGTCCAAGTATGCTTGCATGTGCTGCTGTGCTGAGAATAGGTGCTGGATATTCTTGGCAAGGTCCAGGTAACTCTGAGCACCATGGGTATAGAAGTAGGTGAAACAGGTCATACCAGCTCGAATAAAATCCTAGTGAGACAATAGAATACTTATTTATTTTAATTTATACACCCATTTCAGTCTATTTTAAATTTTGGACCACCTGTATTAAGTAAATTCTAAAAGTTCCTGCTTTAGAGATTTCAGTTTTCTAAGATTAATGAGTACCACAAGTCAAGCTATTGTTGAAATTTAGGGAGAAGTGACTTTTCCATTTAGACAGAACAGTGAGAAGTAACAGAGCTGAACAAGAAGTGGGAGCAAAATTAGAAATTATATATATAGAATATATATATAGTATGTACACTGTGTCAATGATATAACATGAGATGTATACATTTTTCATTAAAAGAAAATGAGGCTTGCCGAGTTCCTTTCAATTAAAAATTTATAAGAGTGGTATATCATTGATAGAGCATACACACTGTACATATATTTTATTTATATCACACAGAAATACATATATTTGCCCTATGAATGGAGTTTAAGATTGACTACAGGCAACTGTGTATTGACCGAGTGAATGAACTCCTCACATCCCTGCTGAGTGTGTCCACCGCAAAATGTAGTTCTGTGCGTTTTGTTGCTATTTACAATCACCTTTGCATATTGATAAGTTGACTGTTCCCTTTTTGAGTTTCTAATTTTATTCACATTGATTAAATCAATATGAGACACACTTATGATTTAAACATGAAAGATGGTTTAAATGAAGAAAGTAGATCACAACAAATACATAGTTAGCTCAATCATTCACATGAATGCTCAGCCATTCAGGTACCAGCGCATGGATATTAGTATGGAATATAAACTAAATGAAATGATGAATTAACAAGAGGTAATTAAAACATATTTTTTAGTATATTTAAAGTTGATCTAAGTCATTATTCTGCTTTAATAACAGTCCTACCGACCATAAAACTCTCTTTTCCTTTTGTTGGTTTGACTTTAAAACTCTCTCTCTTTCTCTCTCTCTCTCATCCTTTGGTTGGTTAGACTTAACTTTTTTACCATCATTTGTAAGTCTAGATACATTGTGGGATGACACAAGCGAAAATCCTCTATGCTTGTCTTTTCATAGGTTTTCGCCTATATCTTGCTACAATGGTCAAGAGAGAGAGAGAGAGAGAGAGGTCTTTGGACATTTCCTATTTAATTAATAATAATCAATTTTTTGAACATTATAATAGGTTTGAGAAACAACAGCAACAACAACAACAACAAAACATTAACTACATCACAGTATGTGTACCACATAACCGAGAAATTTACATATAATGTCAACAGGGTTTGCAACTTTGTATCATTGATTATATAAACACTGTACATAAATCCCACGGAAAGTGAACACATATCATTACGACAAACCATATTCTTGTAGGTTACTTGGTGTAATTCCAATTTCAAGGTTTTCATCCAGCCCAAATTATTTTTCTCTCTCACTCCAGATTTCCGTGTATTTTGTCCCTTATGTATGAGAGGGGCAGGGGAATGTAAAGCAGAAAGGATTGTGATGAAACTACCAAATTAAACTGATTTGGAAAACGGGGATTATTAAGACTTTTTATCATTATTTTCATATGTCACTAATGATTAATGAGTAGACAGCACATGGTTGCATGGGCACCATTGCAAGAATGTTTAAATATGCATATTCTTGTGCCAACGGATCACAATTTGATACACCAAATGTATTGGTGTATCAAATTGTCTTATACCAACACTTTAAAAGCCATATATATATTGTTTCTCTTTCTTTGAACTGAAACCAAAATTTTTCCACAAGCATATTTAGCTTTAACATTGGTTTTAAGCAATAATTTATCTTGAGGTGGAATATTCTGTGTTGTATGTACATTATAGACACATTTGTAAGTACATATATGAATCATATTGATATGCAGTGTATTCATACATAAAAGTGTGTGTCTGAATGGAGATATACAGACAATGTATTTTGACCAATAACTTCTAAAGGGCACAGCAAAACTATATACTGTAATGAACTCATAGGAGTAGCTAGATTATGGGACTTAACTGAAAATAATCTTAATCAACCACCACTTCAACAAGAACTTTTTTTTTACTTTCTAAAACTTCATTACAAAATGGCCACCAAATAATTTCAAAACTACTTTGAAACAACCCTTATATCATGTAGACAAAAGCACATCCACAGGTGTCTTCACACTACAGTGGTCATCTATTTAAACCATAGTGTTCATCTATTCAAACCATAGTGATCACTGATGTTATGGATGAGTAACCACAACTTTACAACTACATGTTCAGGGTGTAAATTCAAAATTAAATGTAAATCTCTTGGAACACCAATGTGCCACAGCCAGTCATGACCCTTGGCATCACTCGGATGAAAACTGTGGACTGCTTCAAATATCTCCAGCAATGGCTTGCTTGACAAGGAGATCTCTTCAAAGATCAGTAAAGTAAGTGATCGCTTTGAAGACATTGCAACAGATTACTCACATCACGATGTTACCATATCCATCAGGTTGCAGTGGTCCTACCACCCTGCTCTACAGCTGCAAGACTTGGACTGGATACCGCAGACACATCAAGCAGCTGGAGATATTCCACATGTAGGTTCTCTGCTCTATCCTTGGGATCCAATGGCAAGATAAGGTTACCAACTTCAAAATCATCAATAAAGCCATGACAGCAACCATCAAGGCAATGCTGCTCAAGGACCAACTTTGCTGACCAGGCCATGTCATCAGAATGGATTACACCCACTTGCCAAAACAGGTCTTCTTTGGGGTGGTATATGGCCAAAGAAACCAAGACCTACCATATAAGCGCTACAAAGACATTCTGAAAGACAACCTAAAGTTGTGTGGTCTCAAATCATCAGCACTTGAAAACCTGCTGGCATGTCTTCACCTGCAAGGCATCAACTGACCCTGAAAATGAATCCTGGAGCCAGACGGAGGCAGCCCCAAAGCATCACCACAAGTCAGTGTCTGTCCCTGTAATTACAATGAAATTCCAATGTCCCATCTGTCATAGACTATGCAAGTCAAGACTGGGACTGCAGAGCCATCTCCATACCAACAAATGATTGCACAGAATCCATCCTCTTTGGATCTGAAGGACTACCATTATTAAACACCTTGGTCAGAATGCACATGCTGCCAGTTTTCTGCTTGGTCAAAATAACAGTGGGGACAAAGGTTCCAAATGATGTATCAAACAAACTTTCATATTGATATTTCATACCTTTAAATATAAGAATATATGATAAAATAAAATGAACATACATTTCTGTGTAATCTAGGCTTGCAATGAAGTTTAATAGCAGATGCTGCATCCAATTTTTGATAGTCACTTGTGTTCAAATTGCTCTTAAAACTTTTTATTTCTATATTTAATCATGAGGGGTGTTTTTTCTTAAAAATGTGTACCATTTGCCAAAAGTGTATTAAATGTACTCAGAACTCTCAGGGGTACAAGCTTTCAAGTTAAATACATGGAAAATTTTCAGAAGAAATGCTGATTCTCCCTGTAATGTGTCTCCATGACACACCTCATTTTCCCCCAGGATTCTCCCCCTTTTCATATTCTGGTCAGCTGTGGCTAATCTGCAGAACAGCTAAATGCTGTATTTAAGTAAACAGGCATGAAGCCAGTCTGACTAATTAACAGTTAATCCTTATCACTGTAATAGTATTGTAAATAGGACTCCCCCACCAGGCTATTCTGATGTGCTTCAAAGAAACCAAATTTTTCTGAGTGTGTATGTATGAACTTGTGATTGATTGGCAAATAATCAATGCTCTATTCTGTTGTAATGGTGTTTAAATCAAATTGGTAATGACATGAATATAAATAATGAATGTAATCAATGCTTTCAAAAGACTGAGATGGGCAATAATAACTGATACTGAAGTATGTGTGATTTCCATAGGGCACTACAGTATCATGTAGAGACTTGTAAAAGAATGCAGACAAGTACAATGTTAAAAATGAGTTGGAAAAATCTGTTTTCATTGTTTGGGAAACAGACTTGTGATGAAAATGACACTAATGCCAAAGGAAGGATAAAGAAACAACAGGTGAAGAAACAACAGGTGAAGGTTCCAGTAAACTGGTGATATTTGAGCATCAGTACCTAAGGCTTGTGCAAATTTGTTTTGACAACAGTTCATATCAACAGCCTCAAGCTACATGTATTTAGGATCCATACATGTACCAAAATTAATTTGTCTTTTCTATAGAATCCACCATTATTTCTTAGGGTCAACTCTTTAAACATTTAACACTGTTTACTACAATATATACTTTTATAACTGGACTCTAACTGCAAACAACATAGACCCTGATTGACCATCAAATAAAGTGTCAGCAGATAAGGGTCTATTTTGTTTATTCTACTTATTACGCCTAACATACTGCATAGGCCAAGATCTGCTTGTGCATTATGGAACTGCAGATCTGGTTCTGTGCTGTCTGCAGTTTGACTTGACTTATGAATGAATATATATGATAGGAAAATGTCATACCTCAATGTAACAATAGGCAAGTGCATAACATTAGCAACAACTGATCAATTTTCTGGGTAAAATCAATGCAATTTTTAAAAGTTTATTGAATTTGTTTCAATATAGAATAAATATAATCTTTTTCAAATGAAACTGAAGATAGTCCTTGCACAATTTCAATCTTTAATTTGCTAAACCTCACAAAAAATAAAATTAATTCAAAATGTTTCATAAATGCATTTGAAATAAGCGCTCATGAAAAACCCTCTATCTATGAATTAACTTACTTTATCTATTTAAAAATCCACTCACCTTCATAAAGAGCTGAAAGTCATAGAGGACATGGTACAGCTTCATCTTCAAAAAGTATCGGCAAGCTGCAGTCAGGTAGTTGTTCCAAGACTCAAGTGTAGGGTCCAGGAGTAGCATTTGATCTGTCAACTTCCCAAGCTCCCCTGACTCCAGCGATGGCTTTAAGAGACCTTCCACAAACACTTCTATACAGCATTTCTGGGATTTTCAAAAATACTATTAGAATAACACAGTTTCATATGTGATCTCAAAGGTTATTATTAAACTAATATTATACAGCTTTTCTTGATTCCTTACTGCACTTGTTTTCAAGTCTTTACTACTGTTTCATGTTTGCCAGACTAAAACTTTAATTTTAATCAGTTATGGTTTACAACCGTAAATAGAAATGTCATGTCTGTTACGGTTTACAAATCTAAATATAAAAATATAAATGTCATGTCTGTTATGGTTTACAAATCTAAATAGAAATGTCATGTCTGTTATGGTTTACAGCTGTAAATAGAAATGTCATGTCTATTATGTTTAACATCTGTAAATAGAAATGTCGTGTCTGTTATGGTTTACAACTGTAAACAAATGTCATGTCTGTTATGGTTTACATCTGTAAATAGAAATGTCATGTCTGTTATGGTTTACAAGTGTAAATAGAAATGTCATGTCTGTTATGGTTTACAACTGTAAATAGAAATGGTAGGTCTGTTATAATTTACAACTGTAAATAGAAATGCTATGTCTGTTATGGTTTACAACTGTAAATATAAATGTCATGTCTATTATGGTTTACAACTATAAATAGAAATGTTATGTCCATTATGGTTTACAACTGTTAATAGAAATGTCATGTCTGTTATGGTTTACAACTGTTAATAGAAATGTCATGTCTGTTATGGTTTACAACTGAAAATAGAACTGTCATGGTTTACAACTGTAAATAAAAATGTCAAGTCTGTTATGGCTTACAACTGTAAAAAGAAATGTCATGTCTGTTATGGTTTACAACTCTAAATAGAAATGTTATGTCTGTTATGATTTGCTCTGTAAATAGAAATGTTGTCTGTTATGATTTGCAACTATAAATAGAAATGGTAAGTCTGTTATAATTTACAACTGTAAATAGAAATGTTGTCTGTTATGATTTGCACTGTAAATAGAAATGTTGTCTGTTTTGATTTGCAACTGTAAAGAGAAATGGGATGTCTGTTATAATTTACAACTGTAAATAGAAATGTCATGTCTGTCATGTTTTACAACTGAAAATAGAAATGTCATGTCTGTTATGGTTTACAACTGTAAACAGAAATGGTAGGTCTGTTATAGTTTACAAATGTAAATATAAATGTTATGTCTGTTATAATTTACAACTGTATGTTATGTCTGTTATGATCAAAATATTATGTCTGCAATGATTTACAATGCAAATATAAATGCTATATCTATTGTGATTTAAACTGTAAAAAGAAATGTTGTCTATTATGATTGAAAGTGTAAACAGAAATGTTTCTTATGATTTACAACTGTCAATAGAATTGTCAAGTCTGTTATGATTTTGAACCATAAATAGAAATGTTATATCTGTTATATGATTTTTAAATGTAAACAGATTTGCAATGTCAAAAGATTTTTAACTGAAAAGAAAACTGAAATGTCATAAGATTTTCAACTGTAAATTGGACTGTAATGTCTATTATATGATTTTTGTAATCAGATCTGCAATGTCATATGACTTTCATTTGTAAACAGAACTGTAATGTGTTGTATGATTTTCAACTGTAAATAGAACTGCAATGTGTTATATGATTTTCAAATGTAAACAGAACTGCAAAGTGTTTTATGATTTTCAACTGTAAATAGAACTGTAATGTCACATGATTTTCAAATGTAAACAACAGCTGAATTTGTTATATGATTTACAATTGTAAAAAGAAATGTTATGTTTGTTATGATATGATTTACAATTGTAAACAGAGTTATGTATTTTATATGATTCTAAAAAGCTTTGAGATAAAAGCTTAATATTGTTGACTGTAAAAGTAACAAATAGTGTCTTGTTATCTTCTGACCCAAGGGAGACAATACCTGTCCACAACTCACATGATCCAGTTATGTCTTTTTGACCCAAGGGAGACAATACCTGTCCACTACTTGCATGATCCGATATATCTTTTGACCCAAGGGAGACAATATCAGTCTACTACTTACATGATCAAGAATATACTGAACAGCTTTCATCCAATAGCTATGTTTGCGGTGAAAGTCCACCATTGCTAAGTATGTTCCATAGGTCCGCAGATAATATACACATTCTTGGAACTGCAATGACTCCAAACTGGCTTCTTCAGTCAAAGGCTAAAAAATTATGAGATAAGACTGAATTAATAATAATAATGATAATAATAATAAAAATAAAAATGCCCTTAGTAATTACTGTTAGATTATTCAACTATTAATGAACATTTTGGGTTTTATCGGGCAGGTGGCAAATTATACTGATCATAATTGCTTATAAGTCAGCTCTAATCAACTGAAACAAAGTTGGCCATGATCTGCTGTCACATAATGTCCCATCAGATGAGAGCCTATTCTGTCTATTCTGCTTACTCCTAACAAACTACATAGAGCCAGATCTGCTGGCATATTATGTAATGTCAGATCTGGGTCTATGCTGTTTGCAACTGGACCAACTTATAAGCGAGTATATACAGTATGTGTGCAATTTATACATGCTAATACATAGCAAAGAGATTGATTAATTTTGGTAGAGAGTTGAGCAATTGGCCATCCTGAAAAAAGACCAACCGATACATAATATAAGAGGTTATCTTTTTGGTAGTCATTAAATTTGGACGATTTTCACTGTACTTTTTGTGATTTTGATTTTGTTTGGTAGCTAAGTAATGTAAAATTCAATGGGGGCCCCGAGTGGCCGAGTGGTCTAAAGCGCTCTCCGTTATGGATCACTGCCATCTCACCTCTGTCTGCGTGGGTTCGAGTCTCGGATTCGGCTAATGTGGGTATGTGAGAAAGCTTGCCAGTAGCTTCTCGTGGGTCGGTGGTTCTTTCCGGGGTTCTTCCGGGTTCTTCCTCCACCATTAATACTGGCTGCCATGTATAGCCTATCGTGTGCTGCAAAATGGCGTTAAACCCTACAACAACAACAACAATAAAATTCAATGCAATCGACTACATGTGTAAAGTGTACCAAGGTACTACCTACTGAAAGGACACTCAGTACGTACAGATAGAGGTATCATAATCAGGTTCTTTATTGATCCTGGGTTGGCAAGAATCATCTGTATCTGCAATCAGAAAAGAACATTTCCTTCAGATTAACACTAGAAAATTATTATAACTCAAATTAATTGTATACTAAACTTAATAATTTTCAGGTAAAGTTCATATGAGCAAAGATGGGAGTAGAAAGAAAGGGTTTACCTTCTGATGAAAATCCAAGGGGGAAAACATTCCACATACCAGTAAATCAATATTTTCATCTATGACAAGTTTTCTCAGCATTCTTATTTTAATTTTTATATAAATAACATATTTCTCCTTTTATCTGTAGACACAAGGATTTCTTACTGCAAGACAACTAGAATTATGTGTATTGTAAAACACATTTTCTTCCACTTCACCATTCTGACATCCACCCCAAAGTTTCAGCCTACTACAATGCAAGGACTACCCCAAGGGCAAATGTCAGCTTGGTCAGTACATCTGTTCTTTCATATCCAGCAAGTATGCATATGGTTATAAGACAGGAATCTCTAGTTTCCAAGTTATAACCTAAAGTTAGGTCTCTGGGTATAAGGATGGTTGCTGGCACAAATGTCAGCTGCATGTACAAATTTGGCTTTTTATGTCCAGTAAGTGCATTTTATATTAAGGAGGGGATTGCAATAGTTTCCAAGTTATGACCAAAGGGCTAATCCCTGAGTGTATTGATGGACCTTTGAGTCAACGTATGTAACAAGTAACTTCATAACTTGCAGGTTAATATGTGTTTATTTTATGTGTTAAGGTGAGTATCTCAATAGACCTTGGAGCAAAGTTTTTGGAGATACAAAAAGTCAGCAGGATATCATCAAGGGCCTCCAGTCAGATATGTCTTGATACTTGGGTCAGTGATCACATATGCCAATTCTTAGACATATTAGGCATACAATTATGGAGTAATATGATACCCCACAACCTTCTGGCCTCACATCTAGGGATATAACCTGAATTCCAAAAAGTTGGAGCCAATACCTAGCTATGGAACTACCAGTCAATCTTTAACAGTGTAGGACAAATTCAAGGAAACTCTGCACCTAACAAATGTATGTATTATGGATTGAGTGTATCACAATATCATTATGCTTCTTTGCAAGCTTCAAGATAATAATTTTTAACACAGTGTGAAGGAATGTTTTGTCTGCCCTTTTCATTTATTATTACAAGAAGATTCAACTGTATATAAGTGAGAGGAAAAAACTGTAATAAGTGTTCTGCAGAACTCAGTGTCTCAACTGCATCCCTATGCTCATCATAATGCTTAGGTTGGCAAGCCATAAAAAACTGGAACCTAACATATCAGTGGTACAAACTTTAGACCCATATTAACATTATACCAAAGTTTCAGGTGAATATGACTTTCAGAAACTTGAATAAACTTTAAAATTGTTCACCATGAAGAACCAAGCTTTCAGCTTAAGCAGGTGAGACAAAGAAGACAGCATGAACTTTTGACCTATAGTGGTATTATCAGAGCTTTACTCGAATGCTGCAGCTGATGTAGAAGATATGCAACTTGAACGCAAAACCTGCTGATGATAACTATGCAATTGCATTGTCACTGGAAAAATGACTACGTTATCACACCATGCTTATGCAGTGAGACAGAAATAAAACCAATATATGGTAAAATAATTATATTTCTTTTGTTTGTCATAAATACTTCTCACTTTCATACAGCTGGCATGCTAACGTCATAACTTAAATACTGATAATTTCATACAAATTTAAAGGAGAACATGGTGATACATTGTCACAGCTTAACAGGTAGACTATGAACAACTTGGGATTGTGGGGCCCTGAGTGGCCGATTGGTCTAAAGCACTCTCCGTTACGGATCACTGCCATCTCACCTCTGTCTGCGTGGGTTCAAATCTAGGATTTGACCAATGTGGTCATGTGAGAAAGCTTGCCAGTAGCTTCTCGTGGGTTGGGGGTTCTTCTCGGGGTTTTCCCGGGTTCTTCCTCCACCATTAATACTGGCCACCATGCATAGCCTATCGTGTGCTGTAAAATGGCGTTAAACCCCAGAACAACAACAACAACAACTTGGGATTGTAGAATTTCTATCTTTTACCCTCTAAATTGCACATCTAATTGACAATGGAATGAATGAATTATTTTGAAATTTTAGTAAAAGCAGTTTATTGCATGAAATCACTGAATGTCAATATGTTATAGCATGAAGTCACTGAATGTCAATGTTTATTGCATGAAATCACTGAATGTCAATATGTTTATAGCATGAAGTCACTGAATGTCAATATGTTTACAGCATGAAGTCAAAGAATGTCAATATGTTTATAGCATTAAGTCACTGAATGTCAATATGTTTATAGCATGAAATCACTGAATGTCAATATGTTATAGCATGAAGTCACTGAATGTCAATGTTTATTGCATGAAATCACTGAATGTCAATATGTTTATAGCATGAAGTCACTGAATGTCAATATGTTTACAGCATGAAGTCAAAGAATGTCAATATGTTTATAGCATTAAGTCACTGAATGTCAATATGTTTATAGCATGAAATCACTGAATGTCAATATGTTTATTGCATTAAATCACTGAATGTCAATATGTTTATAGCAAGTCACTGAATGTCAATATGTTTATTGCATGAAATCACTGAATGTCAATATGTTTATAACATGAAGTCACTGAATGTCAATATGTTTATATCATGAAATCACTGAATGTCAATATGTTTATAGCATGAAGTCACTGAATGTCAATATGTTTACAGCATGAAGTCAATGAATGTCAATATGTTTATTGCATGAAATCACTGAATGTCAATATGTTTATAGCATGAAGTCACTGAACGTCAATATGTTTATAGCAAGTCACTGAATGTCAATATGTTTATTGCATGAAATCACTGAATGTCAATATGTTTATAACATGAAGTCACTGAAGGTCAATATGTTTATAGCATGAAATCACTGAATGTCAATATGTTTATAGCATGAAATCACTGAATATCAATATATTTATTAATGGTATGATTAATGGTTAAGAGCAATTGCCTTCAAAAGAAACAAAAACATTTTGAAGAGTCAAGCTTATATAAACACATAAAGAAATGCAGAGATGCCCGTTGACAACCAGGGAAATTTGGGACATGAGTGTTAAAAATTAGATTCTATTGAAAAATTATGGATACTTACCATAGCAAAGAAAAATTACACCGGAAAATAAGAAGAATGATAAAATAATTTTAAATAATTTTAAAACATTACAACACATGCCAAACAACACAGTACATGAAGAAACACACAGGCAAATTAAATTATTCCAGGTGATTGGCACAAAACTGTTCATATGACATTACCAGAAATGACTAGGAAGGAATGAAACAAACTGTTCTGAATAATAGCATGTTATATGCCAAAAACAGATCTTATATAACAAACAACCAGAAAAGATCGGAAAGGACTGAGCAAGCTCTCAAGTTATGCCAGAAACTGACGTTATAAATTGCCAGAAAAATCTTGGAAGGACCGAAAATACTCTCATATGGCTTCAACTTCCACCAATTTTTTTCTTTTGGTTTTAGTTTTTTCTAAACAGTCTTGAACATATTACTATGGCAGTGTAATTCATAAACAGGCTTAGCAATTCGGGACATTCATGTCCAATTCAGGATGATGGGCATCTCTGGAAATGAAGCAAAATGGTAAAGGTATAATAAAATAATAAATTAAAGAATGTCAAATGGCATACGAGAACAAAAGTACCAACTATGGCATATAGTATGCCTGTGTTAACAAAGTATGAGAATGGACTGGGTGGGGTAGTTACTGGATGCTGTATATTTCTATGTGTGTCAATGACATAGCCTGGACAGGAACATATTATAGAGTAAAATTTCTCCACAGGTTATTATATTTGGGTATGGTAATTACTAGATGTAGTTTGGTTGTCAGCGTGAATAAAATGCCCTGGACAAGTACATATTAAAGTTTAATTTCTCCCATGATGATTATACATGTGGCTCAAATTTCATTACAGACATGACAAGGACAGAAGTTAGTGCATTTACTTTCCTTTTATGTGACCTTAATATAGATCAATGTGACCTTGACCCTAACACTGGGGAATGTTTTAAATTTGTGAAGCTCTGTCCATTCATGATAAACAAAATGACTAAAGGTTCTTGAAAATATTTACAGTTGTTAATAGTTAATGAACAAGGATCTAAGTCACTGATCAACGTGTTCCCTTGCTGTGATCTTAACTTTTTGGGGTTGCTATGGTATGCAACAAATCTCCAAGTCATGACACATATGTCGCAAAAAGTTTTACTAAAATATCCTCAGTGGTTAAACACTTGCACCTGAAAAATGATGCAAACTCATTATTTATATTTACCCTGGCTGTGTGTGTGTGTGTGTGTGTGTGTGTGTATATATATATATATAAAAATATATATCAATGAAAAATTCCCAGCAATCAAAACTTATGGGCTATGCAAGGATTTGGGATACAAAATTGCTTTTATCCTTGATGTGACCTTGACTTTAACCCAGAAACATTACTATAGTACCTGATACACCAAGTTTCATCAGAATCAAAAAGTTATGGGCTAGACAAGAAAACAATAATGGGCAGACTGACATACAGACTGATGCACTGATGGATTGGTGCACAAATGGATGGATGGACCATACTATAACATAATATGCCCAACTTACAATAGGTACAAAAAAATGTGAGCTGTGTAGATAAATGTAATGTCAACTGAGAACTAATTAGCAGGTTAAAAGACAATATGAGTCAACAAATAACAGAAAATATTGTTATCTTGCATGTTATATAACTGTCAAAAATTGAGCAATAAAATCCTAAAATTGTTAATGCCATTGCCAACCACAAACTTTATTTATAACTCTGAATCATCAACATATCAATTTATATGCTTAATTATCTAATTACCTAGTGACATGTTAATGTATCACAAATGATAAAATCCAAGAAATATAGATATACAAGGGTTCCTCCATGTCACTACTGAAAATTGTAGAGTGGTGAACCAGTGGCCATGGCATATACCAAGGGTCATGTCATATACCAGTGGTCATGGCATATATCAAGGGTCATGTCATATACCAGTGGTCATGGCATATACCAAGGGTCATATTATATACCAGTGGTCATGGCATATACCAAGGGTCATAGCATATACCAGTGGTCATGGCATATACCAAGGGTCATGGCATATACCAGTGGTCATGGCATATAGCAAGGGTCATGGCATATACCAGTGGTCATGGCATATAGCAAGGGTCATGGCATATACCAAGGGTCATGGCATATACCAGTGGTCATGGCATATACCAAGGGTCATGGCATATACCAGTGGTCATGGCATATGCTAGTGGTAATGGCATATACCAAGGGTCATCGCATATACCAGTGCTCAATGTATCTGAACACTACCAAGAATTAGTTGTAAACTCCAATATCATTAAACTTATGATGGAAATTCTTACCATACAATTTTGGTGAGTCAGTTTAACCTCTTACAAATAGTAAGACTTACGGTATCAAGTAGTACCATAAAACCTGTCTTGAGAGACCATCCTTTTGCGGTCTCTCAAGTTAGTTGATTACTTATATCAGTTCTGGAGGGTCAGTTTACAAGGTCAGAATCAACTGGGTTTAAGAAGGAAAAGTAACACAATTAATCTACATGTAATTTTTTTCTTTCTTCATAGTTCTGGTTAAAGTGTTATATGTATTCATGTCAAAATAATTTTATATATAGCAATAAAGATGTACACCATTCATAAAACATTCCCATTTAAATTTGTGAAGATGTTAACATATCCAAGATAGCTGTAATAATGGATGCATTCCCTCTTATATTTGTGTAGATGTTAACATATCCAAGAGATCTGTAATAATGGCTGTATTGTATTGACTCTCTGAGAATGAGAATGAACAAAAATAGAAAAAATTGGGATATCGAGCAAGTTTCAAACTTAAGATCTCCCGTTTGGCAGCCAAGACACAAAGAAAGACAAACCTGGGTGTTTATATATAGCTGACAGAAATAACTCATCCAGAGTCAGAATGACACAAGCCAAAGACCTACTTCACCCACAACATAAATAGATTAATTCAATAAACAAACGATGTAAATGATATGCTATGGTAAAAAAATAATGAGATCTTTGATAGTAGAACATTCCTCTTGATGTCCAAGTTTGAATAACTGTAACACTATAAATGACTATAGAGTTTACCAATGCAAAAAATGCTAGGAACTTAAGAGTGTTCATTCACCCCTAGCATTATGTATGAACTCCACAGAAAGCCAAACAGTATACCCAAGGTGCTACAGTGGGTAAGATGGTATCTCATTCGCAATACAACACTATCAGCACTGTGCTGGATTTTCACAACAGGCAAAGGAATAATACAAGCTCTGCAACTAAGTATATCACTAACCATTTTCTTTAAAGAAAAAATGGTTAATCATAATGGGGATTTACATCTACACAATAACAACGGTTCATGATGTATACGTTAGTCTGGTTTATGATTAGTAACATACAGAAATACCTGTAAGTTTAAAGAAACCATTAACCAGTCTCAACTTCTTTCTACTTTTTCACACAGAAAATAATATATAAAATAATAAAATTTAAAAAAAAAGATAATAAATCTCCCATTCATATATATTTTCATTCAAAAATGTAGTATTCTTATCATTCATAGGTCATTAAAAACTTTTCATGCCTTTCTGTGAAAAAATATTTGGGTTAAAACCACTTTAAATGATTTTTTGGGTGCAATTTCATAGAAAGTACTCCTAAATACTTTTATATGTAGCATAAATTCAAGTTCAGAATTTATTCTTTGATACAAGATCAGACAAATGCTGGTTTGTTCTTTGTATGAGTTTACCTAAACATGATAAGCAACAGATAAAAGTTTCAAGGTTATACAACAGTGTCAATTAGTATCTAACAGTACAACAGCACTTGTGATCAAAGTGGCATGCCCACATATGCACTATGAAAGATGCCCTTAGCTGGTGTGGCCACTGACTGACTCAGTCATGCTAACCACTGAGTCACAACAGGTCCCCCACAAAAAGAAGAGAAACATTAAAGACTGTATGCAGTGTATCCTCAACAACATACAAGTACAGTCAAACCTGTCTACAGCAGTGACCTATGGGAAAAGAGCATAAGTGGCCTTTCTAGACATGTGACCTCTGAAGGCAGGTTCAGCTCTCAAACTTGGTTCATGTCATGACAAATGCATGTATTATGTATTGATTAGCAAAAACAATATTAGCAGTGGTAATATAATTATTATTATTAGTAGTATCATTATTATTACTTTATAATATCATTTTTATTAGCGGTAATATCATTATTATCATTTTACAATATCATTATTAGTAGCAGTATTATTATTATTATTATTATTACGATATCATTATTATCAGTGGTAGTATAATTATTAGTAGTGGTAATATAATTATTATTAGCAGTAGTATCATTATTATCATTTTATAATATCATTTTTATTAGTGGTAATACAATTATTATTACTTTACAATATCATTATTAGTAGTGGTATTATTATTATTATTAATATTATTATTATTACTTTACGGGGCCCTGAGTGGCCGAGTGGTCTAAAGCGCTCTTCATTATGGATCACTGCCATCTCACCTCTGTCTGCGGCGATTCGAGTCTAAGATTCAGCCAATGTGGGCATGTGAGAAAGCTTGCCAGTAGCTTCTTGTGGGTCGGTGGTTCTTTCCGGGGTTTTCCGGGTTCTTCCTCCACCATTAATACTGGCCGCCATGTATAGCCTATCGTGCTGAAAAATGGCGTTAAACCCCACAACAACAACAACAACATTATTACTTTACAATATCATTATTATTAGTGGTATTATAATTATTAGTAGTGGTAGTAATATTATTATTAGTCATAGTATCATTATTATTATTTTATAATATCATTTTTATTAGTGGTAATATCATTATTATTATTATTACTTTACAATATCATTATTAGTACTGGTATTATTATTATTATTATTATGATATCATTATTATTAGTGGTATTATAATTATTAGTAGTGGTAGTATCATTATTATTACTTTACAATATCATTATTATTTGTGGTAGTATCAATATTATTACTTTACATGTATTAGTATTAGCAGTAGTAGAAAGCGCTGAAGAAAGCGCAGAAGATTCATGTCTTCAGAGTAGTTATTTAGAAAAATAAATAAATAAAAATAAAAAAAGTTCCAACTGTATACTCACTCTAATCCCTAATGTATATTATCAAAGATTGTCATTGTCATAAATTGATTGTCATGAATCAAAGTTTTGATACATTTGTAGCAGTTCCTTTAATTTGCATCCAACTTTACTGATAATCAAAGAAACACGTGACTGACTTTTTGTTAGGCAGCTGGTGTAATTAGGCATAAAACGGGTCTTCACACTTCAAACAACTAATGGATCAAGCAGATGATCAAACTCACTGAGATTAAAAGACAGTCTGCGTTTATGAGAGACCTTTGATGATTAGGGAATCAAAAGAAACTTCCTATGGCTATCATTTCACATATTATGCCTTTATATATACCATACCTTGCTCATCAAACAAAGAAGTTTCGTTAGCATAGTTGTGCAGTCACTGCTGATATGCTACAATAACTGAAGAAGGCAGGGTCAAACCACTGCTTGGTTAAGGAACACATGGCTGCAGACAACAGATGACGCTGACTACACGACATACAGGAAATTTGCTGGGTAAAATTAGAATGGTCACTGTGACAGGTGACCATTCAACTCATGTGACCTTTAGTACAGGTTTGACTGTACATTCAAATCTATCTTAATCGTTACTTTATGTTGTGTTCACCTGGTCACAACAGTCATTCTAATCCCCCCCAAGCAAATTTCCTACATGTGTGTAATGGTCACCCCCTTTCTGTTGTCAGCAGTCAGGTGTTTCCTAACTTTATGCAGTCATCCATGTGCTATCATTTCTTATCTTGCTTGTACTCACCATACTTCAGTCACATTGTCAATGGAACCCAAAGGTGTAAATGTCAAATTTGAAAGTGAGACATTTTTTGTCATTAGGGAAGAGGGTCGAAGCAATTTATGTCATTGCAGCAGAAACAGATGTTGCCTTTAGTACCAGTGTGACAGATAAAGTTTGATATCTTCACCTATTTTCCTGTGATAAGACGAATTTAAGTAATCCTGTGTGGAACATAAATTTGGGTGATAACACCATGGAGATAAATTCTATGATTTTGTTGAATAGTTCACATAAAGCAATACTGAGAACATAACAATGACGATGATGATGATGTCTGTTGCATAGTATTTGTTCAGTAACCAATTCTGTAAGTGAACCTGTGTAGAGAGGTCACCTGTGTACAAGGGCCAATTTTGCATTTTCCATGGATGGCTGTTACTGACAGGTTTGACTGTATCTACACATTTATATTTTTGTACAAGAAAGTGGTGCAGAAAGCCAAGCTACTCAGGCTCAAGTGAAAATTCAAATGAATACAGAATCATGCCCATATGCCTTACTTAAAAGACTTTTAAACTTTCTGTTTCAGAAATTTGAAAGTAGATGACTTTACAGTCCTTCTCCTGATAGATATCATATTTACCTAAACACACATCTAGTTGTTAGCAACACAGACATTGATCTGCAGTTGCATGATACATCAGTAAATCAGAGTCCATGCTGTTGACTGGAAATAAGCAGACCCTGATACATTACTACATTAAGCAAGATCAAATCTGGATCTATCCTGTTTGCTTCTGGACATGCTTTATAGGTGAGCAAATGTAAAATGTTTTTGTTGTTAGTATTAAGCTAAGAACTGATTATCCAATAGACTGCATACATGGGCTCAATTCAAAGAAAACTGGCAAAATGTTGTATATTATTTAAAATAAGCATATATTATGTGAACTGTATCACATAACTTGTCAATTTAAAATTTCTCACCTTTATTTCTCATAATTTAAACTGGTGAATTTGTGAAATATTAGTCACATAATGGCTATCTGATATATGATTTTTCCAGAACTGATTGAAATGTGGGAAGGATGGATTTATGCTTGTTGTCTGCATAACAGTGTGCCTGTGTCATCCATTATAATCACATCAGTCAGTCACAGAGTTACATTGCATCTGCACAAAGTGTACATTTGCTAAGCATCAAAACATGTAATAATAGTTTATGTTAGCTGAACAGACTCATAACTTTTGTGATCAATAATTATTGCATACAAACACTAGGTAAACTTGTATGTATTATCCATTTGAGTACAGACACTGTACTACCCCAGACATCAATATCATAATCCAAAGATATATATTCCAACATACAGCTTCACTGCATATCAACCATTTCATAAAGTCTGGTGAGGAGGTGCATCCTGATGAGTACTAAATCCTCATCACAATAGTACAACTGTGACACAAGTACTCAGTTTCATCCCATCAGTCTGCCACAGTTACTAGGTGGAAAAACAATATTTTAATTAACCTTTGACCCTGACCTTGGTGACAAGGCAAAAATCAGACTTTTAAGCGATGATACCAATACTTAACATGTCTTTTTTTTTATTTTTTCAAAGACAGCTTGAGATCCATGGAGCAATCACAATGTTGACCTCTTAGTCTTGAATATAGGACAGTGAATGTTACATGCAGTACACAACTAGTACATGACATGTGAATCAATCAGTTTTGTATTTATATCTCAAATAGCTTCTGAGATAGAAAGTATGCATATATCAATGTAAGGAAGAAATATGAGTTAAAGAAATAGAATATGAACATCGAAATAGACTAATTTAAAGTTTTCATCCATCATTTTATTTTAAGCAGTAAATGTTACTGATTCAAACTTATTTTTGGTTGAAATTTGATTCCTGTAATCTTATTTCCCAATTTTGTCATAAACGTGTCTGTCAAAAAGTGCTAATGCCTTATATATCCAGTTATGAATTTCTGTAGCACACTTTGTTTTGTTACTGTATATTCTTTTTCAGTCACCATTTGTTTTAAGATTTGTTTTGGAATTTTCAGAGGTTAATTAGAGTAAAAAGTTGACTCCATTTCTGATTGGTCAATATTTAACTGCTTTTTTGATTGGTCATTATTCAACTGCTTTTAAGATACAAGTGCTTAGGTATGCTTTTACAATGAATAACACACAGGCATTACAAATATTTCATTAATGTAAATATGGTGTTTAAGTTAGAGTTCGCCAATATCTGACCTGAAAATCAGAAACTGACAGAAGTGATCTTAATGGTGTAATTTGAGGTTAAAAAGTAAAAATGATTCTGCCACAATTGGAATAGCTGCATCCCAGCATACAGACAATGAGCATGTCCAATCAGAGACAGATGTCCAAGTCAATGGTTCCGTGAAATGCAGTGTCTTGCCCTTATCTTTTGGAGTTTTAGCTCATTAAGAAACCTCAATACGGAGTTAAAACTGACACTACTGATGCCAACATCATACTTGCTATGTCTTGCAATTCTATATGGAAAAGGTGAGATGAGAATAGTCTACTTATTAGGAGGTTAGAGATTCTCATGTCTTTTGGAAACACCCTAATTGTATGCAATTCTCTTGTCATCTGGAAACATCGTAACATGCAATTCTCATGCCATTTGGAAACACTTCACATTATGAAATTTTATTTTTCTATGACTGGGCAAAGTCATTAATACTCCAAGGTGTTGGGTGGTGAGGTGGGAAATGGGGTTGCAAATGACCAGTGAGTAAATTTCATACACAGAAACTTTCTGACTTAAAAGAGAAAATTACAAAACCATATCTGAAGCTAAAACTATACTTATATTAGCATTTGACCACAAATGTCTTTTGGATGATCAGTTCTTTATAATGCAACAGATTTATCTTTAGTACCTTTGATTCCATGTGTCTAAGCATTCGCAGCTGAAACTGAATTTGTTGGACTTGTTTATTTATTAAACTTAAATCACAAAGCTTTAAAACAAACACAAAGATTGGTCTGATGAAAGAATGTACAATTTGTCATTGAACAAATATCAGCAGCCCTTTAGTAAGTTTTTCAATCAGATTTAATAACATGCTTTATTAGATTGCATTTACCTGACAAGGATTTTGTTCCTATAACTGCTCTGATAAAGTATGCCTGGTTTGGTGTTACCTGACACTTGCATGACAAAGCATGCCTGCTATGGTGTTACCTGATACTTGTATGACAAAGTATGCCTGCCAAGGTGTTACCTGATACTTGTATGACAAAGTATGCCTGCCATGGTGTTACCTGATACTTGTATGACAAAGTATGCCTGCCATGGTGTTACCTGACACTTGTATGACAAAGCATGCCTGCCATGGTGTTATCTGAGACTTGTATGACAAAGTTTGCCTGCCATTGTGTTACCTGATACTTGTATGACAAAGTATGCCTGCCATGGTGTTACCTGATACTCATAAGACAAAATATGTCTGATTTGGTGTTACCTGATACTTGTATGACATGTTTGCCTGCCATGGTGTTACCTGATACTTGTACGACAAAGTATGCCTCCCATGGTGTTACCTGATACTTGTAGGACAAATTATTTGATGTTACCTGATACATGTATGACAAAGTATGAAGTCATTAGATGCCGCTTACCATTTCAATATTTAATAAAACCAAGAATGACTTATGGAATTTTACAGTGCTTTATAAAAAAATACTTGCCAGATTAACAAACTTGAATGAACCTCTGTACCAATGGAATAGTCTGATAACAGCTATGCCATCTTCTCAACACTATACAGGCTTCTTTGTACAAATGGAATAATCTGATAACAGCTATGCCATCTTTTCTACACTACACAGGCTTCTTTGTACCAATGGAATAGTCTGATAACAGCTATGCCATCTTTTCTACACTATACAGGCTTCTTTGTACAAATGGAATAGTCTGATAACAGCTATGCCATTCTTTCTACATTATACAGGCTTCTTTGTACAAATGGAATAGTCTGATAACAGCTATGCCATTCTTTCTACATTATACAGGCTTCTTTGTACAAATGGAATAATCTGATAACAGCTATGCCATTCTTTCTACATTATACAGGCTTCTTTGTACAAATGGAATAGTCTGATAACAGCTATGCCATTCTTTCTACATTATACAGGCTTCTGATAACAGCTATGCCATCTTTTTTTACATTAAATGGTCCTCTTTTAACGAATGAAAAATTCTGATAACAGCTATCTTTTCTACAATATACAGGCCAAAAAAGATTAAAGAACTGTAAAATTCTACTAATCTGTTGCTAACTATGGGTCATTTATTTTATAGATGTGATCTATACATAATACTAACAAAGTTCTTGCCCAGGGTCCATGCAATGGGGGCAATTCAGCTGAAATAGTTGCCCCAGTTTATGTCATTTCACCCAGATGTGCAGAAGTTGTGAATTTGACTTCACCTTTCTCAATTTGATGTCCCTGTCCCTTTTTTCAGGCTACTGTAATGCTTTTATATTATGAACACATTATCAACTCTTGCATTTGTTCCTGTTCAATGAGCAAGGTAAAAACATTTTAAATATAGTATTCTGTTCTTTTTGATCAATTTTTTTATCAAAAGAATAATTATTTATGTCTGAAATTAAGTTTCAAACTGTAAGATTCCAGCTAAAAATTCATACGTGCTGCCTGAAATGAAATTCATTATTCTGTGGGATTTTATGGGCTTATTGCATTTAAGAGCAAATCATTATTCTGTGGGACTTTATGAGATGACTGCATGTGAGAGCAAATCATTATTCTGTGGGACTTTATGAGATGACTACATGTATGAGCAAATCATTATTCTGTGGGACTTTATGAGATGACTGAATGTACAAGCAAATCATTATTCTGTGGGACTTTATGAGATAACTGCATGTACAGGCAAATCATTATTCTGTGGGACTTTATGACATCACTGCATGCATGAGCAAATCATTATTCTGTGTGGTTTTATAGTCTGACTGCATGTAAGAGCATGCAAGTTTCTTTCATATTTTATCATGAAAGGTTGAAAGAAAGCACTTGCATATGATTTAAAAGTAACCTATATTTTTGGTTAATGTCTTTTATAATAGCTAAGTTGTACAACAAATATAATGGATCAAACTAAGAAAACTGTACAAATTTTTATAAAACTTTATGAATATTTTCTGTCGTTTTTATATTATTTAACTCAGTGGTTTAGTAAAATGGCTGTTTAAGTGACTGTTGTAAACATTCTAAATTCTGACTACTTTACACTTATTTCTCATTATTCTCCCACCACTTTGTTCTATTCAAGCAGGGGAGAGAAGTCATTTTGGCCTGAAAACTTTAGTCCAGCACAGACAACTGGATTAATAAAACTATCCCAATGCATGTGGGCAGGATGGGGTCTATCTACCCTGAGGAAATAAGATTTGTATCTGGTATGAGGCTTGCAGAGTTCCTGATGAAACTCTTACTCCTGGAGGCTTAGATTTTGTTACCTTGTTCAGAAACTTGGGGACATTTTATTTCTCACACACAACATTCGTAAGTTTTGACTGAAAATACTGCAGAATATGAAAAGTATGTTTATAAACTGTGTGTTATAAATGATGACATGAAGTAAGTCATCACATATGAAGCAGCCAAACTGAACTACTCCTGGCGACACCAGAAAATTAACTTATCTAGGAAAAGCAAAAACATGAGACAATTCTGTCTAATAGACAAGAACAAATTATCTGACCTTTTCCTAGTGTTATATTCTGAGCATGCAGTGATGTATTGGTGAAAATCTAGTGTTTGTATTAACATGACATTATCAAGTGTTTGTGTCAACAAATACATATTTGAGGCATTGTCATCACTATTTGGAATAAAACAAAGCATAGCCTTGGTCTTTTAATACAGGTTTTTCAGTAACTAAAGTATCAAATATGGAATCGAATTTTGTGGTCTATTAATACAGGTGGTTTATTTACAAAGGTGGTCTTGAGCACAGGTTCAAAGTGTATTATGGAGTGTCTTTACTCACCTCCATGGATCCAGTACCAGGCATTGTCTCAAGACATTCCACTATATCACTCAGAACTTTGCTGCCCTGGCCATACATATTCTTATCTTTTGGAACCTGAAATCACAACTCTGCAATAATATATGACAGTCATAAAGGCTTTACAATGCAACTTTTAGCAAGCAACTCTGGAGTTCTAGGTCTAAGTTTTAAATGGCTTTAAACAGCATTACCTGGTAAATTCAAAACATTTGTCTGATTGCTGTAATAGACATAATTTAAATAAGTTACAGAGTAATTCTGGGGATTTTAAGTCTCGGTCAGGCATTTGCAGCCTATGGCCCACCTATTTACATCACACTCAGTGGACTTCAAAATTGCTTATCTGACCCATACCCTGGAGGAAGTTGTGCATACCTAATGCAAGTCTTAAATGGTTTTCAATACATTACCTTGTAAATTCAAAACCATAGCCTATTTACTGTGTTAGACATAACTGATAGATGAGTCATCAAATTGAGCTCTCATGAAGGTTTCTTGACAATGAAGCAATAACCATGTATTAAAAGATGTAGCTCTTAATGTAAAGAGTAAGATAGACATGTTAATGTTATTGAAAAAGTACCAAGATATGTTAAATTTGTTGAAGTTTATGTACATAGAAACTGTCAACATTCTGAAATTTGTTCAGTGCTATTCACCAAAAGAAAATGAATCAATGTGAATCAAATTTACTTCTAAATTAATGAACATACGTTATCACAATCTGTGTTTATTTTAAATATGTTAGATAACCTCAATATGGAGCAGTTGTTCTTATTTGTATTAATATATACATTCTGCCTACTCAAGTAAAGTGTTCTTGAATGAATTTTTTTACCCTTAGACATCTGCTGAATTTCTCTCTGGCACCTGGAAAGTCCCCACTCTGTAAACAGGACATACCCCATGCCACCCACACTCCTGTAGGGTCCAAGCCACACTTGGTTGACACTTCCATTGCCAAGGATAGTCTCTCATCCTCTATTAGTTTGTCCCTCAAACGACTGAAGAGAAAGAGAAGAACATAAAGGTCCTAATATTTGTGGATGCAAGATGGTTAATAGGTTTTACCATGGCAACGAAATTGTACCAAAAGAATGTAAACAGAGCTGGTAAAAATATTTGCAACAGTAAATCCACCAATACTATCTTCAAATCCTCAATTATGAAACTGTTATCCCCATTTTAACACAGCTATAATATTTGTGTCTAAATTATTAAAATGACATCTGTGTGGCTCTGTATAACAAGGAATATATGATGATATCAAAATGAAATTATAATTCAAGATAATTTATCAGGGATTTTGCTGGCACAAAACTTTGACACTCCATCAATCAGATAGCATATCTTGTTTGTAGAAGTGTTAAGAACATACAATACACAGAATTTCAAGTCACCTAACAGAGTCTACTTTGGTTAGTTCATGAATGGAGGGCAGGTCCCTGTAGTTGGCACTGACAAGAAGTCCCAGAAGATCCACCAGTCCCTGATACTGATCGCACTGGGTCATTCCATGATTCTCTCCACACCTGATGAACTTCATCTTTGCATGGAACAGGAGGTACTTCATCATGCTGATGAGGCAGAAAAATATAATTCTTAAAGAAAAATATTTTAAAGGGGCCTAAATATGCCAATTCAACTGGATCTATGCAATTAAAAAAATGTAACTGTAAAAAACATATACACATTACAAACATATATACCTGCATACAAACATGTTTGTTAAATAACTCATTCCTGAATAGATGTCAGCGCTGCTTTTAATCTTTTCCCACCATCATTTAATTTTTCTGCCCTTACCAAGGAGTACAATCATGTAGAATATAATTTGAGATGTTTAGAATTTTTTTTTGTTCTATGCAGGCCCCAAAATGGGGAATCAAATTTTTTATTCTACAAGTATATACACATATTTTAATTGGAATACATTTTGTATAATGTATACAGATACATTAACAATCTCCAATTCTGGCGAACTTCTAATTCCAAATAATATGGAATCTAATGTTAAATCTAACTCAATATGACATTTGTCTCTAAGAACTGACACAAAAATTATCAAAACTGATTTTACAAAATGACATTAAAAAAATAAATGAAGAAGAGTCTCTTCAGATTCATTACAAAAAGTACATAATGATGATTCAGAGATTTTCATTTTAAACAATCTACTATTAGTACTGAAATTTCTGTGAAGACCTGTCTATTAATTAAAACAGACTATTCTTCAGAAACACTGTATTATCATTTGTCATGACATTTATAATATCAGAGAGGCCATTATGAAATTTTTCCGAGGGATATTCATCCAATTATGACCATGCAAAAGATACATCTTTCCAAACATTTTTTAACTTCTGTGAAACTTTGTTCTTTCCTTAATAAACATATTGTCTCTTTGAAACTTTTCAAGTTATGTCCACAAGAAGTTTCTATGATGGCGAGATCAATTCAGTTTTTATTCACACGATCTTAAGTGCATGACAAAAAGATTAATTGTTTGGCATCTTCAGCCCACCATCTTGATAGTTATTGACTAGAATATTATTTATGACACCAATAACTTGAATAACTTGTCCTGCTGCTCCAGACTAAGGGTGAACTTTGATATGACTCAGATCATATGGATTGAGGTGAAGAATTAATAACAGCAAAAAAAATTACATTGAATCACTTTGAATGATGTACACTCCTTTCAATAAAATTTGATTTGAACAAAGCAATTCTACTATAGTAAATTATACAGAGAAAAATGAGTTTAAAAATTACTTGATACATGGTCCTTTGGAAATCTCTCCTTGGTTGGAAAAATCACTGTAATTTAAACTTTAGTTTTCACTACAACTGTTCACTGTATTTATGGAACATCTTGACGTTCCAAATGAAATCGTGCAACAGATTCAAACAGTCTTTTTAACTTCCTTTGTGGCAAAAATGGAGATGGAAACCAACATTATCTAGAAAAATGTTTCTTCAATAATACTTCCTCATTCATATGCCTTTAGAGATCTACTACTACCTCACAAATCCAACCCTCTCATGCTAAACATTTTAGTTACAAAGTTTAACGATATCTGCCCAACTATGGGGCAATTAGAGTCATCTCCCCTTAATACGGGGTTTACAGTTTATCATGATGCAGTGGAGAGGGAGGAGTTGAAGTGGAGAACTTCATGGTTGATAAACTATGTGGAGTGCAATACCCAAGGAGAAGCCAGTCATTTTGCGCCATAATGTAAGTGTACAAACTGATGTTTTTATCCTTCAAGGTGCTTCTGTGCCTTTGCCTTTAGTAAGCCCAGTACACCATCGACTTTCAGTCCATAATATGCAAATTAACAATTTTCCATGACAGATCAGTATCTTTTGTACATAATCGAAAACCCATTTTGCCTGGATACTTTCAGCTAAGTTTGGTTGAATTCTGTTGAGCTGATTTTGCTAAGTCCACTAAAGGATTTTCTACTGTTAGTAATAGTAGCCATATTTAATGGTGGATCAACATCATTTTGCAACTGCTTGACAAAGCCCTCTATAACAGTATTCTTTTGTTAACTATAGTTGAATTGAGCCCTTTTTGGGAGGTTGCTTAAAGCTTTTCCTCTTTTTGGTAATGGCAGTCATATATGACAGCAGATTGGTACCAGTTCTATAAATAAAGAAACCCTTTTTCCTGGATGTTTTCTGTCAAATCTGATCCAATTCTGTTGAGTGTTAATATATATTTTTATATTTTTAGTACATGGTGGCCATATTTTATGATGAAATAGCATCAGTTGTACAAATCTGAAAGCCTGTGATGCTTTCTGTCAAATAAGTTATGTTTTATTCTATTTTTAGTAATGGTAACCATATTTGAGCTAATAAAATGAACCATGAATGTCATAATGTCTGGTCTGAAAGATTACAGTTATATACTGACTTAAGGCAATGTGACCTGAAAGAAAAGAGGTATCGACTGACATAAGCCAGTGTGACTTGTAAGATCAGAGTTATGGACTGACATAAGCCAGTGAGACTTGTAAGATTAGAGTACTGGACTGACATAAGCCAGTGTGACTTGTAAGATCAGAGTTATGTATGGCAGAGAGTTTACAGATGATCATCATGAATCTATTTTCAGCAAGGCACTTATATTTCATTTATCATTTTCAGATGAAAGGTTATGGGTGGCACCCCATCCATATAACTGTTATATTCCCTCTTGCTTCATGCCTTCACTGTATTCTTACCAGCCACTTACAGGCTTGCAAAAATTTTAACTTAACAAAGCATTGTGGTGTTCCTACAAAAAACACGACTTTGGAAGATGATAGAGGCATCAAGTTTGTTTTACCTTATGATGAGATTGTAGTCAACTTCTGGATTAGGAATACCAGGGTTAATGGGCTTTAACAACTGTGACAAATCATCACAAAGCTTCAAGATCAGCTGACCACACTCCCTGGGGTTACCATGAAGATCCAAGATGGCTGTGCATAGAGAGGTACTTGGAGCCTGAAATATCAAAGAAGTTAATATACAGTATGGTCTTGACTACCAAACTCCACTGCCTGAAATATTTATTTCTTTGAACAAACAAAAACCAATGTTTACTATTCACCTTGTAGTACATGAAAGCTGTTACATGAGTCTTCATTAGATTAGAAATTTACTTTAAAAAGTTGAGTGGCATAATTTTGTACTCTTCAGTAAGTTCCATATATGAAATGTGTGATAAAAACAAATCAATGATTCTATTTATTGAACAAGAGCTCCAAGTGGTCCTGAGATCACTCACCTGACTGACAATACAAGTGCAACTGGTCAAAAATCTGGATCAATAAGATTCTTTCTGCAAAAATTTCTTGCCATGTAGAGGATTGCATACAATATGAAAATAACTATTTCAATGTTTCTCTTTATTCTGAATCTTCATTTGTATTTGATGTTACAGCAGCACTGAATACCCAAAGGTTTCTCTGCCTGGATGCTTTCTCTCAGAGAGGGTCAAATTCTGTTAAGCCAAATTGTTTAGATAAAGTTGTATAAATGTTGTTCTATTATTAGTAACAGCCACCATATTTAATGGAAGATCAGAATCATTTCTACAAATATGAAAAGAGTTTAAACTAGAATGCTTATGTCATATTTGGTCAAATTCTGTTTGTGTCATTTCTATTTTTAGTAATGTTGGCCATATGCAACTGTATATCATCATCATTTGTTTAAAAAAATGAAAGCTATTCAAGCCAGGATGCTTTTAATTAAATTTGTTCAACTTCTATGAGGTAGTTTTTGTGAAGAAGTTGTTTTTTTTAAAAACTTTATTTTTAGTAATGATGGTTATATTTGATGATAATCATCATAATTTAACATATTTTGAAAGGCCTTCATGCCAGAATGCTTACTTACAAATCTGGTCAAATTCTATTGAGCGATTCTAGAGATGTTTAAAGATTTTTTTAAAACTTGTTTGCAATGGTGGTCATGCATGCATGATGGCAGATCAGCATCATTTGGACAAATGTAAAGAGCTTCAAGCCAGAAAACTGTCAGTCAAATTTATTCAAACTGTGTGAAGCAGTTCTTGAGAAGTTGTTTAAAGTTTTTTCCTCCATAATTTTAGTAATGTCAGCTAATATTGACTGCAGAAATAGTAATGTCAGCTAATACTGACAGCTGACTTAGTAATGTCAGCTAATATTGATGGCAGACTTAGTAATGTCAGCTAATACTGATGGCAGACTTAGTAATGTCAGCTAATATTGATGGCAGACTTAGTAACGTCAACTAATATCGATGGCAGACTGGCATCATTCAAACAGATCTTCATTCCAGGATGCTTTCATCAAATCATGTCAAACTCTCTTGCGTGGATTTTGAAAATAAGATGTAAATATCAACTGTGAATGGATAATGCATGATGGATGAATAACCGGGTAATAAAATAAGCAAATGAGTACCAATTTAAAAAAAAGTATTCCAAATTCAGATCGAGACACAGAATAATGACTACAGTTCGAGGTTCATGTTGTGTTCATATTTATTTGTCATCACAGGGGCTCATATGGCTGCTTACAATTTACTTGTCATCAATGTACTGTATAATAATACAAGGGAGAACACTTCTCTCCTTCCTCACATGACCTATTTAAGAATCAACACAAATATTTAAAGCTAGACCATCCTAACTTCATGCCTGTCCATGGTTCATGTGCCATTTTTCTCCTGACATAAACAAGCTTGTTTTGAGATCATGATGACATTAACTAAGTCAGTACCTTTTGTCAACAGTGACAGTAAGAACTGATTAAGAAATATTTGACAAAATAAAATTTAAATACATACTACAATTCAAATAAAACAAAGCATAATATTTTTTCCCCCTCAAGTATGTGGCCCTGGAGCAAGTATTAGCTGTTGAAGTCAGGCCACTGATCACATGTTTGTTTACTAGACTATTTTTTTTATTAGCGGGGAAATCCAAGGCAGATATATTTGTAACAGCAAAGGCAACATAAAAACTTGGTTACCATAACATTCACTTCTTTTACCATGTTAGGAAAAAATTAACGAAATGGACAACCACACAGAATGAAAGTTTTCACTGAAATATTTAAATCTTTAAATCTTTGTTACTTAATAACACTGAAGCAAAAATCTAATGAAAATTGACCACTTGTGTAAATATGGTGATTATGCATTAATTTTACTTGAAACAGTTCCAAGAAAACAGACGGCATTCTTGAATGTGAAACCACCTGTCAAAGATTCATTCTATTTTGATACTACATACAAAGCGCCCAAGTCTAAACTGAAAATAAATCTGCCAGATATCATTAAAAAAAACCAGGTTGTATCAATGTGACTGATGGATGTTATGTGACTGAAAAATGTTAGAGAAGAAGGATTTATTTAAACTTAAAAATATGTTGCACTGGAATGTCGTAAACAGATGAACCATGGCAGGTTGAGAATATTACTACAGTTATCATTTGTGGCCTTCAAATTTGTGACTGTTTGCGAAAGTTACTGTAGACATGTAGACTGTTATGCATAAATAATGTAACCATTTCTTTTATGTCTATACTCTTGTATTAACTACTAATCCATATGGATTTAGCCGATTTGTGACAAAAAGTTTAACTGCAGATCCAGGTAAGTAGCAAAACTAAATGTACGTTAAATACAATAAATATGCACGTTTTTCATATAGTTTTCTGTAATTATGGTATGTAATATATAAATTGCTCTTTTTATGCTCAGATTATGCTTTTTAACACTTATTAGTAATAAATTAGTCTTATACCTCTTTTGGGGGTTTGTATGTCTGAAACTACAACAAATCAGTTCAGGTTCACATTTAATAAAATTTACTTTTGATCGGGTACCCGTTAGAAATTTCTGAAAATTTTTACATCTCTATAAGCAACACTACTGCCTGCATAGACTACTTGGCCTCTAGGTCAGCCTCATTTTGAATTTTCATTTCAGCCACTTTTGCACTAAATATTGCAACAACAACAAAAACAGACACCTGGTTTATAATAATAGTGCTTTAACTACATGTTCTAGATTTAAAATTTCTATGGTTTTATTACTTTTGTTAATTACTTAAAATATGAGGTTAAACCAGATGTTTCTAGAGGAAGTTGCAGAAACTGACTTGTGGTGGCAGTTGAACTTTAAGAGAAACTGAGTACCACTGGGACAGCAGCTTGATACCATTTTTGTGACATCATGTTACAATTTTGATAACTAATAATGTTTATGATGAGTTCTTTCAGTTCATTAAAACTCTTGACTGACCTCAAATGGTTAGGACAATGTTTCTATAACTTCCATTTTATGAACATTTGAAAAGCACAAAATATATTTTCAGACAATAACAAGAACTATCAGTAACAATGTTAATAAATATGATAAAATATCTTAATATAATATTTGCTGGAACAATGAAAAAGAATAAATAAATTTATATATGAGATAAGTCATTTTAACTAGTGTACCAGAGGTGTATAATTATAAACTATAAATTAAAATATAAATATTTACTGCAGACAAAACAATCAAATAAAAACTGAAAAATATATAAAGCAAACTTCTACAAAATGATGTAGACAATTCAAGCATATATACCCATAGTTTGGTTTTGAAAATATCCATAATGAATGGAAAAATAGTAACTACAAGGAGGTAAAGGTCTCAGATAATACTTTGGCTTGTGTATTCCAGGAATATATACAGAAATTTCAAAGATTTGAGATAGTACCTTATGTACTTGTGTATAAGTTGGATCAAGCTGCCATTGCATAATGCACACACAGATCTGGGTCTATGCAGATTTTTAGGAATAATCACAAGAACAGATAACATAGACCCAGATAAACCGATGCATTATACGACGGCAGATTAGATTATATGTTGTATACAGTTGGACTGTATATATATGCAAGTATATATTACATAAATTTTGTTCCTGAATTCAGAATAGGTGTGTATGCTGAACTTTGATATGTTGTTGAATAACATAACTGAAACATGCAACCAAAAGAATTTACAGTGAAGAGATTGACTGACATGACACATTTTCTTTCAAAGGCTTCACAATTCTGTACATGGAAAAGATCAGCAAATGATAATGATAATCTCAATGTGTTCAGTTTACAAATCCAGCTAACACTTTGGTTCTGAATGAAATTAATGTTCCCATGGTAACAAAACGTTATGAGTTTTGAGAACGAGACTACTAGCAGTAGCCCGTGTTTACTCACATTCTGCCTAGAACTAGGATATTTCAGTAAGTTGAGATTTTCTAAAATAAGGAATTGTACCAATCTATCAGATGCTCTCGAATTGTTGTTGTCAAATTGTTGTTCTTGTTTTAAGATGAGCTATGATTCAACAAGGGGAAGCACTTCAGGCAAGGTTTTGAGATAAAACTGGTCTCTACACATGTACACTCTTTCTGATTCAATTTCAATTTATTCAAAAAATGCACAGGAAATATAACATCATTTGTACTGACCAGAATAACAGCCTGACTCTGAAACAGACCAGGTCCAATAAAACAGGAAAGAATAAATTCCTTAACTAAAGTCATTCCAAGATGACAGACCACAAAAATAAGGAGTAATGTTGATGTAAGCAAACAAAAGTAAGTGGGGCATTCTCTGATTGGTCAGGGAATTTTCAAACAAAAATTAAATCCAACACCTGAGGTGTGAGAAAATTCTCATACATTAAAGTTATTGTGGAAAAAAATGTCATGATACACTAAATCCTTGTGTACTTTTCAAAGCAGATGAGTGTTAAATTATGAGCTCTTGTATAATTTAGCAGCTGCATGCTATTTTCTGAATATTCCCTGTCCAGCGTAACTATCAAAGGAATGCTAATAACAAGTGCTCTTGTTTCCTTTCAATTTGGCAAAGTAAATATATCACAACAGAGAGAAATCATTTCAATCATTGAGAAATATATTCAGCTTCCAGTCTAGGAGTGTGTTCAGTACAAACCATTACACATGTTAGGACCTTATTTCGTCTCCTATTCTTACACATGAACAGTCTGTTCTCCCAATGGCACTTAGACAAGATTGGGATCTGAGAAAGGATGTGAAACCAGTTTATACAGCACAAATGTAAATCTTGTAACATTTAAGTTTTGGTTTTACTTCATTGATAAACAAAAATCTAACATGATATTATCAATTTATATTTGAATCTTTCTGCATAAAAGTAAATTATGAGAAGCACCTCTGTTAATAACAATGAAGCTGTGAGCAAATGGTATTCTCAGATTCTTTAACATCAAACTAATGTTGGAAGAAGAAAAATAGTCTAAATATGCTTTGCCAAAATTTCTAATCAGATTGTTTCTTTGTGTCCTCTGTGTTCTCATAGTATGTATTTTTTCTCTCAATACCTTATCTCTACTTCTCTTTTCTATGTCAGTCTCTTTGTATCTCTATCTCTCCCCAACACAAACATATACCACAGGCACACACTCAGTCATACACAAACACTCATATCCATGTGTAAACAGACAGTCATACACAAACACACATACCCAAAGGCACACACACAGTCATACACAAACACACATACCCACAGACACACATACCCAAAGGCATGCACAAACACACATACTCACAGGCACACATACAGTTAGCCATAAACAAACACACATACCCACAGGCACATACACAATTAGCCATATACAAATACACATTCCCACAGGTACACACAGCTAGTAATAAAAAAACATGGTTATTCATACATACACATACCCACAGGTACACATATATTCATAAAAATAAACATACCCACAGGCACACATACCATTAGTCATACACACACACAGGCACACACAGCTAGTCATACAAAAACATGCAGTTATTCATTCATACAAATACCCACAGATACACACACATTCATACACAAACAACATAGACCCACAGGCACACAAACACACATAATCATAGGCACACACACACAGTCATACAAAAGTGCACATACCCACAAAATGCAGGGATGCTCAAGTTGCATGAACAAAAAGCAACAGAAACTTTTAAATGAGTGAATGAGGATAAATTACGATGAATTGATTGCTGCATCTAATGAAAAAGCAGCATGCAGTCATGAAATTAGAAATGACCACAGCAGGTAGGGTTGTTTGATTCCACATTGATTTACAAGTTGTAAAGCATAGGATATGACCTGAAAATTTTCTGTACCTATCAGCAGGTGGACTCTTCAGGTGACTGTAGCTCAAGAGCCATGAAGGAAATACTGGTAAGTATCTAAAATGTACACCAGTGTTCTGCAGACACACCTGACCGCACTAATTGCATGATTTTATGAATAGATTACATCGTACCCAAAAACTGTCAACCAGTACCAGCTAAGGTCTGAAGCACTGATTTATCACACTCAATTTAAGATATAATATAATGCTTCACTTATCAAATAAAATATAAAGAATTAATGAAATGTCATATCAGTAATGCCATGACAAAAAAATAATGCTAAAGAAAATCAATTCACCTGTTCAAAGTAGAAGTCATCTCTTAATGACTCATTGACCTCTTGATCCAGCTGTAGTTTCCAGGTCATCTTGGAATGGTGGATGATTTCAGACAGACTGGGTCTGTGTTCTTCATAGATGGGCATGTTTTGTTGGCTGATAGTCCGTGCACCCAGACTGGTTCCAGAATGTTGCTCCTTGTGGAGATGATGGTACAAGTCTGCCACTGAGCCTCTCTTATCACTAGAGATAAAAAAGTATGTTGACTTACAACAAAAAAAAGAAGTATTTAACAGAATCAAACAGGAGTACCATGGTACATTATATGCACACCCTATGTTGAATAAGTTTCTACGAAGGCACTAATAAAACATGGTTGACTACAAAGATTATTGACCAATGGGTCTAAAACAAAATGCTGGACCTTTACCTTCATCTTTGGTCAAAGTATGCAGTCTTGAAGTAAACTTACTGTGCAGAAACCATTATGTTTTTATTAGACTTACCCTGACAATGACCATGAACCTTTAGGATTTAGGATCTATAGGTCTTTTTTATTACCATACATGCAAGAAATCCACTAAGTTTTCTCAAGGAACTTACTCTACACCAAAAGCTTTTCTCTAAAATCCATTTTTCTTTAAGCCACAATGACTTAAATCTTAGGAATTCTGACCTCATAATCAACAGGCCACTTTCTCTTTGGCCAGAATTTAATTGGCTTCATTCTTATACAGCATGCAAACCATCAAAACACTTTGGTCCAGGTCTGGGATGAATAATTGATGCTATTGTGCGGAAAAAAATTTTCTTGTTTCAGTCCAGTGACCTTGATGTTTCTACCCCAAAATCAATGGACTTTTTCATTACCCCATGTGTAGTCCATCTAAAAAGTACAATCAAGGTTTGTGATGTAGAATTGATGTTAATGTGTGGGAACCAGTTTTCTTTTTTCAGTCATGGAGGCTTTGACCTCTGACCTCAGAATCAATAGGCTTCTTCAATACTCTAAATGCAAGCCATCCACAAAATATGTTGAGTTATTGTGCAGAAAAAAATAAGGAACAGATTGATGAGAGCTGGACCAACATCATAATGTGCTCCACCATATGGCAGACGTATAAACAACAATGATTGCACTAAAACACAAATGAATACAAATGTCACACTTGTAAAGAATGAAATTGTAATGGATGTATGCTTGTAAAAAAAAATCATTTTTATAACTCATTTTGCCAAATGTATTTTAATCATTTAAAATTGTGGCTAATTTTATAAATCTGGAACATGACCTCCAAAAACCACCATATTACCACATTTGCTATTATGATTACAGAGAAAGAGGACTGATGATAATATTCAACTTTGCAGATAATTCAAAAGACAAGTCAAATTCGGCATCACACGTTTATACCATATTTCCAAAGGTATAAATACACCTAAATACAGTGCAAATCTACATATTTTAAGCCAGAATGGATTACAATAATTAGTCTTCTATTCCAATAATTATTTTTCTATTACAATAATTAGTCTTCTATCACAACAATTGGTCTTCTATTACAATAATTAGTCTTCTATCATAGTAATTAGTCTTCTATCACAGTAATTAGTCTTCTATTACAATAATTAGTCTTCTATTACAATAATTAGTCTTCTATCATATTAATTAGTCTTCTATCACAGTAATTAGTCTTCTATTATAATAGTTAGTACTGTATGACGGCTGCATTCTATTCCACCAAATATATTGACATGCCTCCGATGAAAAGTATTAAAGTCGGTGAGTAATGTATGATGGCTACTGTACGATTCCATCAAATACACTGACCTGTGTATAATGTATACCAAATTGCATAAAGAGAAATCTGCATAATGTGCTGGTACATCTAGGTCTACTTGGTCCACTTGGAATTACAAATAGAACTGCATACACCTTTATTTGCTGGCCAGTTAAGTGATGACAGATCAGGGTCTACTGTTTACTTGGAGTTATAAATTGAACAGCATAGACTGTTATTTGCATGCCAATTATGGGCTGGCAGATCTGTGTGTACTCTGTTCACCTGGTATAATAAACAGAATAAATGGCATAGAATTTTATCAGCTGGCCTACTAAATACAGCAGAGACCTTTATCTGCCAGCCCATTAAGTGATGCCAAATCTGGGTCTACTTGATTCATTACAAATTATAAATAGAACAAACAACACAGACCATTACCTGCCAGTTCATTAGGTGATGCCACATAAATCTGGTCCACTCTGTTCATTTAGGACAATAAACAGAACAAAAAGCATAGACCTTTATCAATTAGTTTGCTATGTGATGCCAGATAGACTGGGTCTACTCTCTTTGGAACTATATATAGAAAAACAGCATAGACCTTTATCAATTAGTTTGCTATGTGATGCCAGATAGACTGGGTCTACTCTCTTTGGAACTATATATAGAAAAACAGCATAGACCTTTATCAATTAGTTTGCTATGTGATGCCAGATAGATTGGGTCTACTCTCTTTGGAACTATATATAGAAAAACAGCATAGACCTTTATCAATTAGTTTGCTATGTGATGCCAGATAGATTGGGTCTACTCTCTTTGGAACTATATATAGAAAAACAGCATAGGCCTTTATCAATCAGTTTGCTATGTGATGCCAGATGGATTGGGTCTACTCTCTTTGGAACTATATATAGAAAAACAGCATAGACCTTTATTTGCTGGCCAATTATGTGATGGCAAAAAGACTGGGTCTACTCTCTTTCCTTGAAATAATATGTGGAAGACTCATAGACTTTATATATGCCAGCCCATCACAGCAGGTAGACTAGGTCCCCCTATTCACTTGAAATTGTATGTAGAAGCATGGACTTTATATCTCCTAGCCCATTATGTGACAACATAAAGACTGGGTCTCCTCTGTTAACTTGGAATTATATGTAGAAGCATAGACCTTATATCTGTCAGATCATTATGTAACAGCAGACAGACTGGGTCTACTCATTTACTTGGAATTATATGTAGGAGAAGACTTTTATTTGTCAGTCCATTATGTAACAGCAGACAGACTGGGTCTACTCATTTACTTGGAATTATATGATGGAGAAGGCTTTTATCTGCTAGCCCATTATGGGATAGCAGACAGACTGGGTCTATGCTAGTCACAGATGGATACATGATATCCATAGCTGAATACAATAACCTGTCACCTTCTATTAAAAATGGAAACTCAGTAACAAAAAGTTCAGCTGCTATTGAGAGAAGCATGGTAACTTTAGGATATTTTAAGGATATTTTATTTGCCTGGTGCTGAACATTTGGTGGTAGCAGTCATCACATGTCCTTGCTGACACCCCTTTGATGATGGTTGTTTTCTGTGAGCAGGTGGCACAAACAACCCTTCCACAGCGGCGGCAGTGATGACGCCTGTTGAACTGTTAATAAAGAAAGACAGAAGAAATTTAAATTGTTGCAAAATATAATATCAGTGTTGAATATAAGAATTAGTCATGTACACACTAAAATATAACACCTAGTCTCTGTTTTAAAAAAACAAAACCACATCACGTGAAAAATTATTCTGATCTCCAAACTTGAACATTATGAAAGTTATATAAAGCTGTACAGGTATTAAATTTTTGATTGTGTTGTGACTCTATGGTCATAAACCTCTATAGTCATAAACTAAGCAACAGACAGAAGCAAAACCAACAAGCTTTGTAAAACAATAAATTAATTATCAAAGTTATAAAATGAAAAAATTAAGAGGCTCTTAGAGTATTATGAATTGAATCCATAAATAATCCTAAAAAATTTTATTCAAGTTTACAAGAATCAAATATTTCGAATGAATTTCTGATCATCAAATGTATGTATCACAATGGCACTATCCAGAAATCCTTTGAATAATTCACATTATTCCCAGAATAATGTTCTAGTCAAATGAGCACTTTGTAACTGAAATGAATAATCCTGACAAACATCTCTCAAATTATCTAAATACAACATTAAACACATCTGCAAAACCGATTTTAACATGTGAAATAATCAGTCAAGCTTTGAATTTTCTCTGTTTACTGAGAAAATGTAGATTTTATAATTATTTGGCCTAGAATGTCCAAATTCTACCAAATATCGGAATAGCAGCTGTTTGGCTATCACTACAGGGTTCATAAACAATCTGATTTCTTGCCATGACATCTTCCTGACCAATTTCTGAATTTTCCTGACAATTTTTTAACACTGACATTAAAGACAAATACTCCCTTCTACAGTGAAGGTAATGCACTACCAATCAACAGAACTGGATGAGAATTTGCGGTGCCATGTGAATAATGTAATTTTCTTTTTTCTAAAAAAACATTTGAGGACTTCATTGTTTATACTTCTTGGTATCGAAATCAGCAGCTAAATGTTTTTTTAAATGTTAAAATCCAAATTTTTTGAGAAATCAGTTGTTTTTGGTCATATCTTCTTGCTGAAATGGTGGATAAAAACTTAAGCATTTGAACAAGTGAGAACAGAGCTTAACCTCTCTCCAAAGTTTGAAGTTTACTATAATCTTCTGTTTTGGCAAAACTTTGACAATGCTTAACAGAACTAGTCCAAAGAATGATATATTCATGTTTTTATTATCAAAAATCTTTCAACTGTAATGTTAAAATTTTAAAATTACTTCCAATCACAACCACAGGATACTAAGCACACATTTACAAATGGCAGATACACTGTTACATCAAACTGAAAAGTGTAGATGTAATACGACTTTGCTTTGATTAAACTCATCTTTGCTTCATATTTCAAGATTTATTTTCAGCCATGTAAGTGACAGTTACTGATCCATAACAACTTTATTTTGGTTTTACTGGGTATCTTATTAAGTTTGTCATGAAAGGTATAAACAGAAGTCATTGTGAATTAAAGAAGGCATCATCAAAAGGAATCACTGTACAGTAAAGCAACAGACATAACTCTGGCAGGCAAATAGCAATTTCACATGGATGTAATTCAGATGATATTCCATAGGATATTTGATTCTTTGTTTACAATTTGTCTTGTGTTTCCACTTTCATAAAACAAGAAAATAATATGGAATTGTAACTCATAAGCTAAAAAGTACTATGCACAAAATGCTGTAAAATTCGCAATGCTTGATAAGCGGAAACTCACATTTTATGCATCTTAGCTACTCAAATGAGATTTGTCATAATTTTGCCCGTTTAAAACCATCTTTAAAACCATCATATTTTATCACTCCAGTGAAGTATCAAGATTATTTCTCTAAAAATATCCAGTTATTCATGGCCTAGCATAAAGTGAAATTAATTTAATTAAATCACTGGCAATTTACATTAATTAACCCAAGGGCATGATGCATTAATTCAACTTCTGTTTCTTCATGGGAATCCACATTATTTTCAATGGGCAGTTATTAATGAATTACAAAAATCTGTAATGTCTACTGTAAGTTATATGTAATTATAGAAGGATGCCTATCATGGAATATTAAGTAAGACTTATTAATCAATAATGGCATATCCATGTTTTCCTGTTTTCACAAAATCCTCCATAGTCGCAACCCAAAGCCCTTTTTACAGACTGTAGGTCAAACATCTAATACAAGTGGACATGTCTTCCAATCATCAATTTTCACAATTAAATAAGCTTTGCATTTTCAAAATTTTCCTTCAATCATAAAACTGTTGAATAACTATCTTGCTATCAACATAAATTAAATTTTTAGTTGTCTCTCTATATTTGTGAATATCATATCTTTATCCAACTTTTTTAATATATTAAAATCATAACCATATGTCTCAGTCTGCATTTTTAAAGTTTAGAAATATAAACTATCATAATCATAAGTCCATGGATATACAGAAGGGCTAGATGCCCTGAACCCCATCAATTCTGTTTAAAAATAAAATTTAGGGATAATTACTAAATGGCAGTGGAACTCTTACCATACTAAATCTCTCCTCTTTGCAGACCATACACACAGATTCAGATGAGTCAGGGACCCACTTGTCTTTACTAGGTGGTTCTGCTGGCATGACAAACTTGTCCAAGGAGGCAAGTTTCCGCACTGGACTAGTACCACTTGATGCTGATAATAATCTGCTTGATGCTGGAAAGTCATGAAAGTACTTAGAACTGAGACATATATACTCTTCAATTTTTGGAAAGCAGTTATGTCTACACATGTATCAGGTTCCACTCTGCAGTTCTGTATTTTGCAAAGGGTTACATTTTTAAAGAAACATTAGTCCCAACACTTGACGTATGCAATTATGTTATTTAATGACAAATTTGGAATGTTGGCATGAATAAGATTCATATAGGCATTTCATATGTACCAGACTCTGTAGGTACCTAGCTCAGTATGATTACCATAAGGTTCCAAGGCAAAACCATGCAAGCAGAGAGAATGTCCAGTTTTAGAAATCAAAACGTGGAATATTTTTTTTAGATGAAATTAAGAAAGTTTATCTTGAAAAACTTTCAACTTTTGTCTACAGGAAGGAAAGATTCATGCATTTAAATTTCCATATTAGTGTTGGAAAATTTGTCTGAACAGTTGACAAGGCAAAAATACACAATCTTAGTTATATTTACTACTTTACAAGCTGAATTTAAATAGATGCAGATTAGAATTGACTTAAATATGTTATAAAAAAAAACAGCTACATTAATAAATAATTTTATTCTGGATCAAATATGATTATTAACATCAGAGTGAACATTTTTAGAACTTTTGTGGCAAAGATTGAACCTCAAGCTGATGCATACATATCAGAAAATAAATATTTGCGAGCATAACCTCAGAATTTAGGACTGAAGAAACTGAACAGCACATAAATCTAATGTACAGTTTAACACTTATGAAAAGTTAGGAGTAATGTACATGGTAGTGTTGATCAATTTAGCATTGACCATACAGATATTTATAAATATGGAAATGGCACAAATCACACATTTCATGCATTACATTATCTCTTGGTTTCTAAAATTATTTGGAATAGAATTACAAACATTTGCATAAACATAAATATTGACACAGTCCAACATAAATAACTGGGTTGTAGTCCTACATTACAAACACAACACCCAAGAAGCTTCCTAAAAAGGGAGAGAGGTCTTCACAGTCTGAGTATGGTATCTCCAAACTTGTATCTTCTGTAACAAATACTGAAGTATCATTTATTTTCATGGATCTCAATTTTGAACATTTTGTATTAAAAGAAACATTTTTATGGGTAATTAAATTATGGATTTACAAAAGTTGCATATTTCTTGGTATTTCATTTCATGGATTAACTTCTACAATAAAGAATAGCAAACATTAGACTTATGCCAACAAATGGTTAAAACAATACAACCAGCTGACAACTTGAAGCTAACTGGTTATTAAAGTACAAATGCATGATCTCACAGCCCATAAGTCGTACCATCATTACTTTCTCACAGTCCATAAGTTGTACCATCACTACTTTCTCACGGTCAGGGCATTAGTACAGTAACTTAACACTTAAGAACCAGCTGCCCCTTGCTCAATGCGTTCAGCAGGCAGTGTCAATATTTGATGTGTTCAGGGGACATCAAAAATGCAAAGATGCTAACCAAACTGAGAGACACTGGTATCATTCCTTTGTTTTACACTGGCCTCATGTTTGAATTTCAACCACTGGACTTTAAAATAAATAAAAACAACAGAGGAGAATTAAATCACACTTTCCCCACTGGCAAGCTTATGAAGTTAAGGTGTCCATCAGAGAAATGGAAGCTGTCACTGGTGAAGGTCAGTGTACTGTATCAGTGAGTAGATTTTTGCTGAATGGATAACTCCAACTCAAATGAAATGTGTGGATGATCAGACCTAATTATCAAAGACTTTGAAAACGCTGGATTTGTTGAATTCAACATTTCAAGAAAACTGACCTGACACACATTTACCACTATACAGCAATGATATTAATTCTGTTTATCTCTAGGAATGTTTCAATAACAAAATGGATTAGGGACTTCTTCATCACATGTCGCTAACTTTTTGCTGGATCTCTTTGTGGTTCAGTCCAACAACAAAATCCAAGAAAATTGGTACATCACAAAAATCAGTGAAAACACAATACATGTATAGGCAATGACAAGCATTACCTTTGTTTCAGTCAGCTGGAAATATTGGAATCACATCCAGTGAAATAGATACACATATAAACTGAGTTTTTTAACTTAAATTTAATTGGAAAAGAAGTTTAAATAATAAATAATTTTCCTAATCAATCTGATAGAGGTGAAGGTCATACATAAAGAGGCAATCCTAAAGAAAGGCATATAAAACATGGCATTCATTTTTTTTAATCATGCTGTATATTATAATTATCTTGTCAAAAATCCTTGTGCCAGCTGAGCCATCATCATTCATGCTTTCTTGATTCTAATGACTTTATACAACACATACAAACTAAGTCAGCACTCTATTGTAAATTACTTTATACAACACATACAAACTAAGTCAGCACTCCTTCATAAACGACTTTATACAACACATACAAACTAAGTCAGCACTCCTTCATAAACGACTTTATACAACAAATACAAACAAAATCAGCACTCCTTCGTAAATTACTTTGTACAACACATACAAACTAAGTCATTACTCCTTCGTAAATTACTTTATACAACACATACAAACAAAATCAGCACTCCTTCACAAATTACTTTACACAACACATACAAACAAAATCAGCACTCCTTCATAAATTACTTTATACAACACATACAAACAAAATCAGCACTCCGTCATAAATGACTTTATACAACACATACAAACAAAATCAGCACTCCTTCATAAATTACTTTATACAACACATACAAACTAAATCATTACTCCTCCATAAATGACTTTATACAACACTTACAAATAAAGTCAGCACTTCTTCGTCTGATCTGTATAGATTCTGGGTAGGAAGGTTGAGTTTGGGGGCTGCCTGCTCGGCTTTGTTCCCCATCAATATCCCGACGTTCAGTTGATGTAGATGAGGCCCTTGATAAGCTCCTTTCTCTGTCTGTGAAGAATATATACAGTTACATCTGTCTGTGAAGAATATATACAGTTACATCTGTCTGTGAAGAATATATACAGTTACATCTGTCTGTGAAGAATATATACAGTTACATCTGTTAATCATGTACTTTGAATGCGCACTTTTTCAGGTAAAGCATAGTACTATATATTTAGTAATAAATCAAGTATGTATGAAATCATAATACATGCAATGTAAACAGTTTTTTGTTTGTGCAAACAATTTGTACTGGTCTTTTATGGTTTGTTATATGGTTCAATTGTAAACAAAAAACAAACTTTCTGCCAAGTCTACCTTTTTCGGATAGAACTAATTTTATCTAGTAAAATGTTTCTTCACAAATACTTACATAATCATAATACCTTAGGAGAACTACTAGCTCATAAATCCAGCCCTCCCAGATAAAACTTTTTAGCTAAAAGAGCCAAAAGTTATCTGCCCACCTAGGTGGCAGTCAGTTGCTGTTGTTGTTGTTGTTGTTCTAGGGTTTAACGCCATTTTTCAGCACAAGATAGGCTATACATGGCGGCCAGTATAACTGGTGGAGGAAGAACCCTGGAAAACCCAGGGAAGAACCACCGACCCACGAGAAGCTACTGGCAGGCTTCCCACGTACCCACGCTAGCCAAGCCTTGTACTCGAACCCACGCAGACTGAGGTGAGATGGCAGTGATCCGGAATGGTGAGCGCTTTAGACCACTCAGCCACTTGGGTCCCCAGGTGGCAGTCAGGCAGAGTGATCTCCCTTTGATATTGGGTTGGGATTGGAGGCAAAACACATGAATATCTCAGTTACTACTGGAGCGGAATGCATGCTCTCTATACGGATGTAACTACTAGGGGGCTGGGAGGGTGTATGTGTATTATGATTGGGTGAGTATTTGTGAAGAAACATATTTTGCCAGAAAAAATTAGTTTCTCCTTTAAATGTTACCCAATCATAATACCTAGGAGAATACACAAGAGGTGGATGTAGATACATCCCCTTACCCTGGAGATGAGAACTCCAGTCCCTAAGGTATGTGAGACAGCTTCTAGGTATCTCAGCTGGAGAAGAATCCATCTGTTGGTAAGCAGCTTCATAAAGGGAAATAAAATTTCTTATGAAGCTGTCAAACAACCTGGGACGGTGGCCTGTTGAACCACATAAAGGCCCTGACAGATTGAGTTGAGCCCTCTGAGTGAAAACTGGAGAATGTGGACTCAGATTTCCATTCCACAGCATGAACAATGTCATTTAGAAAAGAGTTCCAGTCAAAGGTGATGCTTGTGACAACTGTTTTAACCTCATGAGCCAAAATGCATAACCAATTCATCATTCTTATTTCTCAATATGCATTATATCCCTTGAAACAATGGTTGTGTCTTTTTAAGGTACCACTTCAAGGATTGTACTGGATCTTGAAGGTGGCTTGAGAAGAAGTGTCTAGAGTAGACAATGATTTCAGTACCAAGGTCTGGTTGTCCATGGATGGAAGCCTGTTCTTGGTGATGAAAGAGGGAACTGTGAAATTGGCCATCTTGTCATGACTGCAAGTAATTCAGGTCCCCTGATAGAGCATGTATTTCACTGATTCTGCATGCCATCACCAATGTGATAAGGAAGAAGGTCCAGTATGAAAGGTGAACCAATATGCCTTTGAAAATGGTTCAAATGTTGTTTGTTCAACCAGGTTAATACCTATGATATGTTCCAATTGGACAAAAAGCCAAAGCTTTTGGAGAGGATCACAGATAAGTAATTATTTTGTCCAAGATCTTTTCTTTCATGATGATGAAAGGTGTCAGTGATCATGGAGTAGTAATCTTTGATTGTGCTTGGTCTGACTTTCTTGCTGAAGAGTTAGAGGAGGAAGTTATATATTTCAGTATAGATCCTGTAGTGGTAGAAAGTGTTATGTTTAAAGAGTTTCCATTTGCTTTCACATGCTTTCTGGGTGGAGGGCCTTCGTGCCAGAGATATTCTATCTATGACTGGTTGCAAGAACAATTTGTTTCTGAGGGACTGTTTGATATGATCCAAACTAGCAAGTTCAGTAGGTCTGGGTTAGATGTGAAACAACCGCTGTTGTGGCTGTTTGAATAGATGGGCAAAATTTACTATTGTTCTGAAGAATTTCTGTTGTGAGATTGAGGAGGTCGTTAATCCATAATTTCTCCCATCATAGTGTTGCAATGAAAATGAGGCAACACTTTGCTTCTTTTGATTTTCTTATCACTATTGGTGTCAGAAGCTAGGCATATGCATCCAGACCATTCCAATCTATGGGTAACGCCAATACTGTCCAGGACTGGGATCTGGGACTGGAGAGACAAAGCTTGAAGCTTGGTATTCCACCTTGTCACAAAGAGGTCCACCAATGGCCATTCCCATCGGGTTCATATCTGAGTAAAAACCAAGTGATGAAGAGACTATTCCATCTGTGTCAGCTGATTGTTCTGGGACAAAGAATCTACTATTACATTTAGGCATCCAGGAGTATGATGAACAAGGACGTGGATTTGTTGTAGACAACACCACTATATAAAGTCCCACACCATTATGCAAGGTCTGGGGACATGGATCCACCTTGCCATTTGAGATAAGTCACCATCATGGAGTTGTCAGAATGATAACTCCCTTTCCAGTTAAAATTTCCTGCCACCAGTGAAAGGCTTTCAAAATGGCCTTTTTCTCAAGAATAATTATATGCTGGTCCTAAGGAGATCACACTCCCTTGGCCTCCTGGAAAGACAGTAGTAAGTGTGCCCCCTCCCAACTGTGTGTACTTGCATCCATACAGACTGTGATCTCCGGCAGTTATACTTGTAGAGGTATATCCACTGTGAGCCAAGTGAGGTCACTGCAAGCCTGCAGATGGTACCTCATATTTGTGCAAATGGGGAGACGTTGGTCCAATGTGCAAAAATCTGGCCTCCGTTGGGATATAAGAATCATCTATAATGGGTGTGTATAAAGGGGACCTAGGATGATGAGGTCCAAGTTGGCTGCTGTGATGAGCAAGTCTAAAAGTTGAATGAATTTCCATGTGGAGAGAGAATCCCTTTAGGAGTAATGAAGTGACCATGCTCCTGATTTTCAATGCCCATTCCTGAGGGAGAATACTCTATTAACTTTTTGGTGGAATTCCATATCTAGATGAACAAACTGTTGAGATGGCATTAGGTCAAATTTGTCCTTGTTGACGAAGAATCCCTGATTGTAAAGAGTGTGACAAGGGTTATCATATAGTGTTTTAATATATAAGACATCTGATGTTTTGTAGGATGTCATCCAGGCAACATGATGTTTCTACCTTGGAGATTGTCCAGGCATGAGAAATAACATGGTTCATCAGACAAGTGAAGACCCAGAGGCTGATGTTGAGTTCAAATAGGAGTGCTTGGAATTGACAATGTTATTAAAGGAGAAAGGCAAGATATACAAAAAGTCTGGAATAAAATTCAGGGGAATTTAAATTTACACAATTTCCACAGTCTTTTACAGAGAAGGTGTTTTATTTCTTATTGCAAGTGGTGGCTTTGAATGAATTTTTTGGAATGTTTGTAGTGGATGGGATTCTGGACAGAGGAGGTGTTTTGAAAGTGAAGCAGAGTCCTCCATAAACCATATGTTGAGTCCAGCAATCATTGTGGCAAATCTTGTCCCATTCAGCAGCAGCAAACAGAAGCTTTCTTCCTACCAGGATCTGTGAGAAGGATGGTGTGGAGACAATGTCTTTTTGTTTAGATATGGAGGCAGTCATGTAGAGAAATTTGGTGTACATGATAGCTACTTCCCTGTATTTCATCCACGGTTGTTCACAAGAAGCATGTTATTTGACATGAGGAACTACAACAGGATGACTTGCCAAGCTATGTTCGAGTCATTTCCATTGGTTCCTTTTGTTGATTTCCTGAATCATCCCTGTATCAATGTTGCAGTTGAAGAGCGGGGAAAATTTGTCTCCTTAGTGGCTTGTTTGCGTACTTCATGAATCTGGCTGTTAAAGTAGGCTAGAGGGCAATGGTTGTGATTGTAGTTTGACCTTATGATGATCTTCAAAGAAGGTGGTGGTGGAGAGCAGAGTATCTTGTTCACCATTTGTAGATTTGCAGCTGGTGTAACAGCATTGACTAAGGTATGCTGAGCAGCCAAGGAGACTGACTTCTATGCATGTATTGTGGAATTTGGAGTAAGAGATGATGTGCTCTGTTCCACCAGTAGAAAGACAGCCATCGATACCAAGTCCATCATAAAGTCCATGGTTACTACATTGTGGACCAAGTGGTGAGTGTCACTGAAAGATGTTTGATCGATACAAATCTAATATGGTTTTCTCATCCACATAGCTTTGATGGCCTGGTCATCTGTTTTCCAAATTAAAAACAGGTGTATGGCAAACATAGAACCACCAACAAAAAGTTGATGTAAAAAAGTTACAAATGGCTGTGATTCTATGAGACTACAGAAAGAAGTAATTGAAGTTGGAATCTTCCTTTTCATAATAAGATCAACAGATGCTGGAGCTCTGGTCCAGGTGGTTGATAAGGTAGGAGGAGAAGGGCAGAACTCCCAAGGTAAAAGGCAGAAAACTGCTTCAAAACTCTGAAGGTTGATTTTTGTCACAGCATAGTGAAATCAAGAAATGTAGTAGCCTGTGAGCAAGCATTGTTGTCTGTTTGCATGAGCTGATGCTGACATTTTGTGAGTTGTCTGAGACAGAGATGGTGAAGAGTGTCATGGTCTGCTGCTAACAAAAGTCATGATCCATGAGCAACAAAGTACAATTCAGTGTGTACAGATTACAAAGTGTGGCTAAAATTGTAAAGGCAGAGCTTTGTCAAGATAGAAAGAGAGACAAGTTGTTAATATAGATGGAGTATACTCCCCTTGTGAAGTGAGCACTTCTCCAACTTGCATCAACGTTGATTCTGGCTTTTGCTTGGTCTCTCATGTTGAAAGCATGCTTCTCAGCATGAGGAGAAGTAGAAACTGAGATAAACATGGGTTTTGTCACCAAGCCCTATATCAAGGGGAGATCACTCTGCCTGACCACACCTAGGTGGGCAAACAACTTTTAGCTCATCAAGCTAAGAAGTTTTATCTGGGAGGGCTGGATTTGTGAGGCAGCAGAAGCTCTCTTACGGAATATGATTGGGCACCATATTTAAGAAAAAAGTAAAAATCTTTAGACTGAATTTAATCTAAAAAACACTATGATTTACCTTAATCAAAACTGAAGATGAATGTATGATTGGACTAAGCATAGAAAGACATATAAAAACATAACATAAAAAGTTTCACTTTCATGTCTTTTACTAATGATTTGCAAAATAAATATGCCTACAACAATGGATGGATTTGTAAAACAAAATATCTCTGAGAACGAGAAGAAAAACCACTGTTGTTTATGATGATGTTTTTCAGATTAAAGGTTATTTAGCATAAACGCCTTGACAATTCATCCACATCAAATGAACAGATGGTTAAATAACCATGCAATAAATACTGTCTATACTTGCCTATAAGTCAAGTCCAACTAAAAACTGCACAGACCCAGATCTGCCGCTGGATAATGTGCTATCAGATCTGAGTCTATGCAGTTTGTTAGGAATAATCAGTAGAACAACTACATAGACCCAGATCTGCCAGTGCATTATGTGATGGAAGATCAGGATCTATGTTTTTTTCAGGTGGAGTGGATGTATAAGTGAGTATATATGGTAATGATAAATAAAATCCAAGACTCTTTAATAGACTTGAGAAACATGGTATGCAGATAGGGATGGTTGTAGTAATGATCTCAAATGAATATTTTGGGAAATATTCATCACACTGAATTTCACTCATTTTCACAGGGTGATCTTAACACCAGTGTTGTAATTAGGCAAGGTTCTATAGTACAAATGTTGCCTACTAAAAACAAATTTTTAGATAAATGCTACCTTGTCATTCTGTTAAAAATGTATCAACCCCTACATGTCAAATCCCACAAGTCCCAGCCCTGAATCTGACTTACATTCTTCCATGCTATCAACAGTTTTTAAACTGGTTGTTCAAGAGCAACCTTCTCAGGATGTTTTTAGACCTTGAACAACAATACCAGATACTTTTCCTTGAGGACACCACATGATCCAAGAACATAATTATCTCTTATAACCCAAGTTAAATTTGCCTGAAATTTATTTTGTAGACCTAAATCTGAGATAAATTCCTAGATTGTATCATTCTAACTTTTCAATCTGCCACCAAAAACTTGTATAAACCTGATTATCAGATACCCACATATTAAATAATTTTAATCAAACATTCCATTTATTTTGTCTTAGTAAGGGGCTCCGAGTGGCCGAGTGGTCTAAAGCGTTCTCCGTTACGGATCACTGCCATCTCACCTCTGTCTGCGCCGGTTCGAGTCTCAGATTCAGCCAATGCAGGTATGTGAGAAAGCATGCCAGTAGCTTCTCGTGGGTCGGTGGTTCTTTCTGGGGTTTTCCCGGGTTCTTCCTCCACCATTAATACTGGCTGCCATATATAGCCTATCGTGTGCTGAAAAATGGCGTTAAGCCCCACAACAACAACAACAACAACATTGTCTTAGTAAAGTAGGAATCATGTAAGACAAAGATAATTGAAAGTTCTTTCATAGAAATAGGATATGTTTCAAGGGCCTGTTACAAACTTGAACAATTCTGCTACAACTTTAGTTTATGCAGAATATGCCACACGTAATCTTGTATAAGTCAAGTCAAACTGCAAACAGCATAGACACTGATCTGCTATCACATAATGCACCAGCAGATCAGGGTCTATGTTGTTTGTTCTACTGATTGTTCCCTACAAACTTCATGGACCTTGATCTCCCATCACATGATGTAGTGTAGACCTGGGTATCTGTTGTTTGTTCAACTGATTACTACTAAAAAACACTGCAGAGACCCAGATCTGCCAGGGCATAATGCTATGGTGGATCTAAGTCTGTACAGCTTGCAGCTGGATCTGACTGATAACTGAGGATATATGGTAATACAGCTATGTCATGAAAATACATGAAAGTGCATTGCAAGCTGAAATTCTTGTCTTAAAAGTGTGCTGATAAGCAGTCTTACTGATGGTCTTACAGTTTTAAAATGGTGAAATTTCTACCTGTCTCAAACCAATCCTTACCACTATCAACCACTTGCACCACGGTGAACTCCAGTGACTTGACAGCATAAGTGGTCACCAGCTTGTTAAACTGCTCACCAGTGAAGCTGAAAGTGGGGCTCTGTATGAGAGAGAAGTCTGCCCGCACAGTCTTGTAAGCTTTACTTGCTAGGTCAGGCTGGAAATTACAGATATAGGGTGTCAATATACAGTGGAGCCTCGTTAATCCAGACTCCGTTTATCCGGAAACCTCGCTATTCGGACATAATTCAAAGGGAATGGAATTCCTAAACGTTAATTTGCTCCGTTAATCAAGAAATCCACGTTCTGGATCCAGAAATCAAAATCGGGGACCAAAGTGTAAAATTACATTAAAACTTGTCTCGATAATCTGGAAATAATCTGTCCAAAAATAAGAAAATTCGAAAAATCATATGTGAAAATACAATCAGAAGAATAATACATAAAACACAGTAGTGAAGCCCTTGAGAATCTATGGCCATTATCAATAACTAAGTAGCGTGACCATATTGTAACCAGCGATTGTATAAACAATGTCTGTTTTAGCTAGTCGCCGATGGGGGTGTTAATAATTAAATAAACACACTGGGATCAAATCATCCACACTTTTTGACATAACATATGGTAAATAAATTAAAAGTGTCATTAAGCCTCTTTGTTGTTTACCAATTGTATGTAACAATCACAGTTTATTGTTTGCTGTGCAAATACAGTTGACATTTTTAAGCTGTGGACAGTATAGGGCTTCAAAGAATCCAGGCAAACAAAGATTACAGACTTCTTCAGGAAATTGACATAATAAATGTATGTACAGTACATACATGTACATGAACATAGTGTGATGTGTTTGATGTGTTAATTGTCTAAACTTCTATTTACTGTATATGTACGTACAAGCACATGTTATAATAATGTGAAATAAACACAAATTAATAGATGTATTCATTATTTCAACCATTATTGAATATGCAGTACATTACATTTAAATCTAGCATATACATGTACATATATACGGTGTGATGATATCATAAAATAAAAAATGTGCATGATTCAATTATCCGGAAAACTCGTTAATCCGGACATATTCGCTGGGAACGAATGTGTCCGGATTAACGAGGCTCCACTGTATAATGAACAAATGGAAAATACAGAGTGAATTTTTTTTTATTTTGGGAGTTTTCAGTTCAGTGATCTGTATGTAATGACAGCAAAATTCAGAACCAGAAAGCTTCTTAAATTTGAAGGAATTCTGGTCTACTTAGGTCTCAGATTTGAGGGGTTCCACTCAATGTTCCTTCTAAGCAAATGGTAGATGTGCGTGCTATGCGCACAGCACTGTGCAAGCATTACGATAATTTTATCATTAATGTTGGATTGAATATTTGGTAATTTTGATCTGCTGTGTGGAGAACAATTCAGCTGCATGGGGATATCTAAGCAGCTGTGCGTGCGCACGTGCATGCGCAGCTTAGAGGGAACGTTGGTTCCACTGTGGTTCTACAAGCAAATAAACTAAGTGGAGTTTAATTTGTTAGATACATCAGATTAGAAAAAGATATCAAAGCCAGACTGTGCATTGCAGATTACACATTAAATGATATTCATTTGGGGGTGCTCACCAGTTATTATGTACTTTTGAGAGAGTGACGTAAGGTGAAGTTGTTTGCATTTAAAACATGCACAATGGAGAGAATGTTGGCATAACTATATGCTACATTAATGTAACATGGATGACATTTCTCTGGATATTGTACTTTTGGAAATTGTACATGATTTAAACACACTGCTAACTAAAATGACTACTCCCTTGTGCTAAAAAATCAGTCTGAATTAGTCTAAAGTACACTATCCATAGCAGCTATTAAAATAGGGAAAATGAATTTTGCTAGACTAGACAATACCAGCTTCTAAAAGTACAATGAATGAATTACCAAATATATCAAATGTAAAAAAAAGTTATCGGCTCTTTTTTTTTTATACAATTTACCTCTGAAGTTCAGGAAGTGAAAATGACCAAGTGCAGCTAGCACTTTTTTGAAAGGTGCACATCTGGAGTAAGGCCAAGCTGTATACTCTATAACCCAAATTACATCCTTCAATCATACACCAAAATAAAGGGAATTAAAGGTTCTTTGAATTATACCTAAGATAAACAAGGTCTTTTTTAAATAGCCAGTATAACCAGTGAGGAAAGCTGGGGAAATTCTTTTTCTTTAAATTTCTAACCCTATGCAAAATACGAAACTGTAGAGCCAAACCTATTTAGATTTTCCAGCAAATGAGTGATGGAGTTATCTCCCTTAAATGAAACGGATTATTCTTATTTTCAGTTTGATTGTCTTTTGATGCCAAGTAACAAAACTGTCAAAGAGTGGCAGAGAAAGAGAGAGAGAGAGTAAAGTTTTTCCCATTATAATAATAAAGTCTATTGAAAAACAATCCATTAAACCAAAATTTCACACACCTTAGACAAGAAAAAATATATCTTCAATTATTTTTTTTGTAATTATTATCACAAGATTATCTACATAATGTGATACTATTTCAGGAACATACATTCTTAAAAAAAGGTAATTACCACTAAAATTCTCCAACAATAATTCTACGGCTGTATTATATTATGATACAACTTGCTTTATTGATGACTGAATTGAAGTTACAAGACATAACAATGTATTTTTTACTTCTCAAATTAAAGATTATTTATTATTTTAGTCCAGACACACACACACATGAAAAGTGTAAAGTATATAGTATGCAAACCTGCAATAGACCTAACTGATTTTCAATATACAGACAGTCTAACCAAGATTATGGGCAAAAAATTCCAAAACCTGACAAAAGTAAATAAATTAATAAATATGACTGACCTTCATGTTCATGAGGAGCTGCTCAAGAATTAATGTGGGGTGAGTCACCAGATGGGAATATTCTGACCGCATAGAGATGGGGAGACACAGCAGCATCTGGCAGGAGAAAAGGAAACACAAATTCATTGATGAATAAATATCCCACTGTGAAAAAACAAACAATTACTTTGAATTTTTTTAAATCAATTTATGTAGAGATAAAACTGTAATTATAGTAAGACACACACTACTGAAGCTGATAAAAGAATGTAATGTGTATTTCTAGAACATGACAATGACATAATGGTCCAACATACTGAAATTATCAATTTACAGTGCATCCTCTGAACTGTGTGTGTGTGTGTACATGTGAGTGCATGCATGCATGTGATAGTGTAGAACATTCAGTACTTATTATCCCCACCCCTTGCTTGCAGTCAAACTGGAAAGTTGTACTATACTTGTAATACGCTGGGTGGGTTATGACAGGATAAAAAATACCTTTGCTCCAATAAGGGTAAGCCTGATTTGATCCACCTCATGACTACTGAGATGTGAGATCAGCTGATTCAGCATGTAGCTTGCCACAAATACCACATCCTGTTGATTACTGAGTGTCTCCAAGAATTTCTTACAAATGGTAAGACAGGCTGAGATGTTATTTTCTTTCAATGTCTCAAAAATCTGCAAGAATCATATGGTATTATTTATAAAATGCAACTCCTCCATGAAAATTAAAGGTATAATAATATAATAGGATATGCCAATGAATACACATTATGGCACACATTGCCATATGTTTCATCCAAGTCACACAATTCATTACCACTTGAAAACAAAAACACACATAAATATTAACAAGAACATGGTAGAACAGGGCACATTATTTTGAGCTCCAATTCATTTCAGTCACATCGCTGGCACATGAAAATCTTACTTATTTCATTTTGATAAATTCCACCTAAGTCATCTCTTATTATTTTCAATTATGCGGAATTATGTTATAAAGCATCACATCTGTCTCATCAGCTGATTGGTAGATAATGCCTGTTTACGGCTGAATTTTATGTGTTGTTCACCTGATAGGTTATAGAAAAGTAAATCTGATTGACTGCAATGGGAAACTCTGACCAGTGATAATTTGTTTTGCTTTGTCAATTCAAGCAAGCAGATGGGCATGTAAAGATCATTGTGCTTGGATCAAAGAAGTTTGGCCTGAGGAACCTATATATTTAAATAGTGAGAATCCCTAGATGTGTAAACACTGGTGATATCTGGCATATCTATTCTTAGTATTACTGGATGAAAAAACAATTCAGAGATTACTGTTAATGACTTTACATCAAAGTAAACATGGTGTTCATAAACTAACAGCAGCCATAATCTGGTTGTTCATTTAGATGCAATCTCTGAGAAGGCTGGGTGCCTGAAGTTAAATTTGACTGTGTTGGGTTTAAGGTCATCATATTTTTCTGCCCCAGTATCCACATAATAAAGTACATTACAAAGGTTTGTTGAATAGTAGTGGAAATTTGTATTCTTCCTAGCACTGGTCACAGAAAGTCATAACATTTTCAATGGCATTAATGTTTCTAACATTATAAATTTTACTGCTTAAAATTTTGACATTTGATTCCTCAGAAAATTTATTACATTAATCTTTGTGTTTTCCCTTGACTACCAAGATCAGACTGTTCAACTCCAATATGAAGTCATTCCTAATGCATGGAGCAGAGACCTGGATAACCACCAAGTCGATCTGCTGGCCAGACATCATCAGCAATGCCAACCTGTGGCAGATAGCCTCCCAGCTTCTGGTAGAAGACGAGATCAAGAAGAGAAGTTGGGGTTGGATAGGACACATCCTACATAAGCCACCAACCAACATTACCAGACAAGCATTGAGGTGGAACCCTCAAGGCAAGCAGAGAAGGGGCAGACAAAGAAACACCTGGTGATATGACCTTGAGGCGGATGGCACTAAGATGGGTTACACCTGGAGTCAGCTCGAGGGGATGGCACAGGACAGAAGTCTCTGGCAAAACTGAACAGATGTGTTAGAACAGGAAATCATTTTTCCTGGTAAAATGTTTCTTCAATAATCATAATATCTTTGAAATTTTACCATTACCTTGCAAAATGCAGCCATCGCAGCCAAAGATTTTAGCTATGAGAAGTAAATGTTTTCTGTTGTGGCCATCAGACAGAATGATCCCTCTTGATAAAAAGCTTCATATCAAATCAGTTACTACAAAAATAGAATGTATGCTTTCCTAGTAGGACTTAAATGTGTGGAGGCTGGGAGGATCTATCTCTATTATGATTGGGTAAGTATTATCAATGATACATGTTACAAAATTTTTAAAAATTTTTTCCAGCAAATGTTTCACATAAAAAACATACTTGATCACATAAACATTAGTAATAAAAGACTGCTACCTCCTGAATCCAACCCCTTCTAAAAGGCAAAGATTCGTCTTTTCTGTCCTTAACTTATAGACTAAGGGTAATAATGTTTGCCTATTACACCCCTTTGCCACCAACAGGTGTCACTAATCTTAAGCTGTGCAAAGTACCAATGAGGAAGTTTGTAATGTGGGGTGGTTGTGAGAGTTAGTAATGTGATCAAGTAAGTATTCTTAGAGAAACATAATTGACTAGAAAAATTGAACACATTCCCGGATCACATTAACATTAGGAGAATAGGTAATAGGATGAAGGAATGCTGAGTATCCTACCAATACCTCAGGTATCCTTCTAGGGAAGAAACATTGTATTCCCTATCAGAATGATTCCCCACTTTCCAACTTAAAGCAATACAGCCTATGGTCACCTGATCCATGATTGCTCCATCAGGTAATGAAGATGATTACTTAAATCTTTGGGGCCCAGAGTGGCCAAGTGATCTAAAGCGCTCTCTGTTACGGATCACTGCCATCTCACCTCTGTCTGCGTGGGTTCGAGTCTCGGATTCGGCTAATGTGGGTATGTGAGAAAGCTTGCCAGTAGCTTCTCGTGGGTCGGTGGTTCTTCCCAGGGTTTTCCCAGGTTCTTCCTCCACCATTAATACTGGCCGGCATGCATAGCCTATCGAGTGCTTAAAAATGGCATTTAACCCCACAACAACAACAACAACAACTTAAATCTTCTTATTGTCAAAATTCACTGGTGAATCTAGCAAAGCTATGAGGCTGTGTTGGTTTAATTGGGTCCGGTAGCCTTCTGTGCCACAGCCACAGGACCAAACAGATCCATGTTTTGTCTCTGCAAAGCCTAATCTGCATGCCAGTCAACAGGGTCTATGATATCTGGCACTGAAAAATGTGGCTCACAGAGATCACTCTGAAATCCTTATATGTAGCTCTGATCATTTGAGATTTCAGAGTAACATATAACCCACATAAGCCATGAAGATAGGCTTGAGAGGAGAAATCCTGCCTTTATGTGGAGAAAGAGTCTTTTGTGGTTGTCATGACTTCTCTCCATGTGCTTCAAGTAGTGCTTGAGGGTACAGACAGGATTACCTCTTGTGTGGTCATTGCTCTTGACATATCTACAGATACCAACTCTCTTACTGCCCAGTGATGGTGACTGTGACTAGCTGTTGTTGTTGTTGTAGGGTTTAACGGCATTTTTTCAGCACAAGATAGGCTATACATGATGGCCAGAATTAATGGTGGAGGAAGAACCCGGGAAAACCCCAGAAAGAACCACCGACCCATGAGAAGCTACTGGCAAGCTTTCTCACATACCCACACTGGCTGAATCCGAGACTCGAACCCACGCAAACAGAGGTGAGATGGCAGTGATCTGTAACGGAGAGCACTTTAGACTGTGACTAGTTCTTGGCTACTAAGCATGGTTGTATCACAAGGATCACTAAACCATAATATCTGAATTAAGGACAGTTGAGATGACTGAAAAGGCATGTAACTCACTCACCCTATATGTTGAAGCTGAAGCAATCAAGAAACAGCTTCATCAAGGTGTGGTCAAGAGCTTGAATTTCTCTCAATTGTGTCATGTTAAGACCCAGAACAGATTCTATTTTGGAAACAGGGTGAGAAATTTTGGTCTATTCCAATCAAAATTGGCTAGCAGGAATGACATATATTTATCATGATCAATATTTCTGCCATTGTGCCTGAATGTGTCATATATCATGGAGAGTTACCCTTTGATGTCAAAAGGGTGAGCCTGTACTGGCAAACTGCCACAGCAAAAACAAACTGCAGCAATTTCTGAAAATTTATGAATTAAAATATGTAGATATGTATCTTGCATATACATGCTGATAGCAAAGTCTCCCTCCTGAGTGGCATTTAATACCCACCTTGGTGTTTCCATTTTGCACTGGCCATTAGATCCATGGGCTCAAAATGAACACTACTCTACTGTGCCATAGTTAGTGATTTAGCCATTGGATTTGTAAAAACAAGTAGTCATTAATCTGTTGGTGGAGTGAAAATTAAATATTCTTTCTATCATTTTGATTATTCGCCTGAAAACATCTCCTCAGTCTCTGATAGTCTCTGTTGTAAATTTGTTTCTTTTGTGGCCTGCTTAATTATATCTTCCAACTAGACACTGAAAATGAGGTTAGAAGAAAATGGCTTCAATCAATACTTGATGTTGTTAGTGGTCCTTTACATAAGTGGATAATACTGTATTCCTTTCTACAAGTTGAAGATTTGTCACTGCCATTAATGTATTGGATAGTGTGCTGTGCAGTTGTGTTTAGTACCAATGCCATTTGAGAGAAAGATTCCGCATGCATGTCCAGTGGTAGTCATGGTGGGAGAGGATAAACTGTCTTATGCTATATGCCAGTTGGAAGGTTGCCATCAAGTCCAACATGAAGCCTACTGCCACAACATTCCAGACCAAATATTGTTTGTCATTAAAGGACTTCCAGCCTAGTCATACTGAGAAGGGTTTTTATATTCCTTGGCCTGTAATGTTTCTGTCTATTGCAGGGGTGTCTGTGAAACCGTGGTGTTTGTTAAAATAAAAATAGTCTAATGAAACTATGATAGTGCAAGTGTCCATAAGCAACCAAACAGGTCAGCCACAAGACCAGAATGGGGTAGATAGTGCAAGTGTCCATAAGCAACCAAATAAGTCAGCCACAAGAGAAGAATGGGGTAGATAGTGCAAAGTGCAAGTGTCCATAAGTAATCAAATAGGTCAGCCACAAGACCAGAATTGGGTAGATAGTGCAATTGTCCATAAGCAACCAAATATGTCAGCCACAAGACCAGAATGGGGTAGATAGTGCAAGTGTCCATAAGCAACCAAATAAGTCAGCCACAAGACCAGAATGGGGTAGATAGTGCAAAGTGCAAGTGTCCATAAGCAACCAAATAAGTCAGCCACAAGAGAAGAATGGGGTAGATAGTGCAAAGTGCAAGTGTCCATAAGTAATCAAATAGGTCAGCCACAAGACCAGAATGGGGTAGATAGTGCAAAGTGCAAGTGTCCATAAGCAATCAAATAGGTCAGCCACAAGAGAAGAATGGGGTAGATAGTGCAAAGTGCAAGTGTCCATAAGTAATCAAATAGGTCAGCCACAAGACCAGAATTGGGTAGATAGTGCAAGTGTCCATAAGCAACCAAATAGGTCAGCCAAGACCAGAATGGGGTAGATAGTGCAAAGTGCAAGTGTCCATAAGCAATCAAATAGGTCAGCCACAAGACCAGAATAGGGTAGATAGTGCAAGTTTCCATAAGCAACCAAATAAGTCAGCCACAAGACCAGAATGGGGTAGATAGTGCAAAGTGCAAGTGTCCATAAGCAATCAAATAGGTCAGCCACAAGACCAGAATGGGGTAGATAGTGCAAGTGTCCATAAGCAACCAAATAGGTCAGCCACAAGTCCAGAATGGGGTAGATAGTGCAAAGTGCAAGTGTCCATAAGTAATCAAATAGGTCAGCCACAAGACCAGAATGGGGTAGATAGTGCAAGTGTCCATAAGCAACCAAATAGGTCAGCCACAAGTCCAGAATGGGGTAGATAGTGCAAAGTGCAAGTGTCCATAAGTAATCAAATAGGTCAGCCACAAGACCAGAATTGGGTAGATAGTGCAAGTGTCCATAAGCAACCAAATAGGTCAGCCAAGACCAGAATGGGGTAGATAGTGCAAAGTGCAAGTGTCCATAAGCAATCAAACAGGTCAGCCACAAGACCAGAATGGGGTAGATAGTGCAAAATGCAAGTGTCCATAAGTAATCAAATAGGTCAGCCACAAGACCAGAATTGGGTAGATAGTGCAAGTGTCCATAAGCAACCAAATAGGTCAGCCACAAGTCCAGAATGGGGTAGATAGTGCAAAGTGCAAGTGTCCATAAGTAATCAAATAGGTCAGCCACAAGACCAGAATGGGGTAGATAGTGCAAGTGTCCATAAGCAACCAAATAGGTCAGCCAAGACCAGAATGGAGTAGATAGTGCAAAGTGCAAGTGTCCATAAGCAATCAAACAGGTCAGCCACAAGACCAGAATGGGGTAGATAGTGCAAAATGCAAGTGTCCATAAGTAATCAAATAGGTCAGCCACAAGACCAGAATTGGGTAGATAGTGCAAGTGTCCATAAGCAACCAAATAGGTCAGCCAAGACCAGAATGGGGTAGATAGTGCAAAGTGCAAGTGTCCATAAGCAATCAAATAGGTCAGCCATAAGACCAGAATGGGGTAGATAGTGCAAAGTGCAAGTGTCCATAAGTAATCAAATAAGTCAGCCACAAGACCAGAATGGGGTAGATAGTGCAAGTGTCCATAAGCAATCAAATAGGTCAGCCACAAGAGAAGAATGGGGTAGATAGTGCAAAGTGCAAGTGTCCATAAGTAATCAAATAGGTCAGCCACAAGACCAGAATTGGGTAGATAGTGCAATTGTCCATAAGCAACCAAATAAGTCAGCCACAAGACCAGAATGGGGTAGATAGTGCAAGTGTCCATAAGCAACCAAATAAGTCAGCCACAAGACCAGAATGGGGTAGATAGTGCAAAGTGCAAGTGTCCATAAGCAACCAAATAAGTCAGCCACAAGAGAAGAATGGGGTAGATAGTGCAAAGTGCAAGTGTCCATAAGTAATCAAATAGGTCAGCCACAAGACCAGAATGGGGTAGATAGTGCAAAGTGCAAGTGTCCATAAGCAATCAAATAGGTCAGCCACAAGAGAAGAATGGGGTAGATAGTGCAAAGTGCAAGTGTCCATAAGTAATCAAATAGGTCAGCCACAAGACCAGAATTGGGTAGATAGTGCAAGTGTCCATAAGCAACCAAATAGGTCAGCCAAGACCAGAATGGGGTAGATAGTGCAAAGTGCAAGTGTCCATAAGCAATCAAATAGGTCAGCCACAAGACCAGAATAGGGTAGATAGTGCAAGTTTCCATAAGCAACCAAATAAGTCAGCCACAAGACCAGAATGGGGTAGATAGTGCAAAGTGCAAGTGTCCATAAGCAATCAAATAGGTCAGCCACAAGACCAGAATGGGGTAGATAGTGCAAGTGTCCATAAGCAACCAAATAGGTCAGCCACAAGTCCAGAATGGGGTAGATAGTGCAAAGTGCAAGTGTCCATAAGTAATCAAATAGGTCAGCCACAAGACCAGAATTGGGTAGATAGTGCAAGTGTCCATAAGCAACCAAATAGGTCAGCCAAGACCAGAATGGGGTAGATAGTGCAAAGTGCAAGTGTCCATAAGCAATCAAACAGGTCAGCCACAAGACCAGAATGGGGTAGATAGTGCAAAATGCAAGTGTCCATAAGTAATCAAATAGGTCAGCCACAAGACCAGTATTGGGTAGATAGTGCAAGTGTCCATAAGCAACCAAATAGGTCAGCCACAAGTCCAGAATGGGGTAGATAGTGCAAAGTGCAAGTGTCCATAAGTAATCAAATAGGTCAGCCACAAGACCAGAATGGGGTAGATAGTGCAAGTGTCCATAAGCAACCAAATAGGTCAGCCAAGACCAGAATGGAGTAGATAGTGCAAAGTGCAAGTGTCCATAAGCAATCAAACAGGTCAGCCACAAGACCAGAATGGGGTAGATAGTGCAAAATGCAAGTGTCCATAAGTAATCAAATAGGTCAGCCACAAGACCAGAATTGGGTAGATAGTGCAAGTGTCCATAAGCAACCAAATAGGTCAGCCAGGACCAGAATGGGGTAGATAGTGCAAAGTGCAAGTGTCCATAAGTAATCAAAGAGGTCAGCCACAAGACCAGAATGGGGTAGATAGTGCAAGTGTCCATAAGCAACCAAATAGGTCAGCCAAGACCAGAATGGGGTAGATAGTGCAAAGTGCAAGTGTCCATAAGCAATCAAATAGGTCAGCCATAAGACCAGAATGGGGTAGATAGTGCAAAGTGCAAGTGTCCATAAGTAATCAAATAAGTCAGCCACAAGACCAGAATGGGGTAGATAGTGCAAGTGTCCATAAGCAATCAAATAGGTCAGCCACAAGAGAAGAATGGGGTAGATAGTGCAAAGTGCAAGTGTCCATAAGCAATCAAATAGGTCAGCCACAAGACCAGAATGGGGTAGATAGTGCAAAATGCAAGTGTCCATAAGTAATCAAATAGGTCAGCCACAAGACCAGAATGGGGTAGATAGTGCAAGTGTCCATAAGCAACCAAATAGGTCAGCCACAAGACCAGAATGGGGTAGACAGTGCAAAGTGCAAGTGTGCATAAGTAATCAAATAGGTCAGCCACAAGACCAGAATAGGGTAGATAGTGCAAAGTGCAAGTGTCCATAAGTAATCAAATAGGTCAGCCACAAGACCAGAATGGGGCAGATAGTGCAAGTGTCCATAAGCAACCACATAAGTCAGCCACAAGACCAGAATGGGGTAGCATTTTGAAGGCTAGTTCATCTTTTTGATTAGCAAGAGCTGGAGCTCTGAACCAAGCTGTTGATGGTGAAGGTTGAGGTGGACAAAACTCAGGTGATAATCTTCAGTCAATACCGGAGAAGCAGGGTCTCCTCAACAACGTTAAGTTCACCAAAGATGGAGCTTGTGAGCATACTTCATCATCTATGGAAGAATGTGGCAATGCCGAACCTCTTGTTCAATCTGAGATGGTACTCGTGATGACAATCTAAAGTGGCAGCCAACCATCCCACAGATCGTCCTCAAATTGATAACTTAACTTCCAGATGATCACTAATTAGGTGCTCCCTAAAAGTGGTATGTAAACAAGTTGGTTCCATATCATGTGGATACTGGGGCACTAAACTGGATAGAAATGCCCTGAGTGTCCAGTGGCATTATAGTGAATATGCTAATCTATGAGAGTGCCAGAGTTCTGATGTTGGGTAGGTATACTGGACAAAGACGTTCCCTACTTTCACTTTAAAGGTAAGATTGGCCATGGTTGCAACTTGCTGCATCCTGAAAAATATGGCAGTCTGATCATGGCAGAACAGTGCTATTTTATCTTCCATGATGTCCAGTTCTTTATTCTGGGATGGGATATTTGATATTTGATCCAAAGATGGCAAAGGTGGAGCTGAGGGCTGCAGCTGTTGACAATATCCTGGATTGTTGTACTCATTCAACGGGAAATCATTATCAGGGTGACATCAGCATGAATGCTAATGGCATCCTCATCTGTTGCACTGTGTTTCTGTTTTGATTGTTTTCCATAGCTGCCAACCTTCCAGGCTCACAATTAGTGAAAATAGGGATAAAAAGTTGTGAATTTGGACATGAATTCGTGAAAAATACCATGACAATAACTCCATCCACTCTGATCACTCCATCCACTCTGACCATCAATACTACACTATATCAAGTTCACAAAATAAAAATAAAACACTACATATATGCAGAAATATTTATTTATCAAGACATGATACTGTGGCAGACTTGAACTTCCTCAACTGCTTGATCGTAAATTTGTTTTCTAAACAGTTCTGACTTCTTGCCTGCTGGTTGATCTTGGGGACTAAAATTGCTGACAAATTTTCTGCAGCTAAGGAGGCCCTAAAGTCTGTCTAATTTTTCCTCACTAAAGAAAATACTCTTTCGCTGTCACTGTTGCTGTGAGGAATGCACAGGAGCTGCAGCATTTTTGGTTCTTCCACAGGAAAATTTGGAAGCGATTTTTGAGTCCGGGAACATTGGTCAGAACAAATGTTTAGCATGGTCTCCAGCTGATAAAAGTAGATTGTGTTTGACAAGAAAACTCACAAATAATGCTTCAGCGTTGGTTGTTGTTGTTGTTGTAGGGTTTAACGCCATTTTTCAGCACAAGATAGGCTATACATGGCGGCCAGTATTAATGGTGGAGGAAGAACCTGGAAAACCCCCGGAAAGAACCACCGACCCACGAGAAGCCACTGGCAAGCTTTCTCACATAACCACATTAGCCGAATCTGAGACTCGAACTGACGCAGACAGAGGTGAGATGGCAGTGATCCGTAACAGTGAGCGCTTTAGACCACTCGGCCACTCGGGGCCCCCTTCAGCGTTGGTAGCCTGCAGGTCTTCCGCCAATGGTTTAAAATATTCCAGAGCTGAAATCTGCGAATTCTTAATTTTCTCAACTTCTACATGTTTTTTGCAACTGACATTCTTCCTCACATCGTCTCTGCGATGGCACACTGAGTGCAAAAAGCATGAATGAATATCAATGTTTAATGGCAGAATGCACGGCCAATTTTTGATATATTCCAAATTAAACTTCACTTTTTGAGTAATACATTTCTTTTTCCTTGGTGGTGAAGACATTTTCAAGATCTTACATGCGATGCTGAACAGTAACTTAAATCAGTGTTTTGACGCATGCGTGGAGCAAATTTCCGGTTAGGCCCCAGTTTCTCTCAAAAGCATTTGTAAAACTACTCTTATACATATAGATTAAAATAGGCTAAAATGCTTGCTACCAGGCCAACTGTACTAATCGACTGTAGATCTACTAATATCGTGACCAGCAGTACCGGACCGTTTCGGAAACTGCGAATATCACGACTAGCACTTAACAGGAAATTGGTTATTTTATTAAAGATTTAAAATAATTGAGGATTGGAAAATTCATGAATATTTGGCTTACAGCGCGAATCCGTGAATCGCTGAAAAAGTCGTGAATTTCACACCAAATTCGTGAGGGTTGGCAGCTATGGTTTTCTATGCATGAAGACCAGTTGACATTCTACAAACTCTTGCATACCAATATACTCACTTATAAGACAAATCCAACTGCAAACTGCACAGACCCAGATCTGTTGTTGCATAATGCACCAGCAGATCTGGTTCTGTGCAGTTTGCTAGGAGTAATCAGTAGAACCAACAACATAGAACCTGATCAACAGGAACATTATGATATGACAGATCAGGATCTTTGTTCTTTGCATTTTGACTCAACTTAAAGGCAAGTATATACGGTATACAATGTGTGTTCCCAGAGTGTCAACCTACACATGCTAGATATGTACTATGGATGTCATCCACAGCCCTCCACTGTTTGCACATAGCAGAAATCTGTAATAAGACTTAAAGCAGACAATGTTATGCAAGTGTAACCAGTCATGCATTCTGCTTTATGAACCCAAGGTGTGGATGTTACTGGGCTAGTACAGTTGACTGCATAAAGTTACCTGTGAAAAAGGACCAATGTGCCTGTGTTTATGACAAAGATGTAATTCTACAATAGATGAAAAGACTTTAAAAGAAAGGAGCAAGGAAAAGAGGGAAATATTGATGGAGTATACTTCGATCAGGGGAGAAATTCCTCCAACTTGCTTTACTAATGAATATCTTTCAAAAAAAATTCTTGAAGATGATTTGCATGGTCTCTCAACAGAAGAGACTGTGCTACTCAACACAAGCTGTACACATAATATTTAGCACAAATCATTATATCAAGGGGAGATCACTCAAACCACCTCAAATGTAGTCAGACAACATTTAGCTCCCAAAGGTAAATATATTTAGCCAGGTGGGTTGGATATGTAAGACAGTGTTAGTACTCCGAAGGTATTATAATCATGCAAGTAACTATTTGAAGAATAAATGACGTGTCAGAACATATCCAAATGTACTGAATGCTGTTAAATCCATATTCAATAACAAATATATTCTTCTTTCAGCTGGTAAAATATTCTTTACTTTCTTTGCAACTGTTGGTGAAGAATATCAAAATGCAGCTTTGGAATGTTGTAATTGTTAATAAAACAATCACACTTTTAGAATATAAAGAATCAATCAATATCAAATGAATCTTACGAAATTTAATGAATGGAAAACTGACTTTTGATCTCATAAGCGTTTTGTCCAAATACACATATGGCTATTACACTGTAATCTATCTGAACAAATGCTTTAATTTGGTCAAGACTAGGAAATATGAAGAAGAACAATGTTTTGCATGTCATAACTTTTGCTATGGGTGAAACAAAATGATTGTTCTTGTTGTTGTTATTGTAGGGTTCAGTGCCATTTTTCAGCACAAGAGAGGCTATACATGGTGGCCAGTATAAATGGTGGTGGGTGAACCCGGGAAACCTCAGAAAGAACCACCGACCCACGAGAAGCTAATGGCAAGCTTTCCCACATAACCACACTGGCCAAATCCAAGACTTAAACCCACGCAGACAGAGGTGAGATGGCAGTGATTCATAACGGTAAGCGCTTTAGACCACTTGGCCACTTGGGGCCCCGAAACACAATGATAACACTGCAACAATATTGTACAAAGTTCAGAATGAAATAAGCAACAACTATATTTTTAAAAAAATGACACTACTTTCTTTATATTACATACCATAAACACCTTGGTAGTGTTGGGAGGCTTTGAGTTCAGAAGCCACAAAATATGTTTCTCCTCAATTACCTGCAAGAGAAACATGAGTTTTATGAGGGTATTATTGTTGTAATGGTGTAAATACAACATCTTATTTATCCAATAATAATCAGTGTGAAATGATAATGGGTTTCAAATATTCTCTTATGCTGAATGTGTTTAATAAAAAGAGTTATGCTCTATGTCAATTCAAATGGTCTTCAATTACTTCATTCATAAAAAGAATTAGTTACTTTTCACTACATTTAATGACACCAACCTGAAAATTCATTGAGCTACAGTTGCAGATATCATTTGTGATGATGTAAGGAATGAACAATTGCTTGTGTTCTACTTTTAACACCAACTGTATTTACAGTGCTGAGAAAGTTATGGCATATGTGTAGTAAAGATGAGGAATAATTTGGAATTTATTAATTAGAATTTATTCACATATAAAATTTCATAAACTTCAAAGCATTATACTAATGCAGTATCTCTGTATCATGCAACAGTAATTGCTAACAGTCTGTGTCCTTGTTTATTTCAACAGGAAAACATATTTAAAATAATTAATACTGTTACAACTCTATGGTCTTAAACTAAGTAAAAGAAAAGAGCCAAAACCAACAAGTTCAGCAAATTAAATTTTTTAAAAATATTTTCCTTGAATACAAAGTGAAAATGTAAAAAGAACTTGCAGTATTGTGAATTAAATCCTAAATTGTCCTAATTCTATGAATTCTAGTGGTGTTCCAAATGAATTCCAATCCTGAATGTGCTGATGTATCAATACCATGAAACAGTGTTGATGTGCTAACAGTCTTGATGTATCACAATGATAAAATCCAAGATGTCCTTAAATCAATTCACAATCATTTCAAAATTTGATTTAGTCATACAATAATCAATAAGCACTTTGTAATTCCCAGGAATAATTTAAGTAAATAAATCCTCTCAAATTAAAACTTAACACAACCAAAGAACTGATTCAATTTCAGACGATAAGATAAGAATGAGTTAATTCTTATGTAAATAACTTTAAAATCTTTTCCAACAAACCTTTATTGCAATAATCATTCTAAGAAAATACTATTTCATCTTCATCAAATTTTCCATCAAACTAAACAAAAATTTGTTTCTGAAATCTTCCAGGTTCAGAATCAAAGCTGTATCTAGAACTCAAAACTAAGTAAACATGTTCACCCTGCATGACATTAGTCACATAGACCAAACCTCCCACCCTCAATTATGGACCAAGGTCAAGTACACAATACAAATTAAATAAACATGACTGATCAAAACTGTATGCAATACAATGAAATTAGGAAATACATAAGAAATATGACAAAATAAAAGTTTAAGAAAATGAAATGTCAATCAGAGTTTGAGCCTTTTCTAAGCACACATTCCTGAATTATGTTAGCCACTAATATTCCATGAACATGTCCGATGAGCAAATGGAGCATATGGGTCCATTTTTATTACTAAACAGATTTCAAAACAAATAACTAATACACCATTAGCAAAACAGTCCCACTTTCACATCCATCCAAGGTGACACTTTGTTGTGTGTGTAGACAATCAACATTTTTGCATGTGGACAGAATCCCTTTGGCTGAATCAGCATAAGGAAATACATCTTCAGGTCAACTGAGACCTTATCTGTGAGTACATCTCCACTGTCATCCCCTTCACTGAATTAAGCAATAACCAGGGCAATGACATATGCATCTGGGGATTTTATACATCTGGCTCAAACAATGGAGTGATGCCATTTTCCATTAAATGCGACAATGAGTACTGTCTCCCTTTTGACTACTCTCTCAGTGGCAATGTGATAGCCAAGATTGAAATTCCATTTTTGATGGAAATGGAGGAGATTTTAAAAGGTTTGGTTTGCTGTCACTGACTTTGTATTAGCACCAATCCATAATTATCAATAATTTATGTTTTGAATGTGGTCTTTAAGAACACTGAAAAAAAACTGCATTGGGAAATAAAATTATTATGTGCATTTCAAAAGGATGTCTGCATCTTCTTTCATTTCGATCTCAGAATTAATGCTAAGTATTAGCAATGAATAATTTACCTAGTCAATCTAATTTTTCGAGTAAGCATTAAGCCTGTTCATTTGAAAAGGCATCGAAGTGACTGTCTGTATTATCTTCTATAGACAGATCACTGCTCAATATTTTTGCATGCTTTGCTTGGGTTTTTTCTTTAAATTAACAACAACTGACAAAATTAAGTACCCATTAATATACATTTTTTAACCAAACCATTAAATTTTACAACCCCAAATCACAGTAGCATTATTTACAGTAGATGGTCATTTAAACTGTTTACCAGGCAGAGATTCTCAAGTTTCCTCATTTTGGCCCATGACCTTGCTGTCTCAAAGTCTCCATTATCCAGCAGTAGGTTAAGAACTTCCTGTGGGTCTGACTGGGTCCACTCTACCAACTGACCCCAGTCTGTGAATCTGTAACAGCAAAGAGCAATAACAATAACAAGGAAATATTACAAGTTCTGGTATCATCCATGGTATATGTGATGATAAATTGCCTAACTATGATCCCTGAAGCCTGTACTATAGAAGACTTTCAAATATCTTGCCATTTTCAAGGTTACAACTTTATAAAGTCAAAAATATTTAATCTCCTGTCATTTGATTCATTTTGATACATCTAAATGTTTTCAGTTATTAGTAATGGTGGCCATATTTGATGGTGGAAGAGCATCAGCTGTACAAACTTGAAAGTCTTCTATGCAAGACTGATTTCAAATTTTATCAAATTTTATTGAGCAGCCTGGAGAAGAAGCTGTTTAAAGATTTTTTCTTTCTATTTTCAGTAAAATCATCCATATTTGATGACAGAGCTGCATTTTTTAATAAATTTAAAGAGTCTTCATGCCAATATGCTTTCTACTAGGTTGTGACAAATTCTTTGAAGCAGTTTTCAATAAGTCATTTAAATGATTTTTGTTTAAATTTTAAGTTTTTTAAAAAAAGTTTACTATTTTTATTAATGTTGGTTATATCTGAACTTAAATCAGCATCATTTCTGTTAAATATGATTATATTTAGTTCTATGGTTTTGGAAAGAAAGTTGAACTTTTGTGTTTTTAGTAAAGGTGATTATATCTAGTGGAAGATCAGCATCACTTGTAAAAAAACGAAAGCCCTCTATGCAGTAGATACTTTTTGTGGATGTAACTGAAACCCTCTTTGTGGTGGATCCTTTCTGTGGATGTTAATGAAACCCTCTTTGTGGTGAATCCTTTCTGTGGATGTTAATGAAACCCTCTTTGTGGTGAATCTTTTCTGTGGATGTTAATGAAACCCTCTTTGTGGTGGATGCTTTCTGTGGATGTTAATGAAACCCTCTTTGTGGTGGAACCTTTCTGTGGATGTTAATGAAACCCTCTTTGTGGTGAATCCTTTCTGTGGATGTTAATGAAACCCTCCTTGTGGTGAATCCTTTCTGTGGATGTTAATGAAACCCTCTTTGTGGTGGATGCTTTCTGTGGATGTTAATGAAACCCTCTTTGTGGTGGATCCTTTCTGTGGATGTTAATGAAACCCTCTTTGTGGTGGATCCTTTCTGTGGATTATGAAACCCTCTTTGTGGTGGATCCTTTCTGTGGATGTTAATGAAACCCTCTTTGTGGTGGATGCTTTCTGTGGATGTTAATGAAACCCTCTTTGTGGTGAATCCTTTCTGTGGATGTTAATGAAACCCTCTTTGTGGTGGATCCTTTCTGTGGATGTTAATGAAACCCTCTTTGTGGTGGATCCTTTCTGTGGATGTTAATGAAACCCTCTTTGTGGTGAATCCTTTCTGTGGATGTAATTGAAAGCTCTCTATGCAGTGGATCCTTTTTGTCAAAACTTGATCTAATGCAACTGAGGAGTTTCTCAGAAAAAGTTATTTAACGTTATGTTTTAATTTTCAGCAATTGTTTTTATTAAATTTGATAATAAACGATGGCTCATTTGAAGGTAAGTTTCTATAATTTGTTTTCCTTCCAGTACGCTTCCGTTAAATCCGAGAAAAATCTATCTTACATTTTTTTCCATTTTTTGCACTGGTGGCCATATTTTATGGTAGATCAGTATCATTCTGTACAATTTCAAAGTCCTTCAAGGCCAGATACTTTCTTCCAAATTTGATTAAAAGTTTCAAATACCAATTGCTCATGGACTCACAAATGCAAGATGCACAATGAATCCAGGTCAGCATCACAATGGACCCAGGTAATACATCATAAGTTCACATGGCTTTATGGCCAGGTGAGATAAATCAGTAAATTCAGTACATATAAAACTGAAAACCAAATTTTGAGGATTGAGAATATTGGAAGGAGAAATGTCTGCTATAGAGGGCTGCTGCAATACACCCCACAAAATCTTCATAATTTACCTGTCCAGTCGGGCATGTTTTTTCTTGGCCAACTGCTTTTCCTCTTCTGTTAAAAATCCTGATAACTGGAGTGATAAATGGAGCTGAACAGCCTTGACACATTCAGTTATCTAAAATGAGAATCAGAAATATATAAACTGCAGAGTAAAGAGGTACATTTTTGAATGGTAGAAACTACAAGAATCTATGCTGCCATTGGTATAAAGAAATCAAAATTCAATCAAAGAGTTACGATATTTGTCTCTTTTGAGGCTCTGCCAATTAGCACACAAATAAACTATGGAATCAGTACCTACCACTTACAATTTATTTTTATACTGACCCATTTGTTCATCAAAGCCAAAGTGAAACAAAATACTTCTTCAACCTGTATTCCATGGCATCGTTTAATTTAATTGCAAACAAGAAAGTTGTATAAAACACTGCTACCATGATGCCAGTGGCCTCAAATAGTTAAAAGAAATTGCTCCTTGTCCTACAAGGCATGGAATCATAATGTGACCATAATTTAATGTTATTTATGAATGAAAAAGCTAATTGTCCTAAATTAACCGTCACTCGTCTGGTTAATTGTTCTTAATTATACATCATTTGTCTGATTAAGCAGATGAGTGGATTTTCATTACATTGCAACTTACCATATTAGATTGACGTCAGACAGTCAGATGTCAACTCAACAGAGATAAGACAAGTAACTGAAATTCCTCATCACATCAGTAAGAAAAGAAAGACTGCCTTAATCACAGATTTAACTGATTATGTGGAATAAGACATGTAAGAGATGGTACTCTAAAATTAAAAATTCCAGGAAATTTATCATTTTACTGAATGATATTTGTTACTGAATTACACATTAACTTTGTAAACCTATGGTCCAAAGTAAACCAAGAGTCCTTCAAAAGGGAATGACTCCACTGGCTGAAAACTACTTCCAGGAATCCAAGATAAGACCATTTCTTATTTTTAAACACTGAGTGTTAACCATTCTGATATTCTAAAGCAATAACAAGGTTTTAAAATTGGCTGCTATGGCAACCATATTTGATGTAATCAGCACTTTCAAGAGCAACAAGAGATCATGGGAAGTATTACAGTAAAACACCCATTTCAATATGACTAGCCACTGAGGAGGAGGAGTAGCAATAACAAGAATTTCAAGACTGCCAATATGGCAGCAATACTGGATTTAAGAGTGGCCTTATGTTTGTTTAGAAGCACATAAATATCAAACGTCTTTGGTAAAAAAATCCATGTCAATACAGTCTTCCATTTGGGAGATTTGGTTTGGGTTGATGTTTTACAGCACAGCAACACAAGGTAGGTTATTTAGTGCTGATTTAATTAGAGTAAAGTGCCTTACCCAAGGATACACCAAGGTAGCTGATCCAGGGGGATCCAATAGGAAGATAGTAAGATCAGGACTAGCACCATTTCAATTGTGAGTTCAGCACAGTAAGCACAGAGCTACTGTGGTTCCCTATTCAGGAGGAGTAGCTATAAAAAGATTTTAAACATAGCTACTATGGCTGCAATAATAGGACTTTTGATATAAAAAAACCATATTGATATGGCTTTCTGTTTAAAAGCAGTGGCCAAAAGAAGAGTTTCAAGATGGTGGCCATAATGGCCATATTGAATCATGTCAGACTGGAATTATTTAAATTTAGAACCAACCAGAGATCATATGAATCAGTCAGAATAAAATATGAATCACACAGATATTCAAAGCTTCCAACCCGCAACCCCAATTATGCAAAAAAAAGCATCACTTTTTGTTTTCTTTGGTATCTGTGGTATGACATATATATCATGATATTTTTATAAAAGATGAAGAGCAATAAAAACTGACTATGATCTAGTTTACATGAAAATTTAATGAACTTGAAAGCACTCTAATTTATTCCATAGTAATAAATGCCAATATCACCCTTTTCTTCCCAAAGTACATATTATATTCATTCAAAATAATTAATATTCACTAAAACTTGACGAAATCCAGTGAAATTAGGAATATATGACACATGAGACAGCACTAAGGTGAATAAAATTACGTACCCTGGTGTCACAGTTTGAACCTTGTATAAGCATATGTTTTCTTGAATAATGTAAGTTACATGAAAATGTGTTGCTCAATATTTTATCATGCTATTTTGAGGGCGGTTGGGGTGGGGTGGGGGGTAAATGACAAATCCACAGAAATGATGCACCCACATATATGTATTCTATAATCAGACTAACAAATTTGAAACACATGGATTTAAGGTGATTCACAATATTTGACTACATATAAGCATAGTATCTGTCTGCCCAAACTGTTTGCATAAGTAATATATTACTGTGTGGAAAGTACAGTAAAAACTTCTCATCCTTTATATCAAGCTGATGTATGTTAATCCAACCCCTCTAGAGCAAGTGGTGACATCATAGAGCTTTATGATGTCATAATATGCATGATGCAAAATATGAAAGTGTGCAATGTACAACAAATCTGATCTTTACAATATTCATCCAGGCTAACTTTGTGTTAGTTGTGTTCACCTTAATGCATGAATTGGCTTTCATAATTAACTGAATCTTTGTCCAAACTCATACTGCCATCTAATGGCCCAAAATTTGAAGTACCTCATTTATTTTTCATCTTATAATGAAATATAAATAAATGTTTCATCCATTTACAAGTCATCTAATAATAAGTTATGCAAGTTTGGGGTCAAATTTCTTCACAGCTGCAGGCGCATATAGTACACCAGAATGGCAATCACTTGGATTGTCCCATGTAGTGGGAGGCTCAGTCCTAAAAAATCTCAATATATGGTCTCCTCCATTCTATATTTTTTCCAGTTTTATAACCAATCTTGTATATGATTTTTAAAAAATATTTTTATGAAGTATTCAAATTGTGAAAGAAATGTGAACCAGTAATCCCGATATGCAAAATGTCTTGGGCCTGTATGTTTCATAATCTTTTTAACAGATTTTGGAAAGTAAATTTAAAACCAGCTTTTTATCAAACTCATAATTATTTATAGCTAAATATGCATTCTGTCCTATTTAATGAGGCATGCTTTAATACATTCAGGTGATCTGTAATTTTTGGTGAATGAGTGGATTGGCACTAAAGATAAGAAATTTCATTTTGTGTTTAATAATATAAACAATCAAAATATGTTGTTAGTCAAACAGGCAACAAAGACTAAACAAGGGTATTGTGAACAGCACATTACTGACTTTCCCAGTGTTTATAAGTTCTCTATGAGACATTAGTATGGTGTGGTTGATGAGGGAGATTAGTGACCAAGAGGTCTAAAAGACCTCAACCTTTGGTTAAGGTATGAGGTTTTGAACTAACTTAATGTGCAGAAACCATTGTTTTCTTTAATCAGACTTCCCATGACCATAACCTCTTACCTCTAGACCCCAGAATCTACTGGGGTTTTTTATTACTACCCTCAAAGTTCACTCAAGAAACTTGTTGAAGAACAAATATTATTTAGCAAAACCCATTTCTTTCAGCAAGTGACCTTGACCTTTAACATCTTGACTCCAAAATCAATATGATTCTTATATGCATTTAACAGCAAGGCCTCCACAACCTTTGATGAAAGTACATGGTCAATAACTGAATCTCTAAACAAACCTTTATATTATTCTTTCAGTGATGGTGACCTTGACCAACTCTAAAATCATCGGGGTTCTTCCTGCCCCAAATGGCTTGGTTAACAATCTATATTGTCTTGATGACTGGAAATACTCAGAATAAAGGTTTGTACAGCTCTTTTTATATCTTGTTATTTGGGATGAAAAAAGGGACAAAATGCCAGCTATGGCCCATCTTAAGCTTCCAAAATTAATAACAGATTAAAAGTTTGACTTACTCGATAGTATATTCTGATTTCCTCAAACTTTGTCTTCAAGGCCAGCTGTAATTCCTCTGTCATTGGTTGACATAAACACATCTCGAACAAATCCATGTTGTGCTCAATGTGAAGTGACTGATGAACAGACAGCAACATCCGAGCCTGCTGGTCTTGTGACAGAACTTGGTGAACAAGACCCATAACTTGATCTGAGTTAGATTTGGATAAGTTCCCTTTCTTTGTATCTCTGAGTATCACACAACACAACACTATGTCATGAATGTTTTGAAGTTGTGTATTCTCCTTGAAAACACAGACTGGTATACTGTCAATAATGCCCAGAATTTCGTGCCATTTGTGCTGAATGAACAACTTGTATATAATTTCAGTCACAAATGTGTTGAACTGAATGCTGTCATGGAGAGTCAACATAATTGATTTAAATTTGTCTGTAATGTTACTGGTTACAAACTTGAGGATTGGATCACCACCTCTGAGAATTTCTGGATCCTCTGTTCCAGCTATAGGAACAATGTAATTCAACAAATGGCGTTTGAGAGTGGGAAAGTTATCAGAAAGTTTTTGATAACGATAACTTCTAATATCAACGATACTCATATCTGATGGTGATCTGCATCTACTTAGTTCTGATTCCTCATCATCCTCATCATCAAAATGACCTCTTTCAAGGTGAAATTGGACATCATCAAATTCATCAGAACTAATTAAGCTAACTAATGTGGCCACAATAGGACAATCTGACTTGATGTAATCCAGAGTTAGAGAAGTCATTTTATAAGTGGTATCTTCCTTGTCTCTGAAATGACCACTGCTTAAATCCCCTGAAATATTCTCTGCAAAGTGAGGTAAGGAAGATGTTCTTCTCAATGTCTGAAGTTCGTTTCCAAATTGGACGAGTGAAGTAAAATCAAATGAACACAGGAATGATCTATCAAAGGGCACTATCTCTATTCTAAATGGTAGCTCATTTTTTCCACTTATGTCTGTAACATAAAAAAGTTAATGAATCACACTGATCATTTCAAACATAATATGCAACAAAAAGATCCAAGATTATTATGTTCATGGTATTAAGAATGTTCATGGCTTAGTGGACTAAAGTGATACTAATTTACATCAGATCATGTGAAGAAAATAACTCATGAGAAACTTATATTCAAGGTCCATTTTATTACCATGAACACTCATTTCATGTATTACCATCAGTATCAATGGAACAATAAATATCACAGGGAGATAACTATTATAAAGTTTAACAATTAACCTAAATCTGAGTTACTTTCCTGGTCATAAAACTGACCTTAAAGGTAAGTGGATCTTTACTTTGCTATTAATTTTAGAAAGAACATAAAATTTGATAATATGTTTTAGTAAAACAAACTATATTTGGTAAATGAGAACACACATTATTATAGGTGTTTTTCAGAGTGAATTAGTTTCTGTCTACATCAATAGGGTCTCAGTCTGGAGTTAGCTTGTAACTCACTAATTGAACTGAGCCCTCTGCAAATAAAGTAAAAAGAAACCTGATTACCAAACATCCAGATAAACAGGACATCTGTTTATAAAAGACCTTATCAATGCCCCATCTAAATTTCAATATATGTTAACTTCAAAATAAACGATACCTGTCAACAAAGCAGAAAATGTATTACTCCCTTAACAACCTTCATAACCTGGTTTTACTGCATAATCATAAACAAAGATTCTGCAACAAGCTTGGTCTCCTCATCCACAAACAAGGATATCATATACTTTGGATATGACTTTAAAAACATCATACAAAATCTTATAACAAAATCTAAATGTTAATAAACAGAACAACAGCACACACAAAAAAAAGAGTATGTTTTGCTGTCTATTAATGCAAGGGAGACAATAGCAAAATGTATACAAATTTAAATATATGTGCTACATAACATACCTATGCTTTCTGAGAACCCATGAAACTTGTCCAGGTTCAGTAGGTCCCTAAGATCTTTCTCTTTGTCCCCTGACAGGTGGTCCAAAATGAAGTGCATTAGTCCCTCATTATCTGCTTTGTAACAGTCATTTTCCAGTTCACTGCTAAAGTCACACTTGTGCCACATCAAAAGCTCAGGTACATGGACCTGAAAACAGATGTTACAAGAAGTCATAGTAATAAGAACTAGCAGCAGTGAGTGTCTCACATAGGACCCCATCTCTGGAATTTGCTTAGCAGGTCCTTAAGATGGGAAACATCTTTACAAAAATCAATGACTGAAAAAAGTCTCATTCAGGGGAAATAACTCTTCTAAATGACTACCTCCAAAGCTTGAAATCTAATTCGTTCAAGGTCTTATCAATATAAAGGTGTATAATAACTCTGGTCAAAATGCAATATTACTTAGTAAAGCTATGATGTGGAAAGCAAAGTTAAAAGGACAAGTAATCAGGAGTCAGAACTCTCCTAAATGAAACTAAACCCATAAAAGGCACTTGTAAGTCTATGAGACAAGCATAACAAATTGTATCAGAATAAAATCAATAATTTTTAATGATGCTGGTTATAAGCAATATCCTTAATGAAGACATGAAATTAATTCTCAAGGGCCATAACTCAATGTCAAGACAAAATTAAAAGACACCTCTAGGTCTATGAGATAATGTACACACCAAACTGCATCAGACTCTATTGAATGTTTGCTGAGCTATGCTGGTTAAAATTATCTGCTGTAGCAAAAATGTAACACTAATAGAAAATGGGGAATAACTCCATCAAAACTGGACTTGGAAAAAAAGACAAAAAATTTCAAAGGCACATCTACATGTAACAGGCAATCCAAATGAAATCCAAAGGGTTGCAGAGTTATGCTGGCTGCAAGAAGTGTGAACAGATGGACTGACGGATGAGAAAAACAGTGCCTGCTATAGGGTAGCTGTACCTCAATTCAGGGTTCTAATAATGCCTAGTATTTGACACTTTTTCAATATGCTAACTCTGCAAGCCCTTTTCCCTAAAAATTTAATGTACAATGCAACAAAAAAAAATCAGAACAAATTTGGGTAGACTCAGCTTTCAAAATTCATAGACTTTTTTCAATCTGGTAACTATCTATTTCTGAGCATTAGTATTTTGCAAAAAAATTAATACACTGAAATTTCAGAATCCTAAAATTTCATGATGCTCAAATATTGCAATTTACAGTACAAAAATGAGACAATGAATGCTTTCTAGCCATGTTCTTGGTAGCTGCCATGCTAATGCTTTATAGCCATGTTCTTGGTAGCTGTCATGCTATTGGTTTCAACAGGACCAAAACTAGTTGGAAAATCTTGGCATGCTAATAAAACTTATCTGTGATCAATATAACTAAGATGTACATTGGCAACAACATAAACCATATGAGATCATCAGACAGGTATAGAACTGAAAATAAAAAAACTGACCACTCTATGTGAAGTGTTAGGTGATACTGTGACTTGTAAGTAGTCCCTCATTGCCATTTGCAACTGTCCTTTAACTAATTCTGGTACAAGGATCTGTGAAAAAAATGAGAAGAATTACAAAGTAATGAAGAAAAAAACATACTATAACTGTAAACAGAAGCTACTTTCAAGTAGAAAATTCTAGAATGTCTATCTTTAGCTTTCACTGTAAACTTGTGATAACTCAAAGATATATAAAGATGACATATTACATAACAAGACACATCAAAGACAAACAAAAAATGACAAATGACACAAATAGACACATCAAAGATACATAAAAATGACAAATGACATAAAAGATTCATCAAAGAGATATAAAATGACAAATGACACATTAGAAAGATACATCATAGATAAATAAAAATGACAAATGACACATTAGAAAGATACATCAAAGATAAAAATGACAAATGACAAAAAGATACATCAAAGATATAAGATACATAAAAAAGATGAATGACTTGAAAGATACATTAAACTGGATGGTTAAGATACTCTGTTGAAAACTATTATAAGGTATTGGATACTTTTCTCACTGAGACTATGAAAACTGAGTCTCATACTTAACACTATTAAAGATTGGACTAATTTGACCACTGAGACCATTAAATCTAATTTTCATATCTAATACAAAGATAGATTGGTTTAATTTGTCCATAGAGAGCATTGAAACAGAGTTTATAAGAGATTGGGCAAATTTGCCCACTAAGAACACTACAACTGATTTTATATGAGACTGGACTAATTTGCCCACAGAGAACATTACAACTGATTTTATATGAGACTGGACTAATTTGCCCACTAAGAACATTACGACTGATTTTATATGAGACTGGACTAATTTGCCCACTAAGAACATTACAACTGATTTTATATGAGACTGGACTAATTAGCCCACTAAGAACATTACAACTGATTTTATATGAGACTGGGCTAATTTGCCCACTAAGAACATTGCAACTGATTTTATATGAGACTGGACTAATTTGCCCACTAAGAACATTACAACTGATTTTATATGAGACTGGAATAATTGGCCCACTAAGAACATTACAACTGATTTTATATGTGACTGGACTAATTTTCCCACAGAGAACATTACAAATGATTTCCACAGACCATTAAAACTACAAAAAGAGCTTATCGGGCCTAAAGCCCGCAAATACAAAAGGGATGTCTATCTGAATGTAGCTATCATCTGAAAGCAATCAAGTTCTAATTGGCTAGTTGGCCTTTGGGAACCATCTTACAAAGTGATATTAATGTCAATTATTTAGTGCATCCCGAGATTATCCAATATGTGCTACATTATTTACACCATGTTTGAATAGGTGGATACCTTAAGCTCCAAATGCCTTAACAACTAAGTTTTGTGTACTAAGTCTTTTTAGCCCAGTAAAATGTTTAGAAACTTGACCTTTACTTATGATTATAAGGGGTCCTATTTAAATACAGATGAATGTACATTGTGAGAATTTGGGATGAAACACTGAACTCATGATCCATATCAACCTTGAATGAAGTAAATCATTATGATTCCTTTGTTATACCTGCAATGGAGGAGATGACACACAGCATGATGTAGTCACAAACAGCAGACATGGGTAAGGAGTTGGGGCCAATGCAAACCAGGGGTCCATCTGATCAATTTCTGTAATTTATGTGCAAAAATTTGCCCAAAACACCACACATATGTATTTTTTAAGCATAGATAATAATGCATTTCATACAGAATGTGTGCATATGGCAAAAAAGATGAACACATTTGTACAGAAAGGTGAGAATTGACTCTTTAAAATTAACTGAGGATCCACATTGTAGGCAGACTGAATTCATAATTTTGGAACAAATTTGTTAAAATATATTTTAAAAATCATTTAAACATAGTAAACCTAAGTGTCAAAATTCATTAGATCAGTTTACATAAGATAAAATCTATTCAGATTAATCAAAGATTCATACCTAAATGTTATTTCATATCTGCAGTCAGCAACATGTTACAAATAAGATGTAAAGCTGTATTCCTTGTTACAAATGTTTGACATTTACTACAACATGTTACAAATAAAATGTAAAGCTGTATTTCTTGCTACAAATGTTTGACATTTACTACAATATGTTACAAATAAGATGTAAGGCTGTATTCCTTGTTACAAATGTTTGACATTTACTACAATATGTTACAAATAAGATGTAAGGCTGTAATCCTTGTTAAAAATGTTTGCCATTTACTACAATATGTTACAATTTGTCTAAATATGAAGATCTGTCATAACATTGTGCATATGTTCTAGTACCAAAGAGATGCTGCCACGATTTTATCTAAAGGGGGAAGCTCCACTCATTGCCACCAACATAGGGGGGAATAGAAATGCAGGGGAAGGGGAGGATATGGCCATAATTCAATATTTACCTAACACTTAAATATCCATCTCTATTTCTTCCACTCCACCCTGTTATAGCAAAACTGAAATCAGAATCATCAAAAACCTGTCTCCTCAAGCTGAATAAGCATTTAATCTTTCGGTAGAAAAACTCGGGATGGCTAATATTGCAAGGGAGATTATGTGCCCTATCTGTGTATGAATCTTGTTTCTGAGCTCAGTATGTGCCCTATCTGTGTATGAATCTTGTTTCTGAGCTCAGTATGTGCCCTATCTGTGTATGAATCTTGTTTCTGAGCTCAGTATGTGCCCTATCTGTGTATGAATCTTGTTTCTGAGCTCAGTATGTGCCCTATCTGTGTATGAATCTTGTTTCTGAGCTCAGTATGTGCCCTATCTGTGTATGAATCTTGTTTCTGAGCTCAGTCTGTGCCTTATCTGTGTATTAATCTTGTTTCTGAGCTCAGTCTGTGCCTTATCTGTGTATTAATCTTGTTTTGTGCTAAGACCCTCATTCTCAGTCTGCTGTCCAAAGAGGCATATACATGGCTAATTTAGTCAGCTTGAACAAGCTGGGAAACTATGGTTGTTATGTACACTTCTCCACAGGTCAAAGGTATTTTCTTTTGTATACTTCTTCTCCAAACTTAGATTTTTCACTAAAATAAGCTCTGAAAAAGTTTCCCTTTCTTAAATCAGTGTTTTGCTGACTATTATGGCAAATTTCTTATCTGCTTCATAACGCTATCTTAGTGTTTTAAGTCCATCAATGTCACAGTGTCCTTTTTAAGACTGACATATTTCAATCAGATACATATCTTAGCTTTTTCATTTCATTTTAGATTATCTTAAACAAATCATTGTCATTGTCACTATCATCTGCTATTATCTGCTGAATGAAATCATCATCTGAAGATGGACCACATTGGGAATCAGCCATTTTGGTGTTATATGTAGCCCGTATTTTAAACACACATTTCTAAAACTTCCTTGATGTAACATTCAAACTAAAACAGAATAATTGTATCATGGCCCAATGTGCCAATCAAATTTAGTTTCATACCATTCATGTCCAGTCAAAGAACCCAGATATGCAAACAGTTACCTAGCTGAAAAGAGAGAAATGTCATGACAAGAACTATAATACCTCTACCAGTGGCATAACTTGTATTCCAGCAAGCACTTTAAGGGTCAACAGTTAAATAAAAAATGTATACTTTGCAGAGTATGTTTTTATATCCACAATTTGCAAGAATTCATACAAATAAATTTGTGTACCATGGCAGCATCTCTGGTACCATATAAAGTTATTTGTAATTATAAAGCTGTATAAAAATACAGTTTTGTTTCATATGTGTTCAATTTATTGACAGCTGTGAAGGAAAAGAATGAAATGTTATCCCTTTATACTAAATATATATACTTGTTTGTAAGTCCAACCCAGCTGCAAACAACATAGCCCATGATCTGCCATTGCATAATGTGCTGGTAGACCAGGGACCAGGTTATTTGTTCTACTGATTACTCATAACAAACTACATAGGCCTAGATTTGCCAAACACACTTTGTAGTTGGACCCAATTACTGAGTACATATGGTAACCATGAAAATTATAAACTCTCAGCATGATAAAATATGTGTATGCTGGAGAACTGAATTTTTACTTGTTTTATACATGATTTGAAGTTGAATTAGACACATACTGGACAATCCATGCTTCAACATTCCTTCCCACTCCAAAGAGGGAACCAGTCCACATCTGTTTATAATATACTTCAGGTCAAAAAGACTGAAAGATGGACAAAAAATGATTACATCTTAGTTTAAAGTATTGAAGGAACATTTTCAAGCATCTCTTCACGTATAATGGACTTCCTTACTTTGGGGACACTCAAAATACTGTCTACACCAATTCAATTTTGTGTTTCACAATTTCATAACTGAGTGCACAGTATTAAAACATTTGGTTTAAGTAAACTACCTCAAAAAATGTGAACCATACAAATGTGACTATTAGCTACCTGTAGTATCAGTAATTATTATACAAAAATAAATGTATAACTGTCATTTGTTGATAGAACTGAAGCTTAAATGTAGCAACTTAATGTAGCATAAAAAACTGTTATCTAGTTTCTTCAAACAATGAGTAGGAAACAATGAATAGCAAACTCACAAAATTAGTTTCACAAATGTAAAGGCAAGAGTTCATGAAGATAGAGCTTACCGTGTGGCTTGAACATTTAGATCTATTTCATCTGCATTTAAAAAACAAACAAAAAACGGCTTTCCTCCACTTCACAAACTTAAAACTGACCTGACATTTCCCAGCTGTCCAATTTTATATGCAAAAGTACTCAGCCATGTTATCTGTTCTAGAAGGTTCATTTCACTGTATGGTTTCCATGGTAACCTGTTTTTGTGTGACTTTTTCCCATCAGCCTCTATCTGTCAATCAAGAACATTCATCATAATGGATTATTCGAGGATAATCACTGAAAGGATGTTTTATGGAAATTGTTTCATGACAATAATGAGAAAAAACTATGACATGACAGAGATGTAAAAAAAACATCTGCAATGTGAGACAAAAAACAATTTTGAATGTAACTAAGATATATAGTAGTTTGCAATAAATAGAATTTATGTTGTACCTGATCCTGGGATAAGGGATTACATTCCACACACGTCTGCTACAAGAGTCTGATGCACAGAATAGAAAATAATGTAACTTCAAGACTGAGATTTTCTTGTCTTGATACAAGCTACCTTCACTTTTTATTTTTCTCAATCACGTTTGTCAAAAGGAAAAGAAAAAGTAATTGTTCCATCTCTGTGTTATCACATTATTGCCATGCTTGATTGTAAACCCAAAATTTGTATTGAACATTATGACATCATCAATGTGCAACTTCCCACACTAAGAAGTCAACAATCTGTCACCTGACAACTCACCACAGACAAGAGTCACCTGACAACTGACCCCAGAAAACTGTTTCAGAACAAACAGACTGAGACAAGCCACACATATGAAAATATATTTGATTTCTCTGAGTGAGAATATTTTTGCTCGAGGTCAGTTACAATCTAGTTTCATCAATCTGATATCCAGTTCTCAAACTAGAATGATACTTATTGAACAATCGGCAGTTTTTTAATCCTACTGTACTACCAAAACAAAAATTAAATATTATTTTATGATTTTTTTTCCTCAAGACCTGCAGACCTCAGTAAAGAACAGTGCCAATATTCTACAGAAAGCAGCATGAAGCTTAAACAGAAAAAAGGTTAACTGAACTCAGACTCTTGACTTTTACACAAGATGCTACTGGATGTGAATCATCCCAGTTTGGAAAGATCACTTACAGTGAAAACTCCAACCATTACATTGAAATGTGACTATTTCTATAAAAATATTATGCATACTGGTACTGTAGTTATAGGTTACTGCATTTGTATGGGAAAATATGAATGAGTTTTCGGATGGAATACTGCATGAACTTGTGAGTGCAGTATATCCTTCCGACAAAACGAGTTCATATTTCCCATACAAATGCAGTAACCTTTTTATTATATGCTCATTTTTTTATTCTACCTAAGGTTTAATTATATAAACAAAATACACTACAAGAAACAACGAATATGAATGAATGCCGTATTCCAAACTAAATACACAAGTGCAGATTTGACATTACAAACTGACATCATTATTAATGCGCACATGTCTGCCCAGATAAATTTGAACTTAGTTGCGCAGTCGACATAACTTTCGAAAGAAAATGACATGTCTAGTTAAAATTGAAATTTGCAGTCATATTGTGAATGAATGTGCATTGCAACAACTTTTCCATTTGATCTGGAGTGAATATATTTTGGTATTTTGTTTCGATTCGACAAAATTTTGTGATTTTGGACTGGATTCATCTGAGCAAATTATACATGAAATACATCGGATTGAAGTGGCGCAGGAGAAGCCTGTTTATGTCTACAAATGCGTTTCTGTTTCTGTCACTGAATGTTTTAAATCATAACGTGGGAAAAATATGAAGTCTATCAATTGCAGTTTTCAAAAAGACGCTATGGAATTTAATGTTTATTTCATTTTGAGTGCAGTAAGGAGGATGCAACTGCACTTATCATCGAAATTACAGCACAATTTCGAAATGTGTAATCCAGATTGAAAACCTATGACATGGCTCATGTAATTCGGATTTGCAGAATTAAGAAAAAACATTTTGAGGAAATTCAGGATGTAAAACTGTAAGTATATTTTATTTTGCCATTCTTATCACCAGATAAAGAACACAGTATATGCCTTGTCACTTGTATGTTATTTGTAAGGACATAATCGCCCGTCTTTTATATAATGTAGCTAGCCTAAATCCGTAACGCAGAATGTGTCAAAACAGCTTGTTTTTTTTGCAGTCCACGAAACATGTTTTAGTTCATTCAGAAACAAATTTAAATAACCACAATGTAAAGAGCCTCTTACGCGAGTGTATATGATTTGTTTACAAATCAAAAGTGCTGGTGTCTGTGTCATTGTTTGTTTACACAGTGTTTCCCTTTACGCACATTTGTGCGTCAGGGATGCACGCTGGAGAAAATTGACGCACACATTTTGTTGCCGTGCGTTTTTCTGACGCAAAGGATTTTCATAATGTGATCAGGATTTATTTAATACCTGAAGGCAATTATGACATCAATGTTACCATAATGTAGTATTCTGCACAGCTTGAAGGCAATTATGACATCAGTGTTACCATAATGCAGTATTTTGCACAGCTTGAAGGCAATGACATCCATGTTACCATAATGCAGTTTTTTGCATAGCTTGCAGGCAATTATGACATCAATGTTACCATAATGCAGTTTTTTGCATAGCTTGAAGGCAATTATGACATCAATGTTACCATAATGCAGTATTCTGCACAGCTTGAAGGCAATTATGGCATCAATGTTACCATAATGCAGTATTCTGCACAGCATGAAGGCAATTATGACATCAATGTTACTATAATGCAGTATTTCGCACAGCTTGAAGGCAATGACATCCATGTTACCATAATGCAGTTTTTTGCACAGCTTGAAGGCAATTATGACATCAATGTTACCATAATGCAGAATTTCGCACAGCTTGAAGGCAATGACATCAATATTATCATAATGCAGTTTTTTGCACAGCCTGAAGGCAATTATGACATCAATGTTCCCATAATGCAGTATTCTGCACAGCTTGAAGGCAATTATGACATCAAAGTTACCATAATGTGGTATTTTGCACAGCTTGAAGGCAATTATGACAGTAGATAAGCAAGCTGCATGTAACATGTGTATTTCTGACTGAGTCATAGAAACTATATGAAAATTCAAATGAACTTAGTTTATTGACAAGCATTCAAAGAAGAAGACTATCAAGGTCTGTAAATATTAGTTACCTTAAATAAGGTTAATAACAATGTATCAATATTTCACAAGAATTGAATGTAATGTGTGAATGCAGCTTTCGTGCCATGATCCTTTCATTAGATCAAACTGGAAATAAACAAAACAAATTCTAACAAAAAAGGATGCAGTTGGCTGATGTATAATTTGATAATCAAGGTCTTCAAACTTTAGGAATTTTCTTTAGATTATAAAAGAATCTGAGTGATCAAATTAAAAAAATGTAATTATTCCAAACTTTAAGGAAGGAATAACTTCTATCTCAACTGCCAGGAATTAATACAAGTAGTATACATGTGAAGGACTATATTTATGGTGAGTATGGTTTTTATTTGAAAATCTGTTTTGAAAAATTTAAGTCAATTTAAAATTTAAGTCATTTTTAAACTCACCTTCAGGATTCTGCCTTGCATTTCAAAATGGTGGAGAAAGCAATGAATTGACATGAGGTTCTGAAGATTTCCAAAGAAACAACGTTTCTCATCCATGTCCTTCAAAAGATTAAGATCAAGGTCCTGTATGATTCTGATTCCTGAGATAATATTATAGTATTCTGCTGTTTCTATCATCATTCCAGCACTGGTGTAGTCAAAAAAACCTCGAGCATTACATCTGCCTGCAAAATCTGAAAAGAAGAATACATCTGTAGCTATCTAAATTGTCATGTGAGCATCTCAGACTGTAGAATAAAATAATGTAATCTGTTATACACGCAAATGTGTGTGTTTGGATTCTGAATGTAGTGTTAGCATTTTTAGTCATATCACTATGATGTCTGCAATGTGACAGCTTATAGTGATGTTGAGCACTGGGGCATCATGCCCCAGACATGTGGCATCATGTCCCACCACACACATTATTCTGACACCAGACCAACCAATCATAACACTAATTTCTTAATGCTGAATGCCAAGCAATGCAGCTACTAGTACCATTTTTATAAGTCTTTGATATGACTTGGATCGGGATTCGAATCACCAACCTCTCACATCCGAAGCAGATGCATCGTACAAGAATGGTTTCAACACCATTTGTATCAACATACAAAGCAACACCACTCATTTGATATATGGTGACAAAGAGTGGTCTGTGTACATGTATCTACCACATTTGTCCTGGAGTTTTGATACAGGGTTTAATAGATATGGGCACTGTCATGTGCCACATGTAAACAAATATCATATGCTCATCAGACAAATATCATAAACAGACATTTCAAACAATTTCATCAAAACTAGATGATGTAATGTTTATCTGTTGCACACAATGGCCATTACAGCCATTCAGTCCTGTATATAAAAAAATGGACTCTTCTATAACTCCAGAAGCAACATGGCAAATTATATGTACACAGACCACTCTTTGTCATATGAGTGGTCTTGTGCTAGTGCTGATACAAATGGTTTTAAAATCATACATGTACAAAAAAAAATTATGTAAATTTTATCTACATTCTGATGTGCTCACATGAAAATTCATTGTGCTACAAATGCAGATATTATTTGCAATGCTAGGCTGAGTGGACTACAAGTGTAAGGTAGTACTGTGCATTCTGGGAGACTGGACATAACATTTTGTGCTCATAACTTCTGTTTCTCATTATATAATAAAAAAGAAATATGCTTATAATAATCAGAATGGCAATTTAATTTTTAAAGAAAGCAAGATGTCAACAAAATGTATACATGATCAAAGAAAATTTTCAACAATTTATGACCTGCTGTAAAAATGGACTTTGCAGGATTTTCTGTTGCAGAAAACTGATGTGAAATCAATAACCGTGTCATACTTAATAAATGTGTCATATTTAATAAATTAATTCATCAACATATACCTTTCATTGTGTATTTGATAAGAAGAGTTATGATCTTCAACTTGATGAATTTGTAAATATTTATTCAGCTATTGTTTTATGGGCAATTAACAACAGCATACTTTTTCCTGTACTTTTCAATGGAATGACATTTATTTTGTCAACAGATATTCAGCTATTGTTTTATGGGCAATTAACAACAGCATACTTTTTCCTGTACTTTTCAATGGAATGACATTTATTTGTCAACAGATATTCAGCTATTGTTTTATGGGCAATTAACAACAGTGTACTTTTTCCTGTACTTTCAATGGAGTGACCCATATCTCTCAACAGATATTCAGCTATTGTTTTATGGGCAATTAACGACAGTATACATTAGATTTGTTTAAGATGTTGGCACATTAGATTTGTTTAAGATGTAGCCACATTAGATTTGTTTAAGATGTTGGCACATTAGATTTATTGAACATCTAGACACATTAGATTTAAGATGTAACCACATTAGATTTATTGAACATGTAGGCACATTAGATTTGTTTAAGATGTAACCACATTAGATTTACTGAAGATATAGCCACATTAGATTTGTTTAAGAAGTAACCACATTAGATTTATTGAACATGTAGGCACATTAGATTTATTGAACATATGGTCACATTATATTTGTTTAAGATGTAGCCACATTATATTTAAGATGTAGCCTCATTAGATTTATTGAACATGTAGCCACATTAGATTTGTTTAAGATGCAGGCACATTAGATTTGTTTAAGATGTAGCCACATTAGATTTATTGAACATGCAGCCACATTAGATTTGTTTTAGATGTAGCCACATTAGACTTGTTTAAGATGTAAGCACATAAGATTTGTTGAAGATGTAGGCACATTAGATTTGTTTAAGATACAGCCACATTAGATTTGTTTAAGATGTAGTCATGTTAGATGTACTGAACATGTAGCCACATTATATTTGTTTAATATGTAGGCACATTAGATTTGTTTATGACGTAGGCACATTAGATTTGTTTAAGATATGGGCACATTAGATTTCTTTAAGACAAATGCATAAGTGCATAAGATTTGTTGAAGATGTAGCCACATTAGATTTGATTAAAATGTAGCCACATTATATTTGTTGAAGAAGTTGGCACATTAGATTTATTGAACATATACATGCATTAGATTTGTTTAAGATGTAGCCACATTAGATTTATTGAAGATGTAAGCAAGTAAGATTTGCTGAAGTCGTAGGCACATTAGATTTGTTTAAGATGTAGGCACGTTAGATTTATTGAACATGTAGCCACATTAGATTTGTTTAAGATGTAGCCACATCAGATTGGTTTAAGATGTAAGCAAATAAGATCTGTAGAAGATCTAGGCACATTAGATTTGTTTAAGATACAGCCACATTTGATTTGTTTAAGATGCAGTCATATTAGATGTATTGAACATGTAGCCACATTATATTTGTTTATGATGTTGCCACATTATATTTGTTTAAGATGTAGGCACATTAGATTTGTTTAAGATGTAACCACATTAGATTTGTTTAAGATGTAAGTGCATAAAATTTGTTGAAGATGTAGGCACATTATTTTTGTTTGAAATGAATCCACATTATATTTATTTAAGATGTAGGCACAAAGATGTAGGAATATTAGATTTGTTGAAGATGTAGGCACATTAGATTTATTGAACATATAGACACATTAGAATTGTTTAAGATGTAAGCTCGTAAGATTTGCTAAAGATGTAAGCACATTAGATTTGTTTAAGATGTAGCCAGATTAGAATTACTGAACATGTAGCCACATTATATTTGTTTAAGATGTAGCCACATAAGATTGTTTTATGATGTAAGCACTTAAGATTTGTTGAAGATGTAGGCACAATAGATTTGTTTAAGATGTAGCCACATTCAATTTGTTTAAGATGTAGCCATATTAGATTTACTGAACATGTAGCCACATTAGATTTGTTTAAGATGTAGGCACATTAGATTTGTTTAAGATGTAGGCACATTAGATTTGTTTAAGATGTAGGCACATTAGATTTGTTTAAGATTTAGGCACATTAGATTTGTTTAAGATGTAGGCATATTAGATTTGTTTAAGATTTAGGCACATTAGATTTGTTTAAGATGTAGCCACAATAGATTTGTTTAAGATGTAGGCACATTAGATTTGTTTAAGATGTAGCCACATTAGATTTGTTTAAGATGTAGGCATATTAGATTTGTTTAAGATTTAGGCACATTAGATTTGTTTAAGATGTAGCCACATTAGATTTGTTTAAGATGTAGGCACATCAGATTTGTTTAAGATGTAGCCATATTATATTTGTTTAAGATGTAGCCACATTAGATTTGTTTAAGATGTAGGCACATTAGATTTGTTTAAGATGTAGCCACATTAGATTTGTTTAAGATGTAGGCATATTAGATTTGTTTAAGATTTAGGCACATTAGATTTGTTTAAGATGTAGGCATATCAGATTTGTTTAAGATGTAGGCACATTAGATTTGTTTAAGATGTAGCCACATTAGATTTATTGAAGATGTAGGCATACTTGATTTGTTTAAGATGTAGGCACAATAGATTTGTTTAAGATGTAGGCACATTAGATTTGTTTAAGATGTAACCACATTAGATTTATTGAACATGTAACCACATTAGATTTGTGTAAGATGTTGGCACTAAGATGTTGGCACATTAGATTTGTTTAAGATGTTGGCACAATAGATTTGTGTAAGATGTAGGCACACTACAAGTATCTCCTTGATTCTAATACCTACCCTTCATCAGGTGTACCAGTCTAGTCAGCAGGTTCCGGACACACAACTCTGGATTTTTGCTGGTGCCACTAGAAGGATCCATGTTGCTGATCCCACTGTTGTGTATCATCTTCCCATTGATAATTGGGGGGCTCTCTGCAAGTAGACATTACATAAGGAAGGGGACAAATTACTAAAGGAACTGTACAGTATATAATTACACTACCAGTTCTACTTTTCTGTTTTTTTATAATCATTGAGAATTTCAATCCATAGGACAGATTCCATTTATACTTGCTTATAATTTTAATCCAACTTCAAACAGCATAGATACATCTTGAATGAACCAGACACAATATTAGTCAAGAAATATGCATTATGAAATTATATACAATGGTAGTGCAGAAAGATACAACATGAACCAGATACAAAAGTAGTTCAGACAGATACACCAATTAATCAGATAAAACAGTAGTGCAGAAACATACACCATAAACCAGATACAAAAGTGCAGAAAGATACACCATGAACTAGATACAAAAGTGCAGAAAGATACACCATGAACCAAATACAAAAGTACAGAAAGATACACCATTAATCAGATACAACAGTTGTGCAGAAAGATACACTATGAACCAGATAAAAAAGTAGTGCAGAAGTATGCACCATGAGCAAGGTACAAAAATAGTGCAGAAAGTTACACCATTAATCAGATACAACAATAGTGCATAAGGATCCACCATAAACTAGATACAACAGTACTGCAGAAATATATGCCATTGTCATACAACAGTAGTGCAGAAAGATACACAGTGAAACAGATACTACAGCAGTGTAGAAATATACAAAATTAACCAGCTACAACAGTCATGCAGAAATATACAACAAGAACCACATACATGTTTGCATGGAATAGCACTTCTTTCAATGGAATAAAATGGAGTCAGTATAAAGTACAGCTGTAAACAGATTCCCCTCAAAACAAAGTCATGACTGGAATGACCTTTCCTACAATTCAGTGACATGCAGTGGATGCGCTTTTAGGAATTTTCATTTAATTAGGTTACTGATATAGCAAAAATCACATTTAATTCCAAATAAGTGTATACTCTGAATTTTTCATGTTTCTAATGAAGTCCTCGTAATTTTTATGACTTTCACTTGTCCCTTGTGGTTTTCTTACAAATAATTTCCAATGTATTTTCTCTTAAATATAAACATAGATTTTTCTTGCTGTGTCAATGTAAGCAGCAAAAATGTTCTCCGAGAGCAGAGAAGCTCTGATTTTCCTAGCACATTACCTTGCTGTGTAATGGCAGACAGTAATGGCATGTGCTTGCTGGGAATTTTCAAACAGCAACTGTATACAATGATGTGAGTAAGGTTCAAACTCAGTTTCTTAGCAACTTTCTCTAGCCTGAAAGAAAAAAAGATATTCAGTCAAACACACATGTTTGAAATAGCATAAAGTGATTTTTAAACAATAATGCACAATGGACAATCAAATGTGTTCCGAGCAAATGTCTTACAATTCTTTGGGTACAAACCTGATAAGGAAAGTATAACTGGCATGCATGATTAAGTTTTTTTTTCTGTATTTAAATTCCCCTACTTTTCATCCATAGGTTATACTCAGAGAATTTTTAGCCCTTTTTATAAACAAGAGTTCTTCAAAGGGACTAATTCTCTACTGGACAAAAATATATTTAACTGCTGAGTGTTGTAACTGTTTCTGATATTCTTCAGCGATAATAATATTTTCAAATTAGCTGCTGTGGTGGATATATTGGATGTCAGACTGGCACCATTTCCATTTTGGACCACAGCGCTACAATTAAAATTTGTTTAGACACAGGCCCCAGGCTGGTGACTTAAATAAACAAACTCACAAGCCCTGACTGAAATTTCAAAAGCCCAGACTCCAATTTCCACATGCCCAAAATTGCCCCTTTTTTAATATTGTCACATGACATTGCAATAACAACAATTTGAATATAAATTCAATAGGGTTCAAAGGGGTTTCAAGGTACTGCAAGTGTCATTAGTGTTCACTGATACGCTGGTGTGCTTCACAAAGTAAAACTTTGTTAACCAAGAGTTCTGAAATTTAATTTTGTTGGGATTTGCTGATAACTAGTTGCTTCCTAAATCAGCTTAAAAAATGAATTACACTTGAACACTCTTCCAACAAATGAAACGATCATGCTCTGCATTCTATACATGCAGTAAAATCCAACTTCAAACAAACACTGCCAATATTCACAAACTTTTCAAAGATATAATACATATGGCGTAAACATTCCCATTCAAGGCAATAACATGTAATAACTTTTGTTCCTGTACAAGCATCTAGCATCTCTTTGATCTACCCATAATGGTTGTTCTACTTCTTGATCGTACCTATGCAAATTAGTACAATGGGCTCACCCATTGCAGCCTTTGAACACATCTCACTAGCTATTGTCTGCTAATTAAGTGATATGTGAAATGGTGATTTATGCCTTACCTTTTTGCCTTTAATTGCTGCTATTTAAACTGCTCAAGAGATAGTTTTACATCAGCTCCAATCATGACTGCTTACCGTTTATACATGCTACATGTAACAGGCATATACTGAAATTGGTGGGTTGGGGGGCCGTTTTTTTCTCTTTCCGAAGATTACTAAAAATTGTGTTTTCTTGAAACACTACCATGTCAGGGCAGGGGGTTGCAAGTACAAAATCAGCTATTTAGCATGACATGCCATGTTCAATCTGATTAAAATCAGATCTCAATTTCATGTAGGTGATCTGATTTAGATTGCACTGTGTTATGGCAGTTATGTCAACATCTTGAAAACACATTTCATCAGCACGATCAAACTTTCCTCAGGAAAATTTTAATTTTTTCAACAAGCTCAATGGGCATCTCACTTAGAATACAGGACAGGCCTGATCTAAAATTAGAGGGACCCCAGGCTATCAATTTTTTTAGTATTGAACGAACTAGATATCATAAAATCATAAAAAGTCTTTTGGTGAAAGCACAATATCAATATAACCAGTCATCTAGAAGTAGTGAAACAAAGATGGCCATCACAGATACCATATTGTAAGTCAGATCAACACCATTTTCATTTAGGCCTAACCTGACAGCATAAAACCCTATCTTAAGAAAACAGCCCATTCAGGAAGAACAGCAATAACAAGAGTTTCAAGATGGCCAAACCAGGTGTGAAAGCAGCAAATTTTCAATTAGGACAAACTAGACTTCCTAAATAATAGATAAACTAGACTTCCTAACCTCATGGCAATACTTTTTATTTACAAGTTTTCAAGATGGCTGCTGTGTTGGCCACATTTGACATCTGAGCTGCACCATTAAGGACCAGCAAGACCATAAGATGAATGAGTGTAAAGTTTCAGGACAATCCTCCAAAAAGTTTATGTAGGTGTAGTGATAACAGACTTGTGTTAATGGATGGATAGATGACAGTAGTCAGACAATGGATATACTCTGGACAACAGACCATCCCATCAACTCTTTTGGTCTGTGACAAGTACATTATAAAAAAAACACTTTGATGCATGATAGAGGTAGCCATTTTGAATTGTATTAATGAAAATGAACCTGTTACATGAAAAAATAATGAGTAACGTGTAAAAACTGTTTTGCTGCACAAGAATATCATGCTGCTTTTTGTTTTCCCCTAAAATGGAGAATCAATTTTTGTAGTAAAATATTTCTTCAATGATACTTACCCAATTATAATATCTTGAAGTAATATTACCATGCAAATCCAGCCCACCCAGGCAAAATATTTTTAGGTAAAAAGCTTCTAAATAACTTGACAAGAGAACAGACTAGGAAAAGGCATTGAAAGGGATAATTTTTCCCTCTCACAAATCTAGTGGATGTTGTCAAGCCAAGTCTTTATGAAGGTGTCTAACAACCCAGGAAGGTAACCTGTTGAGGCATGGCTGTAAGTCCTACTTGGTCTTGCTGAGCCTTTGGGATGAAAGATCTCTGAGATAAATTCTGGGGACAGTGAACTTTGACCACAATTCCATGGCATGGATAATGTCAGTTAGGGAACAGCTTTGCTCAAATGGAATGCTTGTGTCGACTGCCCTAACTTCAGCAGCCGAAATGCATAGCAAATTCATTGATCTGTGGTTATTTCCTTATGTGTGGAACAAATAACCCATTTTATCAAGGATGAAGTGCCTCTGCTGGTATGTCATCCTTTTCCTCTTTGAGGGTAAAGAAGAGACATGATCTCCCTTGATGCATCAGCTTGGACCTTCTTAAGTACACTTCAAAGATCACACTGAGTCCTATAGATTACTTTGACATGAAGTGTCCACAATAGACAGGGATTTCAGTACCAAAGTCTGATTGATTCTCCATGAATGGAAGCCTGTCCTTGGAAATGAAAACAGGGGTCATTATGAGTCATCCTGACCCATCTGTCAGATATAGTTATCAGGTAGGTATATGCGAGAATACAAAGATATTTTTAAACAGACTACCTATTGGTTGTCAGTGAGTTTTATTCAACATTTAGGCCATTTAATGGTGGCTCCATTTAACTCACTTTAGCCATCAGGCCCTTTGTTTTGCACAGCATGAATGCTTTGAAAACATCTTATTAACAATTTGATGTCTCACTTAAACTCGGAAAACATTAAAATGTCTGCTTCAAACAGAATTAAAGCAATTTCTGTGTGCAAAGAAAATCTCACCTAGAACAAATTTGGTCATGGGAATGAGGAGGAATACCAACAAAATCTATTACATTGTACTTCCTGCAAATGCAAAAGACTGCTGCAGCAACAGGTACCTGCATTTGTAAGTGAAGAAGAAAGACTATTGACAACACCCAGCCCTACTTTGATATAAAAAAAATTCTATTATAAACAAGGTGCTAAACTCTTGAACTGTTTGAAATCTGCCCCCTTGCTGATTCTGTGATAATTTTATTTATTCCATCCATACCTTCATTCACTGGTTAAATATCTCTGCATAAAAAGAGAAATTCCAAATTTGTTCCCCATGTACAATTTAAGGAGAAATGCTGGCAGGATTTTATTGTAAGGGGGACTTCCCCCTATGTCACTGAAAGAAGGGGAGAGTAGAAAAGAAGGAAGGGAGTAGGAAACGATCATTGTTCAATATTTACATAGCACTTCAGAATATGTATCTCTTTCTTCCTGCTTCACTTAGAGCTCTAATGAAATCAAAATCTTTGAAAGATGTCACCTTGAGTAGTGTAAGTATGTAAGTATTAATCTGCTAATTATTTCTGAGCATACTCTGTTCCTTATGTTTGCATGAATATTTTTCTGGGCTTCCTTCTGAAGAGGCATATACACAGCTAGCTTTTTCAGCTTGAATATGTTGGAAAACTGATCTTTGTGGCTGTTATGTACAAGTTTCCAGAGATCACAAATATTATCTTTTGGATACATCTGCTCCAAAGTAGGATTTCTCAGCTACATAAACTCACTTTCTTAAATCAGTAGTTTACTGACTACCATGACTTATCGGTTCCATAATGCTGTGTTAGGGTTTTTAGTCTATCAATGTCATACTTCCATTACTTACAAGTTCCATGATGCTGTGTTAGAGTTTATAGTCTATCAGTGCCATACTACCATGACTTATCAGTTCCATAATGCTGTGTTAGGGTTTTTTAGTCTATCAATGCCATACTACCATGACTTATCGGTTCCATAATGCTGTGTTAGGGTTTTTAGTCTATCAATGCCATACTACCATGACTTATCAGTTCCATAATAGTGTGTTAGGGTCTTTAGTCTATCAATGCCATACTACCATGACTTATCAGTTCCATAATGCTGTGTTAGGGTTTTTAGTCTATCAATGCCATACTACCATGACTTATCAGTTCCATGATGCTGTGTTAGGGTTTTTAGTCTATCAATGCCATACTACCATGACTTATCAGTTCCATAATGCTGTGTTAGGGTTTTTAGTCTATCAATGCCATACTACCATGACTTATCAGTTCCATAATAGTGTGTTAGGGTTTATAGTCTATCAATGCCATACTACCATGACTTACAAGTTCCATGATGCTGTGTTAGGGTTTTTAGTCTATCAATGCCATACTACCATGACTTATCAGTTCCATAATGCTGTGTTAGGGTTTTTAGTCTATCAATGCCATACTACCATGACTTATCAGTTCCATAATGCTGTGTTAGGGTTTTTAGTCTATCAATGCCATACTACCATGACTTATCAGTTCCATAATGCTGTGTTAGGGTTTTTAGTCTATCAATGCCATACTACCATGACTTATCAGTTCCATAATGCTGTGTTAGGGTTTTTAGTCTATCAATGCCATACTACCATGACTTATCAGTTCCATGATAGTGTGTTAGGGTTTTTAGTCTATCAATGCCATACTACCATGACTTATCAGTTCCATGATGCTGTGTTAGGGTTTTTAGTCTATCAATGCCATACTACCATGACTTATCAGTTCCATAATAGTGTGTTAGGGTTTTTAGTCTATCAATGCCATACTACCATGACTTATCAGTTCCATGATGCTGTGTTAGGGTTTTTAGCCTATCAATGCCATACTACCATGACTTATCAGTTCCATGATGCTGTGTTAGGGTGTTTAGTCTATCAATGCCATACTACCATGACTTATCAGTTCCATGATGCTGTGTTAGGGTTTTTAGCCTATCAATGCCATACTACCATGACTTATCAGTTCCATGATGTTGTGTTAGGGGTTTTAGTCTATCAATGCCATACTACTGACTTATTGGTTCCATAATGCTGTGTTAGGGTTTTTAGTCTATCAATGCCATACTACCATGACTTATCAGTTCCATAATGCTGTGTTAGGGGTTTTAGTCTATCAATGCCATACTACCATGACTTACAAGTTCCATGATGCTGTGTTAGGGTTTTTAGTCTATCAATGCCATACTACCATGACTTATCAGTTCCATAATGCTGTGTTAGGGTTTTTAGTCTATCAATGCCATACTACCATGACTTATCATTTCCATAATGCTGTGTTAGGGGTTTTAGTCTATCAATGCCATACTACCATGACTTATCAGTTCCATAATGCTGTGTTAGGGTTTTTTAGTCTATCAATGCCATACTACCATGACTTATCAGTTCCATGATGCTGTGTTAGGGTTTTTAGTCTATCAATGCCACACTACCATGACTTATCAGTTCCATGATGCTGTGTTAGGGTTTTTAGTCTATCAATGCCATACTACCATGACTTATCAGTTCCATGATGCTGTGTTAGGGTTTTTAGTCTATCAATGCCATACTACTATGACTTATCAGTTCCATAACGCTGTGTCAGGGGTTTTAGTCTATCAATGCCATACTACCATGACTTACAAGACTCACGGTACTAATTCCACTCCAATGGTAAACATATGAAAACACTATCATATTCAAAATTCAATAACTTAAAATTTATGGGTGCTGATAATGACACCTATAATTCTTCATGCACATCTAACCTTGGTGCAAGCTTATGTGTGGAGAACACCATATGACCCGCAGCAATTTGTTTACATACATGTGCATGAAACACGTGTTATTGATTCTGCACCAAACGAATCAGGTGCTACTTTCAGCATTGAGTACTCCTGAGTCAAGCCTGTAAAAATGCTAAAATCGCATCAGTAGAAATTTGTCAATATTTTTTTTACATTACATATAGGATAAGCTCTCAAAAGATATTTTTCCTAAAATTTTAATTTTCATTATTAACCAATTATGGACCACCAAACCTGTAAATACTCTATTATTTCTTCACCCATTTCTAGACTGGTTCACAGTTCTTCAGTATAATTAGTACCGTGTGTCCTATAACCAGATTTTAATTTTTTAGAAAAAGTTGTATTTGACTCCTTGATATTCGAGCATAATTGTAAGAAAGAATTGGCCATGCTTGTGCATGGATAATAGTGCAATAGCATTTTATGTGATACCAATATCTATAGTTAAATTGCATCTGCATTACATGTTGCTCTGTTGTATTGTACTTATTAGTGGCTTATTCTTGTTATTAAAATAATTGTTTTCTGCCTTTGTATCTTCATGTTATCTTTCTATGGCATGCATGCTACACAAAAGAAACACAAGCATGCTGACATCAGCAACTATGACATCACAGGGTATCAAATTACATAACGCATTGTATTTTCATCTCTCACTGGCTATAAGACAAGTTTTAAATGTTTTAAATTTCAAAATTGCATTTCTTTTCTTGTTGACTCTCACAGAAATAAGATGCAGTGCATCCCTATTCACAGCAATCAAACAAAACAAATAAGTGTGCCACATGACAGGTCAAAATGACAAGAGGCCATTGCCCTTTTGTGACTAAAACAAATACACACACCCATGAAGCATCAAGAGATGCTGACATTCCAAACTTATTTAAACTATCATCACATGTGATTCATGACCCCCAAATGTTAATAAAAAGGTATAAAAGCCAAGGAAGAGTTCCATAAGCTTTATTATACTGAATAATTAAATAACATAGTGCTACTTTTTAGTATAAAACTATGGGGAAGGGTGAATAAGCAAAGAATAGACAGAGTAATTTCTTCAAGCCTGGTAATGTTCCCCACAACAAGGGGGGGGATGTGTATCAACCCAAATAACACATCAACATGAGGTATGTTACACAAGGACAACAAGAGACAAATTTGAATAAACTATCCAAAGTATAATGCTGACATTGATGTTGGAGATAGAAAGTGTATGCACAAACTGTTATGACTCAAGCTATTAAGTATGCTGGAGGTGGAGAAATGTGTGAAAAACTTTGCTTTGCCAAGGCAAGTTCATATCTCTATGCAATATGTAGACACTGATTAAACTTGTCACTGAATACACTACTTGTTAAATTTAAGTAATAGAATTGAATTGCATATTGAAGTTGTCTAACACATAAATATATACCTACATTTACCCAAAGCTCATAAAAAGTTAAGAAAATGTCTCAAAATCATTACTGTGGCTACTTTCCACTATAAGCAGTGTTAAATTACTTACTTTTTAATATAAAGCTGAAAAAATGCATACATTATTGAACAAAAGAGAAACAAGGCAAACATTGCAATCACTCAATTACAGTCAATGGGGAGGTAATACACCTTGATTTGGCAAACCAAATAGCAAGCTCTAATTTACAGCTAAATGATTCCTTACTATTACTTGATGGTAAGAACAGAGCAATGTAGGTTTTATAAATAGATTTTGTTTCAAATATGAAACCATATTTCTGACATGAAGCTTGTTTTCATTTATTCACAACAACATATATGGTGAACAAAACACATATCGCTTAGTGCACGCAGTAATCAAATGCTGAGATTTGGAATAATGTGTTCTGAGACCACAAGTTGCAACACCCTGAGTATAAAGGTTTTTTATCATGGGACTTGGTACATGAAGAAAAAAGAGATCTGGTTTGGTGGGAGAGAGCAGTATGTTCACCATGCAGTTATACATCAAGAATGTTTCAACTGTATGAAGAGAGGTTGGGGAAGAAAAACTGCCTGTGTAAAGAATGCAATACAGATAGGACTTTTGCAGACTTATATTGGGAATGAAGGGTTGAAAACTATTATTTTAAGTGAAAACATCCCTCCCTGCTTCCTCAACAAAAGGGATGCAGAAAAGTTCCAATACTGTTTGCCCAAAAATGTAATGTACCAATGTGAGAAACATGCTGAACATTGAATAGGTGTCAAGGAGTTTAATTCTAGGATAAGAAATAAGACCGGTATAATTGATATTCAATGTGACTCGACATATAATAATTCAATTTACAGGTTGAGGCAATGCAGCATGTGCAGTTTTGTGCACAGTCCTTATTTTTACAATGTTCTTTGCTTTGATCTGCTAAGTGTGTCTCTAAAGTTAAATGATCAGTACTGATAAATAAGTGATTGTGACATAAGTGGCTTACATATAAAATCTCCCCCCACCCCCTTTTGGGGAATTGTTGCATGTGTTAAATGGTATTTAACCATATAGACCAATCTATGGGTACCATCATATGAAATTTTGCCATCAGGCCATACTTTGCTCTTTTCCCTATGGCCTGAGCTATCTATTTCCACTCTCCAGTGTATAAAACCATCCCCATCTGTCTTTTGTATAGAATTTTTCTCCAAAATCACATGCAAACCATGATAAAAAGACTCCATTATGATTGTCATATGTAAAAACCACCAAACTGATACCCTGGATGCACGTGGTAACCATGGAAACAACAAGCTCTTATTATGGTATAGGTTGCATATAGGACTCACGGTACTAATTCCACTCCAATGGTAAACATATGAAAACACTATCATATTCAAAATTCAATAACTTAAAATTTATGGGTGCTGATAAGGACACCTATAATTCTTCATGCACATCTAACCTTGGTGCAAGCTTATGTGTGGAGAACACCATATGACCCGCAGCAATTTGTTTACATACATGTGCATGAAACACGTATTATTGATTCTGCACCAAATGAATCAGGTGCTACTTTCAGCATTGAGTACTCCTGAGTCAAGCCCGTAAAAATGCTAAAATTGCATCAGTAGAAATTTGTCAATATTTTTTTTACATTACATATAGGATAAGCTCTCAAAAGATATTTTTCCTAAAATTTTAATTTTCGTTATTAACCAATTATGGACCACCAAACCTGTAAATACTCTATTATTTCTTCACCCATTTCTAGACTGGTTCACAGTTCTTCTGTATAATTAGTACCGTGTGTCCTACAAGTTCCATGATGCTGTGTTAGGGTTTTTAGTCTATCAATGCCATACTACCATGACTTATCAGTTCCATAATAGTGTGTTAGGGTTTTTAGTCTATCAATGCCATACTACCATGACTTATCAGTTCCATGATGCTGTGTTAGGGTTTTTAGTCTATCAATGCCATACTACCATGACTTATCAGTTCCATAATGCTGTGTTAGGGTTTTTAGTCTATCAATGCCATACTACCATGACTTATCAGTTCCATAATGCTGTGTTAGGGTTTTTTAGTCTATCAATGCCATACTACCATGACTTATCAGTTCCATGATGCTGTGTTAGGGTTTTTAGTCTATCAATGCCATACTACCATGACTTATCAGTTCCATAATGCTGTGTTAGGGTTTTTAGTCTATCAATGCCATACTACCATGACTTATCAGTTCCACAATGCTGTGTTAGGGGTTTTAGTCTATCAATGCCATACTACCATGACTTATCAGTTCCATAATGCTGTGTTAGGGTTTTTAGTCTATCAATGCCATACTACCATGACTTATCAGTTCCATGATGCTGTGTTAGGGTCTTTAGTCTATCAATGCCATACTACCATGACTTATCAGTTCCATGATGCTGTGTTAGAGTTTATAGTCTATCAGTGCCATACTACCATGACTTATCAGTTCCATGATGCTGTGTTAGGGTTTTTTAGTCTATCAATGCCATACTACCATGACTTATCAGTTCCATAATGCTGTGTTAGGGTTTTTAGTCTATCAATGCCATACTACCATGACTTATCAGTTCCATAATGCTGTGTTAGGGTTTTTAGTCTATCAATGCCATACTACCATGACTTATCAGTTCCATAATGCTGTGTTAGGGGTTTTAGTCTATCAATGCCATACTACCATGACTTATCAGTTCCATGATGCTGTGTTAGGGTTTTTAGTCTATCAATGCCATACTACCATGACTTATCAGTTCCATAATGCTGTGTTAGGGTTTTTAGTCTATCAATGCCATACTACCATGACTTATCAGTTCCATAATGCTGTGTTAGGGGTTTTAGTCTATCAATGCCATACTACCATGACTTATCAGTTCCATAATGCTGTGTTAGGGTTTTTAGTCTATCAATGCCATACTACCATGACTTATCAGTTCCATGATGCTGTGTTAGGGTCTTTAGTCTATCAATGCCATACTACCATGACTTATCAGTTCCATAATGCTGTGTTAGGGTTTTTAGTCTATCAATGCCATACTACCATGACTTATCAGTTCCATGAGGCTGTGTTAGAGTTTATAGTCTATCAGTGCCATACTACCATGACTTATCAGTTCCATGATGCTGTGTTAGGGTTTTTTAGTCTATCAATGCCATACTACTATGACTTATCAGTTCCATAATGCTGTGTTAGGGTTTTTAGTCTATCAATGCCATACTACCATGACTTATCAGTTCCATAATGCTGTGTTAGGGTTTTTAGTCTATCAATGCCATACTACCATGACTTATCAGTTCCATAATGCTGTGTTAGGGTTTTTAGTCTATCAGTGCCATACTACCATGACTTATCAGTTCCATGATGCTGTGTTAGAATTTTTAGTCTATCAATGATATGGTCTGCTTGTGCAACATGAGCTATTCAAATAAATATCTTAATTTCATTTTCTTCTTTATTCAATTTATCCTAAACCTGATATGGATACATGGTTTTGTAGCATATGATCTGCAGGTCTAAACTGATTGATAAAAAAATGAAAATTGCATTCTTCTTTTAAATTGTCTGTATTTTAAATAGGCTCTGTATTCTGCCCTTTGTACTTTTAATTTTGAAATACAGCTGAAAGGGAGACTGACCGTATTTTTACCCATCCAACATGTACATCTGATTTGTATTTAACACCATTAATGTGCTCCAAATCACCATTAACAATTTCTGGGCTGAGCAAATCCCATAGCCCGACGTCCCGGACTAGTCATTTTTGAAGTTGGGCAAGTAAAATTTTCCAGGTCGCTAGTCCCGGACAAGTGCTTTTTAAAAAAGTTGGGCTAGTCCTTATTTCTGTGCTTTAATCACTATATACACCTTTATTTGGCCAATCATGCCCTCCGAGCATACTGAATACTTGATTCTACCCCTCTTCGTGTATACATTTACATCCCGTTACCGCTTGACTGCATATTGGGCTAAGCGACCAAATTATCATCAAATCAAAACACGTCAAACAAAAGAAAGCCAGTGTGATCAATTAGCAGTGTTGTAAGCAGTTTTGTTGCAATAAGCAATCTAGATCATAACAAGCGGCTCACTATGATTTTAATCCAGTGAGTCAGTGTAATTAAATCATGGAACCGACATCAGTGTTGGTTTCCTTTATGAACTGATTAAATGACTGTAATGATTCTTTAATTTATAACTGATTATACAGATGATTAACTTCCACATGCGATATTGTGTTTGAAGTGAAACAATTACGCTAATTAATGAGCTGTTTCAGTTCGTATTTAAAAGAGAAAATTGATGTTATGATCACTTTATAAGTAGTTGTCAAGCAAGCTGATACTTACTCTGTGGATTAAATGAGTTTGCTAAATTATTTTCGCAAGGAAGGGAAATAAAATACCCCATCAAAAATTTCAAAATAAAGTTTTGATACAAAATTCTGTAAATCAACAACAACACAGCATATCTGAGTGGGTACACATCGATATAAAGCACCTTTTTCTTTTTTTTGGATGTGGGGGGGAACATCTGTCTGGTGCCCCCCCCCCCCCCCCAAAGGAAGGTAATAATGGCGATTCGGAGAAGACTTCTTTAAGGAATTCCTTAAACCAAAAGAGTTTACAAATGCTAATGAACATTTCTGCAAATGGACCAGAGCTTGAGGACTTTAACCCAGACACAGCTATCAACTGCTGGCTTAGTGCTGGTGCAGCTGGCAGACATATACATGGACATATTTTCAAATCCATCAGCTAAAACATATATACATGAACCTGAAGAAGCCAAATGTATAACAACCAATGTTTTTGAAAAATTAAATTCTTTTAAGAAATAATTATGTCGCATATTAATTCCTTTATTTTTTTCTTCTATGGATTAAGTACATATGTCTCATCAAATCTTGGCAAGTGATTACCATTTTGGGATCAGTGAAAAGAAAGGTGGGACTAGTGAAGAGTAAGGTGGGACTAGTGAAGAGAAAGGTGGGACTAGTGAATTTGCTCAGCTCTGAATTTCCAAACTCAAATAATAAGATATACATCATAACTTTAAAAATTGTCATCATCACTATAACCAGCCAGTATTTGCCGAACAAAAATGAAATGAATCATGCCAGGAATGAGACATCAGGGATTTTCTAGGTAGCCTGTATTTTAAATGTGCATTTGTAAACTTCCTTTATGGAAGGTTCAAACTAACCTATAATGCATATTCCAGATCACAGTGTCAATCAAATTTATTTTAACAGCCATCTTGTCATTCTTGAAGAGCCCAGATGTGTAAACAGTTGCCAACCCAAAAAAACAGATGTTGCGACAAGAATGGTTAAATAAAAATGTTATATTTTGCTGATCACATTTTCATATTCAGGACTTTCAGTTATTTGCAGGAGTTCTCATGCATCGGTGTTCTCCAAGTGTGCAAAGTCATATAAACTTGGCACGATTCACACAATTCCCTGAGAGCATCTCTGTTTAAGTACCTTATATATCAATTAATGACTTTTGCACGAAGTTTCTGTTTCTTTGCCAGCTCTTCCTGTTCATCACACTGGGAGTAAGCTACACTAATTCTTGACTGGTAGATATTATTTGCCTCAGACCAAAACAAGCAATAACTGCCAATGAGATTTCAGTGCAATATATTTCATCCTGTGACACACTGGTAGTGTTGCTTTCAAATCGACCAAAGTAGTCAAGATATAATTTATCACAGAAACTTCACGTATAAGTGGTCATTAAATAATGAGTTAAGTACTTCATTATACATGTGGAACATGTTTGGAATGTATCATATATAATGAACATACTGCGGGGTTAACATAGACTGGGGAACACAGATTACGAACCATGTCATGTATGTTAATCTGCAGATGGCAAGTGAGTATTCTCAATAGTATTTTTCATTTTTACTAATAAAAATTAGTGCCTAGGACTGCAAATGCTGTTTCAGATGAATTCCATATTTAAAAAATAAAAAGCAAACTAATAATAATTATTAATGACTACTGAAAACTAAAATAACTTACATACAGTATCATTTTGTATCGATTCTCCAACTCTTGTACTGATATGTGCATTGTTGCAGCAAAAAGTATTGATGAATCAATATACGTATGAATCATTTCACACCTATATAGAATGCTGTGGTACTCTACAGTATGACTCCATCAAATGGATGTCTTTTCCCTGTGAGGGCATGTGTACAGATGCGGGGACAGAATATGTGATATCAGATCATCGTAAGCAGTCCCCTCAGGCATATTTGTAAGCTTGGCTGGGTTTGGTCAGTCTTTGTCTGACCCATGGGGAGAAATTGGAGTGGAATGATTCCCTTTTCTGTCCTTTTTATCCACATTAATTCTCGAGAACCACATTTTAACTTGTATCTGCATAACTGTTTCCTCCCCAAAAAGTGCACATATTAGCTAGATAGTGTGGCACAACTTTCCATGGAGCAAGCTGAGTGTATTATGGCACTATGGGTTGACCTTGCCTAAAAAGTACATTTACACTGATGGCAGGACAGCACACAGGATGCTGACCAATGTAGACAGGCCCATAATTGAACATAATAGGCAGGATTGGCTTTGTTATTGACCTCATGCTGTCATATTTAGTTGGCAGAGTCCGACAGTGATGAAAAAGTGAAATGCTGCTCTTTGTTGATTAGCATGTCAACAAATGCTGGAACTGTGGACCAAGTTGTTGATGGAGGAGGAGAAGACCAAAACTCTGGTGACAACAAGCAAAAGACTTCCTTTATTAATTCTTGGAAAGCAGAGTCTTCTCTTTTCTTGAGATCTTGCCAAAATGATGGAGCTTGTGTTCTTATTTTGTCATCTCTAGGTCAACGGGGTAATGAAAATGTCTCCGTGCAGTCTGTTTAGAAAGTGGAGGAGATTGTCTAAAGAATGTATTGATTGGGATATGGTCACTAAGTGAGTTTTCCTTTTGAGTGGCAAAGGTATGAGAATGCAGTTGATCCACAGCATGTGTGTACTGGGGCACTAAACTGGGCACGAGGCACATAGATTGTCCTGTAGCTGATGCATGAGAGTGCCTTAAGATATGGTGTAGACAAAATGAACAAAGATCTTTTGTCATTTGGCTTAAATGGTAAGCTTGACTGTGGTACTGACCTGTTGCAATATGATACATATGGCAGAGTCTGGTTTGACAGAACAGTACCATTTTATCTTGCATGACATTGTGCTGTTATATGTGTTATGACAGTAGAAGGCTTGCTTTAATCTTGATCTCACTCCAATATAGTCGATAAAGGCCTCTAACTTAGTTTATAATATATGATCAAGGGTGGTGGAGAGATACAGTGACCTCCAAACAGTCACAAAGTAAAGGCTCTCTTTGAGTCGCAAAGCACTGAGAACAAAGTGAAGACACATCCCTTGGTTACTGAAGCATTAAGGTGTGAATTGTTTACAGTTAGTGCACTATGTGGGTTAGACTTATCCACAAGAGTGTATGTATGACATTGGTGGACATAGATTGGTATTCTGCTTGCTGACCTATTGCAATCAGGCAGAATCCTGTCATGGCAGAACAGGGTCATCATAGCTGGCATTACATTGACCAGTTGCTTAAGTTAGGAAGGGATACAGGCTGTTGGATTCATGTAGCTGGTCTGTATACCTAAAGTGCCTGACAGATAACCGAGGCAGTTTGTTTTGACCTTGATCTCACTCAGTGGCAGGTGACTCTGAGTTGAGCCCATGTCTGTATACCTAAAGTGCCTGACAGATAACTGAGGCAGTTTGTTTTGACCTTGATCTCACTCAATGGCAGGTGACTCTGAGTTGAGCCCATGTCTGTATACCTAAAGTGCCTGACAGATAACCGAGGCAGTTTGTTTTGACCTTGATCTCACTCAATGGCAGGTGACTCTGAGTTGAGCCCATGTGGTAAACAGCTTTCTGGTTCTGCCAAGAAAGGTTTATCATGATGTTGTGATGAGGAAGGAGTCAAAGCTGTCTGTGTCATTGATAGGTTGAAATGCTTCATGTTGATCGACTGTGTGATGTGGGTTACTCACTGAGAGGCAAGTCATTCACCACCATGATGTCAACATACATGCCAACCCCTGGCGACGAAAAAATGATGTCAGCATATACAGATGATGTCTTCATCCCTCGTATACAGATGATGTCTTCATCCCTCAAGGTGCACTTCTGCACCTCCCTTTCAGTACCCCCAGTACCATAGCCCAGTTACTTTCAGTCCATGTAGGGCAAGCATGACATGCTTTTGTAGATTGGCAACAAGAGCAAGATACAAGAGCAAGCTACACATGTAGAGTGGTGCCATGTTTCCAGTATCTGCAAAGCTTACACTTGGTCTTGCCCATGGTCTAAATCTAATAGGATCAGACAATACATGATGGTGTAGTGTGGCACACACTGTACTTTATGAACTCAGGGTGAATATATAGACTACACACTATGACAATTTACATGTAAAGGGCACATGTGGCAGCCAATACAGGAAAACTATTGGAGCATTGCTATTACCGTATTTTCCGGCGTATAAGTCGATACTTTTTGACTTGAAAGTTCGGTCTTCATCTTATACTCCTAATCGACTTATATATGGATTGTGTCATTGAAATTGTATTGACTTATATAAGGATTACAGTATCCGGTATGCTATTGACATTGCTCTATAATCGGCATAATCGAAAACAGGTCACATAGAAGTACAAATTCATGTTAAATTACTATGTCAATAAATTGTCATAAACTAATATGACTGCATTTATATTTGTAAGTTTTGTCATTATTTATTTTGCATTCTGCATGTTTTTTCTTATTTCTCAAACATAAAATAAAAGAAAACAATTTACCGTACTGGTAAAAACTTCACTGGGCCGCATAGCACACTTACGGTCTATACTCTATAGTGTACTGTACTAATTCAAAGCATATTGTTTGTTCCTAAAAAAAAAGATATGAAATAACTGGTCCATTAATATTTGATTTTTCCAGTATAATGTTGGACACACGTGAGCAATTACCGGCATAGCTTTTTAATTGATCCAATTGATCCTACAAAGGGATGTAATCCATATTAACTCGAGCGTTCTATGATTATTTATAAAATAATGTAGATCATGCATTCTACTAAATCCACCAAATCATATGTTTCTAATTGTATTTGTCAAAGTTTCTCAAATAAATTAGGTTTAAACTACACTAAAATTAGATATATAGATGGACTACCGGTACTCATAGATCATCAGTGATCCATGATTTTTAGTTTCGCAATTCAGTTTAAAGCAAATTATAATGTCAACACTTCACCTATATTCATTCTTAACCAGCTGACGATTCGGTGTCTCTCTTTGATTATACCGGTTGTTGATAAATTGGTCTTTGGTTTCCAACAACAATCAAAGCCAGTTGCCGCAATTGTTTAGACCTTGATATTGGCTTTAGCTACCGATACTAGTTACCATATTGCCGGTACCCCATTGTTCTTTATCATTAATCCGCATCAATTACGCTACCCGTTTTTAATATCAATGGGATTAAGTACAACAGGAAATGATGCCCACTCCCTTCTCTAGATGTAAATAATGAATTTAGCCATGGGCATTGTTTTCATTGCTATAGTACGGGCACATTTTAATGAGTTCGGTATATTTTGATCAATCTTTTCATAGCATGCACAGCCACGTGGCTCTTGTTGCAATGGATATCATAATTAGAACAAATATGGTTCAAACTAAACTAAAATCAGATATATTGTGAGAGCGCTCGTGCTTGTGTGTGTGCGCACGAGAGAGAGAGAGTGAGAGATGAAAAAATTTGTCCGTGTACAAGATCATTCTTTTATTCAGGGCGGTTTTTATTTGTAGCTTTTGCAAAGAGAAAAAAGACGGTATTTTGAGTTACCTGACGATTGTGATAATCCTCATGTATTATGAGCCTACTATATTCCATTATCAATAAACACCTCTAAATCAACAATTCATTCTTGTTTTAATTACAATGTACATTGTCACAACAACCACATGGCTATGCAGTGTTATTTACATGGTAATTAAACATGCTTAGCGCTTTGGCTATAAATGAAACCAGACTGAGGGCAAGAATCGACAGAATAGGTCAAACCAGCGAGGCTGCCAGTAGGGAAATGAGGCTTTTTTTAGGGAAATGAAAATCTGTCAACATTTTATTGAAGTCATTGTCCATACAAAATTTGTTATAAGGACAAGAGATCATACCCATTACTTTGTATTCGAACTCGCCAATAAAGATAATAGTGGGGTATAGCATTGAATAGATTAGTAATAAAATGTTAATTATATCCAAGTCCAAACAGAACAAACACTTAAAAAATAGTATATGTGTATATATATATATATATATATATATATATATATATATATATATATATATATATATATATATATATATACGAATCGATTTAACGGAGTCCGTGACTTTCGAACTTAGGATAGAAAATGACAAGTTTGTATAAGTTACATTCGTAACTACAGGTAATAAAATGAACTACAACATGGATGTGCTTTCAATTATAATAAGACAAGCATGGACTGTTTATTCAGCTGTGTCAATTGATAACAAAATATAGCAGTTCAGAAGTAAAATCACAAGCATGTTAGCATCGGTAATGCAATTTCACGATTGCCGGTAATATGGAATATCATACAACGATACCATCAATATTCATGCAACCGGAAGTTACTACCGGTAGTATAAAATACAAAGCCAAGTTACTGACCTGGTCTCGTCTTATACTCCGAATCGACTTATATATGGATGAAGGATGGAAAATTTACAAAATTGGTCAATTCGACTTATACTCTGCATCGACTTATACGCCGGAAAATACGGTAATACTTATGAAGTGGAACACTAAAATATCAGTTCTAATAAATGTTACATTTAGGAGAAGCCAACTGACTACAAGTAAAATCACCGAAGCATTACTTACAGTAATTACAAAGTGGACAATATGACTTAATTATTTACACAAAATTTTCCTGTACACATCCAAATGTGGCAGAAAATATATAGCAATATAACTGAGTTTTCTATAGTACACACAACACATGCCCATAAAAACGCACTGAAGACTAGATCAATATAGAAGACTTACTTGTATGTGTCCAGTCTTAGCAGAAATTATACAGCAATATTACATGAGTTTTCTATATCACACTCCAGGCCTGCATATACTTAAATATAGCTCCAGCAATGTGAGGAGATGCACTAGCATCCCATGCAGGTACATACCAGGATGCCAAAATGTGAGGATGGCTAAGTAATGATACTAAAAAGACTGAACTTTGTCATCAAAGAAAGAAAGAAATGTTGGAAATTTATAGATGGATTATCCTTCCCTTCAAAGATGAAACTCCTACAACTTGTTTTAAGGTAGAAAACTTCCAGAACTTGTATGTGGTTTGCTATAAGCAATCTTCTCTGCACTAGTGGAAGCAGTAACTGATTTATTCATGGAAGTTGGCATCCATCTCTGTATCAAGGGAGATCACTCTTGGTGGGTAGATAACTTTTAGCTTTTTAGCTAAAATGTTTTAGCCTGTGAGGGCTGGGTTTGCTATGTAGTAGTAGTTTTCCTAAGGTATTATGATCAGGTAATGTATTAAAGAAGAAGTAAACCATCTGATAATTCCTAGGTAGTTTCTGATTTGACTCTAAAGGCAGAGGTTGCTCTGTTTGCAACTGTTTATTTTAAATGTTTACCTCAAAATTGATGACTACAAAACTAGCTATATACACCTCTCCCTCGATAACTTGTGCACAATGGGGTCCAAACATAGAGTGCACTATAAGCGAGGCACGAGTTACCGAGGGACCTCCAATTTTTTTTAAAAATTGCTTTGACATCGAGAAAACCGGGGGGGGGGGGGGGAGGTGGCGGCGTTAGGGAACTGGGCTGTTTAATGACTGAATCCTCATTTTACAATCAATTCGATAATAATTTTTAATAATGCGCTTTTTCTAATGAAGTTGTTCATTGTTCTGTTTAAAAAACATTTTTTTCCCTCAAAATATCCAACATATGAAAGATCATTCCAACTGGTTTGAACAACCATCGCGTGTACACGAAATATCTGTGTATTACATCATTGCTTTTAGTTTTCTTGATGAGTCTGGTTCCTGTAGGGGTATTTAATAGTATCTTGCCCAATCGGTAGTTCACAATTTGGGAACTAGACTAACTGTTGATACACCACCAAACAAGATTCCTTTTTATTCAAAAACATGCAACATTTATTTCGTGACACATCTACGTCGAAACTCAAATTTTATCGTTCAATTAGTAAAATGTTAATGTCATGATTTCATTGGAAGTAATAATGAAAGTTCTTATCATCCCTGAGGATATCTCTAAATGCCAGTTCAAGAATTCTCTGAAACTAACTTGCCCACAATGGTCCGTATCTGTGAAATCAAGCTCTTTATTTTACGAATTATTCTTTTCACTTTGCTGCCTTGTTATCTTTGATCACAGTTATGAAAGAGTTGGTTAATTTAAGGTAGTTTCTGTTACATACACAATAACATTTATTAGTGTTCGAATGATCAAATGAAGTGAGTTCACCTGACATATGAGCGAGGCTGCTAGATTTTAAGTTAGTTTGATTTTTGTGCCTTTTAACATTTCTTTTATTCCACCTCCTTTTCTTTTTTTTCAAAAGACATAATTAACGTGATAATATAATGGAGGCCAGCTTTTAATTCAGTGCAGCAATACAACAAATACTTCCGCAAGTCAGTTATCAAAACATGGTCGGCACTTAATTAGGTTCTCAGAGAAACGCTTGCGGACATAGCTGTTACCGTAGATTGACGCATTTTACGTTTAATTACAAGAGGACACATTGCACTTATGATGATTACACTTGAAAGGAAGTAAAAGATGGAACTAGAACACAAATTTCAATTGATAAAAAAATTATTTAATGTGTATTTATTTATTAAAGTAATGTACTGCTCAGCGTAAGTGAGATTTTCACTGATAGAAATTTCCTTACATATCATTAATTGCGGTGTACTAGGAATGTCGTTTGGAAAGAAAATGTAAAAAATTGTATGAGTTACTTTTAAATTTGATATTTCATAGTGTTGATTAAAATTTCCAGGTCCTATCTACCATTTTCAACGATAAAACGAGTGATACATCAAAGCTTCCATTACCAATTTTGATCGCGATTTTTTTCAAATTCAACAAAAAGGGATACATTTTTGTTGTATTTTGGGGTTTAAAAAATGGGATCCACGCCTGATACCGCACTATAAGCAGGTTCGCAAATTATCAGGGCACGAGTTATCGACGGAGTGGTGTACTACTGACCACACAAATATAAAGTATCAATACAAATTATTTACACTATCTTCTTCCCATTAAAATAATAACTACACTTTGAATGGATACATGTCATTCACAATAAATTTTCAACAGGAATGTTCCATTTAAATGTACACAGTACCCAGGAATAGAACTTTTTTTAAAAAGTATTTGCTAGGAAACTCTGATTACTCTTAGAGTTCATATGAAAATGATAACAAATTCTAAGCTGCATCTATTGGTGACTACTCCACAATGAAAGTATCTTTCCTGGGTTCCAAGTTTATTTCACAGGAACTGGCCTTATATTTTAATAATCTAATTAAATATACCCATTTTGATGGCAACACTAAATATTTACCTTTGGGAAAATGTCTGTCTTACTTTTACAGTTATTATCTCCTGGTGAATACAATGAATAAGTTTGAATGTTGTACTTGTCTGCACAATGGAAAAATGGTACCATCTTAAAATGAATAAAATTACGCTTCTTGGGTCATTGTTTAAAAACATCATGAAGATCATATAGGTGTGAATGACATGTTTGCACTCTGAATATTTCATTCAATGCTTTTACTTAGCCGGCTGCATTTTCTTGTAAAACATCAATCTGCCAAGGATACGCATTGGTCCCTCCTCCAGCATTTTGAAATAGTTGGTGGGAATCACCATGGTTTCTGAAAATGGAATTCAAATTTAACTGTATCATTCCAAAACATGTACATGTTCCACATACTTTAAGCATATAGTGTTACCCAGATGTCGATGAAGTTCAAATAATCACAAATACTTAATTATTTTTTAACCACTACTAAATGTGTTTGATAAGAGTTTTTTGGGGGGGGTGTGGTTGGTTTTAATAGCTTTTTCAACATTACTGACTATATCATGCTGAGGAAATGGAAGTAATGCACTGGCTCCAAATTTAATGTTGAGGTTGCAAAGTTTCTGGAGGAATAGAAATGTCCTCATATCTTATTTAGCAGTTCCAATGAAAGATAATATACCATTCTTCGACTTTAGCTGTGATACTCTCTGAACACCAATTTTTCACTTAAGCTAAACATTCGTAATTTAGGACAGAGATCTTTATTGAAAATCAGTGCTTAAATAAAAAATACCATACTGTAAGAGGAAAGATTTAATAAATGCAATGCAAGAAAATATAAGATACACAAGTGTATGCATTCATTCTCTCTCTTACTCACTTTCTTCCTTTCTCTCAAACAAGCCACTATTCATTATTACCAATATTCTACATCAACATCATGATTAAAATAACATCAGTATTTAATTCAAATATTTAAAATATTTGGCTCTCTCTTTAGGGGCTACTCATGGGCTAGAATCTGAATGTACAAGACTATGCAGGGCTGAGCAAATCCCATAGCCCAACGTTCTGGACTAGTCATTTTTGAAGTTGGACAAGTAAAATTTTCCAAGTCGCTAGTCCGGGACAAGTGCTTTTTAAAAAAGTCGGGCTAGTCCTTATTTTCGTGCTTTACTCACTATATCTACCTTTATTTGGCCAATCATGCCCTCTGGGCATACTGAATACTTGATTCTACCCCTCTTCGTGTATACATTTACATTCTGTTACCGCTTGACTGCATATTGGGCTAAGCGACCAAATTATCAGCAAATCAAAACATGTCAAACAAAAGAAAGCCAGTATGGTCAACTAGCAGTGTTGTAAGCGGTTTTGTTGCAATGAGTTTATTTTATTTTATTTTATTAAATCTAGATCATAACGAGTGGCTCACTATGATTTTAATCCAGTGAGTTAGTGTAACGAAATTAATGAAAGGTACTTTACCAACATCAGTGTTGGTTTCCTTTATGAACTGATTAAATGACAGTAATGATTCTTTAATTTATAATTGATTATACAGATGATTAACTTCCACGTGCGATATTGTGTTTGAAGCGAAACAATTACGCTAATTAATGAGCTGTTCAGTTCCTATTTAAAAGGGAAAATCAGTCACTTCTCTGGCTTTTCAAAGGTACAGGCAATGGATTTAGGGTCTCTGCATCTTATGGATTTGTGCTGGACTGCCACCACCCCAGTCACCACCCATTGATGCCTACATGGTGGGTCGTGCCCTTAGATTGTTCATGCCTTTGGTTTCAGTATTTTCTCATGGGACTGACATGGGCTAGGGTGTGGCATTTTCCTCCAATCAGTTATTCATATGCTACACTAATAATATAAATGCTGGGATCAGCCTAGCTCTTCTCCAATAATCAGGGATCAACCCAAAATATACTCAGTGGGGATCAACCTAGCATAGATATAGTTTGATGGGATCAGGCCAGAATACACTTGCATGATGGGATCAGCCTTGCACAGATTTTACTTATCTGGAATCAGCCTAGTACAGTCTACTGAAGTTGGGATCAGCCCAGAATACATTTTAATGCTGGGATCAGCCTAACCTAACTCTATTCAACTAATCTGGGATCTACCCAAGTGCAAATGCTATACTGATAATGTAAAGGTCATGAGAGTTAAATACATTTCTTTTACAATTTTAAATAAATAAAAAAAAAATAATACTTCTTGTTTGGATCAGCCTAGCTCCATTCCGCTAATCTGGGATCAACCCAGAATACACTTATGCAGGGATCAGCCTAGCATAGATTTAGTCAAGATGGGATAAGCCCAGAGTACACTAGTATGTTGGGATCAGCCTAGCACGTAGTCTGCTTAAGCTGAAATCAGCACAGAATACACTTGAATGCTGGGATTAGCCTAGCTCTATTCCACGAATCTGGGATCAACCCAGAATACACTCTTATGGGGGATCAGCCTAGCATAGATTTAGTTAAGATGGGATAAGCCCAGAGTACACTTGTATGCTGGGATCAGCCTAGCACACAGTCTACTTAAGCTATGATCAGCCCAGAATTAACACAGGCATTTTCCCCCAATTGGTTGCTCATATGCTATACTAAGAATGTAAAGGTCATCCCTGTTTTTAATACATTTCTTTTACAGTTTTAATGGAAAAAAAATCAGAAAAATTTTTTTATGCTAGAATCAGCCCAGCTCTATCCCACTAATCTGGGATCAACCCAGAATACACTCTGATGTAGGGTTTGGCCTTGCATAGATTTTGCTGAGATGGGATCAGCCTAGAAGAATACACTAATATGCTAGAATCAGCCTAGCACATAGTCTACTTAAGCTGGAATCAGCCCAGAATACACTTGAATGCTGGGATCAGCCTTGCACATAGTCTGCTTAACCTGGGATCAGCCTAGCAGTCTACAGACAGACCAGAATACATATTAATGCTGGGATCAGCCTTACATAGATTTATACGAAGATGGGATCAGCACACCAGAATACACTATTATGCATGATTATGCAATGTTATGTAAGATTATCTACATTGGTTGGCTCTTAAATTAAGGTGCCAATGCCATCCCACAGGAAAAGTTATGATCATGTCCACCTAACATGATCCTCCCACATGAAGGCAGCAAGTAAAGAGGCTAATAGCCTCTTGCATAATTCCCTGTCTGCCTCTTAATTTCAAGACAAGTACACCACCCCTATACAAGTATTAGTCAATGGCTAAGCCTTATAATTCAACATTATATCAGCTTACAACACCACCAGTTCCTCCCTTAACGGTCAATATCAAACAAAGCCCATTGCAAACCTGACAGTTTGTACCTAAAATAATCCATAAAATGAGTGTTTTTAAATAGTTCTAGATGCATTAATTTTGTTATACATGTACAATGTGTGGTATAGAAGATATACACACTGTTTATACAATGTCCTGATATAAATGAGTTTGTATTGATTCTGTGATATATAAAAGCAACTGAGACAAAATCACAATAAACTGCAGTCTAATGAAAGTACTCATCAGTCTTGTAGTTTATAATATTTTTGACCCATAATGTCACAACTGATGGATAAATTTCACTACAGTCTATTTAAAATTAAAAAAAGCAATCTTTAAATAAACTATCTTTAACTATACTAGTAGTAAAACCAGCTGACAATTCACTCCTTCCACACCTGCCTACATAATATCTAGTCAACCAATTCAAACCTCTTAAATCTGTAACTAGCTTCATAACAGGTATGAAAGATGCAGATAGCACAAGTTTCTGAAGCAGATGAGTGTTTATTGTTATTTCTCACACATATTTATCAAATTAAGTTGTTCTCTTTGACTGAGCTTTCCTTATCTTGCACCTTCAACTACAAAAGCAAATCAATTCAAAACAGCACATGACTTTGTCAAACAAGAAGACTAGAACCTGCAGGCCAAGCTTACAATCAAAGCATTGCTGAAAAGTTTCAACCAAATCTGCAACAAACTGCTGATACTGCAACTACTGGAAAAGTGACTGCCAGTATCAAATCCCAATATCATCTGCCAATTACAGATGGATATTTAATAAAAATCAATGTCAAATAACAGTATAACAATTATAACAATTAAGTTTATTTATTTTTTTAAATAATTTCTACATAACAAAATGAAAGGATAAGGACATATTTAAAAAATATACACAGGGCAAAATATATATCAAAAAAGGATAAAAAGACAAGAATATATGAATAATACACTGGTGGAGTATTTTTCATGCTGGTATGTGTACCTTTAGACTTTGCTTCAGACTCAGCCACCAAAAAAGCCAGCTCTTTACAGTGGTCATAAAGACTAAGCAAGTAGTTCTTGTTTCTGAGATGAATGCCACTGCTGGATCTGACAAAAACAAAATACAATTTATAAAAGGTAAGTAAAAAAATTAGATTCAAAGTCCAAAGTAAAAAATTTCACGTATTTGCTGGATGTTTATGTGATCACATTATATCATTGTTATGATGCTTCATAAAAAAAAAAATATTTTCAAGATTACCCATTTGTAATATTATGTCACAACATCATAGCATTTACCATATATACTCACAAGTTGAATCCAACTGCAAACTGCATAAACCTGAGATGACCTTAAATAATACACTGGCAGATCTAGGTCTATGCAGTTTGTTTGGACTAATCGGTAAAACAAACAATATAAACCCAGATTTGCCAATTCATTATGCAATGGCAGATCAGGATCTATGTTGATTGCTGTTGTATCTGACTTCCAAGTGAGAAATACAGTAAATCAGCAGCAACTGAATGCAATTCAAATATCAACACAGAGCATTTTTAGTTCATTGAACAAAAAAATTGTATTTTGTTGTGTAATAAATAGATGCTTCCAATGTGCTCATTTCTTATTAAAATTTTGAAACTCGTATAACTATTTCAAAGTTTCACTTGCCAAGGATTGTAAAACATGGAAATTTTTACTTGTTTTATAAATTTCACTGCATACAGGACTAACGTAAATGCATAAAAACCACATATATTGTTTGGAAATAGCAAGTTTGATAGAGCATAGGGATACACCAAAACTGTCATGCCAAAAAGTATACACCAAACTGTCAGGCCAAGAAGTATACACGAAACTGTCAGGCCAAGAAGAAACAAGAAAACACTGAAACCATCAAGCTAAGAACTATTTATACGCCACATCAAATGCGTTTTCCACAAGACTCAGAACAAAACAAAATAGTTTTGTATTTTTTACATACACATCCATTTCTAAAATGTGCAAATATTTTGTTAGTGACTGAAATTTATTAAAGTCCGATTTTATGTATCACAGCATATCAATGCACTGTGTCAGCAAAACCCTAAAATCATTCTATTTTGTGTGTGTCATATGGAAATATGGATTGAATATCTGTGTGACAAATTCCAGATGAACCAATATGTATATGATAAGAACATTTATCATTTATGAGACCATTATCAGGAAAACAAAGCTCAGTTTACTTAGGGCATAAAAAGAACAATGTTGTATGGCAATATCTTTAATTGGCAAATGGGGTCTAAGCATCTTACTGAATCAAAGTTCCATATAAACTTCAAAAGCAAAATGAAACATTAAGAATGGTATTTTTTTAAAGTCCCAGACATAAATTTATTTATGCTATTTTATAAAAAAAAAGGTTATAATGAATAAACAGAGCAAGCTATAGTTCCTTGTGGTTAAGAAAAAGAATTACTTACAAAACCAGTACATTTTTTTTATTTTCTCAAACTTCACTTGTTTTATCACTGGTCAGATATTTTTATAGGAAACATTCAACATGATGCCATGTTTACATTTGTACGAAAAATCACTGAATGTCGGTCCATCCTGCCATTGCCAGCCCTTGTTTTTAGCTTTTTGATGTTTCTTTTCATATTTGTATTTATAACCTCTGATACCTGTGCAATGTATGAGCATGTACATACTTAGGAACAAAAAGATTGAATTAACCTAAATACATGTTATCTTCTGGTTTATTTCATTATCAACCCTGCAGCAAAACTTTAAGCAAATTACATGGAGCTGCCTCCAGTGAATTAAGACACAATATAAAAATGATGATCATCAACATGTACTATCCATTCATCTCTTCATCAGTTTCACTAACTCCTACATTCATTTATCATCAATCATTCATTTATTAAGTGATTCATTCCTTAAATTATTTCCCTGGGGTAGTAAAACAAATGCCGCATATATCATTCTAGTGAAGCTTATTGTTTAGCAAAGTTAAGATTTTTATATCAAATAATTAATTATTAGCACCAATGATTTAGTTATTTTGATTACTGTACAAAATAAAATAACTATGGCATGTGTACCTAATGCATAATGCAGGTTAAACTTTACTCAAATTTATGCACAAGTACACATGTACATTACTAAAATCTGTCTGCGTGGGTTCGAGTCTTGGGCTCGGCCAATGTGAGTATGTGAGAAAGCTTGCCAGTAGCTTCTCATGGGGTGGTGGTTCTTTCTGGGGTTTTCCCAGGTTCTTCCTGCACCATTTATACTGGCCACCATGTATAGTCTACCTTGTGTTGAAAAATGGCATTAAACTATATAACAACAATGACAACAAAATTACTATAAAAAAAAAAAAAATTTCTAGTTCTACAAGGTTACCTGTTGAATATGGACAATATTCCACCTGCTGGAACATCTTTTTCTACAAATTGAATCAGCTGCTTCATGGCCAAGTGTAGAGGGCTCTGCATCACAGATGATGACCTTGACCTAGTTGGGCTATTATCATGGTGACTAGCAATGTCATCACGTGATCCTTCTTTTGATCTTTCCTCTAAACTGATATCAACATTATCAATACGTTTTGACATACTTCTACGGAACAACACATAGTTTTTGTAGTTTTCTGCTTTGAGAGGCAAAGAGGCCTGAGTTAGGAAGTACTGAAGACTTTTTCTATACTGCTGAACCAAAGATGTCTGTTCTGAACCAGGAAAAGGTTCATCAGCACCAAGATGTACAAGCTGCTCAAAGTCAGAAAGCACATGTTCAAAACCCCTAATCTCTGACCTTGACCTTCGACCCTGGTCAACAGTAACAGTGTCACCAGATGATGAAGATGAACTATTTACAACAGCAGTGTTTCTGGAATATCTGCTTTTGATATTGTCCATCAGGTGGCTGCATACTTTCCAAGTTTTTCCAGCAGTACAGGCAAGGTCAATTAGAATCATCATGGGAATGTTGCCTGGTTCCAAGTTCTGACTAATCTGGACTGGTATACTTTTATCAGTCTCTATCTTTGGCATTTGTGGAAGCATGGGAAAACTCAGCAGCTCATCCACAATAGTTGTTATGGAAACTGTTGCTATGCTAGCAGCTGCCACACTGGCCAACGACTTCATACTGAGTCTACCTGGTGTCAAGGATGGAAGTGATGATGGTTCAGCATCAGTAAGTGACTGCACATTTTTTAATGCTTTACTGTATGCCTGGGAGAAATATACTTCTATAGTCTCTGCCTGGTTCTCAAGCTTGAATAACTGAAAATGTACAATATATACAGTTTGCAAATTAGTAATTAAAGATTACTGAGGTTGTTGGGGAGAATGGGGAAACCATACAGAACAAACATCAAAATATATGTTAAGAAGTACAATACCTAATTCATCTATAATTCATAAACTTCACATACTAAAAACTGCATTTAAATGAGAGAAAAAAGGACACCTGAAGCATCATCTGTACTTGCTTGTAAACTGAGTCCAAAGACTGACCAGTCAGACCCAGATCTGTCATCACAAAATATGCTAGAAGATCTGGGTATATGCAGATTGTTAGAAGTAACTAGAACAACAAACAAGACAGACCCTGATCTGCAGGTGCATTATGTGATGGCAGATCAGGGTATATGTTGTTTGTTGTTAGATTTGACTTATAAGCAAATAGATATGATATAAAAAATAACTGCAACTTGGTTATTCTTAATGAACTGTATGAATCGTTGTTTCAGAGCAATTTTAAAATCCAAAAGATTCATTATGAAATGCATTAAGTACACTGATAGTCTAAAACAATTCTACATAAGATAATGCATTGCATGAATTAGTAGATGATGCAGATGTATTCATCAAAACAATGTCAGTCATTGAGTAATCACTGATGAAATTATATTAAAAGAATGTTCAGTTTCTATCAGTAGCTAAAATAAATACAAAATCAATTCAAGACCTTGTCACCTGCCAGAATTAATACTAGAGAGATCTAACTACCCACCTTAATAACCTGCGTTGCCTGCTGATGGTTGCCCCTCCTTAAGGCCAAGTTAAGGAGCGTGATAGGGGAAGACAGCATTGAGGATAATATTCCACTATTCCTGAGATGGCTGCTAGACCTACTCTGTCCTGAAAAGGTATGTATTCTTGACCTTCGTCGTCGGGAGACTGAATCCTGCTGGCTGCTATCTGACTCCTGAACATTACATGGTGCATCACTGTAAGATTGTCTGCCTACAATGGAAGATATTTGATTTTGTATGCTTTGTCTACCTTCTCTTTCCATGTTATCATGAAAAGTGATAACATAATGGGAACTAAAATTATAGTCCAAGAGTCCTTCAAAGAAACTGAAGCTCTTGTGTTTGAAAAGAATTTCCAAGAATTGAAGATAATAAACAAATTTCTTTTTAACTCCTGAGTGCTGAAACCATCTCTGATATTCTTGAATGATAAGATTTTTAAGTTAGCCACTGTTGCAGCCACATTGGATTATGATTGGTACCCTTTTCAGCAACAGGTCAATTAGGTCACTGGTTCTCAATCCCCAGGTTGCAACCCAAATCAGGATCACGAGGATATTCTAGAGGGTTGTGGATGGTTGCCAGCATTTTCTGTTTGAGGTTGGCAAAATTTAACAAAATGTGGAAACATGGTCATGAGGCATAGAAAAAAAAACTATTTTTTAGGGTCACTGCCAAAAAAAGGTTGGGAAATACTGATTTACTGGTCAAACTAGAGACATCAGAAGACTTTTGTTGAAAACCCTATGTTGATATTTCCTACTATTTAGGGGAATTGGGGACCAGATTTTCAATACGTTCATTGTGGCAGCCATATTTGAGGTCAGATTGGCACTATTTTCATTAAGAACCAACTGGTCATCATAATCAGTTTTCTGGTGAAAACCCCATATTGACATGATTTTCCATTTAGGAGGAGAAGCAATAACTAGATTTTAAAGACAGTTGCCACGGTGGCCATACTAAATGTCATATTGGCTGCATTGTCATTAAGTAACAACTAGTCACATAAAAAGTTTTCTGTGGAAAAACAACACTGATATGACTTACCATCTAGGAGAAGAATACGATTTTCAAGATGGCTAATGTGGCAGCCATACTGAAGATCAGATCGGCACAATTTTCATATAGGACCAACTGGATATCATACAAAATCTTTTAGTGAAACCCCATTATAATACAGTGGTCCCTCTCATGAATGGCCTCCCAGACCAGCGGTCACCCACGTATTATGTCCAAAATCCCTTCGCACCAATGAGTTTGAGTTCAAAAGTACCCCTCAAGAAGGGACACGCATTAACGTGACCAGCAGCCAGCATTTTAGTACAAAATGTAAAAATTACCCCTCACAAGTAACCACATTTTATTTTAATACCTGTCCAGAACCAATATTTAATTCATACAATAAGGTAAGTAATCTGATTATCTTTACCGGTGTCTGTTTCCTGATGTTAGGTTTTTGTTACTGAAAAAATTGTTGGCTAAAGTACATGTACAATGTTGTGATAGAGTTTGGAGCTTCAGACAACAGCTGAGTATTTTTGTTTGATGATTATGACCAGACATAATAATCAAGATCATAACATGGTCAGCATAGGCTAAATATAGATCTCCCTGATTAACACATAGAAAGAAATTAAACTTGAATGAAACAAGGTACCAGACAAAGACCCAAAAATCATGCGATAGTGCATGTATTGTTTCCTTGATCAACAAGGTATTTCATCTACTCTACAAATGCTTTGTCTGCATAATTAAACTGTAGTACTGTACAATTAGCAACATAGGAATAAACCATTATAAAACTTTAACATGTCATCACCTACATCAAGAATTAATACTTTCGAAGGAAAATTACAAGTTATTTGACTTTACAACAATGGGAGAAAGTTTAAGAGTTCTTTTTGAAAAATTGCATGCTGTCTAAATAACATCATAACTGATAAGCAGAATATTCTGCAGCAGTGAGAAAATGGAGTAAATGGAAAGAGAATTATTTTAAATGCCGCAATGTATGCATCATGATTTAAATGTTTTTGAATGATTTTGCAATGCACATGTTAATAATACTTCATTCTCACTGAACGTTTAAGAATAAGAACTATTAATTTATGTTAACTTGAAATAAGTCTTTTCTTAAGACAAAAGGATAATTAATGCTACTTAATACGAATATATTAAATGCTTTGAAGTTATATGTAGCTTTCTTACTAAGAATCATCATGTGCTGAAAAATGATGTTAACCCCAAAACAACAACATCTAAACTAGAAATTTATAATGGAAAATGGACAAGTGAATAATGGAAGACTGTGACCGCTGTGACTTGTGTCGACAATATTTATGTTAAACAATTTTTGGGGCCCATTGATAACTCATAAACTTGGGTTCACATTTAAATCCTAACATTGGACCAGCTACCATGGTGCATCTTTGGGCAAAGCAATTTACTCCAATTGCGTCTGCTCTAAATAACCTAATTGTGCTGCTGTGCCATAAACCAAACAAAACCATTATCCTCATTTCCAATGCATGATGCTATTTCCCCATATCTTTCTGTCTTCAGGAAGCCACTTTGGCTCAATGGTGATCACACTAGACTTGCAACTAAAAGGGCACGAGTTCAAATCTACCATTAAATCAGCAAGGCTGTCTACCATGGTGTGTTTCTGGGTATGGCAATTTACACCTGTTGCTCAACATTAAATAAAATACGTATGCTGAGGTCTTATAAAACACCAGGAAATCATGAGCTCAATGAAACAGAAACTATGTAATTTAACACACATGGACGACAACATTACACCCACACACACACACACATAAAATATAAAGCGGTATAATACAAACCAAATCTTTTTCTTCTCCTTCTGGAACTCTTGTCTAGATATGCAATTTCCACCTCCTCATCTGACTGATCACCTGAAGATGTAACTTGCTGAAGCAAGACCTCTCCTGGCGACTTTGGTATCTCCTCATGGACCACCATCTGGTACCGCCACTGAGCCTCATGTATATACTGTGTCAATGTTGCCAAACGCTTTTGTGAGGCCTCCTTTGTCACACTAGACTTTATAAGCCGAGTCAGTGGTTCTTCTATTGAACTGTTTATTTGCACTCTCTTCTTTGCTTCTGACAGTTCTTGAGATGATTGCAATTTCTCTGGACCTCCTCCTCCTTTTTTCCCCAAAAGCTGATACTTAGCAGAACTGAGATCTACAAGACATTCCTTTAACATTGACAGAATGTCTCTGACTAAGTACTCATTGACCAGAAAACCAAACTTTGCCCAACTTGAAGAACTTCCTGTGCTTACTGAACTCAGATAATCTGAAACTAATTTCTGATCTGTATCACTGCCATCCTGTAAGGATTGGATCTTGTCCTGGATCCTTTCCAGTTTATGGCTGACATTGGTTAAATTAGCTTCCTCAATTTTCAAGGCCTTTCTCTCAAAAGGTTCATCATATGCAGTGCTAACATTTTGTTCTTGGGCCTGATTTGTTAATTCAACCTGCAGATCTACCATCACATCCTCTTCAGCTGGAGAAAGAGTAGAGGTCTCTGATGCAAGACTTGTGTGCTGGGTCTTGTCTTCTGTTTCATGTTCTTCCCCACTGTTATATTCTGACAAAACAGACAGTTCTTGGATGTCTTCATGTGTCACAAAAAGAAGAGAGAAAATATTTTCTAAAATTTCTACCCTAAATGGCAGTGGCTGCAGTTTGGCAAGAAATTCTTTGGTACACTGGAGTCTATCTGTTACAAACTCTTTGTACAATTTCTGAAATGATCCTTCTAAATTTTTTTTCATTTTACCATCATTTTCATGATGGGTAACCATTCCATCACAATGAATCTTAGCATGTTTTTTTGTTATAAACACTTCCTCACTTTCAGAGCTGCTGTTGGAGGTTGTTCCCTCTGTGATCCTCATTCTACACATTTTTCTTACTGGATTCATCAGGGCATTTTCATTATAATCTCCACAGAAAGAAATGGCATCCATTACATTTTTCAAGGCACAAAATCCCATGAAGATGAAGACGTCTTTTCTCTGATCCAAGCTGATGTCTTCATCTGCATCAGCATCAATCAAAGTATCATTATCCAGTTGAAAGCGAACAGATTTGATTTTTTTGGGCCTGGATGCTGTGCTGTTGTCTACAATGAGCAAATGATAACAGTCAGACTTGATTCTGGAGGAAAAGTAATGTTTCATTTTCCTCCAAATAATAAAGCATTCTCATGACAATCTAGATTTTATAGCTGTGAAATTTGTAATTTATTTTACTAACTATACTCAATTATAAGTCAATGAGGGATCGTAGCCAGTTATCTTTCCAACAGGTGGAGCCACAGAAAAACCCGGTCCTGATTTTAAGTTATCCTCAGAGTTTAATGTTAGCCAGAACAATCTACTGTTGATCAATCGAGCGATAAATAATCGTCAAAACTACAATAATACTCGTATCAATGAAAACTAATATTGTCTTATTTCATTTTGTGCTGTATAAAATATATACTATATTAGCAGTATAAGACACTAAAATCAATGTTGCCTTCTTTTCTGTTGAATCAAAATAATGAATCTTACCACTTTTGGTCTCCTTATGTTAAAACCTTTAATGCCAACCTATTATATATAAAATCTTAATGCTATTAACATCATTTTCTTATCCTCTGTTTAGTGTGGCTTTAATTAAACCTTCAAATAAGTGTGACCTAATGAAAATCTCTTAAACAATTGTTAGAAATGGAATGCTGCATTTTATAGTTAAGTACATGGAAGAAAGAACTTAATAAATAAATACAAAATGTACAACTTACTGTCTTATTATTTTTATTCACTCATTATAAGACAATTTATGCAAAACAACTGAAAGAGCCATTTTGTATGTAAACTTTAAATGAAATAATTGCCTTTTTTGGTGTACAAAAGTAAAAAAGTAAAATATATGGTCACAAAGAGGTAGATATACTCTCTCTCTCTCTCTCTCTCCTCTCTCTCTCTCTAACACACACACCAATCTATGACTTAATATCAAATTAAACCCAATTTAAATAAGTATAGCCGTCATAATAAAGATAATATTACTGTCTGTTTTAACCAGAAATTAATATCTAGAGAGCAGCAGTAACATAGCAAACTTTTTTCACATACATGACTTATAAACAATACTGGTCTAGGACAACATCTTTCAAAAAACTTATTGTTGTAGACCTCCAACCTGGGAAGAAAAAGAGCATTTACAGTTGGATATAATGCAGATATGATATTACCTTAATAATATATCAGATATATGTTTAATGTAAAAGAATATTCAACGAGAATCTTGTATATTCCCAAAGTAAACATTTAAATAGTTTTTAAGTAAGTCGAACAATTTCTACTAAATTAATCCACCAAGTAACTGTCTAAAGAATTATTCAGAATAAATTGCTGAATCCATGATTTATACGATTTTAGGAATATGAATATATTTAAAAGTAATTTTAAAAAAAAATAACAGAGTTAATCATGTGAAAGTGAGGATTTTATTTTTATACAGATAGGAGAAAATTTGATTTTCCATTTGCAACTACAATATCACCGAATATGCCCAATATTTATTGATCAATCAATTAACTCCTTTTCTCTCCCAGAAAACTAAGCTTCTCGTCTTTGTTAAATTCTCTCTCACTGACAATAACGTCCATAATCCACCTGATTGAGACATTTTGTAAAGCAAGATGAAGATACTATCATTTTATTGCCTGCTTGTTGAGCAGGAAATATATACCAGAATCAATCTATTGGTTTAAAGGGAAGATAACTGGCCATGATCCCTAATTCCAATTGCAAAACACACAGAACCAGATCTGCCATCACATAATGTGCTAGCAGATATAGGTCTGTGTAGTTTGTTATGGGTATTCAGTATAACAAACAGCACAGACCCTGACCTGCTGGCACATTGCGTGATGGCAGATCTGGGTCTATGTTGTTTTTGCACTTGGACTTTACCTATATGTAACTATATACAGTATATCACTTGGACTGAAGTATCTATGACAACACATGGTAAGACCTATTACAGATGATCTAAGTAAAACTAATACAATTTTTTATCTTGTTGTTGAATCTCATTTACCTTTTCACATATTCACACAATCTACCTTTTAATTTTCATGTATTCTTTGATTTGCATCCTTGGGCCAACAATTTTAGCAACTGGGTGAGAGCTTTTGGGGGAATACAGGGCCATTTTCAAACAGTACGACTGAGATAAGATATAACAGTACTCAGTTTCAATGAATGTTGTTTGAGCTGTTCATGTAAAATATACTTGGGACCCAGGAAAGACAATTTCACCTATGGATGAAATTTAGAATTTGGTGTCATTTTCAAATGAACTTTGAGTAATCTGAGAACTCTAGCAGATATCTTTAACAAAAGATGCCTTCCATAGGTACCATGTATGTTTAAATGGAACAGCCCTAGCTACCATGTATGTTTAAATGGAACAACCATTAGTTGTTTATTAAACATCGGGGATTTGCAATAAATACAGTGTGGTTATCTCCCTTGAGCAATACATACCTAGGTCCATTAATAGCAAAAGATTTTTGCTTCTACAGTAAACAAGACAAAAACTGATGATGATGCAGCAACTTAAAAGAGAAACTAAGTTATTTTAGAATCTGCTTCTTCAATAATAATAACAGGATCATAAAACCTAAGGAGAACTACTACCTTTGCAAATCCACATCTCCCAGATTAAAACTTTTTAGACAAAATGCTAAGTCACCTGCCCATCTGAGAGACAGATAGAGTGATTTCCCCTTGATATCAGGATTGGCACCAAATCATGTGAAATCATAAGTTACTATCTGAGCAGAAGGATGTTCTCTATATAGATGTAACTGCTTGGAGGCTAGAAGGGTATATGTGTATTATGAATGGGCAAGTATTAAGAAAAACACATTTTACTAGAAAAAATTGGTTTCTTCTAAAATATGTTACCCAATCATAATACCTTAGGAGAAAAGAGGTGGAGGGAGGTACATCTCCTTACCCTGGAGAGGCCATCTCCAGTCTCCTAATGTATGTGAGACAGCTTTTAGATCCTGACTGAAAATAGACACTTTGTGTCAGGGAGCGGCTTCAAAAAGGAAAATATTTTCCTCCAGCAAATCCAGCAGACATCATGAAACCATGTCCCTATGAAACTGCCAAATCACCTGGGAGAGTAACCTTTTGCACCAAAGCTATAGGTAACACCAGACTGAGTTAAGCCTATTAGAATGAAAGCTCTCTGAGATAACAACCGGAAAAAAGTACTATGATCTCACAGCACAAATAATAACAGAGAACAGTTTCACTCATATACAATGTCTGTGGCAACTGTCATTATTTTGTGAGCCAAGATGCAAAACAAATTCATTGGTTTTGGGGTTATTTCCAATATGTGGAATGAATAACCTGCTTTACCCAAGACAAACGTGTCTGCTGATATATTGTCCTTTCCCTTTGTAAGTGAAGGAAGAGGCATTACCTCCCCTTGATACAATGGCACTGTCTTCCTTAAGTACCACTTCAGAACTCACACTGGGTCCTGTAGATGACCCTGAGATAAAGTCTCCATAGTAGACAGGAATTTATCACTAAAGTCTTGATTACTCATGAATGATAACATGTTTTTGAAAATTATAGCAAGGGGTGATACTGATCCATCTTGTCAAAACTGCATGTACATGGATCCACCAATAGGACATATATTCAATGATTCCGCCTGCTCTTGAGAGCGGTTCAAATGGCATCTTGTTCAGACTAGTTAATATTGGCAATAAACTCCACTTGGGCAAGGATCCAATGTCATTGTACATGTGTAATCCAAAATGGACAGAAGATCAGATAGGACTTTGGTTTGTCCAATATCCTCTCTTCTATGTTAACACGTGTGTCAGTGATCATGGAATGGTAGGTTTTAATTGTGACTGTTGCTAAAAGTTCCTTGTCAATGAGCTATAGGAAGATAGCTATTGAGATATAGATGCCTGCAGTGATATAAAGTGTTCTTTTGTGCATACAAGAATATATTCTATTGCTTTCATGTGCCTTTAAGGTTCAGAGGCCATCTCACCTGAGGGATTTCTCCACCACTTGTTATGAGAACTGTTGGTTTCTAATGGTGTATTTAATAAAATCCAGACGTGCAGATTCAAAAACTCTGGGCTGAGATGAATGATGTTAAAGATGATTAGGGAATATCATTATTTCCTGGCAATTCTAGAGTAAGCTTGATGAGGTTGATCCAAGATTTCCCATTTGTATGGAATAATCAGGATGAGGAGACACTCCATGTCTTTTGATTTCTGTATTTCCTATGAAACCTGAGGTACTGAAGGAGAAGCATACACATTTGGCCATTCCAATGTATAGAAAGAGCATCGATTATCCAGACCTTTACCTCCAGAACTGGTGATACAAAGGTTGGGATTTTGCCATTCCGCCTGGTCACCAATAGGCCCATCATAAGGCAATCCCCTCATCAACCTACTGAGTGAAAAATGAGGGATGAAACGACCATTCTGTTTGTATTATTTGGTTCTTGTGGGTCAAGTCTGCCAATTCATTGGCTGGCCTAGAATATGTCAAACTTGAATGTGGATCTGTCATTTAGGACACAACTTTTGAAAATCCCAAACAAAAATGCATAGGTCTGGAGACTTGGTCCTGCCTTACTGTTTGAGATAAGTCACCATTGTGGAGCTGTCAGACAGTATGAGAACTCCATTCTCATGTATGTTCTCCAGCACCAATGAAATTCTTTTGGAATGGTTTTCATCTCAAGAATGTTGATATGTAAATAAAGGTCCTGAAGGGGTCACACACCACTGGCATCCCAAGATGATACAAGATTTGCGCCCCCCCCCCATCACCAAGTCCTCTGTGTTCACATCCATACAGATTATGATGCTGGAGGTTGTACTTATTGAGGTATCCCTGACATTACTTAGTGACATTTCCCAACCTTCAAGATAGAACCTCATATTGTGCACATAGTGAAGCTTGGTGAAAGGAACAATCTCCATTTGGATCACAGAATCATTGTAATGGTTGCTCTCCACCATAAACCCAAGAGCATAAAAGAGTTGACTGAATGACAACCCAATTTTTTTCAGAGTGCTGCTTTTTAACAGAAGGAATTCAGGAAAAAGGAGGAAGTGTGCAGAACATGATAATAAGCTTTCTGGAAACCACTTGTTGCATCCATATGTCATCACAGCAAATCTTCTCTATTTTGGTAGGGAAATAATGGATATTTTCCCTACAAGGATATGTGATAACGGGGGAGTGTTTGTAAAAGTGATATCATTTGAGATAGGGAGGGTCTCTTATAGAAAAACACCTCTTTTGCGCTTTAGTTATGGAAAACTATGGTTTTCAATGCTTGAAAATTCAGTAGGACTGCTTCCAAGTGCCCTGTGCTCCCTGTGTTTAAGGGATATCCCTGCAATCTTTTGCTGATTGCCAAGCAAATCCCTCCAATAAACCTGACGCTGTGAGGGATGGAAAGAAGGTATCTTTGGTGTCTTTTTTGCATGAAATCATTACAACAGAGATTATGATGAAGGTTGCAATCATAGCTTGGTCTATGATGGTCTTTACAAAAGGTGGAGGTAGAGAGCACTGCATCTCTTTCTACCAGTGTACCTTTTTATCTGCCATGGCCATAGTATATTGGGCCCATATGTTTAACTGGGCCATTCAATAAACAGGCTTCCATGCATGTCTGGTGAGATTCTGGATGGGACAATGTAAGCTATGTTTTGCATGTTGAAAGACTGCCATAGATACCAGATCTAACACGGATGTCATGGTCATGACATTACGAATCAACTGATGGGTATCCAAATGGAAAACTGGTGTAGGGCTCATAGAACTGCCAACTACAATTAAAGGGAAGGCATCAGTGAGGAAAAAGCATTCATAGATGCTTGGGACTTGCAATTGTCAATGTAAGCAGCCCAATATGTCATTAACTTTGTCAGACTGTGGAAGCAACTTGAAGTAGATTCTTCCTTAATCAATGACCACCTGTAGACCAGGCAGGTGCTGTGGAGGAATGAGGACAAAACTCTGATAGAGTTGATGGAAATCTTCTCCATTCTAAGCTTGTAGGGATGAGTCTTCACGCATCATAGTAAGATCAAATAATGACAAAGGAACTTAAAAGCCAGTTTCGTCATTTTTGGATAAAGCAAGGAAACTGATGTCTCTTGTGCTACATGCAAAGCAGTTGTGAAAGAATGTCAAGGATGGCGACTGACTACACTTTCAAAACATAATGAGTTAGATCCTGTTACTTCCACAGTGGTGCTAAATAGAGGCTCCCTTTTGGTAGCAAAGACTTGAGGATGAGTGAAGAGATGTCTCTTGGACATTGAGGCACCAGGTTGGACATCGTACACAGGAAGTGTCTAGAGGTATTAAGTGGGTAAGATTGATCCATCAGACATTGTTTTACAGGAAGTGCATGCAGCAATATGTGGCTTGGACTGATCCATGAAAATGCCTGTCAAGACTGTGTCATGCAAAAGAAGTGCCCAGCAGAACTTTGTGGGTTACATTGATCCATGAGAGTGCCAGTATAACTAGACATCATCTGCAGGAAGTACCCAGCAGCACTATGAGGGTTAGACTGCTGGATTCTATGGTACTGAGGCATTGAAACTGGGCATTGTACACAGAAAGTGCCCAATGGCACTACCTTATTTACCGTATATATTGGGACATGATAAAATAATACTTTTTTTTCCTGTCCTAGAACATATGGTGAAATTTTTTCACCGAGGTCATATGTCCCAAGACTAAAGAAATGAAATAATTTGTACTGAATTTGTGCACCCCCTGCACATGCTATAAAACAGACAAACAAAATGATCATTTGACAATGAAAAGAAAAAAAATAACCTTGTATTGTTATTATTTATTCCTTTTTTTCATCATGAGCGTTAAATAATAAAATATATCCATGAACTCTGTATATGTAGCGTAGGTTTCCACACTGTATCAAGCATCGCTTATGTCTGATAACACACTATATGTTGTTCATTGACACGAACATTGAGAAAAAGATCGTGTTTGGTGTGCTGATAGGTTTTAATATGTTATCTGACTGAAAATTGGATCCAACAAAATCGCAAATGAGAGGAAAATAATCAACCGATATCTTGAAGGCAACTGTCATTCATGCATGACACGGTGTTAGGTGCAAAATAACCAAGAATGAATTAAATCCAGGTCAACTATATGACAGTATCTTGCAAATAAAAATCATTATTTGAAAACACATTCAGTTGAGTGCAAGTGAAATCTTGTCCCACAACTTATGATTCAAAAAACAATGTGTTCCAGAACATACAGTGCACAAAAAATTACTTTTAAAATCAATTTATGGTGTCCCAACATATACAGCAAATACGGTAGGCGAGATGTGGAACTCTACAACTTTGCTTGTATGGTGGCTGATACTGTTTGATCGACTGTGGTCGTAGACCAGTGTGATCATTTACATGGCTGCATGCAGTCATGCAAGATCATGGCCATCTTGGATGGCATAATGTTGTCCAGTTCTTGAGGTTGGTATAGGTTACAGGATATTGATTCAGGTTGACGGTCCATAATTCTGATATGCATGATGGTAACTTAGGCTGCTTTTATTCTCTATCTCAATCTCCAGTAAATGATATGGTTTGAACCTTTGTGTCCAAACTGATGATGTCTCTTTCCTTCAAAGAATGCTTCAGTACCTTCCCCTTAGTACCGATAGAATTGCTGTCAATTGACTTTTGGCCATAATATGTATGCAAGTTTGACATGTATTCAAAGAATGACAATAAGGCAGAGTGGTTGTCAGTCTGGTCTTGCTGATAGTCTAAATTTGTAAGACAAATATATACAGTTGTAGTGTGGCATATATCTAGCTTCACGAACTTCGGAGTGTCAATGCACACTATGACATACTTGTAACAGGCACATGTGCAGGTAGGGAATTAAAGCATCACTATTAATACTTACAAAGTGGATGCTAAATAATCAGTTATAGTAGAGGCAACAAAAATCAGTAAAACATCACGTATATAGCTAAGAAGTGAATGCTAAGAAAAGATAATATAGAAAACTGACCTGTAACTATTTGGTCATACCAGAAATTATGCAGCAACGTAAATGAGTTTTCTTGATCATGCACCACACCTATGCTTATTAATACTGATACAGCAATGTGACGGGACATCATCATGACCCATTTAATAAAGTACGTATCAAGGGCATTATGTGTTTGAAGGCAGCAAAATGATAACACTGAAAAGTCAAAACTTTGTCCCTGATGATAGAAAGAACAGAAAAGTTGGAATTTATAGAAGGAATATACTTCCCTTCCAAGATGAAACTACTCCAATTTGTTGTAAGGTAGAAACTTACAAACTGCTTTTATGGATTTTACAATGCCTCTCTGTCGGTAGAAAGTGTGCTACTTGGCATAAGTGGATTTTTTTGTTGTTGTTGTTGTAGGGTTTAGCACCATTTTTTGGCACACGATAGGCTATACATGGCGGCCAGTATTAATGGTGGAGGAAGAACCCGGGAAAACCCCCTGAAAGAACCACCGACCCATGAGAAGCTACTGGCAAGCTTTCTCACATAACCACACTGGCTGAATCCGAGACTTGAACCCACACAGACAGAGGTGAGATGGCTGTGATCCGTAACGGATAGCGCTTTAGACCACTCGGGGCCCCAGGCATAAGTGGAAGTAGTAACTTGTGATTTCACAGGATTTGGGGGCATTCCTGGTATCAAGGGGAGATCACAATAACTTCCAGCTAGATGGGCAGATAGCTTTTAACTTTTTATCTAAAGGTTTTAATCTGGGAGGAGTGTACTTGCAAGGTAGTAGTAATTCTCCTAAGATATTATGATCAGGTAACATATTGTTGAAGAAATAGAATAAATAAAATATTGTACCACCAGGTTTGTAGTTAGCAAATATCTGTAAAGATCGCATTATTTGAATCTAACATCTTTATCACATGTAGAAGTAGGTCAGGGCAATGTTTCCATCACAGTCACGACTATGTTATCTACAGCCAGTTGTCTATAGCACACAAAACACAAATGATGACCAGTTTAATATTAGCACAAACCTGCTTCAGACTGGAGAGGTCTTTTATGGAGTAGATTCAGTACTTCATGTTGGTCAAGGGATGCCAGCCGGGTAGACTGGTACAGCACATATAACACAGAATAGTTCTCAAGCCTCTGGAACAGGTCCATGGCTCTCTGATGTTGGGGACCCTGTCCTTCACTCCCTGGTGACACAACAGGCCTGTATATGAATACATTTAGTTTAAAATACAAAACTACAGGAAAACAGTTTAGTCAAATAGTACAACATATATTATAATTTTGCTCTTTTCTAAAACCCAAAAGGGTATTAAAAAAACTTCAGCTATCCACAAAAAAAGTCTACCTTGAAAAGCTGTTCTATTCCTATAATGTTTAACTCATGAAAATAAGTCATCTTTGAATGCATGTGCAGATTTTGTTTTCACAAGATATACAAATATTCTGATAAAAATAGTGAATCTTAATGTAAAAGAATGCATTTGAGATAAAAACATATTCATCAATACTAAATTAAATAGTTTTACTATTTTAAAGTTCTTATCACATACATCAGAATAAGTTTACACCTTCTTATGCAACATCTACCAATACTTTCACTTGAAAATATGCCTCCCTGTAAAATAAGGCTTCCCTGAGAATAAGTTAAGTGAAACTAACCAAAGAGTTATCTAAGTCACAACTAATTTCCAAATTTCAAAGCTATTAGTTCTTCATTATAAAGCAGCCAGACCAGCATACTGTTATTACATATTTATTTATTCAGTGCATTGTATGTAATAAATATAAAAGAGTGTGTGCAGCAAATAAGTATTTTAGCTAACTAAGCAGTTCAAGTACAAAATCCTAAGTCATGCACAAAAACAGCAAAGGAACCAGTATGTGAGTTTTAAAACTACATATTTGAAATTACGTCAGTCTGAATTATTTCTTATGGAATAAAGGCTAGTGACTTTATTGGTGCATTTACTTAAGGTTTTTAAGTGGAATGATCAGCACATTATTTAAGTATAACTTAAAACCCATTATGTTTAACTTTACTAAAGTAACTGTGAGGACAAAAGCCAACATTTTTCATTAATTTTGTTTTTAAGTAAGCAAAATTGTATTAACAGCTTCCCTCTTAATAAAGTTACACTTTATGCCCAAATCAACTCAATGACAATAATTGAATAATACCTATCTTAAGTTGCAAGCATATAGAATGGATAAATATAGTACATATTAGAATATATTACCCTAAAAAACTTGAAAAAATTACATACACTATGAGAAAGACGTTTTAATATATTCCATGGTAACAGAACGAGTACTGGTAATGAGTTCAAAGTTTTCATGGTGAATGATAGCTCATTGATGTAATAGAATGGGTACTGAGTTTGAAGTTTTCATGGTGAATGATAGTTCACTGATGTAACAGAATGGGTTATAAGTTTAAGTTTTCATGGTGAATGATAGCTCATTGATGTAACAGATTGGGTTATAAGTTTAAGGTTTTCATGGTGAACAATGCCTCATTGATGTAACAGATTGGGTTATAAGTTTAAGGTTTTCATGGTGAATGATAGCTCATTGATGTAACAGACTGGGTTATAAGTTTAAGGTTTTCATGGTGAATGATAGCTTATTGATGTAACAGACTGGGTTATAAGTTTAAGGTTTTCATGGTGAATGATAGCTCATTGATGTAACAGATTGGGTTATAAGTTTAAGGTTTTCATGGTGAATGATAGTTCAATGATGTAACAGACTGGGTTATAAGTTTAAGGTTTTCATGGTGAATGATAGCTCATTGATGTAACAGACTGGGTTATAAGTTTAAGGTTTTCATGGTGAATGATAGCTCATTGATGTAACAGACTGGGTTATAAGTTTAAGGTTTTCATGGTGAATGATAGCTCATTGATGTAACAGATTGGGTTATAAGTTTAAGGTTTTCATGGTGAATGATAGCTCATTGATGTAACAGACTGGGTTATAAGTTTAAGGTTTTCATGGTGAATGATAGTTCAGTGATGTAACAGACTGGGTTATAAGTTTAAGGTTTTCATGGTGAATGATAGCTCATTGATGTAACAGACTGGGTTATAAGTTTAAGGTTTTCATGGTGAATGATAGCTCATTGATGTAACAGATTGGGTTATAAGTTTAAGGTTTTCATGGTGAATGATAGTTCATGGCTGTTGATCAACTGAATCATGCCAAAAAACTTTGGATGGAATAAGGAGATTAAAAAGGAAAGAAAGAAAAATGTAACAGACCATGGATAAACATCACACAGTTAATGGAATATATTCTAAGTAAATAAAATCGCAGTCTGTAATTAGTGTATAAATGCACATTCAAATTTTACATGCAGATATAAAAGGAAAATACACTGTTGATTAGGTTCTGTTAAAAAAGATCATAATGTAAACATAACATAAAACAGCAAGTCATGATGATTTATTTCTCTCCAGTACGATTATTGGCACTGGTTAACATGGTTCCTGTTTTTCTCCTCTATAAAGGAAAAAAAAAATGTTCTTCCTTGAAAGCATTAGAGGAAATACACAACTAATTTTTGAAAACCCATGAAATTATGTTTTCCAGTGGTTGAATGGTATGATATCAATTCAAATACACATATTCTTTGCAATAATTTTTTTTCAACCATAACCTAGATTCAGAAGGTTTAACTTGTTTCCAGGTTTGATGTCATTATAATTCTACTCGGAAATCTACACATCACAGCATCAGATATTTCATTTTGTGACAGCAGAAATGATGATGTTATGAATAATGAGGAACTTAAAAATATAAAAAGGTCAAGAACTAATTTTCATAAAATGGAATTATTTGACCAACTTGGTAAAGTGTCAGAAATACTGCAAATCACAGATGTCACAAACAGATTAAATCTCCCTATTCTAGCCTTTTGCTAAAGTCTATACATGGCATAGGTAACAAACATTCTAGCCTTTTGCTAAAGTCTGTACATGGCATAGGTAACAAACATTCTAGCCTTTTGCTAAAATCTATACATGGCATAGCTAACAAACATTCTAGCCTTTTGCTAAAGTCTATACATGACATAGGTAACAAACATTCTAGCTGATGAGAACTGACTTCACCAGAAATCTGCAAGTGGGTACAGGAGCATCTTACCCAAGATTTTCTCAATTACTTCATTTTATATTTCTTAGTTTTATGATTGCAATAACATTTTCATATTACATTAACATTCTGTGTAATTTCAACAGAGGTCAACAGGTGGGGTTGGGTGGTATTTATCCATCACTGTTATTACATGTATGCTTATGAAATTTTCAACTCATCTTCTCATTTTCACACATTATATATCCATCTAGCAATGGACCATTGTTTTTTTGGGGGGAATAGTATCATATCATGGTATCAGATACCATCTCATATTAGTCTGGGATAGCTTAGATGGTGTGTCTGTAGGCAAGGCACTATACTTGCCTTGGTATGATATAACTTTCATGTATTGCTGTGCCCTAAAATACCAAGCAAACAAGGTTTATCTATCTATATATTTACCTTTATCTGTTTCTTTTCCTTCTTTTCAAGTTTAATTATTTTACTTAGTTGTGTAAGTGCTATTAGCAATAGATTTTTTGAACAACCAGCAAAATGTGCAAAACTGATGGAATACAAAATTAGCAGACAATTCCTAGAAGAAAAAATGCAAACATTTTATTGGTGAATTCCATATGATGGAGAAATAAATAGATTTTTTTGCTAGAATTCTAAAGGAAAGTAGGTCTGGTCCTCAAATATGGCAGACATCAGTAAAAGCTTAAAATTACTCTTACTGTCTGAGGGCACCAAGACTGTATTCCTTTTATACAGAATATGACATGCCATACAAGGAAATCACTTTATATAGTTTCTGTAGTAATGTCATCAGCTCATTTCATGGTATAAGAAGCTGATTTTCTGATACATGTATTAGAAATTATCTAATACTTGTTTTTACTCTTTAAATTGATTATCTAATTATATACATTCAAACTTAAAAACAAAAAACTAGAGTTTGTTTGTGTCTGCAATGGTCTACCAGACTAAAGTCAATATCTGATTCCATCAGAGCTGTGAACAATTTCAAATGGTGTTTAAATGTGAATTCTATACCAAAACTAACTTATCAATCCACAATGGAGTAGTCTAATGACAAGATTCAACTTGTCAATGTTTTATTGGTAGACATGCAAATAATGAAGGTAATTCAATGACACAGTCAACAAGTCAATGTTGTATTATGAGACATGCAAATAATGATGGCAATTCAATGACACAGTCAACAAGTCAATGTTGTATTAAGAGACATGCAAATAATGATGGCAATTCAATAACACAGTCAACAAGTCAATGTCATATTAATAGACATGCAAATAATGATGGTAATTCAATGATAACGGTCAACAAGTCAATGTTGTATTAAGCGACATGCAAATAATGATGGTAATTCAATGACAGGGCCAGCTGAGTCATACCAAAGACTTACAAAAATGGTACTAACAGCTGCCTTGCTAGGCACTCAGCATTAAGAGGTTAGTGTTAGCACTGGTAGACCTGGTGTCAGGATAATGTGACTGGGTGGGACATCATGCTACATGTTTGTGGCATGATGCCCAGGTGCTAGACATCACTATAAACTGCCACATTGCAGACATCGTATCGATATGACTGAAAAATTGTTAGAGCTACGTTAAAAATAATCACACACATTCAATGACGTGGTCAACAAGTCAATGTTGTATTAGGAGACATGCAAATAATGATGGTAATCCAATGACAGTCAAATAGTCAATGTTGTATTAAGAAACATGCAAGTAATGATGGTAATCCAGTGACAGTCAACCAGTCACTGTTGTATTTGGAGACAGGTAAATAATGATGATAATCCAATGACACAGTTAACCAGTCAATGTTGTATTAGGAGCCATGCAAATAATGATGGTAATCCAATGACACAGTTAACCAGTCAATGTTGTATTAGGAGATCATAATTGTGACTATCACACAGGGCTATATCTTCCTCATTGTGGTATGTCATTATTAACATCAATACAATTTGAATAAAATCATAAATTTATACTTAGAAAATCTCAGTGCATAAATTAATGCAGAGGAAAACAATTTTAGACATTGTTTATCTACAGGCCAGCTGTTACTGCAGGTGCTCAATATATTAATATTTCTCATAACATCACTGCATGGGGTTTTCCCTTGCAAAATTTGATAACATTCCAGACTGCAAATTTATCAACAGTTAATTAAAAGATTACACAAACTACTTTCTGCACTTCTGGCATAACATGACATGTTGGCATTGATCTTTTTATGGACAAATGAACCCCAGGACTGTTGTAAGTAAATAATAGTTTCAAAAGGAGTTGAAATTTATTTGAAACTTCAGAGGTATGATTTTACTAAACTGCAAGATAATAGCCATCAAATAAAGCTAACAATTACCTTGGGGAAAACTGTCAGAAAATGGAACAATATTGGATCAACTGAAAATGTCATGGTGACCTTTTATCTATACCATGTGACCTGATAACAATCACAGTTAAATGACAGATTGAGATATTTAAACTCAGGCCAAGGAAAGGCTTGTTACTTGTAGCAATTAAACAGAGTCTGGATGTGTGTACCTATATTTTAATTTTGTAATTTTGTTCTCAAATTTGGGTTATAAGCTTCCTAATTTATTTATGTTGACACTGATGTGACATGGTTCTTCACAGCATTTAAAAATACCCAAATACCCAAGGAAATATCTGAGACTCTTTGCATTTTGGGATAAATGTTCTTACAAAAAGTTTCAAGTTATATATCAAGTGAAAGTTTATTTTCTATGTATCAGTCCATATATATACATTATATACATTTAGACATTTTCTGCAAACTTCCTCATTATCATTATTCTTAATTTCAGGTGATTTAATTTAAATCAAAGTCAAAGTTTCTTTTTGTTTATTGGTAATGGCTACTGAAGAGGACCAAGTCCTCTCAATTACTGACCTCGAAGCCAACTCAGAATTTTCGGGTTTCTGGCCTGAGGATATTGCAGTCTTTTGCAAAGTAGAGGCAAGTTCCTCAAAAGGGAGAGGAGTTATGAAGCCACAAAAACAGAAAAATAAAGAGAAAAATTTGAAGTCTATTGTGACTGAAGTTCAGAAAGTGTTAAAACGCAAGCTTGTTATGGTGATTAAACAAGCAAAAATTATCAGATAGTCAAGGATGTCCAGTCTCATAGACATAAATAACCTGTTGGAAACAGATATTTAGTTTTTTAAGAAAAAATTGGGTCTAAATGAAATGCAGCCTGTTATGGCAGATGACAATGAAATTGATGCCCTTTTTGGTGAATGCTTACCTAAATTACATGTAGAAGTTGAAAATGAAGGGCCATAGAGCAATGTTCATGTTACCCCAGCATAGGGTGATACAAGTAGACAACTCAAGCCAATTTCTTTGAGTGGAAAAATAAATGGGGCAATGTTTGATACTTTGCAGCCAGACTGCAACTGTATTTCTACCAGCAATGCTGATAATATGTGGCAGTTACCCAAAACTGAAAACTCTCCATAAAAGGAGAGCCAATACCTATTTCCCCTGCTTTTCTTACTGGTTATACTAGCTATTTAAAAATGACCTTGTATATCTTACGGTATAGTTCAAAGAACCTTTAATTCCCTTTATTTTGGTGAATGATTGATAGGTGTAATATGGGTTACAGAGTATACTGATTGGCCTTACTCCAGAGGAACACCTTTCAAAAAAGTGCCAGATCCACTTATTCATTTTCACTTCCTGAACTTCAGAGGTAAATTGTATAAAACAAAGCCAATAACTTTTTTTTTAATATACATTTATATACTTGGTAATTCATTCATTGCACTTTCAGAAGCTGGTATTGTCTAGTCTGGCAAAATTCATTTTCCCTATTTTAATAGCTGCTAAAGATAGTGTACTTTAGACAAATTCAGGCTGATTTTTGAAGCACATGGGAGCAGTCCTTTTAGTTAACAGTGTGCTTAGATCATTTACAATTTCCAAAAGTACAATATCCAAAGAAATGGCAGCTATATTACATTAAAGTAAATTAGAGGTATGCCAACATTCTCTCCACTGTGCATGTTTTAAATGCTAACAACTTCACCTTAAATAAGTCACTGTCTCAAAAGTACATAATAACTGGTGAGTGCCCCCATTCCACCTTGTCACAAACAGATCTACAAATCATTTATGCTACTGGGTGAACATCTAAATTAATCTGAGGGATGGAATGACCATTGCACCTGTTTATGTTGATTACTCCAGGCCAAGAAATCTGCAATTGCCTTTAGATGTACAGGAATATGACGGATCTGGATGTGGATTTGTTGCTGGTGACACCACTTTAGAAGGTCCCATATCAGTAAGTAAAGGTCTTGGAACTTGGTTCCTCCTCGCTGTTTGAGATAAGTCCCCATTGTAGAGCTGTCAGATAGAATGAAGACTCCCTTTCCAGTTAAAAATTCCTGTCACCAGTGAAAGACTTGCAAATGGCCTTCATCTCAAGAACAATTATATGTAGATACCACAGTCCAATGCTTCCTAAAAAGGCCCTAGTAGCTGTGCTCCCCAGCTTTCTGTACTTGTATCCATACAGACCATGATCTCTGGCCATTGTACTTGCATAGGTATACCTGCTGTGAGTCAAGTTTGGTCACTCCAAGTCTGCATATGGTACCTCATATTTGTGCAAATAGGGTAGGGTTGGTCCAGTAGGCAAACTTTTGGCTTCAATTAGGATAAAAGAATCATATGTAATTTTCACATATAAAGGCGACCTAGGATGATGAGGTCCACTGGTGTGTTGAGAAAGCCTAGAAGACGATGGAATTCCAGTGCTGAGTGAGATTCCCTTGAGAGTAACAAAGCCAACATGGTCCTGATTTTCAGTTCCCATTCGTGATGGAGACATACTCAGATGAACAAACTGCTGAGATGGTACTTAGTCAGGTTTTTCCTAGTTGATGAGGAAACCCAGATTATAAGCAGGTTATCATATCATGTTCTAGTATATAACTCACCTTATGTTTTTGCAGAATGTTGTCCTGTAACTTAATGCTACCATCTTGGAGATGGTCTGAACAGTAGCCATAACACAGTTCATCAGACAAGTGACGACCCTGAGACTGATGTTACATCCAAATGGGATCTGATAAGTGATGTTGTCGTAGATAAATGGCAGGATCAGGGATGCAAAGATACATATCTTTTAAGTCTACTCTCATTGCAAATTCTCCCTCTTGAATGACATTCAAAATATGCGGTGTTCTTTCCACAAAACTCCAAACAGCATGAATGAATTGACTGAGAGTGCTAAGGTTTATGACAGGGCACAGAAAGCCATTTGCCTTTGGGACCAACAAAATTCTGAAATAAAATCCCCGGGAATTTTTATTTCAAACAATTTATATTGGCCTTTCCTGCAATGGGTCATTTATTTCTTGCTGCAAGGTGGTGGCTTTGAACAGGTCTGTTGGAATATGTGTAGCTAATAGGACTCTCGACAGAGGAAGAGGTGTTTGAAAGTTATCCAGAGTCCCTTGGCAACCACTTGTCAGGTCTAATGATTGTCATGGCAAATCTTGTCTCATTTGACATCAAAGAAGTAAAGTTTTCCAACCAGGATCTGTGGGAAGGGCAGTATAGAGACTATGTCATTTTTTGAGAGATGATTGTGGTCATGAAGAGAAACCTGGACGTAAGCAATTACTGCTACTATGACAGGACAACTTGTCAGATTGTCAGAGGTGTTCAACTCTGTTGCTTGGTTCCTTTAGTTGGTTTCCAGAAACGTCCCTGCATCAGTGTTACAGCTGCTGTGATAGCATTGGCTAAAGTATGTTGAGCAGCTCTGTTCAAGACCCAGGCCACTCTGGAGACTGACTCTCATGCATGTCCTGTGGAATCCAAGAGAGATGAGCTCTATTCTGCCTATTGAAAGACAGCCATTGATAACAAGTCAAACACAGAGCTCACTGCCACTATATTACAGACCAATTATTTAGTGTCACTAAAAGATGTCTGATCCATACAAATAGAGTAAAGTTTAGTAATCCCCAAAGCTGTGATGTCCCTGTCAAGTGTTGTGGTTTCCAAATGAAAAGCTGGTGTATAGTAATAGAACTGCAGATGAAAAAATGATGGAAGGTGTTTTTGATGCTGATGTAAACCATTCACAATGTCTGCAATTCTGCCAGACTGTTGGAAGTAAATCTGAAGTTGGATTCTTCCTTTTTTTATGAGATCAACAGATGCTGGAGCTCTGGTCCAAGAGGTTCGTAATATTGAAGGAGGAGAGTAGAACTCCAGAGTGAAAGGTGGAAAAAATTCTTCAATGGAGGTTGTGAAAGCTGAGTTTTCCAATGACATAGTGAGACCAGGAAGTGAAGATGGCAATCATCATCATCTCTGCTTGCAAGAGGCAAGGCTGACATTTCCTGAGTTTCCCAAACACCACCCAGGTAAGTAGATAACTTTAAGCTCTTTTCAACTAAAAGTAGTATCTGGGAGGGCTGAATTTGTATGGTAGTAGTAGTTCTCCCAAGGTATTATGATTGGATAATGTATTTAAAGAAAAAATCTCTCTATTAGAATAGCTGACAATTAAATATCATGTTAAATGAGTGATGTAAAATTTTTGGAAAAGGAGAACAAGTTGTCTACTCAGGTTGTTTCAATGTTTGAATGATGGTCATGAATCCATGGAAGATGACCAACATCATCGAAGACCTTTGTCTATCAATATGAAGTGGCAGCTATAAAGAAGGTAACTGATGAAGATGCTCAAATCACAGTAAAAGAAATTTCTGTTATAACAGGCATTATTTCATCACTGTTTTGAAAATATTGAAGAATCATATGAAGTCCAGAAAGGTTTGTGCAAGATGAGTCCCACTTTTGTTGACAGCTGATCAAAAAACAGATTTGAGTTCAAAATGCCAAAGAGTTATTGATCAAATTATGAACAAAGTTTGACCAGAGATGTTTGAATGAGATTGTCACATAGGATGGAACTCTAGAGAAAATAATAAAGTTTGACCAGAGATGTTTGAATGAGACTGTCACAGAGGATGGAACTCTAGAGAAAATAATAAAGTTTGACCAGAGATGTTTGAACGAGACTGTCACAGAAGATGGAACACTAGAGAAAATAATAAAGTTTGACCAGGGATGTTTGAATGAGACTGTCACAGAAGATGGAACACTTGAGAAAATAATAAAGTTTGACCAGAGATGTTTGAATGAGACTGTCACAGAAGATGGAACACTAGAGAAAATAATAAAGTTTGACCAGAGATGTTTGAATGAGACTGTCACAGAAGATGGAACACTAGAGAAAATAATAAAGTTTGACCAGAGATGTTTGAATGAGACTGTTACAGAGGATGGAACACTAGAGAAAATAATAGTTTGACCAGGGATGTTTGAATGAGACTGTCATAGAGGATGGAACTCTAGAGAAAATAATAAAGTTTTACCAGCGAAAATGAGCAGAGAATACAAAAAGCTCAACAAAGATGAACTTTCAAGAGAGTTTTATATAAATTATTTTTCTATGCAAATGGTCCATTCATCCAGGTACCTGTCTGCTAGTATCACTGGACATCTTTATGCCACCAAAGTATTGCCAAAAGTTGTGAAATGCTACCGAACCATCCATCCATCTGCCATCTACTCCATCATAACAAAATCTACCATCATGACATACTTCCAGATGGAGCACGGCATCCAAACTAGTGCCACATGCCTCATGCAGCTCTGATTTAGCTCCACCAGATATTTGGCTGAAACCCATTATTAAAGATCCACTAAAGGGCAGATGATTTGAAAGCCACCATATGGTTGGAAGTGCAGTTTTCTAGTGTAAGAACAACACACCAAAATGTGAATAGCTGGATAATCAGACAGAGAACATGTGTAGAGGTGCATGGGGAATACATGGAGGAGATGCTCTGTTTACTAATAAAGAACTCTGTTGTACAGCATACTAATATTAAGAACTTTTAAAAATACCTCCTGTATTCTAAGTTTTACATCAATTACACTATGGTTTAGTTATTATTTACATGGACAAAAATTAAAGTGGACAGAAAATAACATACTTTGTCTTTTCCAGACACCACTGTATCAGGTCTATATGGTAAGCCAGTTTACTGCATCCTTTTGAAATAGCTGGATGTGGACAATACATCTGAAATTAAAAATTACATCTTTGATACTGTAAATTGTCAAACTAACTCAAATATTTTTTTTATAAAAAAAATGCTCACTGTATAAAATGTACGAGACCAGAAGAATAATTTTCATAGCATTGTACTGCATATACAATTAATGAGACTAGATGAATAATGTTCTCAGAGCTCTGGAGAGCAAATGTTTGAACAGTTCAGTCAATGACATCTTGATGAAACAACAGTCCGAACATAAGCCCTCCCTTTACTTTTTAACAAATTAATTATGTCAACTGCCGGTTTTATCATAAGCAAAATACTGTAAGAATGGTATATGCTGCTCTTCATGTATATACTCATTTATAAATCAAAGTCACAATGCAATCAACGATGATCCTGATCTGCCATATCATAATGGACCTGCTGATCAGGGTCTATCTTGTTTGTTCTACAGATTAATCTAACAAACTTCATAGTAGACCCAGCTCTGCATGCACATTATGCAACAGCAGACTTGGGACTATGCATTTTGCAGTTGGACACATCTTATAAGCCATTATATATATATATATATATGAACAAATGAGTATAACAATAGCCTGTATGTGTCTTTAAAATCCACTTACTTTTTCATCCCATAATGCATTTAGAAGTTCTTTGGCATCAGAACTGTTACGGCAATAGTTCCAGCCCAGCAACAGTACTAGTGGCTTCAGGGGATACAGCTCCAGTGTGCTAAACAAACTCTTCAGCTTGTCAAACAGTCCACACTTTATCAGATTCAGCCCTGTTTCCTAAAGAAAATATAAAAATAAGAGTCATCTTACCCCTAAATCTGGCCAAACTCTAACAGGTAAATGGCATCACAACAGAAATTTAAGACAGTGCTTTATATTTAACATTATGGTGTTTGTGGGTTCAAGATGCAACATAATTTTTTTATATCTCTGTCAGCATTGTCCCTTAAAAGAAATGGCATGGTGATGCACCCTGCTCTCCATACAGTGCACACTTTTGCCCTGATTATGAAACTGCATTTGTTAAAGTTCAACTACAAAGCTTTCTCATTATCTGTTTTAAACAAATCAACTTTTCATTGTCAACAATTGCGTTCTTTCAATATAATGCATATCTGAATTACTTCATTAAAAAAGGATGGAATTTATGTGTTTTGTAATTTTTCTGTGGCAAAATAGAACAAGAAATACCAACAGCATTGTTAATCTGGTAAAATTAATGAAATGAACTTTAATAATGACAATATTTTGACTATAATTACAAAGAATGATTAAATTAGGAAACAATAATAAAGATTAAATTCAAAATATTTATATTACTACATTTTTAGGAAGATACATTGCAAATAACACAGTACTTCTCCCAAGTTTATGCAAAATATATATATTTTTTTTCATTTCATGTTTTTATTCACAACAGTACAAATGTCAATTTATACACTTGCATGATGTGGTAATTATCAGTGTCAATTTATACACTTGCATGCTGTGGTAATTACCAGTGTCAATTTATACACTTGCATGCTGTGGTAATTACCAGTGTAAATTTATACACTTGCATGCTGTGGTAATTACCAGAGTCAATATATATACTTGCATGCTGTGGTAATTACCAGTGTCAATTTATACACTTGCATGCTGTGGTAATTACCAGTGTAAATTTATACACTTGCATGCCGTGGTAATTACCAGTGTCAATTTATACACTTGCATGCTGTGGTAATGCTGATGGTAAGATTTTTGAGCATGTTTTGTTTTATTGCTTTTTGACAACTCTGTTGCACTTACAGGATTTATACATGATTTTTAGTCATACAAAAGTAATCTTTAAATTATGCTGACTGGATGTTAAAGTTTCTTTTGTAAATCTCATGCCTTGAAATAACAGCATGTTATCATTTTTGAATAAACAATAAATCTGAATGAACACATGATTGCTGAATGAATTTAAAATTATTTTTGTTGGTAAACTTCAATGCATTCACCATAAATTATGTATGTTTCAATAGCATGAGACAATAAATGCAAATAATCGACAGTCTTGGTTTTCTCAATCATCAGTTGATTAAATTCAAAGCATGGCTGATTTGGCAAAAAAGTGTGTGTGTGTGTGTGGATTTTTAATGTAGCTTTAACAATTTTGCAGTAGGTATGATCTAGTTTCCATGGCAACCAACTATTTTATCTCCTCCACACTAATAAAGTATGAAGTATATCCAATATCAATACAAGAAGCTAATTTGGCAGTTCCACCACTAAGTGTCAAGTCCTGGAAATCTGGTGTCCCAGAAAGGAACATTAGTTGAGGTTTTACTTACAACAGCAAGATGGATTTTGATAAAACAGAGAGTGAAGAAACAGACAACTATGCATTTCTGAACAATTTTAAGATTTTTAAAACTATGAGTATGATTTTAAACTTAAGATCAAAATAACAAAGTTCATTTGATGCCTCTAGTAGCCAAGTTCAAAAGACTCATCTTGCAAATAATCTTTAACCATCGTTGATAAAAATGCTGTATACAGCATAGGTGTATGTTGCAGCTTAAGATATCTCCTAAAGATAGACTAAAGAAAAAAGTCAGCTAATGTATTCAGTGAATGTGTGGGAAGAACTTACGACAGCTGTTTCCAAGAGGTGTCTTTGTTTTCTGATGCAAATCAAAAGAAACATCTTCCATCTCTCTTCCTCCTTCTCGATGGAAGCCACCTGCAGTAATGATCTTTGATCTTCTGTTAGATCAACACAGGTTTGACATGATGTAAGAGTCCACTTTGTATCAAGGTCAAAACTGATTTTACAAAATTCCTCCACCAGATACCCATCTGATCGCCCAAGGAGACATGACAGAACCAAGTCTCTTTTCAGCCATTTTTCATCCCTTCTACAATGCACAAGTATCTTATTAAATAGCTGACTTATGGAAAGAGACATAGCATCCAGACAATATGAATAAGGGTCAAACAGTGAAAGGATGGTATAAATTTTATCACTGATGTCCTTCTTGGCATTTCCATCCATTTCATTTTTCTCTCCATCATATAAATTATCTATCAGAGAATTGAGAGCATTAATATAAACGGACTGAAGAAGTTTGTTATTTGTAGGTTGTGAGGAGGGCTGCACACATATAGTGCAGACAAGGGCGTGACCAACAGCTGGATCTGTTTCCATAACAACCTGAATGAAGGTGAGCAGCTGGGTGAAAAGGGTAAGGACCTGCTTGTGACTGCCACTGGACTGGGAATGAATCCATTTATAGTATTGATAAATCTCCTGAAAAAGAAAAGAAAAAAATTGTGGGATTAAAATATGTTTCTTTAATATTACCTTCTTAATCAAGTACATTATGAATACATCCAATACCTTGCAAATCCAACCCTCCAGACCACCTTATAGGAACAAAAATGCTGAAAGTCTTCTGCTTGCCTGGGTGGAATTAAGAGACATGCCTTTGATATCCAATCCCATCTATACTGCAGTTACTTCTGGAGTGAATATACCCACTCTTCCAATTTTAAATGTATTTGCATGGAGGCTGGGAAGGTGTGTCAATATGATCTTCAAATAAGCATTATCAATAAAACATATTTTACTTTAAAAATTGATATCACCTCAAAATACTTTACCCATTTGTTACAGTTGAGCCAAGAAAGGTTGCCCCAAGGCTGCAGATCATACCTCAGTTATGAACAGATGGTTTGAGGTTGGTCCAGTGGGCAAACTTTGGGTCAAAAGCATTTGTAATGGGCGCATTAAAAGGCAGCCTAAGACAAAGAGGCAAAGAAATTCCGATGCTGACAGGATTCTCCTCAAGAGAAAAGAGGCCACCAAGATGAGAATTTCAACGCCTGATCCTGCGGGAGAGATGAACCATGTTTTCTTGTGTATTGAACTCCATACCTAGATCAACAAACTGTTGGGAGGGTACTAGGTCACATTTGTCCTTGTTGAAGAGAAAGCCCAGATTGGTAAGTGATGAGACAAGGGCTATCATGTCGTGATGTAAAATAGAACTCACCTGATGTTTCTGAAGGATGTTATCCAGGTAACTTGCTGTTGCCACCACAGAAATAGTCCTGACACATGCCATTATTTGATGCATGAGACAAGTGAAGACCCAGGGGCTGATATTGAGACAATGATAGTACCCTGAATTGGTATACCAAGCTGTTGTAGGCAAACCACAGGAACTTCCTGGAAGCCTGGTGGATAGGAACATGGAGGTAAGCATCTTTTAAGTCCAAACTGATGCAAATTCTCCCTCTTGGATGGCATTTCGAATGCGCTGTGATGTTTCCATTGAGAACCAAAGAGCGCGAATGAAGCAATTAAGAGTGCTTGGGTCGATGACAAGGCAGACTGCAATTTGCCTTTGGAACCAAGAAGAGTCTGGAATAGAATCCCAAATAAAGAGAGAGAGTGCTTCGAACAAGTTCTACTGCCCTTTTCTAAATAATTTTGTCTATCTCTTGCTGTAATGTGGAGGCTTTGAGTGGATCTGATGGGACATTGTTGAATGTCAGAATTCTGGACAGAAGTGGAGGAATGTGAAATGTGATGAACTACTTGCTAAGTCCAGGTATCATTGTGCCAAATTTTGTCTCATTCAGCAGCGAAGAAAAGAAGGCTTCCTCTTACCAGGATGTCTTGAAAGGGCAGATTGGAAATATCATCGTTTTTTTATGGGGAGGAGGCTGTCGAGAGGAGAAATGATGAGTCAAACAAAAGGCTCCCTTTGTGTTTTATTAGCTTTGGTTTGTGATTTATGTGGCTTACAATGAGTGGATCTCTGGTAGGACTGTTTTTTTTTACATTTGTGTCCTACGGGTGGCTCTTGGATCCTGCTCCCGATTTCCCATAGTATCCCTGTAATGCTCTGGTGGCAGGTTAGGGAAATTTGTTTCTTTGGTGGCCTGTTTATGAACCTCTTCAATCTGGAAGTTAAACAAAATGTTGAATGATAAAGGTTGTGTGCGCAGTCTGGCTTTATGGTGGTCCTTTAGAAAGGTGGAGGATGCAAGTACCGAGTCCCATTCAGCCAACTGTAGATTAAAAGTGGCAGTGACGGCATTGATCAAGGTGTGTTGTACTGCCTATTTAAAACACAGGCCATGCATGATACAGACTCCCATGCATATCCTGTAGCAGTCGAAGTGGAAGGAGATAGGCTACATTCCACTTGTTGGTAAATTGCCATGGAAACGAAGTCCAGTAGAGAGCCCATGGCAACTATATTACACAGTAACTGTTTGAGTATCGTCAAAGGCCACTTGATCCATACATATGGAGAATAGACTGGTCATCTCCAAAGTGGCGATATCCTGTTTTATTACTGGGGTTTTCAATTGAAAGGCTGGCATGTGCAAATGGTAGAAATGCTGACAGAAGTGAGATGGAAAGATGGAATGTGTTTTTGTGTTTAAAAAAAGTCTATTAATGCTAGAATCATGCAATTGGTGGTGAAGACAGTTCAGACTGTCTGTAACTCTCGCTGACTGAGGGAGTAACTTGAAGACAGGCTCCTACTCCTTTGTCATAAGATCAACAGAAGTGGGGACTCGTGTCCACTGTGGTGTTGGTGTGGAATAAGGTGAGAAAAACTCCTGAGGCAAAAGGCAGAATACTTCCTCAATAGAGGCATGGAAAGCTGAAACTTCATGTGATATCATATAGTCCAGAATCAATGATATTCCTTGAAACAAGCATCATTGTCCTTAGGGGGTATGAGGTGAGTCTTAAGAGTGAAGAGATCTGCCACCCACAAAACTAGTAGTATGTCCTGAATTAGTAACCATGACCTCCAGATGGTCTCTGAGAAGGAAGGCTCTTCCCATGGCAGGGTGTTGGAGACTGGTGAGACGATATCTGTAGAAATCTGAGGAATATGCGTTGAAGCAGTCCATCGGTATATCGACATAGGTCTGTTTCGATGTACTGGGATATGGGCTGTTGTGTGATTGAGCCCTAAAAAGAGGATGTTGTTACGGCAATGGCTGGTCATAATGGAAATAGGCTGTGTGTGTGTGTATGTGTGGGAGGAGTATCATCAGACTCATAATGTTGGAACAGAATATGGATGCTTGATCCATGCAACCTGTCTGTATATCTGCAAATTGAGAGGGAAGTGATGGCTGTTTGTTAAGCTCTTTCCCTCATTGTTCCGCAAGAGAAATAGAGTCAAGTTCGATAGGAATCGCTAGTAACATTGGGTTTGGAAATACCAGGGCAGTTTATGATATTGTTGATTTTTAGTGCTTCATAGCTGAAGGAAGAATGGTTGAGTTTTCCCCCTTTTCTGCCAAAATCCTGTACAGATGAAAAGTCAGCTAGCAGACTGATGACATCATCATCTTTTGAAGTCCGTTTCTGTTCTTTGCCAATAGCTAAAACCTGTAAGTATAATGAGCAGAAAATATAAACAAGAGGGGCCTATTCCTGTCACCTTGAAGGTATTATCGGTGCAAGCACTGAAACTTAGCATTGGCCCAGTACGTGACAACAGACAGTCCAATGTCAACAAACCATAAAGAGAGTATAATGTTAATAGATATACAGCGATATACCTGCACCCGTCTCGTTTGAATATTGATATGGCACAGAGCTGACCAAAAGAAAGTTACCTTAAATAATATGTGATAGCAGACAAATTTAAGCCAATACTACCAGTTGAAGAGGTCAAGGATGTAATGGACAGGAAAATCCACTAAAGAATGATGTCCTGACACCAAGACTGCCGAGGTTAAAAATAGAAGTCTAAGCAATAAAGTTTCTATATATATCTAAATATAAATAATTATAATATACAAATAATACTACCTGTAGAAAGGCTCAGAGACAGCCTATACAAGTACAATTATACAATTAGCTCACGGAACCATGGTGCCAAAGTGCTAAAATTGCAGTGCAAAGGATGCACGTCTGTATGTACCAGAAGTCGGATTATACAGACAAAACAGGGTTCTTAATAGTCTAAGAAACCTGCACATGTAATTAATGCAGCCCGGACCTATCTGGTGAGGATATAAATGCCACCCATGCAAGTGACAAAGATTATTAATATATAATGTTATGAGCCTAGGCTCTTACAAAGTAACAGAAAAGAGTGAAGACAACAAGCTTTGTAAAATTTAACAAATAATTTATTTCCCTAGAATATAATGTGAAAAATGAAAATAAGAACTTACAAATTTATGAATCAAATCCAAATATAATCTAAGAATTACAAAAAATAGAAATCCCAGTAATAAAAAGTCCTGAATGGAACTGAGTTCGAATCCCATGAAATCCAAAATGGAAGACAATGACATCTGTTGTAACCTGCCAAGTGCTGTTAGGTCAACAGTTTCTTGTTGAATCACAAAAATATTATTTCAGTTTTGATTTCAGTATAACTTCAAATAACTGTTTTTATCCAAGAATTTTGGAGGAGCACTTATGTATTTCCAAGGAAAAGAATTACTTAAAATTCAATAAAATAAAATTTCAAGTCAAACTGGTCACAACATTTGTATGGAGCCCGACTCAACAATCTCCATAAAGACAACAGTTATAGACACGTTTAAGATGCAACAGAATGCCAGATGTGGGTCAACCTTCTAGAAAAATTAGAAGTTTGTAATAATAGACACATGCTTGATGTCACATAGTCCAGGTATGGTCTTGATTCCACTTAATGAATCATACTTTGAGAAAGAATTTTTTTTTAAAATTTAAGTTAATTACTAAAACTAGCACTGGTTCTGAATCAAGATCAGAAACTAGATACAGTGTTTCTATTATTAGGTGTTTATCAAGCTGGCTGAATCTCTCTTTTTGGAGCAGTTTCCGAATCTCCTGGAGTATGGAAATTCGATAGGTGGCAACCTGATTATTCTTGGAGATTTCAACTTTCACTTTGACTGTTCCCGAAACCCAAACACATCAAAACTCATAGATTCCATTAATGTTTTCAACCTCAAACAGTCAGTTAACCAACCCACCCGTAAACATGGTCACATTTTAGACTGGATTCTTCATAGACCTGATGATAACATTCTACGGTCCTCCCTGGTATCCCATGACCTTGCATCAGATCACCTCTGCATTATATGCCATCTTGACGTATCAGTCCCTAACCCTCCACCGATATCTGCTACTAAGAGAAACCTCCGTATGATAAATAGAACCAAACTAATGTACGACATCCACGCAAACCTAACAACTTGCTTACCTCCTACAGCAGAACAACTCGATAACTGCCTGCGTTCGTTGCTCAACAAACATGCCCCAGCTACCAAGTGCAGAGTATCAATTCAAAAGTGTTCTCCATGGTATAGCAGTGTTAGGGACCAGCTTCGCACTGCTAAAAGAGACCGCCATAAAGCTGAAAGGCATTGGCTTTCCACCAGACTCACTATTCATAAGCAAATGTATGAAGCCGCTAAGAAGAATGTCACAAATATAGTTCCATGCAGCGAAATCAGCCCACTACACTACTAAGATCATGGAAAGTTCCAGCTGCAAGGAGCTCTTCGAGATTACTAACAAGCTAATGTCAAGGAACAAATCTACAACACATCCAACTACCTTCTCTCCGGTCGACCTTCCAGACACGTTTGCAAATTTCTTCCGTGACAAAGTACAAACCATTAGAGATAAGCTTGACACCACAATTTCAACTGACTCGTTGTCACCATACAGTTCAGATACAGAATTTGAGCAGCAACCATTAGCAGCATTTGAACCTGTCTCTATGGATTTCGTACGTACAATCCTGATGAAGAGTGCACCAAAGTCATGTGAACTTGATCCAAATCCAACATCACTGCTGCTTGAGTGTTTAGATCCAGTATTGCCTTCACTAACTGATGTTGTTAATACCTCTCTCTCATCAGGGGAATTCCCATCATTTTTCAAAACTGCCATTGTAAAGCCTCTGCTTAAGAAACCAACACTAGACCATAACGATTTAAAGAACTACCGCCCAGCTTCTAATCTCCAATTCATATAAAAAATCTTAGAAAAGGTTGTCCTATCCCAGCTTGTATCTCATCTGAATTCAAACAGTCTTTTAAGTAATGTACAATCTGCATATCGCCCTTGCCACAGTAATGAAACTACTTTTCTAAAAGTAGTTAATGACATTCTCTCTGCATTGGATAGCGGAAAGATTACAGTCCTCACCCTCCTTGATTTGTCTGCAGCATTTGACACAACAGACCATGATATATTACTTCACAGTCTCCAGCATGTATTTGGCATTCATGATACAGCCTTACTGTGGTTCAAGTCCTACTTGGTCAACAGGACACAAATTGTATCTGCAAATGGAAAACACTCCAGCCCAGTTGATCTATGTTGTGTTCCACAAGGGTCTGTTGTTGGACCTGTTCTCTTCATTCTATACACTCAGCCACTCTCAAGTGTCATAGATCATCATCCAGTGTCTCACCAATTGTATGCTGATGACACCCCAATATACAAATCTAGCCACCCAACTGAAGTTGATGCTACCAAGGTGTAGAGAGGTGCATTTCTGATGTGAAATCATGGATGACATGTAACAAGCTGCAGATGAATGATGATAAAACTGAGGCCATTCTGATCACAACACAAAGACTTTCTCAGCACCACCAACATTAAATTCACACAATCAGTACGAAACCTAGGTGTTACTCTGGACAGTACTCTCTCAATGCACCAACATGTCATTAACATATGCAAGGCTGCATATCTTGAGCTTAGACGCTTCAGCTCAATTCACAAATATCTTTCAGTTGATGCCACTAAAACAATTGTGTGTTCATTAGTACTTTCAAGACTGGACTATTGTAACTCAATTCTGTCTGGTTCATCTCAATATCTGCTCCAGAAACTTCAAAAAGTTCAAAACACAGCTGCTCAGATCATACTTACAGCACCACGATCAGAGCACACCTCCCCGCTGCTCTGTACCATACACTGGCTATCCATTTGATCCAGAATCAAACATAAAATTTGTTCTCTGTGCTACGTTTCACTGTCGGACTCTAGTCCAACATACCTATCCGACCTCACCCATGTGTACACACGAGCAAGATACTTATGCTCCTCTTCTGACAATCGTATACTCATTATTCCCATTATGAAAACAAAGTCATATGGACAGCGTTCTTTTGCATACCAGGGCCCAGCAACATGGAATGAATTGCCCACTGAACTTAGACACAAAGACACAGTGATCCCATTCAAGAGTGCTCTCAAAACTTACTTATTTCGACTCCAAGAACAAACTTAAAGACCTAATAATGTTTCCTACCTTAAATATTCTCAGCATGGTTTTTTTTAATGTTTTCTAATTTCATGATGTTTGTTTTTGTAATCATATCATTATATGTTTTTTATCTTATAGGTGTTGTCTAATGTTGTAAAGCGCTTAGAGCTTGTAAAGATTAGGCGCTATATAAAGTCCTCATTATTATTATCAATAGCAGTCAGATCAAACAGAACTGAACTGAATTTCTGGACAATGTCAAGTCCAGTAAATAAAGTTACATCAAATAGCATGTAATGGAATATAAAAAAATTAAAACCAACAAACAAACAATTAAATTAAATCAAATATACATAGCAATATATATATATATATATATATATATATATATATATATATATATATATATATATATATATATATATATATATATATACACACAATGAAAGTTATAGAGAAAAGTTGGAAATAGAGATGGAGTAAAAGCGAAAGGACAACTCCAAGTGAAACAGGTATACTTGAAAGATGAAAATGGATGGCGAGGAGTCACAATTACATCGTTAGAAAGATTTCAAAGCAGCACCATTCAATGTATGACCAAACAGACCATGGGATGAATGCATGTCTCACTGCAATTATTCAAGGAGTTTAGAATGAGTAGCAGTAACAAATTTGGATGGAAGGATGACACACCACAAACTATTCTATAAATTCTTTGTATCTGTGAACAGTAGATCAAAATATGACCTGCCATGGGGAAGAAGTGGCATGATGTGGTGAGGAGATGGCATGGAATGGCACCCTCCTAAACTGACTGGGAAAGACAATAAAATGTGCCAAGCAACATTGCTGAATGAAATGGAAATCAAATGATTTTATGTTTTATTGTCTTTCTTAGTCAAGTTAGGATGGTGCCTTTCCATGCCATCTCCTCACAAAATAAAATTTACCTGTCAGGAACACAAGGAACTTCATTTTGGAGAAGGTCAAGAATAGAATACAATTATCGATAGGATATAATGAATTTACAAAATAAAAAATTAAAAAATATATATGACACACATAACAGTTACATAATTACTGATCAAAATTATAAATCTGCCAACAGGTATCCAGGTACTCACCTGCTGATAATAATCCAAGGAATAAAATGAGCCATAGGGCACCAATTCACCAATACAAGTTTTCTGCCAGTTCTTGTAATGGCAGCACTCACTTTGTTTTCAAGTTGACAATCTATTTGATTGAGTCACAAATACATGTACATTTTTAGTGCCAAGAAGAGGTCTAACTCTTCCAGTAAAATTAATCCCAATAGCTTGCTTTCCCACATGACAACTCATTGATTGAGCCATGTGGTACAGAGGCATAAAAGAGAGATTGGTTATTTGATCTTGCCACACAAATTACACAAGTTTATTTGCAACCTTGAATATATTTCACTCAAGCTCAGTCTCTAACTAAGCATCTGCATATGACAATGAGGCCAGGGAAAGTGAGTCAGATGATATTTATGATGACTAGACTACAACGATTTACTAGAAAACAATTGAAGATTTCAGAACTTTATCACACAATGAGGATGAATTGGACTTTGTACTAGATAACATTAGGTAGTGATATTTTTTACAGGATACTGTAAATTAAAACAAAAAGTGGACTTAACTTCAGGTTTGTACACATTTAGTACAATTTCCCTTTGACTGGATACTCAGGTAACTGATAATTAGGATCCACCCAGTCGAAGATTTCTCAAATTTGTACAGATTTAATCAAAACAGAAAAATAATTGTACATGTCAGTAGTAAATAGATTAGTATAATACCAACTTTATAAATGGATGGGGAGAATTCAAGCAGATTTCCTTTGGATAATGAGAGGCAAAGCAGTGAGATGATAATCTTGCTATGGCAAAAGCTTAATTTGGTAAACATCTGGTTTATGGGCAGCCACCTAGCTTTTGTAAGAAAGATAACTGGTGTGAGTTTCTTCCCTTTACATGAAATACAGATGTGAAAATTGCAACTTTTCATCTTAATGAAAGGAGCAGACTTGTAAGATAGAGATTTTTACTTAAGATCTGTGTGATCAGGAAAGTATTTGACAGAAAAAGACCCAACTTTAGTATATGCAAATATTTCTTGATAGTTTTTGTCTGTCATGCTTCTTGTTCTGGGTCAGTGTTCCAACTGTCTTTTTGACCTGAAATAAATTCTCATCTGTTACCGCCCCTGCAAATTTCTTTTATCTTTGAAAGGTATGGCTTCAACAGTAACTTCTCTACATTCTACTGGATTTGCTTTGCACTAAAAAGCTACCCTTATAATGTGATGAAGGATTAAATAATCCCCAAACACTTTCCAAAGTTTAACATTTATAGCAGAACAGGACAACTAGTCCTCCTAAATTTCACCAGAAAGGAAATTTGGGGAAATTATAGTTTAGGTAACATCTATCATGTTCATGGGTTTAGGAGTTCAAAATCGTGTTTTTTTGGTGTGAAATGTTATGACATGGGAGATATCCTGAGGTAAAACCAATTGTGTTCCCAAGGCAACCAAAGGATTTTGGATCACCTTAATTTTCACTTCCTATCAAAACTGTTCCTTTGATCAGGGTTCATACAGCTGTTGGAGAAAAGATTCCAGACCTTTTGCAGACTATTTCCAGACCGGTTTGTAATTTTTTCCAGGCTTTTCTGGCACAAGTATTCAAAGTCTCTGTCACAATAAATGAGCATAGTGTATCTACATGATCTATCCACCAATCACGAGTTAGAAATGTATGCATACATGCCAACCCACCCAAGTGGTATAAGCGTAATTATTGCTATTATTAGTAGCGAAAAAGCATAATTTGGGCATAAAAAGTGTAATCTACATATTGCATATCAGAATTGCAGCACGTATGAAAAGACACATTTTTGCGACTAACTTGGTTCTGCAGATGGTCAAAATTCTTGTCACAAAGGGCAAAATATATGTTGATTAGAAAAAGAATATAAATACAAAATATACTGAAAAATTATTTATATTCACCACTCACTTCTACTAATCTACATGTGTAACTTTTGCTGAATGATAGTGAATTGGAATTCTGCAATGATCAGGTCAGGTGATCAGATATTCTTCTTCAACAATTTGTAAAGCAGTGTTGATTTGTCACCTTTTCTGAACTGACATGTTCTGAAGCTTGAAAAGATCCAATTGCTCTAACTTCTGCCATCATAAAACACCCATAACCCACACCATAAAACGTTTCACTCAACATGTGATGTTATTCTCTTTTAAAAAATATAGATTGGTTCCCTAAACAACTATCTTATCGATAAAATGAATCTGTTAGGCAAAAATCACTTTTGAAGAAACTCATCTATTTTCTTGGAAATGGGTCATATACAGTTGCTATAAATAACAAACAAGGAAACTACTCCCATGCTATTCTTATGCAGCAGTCACCTTTATACGAACATTCTCAAAAGTATATCCGTGGAATTAAAGAGATCATAAAAAAATGACAAAACAACTTTTTATTGCTTTATTTTTTAATGGAGCAAGAATGCGTAATCCATATGCAGTTTCACTGAAATGTAATTTGCTTAAAAAAGCATAATGATTCCATCAAAAGCACAATGGGTGGCATGTATGTGTGTGTCTTGCCAACTGCACTGAACTGGTATGCAATAGTCAATGCCCAACCCTAGAAAGATAAATATTGGCATAACACATGAGCATATTCATTTAACAAATGAAATAAAACACAGTAAACTGATATTCCACATTTTTCCAGACCTTTCAGACAAATTCTTTTTTTGACAGAGTTTGAATGATCCCTGTTTGATGTTTCCATAGTCAATACATGTTTATACTAGAGTTATGATTCCCTGCTGAATGACTACTTACCTTAAGTACTGTATCAGATGCTCCATGTCCACATTCAGCAAGAAGTAAACGAAACTCAACCTCATCTCTAATTAACATACAAGTAGATGACTGTAAAAATAAACATATAAACTTTAAAATCATATTAACCATCAAAATGCAAAAAAATATCTTTGCAACTTGCATGCTTCTGTATGGGATTTTTCCTCTCAAATATTATACACCTACTCTGAATATTAACCTGAGTATAACAATTTTCTTTCGGTGTAATTGTTTGTACTAATAAGATAAGACTTTAATCCTTAATAAAGTAAAACATGATTACCTGGATGCCAATTACACAGAATTTGGCTCATATGGACTACTACTGTATCCCATACAAATATTTACACATTAAAATGGATATTTTCATAAACTAATTTGTTGCTCATAATGCCAACAGAGACTAGATTAAATAAAATTAAAAACAAATAAATCAAATATAATTTCCTAATTACATGTATCTTTTTAAAAGTAAAATCAATGTTATTACAAGAAAGACAGAGAGAGATACAAAAGAGAATAAGTTTATTCGTACATTTTACTGTTGTTATGTTGTTGTTGTTATGGTAATATACAACAGATATATCAAGCAAATGATTAATGATTCATTACATAGTCCAAATATAAGGAACTGTTGATCAATGATTAATGGTGGCTTAATGGGTCATAAAAATTAATCACCTAATGGCATCTGATCCATGTTTGTCATGATGAAAGCTCTTTGACAAAGACCACCCATTACACCCAGTGTATGTTACCATTTCATCAAGAATAATCCAGATGAAATCTATATCCCCCAATTCTATGGTATAATCGATATTTTACTGTATATTAACAATGACATTTCCTGGCGGATGTAGACAAAAAATAATCATCCTAAATGCTATGAAATTCACAGAAATCAAATGAACATCAAATACTTTTGGTAAATTATATAAATGTGGAAGTTCTATCAGTAAAGAAAATACAGCTCTTTGAAACACCTTTTCTTTCTGTTCTTCATTTCGACAAATCTTCTCCAATTCTTGTAAGCACAACCATGATAGGTTGCTAGGAGACATGCTAGTGGATATGCTAAAAGTAAAAAGGAGAAAAAAGTCAACTAATCACAAATTCATACTTAAATACATGTCTAAATGGAACAATTATTCAACTAAATAATTCACTGATTCTATCAAAAGCTGAAATAATTAAACAATTACATATCTGATAGCAAAACATTTTTCTCTATGCCTTCTGAAGGATGCAACAGACCATATTGCAGATTTCACGTGATCCTGCAAGCCACTACTTTTAAATAAGTTTAAAACTATTCACTCTTTGTATTGTTTTCCATCTTTCATTTATTGCACTCCCTATTTAGAGGAGCAACACCAAAAAAAACAGATATATAAATTGTTCTCTGAGTTTGATTTTAGAATGGAGGATGATTCCTTTTGTATAATATGGCACATTTTCACTTTTGTCATTGAAAAGTATACTATTTTTAAATGGAAAAGGTTGTGTGGTGGTGGTGGTGGGGAATCAAGTGAACCACCACAATCCTCATCAACTGCTATTGCATAGTTGCTGCAAGTAACCAGTTGCGTCACAATAATTATAAACATTTAGTTGTTGTAAAGACAAAAAAGCATTACTTGTAAAGACAAAAAAGCATTACTTGTTGTAAAGACCAAAAAAAGCAATCAACATAATTCGTCAACTAACAAACCATATACAATAACAGTCGAGTAACGAGTTCCATGCAACAACTCTATAGTCCATCTATGAAGGGATGCACAAAAGACATCAGGGAGAATAAACAAAGAAGATAAAAAGGGCAATGTGATAAGAGTCTAGGCTTCTGTTAGTATAATTTTCAACAGGGTCAGTGTGATGCTGAATATTTTTAAAAATCCCTTCTTCTAGAACATGCAGTTTCAAATCCTGCACTTTCAGTTTTCTAAATTTAGTAACAGTTTTCTATATACTGAACTCTCAATTTTGGGAGAAATGTGCAACTGGCTTCCATTTTTAATATCCTACAGAAAGCCATCAGAGGTTCAAGTGGGAAATTTGCAGGTCAGATATAACAGATAGGATCAACTGAAGAAATTACTTGAATACAAATTATTTATCTTAAGTTCTTGTAATAAAGGTATAAGCCAGGAACAGTCAATTCATTAATAGTATTTTGTACATATTTAACGATTTGGTGTACCGGAAATAATATCGCTGTTTCCGGATCTTGCTCTCTTTGTTTATACCCATAATCCATTGTGCTGTATATCTAATACCCCTCTTAACTTTTCCTTTTTTTATGGCAAACTGCATGTATTTGATTTCACAAAGAATCATGCATTTGTGAAAGTTGCTTTATTCAGAAAATGAGTAACTTTTTTCAGCAACACAAACCAAAATATATGGGTCACTTCCCATGATAGAAGTTTAAGAATCTACTAAAAAGAGAAGACCTTAACTTTTAAACTGCCAAGATTGTTGTTTACATTGAAAATGGGGTCAGAAAATTGCATCACCTTTCCCTATCAGTAGTGCAAATACTGATATGCACTAAAATCATGTCACTGAAATGCACTGATTCACAACTTGCTACACAAGTCTCTATCATTCTACTAAGTAAATTTTGAATTAAATATGATATGTATTTGTTTTTAATTACGTCATAGAAAGAAGCAAAAAATAAAAACTTAAATAATTTTATTTTTTCAAAGTTACAAACAAAACATTTCAAAGGAATTTACAGTATTGTAATTTAAATCCCTGATAATCATAAAAGTTCTATCACTCATCCAAAGGTATAGTGTTCAAAATAATCGAATTTGCTGATGCACAAATAGTCTTGAATAGGTTGATGTATCACCAGCCATGATCTATCACAATGATATAATCCAGACTGCCTTTGAATGAATTCACAATAATCCCCAAATAATGACTTAGTCTAAAAGGTCAATAGGCAACTTACTCACTTTGAATGAATTCACAATGATTCCAAATAATGATTTAGCCCAAAAGGTCAATGGACACTTTGCAATTCCAATGAATAATTTAAATAAATGATTCCTCTCAAATTATGTCTAAACACAATAGTAAATGATTCCAGTGACTGGACTTGAAATATGATTAAATAATTTTGCTTACCACAATATTATATGAAAACCTAAGATACAAAAAATTGCCCGGATTGTGAGTCATAAGTCTGCTTCCAGAACATTCTAAGTTTGTAAATAAGCTCTTGAACTCAAATATCAGTAAACAACTTATCAACTTAAGACCAGGGCAAAAAATATCAAGAGTTATGGCAACCCTTTAAGTAGCTCAGGAGGAGGAGTGATGTTGTTGTTGTTGTGTTTAATGCCATTTTTCAGCACATGACAGGCTATACATGGCAGCCAGAATTAATGGTGGAGGAAGAACCCAGGAAATCCCCAGAAAGAACCACTGACCTTTAAGAAGCTACTGGCAAGCTTTCTCACATACCCGCATTGGGAGGATTTTACATTCATGACTTCAACATGGTTGCAGTCTATTCAATAATGACCTATTAAAAAATCTTTCAGCATTAAACAACAACTGATCATGCAGTTAACTAGAAACCGCAAAACATTATCTATTAACATGTAACAAATATAATATTAGCAGGAACCATACAATACATTGTTCCAAAATAATGACCTATCTTTGTTAATTTTGGCATCACCTTGTAACAAGGAGTTATTCAGTGTGTCAAAAAATTCCTTGCATAAGCTAAGAGATCTCTCTATTATTTTTATGTCTTCACAGCCTCAGGTGAGTATATTTATGTACCCCACATACATCATCTGCATTAAAATTAAAATGCATCTCCCCTCAAAAAACAATCTGCACCAACATTGTTGTGTCCTGTCTGTTAGAATGTAACACTGTGTTTCCATAATCAATACTTGTTGATTACTATCATGATAATATTACAACACTGTATGCATAATTCTCCTTGAACATTTCATTAACTAGTATCAGATTTTGCATGGATCCATTTTTTAATGAAAGATCATCTATGTTTAGATTACTGTTAATGAGGAAACAGCTCAAAATAGACAAAGATTGTTACTCAGCTGTTCCAGCAAAACATATCACATTTACATAAACACATGTAGTTTGCTGCAGATGGTAAGTTCTTTGTCCACTTTCTATGGATTAATCTGATATTGATACATACATAGTACATGTTTAGATAGGCTTTTATCCAGCTGAAAGGTGACAATGCTTTAACATTTTCATTTCGTTACACTGTTTCATCAATTCACTGTTTGTGCTCACGAAATACTCTAATTAATACTACGATAAATAAATAAATATAACAATCAGACTTTGTATGCAACTTTTGTGGAGAGAGAGAGAGAGAGAGAGGGAGATAGAGAGATCAGATTGTATATAGACAGAGACCATCGATTATATGGGTATCTAGCAACATCCTGAAGGACATCATGGATGGAAACACTGCCATTATGTAACTGCTGAATGCATGCCTTTGCTAACTCCCACTGTCCCAAATATAAATGGTTGCAAAAGAATCTGTACAATAAATTTTGAGAAAACTCTTTCTCGTGGCCAAAAGGAAATTCAGTCTCCATTTCCGTGCCTTACAATAAGTCAATTGCGCAACGGAAGAAGATCAAGTGTTTACGATTAAATCTCGGAAACGACAATGGGAGCTGCCATTTTGACTTATCATGTGAGTTAATGACCTTTCCAAATCGTACAATTAACCAATCCATGCCTATGTAAGTTGTAACAATTGACTAATCAAATTTGTTGACACGAAATCCGGCAAATTCGAAAGCGTTTTCCTCAAGAAACAGGAAATGAAAAAATTTGTCCCAGGTCACATTGGTCTCGAATAACAATTCATCATAATTGATGTTTTCATATAATCTGGACAAGCAGGATTGATTAATTGTTCCCTAAAACAAGTAAAGCATATTTTTCGTGTTTTTACCTAAAATTAAAATTTGTAATCACCGGTCTGCGTCAAGTTTGGACATGTAACTTCAAAATGGAATTTTGGATTGTCATCCGGACGAAGCTATGTCTTAAAATAGCCATAAGCACAGACCGTTACCTTATCTAACTAATAAATACATTCATGTTCAGGCATGAAAGTGATACACAGATTACCTGTCAACTTGATGTTTGCGCTAAATAATCAGTGACATATATTTTTGCTATTAACTGTCACTGACTGAAGGATAATGAAGCTATTGCATTGTGGAACATTTTTTTTTTTATTCTGACAATGGAATAGCTGCATGTGTAAAACATAAGTTTCAGCAGATCAAATGATGATAGCTTTGTTTAGGATGTTTCACTTTGACACATACTTGCATGGACCTTGAATATGGAAAGTGTAAGAAAATCACTCTCAGGTGGAAAACTTGAGCCAAGCACAAAGGTTGATTACATATTCGGGATAGATATAATAAGAGATGGAGAAAATGTTGATAAGTCAACTCACCAGCTGTCTGGACAAAAGAGTTCAACTTCTAGGTCAGTTCGTGTGTAAATTTCTTGCCAGCATCAATTACGTGGTGTGCAAGATCAAAGTGGGAGAGAGTGTTATTTTGATTGTTTTGCATAAGCATCTAGATGAAACCTCATACTGTTTATTATTATAATTATGTATGGCCTGTTAATGTAAAGCATAACATTTTAGGAATCTTGGTTTCCTCCACCCACCCACAGAAAGTATATGTGGGGATTTGGGATGTTGGGCCAAGAAGGAAACTGACAAAAGCTTTGCATGATGGACACACATTAGTTTATTATTATTATTATTATTATTGTCAGTTTTGGAATAGCCATACTTTTTAGGAGACATCCGTGAATTCCGAAGCATTGTTTTTTAAAGACGATGTTAGTGATCATGAGAAAGATACAAAGACAACTTTTATATGCCTGACAAACAGACAGAGGTACTAACCAATTAAAACAGCTGATTGCAAAAACTTTTACTTCAGACTACCATATCAGCTTAAATTAGTGACAACAGTTTCATTATTTAAAATATATAATTGAAAGGATATTTGTCAGCACTTATCATATGAAATCATAGATCAAACATATTTAATTTTGAAAATATTTATTAGTATACATTTGATTTAATTGAAAGAAAAGACTGTAAACTGACCATATTTCATAATCTGTAATTTCATAATGCATCAAAATTATCAGAAGTCTTGTTTTTTTTCCTCCAGAATAATGATATCAGTATTTATCTTGTCAGATACATAGCTCATTTGTATTTTGAAAATATAAAATAGATTTGAGATGCCTTCAGAGTTGTATAGCCATAATAGACAGTCAAAATTGGGCTGATTAGAACAACAAATGGCTTAAGGAAAGCGCCTTGATACTGCTCCAGTGGCCTAAGTGGTTAGAGCATTTGCCTTGGATGCAGGAGGTCACAGATTCAAACCTCAGCCAAGTCATACCAGACACTTATAAAAATGGTACTAGCAGTTGCTTTACTTAGCGCTCAGCATTAAGAGGTTAGTGTAAAGACTGGTCAGCCTGGTTGGTGTAGATAGTGTGCCTTTATTGTTTGTGAAACCCCAATCTATGGGTCATTAAAGTAGGGGTAGACAGCTTGCTTTTATGCTTGTGACTCCTTGGGATCTGGAGCATGAGAGTTGGTACTGATAGCATGCTTTTATCTTTTGTGAAACCACTAGATGTGGGTTATGAGGGTTGAAGTTGATAGCATGTTTTTATTCCTTGAATTTGGGGTAGGAAAAATGGATTGATTTAATCCCATGGATATGAGGTATGAGACTTGGCATTGATAGCATGTCTTGTATATTTTGTGAATTCCCAGGATGTGGGGCATGAGACTGGAGTTGATATCATGTCCCTATGATGTGAAACATGAGAGTTGGGGTTGATATCTTGTCCTTTGTAAATTCTTATGATGTGGAGCATGAGACGTGGAGTTGATTTCATGTCCTTTGTAAATCCCTGTGATGCAAAGCATAATAGTTGGGGTTGATATCATGCCCTTTGCAAATCCATATGATGTGAAGCATGAGAGTTGGTGTTGATATCATGTCCCATCCTTTGCAAATCCGTATGATGTGGAGCATGAGAGATGGGGTTGATATCATGTCCTTTGTAGATTCCTATGATGTGGAGCATGAGAGTTGGAGTTGATATCATGACCTTTACAATTCCTTATGATGTGGAACATTGGGGTTGGGGTTGATATAATGTCCTTTGTAAAATACCTATGATGTGGGACATGAGAGTTGGGGTAAATTGGAAAGGCATTGAAATGGTAAAGTAAAAGAATTCTTTTCTTTTCTAGACCAAGGATGCAGACAACTCTGGATGATTATGAAGTAATTGAGACAATTGGCACAGGGTCTTATGGAACTTGCAAGAAGATCAGACGTAGAAGAGATGGCTTGGTAATAAATAAATGAATGCTTTAATATTTGTTTGTTCACAGTTTAAAATTATTTGCCTTGAACAAAAATTTAAACAGTGGAATTTGTGAAAATAGCTCTGCTGTACAGTTATATTGAACATTTCCTTAAAGAATATGTTGCATTACTGAAGTGTATCTTAAGTACTTGATTAAGTACCTAAATATCTATAGATTTTTCTTTACATTTTTCTTCATCAAGTCATTAAGACTACAAGAATGAAGAATTTAAAGTGTATTGGTAAAATAAACTTACTTAAGTAATACAAATTCCAGTGAATCCTTGTTAATCCAGATCCTGTGTAGAGTTCAGCAAATTCTTTTTCATTCACTTGTCCAGGAAAAGTGGTTTTAAAAAGATTCACTTGCCTCACCTACATTTAAATTGTCTCAAAATGTAAATTGCCTTTCAGGATTTGATTGGATGTATGCATTTTAATCCATCGAAATAAAAAAGTAAACAATGAACATTAATTTCTGAAAAGAATTTTATTTTTCAGAAACATATACATACAGTGTAACAACTAGCTATAATATGATGATAGAGTCCACAAGACATCATTTTGCTATGTACCAACCAAGCTGCCCAGCTGAAGAAAATGATGCTTGCACCAAAAAAATGGGGGAGGGGTAGTGAAAGTAGGCTGTAAACTACATACTTCAGTGGCACAATTACCATCTTAAATCGATGCATGTTAAATGAAAAATACACATGTAGTGAAATGTAGAAATTGTGTATATAATATTTGCTTTATTCAGGAAACCATGCGTTGGTATATGTATACAGAGCCTTCCATTAGATTTAAAACTGGAGGGTGAGTTGCCAATGTAGGAGGAGGGAGGGGGACCAACCCGGTGGGGGATACATGGTTTTTGTTAAAGTAGCTGGGTGTTAAGTAAAACTTGCCAGGTAAATCACCCATTCCTAGCCGATAAGGAATGCCCTAATATGTATACATATACATGTCTAATGTATTGCATGAATAGTTACAGAATCGATACTGTACTCACCAGCCGATCTCATCCCATGCGTGAGAGTGAATCCATAATAGTTCCATCAAAAATTTGCACATACAAGTTTACTATATATTAATTTTTTCAAAGATGATTATGTATGAATTCAATCCCCCCCAAAAATAATAGAAATAATTATGTAAAAATGATGAAGCACAATTATGGTTTGGTATGTATGCAGTGTAGGTCCCCAGGTCAATTAATAAGTATCTGCATACATTTTGTTACTGCTAGAATTTCTCTGCTGCGAATGAGAATACTTTATTCTTGTTTAAAGAACTGATTAATTTTCAGCTGCTCTTTCATCCTCAGATGGTTGATTCATGAACGCCTAAATCTTGATCTAATTGTGTTTGCTTAACACCAGGCTTAATCTTTTCAAGGGATTCAAGCTTCTCATTATTGGTAAAAGCTTTACGTTTCCATGTACCATTATCCATTATAAATAACTGCAAATTAACACTTTTATATCTATTTGTTCCAAAGACTACAGTAAGATTAACTGTTAATTTTTTTATGCTTTATAAATCATTGCCCCATAATTTGAAAACATTAGCTGTGAGATTGACAATTAGCAGTTACTTATATTATTTGAATTATAAATTCAGGTGAGAATCTTTTGTTAAGCCCCACATTGTTTGGTGCTTATTTGTCTATGCAATTTAATGATCAAAGATGTGTGCTATTGTTTGAGCATTGAAAACAAACACAAAAAAGACATGACAACTGTATTGTCCATTGATCAATAATAATAATCTTCACACTTTTCAGGCAACACCTTTCAAAATAAATTAAGATAAGTGTGCAGTAATTTACTACTAACACATTTGAAATGAACATTCTCGAATATAAATTTTTAACAACTTTATTCATACAAAGAGAGATGCAAACATAAGACACTTTTTTTCTTCAAGAATACATCATATATTGCCATATTATAAAATCCAACTCTTGGGTTTTTTTTGGCACAAAAACCATGCTGTGATCATATTATTCCTTAAATGAACTTACACATTATTTCTGTACCTTGAAGAAAAAACTTTCTATTTTTTCATGTATGGAAAAAATTTATGAAATTTTGTGAACCACACCACGATCATGTTATATCCGAATTTGTGTCTTAAAGAAGCATGCTGTAGCAGGGTTTCACTGTATTATACATTTTATCAACGTTCATGGTTTTCCATTGTCCAGGTATCATACTTGCACTATTTTGCTTGGTAGAGTCAGTACTTCTGGCAGCAAGAATGGAAAGGATTTCACTTGAATTCAGACTGTCACTAATTTCTTCTTGATGGTTGACTGAAAGGAAGTATCATGCCCTGAATCTGTTCTTAAAATTAGCACCACATTCAACACTCTCTCCTGGAGTGCACACAGTGTTTCTATTTCAGGGAATGGTTTTTCATAACAGGTTTGACTGTAGGTAGTGTTAAACAGAGCTCTCATTTATATCATTCTTCTTGGTTTAGAAAAGACCTTTCCTAGTTGAGTGTCAGCAACTCTAACTCAGGGATTTTCTGCAGATGTGTAGGATTTGCTCAGCCCTGCTCGTTTTCTGAATGGTTTGGAATAAACCAATTAATATTTTGTTGCATAATATTTCTCCACTATGTTTATTTAGCTCAGACACTTTGTTTATGCAGATAAGTGTAATGGATTGAAAGCTTTTAAATAACATTGTTTTTAGTGTACACTGCTTGGCATCTAGCTACATCAAGTTGCATAGTGTACAGGTATAACAGTATAACTGCTTGTTATCTAGCGACATCAAGTTACATGGCATACAGCTAGGCAGGACAGTGTAACTGCTTGGTATGTAGCTACATCAAGTTACATGAATTTCAGATAGACAGGACAGTGTAACTGCTTGGTATGTATTGAGATCAAGTTACACGGCATCCAGATAGACATTACAGTGTAACCGCTTGGTATGTAGCGACATCAAGTTACACGGTATACAGATAGGAGAATGTAACTGCTTCAGTCAAAAGATTATTGAAAAGGATGGTATGGAGATATTTCATACATGTTTCAGTATTTCATAACCATTAATTTTTTTTGTATACAGTTGCTACATAAAACTCAGAATTATGAACTTAGAAGTTTATTTTATTATTTAAGAGAATTTTAACTTTTCCTACAATTGAATTAACAAATTTGAAGATTGTCCAATTTTTAGAATTAAAGTATATAGGTATGCAAATATTGTACAAAATTAGTAGAAATAAAGATGGTGTTTACTGAAAATTGCTCTGTATTTCAGTTGTCTGTTCAATTTTAAGGATATTTATTTTAAAAATTTCTCTTAAAGACTACTGTGTGTCCTTAATAGAGAGCTTAATTTAGATGAAGTGTTGGCAAGTATTTTCAGCATTTCATATATTATATTTTGCAAAGCCTAATGCAAATATTAAGGAACAGTCTCCATTAAGTCATTTTCGCAACATGATTAATCAGTACACATGAGCTGTGCATTATAGGAAAACAAGCCCCATTTGAGTGCTGATTTTTGTGGCATAAATATATAATTTGTGTGAATTCAACATGACAGCAGTTCACATCATTGGTCTAAAGATTCTTGCTTAAAATGATATAGATGTCCCAAAAATTTAAACAATTGGTTTATATGGGTAAAACCCATTATAACATGTTTTGTTATAGTGCAATTCCACTTATAATGCAATGACAGCATGGCTCCCATTTTTTAATTTAAGGTAACCTCTTTTTTAACATCCTAAATACATATTTTGGAAAAGCCGATTATTCGTATCACTAGAAGATTTTTAATTCCAGTACTGTGTTTAATGTTGCCTTAACTTCCGAAATTTTCTAAAACATATTACATTGTTCTAGTTGTTAATGACAATAAAGAAAAGCTTTAAAGAAAAGCTATCAAGTTCAGACAAGTTTAAAAAAATTTGAATACAGTCAGCACTGTTTAACGTTTAGAGGAAGTAACATGTAGCTAGTTTGATATTTTCCAAGAATTTTTTAACACGTTCCCACTTATATCGTGATGTTATTCTTTGGACCCAGAGCATCACATTATAACGGGTTTTACCTGTATTTTCAATTCTGTTTTATTTAACAATATGCATCTATGTTAGTGCATGTGCAGCAGTATGTGACAGATGCTGCTCTTATAAATTTGATAACAGGCCAGTAATAATTTGGCTTGGCAGAGCAGAGATGAAACATAAATGACACCTAACTACAGGAAGTGTATTTGCACTTACTGACAAACGGTATGCTTCTTTGGTGGAACTGTAGACAATGTTTCACCTGCTGAGAAGAACACAGCATGCTAAATATCAAGGTGAATAACATTGAAGCATATAATAATCTTCTTGGGATCTAAATTGAGTATTGTACATATAGATATAATATTGTAATAAGTAGCTCATCTAATACATTGCACACATGTATATAATCCTTTCTTGCACTATCATTTCCCAAAATGATGATTTTTGTTTTCTGTATCCATTACTTTCTTTTTGTTTTGTTGCTTTTAAAAGAAATATTGTTTCCTGTTTGCATAACGTCATTAAATACTGTAAACTTTGCTCAGATTCAACATATGTGAGGAAATTTAAAAATAATTACAATCAGTTTCACAAGATATCTTTAGATAGATGCATTGGAGTTGACTCTACTGGTTCAGCAGGGAATATCAGGTGGGGTAGGCATTGTTTGAAGACTTGGATTACACCGTCTCTTTCTGTTTATGCATGTCACTTGTAAAAAGACAATTTAAATAATGACATCAACTTCAGCCTTCAGTTTTGATGCTCAGTAATCACATATTAAGTTCCAAATTTATCATTATCTTATCATCAACTAATATAGTTCCAAATTTATCATTATCTTATCATCAACTAATATATCTTCATAGATACTGGTGTGGAAGGAGATGGACTATGGGATGATGACGGAGACTGAGAAACAGATGTTGGTTTCAGAGGTCAACTTACTGAGGGAGCTGAAAAGTCCATACATAGTTCGCTATTATGACCGCATCATTGATAGGACTAACACTACCATCTTTATCATCATGGAGTACTGCAAGGGAGGTGACCTTGCCACACTAATCAACAAATGCAAAAAGGAGGGGTAAGTATGGCACAGAGACAATAAATCTTCCTAATAAAAGAAAATCGAATTATTATCTAAAGTAGGTTATATAGACCCTGATCTGTCTCCATTCTCCAAGATTTCAAACATTTATCAAAGTCAGCATCAGCTACAAATTCTGATGCCTGATTGTCTGATGTTCAGTCACTGACCAATCAGACATCAGAATCTTCAGCTGAGTCTGAGAGTTCAGATTGCTTTTGATCTTGGACTCTCGCATGTTTGGAAATCAAAACTGTTGAATTGAGTATGAGATTTTTGTTTGAAATAATCACAAATGATGTTACTTTGGAAATTTAATTTCTGATTAGCTGATCATGGAAACTCAACCCCAGAGTTGTATGATCTCCAGGTTAGAGCTTGTTTGAGCTTGAGGTTTTGTGTCAGCCAATCACAAATGACTTCACTTTTGCAACACAACTTTTGATTGGCTGATAGTAAAAACTGAATTTGGCACAGCGATATCTGGACTCCTCCACTGTTGTCCAGAGTTCCGACATTCACCAGAGTCCCATTGGATCCACTCAAAGCCACCATATTACAACATGAAATAGACAACTTTTTTCGGAAAAGGGCAGTAGAACTTGTTCAAAACACTCTCCAGGATTCTTTTCCAGACTTTTATTGGTTCCAAAGGCAAATGGCACTCTGTGCCCATCATCAACCTCAGTTCTCTCAATCGCTTCATTCATGCTCCTTGGTTCTCAATGGAAACACCATGGCACCATCCAGGAGGGATACTTTGCCATCAGTATGGATTTAAAAGATGCTTACCTACATGTACCTGTTCACCAGGCTTCCAGGAAGTTCCTGCAATTTGCCTACAACGACGTGGTATACAAAGTTAGGGCACTACCATTCAGTCTCAATATCAGCCCTTTGGTCTTCACTTGTCTCATGAATCAAGTCATGGCGCATGTCCAGACCATTTCTATGGTGGCAACATCAAGTTACCTGGAATACATCCTACATAATCGTCAGGTGAGTTCTATTTTACATCACAACATGATAACCCTTGTCACATTACTTACATTGTGGCTTTTTTGTTCTTGAGGAGAACGCTTTTAGCACAGGAATTCCTTCACCTCCTAGGTTTACTCAGTGCTGCAGTGGACCTCCTTGTCCAAGGTCACCTTTTTATGCACCCATTACCAATGCTTCTTCTGTCTCAATAGAGACCCAAAGTTTGCCCACTGGACCAACCTCTAACCATCTGCTCACAACTGAGGCACCATCTGCAGCATTGGGGCAACCTTTCTTGGCTCATGGCGGGTATACCTCTGCACTTACCACTACCCAAGATTACAATTTGTACCAATGCTAATATGGAGGGCTGGGGAGCCCACCTTCTACCATCATTATGGGAAGCCAATGGTGCATGGTCTCCCCATGAACAACTTCTGCACATCAGTCTTCTTTAATGATGGCCATTGTGAAAGCCTTTCAGTGGTGGCAGGAATGCCTCTCTGGCAAGTGATTCCTAATTCTGTCCAACAACTCTACAGTAGTGACTTATCTCAAATGACAGAGAGGAACCAAGTCCACAGTCCTTTGCGTCATGGTGTGGGACTTTCTAAACTGGTGTTGTCAACAACAAATCCACACACGTGTTCACCATATACCGGGATGCCTCAGCATTTTAGCTGACTTGTCACGAAATAATCAACTGATTCAGATGGAATGGTCTCTTCATCCCTCAGTTTTCATCCAGATCTGTACCCTGTGGGACCAACCATTGGTGAACCATTTGCGACAAGATGGAATACCAGATTCCCAACCTTTGTTCCTCCCACCCCAAATCCAAAAGTATGGGCAGTCTATGCCCTATCCATGGATTAGAACAACCTGAATGCATACACCTACCCTCCAACACCTGAAGTGCTACAGAAAGCAAAGGAATCAGTATGTTGCCTCATCCTCATCTCACCATTCTAATGGGAGGAGTTGTGGATCAGTGACCTCATCAATCTTGCAGCAGAAACCTTGTGGAAGATTCAGGTCTTCCCTCGTCTACTCAAACAACCATGAAGGCACTTGTTTCATTCCTGCCCAGAGCTCCTGAACCTGCACGTCTGGATCATATCAAACAGGCCTTCAGACTTAAACAATTGTTGATGGCCCTCCACTCTAATAACATATGAAGGCAAATGGCACATTTTCACCCAGTGGTGCACAACTAAACATATTTTACCTCTCAAAGCAACTATATTACAGATAGCTAATTTACCCAATCATAATATACATACACCCTCTCAGCCTCCCCACAGTTACATCCATAGGGAGTGTGTCTACCACTCCAGTAATAAATGAAATATCCTTACACTTTGCTGCCAAGTCTTATAGGTATGGGGAGATCACTCTGCCCAACTGCCACATGGGTGAGAAGACAACTTTTAGCTCCCTTTAGCTACAAATAGTATCGGGGAGGGCTGGATTTGCCATGTAGTTGTAGTTCTCCTAAGATATTATGATTGGGTAGCAAATAGTATTTTTGAAGAAACTTATTTTACTATGAAAAATTGGTTTTTGAATTAGCAGCTTGATTAAAACATTGTGAACTGAGAAAACAAAGCAAGTTTGCCTTTACAAGCTGAGGTATTAATGTCCGAATTTTTTTAAAATCTGTGTTTCTCTTATAAGATGACCCTTACTCTGCATTAATGAAATCTTTTTTTAAAATCTTCAACTTATAAGTGAGTATATCAAAAATTCCTATTTCTTTTTACTTTTTTTTCAGTTCATACTTGGATGAGAATTTCATTTGGAAGATTCTTATTCAGGTGACATTGGCATTAAAGGAATGTCATGAACGTAAAAATGGGAAAGCTGTTCTCCATAGGGACCTCAAACCTGCCAACGTCTTCCTTGACACTGACAGAAATGTTAAGCTTGGGGATTTTGGCCTGGCTCGAGTACTCCATCATGAAACAAGCTTTGCCAACACATATGTCGGAACACCTTTTTACATGTCTCCAGTGAGTAGAAAGCTGATAAAAGAATACAGTATATAATTATCTTATATGCTTAGTAAAATCCAACTGCAAACTGTACAGACAGCCCTGCTGTCACACATTGCACAGGCAGATCTGAGAATATGCAGTTTGTCATGAGTAATCTATAGGACAAAGAACATAAACTAGAAATATCTTAGAAATGTTAATACAGTAAGATCCATAAAAGCAGAAAAACCTTGGGACCAGATTAAACTTTCAGTTTTGTGAGGTTTTGTTGTGACTTGAAAGATAAAGAATGAGAACATCAGCACATGTGTGTGAGTGTGAAAAAAAAGTTTTTTTAAAAACATTTATTAAAAACTTAAAAGAACAAATTACATTCCCTTTCATATTGCTGTTTACAATGACCCATAAATAATATATGTGCTCTCTCTCTCTCTCTCTCTCTCTCTATATATATATAAGGCATTACATTTACATTTTTAAAAAGTTCATATCCAGATATATTTATCATTTAATGTGGTTGTTTTTCCCTAATCCATTATTTTTCGTATATTCAAAAAGCATTTAATCCAAATAGCTTTCAAGGAATGCATGACAGTTTCAGACTCAATCATTTTGAACTCCTTCCCAGGTGAGCTTTTGTTATAGTTTTAATCTGAATCATTTTTAACCCATCCCCAGATAATAATCTTTTGCTATAGTTTTGCAAGATATTTTTTTTATCACCATTCCATAAATAATAAAAATTATATATTTTTATTTTCTCAGAGTTTGTTTGGGGGTTTAGTAAAACACCTATTGGCATCAATTTTGGAAAAGCTAAATGTTTTAAAACTTATTATTTCTAATAAATTACTTAATTTTTCCATTTCAATGACAATACTGGAATCTGTTTAAAATTTTATGAAATTACTTACTTATTGTGAGCAGTCCCATATAATGGTATCATTGTTGGCAAGTAATGTTATTTTTAATTCATTTTCTAAATATTGATGACCTTTAATTCTTTATTTCTTATGTAAATGTTCAGTTGTCTGTACAAATAAATTATTGCTGTATGTCTTATCAACTGATAGATGTGACTGGAAGACATTTCTTTAAAAAGATATCTGGTTGACTAAAATACAATTTGTTTTGGACCATGTCAAATACTTTTTATGGACAGATACTTTTGAAAATCAAAATCAGACCCTAATTTCTATATGATTAGTAGAGGGTTGGTGTGGATAGGGTGGAATGCATATTTTTGGAAGTATCCAATTTGGCAAAGATCTGGTGCAAATTCATACATTTATTGGCATAAATCCATACATTTCTTTATATCTTTATGTCAAAATGTCCCGTTATTCCATTGTTTTAATCAAAATGAATAAACAAATTTTATTCAGAATTCTAAACACAGAATTCTAAACATAGCTTAGCTTTCTCATGCTAATCTTTGTCATCATTTCCTGGATTTGATGACTAAGTGACTCTCAGTATAAAGGCCACTTTTTTATAAAGGCCACTTTTCTATAAAAGCTGATTTTGGGCTAGACCATAGGCTGAATGATATCAGTGCTAGTCTAGCTAGTAAAGAAAAAAATATGGTATAAATTTACTTCAAAAATGAGGACAAATACATGATTTGCTTGTGAATTTGTAATTATTACGCTCTATTAATAATTCACAAAACTGCTTTGTTTTTATATTAATTCTGAAGGACATTACAGTATTTGAGAGTGATAGTTAAACGAACAAACAAAACATTAGCATGTATCAACAATGATAGAATGTCTCAAATGAAGATCTTTTTCACAGGAGCTGGTAAACAACATGTCCTACAATGAAAAGAGCGATGTCTGGTCAATGGGTTGTATGCTGTATGAGCTATGTGCTTTGAGACCACCATTTGTTGCAAGCAACCAAGCTGAACTAAATCGTAAGATTAGGTCTGGGGACTTTGCAAGAATACCCCTCCATTTTTCAGATGATCTCAATACAATCCAAAAAAAGATGCTCCAGGTGGATGTAAGTATCTGTTATGGAATCATTTTATGCAATGTTTTTTTCCTCTGAAGTAAAGCCTAGGGCCTACAGAATTAATGAAACTGCATTATCAGCATATTTTTCTTAAATTTTTTATAGAAGAAAATTAGGGCTCTATGGGTCCTTAAATATCCATTTATCAGTATTCTGAATTAATGCATGTGTGTACAATATATCTTTCTAGAATAAAATGCATGTTTGTGTGATATGGAATTTTAACGTAGTTTTTACAATTTTTCCATAATATTGCTACACTGACTGCAGTTTATAGTGATGTCTAGCACTGGGCATCATGCTGCAGACATGTAGCATCATGTCCCACTCAGTCACAGTATTCTGGAACCAGACCAACAAGTCCTAACACTAACTTCTTTATGTTGAGCGCCAAGTGAGGCAACTGCTAGTACCATTTTTAAATCTTTGGTATGACTCGACCTTGGTTCAATCCCACATCCAGTGTTCTAACAGCTTAAAATGCAGTAAATGTTTAACATAATCAGATTTGATATCATAATCACTACAATGCAGTTACTTGCACAAGAATCTCTCAGAGTTAGCTATTTATCTTTGTCGCTTATTACAAATGGTATAGCCTGCCATGGATGAGATTAACAATCAAGTGTGCAATCCTTTAATGGTGATCATGTTAAGCATTCAGAAATATTGCATGTGGGAGAAGGGAGATGTGAATTGTTAGTTTTTGGTGGAAATATTGGCAAAACCAAGATGCACTTGGAGAGATATATAATTATTTTTCTCTCAAATACAAAATCCAGTCACATAACATTAGAATAACTTTCTGCTACTTTCGAATCTAGTCCCCCTCTCCCTGCATGACAATGTTTTTTTTTATGTCTATATAGTATTAATAGTATTGTTGTTATTATTATTATTATTATTATTATTATTATTTAGAGAAAGGGAAGCAACTCTTACATGTTAATTCTCCTTTCTACCTGTTTGGTCGCCACCATTACACCCAGATGAGCCAGTTTTTACTTTTGCTCCCATATGCCAAGATATCATGCAGACATTCCAGTGAAATTCTATAAAATCTAATCCACATTTCTTTTTTAGTTATATAGTAAGTCAGAATGTTTTATACGGTGCATACAATCATTTTTTTAAATTGGGTAAATATGCAGTTATCGTACAATTATTTTCACATGTGATTTTGACTGATATTCAGTTTCACTGGAGAATTATTTTGAAGTTGTACTTATCAACTATTAAACTTCTTAGTTTTTTCGATAACACTATTTACATTATTTCATTCTCTCATGTGTGTGTGTGTGTGTTTAATTTGAATTGTGTGATTGTCCTTTGTCCATAATTGAGGGTTGGACTTTGGGCCTACCTGACTAATGTCATTTTTGTAAACAACTAGCTAATTTTTTTGCCTGTGATTGTACATCATATATTAAGAATTTTTTTAGGTAAACATATTTACTTAGATCTGAGTTCAGGACATTGGTATTCACCAATGAACAACCTTGTCTACTTGATGTTTATATGTTCTTTACTAAATTTTTAGCAATTTTTAGCAAGAGCCCTTACCTTGTTTAGAACTTAGAATGTTCTGGAAATGAATCAGTTTTTTCAGTTGTATTCAGGTTTAATTTGAGAGGATTTATTTATTTACTTAAATTATTCTTTGGAATTATAAAGTGCTTATTCATAATTACGGACTAAATCACTACAACTCTCTCTCGCTAATTGTGCACAATGGGGTCCAGAAACATAGACTGCACTATAAGTAAGGGTGCAAGCTACCGAGGGACCTCCAAAAATCCACCAGACTTCCCAAAAATCATGGTGGTGGGGACAGGCCTGTTTAATGTCTGTATCCTTGTTTTATAATCGCTTTGAGAATAATTGTTAATAAAGCACTTTTTCTAGTTGTTCGCTATTCTGTATCAATTACGTTTATTTTCAAGATGTCCAACATCTGAAAGATCGTTAACATTATACCAACTTGTTTCAACATCCACCACGTGTACTTAAAAACATTTGTCTATTACATCACTGCTTTTTGTTTTGTTTCATGAGTCTGGTTCCCAGAGAGAAATGTGATAGTGTTGTGTGAAAAAGAGATTCTGCATAGCAGGGAATCAGATTAACTGTTGATACAAAAGACATAATTATGTGATAATGCAAAGGATGTAAACTTTTAACTCAGTACAACAATGCAACAAATGCTTCTGCTAGTCAGATATCAAAACACAGTCTGCACTTAATTAGGTTCTCAAAGAAATGCTATTGGGCATAGATGTTGGGTTTCACGAGTTATTAGGGTGCAAGTTATCATATGAGTGGTGTATTTTTAATTTTTGTGAATTAATTTAGAGACATTTTGTATTATATTATTGTGATACATGAATACTGTTAGCACATCAACACTATTCCTATTCCAAGCTATTGGTACACTAGTACTTCATTGGAATTCATTCAGAACACCACTGGAATTTATTCAAAATATTCTATACTTTTGGACTTGTGATAGAATTTTTAGGACTGTTTGAGTGAAAATTCCCAATACTTTTAGTTCTTTTAAAATTTTCACTGTGTATTCTTCTAAGGAAAACAATTAGTTGTTGAATTGAACAAAACTTCTTGGCCTGGGCTTTTATCTGTTACTTAGTTTAAGACCATAGAGTCGTAAATATATATATATATATACCATTTATTAACAAATAGAGATAAACAGTTTTAGTAACATTAGTATTATGTATAATACACGCTTATTAGAAGAAAAGAAAATAAATTACACAAAAAAAAAAAAAAATACAAAGATAAATGTAATCAACATATACACTAGTATAATCTTTATAGCTGTGAAAGTGGTTATCAGAACTCAATTTATTTAATAAAAATATAATACAAATATGGTGTGCATTACGGTTACTATCAAGTATTTTATAAATAATTAATCATGTTATATTGATAATTAATTACAAATTCAATTTCATTTTTAAAGAACTAGTAAACATATTTTTATGTTATTAGATTATACTTTTACCAATTAAGATTTTCTGCACAGTAAAATAATATGAAATATTCATATCTAATTGTAAACAGGGGACATAATTCAGAAAAAAAAAAAAATTAAAAATTAATAAAAAATTACTAAATGTCATATAGTGTTTTTGAATTTAGACCTTTTGGATATACCGTATTAAGACGGTGAATCCAATAGGTTTCCTTTAGTAGACGTTCCATTTCAGAATCAGCTTTAACAATAGGTTGGAAGGAGAAATCTTGCAATGTATGGGAATTTTTGTTAAAATGTGCGGCAACATGAGATGAAAATGATTGATCGATATAATTTTTTATATCACATTCTACGTGTTGGTGTTGTTTATTTTATAATTTATATATATATATATATATATATATACTCACACACAAACACGCTTGTGGCATGCACTCTTCATCGTTACAGAGATGACAACCAATTGTGAGAAGTATAAACAATTTTTAATCATGTTGGATGGGTATTGGATGTGTCTACACATACCATTGCTCATTGGTACACACATGTTGTGTTTGTGCACTTTGGTATGAAAATACTTGTTTCACTGTCATGAAAAAGAAATTCATTGGTTGACAAAATTAGCACATTTAACTACACCTCACTTTCAATTAAATGACTAGTCTTATGTGTGCTGTTAGTCAAGATGCCCTCTCATACAGATGCAGTATCTTTAACATACTATATCCATGAATACAGTAGAATCATTGATGAGTCCCATTAGGGATGTTGAAATGCCCTCTCCACCACCCATGAAGATGCAGAGTAGTGCTACAACATACTGTCTCCATGACTGCAGTAGAATTATTGACTGACCGATCAGCCATTCCTACGAAATTCATAGCAAATCAGCTTTACTTATGAATCCATCTGACCAAACCAAACCATCCATGCTGGACGAATATTCTATAAAGCAATCACTATTGAAAGCGTATATGAAAAACAAGAAAACAAAATTGGGCAAAATAATGAGGTATGCTAATGATACCTTAGCACCATGAAACAGAAATGGAATGGACAGAATTCAGATCACGGCAGTGGAAGAGGAAATATGGAGAGGGATTGCTGCCATAATTCTATGTGTGAATTTTCTAATCTTCCTTGATGCATTATTGTAAATGGCTGCTTGCAAGTGCTACTTTTATAATTCTATCCATGTATATTGTATTCTTCATTGATGCAAATTGTACGTGGCAGTTTGCAAGTGATTGCTTTATATAATTATGAAAGTAGCACTTACAAGCAGCCATTTACAATAATGCATCAAGGAAGATTTGAAAATACATGCATATAATTATGGCATTAATCTCCCTCCATAAGGAAATCCTTAGGATTTTTTGTAAGTTGGAATGCCATCCTCCACCTTCAATCCATTCTACTACAGGTCATATGGTTTTCATAGGCAGGCAGGGAGGTGTGTGAGGGGGTCACATATCCTTCATCATGTCTTCCATCAATCATCAGTGATACACCAACATCCACACCCTTTGGCAACCCACCTGGGTGCCAGACTACTCCTGCTTTATTAGATTTGAACCAACCATTCTTGCAAGACAATAGATGATCCAAACTGTGTTAGAGGCACTTCAGATTTAATTATTTGAACACCTCCACTTTTGTCACTCTACCTTCATGAAGGAACTCCCAAGTGATCCCATGGAGGGGGTGTTTTTACACACACAAATCTAGCTTTTCTGCTTGTAAAGTGTGATGAAGACAGTACATAAACTGCTTCTACTCCATTACATATCAGGTTACAGACTCCAATGTCAATTGAGACTAGCTGAGTATGTGATCAGTTATTGACATGTATGACACATACTTCCAAGTACCAATTCATTTGGCCCAGTCTTAGCCCTTCAGCCTTCACTTTGAGTTTAGGACACATTGTGCAGCAAAAGCAACATTCCTGTATGATACACCACAAAAACATGAACAACCTTACTTTCTCTTTGTGTGGTGAATAATTAGTGTGCAATGGCCTCGCTAAGGGGAGAACTGAATCTCTCATAGTTACTGGTAGCTGCACAGCCAATGACCATTTCCTATTAAAAAAAGCACAGCCATTTACCTAGACAAAAATTTGCCACTTTTGATGGATATTCCTGAGAAACCTTTGATGATGAGATAAACAATCAAGTGAGGATCCCACAGGGGTCTCAAGTGCATGTATATAAATAAATTCTCTCATTGTGCTATACTAAGATTAGAGGTTTTTCCTTCTATCTTTCTTCTACTTGGTGTCACAGGGAGAGGTAGGATTCATATAATTTCTTCCTTCTGTTAGCTATTCTTCTAATGTAATATGATCAGGTAATACAGTGATGCTTCCAATGTGTGCGATCATGTGATTGATGCAAAATTTGTACAAATTTGCAAACTTGGAAAGAGGTGATGTGTGAGAACTTCCACAAATTAGTTTCAGTTTTTGCATATGAAAATATATTCTGTATACAGTATACAGTTTTATTTGGCCATTCATGCTTAAAGTTCTTGTCAGGACATAAATCAAGCCAGTAGTGATATTATAGCACTTGTTGTGACATGTATTTTTTCGTAACTCTTTACACATGTTTTCTTCAGCTTGACATAAATTGTGTTGAAATAAATTTTACTGGCACACTGGGCCCTGTAACAAGCATTCTGTACTAGTTTTGAATCTTGTATCAAGGAATTTTTTTAAATGCGCATTTATAATACAGGCTACCTAGAACACCTTAAATGGTTGAACACTAGCATGGTTCATCTTTAGATGACAATTTTGTTGGCAAATACTGGCCGATGATAGTGATGAAGGCAGTTTATTTTTAAAGTTAGGAAGTAAATTAGATTATTGGAAAGTGTTAATGAAGATGCCAGTGAGTGATTTTGAAACTGAAAATGGTGACAAATACAAACCAATGTATATGCTTAATGGAAGAAAAAGTAATGCTGGTTAACTCCTCATTTCAATGGTATTTTAAAATTAAATGTCAAAAAGGCAGACGAACAAGGCAAATTAAAATACAGACAATTAAAAGTAGGGAGCACTTGTTTCTTTCCTCATCACAATTTAGTCCTATAGGTTCATATAGTAAAAAATCATAGAGCCCTAGCATAAAAGTTGTTGTTGTTGTTGTCGTAGGGTTTAACGCCATTTTTCGGCACACGATAGGCTATACATGGTGGCCAGAATTAATGGTGGAGGAAGAACCCGGAAAGAAGCACCGACCCACGAGAAGTTACTGGCAAGCTTTCTCACATACCCACATTGGCCAAATCGGAGACTCGAACCCACGCAGACAGAGGTGAAATGGCAGTGATCCATAACGGAGAGCGCTTTAGACCACTCGCCCACTCAGGGCCCCCAGCATAAAAGTTATGATAAATCTAATATAAGAATTTAAAACTGGAATTAAAAATTAAAGATAGTTATTTTATCAAAATACCTCTGTATGAACAGCATTAATGAACTTAAAATCGTAATACAGCATCATGGAACAGTGAATCTATATGTGAGGTAAGGATAGAGAGAAAATAGAGAAAAAGCATAAGGTATTCAAACAATAGTAATACTGGAAATGAAAGAAAACATAATACAGAATAACAGTATATGATAATACTCTGCATGATTCATGGTTTTAAACTGTGAGCCATTGTTGCGTTGATTTTATATAGGTATCCAAGAGACCAAGTATCACAGAGCTGCTGGCAGAACCACTGGTGGCCAGTAGACTTCCCAAGGTGGAGAAAAAGAGAAGGGGCCATTCATCACATCAAACTTCTGATGAATTCAAAACATTTGAAGCTGAACTCAAAGCACTTGAAAGGGAATTAGAAGCAAAGAAACAAGAACTGGAATGTAAGAGCTGATTTTACTGTTCCTGAATGTTCCTGATTTCTTTTAGACGATAACATATTTGCTATCAATGAAATTATCCACATAATATAATTTTAGTTTGTCATTCAGTTTTAATTGTTTCATTTCATTTTCCCACTACCTTGTTTTTATGCTCTGGCATAACAGGCACATAGTGTTACTACTGTCCTTCAATCTTTTAAGGTTTGCCTTTCGGTCCATTTTCAGGCACTGTAGTGGGACATCCATGTTCTATGAACACATTAGTATTTTAAGTAATGATCGTTATCTTTTTTGGGGGGGCACCATCTGTACAAAAGAATTAAATTGTTCAGAAAGAAATATAACATTTTTTTTTAGCTTCAGACCTCACACCCTTCAGAAAGGAAAGTTAAGTACATATGACCACTCCCACAGCTACTTTTGAATAGAATGGCTCTTAATATCAGGCACTCATTTCTGCCCAAGTTTTATTGATTATATTCCTCAGTATATGTTGGTTACTTTAAGGAGCTCATAATATTAATTGTATTTTGCACCCATCGTAGAGAGGATAAATAAGAACTGATTTAGTTATCAAAAGACCCATAATTGAAGAAAGTCACAAATAACTGATTTCAGATACAGATTATATAATTTTCCTCCACAGAAATAAAATGTACAATCAGAAATTTTTTAAAAAAAATAATTAAGTCGTAAATTATTTACAGATAGAGAAAAACAGATTGCAGACAAAGAAGCATTGCTGAAAGACAGAGAAAAGGCAGTAGCAGTGAAGGAGAAGTTGGCTGAAGAAAGATTTGCTATGTAAGTATATATTGTATTTGTTTTGTAAGGTATAAACAGAAATGGAAATTAAGTAAGAAGTAATAGCATGAATTTTGTTGAGCAGATAGCAGATAAAATTGACAGTTGTAATGGCAATGACAGTAGATGTAACATCTGATTTAAGATTTCGATGTTTTACATTTCATAAATGGGGCTTTTTGTAGAATATTCTTCAAGAGAATCTCCCTGTGTTTCTTATGATTGGTCATAAAAGTGTCAAAGAAGGACAAAACATAATGTGTCAGATGTGGTGGATAGAAAGTCAATCAAAGAATTCTTACATGTAAAATATTTCCTTATTATTAAACAAGGAAAAGAACACTTCATCTTTCCTGATTGATCTCTTGTGTTGTTAATTATTCGGTAATCTAGAAAAGAAATTTCCTGTTCCTGCTCACATTCCTTTATCTTGAGTTTATGCCCTTCATTTACTATTTCTTTTGTAATTCACCGCATGTCCAACTTTGCTGGGGTTTTTTATATATAAAAAGCAGCATGTACTTTTGTTCTTTTATTTATTGCTAATTTGTCCATTTGTGAAAGTTGCCTTCTGCAGACATGGGGTCACTAATATTAGCAGCAAAGCCTCAAAATTATGACATTACACTGGTGGTATTGGGACTTTTGACTGTTGTAAGATCAAAATTATTACATTACACTGGTGGTATTGGGGCTGTTGTAAGATTAAAACTGCTCTTAGTAGGCAAAGACCCCAAATATTAAAGTGACAGATTTTGTTGCTTTCAATGACATGACATCAGAAAATGTGATCACATTTTTTTGAATTAAGCAATCATTAGGTATTCATGCCAATATAGTATGCCTACCTCTCTGAAATGTATTACTAATCACACAATTCAGGTCACAGGTGCCTAACTCTCATTACTGACCTCAAGTATCTTAATTTTAAAGTTTTCAGGACAGGCTTTACAAATCTATGTAAATTTTCCTTCATGGATGATTTTCATGTGTACTTGTCTGTATCACGAAGACATTATCTGGAAATAGTTTACATTCTTTGGCAGAACTAGTGCTTTACCACTCCCTATATCTCCTGTTAGGAGACTACAAAATTGTACATAATGCAATCAAAAAGACTTTAAAACTATGTTGGCAGTCAACATGTTTTGTTCAATCTGCCCACATAGTTCACCCGAGAATCACTTATCAGCCAAGTACACTTAATTACAATGCATTTGTAAACTGGTATTGTTACCAGAACCAGAATATCATTCTTAAATGATATTTAATAATATCATGACATTACAAATAATACCTCCCATCCTTCCCCAAATGTGAGCATCCTTTAAGGTTTCGATCAAGTGAAAAACTGGCATATCTTAGCATAACAGTGGCCACCTAGTGGGTAGAAAGGGGAATAAACCTGCCGTCACATCCAGCCATCACAGTTTATATTAACCTGCTCATAATATGGGACCACCCTTCCTGCAGTCACACTTTAATTTTACCTGATCATAATCTGGGCCCACCCTTCCTGTCCTCACACCTTATAGTTACCTGATCATAATATAGGCCCACCCTTCCTGCCATCACACTTTAAATCCCGATAGAATGTACATATTTACTTGATCATAATTATATGGGCCCACCCTTCCTACAGTCACATTTTAAATTTACCTGATCATATTATGGGCCCACCCTTCCTGCAGTCACACATTAAATCTCAACAGAATCTACATATTTGCTCCAGTAAAAGTAACTAAAGTATGGCTTGGATTTAGCACCAGTCTCTCTATTCAAGATGGATCTTGTCTAACTTTAAACTAGGTGATCAGATAGTCTTTTAGCACTTTTGATGCTTAAACAAGGTTGAAATGGCTAGATTTGTGAGGCGATAGATCTGTGCCTAATGTATTATGATTGGGTAAGTATTATGGAATAAAACATATTTTACTTTTATATCCCACCACGAAGGTAGTAGAACTTGTAATGTTAACCTTGTCTATCAAAATGGTTCAATTTTGCAGTTAAATCATACTTAAGTCACAGCAGTGGGACATCCATGCACCATGAACACATCCATTGGAAATCTATAACACCAATGTTTAATAAATTGATTTACATTAATCAATATAATCTGCTTCCTGTTGTCCTTGATAGTGCAGAAAAACCGCATCATTTATCTTTACTTCAAACAGTGTTACAAAATTTCACAGGCAGCTGTCACAGTGGTAGCATTTACAATGGTAGCATTTACAATGTTTGCCTATTTGGTAATCCATCATCTGACCCACCATGAATGTTGCAAATTCAATTAAAAAGTAAAATTCAATGAAATATTTTTTTTTCTTCCCAGAGCTGATTCTCTTCTGAAAGAGTACGAGCGACGTTCCCATAATGATACGGACAGGCTACTTCAAGGAGATACCAGGGAAACTCTAGTAACTCCAGTTACTCCAGTGACAGCAATGATGACAGGTAAAATGATTTCCCCCATCCTGCCTCCCAGATTGCGCTACACCAACTTTAGCCGTGCAAACATTCCTTCATCTATACTTTGACTTTTGATATATGACTACAATAACTTGACATCAAGGATATAAGAGACTGTATACATAAATTGATCAAGTACGCTACAGAGCTTTCAAACTTTGACAGTGTAATGAGATTTGTAATTTTATTTTTAATAAGGATTGTGAACATAATGTAGTATATTTTGCCATTCAAATATTGTATCTAATTTTCCAAGCAGAGATTCATGTAACTTTATTCCTGTTAACTTCAAAATTGTCATTTTCTCCATTTTTTTTTTTTTTTTTATGTATGCTGACTGCTTGTAACAGATTAGGAGTATATCCACTACCTTGTAAATCCAGTCTTCCCAAGCAGAGAAAGATGTTCACCATGTCCTTGAGCTAAAAACTCTTCTGCTTACCAAGATAAAAATCAAATAAAAGTGATCTCCCCTTTGAATAGAGGGACTGGTACCAAATTCTGTCATTCACTATTACTACTTCCACTCCTGCCTGGTCAGCACACACTCAAAATTACATTCCATTTTGTGTCTTTTCAGCAGTTTGAGCTCTTTTCTGGAATTTGTTCACCATATGAGTATACTCCTTCAGTTTTCTCCTGTATCTTACTTAGTTTTTATCATACATTAATATTTTTCACTTCATCTTTATAGTTTCATGGTACAGTCAGCCATCTTAATTGCCCTCCGTATGTTCTATAGTACATACAGTTCATCTCAGGACTGGACCTTTTTTTTTGTAAGCTTTGTCCAGTTCATGCTCACTTATTCCTTGTAATAGATAATTTCTGTAATTTTCTCTGTAGACATGATGGGATCATTGACAATCAATGGTTCAGGAAAGTTGCCAACATACTGATCCCAGGTAGATCAGTGGCACTTCCCAGCACAAGGAAAGTGCAGTGATCTTGAACATGTTTGTCAAAGGGTACTAGATAGTCAGAATGGTAAAGTTTCCTTGATGGATACTCCTCAAAATTATCTTCATTACCAGACTGGACACCAGCCAGGTCATGGCACCAGACACAAGTCAGCAGGCAGGGTAATGGATACATGTCATCTGACACTGACACTGATTAATTGGTCATTTAGTACTGGTCACCAGGCAATATCACTGGACTTTATTTTCCAGACATCAGACATTTGTCTTTGACCAACCAGCCCCAGAATCAGAATGTTTACCAGTCTGATTGTGATGTTGGGAATGAAGTCCCTGGCAACATCATCAGTCCCTGACTTAGACATGGAGGCCTGGGATGTCTCCTATTCCCCCATGGCACCATGGATGAGTTTTCCATGGTTCCTTTGGTCAACAGACCAAGCAGATGATAGGCAATTCCATTCCCCTGCTCCAAGTTCATTATCAGAGGAAAAGAATGAGGCCACTACTCCTGAATCAAGAGGAAATTGCCAATCCCCTTTTCCAAGGTAAGGGATGGGTAATGGATAGTCCTACCTCACAATGTCAGGGAAAAATTGAGGAGACCCTGACTGCATCAGTTTGTTCTCCACTAGTGTCCCCACTTTGTCCCACAACACTGGTCAAGCAATGGAAGATTAAGAGGTGTGAATGTTTGACAAGTATTTTATGAGGATATGCAAATTCATCCCCAGTATCTGCCTGAAACCTTATGGGTCCTCAGACACTTAGATCCTTTCCATTATGGTGATGACTTGGACAAAAAAAATCTTCTGCTACTTCACCACTAACCTTTGCAGGGACTTCATGAGGCTGTTGACAAGACTGTGAGACATACTCTGTCAGTGTTTGTGGCACTTTCAGCTACTCTACCTCCTTAGGGAACAAAGCAAGAACCTGTTGAAAGCAGCTCATCTGGATGTGGAGTCTTCATATGGCAGCCTAATCCCTTCAGTGGTCTCTCAAAATCTTAAAGATCATCAACTCCAGCCCAAGAGGTTTAATCCAAAATATGTCAAGCAGGGGCCATATCTGAACTGACCCTTACCCCCCCCCCCCTTTAAAGCTACATCTCACCCTTGATTCATAAAACAGGGTATCTGAAAGGGCCAGGAAAAGAGAGGGTTAGCTGTATTGCTTCCAGGACTCATTACCACTCTCAATGACTCATATTTAACTTCATCAGAGCATATTGGAATCCCTAAATAAATAGGATTACACTTTGTAAAGATGTCAGTCCCTCTATCCAAGAGGAGACCACTCAGCAAACAGACAACTTTTTGACACTTTTGTGGCTAAAACAAGCTGAAAAACTGGCAAATGTCTTTATTGGATTGGATTTGCGAGGTAGTGCTTATACTACCAGTACCCAGTAAATCATGATCAAGTAAGAATTAATGAAAAATATTTTTTTACTCCAAACTTTTTTTCTCAAAGCTTTTCTAGTCATGAATTTTTATAGTTTATTAGGTTCTAGACATGTTGAAAACTTATCTTTTGAAGATTTTGTTGTTCTTCTTTTGAAATTATCCAATTCCTATTTTGTTCACCAGATTTATATGTGTAAGATTTGTATCTGTTGAATGCAATTGTATCACTTCTGCTGTTATCTTGCTTCCAAGCTTGATTTTCTTAAATATTATCCCCATGGTCCAATGTGATCCTTAAAGTTACAAGACCACTGATAGAAAAATGAGCAGGTGTCACCATACATGATAACATCAGTATAATGGAAAAGAACTTTTGTATCAGAAGTTTATGTTTTGTAGTTTAATAATACAGACGAAAACAGTTCAGATCCATACTAGTCACTTGTCATTTTTATTTTTATTGAACTAAGCCATTTTATGACATTTAGAACTCTGAACTTTAAAGTAATTGCAGATGTCATATAGACCTCATTTTTAGAGAAGTAAATTCCTAGTTATGAGATCTAATTGAAGCAACAATTAGTTTGCATAAAACACTTTGGTTCTCACTGATGTGTTAAGGGGAGCCCTCAAAGTGTACCATATTTTAAATAAAGTCACATTATATTAATGTACATCATACATTGATTCCTAACTTTAATATTATTTAGAGAAGCCATACAAGTGTAGTCTTATATTGAGGTTACCTTATACCAGGGTACATTATAGTAATCTCTTAACATGAGACTATTATAGGATGCCATAAAAGTATACTGTGTTAAAGTGAGGTTACCTTATACTAGGATAAATCATAATGTGGTCTCTCATGATAAGGCATGTCAAGGAAACCATAGAAAGAGTTTGTATGATTGTGAAAATCTCATTTATATAAAAAAAATATGTTCAGTCTATGCTGGCATCATTATTTAAATTTTCATGAATCATGCTGTTGTTGTTGTTGTTGTTGTGGGGTTTAACGCCATTTTTCAGCACACGATAGGCTATACATGGCGGCCAGTATTAATGGTGGAGGAAGAACCCGGGAAAACCCCGGAAAGAACCACCGACCCTCAAGAAGCTACTGGCAAGCTTTCTCACATACCCACATTGGCTGAATCTTAGACTCGAACCGCCGCAGACAGAGGTGAGATGGCAGTGATCCGTAACGAAGAGCGCTTTAGACCTCTCGGCCACTCGGGGCCCCCATGAATCATGCACATTTTATTTTGCAAGAAATATAGAAATTACCCATTTTGCTTTTTTACTGTGTTCCAGTTATGAACCACAATTTTAGTTGATTGAATAGCAATGGTAGCTGAGGAATGTCAGATTTGGTTGAACCCCCAACAAGTTTCTGTAACAAAATGAAAATGTCTAATTACATTTGGCTGAACATGATTATGAAAGATATATCCCTTTCAATAAAGAAATTTAACACTTTGTTCAACAGACTTTGGCATTACTCAGATACATTCAGAGAACTGATATTGCAGCCAACAGAGTTTGAAAATGGAAACACAAGATTGTACCTGGATTTGTTCAGTAAAGAGAAAGACATCAGAGTAAGGATTATACAAACAAAGCAGTCAGATGTGAAATATGGATTGCCAGTAATACACAATATTCTTAAAGATTTGGCCTGCAGATTTCTTTTCAACAGATCAGAGCTTCACGGCACTGATTGTTATGGCCATAAGACACCCCCACTCTCCTTGATGCATATCAGGGTTAACATCTACCATCATATATTATACCAATGGATCTTAATCTGTATTGTTTTGTTCTGATTAATGAATTTGAATGAACAGTATCAATAATAATGAATATAATGCCAGTACATCATAGTTGTTTTGTTCTGATTAATTAATTTGAATGAACAATATCAGTAATAATGAATGCAATGCCAGTGCTATCATAGTTGTTCAGCAGTATGTTGACTCAGTTCCTTATATTATTTCAAAGAACAAGTCTATACTGGATGTGTTGATGGAGATCCTTCATTTCAATTGTACTTTCACATGAGAGTCCACTTTTCTCAATTTTCTGGAGGGAATAGGGGGCTTGGATTCTCTTTCAAGTCAGTATATATATATTTTTACCTCAAGTCAAGATAATTGATTTTGTTCAATTAATATAATGTTTCAAGTTTTAAGGGCCTAACATTAAAATTTTGTATGCGTCCTCCTTCCTCCTCCCCCAGACAGAACATTAGATGGTCAGTTTGTGACAGCAAAGTTAAAACCTTCAGTGCTTTTTCAAACTTCAGGATGGACATACAAGATTTGTTACTGGCAAGTATAATACACAAACTTCTAAACATCAGCTTATAAAGAGTGTATAGATTTTCATTTTATATATTTTAACTCGAGTTAAAAAGGATACATTGTAACACATTTGTTCTGCTTTCATATTTTGGTAGTGACCTACTAAGAGGCCACAACTTGGACCAGACCCATTTGCAGATTGCCCTGTACCACCCTACCATATTTCCACCTTCAGGCTGGAACAGCACCCAGTTATAGTAAATCCTGGATGGAACCTTGATATTGAAAATAAATTACAATAAACTTCACCTGTTATAATGGAATCATTGGTCATACCACTCTTTTACTTGGACCATGTTATACTGAGGTGCCTTCAAGACAGGGATCACTGTGTTATCAGCAGATCACATGCACCTCTTTAATTGTTACAAGGAATCTTGATAACTTCTCTTTTTATCTATGCATCACAAGAAAAAATTACTTGACTAGACCAGGACTCAAACCCTGCACCTCCCGACTCTAGACAGATGCTCTACCACTATAGTTTTCCAAGCATATGTGCCCAGTCTTACCAATTTTATACTTTTTCCCTGTATCCATATCTCAACACTCAGCTTAACTGCACTGTCACTAGCCAGGTTGGAGGTGCAGACACAGAATCCAGCTCAAAGTGCCAAATGTTTCAGGAAAAATGCACTGTCAGACCAAGACTCAAACCCAAGACCTCATTAATCTCAGACAGGTGCTCTACTACTTCAGCTATCTGAGTGCTGTTTCATTTAAACATGCATGGTACTCAGGGAATGCCACTTTTTTTAAATTGTCAGGGTTCTCTGTTTAAGCAGAGTTCATATGAAAATAATAATCAGAACTGTAATTGCATATATGGGTGACTACTCAAAGTTAAAAGTACTTTCCATGGGTTCCAAGTCTACTTTGCTGAACAGCTCTTATTCTGTCTACCTGACTGTCCATTACAGTTTATTCATCATTCAATACTTCTGTCTGTCCATCCATCCACCTTTATTAATAGACCACATCAGTATCTATATTGGTAGTGCTTCTTGCACTAAAAATCATTGCTCCAAGTACACAAAAGTGATAGCTATGGATATGCAACAGCTAGAAATCCATATGTGATCACACTGATTGGTTGCCAGACACCCTAGTAACTTCATTAGGTGATACATTTCCTTTAATTCAATTTATTCTCAGAAACAGTACTGTTAATAAGGCTTGGGTAATTCAGATTTTCCCCTTGTTTGATATTTTGAATGCTGCTTCAAAGTCTATAGTTAAAGGGCTACCCTTGCCATTACTGTTTGGCCCTTGAGAAAGACAGCTGAGGTGAATCTTTTTGTCCATTATGATTTCAGCTGTAATGGATACCAGCATCTGTTTGGAGTTTGCTGGTGTGGCATCCCACACATGGAGAAATCATGGCATCACAGTGGCTTTATGCCCTGTTAACCAGGATGTGTTACATGCTTAGAGCAGTTAGTAGGCCAAGGAAGATCTAAACACATAACAAGTTTCAGTTAATTATGTTTTCTGTTTCACTTTCCAGTGCTCAGTTTTAAACTCTCAAAACATTTATAATTCAAGAGTATTTGAGTAAAGCTCCATTTACACCATATTATGACATAGATATAAGGTTAGTATATTTCTTTGAATCTTTGAAGTTAATCTCTGCACTTTCTTTGGTAGAGGGATAACTACTTACCTACTTTTTGTTATAGTTGAAGTAACATGATTTAAGATGTCCCAGCCAGTAAATAGCTTAGAACTGACAGTTATGTTGATTTTTTGTGGGAATGCACCATCTTGTTGCATGTTTTGCATTACACAATATTGTTTTATTATTTATTCTTAAGAAAGGCATGAACAAGCCTTAACCAAGTTCACATCCTTGCTTGTTCTCCACTAGATCTATACATAAAATCAACAACCAACATCTTTGTTCGAGAACAGTTTACAGACTTGATTGAAAGTAAAACTGGATTCTTACCACATCATTTGCATCCAATTCATAATTTTTTTAATTATACACCCCCTCACAATGTGGAGCGTATATTGTTATGACATCTGTTCATCCATCTATTTTTCATTTCCATACAATAACTTTGGTTTTAAACCATTCACCTTTATGACACTTTGGATGGCTTGCATTTGAGACAAGGAAAATGTTGGTTGCTTGTTTCTTTAATGGCACTTTCAACACTTAACTGGCTATATCATTTCCAGGAAATCAGAGGTAAGTATCCTTCTAAAGGACACACATTCTCAATGATGGGAATGTAAGGAAGAAATATGTAGATTTGGGAGTTCAGGGTCAGTGGTCCAGGTGACTGTGATAGAAGGATAGTTTTCACTCATTAGCATTAGTTCTTCATCACTTACCTTCACCAAACTTTGTGGATGGCTTTAAACTTGCATAGGGAACAGGTATATCGATTTAGAGGTCAAAAGCCACTGTAACATAATGAAAAAAGAAAAATGGTTTGCATACAGTAACTTTAGTTCTGCATCATAGAACTTGACTGAGCTTTGTGGATGGCTTGCACCTGGAGTAAGGAAGAATCCTATCAAGTTTGGGGTTTAAAAGTCAAGGCCACTGAATACAATTTAACAAAATGGTTTCTGCACAAATATTTCTGTTTTTAACCCTGTACTGTCACCAAAGTTTGTTAATGTCCTACACTTTGGGTAAGAAAAAGGGGATCAAAAGGTCAAATGTCAAAGTCATTGAAACTAAAAGAAGATAATTGGCTTTGTATATCTTCAGTTCTACACATCATGCCTCGATCAAGTTATTGGAGGGCTTGCACTTATGGTTAGGATGAGGCCTATTGATTTTTATCCAAAGGTTAAGAGCATTGTCACTGATAAATAATTTTTTCGCAATAATTTTTTAGTCATTTATGCATAGTAAGCTTAGTTTAAGACTACATATCCTGAAGATCAGACCATATCTTGAAGATCAAGATTACTGAGACTCACTTGTCAGTAATCTCCAGAATCAAACATACCCAACTACTGTCTACATAGATGACTATTTAAAATGGGGAGGTGGTGTATTGTAATTCTTTCACAGTAGTCATGTTCATTTTGTTCCATCAGACATACTTACATCACCCCCTCTCCTGCCTCTCCAGTTGACTCAAATTTGTTTCAAGACTCTTTGTTACTGAAAATTCCATGCATTTCATAACAGCATGCTTCTTTGCATACTTTTGTTCTTGTAACCATTTGTGTGCAAGTGTTTGTTAATACATGACACTACCTGCTAAGGAACTCACAATTCTTTGTAATGAAAATAATTTTCTATCAGTCTCTGATTTGCTAACATTTGATAAAATTATTATTGTACATTTTGAGGAAATATTTTACATAAGACATTTTGTTTTCTTTATAATTCAATAATTACTTTGAGTTACAAGTTTGAAAGGCAACATAAATTGTTGTCACCATATTGTTTGAAATATACACCTGTTTGCAAGCTTTTGCCTTCTCCTTTGCTGTTTATTTGAGACCTCAGACATAAAATTAGATATGAGTGGTTCATTGATTAGTTCATTGTAGTCAGATGTTCTACTGGGAAAGAGACAACAAAAAAATCTTTCAGAAAAGCAATGTGTGCACAGTAACCCTAAATAACACGGTAAGCCTTTTAGAGCTATATTGAATATATATCTTAAAAATATAAAGTCCATTTGATTTACATAGGTTTTAGCTTAGGTATCACATTCTGTCATGGTTCATGAGACAAATCATTTATAAATTTATGCATGCGACATAAATATTCAGATATTAATTTTTTTCTTCAGATTCCTCATCAGAAGGGTTGCAGCCATGTCTCATGAGGGGAAAGAAAGATTCTGATACACCCAAAAAGAAAGTTTCATTTGACATGTATGGCAAAGAAAACCTCAGGAATCGACCTAAATCTGCTGAGTTTACATCTAATTATTCAGAATATGACAGCCTATATCTCCAGGAACTTGCCAAGCGACGAGAGTTAAAGGATAGATTGTATCATGCCAAGGCTAGGGCACTTGAAATACGAGGATCAGATCCAGATGTCCGGCATCGATCCAGGAACCTTCTACATTTCAGATAGTTTTGTTCCTTTAGTTACATGTATTGCTTGTCACTTGGGACTGCTGAAGACATCATTGTGGTTATTTTACTGTAGAGTCATTTTTTAATACATGTCATTGTGTCATTCTTCAGTCCATATTTTTATTATATGTCATATCACCCAGTGACATTGCAGCTGATAAAAGGTATCATATTGGAGACATCTGACTGTATTTCACTCATTCCAACAGATCATTTGCAATGTTTTGCTGTACTGGTCATTGACCAGGAAGTCTTATTCATGATCTGTCGTCTGTCAGTCTTTTAGCACTAGTTCATTATAACTTCTTGGAGGATTGCCATAAAACATTCATCCCATGGTCCAGTTGATCAGACAATAATGCTACAAGAGCCATGATGACCACTGCAGTGGCCATCTTGAAAATATTGTTATCTATACTCCTCCCAAATGGATCACCATGTCTACATGCAGTATTCACAAATAGACTTCTTATAATATCTAGTTGGTCCTAAATCAAAATAGTGTTAAACATTCTTCCTACATGGCTGCCATGACAACATTTTGAAAATCATGTAACTACTCCCCCAGAACAGATAGACATATTGATATGGGGTTTTCAACAAACGTCTTCTAACAATGTCTGCTTGGTCTTATATGAAAATGGTGCCAATGTGACATCTAATATGGCTACCATGGCAGCTAATTTGAAAATCACAAAAGAAATATATATTAATAATTTATGTTTTTGTTACTTTTAACTGTACTTTTTTAAACACATTATTGGCTATAACATACAGAAGAAATGAAAGCAAAGTGCCTTTCCCAAAGAAACAATAATACAGACAACCCAGACTTGCCTGAACAGGTATTCACTCTGCAAATCTTGAATTACAAGTCTATCGCCATATCAACTGAGCAAATATGGCTGTCTCATTAATAAAAAGTCAGGTATATAAGATATAACATTTATTTAGCCATGCAACATTTCATAAAGAAAAGTTTTGATGGAGAGACTTTACCAGTTACTTTCAAAGTAAATTCTGCAATTCAAAATGCCACTTGTAAGCAGTTACTTAAGATTAATTTAATAAGTAAACTTAAGATGTTACTGTGTAAAGAAGCAAGCATCATTCAAATCATGTCAAATTATCATGTAATGCAAATGACTCAAGAAGAAATATTTATAACCGAATACCTGTAGTAGGAATGATACACTGCTGATTTCACTGAATTTTATTTAAGGCACATTCTTATCCCCATTGTGAATGTTATTTATACAATTCAAATCCATCATTAAAAATAGAGCTATTTGAGATCTGTCTGTATCGGTTGTTTGGTAGATATTGGTTGTTTATGTTTTAAACTTATCAATTGTTGTTCACCCAAATGGGGGGGGGGGGGGCCGAGTGGTCTAAAGCGCTCTCCATTACGGATCACTGCCATCTCACCTCTGTCTGCGTGGGTTCAAGTCTAGGATTCGGCCAATGTGGGTATGTGAGAAAAGCTTGCCAGTAGCTTCTCATGGGTCGGTGGTTCTTCCCAGGGTTTTCCCAGGTTCTTCCTCCACCAGTAATACTGGCTACCATGCATAGCCTATCGTGTGCTGAAAAATGGCGTTAAACCCCACAACAACAACAACAATCACCTAAATGGGAATGTAAATGTTATTGTTCAGAATAACTCTGACTAATGACAGTTTGGTTTGCTTTTACAATTCAAGCCAGTAAATATGTATGCAAATAAAGATATGGTGCCACTGCTTGGTTCATTGAAGGCTGGGCCTACATTGACAATGGTGAATTAAATGAAGGATTGCCAAATGGGTAATTAAGGGCATATGTGACACCTAGCAGTCATTCTTAACCAGTGTGGATGAATCCAACTTTGGAGCCCCCAGTTCTTGACCTTACACCAAAGTAAAAACACTGGTCATAAACTACCAGCAGCCAGAATCTGAGACTATTGGAGACCACCACTCTTCACTGTTAAGGTGACTTTCTCAGCATCTTGAACAACAAGAACATGACTTACATGGTTGTACTCTCTAATGGCAAATCAACATGATGGATTAAAAATAAACAGCGAGCTAGTAGCTATTTTCAAGGCCCTACCTAACTTTAGGGAGGTTAAAATGTTACATGTGTGGGTTCTGAGCACAGAAGAACATTCCAAATATCATATTGATGTTCAGAAGTCAACAATTGGTCTAGAATATGCGCAATTATCACACCCGTCAAATGCAGCATGGCTGTTTCGTCTGGTGCTAGCTTTGAAAAGCTTGTTTGCTTAAAACAGAATTTGGTTCCAGACTGATAGGAACTGTATTTTTCTGCCCATGCTGATTCAAAATTAGAATTCATGTAAGATACTCGGTTTATTTATTAAAGGCAGTGTGAAAAAGTACAAATTTGTATTGTTTAGTGAGTGGCTATAAGGGCTCCTTTCATAGATCAGCAGACTCATAATCAAAGGATTGTGGGTTTTATATCTATAAGTCAACCCAAATTGACTTTCTTATTGTGTCCTAGGGAAAGGCATTTAGTTGCCATTTCTTCTGCATGATATAGCCAGTAAAGTATTGAAAATTGTATTCAAAACCAATCAACGAACAAGTTTTAAAGTTTCAAGACTTTTATTCCAGATTTCCAGATATCATTTTGCCAATTTTAAATCTGCTTGATAGCATATACTGAGAGTAAAAGAAGCATTACCAGTGTCCATTTATGCTGTTAGCTTTCAGAAGTTTTTAGCAGTGTTTCACAAACAGGGCTTCATAAAAAATGAGAAATGAGTGGGGAGACTCAAAATCAGAAGCTTAAGGGGTGAACCTGTACTTCTTGCTTTGTTCCTCACAACAATTATGGACAATATGTGCAGTACCTAACCGTAGCTTTAAATGAGTATAATGTTCATGTTTCTGAGAGCACAGTCAGCAGAAGGCTAGAGAGTTTAGGATTCAGGAAATGCTAAGGATGCAAACTTCAGTTTCCAAGAATTGTGTATCACATATTTCGTGGCTTAAAAAAAGACATAACTGCACAGGTGAAAACCAGTAGTCAGGAGTAATTTTGAATGATGAAACCAAAATAAAGGTAGAGGTCAAATGTTTATGTTAGAAGACAAGCTGATAAAGAACGGCAACCAGAATGTCTTAGTCTGTAAAGTGCACACTTGCCATTCAAGAATATTTCAGCAGTGTTTTAGGGGTTGCACTGGTGTTGGAAATCTGAGCCCAATGGAGGGTAACTTTGACACTGACAAGTATACCAGCATCACCGTTCCGGTGGCCTAGTGGTTAGAGCGTCTGCCTCGGAAGCGGTAGGTCATGGGTTCAAACCCTAGACGATTCATACCAAAGACTTACAAAAATGGTACTAACAGTTGCCTCGCTAGGCACTCAGCATTAAAAGATTAGTGTTAGGACGGTTGGCCTGGTGTCAGGAAAATGTGACTGGGTGGGACATCATGCTACATGTCTGTGGCATGATGCCCCAGTGCTAGACATCACTATAAACTGCCACACTGCAGACATCGTAGTGATATGACTGAAATTTTTTTAAAGCTAGTTAAAAATCCAAATCACACACACACACATACCAGCATTCTTTTATAAAACAACTCTGGAGTCAGTAATTGCAAATTTGTTTCCACCATTTCCAGGAGAGTAAATCAGAGAGAATTTAAAAAACACTGAATCCTTACCTTGTCAGTCAGACCCCAGACTTCAATATTATTGAAAATATGTGTCAAATAAATCCCAGCTATACTAAGACTTCATGAAATCAAATTTAGGACTGATTGCATTTGTTGTTTTTGACATATGGGATTTTCTCAATGAATATTTATCAGAGGACTTTATCACTCCACACCTATGATAAAGAGCCAGGAGATGAGTTACTTGGTATCATTTTCTTTCATAATTTGATTTGTTAGAAATGGAAATTATTTTTTTTCTTCTATAACAGCAACGTAATTGACTACTCACAATGTCCTAGTACATTACATCTGTTACTATCTTCTTTGGAGGATGAGTGGAAGACAACAAAGGTTTCAGATCCTGGATCCAACCCAAGGGAAGGAGGAGTGAGGTCAAAGGTATCATTTAACACATAATATGGACACTTCTGTGTAACCTAAGCTCCCCTAACTTAAAGGTCATAATGTTCCAAGAGGATAAGGTTTTCAGTAATTGATGCAGTTTACTGGGTGTTGGTTGCTGATACTGTAAATTTTTCATAGTTTCACGATTGTTAACCTAGATATGAAGTCCCACACACACTGAAGACTTGGCAACTTTTTTTTATCAAGTCCATGTTAGTGGCAAGCGAGCTATAGCACTCACACTTCCAGCATTGGGACCATTGTCAACAGTTTATTATGGCTTTCAATTCAAGTTTTTCCATTGCAGATATCTCCAAAACTCCTTAATAGATTCTCATCATACTTGGCATGAATCGTTATGAAGCTCAGACAATTTCATTCTAAGCCATGCTTGCTCAGCTTACCCATTTTATCTTGAAGTCAGTGTCAGAGTCATAGAAATTTTGCATTAGTTTTGGTTCTTATTTATTCATTTGCTTATATTTCCAAAAATCCCTCGATAGGGTCTTGTCATGCTTAGCATGAATCATTGTGAAGCCAAGACAATTAACTCAAAAACATGATTAGCCCTACGACCAGTGAGTCATAGTTAGTAATATAAAATTTGTTTTGGACAAAGCTAAGCCAATTTATTCTGTGACATACACATTATTCCCTTCAGACCTTGGGGTCATGGTCAGTCATAGAAACCTGTTGTTAGTTTTGGTTGCTGTAAGATGCACTTTGTGCCTCACTATATTGTAGTGATAACATCCGTGCTTGTTGTAGATGCATATTGCTTCCAATTATCCACAAAAACTATTGACAAATATTAAATGATCATAAAAACAGACTGTACTGAGATGCTAGGAAGTAGCTAAACACTGATATCTAGAAGTGTTTGGCCTATTATTCATTTTCATGCTTTTCACTAACCAGTTATGCAACTTAGCTTTAATGTCTGCATGCCCACTTGGAATTGAACTTGCACCTGTCTGCATGCCTGTTTGTTTATCTAGGAATTTACCTTGCACCTGTCTACATGCCTGTTTGTTTATCTAGGAATTGACTTTGCACATGCCTGCATGCCTGTTTATCTAGAATTTGACCGTACATCTATATACATACCTTTTTGTCTTGGAATTTACCTGGCACCTATCTATATGCGTGATTGTCTAGGAATTTACCTTGCACCTGTCTACATGCCTTTTATCTAGGATTTCACCTTGCACCTATCTACATGCCTGTGAATTGGTTACAGCATTGTCTCCCTTGTGCATCGGTTGTTTTCTTGTAACACAGACATGCTTCTCGTTTTTTGTCTTGATTTTAATGTGCAGGAATTAGGAAAAGTACATGGAAAACTAACAAGTGTATCAAACAAATTTAGAGCAAATATTCACAAAAAATGTACAGGTAAACTTGTTAATAGTGGCCACCCACTAGAAATGGTAAAACTGGCCTTTGTACACAGGTGATCTATGTACATACGTTCACCTTTCAAAATTGGTTTTTGATCTAATACCATGAATTAAATATTATTATGGTTATTATTATTATTGTTTTATGTGCACTATTCACCAAAATCAGAGAATACAAAACACTCCCAAATGTATGTTTCACAAAGGATTATTATATCCTGACCACTATCTGTCCTATAAACTAAACCATGAATGATTTAAAATGATCACTGACCATGGTTGTTTTGTGCAGCATGACAAAACACCTATTTTCAGTGCTGATATACAACTTATATGACTGTAAAACAGAGGACTGACTCTTTGGTCTGCCAGCTAGTATAAATTAGGTTTGGAAATAACAGTTCATTCTTCAGAAACAATATTTGGATCAGCCATTTGCTCAGTTCACCAAGAATCAAGACAGTCGGTTTATGTGAAAGGCATGTGATGAATAGGGAATTAAAAACAAGAATCAGTATATGGCTATTCTTTGTGACACATGAACCAAAACTTTGCCTTTTTAGACCAGTTTTATATTTTGAATGACCCCTGACTCTAATGAAAAGGGATGTAATTCAAATCACCTCTCAAAGATAAATCATTTCATCAAAGAAAACTTTACAGGCATACAAGATGAAGATATTGAACTATATCTGTCATACTGGCACAAAAAAGTGGGTACCATTTCAGCTGCAATAACACGACTTTTCTCACCATCCAAAAATTGTTTTACCTTCTACACTAGTGATAAACCTGTATTGTTTTTTAATTTGACTTATTGACACCTTTGAGTTGCAATGACAACACGACTGGAGTACAGTGAGCACAAGAGATACAAGAAATGTTTTAACATTAGTTCACATGATATTCACTTTATCAAAATGATGCTTTCCTTATGAAACAAGTTTGCATAGACTAAGTGATCACTGTAAATACACTCCAGTGACTGCTTAAGGCAGGGAGAAACTATTGTATGGTTAGGATACACCTGGCCACCAACAGCAGGATTCAGCTGATGACCTTTATCTAGGAAATTTGCCCAGGTGAAATTGGAAAATGGCCATTCTGACCATTAGGACAAGTTTGAATATATATGATTAATTTAATGTATTGATAGGCTGATAATGAATCTTTTATAACATCATAAATATTATATTTTGTCCTCATTAATCATGTAAGGGAATCAAGATTGACTGCTCCTGCTGTAGGAATGGATCCTGCTTGAATGTTAACTACAATTTATTATGTATGCCCTTTTAATCTGAAAAAAGAGTAACACATACCCTGCTACAAACAGCAGAGCCTAATCTGTCAATAGATTACATGACAACACAGATCTATGAATATTTCGTTTTTAGTTTTAAGAATAGAACCTAATGTGTCGATACCTTAGATGACAATACAGATCTATGCCCATTTCATTTGTAATTTTAAGCATAGAACCTAACCTGTCAATACATTACATGACAACACAGATATGCCTATTTCATTTGTAATTTTCAGCAGAGCCTAATCTGTCATTACACAACAACACACATCTGTGCCTATTTCATTTGTGATTTTAAACATACAGCCTAATCTGTTAATACATTACATGACAACACAGATCTGTGCCTATTTCATTTGTTGTTTTAAGCATAAAGCCTTTCTGTCAGCATATTACTGGACAACACCGAAAGATCAATGCCTACATCATTTGTAGTTTTCAGTGCAGCATTGATTCAAGTATAACAGTATCTGATTCTCTATACTTGTCTTGCTGAAAATTGAAGACATCTCTGTTTTACTGTATTTAAGTAATTGGTTTGGATGTATTTTTGTCTTGATTCCAAAACCTATAAGACAAAGATTACAATATCACTTTTCCAACAGTGTTGCCATTGTTGTCAACATACATGTTAACATAAAGTTTTGCATTTAGCTCATTTTTTTTTTTCATGTACAGTCATGAACTTTAACTGTATTCATCACAAAAGCTACACTTATCACAAGCAGATCACAGTGACTTATTTTCATACTCCAGTGATTACCCGGTACATAAAGTTTTTGCTGTCAGCTTCGTTTCTCGGACACTGTTGTATGTACAGTCATGAAATTTGATGAGTGTATTCATCGTGGACAGTAATAACTCACCAGTGGCAAAGGCAGATCACAGTTGCCCACTTTTCTTGATCTAGTTACTGTCAGGTTTTTGGATTTGCCACTGTGGAGCAGGTGAAACATAGCTTACCAGGAATGCCTGTTATTCCTGTTTAAAATTACAATGAATATTTATAAAAATACCATGCATTTAAAGTTATGATGAATTTTTTTAAAAATTACCATGAATTACATTTTAAATTACCATGTCTAAAATTACCTTGAACGAGTTTTGTCTTACTCCTGATATGAATCATTGTAAATAATTTTGTTGCAAATGGTAAATGTTAGTCATTTGACACTGCTTATGTAATTTATTTATTGCAAGTATGTGCGTGTGTTGTTTTAACTAAATTCTCTTTTTATAAAAAGCTAGAATAGCTTGCATTGTATGCAGTTATTGAACATTCCGTCCACAGGATTCAGGAGAAACTTTTGATTTGGATGAAATATTTTCACAACTTTGTATTCCTCCTTGATAAGAATTTCCTAGATTTAAATCAGAGAAGGAAAATAAAGAAAAGAAATTAATTGTTGTTCATTTTTCATTTGAAAACTCTTTAAAACTCATCAGCCTTTTCCAGAAGATTTGAATTGCTTGAATGACTAGGGATGTCACTGTTAACCAAGATAGCATCATCACTATGCCCCAGCCTTTTCATGATGATTTGAATTATGGGTATGTCGGTGTAAACCAAAATAGTACCCTCAATAACAATACCCCAAAAATTTATGGATTCATGTTTCTGATGTTAGCTATTACTTCCTCTCCAATTCATTGGTCAAAAAATAAAAAAAAAACCTGAATTATCAAATGAAATTATACTCAGAAATATTTAATATGCCTTAAGACTCATCTTTTCTACTCCAATAACAATCAGTGGTTTTGTTTCATAAATTTAATAAAAGAAAGAAAAAAGGAAAACCCTGATGAAATTTGGGCATCTTGGTTTAGTGCTAAGAGCATTAGCTGGTGTACACATTGGCAAAAATGTATGCCATTTCAAAGTATACTTCATCTAAACGAGTCTATTTTTAATCTGTCAATACACTGTGTTATTTAAAACCAATTTAATGTCGAGTAGATTTCTTATAACTGATGCCTCAAAAATACTCTGTACAAAAATTCTGCTGTGGTCAACCATACGATTGTGTAATACATGTACTTGCTTACAAGCCAAAGTCCAACTGAATAGACCCAGTTCTGTCACTGCATAATGCACAAGCAGATCATTCCTAGTTGGTTTCATTTATAGGCTACCTTCCTCCAAAACAATTTGGAATGATAACTTTTTGAAACAAATGGAAAATGTTTTAGCACAGGAGAAAGAAACATATACTCCGAGATATAAATAATGATCTTCTCAATACTCAAATAAGGAACAAATGGATGGAATTTATTGAATCATTAGGCCTAGACCAGCTGGTAAATGAGCCTACACTATCCTACTTTCTTGACAAGAAAGGTTAAATGCAAGAAAAATACACAAAACGATCACTTACAGAGCGTTCAATTTATTTTAATGAAGAACAGTTTCTCAATGACCTATATAAAGTTCCATGGAATATGATCCAACATTGGGATGATACAGATGAAGATATGAGGGTGTGGACTGACTTATTCATGGATGTGGTCTCTAAGCATGCACCACTGAAAGTACATCGAGTAAAGACTGAAATTCAACCTAATTGGCTTACTACTAAAATCCTAGATGCTATGAAAACACGAGACCAATTCAAGGCTATGGAAAACCATGCACAATATAAAGTATGGAGAAATAAAATAACAAGAACGATTAAAAAGCTTTAAAAAAACTTATTATCAATCATTGCTTGAAAACAAAAAGAGCAACACAAACTCCATTTGGAAAGTCTTCAATGAACTCACTGGAGGAACACACAAAGATCAGACAAATAAAATTCACTCACTTCTGGTAAATGACACCATAGTCACTGATGACACTGACACTGCAAATGTTTTCAATGATTTTTTCACCAACATTACCACAAAGTTAAAAGAACCAGTGATAGAAAACAACAGCAGCAAAATCTCTAAGGAAGTATGTTTCTCTATCCCACCAGTATCAAAAGATTTTGTTAAAAAATGTCTCAGTGAACTTGATACCAAGAAAGCTACTGGACTTGATCAGATTGGTCCATGGCTCATTAAATCATCTGCCTCTGCTATTTTAATAGCATAATATTCATAATTAATTTAAGTATAGCAACCTCATCTGTCCCCAAAATATGGAAAACTGCAAAAGTAACTCCTATTCACAAATCTGGTTCTAAGGACGATACTGATAACTACCGACCAATCTCAATACTACCAAACTTGTCAAAATTGATTGAAAAACATGTCCATGACTCATTCATGTCATATTTAACCAAACACTTGCTGATACACCCTAATCATCAGGCTTTAGACAGAAACATTCCTGTGAGACTGCCTTGATCTCCCTAGCTGATAAATGGCTTCAAACACTTGACCAAGGTAGAATAATAGGATCTGTATTTGTAGATTTCAGGAAAGCTTTTGACATGGTGGATCATGAAATCCTTTTGAAGAAACTGAAAATCTACCAGCGTGATGAAAGAACAATTAGATGGTTTACTTATTACTTAAGTGAGAGAACACAACATGTTTACATAAATAATGTTCTGTCTGAACCTGGAACAATTAGATATGGAGTACCACAAGGCTCAATTCTAGGTCCATTACTATTCATTTTATTTATTAATGACCTACCACTTTTACTAAGAGACTCAATATCATCTACAGATCTCTATGCAGATGACACAACATTGTCAAACATCCAAAACACAAAGCATGAACTCGAAATTTCTTTACAGAATGCCCTAAACAAACAGGAAAACTGGTGCACATGCAATGGCATGGTGGTAAATACTGGTAAAACTATTACTAATCTCAACACGGCAAAAAAGGACAAATCTTGATAGTGATGAACTATGTCTGACATGGAAGGATAAAAATGTGCAAATGGTCTGTCATGATGGACTATTTGGTGTTCTGGTAGATAATAACCTATCATGGACTGAAGATATCAATCAGTAAAAAAGTCAATTCAAGTTTATGGCTTCTCAGTAGGATAAGACATTTTCTCCCTGAAAGGCACAGAAAACTATTTTATAACAGTTACATACAACCCTATATAGACTAATGTAATACAGTATGGGGTAATTCAAATGATAAAAACATAGCAAAGCTGGCACATCTTCAAAAAAGAGCATTTGGGCTAATATCAATCCAGAAAGAAAGCAAGGAAAATTTAGCTGGTAGGTTAAAAATATTACCTATTAAAGACCGAATCTGTTTGAGAAAAGCCAAATTAATGTAAAGGTTATCTCATAATAATGCTCCTGAATATTTACAATCACTATTCCAGTATAGGCTACCTGGTAATACTCCCCACCTGTGATCCATGTCTACCAAACAGTATGAAATTCCCACACCAAATAAAAAGAGTTATTTAAAAAAAGTTCCAATACTCTGGAACTCTGCTCTGGAATAGTATTCCAGTTGAGATTAGAAAAGCCCACTCTATTTCCTTCTTCCAAACCCAATATATCCAGTGGCTTCAGAGATGCAGCTAAAATAAATAAATTCCTTGTATGAGGGTCTCAAGGTAGATTAGTTCTAAGTTAATTGTGTTACCCCCTTTAAATTATTATTATTATTATTATCAGGGTCTATGCAGTTGGTTAGGAGTAATCAGCAGAACCAAACAATTCCCAATTTATTATTTAAATGGCTCGATAAGAACCAAAAATCCAAGTTAGTTACTGTGATTGTGGAATAATTTTCAGTGTCACAGATACTTTGTAGTGAAGGAATCAGCTTTGTAAACACCTGAACTAAGAGACATGTTTCAAAGTGGGCCTTGTATGTCATCTGTAGACCAATTTCATTGTAACTAGTATAGTATCCATTGACACCATTATAAACATCAAAAGATCACATTGCCATTTAAAATTGTTTCCAAGCCATCTTACACACGAGTTAACATCCACTCCTTGCACAAATGTCAACTTGCAGCCATGGAATGTTTAAGCTCATCAGGTTTAGTCCCACAGTACTAGAAGTATGTCTGTCACATAATGAATTTCTCTTTTAGGTACAAACTGTTACCCTTTGATCAAGTAACAGTGTGCAGATGTTTTTGCTTTTAAAAACAAATCTCTTTTACTCTGAAAATACATTAATATTTTAGTATTTCTAGTTTTTAGACTGAAATATTCTTGGAAATTAAAGCCATCAAAAATCAACCCAAAGAAGCTTATGCCCAACTTTTTTGATAAATAAAGATGAAAAAGTTTATTGTATTGGAAATGATACATCTAGCAGAACACACTGTCCAACAGATAGATGGTCATGTCTCAAAGTAGGTGGGTAGATATAATTAATCATCCACATTCTGTCCGTCTCAGTCTCTCTAAATATTTTAATGCTGTTTTACAAATAAAGAATCGAGCCATAGTCAAATTTATAAAATTATAAACACTAAACACTCTATGCCTAGAATGGATGAATCTCCACATTCCACCTATCACCAGTTATTACTCAAAAATTATATATTCAAAGTTCAAACAGACCACTAGCAAATTTCAAACTCCACTTGACTGTCACCAGCTATCATTAGAACGGACCATTATCAAATTCCACACTCCACCTGTCACCAGCTATAATTGGAACAGACCACTATCAAATTCCACATCTATATAATTGGAACAGACTACTATCAAATTCCACATCTGTCTCACACCAGCTTTCACTCCAATGGATCATGATCAAATTCTAAACTCCACATCTGTCACTCCAATGGACCACTAACAGATACAACTCCACATCTGTCACCAGCTGTCACTCTAATGGACCACTAACAGATACAAACTCCACATCTGTCACTCTAATGGACCACTAACAGATACAAACTCCACGTCTGTCACCAGCTGTCACTCTAATGGACCACTAACAGATACAAACTCCACGTCTGTCACCAGCTGTCACTCTAATGGACCACTAACAGATACAAACTCCACATCTGTCACCAGCTGTCACTCTAATGGACCACTAACAGATACAAACTCCACATCTGTCACCAGCTGTCACTCTAATGGACCACTAACAGATACAAACTCCACATCTGTCACCAGCTGTCACTCTAATGGACCACTAACAGATACAACTCCACATCTGTCACCAGCTGTCACTCTAATGGACCACTAACAGATACAAACTCCATGTCTGTCACTTTAAAATAATTTACTCAAAATTCCACTGGAAAATTAATAATTTTGTTTGAGGAAACCTGTGACACATTACATAATACCAACTAGTGCTGGTCTAACTAAAAGGATGTGGCTGCATTAATAGCTGGGTACTAAATGATTGCACTATTTGTTCTGAATGACGTGTATAAATTCAGTATGTAAGAAAAGGTCCAATATTGTTCACCTGGGAAACACAAATGCAAGCTTGTTAAAGCGTTTTGTACATGTAGTGGAAATTGAAATGAAAGAGACATTTGGAGCATTTAGTTTACATATTGTCTATTACACCTAATAAAATCAGAGTGTTTCTGATTTCATGCTAGGAAAAAATTAAAAGGTTGGTTGGAATAATACTTTTTTAAAACTCCTTTTCTCCTCTCCCTTTACTGAAACTGAATCATGGCTGCATGCCCTAATTGTATTCCTTTAACAAAAGGCCTTGTCAGTATTACTAAAGAACATGATGTATTACAATAGATCAATGCATTCTACATATTTTCTCTCTAGCAAAGTGGTAAAATTTTGTAAAAGAATCAATTTCCTTCAGTGAATCTGTTATGCAAATGAGTAGGTGTTCTCTCCTCTGGCTTTCATCAGTTAGTTCATACTGAGGAGAGAATAAAACCACCATATGATGATTTCAACTGCTGACATCAATATGTCACTCAGGTGCTTGTACTGAACAAGTATTCCTACCTAATAGTGACTAGTTTTAGATTATGTCTGTCAGCACAATACTAGCTATATGGTGCTAGGCATCCCCAATGTTTTATTAGTGAAGCGGCACATGATCTACAGAGCTACTGTATGGAATGTCAAATGAAAGAAAGAATTATGTACCATTTGTACAGATGGATGGAAAGTGTTGTTGTTGTTGTTGTTGTAGGGTTTAACGACATTTTTCAGCACACAATAGGCCATACATGGTGGCCAGTATTAATGGTGGAGGAAGAACCCGGAAAGAACCACTGACCCACAAGAAGCTACTGGCAAGCTTTCTCACATACCCACATTGGCCAAATCCGAGACTCAAACCCACGCAGACAGAGGTGAGATGGCAGTGATCCGTAACAGAGAGCTCTTAAACCACTCAGCCACTCGGGGCCCCTGGATGGAAAGTGATTATTATGTTTGACTCTACTAATCATTGCTTAAAAGTCAGATTTTCACATGTTAACTCGAAGACAATTCCTTCCTTAAAGACTGAATTATGGACTTGTTGATTAAGACTTTTATCAAACTGTAAGATAGAAAGAATAATTCATAAAAGAATGCAATCAAAAACCTTTCCTTTCAAAACTTTATTTCAATATCAGTTGGCGTTAAGGTAATAATGTAATTCACTCAACTGCTGCAGATTCACACCACAACACAAAATTTTAAACTATTGTCCCTCAAAAATGTCTTCCTGTCACAATTACTCCAAATTAGCTGAATATTCATATACAGTGTCTTGACTAAAGTACCCTAATGTGGCAGTCCAAAACTTCACGAATCCCATGGGTCTTCACCAGGGGCTAATTCTCTACCACCAAACAGTTTGCTTTTATTTTTCCATGTTACCATCTCTGCATCAAACTGTTTATTAATCCATCTGCCAAAAGGATAACCACACATAATAAAGGCCATTGCTCCATAGTATACATAGAACTTTGGGTTCAGCATTGAAAATTTCCATGCCATCTGTAAGAGAGAGAGAGAAATGATTTTCACTGAAAAAGTTCCAGTAGGCATAAACGTTCAAGTAAGAATTAAATTCTCAGACATTTAAGAAGAATAAGTAAAATAACTGGAAAATATGCATAAACAAAACAGAAGCCAAAATTGTATCATTTTAAATCCTGTTTTTTGAAGTACAGCATTCAGAGTTGTCTTTTGACCATCAAACAAGAGGAGATGCCATAATCATAATCATCAGGAATGAGTAACCTGTCCGAACTAGGCTGAAAACACATTCATAATGTATTGCACTAAATGATTCATCCATTCCTCTAATTCCAGAAACTTAAATTCCATCAACATTCTGTAATAAAACTAAAGTCATAAGCATCAGCTATCCTCAAAATGATCTCCATCTGACTGTTCTCTTTCTCTCTATCTTCATTTGTCTAACTGACTGGTTTCTTGTTATCTACATTTTGATTTCTAAGCTAAGAAATTATGTTCTATGTACAACATCAGTCAACCATACTTGTGCCGAAGCACTTTTTTTCCCTACCTGTGTCTACAATGAAAACTCACATTCAAAGGTTTATCCCTGAAAGTTTAATTTCTGGAATTTCATCAAATAATTCAGAATATAGAATTTTCAATAATTCTGTAAAATCCTAAATAGATGCATCTTTGAATAAAGCAGAGTGCAGTTTCCACATAAGTCTGATAAGAACAATACCAGGGTACAAGATGTTTGTGATTTTAGACAAAACTGACAGATCACCAGAGCAGAGATAGAGCCACCTACTGATTAACCTCACAATTTATTAAAAAAAATATCAGTCAGAAGCAAAAATGAATTCTCAGTAAATACATAACATTTAAAGAAATGCAAATTTAACAGTTTAAAGTCACAACTATTTAAATTTGTATCTAAAATAAAGTAACAATCATGAAGGTGATGGAACTGCTCTGCCATGCTAGATGGCAAGCTCTCAGTCTGACTGTGATTATATAACACTCACACCTAACCAGTAATTGCACTGGTCAACTGGCCACTGCCTGAGAGAATCTGTTCATTTTGTACTGGCATGTAGGTGGTATCATCACACTCCATCAACTGCAATGCAATGCGGTATTGCTCGCTTTTTTTTCCACAAAGAACAAATTCAAATATACAAAAGCAGTATGTGGAAGTAAAGAAAAAGAAGCAATTTATATGAATGAACAACTTAATTGGATAAAGAAATCAAGACGAAGTTGTGTGGATTAGCTTGCAAACAGATACTTTTATTATGAAGACTGCAGGATCTGTGTGTGCATTTGTCATTTGGATTTTTAACAGAGCTTTAACAATTTTTCAGTCACATCGCTACGATGTCTGCCGTGTGACAGTTCATAGTGATGTCTAGCACTGGGGCATCATGCCACACCCAGTCACATTATCCTGTCATCAGGCCGACCAGTCCAAGCACTAACCTCTTAAAGCTGAGTGCCAAGCAAGGCAGCTGCTAGTACCATTTTTACAGGTCTTTGGCATGACCCGGCTGGGTTTGAACCTGCAACCTCCCACATTCGAGGCAGATGCTCAAACACAAAGACAACCCTGACAGCATCTCTGTTTAAGCACAACATATCAATGACCTTTGAACAAAGTTTCTCTGCTGCTTTGCTAGTACTTCCTGTTTCTCATGCAGGGAATAAGCTACACTAATTCTTGATTACTAGTTATTATTTAACCTGGACCAAAACAAGCAATAAACACCAATGAGATTTCAATGTGACATATTTCAATGTGTGACACACCTGTAGTGTAGCTTTCCAATCGACCAAAGTAGACAATATAAAATTCAACATATTAACTGCGCATTAAAGTGGTTATTAAATGATGAGTTAAGTACTTCATTATACATGTGGTACATGTTTGGAATGTATTCTAAATGCTGAACATGCTGCTGGGTTTAAATGGGGGGGGGGGGGCAGGTTATGAACCATGTCATTTTGTTTTAATTTGCAAATGGCGAACAAGCATTCTCAAGTCTTTTTCATATTTACTAATAAAAGCAAGTGCCTATGACTGCAAATGCTGTTTTAGATTAATTCTATATTTGAAGAATAACAAGGCAAACTAATAATTATTCATGACTGCTGAAGAATAAAATAACTTGCATACGGTAAGGATTGTTTTGTATCGATTCTCAGTCTCTAGTATTGATATGTGTATCAGTACAAGCAACAAAAGTATCGATGAATCATTTCACCCCGAAGTATTTGCTGATCATTTTTTTCACAAGAAATGGTAGTGTATACACTTTGTAAATTAATAATAGCCAAATGTTGATAGTGTGTATAAAGAATTAAAAATGTCCATCAGTGACAAAAACTGTTTTGATTATACATCATTCTGGAGAAAACCTAAGTTTATGTTATCAATTATTAAACAAAAATATTCAATATGATGATGATTTACCCTAAAATATGATATATTTCAGCCAATTTCATAAGAAAGAGTGACTGTACAATAGCTGTAAACTATACAGCGTGTGAGGTACTCATTCAACATATATAGCATTGTTTCATTACTTCCCTGACCAAGGATATCAATTTCGATACATTTATTGTAAGACAATGAGTGAACTAGTACTGGATTTTTATTATGTATAAATGAGTTTCCAGAATGGAGGGTATGAAAACAAAATACAAAATTACAGCCTGACTAATACAAATGTATTTGTTCCAGTGGGCAATGATTCCCCTACCAATGCTATTAACTAGGATGTCATTACTGTTCCATACTCAATTAGATTTCAACATTATCTTATCACTTTGTTTTTAAACACATGGTATTTATGCTTCTGTAAATGTATCGATAACCAGGAAATGGCTCTAGATTTCATTTTTGTAATCATGCCATATTATTGCATTTATTTCCCTGAGCTTATTAAATGTTATATTAAATGAAATGAATATTAAGGATGATCCATTATAAATAAACACCAAAGCATTTTCTCTTTACAAAGTTTGTATTCCCAAACCCTTGTACTTCAAGCAAACAATGTCATATGGCATTGAACATCAAGTTGTCAGTGATAACATAAATCTTCTCGTAAGCATGCAAACATAAAACTAATCCTTGAAAAGATGTACACTTTTATAGTAATGTTAGAATGAAAAATTGCACAGAAAATTGGCAACATTTCTGGTGTGGAAAAAGTCCAAAATATTTTACATGTGCATCAAAATGGAGTTCATGCATAAGAAGAATTTATAAACATTTACACATGCTTGTACCCAGCAGAGCTGCACACACACACACACACACACACACACACACACACACACACATAATACCAACATACAAACACACACATACACAAACACACAGAGTCCAGGAACATTGAGACTTTTTATAAGAAGCTGTTTATTCAAGGATATGGGCACTTTTCTACCAGTGGTGAGGCCTGCAATGGAACTGTTTGTGTATAATTTGATTTGAGAAAAATGGAAGAGCTACAACAGAGTCTCATCCACAATCACATATGCATTTTAAGTTACAAGATAAAATATGACAGGTATATAACATTCAAATTCCAGCAACTGATCACAGCAAAGATGAAAAAGATGGGCCCCAAGAGACTCTGTTCATTCCCAATTTGTTTAATATTCTCTCTCTCTCTCTCTCTCTCTCTCTCTCTCTCTCTCTCTCTCTCTCTCTCTCTCTCTCTCACAGACACACAAACACATCAGTGGTCATGAGCAAAGATTTTTACTAATCAGCATCAGGAAACAGTGGAATGATGACCAATAGTCAGCTAGATAATGATTAATATTAACAGCTAATTGAATTAGCAAAAACATAAGAGTAAATTCCTTTCATTGTAATTTTTAAGCTAATTCAAATCTTTGGACATATGACCCGGGAACAAGCAATAGAAACAAAGAAATAATGCAAGAGGAAAAAATGTATGCTCCTAAGAAGGTTCGAACTGCTGCGGTATGATTTAGTGGAAGTTGTCAATAGTCATTTACTTTATATCTACACCACTTGGAGTACTTAGAACTATTACAAGCAAATTATTTTTAGATAGCATGTTGCTTTTGGGTTTTTTTCAGTTAAGATGAATCACATGTCCTAATAATTATATTCTCCCTTAAAAAAATTATACATGTCTCTTCATTACAAGTAGAATAAAATTCATAACACTGCAGTATAATCCCTTTCTTCAATTACTGCTACATTCAGTGTTTTCAACACTTTATTGTCATCTGGAGACAACTCTTGTGTTCAGCAGAGGATACTGTGATGTTGTGTACTGAAGTTATACATCAAATGGAAAATTTTAACATTTTTAATTTGTTCAATGCTGATTTCAGTACTTTCATTGCTTGTATGTTTATGATTCACATTATTTCATACAATGGTAGAATACAGTCTACAAAACAAATTGAAAAAATAAATCTAGTTTGTTAGGAGTAATCTGCATATAAAACAAGACACACAATCCTAATTTGCTGATACATTATGCAATGGCAGATATGGGTCTATGTTGTTGGCAGTTGGATCGGACTTGAAAGCAAAAATGTACACGCTATATATTTATTGTAACTTTTTTCCATTTGCTTGCAACATGAATCCAACTTACAACTGCACCAACCCAGATGGAAAATCTATCAAAAGGACATTTGTGTTTAGCATGCATGTTTCTGTACAAGTCAGATCCAACTGCAAACAACACAGACCCTGTGTCTATAATATTTGCTGGGACAAACTGGAAGAATAAACACGGGCCCTGATCTGCCAGCTCATAATGCACTAGCAGATATGAGTCTATGTTGTTTTAAAGTTGAATCAGAATTAAATACAACTGTTTATGATAGGTATTGGCTAGAAACAGTATAGCACTGATAACTTGGCCCGTTTTATATTTGAAATTATCAAAATGCAATCAATCAAAATGAAGATATCAAAGGAAGAGAAAAAAAGATGAAAAGACAACAAAACAAAGAAATGAAAAGGTGCTTCTTAACAAGTGTGCAGGTTCCTAAATTTTAAACGCAAGGAAACTTATTGCTAACATTACTGTCAGTCTGCTAACAAACCTCTATTTTATATTAAATTCAACAGCAAGTTTAGCCCTCTCTTGTTTGAATCTTTCAGTTCTTCTTCTGTCAAGGAAGATGAGGTACGCCACAGTTGATGGAAGCAAGACAGTTATCAGGTTTCTTTTCACGTGATAGACAACTTTCTTGAAAGTGGATAACTTCTGGGCAGATTCCATAAATCTGGGGGAAAAAATAAAAGAATGAAAGTGTCAGAAGAAGCAAGCTTGCATGCAGACCTAGAAAATAATATTTTCTCCAGGAACAACAGGGGCCCTTGGTGGTCTAAAGTGCTCACATTTACTGATCACTGCCATCTCATGGGGTTTAAGTCTCAGCCTCAGACAATGTGGTTATGTGAGAAAGCTGCTAGTAGCTTCCCATGGGTCAGTAGTTGTTACTGGGGTCTTCCAAGGTTCTTCCTCCACCAGTTATATGGCCAACATGTATAGCATATCTTGTGCTGAGAAATGGTGTTAAACACAATACAACAACAAATTGTCCCGGAACATGATGGAGAAGACTGACAAACATAAAAATTACCTACCTTTTGCAAGCTGACCTAGTTCACATTAGTATACAGAAACATTTAATTCATTTATTACCATGGGAATCAATTTCAATGGTTTTACAAAAAGCGACACTGGAGACAACACTTAAGTTCATGAATCTGAGTAAAAAGTCACTCATTCCACAGAAGAATCATTGTTCATTTAGTCTTTAAATCAGTCATCTGTAGAAACCACAGAGTATTTTAAAAAAGCTTTCCTACAACAATAGTTAAACCTGAGTAACAATTTGCATGCTAGCCAAGACTGTCGGCACTGCTGACTTAGAACAAAACCAGTTTACAGTAAATGGATCAAAAGGACCAAATGTTGGCATAGCAACCTCACAAGAGTCATACGTGTACTGTACCAAGCTGCATGAAAGGTATACAAGAGTTTAACCAAAGATTGCACATTTCACCTCTACAAGGCTTTTAAAAGTCTCCAGTGGCAGCAATGGTAACCGTAAACATTCATTATCAGACAAAAAATGAATTCTGACTAAAGAGATCTTGACTAGGTATAAAAAGACATAAAACAGTAAAATAAAACACACTTTTCTATAAAGACATAAAACAATAAACTAAAACATTCTTTTCTATGATCTCAAATATTAAAGTAGTGGTAACATAATGAATTAATAAAAATAAAAGTCCCTCAAAGCGACTGACCAAAAAGAATTTATAAAAATTTTAAGATAAAAACATGTATTCTTTATATTCTTCAGTGAGAGCAGGTGTTACAACTCAAGTCTTAAAATATCAAATAAAAAGAAGTGAAACCAACAATTTAAGTAAAATCAACATGCAATTTATTTTTCTACAATACAATACAAAGTGAAACTTCAAGATGCACAGTATTGTCAATTAAATCCAAAATAATCCTAAATTTCCTATCAAAAAAGTCCTAAAATACAGACATGGAATTAATTATGAACTAAACAGATACTCAACCAATGTTACTAAAGCATAAAATGAAGGTCACCTTAACCTTTGGTTGTAAGGGTGTCAGATTTGTCTGATCTTCAAATTTCATGACTTAAACTAAAAAAACACCCAACAAGTTACCTTTAAGTACACAAATTAGCCCAAGTTATACCAAAGACTTATAAAAATGGAACTAACAGCTGCCTCACTAGGCACTAAGCATTAAGAGGTTAGCATTTGTGGATGGGACATCATGCTATAGGCTAGCCTAGGTAATTATTGATGGATGCATTTCATTTGAGAGCTACAGTGGCTAGCCTAGGTAATTATTAATGCATGCAAATTATGCTATCTTATAGTCATTTAAGCTTTTTCTACTTTTAGAAAATGGCAATCGTTTATTGTTGTGAATCAACATCAGCTGAAAAAATCTGAAATCCCTTCATGCTAAGATGCTTCTTGCCCAAATTGGTCAAATTCTGCTGAGTGTTTCACGAGTTCAAGTTTATTTTTACATGGTTTTCTAGTTTAAGTGATGGTGGCCTTATCAGACTGGAAAGGAGCACCATATGAACAAACTTGAAGAAAAAAATTAATACCAGGATATCAAATTTGGTCAAATTTTGTGGAGTAGTTTCGGGCAAATTGTTTTCATGTTTGTCCATTTTTAGTAACAGCGAACATATCTTACGACTGATTTTCACAATTTGTATAAAACTGAAAGAGATCTATGGTCAGATGGTTTGTGTCAAATTCTGTTGAGTGAATTTTAAGAAGTCATTTAAAAGCTCCCATTCAGAATTGCAAACACAGCTCCTTCCTAGTCAGGTCAGAGTGCTTACTAAATTAATCATCCATTTTCAAGCACCACTCCAACCATCATCAATATGTATATATGATTTGATCCACTTAATTGGATTACATTATTTCCAAAGTTTAAAAAAAGTACAAATTAAAAACAAAATTTAACTGCTGATACACAGGGGTCAAGCTAGACTTGAATTTTAGGGAGAAGTGACTTCTCATTTTGTATAGGACAGGGAGAAGTGGAGGTGAAGCAAGAAACACTATATATATATATATATATATATAATGAGTTCTCTTATTTGAATTATGCCCTCTATTTCCCAGTATTTATATTAGCATTAAACAAATTGATTTAAGCAATACGTTATTTTGGCCATATGACTCTATAAAAAAGAATAACAAAAACTACATAGTAACAAATTTTAAATGAGTAACCAGATTACATTACTGTAATTTCATGTTAGTAAAACTGCCTAATCAACTACTTGCAATCAATTTTTTAATATTATTTTATTTATTTATACTTTCCAAAATTTCACAATAATGGCACTTTCAAAGATTTCTAAACAAGTTTGAAACAACCCCTGTACCATGTACATGAGGGCAAATCCACACGTCTTCAGATCATACTGTTCATCCTCATTTCTTTATTGCAGATAAAATATGGTAACTATTCATGCATAACACACTAAAATGCATAAAATTACAGGCATGTCGGCTTTAGTCGGTATATGAACCAAATCAAAACAGATGTAAGTGTATATATATTTAGGAGAGGTTTTCATAATGTAAATACTCACTTTAATATAGCTTCATTACAACAGTCCATTGAAAGGATTGCAAATTTATGGTGTATTTATTTGTCTACATACTTGTAGTACATTTAGGCAATGAATAAATAGTATCTAATTTGCTGCTTTTTTCCGTATTTCCACAAGTATGAGCCGAGACAGAAAACAACTTAGACCTAACAACGCATCTTGCGAATTCCACAAAATGGCATTGTCCCAATGTTTCTGACCTACATACATGTAATTGCATTTTAAAGTTAAATCTTTAATAAACTAACACCTGGGCTTTGATTTCAATGAACTGTATATTTTTCTAAATATATCTGCCCGATGATTTACAAAAACAGACATTCAAATAAGCTGGTACTTCCCTGACATAGCAATCTCCGCCATTATTTCCACATTACTGGTTCACTTTCAGTTTCAAACTAATTTTATTGACAAAATAGTGTACAAGAGGCAGTTAATATATATCCAGATCACAAACTCTGATCTTAAAACACAAATTGCTATTTGCACACTATTGTTAAAGTTTCAAAACACAGATTTGTATGTTTTTATCATCAAAGGATAGCATGCAGAAATCAGGCAGTCAGAGTTGCTACCTTACTCAGGAAAGGGTTAATGGTCAATCAGATACCAAAACATATGCTTGTGAATGGGCACGAGTTTGTCAACGTAACTGATATCAAAACTAGGCCAAGCTCCTGATGGCTTGATGAATACATTCACTACAACACTAGAACAGGGCTAAGGCGAAGGGGCATCTCAAAAAGTATAGTCAATGTACCTCTTACAAAATCACAGGGCAAAGTCGTTTTCGCTTTCCTAACAGAAAAAGGTGAAGTTTACATTCTGTAGGTGACTTAGTCGCCCATTTCACCTGGTAGCATGACCCCTGGATACATTTTTAGTTTTAACATTTTATATTCCTTCATACAGTAATCCAGAATAAATCAATGACCTCAACTTTTGAATTGGTGTCACACTGATTTTTCCAATATTTTATTCACAATTTGTTCCTGCTTGCCTTCTCATAGGCAAGGTATGATTACTATCAATATTTGAAATGGCATCGGAAAAAAATGACAAATGTTTATACTGCACCAACACCAACCTATAAACCCTATTGCCAAACTTGCATAATATATATATATATATATATATATATATATATATATATATATATATATATATATATATATATATGTGTGTGTGTGTGTGTGTGTGTGTGTGAATACAATTTTTTTCCTCAAATATTCTGACATTTCTTACTATAGTGGTAGAATTAAGCTAATTCTTTGACATCTATGGGTACGATAACCAGGCCTTTTAATTATTTGTGACAAGATATTAAAAGAAGTGTGCATGTTTGTATGTGTACTCTCTAAATAATATAGAAAACTTCAACATAGATTACAGGGCTTAATAGATTACGAGGCACTTAAATTTGTCAGGGAAACTGAGGAGAACCTCCAGAGGTGAAAACTGCATACACAACAGTTTCCCTATTGCAAACCAAAAGCAAAGAAACGACACTACAGCTGAGCTACTTAGTCTGAACTGTGTTGAAGATGGTTGATATCAAAGTTGAATACGATTCTCAATAATGCAGGATACTCCACCTACCGATTACAAAACACATCTTGTGGTCATCTTAACATGTGATATTCTACAGAATTTACATACTTTCCTAATTGTTGGTACCCCCCCTCCACTAACTTCAAAAACATACTGGATACAAAAAAAAAGGCACTAAACGTAGTCATTTCATTATCAATTTATAATTTCTAACCAGATTCCAAATGTTATGATGGGGCCCAAATACTGTAAACTTGTTGGCAGTTCAAATTCAAGTTTCTTTAGTAATACAGTCGCATATTTGAAATACAATGTGCATCGGTAGGTGTATGTTTTCAAAGAATAGAAGCGATGTCATTCATCATCTTTAATAATCTCAATAATTCTGTACATTTTGGAGTTACATCTCTCTGAACCCATTTATATACGAGTTTCTCATTTTTATTTATTCAATTTATTTTTGAAATATTAAAACAGATACTAGAAATATTGGACGCAGACGATACAGTTTTGTTTTCTGAAATACGCTATAATAGAACCCAGAAAAAGTCATTGAGCAGTCTGCGTGTTTACATTGTTTCCGTTAGCTTGAAACGCGAGTAAGTTTTTTGAGTGTTAAATGTATTGTCTCTACAACGACAAATCTAAGATAATATGTAGTTTTGTTACTTAAAGTGTAAATATTTGCTCGATCTGAACTTTTAAATGCTAAAGAAATAAAAATTGGAAATGCAAATATCATGTGTCCTTGGGAACTTGTGACTGAAGATCGACCCAAGACAGTATAGAGCATTCGCATGCCAGACAGCCTGAAGTTTCAACTCATACAAAAATAAAATTACATACATTGATTTGTCTTAATCTGTAAATCGTTTAGAGTCTAGACTTCCGACTCGCCCGAAAATTTATTAAAGTGGTTGTATAACATTTCACCCTAAGCATTACTTACATCTAGGACACCGACAGGAAGCACGGTAGCGCCATCAAACATAGGACAAGTAACTCTCCATTGTAGTTATTTCCCTTTGACCATAATGTCGGAAAAAGTTAGCAACGTGATGATGGCGTACAAGTTAATACTGCGCAACGTAACACACTTCAGTCGTAACAAACTTTTTCGGTTACATTCATTTGAAAAGCGTATCAGAATGCTAAACGTTGATAATATTTTATCCTCCAATAAAATTCCATATGTAATCTTCCAACTGGTGTCATTCGTTATTTTTCGATCGCCTTGTGATTTTATTTTGTATAATGAGAGGAACTTTTAAGTTCACGGAAATATTTTTTCTTTCCTTTTGAAATTATATCACTTTATGCCATTTTAATATGTTTAATTCACACTCTTATGGCAATGAAATATGTTAAAATTTAAATCACACTTTTATGGCAATGAAATATGGTTAAACCACACTTTTCAGGTAAAGAAATATGTTTAAATTTAAATCACACTTTTAAGGCAATGAAATATTTTAAATTTAAATCACACTTTTATGGCGATGAAATACGTTTAAATTTAAATCACACTTTTATGGCAGTGGAATATGTTTAACTTTAAACCACAAGTTTAAGGCAATGAAATATGATTAAATCACACTTTTAGAGCAATAAAATGTGTTTAAATTTAAATCACACTTTTAAGGCAATTAAATATTTTAAATTTAAACCCCACTTTTATGAAAATAAACACGTGTAAACCACACTTACATAGAAATAAAATATCTTTAAACTGGAATACAACTCTGACACGAATTTTAATAAACACTATAAGTAGTGAATGGGGACACCCTAGGGACAAGGGGACTTCAATGTTAAATAGGGGTATATCCACTCTGGGGACAATGGAAATTTAACATGGGAAAAAAGACATCCACTCTGGGGACAAGGGAATTTAACATGGGAGAAAGGAAATATCCATTCTAGGGACAAAGGCATTTGAACAATGGGAGAAAAAAAATATCCATTCTAGGGACAAAGGCAATTGAACATGGGATTTTTTTTATTTTTTTTTTTTAAAATTAAAAAAATAAAAAATAAAAAAGGGGTAGGCAATGGAAAGTCATTCTCTTTTCGAGACCTATGAGTGGCCCTGAAAAGGGCCTTTGGTTTCATCGTCATCTTCTTTTATTTCCTCCACTTCTGTAGCCATCTTCTAACTTTTGCCATTATTCCTGTCTTCTTCTTTATTTCTGATTCAGGCATCCAGTCAGGATGACCTATCGCTCGGAATTTCTCCTGTATTCGTATCCAGTTATTGTTGAGTTTCTCAAAGCTTTCTTTTCTCTTTCTATTTTCTTCTTCTTTTCTTTCTTTAGTCCACTTTTCTTTGATGTTCTTTACCTCTTCCGTCATCACTTTCCTCATTACTTCTTCCGTTTTTGTCAGCTGGTCCAACCCCCATTTTACGTATCGCCACTCCGTCCAATTCAATATCTTTTCTAAGAAGCACCTGACTTCGATGACATTTTCAAGTGCTTCCTTTAAACTTCCCACTCTTACATAAGGCGGGTCAATCAATCCTCTCAGTCTCTTTTCCTCTTCTTCCATCATTCCTGTTACTATCTCCTTTGCTTCCTTCAAATTATTAAAACAGTCGAGAGACTTTTCTAATTTGAATTCTTTCTCTATCTTTTCCATGACAAACGTAACATCTACTATCCAATAATAAATGTCTATCAAATGATTCAGTAACGCTGTTGCTACCACCATTTTCTTTGTCTTTATTCCGTGGAATGGGTTCTAATGGCTAACACTGTTAGCTTTATAGTTAAAGCACGGACGTGATGGAAAACATCCCCCTAAAACAAAATTGATATTACCTAGATCATCACTTAAAACGTGCGGACGTGAAGGAAAACATTGCCTACTTTTCTCATTTCATATGATCTACTATCCACATACGTGAAGCATCAATAAACAAATCCCTAATCTACTATTTACACACGCAAAGCATTAAAATTAAACCCAAATCTACTATCCACACTAACCTACGTGAGCTCTTACAAACTCTCTCTCTCTCTCTCTCTCTCTCTCTCTCTCTCTCTCTCACACACACACACACACATAAAAAAACACACTCACACAAATAAAAAGAGTCAGTGTTTATATTCACACTACTCTACATACACACATTGGCAAATCGATTGTTATTTCTTTTCTAGAGTATTGGGTAGCCCTGAAAAGGGCTGTTTGTTTTTTAACTCCAGAAGCACCTATCTAATGCTGGCACCTTCCTGGTCTGGCGCCACACACACATCTTCTTCCCCAGTCTCCTTTTACCTTTTTTCTTGGGAGTGCAGAGGCGGGATAAGTGGCTTCAGAATCCCAAAGTTCTGTCTCTGGGATTCTGAAATTTCTTCTCTCCTTTTCCTCCTCTTCATTTTTTCTTCTTTCCTCCTCCTCTCTCATCCTTCCCTCTTCGACAATGGCCTCCGCGGCCAGTTCATTTAACAGGCGCCTGGCATATTCCAGGTGCATCTGGAGTTCTAGCAGTTTCACAATTCTGGTGTTCATTCTGGTGGTGTTGATCAATCAACAAGGGTAGCTAGACTGCCGAACGAGTTTCAATTTACAGTAAAAGCGCGGACGTGACGGAAAACATCCCCCTAAAAACATAAAATTGATCTTACCTAGATCATGACCAAACAACGCGCGGACCTAAAAGAAACACTCACTCACTTTTTTATACTACCCATTACTATTCTAAACAATTTTCATTAATCACTTCAATATACTATCCACATACGCAAAGCAATCAAACCCCAAATATACTCTTCCCACACCTCTAACAGCAAAAAAGACATTATCTTAATCTACTTTTCACACCAACGTTAGTGAGCACTTACAAACACAATCTTATACACAAACACATACCCTAACACTATAAAAAAATAGTTAGTGTTTATATTCACACTACTCTACCTACACACATTGGCAAATCGATTGTTATTTCTTTTCTAGAGTATTGGGGTAGCCCTGAAAAGGGCTGTTTTTTTGTTTGCTATGGCAATCTTTTAGTTTCTAAGAATGCGACGTCCTCTGACGATAGACTTTCTGACGAAAGGTCTGCTTCTTCGGAAAGAGAAGAAGAACTCTTTGGTGTCGATACGACAATCGACAAAGCCTCTGTCAGGTTCAGGTTGCTGCTGCTGTTGTTGTTGCTGTTGCTGCTGTCTCTGAAGTCTGTACTTCTCTGTCCATTCTTCCTTCTCCCTGTTCACTTCTTCTCTGAAGAGCTCTTCTATCAGGTCTTCAGTGACTTTTAGCATTCTCACATTCTCTATCTCTTCAGGCTTCGGTATCAGACTGTGTCTGACCCTATGCAAATTCACGTAGGCTTCGTTGAGCTTAGCTAGTTTGGAGCACATCTTCGTAGGAGGATGAGTCGACAGTGGATGGTTAGACTGGAAACTACCCCTGTTCTTAAAGTCAAAGCGAAAACGTGAAGGAAAACATCCCTCTACGGTTTTCGAGCCGCAACGTTCAATGAGTGTCATGAGAGAGATAGTAAGAAGTCAAAGAGCATGAATCAACATTCTTATAGCCAAACAAAAGACAAAGGCATTTTTTTTTCAAAACACAACATTTTTATTCAAAAATAACTTAACACTAACAAACAACTCTAACATTTTTAACAATAATCCAACCATATAACATCAACCATTTTTTTTTTCAAATCACAAACATTTTTTCAATTTTACACTCTACTTTAAACAGGGTTGGCAACGTTGTGAATGAAATTGTGATTTCCACTGTTGGAAATCATTAGGCCATTGATGGACACTACGTTTCCTAGCTTGAGACAAAAGATAAGCATAATGGTCACAAAACCATCGATCTACTTTCACATCGTTTCTTGAAGAAGAACGAGGATCAAAACGAGTCACTAAATGTTCTAAGGAATAGCCCAGGCTGCGATGATGCAGAAAATACACACAATATTGTCCGCACACTAAGGAATCTGTGCCTTGTAATTTCACATTATTGAATCGGGTGGTCTGAGCATTTCTTCTCATAAAGTCGATGATATCGTCTTCCAAAGGGGGCAATCAGTACGAATCAAAATATTCAACACATCCTTCTTGAGGAAAGTAGACGGCTACCCAGTGGGTTCCTGGGAGATGACTGTCGTCCGTGTTGATGACATAAGCTTGATGGTCTTGAGGTTTGCGATGAGGGAGTTCATCTTTAGCACAGACGACAGGATTCCAAGAAGCAGTGTACGAACTGTGGTTCAAAAGGTAATAAAGTTCCCAGGTATCCATGTTTTGTGTGTTTTTTTTTTTTCTTCTTCTTCACAGGTAATAATAAGTCATCAATTCGATCCTGACTTCTTGCTTGAAAATGTCTGACGAATAACCGTTTCTTCGCTTCGTCTCCCCACTCTGATTCAGGAGAGCTTCGATACGATGGATCTCTTGAGTGGTTAATGGTGGACAAGAATGTTCACGCAAGTCTTTATACCACTGATGCAACACGACTTCGTCCGAGATGAGACTCCAAGCTTCGTCCAGATACTCGTCCAATTTTTCTTCTTGACTCAACATCAGGCATTTATCGTGATGAATTTGACTGGGATGATCGTTTTGACATCCATATCAAACTTTCTTGATCAATTCCGTCATTTTTTCCACCAAGTGTTTGGCAAAACAGGAGACTAAATGGGCTTCTTGTTCTGGCCATCTCGACTTCATCATGACAACTTCTTCGTCTTTGTCTTGAGATTCTCCTTCCACGGTCTCCTCACATTCCATCTCCAAAGTTTCTCCACTGGGTAAAAAGGGATAACAGTCTTCCATAACTTCTAATAATCTAGAATGACTTCTCTCAAACTGTTGATTTCTATCGTATTATCAAATTCTGCATACAGGATAACGTTCACTGTCTTGTCCAGTGGCTTTGCAAACTGAAGTTCCACACGAATCTGGCCGGATTTTATAGGGTGGAAATGTCCCTCGTCGCTGCCTTGGTCTGGAGTGAAATCGAAAGCCCACAAAGCATAGCCTCCTGCGTAATCTTCGTACGTAATGCCGTGACTGGTGTTGGTTCCTAACTGTCCGGTGGCTTCGTACAGGGACAAGTACGATCTCAAGTAATTCATCTTCGTGGGCTCAAAGTCCGGTTCGAAAGGTCGGGTACACAAGGTCTTGCCATCGCGACTGACTTCGATTTTCTTAACGTCGAAGTGTTGAAAGTTGAAAGGATTTTCAGCGAAGGCTCCGTTGAAGGCTGAATTCAAGACCATACCAAGGATTAAACGCTTGGGTAACTGTCCTTGAAACAGATGATCTTCGATCATGGAATGATGGTTAGCGGGAATGGTGAACGTTTTCACTTCCACGCCTCGTATGGGATACTTGGCGGTCGTTCTGCTCAACGTTTGACTGATGTCATTTCCCACTTTGGGTAACACTTCCACGCGTCGTACGTAGAGTTTGACGTCCTCGATTTTGCTTTTGGCATTACTATCAGCCAACAAATGGATTCCGTCTCAAGCGGACTTTGACACCGTTCAGCAAATATTTCTCTTGCAACCACATGTCCAAATGCAAACGATCCATCAGTTCTAAACTCTTCTTATTTAAGATTTTTTTTGTCTTTCCTCAAAGCCGTCATTGCTTCCGTCTATTTTGTCGAACTTGTCCGCTTCGTCAGGTTCCCATAGCACACAAGCATTGAGAGGAGTATTCTTGGCATCTATTCCGTACGTTAAGAGATTTTCCAGGTAGGCACGGTAAGGGTAAGTATCCATGCTGCTGCTGACCAGTTTGTTATTCAAGTACAAGTCCACTCAGCTGAACAAGGAATGCATAAAATTGTTGACGGGAGCTATATTCTCAGTGTCTTCTACTCCACCATCATCCTTATCTAGAACTTTGACTTTCAGGTACAAGTAACTGCTATTCAGATCGATGTAATCTTCGGGCTGTCCCTTGATTTCAAACTCGATGGGAGCGGAATCCATCAAAGAGGAGACGGGGTGAAATTCCACCCATTGGGATTCTTGCATGGTCATCATGGTAGGGGGCATGGCAAACAGATCCAGTTCCGACTTGGAACAGGCGCATGACTCTCGGTGCATCATTTTTTTTTGTTGCTGTTTCTCAATAATCGAAAACGTCTAAGTCTCGAACGGTTCTTCTTTTCTTGGTCTTTCTAGCTTTAGACGTGTGAAGTCTGGTGAAAGGGTGTTTTCTTCGTCGTTTCTTTCTGCCTTGTCCTTGCTGAATGCCTGACTCGGTAGCGTGCAGGGCATTTATAGGTGTGTCTCGTCGGCTCAAAAGGTCTTTACCCTTTTGTAGGAAGACATTTTTGCCTGCCCTCATGAAGGCTTCTTTAGGGTTTTGTTTGTCGATGATGACATTTTGGAGAAATTCTTTGCCTTGCGTCAGTACCGCATCTTTCAAGGCGTGCAATACGCGTGTCACCATCGGTTTCAACACCGGAGCCACCGAACGAAAGGCCGATTTCAACATATCTCTTAAACCGTGTCCTCGCTGTCGAGCAACCCCTCGGTACACTGGATACATGACTTACGAATCGTGAGAGAACCGTTTTCGAAAATGGTGTTTCACCGTGACTTTTCCTTTGGTGAATGGAATATTTTGTCCCAACTCTCTTTTATAGCAATGTTGACCGTGTCCAAATACGACTTGCTGACAGGCAAATAATGAGGATGTACAAATTCGCGGTGGACATGGTAAGTGTTTCCACCTTGCTCGTCAGTGGCCGTGGCAGAATTTACTTTGAAAGGAATGACACGCAGTAATGGCACGGAGGTGTGTCCCACCACGTACTACTCCACCACATCGGAGTACACAAAGATCAAATTCAGTCCCTGGTTCAGTTCTATCGGGAAACGAAAATACCTTGCAAAATGCCCGTTGTTGTCAATCTCTGCTTTCTCTATCTTTTTGGTCTTTTTATCCGTGACCAAATTGAGGTCTCCACCCAAAATGTCATACAATTCAGGGCAAAATTTAATACGTATACTTTTTTCCTCACTTTCAAATTTAATGAGTAGACGGTGAGACAGTTTGTGGTACTCAATGGTGACACGTTTTCTTAGTCCGGTCAGAACTTTGTCAAATGTTGCAAAGAATTTGTCAGCGATGGCCTCCACCAGATGTTGACCACTAAAATAATGGCCTGAGTTAATTTTAAAGTGATAAACGTAAAAAGGAGGAGAAGTGTCACTGCTGTTACGGGGTAATGGGTCCTTCGCAAGAAATGATCTATGTTGAGGAGTGTTCGTCATGGTTTGCTGCACTGTTGGGTCCAGAATTTCGACGTCAAAAGTGTTTTGAGTTTCAGTGATGTTTTTGATTTGTGTTGGATAAATCATTTCTACCAAAGCCACTTCCCAATGGGCTTCATGATCTAATGGGATGGCGTGAGGTAATTTGGCCGTGTAACAGCACAACGTGTTGTGGGGAAACACCTCCATGGAACTGTCACTGGGTAAGGTTAAGTAAAATTGGTTTTGGTGACTCATAATTCCAGAGTTCTGTGGCTGTCCGAGGGGTTACTGGACGTCAGAGGCGTGTCTCCGCCCAAAATGGGGTTCTGGTTGTGGTTGTTGTTGGAGTGGTGACTGGCACTGACACTGGACACAAGGTTCCCGTTCGAGGTGAATTTCAGGGAGGGATTAGGAAGCAGGTAACCGATGCAACTGCTTAATAAAATGGTCCACAATTGTTTGTCTCCTTGTTGCAAACTCAGATTGGCGATGGCTGCCCCGATGACACAATACACCACGAAGATTTGGCAGAAAAAGACGATTTGCTTTTTAGGCACACGTTCTCCACACCACACCCACAAGGGTTGTTTTTGTAAATCTTGCACAGAAGAACTGGGTGAAGGAGTGGTCGACGTAGCTGCGTCTGTGTGAAAGGGCATGATGGTCACTTCTTTTTATAGTCGATGACTTGCGAAGCGTCGATCCAAGAATCAAAACTGGGTGGATATCCTTTCCAACGTACTTTGACTTCTTTGACACGTCGTTTGCCCACTTTACAGGTTCTGCGTTCGAGAATGCTTTCGATGTCGTACACGTCGTCCTTTTTTTTGGTGACACGTTGTAACTCGGGCAAATAAAACGTTCCTTTGAGCACTTCTCCGTTCATGTCTTCCAATTTATAGACGGCAGGATGACGGCCATGCACTCGTCCAGTGATACGAAACAATTCGGTCGTCCAGTTAGGTAAGTAACCTTTGTCGAAAGTGCGTTTGGATTTCCAATGCGCACCCAATCTCCTACGGTCAACTCTCCACTTTTCTTGGGGACAGCCCTCGTCGGGGACGTACCAAACAGGCGCTCAAACACCAACACTTCGTTGTCGGGAGTCACTTCTTGCGGGACACGTCCAATGCTTCGATGGTAAGATTGGTTGTACGCTTGCACCAAGTGCGGTAAGATGTCGATGTACTTCAGAGTGTGGTGATGCGTAAAATATTTCCACATGCGTTCTTTCAAAGTGCGTTGAAAACGTTCCACTATGCTAGCTTTGGTTTCGGGATTCTCGGTGGTAAAAAAATGAATGTCACGTTTCTTTAATTCTTTTTGGAAAGCTTGGTTCAGAAATTCGGTACCTTTGTCCGTTTGCCATCGAAGAGGGTGACGACCACTTTGTTTCAACACTCGTTGCAGGGCTCGCATTAACTCGCTGCTCGATTTGGAAGTCAAGGGCACGACCCAGGCAAATTTGGAAAAGACGTCGATGACACAAAACAAATATTTGTAGCCACGATTGTAGCTGGCCAAATGAGGGACATCGGCTAAATCGCCTTGCCATTGATGATCGATGCCTTCCACTCGGGTGCCACTTCTGGAAAACTTGTGTCGAATGGGTTTGTGTAAAGTGTAGGTAGCTTGTTCTTGTAACCATCGTTGCACTTGAGGTAAACGGAGACTTTTCAGTCGAGTTTTGGCAGCACGATACAATTTTTGAACTCCTGCGTAACCTGCAGGATGAGAGGGATCGTAGTAAATGCTGGCTAAGACTTTTTCCATTTTTTTTGTGTTTGTGTGTTAATAAGACACCCACTCTTGGAGGATGCTACTCTTTTTCTCTTGGGGTACTTTCTTGGATTGCAATGCTTTGCGTGTGCGACCGGCAATAGGTGTTGAAGAGGAGAATGTCTGAGCGGGGGATATCGGTTCTTGTTTCACTTCTGTCTTCACTTCTGTCTTCACTTTCTTTTTCTCTTGTGATGAAGAAGGGGTGGTCATCATCTTTTTCATCCATCCAATTCTGGAGGTAGGTGGTGTTGTTAACTTGCGTACTTTTTCTGGTGGAGTTTGAAACCCTTCCTCTTCTTCTTCTCCTTTTTCTGTCTTGGTCACTGGTAGTGGTGGTACTGGTACTGGTGATGGTGCTGGACTTTTCATCAAGGTCTTAAAATCTTTCAGAGTGGGTAGAGCTGTTTCGTCTAAAGCTTTCTGGTGAAAGAGTTCCAGTCGTTGCAAGAGTTGACCGTACTTTTGCGATTTTTCTGTTTCGGACAAATCTTGGCGATCCATCAAGGACTGCAATTCGTGTTGTAACTGGGACATCTCGCTCAAATGGGGATTGGGAGGTAAATGCGGAGTGCGTTGTTCTTGCCAACGATGGTATTCCATCCATCGTTTGTAAGGCACTAAAGCCAGTTTTCGTCCTTCCATGGGGTTGTCAGGGGTCGATTCTGAGATCTTGGGACTTCCGAGGGCCTTTTTATTTTGCTCCCACCAGTCCTCCCAACATGGTTCCCAAGACTCCTTTCAGCAAGGGACCTATCAAGAGGGGTAAAATGCCTCCATGTTGGACCAACATCTTCTTCTTTTGACTCATGGGAATTTTCTTTTGAACCATTTGGCGAAGAACGTGACGATGTTTGCCTAAGCATTGCTTCTGGTGTTTGGACAAAGGGATCGTGCCTTTCAACACGTTCAAACAACATTCGCACACGGTATCGATGACCTCTTTGGAGCCTGATTGAATGAGTTTTTTTCGTAGAGGTGGAGAAGCTTTGGACAGGACAGATAACATGTCCCCATGTTTGACTAAACGAGGAGGCAGTCCTTTTCTTTTCTTTCCTTGGGGTTGTTTAGAAGAGGGATGTTTTCTGGAGGGTGACATCTTTGAGTCTTCAGGAGCACCAAAAACACTGATACCCCGACTTGGTCACAGGCCTTTTTTATACTGGAACGCGTCGCCACTGATTGTCTTTACGTCGTATCAGTTTGAGGACAGGCATGACACGTCGTGCAGGGGTACGCAACGGACTAAATCGAGCCAGCTCTTGCTTGGACATATCCAGTAAACTTTGTAACATGCCCGATCTTTCTTGGACTTTGATTTTGGGAGAAGGTACTTTGTGAGCAGCAGCCACTGCCACTAAATTGGAGGGTCCTGCCACTGGGGAAGTTCTTTTTGGGGTCATCAACGGAGAAGTTCTTGGTGTGATCAACGTCTCCAAGTACTCTTCAGTTCTTGGTGTCATCAACGGAGAAGTGGATGAACGTGAGGCTGCCGGAGACGCAGTCACCGTCGTGGCAGGTCGTGGTTTGCGAGTGTAAAGTTGCGTCCTGGCCGAAGAAGTGCCTCTCTTGCGACTGGTTTTCTTCTGTGGACTTTTCTTTTTCTGGGGACTTTTTCTCTGTTTCTTTTTCTGGGGGCTTCTTTTCTTTTTCCGGGGTGGTGTCTGGTAAGAGGAGGGTCCCGCCACTGGAGAAGTTCTCCTTGGGGACCTGGTCTTTTTCTTCTTCTTCTTGGGGCTTCGTTGGACTTTTTTCTTGGGGAGAAGTTTGGGGGCATTAGGATCCCATCTTAAGAGAGAGCGAATGATGACCCCTTATAGAGTACCGCTCCCTCCAGGTTTCAAAATGATTTGTTTTTTGGTTTGAGTGTCGATGCGGGGATCGGCCAGTTGGGTCAAAGCGACTTTGTTTCGATCAAAAAAACGTTTGATTTGATGAGGAATCTGAATGATCCCTTGCAGTAATTGACGTGCCGTCACCGTGAACCATCGTAAGACTTCTCTGAGACTAGCTTCTAAGACACGAGCTCGTATTTGTGGATTTTTTTCTCGACTGATGCCATACAAGGCACGAATCAATTTGACGGGAAGATGCGACTGAAGGGATGTCATGTTGACGTTGTGTGAGACAGACGAAAAGGGTCTGAGGTTTTTATAGATTTTTTTTGTGGAGCGAAATTAAGTCGAAGACGGAGACGTGTACAGGACAGGCCCTCCGTCTTGGCACCAGTGGTGAAACAATTGGGTACGAAATCACAAATCATCGGGGGTCGTAGGTTTCAAATCGACGAGTAAAATAGGCGTGTGGAGTTTGAGTGGCATCGTCGTACGCCTGAGTCAGCCAAGGCGTTCCTAACTGTTTGGCTAAGACTTGCACTTGCGATTTATCTCGAGGGCTTTTAAACAAGACCACGTAATGCGCATTGAGACTAATGATGCGATGGGCTTTACTTTGTTGAAACAAATTTTGGGTGATGTAAACGACACTGGCGTTACGGTGATGCCCTTTGCGCGTGAACCACAGTTTAATTTCTTCTTCGTCTTCTCCTAACATGTCGTCGAAAATGCCAAATGGGTTTGACGGGAGTCAGAGACGATGCCGTCGTCTTCTTTAGGAATGCCTTCCACAAACACGATGGAATCGCCTTGACTTTCTCTCAAGAGGCTGTACCCCGATTGCCACTCTTTGTAACACCACACGATGCGCTGAGGTGGCCGATCGATCAAATGATGTTTATATTCGATCAAACGTTTGACGAATTTGGTTTTGCCTGAACCGCTAGGTCCAGCAATGAGCATGTTAAAGGGATGGCGAAGATCACGATCTAAGTGTTCGTCGATGACTTTGACAGTAGAGGAAGAGGGAGCAGAGACAGCAGAGGTAGCCATAGTGTTAGGAATGTCACTTGTGACACGAAAACAAACAAGACGAGAGTTTATATACTTTTTTTCAGGACACGTTTATTGAATGTTTTAAACATGAATACGAAAGACAAAAATACATAAAAGCCAAAGGCTTAAGTACAACGATAAAAGACACATGAAAATCATTAACGTGGAATAAAAACAAGTGTCTGTACAATATGTTTTGGGTAATGTTCTGACCAGTTCTATAGGGGGTAAGATCACAAAAGTGTCCTCCTGAAAGGGTCTTTCAGGCCTGTCCACGACAGTCCTGTCCTGGGTGACGGGTTCTTCTGGCACCGTCACTAACACAGGTTGAAAAGTAACTTTTTTTTGATGTTGAAAGGAAGGATCACAACTCTCGTGCATACTGGGCCACTTCTTTGGCCCAAGCCTCAAAATCCCATTCTTCCCAGGCACGGACATCTGTCCAATGGGGATGTAAGTCACAAGCTACACACACATCGTCATACACGTCTTGAGTAGCTAAAAGTTGACGAATCTTTTTTTCCCGTAGAGGTCGAGAAGTATCCAGATGAAACGTAAGGCTTTGAGCAAAAGGAGTCTCTCGTGAACATTTAAAGGCACCACTTTCATGTTGATTGGGGTGGTAAATACTGTTCGTAAAGAGTCAACAAGGAATCGGCTGGTAAACGAAATCCTAGAAAACAAGTCACTAAGACACACACTATGCGTCGTCCCAAATTGAATGGATACAGTTCTTGTAATAATCGATGGTAATGATCCACGGTTTGAATATGGTCATTGAGTTCCTTCCACGGAATCTGTTGGTTTACATACGACATAAGTCGTGGCATGGCAGCCTGTTTTTATAGTCTCTTTGTTTCGAAAACAATACACGTACTTTCTAGCCAGACATCTTCGTTGTCCAGTGGGGAATCTAAATGTTGCATACTGTAACCTAAACGTCAGAGTTTGTTTAGACGTTTCCTCTTCCGCTAAGTAGATTCCGCTAAGTAATCCTTTACCTTGTCTTTCTCAATATGTTGCACTAGGTGAATCTCGAAGTAACCAAAATGATCAACACGTGGATCATCGGGGGCCTGGAAGTATTGAACAAGGTCTGACCACTGAAACAATTTCTGACGAATCAGTTATCTTATACCATTCAGGTACCAGTGGTTCAAACACCGGTGACGTAACGGATGCAATTGTTCTTTACGTTTGACTTGTATTTTGACCAGCTTTCGGTACATGCGTTCTCTCAATTCCACAGGCAAAGCACGAATGTTCTCTTGTAAAGTATCCATGAATAGGTCAGTCCGTACAATTCACAATCGTCTCCTAGAGCAAAAGTAATCCACATAGTGAGTAATTTCTGACCACTGCCATTCAGGGTACCGTCCAAGAATGTCACTGAACTATTTTGATGTAAACGGTCTAGAGTAATACAATAGGACGAATGCACACTTGACCCAAAGAAATCTAACACACTGGTTGACTTTTTTCACTTTCCTCTTGTGAATTTCTTGGCACAAAAGTTCTACAGTCATCCATTGAGATTTCACTCTGGCAAGTCCCTGCCAAACTTCCTTGTAAATCTTCTCTTGCAGTTCTTTAGGTAATGATTCAATATCGTTTTTGAAATGAAGTTTGAATACTGGTCTCGGTGATGTCCAACATTTGACTCCTAGCCAAACTGGTTTCTTCTTCGTCAACGACATGGTAAGTTACTTTAATGTCTCGGTCCCACTAAGGGTAAGTAATGACAATTCGGTGACCATCGAGCATGTTCTACGTAGGCCGAATCTTGCGGTTCCCAGTGGTGAAGTGACACACCGCAACTGAAGCACTTGACTTTATCTCCTTCGCCCAAGTAGAAAAATCCAGCTCTGGCTAATTCTTCGGGGGTCGGTCCTCCCAGATACTTAGGCCATTTTCCTTTGAACGATTGAAGACGATTTTCAAAGTCGCAGTATTCCGACAAACGCACAGGAAACGAATATTCGTCTTTCACAGGTTCGTTTCGATGAGGGTTGGGTGACATGGACAGGAGTTTGCTCAAGGCTGGATGACATCCGTAGGGGGTAGACGTGAAGGTGAACATCCACCTTTAAAACGAAACCCAGTAAAATGTCCAAGAGGACGAGCGGCATCGCTTTCGCATCCCTCAGGTTTGACACGCACAGCATCACTTTCCATGATACGGGTAGTGAGAACAAAGTTCCCATGATGCTTTACGGCATCGCTAAGGTCACAACGTACAGCATCGTTCCCATCACAAGGCTCACAATCGCATTCCGCTTCCGAAGCCCCACACTTGAATTGAGCCTGTCTAAACTTGATTTGTGTTTCTCTGAAAGTATTCATCTTGTTCGCTCGGTCTTGGTAGTCCCAATGAACTATCGATCTTGCCTAGGGTTCCTTTTTATATACAGACCAATACCAACGTGTCCATACGGTAAGGTGAAATGATTGGGAAGTCGCACTCGCTTCTGGTACACGATTTGATAGACTTTTTCCAAGGGTCGACTGACGATGTGGTGAGTGGGTAAACGTACAATCTTGTTGGGTTGATAGGTGGTCACTTTAAAGTGATGATCTTTTCCAGACTGCAAGGCTTCTTTCAGTACCCCAAAGTTGACCACTCGACTGGTACGATAATTCAGAGTCAATCCTTTCATTTTACACTTTGTGTGCAATTCCCCTTGTTTGTCCCGATATTCGTAGCCGTAATTTTTTGGACCGCCACTGACGAAACTTAAAATCTTGTCGTCGGGATGCTCGTCTGTCCAGGCTCCTAAACGGTCTCCTTCGATGTCAGGGTGCTGTTGACTCGGGTGATGGATGTAAATGCAACTGTCCGTGTCAAAGTACAGGACGCGTTCCCCTAACAGTTCTAAAGCTTCGTACAAGCGAGCATGAGCTGTCACGTAAGCCGCAATGATGACATTTCCAAAGGGGTCGTCTTGTACAAAGTCCAGATCTTCTTCGTAATTGACCAAGATCAAATTCTCGCGAACGACGTCCACGTGTTTGATGAATTTGGTTTTGTCGTGAATCATCTGGAAGTAGCGGGAAGGTTCTGTCAAATATTCCGTCTTGGGTAAACACGGTCGTTGTGCCATTTTACCCCACAAGCAATTTAACATCACTTTGGCAAACGATTGCCTGCCTTCGTTTTTCTCGATGTGGTCTAAAGAGATGCCTTCTTGTTCATAGTATTTCTCTTTGAATGTCTTTTCGTCTTCGGGAGTGTGACACCAGGACGGATATCCGCTGGCTTCTTGCTTCAGTTTCAAAAAGGCATCCACGTAGTCGGCGAAAATGCCTTTCTGACTGGGGTCACCCTTGTGGTATTGTTGTGTCTTGGGAAAGTGGCAAATTTTGTACACTTCTAACAGTTGGTATCCCATGTCCAGAGCTTTGAACAATTCCACGCTAACCCACGTCCCCGTCAAGGCCCGTTCTTCCTGGGTGTGCTGACAAGGTTGATCTTGGTTGCACGTTTCGGCACAAGTACGGCACAAAAGAAACATCAGTTTGCCTTGACAATGGTGAGGTAAGACGGGATGGTATAGGTTCGTGGGAGGCAAAACTTTACACTTGATCAAGCCTTCGTATTGTCGAATGTTTTTCAGGTCGATGTGTTCCGTGAACAATTGTGGGTGCCCTGCAGGAAAGCGACAATATTTGCACACGTAGGGATACAGCGAACACACGTCCAAGTATTTGATTTCTTCTCCTTTCTCTTCGTCAGATTGGTACAGCAAACAGGTGGCATTGGTCCTTCCTCCGTACAAACTATCCCTTGGGTTCAGGGGGTCCATCAGCTTGTAACTTTCCACGACACGTTTAAACTCGGGATCGGTTTTCATACGGTAATTGTATTCGTGTTCCCACATTTCTACCACTTATTATCCTTGCTGTTCTAACTTTAGGCGTCGCTAACAAGTGTCCTGGTACAAGTCTTCCATGGTTCGTTGTAAAAACTGATTTTTAGTGCCACGGTCAGGGTAACAGACGGGACATCCGTGAAATAAGCAACCGTTAAACTCGTACACGATCTTGGGGTTTTCTAAGTCCCAGCCATCGACCGAATGCGTTCCGATGGTCCTTTCACCTCCTCCGTTGCGGGCATGCTGAATCCATTTGTCTTCCTTGTCGCACAAGTAATGTAACCAGCGTAGGGCTTTGACCGAGTATTGACGTTTGACAAAGTTGGTCATTTGAGGGCTGATGACAGCCACGGTGTTTTCAGGCATGAATCGTTGTCGATAGACTAAGGAACATGCTTTGGCAATGGTGCAAGCTTCTTTCAAATGATCCACCCCTCCGTGTTCCATGAACAGTTCTCGAAATTTTCCACAGCAACGTCGTAAAATGTCCACGTCGGAACGACAATACTTTAACATTTCTTCCTGAAAGTCGAAGGGGTCAGAGGCATGAGCCTGGTACCAAGCGTAGAAATCTTCTCGTTGTTCGGTACGCATGTTGTCGGGGTCGTAATAGTGAGCCTCAGGCAAATGGGGTAGAACGGCATGTTGATTGGCTTCCGTATTGAAAAAGTGAGGAAAATAACCTTTAGCCATTTCTGTCATTCCAAACTTTTTAGGCATTCGACTCAAAGGCATGGCCAAGTAACTCATCGAATCTTTAAACTGCACTTGTCCCACTTGCATGAAAATGATTTTGGCTCCGTTCAAAGTGACTTTAGGACGTTCGGTGCCTTGTTCCGTATAGTATCTGAGAAGAAACTGTCCATCGTATCCGGAGAAATTGTGAGCCATCACCGTGGCATGACGATGACAATCTCCGTAACGTTCGATGTCCTCTTGGCTCCACGTCTTGTCGATGGGGTCTAAGACCCATTGGGCAAAGTCGGCTAGCGTGTTCGGTCCTCGAAAGATTTTTTCACGTCCTCCAGGAATCTTGCTGCAGTGAGGGCAATGACTGAAGATAGGTTCTTGAATGCACTTCTCGCACGCTCGATGAGCCACGCAAAAATTAGGAATGTGAATGCCGGTCTCTTGCATGCATTCGAAATCGAAAAAGATGAAATTGCCTTTCTTCTTGTGTCCATCCTCTTTCTCTGGTTGGGGATGGTACTTTTGCACGTAGCATTGGTGTTCCAGGTCCACAATGTGGCGACAAATGCGACATCGTTTCTTTCCTCGACATATGTGTGCCTTGGTATTATTGGTACGTATGCCTTGTCCACACGTGGGGCACAATCGCAGCAGTTGACAAGCACATTTCTGCTGTGAACCTTGCGTCTTCAGATGTTGTTGGTAACAGGCACGGCTGACAAACGTGCGCAGACAAGGTGGACAATGCACCAGTTCTTGCCCTTCGTTCAGACAGGGTGGAGGTGCCAAACATCCTGAGCATTTCGATCCGCAATGCTTGTGTTGCTCTCGATTGTTATAGCCATAGTCACATTTCTCACAGTAATAACTGTATCCCAGGAATGGGTTGATACTTGTAATGGTATCGAAATGTTCATCGTGATGATAGAGGTGAATGGATTTTCCATCCTTAAAGTCTTTCCCTCGAAACAACAGAGGTCCGCGCACTTCTTGAGGGTGCACTTTCAAGGTGTAGCGTGGAGCTAGGACATCTTGCAATGTTTGCATTTCAGGAATGCCACAGGGTTTGTCTTTGGGCAAGCCGGCTTGTTGTAACAGGAGTTCTGCTTCGTTTCGTTGTTTGGCTCTGCCCGATTGTCGAACAGTTTTCCAGGCTCTTTTCCATTCTGCCGTGTCGTTCTTGTTGGCATAGGTTCGTCCCACCACGATGGCCCTGGCTAAACACATCTTGTCTTGAGAATTGTGAATTTGGACGACACTCTTTTTGGTGTTGCGAAGACCGTTCACCAATAACACCTTGTTGCGTTGTCCAGTCCCTTGAGGAGGAGAGACGTGGGTCATGTCCAGTGTGGTTTTTCCATCGGTGATGTCAAACTGGTCATTATATTGTTGTACGTGTTGAATCTTGTCCATGACTTTGGAAGGGGTTAGTTCTGCGGGTCTGCTAAACTCGATCCAAACAGGGGATTTCAAGCTGTCGTGATCTATGGATAGTGTCAAGCGATCGTCTTCTTTGGGTTGACATTGTCGCTTGAGTGCGGTGAGCAAAGAATCCCACATCTCGGTGATAAACCCTTCTGCTTTCTCCAATGGTACGTCGGACTTGAAATCTTTAAACTTCACTGTGTAGGAGTAAGCCGTGGTTCTAAATTGTCTAGAGGAGCGCTTTTCCGTCTCTCGAATGGAATAGTACTTTTCAGGGTTGACTAAGGGTGGTGAACTTTGTTTAGAGGGTTCGGATTCTGGTTCACTCACGTCCTCTTCAAAATCACTGGCATGAATTTGTGCCAAGACTTCAGCTCTGGTACGAGGCGATAGATCACGTTTCTGCCACTTACTTTCTTCTTCTTCTTTCTTCTCGAATGAATAGGATCGTTTCATCTTAAGTGCAAAACGTCAAATGACTCAAGTTTAAACACCATAGACTAATTTATAGTCATGGCAAACCAGCGTATATAAAAGGGTGTGTGTCTTGTCCTTTCACTATTTATTTCACTCTCAAACCGAGCACAACGATGGAAGAGACTAGCCAAATCGAACGTTTCATCAGAGCTTTGCGAGGGGTCATTAGAAAATTCTCTTCAGATGAGCCGACGGACTACTCTCCTTCCTTTCGAGATAAAAGTCAAGATACTTGCTATATCTGTCAAAAGAAAGGGCAGTGCTCTTCAGAGTGTCCAGACCGTCAAAAAAGAAAAAAACAGGGGCTAGAAAAGACAAGAGTCAATATACCTGTTATTATTGTCAAGAGAAAGGACATTGGTCTCCAGATTGCCCAAAAAAGAAACAAGAGGAGTCAGAAGAAAAGAGGAATTCTTCAGAAGAAGAGAGGGATTCTTCAGAGGAAGAAGAGGAAGAAAGAAGACAATTCTATTTACAAGAGGCAAAGAAAAAGGAGAAGAAAAGAAGAAGGGAAGAAAGTGAGGAAGAGGATGAAAAGATTGTGACGGTGAAGAAATTGAAAAAACAGAGAGACTAAGGAGTGAGACAGAAGAAGTCATTGAACTTTTTAAAGTGCTCTGTTGTGAATTGTGAATTGGATTGTAACTATGGATAAAAGAATAAATTAATTATATAAGGTAAGTGTCTTTGAGTTTTGATTTTAAAATAAGAAGCTACATTCACGCACTCATATACACGTACTATAGGGGTAAAATGTTTTTTTTTGTTGATTTTTGAGTTATTGGCAAATTGAAAGGCTATCTCTTTTCGAGAGACGTGGGTGGCCCTCAAAAGGGCCTTTTTTGGTGTAGGGGTGAGTTTGAGCAATCAACTTTAACTGCCTTAAGCCTTTGCCACGGCCAAGGCCTACTTCTGGACTGCGTACTGTTGATGATGATTTGGTTGAAATCACTAAGGGTGGTACGGTAGTCTTAGTCACAGGGTTGACGTGTTTAGCTCGAGAAGGTCGTATTCTCTTCGGTCGTAATAAAGAAGTCTGATACATTTGTTTCAGACTACTTAACTCCGCTAAAATGTCCAACAGTACCGTGACCGTTTGATTTTCACCCTCTTGTTTCTTTGCTGCTACTTCTTCTTCTTCTTCTTGTTTTTTTCTTACCTCTTCTTCTTGCTGATGTTGCTGTAGGAGAAAAGCTTGTTCCGCTTCCTTTTGTCGTTGTATAAATTTCTCCAATTCTACTTTCTGTCTCTGTCTAAAATTCTCCAGTTGCGGTAATGAAGGTGACGAAGGTTCCGGAACAAATTCTTGCGAGGTAAGAAAATCCACAAAATCCCAATTTACCTCTTCTGAAAGTAAATCCGGGTTCCCTTGGGCGGTCTCCACTGCTGGTGCACCCCAATGAATCGTTTTCTGAGTTTCCGTCATGTTGAATCACTGTCGCATAGATTGACTGCACACAGGCGCTAGTGAATCTATATAGACCACGTGACGTCACAGACTGTTCTCTTCGGATTGGATGCGGACTGACTGAATTTTGTAACGCGTGTTTGGATTGGTCAATGAACTCAATCTGTTTCAACCCTTCCTCTACCTATTAATAAGTGCAGTTCACTGCACTGATTCACCTGTTCTCGTCGCCTCAAGATGTGGACCACAGTCGAATCATCCACCCTTGTGTCTTCAATGATGTTTAGGACGGACATGCTCATGTATGTCCGATCCAAGTGGACCGTTGTCCACAAGTCAGACACCAGTCTGTGGTTACGAAGAGTGTACGTGGAAAGACAAGGTTGCCTCAAGAGGACTCTGATTTATGGCCCTACACTAAGACGCAGCTTGAGGACAAGAAGATGCCGCAGATGCCTTTTATGTTAAGGGCATATTAACATAAATCCAAAGGCCCTTTTCAGGGCCACCCACATTTCTCGAAAAGAGATTGACTTTCCATTGCCTACCCCTTTTTTTATTTTTTATTTTTTTATTTTTAAAAAAAAAATCCCATGTTCAATTGCCTTTGTCTCTAGAATGGATATTTTTTTTCTCCCATTGTTCAAATGCCTTTGTCCCTAGAATGGATATTTCCTTTCTCCCATGTTAAATTCCCTTGTCCCCAGAGTGGATGTCTTTTTTTTCCCATGTTAAATTTCCATTGTCCCCAGAGTGGATATTGCTTCCCATGTTAAATTTCCATTGTCCCCAGAGTGGATATACCCCTATTTAACATTAAAGTCCCCTTGTCCCTAGGGTGTCCCCATTCACTACTTCTATAGTTATTAGCTGCAAATTTTGTATTACTTTTATATTACTTTTCATGATGAAACGCGTTCAACATTTTACACTCCATATACTGGGTCGACGCAACTTGTCAGGAATGGCCATTAAAACAAAGTTAATAGACCCAGATCTTACGGCGCATTACACATCTGCAGATCAGTGTATGTGTCGTTATACATCTGTAGATCAGTGTCTATGTCGTTATAAATCGGCAGATCAGTGTCTATGTTGTTATACATCTGCAGATCAGTGTCTATGTCGTTTGCAGTTTTACGCGACTTGTAGCAGGTATATACGAGAGTTTAAAATATATCACAATAGCGCAGAATGACTTGATACATATAAATGGCATTTAATTAAAACCTACATTGTTCAATATTGACGTATTGTTATGGATTTAATATCTCTGGGCAGCAAAGGGTTTTATAAACATCTTCGAACGAAATGAGCACCGTTAGGATTCAATAACAATGTTGAGAAAGAAATGAATTTTTAAAGTATGATTTTAAAAAATAAGACTAAACTCCAGGCAGAAAAAAAAGTATATAATTACAAATAAATATATGAGCCTGTAATAGGTTATACGGGAATTAACATTAGCCCATATATTAACATTATGAGTCATTTGGGAGTCATACGATTATCCACATGTTTAACATATAGATGTTATTATAAGGTCAAAAGTATTTGTAGGGTCAAGTGTTCGTAGTGAAGTGGGGCTGTTTAGCCTCAGTGGGAATTAGCATTAAAAACACCCCTGGGCCTGTTTAGCCTCAATGGAAATTTAACATGGGAGGAACACCTGGGCCTGTTTAGCCTCAAGGGAATTTAACATGGGAAAAAATTTTGGGCCTTTTTAGCCTCAAGGGGAATTTAACATGGGAAAAAAAATAATCTTGGGCCTGTTTAGCCTCAAGGGGAATTTAACATAGGGAATAAATTGTGGGACTGTCGAGGGACAAGGGGAATTGAACAGGGGAATAGAGTTTGGGCTGTCTAGGGACAAGGGAAATTAACATGGGAAATTGAAACAGGGAGGGGTCTCTATTTTTTTTTTTAAATGGGGTAAGCAATTGAAAGTCTATCTCTTTTCGAGAGATTGGACTGGCCCTGAAAAGGGCCTTTGGGTTTCTTCTTCTTCTTCTAATTTCTTCTATTTCTCCACCAGCTTCTTATTTTCTGTCCTACACTTTTTCTATTCTTTTCTTTCTTTTCTTCCTCCTTTTTCTTCTTTTTCTCTTCTTTCTGCTTCTCCTCCTCTTCTTTCTTCCTCTTCTCATTTTCTTCTTCTTTTTCAATTTTTTCGTTCCATGCTCTCGTCCTTATCCTTTCCTCTTTATCCTCCTTCTCCTCCTTTATTTCTTTTAACAGATCACTGATGATGTCCTTTAGTTTTCTTAAATTGTTGATCTCCATCTTCACTCGATGGGGACTATAAGAATAGTGATCCTCGTTTAGGTTAACCAATATTTGCTCCATCATGCCCAAATTGTCCAGGACGTCTTGCAATTTTTTCATTTTATCAAGGTGGTTCAAAGCCATCTTCTTTTTTATTCTTTGTAGAACGATGTGAACGACGAATACTGTGGGTTCTTATAGTTAAAGCGCGGACGTGATAGAAAACATCCCCTAAAGCCCCAAAATTTTATTACCTAGATCATCACTTAAAATGCGCGGACGTGAAGGAAAACATCCCCTACTTTTCTCATATCATATTATCTACTATCCACATACGTGAAGCAGCAATAAACAAACCCAAAATCTATTATTCACACACGCAAAGCATTAAAATGAAACCCTAATCTACTATCCACACTAACATACGTGATCACTTACAAAGCCCAATAATCTACTATCCGCACAAACGTACGTGAGCTCCTACAAACACAAACACATGAACTCACACCACAAAAGAGTAAGTGTTTATATTCACATTACTCTACATACACACATTGGCAAATGGATCACTATTTCTTTTCTAAAGGTTTGGGTAGCCCTGAAAAGGGCTGTTTGTTTTGAACTCCAGGACATCCGGTTAATGATGGCACCTTCCAGGCCTGGCACCACACACAGATCTCCGACTCCAGTCTCTTTTTACTGTTTTTTGTTGTGAGTGCAGAGGCGGGATGAGTGGCTTCAGAATTCCAATCTTCTGTCTCTGGGATTCTGAAATTTCCTGTCTCCTCTTCTTTTTTTTTTTCTTTTCTCCTCTTTCATCCTTCCCTCTTCGACGATGGCCTCCGCGGCCAGATCATTTAACAGGCGCCTGGCATATTCCAGATGCATCTGGAGTTCAAAAAGTTTGCTTATTCTGGTATTCATTGTCTTGTTAACGAATGAACAGGGTAGCTAGATGCCGAACGAGTTTCAATTTATAGTAAAAGCGCGGACGTGAAGGAAAACATCCCCTAAAACAAAATTTATCTTACCTAGATAATGACCAAACAACGCGCGGACCTAAAAGAAACACTCACTCACTTTTTTTTATACTACCCATTACTAATTTAAAAATTTTCATTAATCACTTCAATATACTATCCACATAAGCAAAGCAATCAAATCAAACCCCAAATCTACTCTCCACGCACGTCAAACAGCAAAAACATTATCATTATCCACACAAACGTACTTGATCTCTTACAATCACAAACACATACACTCACACCACAAAAGAGTAAGTGTTTATATTCACACTTCTCTACATACACACATTGGCAAATCGATTATTTCTTTTCTAGAGTATTGGGTAGCTCTGAAAAGGGCTGTTTTTTGTGTGCGAAGTTGAAGCTAGGGCGATCTTTTAATTTCTAAGAATGCGACTTCCTCTGACGATAGACTTTCTGACGATAGGTCTGCTTCTTTGGAAAGAGAAGAAGAACTCTTTGGTGTCGATACGACAGTCGACAAAGCCTCTGTCAGGTTCAGGTTGCTGCTGCTGTTGTTGTTGCTGTTGCTGCTCTCTCTGCTGTTTCTGAAGTCTGTACTTCTCTGTCCATTCTTCTTTCTCCCTGTTCATTTCTTCTCTGAAGAGCTCTTCTATCAGGTCTTCAGTGACTTTTAACATTCTCACATTCTCTGTCTCTTCAGGCTTCGGTATCAGACTGTGTCTGACCCTATGCAAATTCACGTAAGCTTCGTTTAGCTTAGCTAGTTTGGAGCACATCTTCATAGGAGGATGAGTCGACAATGGATGGTTAGACTGATTTGATTGATTGATTATTTGAATTATAGTGGTGTTCGCAACATAATGTGCATGTACCACTGGTTTGTGTGCACACGGTGCACTTTTTGATTACTCCTGAGGGGAGGAATGGTGCCGTACCCCTCAGGCATTTATGTACTCATAGAGTACTATTTAATTGGGCCGTTAGTTCGTAGACGGTAGTTGCGTGCCCAACCGAACTAAATGTAAGGCCTAAGATATGAGTAGGAGTAGTACAAACCCACACTCATGTATTCAGTTTGCTATTGAGAGCCCCAGGTGTCAACCCAAGCAGTATGTAACGTCAGCTGCCATTGGCCGCTTTTGACGTTACATTAGGACACCTGGTCTTGTGGCAAGTGGAAATCGTTCCACATCTTGCCACTTTTGTACGAAGTCCGAGCGTGGTAAAGGAGGAAAGGTGCTCAGCAAGCCAGCCCTGGATGTTGTGTACTTCCCGAAACGCCAGCCCGTACTTATTTCAAATTAAGTCCAGTTGTACTAATGGACATACCTAATACCAATAATGTGTAAGCCACCTGTGCAATTGAGTCGAATTCATTTAAGTTGTAGAATTTTAGAATAAATATGAACGAACAAGTTGGGATTTCCTGTACAGAGTGTACATAAAAAATATAAATTAATACCAATCGGTGTAGTCTGTGCGACTTATATCAGTTTGAATCACGCTAGGTTTTTTAAGTAGTAGGTGTGTTTGACGGTGGTACCAATTCAGATCATATTAGGTTTACGAAAATAGTTAGCCAAAGAGGGAACCAAGCCAATCTGGTTCCCTATTGCATTTAAAGGCAATTTTGTAGCCCTAAGAAGGGCTTTTTGTTTATGCAAAGGTCCCCCTCTGGTCCTCATATTTTCTGCATACTTCCGCTGTTCTCTGCTCCTGTTTGGTTGTCTAAGGGAAGCAGAAGCCGTGTATGGTTGCGATGCGTCGAGCAGCTTTCGTTACGAGATCGAGGTTGTAGTAGTCGTAGGCATCTTGGTAGTACTGGCTCAGAATACATACGCCGTAGTGCCATTGGATCGGTCGTGGTCTCTGGATTGCTAGGGAGCGCCAATTTAGATATTGAACAACATTGATGAGATTTCCGGCTTTCTTTATGTCTGTTACTGCTGCGCTGAACCCCAATTCCTTGATTAAGTTTTTCATACTAGTTGGTAGATCTTCTTGTTCGCTTTCATCGCTGCTTGTAGACAGCTCCAGATCCTCTTCCAGTATAGACTTTTTAGCAGGTAGAGGCTTCGTTTGGGGAGTTATTGCAGGTGCTGGTGTTGCCTGTTTTTTGCTGAGTTTTGCCTTTTCCTCAGCTGGTTTTTGTTGCTGTTGTTGTTTCTTTGACTGCACTGGTGTAGTCAGTAAAGCAGTTTTTCCCTCTATCCTGGCCTCTGGAATGGTAGTAGTGGTTGTAGTGGTAGAGGGTGTAGACTGCTGTTGAATGTTGGTCTGTGTAGCCGCTGGACAGGGATCACGTGGTTGCGAGGGCAACTCTCGCACCACGTTTTTACTCTGTCTCCACTTCCGACTTGAGGCCGTCTTGTAAATTTCTTTATCTCTGTCGTTTTCCCAGATTAGGAGTAGAGTTGTTCGCTTAGACTGCGCTCTAATGCTCCAACCTGTGGCAACTGCAAGCCCTAACCGTTGAAGTGCCTTCAGGACTTGTGCTGGGATTACATCCGTCGCTAGCTCCATTGTTCTTGATACGTGTTGCTGCTTCTACGTTCGCTTCAGACTTGTTGGTTAGACTGGAAACTAGCCCGGTTTTTAAAGTCAAAGCGCGGACGTGAAGGAAAACATCCCTCTACGGTTTTCGAGCCGGAACGTTCAATGAGTGCCATGAGAGGGATAGTAAGAAGTCAAAGAGTATGAATCAAGATTACTATAGCCAAACAAACCACAAAGGCATTTTTTCTTCAAAACACAACATTTTTTTATTCATAATCACTTAACACTAACAAGCAACTATAACATTTTTAACAATAACCCAACAATATATCATCAAACATTTTGTTTCAAATCACAAACATTTTTTTCAACTAACACATTATTTTGGACAGGGCTAACAACGTTGTGAATGAAATTGTGATTTCCACTTTTGGAAGTCATTAGGCCATTGATGGGCACTACGTTTCCTAGCTTGAGACAAAAGATAAGCATAATGGTCACAAAACCATTGATCTACTTTCACATCGTTTCTTGAAGACGAACGAGGATCAAAATGAGTTACTAAATGTTCTAAGGAATAGCCCAGGCTGCGATGATGCAGAAAATACACACAATATTGTCCACACACCAAGGAATCTGTGCCTTGTAATTTCACATTATTGAATCGGGTGGTCTGAGCATTTCTTCTCATAAAGTCAATGATATCGTCTTCCCAAGGGGGCAATCCATACGAATCGAAATATTCCACACATCCTTCTTGAGGAAAGTAGACGGCTACCCAGTGGGTTCCTGAGAGATGACTGTCGTCCGTGTTGATCACATAAGCTTGATGGTCTTGAGGTTTACGATGAGGGAGTTCATCTTTTGCACAGACGACAGGATTCCAAGAAGCAGTGTACGAGCTGTGGTTCAAAAGGTAATAAAGTTCCCAGGTATCCATTGATTTGTGTGGGTTTTTTTCTTCTTCACAGGTAATGATAAGTGATCAATTCGATCCTGACTTTTTGCTTGAAAATGTCTGACAAGTAAAAGGCGTTTAGCTCCGACTTCTTACTCTGGTCCAAGAGAGATTCGATGCGACGGCACTCCAGAGACGTTAATGGAGGAGAAGAATGTTTATCCAAGCCTTTATACCACTCATTCAACACGAATTCCATCTCGATGAGACTCCAAGCTTTGTCCAGATATTCGTCCAATTTTTCTTCTTGACTCAACATCAGACATTTGTCGTGTTGAATTTGACTGGGATGATCTTTGTGACATCCATAACACTCTTCCTTGATCAATTCTATCATTATATCTGCCAGGAATGTAGCAAAACAGGAGACTAAATGGGCTTCTTGTTCTGGCCATCTTGACTTCATCATGACAACTTCTTCGTCTTTGTCTTGAGATTCTTCTTCCCCGGTCTCCTCACATTCCATCTCCAAAGTTTCTCCACTAGGTAAAGAGGGATAACAGTCTTCCATGGCTTCTAATAGTCTAGAATGACTTCTCTCAAACTGTTGATTTCTATGGTATTGTCAAATTCTGCATACAGGAGGACGTTCATTGTGTGATCTGGAGGTGGATTTGCAAACTGAAGTTCCACACGAATCTGACCCGATTTTATAGGGTGGAAATGTCCCTCGTCGCTGCCTTGGTCTGGAGTGAAATCAAAACCCCACAAAGCATAGCCTCCTGCATAATCGTCGTACGAAATACCGTGACTGGTTTTGGTTCCTAACTGTCCCGTGGCTTCGTACAGGGACAAGTACGATCTCAAATAATTCTTCGCGACACCAAAGTTAGGCTCAAAGGGTCGGGTACACAAGGTCTTGCCGTAGCGATTGACTTCGATCTTGGACACATTGTAATGTTGAAACTCAAAAGGATTTTGATCGTGGGTTCCGTTGAAGGCTGAATTCCTGACGATACCAACAATCAAACGTTTGGGTAACTGTCCTTGGAACAGATGATCTTCGATCATAGATCGCTGTCCAGCGGGAATGGTGAACGTTTTCACTTCTACGCGTCGTATCGGATACTTGGCGGTCGTTCTGCTCAACGGGTGACTGACGTCGTTTCCCACTTCAGGTAACACTTCCACACGACGCACGTAAAGTCGGGCTTCTTGAATGATAGTTTTGTATTCATTGGCATGGGCCATCAAATGGAAAGCGGCACTGCTACGATTCAGTCTCAGACGGATATCCACCCCGTTGAGCAAATACTTTTCTTGTAACCACATGTCCAAATGCAAACGATCCATCAGTTCTAAACTTCGCCCTTGCAGAATTTTCTTACGACGGTCATTAAACCCCACATTGTGAGGATTGTCATCTTCTCTCAGGACTGTGTCGCTAAACGTGGCTACACCTGCCGTGTCAGGTTTCCATACCACGCAAGCATCCAGATGAGTATTCTTGGCTTCTTTTCCGTATGTCAAGAGATTTTCCAGGTAGGCACGATATGGGTAAGTATCCATGCTGCTGCTGACCAGTTTGTTATTCAAGTACAAGTCCACTGAGCTGAACAAGGAATGCATGAAATTGTTGACAGGAGCTACTCTAGCATCGCCTCATGGATTAGTGTTGTCCGTTTTGATCACTTTCACTTTCAAGTACAGGTAACTGCTATTCAGATCGATGTAATCTTCGGGCTGACCTTTGATTTCAAACTCGATGGGAGCGGAATCCGTCAAAGAGGAGACGGGATGAAATTCCACCCATTGGGATTCTTGCATGGTCATCATGGTGGGGGGCATGGCAAACAGATCCAGTTCCGACTTCCAACAGGCGCAAGACTCGGTGCATCATTTTTTTCTCTTTCTCAATAATCGAAAACGCCTAAGTCTCGAACGGTTCTTCTTTTCTTTGTCTTTCTAGCTTTAGACGTGTAAAGTCTGGTGAAAGGGTGTTTTCTTCGTCGTCTCTTTCTGCCTTGTCCTTGCTGAATGCCTGATTCAGTAGCGTGCAGGGCATTTATAGGTGTTTCTCATCGGCTCAAAAGGTCTTTACCCGTTTGCAGCAAGACATTTTTGCCTGCCCTCATGAAGGCTTCTTTGGGATTTTGTTTGTCGATGATGACATTTTGGAGAAATTCTTTGCCTTGCGTCAGTGCCGCATCTTTCAAGGCGTGCAATCCGCGTGTCACCATCGGTTTCAACACGGGGGCCACCGAACGAAAGTCCGATTTTAGCATATCTCCTAAACCGTGTCCTCGCTGTCGAGCAACCCCTCGGTACACTGGATACATGACTTACGAGTCGTGAGAGAACCGTTTTCGAAAATGGAGTTTCACCGTGACTTTTCTTTGGTGAATGGAATATTTTGTCCCAGATCTCCTTTTATAGCAATGTTGACCGTGTCCTAATACGACATGCTGACAGGCAAATAATGAGGATGTACGATATCGCGATGGACGTGATAAGTGTTTCCATCTTCCTCGTCAGCGGTCGTGGCAGAATCCACTTTGAAAGGAATGACACGCAGTAATGGCACGGAGGTGTGTCCCACCACGTTGTACCCCACCACATCGGAGTACACAAAGATCAAATTCAGTCCTTGGTTCAGTTCTACTGGGGAACGAAATAGCTTGCTAAAAGAATCGTTCTCGGAAATGAATGGCAATTCGTTTTTCTTGAGCATGGCCATCCTCATCTCCGTATCCCCACCCAACATGTCAAACAATTCAGGACAAAATAAAATGGACATGATTTTACCCCCCTCAGGAAATTTCATTAGGAAGCGACGAGCTGCTTTGTGGTATTCTAGGGTGACACTTTTTTTGACACTCTCCAAAGCTTTAAGAAACACGACATTAAACCTGGAAGCAATGGTGCTCACCAAATGTTGACCACTAAAATAATAGCCTGGAGGAATGAACAAGTGATAGGTGGTCGACTTTTGAGTTTTTATGCCAGGGGTTTTCTTATCATATTTGACGTGGGGATCCAAGTACTGTTGCAAGGGTTTGTCATGAACTTCCACCGTAAAAATATTTTGATTGTGAAGGACATTGAGGACTTGGGTTCGGTGAATGATTTCCACTAAAGCCACTTCCCAATGGGCTTCGTGATCTAATTGGATGACCTGAGGTAGTTTGGCCGTGTAACAGCACAACGTGTTGTGGGGAAACACCTCCATGGAACTGTCACTGGGTAAGGTTAAGTAAAATTGGTTGTTATTGTTCATAATTCCAGAGTTCTGTGGCTGTCCGAGGTGTTACTGGACGTCAGAGGAGTGTCTCCGCCCAAAATGGGGTTATTGTTGTTGTTGGAGTGGTGACTGAAACTGGCACTGGACACAAGGTTCTCGTTGTTCCCGTTCGAGGAGAATTTCAGGGAGGGATTGGGAAGCAGGTAACACTGGTCAACAGTGAAATCATTACTGACTTGAAAAGGCCCTAATCTGTAGTATTTTGGTGTGCCAAACACGAATATAACCGTGAAAAATTTGTATTGGCTCTCGTTTTGAAGATATTCATATACCTCATTTTCTATGTTTCACTGTGTAAATTTCTCCAGTAGGACTGCAGCAACATCCGGAATAATGATGTAACATTGCATAATACCATCATGCTCACATCATCCACAGTTGATTGCATCATTTTCTGATGCAATGCAATACTAATGCCATGCGGCTGCTGAAGTAAGTTGACGTCAGCAGTGTACTATACATGTGTAGGCCTATTATACTAATGCCAGGCGGCTGCTGAAGCTGACGTAAGCAGTGTACTATATAAAGCCCAATCAGATAGGTTCAGCATTTAAAATATTTTAGACGTTGTGCGAGACAGTTCAAGCTACTGTTACATAAAACTTATTATTTTATCCATTTACGTACAATAAAGAACAGTAATGCCTCGAAAGTGTGTTAATACCGCGGACAATTTTTGCTATATTTGTGGGGAAGTGACATTTGCCAACCAGAAGAAAAGTATCAATTCTCAAGTGAAGAAGGCATATCATCTTTACTTCGGATGCAAGGTTGGTGACCAAGACAAGCCTTGGGCTCCGCATATATGCTGTGCTACATGTACAACACAGCTTTCACAGTGGTTGAATTGCAAAAGGTCATCAATGCCGTTTGCAGTCCCAATGGTGTGGAGAGAGCCAAGCAACCACCTAAATGACTGTTACTTCTGCTTGGTTCCTCCTCTACCCAAACATTCCGTCTGCATTGAGACCAGTTCCACATGGTGAGGGACTTCCTATTCCAGAACCTCCAGCAGAATATTCTCTTGATTCATCTGACGAAGACAAAGGTGAGTCGACCTGTTCTTCTCCTGGTCCATCAGCATGCAGTGATCCAGATTTTCACTGTGGTGCATCATCAACCCCACACAGAATAACACAGGAAGAACTAAATGACCTGATTCGTGATTTGGACTTATCAAAGAACAAGGCAGAATTGCTAGGATCAAGACTCCAACAATGGAATCTTCTAGAAGAAGATGTCACAATTACTGCATATCGAAAGCGCCACCAGCATTTGGAGCCTTTCTTCAGAAAGGAAAGTAATCTGATATTCTGTTCCGATATTGAGGGCCTCATGAATGCTTTAAAAATCACTCATGACCCACAAGAATGGAGACTATTTGTGGACTCTTCGAAACTGAGTCTCAAGGCTGTGCTTTTGCACAATGGAAACATTCTTCCATCTATTCCAGTAGCGTATGCTGTCCACATGAAAGAGACATACGATAACTTAAGGCAGCTACTGAATTCCATTGAGTATAACAAGTACAGCTGGCACCTCTGTGGTGATTTGAAGGTAGTTGCCCTTTTAATGGGACTGCAGCAAGGATATACAAAATACATGTGTTTCTTATGCGAGTGGGATAGCCGAGCAAGGGAAATGCACTACACGAGGAAGGAATGGACTCACAGGCAGAATGTAGCCATTGGAGAGAAGAATATCCAACACCCAGCTCTGGTCGAGGCTCAGAAAATCTTGCTACCACCCCTTCACATCAAACTAGGTTTGATGAAGAACTTCGTGAAAGCCATTGACCGGACTTTGCCAGCATTCCGATACCTGCATGAAAAATTCCCTCGACTCAGCGAAGCAAAGATTAAAGAGGGAGTTTTTGTGGGTCCTCAGATTCGAGAGCTTTTCAAAGATGACCGGTTCAACAACTTGCTGGAAGGTGACGCGAAACAAGCATGGAATGCTTTTCGCCTAGTTTCTACAAACTTCCTCGGAAATGTTAGGGCAGAAAACTATAAGGAACTAGTAGAAGACATGTTGATGAAGTATAAGAAACTTGGCTGCAATATGTCTCTAAAGATTCACTTCCTTCATTCCCATTTGGATTTCTTTCCTAGCAACTGTGGTATTGTTAGTGATGAACACGGCGAACGTTTTCATCAAGATATCGCAACAATGGAACAAAGATACCAGAAAAAATGGTCCACTACAATGCTGGCTGACTACTGCTGGACACTCCTCAGAGATGCTCCCGAACAGCTGTACAAGAGACAGGCGAAGAAATCTAAGATGTAGTCAATGACTTGATTTTTTATAGGTAGGCTATTACAGTTGACCTTTTACTATTGGAATGCATTTCGTTATGTAAACATTAATTTCTTGCATATTACAAAAAAACTAGAGCCAATTTTGCAATTTGACTGTCATATTCGTGTTCAGCACATAAAAATTGATAAGAATTGACTAATTTTATTTCAGTAACATGACTTTTGTAAAAATTTGTTGTCCAGTGTAACCGATGCAACTGCTTAATAAAATGGTCCACAATTGTTTGTCTCCTTGTTGCAAACTCAAATTGGCGATGGCTGCCCCGATGACACAATACACCACACAGATTTGGCAGAAAAAGACGATTTGCGTTTTAGGCACACGTTCTCCACACCACACCCACAAGGGTTGTTTTTGTAAATCTTGCACAGAAGAACTGGGTGAAGGAGTGGTAGCAGTAGTAGCTGCGTCTGTGTGAAAGGGCATGATGGTCACTTCTTTTTATAGTCGATGACTTGCGAAGCGTAGATCCAAGAATCAAAACTGGGTGGATATCCTTTCCAACGTACTTTGACTTCTTTGACACGTCGTTTGCCCACTTTATGGGTTCTGCGTTCGAGAATGCTTTCGATGTCGTACACGTCGTACGGCAGGATGACGGCCATGCACTCGTCCAGTGACACGAAACAATTCGGTAGTCCAGTTAGGTAAGTAACCTTTGTCGAAAGTGCGTTTGGTTTTGCCAATGCGTACCCAATCTCCTACGGTCAACACTCCACTTTTCTTGGGGACAGCCCTCGTCGGGGACGTACCAAACAGGCGCTCAGACACCAGCACTTCGTTCTCGGGAGTCACTTCTTGCGGAGCACGTCCAATGCTTCGATGGTAAGATTGGTTGTACGCTTGCACCAGGTGCTGTAAGATGTCGATGTACTTCAGAGTGTGGTGATGCGTAAAATATTTCCACATGCGTTCTTTCAAAGTGCGTTGAAAACGTTCCACGATGCTGGCTTTGGTTTCGGGATTCTCGGTGGTAAAAAAATGAATATCACGTTTCTTTAATTCTTTTTGGAAAGCTTGGTTCAGAAATTCGGTGCCTTTGTCCGTTTGCCATCGAAGAGGGTGACGGCCGCTTTGTTTCAAAACTCGTTGAAGGGCTCGCACTAACTCACTGCTCAAATGGAAGTCAAGGGTACGACCCAGGCAAATTTGGAAAAGACGTCAATGACACAAAACAAATATTTGTAGCCACGATTGTAGCTGGCTAAATGAGAGACATCGGCTAAATCGGCTTGCCATTGATGATCGATGCCTTCCACTCGGGTGCCACTTCTGGAAAACTTGTGTCGAATGGGTTTGTGTAAAGTGTAGGTAGCTTGTTCTTGTAACCATCGTTGCACTTGAGGTAAACGGATACTTTTCAGTCGCGTTTTGGCAGCACGATACAATTTTTGAACTCCTGCATAACCTGCAGGATGAGAGGGATCGTAGTAAATGCTGGCTAACACCTTTTCCATTTTGTGTTTCTTTGTTAATAAGACACCCACTCCTGGAGGATGCTACTCTTTTTCTCTTGGGGTATTTTCTTGGATTGTAATGCTTTGCGTGTGCGACCGGCAATAGGTGTCGAAGAGGAGGATGTCAGAACAGGGGATATCGGTTCTTGTTTCACTTCTGTCTTCGCTTCTGTCTTCACTTTCTTTTTCTCTTGTGATGAAGAAGGGGTGGTCATCATCTTTTTAATCCATCCAATTCTGGAGGTAGGTGGTGTTCTTAACTTGCGTACTTTTTCTGATGGAGTTTGAAACCCTTCTTCTTCTCCTTTTTATGTCTTCGTCACTGGTAGTAGTGGTGGTGGTACTGGTGATGGTGCTGGACTTTTCATCAAGGTCTTAAAATCTTTCAGAGTGGGAAGAGCTGTTTCGTCTGAGGCTTTCTGGTGAAAGAGTTGCAGTCGTTGCCAGAGTTGACCGTACTTTTGCGATTTTTCTGTTTCGGACAAATCTTGGCGATCCATCAAGGACTGCAATTCGTGTTGTAACTGGGACATCTCGCTCAAATTGGGATTGGGAGGTAAATGCGGGGTGCGTTTTTCTTGCCAACGATGGTATTCCATCCATCGTTTGTAAGGCACTAAAGCTAGTTTTCGTCCTTCCATGGGCTGTCAAGGGTCAATTCTGAGATCTTGGGTCTCCAAAGAGCCTTTTAATCTTGCTCCCATCAGTCCTCCCAACATGGTTCCCAAGACTCCTTTCAACAATGGGCCTAACAAGAGGGGTAAAATTCCTCCACGTTGGACCAACATCTTCTTCTTTTGACTCATGGGAATTTTCTTTTGAACCATTTGGCGAAGAACGTGACGATGTTTGCCTAAGCATTGCTTCTGGTGTTTGGACAAAGGGATCGTACCTTTCAACACGTTCAAACAATATTCGCACACGGTATCGATGACCTCTTTGGAGGCTGTTTGAATGAGTTTTTTTCGTAGGGGTGGAGAAGCTTTGGACAGGACAGATAACATGTCCCCATGTTTGACTAAACGTGGAGGCAGTCCTTTCCTTTTCTTTCCTTGGGGTTGTTTAGAAGAGGGATGTTTTCTGGAGGGTGACATCTTCAGGAGCACCAAAAACACTGATACCCCTACTTGGTCACAGACCTTTTTATACTGGAACGCGTCGCCACTGATTTTCTTTACGTCGTATTAACTTCAGGACAGGCATGACACGTCGTGCAGGGGTACGCAACGGACTAAATCGAGCCAGCTCTTGCTTGGACAAATCCAGTAAACTTTGTAACATGCCCGATCTTTCTTGAACTTTGATTTTGGGAGAAGGTACTTTGTAAGCAGCAGCCACTGCCACTAAATTGGAGGGTCCTGCCACTGGGGAAGTTCTTGGGGTCATCAACGGAGAAGTTCTTGGTGTGATCAACGTCTCCAAGTACTCTTCAGTTCTTGGTGTCATCAACGGGGAAGTGGATGAACGTAAGGCTCCGGAGACGCGGTCACCGCCGTTGCAGGTCGTGGTTTGCGAGTGTAAGGTTGCGTCCTGGCCGAAGTGCCTCTCTTGCGACTAGTTTTTGTGGACTTTTCTTTTTCTGGGGACTTTTTCTCTGCTTCTTTTACTGGGGGCTTCTTTTCTTTTTCCGGGGTGGTGTCTGGTATGAGGAGGGTCCCGCCACTGGAGAAGTTCTTGCAGACACAAGTCTCCTTGGGGACCTGGTCTTTTCTTCTTCTTCTTGGAGCTTCGTTTGACTTTTTTCTTGGGGAGAACTTTGGGGGCATTAGGATCCCATCTTAAGAGAGAGCGAATGATGACCCCTTATAGAGTACCGCTCCCTCCAGGTTTCAAAATGATTTGTTTTTTGGTTTGAGTGTCGATGCGGGGATCGGCCAGTTGGGTCAAAGCGACTTTGTTTCGATCAAAAAAGCGTTTGGTTTGATGAGGAATCTGAATGATCCCTTGCAGTAATTGACGCGCCGTCATCGTGAACCATCGTAAGACTTCTTTGAGACCTGCTTCTAAGACACGAGCTCGTATTTGTGGATTTTTTTCTCGACTGATGCCATACAAGGCACGAATCAATTTGACGGGAAGATGCGACTGAAGGGACGTCATGTTCAAACTGTGTGAGACAGACGAAAAGTGTCTGAGGTTTTTATAGATTTTTTTGTTGAATGAAATTAAGTCGAAGACGGAGACGTGTACAGGACAGGCCCTCCGTCTTGGCACCAGTGGTGAAACAATTCGGTACGAAATCGCAAATCATCGGGGGTCGTAGGTTTCAAATCGACGAGTAAATAGGCGTGTGGAGTTTGAGTGGCATCGACGTACGCCTGAGTCAGCCAAGGCGTCCCTAACTGTTTGGCTAAGACTTGCACTTGTGATTTATCTCGAGGGCTTTTAAACAAGACCACGTAATGTGCATTGAGACTGATGGTGCGATGGGTTTTACTTTGTTGAAACAAATTTTGGGTGATGTAAACGACACTGGCATTAAGATGATGCCCTTTGCGCGTGAACCACAGTTTAATTTCTTCTTCGTCTTCTCCTAACATGTCGTCAAAAATGACCAAATGGGTTTGACGGGAGTCAGAGACGATGCCGTCGTCTTCTTTAGGAATGCCTTCCACAAACACGATGGAATCGCCTTGACTTTCTCTCAAGAGGCTGTACGCCGATTGCCACTCTTTGTAACACCACACGATGCGCTGAGGTGGCCGATCGATCAAATGATGTTTATGTTCGATCAAACGTTTGACAAATTCGATTTTGCCTGAACCGCTAGGTCCAGCAATGAGCATGTTAAGGGGATGGCGAAGATACAAAGCCTCCCAACTGGCACGATCTAATTGTTCGTCGATGACTTTGACAGTGGAGGAAGAGGGAGCAGAGACAGCAGAGATAGCCATAGTGTTAGGAATGTCACTTGTGACACGAAAACAGACAAGACAAGAGTTTATATACTTTTTCAGGACACGTTTATTGAATGTTTTAAACATGAACACGAAAGATAAAAATGCATAAAAGCCAAAGGCTTAAGTACAACGATAAAAGACACATGAAAACCATTAACGTGGAATAAACACAAGTGTCTGTACAACATGTCTTGGGTAATGTTCTGACCAGTTCTATAAGAGGTAAGGTCACGCAAGTGTCCTCCCGAAAGGGTTTTTCAGGCATGTCCACGACAGTCCTGTCCTGGGTGACGGGTTCTTCTTCTGGTACCGTCACCAACACAGGTTGAACAGTAACTTTTTTACTTGAACAACTCTCGTGCATACTGGGCCACTTCTTGGGTCCAAGCTTCAAAACCCCCTTTTTTCCAGGCACGGACATCTGTCCAATGGGGATGTAAATCACAAGCTACACACACATCGTCATACACGTCTTGAGTAGCTAAAAGTTGACGAATCTTTTTTTCCCGTAGAGGTCGAAAAGTATCCAGATGAAAACGTAAGGTTTTGAGCCAAATGAGTGTCTCGTGAACATTTAAAGGCACCACTTTCATGTTGAATGGGGTGGTAAATACTGTTCGTAAAGAGTCAACAAGGAATCGGCTGGTAAACGAAATCCCAGAAAACAAGTCACGAAGACACACACCACTTGTCGACCCAAATTGAACGGATACAGTTCTTGTAATAATTGATGGTAATGATCCACGGTTTGAATATGGTCATTGAGTTCCTTCCACGGAATCTGTTCAATCAAATGTGATAAAAACCTCGGCATGACAGCCTGCTTTTATATTATCTTTTTTTCGGATGCAATACACGTATTTTCTAGCCAGACATCTTCGTTCTCCAGTAGGAAATTTAAATGCTCTAAACTGTAACCTAAACTTCAGAGTTCGTTTAGAAGTTTCCTCTTCCGCTAAGTAGATTCCACGTAAAATATGTTTGTAATCCTTTAAGTTGTCTTCCTCAATGCGTTGCTCTAGGTGAATCTCGAAGTAACCAAAATTATGAACATGTCGATCATTGGCGACCTCAAAGTTTTGAACATGTCTGACCACTGAAACAATTTCTGACGAATCAGTTCTCTTATACCATTCAGGTACCAATGGTTAAACATCTGGTGACGTAACGGATGCAATTGTTCTTTACGTTTGACTTGTATTTTGACCAGCTCTCGGTAAATGCGTTCTCTCAACTCCACAGGCAAAGCACGAATGTAAAGTATCCATTTAAATATATTGTCCTACTAAGGGTAAGTAATGACAACTGCGAGACCATCGAGCATGTTCCAGGTAGGCTGAATCTTGCGGTTCCCAGTGGTGAAGTGACACACCGCAACTGAAGCACTTGACTTTATCCCCTTCGCCCAAGTAGTAAAATCCGGCTCTGGCTAATTCTTCGGAGGTCGGTCCTCCCAGATACTTAGGCCATTTTCCTTTGAACGATTGAAAACGATTTTCAAAGCTGCAGTATTCAGACAAACGCACAGGGAACGAATATTCGTCTTTCACAGGTTCGTTTCGATGAGGGTTGGGTGACATGGACAGGAGTTTGCTCAGGGCTGGATGACATCCGTAGGGGGGTAGACGTGAAGGTGGACATGGACATTTAAAACGAAACCCAGTAAAGTGTCCAAGAGGACGAGCGGCATCGCTTTCGCATCCCTCAGGTTTGGCACGCACAGCATCACTTTCCATGATAGGGGCAGTGAGAACAAAGTTCCCATGATGCTTTACGGCATCGCTAAGGTCACAGCGTACAGCATCGTTCCCATCGCAAGGCTCACAATCACATTCCACTTCAGAAGCCCCAAACTTGAATTGTGCCTTTCTGAACTTGTTTTGTGTTTCTCTGAAAGTATTCATCTTGTTCGCTTGATCCTAGTAGTCCCAATGAACTATCGATCTTGCCTAGGGTTCCTTTTTATATACAGACCAATACCGACGTGTCCATAACGATTTGATAGACTTTTTCCAGGGATCGACTGACGATGTGGTGGGTGGGTAAACGTACAATCTTGTTGGGTTGATAGGTGGTCACTTTAAAGTGTTCATCTTCTCCAGATTGCAAGGCTTCTTTCAATACCCCAAAGTTCACCACTCGACTGGTACGATAATTCAGAGTCAGTCCTTTCACTTTGCACTTCGTGTGCACTTCTCCTTGTTTGTCCCAGTATTCGTTGCCGTAAATTTTAGGACCACCACTGACGAAACTTAAAATCTTGTCGTCGGGGTGCTCGTCTGTCCAGGCTCCTAAACGGTCTCCTTCGATGTCAGGGTGCTGTTGACTCGGGTGATGGATGTAAATGCAACTGTCCGTGTCAAAGTACAGGACGCGTTCCCCTAACAGTTCTAAAGCTTCGTACAAGCGAGCATGAGCTGTCACGTAAGCCGCAATGATGACATTTCCAAAGGGGTCGTCTTGTACAAAGTCCAGATCTTCTTCGTAATTGACCAAGATCAAATTCTCGCGAACGACGTCCACGTGTTTGATGAATTTGGTTTTGTCGTGAATCATCTGGAAGTAGCGGGAAGGTTCTGTCAAATATTCCGTCTTGGGTAAACACGGTCGTTGTGCCATTTTTCCCCACAAGCAATTTAACATCACTTTGGCAAACGATCGCCTGCCTTCGTTTTTCTTGATGTGATCTAAAGTAATGCCTTCTTGTGCCCAGTATTTCTCTTTGAATGTCTTTTGGTCTTCAGGAGTGTGACACCAGGACGGATAGTCACTGGCTTCTTGTTTCAGTTTCAAAAAGGCATCCACGTAGTCTGCGAAAATGCCTTTCTTCGTGGGGTCACCCTTGTGGTATTGTTGTGTCTTGGGCAAGTGACTTCTAACAGTTGGTATCCCATGTCCAGAGCTTTGAACAATTCTACGCTGACCCACGTCCCCGTCAAGGCCCGTTCTTCCTGGGTGTGCTGACAAGGTTGATCTTGGTTGCACGTTTCGGCACAAGTACGGCACAAAAGAAACATCAGTTTGCCTTGACAATGGTGAGGTAACACGGGATGGTACAAGTCCGTGGGAGGCAAAACTTTGCACTTGATCAAGCCTTCGTATTGTCGAATGTTTTTCAGGTCGATGTGTTCCGTTAACAATTGCGGGTGCCGTAAAGCGACAATATTTGCACACGTAGGGGTACAGCGAAGGTGGCGCTATAGAGTTTCGCATTTCGCATAGGGTTAGGATTTTAAAGAAAAAGAATGTCCCCGGCTTTCCTCACTGGTTATACTGGTTATTTAAAAAAGACCTTGTATATCTTAGGTATAATGCAAAGAACCTTTAATTCCCTTTATTTTGGTGTATGATTGATGGGTGTACTAGGGTTATAGAGTATACAGCTTGGCCTTACTTCAAATGTGCACCTTTCAAAATAGTACTAGCTCTACTTGGTCATTTTCACTTCCTGAACTTCAGAGGTAAATTGTATAAAAAAGAGCCGATAACTATTTTTACATTTTATATATTTGGTAATTCATTCATTGCACTTTCAGAAGCTGGTATTGTCTAGTCTGGCAAAATTCATTTTCCCTATTTTAATAGCTGTTATGTATAATGTACTTTAGACTAATTCAGACTGATTTTTTAACACAAAGGAGCAGTCATTTTAGTTAGCAGTGTGCTTAAATCATGTAAAATTTCCAAAAGTACAATATCCAAAAGAAATATCATCCACATTACATTAATGTAGCATAGAGGTATGCAAATATTCTCTCCACTGTGCATGTTTTAAATGCGAACTACTTCACCTTACATACGTCACTCTCTCAAAAGTACATATTATCTGGTGAGCGCCACCGAACACACGTCCAAGTATTTGATTTCTTCTCCTTTCTCTTCGTCAGCTTGGTACAGCAAACAGGTGGCATTGGTCCCTCCTCCGTGCAAACTATCCCTCGGGTTCAGGGGGTCCATGAACTGGTAACCTTCCATGAGGCATTTAAACTCGGGATCGGTTTTCATACGGTGATCGTACTCGTGTTCCCACATTTCCACCACTTGGTATCCTTGCTGTTCTAACTTTAGGCGTCGCTGACAAGTGGCCTGATACAAGTCTTCCATGGTTCGTTGTAAAAATTGATTGTTAGTGCCGCGGTCAGGGTAACAGATGGACATCCGTGAAATAAGCAACCGTTAAACTCGTACACGATCTTGGGGTTTTCTAAGTCCCAGCCATCGACCGAATGCGTTCCGATGGTCTTTTCACCTCCTCCGTTGCGGGCATGCTGAATCCATTTGTCTTCCTTGTCGCACAAGTAATGTAACCAGCGTAGGGCTTTGACCGAGTATTGACGTTTGACATAGTTGGTCGTTTGAGGACTGATGACAGCCACGGTGTTTTCAGGCATGAATCGTTGTCGGTAGACTAAGGAACACGCTTTGGCAATGGTGCAAGCTTCTTTCAAAGGATCCACCCCTCCGTGTTCCATGAACAGTTCTCGAAATTTTCCACAGCAACGTCGTAAAATGTCCACGTCGGAACGACAATACTTTAGCATTTCTTCCTGAAAGTCAAAAGGGTCTGAGGCATGAGCCTGGTACCAAGCGTAGAAAGCGTCTCGTTGTTCGGTACGCATGTTGTCGGGGTCGTAGTCTTTAGCCTCAGGCAAATGGAGTAGAACGGCATGTTGATTGGCTTCCGTATTGAAAAAGTGTGGAAAGTACCCTTTAGCCATTTCTGTCATTCCAAACGTTTTAGGCATTCGACTCAAAGGCATGGCCAAGTAACTCATCGAATCTTTAAACTGTACTTGTCCCACTTGCATGAAAATGATTTTGGCTCCGTTCAAAGTCACTTTAGGACGCTCGGTACCATGTTCTGTATAGTATCTGAGAAGAAACTGTCCATAGTATCCGGAGAAATTGTGAGCCATCACCGTGGCATGACGATGGCAATCTCCGTAACGTTCGATGTCCTCTTGGCTCCACGTCTTGTCGATGGGGTCTAAGACCCATCGGGCGAAATCGGCTAGCGTGTTCGGTCCTCGAAAGATTTTTCGCGCCCTCCAAGAATCTTACTGCAGTGAGGGCAATGACTGAAAATAGGTTCTTGAATGCACTTCTCGCACGCTCGATGAGCCACGCAGAAATTAGGAATGTGAATGCCGGTCTCTTGCATGCATTCAAAATCGAAAAAGATGAAATTGCCTTTCTTCTTGTGTCCATCCTCTTTCTCTGGTTGGGGATGGTACTTTTGCACGTAGCATTGGTGTTCCAGGTCCACAATGTGGTGACAAATGCGACATCGTTTCTTTCCTCGACATATGTGTGCCTTGGTATTATTGGTACGTATGCCTTGTCCACACATGGGGCACAATCGCAGCAGTTGACAAGTACATTTCTGCTGTGAACCTTGCGTCTTCAGATGTTGTTGGTAACAGGCACGGCTGACAAACGTGCGCAGACAAGGTGGACAATGCACCAGTTCTTGCCCTTCGTTCAGACAGGGTGGAGGTGCCAAACATCCTGAGCATTTCGATCCGCAATGCTTGTGTTGCTCTCGATTGTTATAGCCATAGTCACATTTCTCACAGTAATAACTGTATCCCAGGAATGGGTTGATACTTGTAATGGTATCGAAATGTTCATCGTGATGATAGAGGTGAATGGATTTTCCATCCTTAAAGTCTTTCCCTCGAAACAACAGAGGTCCGCGCACTTCTTGAGGGTGCACTTTCAAGGTGTAGCGTGGAGCTAGGACATCTTGCAATGTTTGCATTTCAGGAATGCCACAGGGTTTGTCTTTGGGCAAGCCGGCTTGTTGTAACAGGAGTTCTGCTTCGTTTCTTTGTTTGGCTCTGCCCGATTGTCGAACAGTTTTCCAGGCTCTTTTCCATTCTGCCGTGTCGTTCTTGTTGGCATAGGTTCGTCCCACCACGATGGCCCTGGCTAAACACATCTTGTCTTGAGAATTGTGAATTTGGACGACACTCTTTTTAGTGTTGCGAAGACCGTTCACCAATAACACCTTGTTGCGTTGTCCAGTCCCTTGAGGAGGAGAGACGTGGGTCATGTCCAGTGTGGCTTTTCCATCGGTGATGTCAAACTGGTCATTAGATTGTTGCACGTGTTGAATCTTGTCCATGACTTTGGAAGCGGTCGATTCTGCAGGAGTGCTAAACTCGATCCAAACAGGGGATTTCAAGCCGTTGTGTTGTTTGGAAAGTCTCAAGCGATCGTCTTCTTTGGGTTGACATTGTCGCTTGAGTGTGGTGAGCAAAGAATCCCACATGTCGGTTATGAACCCTTCTGCTTTCTCCAAGGGTACGTCGGACTTGAAATCTTTAAACTTCACCCTGTATTTGTAAGCCGTGGTTCTAAATTTTCTAGAGGAGCGCTTTTCCGTCTCTTGAATGTGATAGTATTTTTCAGGGTTGACTAAGGGTGATGAACTTTGTTTAGAGGGTTCGGATTCTGGTTCACTCACGTCCTCTTCAAAATCACTGGCATGAATTTGTGCCAAGACTTCAGCCCTGGTACGAGGAGATAGATCACGTTTCTGCCTATTACTTTCTTCTTCTTCTTCTTTCTACTCAAATGAATTGGATCGTTTCATCTTGATAGCAAAACGTTAAATAACCAAAGTTTAAACATCATGGACTAATTTATAGTCCGTGCAGACCAGCGTATATAAAAGGGTATGTGTCTTGTCCTTTCACTATTCATTTCACTCTCAAACCGAGCACAATGATGGAAGAGACTACCCAGATCGAACGTTTCATCAGAGCTTTGCGAGGGGTCATTAGAAAATTCTCTTCAGATGAGCCGACTGACTACTCTCCTTCCTTGCGAGTTAAAAGTCAAGATACTTGCTATATCTGTCAGAAGAAAGGGCACTGGTCTTCAGAGTGTCCAGACCGTCAAAAAAGAAAAAAAAGGGGTTAGAAAAGACAAAAGTCAAGATACCTGTTATTATTGTCAAGGAAAAGGACATTGGTCTCCAGATTGCCCAAAAAAAAAAAGAAGAGGAGCCAGAAGAAGAGAGGGATTCTTCAGAGGAAGAAAGCAGCCAGGTAAAGAAAAAGAAACAGGAGAAGAAAAGAAGAAGGGAAGAAAGTGAGGAGGAAGAAGAGGAAAAGACTGTGACGGTGAAGAAATTTAAAAAACAGAGAGAATAAACAATGAGACAGAAGAAGTGTATAAACTTTTTAAAGTGTTCTGTTGAGAACTGTGAATTGTGAATTGGATTGTAAATATTTATAAAAGAATAAATTAGGTATAAAAGGTATGTGTCTTTGAGTTTTGATTTTAAAATAAGAACGTACTCACACACTCATACACACGTACTATAGGGGTAAAATGTTTTTTGTTTTTTTTTAGTTTGAATGGATGTTTTCAATTGAAAGTCTATCTCTTTTCGAGAGACGTGGGTGGCCCTCAAAAGGGCCTTTTTTGGTGTAGGGGTGAGTTTAAGCAATCAACTTTAACTGCCTTAAGCCTTTGCCACGGCCAAGGCCTACTTCTGGACTGCGTACTGTTGATGATGATTTGCTTGAAATCACTAAGGGTGGCACGGTAGGCTTAGTCACAGGGTTGGAGTGTTTAGCTCGGGAAGGTCGTATTCTCTTCGGTCGTAATAAAGAAGTCTGACACATTTGTTTCAGACTTCTTAATTCCGCTAAAATGTCTAACAGTACCGTGACCGTTTGATTTTCACACCCTCGTTTCTTTGCTGCTGCTTCTTCTTGTTGCTGTTTTTTTCTTACCTCTTCTTGCTGTTGTTGCTGTAGGAGAAAAGCTTGTTCCGCTTCCTTTTGCTGTTGTATAAATTTCTCCAATTCTTCTTTCTGTCTCTGTCTAAAATTCTCTACGTGTGGTAATGAAGGAGAAGGTGGCGAAGGTTCCGGAACAAATTCTTGCGAGGTAAGAAAATCCACAAAATCCAAATTTACCTCTTCTGAAAGTAAGTTCGGGTTCCCTTGGGTGGTCTCCACTGCTGGTGCACCCCAATTTATCGTTTTCTGAGTTTCCGTCATGTTGAAAAACTGTTGCATGAATTGACTGCGCACAGGCGCTAGCGAATCTATATAGACCACGTGACGTCACAGACTGCTGTCTTCGGATTGGATGCGGGCTGACTGAATTTTGTAACGCGTGTTTGGATTGGTCAACAAACTCAATCCGTTTCAATCCTTCCTTTCCCTATAAATAAGTGCAGTTCACTGCATTGATTCACCTGTTCTCGGCGCCTCAACATGTGGACCGACGTACAATCTTCCACGCTTGTGTCTTCGATGATGTTCGGGACGGACATACCAATGTGATCCTACGTATCCATAGGACAGACACCAGCCTATGGATACGTAGGATCTATGTAGAACGTCAAGGATGCCTCAAAAGAGTCCTGATTTACGGTCCTGCAATCAGGTGCAGCCTAAGGACAAGAAGAAGACCAATGCGCTGCCCTTTATGCTAATATATCTTAATATTAACATAAAACCCAAAGGCCCTTTTCAGGCCACTCCAGTCTTTCGAAAAGAGATAGACTGTCATTTGCCTACCCCATTTTTTTATTTTTTAAAAAAAATAGAGACCCCTCCCTGTTTCAATTTCCCATGTCAATTTCCCTTGTCCCTCGACAGTCCCACAATGTATTCCCTATGTTCAATTCCCCTTGAGGCTAAACAGACCCAAGATTATTTTTTTTCCCATGTTAAATTCCCCTTGAGGTTAAACAGGCCCAAAAATTTTTCCCATGTTAAATTCCCTTGAGGCTAAACAGGCCCAGGTGTTTCTCCCATATTAAATTTCCATTGAGGCTAAACAGGCCCAGGGGTGTTTTTAATGCTAATTCCCACTGAGGCTAAACAGCCCCACTTCACTACTAGTGTTTTTATTGGGTCAAACTGAAATTGTGAAGTTTTCAACTACAATCCAATACACACATTTACTATCCACCACTCCAAATATACTATCCAGCAGACATTTTTTGATTACTATACAGCAAACACTCCACTATCCAGCAACTGCATTTTGATTAGTCCAACACACACCTCTACAATCCAAAAACACATCCCTACTATCCAACGAAACGGGTAGGAGTGTTTATATAACATGCAAAACTTACACACATACAAAAATTGTACCACACAAGAGGCTTGGATGTAAAAGAAGGGGGTTGAAAAAGACACATATTTTCACATAAACATGCTATCACACACAAGGGTAGAAAGCGTGTACACTGATATTCCCTCTCACACAAGAGAAGATGTAAAAGATTTGAAGTTTTAATTGTAAACAACATAGAAAGACAAAAGTAATCACAGACAAAAGAATTTGACAAATTATTACTGTCTGTAATATCTAGAGATCTGGGTGGCCCTAAAAAAAAGCCATTGGGATTTGTTAACCAAAACTGGTTAACAAATGCTGTCTTCTCTTCATGATTCTTCTAACGGAGGTTCTATAGACAGATACTCTCTTGAGGCACTTTTGTCTCGCTACAAATAGTTTTGTCTTTCATATCTCTGTGTATATGATCACAGTGATGGCCCATGATGCCTTTACATAGACTCTGTGTCTATGATCACAGTGATGGCTCATGATGCCTTCAGTTTGCATGTGTCTATGATCACAGTGATGGCACATGATGCCTTCACATAGACTCTGTGTATATGATCACAGTGATAGCACATGATGCCTTCCCATAGACTATGTAGTCTGGGTTGAACATAATGTTGGAAATGATGGTAGGTGGCTCTAGTTTAACCCACATCTTGTCAGGTTGTCTTGAGAACTGGTGATAGCAAAGATTGTTAAAGTTTGATTAAAATCGTTTTTCAGCTACAAGGCATTTGCGATACTTGAATGTATACGCTTTGCCCACTAGTTAATTTTGTAACAAACAGAACAAGCCGTTTTATCAAATTTAATACCTTGAGGTAGTCATTTTTGCCAAAATGCGTAAACCGCATTTCTTATCCTATGGTTATTGAAGTGTCCTATTCTTTTTTACCCCATAAAGTACAAATTTTATACTAAGCGTAGAAAAGAGGCCGAAAGGTGTGCGAGTCTGAGGCAAAAGTAGGCCGATAAATCAGCCCCACACCTGTAATTATTCTGACTGAAGGTTTAGGAGATGATCTCACCTTTCATTAAAACATGCAAACTTTTGCCGACACATTCGTCTGCACACACTGGTAAACATTTTATACACTTACTGTCGGTTGAATTGTTCTTTTGGTGATTGGTAATAATATTTCGGGTACAAATTCTATGTTTGACGACTTGTCAATCTACATGGAATTGCACAGCACCAATTCATGTGGCCATTTTTAATTTCGCGCTAGATATGACTGATACCATATTCAGGAAGTGTCTAAACTGTATTCAGGTGAGTTAGGACAGATTTGCATGCAGGAAAATTGCACATTTTAATGAACAGGTGACATTACACCCACAAAATCTTCCATCAATATCAGTGCAGATTTGGAGGTTTGATTGATCGGATTAAGGAAAAAGTGTCTATTATTTTTGCTTGTGTGATCTAATTAGATGTGGGGGAAGCACTAATCACGTCAATTATTTGTAGTCTTGAAAAACTGTCACCTAATGAATTAGGTAATTTAATTACTTCGAATTATAGCCGAAATTGGGTTTCGGGGTGTCAGATTGAAAACCCGACATCCTTAGACCACCCACTTCCGGCAGCTCTGCTCTGACGAGAACATGTCTTGCTGCCGATGGTTTCGAAGATGACAGGCATGAATCTTAATTAACACCTCTACCTCTGTAACAAGGCCGAGAGAATCAAGGTAAACGAAAAGAGGAAGTTGTTCAGTAGTCCTCAAGATTATTTTCACATTCAAGAACCCCAAAAAGTGACTGCCATAAAATTTAGAACCTCTGCTTACACGTTCAAATTAAATTAAAGAGTTCGAGTCTCAAGTACTACCTGAGAAATCAACAGATTTGTGGGTTCCTTGTTAGAGAAACGATGCCTAACGTTAGAGACTCTCCATCAATCACATCAGCTTGAAGTCTCCTGTTTGGATCTACTTTAGTATACCGGCAGAATTAACACCATCCAGGATTATCGACACAATTCAACACGATCAATACTCTAATGATGAGTTTAACAAGACCTTTTAGAAAAACCACTCTCCACATGACACACGTTTCACATCCTAGAGGTAGCGGATGATGGATGAGATTCGCGCTACCCAATGCAGTATCGTCCACGTTGATAACTTACACGATCAGGTGTGATTAGCCCGTGGCATTGTCGTTGTTCGAACATATACCGAAAAGAATGATCCCGCTGAATGGAAGCAAATCATAGGAGAATATTCGACAATCTGACAGGGTCAAACAACGAACAATAGCAGAACTCCTTTTGCAGCAAGGAGACATTTACGAGACCGTGTGAAGGCACTCCTGAAATACAAAAACGTCAAGACATGTCTACTCTTAACTGTCCGTTAAAAGCATACCTTCAAATCGTTCGCGGAGCTCTCGTGTTTCGAGGACCGGATTTCCAAGTATGAAAATACATTCATGTGTGCGATCATCAAAAGCACTTCAGTGCTATTATTAATATAACTGGATGAAACATTATTCGTACTTTGATCACCCTTAATGGTACAATCATAACTTATTCGTAGTTGTGCAATTCCGATACTTTGATACCCTTGGTGGTAGATGAAATATTGTTGATTTTTTGTGTTTAATTTCTAAACAGTGCTCATCCGCGCTGATAGTTCCATATAAATCAAGTTCTATTGGTTGATTCATGTTTTTTTAATAGTTTAAATTACCTATTCTGATCAGTGCCAATTAGGAACGATATCAATTCCTTATATCAGTTATTTAAACCTGTACGCATCAGTTTGTTAAATCTGTTGATATATTTTATGCACAGGAATTTTGTGTCAGATTTATTTCTAATTACATTATAAATAAATATCTGATTCAAAACATTTTTTCAGTGCCTTTCCTGTACTTTTATCTCAACCCGGATCATTCTGTTACATATATAGGTTTAAGGTCTTCGACAATCACCAACCAAATCCTTCGTCGGATCTCTTTATCGATTTAGGTACTGTCGTAGGCGCTAGTGGAAAGTTCAGCTCGGGGTTGTGTTTGTAACGACACGCTGCATCACCACCTGCATTCGCGTAAAACACAAAGTGTTTCAAAAGTCTCAGAATTCATCATCGGTGTTGTACGAAACAAGTTCTACTTATGCACCATCAACGTCTGTCATGAATCAGCTAGGAAACGTCCACGGGTGCATAAATATCATTGGTAAACGAACGCTCACAAATCGATGAGGTTTCATTAATGATTTCTGGTGCTTTGCTGTTCTCTGACACGTTTACTCCCAGCTATAATATTCCAAATCAATTCCTGGTGTCCACAAGCACCTTTGCGACGTCGCTGTACATATTCTGCTATGATACCGCTGGCAGGTTTTAACATTATGTTTTGCATAGTTGATTGAATTGTCATGTCAAACACGTTAGTGTACTCTCCGAAAGTATTCAGAAACTCGCTCCATGGGTAGTCGGCGGCACACCAAGTCCAATGAATATTTGCGAGGCTTTGGGCGTCAAAGCGAGAAAATCTCATCAACATGAAACAGTTGTCCAGTCCAAAATTAATTTAGGCACCAGTACATATCGTTGTGTTACAACGATCACGTCTATGCAGACATCAGGGAAAATATTCTTGCGGATGTTCACGCATTAGATCGTCGTACACGACACGATTATCCTCACTCGTATCAAGTTCGTCTGTGGTAGGAGCCTGATCGACAGTGGAAACATCATAATATGGTTGATCATCCGCTGACGGCGCAGTTATTTACAACCGATCCCACCTTAACAATCTCAAACTAAAATCCAGCCAAAGTTGGGTTTTCTCTGATCCGGTCGGGGCAATGATTAACGGGCGAACTGGATCTGGAGAAAACGTTCACCTTGCTCGGATGGTCTAGAATGTGCATGCGCGGAGAAGCAAACAGCGCTGAAAGCGGGTTCTTTTCTCTTTCGTGGTGATATGTTGATTGTGACTTGTATAACTCAATCATGCCTTCATATTGTGTGCGATGTCGCATGAAAACCCGTGCTAAAAATTCAATACGGGTTCAAACACGCAATTGTAGAGCCGGAATCATTCAGTGTGGATCAAACAAGTTTACTGTCATTAAAAATGTCATGATTTAGCTGCTGCGTTAACAAAGCTACCGTGTACACTGTGTAGTAAATATCCATGTTAAAAACACATCACTGGATGCAATTACTGTGGGCATGGTGCACGGCTGGATAAACGACTTGATTCTAACAACAAACCGAAGTGCGATACAAAAAAAAATATAAATCATCTCGATTATGTATGTCACCGACATAATCAATACGATCAGTCCTATATTTGCGGAGAGAGTCCTCAAATGGACCATCAAAGGATTATGAAGGCTAAGGTTGCATTTGGAGGCGGACAAGGTCCAGGCATTGGAGGTAAAATATACAAATGAGAAAAGAGTAGTTTCCGAGCGGTCTTTGTACGCAATATATTACAGTCATCGCGTTTATCGGAAAGATGAAGCTGCCGTTGAAAAGTTAGCAAGAGTGGCAAACGTCACTCACCGAATTGTTCAAGCATGGTTGGATAAACAAAAGCTGTGGCAAATTTATGTAACCGCACCAAGAAAGAGTCTCTGTTGATGGTTTGTTGTGAGGACACCCAACGAAGTTCATCAGCCTGAATTTTTTTGTTTCTCCCGCATAATCAGGTATGCCGACGTACATGCTAGTATATATTAACCATTGTATATGTTGCCAGAAGATATAAAAAAGCAGACTTGCTGACGTTTAAACATTCAGCAAGTGTTGCAGATGCGCTCAAACGTATTTGTGCACGTTCACCGCTAACATGGACTTGGCTGTTACATGTCAGTCCAAGTAACGAATTTATTGGAGACGTTGCCGCAGCGTTGGCAACAAAATAACCGGAGTTTGTTCGTGCTGGACATTTTAATACGCATCGTGACCAGGAACGATTTAACATACAACTGTTATTCAAATGCGATCTCTGGAATGGGTAACACGACTTCCATCAGTCAAATAAACAATCAATAATGAAATCACACGTACAGTGGGGTAAGAACCCATTGAGGCGATTCGGCAGAAGACTGTCAGTTATCAGCAAAATGATTTAACAACAACCGCACTTAGAAGAAACAAAGAGAAACAATTGTGCTCGGTATTTGAATGCATCGAGGGAGTTAGAAGGCGAGCAACAGCCGTCATGTTATCATCTGGCGCCAAATGGTAAACGAGCAGCAAAGCCACCAAACATATCACAAAGTTGAATCTTTAATTCAATTTTCACTTGTTTCTATGTGTCGTATTTTGTTATCTTCTTCTTTCCTGCTTTATATACTTTGGTATAGAAATAAACGCGTCGTAATCCGGAGGACAGTGCCCAAATTGATAACCATAAATTTTAAAATATTTTTCCCAACTGGTGATTTTAATCTCACACCAGGCTCGGCTGAACAATCTGGTTCATCTGCCCCATTCTGATGAAATAGGTAAGATCCCAACTCACAGAAATTTTCTTCAAGCTTAAATCAGTATTTAGTACCTCATATCCATTATATATTCTTACGCACCAACTTGAACACCACACCTTTTTGACATCCAATAATCTCAAACGTTTTGTGTTACTCATAATCCACACAGTCCATTTTGGGGCTAATTATATCATCACACAGAGCCAGTCGTTTTGCTTCTAGCTGATTGTACAGTTTCTTATTTTGTTTCCCAAGGTCGATAAGTGTGTATGTCATTGTTATATTAAAATGTTCAAAGCATCTCTCTAATTTGAATGTATCCCTGATGATCTTCGCTACTGCTACTATATTCACTAACTACATCTTTGGAGTATTCACTATTCGATTCACTATCTCTTCGGAGTATTCACTACTCGATTCACTATCTGTACCTGGTGGTCTAGTCAACTTCACTCACTTCAATATTTCTTGTACAATATTATATAATGACCTTTCAAGTTTCGAAAGGAGCTTACAATATTGTTATTTAAATTCAAAACAGTCCTGAAAGTTCGATCACATGTCCATATGAATGAAGTTCCAACTGAATTCCAGTCGTATTCCCAATATATTCCGATATTGAATGTGTTCATGTGCATGTAGTCTCGAACGTGCTAATATGTCAATGACCTGCAATGTGGCGATGTATTAACACTCTTTTGATGTATCACAAACATGCAATCCATATTGGTCTGAATATGGTCGATTTTGCTTTGTACGGCCAAAGGGTGCGGAAATTTTATTTCCAACAGATTAATAATTATATATTTTTTAAATTAACGTCAGTTAAAAAGTTTTACCCTTGCGGATTTATGTTGCGCTAAATCTTTCTCGCTAGCGTTAAAACTATGTTTTACTGTCCCACAATAAATGAACTAGCATGTGACGATCGAGGTAAACGTAGGAAAATCAAGGTGTACAAAGGGCTTTCATCTAGCTAAATCCAAAAGACCGATAATGATATTATTAATGACTCGCGTCGTTGCTGGTAATCTGAGAATTCTCAATACCATAGTTACGGCATCATCATCATCCTCTGTTTGAAGGTTTTGAACTTCGCCATCCCTTTAACATGGTGATTGCGGGACCCTGTACTTCTGGCAGCACAGAAATTCTCAAACGTTTGAACACAACAATACGATTGTTTTTGATAGTCCACCACAACATATCGTGTTGATGTTACAAGGTCTGGCAATGAGCTCACACATTACTCGAAGAAAGTCAAGGAGATTCTATTTCATTTTTACAAACAAAACCCCCTCAAGAAAACGACGGGATCGTGACTCTTTCTTTAGTCAACCGAAGGTGTCATCTTCGATTTCATGTTAGGAGACGACGAAGAAGAAATTTCACCCAAAAAAAGACTTTGGTTTACACGAAAAGGACATCGTTGTAATGCCAGTACCATTTGCATTACTAAAACATATATTTCAACAAAGTAAAGCCCATCGTAATAGCAGTCTTAATGGCCATTATGTTGTGGTACTTAAAAGTCCACGAGACAAATCTTAAGTGCTAGCCAAACAGTTTCGAACACCTTGATTGAATTATGCGTATGACGATGCCACTGAAATACCTCATGTATATATATTCATCGATTAAAAACCGACCACACCCGATTATCTGAGATTTTGTACCTATTTATTTTATGACTGGTGTAAAGGACGAGGTCCTCTCATTTACACGTCACCGAGCATCCTTCTGTTTTTTCCTCCAAACAATATTCATATTTTCAATTCTATCTTCCTGTACAAAATTTATTCCTGCGCTGTATGGCATCAGTCACGAAACAAATGCACGAGCAAAGTCACATTTACCAGAAGCGAATCTCAAGGAAGTGTTACGATTGTTTACTTGGCAGCAAGTTAGTTACTACAAGGCTTCATTCACGTGCACCCCCCCCCCACCTCAAACCATACGTTATTATTTTGTTTGTTGAAAAAACAAATAAAGTAGAGCTTATATAACTAAAAGATCAAAGAATCAGTAATCAAACAAAAAAAATACATTATTTTGAACTCGGGTGTAATTGGGTTTTTAGTGGGTGTCATTTTTCGTTCACTTTAAAACAGGATCCTAATGCTGATTCTGTAAATATAAAAAACCACCCTCCCACCCCAAAGACGACAGACACAAAAGAGGGGTGGAGGTGCCGCAGGTTCACACTCATAAAAATGAAAAAATAACATCATAAGAAGACAAGTCCAAATAAAAAATAAAATTCACCTGCCAGAAAGAGAAGTGTCGTCGCTTGAACTTGAACGTAGTCCAGAAAACGATGACAGTCTCCTGCCACTTGTACCTCTGCTTTCAAGATGATGCCTGCCAAAGCTGATTTAATAGTTTCGAAATTTAATGAAAAACTGGAAAATTCATTTTTAAAGGTATCTCTCCTTTTCCGGCGGCGGAAATGATGACGTTTTCTTTTACTACTCTAGCGACTGATGCTGCAGCTAAAAAAAAAGGCCTCTCATAAGACAAAAACACAAGATAGAACAAGTGCGTAAAAAACTTTGCGGGATTTATCCAAACAACAATTGGCACGGTTTAGTCCCTTGGAAACACTTCGCCATCGAGTGGTACCATTAATGAAATTGATATGACGTGCCAACCATTAGTGGGGACCAATTCCAGTATAAAATAGAAGTATTGGGTATAATTAACTTCAATATTTTTTGCTCGTTTGGCTACCTATTGGTACGTTTTGTCAGTACAGACTAAATCCAATCGTCCAATACGAAACAGATCGTTGAAAAAGCACCCGAAGAAAGTTGTTTGACAGTTTTAAAATTAACAGTACCTTCGTCCAAGATACAGACACAATGATAACGGTATAATCAAAGCCGATACACCTCTAGTGTTAGAAAGTCCTTCAGGAGGGCTGCGTCTGATCGTACAACAGCTTCGTATAACGATAGCACAGCAAAGTAGCTAAAAAAGAAAACGATAAAGCTGGCTGAAATTTGGCGTCTGACTGCTGATGAGTAAACCGTCATCACAGCGTTCGTGACTTACAAAATTATCGGGCAATAATACGCGCCAGTCATACAACCATGTAGTTTTCTTCGAAGATGTGTCCGAGAATCATATCAAATTATAGTACGCGGAGACTACTGTGTTAAAGGTATACATTGTCCGTGGTGTGAAGTTTATCTTCAATTTACCTGACAATGATCTTTTCAAGGACTAACACCCTTGGGTTTTTAGTGATACCTTTACAATCTTGAACCTCAAAGACACTGATGCCATTAATAAAGAGATGGACAAAGCGTTTTCAAAGATGCATGAATATGTTGACAAATACAACAACAGAGTTTTCAAGATGAACTCTTGGCATGATGCTTTGAAGCTGAGTTTCCTATTTCCCTGTACAAAATATTTTCACCGGTCGAACATTATTAAAACCTCAGCGTCTATCCCAGAGCGAGCAGTGATAAACGTAAGAAACAAAGACAACCGATGTTCCAAATGGACGAATTTATCCTCGTTAAGTCCTACGAGCGATCATGCAGATCAGTGTCGAAAATATCGACAGGATATGGGTGAATTCAAGTTTGCTAATACTGAATTTCCTGTTCAGTATCTTTGAACGACTCGGCTCTGACATCGATGTTAATGTGTTTGTTTGGGACGAAAGTCTGCAGCCGATTTGACTATATACGCATGAGTATACTTGTATGTACGTCCACGTACCCGATACTAAAGAAGAAACAAAAGATCAGATAATTGAAATGTATTTGGGATCTTCACTTCAAACAATCCAAGGAAATCTTTAATGGAAAGATGAAGGTAAATGTGCCTTAACGTTGTTTGGCCATCCACGCGCGAGTGACCCAGTAAATGACCATTGATGTGCTCCCTAAATTCAGCGGAAACGTCACTCTTCCAATAACTACGGGACTTGAGTATATGGAGAACAAAGTCCGCTAAGTGGCCAAATTTGTTTAATATATTACACATAAACCTTCAGCTGTAATCTTAGCCTCCACGCCTCCTTAGATAATTCTTTCTCTCACACCTGGATTTCGATCGCGTTCAAGTCATAGATGAGATCCACAACGGCACCTTGACGAGCACGAATATCACTTGGTGCTATGTACGCGAGATCATGTTGGTAATGTGCAGAATCGACGCGGTTTATAGGTTCTTACCGAGCTTTGATCGATTGTCAACATCTAGTCATATATCCAGTCGTGCTCCAGGACCGCAATAATAGTATATAGGTTACGGAGGAGCCAAACATACCTTTCACCAGAGTATTTATCAGGCAGCTTCGTTACCTCAGCAGAGAGATCACCGTTGGATTTGCAAAAAGGGTTTTCATTTGGCATCGCACAATACATGAAGGCATTGTTGTGTTATACCACAACTGACATTCACTGGACTTGGTGTTCTGTCGAGCACACATTGGATGAGCTTCGGAATATGTTCGTGTAGATCAACCTGGACTTACATTGTTTCCTCACATTTGACTTGACACATGGGCCACATTGTATCCCGCTCATTTCAATAATAATATTTAACATCCATGATGTCGCAAAGCTGCCAAGAATCGACTGGAACGTCTTCGTGGTTATATTCGTATTGTACGTGGACTTGTAAGACCCGTGCGTGTTTACAACTTGAGAAAACCTGTTTACGTGACATATTATGGAAATGTCTTGACAATGTTGTTCGTGATTGTTTTCCGGAACCCCCAAAATTCTCGCGGACCTGGTCTTGAATTCCGCACCGATCTCTAAATAAGTTGCAATGCAAATCACTGATAGCTTAAAAAGCGTCGCTACGGATCGATTTAAAAATTTGGGATCGCTTTGGTTGCGTTGGTTCGGGCACGATTAAAAACAGTTAGACTTCCATCAACAGTAACAATGCCAGCCCCGGTTGATAAGATTATCTATGAAATCGAAAAAGAACATACAGCCGATTCGACGAAACCGTTATGTATAAGCGATGGCTCAGTTCAGAGATGGGCGGGATTTTCGGATTCACGACAGAACACTTCTGACGATTATATAAATACAATGTTTAATAATGGAATGAGCACTTAATCATGAATGTGTACGTAATCCTATCCAAATCCAAAATACATAATCCAAATATTGGATTTAATTAACATAAGAACGCACAGACTAAATGATGAAAAATACAGCTAAATTAATTGAGCAAATACAAAAACAAGGGGTGAATGGTTCACAACGATTTGACAATGAAACGATGGATATGGCTTATTCAGGTAGTAAACAATGTTGAATTTTGCTCATGTAGTAAAATTAATTCACTCAGGTAGTGAAATTATGGTGATAAAAAGGGACAGATATACAACTTATCTTTACAGTCCCGAAAGATACACTGGGTTTTACGAACCCCAAAATTAGCCCACGGCTAACAAATTACATGTAAGGAGATACACTCCGTCATCAGTACACTCTGTTTCAGCTCCACGGCTGCTATAGTTCAGCTTCACAGCTGCTGCGGTTAATTCCTGTGGATGGCTTTTCAGCTTGTACCACGTCGACCCCGATCACTGATAACTTTGAACGCTCGGGTAACTCTGGTCACTCTAGACGCTCTAGATACTCTGGGCACTCCAGGCAGCTTTACACAGCTCTAGACACTCCGGACACTCCGGACATTAGACATTAGACAGCTGAAAATATATCCAATACCGTGTACTATACACGACACTTGCATAATAACGTAATGACGTTATATTATCAGCACAATAATTACAAAATGACAGGTTCAAAAATAAACCTAAACCTGCTCGATAAGAATCCTACTACATTAAACAGTTCTTAAAAAACAATGTAGCTTTACATTACTAATATAAATCCCTCGCTAAGTCGAAAACAAGAATAGAAATATGTGCATTATACTGCGTAAACCAAAGCTACATAGCAAACATTCAGAAATAAACGTGGTAATACAGTAGTCATAACTTATAGACTAGAAATTAATAAACTTACATACCTCTACAGCTGAAGATGTGCACGTCCTTAAAGCAGACTGCTGGCTGACAAGACTTATCCGTATTGCAAAGAAATGTCCGCAGAGTGAGGTATTTATACACAGACATAGTCTGTGCATTGTAGGCATTGGGTTAGTCCCATCGAGAGCACATCGCACGTGCGGCATGGGATGAACCGAACTCACTATTTCGAAATACGACACAATATACATAAATCATCCTCGGGTATCGTTGTACACGAAAAAACGAAACCAGAGTACATGTATTCAATAAATAAAAAAATTTAATTCCGTGACATCCTATCTCGCGCTCGATATGGAAGCGCAGGTGTTGCAAGATAAAAGCGTTTAAGATTACCATTATTAATATGCGTACGAGGATAGTGTGCCAGACAAGCGAGGGCCAACAGAACTTCACTTCTGGACACATCTTGGTATTTTCTTTCGTGCCAAGCATTCTTGGAATCCCAAGAAAGCATGTATGCGCCGATGATAATGAGCTGAGAACATGTTTGTCAAAAACACTAGCGAAAATGTTGATAATGTACCGCGCTGATGCCTCCATCGCTGTAAATGATATATATATTTTTTTGTCAACTAACCCCAGTTTTAGCCTTGGCTTTGCAATGCGAAGAAAACAGATTAATGAGCTAGGGATGTTTTCTTGCACGACTCCACTGTCATAGACTAATGAATGCGGGATGTTTTCTTGCACGACTCCACTGTCACGCTCTAATGAGTCAATGTCTTCGGTTGTGGTATCGACGTTTATCGAAGCGCACCTTGACCAATATTTGTTTATTTGCGATGACAAAGTCCAAACAAATTTGTCAGTTGCCTTTATGCAGAATGAACTTGCGTCGAATCGCGGAGTCAATTGACAGCATTGATAAAAAAAAAATAATAGCGAACCCGATATGGATGCACATATATACAACATCGATATCTTAGGTTGCTATGGATGAAATTCAGTTTGAAGACATCCACGTCTATCCATAAGGGTAGTTGATCGTCTTCGGTTTGTGCTTAAGATCTATTTTACACATACGTAATGGATTTTGAATGCGGTGATGATGTTGTAAAATTTACCAATGGAGTGGATTTTGTTCCACTTGTTTATGCATATATGCGTCAATATGATGTTACCGAACCCTCATATGCAATCAAATACATCGTACACGAGAGTCAGATAGAAATCGATCGTTAGGACTATCCTGGTGCGGCAATAGCAACTCAACGCCAGCTTGGAATCATTACATTAGCACGCCAAAACGCAAGGTCGACTACACCGCCGGGCTTGAAAACGCCCTGAGATTGTTTTCACAAAGATAGAGAGGAATTCACCGATAAATCCACCGCGATAAAATTCCACCTCAGTTATATTGAACCATCAACGTTAACTCGGCCAAGAAAAAAAATACCTCGACTGATATTCACCAAACAAGCACTTGTCCGTGTATAAGTTTTGGGGAAAAACGAGAACCGTTGGAGTCTACCAGCAAAGACGTAATCCGTTGTAGTTTTAGATGAACGTGGCGGTAAGCCGCCAAATGTATCTTGATGATCATGTACCAGTGTAGAAAAATGCAAAGTTGAAAGCGCGCGCGCGAGAGAGAGAGAGAGAAAGAGAGAGAGAGAGAGAGAGAGTGTGTGTGTGTGTGTGTGTGTGTGTGTGTGTGTGTGTGTTGCAGCCAAACAAGGCCACCATATGAAACAAAGAACTACGATGAACCCTGCAAGTTACCAACGCGATTAAATAATCTAAGCAGAACAATAGCTGAGATATGAAAACCCCAAGACAACTGCTTACTCACAAAATATAAACGTGCATTTGTTATCTTGGATGTGATTTGTGGACTTGCTGCGGCAACAACAGTTTGTCATGGTAGGAATCACGACTACGGCATCTATAATAGGTGTACCAATCGGAATTGTTGTTGGAGTCATATCAGTAGCTGTCGCTGTAACTGGCGGTGCTGATAAAATAATTTCTCTACCGCTACCTGTCTCTTCGGAACTTCTCGCGGCAGAACAAAGTAATGTCTGCACAACTGAAAAAGCTGCATTCGATGGCCATAGAAGATAAAACAATTAAACTGTGCTGACTAAAATGAAAATCCATGGACATCTCCGTTTATAGATAAAGTCATCTGGGTAAACATCAACAGAAATCTCCGTTTCCCCAATGGAGAAATTTTCTTTGAAACGTAAAAAATATATAAATTCCAAGGAAACAAGGAGACCTTCTGCCGTAAATTATCAAAGAAATACAACGCCTGCATCGTTTTCTTTCGGCAAAAGAAGTCCAAGAAATATATGGAATCACCTCAACCAGATTATATCATGTATGGAATAATTTTAATTAATGTCGAGCTGTACAAATAAATTTGGTATCAAACTGAAAGATCTACAATATACGCCTGAAAGTATTAATTCAAAAAAATATCTGATATCGACAAGAGACATCTACTCCCTATATCTGATATAATGGATAGATTCGATGACGTGGAAGAAAAAATATCAGAACTGAATTTTAAAAAAATATCAGCAACCGATGAAAATATTGATGCCGTAACAAAAGATGTTAACACTTGCAATGCTTTCAGCAGTTGCTAGGCGCTTTACTACAAAAATTATAGCGTATGTTTATGGAAAAGGCTGGTCAAAAAGAGGCAAACGCTTGATAAAAGAATTGTTAGGTGATGTCAAACAAGAAATGGAAGAAGAACTGATAGGACAAGTCAGCTACTAGTATTCTTATTTGACCAACTCGCACACCCCGTTGGTGTATCGATTATGTTGTGCCACTTCGCAGACCGGCCGGTCTATCACAAGCGAAATTTGTTTATGAAGCATTTGAAATACTAGATAGACTAATTTATTGTTATTTGTCCCTCCAGCTGTTGATGATTACCGTTTTTAGTTTCTATCTAAAGTAGTCTTAAAGCATGTGATAACCATGCAATCATTTAACAGTTGTAATATGTATTATATAAGCATAAAAATGCGTATGAAAATAAACTATTGAACCATTGAACCAATTATGTTCTGCCCATTCGGTGTTCCCCTTTGTGATCGGCAGCTCACGGACCGGTCGATACACCTAAACAATTCCAATAATAATGATCAGTGGACAGTGAAAACTGATTTGATCGTGCATGTACCTGACCTGTGTTTGTACTATGCCTGTACTTGCGTACGTGTATGTCACGTACTGGTGGAGTTCATGCTGTTATTCTCAGAGAATTGTGTAGTAGCAAAATAGCTGTACCAAACAGGGCTTCACTGGTGTGCATAAATCGTGTCTCTGGATTTTGGAAGCGTAATCGAGTGCCGGAGGAATATAATAATAGCGGTTTGTTTGGTTACTGGTGTAGATCGAAGCCTTCTATACCTCATATGACTTTCCTTGTAATAGTTGTGTACTTCTTACGAAATTTTTTTCAAGTCAAGATTCTGATTCAATTATCAAGTTCCAAAAAAAGGATATTAGGCATCGTTGTATCGTAAATATATGTATACATTCACTTATAATTGTATTATTTGCTGGTGTCTTAATTTCTATGGATTTAATATATTTTAGAATCTCTTCCTCAGCATAACGTCGTCATTGTCTATATCTGCACCATTTCCTTCATTGTTCACAATCGCTGTAAATGCTTAAATTGTACAAGAATTTATACAGCATACTCAAGATAATGTTTGAGTCATTGCTTTTGTTTCGGAAACTGCTGATTATTTACCAACATTTGTTTGAATGTTTGTTGTTTTGTTGTTTTTTTGTTGTTGTTTTTTTTATTATTGTTTTGTGTTTTTTATTTCTCTGTTTTGGATGCTGTTGTTTTTTTAAAGTTCTCTCAGTATGAATTGTGTAGGTTTAATTAAATTTATCTAAACGAAAATTGGCCATTGGTTTTTGTAATTATTACTTGCGCATTTTATTTTTTTTAAATATAGGACTTTTTATTTGTAGACTCTAAAAAAGATTTAAGTTGTCTATCTTCCAAGCTAAATTATATTTTCTTCGTACACGTTGACACTGAACACGGACGTCTAAATGCACTTGGACACTGAACACGGACGTCTGATTGCACTTAGACACTGACGTTTCAAGCAACGTTTATCCAAACTTTTATTATCGTTATTTATACCAGTATTATTTTCGAAACTTTTTCAATCAAAAGTTTCCAAACTGAAAAGCAGTTGTCATTAATAATGACTTTATTTGCTCCAGTAATATTTTGTTCTACTCGTTTGATGCTGTTATGTATTTCAGCAATTTCATCAGTTTTAATTTGATTTATACAATTCAACTTTTTTTATCCTTCCATTATTATTTTATGTTGTGTGGTTACATGTATAGATTAGCAGATCGGGTGAATTTAAGTTTTAGTTAAGAGTAAAACATGTCCGTCTGTTTAAATGCAAGTTATGTTATGCAGAAATTATTAAGTAATGCATATAATCGATTATAAGTAGAATCCAGCTGCAAACTACAAGACTCATATATGCCGTAGCACAGTGTACGGGCAGATCTAATGCAGTTTGTTGTGTGTAACCGGTAGAGCAAGCAACATATACTCGGATATGAAGGCATGTTATGTGACTAACAATTGGCGCTTATGTTGTTTTCAGTTAGACTCGACATAAAATCAAAAACAAACAACTTAGTTAAAACATTCAACAAATAACTAATTTCCCTAGAATACAAAGTGAAAATTTAAAAACGAACTTACAGTATTGTGAATTAATTCCCAAATAATCCTAAAAGTTCTATCACAAGTCCATATGTATAAAGTTCCAATTGAATTCCAACGGTATTTCGAACAATTTCCAATATTAAACGTGTTGATTTGCCTGTGGTCTCGGACGTTATTATATGGCACTGGCCTGGATTGTGGCGATGTGCTAAGAGTCTTTTAATGTATCACAATAATATAATCAAAAAATGTTCTTTTTTGAATTCACTATAATTCCAAATTAAAATTCCAGTCCAAGAATATTGTTGATGAGCACCTTGTATTTCCAGTGAATAAAAATTTGAATAAATAAATCCACAAAAATTAAAAACTGAACACAGCAAAAAGACTGATTCTGCTTCAAGATGTTAAGGCGAGAACGAATAATTTCTCAATTAAGCAATATAATTAAAAAGATAAGACATACTAATAGAGTCGAGATTTAGGTCAGCATCTAGAGCATTCAAAATTATCAACAAGTTTAGGAATTTCCAAGTGGAAATCTGATGTCCTAGACCCAGACCCAAATAAACAGATTTACATAAATTGACAATGACCTGAATGTTTACCCTATACTCTTAGAGAAATATTAGGTATATATTATGTTGCTTACAAAATAAATGCTACTGGTGTCTATATAGTTCCTCTCTTCAAGGTATCATCTATGCAGGATAAAAGATTATTATTCTACAAACTACAACTAAGATATTGCCTGCATTGTTTAGGACAGTATCTTGAGGAATTATATGGTTCGCAAGACCAATCTGTATATATGAAGTATTTTTAAATCATAAAGCGTTTCATCGAAGTCAAATTAGACAGAAAATTTCATCAGTAGTGATAAAAAAATATTTTTTTAAATTATTAAGAAATAAATAATAAATGTAAAATGCACATCGTTGTTATTTTTGTTTCAAACAGTTGTAGCAGCAGGGAGGGCGAATCATACAAGGTTTTTTCGCCAGAAATCATCTCTATCAATAGTATTATAAATACTAAGACTTATTTTGGAAAACAAACCCTTATTTTGGCAACAATGACAATAAAGGTGTCTATTTACCAAAATAACAGGTTTAAACGTGTAATCTAGTCTTGGAAACGTTATTGCTGCACCGATTACATAATAAAACCAACTTGGGTTAGCGCCCTCCCTGCTGCTCTCGCGGTTCTTGTGTTAACTGAAGAGTGTATCAAGTCCAACTCGATACCGTGTTCGAGGGTCGTGTAAATTTATTGTTACAAACCCGTGCGGGCGCTGCTGTGCACGACTAAAGAAATTTCTGAATTTGACGAGGTCCATATCTCCGCTGCACCAAGTCTGATGAATATTTCGTAGCGTGTGTGCGTCAACGCCGTTAAATACCGCGAGGACGTTACAATTGTCTCTTATAACTTTCGGAATTTGTGTATATCGTTGAGTTACATAAATTACATCAGTATTTTTATGGCGACCGCGGGAAAATATTCTAGCCGGGTTTGTTTGCTTATCCAGCATCACATCGTCGTACACAACCAGGTTGTTAATTTCCCCATCAAGGTCTCCTACACCGGGTGCATCATTGATATCAGTTATAAACTCAACTATGTCTTCGTCGCTCCCAATTGCTGCTTTTGCACTTTCGTTGAAATCTTTTATCACATCATAGCATCGCTGATCGTCCACAGATGGTGCTACCAAATATAACTTATCCCATTTCATCCACTTCATTATCAGATTCAACGACAGCTGTGTTTTACCTGATCCGGACGGTCCTATGATGATCATGCGGATAGAATTTGGTAGCACACTATTATGTTTCATCGGTTCTTTTGTCTTCGTCGCAGAAAAATCAGTGACTTCCATTTGTATACAAATGAATAGTATTATGGATTTATATTGTGTGAAGTGCCGGGAACGAACCCCAACAAACGACTTAACAACAATTACGACAAAAAATAATCGACAGGCGCTCACAGGAATATGTGTTAGATGTGGCACAAAAAAATTTAGATTTCAAAAAAAAAAAAGTTTAGCGGAGGCGACATCGCAGCCCAACTTGGAAAACTCCCTGGAGCTCCCTGGGCAAAGTATCCTGGAGAAAAACATCTTCCCGGATACAACTACTGCGGCCCCGGAACCAGACTTGACAGCGAAAATCAACCAAAAACTGGCGAGTATCCGATAAACGCTATCGATGCAGCTTGTCATGTTCATGATGTAGCTTATAAAAATCCTGATTTGCAGCAACGACATATCGCAGACGTAAAATTAATTCATTCACTAAACGCAATAAAAAATAAATCCCTCAGAGAGTCACTCGCTAACTGGTTAATAAGAACCGCAATGAAATCTAAACTAGTATTAGGCGCTAGTAATTAATAACAATGCAAGCATCTCCAATGGAGGCGATTTATTATTCCCCCATCGGATACTGGAGAGGTAACGCGGCAATTAATAAACTCGCTAGCGCAGCAGGGGTTACGGCGGTTACTGCCAAAAATTGGCTATCGAAACAGGCAATATGGCAAATTTATCTACCACCGCCTAGCCAAATCAACTTTGCACATTTTGATGTTAGTGTGCCCAACGAAGTTCATCAGGCCGACATACTATTTCTGCCTCACGATGTTGTTCGTCGGAAAACGTACAAATACGCGTTAACAGTAGTTGATGTTGCAAGCAGATACAAGGAAGCAACGCCGTTGACAAGAAAGACAGCATCTGAAGTTGCTTCTGCGTTTAAACGAATTTATCAGCGAGGACCTCTACGATGGCCACGTGGCATCTGCTACAAGTTGATCCTGGCAAAGAATTTCAAGGTGCAGTATCATCGCTGATGAAGCAACATAACGTTACCATACGACGAGGACACACTGAAATTCATCGTGATCAGGCAATCGTTGAGAGATTTAATCGAACACTCGCCGAAAGATTATTTGGGTATCAGTACGCGAAAGAATTTATTCAAGATGCGAGATCGCGCGAATGGGTTGCAAGATTACCAAGTGTGATAACTGCGCTAAATAATGAAATAACTCGAACAACCAACATGAAACCTTCCGTCGCGATCACGAAATAAAATATACCCGTACGACGTGATTCTTCAGCATTGGCAGCGCCAGCGCCAGTGTTGGGTAATGTTACTGTAAGATATTTATACGAACCAGGCGAACTTGAAGGTGGTAAACGAAGAGCGACTGATCCCATTTGGAGTGTTACCACACATAAGATATCCACCGTGACAAGATCCACTGGGAGAAACGCAAGCGTTTCTAGACCAGCAATCTATAGATTAGATTCAACTGCTCCACAACGCGGATTCACCCGTGAGCAACTTCAGGTGATTCCCGATGATACACAATTACCACCCAAATCACTGAGGTGATTCGATCACTAAAGTGATCCACTAGCTGCAGCGGCTCCCCTGCGTCTATTACACTCAAGACAGGTCAACATGATATTTTCACGTGTGTGGCCAAGTTTGCTATTTTTTCTGTCTAACGTAAACTGTCTTGGGTCATTTTTCGGATATCTCCATAACATTACACAATTGCAATTCACGCAACGATTACGTTGTTGTCGTCGCAACTCGACTACAAATTCAACATCCAAACTTTGTTTGGGATCAAACTCCCGATTATTTTTTTTGTCGCTGTGTTTGCAATTGGTTAATTTTTTTCTTATCGTGTCGATCAACACTGACTTATCGGCGGCCGATGCCGTTGACGTATCTAACACAATTCTCCCTAGCTGTGATATTCTTCGCACTCTTGACACGACCAAGTAAACTAAATTTGACCACTCGATGCGATCATCAACGACCCAAACTTTCGTGTCCTCGATGGTTAGTCCCTGTGCGGAGTGAATTGTCATAGCGTATCCTAACATCCACGGAGATTTATCAGCGGCAAGTGCAGCGTCGACAACATCGATATCAACCAACACAATATCATTTAACACCAGCTGCTGTTTTTCTGATTTCCCGGGGATAACAACATCGATATTTTGTAGTCGTGTATCTGTTGGCCTATAACATAACGGTACCGGCAGCGTTAGGAATTTTTCTTTGTGCAGCTGAAGTAATCGCCGCTGAAGTGTGTCTCTAACCGTTTTCCTACTTGCCACTATGAGATCACTTGGGGTCCACGTTTCCAGGAAGTCTTTCATTGATGTCCTCGGAATCACCTTGCGCATAACCACGCACTGAGTTTTATTATTCTGTAGCCGGATCAGCTTTTTAAACTTCTTTAGTCGATCATCAAGTGCTCTAATGTCGTCGTCGATTTCTTCGTAATAATCAACAAAATTCTTTAACCACTCATGCGGAGACTCGCTTGTAAACGGCGGTGGTTGACCGTGATCGCCACATAGAATAACCGCAGTATTTTTCGTCAACAACCACTCGAGGAACCTTTTTAGTGTATCCAGCGGCACAGTGGCTACTTCATCCCACAAAACCTTCTCAGGAATATATTTTGTTCCCATACGCTCAGGAGTCCACGTGCCTCCGCTGTATTTGAAAAAGCTGTGATAAGTACAGGTGCTAACTCCGCGCTGTTTCATTTCCCTGGCAAGTCTGTGTGTGGGTGTTAGCACTATCATGTCAGAATTTCGAAACAGATTAATCATTCGAGTCGTCTTACCACAACCGCCTGGTCCATTCAGATAAACGGTTCTGTGTCTGGCAACAGGATCGTGCACCGACGGTAACGTTGACGTCGTCGAAGGTATATCCGTGTTATCACGATAAATGTCCTCGATTTCAACATCAGCTGATTCACAGTATTCGTGTAACCTTTCATCCTTCACACGCCAGCATCCCCATGATGTCGATTCGCCGACGACGCTTTTCACCGAGGTCAGGTATTTTTTTGATATATAAAATGAGTCAGTGGCAACTCTCACTGCGGTGCTGGGAAATCTGTTTACCATCGACAGCAAATTTATAGAAACATAAGACAGCATCGACGACCTCAAGTGGGTAAACTGTCGTGATTCCCCATCGAGGTAATTAACAACTGTTCCCAGTTTTTTCCCGTTTGACATCATCGCTTCTTCGCGGTGACAAAGTATATTTCTTGCGGCGGCATCAGCTATCACAAAGTCCAGTTCGGCCTCATCAAGGATTAATCTGCTGTGATGTATTTTGTAATCAAATGCTGCGCCCTGAGTAAACTTCCCTATTAACCTTCGTCCGAGATCTTTCGCGGCGCTCTCTCTGCATTTGATGTAATCGTTGATTCCCTTAGGATCCCATTCCGCTATGAGCTTCTCATCGATGATCGGTGTCGGTAACCAAACGTCGGTCTGTCGATGATAGCATATGATTGCTTCGCCGACAGTCAGCGACGTCAGTATTCCTCTGTCTAGCATGTACCGTAACAACACAATAGGCGCCCACGCTTTCTCGGCGAAGTGTTTGCCAAACCACGCGTAGTTGATCGGGTGCAACCCCGCAGCGAACCCAAATGATGTTATCCGGGCGAACCCGGTAAGATCAAAATCGGGCAACGGACCGTTGATTGACACTCTGGTCATCAAACTGGTTGGGTGACCAAATCTAGCAAAGTATTCACTGCACTCTCCGTAACCAAGAAAACTTCCTGGGTAACACGCGGTCATATCTACGGATATCATGTCGCGGTACTCATAAGAAATATTCCACAGCCCGCCATGGCCGTATTCGACACAGCTCAGTTTGATATCCTCGAGGAATCTGTCGCTGGTTGGTTTCCACGAGTTTCGTTCTCTGGCTATGTGCGCGGCAACACTAGGAACGGTGAAACATCGCGTCAACAGTTGATCTAACGAGTCTGCGGGAACTGAGTAGTTTTCCGCGAGTTTTCTCATATCGCGTTGTAACGACTCAGTTCTGTATACCTCCCCGTTTGGTCTCACGAACTGATCATACTCGGAATCTTCATCGCTTTTAAATAGCCACACCGACACAGGATCTGTTTTGCTTGCCTCATAAATACAGTCGAATATGTTTCCGTCGTAAAACCTTACAACACGATCTCGCGGAAATATCCTAACTGATTCCGTCCACGCGTGACTGTTATGATCAATAATTGTTATCGGCGATCCGTAACAGTTGTATTTTGATTTGTATAATTCTTCTCCGGTCAGCGATTTCACAGTTATAGGAAATCTCAGCAAACGTTCCAACGCAGCAACATCAGCTATTGATGCTCCGTTGTCGCTGACTCTATTGGCCCACGTTGTTATCTTGGATTTTCTCGACGGCGTTAAACCGTTGCCCCGCACTGCGTTGCTGAAGTGTTCCATTACCCGCTCGGCTACACAGTTCAACGCAGAAATGCTCGCATTTCCAGTCATCCGCATCGGAGCAAGTTTATCAATTTTTGGTTTCTTCAGCGGATATATTCCGTAAATAACCGCAGTTACAGGATACGCTCTGACATAGTACGGACTATCAATTCCAACTAGCATTCCTGGTCTGCTAACACGACTTAATAAAACTGTTTTCCCGTTGGCAAGAACAGGATCACGTTTATCACGGGTAATCCACTTCTCGTCGCCGTTCTCATCGACGACTCCGGATATAAATTTTATTAACACGCTGTGATTGGTATCATCGAGATACTCAATGATGTTACTGGCGCGCGTATCGGTCATTGTGCCGTCAATGACATCATTGAAAAAATCCTTTTCCCCGAATAATTCTTCAAAGATATCATCAGAGCTCTCGCTGATAACTTTATAGGTCGAAAATACGTGACTCGCACCATCGGCACGAAATTCTTGTTTCGCCTGTCCGATGATGCTATTTAACGTTGTCAATTTTTTTCGTTTCGTGTCGCCGGTTAACCTATCGAGGTCAAACCGGCCGCCGGTTGGTCTTATCGATGACAATCTGTCAAATTCTTCCATGCTATAACAATAGGACAAATATTGTTTAATTAAAAAAAGCCAAATATATATGCCTGAAAACTATTGCAATTGGAAAATTGCCGGAACTAAAAAACGATGTCAACGAAAGTGTGTCGGAGAATATTGTGCTTCTCATAATCAGAATTTCAAGCGAGGATCCAACGGCGGAGTCAACTGTTTAGTATGTGACGTGGCAACCCGCGGAAAAACAAAATTGTGCTCGAGGTGTGGCGGCAAAAGATTTCGTGAGCTCGCCCGATATTATCGACGCAAACACAATCGCGAGTTTACGGAACAAGAGTATATCAACAGCCACCCGATATACTATTTAGACAAACAAATGCCATCTAGCATAAACAAATGGATTACAGAAGACACCCAGTCTACGATTGCTACGAAGCCTCAGCAGACGGAACAGTTAGACATTGCCAACTAAAAAAACTTCTGGGAAATATCAAAAAACATGGTTATAAACAAATTAGGGTCTATAAATCCAGCGAGGGAAAAAATTATCTTCTCCATAGGTTTGTATTTGAGTGTTTCCACGGCCCGATTCCTACGGGATTGGTTATTGATCATATCAACAGAGATAAACTAGATAACCGTATCGAAAACTTAAGAGCTGTTACTCAAAGCGAAAACTCCCGTAACACAACAAGAGCTGCTCAAAGGATTCCTCGGAGGCCAGTCGTTGCCGTTATTGACTCGGATGAAATAGATTTTGTGTCAATGACTTCTGCTGCAAAATATTTTGATATGCATGCGAAATCAATTTATCTAAATATTAATCTTGTAACAAGGACGGTGTACTCAAAAAGTACAATAAATTTATATCTTTTTATGAGCCTGTTTAAGTTTGACATTATATTAGAGAGACAAAACTGTTATATGTATAATGGATGAGACATCAGTTGCAACGTTGACCGGCGAACTTAACGCGGTAAAGAAATTCGCAGCTTCGAGTGAAATTTTTAACTCCACGTGGCTGCAGGATCAGTACGATTCTATCTCGGAGTCTCGCGAGCAAGGCTACAAAACTCACCGGCGAGAGTACAGAACCATAAAGATGCTTAATAACGAACTTAGATACAAAATCATTCCTCAGCATAAAGATCAAATTAAAGTCTTCATACCGGTGGCTCGGACTATAAAGAAGATCCTTGACGACATCGGACAGATCTTCGAGCAAGAAAAACTCTCGAGGGTTCTTTCTGATAAACTCGATAAATTACTCATCGACGAATAATTATTTCGATAATTTTCACAGTAAAATTTTTTTTACCGTCCGTCGAAACCCACGGTAAAAAAAAGATTGCCCGGAAACATCAGGGACTAACTTGATAGCACGATTATCATAATTCGTTCAAGAAATTTGAGCGCTTCAATGTCGCGACGGGGGCGGAATTTAGTTTCTTGATAATCCATTTGAAAACCCTTATCGCGTTGGAAAGTGTCATAAGTAATTCTTACAAACAAAGATTTACTGGCGTTATTGTACTCGCACAATAAACTGTTATAGTCGATAAATAGTTCGTCATGAACAACCTCATAGATTTCGTCGTCGCTGGACGATGAAAACTCACGAGTTTTCCCGCTGATGATGGCACCAAGCCGACGCAGATCGTCATCGGAGAGATCATCGGAAGCGCGCGCACACTGAGATAGTTTGTCAAAAACTGAGTTGTATTTGCGTCCCACAGAAACAATTCTCATATCTTCGGGATAGTGTATATTTTTGGCGCGTATATGTGAAAATCTCATTACTATATTTAGGCAAAATATATTTGTTTAAATATTTCACCCCGCGAGAATGTCATCTAACTGCGCCCTGGTCAAACACGAGTGCGCATAATTCAGAAGCTCGTCATCGCTGAAGAACACGTAAACGTAATCGTGGTCGCGCAGACGTTCGATATCGTCACTACTTAGTAACATCTTGTCGGTGCCATTATTTCCCACGCGTATCCGGGTATCTTTCAGCGGGTATGGCAAAGTGTTTTCATCATAAGCTCGTGTGAATGCGGCTCTGATCGCGTCGGCAAGTTCTTTTCGGTCAAGTATATGCACGCGAACATGCTGGTAAAATCCCTCAGTCATTATATTTATTGTGTTTATTTAACATAATTTATCACGACGTTGCTGTTGTTGATTGAAATGTTAGCGTTTCCCACCAGGCTATCATCGGAATCACTGGAATCGCTGGAATCACGGGAATCACGGAAATCACGGGAAACACTTTGTGTTTCAGATTCAGATTCGGATTCGGATTCGAATTCAGATTCGAATTCAGATGGTCCAACAGTCGCTGTTGCTGGTCAGTAACTTTAAAATTTATCCTTGTCAGCGTCGGATTATGACACCGCAGAAATACTGGGTTGATTGGCTCTTGCACAATCAGGAACCCAGGCGGTTGTGTAGGAGTAAACGGGTACAGTATGAAACCTTGCTGGGCCTGATTTGATTCGCCCGTGTTTATGCTGTAGCTGCCATCGATGACATCACATACAAGATTGACCGCGACCACGTCGGTGATATTTACTATGCCCGGAGAAATATGCCGGCCATCACCTGATGTGGAATTGTCGTGTCCCAACACAGCAGGTTCCGGGAATGATCGCTTGTGCGCGGCAAGAATATCCGGGAAGTATTCATCGACGATATCAGTAACTGATTTTTTTAACTCAGCCGTGGAAACGTATCCGGGGGGGTTTATAATTTGCAATTTCATTTTCATTAATGTTAAGTTTAACTAGTGCTTCTCGGATAGCACGTAAGCCCTTTTCTTCTTTTATTCTATCTATAAGATCTTGGATAGGAGGAGAGAAGGGCATACTGTCATCGTACCTGCTCCTTCTTATCTCTGCTAACCGCTCTTCATCTTTTCTCATACTTTCTCTTTCGTACTCGAGCGCTCCGGCTAAGGCTTTAACTACTCTGTTGTTCAGCGTGTCCATGTAATTTGCAATTCTGTTTAATTTTTTGATTTCGCTGATGATATCATCACGGGGGTTTGTTATATCGCTGATATGTGATTGAAGGCGCGAACGTAAAATCGCTAGTCGTTGATTGTGTAATACACGATAATGATTAAATAGACTAGTAATCCCCTCTTCCTTGTAAAAAGCTATAGGCTGAGTGATACTCTTGTAGAACAAATCCCAGCCGACTGTCCCGAACTTATATCTAAGATCAAAAAATGGATCATAACCATCTGGCTTAATCATTGCCGGGAGAGTAAGCACCCTTTCTCTTTGAAGATCCTCACGCTCGAAAAATTCCTCCCCCTCCGGTTCGTCGGTGATATAATCTGATTTTACATGCTCTGGTGGACGTGGTATCGCTGGTGGTTTTTCCGCTGGCCATCCTAACACGGTTCTGATTGAGCTGTTATAAATATCAACGGCGTAACCCGGTGTAGCAACCTCGATGACCGTTGACAGCGTTGGCTCGTGTGCTGATATGCTGATCTTTGCTTCTTTTCCGGTGACACGTTTTATTTGACGCTGTATTTCCTTGTTGATTTCTTCTATCTGATAACTTCCAGTGGGTAACGCAATGACGTTCCAATCTGGGGTTCCATCAGCGTTATTCTGATACGAAAATACAAATGAGTTATTCGGCGATTGTCTGTGAAATGATGTTGCCCTGATATTGGGCCAACTGTGATATACTCGTAGCTGTGCTAGCGCGATTTCGGTAACTGGAATTGCAGTTGGAAAATTAATGCTGAACTCTGGTTGCGTCGACGATATTGATATCATTGTGGTCCTTACCGGAGTTGTATTCGCGGCTATGTCGAGCAACGCTTGTCGTTCCATCGTTATTTAACTTTATCGTTTTTAAATGAAAACTATTTGCAGGTTCAGTGCTTGTTACGCGCTCATAGTCGCTGTAGCACGCAGACATCAGCGAGAACTCAAGATCTGATATGTTGTTGTCGTCTACGCTAGATGATATCAACGAGGACAGTTTCGAGTAGGCGCTGTTGGCCGCGTTGGCTAGTTGTTGATACTCGTGCAATTTTGCTGTCGCGCACGAGGATATTTTTTTCGCGATGATATTGGCGACTCCTGCGATCGTCGTTGATGCTGAAATTGTGATTGTGATCGCGATTGCGGTTGTCACCGGAGTTAGCGCTGATAATAGCACACCCGTGGATGCAACCACGGCGGATACCGAGTACACAGTTATATCTAACGCGGTGACGCGGCGTTTATATTTTTTTATTTTTATTGCGCATCTGTCAATGGTGTTTTTCAACGTTGATTGCCACTCGCGTACCTGATCATACCGGTATTGCTGAGCATCTGGAAACCCTTCGGTTGTCGTTGACATTATTTAAAATCGCTGCCGATTTTCAATTACGCGGTAACCAACTGAGGTGTTTCTGCGACGAATTCCAAACACCACCAGTAAGATGCTGCGGTTAATGTCTCGTCTTCGGCTTCAAGTATAAATATTTCTTCGGTTCCGCTGTTTAGTATTACGGTTACAACCCCGGAATACTTATCGGTGGAATGTCTCCAGGGATATGTTGTGAAGATTTCAAATTTAGCGGCTGAAAACACGGACAACCTGTACACGCCAGTGACTGTTGCTGTATGTTTGAGTGAATTATTTTGTCGGGACCATGTTGCGAATCCGGATGATACCGTGTATGCGATGTTGGTGATATGCCCGGGGGTAATTCCAGTGGGGACTTTAATCAGACTGGTTTTGTTAACGATATCAGGAATACCCGATACGATATCCTGCTGTGTTTGTTTGATCGTGTCAATGTCGGTCTTTACATCGGCGAGTTTCACATCGACGACTGGAGGATCTCCAAAGAACTTATCCACGGCCTCAGTTTTTTTTTGAAGGTTTCTTCGAAATCTTGTAAACGCGCCCACGTGAACATCATACTCTGCCCGCAACGTGGCTAGTCTACCACCAACGACGTCTACGTATTGTTTGTTTGTGGCATCTTCGGGAGATTCGGGATCTTTTAGCGCGGTTATTTTGTTGCCGCTCATGCGGAGTTCGCCCGTCATTGTGTCGCCGGATTTTATTACTCTGTCATTGACTAAGCCAACAACGAGTCTGTATTGCGCGTCAACATACTGTTTATTTGTGGCATCCTCGGGACCTATCGGATCCGCTAACACAGTTATTTTGTTGCCATTCATGCTGAGTTCACCTGTCATTATGTCGCCGGTCTTCGCTACACGCGTCGCTGCGACTTTTCGTGCATCATCTCGCAGCATCGCAATTGATATCAAAGAGTCTCTGATTTTGCCGCCGTCAGCGAATACAACGATGTTGCCTGCGGTAGCTCCAGAAACTTTGACAATTATGTCACCCAACGGAACGTTACTAGTTTTTAGTTTGCCGTGTTTGTCCTGGAAAACAGCAACCTCATCTGGGTCGACCAGGGACAGATTTAAAAGATTATCAACGTCATCTTTGGTTGCATACTTCGATAAGTCAATATCTTCTTTTTTTTCTTTGGTTCTACTTGATCTTCCGTAAATGTCAACCATTATTTGTTACCGCTGTTTTCAAATGTGGTGTATTTGTGCACGACTTTGTGAGGAGGAATCGCTGGATGTTTTGTTATCGCGAAAAGAACATTTAATACTTCACGACCGCATATCGGAGGATCAATTAGTGTTTGTGTTGGCAGCGTTGACTGCCAAACTGGAATTGGAAGCCTTTGAACGTACCTGAGAAACTCAACTGGCGGTGCTAACCCGTACGAATCGAAATATACAATTCCACGTGGATCGATCGCGTAAGCATCCCAGTGAGTTCCAGGACCATCGCGGTTGTCAAGGTTAATAATTCCTGTTTCTGGATTGTTCGGCGTCAGCGGTAGTTCATCTCGCATAAATACACCTCTGAAATGTTTTATACGTAATTTTTTGACGGCGTCAAGTAGATCAAAGTTAGAAGCCGGGAGCGTTTTTAAAATCGTTTTGGGTACCATGACGCCGGAGTTCCTGGGAGTCTGAGACCGCGGCCTGTTTTTTTATAACCTGATCCTGATGTCGCTCTTGCTATGGCTGGTGCAGCTATTCTCATTAGGTCTGATGTCGCCGCTTTTACTAGGTCCGAAGCGGCCCGTCTCGCAGGTGTTACCGTCAGCGAAGAATATCTCCTAACATTTGGTAATGATGATATTCTTGATATTTCTGATCGTATTGCTTGTGCTAAATTTCCTCCTTGTTTGTTGTAACCATTTCCGGTCATTTTCTTGACAGCTAATCCAGCTGCGGTTCCAACAGCTCCTAACGCGGCCGCCTTTGCCGCGGCGGCTGCTGATGGTGCTAACGCGGCGGCAATTATTGGAATAAATGGAAGTATTCCACCGGACTTAATCATATCTTTGATCGCGGCCGGAGAGAGATCAATTCGAACTCCAGTCTTACCCTGCTTCGCGCTGCTGAAATGTTTTAGCTGAGTTTTAGTCAGTGACAGTTTGTTTGGGCCGCCCGCTAGCTGATCGTGTTTTAACGTTATTGATGTCCCACATGTGCTCGCATTTTTCGACTGTAATTTTTTTACCTGACCGGGAGTCAGAGTCACATTAACATAACTGTATGACATTTTATTTAATACGAGATTGATCTAATTGCATTGTTAAAACAGCGCTGCAAGTGGAAACCTGAAGGGTTTCGGAAAACTACAGGTTTTCTACTGGCGCATCAATGACTCTCATTCGGCCGCCAACACCTTCAAGCAACATTGCTTTATCGGAGAGTATGACAGCAATTGCTCTAAAACCACCAGCGGGAAAATCGCCAACGTTAGCCTTGAAGTGTATATCAACGACCGATTGTTTGGTTAGATCAAGATGTTCCAGTGAAAAGTAATAAATCGGATACAACGTTGTGAAATCCAACTGTGATATCTGCAAGCCGGTATCAATATTTTGATCGCGTCCCATAAATGTCATCAGACGATGATACGCACGTGCAACTTGATTATTTACAAAATCTATCACTATATCCTCGGATGGTTCTTGATGCCCGTTTATTCGCAGCGAAACTTCAGAGACAGCAAGTTTGTCAAATATCATATGCGAATGTGTTTGACTATTTACTCTTGCGTTAGCCTGGAGTGCCACGAAAATATGTCGTGGTGCTGACACCCCCTGCTGTGATGCTATGTGCCACGTGAACCGCCCAGCACCGGCACCCTGAATGGAATCTGTAGATGTTGTCAACCATGATATCAATGATTTACCACCTGTGTCCATGAAAGAGAGTAACCGTTGCTCTTCAGCTAACGATGGGGACATTACTGGCATCCACAAAGCAAGCTGAATAATATTACCTTACCGGCAGCAATACCAGCAGCATCGTCTCGCCAGATAGCGTCGTTGTCGTCACCCTTTCTAACAAGTACAACTGTATGCTTGGCTCCAAAAATAACCTTTCTGACATTTCTGCAGAACCCAAAGATGTGAGACAGCGGAATTGCACATGAAAATCTTCTGCGATCACCTGATAGCATTAATTTACGTGTAGCAAAACCAAGATTGTAATTTGGACTAGGTCTTAATATTGGAAATGCAGCACCTGGTCTATCTGCAAATCCAGCTGGTTGTGGGTCCACAGCAGTGTCTCGTGCTGTTTATACCGGAATAACAGATCTGTGTTCAGGATGATCAGCATTATCCTTAGCGAACATCATAGTCGGACCAGCCGATCTAGTGTAATCATCTGAGTATCGTGCTAGCCCCACGATTGTTGTGGCAACGTCAACGTTATCCTGAATCGTTTCAATTTCCTTTCCGTCGATGCTATATGAAGCACTTCTGAATAGCGCCATGATGCCGTTGTTGACAAGACCAACTCGGACATTCTCTCCATATGCTGTATTAGCGACAACATCTGTTACAACTTCACCCGTGACTTCAAGGAATGCTTCAGCGGGTAAGAAATATCTGCTTGTATCATGTACTTGTAACTCAATTCGTCCGCGCTGATTGGGTGATCTTGCTTCGTAGGAATAATACTGATAATCACGCACAGACTCATCTTTGAGTATTGGTGCATCCATATCGAACGCTGGATCTGATACTCGTTTGAACATTTTATATAAATTATCGACGTCTAAAACGAAGACCACTTCCTGATATCAGGCTCGTATTTATTTGTTCGGGTTGTTGAGTCACAAGAGATACGAGTTTTTGATTTGCGGCCTCATTTATTACTTTACTGACATCCGCGGGCATAAGTTCAGTGCTCGGTAATTTTACTGGTGGTGGTTTAACCGCCTTTGGTTTACGTACTAACCGTGACAGTCTACCTTTGACTGACGAGAATGCTTTTCCGGCAAGATTACCAACAGCTCCAAGGGCTTTATCCTTAACAACATCAATCGCTTTCATCGCCAATTGTTTCGCAATCGGTAACGCCTTAGGGGCTATCCTTGAAAACAAACCCGTAACAACATCACCGAGACCATCTCCGTAGATTGCTCTGTAGACCGGTAATCGTGAATTTACTACTCTGACTGGAACGGGTTGGGCGTTGTGTATAATCATGTTATTCAATTGCTGTTTCTCTAACTAAAATTCCTAGTCGCTATAGTAACCGTCTACGAGTTCATCAATGAGCCCCCGATAGGTACGAACATCCATGATGCCACCACGAAATAATCGCTGACAGATATCAGCAGCTTCATTAATTATTTCCGGAGAGTTATTTCCGGCACGTTTTCCTCCGATGAGAACTTCTAGCCGTGATACGTCGTTGATAACGCTATCAGGGCAGGAAATAAAACCAGACCCGGTTTTAGGTTCAAGCATCCCCAATTCTTCAAGAACATCCCCCTCCGGAAGATCAGAGTAAGACGGCGCTGGTTTCTCTTTTTTAGGTCTTCCTTTTCGTTTAGGTGGTTCAGATGGCGGTGATTGATCTCTCTCTGCGGTAACTTTCTTTTGCACTTCCTTCGCTTGCATTTTCGCGATTTTTTTTTCTTCCTTTGTTTTTTTTTTGCTTGATCTCTCAGTTCTTTATTATACCCAATTATTCCTGTTTTTATAAAATTATAGGTATCATCACCTTTTAATATTCGGGGGAGGCCTCGATTTATTTTATACACATAATCACCCCACTCAGCTTGAGACATACCCTTGGCAGCTTCTGGTTTTAGAAATTCATGTCTGCGACGATAATTTTCGACGATCCAAACAGAAAATTGCCGAAGTTCCTCTACGTTACTCAGTGGGATATTTCTTATTTCGTTGATGCCATCTTCGGTAAATTTGTTTATAAATGTTTCCTTGACAGTTGCAAGTGGACCTACTGCACCTGGATCAGCTGCGGCTGCTACTTGTTGTTCACTAAGATGTTTTATTGCTTGAAGCAAACCCTGCTCTGGTTTTCCGCCCTCAATTGCAGCCTCTTCTTCAGTTCGTCCTTTGATAGCAGTTAAAACCTTTCCAGTGACTGCAGTGATAGGTTTAAATAATTCCCCTGTGGTCGTTGCGAAACCTTCCTGTGCTTGCTGTCGTTGTTGTAATTGTTCTCTGACACTATCTCGCACAGGAATAAATTTTTTGATTGCTTCTAGTCGCTCTCGAGCTAGTCTAGCAGAACGTGCTTCTCCGATGTTGGCCATTATTGCTTACGTGAATTTTTAATTCCGCGGTTATGTTTTTTTGTTGAGAGCAGCAGGGAGGGCGCTAAACCAAGTTGGTTTTATTATGTAATCGGTGCAGCAATAACGTTTCCAAGACTAGATTACACGTTTAAACCTGTTATTTTGGTAAATAGACACCTTTATTGTCATTGTTGCCAAGATAAGGGTTTGTTTTCCAAAATAAGTCTTAGTATTTATAATACTATTGATAGAGATGATTTCTGGCGAAAAAACCTTGTATGATTCGCCCTCCCTGCTGCTGTTGTATTTAATCTGCAGAGCTGAAACATGAGCGTACAAACCGCACCGAAATCGTCGTTGTCCGTTTCTTAATTCTGTATCAATTACTGTCTTGTGTCCCAAAATAGTCTTTGAAACAACAATTACTTTAGGCCAACATTTAGGGGCGTATTTCTGATATTTGCATTACGAAGAAGAAAATAATCCAGAACAAATCTGGTTTATTCCCGCGATTGTCTATTTTTGTTTTGTTCACATAGAAAATATTTTAATAGTGTCAAAGGTTAATGAAGTCAGGACATACAAGTCTGGGTTAAAGTTACAAATGCTGAGTTACCCACCTTTAATTTTCTTGGAAATAATGCATGTGGCAAAAATCCGCTGTTGTTTGATTATACAATGTTTGCGTTTGTCACCTTTACAGGCGAGTTACCAAGATGAATGGACACTCCCCGTGGTCCTGCGAAGTGTTTGTGTTGTTTACAGTGACTGGGTCATAGGGTTTATCTTTGGGCTAGATATTTACCGTGCGATACCGTCTGCGCAATACGTACTTATAACTGGTGAGGCCCTATGACGGGTGATTTTAGAAGCCCTCGCATAAGGTTTGCTCGAAGAATAGCATTTTCGGTTGCGGTCCTCGGGTTAATTCATATGATGGGCATGCAACTCGATTGCAAACTAAGTGTGACTCTGCTCTGGATACAACACTTACAACAATAGGGTGATGTGTTGAACTTTGCTAGAGTGGAATGGTTTCTGAATTTGTCTTATTTGTTTCGAGTCTATGCTCTTAAAATAAGTAACAGAAAAGAGTGAAAAGAAACAAGCTTTACAAAATTCAACAAATAATTTATTTCCCTAAACACAACGTGAAAATGAAAAGACGAATTTACGGTATTGCGAATTAAATCCCAAAATAATCTCAGAACAGAACAAGTGTTAATAATAAAAGTTGTGAATAAACTTTAGTGGAAATCCCAAACAAGGCCGACGCTGAAAGTGTCGATGTGTCTGTGGTGGCCCGTAAGGTGTTGATGTGCCAACAGTCTTTTGTTGGATCACAATAATACAATCCAAGAAGAAATCCTTATTTGAAATTTCAGTATAAATTTAAGTCTCTTCTTCCAAGAATGTTATCAGAGCACTTTTGTATTTACCAATAAGAATTTATTTGAATAATTTCAAATCAAATACTGTACACAACAATAACTTGACTGTACTCGGATGTTAAAGCACGAACGTATAATTTTTTCAGAAACAAGATTATATAGCCTGACCTCAGCTGACAGTTAACATTTTCTATACAAAATATAAAAAAAATACCTAACGGAAAATAACCTTCTGGAAGGTTTATAATGTTTGCAAAATAAAATCTTAATTATAATAAATATTTTTAAAAATGTAACAAAACACAACTGCTGTCTGTCCGGACTGATACGCTGATTTGCAAGGAAAACTGGTTCAGAGCTGGTACAGGTATCTTGATCTCGATGAACTGTCGTTGGTCTCATACATCAATACAAGGTCTGTAGCACTTCACGAGTTTACGCCCTTCTTTGTTGTGTGCGCGTTTGTTTGCCATTTGGATTCTTAACGTAGCTTTAACAAATTTTCGGTCATATCGCTACGATGTTTGCACTGTGGCAGTTTATAGTCATGTCTAGCACTGGGGCATCATGCCGCAGACATGTAGCATGTCTCAACCAGTCACTTTATCCTAATACCAGGCCAACCAGTCATAACACTAACTTTTTAATGCAGCTGTAAGTACCATTTTTATAAGTCTTTGGTATGGCTCGGCCGGGGTTCGAACCCACGACCTCTCGCATCCAAGGTCGATTCTCTAACCATTTAGGCCACCGAAACGGTCCTAATGAAAATTAATTGAATAGATTGAAACGAAAATATTTTGCAGCTATTGATAATGGAAAGGAAATTATGAATTGTTTCTTTCATAATATTTAGGAACTAATAGTCAGTTGTTCCCCTTTGTATTACATTTTGTAAATACTATTTACCGCCTTTTAAATGATTTTACAACGTTTACCTATATCCCTTACTGAGTTCAACTGTGTATATACTCACATACTAATCTACATTTACGCACTGATCATTTATACTACACCGGCAACGATAAGTATTTTGCAACGCACCGACGACGAGATTAATGGAGAAAACGGAAATCACGGCTAAGGTATATGATCTATTTTTCTATTTTATTCATGCAAGGATAAAAATCCTGCTATTGGCCACAGTCATACGGAACTTTTAAAAGATTAAGTTTTCCACGTTTACGTTCCGTAATAATGTGTACCGCTGGCTTTTATCGTAAAACTGACGAAAATGTGACCACGATGACGTTAATTTGGCTAGATCACCGAGATATTCGTTTTCGTGGATAATGTCGAAACCCATTTCCCATTTCAATACTCACCATGACCAAGTTCATAACTGTATCAGTTTGCGGCAAAATCAAAGACTTATATCTACTGTTTTGTGTTCTTGATTTCATACGAAAATGTTAAAAAAAAATTATTTGATCTAATGTAATTCATGCGAGCATTGATACTTTAAATATTGCTGCTGGGGTGGGAGTGGCGGGTGATGTAGAAACTACACAGACCAGTCATATCCGACAGACTTTAGAGCATAACATTCGTTAAACAAAAAATCTTGACTGATTCTATAAGGATTGTGTGTGAGTGTGTGTGTGTGTGTGGGGGGGGTATTTCTGCATTCAAATATGAATTATGTGACTTGGCAAGCTTACAATTTAGTCCGGTAACTGACGCTGCTAATTAAACAATTTTTGTATTATATTTAATCGAGGCTTATTTTCCCCTAAAATGTTATCCATTTTATAATGGAGAGTAACATATGCTGTATAGGTAACACTGAATATCACATGGAATCAGGTCAGTGATAATGTTCACGATTCATATGGAAAAATACTTTTAAATACGTTAATGCTTGAAACCAGCTTTTGCTTTATATAGTTCATTTTAGGGCATTTTTTGATAGCACATCTTCCTTGCTTATATAAATGTACAATCTTTACATATTTTATATATGTTCATCCTGATGGAGAGAAAGAGAAGGAGAGAGAGAGGATAAGAAAAAGAAAAACAATGAAATAGACTTTAATATGGAAACATAAGTTTGAATATTACACATAATGGCAGATATATATCCTAAGACAAACATGTTAATGCAAAAGTTTTGTCGCCACTGTGGCGATACAAGCGGTAAGATCACCGTGACGATGTCGATTTTCTATTAATTGCATTAACCACAGAACAGGATATTCAACCTCTGTATCATTCTTTTCTGAGGCTGAAAATTTACAGTATCAAATGAAAGCAAAAGGTCAATCTTGTTTCTTTATTATTAAGTGCAGTAGTAAGTATACTTAAACAGGAAATGGCCTGCCTTTATTAAAATCTGAGCTGTCTTTTTTATTTATAAACAGACGTCATGCCCATGTCTCAGTTTATTATCGGAAAACATGTCTAAATGATATTCCAGTAAAATTTTTTAGATTCTTCAACTTAATTATTGACGTATTTTTCAATTATTCGCTAAGTTCATGTAGTTTAATTTAGTTCATTGGTGTTTGAACTCAAGCAAAGATTCCAGGACCACTTACATGTACTTGGTGTTTGAACTCAAGCAAAGATACCAGGACCACTTACATGTACTTGGTGTTTGAACTCAAGCAAAGATACCAGGACCACTTACATGTACTTGGTGTGTTAACTCAATCAAAGATACCAGGACCACTTACATGTACTTGGTGTTTGAACTCAAGCAAAGATACCAGGACCACTTACATGTACTTGGTGTGTGAACTCAATCAAAAATTCCAGGACCACTTACATGTACTTTGTGTTTGAACTCAAGCAAAAATTCCAGGACCACTTACATGTACTTGTGTTTGAACTCAAGCAAAAATTCCAGGACCACTTACATGTACTTGGTGTTTGAACTCAAGCAAAGATTCCAGGACCACTTACATGTACTTGGTGTTTGAATTCAAGCAAATATTCCAGGACCACTTACATGTACTTGGTGTTTGAACTCAAACAAAGATTCCAGGACCACTTACATGTACTTTACATATAGTAAGCAAATTTTAAAAAGCTACAAAATGTCCTGGTTTAAATAATTTGTGATTATCGCCTTTTTTAATTCCAGCTAAACTATGAAGGCATGAATAGTTATCGGTAAGCTATAATATGTTTAGGAATCTATTGATCACGATAACATCTATTTTACCTGACAGCACAAACGAATGGAGCTAATTCGTTGATTGATTGATTTGTGCATATTAACATTTCCGATGGTTTAGTCACATTCATTTTCTTATGGTTCTTAATTTGTGTGTGTGTGTTGTATACAGGGTCAGTAATCCTTTAAAAAGAGCTTTGCATGGCGCATAGCACGTTATTTTGGGGATAACTTCAACAAGGTCACCTTGTTTCGTTCTGGTCTATTCAACCAGATAAACGTTCTTGTTTCTTTTTTCACCATCTCTAAAAAAGAAAGTTTTAAAACTTAGTATCAAAACAGATGTGTTGAATTTGAATAGATATTTCCTTCCCTTTATCATGCCAGCAGCGTTGGATCACCGTTGCAAGAAAATAGTTATACACTCCGATGTAACGAAATTACAAGCACAGAAACTGATACAAATTTAAGTAATTATGTACTTTGTCACGGTTAAGATGGAAATCGGTCATAGGTTTCGAATTTAGTCCCGAAAACTAAAATCTTGCTTAATCAGGCAAAATCATCGGCAATGACGTCAAATTGTAATCAGTGTTACAGCAAAACCATGAGGCATGCGTTGTTATAAAATCAAAATTCAGAACAGAATCTTGAAGACATTCCGTGTGGCTGTTACCAGTACAAGAATAGTTATCATTACAAGAGTAAACTAGAGAAATCGATTACATACCCTTACATATTACATGTTTGCGCCATTGCCTTTCGTCGTTGGAAATTCATTATCTGCGCCAAGGCATCATGTCCGATATGTCATGATTAAATAGGGAAGTATACATGTCTGTAAAGATCGAAAATTAGATGCAAGCATAAGATGACTGACTTTTCCGACTTCAGTTATTCCATGCTCGTGCTTCAGAGATAATACAAATGCAAGGTTATACACTCACCATTTATTTCATAATGATATGTTATTTGCATGCTAGGAAGGGTATATGAAAAGTTCAAAATATTTTCTTATAACCTGTTTGCTCTTTTAAGCCTGTCAGTATATTTAAATGCCGATTGATGGACACAGTAGCATTCTATAAATGATCTACAGCTGGACATGCAGGACGCTGGACACCTGCAGATATATATGTGTGACGTAACATAAGTAAATGACAATGACGTAATAATGTCTGAGAAGGAAAACAATTTTAATACTGAGCAAAGGATTATTGTAAAATCGGTGTGCTCTTGGGTATTATCTGATTGATATCAAGGTCAACTGACTTTGGTACTTTCTGACTAATATCAATGTCGACTGACTTAGGTACTCTCTGACTGATATCAAGGTTGACTGACTTTGGTACTCTCTGACTGATATCAAAGTCGACTGACTTTGGTACTTTCTGACTGACATCAAGGTCGTCTGACTTAGGTACTCTCTGACTGATATCAAGGTCGACTGACTTTGGTACTTTCTGACTGATATCAAGGTCGACCGACTTAGGTACTCTTTGACTGATATCAAGGTCGACTGACTTGGGTATTTACTAACTGTTGTCAACGCCGACTTAGCTAAAGTTTACGATTGTAATTCTTTGTTACAGCCTACAATTTTAAACGTGGTTTTATATTTTTTTGAAGATCGTTGTCTGCGACTGGTGAACCGGAAGTGACTGCTCTAAATAGACCAGTTGATAAAGATGCTCGATACACATTGAAATGTATTTCTGTTACCACGGGCATTAATTCTTCCGCTGTTTTAAGATTTTGAAGAATCATGTGAAGCTCACAAGGTTTGTGCAAGATGGGTCACCCATTTGTTGAAGGTTGATCAAAAATAAACTCGGATTGAAATCGATTGAAAGCTGCTCGCCAGATCTGAAAAGAGCGATCAGAGACGTTTGAATTAGATTGTTGTGCGTGATGAATTATGGATTTCGTTTTGTTTTTTATCTAGATCGAAGGAAAAATAATAAAGTCTGGATTGGAAAAAGGAGCAGAGACCACAAATTGCCCGGCATAGTTGGACTGTCAATAGCGTTTGACACGCATTATTTTCCGATCTATACGACTCGTCCGTTCAGGTACCTATGCCTGACTCTGCCAGAGTTACTGGACATTATTATGCCTTCAGAGTGTTCCCAAAAGTTGTGGAAGGCTTCTGAATCACTCGTCCACGCACCGTTACCCAAGGCATCCATCTACTCCTTGGCAACACGCATGCGTATAAATCCGCCGTCGCAACAGACTTCTTGACGAAGTACAACATTCAAACATTTCCGCATCCTCCATACAGTTCTAACTTCGCTGTATGTGATTTTTGGTTTAATTCCTCCATCAACGATTCTCTGAGGGGAAGTGCAATTTTCCAGAGTATGGACAAAATACCAAATCGTGAACATAAAATTACATTTATTAATTGCATAATCAGCTTGAAAATTTGTAGAGGTGCATGGAGAGAGAATTTTGATGGGATGTACTGACGTACTGTTCACTAGGAAAGAAACTGTTTGTTCAGCACACTGACATTCAGAATTTTTATAAGTAAAATACGCTCGTATATTTCAGTTGCCTTTCCACGTGTTCAAGCAGGCCACACAAATTATCATTCGTGGTCAATCCTGTGGATCCTACTTTGAATGTTTGTTCATTAGCCTACTGCCATCGCAATCACTTCTGCTATTTACGAAACAAGGATTAATGAAGAGAAGTTACGAATGATTGGCCTTTTTATTCGTATCCTCTCGGTCAATCATACTGTCAATCCAATCGCAAAAATAGCCGAGGTCCTATCAACTGTTTCATTTGTGCAGAGAAACGTCTGCTGAACAAAATGTATTACTTTTTGTATTAATCATTGCGCTGACATATATATATATATATATATATATATATATATATATATATATATATATATATATATATGGCATATTTGTGCCTTGCAAAAATAGCCAAGATAATTCTAAATGATAGACCATGCGACTTTTTAGTCTGTTTTACATCTTGAATAATCACTAAGCGTGGTGTCATTCTTTGTTAAAAACTACGTTAACAAGAGTCAACATCCACTGCCTCCTAAACAGATTTTTTTATTTATTCATGCATGTTTTTTATTCAGTTTTGGAATATGATCAATTCGAATCGCTTTCTTGGCCTCAGAAATTCGAATGGTACTTTCAGGTCAGGTACAGCTGTGTGTGAATGTATTTTGGTGCTTACATTCAGAATGCCATGAAAGGAACCGTATGTTGGAACATTTTGAAATACATTTTACCAAGGAAAATTGTATAATGTTATTTTTTGCAGCTTTTGTTTTGGTTCTGAATATACTGTAGTAATATACAAAATGTTCGTCTGAAGCCAGGTAACCCATACTATCCAGTTTAAGCCGGTTAACCAGTTTTCCTCCATTTTAAATCGGATATTATAATAAATCGTTACCATCAAGCACTTTTTAATATTTAAACCCGACCTTCAAATTAGTGTGTGTGGGGGGGGGGTTGGGGTTGGGGGGGAATATATAGGGCCGCCCACGCACGCCCAAACGAGATAGAGTGAAATGCCAGTGTCTAAACTCCCCAACCACCCCAGTTTTATATCCTAGACAATGAAATGCAAAACTAACTCTTAAACTATTTGCCAAATATACTCACCCTGCTGAATAAAGCCCCTTCCCAGTAGATAGACATAGGAAAGAAACAAATTACCAACTGGGAAGGGGTAGCATATTTTTTGCAGATATTTTTCTCTTGAATATTGTAATTTATCCTCGCTTCGGATTTCTGTCTTCCAACTTTCACGCGCAATTTTGGGTGACCATTTCTACACATGGTGATTTATTTGGTCTTAATTTGGTCCTAGGTCACGTGATTTCAAATATCTTTAATACCCATTATTTGTCTGTTTTTCAACTGAATGTACTTTGCACTACCATCGTCATACTGACTGACCTGAGTTGCATCATTTAGCGTGTACATAACAACTTTGTTTTTTTTATTTATTTTTAGCCTTATCGTGTTTAGATCTGCTTTTTATACAGATATATTTGGGCAGTAGGGTGGGTCTGTTACAATTTTTACACATTTTAGGCGTAATCCTGGTTTCCAACCATCAACTTTATTGCACATGCATGACTCTTAAATCGATTCGCCAATTGCAATCATTTAAAATTATTGCAGTTTCTAGACTATATGAGGATTGGAAATGCAGCATCTGCTTAGTTCCGTAACCTTTTTATCAATAATATCCACAGAGAGGATGCCCCATCCACATTACTGTTATTAAATACAGCCAAAAAAATATGTATATTTAAAACCAAGCCATTCTAGAATTCACCTTTTTCATAAATTGATACAGTTTAATGATCGATTAGAAAGAATTATTTACTACGTTCTTATAAATCAAGGCGGGACTGTGAACTAAGTGAATCAGTCCTATATGCCCACCATGTCGGGTAATTCTGCGCAATGATACGACATTCCTGTAAACATTGGATCACGTGTTGTTTTGGGTCGAATATCCAATTTGTATCAAGAAAGAACGATCGTTCTTTTATATTTATAAAGTTTACAAAAATATTCCACATTTCTACCCTAATTGCATATGAAAATGAGATTTCTAAATGTCAACATGAAGACACACTCCATGACCTTGAACTTGTAGCCCATAAAATCCTATTTACTACGTCTCTTTTAGAATCATAAAATAAATACATTATAGAAAAGATGGAAATGTATACCTTAAAACAATACTGCATTTTAATCCAAGTTTCCAATTTTACAAGAAACTGTTCCACACGTACAAAATCGTCTGCTATCCAAAATGTGAACTTGGCGCGAGAACGGGATTCTCAAGAAATTCCCCGGCATATAGTCTGTTTCTAAATTCTGTAGTAATTTTGTTTCCCAAAAAAAAGAGACGTTGTAAACACATTAAATCCTATTCATTGTTGGTTTTCTTCAACACAGTAGTTCTTTTTTCATAAAATGTCGAACTTTACTAATTTTTTTACAGGATCAGTTTAATTTGCCTAATATCTCTTGCCAATTATTGGCATTGTTACGTTGAACTTTGCAAAAAAAACAACTATAAACCTGACCTAATTCGTCGACCTAAATGCTGACAGAAACAGTCCAAAGTAATGTATTTCCTATCCTTAGCCAGATTAATAAACAACACATTTTTTCAAAACTATGCGCAGAATAGGCCGACATATCCCAAGTCACGAAAACACAAGGGTGGTATCCGGTGTGTCCAAAATTAATATTGTTTTGAACAGAATATTCTGGTGACAATTGCCTCTTTTTCATATGGCAAACATTACAGTATTTTATTTTCGTAAATCGGTCTAATTTGGTATGCGTTTTGCTTCAACGTTGGTGACGGAAATCTTACGTGCGTAGAAATGCCCGACAACATTGTACATGTATTTTAGGGATATTTAGACTGTCCCTTAAAGTCTGGATCTTTTATTAATGTCCATGTGAAAGAAGCTAACTAATTATCTAAACACTAAGTTCGCATACGGTCTAGCAAACAAGTCAAGAGCGACAGTTGCATGTACACCGATCAATAGACGCATCATAGACTGTACATATTTTTTGGCGTACGATGTGTCATTTCTGTGTATGGTGTAAAGCTAATGGTGGCCGTATTATATCATCTAATTTAAAGACGATATAACTGATAATTTAAAAGGACATACACTAAATGTACTAGCACCTTGAAAGTCTGGTTACTTTTAGGAGTATTAATCAGTTATGCAGTCAAGATAAAATAGCTGCAAAGAAAATGCTATTTCACTCTTTAATTCTTCTGAAACGCAAACTTTAATTCTCATAGAATATTCTGAGCTTAGAGATTAGATGATAATACAAAATTATGTCTCTTCAAAATATGCCTAGATTAAGAAAGTAAACACAAAAGAGAGACGAAATATTTCATACTTTTATGGAAATATCTGAAGTCAGAAACCAGAAAATTACAGCCTGATCAAGGTAAGAAATTGAATGACGTAAAAGTATGTATATTATTAGAGAAAGAAAATGTTTTCTCCACCGAATCATACAAAAATATCTGTTTTGAAAATATTTCATCGAACTCTTACAACAGGAATGTGGAAGTATTATACTGAAAATGAAACCGGAAAATGGCTTATTTTGAAAACAATCAATCATATCATCAATCTATAGACATGTCGCCAACTAAAGCTAGAAAAGAAGAAATATATCTAAAGTATGGTTTAAACTTATTCTATAATCTCGCAATAGATGCCTATAGAACGCCAAAATATACAATATTTGAGAGCGTTAGGATCTCAAAATATAAGTCTAATTTTGCTAAATGCTAACTTCACATTTAGAGGTCTTAATAATCAGAAAAGTAATTATAGGAGACAGTGTAGTATATACATTAGAAGACTTTAAAATAAGAGGGAAATATTGAGGGACTATTTTATGACGAGGAGTTATCTTTACACGAGAGGTAAGATTATGTCTTCAAGACAAAAATAAATTGAAAAGTGAAAAATGAAGGGCAAATATATGTGCTGGAAATTTAAACCGATAAGATGATTATTTGAATAATTGGGAGCCAGAAGAAAATGTTGTCTGTTTTATTTCACTCTATTCATAGCAGTACTTACATGCAAATAATATACAATATGTAAAGGGGTCAATTATCTGGTATGCCTGTTATCAACTGAAGCCTATGAATGAAATAGAACATCACAGTATTATACAAAATGTAAAGATTGTGCAAATAAATGAAATCTCATTGGTACTATATTAGAGCAGATGAGGAACGTAGAGAATACAACAAAAGTAAAACTTATCTGTGAATGCTGAGAAGCAATAAAAAATATTTTAAATGTTTTATCACTAAAAAAAAGATTTCACACTGATTGTATAATTGGAAAAACTCTAAAAACGGACTATACAATATGTCAAAAACATTTGACTGAAAGAAATCAGATACTCTATAAATGGCCCATAAGTTGCTTGATACAAAAGTACCAAAATCTGATAGAAAGAAAGTACTGACTCCTCTAATTCGTCTCCCTCCTAGGACAGAAGTGAATAGAATTGTGAATAAAGCTGTCAAACAAGAACTGCTGCAAGAAAGCTGCAACACTTGTCAAAAAAATATGAAATGAAATACAGCTTTGATACTGGAGAAAAAAATTACAGGGCTTTTAAAGCAAATTTGAACCATACTTTATGGAAAATAACAGTTTTAAGAATTAGACATTTTGGTTCAGTACAAGTCCAGCTAGATTTTTCGATTCAACTCGTAGGAATGGAAGAGATGAAAATGGAAAATATTATTTTCGTTATGTAGAATGGTGTCATGAAAGACAGGCTTGCAGTAAACTGAAAAAAAAAATTAAATTGAAATTAAAGCTGAAGAACTGTTTCATATACTGCATATACAATTTTATAGATTGGTTCTTTAATAAGATAAGTTATGTAACTTTGAATTTAGATAGATTTAGGACAAAAGCAGGAAGTCGTAAATGCATTTATCTTACTGAATTCAAAAATATAGAAGACTGGCTTAATGTACAAGATAAATTTAATAAATGTTGTTTTAATATTTTTAATTGATTTTTATATGCTATAGAATATATATTAAATCCACCTAATGATCATCCATTGGGTTATGAATGAGAGCATTGTATCTAGTATATAAACGATGTAAAACATTACAAATTCATTGGCGATCTTCATGACTACCACGTAAAGATATATGAATGTTATGTGATATGTTGGATAAATTCAGATCTGTCCGTATTAATAATTACAAATTAGACCCTGCACATTATTTCAGTGCATCTGGATGCTAGTTTGAATTTAAGTTACAATTAGAATTGCTAACCGCTTAAGACATGTTTTTAATGATTGAATCTGGAATCAGTTTGATTTGGTCTAATTTTCATGGATTTAACGCCATGTTTCAGCATATGACAGGCTACGCATGGGGGCCACTATATTTAGTAGAGGTAGACCCCAGGAAAACCCACGGAAGAAAAATCGATGCACGAGAAGCTAATGGCAAGCTTTCTTACATACAAATGATGGCCGAACCAAGACTCAAAACCACACTAAGAGAGGAGAGAGGTTAGTGATATGTAAAGGCGAGCACCTTAGTCTACTCAGACAACCTGGGGACTTAGACCACTCAGCCACCACTGGCAAAGTAATCTTATGTGATATATCTGATAAATTCATATATGTCTGTATTCATAATTACAAACCAGCACATTATTTCAGTGCATCCAGATGCAAGTTTGAATTTAAGTAATTTGGAATTAGTATTGGCAATTCATGAATATTATAACGAAGTTAACGATAACAAAATAAGAAATAATGGATGATACACAGTTTCGATGTCAAGGTAATGCGATTAGCTAGCAAGAAAAAACGATTAAAGATGAGACGAATGGTGTTCCAGTACAAGAATTTAGTGGCCTTTGACGTAAACCTAAGCTTTCAGAATTGACGTAGGAGGCAAAAAGTAGGCAAGGGTATTAAGACATCTGTCTTAAATGTTTACAGAGATTATTTATGTAACTAAACGGTAAATCAACAAGAGAATAATTTAATTCTATGATTCCATTTTTTTTTAAAAAAAACGTGAACAAAACCAAGGAACACAGCACAAAGTACATCGAATCAAGTTATGTAGAGGCAGAAAAGTTAAAAGAATTAATTTATTCCGTAAATAGATTAAAAGTAACCGTGAATATGACAGTATATTTGAGTTGCTAGGTGCACATTCAACCCAATTCTTTAAGAAATGACAAGAATTCTCCAAAGGTTACCTGGATCCAAAATCTATATATCGATCACCTTATACCGTGTTCATCTTTTGATCTACTACAGCCTGGTCATCGAAAAAAATGTTTAATCTAAACAAATTTACGTCTTATTGATGCAAAATACATTTTATGACAAGGAATTAAAATGCAGTCAAATATTGACAGAGTGACATGTAATATTTTAGCAGATTTTAGCAGATGATTCTGAAGACTAATCAATCAAGACATTTTCGCAGGACTTTCAATTCCTATTAACTAACCAGTTAATCTCCTTCGATCTTGTAATGATTGGATATTTCAGCTTCATTTAATAGTTATTTCTTTGTCTGGGTGCTTGTTTTGCTTTTGTTGTTGCTGTTTTCGCTTTTTAACTTTTCAACTATTTAATATATAGTAAGTTATGGAACTACGTCACTTTTATTAGAACTGATTTCCATGGAATTTTTAATTTTTGTTCACGATAAGCTTTTGATAGAGAAATTAGAGAAATAATTTTTTACTATTACTCATATATATATGTGTGTGTGTGTGTGTTTCTCTCTCTCTCTCTCTCTCTCTCTCTCTCTCTCTCTCTCTCTCTCTATATATATATATATATATATATATATATATATATATATATATATAATATATATATATATATATATATATATATATATATATATATATATATATATATATATATATATATATATATATATATATATATCTGACTGAGTGCTTTCATTTTAAGTTTGTCGATCTTTAGCTTGCATCATCTAAATTTTAACAAGCTTTGAAACGAAGTATTCGTTTTCTTGGTATATACTAATAAGAAATTCTAGTCATATATCTAATTTATCACCAGCCCCTATGAAAATTACATTGTTGTCACTAACAAACAAAAATTTGTTGTAATGTTTATTATTATAAGACGAGTAAAACTGCACACACAAAAAATCCTGATCCGCCTAGCATAATGCGCCTGCAGATCAGGATATATGTTGTTTCTCGTACTGATTACTCCTAAAACAAACACTGCAGAGACCCAGATCTGCCGGCAATTTATCCGACGGAAAAGATATACATGTTGTGTTCATCTATTCCGTTTCGATTTACCTGTATGTATATTCTTTGTTCAACAGTTGCTATGTTATATCCAGTTCCATGTAATATATTATCATTTGTGCTTCTCAAGTCTAGCCATACATGGTGATAAGTATAAATTATTGTCACTAATCGTTCCATCGTAATAACTATTTTATATATTGCTGGATTGAAATACTTCTCGAGATCAGTTCTCTATCCTTTGTGCAGAATACCAAGGCTCCTTTTAGATTCAATATTAGGGAATAGAACATTAACAAAAAATTATCCACAACAAAAACAATTCTCTCTCTTCTGATGTCATGACCACAGAAAGAAATTACATTTCTGTACCTTTCGTTTACATGAATAGACATTATCTCCGAGATAATTATATCGAGAGAGATATTCTCCATCTCATAATCTCGGTTATAACTTTCTATCACTTCTTATACGTAATCATAAATCTCAAATCCAGGGGATGAGCAAAGGAGACATCTGGCACTGATCTGGCAGTATCTATAAAGTGAATGAAACTCGGAATCTCGTCCAGTACACGGAATAGTTTATGTACCAGTGTTTTGTCCGTTAGCAACACCTGTCTTTGACTTGATTGTGTTTTGTTGTTCGTTATACCTTCTTCCTTTTTTTAAATTACATACAACTACCTAGATGTCCCCAAAGTGTTGTAATCATTCAGCTTACAAATATCAAAACTGCTGTAATAAAATGTTCATTCCTCAATCAGTATTTTTCCAGTATGTTTATAACCGAATTATTTGCATTTCCTTTATCTTGGACATCGAACGATAAGAAAAAACGCCCAACACAAATAAAACATTTTGTTGTCAGTTCAGGAGTATCACAACTTGCAAGGGTTGCTCGGGTTTATTACAGCTTGCAGTGTGTGTAAAATAATAATCCATTTGATCAGTGTTCTTAACCCCCTGTGGTGGTTTGATTATTTCTTTGCATTTATTAATTTACATATACTGTCATGTTTTAGTCATTTAAATTTATTTCTACTTTCTTTTGTCCTGCTGTTTTTACCATTTAATGATAGTAACTTTGGTATGCTGCTCCTAGGTTCTAAAATTTAATTTAATGGTCAGGAATGCGATCTTCAACCACTCTAACTTCAAAAATAACATATTGCCTGGATCAAAATAAAATGTTTTGATTCTTTATTACAACTTCTTTACTTATGATGACCGGGAAAATGTGATTTAAATTATATCCTAATAATTCAAAACTGTTCTGATGCTTATGTTTTTAAAAACAATTTTAAATATTTTGTTTTTAAATTCTTATAACCTAATAACTCTTCAAACGAAAACAAAGTTTATCTACTGTTGCACACAACTTTAATTTAGCAAAACGTGATGAACTATGCCTTAATATATACTGGCCTCTGTTTCTAGTGTAATAAAAGCATTAATAGATCCAACTTTGGTTATCTATCTTCTCTGTACTGTTTAATACAAGTATATTTTTTATACTTCTGTCAGTACAAAAGGAATAACTAATTGTGTACAACTAAAAACAGCTAATCTGCTTCTAGGTATTTCAGTTTAGATTTAACTGTTATGTTTAAATGAATCTTGAATTTCTCTGTGTTATTATTAGTGCTGTCCTTAAAGAACCAGTTCCATTACTTAGTGCTAAATGATGTGCATGCATTTTACTTGATTGTTGAGATCTTCTGCTATTCAGTTATCTTTTGTGATGTATAATTATATATTTCTTTTTCACTTATTCTGTTTTCTAATTTTAAAGTATATTGAACATAAATGTCAGTGGTTTAATTTAAAAAGTAATTTTCTATGTAATATATTTGTAACTCGTTAAATTCATTTGCTACATTAAGTTACGTGGCTTAAGTTACGAAATTAAACATGCTAAACTGTGATGCAGGATAAGGGTAAAATTTTCTTCTTGCATGTATGTATACCATAATTACGATGAACAGCCTTATCGGATTTTTTTTATTTCTTGCATGGGTGAGGGTGGATGCAAAAACAGTTTCATATAAAAATCAAATTACAAAAAATAAAACTATACCAGACAAACAAAATTAAGATCTGATAAGCACCTACCGGTGACATAGTTTTGTACATTTTCAAAGTTATCGTAAAACAAATTAAATCCATTTATCGCATGTACGAAGAAAACAAAACTTTCCATAGTGATAAAAGCTCCGTTTATGATATAGCAACAACTTTTCGCTCAAGCTTGCTAAGAATTAAAGGCATGTATATGTCCTTTTTATTTGTCCTGTGTTAAATTTGCGATTAAGAGATGCTAAGTATAGTAGTATTGGGTAAAACTCATATCTGAGAAAATAGTACGTTATGCCTTGAAATTATTGCTATTGTTTTTCATTCGCGGATGACTGATGACCACGACAATAGCTAATGTGGAATGATCGCAAACATTATTCTCAGTTATACTGTCAGTATGGGGACAGAAGTAGACGTTTGCTTATATACTGTGGTAGTTGTGTGGTATGTATGTGTGTCTGTTTGTCTGCCTGTCTGTGTGTATGTAAACTGTTTCAAGCAAAAATATATGCAGTCAGACAGACAGCGAGAACATGATCTCTCTGTACAAATGGACCGTAACAAACGAATACAAAAGCAGTAGTGTTGGGGCAAATCTGTGGTGTATATTAAAAGTCATCAATAAAAATTAGCCATAAAACTACTTAACATTTTTTTATAAAAAAAAGGATTAATGTGCTCGAGACAGATTAATGTATATGTATATTGTGGTGTGTATGTTACATTTACACGAGAGAGGGTGGGGAGAGAATTTAAAGAACATAAGGGCATGTCTCCCTCCTTTGTATTCTTCCTTTTGAATGATGAATGGAGGTGGGGGTACAAAGAAACAACATGCTCTCAAAATATTGCATTTATTGCCTTGAATACAAGATTCACTCTGACACATATTCATTCATTACTTATCATACATTCTATTCCGTCCACAACAAGGCGCACAACATGAAATTTTCTGGACCGCCGCTTGTAAAACATTTAGCACAGCGACACATCAAATCAATATAATGTACAGAATTAACTACAGAAGAATCTTTACAATTAAATTATTATTCTAAAAATTGAATGAAAAGAATGAGCAGACGAAAAAATAAGTTTCCGTCCTGACGAAGTGCGAAACAAGGATAAGATTACGTTGATGGCAGATCACGCGATCTATGTACAATGAGAATCGTCTGCTCTTTAAATGAGTTCGTTTGATAACATGTGTGTCTATCCTGTCTTGAAAACAAATGCAAATAACTTAACCAATATCACTTAACGACAAAAATTACACAGCTAAAGTATTTTTTAAGTTCGATGTGTTCCTGCTTTAACCCCTTTATCGGTTTTGCACATCAAGCTTAACCGGTTCTCCTCCGACTTGATCGACGGAAGTGTCTGTCTTGGTCCTTTATATTTGGCCCTGGCCATCAATGATATATATTTTTCACCATATAGATAATACGTGATGGAACAAGTATTACGTGTAATAAAATTACGAAGGATGGTGCTCATTTGAAAATAAATGGAGCACCAACTTTCAGACATATTATGCTTATAACAAATATCACAACATAAAGTACTGTAATGTTTACCTCAACCTTGGTAACGTTTTTGTTTTCAATCGGCATCAACCAGATGCTCTTTCGACATTCGGAAATCTTCGTTATCACAACATTTAGATTTCTTATCTAGAGCTTACTTAACCGGTACGCTCTCCAAATAGTTGCGATCATCCGTGTATTTGTGTATCCACAATCACTGATGAACATTACTGAAAACAATAAATCCGCGTTTACTTAGTCGTTTTATTCTCATCCAGAACTGCCCTCTACTGTCTTACAACACTTGGAATTTTGCCCAAGAAGAAGTGTCCTTGTATTCCAGGCAGTCGCCATGGTTTGAACGTGCCAGTCCCTGGATGCCTTGGTGACCCGGGATCGGTCCATATTGGTTAGGGTAGGAATTTGTTATACCAGTCATTGAATTAGTAACTTGGTTTCCGTGCATGACCGGAAGCTGCATTTGTGACAAGTAATCCATGTTTCCGTAATAAGCGGAGTGTCCATAATTTTGATGTGAGTATGCAGTGTGTTGAGTGTTAGGCATGGCGTACGTTCCTCTTTGCATGCAACTGTTTGAATTCATGAGATCGTTGACGGGGGGCACAGGACTCCAGATCGATGCTGATGTGTTCATGGTACCATTGCCAACAGGACTGCTGACTGGAGATGGCTTACAGTATCCCCCAGGAGAGCTAGACGGAGGGGGTGGGGACTTTGATTTCTTAGGCGTTGGTGTCTTTGTCTTTCCTTCCTGCGCCTTCTGTTGCTGCCGACACTTTGCTCGTCTATTTTTGAACCATACCTATAAAAGAAAATGTACAATAGTACTGCATGCGAAAATACAAATATGCAAGTTTGTTGCATTTTTCCCTCTATAATATCATGTTTTTAATTTCAAATGAGCCTTTTCTTTTTTTTTCAATCTAGGACATCGTGTGTGATAAAGCACGTTATAAATCCTTTAGGGACAATGTCGTCCGTCAAAATAATCTAATTGGCGGGACTTGCAACAACAACTTACAATAAAAAAGAGCGAAAATAAATTACTTAGAAATAAATACGGGCAAGCTTTTTCTTTCTCTCTTCCTTTGTTTATGTATGTTAATAAGGAGGATGGGTTATACTTGATGGTATTCATTGCTTCGTTTGGAACATCGCATAGGCTATAAAAAGTTTCTTCTCGGAGAATTAAATCATTCTTAATGTGTTTGACTTTTGATAATATAAAGAGATAGATACACTAGCTTTTTGGAGACTATTTGTTAAAAAAGAGTTTGTAGATACAACACAAATTTCTGCCTAAAAGCTATAGTTTAAGGTTGAGTGAAAATATTAACAGCTTGTGCATACATTTTCACAATATGTTAACGCAAAATGTATTGTTTATGCATGATGATATTCAGTATTATTTCTCGTAATGCACATCACGATGTTACAGTTTGGCGCTGTAATCTGATATAAATTCTAAAATATTACAAAACTAAATAGAAATAATGGTTTGACTGATTTAATATGGTGAATTAGATATAACTTTCCTCGTGATTTTGAATTGTATTATTTTCCTCTTGTTTGCGGTTAGTTAAGATTCGCGGTCTACATCAGTGAACTACTCAAATGAATAAATGTAGATGAGCTGAGTAATAGCAGAAATAAACCGTCAAAAAAGTTCAGCCAGTTTCAGTTTTGGCTTTCTTCCGCCTGTGTCGTATGTTTGACCAAGGTATTCTAAAACACCTTTACAACCCCCGCACCGTAATGGCAATTCGATGTAACACGGAAAATATCGACTTGTGTGTTTAGATAGGCAACAATGGCGCGGAAGAAGGGAAGTTTCCCTCAAGCTTGCTTCCTCTCACACCTTTCAAAGAAACATGTGCTCCCGTGCCCCTATCAGATTTAATTTTTCGTGAACAATGATCACTGTTTCTGGAGGTTTTTATCTAGCTGTTTCATCACCACAATCAATCGGTAGGAGAGAAAATGAATTAATCCTGCAGTAACCACAGCGGTCTTTCAAGGCTTTATAGAAAAGTAATTAAAATTCAATTATAAATGTTCGATATGTCACGGTCGAGTATATTCACATTCAAATTTTGCTTTAAAAATTAACTCATCTGATGCATGTTCAACTGATGAACCGTCTGAAGTCAGAATCGTTGCAGGGTTTATTCGTAATGCTAATAAGCATCCGCAATTGGCTTCCACGTTACATTTTGCAAATATTCTAGGCTACCCAATTTTTATGTAAAATATTAACAATATGTAGAAAAGGTAACAAGTAAAATATATGTGTTAAACGTGAAAATAGCATTAATTAAATTTTTAAAATATTACAATAACAACTTCTTAATTTAGAAACAACCACAGTTCAGGTTTCGTCTGCCAGTTTTTGCAACTACATGCCTTAAAAGCAAAAATCAAAACCTTCTAATGTGTTATCGAAATCATTTCATGAATACCGTTTACCACAAGTGATATTCCATTTTTAATTTAAGCAGTTTCACACTAATGGCATAAAACAGCATAATATTAAAGCGCGTGGAGCCCAGTTTTCCCAAGAAAAACTAATGGAACGTATAAATGTCATTATTTGAATAGAATACATCATCTGTGTAGATTTAAATTTTTTACGTAATTTGTCATTTCTGGGTATGGCTTGATATTTACTTGCAAATGCTATGTCTAAGCTTGGTAAATTGAAAGTGCAAATCTGTTGATTAGTCTCTATGACAATGTTCTCTTTGCCGCAGGAAATTGACACTCGCTGAATTTGGACATAAAAGAAAGCTTTCCTGCAATTCAAGAGAATTCTCTTTTGTCCAATAGTAGAAGTCCTTTGCTTTTCAAATGAACTCTTCGTTAGGTAAATAAACCGAGCTATACTCTTGAGGACCAATATTTGACTGGGTTTTCCTCAGCATGTTTTCTCTGCAAACACTAGTTGTTGTTTTAACACGGCGCCTGCTCTCTTTATATACAATTAACTCTTTGTAAGGCATACAAGACGGAATTCGAGGTCGTATTGTTTGTCTTGTACATAAAAGTCTGACATTTCATCATCTCAGTAACATATCTGAGTCGAGAAAACAACCCGTATACATACAAATAATTTCGTCTGTCTGCGTATGTATGTATGTATGTATGTATGTATGTATGTATGTATGTAAGCATGTATGTATCTGTGTGTGTGAGTGGTTAGCAAATAAATGCAACAAATATTTTTTCTTTAACACTTAATATAACAGCACGGCATTATGTTTGGAATATTAATACTGATTTATTTCGTATGTGTACATATGCACCTCACATATGTAGCAGCTAGACCAAAGGAACGTATCTTTGAGTCTGTAATCAAAGATAGTTCTTGCTTACTGTAATAAACCAGACGTCTTACTTTTTTCAAAACATAAAATTTGTTCATTTGGTCGTGTATTCTCCTTCTTACAATGTAATATTAACGGGGAGTCTATTTATTTGCGGTTCTTGTACGACTTACTGATCTTTTCGTCGACTACTGCTGCATGATTTACATATTCAAAATTTTAACTTTAACACAACTGGTCTAAACTTTTCCTTATTTAAAATCATACTCTCGTTAAACGTACAAATAAAAAATTGGATTGATTGATTAGTTATCTTACATATTTTTTCCTCGAAACAAATTTTCTGAAATGCTACAAATTGAATTTAACCTTTCATATTTACTTCCAGTGTGAAATAAATTTAAAATTTAAACTGCCAATTTAAATTTTAACGAAAATATTTTCCTTTGAGATACAATAAAACAATTAGGATTGTACCATATTCTATTCACACATATGATAAGTTACAAAATTAATCATGCAATGCGAAGATGACTGAGCTATCCATGCAGATATGAAAATTGAATAAGTAACAACCACAAAAAAATTGTATACGTATATCGACTGAATAAGCGAAAGCTTATATAAAAGAAATTAAGAATAGATTTGTTTTACGTTTTGAATTAATAAATTCAAGAGAATTGATGCAAACGAAATATGTATGAATATTTACGTTCTTTACAATGTTTTTCTTACACATTTTAAAATAATCAGAAGTAGTTTGCAAGGAAATGAAAGAAGGTTACGGAAGCAACGCCACATTTATAAATTCTGTCATTGTGCGCATGAGCAAACAGATTGAGTTGGGTACTGAAGTGTGAATGAACAGACGTTGGGAAACTGTTACGAATCTCATGCTTACCTGCACTCGAGATTCCGGCAAAGTGATTTTCAATGCAACCTCTTCGCGCATGAATATGTCCGGATATCTGGTTTTCTGGAAAAGTGCTTCCAACACATCAAGTTGCGCACGAGTGAAAGTAGTCCTCTCTCGTCGCTGTTTTCTGGAGTTTGCTATAAAATAAGAAACTTTATTACAATGGAGCAACCAACGTTTCAATCTTGCGAAGAAAATTTCCCAACATTTTGAGGACAGTTGTCTTTTTTCCCCAAATGAACCCAACACTGTCCTATGCGTAATTCAGCGAAAAATGTTTATCCCTGTGGTGATTGTTCTACACATAATGTTGAAGCACCATTGTGTTCGTACAGTAGCATGTCACTTCAAAATATTCAATAAAATACCATGAATACAACTGTATGAGAAAGTGAAGCTTAAATTGATTGCATATTTAAAACTGTCAAAATATTTTCAGTATTTGGTAATACAAGAGGTAGTTAGACAAATAAGACATTAAGTATATGCTCATAACCATCAAAATACTTTTTCATTGACACAAAAACATTTTTCTTCTGGACAATATATATATACATATATATATATATATATATATATATATATATATATATATATATATATATATATATATATATATATATATATATATATATATATATATATATATATATAAAAGATTTTAGATTAAAATTGTTCATGTTAGCACAATATACTTCCTACATCTCCTGTGTAATACCGTACAAATTATGCAATAACTCTGGATACTTAGGCAAAAATGGCGATTTTTTCAAGAGATGGGTAATATGCTTTATTATTTCTGGGCTTCAATTTGTATTTTTTCTTGTCATCATTCAACATTTATTAAAATTAAAAGGAATCTGAGTCAGGCAGACGATTTGATGTTGACAATACGTTCTCCAATATACACTGCAAAATTTATTTTAATTCGCAGTTTCGTATGAAAATATAAATAATTTTGAATTTCATACTATTCTTGTTATGATTTAATAATGCTAATAATAATAATGCTAATAATAATAATGCTCATAATAATAATAATTAATAATAATAATAATAATAATAATAATAATAATAATAATAATAATGAGGAGGAGGAGGAGTATGGGAAAGCAGAAGGAAGAGAAATGATAAAGGAAAGAAAACTGCAGCAGCTCCAGATGTTTCATCTTCCATAACTTTAACATTTAGCTTGAAGAATCGGGAATTACTAATACTCTAATAATTATTTAATTGGCTCATGTTATGTAAATACTGATTATAAATAGGTATCAACTCTTTTCATAAGGTTAACGTGCGGCAACATCTGGTGCAAATCATAAGCAATAATGATTTAGTTATCGTACTATTTCAGTACCAAAGTTTATCTTGGTCTAAGTCAAGACACGCACCAAAATACATCTATAAAATCATTGTAATATATAAGTTCTCTTTTGCCTAAGAATCAGGAGTTATTGCATCATTTGTACGGTATTACACAGGAGATGATGTAGGAAGCATATTGTGCAAACATGTACGATTTTAATCTTATATATGATACTCGAAAGTCTTTACTGATTGACAAGTATATATATACTTGTCAATCAATGAAGACTTGCGAGTATCGTAGTGACTATATTTTCAGTTCTCTTTTGTTATGGAATGGAATTGAAATAAATATGCTTATGGAACTGTTCCATTTAAGAGTCCATCCAGATTGGACATACTAGTAGGTTGTTTTATGCGTGGGTATTCACATTATGATGACTGTATAATAAAAACTACAATATTTATGGCTACAACAGTTGGTGAAGCCATGTTGTCAAGCATAACGCGATAGACTTGCTAACCCCTGAATGCAAACAATAAGTTTCTATTACATCATCACTGACATTAAACCAATCAAAACATGGAACTTTTTAGAAGAGGCTAATGACTCCATTTTTATCGCTGTGAACATTTGGTATAATCATTCTCGATTGTCATAATTTTGGTTTAGGACTAAATGATTGTTGCAGAAAAATTACTTTTTCAAACATATATTCCCACTGATTTTCCAATATTGCCTAATTTATTACGATAGAAATTAAGAATTTTCAGGTAAGATACAGGATAAAACCAGATACACCCAACGCATCGACCTACCGGAAACAGGGGTCTAGCCCAGTCTAGCTCATATGTTTGAATTATTGCTTGTATACCAATCTAGAACATAAATAATCTCACTCGATAGTTCGCTTTTCAATCAAGTGATCTTTGTTTCAGAAAACGACCATCTCTGACAAGTTAATAAAGATTTCGTTTATTCCTATTTGGGGAGTTAAAATCGATCGTCTTTCTTTCTTGTAATCTCTTCTTTTCTACAACAAAGTAAATATTTATTAAAGTTATAAAAACTTTAAATTACTACGATTTCGTTCAGATCGTCAAGTGTAAGAAGAATTTTATTTCGAGAGTTCACTCAAAGTTACCCAACTCATAATACCAACTTCAGAAAAACAGTATCATTCACTTCTAGGCTCTTATTTTTTATTGCAAACATGACCTAATATTTTTTTAAGGAGAAGCCACTTCTACTTTCTGGTCTTATAGTTCTCATTTTTTTATTGTTTCATATTAGTATGAAATGCTCTAAAAATGTTGAGGCATTATTAATTCGTAAGTGCTTTGAGAACAATTGACACAGACATAAGAATATAATCTCTAGCCTAATTCCTTATTTGTATACAGACAGATCATTCGGAGGTCGCTCTGTTGGTGAATTTTATCAATGAAAATGATAGAGAGCCTTCAACCAGAAACTCCTCAAGGATCGATTTATAAACCATAAAGGTCAAGTACTTAAGATTTGGATAATCTCTTCTGAATTGCGTGGACATGAAGAGATCTTAAATAAAGTGGTACTCGGCTAGCTATTTACATTGGAAAACCAAAACTGGTACATTCCAAATAAAACTAACACATACAGGGAAATGAAAGTCGCTACTGGCGATATTTATGACAACGCTTGTTTTGCCATGTTGTGTATTATAACCGCTGATCATTTAGAAAGGGAGAGATAGAAGCAAACACGGGTAATTTTATGACTTGCTTAATACTTCGCATGCAAGTCACGTTCAGTTTTCAAGCACTCATTGAGAGTGCGGACGTGAGTGTATGACACGGGCACTCGTTACAACCTCTCAATTTTCTCAATTACAGTCGTCTACAATGTGGTCCCAGGCGATAATCGCATATTTTCTCTACTCATCAAGTTCAACTGAACGATGGTCTGGCCTAGTTCCAACGTTTACAAACCCGGCAAGGCTCGACAACTCATCTCAAAATGAATAATTAAAATTTTCCATGTACAAAAGGTTCCGTAACCATTCAGCACGGAGCAGACGGTGAATGTGAACCGTGACATGAAGAGTGACGCGATTCAAATATCCAAATTTTGTTGGAATGACAGCACTAAAAACCAGCCTGTTTCCCTGGCTAAAATCTGGTTATGCTTCTTTGAGGGATCAACATGCAAAGAGCTTCGACTTTCATGTAAATGTTGCTTATGTAATTTTAGAAACATCGACAAAAGAGGGGAATACTGATTGACGATGAATCGATTCCTTCACTTGGATCATGATGAATCATACGTCATCTCGAAATGTAACCAACCAGAAATAGTTATTCGATCATTTAAAGAGGTTATTAACTCAGAAGATATCAGTATAACCAACGTAACTTGACCAGGATATATACAATACTGAAATATGGCTACTTTTTAAAATTTACCTTTATTTCAGCAATGTATGTAAACAAATAACACGACAATGTTCATTCTCCACATGTTCTGAACTATTCTTCAGGTAAATTACAGAGGTAGACAACTCTGGTAGGGGACTTCGAACAAGGTTAAAGCAAAATTTATGTTTTCACACAATGGAAATATGTTAACCGGTGTATTAAAGTTATGTATAGTGACGATAAAAAAGGAACTGCATTATTGGTGATTTGTTTGCATCCCACATTGCCTGTATTTTTCTCAGAGCCTCTTACAATTTCGGTTCAACAATGCATCCCAGATATTTAAAAAATTGACCAATATTATTTCGTACCATACACGCATAGACTACCATTTCAGACAATGATCCGCCGAGGGCGGAATGGGGCCTACGACGAGACATTCAAAATCGAACTAATATATATATATATATATATATATATATATATATATATATATATATATATATATATATATATATATATATATATATATATATATATATATATATATAGTTCGATTTTGAATGTATATATAGATATATAGAACATACCATTATTATCGCGCGCATAAGGCTCAGTTATTTTTCTCTGATAGGAAAATATCACGCGTCTAATCTGAATCCCTCCCAAACATATTTATATGATGCAGACAAATATATATAAAATGTCACTACGTACCAAATGTGCGTCTCCTCCATTAGCGGAGTGAGACATAAAATCAATTCATCCGCGCAAGAAAAGAATCCCGTAATGCGCCTATTGAGTGTGATTTATTTGCTATTCACAGCTGTACGACAAAAGGGCTAACGGGGTTTATATCTATGGTCATTACTCTTGCCCACCCAACTAATAAAATGTAGCAATGTCACCACTTTTCCATGAGCAGTCACCCAATAAAATCTAAATGCAATGTGCTTCACAGAAACCGTGCGGAAGATGTCAATATTAATGTTAAGTGCTTAACTTGAATCGACTACTTCCGTTTGTGACCCTAAGCACATCAAAGGCTTGAATTCTTTAAAGAAAATTTCTTTTTCAAGATTATATAGTTGCACTTCAGCTTCTGTCCAAGCAAGAAAAGGAAGACGTACCCATTATCAAATGAGTTTCTTTATGCTTATATCTTGCTTTAAACATCTGCGTCGTTGAATATGCAAGAGACATTCAAAACTCAATGTTCTTCGGGTTCAAATGTTTGTTCGATATTTATGTTGTTCCAGTTTTCGAGGTTCTATTCAAGCGATTGCTTAACTCCGAAACTATGCAAGCCGTTATATTGATGCCAAGTATTTGAGCCACTCATGGCTGAGTTATCCCGAATTTATCTTATATATACACTCTTTATTTGATTTTAGTAACTCACTTGGATAACAAAGAACAAAATATACAAATATGATACATCGCCAATAATTACTTGTAGAAGGAGCTATAAATATTTAAATTTAGTATCCGTAATGGCATTACCAATAACAAAATTGATAATTCCCTCAGATATTCACGCAGTCTTTAACTCTGATCAAGGTGCGTGTTCGTTTCTTTTACTCTAATGGAAGTGTATTTGATTATTCCGGAGTTATTCTTCGGTGTGACGGTAGCTTGGCGTGGAACGTCAGACTCACAAAGGCATCTATACAGACCCCTGAGGTGAGGTGTAACAAAAGCACAATGATAAATATTCAAACGCAAAGTTCTCCAAGGAAAGTTTGATCGATTCAAGCTGGGGACGGCTTTTGTGGAGTGAATCTTGAGGTTTGGTGGTCTGTTTTTTTACCTAGGTTTCATTCGCAATGTCCTTAACACGACTCCCAGGTGCGAGCAGCATAATAATTCGACATTGGTCTTGTTTAGGGCTGTGCATGTGTTCATTGCGAAAGGGAAATTGTTCAATGTGGTTTTTCTACCTTAAACGTGGGAGTGGGGTCGTAAAAATGTCCTCAGTTTTGGGGTCAACTGATCCGAAAAAGTTTTATATATAAAAATGCTGATAGTATATAAACGTTATAAAATATACAGACTTTTACATATGCACATATGCATGTATGTGTGCCTTTTTCCATATATATATATATATATATATATATATATATATATATATATATATATATATATATATATATATATATATATATATATATATATATATATATATATATATATATATATATATATCATGTTGCTTTTCACAATGTAAATTTGATATTTAGAATACACATGTATTAAAACTCTGCTTTAAAAATAATATTTATATTACACATTGCCAACATACAAAGATATAGGGAGCTCACATGAAAATATAACTTGCACACAAAAAACTCGTAAGATTGTAGAGGAGATAACAAAATGGTCAGAATTCCCAAATTCAACAGATTCGCCAGATTATATGTATCTTTTTCCCCCATATTCATTTATGATCATGGTGAGCGAAGTTAGGAGCAAAACATACCTGAAATAATGGAAATTTACTAAATACATTGATACCTACCAGACCACACACACACACACACACACAATACTCACAGGAATATCCCATTCCGGGGTGAAGCATGTCAACGTTCGCAGATGACAGGCTGATTCCGTTAACGGAGTAGGGCACGCCCTTGTTGGGGATAGAAGATACTTGTTGGTAGGCCATGCTGGTCATTTCTGTTGGTAATGAGTGGTATGTCTGTTCCGGGACGGGATCGTACTCAAGTTTGTTGTAAGCGGTGTTTGAGAATGGGATCCCGGAACCTTCACCTGTAGCAATACAAAGAAATAAATGACACATGCGTCAATACAACTAGAAAAATGTAAAAGATTATGTATTTGCAAAGCAATTGCATGTTATTGTGTGTTCCAATTTGAATGCATGATATTGTGTTCATGTTCCAATTTGAATGCATCATATTGTGTTCATGTTCCTATTTGAATGCATGCTATTTTGGCCATGTTCCTATTTGAATGCATAATATTTTGTTCCTGTATGGATGCATGACATTGTATTTCTATTTGTATGAATGATATTGTCGTCTTATGTGTGTGCATGATATTGTGTGTGTTCCTATTTTTGTATACATGGTTCTGAATTATTCCTATTTGTAAGAATGATATTGTGTGCGTGTGTTCCTATTTGTGTATATGATTGTGTGTTCCTATTTTATGCTTGATAAATTTGTGTTCCTATTTGTATCCATGATATTGTGTGTTTATATTTGCATGCATGACATTGTGTGTTCCTATTTGTATGCATGATATTGGGTGTTCATATTTGTACACATGATTGTGTTTTCCTATTTGTATGCATGATATTGGGCATTCCTATTTGCATGCATGATATTGGGTAGTCTTGTTTGTATCGATGATAGTGGGTGTTCCTATTTGTATGCATGATAGTGGGTGTTCCTATTTTGTTATACATGATTGTGTGAGTGTGTTTGTTCCTATTTGTATCTCTGATATTGTGTGTTCCTATTTGTACACATGATTGTGTGTGTGTTCCTATTTGTATGCATGATATTGGGTGTTCCTATTTTGTATACATGATATTGGGTGTTCCTATTTTGTATACATGATATTGGGTGTGTTCATATTTTTATACCTTGATAAAAATCAAAATATCCTATATCACACATTTAATTTCAGTAACTTATTGGTCTAAGTGACCTTACTTATAGGTCCTTATTTTGTATTTTATCTCCATAATAATTAATCTGCTATAAAGGCATATCAGTACTATGATTATCATTTGGAGTGTGTGTGTATGTGTTTCCTTATTAACGGTAAAAATCTAAATTCCATTATAATAGCATCCTAATTTGGCGCGACATTCCAGATTTAGGAATCCACCAATATGGACATGGGCGGTGGCCGTGTATTCATTTTAAATCGGAGAGCAGCTCAGATTGACTTTATTTTATTAATCATCAGGACACGTAATGGAAATTCTAATTTAAGGCGCTGTCTAGGACCACCTAAATCAATAGCGGCTCAAAGTGTTTTGGAAATGCTTAGAGTTTCAAGACATTTTTTGTTCTTTCTCCTTTAATTCTTGCCAGGACACAAATCTGTGATCACAAGTGATAAATTTTGTCTCCAAATGTTATAAAAAAAAATTCTTTAAGTTTACAAAGTATGTGCTCTCTTATAAATTCCACAAGTCAACTGAAATGCAGCTTTATAGCATGCAGGCATGCATCCATCCCAAACAATCGTTAAGACTCAGGTGGGTTGCTGCAGTAGTATTTGTTAATGCTTATTTTACCTTCAATTGTCAATATTATAAAGTTATATTGTGATTAAGAATAGATACCAAATTAAAATGTATGCCCGATTATGAAATAATGCTTGTATTCAATTTAAACGAGTCCCGATTATCTGTCGTAAAATCTAATTCGGTAAGCCAGTTATCCTGAACAAAAATTTCTTACACACGATTGCTTGATGTCCCATTGTTGTTTGCACAATAATCGATAATTATTAAACCATTATTATTATTAGTAGTAGTAGTAGGAGGAGGAGGAGGAGGAGGAGATTTGTGTCCATTCACTTAATTTAATATACTTTTCATTCTCTTGCTTACCAAAAACCTCGATATTACCCAAAAAAATTTTTATTTCTTTACACAACAATATTTAAAAATCTTGCTATAATGATTTTTATGCTTTTGTGTGAAGTTTTTCTTAATTCTGATTTAAAGTTAGCTTTTATGACGAACTTACAAAACTGTAGTTTCAAACTTTCGCGCAGCTATTATATTCTTATACTGACTTATACTCGAAGCTCCCAACCCACACGTATCATGACTGATACTCAAAGTTCCTTCCCAACCCACACGTATCATGACTGATACTCATAGCTCCTTCCCAACCCACACATATCATGACTGATACTCGAAGTTCATTCCTACGCCATACATAATATGACTTTATATTCGAAGCTCTTCCAAACCCACACATAACATGACTGATTTTCGAAGGTCCTTCCTATGCCACACATAATATAACTTTATACTCGAAGCTCTTTCCCATCCCACGCATAATATGAACGGTCGCATGTTCTTTTAGTCTTTTCCCTGGAGTCTACAGTTGTGCATGATGTACATTTCCATAAAGACAAATTAAGATATCAAAATATAGATTAATCTGCTTCGCGGCATGATTCATGTCAACCCAGTTCAGTAATAACACAGCTATCAATATATCCGGTCAAAAGGTTAATAAAATTAAGGTCATGTTGACCCATAAGTCCCACTGAAAATTTGGGGACCCGGAAAACAATGGTTAAGTTTCTGTGTGTTGTGACAAGGCATTGATGCCATGAAAGAACATCCCAAAAGCCATATATGTATTTGGATTGTGCTTCGAATATTACAAAATCTTGGCACAAGAAAAGGACTGAACCTCACGGTAGACTGTCGTGAGTTTGATAATTACAAGTGAATCTTCACCTGGACATACCTGGACTGCGCCCTTTGATCCAGCGTAAAACAATATTAATTTGTAAATGCATTTCTGATTGAGGAATCGGACTGCAGTTTGGAACACAACGCCAGCACAATAGTTCGTGACTGTCACATATTTATTAGCGGTTTGTAAAATGTACGTCATGTTAGCTATAGACCTGATTAATCCATAACTAACTGATGGACCTAGGAATATTTATTAATTAATCTTCGTTATTTAATTGTTGGATATGCAAAGTTTTCATTGCTTTATCTGCGTTGAAGGAACCCACTATAAAAATAGACGCAAATATGTTTTGTATACAGCCAGAATCAATTTAAAAAAGGGGTAAAGCACCTTATTAAAATTGTGCAAATTTAGATAGACCGACAGACAGACAGACAGACAGACAGACAGATAGATAGATAGATAGATAGATAGATAGATAGATAGATAGATAGATAGATAGATAGATCGTGTCCTTTATACAAAAGGTGATTTCAGATTTTTAAGAACAAAGCCCGAGCATAGTTTGTCTATAATCACATCTAAAATCCTGGTTACACAGCGACCAACAAATGTTTCTTGATTAATAATGATAGTGTACCTCACCCAAACCCAAAACTTATATTTAATGTTTCCTCTTTCAAGATGGAAAGAAGAAATGAAAATCAAGCGCAACATTTTAGATTTAATGTTCCCTTCTTTCAAGATAGAATATGGAAGTTAGAAATAAAATCAAGTGAAAAAATATCAGCACTAGTAACCTATTTACTTTCCACCCTCCACCCAAGAATTTATTTTTTATTTTCATTCTTTTTGTCTCTTTTATTATTTCTATATTTTTATTTGATGGCACAGTTATGTATATAAAATCATATAGACAATACTGGAAAGTCTATTCTCACTGATGACTCACTTTTTATATTTGTACAAAATAGCTTTATCTTGATCTTTGAACCACATTGTACCATTCAAAGTTACTTCCATAATGAAAACTAAGCGTATATATTCATGCTTTGTATATAGACATATTATATATAGGAGCCATTTACTAATAATCGTCACGAAGATTTAAGATCATATTTTTATTCACATTATATTTCCACTTTGTATTTATTGTTATGTATTACATTTTGCTCCATATATAAGTAATTGCGGTATCACCATAATTGAATTTCTGATTGCATGTCTTCTCAAATTAAAGGGCTTATTTATTTATTTATTTATTTATTTATTTATTTATTTTTTTATTTGATTGCTCGTGTCAATGTCTGTTTTGTTATCGTATTTTATTTTTGTCATTTGCACTCTTTCCCCACATTACTTATCTTAACTATTTTACCATAAACAATACAATGTTTCTCATTAAAATATTTGCCGTCTTTAGTCTGCATTTTGTTTCCTTTGTCTGCACTGGATTTCTATTTTGCAGAATATACCGAATGATGATTGTAGTTTAGCGTACGAAGGAAATTAAACTGAGATGTTCACAATGATCACAAAAATCCATTAAATACTGGCAGAAAATGTAATTAAAAATATCTCTATGAACTACACGAAGAAAATGTAATACAAAAAAAAATATCATCCATGAAATACACACTTTAAAAATACTGCAGTATTATTTTAGAAGGAACTATTATCCACGGGATAATATTAGGATGTATACGACACGAACTGAGCAATTTAAGAAATTAGCTCAAACCGAATTCTTCACTAGGCTTCTTGGTTTAATTTTGAAAATATTTATCAATTTATTTGATTGCACCCATATGGCTTCGGTAATGATCGGAAATTAATGTAATTTTCATTATAGCCATGGCATATGCTCCAAGCATGTAAGGCGGGGTCAGAGGGTAAACTATTGAGGGGACAGAGGGGTCATTTTAGTGACCCATTCTTCCTAATAGCGAAACAACTGTCCAGGAAAAGAGAGACAAGACAATGGTTTTCACTAGGCGTTTAAAATGTAAATAAATAATTCCGTTGTTGTGCAATTTTACTTTTATTTATTTATTTGTTAAGAATAACGTTTCAACGCAAATTTGAAATTATTACAATTTGGTCCTAAATAGATGGAAAATCAGTATAAGCGTTAAATATTATGTTTTTATGTGCTATAACTTATTTAATAATACATTTTAAACATGTGATAAATGAAGATGATACTACAAACACTATCTGCATTTCTGACTCCTTACTTTTACAAACAAACAATCATGCAGACCTACCGTAATTATCTAATTATCTACCTAACTACATCTCATTTCTAGTTTACCCCGACCTCGGAGCATTTCTACACAGTATCCATGTCTCGGTCGGATAAGAGCGTATGTTGTTACTGTGATTTAAAGGAATCAAACGCCAGATGATAGTTTGTAATTGGGGAATGACCACCCTTATGTAGGGTCGCAGGATTGGGATAAGTCCCGTATCGAGGATTATATTTCTCAGTGTTCCAGGTGTTGGTAAATAATCTCGTGAGCAAACTCGCACGTGTTAGGGTTTTTACAACAATTTGTAACGATTAACTGATACTGCAGTCGCTTTCCACATGTAACTATATGATTTTTCTTTTTTGTCATTTAGATATTGTCATTTGTTTTTATTTATTTGACATTGTGTCAAGCTATTAAATCTATTGACCCATCTATTGTCTATTGATCCAAACTCATCGCGAAATTATAATAGTGCCCTTTTAACTTAAAAGTCGTGACAAAGATTTATGACTTTAAGGAATTAATATTTTGTCACTGATAATAAATGCAAAAACTTTCTTTTAAATAATCGATTTTCATTTGATACTTCTGAAGTTTAAATGCCCAACAAATCATGAAATCTTTCTATTGGACTGTGTAACTTATTAGCCGTGTGTGTATGTTGCCACAGATATGTAACTTAAACAGTAATAAACGAATTATCAATAGAAAAGACACGGAAAATTGACAACAATGTTACAAGTGCATGTACAACAGGTATCCCTAGAACTTTACAGTTTATGAAATCTCGACGGTGAATCGCTTAAAATCAAATTGTTCACTTTCCCCTTGAGAAAATTAAGATAAATATTTTAAAAATATTAAAGTCAAAGATATATTTAAACAAAGCACCTGTTTCTGTAAATTCCTTAACAATTCCGTGTGAAAATTAGGAACGAAAGAACATCAAAATAAATACGCTAAAATAGGAACGAAAGAACATAAAAATAAATACGCTAAAATACATTATATACAATGCGGTGTGAACACGTGACACAGCCCGAGTTAAATACAACTAGTAATATGTTTTCAGTTTTAATTGTATCTATTGTTAACAATAAGCTAATAACTTTCGTCAATGATCATGTTATTGGACAGCGTATATGATGGTCAAATATTACATATTTGGATCATTTAAGGCAGGCTTCGGTGTATAAAAAATGAAAAACGTCACTATAATTTAAGAAATAATTGTGCATATTTAACAGTGAACTACACATAAGGTTGTCCATTTCGTGCCAGGATTGGCACAGACAACTATGACACAGTGCACGGAGATGTACATAGACGGACTAGAGTAAACCAGCAAACAAATTGTTCAAACAGTTTGGCAATCAAAAATCACTCTTCCCCGGCTAATTTGTACGGTCTCATTTTGCTTAATTTACCCAACCTTTTTGACCTCCAAATATTGACACTGAACAATCATGCGTGGTCGTGGGAGGGGTGGGGGAAAATGAACTAAATTAAAAATCATAATCCTACTATTCTTTTCGTTGTTGTGGAAATAAGAAAATATTTAACATAAGGAATAATAATAATAATAATAATAATAATAATAATAATAATAATAATAAACAGTGCTAAATAAGTGAAGGAATGCATTTTACTCGGATGCGGGGGTGGGGTGGGGGTGGCGAGCGCAAAAAAAGTAAGGGAACGCCGTTCCCACAGCAATGCACCCCCAATAAAAAAAAGAAATAAAAAAGCGCATATCCATAAAACTATATATAAAATAGCAAATTGCGTAGATAGATAGATAGATAGATAGATAAATAGACAGATATATAGATAAATAGGATTTTCAGTTATTCAGTATTTACTTTTTAAATATTGTCACGAGCATTTTATGAAAACACTTCAATCTTGTATACAACTTAGTACAATTTTCTTTTTTGAAATGAAGAAGTTTAATCTGATGAGAGAAAAAAAATTATTACTACCTTAATGCTTAAAGATTTACACCCATAACAACAGTGTTTTCACTGTTGCTGTCTAACAACATCAGTCATACAATATAGTCACTAGGATCAATGCTGTCGTTTTCTTTTAAGTGTGTCACCTTTTGCTTCCTATTGCTTTGCCATTTTTTTCCAAGATTCTCTCTCTCTTTCTCTCTGTCTCTCTTTCTCTCTCAACCTAAAGCATTGTTAATATTCCACTTGTGAAACACTTGAAATTTACCTGTGACAGTGCCTTATTTGTTCCCCGTTAAAAGTTTCCTGTTTGAAGTACATGACCATTTGCTAGTCCATGCCGATAGCGTGGAACTGCGTTTCTCCGGCGACGGGCCACATCGAAAACATTCCAAATTGGGGAAAAACAATGTCAAGTTTGTTTGAGCTGAGAGTATGTTTCCTGTCCCTACAGTGGTCGGAAAGAGTGGTGGAAATTGAGGGACCTAAAGGTGTACGGTCTTATGTAATTGTTTATCTATTTCCAGCTAACTGCATAACAACCCTGAACCGAAGTCCAACTGTTGTCTTTATGTCCTTATTTTATCTTTCGTGGTCAACAGTGTCCATAGATTTCACATTATCACATCATAAAATGAGCACAGTATATAAATATTAAATCAGAAATTCATGTCTAGTATGTTAAATAATAAAATAGTTTCTGTCGTCCGGATATTTTTTTTAAAAATATATCCAAATACATATTTGTTAAGTTAATATTCATACAAACTGAAAAATGAGGAAGTGCCGTTATTTCAAGGAAACATTAAATTCACTCGTAAGAGTTCTTAGAGTTATCCACAAACATAGCATTATCTTTCTTTCCTGCCTGGGGGAGGGGGGCTTCTAATATGTTAATTCAATTTACTACTTCTTCTCATGACTGTGTTATATTTCCTACACTTTACATACCAACACCTATTTTTATTTTAAAAGAAATTTTTGTAATCTTTTTAATTCAAATTTAGTAAATCTGATATATAGTGCCTGCTAACATTAATTTGGTCTATCCAAACCCAACTGTAATTTTAATTCTGCCAATCAGTAAATTGTCCAAAATTCAACCAGATTTAGATAATAATAATAATAATAATAATAATAATAATAATAATAATAATAATAATAATTATAATAATAATAACAATAATAATAATAATAATAATAACAATAATAATAATAATAATAATAATAATAATAATAAGAAGAAGAAGAAGAAGAAGAAGAAGAAGAATAACAAATAAAAATAACAGAATCTGTAACGAATGCCGTTGTGTACGCTATACTAGTATATAATATACGAGATAGATGTATAGATTGCTAATACTAAAAACCTATCAAGTCTCGTGTGGTTGATTACCAAAACAAAACAAATACAAAAGAAAGTATCGAGTGTAGAACAAAACTGTCAACATTGGTACGAATTCGTTCCAAGTGGATCTATCTATTAAGTGCTCGACACAAATCTTAGGTTTTCAACTTTGGTAACAAATAAAAATTAATTTGAATGCGAGTTGCCTGTCGGTTAGTTATAAGGTCTTATAAAAAAATTAAATAATTAATATTTTGTCAAGACACACAAACACCTAAAAGTACAAGGTGGGAATCACATTGAAAATGTAGTCATGGGTTGAGATAACCAAACAAGATGACACCCTATATCATTAATTATTTATCATTAACAAGATGGAGACAATACAGTTATATTAAATCAACTTTTACAAATAAAAATCACGCAATTGTAGACACCCAACCTAATTAGAATGGAACGAAAGTAAGACCAAATACGACAACGAAATCCATTTATGTGTCAAGATGTAAGCTTCCTTCGTTAAAAAATAAATTAGGAATAGATAAAGTTGTGTGACCTTCTTAATAATACTTCTACCCAGGGTATACTCACTTACAATAGTGACAATCCCCAAGTCTTACCCACTTTTCTAACAAGTCTAGTGCACGCACCTGGATTTTCAATTTTACCTTACACCCCTCACCTGGATCATGATAGGCACTTCAAAATAGATGTCGTTGAAAGATGTTTGTATAAAAACACGAGCCGAGAAAGAGATCAAGTTATAACTAAATCTGATAGCATGGACGATTTGTACCGCCGGTAAATCAAGAATATTGAAAAACATATCCGTGGATTCAAATAAAAGAATAAAGGATGATGTCACTCTAAATTTACATGAATATTAGTGTGAACTTATGCACGGACGTATGTATACATCATACATGTATTGTATGAATGAATGTATTTATGCAAGTGTTAGTGCGTTTGTGGTTGACATTTTTATGCCAGCTAAATAACAGAATCTAAAAAAATTATTCTTGCAATGTTCCTGAATTTTTGTCATTCGGACCGGTGGATATAAATAAAACAGGCGATTGAATCTGTGACGTATAAATATCATGAAGGTTTTAATTACATCGTAACGCGCAATTAACATATTTATGAAATATAACATGGTATGACTAACTTACCATGTACTGACAGGTCCCAATATTCTGGCCGTTCAGTTTTAAGTAAAATCAGGTCACTGGACATGTTAGTCGTCAACAGCTGTAGTAGTGTCCAATACTATGTACGATTATATCCGTATTTTCCTCACATATAGAATGGCGATAGGATGGACTATGGCTAGTTCGAGTTGGTCCCATTAGATACTGGCAACTATCGATGATTACCACCCGCTCACATGCCGCGGTGATTAAGAGACTATAAGAACAATGCCACAAGTGTGTCCCATCCCAATCCCTGGAACCTATACCCGGTTACAATGTGAGTAAGAACTTACAACTACCACCACGGGGTATCCTGTCAGTCAAGCTGGGTACTCAAATGCCAGAATGACCCCTGCACGCGGCCTTTAATAGCACGTGGGAATCTATTACGAACTCAAGTGATCTCATCTCACTCTCTCTCTCTCTCTCTTTCTCGCTCTCTCTCCGTCTTTCAATTTACGATATATGATGAAAATTACGATTGATCTATTCCTAAATAATTGTCACTGAACACGAAAAACAAATATAGGACTAAAGTATAAAGTAAAGAGAGGGCACGTATGGTTTAAAGCTATCGTGAACGTAAGCAAGAAAATTGTCTTAAATAAAAAAAACAAGGTTTAACATCAAGTGAATATACTGAAAAAGAGAATCCAAACGGTACATACCTTCCCCGTTCATGCACGGGTATTTGTCTGTTTCCAGCCACGGATGATTAATTTTGATATGATTATATTGGCATAAATCCCAGCTCTCGCTTGTCCTTAATCAGTTTCTCAACTCTTCCTCAATATTTACAAAATTATAACATTTACAATACTAAGCTTTTAAGTAGACGATAAGCTCTTAGTGTCTGGTGCTTTATCCGAAAAATCAGCCGAATAATTCTCTGAAAGATTTACTGCGATTTTAAAAACAACTCTAAGCCTAGTAAACTATGTGGTAAAATGCAAGCTCCGTATTGATCGATCATGTACAGCATAAGCCACTCATACACGGTCTAAATATTAGTACTGCCCCCAACTGAATCAATTAACCAATCGGCGACCACCTTGCTCAAGCGTGGCAACATAGCATATTCATGCGCACCGGAATAATAATATCTCTTTTATTAAAAGGTCACTGGAGTGGTACGCCTAAATCCAAGGCGCATGGCATTTCAATTCAATTTGTAAAATAAACCATATTCTTAACTAAAAGTGTAACAAACTGCATAATCTGGAATAATCCAACTTGAATAAATCTTAAAAAAGTTTATGAGATTTTGGGAGGGAAGCTTATGCACTTTTGCATCTTATATATTTTGGTCGGAACTTCCAATATTCAGGTAAAACCTAATCTGAGGGTGTTTATGTAAAAAAGAAAAGAATGTGATAAGTAGAGATTTGCCATAATATGTAAAATATAATAAGGTTTAAATAGGTCTTCATTTTTAAGGCACACTTTATGTGTACTGGAACAATTTAAGGAAGGTACATAGAAAGAGTAACATAGGAAACAAAATCACGGTGTAGGGAGAAGATGGGATTGCTACTACTTGGTTGTCACATGGATTGTTTATCATCATTTGACTTATTTTTTTCCATTTGGATTACAGTTCACGGCAAGGTATATATTCCAGGTGTATCACAATTTAGATGTTATTTACGTGTGTATACCTGATTTTTTTAATTTATGACAGCGTATTTTGATATATAAAAGAAATTAATAATTCACATACTTTGTATCATGATCACGTAATGTAGATAGATAGATAGATAGATAGATAGATGGATGGATGGATGGATATATGGATGGATGGATGGATTGATGGATGGATGGATGATACGAGTGCTTCCTTTGTTAAAATTAAATAAAATATTCTTCACGAATGTTCTAAGCTGAAATATTCAACAAAAAATCTAGGCCTGTATTAAGACGTATGAAATGGAGAGCTTTATGTCCGAGTTATGAAATATTGTATTAGTTTGATATATGGAACACGTTTTAGAGCTTTGTGAAAAGTGTCCGAGTTATGAAATAATGTATTAGTTTGATATATGGAACACGTTTGAGAGTTTCCTCTTTATAAGATCGATGTTTTCCAATGTCAATATAAATTCCACAGCTAATTATAACGTACAAGGCACATTGATACTGAAAGTCATGAAATTAACTTTCCCATGACCTATGGTATGCCCGTCCGAACCTTAAACAGCCCTATTTGAAAAAGAGAGCGAGTCGAAAAAGCAATTTCCAGTCAAAAATTACCATTAGAAAAGTTGTTTTCAAACTTCAATTTCTTCGCCGTAATTCAGTGCAGTGGAGCGTCGAGAGGCCCTGAATGCAACATCGGAGTGGATGCTACCCATGTTATTCACTAAACATCGACCCGACAACAAAACAAAGAGACAAACTGAACCAACTTTACACACGTCATATATGCCGAATGGGGAACGACACATGTGGGACATACTGATTTTGTCTACGATACGTTAAATTATTATATCTTTGTTTTGGGTTGTGGGCCGCTTCTATGTATGTATGTATGTATGTATGTATGTATGTATGTATGTATGTATGTATGTATGTATGTATGTATGTATGAATGAATGTATGTATGTATGTAATATTTAATTTATATGTTCTACAATGTACACTTTATTTTGTTATATTATCTTTCTTCTACTTTAGTCTTACATCTAAAATTGAATATACAATTCTGCCCGTCTCATCTTGTTACACACGAAAGACAGTCATGTGGAAAAGTGCAAATCTGAATTACATGACTGTGTTTTCTGTCGCAAAATGTAGTTTTCAGTAACGTTATTTGATTGGTATATCTTATTGCTTGGATTTAAATACATTTAGTTTTTTTTTCATGAAATCTACTTCAGTATCTCTACGAATTAAACGTCGACAAAACAGAGACATGGATGCAAAATATATACGTCAATGTTGCAGTAGATAGTGGATGAATTATAATTAAAATGACAGATAGGAATGCCATAAAATTACCTAAGTCTTCAATGCAATTTTAACCCGTGTGGACTATAAATTATTGAAATGGTCAGAAATAGATTCGACTGAGCACTATAAGGGGTTAAACATATAACAGGAAAACAAAACTTCTGATGGTGATATATACATATATATATATATATATATATACATATATATATATATATATATATATATATATATATATATATATATATATATATATATATATATATATATATATATATATATATATATATATATATATATATATATATATGTGTGTGTGTGTGTGTGTGTGTGTGTGTGTGTGTGTGTGTCTGGATAAATGAAGCTAATATCTCACAACTGAAGACATTTTTTCCATTTATTCCCATTCAATAACAATCAGTGTGAAGCCGTTCATACGTAAGCAAGTTCAATCTCGCATCTCATTAGACGTTATTGATGGGGCAACCATACATCGAAACAAACTGAGCTATCACTATGGAATTAAGTATGCAAAACAAAAATACTACACCGTTCTTATATGTAAAAGAAACTTCTAAAGGACCGACCCACCCGGATATAAGCTGGGGTACAATACTGGCGCTGAAATCTTCTCCTCATTAGGGGTAGGTTGTATCGGATCAGCTAAGTATCGCCATTTCTTTAATCAAGTGCGCGTGGGCTGTATTATTACTTTGTAATAATTAGCCGCGACGCTACACCACGTTAATTGGTTCGCATTAGCGAGTAATGGAGCAAGGAAACCACGGTTTTAACAATACTGCTCTGTAATCAACTTTACGATAAATTGTTACGTTACGATGTTTTTTTTAGATATAGCTTTTTAGAAAGTAAAAGAATGTAGTCATTTCGATGTTTTCAATTCACCTGTCAAATAACAAACAGAGCAAGCAAAACAAAACTAAGTACTCACATTTTTTGAGCACTATTTTGACATTGAGATTCATTCATTGTTCTTTTTAAGTGAAATAAATGAAACAAAACTGAAATAAAATAAAATCTCCAAGTAAAATAATGAAAATTTAAAATAAAATGAAACTCTTCTCTGCCGTGGTTTAACTTTGAAAATAGAAAGGAAGAGGAACATTAGAAAGATTTGAAAAAATATATATATTTCAAAGATAGGAAAAAGAAATAAATAAACTGAAACAGAAATAAAATGACCTATGACCGACCGGAAGATTGATAGAGAGACATACAAATATACTTACTGACTGAACGAAGGAACGTATGTGTGTCTGTCTGTCTGTGTGCGTGCGTGCGTGTGTGTATGTGTATATAAACCAAATAAATAAACTTCTAACTCCTTTTTTTGTACGATACTGAACAAGGATGTGCATGATTTTTTGCGGATGCAAAAAAATATGAATAAGAAGTTACTTATTTACTTTTAAAGGAAATTGGCTTAGACAATAATTATGCTTATTGATCACGTGTTCAGAATAGTCTGAATACACTAATAATATTTTTATATTTCAAATTCGAAGAATAGATTTCAAGAACTGTAACTTTACATTCACTTTACAACTGAGAATAAAAATTAAATCGGAAATTAAAGAAAGCATCTGACTTCCTGATTTTAATCTAAAGGTTATTTATTTTCTCTTTTGATTATTTATTCTTAAGAAGTAGATTTTTTAATAAAAATGAAACCACGTCAATGATCACAACATAACGCAAGTCAGCTAAATTCCTTTTAACACCAAGCTGTTCTCATCCGAAAATGAAACGGGTTAGATACATAATAATAGATTTGAATTTTAAATGACATTTTTCTTGTCATGGTGCGTGCGCGAATGTTAGTGTCTTTTACATTATAGTTGAATACTTTAAGAGACACATGGAAGCAATATTGGTAGCCAACACTGATAATGTCATCAGGGATTCTGATCTGAAGTTTTATATTTTAAGTGCCCGACTCCAGAACACAGCTTGTTAAAGATGCTGATCACGAGAAACGATACAGATCTGTATTTATGGCCACTCTTCATACCCCACGGTTGCTACCCACACGCAAAGAGAGAGAGAGAGAGAGAGAGAGAGAGAGAGAGAGAGAGAGAGAGCACGGGCAGCCAACATATGGATAGAAAGATACTCACTGGACTCCATTTGGTCTTAATTCAGTAAGAATACAAGGTATTAAACGGAATGTCAGGAACAATATGAACTGTATTTGTTCAGTACCTGGGTCAAAATTCATCCCCACAAACAACAAGAAACACCGAACAATAGCAGGTGAAATAACTGGTTATATCATCAGCTATACAAGTTCGGACGTGGGTTAGAACACAGTAGTCTGCGACGTGACAGGTGTACAAAATATGATTACTGATTGCCATAATCCGCTTATCGTCCTAAACTTCATAAAACTCCTTCGTTTTTCTGCCCTCAAGTATGCACAGTGGATATTATTCTTTATTTAATATCAATAGGTACTGGTCCATATAGTCATATTTGATTGTTGTGGATTGTTAGTAACCTATACTGGTTTTTGATTACCTGGATTTGGATTTTTAACGAAGCTTTAACAATGTTTCAGTCATATCGTTACGATGTCTGCGGTGTGTCAGTTTATAGTGATGGCTAGCACTGGAACATCATGCCGCAGACACGTAGAATGATGTCCCACCCAGACATATTATTCTGACACCAGGCCGACCAGTCCTAATACTAACCTCTTAATGCTGAGCGCCTAGCGATGCATCTGTTAGTACCATTTTTATAAGTCTTTGGTATGACTCGGCCGGGGTTCGAACCCGCGACCTCCCGCATCCGAGGTGGACACTCTAACAACTAGGCCACCGGAGCGGAAAGAGAGAGAGAGAGAGAGAGAGATGACGAATCCGAAACAAGGTAAAGGATATCTCTTTCGGAAGTGTACAACTGTCTTAATAGGCAATGCTTTATTCTTACTTCTAAGCAAAATTTAGAAAGGTATGTCCATCTGCAAATTACATATAAATCCCGGCAAACTATAGATTTATATACACAATGATAATTAATACCTTATAAATCCACACCAATCATTGATCACGTGTTAATGCTTGATTTTATTAATAGCTTTGCTATATGCAGTCGGAAGAATCAAGTAAAATCCTTCTGTTTTAAAATAGAATGTATTCTTACTATTAATAAGAACTGAGAACTTTGAACACTGTACTCGTCAACATCCATGGATTAGTATGTTCAATGTTGACTTTTAGCTTAGTCTTGGCGAAGGGAACGTAGAACAATTCTTATTTTCATACCATTCCTCTCTAAATGAGAAAGACGAGACCTAGGTAAAGAATATTAACAAATATTAACAAACGCATTTGAACATGTACAGATGCTGCGACCCTCTCCCCCAAAAACAAAACAAGCAAAGCAAAACGACAACAAAACCAGATTCTTATCTCACAATGTTGTGACCAACCACAACAATAAAACCGCATTAAAGAGAAGCTGATAAGGAAAAATTAGTTGTAGTCTTTCTCTTGCTAAGAAAAATCAAAAGATAACGGTACCAGTCAACACTGGCACAACTGTACCAGAACCAACTGTACCAGAACTACTATCTCAGTCAACACTGGCACAACTGTACCAGATATAGGATCCCAGTCGACACTTGGACAACGGTGCCAGAGACAAGATCCCAGATGACACTCGGCATTGTTTAATTTATTGGATTTCAGTTTAATTCATACAATTTGGTTCTCTGCTTCAGATTTAAAAAAAATTTCACATAATGATAGACACCAGTTTGATTTAATTTTAATATTTTATTTTTGATTTTTTATAGAACAAGTAAGGAAACAAATGAAATAGTTTAATATTATCCCCCCCCCCAATATCTAAAGTATCGCTTTATTGTAGTTTTGTTGCTCTGGGGGTTTGTGGGCAGAGTTGTCGATATCCTGTGACAGAAATTTCTTTTCCCTCGTCTGTCCTTTTTATCCACTTGCTTGAAATTCATTTCATGGCAGTCAACTATTCAGGTAGAGGACGATTATTTATTGGTCTTTATTTTTGGCAGGATTACTTTGGTCGGTGTAAATATGAACGTAATCTATTAGTCTTTCTTTCTCTCATCCCTTCTTCCTCATCTGTCGACACAGGTGTGTTTCATTCTTTCTCATATTGCCCACGTTACGAAGGCTCCGGTCATTGTTCATAGTTTGTTTTGTATATACCATCACTATGACAACGATAGAATTGGGAATTAAAGAGAGGTTTGCTTGTAGTGGCAAAGTAACCACAGAAGATTTGTTCCAATAACATCTTTGATTCTTATCGATGACCAGATATGGACTTTAATTGTTACAAATACAAGACAACAACTTCATGGAGTTCGTCAGAGGGAAAGAACTTGGGCGACCATTCAAGCTTACGATATCAAAACACAAAGACTGACCAATCGAACTGCTATAATTGGAATTTGTTTTCTTGTCTCAGTGTAAAGGCATTGTTCTCCATTTGTTCAATGAGATTTATATCTGCTTATCAACTCATGCATGTATGTATGTATATATGTATGTATGTATGTATGTATGTATGTATGTATGTATGTATGTATGTATGTATCTATGTATGTATCTATGTATGTGTGTGTGTGTCAAAAAAGCTTTTAAAAGATAAATCTTTCCAAATATTGTAAAAATGATGTACAACAAACAAGACGATTGGACAGAAAACATATTTACAATACGTGCCTAAAAGTGATAAAGTGTGACGTCAAGATACGGGGCTCAAGGTTACTAATAAATACAATAGTATCAAAAACTCTAACTCGCAATTTTAACAATAACAGTTTTCAAAGGATGTCGATTTCTGCAATGCTACCATTATCTGTCTCGATATTATTATGCCGATTATCGAACATAAGGAACAAATGAGCTGTAATGTAATCATATTTAATCATCCAAATCGGTAGGTTTCGATACCTAATTAAACGACGATAAGATTTAAAACACTTTAGCAAATTTCAGTCATATCATATCACGGTCCACTAGCTTCTAGCCGAAGGGAAAAGATAAACAATCGTCATGTTGATTTTAAATGATATACTGGCATTTATCATTACGGATAAACGTTGCATTAGGATATTACCTCGTTTTTAATGACTCTGAAAATAATTAAATAGCTAAAATGTTATGATCTTAAGTTTCTTGTAAGATGTAAATCAAAATGTATGCATACGAATTCACGATTAACTTAATTAAGGCCAAAATAGGTACTTTTGCGATGTATGATTTAATATTAATTGCATCTGATTTATTTGCTAAAAAAAAGTGTAATTATCACCATCCTAATGCATCTAATTTTAATTATCAAAATTGTTCATCAGTTTGAGAACATACTAATTAATCTGTTGATTTTTTCCTTACACTGAGAGCAATTCGTTGATTAGTAGGCGATTTTTTTTTTGATGTATTCCGTCATGAAAATGACATCAGCTCACCTGTTGAAATACCATTAACTGAGATGTAATTGTTACTGTACTGAGTAAAGATCTGACAGTAATTAGAATCGTATTATTTGGGTCAAATGAGTTTACTATGTTGTACAGGTTACAGACGATCTATAAAGTACCTACCACTTATACAAAGCCATTAATTCTATAATTACCTATTTATTCATAAACTTGTAACAATAATACCTCGTTGCTTAATGAGAACTTTGATGCTTCGTTGTATTCATTACTACTAATACTACTACTGCTACTACTACTACTACGACGACGACAGCAAGAAAAAGATAGCGATATATACTTTTGCTTCTGCAATAACTTATCATAAGTATATACTTTTGCTTCTGCAATAACTTATCATAAGCATTTATAATAATGATAACAACTAACTAATTCTAATTTAGTCACAATCTACCAACACATGAAATTTTTTATATCTATTTTATCAATTGAAAGCAGCAAACGTCGGAAGAGATAAGAAAGATTGTCGACAATGTCTTCATCATCTCATTCTATTCGGCGTACAATATTGTGATACAATTTTATGATACTTTTATTTATTTATTTATTTATTTATTTACTTACTTATCTATTTGTTTTTATGTTGAAATATTGTTTGTACAAATAAACCATCTTTAAAAGTGGTATTATCGTTTAGGTTTGGTGTCTAAAGTGTACATGAATATTTTCTTTTTCTTCTTTAAATAAAGGGCTTTTAATGTGTCGAATAAACCCAACATACCAATCTGAATGAAATGACTTGCAAAAACAAAAATACATTGATTTATTGGTACCATCTTCATACGTTTCAGTCTCGCAAAACTATTGCTCTCTGACTCCAGAAAGCATTGATTAAAAGTAAAACACGTTTAAATACTTGTGATCTGCAACCCTTCTGTACTAAAACGTATTACTAAGCATGGATTCTCTCGCTCTCTCTCTCTCTCTCTCTCTCTCTCTCTGTGGTCTTAAATCATTTGTTTTCATACTGCTACCCGCATCAATTTTGCAAATATCCTTATTTAATTATTTTTTGTAAACAAAGTTTTAGAACATAATTTCTAATAAAAGAATAATACACCGAAAGATCAGACTTGTTTAAATGTCTAAAATTAGTTGGCGATATATTTATCGTTATTTTTTTTTACTTGAAATAGCATCAACGTATATTTAATTGGATAAATATTTAGAATATATATGAATAAAAAAAAACACACAGATACTTGGATAGTTATGAAACCCTTGAAAATATATTAAATGTTGGCTCCAATGTTGTATCGTTCGTATCACGTCTGATATGGACATTTCATGTATCGTTCGTATCACGTCTGATATGGACATTTCGTGTATCGTTCGTATCACGTCTGATATGGACATTTCCGAAATATATCACCGTATTTTTAGAGATCCACAGTTCAAAGAATGTACCCAGTACTTGGTGTTTTCTTTTATTCCATGCTCGAATCGGGATATTTTATCAAAGTAGAACTTGTTTGAACTATTTGTAACTTGCTTGAAAAACGATTTGAATGAAACCAAACAAGAATAAATGAAACAAAAAATACAATTTGAAGGCTTTACATGGAATTTATGGTTAATTCACATAGAGTTTATGGAGAAAAGCCAAACTGCTAAATATATTTATAATGTACAAATAACGCAGTGATACGTACTTTATTTATATTCTAATTATAAGCAAAATGTGTATAAATGTTCAAAAACAGTCATTTAAATCTCCTATGTCACATTTATGTTTTCACATCGGATCTTACAGTAATTTCTTGTTTTAAAATAAAAAAATAGCAAGCGAGTTTTTAACTTGTAATTATGCCCTTTTTCAAATGTTGTAAGCACACGATTGAAATGGCTGCTTCGTTTCATAAAGTTCATTAAATTCAGCACAAGTTAAAAATTTACCGAATGACAAAGAATATCGATTATATTCGTCGGCACGATAGAATAATGAAGCAAATGACTACAAAATAAATAAAGTCAAACGCCTAGATCATAACGCTATTGTCTTGCATTACGTCATTTGTAGAATGTTCATATCTCCATATCTGGCATATTTATGTTTTTTTTTAAGGATTTCTTTTTAAGACTAGCCTGGTACCCTGCCTTCTTAACAACATTTGTAACGGAGTGGAACACGCCAGGTGCCAGACAGTCGGTTACTTCCCCTGACAGGTGGGATGACGCAACAATCGTAAGTTGGAATATACAAGAAACTCACAGAAAGACATTTTATTTATTTAATATTGCTTTGGAAAACATTCTCTAAAGTAGTGGATAAATTATAAATTTTAATGCGTAAGCTAGGAGATATATAAATGTTATAGTAAATTTATCTATCACCGTTAATATCACAAATGACGTTTAAAAATGAAGCTGAACCGATGTAAAACGGTTCGTATCTGCAGTGGCGTTGTATATGATGTCATCTGATTAGCAGTTTACAAACTAATCTTTAGTGGCGTAAACAACGACACTGCCTGCACAGACTGTGTGACTTCGGGGTCAGGCTCGTCTTGAGTTGTCATTTTAATATTTTTTAACCCTAACACTAACCATAACCAAAACACATTTCTCAGAGTATTGAAAGTTAAAAATATATAATGTACTTTTTTGCCACGCTCTCGAAAAAATTAAAAACAAAACAACGTTCTTGCGAGAATGGGTCTGGCTCTCCAAGGGAAACGAGAGCGCCACCTGGGAATAGTTTTAATCGGATTTATAAGTTCGTGTATTAAACTCTCTTTGGAAGGAGATGAGGATGTGCCGTTTGATCACTATTGTGTCCCTACTGCGGGCTTCCCACACAACGCTGCAAACCTCGCTGCATAGTACGCGAGAATGACCCCCTGTTTTTGCTATTTGCCGCATAAAAACAACTGAAACGTACCATTCTGCACAATGGAGCTAAACAAATATTAATCTGCAACAATATGCCTCCACCGCAACCTCTCAAAGCAGGCTTTGTTTAGGCTATTTAAAGATCTTTCCAACATGTTCGCTGTCACATGCTGACTTTTCAATTTGCTCGGATTTATAAGTCTTTCTTGAGCCATCTGTGGTCAGTAGACACTGATGATTTAGCGTTCCGCCTCCAATCAAGAGGATGGTACACATACAAACCATTATGACCCACGTGCAGGATGAGCGACACTGCGGTAGTATGTAAAACACACATCTGCCTTATTTACTGTGCTGTATAGTTTAGAAGAATTATAAATGACTACCAACCTAACCTATTCATCCGTCCGCCCTCCCGCCCGCGCGCGCATGCATGTATACATACATGCGCGCGCGGGCGGGAGGGCGGACGGATACATGCATACATACATGCATACATAAATGTATACATACATGCATACATACATGCATACATAAATGCATACATACATACATACATACATACATACATACATATAAAATATATTAATCTTTGAAAACGGATTCATTCAGTCACGTCAAAATTTCTTGGTTTTTAAATTATCAGGAGGGAATGCTGACAATGTTCAAGTATCGACTGAGATGTTACTAACATAGAAACCAGATAATATCTAAAATAAGTCACGGAATCGGATGCTGTGACCGTGCCAACAAAGAGAAGACTTTCCAGCTGCTGAAGGAGTGGGAATTTTACATGACACTGCCTAAAATAGAACAACTAGAACTCTTCAAGTGTATTAAACCAGAACACATGAAGCGAGAAACGCCCACTGTATCTTTACGTCGCATGGGCACAGGAAAATTTAATACCCCCACCCACCCGTTCAGATATTTCTGCTGAGTACAAGGTTCGATAAAGTATGCACGTTTGAGAATAAATTAGCAATTGTTGTGTGTATGTGTGTGTTCATGGTTGCCACAGCTAACTAAAGAATAAATAAAATGAAATTATATAATAACTATATAACTATTTGGGGAAATGTAACAGAGAAGCTAACAGAAAAGAGCGAAAAAGTCTTGTACAATTCAAAAAATTATTTATTTCCTTTAATAAAAAGTGAAAATTTTATTTAAAAAACTTAGAGCATTGTGAAAGAAATCCCAAATAATCATAAAAGTTGTATCACAAGTCCAAATGTATTAAGTTCAAATTGATTTTCAGTGGTATCCAAACAAGTCCTAGTATTGAATAGGTTGATGTGCCTGTAGTCTCGGATATGCGAATGTGCCAATGTCCTGGAATGCGGAGATGTGCTAAGAGTCTTTAGACATATGACAATAATATCATCCCATAAATGTTCTTGTCTGAATTCACTATAATTCCAAATTAATGTTCCACTCCAAGAATATTATTGATGAATACTTTGTATTTGCAGTGAATAATATTTTGAATAAATAATTCTACTCAAATGAAATACCGAACACAACAATAAGACTGATTCTGCTTCAAGATATTAAAGGAAGAATGAATAATGTCTCAAGTAAACAACATTATATAAAACGCCAAAACACAAAAATAGAACCAAGATGAGAGTCAGAAGTTTATTTCTAGAAAATTCAAAGTTGTCAACAAGATAAGGCATGTTTCTAAAATTATAAAAAAGGAACACGGAAACATCAGGTAGACGAGTTTTATTTTCTCCAAGGACCTGTACTCAGATTAAGAGTAAAATGTTTACCTCCATTTATATTTAATCTATACTCATAGAGAAATTGCAATGATTTATTTTGTTTACAAAATCAAAGTTTCTCGACAGGTACACAACGAACTTGATTTGGAACAATGTCAGGTACCAAATACAAATGTATATGACATATAATCATTAAGAAAAGCCAACAAATAATAGAAATTTAATATACATAACAATACATAAATCGAGATACATGTTTTGCCCTTAATCATTGCACAGGTCGAGTCCGTATAGATATATACGTATGTATGTATGTATGTATGTATGTATGTATGTATGTATCTATGTATGTATGTATCTATGTATGTATGTATGTACACATACAGAAGTAAGGATCGTGAAAGGTTTAGTCATCGAAGTACAGCTCAGCCAACTAAAAAAGATGTCAACACATTCTAAACAGATATTATTCCATATTTTCCTTATTTCATGGTGATGGTTGTGGGAGTGTGACATCTTCGTCTGGAATGATCCTCCGATGACTAATATAACCGATAGATGGCGCTCTGCAGATATTTTGTACTTCTAAGAGAGTAACGGGTATAACGTGAGGTTTGCATTTGCATCTTGCACATTGGAGATATTTTTGGCATACCACTATACTACTTTCATGTACTGTGGCTGAAATTCCTTAGGATATTGTACTTGTGAAAATTGTACATGATCTAAGCAGATTTAGTTAAAATGACAGCTCCCATTTGCTCGAAAATTCAGCCTGAATTAGTCTGAAGTACACTATCTTCAGCAGTTATTAAAACAGGGAAAACGAACTTTACCAGACTAGACAATACCAGTTTCTGAAAATGAAATGAACGAATTACAAAATACAAAATATATAAAATGTAAAAAGAAGTTGTCGGCTGATTTTTTTTATATAAAAAAACAACAATTTACGATAGGTAAAAATATTCAAGCGGGGATAGCAGTTTTTTATATGAGAAAATCTGAAGTAAGTCCAAGACGTATACTCTATAACCCAAATTACAACCATCAAGACGTATACTCTATAACCCAAATTACAACCATCAAGATGTATACGCTATAACCCAAATTACAACCATCAAGATGTATACGCTATAACCCAAATTACACCCATCAATCATACAACCAAATAAAGGGAATTCAAAGTTTTTAAACAATAGATAGCATAACCAGTGAGAAAAACGTTGGAAATTCCTTTTCTTTAAAAATCTACCCCTTGGCAAAATACGAAACCGTAGATTGCCATCTAGATTTTCTCCCCAGCCATGCTATCGTTTTCTTTAACATCCATTCAACAAAATTAAAATAATTGTTCTGCGCAACTCTGCATCTCACCTTCATCATTTGTTGGCGCATTTTTAAAAGATTAATGTTGGTTACCGGTTTATCATAAGGGTTGGGTTGTCAGCATGATTCCCACAATGCTCTTCCGTAGGAAGTTCCCGGATAGAAAAATGGGGAGATAGTGAAAACACGTTGTCCTTCTCTGTCACCATGACATGGGGGTGTGTCACTTCAGTGAGAATCGGATTATGTTTTACTGTTCAGGGGCGATATAGATAATCAGATTCGAACTAAGTCTGTGAAGAAGTGAACAAGAACTCGGAATATTGCAGATGCAGTTCTGCTTTAATCAACATTTTACATATCAAATTACACACATAAAATGATGACATTTTATATATAAAATAACCATAAAACATACTTCAAATAATTTTACTTCATACTGAACTTAATTAAGACTTTTTGTACAATCTATGAACTTCAAATATCAGATAAAACTATGCAAATGATCAAATACCCTAATGGCCAAAAATAGAAGAAATGTACATGAATTGAAGTCCAATAAACATTATTTGTTTTTACTCAAATTGATTTGCATGAATTCAAATGAATACAAATTTTAAAAAAATGAAAATAATTGTCATAGAACATGATTTTGGCAGCCAAATGTTCCCCAGCAACAAATCCCAAATGAAAATTATACTAATAAGCTATAACATGCCATATTTTCCTAAATTTCAAGCTATAAGCGTAAAAAAAACTGACTGGTATAGAAAAAAAAACAACAAAAACAAATGCTACACTACTTTCAAATACTATATCCTTCTGCCAACATGGCATATGAGGAATATAATATAAAATATACAAAGTGGTGAAGTTTCATAATTTACAAAGAATAAAGAAATTTCTTTCCTTAAAGAAGATAACACTATTGATATTACAGTTCCGTTTTTGCATAGGTCTGCATATTTGAGCGCGGTTTATATGGTCCTTAGTATGCCTGCGCTGGCCCCAAAATGGATAGGAGTGAGAGCAAAACGACGCAAGCCTTCGTAACGAAAGAGAGTGTTACAAAACACACTTGTTTTATCCCAACAAGTTAACAAATATGGAGAAAACGCACGTGACCTACATTTTCAGTGGTAAAACAGACTCCCGCTTAAGGAAGTGGCGTAAAGCGTGGAAGGAATCGGCTCTAGCAATAAATAGGAAACTGGCACCAGAGTATTCAGTTAATACGTATATTTAGGAACAATTTCAATCGTAACATCCTATATCCCATCCCTTACCTGATTTACAAAACGTTAGACACAAAACGTAAACGGTAATCTTTTAAAATTAGTGACAATGCCAACCAAAAAATTGATTCCTATGTCCACCCATGCTGATGAATGTGAGCCAACATCTTTACAAAATGCATGTAATACAAACAAACAAAAGCCAAACCATTATGCATTGTTAACTATATTTTATGGTCCAGAAAAATGATGATCCTAAAAGACACGGAACATAAAGTTGCACCCTCTAATGATATTCCAGAGATGCCAGTCTCTGCCTTCATCGATGATTTTTACAAATAGGCTCACACAATGAATTTTACTCAGACGTATTGACTAAAACTGTATAATATGTTTAAGTAATGAACAAAATGAGCGAATTTGAATAGAGCTATTGCCACATTGTCCCATGGCGCAAGGTCAGAGGTCATTCGCTGTTGAATACATTATGGTCATTATCATTAATATGTATCACAAACAAGTGATTACAAAATGCAAGAATCACTTCGGTCTTAATTTACAGGAAACGTAAACTTTTATATAACATTTATAAAATCTGCACCGTTTACACATTTAACTGTCAAAAATTCATTCTATATGGAAACTGATTTACTCCGAATGACCTATGGCCTTCGAAGCTCGCCAATGAAAAGGCAAGAATGGGAGTGATGAGTAAATGCATATATTTGTAATGAACATATAGGTGTCAATACTATGTATATTTGTGTTATATATTTAATGTCAGTTATCTCCAAAATGAGTTCTGTTCAGTATTGTGTCACCACAAAAATGAATTGATGAGAAGTAACGTTGTTTTCAAATATTGCAGTTTTGTGAGCTGCCGTCGTTCAGTGGTTAGCTTGCCAGAATCACGACCGAAAGGGTGCGGGTTTGAACCCTACCAGCAGACCAGCCTGGGTCACCTACCGTGGTTCATCCTTGGGTGAGGAAGTTTACTCCAATTGCCTAGTGTAGTCTTAGGCAAGGCACTTTGCTCTAATTACAACGGCTCTAAAAAAAAAAAAAAAAAAAAAAAACATTCTTGTGTTGCTGTACTGTAAAGTACCAAACCCAAACTGTCTGGCTGTATATCTACGGCATAGACCGAACAGTTCTTGTGGTTGAGGCATCAGTGTATAATTTGTCCGCCCATCTGTTCGTTTGTCTAAATATTGGACTAAGGTTAGTTAAAAGGCCACTGTGGTCGTGATTTGTGAAATAATGTCTAGTCGTTCATGAAGTGTAGTGAACTTAAACACTAATAGAAAGATATAATAAAAGAAAACTATCACAGCTTAGGTATGTATTAGTATTATATAGATGACAAACCGAATGGTTTTTGTGCTCCTTAATTTTAAGACACAGTCTCTTGGTTCTATATTTAATAACGTGACACCAATTTTTCTAAAATAATCACTTTATTGAATGTGTCAGTATTCAGTATTACATTCCTACTCAATGGTTCGAAGTCCGCCTTTTTATCCTTGTCTTTACTTTTTGTTGTGTGGATTTTTGGTGTGTGGATTTTTATTGTGGATTTTTGTTGTGTGGATTTTTGTTGTGTGGATTTTTATTGTGTGGATTTTTGTTGTGTGGATTTTTGTTGTGTGTGTGTGCATGAGTTATTGACTGGGCCTTTTCCGAAGACTGGCATTTTCCTATGACTTTAAAATTAAGTTAATGACTTGGCCTTTTCCAGACGGTTTGGGGATACCCTATGATCCCAAATTTAAGTTAATGACTGGGCCTTTTCCAATGAATGACCTTTCCCTATGATCTAAAGTTTATGTTACTGACAGCCTTTTTCCAAAAGCTACCCATACGCCATACCCTATGATCTCAAATTTAAGTTAATGGCTGGGTCATTTCCGAAGGCTGCATTTTCCCTATGCCCTCAAATTGATGCAAGTGTATACCCCTGTTTTTAATTTAACTTAGCCAGGGATCTGCTGGAAATGTTATTATTAATCTCATTTCGGATTGGTTGAATTCAGACACAAGTTATAGCGATGTGTTTTAGATTATTTACTTTCTTGTGCTCCTTGAGATACTGGGTTATTTGTTGCTACTTCAATGTGTAAAAATTTAAAAACAATTTAAACGCGTCAAAGGCTGTTATAATTTATATTTCAACATAATCTGCGCTTGTTAATATCTCGACTAATTTGCTAAACATACAAGTACAAGGTAAGTCTTGATGGGGTAAGTGGTGTAGCTATGGTGTAACTTTTGGTGGCGTCGATGATTACAATAGTAATACTGACTACAAAAGAAGTTTACATTCGAATCCACTATTTCTTTAAATTCAGACTTAGCTCTCAACCAAAATCAATTCATTCTGCATATAAATAAATTACATTTGCACATATATGATGTGCAAATACAGTCCAGTCTCCCATATTGCAAAACACACGTTAACACTAAATGTCGATCTTTGATCTTTGTTTTTAGGACGCTTGAAAATATCGCTAATGACCTTAACATTACACAGTTTTACAGAATTCCAGATTGCACTAATCTGAAATTTTCGGATACGGTAGGCTAGTTAAAATAAGATGCACCACCCAGGAATTCCACAGGTAAGTTCTCCGACCTTTCTTAACAAATCGGCAATATAGAGAGATTGGGCTGAGTGTATTACCTTTTCTAAAAGTTGCGCAGAATATGCACTTGTGAGACATTCCTGTCATGTACAGATGTGTTAATTGCATACATCTAATACAATATTCTATTCCAGCTCCTATCTTATCTCCCTTATCTCTTAAGCGAGAAATAACAATTCATGATGATACTGATGGTTGGAGAAAAAAGGTGTTAAGTTTAGGTGGAGCATCCTATTATAATAGTTCTATCGTATCGGAAATTTCCACATCTGACCGACCGATTAGGGGTCCTCTAAACATTTTTAACATCATGGAGATTATCATTTACGCAGGATGTCTAGAACAAAAAGTAAATTGTCAACTTTTAGGGCTTATGCATCCGCAGTTATCTCCTACCAGATTAAGTCAGTGTCTTTTCTTACCTTCAATTTCCACGTATGCCCCTGGCTGTTTCTGTTATAAATAGATATTGCCAAACCAAACAAAAAATACCATGTTTATTCCCTGTCTGTACTATAAAGCTGCATTGCCAAACCAGTGCCGAATTACTCATTAAGCACACTAAAGACGTGCTTAGGGCACCAGCCCAACAGGGGTACATGAAAAATTCAAATTAAGTATTCATGATAAAATTGAATTAATTATATATGACCATTTTGATATGCATGTACGAGTATGGAAGGATATCATGGTATGGTATTTTCCCACCTTATTAGCATTTAATATTATTGTTTGAGTTCCACATATTGAAGGAGGCGGGCACTAATATTTTCAGTGCTTAGGGCCTGGAAGACCTTAATCCGGTACTGTGCCAACCAAAACAAAAATTACCATGTTTATCCACTATGTGTGCTGTAGAGAGACGAGGTCAGTGATTAGTTGTAATGTCTTCTGACATATATTTGATAAATACGAAATACTTTTGTAAATAAATAAATGAATGAATAAATAAATAAATAAATAAATAAATAAATAAGAAGTTGCCTTTGTGTGCATTTTATTCTTTCCGCGTGAGGCAAGTTTACTGCGTTCTAGTTCACACCATTAGTGTCATATCCTGACTTCAAAATCACCAATAAAAAAAAATCGTAAGTTTTAGACTGGGACAGAGGCATTTGATGGCCAAAAGGTAATTAGATTAGATTTCATCTTGCCAGATTCCTGGATTCAACAGTTAGGTTGAACTAAGATGGGAAAACATAACTTAGTAAAATATAGGTTTGATGCTGCATGTACTTCACATTCTTCATCACAGCAGAAACCTATGCCCGAATCCTTTAGTTACAGCTCCTGGAAAGATTTCGCTGTTGGATACAAAGGCATCTCGCTTTCATCGACCTGCTTATAAATTGAATTGAAGGTGTGAATATTACCTGAGACCACCTTCATTGCGAATCAAATTATCAAACTCTAAAAGTCGTCGATGCATTGAAACTTGACGAGTTGAAGTGTTTGCCCTCTCAATGCACGGTATACAGCTTGTGTGAGAGCACAATGATAGTGGGACAGCGAAGGTTGAGGCAAGAACTGGTGTTTACATACCGGATCATAAAGAGGAGAAAAATATATATTATGATAGTGTTTACACGATCGTTCTTTTCATATCACCGGTGAACGCTTCATTTGCGATCCATCATAAAGTCTGGAACGTCAGCAAAGAGAAGGAAACATGGTTGTTTCGTCTATGGTGCACATACATATTTAAGGAATTACTAGATCTGTTGTTAAACATCTAAATGTCAATGAATGCATTTTTTTTTCACTCACCTATCCCCTCCCCAACTATGAATAAATAAATAAATAAATAAATAAATAAATAACAGGTTATTACGATAGTGCATTTGGAATTGTTTTAGCGGGTTTGATACTATTTCTCTCTGTAAATACTTACTTGCGTACTTAATTAATCGTGATTACTGCAAATAATACGCCAGTCACGATGCTTTAAGATGTGAACAGTGAACGTAATGTCAACAGTAGTGCAGTGTTCTACTATATTCATATATACAAATTTAAACGATTCATTGTTTTAGAACTGCAAAGCTTCGTCACTGAAGTAATACATTTCTGATCTATGTGACGCGGTTTGGGAACGAGAAAACATTTTCGAGGTCCTTTGACTTAGACAAAATATCGACCCAGTTGTGCAGTTTTGTATTATTGGATTATGAATTTCTAAGTGTTTGGGCCGCGTGCTCATGCATAGATAATCGCCTGGCTGGATGAGATTTTCCCATCACCAACTTGATATTAACGGCTTACTGTAATGAATAAACAGACAGAAACTTTTGTTATTTTCTGGAATTTCGAGATACCATTCAAAATGTAATAAAGTAAGGAGAAACCGGAGCTAATTTGTGAGCAGACGACATTTTCATCAGATGACAATATCTGATTCGCTTATCACGCGCGTGCACGCCTCGGTAAGAAGTAAGGTTTGAACAAGGGGAAAAAAAAGATGAGTAGTCTCAATCGACTAATGTGTAAAAGCATGGTAATAGAAACTGTGGGGATTTTTGCGAAAACACGAACCGCAAAAATACAATTTCTGGCGGTAGTTAACTCAAACTAGTTGTGAACAACTCTTGAAAAAGTTTTGAAGGAGATGATCGATGGATATGATTCGAATCCACACCGTTATGGTCGCAAGTCCGGCATGCTAACCAGTGAACCATCGCGATTCCCAGGAATGGCCTTAACAAACACGGGTCCCGATTTGGATCATTTTGGCGGGCTCCCTGGATTTACGAGCGGGGACCCCTGTGAGGACGGCATTTAGAAATAAACTTTTAAACAGGATGGTTTTACCAAAGAATAGGCTCTATGTAGGCCATGCAAGTATACAAAAATGGTAATTTAAAGAGACTGACCTAATATTTCCATGGTTTGCCATTTACTTGTGCCATCCTTAGAAATGTTACAGCTTTATTACTGTGTAGAGTATTCTGGTCGATTTCGGTTCTTTGCATCAAAATTAGCTTTTGTAGTGGAGACACTTTTGCAGATATTTTATGAACATTCAATAAAGAGATAAATTAAACTTATTGCATCTATTTAAATTTTAAGATTTATTTTCTTTTTTTAAAAAAAGATGCTGCAAAAAAGTGAAGCTTTGAAATTCACACAGAATCAACTACCGTTACTTTACAGAGTTTTCTTTAATTTTGTTGCAAATGACATTTATACCTTAATGTCGAATCCTTTCCTCTAGAAGACACCTGCTTAGACGTGGTTGTCTTTGAAAGGGTACAATGTAGCGGTTTTTTTAAAAAAAAATTTATGCTTGTGTATATGATTGCATGTTAGAATTATTTTAACTTTTGATATTTGTGCGAGGAAAGTTAAATATTTTGCCCGTTCTAGCGATCTAAACGACTGAATTCTTCTTTAACAAAAAACAGATAAAAGCTTCAGGTGGGAAAGCATAGCTGCCTCATATGTAATATCAGCAAACATAGGTAGCTCTTCTCACTTCAATTATTTTTTTCATTCCGTCTTTCAGTATTAAAGCTATCAGATTTATATTCTGAGTCTGTATTTGACTTCTGTTACACCCGAGTGCCTTGTAACATTTCGTGAAGTAGGTATCCATGTACAATACTCATATAAACAGAGTTCACCCAGTGTGACACTACATTCTGCGTACACTGATCAGAGTCTATCCAATTTGCTCGAAATCGTATACAAGACGAACAGGCCAACCCTGATCTACTGGCACATTATGCATCGTCAAATCTGGTTCTTCGTTTTGCCGTTTGTTTGGCAGCTGGATGAGGGTTTTACATGTGAGAATACGGTACATTTTTGTTGCATTGTATATTGATATCTAAAACATACTATTGATATTCAAGGAATATTCTATCAACCTTTATAAACAGGTGAAAAGAACCACACGGGTTACGCCAGTCCAGACTCTGTGTCAGTCAAATTATGTAAATAAAAATATATATGAGTGCCAATTTTTATTTTGATATGCCCGACTGTATAGTGATTTACGTCAATTATATATAAGCGTGTATGGATTTAACATATGTATGGTATGAATGTATGCATGCATGTATATATTAGGGTTTGAGCACAACACTGGCCTTATGGTGTCCATTTAAAGTTAAGGCCTTTAAACTATAAATATTGCAAAATAGATATAATAAGAAAACCCCTTCCAAATGGAAGGGTAAGCATGAAAAACTACAGATTATAAAATAACAGGTAAATATGTTACAATTCTATTTAAGGCATATAAAATTAAAGATAACAGCTACAGATGCTAAGTTTCTATTATATAAAAGAAAAGAAAAAAGTACACAAATATACAAGCCTTAACATATCAGATGAAATTTGCTTTTAATAATCGATTTCGCTCAAATAGGTAACGGGCTTTCTCTGGTGGTACATCGTCGAATATGATTGAAAATTTTTTGCTTGAATAATTTGATATTTTCAGAAAAATGTATTGAAGACGCTTTTAAAGAACGTGCTAATTATACGCTCTATCTTTCCAATTATTGTTATTATTTCAAAAATGTTTTAAACAATATTATTACATATTTCACTATTTTGTTTTACGTTTTCTTGAAAGGTTTTCTCTTCTTAAAGTTGTTTTTTCTTTACATCATTGGAATTTTACTTTCTACCGGCTTTATATAGCTACGATTATACTGACGTGCCGCAAATACATACATACATACATACATACATACATACATACATACATACATACATACATACATACATACATACATACATACATACATACATGCATGCATGCATGCATGCATGCATATAGACAGACAGACATACAGATGGACAGACATAAATACAGACAGACAGACACACGTTGTTTGAAATCAGCCTGGCCATATCCCTTTTAACTGATTCAAATAAAGATGACCGATAATAATATCGTAGATCGATCCAATTTCACGTGGTTTAACCTTCGCCTACATTAGTGAAAAATCTTAGACAAATCAGAATCTCTTCCAATTAATAATGCAATGAGATTTTTGAAAAATATATGTTGTTTGTTGTCTGTTAATCGCGAATTCATGTCCAAAACAACACATAGACGAAACAAAGTCATTGATGAAGATACCATAAAATCTGGATAATACGCAACTATATTTTGTTTAAATATGTGATGTTGTACGCACTTGTTTTGTATATGCGTATATATAAAGTGACATACATTACACTACAAATGCTATACTTTCTATATTTACGCTTATATTTAGCCGCAAAAGTTACCGGAAAGCCCGCTTGCGCTTATGGTCTGTATGCACCTATTTTCATGCATCCGCATATCGGACACAAGGCCGGATAAAAACGGTCGGAGAACCTGTAACAAGTTAAAAAATCCGCCCCCTCCCTCTCTAAATAAAATACCATTTCACAGCGTTGCGGGCTACCTTGCAAGCTTACCTACCTACCCTGGGGCGACGCGTTTGCTCCGACTTTAATGAGGGATGAATTATTTTTTTTTCTTAATAAACTAGCATTGATTCCAGAGTAATTATTATTTTTATTATTATTATTATTATTATTATTATTATTATTATTATTATTCAACGCCATGATTTTCAGCTGCAAACACATGGTGAATCTGTATGAACTACTAATACAAGCAGCACTTAAACAACGGATATAGCTAACCTGTCCAGCCGAGTCTGCCGAATATAGCGACATATCCGTCTTAGTAATTACGAAATGTAAATGTAAGATTTGTCTAGAACTAGATAAGAAAGTGAAAACTGCAAACGATTGTTTTCAGTGTCGTGCACTTTTGGCTGTAACTGTTCCAAATGCAGACGTTTGTATTCAGTGTCGTGTATAGACAGCTGTTACTGTTCCAAGCAGGAGAACCTGTCGTTTGTATTCAGTGTCACGTACAGACAGCTGTCACTGTTCCAGATGCAGACGTTTGTATTCAGTGTCGTGTTCCAAATGCAGGCATTTGTATTTAGTGTTGTTGTTGTTGTTGTAGGGTTTAACGCCATTTTTCAGCACAAGATAGGCTATACATGGCGGCGGTGGAGGAAGAACCTGGAAAACCCCCAGAAAGAACCACCAACCCACGAGAAGCTACTGGCAAGCTTTCTCACATATCCACATTGGCCGAACCCGAGACTCGAACCCACGCAGACAGAGTTGAGATGGCAGTGATCCGTAACGGTGAGCGCTTTAGACCACTCGGCCACTCGGGGCCCCTGTATTTAGTGTCGTGTATAGACAGTTGTCACTGTTCCAAATGCAGACGTTTGTATTCAGTGTCGTGTATGGACATCTGTCGCTGTTCCAAATGCAGACGTTTGTATTCAGTGTCGTGTATAAACAACTGTGACTATTCCAAATGCAACGTTTGTATTCAGTGTCCTGTTTAGACACTTGTCACTGTTCCAAATGCAGGCATTTGTATTCAGTGTCGTGTATAGACATCTGTCACTGTTCCAAACGCAGACATTTGTATTTAGTGTGGTGTTTAGACAGCTGTCACTGCTCCAAGCGCAGACGTTTGTATTAGGTGTCGTGCATAGACAGCTGTCACTATTCCAAATGCAGGCATTTGTATTCAGTGTCGAGTATAGACAGCTGTCACTGTTCCAAATGCAGACGTTTTTATTCATTGTCGTGTATAGAGAGCTGTCACTGTTCCAAATGCAGAGTATCGTTTTCAGTGTTATGTACAGGCATCTGTAACTGTTCCAAATGCAGAGTATTGTTTTCAGTGTTATGTACATGCAGCTGTAACTGTTCCAAATGCAGACGTTCGTTTCAATATCGTGTACAGACACATGTAACGTCTCCAAATGTAGAGTTGCCCTGAACAAGAGTATCTTCACATAGTCTTGAGACTGGAATTGGTAGGTGAGAAAAACAAAACAACCATGCGAGGCTGAAACAGAAAATGTAAAATTTGCAACGTTTGGATCTGGAAGATGGATTTCATGATGTGCCTGCCTTTTGACGGGCTTTTGGAGAGGACATCATAAGCATGGTGGTAAAAAGATCTAATATATTTAAATGTATTGAACTTGTCCAACCTTATAAAAACAAAGTATTTGCTCTTAAAATAAATCATACAATGTGCATATTCCAACAAGTAAAGAAGTTGTCAAGGACCAATTAGCCAATTAACCCGTTATCATGGTAAGATATACGTAGTTTCTGACCTTGCCTCAGAAACGAGTGACAGTTTTACATTCGAAACTGTCACCAACCCTGTTATGTTTGTCTGTGCATCAAGTTCTCCCCCTCCCCCTTTTCCTCTGGACGTTACAAAAGAACGATATTTTTTCCTGATGGATATATTTATTATAACACCAGGAATAAAGATATCGCACAAAGCTTTAAAAAAAGATTGAAAATAAACCGCCTTTATGTCTGAAACACATGATGATGTTTATCTCTTGCAGACAAAAATGACAAAACCAGTATCAAAGAAGCAAAAGTAATCTGGCTTCAATTTGCTTGACACTTTCTGAAACATTAAGAAAACCCAAAACGTATCAAAGCAATCTTTTGCTGAAAAATGTTTTAGCACACTGAGAGAGAGCGCACGCTGCTGGATTAGACCCACGCGTAGAGTGATACGGTCTTTTCGTTTTATGTCTCTGGTCAACGGCAAATGGATAATAGCGGCGTCGCAACCAGTCGGCGCTACATTAAATAGCGATTATATTTCCTAACAGGCAACTACTGACTCTGTTCCTTTAATTAGAATTTAATTAAATGGTACTAATTTTTCATATTGACCAATATATCAGTAGTGACGTTAACAAGAAGAAATCAATTTAACCGAAATAATCTGCCAATATCAAGTACAGATTATTAGAATAACCTTATTTGGCAGCTTATTAGGGCATCACTGATTTGTTCAAATCAACAATTGAATAACCTCTTTTTTATATTACAATTTTTTATATTATTTTTTTATTTAATTGCAACATCCCTTAGACCGATGTGTTCATTTAGTAAAAGAATTTATGCTTGTTGAAAACAGCACGATCAAAAGACATAATCACTGTTTAAAAATATTTCAAAAAGTTACGTGCGATTTAGAACGGTTGCACATGATTTTATGATATATGTTTAGAGCTCTCTGTCACAAAGTAAACACTATTAAAAGAAAGAGATATATTCATCTTGAAAAACCGTGTTCTTAAAAAGTTTTATATTAAGCTGAGAGACCGTGCTGTAAAAGATAGTTATATATTGGACTAAAGAAATCGTGCTATACAAAAGTTTTATATATTGGGCTAGAGAAATTGTGCTTTAAAAATGTTACATGCATACTGAGGAATCGTATAACAGTCATTCAAAAAATCACTGATGACATGAAATTTCAGAAAGTCAATCTGATTCGCTGGAAGGATTTATGAGTTAAACCATGTAAAACTTAGGATGGAATGGGAGAGAAGGCAGAGGGTGGGAACATGGCGCAGATGGGAGAAGGCTAAGCTCACACGGAGGTGAAGAGGGTGAGTCCACCCAGTAGATATCACTATTGATACGTTAAAGTTACTTTAAGTGAGAGCATCCCTTTTTTCGCTTCATTCTATCATTGATGTCACTCAATATTCTGTTGTTTTTTTTTGTTTTTTTTTTTTGTTTTTTTTTGTTTGTTTAATGTCACCAACTAAAAACGAGCAGGGCGTACACGTTGAAAACAACATCTCTTCATTATCAGAATTCTGAAGAACAAATAAATCTCTAACTCAAGCTTAATGTTCAAAAGTTCACAATTTTTGACTGACTAGCTTGAATATGAATAGAATCAGTCTTCCTAATACATTGCTACATTTCTTTGATGAAGATTCACTCAGAATGTTAGATCTGACCTAGGGCGTAAAATTATAGCAACTGTGTTTTAATCCATAATGATCGTTTCATATTGGATCAGGACTCGTTAACTGGAACTCTCTGTCCTTCATCCCATATTTCCCTCTCTATATCTCTAAGGAGACAGTCCGAGTGACCCGGACATGAAATTCTTCAATGTGACACACGAATGATACTCCAAAGAACGTTAATCTGTTGGAAAAATATCCACGTTACTGTTGTTACTTGAGCTTACCTCAAACAAAGAATCACTGTCAAAACAAAACGCAGTTTGTTGGCATTTGTCTGATTAATAGCAGTTAAATTGTTGTGTTCTCTCTCTCTCTCTCTCTCTCTCTCTCTCCAGATGGTTGATATTCACCACCATGTTGTCTACACAAGGTCGGTAGATATTAAATATGTATTTCATATATAAAAAAATACCGCTGAGTACTTTTGATGGGATAGAGACGCAGACGTTAAATTTAATCAATACCTAACTGACACTGAGGTAACTGTATCAGCAGAATATTGAATTTTCGCACCTACGAGTTTCAATGAGCGTTTCGTGTTCAATTAAGACTGATCAATGTTGTTAATCAGGCGCTTCGATTTGACTTCCCTTCTACCGATCGGTTTGTTTGATGATACCGCGAGCTGCGGCAAGTTTTACGGTGACTTCATTGCGTGCAAGTGACACACGGCCTGCCTATTGCACGATTTGTTTCTGCATAAGTCGCGAAATACGTGTCAATTTGTGTACAACGCATAGAATCACGTTGGCACTGCTTAGAAGGACGCTAGATGATATTATGAAAGGAAGTATAATGAATCACACGTATCAACTCGCTCGTACACACATTCGAACGCCATACCATTTTTATCCCGAAACAACATGCATGCAACAAAACGACAGAAAGATAAACTCGCAGTTAGCCTTAACCACTTAAAACACTATAACGCAAGAAGAAAGGTCATTTTTACTAATCTTGCTTTATTGAGGTCAAGTACATGGTCTGTAGAATCAAAAGAAAACATGACGATGATCATATTCTGAATACTGGTAAGACCTGTCATTTTAATAAAGGTAGTGATAAGCTTTACGTATCCTTTTTGTTCTTGCGAAAGACAGTGTGTGCGTTTCATTCATTCCTGGTTTTATTCAAGCGTACGTCGTACCGATCCTTCCATTGTCTAAGAAAACCTCTTAGATTCCATTTTGACGGTATGTTTGAGTACAATCCTAAATAGATCCTCATTTAGTTGCACACAGTGTTCTAGGGAAAGTATATATAGTATGGGTGGATGCCACATTAAATCTTGACTAGAACGGGTCATACTAAGGTCACAGGTCAGAGTGAAAACGCGGTATAATGAAACTTTAACATAACATAACAATTTCTTACAGAGAGAAACTTAAAAGAATTGAAGAATCACTTTGAATAAATAATGGAGTAATGTTATTTAAACCCAGATTTGAAAAGTAAGTATCAGCTGTTTGCCCGTCAGTTGGCGTCTGTTCCCTGTCCTAATCAAGTCATGTTATGAACAGTCTAGCATAAAAATCGGCCTACCATGAACATAACAAATATTTTTGGTGTTAACTTTAGTAGATGCTGGCGTCCAAGGAGAAATTGCGCAAATGTCATTCTTGATCACGCATTTAAGAGGTAATAAAAGAGTGTAAGGCCAAACTGTTCCAAACCCACTATAAATTTGGATATATTCAAATTATTTAAAGACTAACGAGCGTAGAAAAGACAGGATGTGAGTAAAATTAACTCAGAGGGTCCTTACGTATGTTGTAGGATTAATTAATAATGACAAGTGGATGAAATTTAACCTATTTATTATGCTGAAAAGTTTGCTGAATTCTAACCCCAGTATATCTACGTTAATTATAAATCTCCAAATTGCAATATTGCGATGAAAATTCTCTTCATTTATTTACAAAACAAACGCGCACGATATTTTGTGATCTTTTTCAAGCAAAGTGTTCAGTGCGACTTTTTGTCTCTGTGAATAACATTTATTTAGCGGGAAATATTGACTACTCTACTGTAAGGAAAAAAAGAGTTGTCCATTTATCATGCCAAATAATTTACAATGTTACCTACCTTATGAATTCCTTATAAAAGACGTGAAAAGGTGTTACAAGTGCTAGCTATCTATTTAATCCATTACCAGGTTAAAATAAACAAACAAACAAGCATAAAATATATGGGAAGCTAACAGACATTCCATCATTTATCATAAATTTCAATTATTTCATCCAAGATTTTTTTCATTACCCTAGAAAATTCGAAATCAAGCCATGTACATTATTGATAAAAAAAAATTGGTCTTGCTCCTCGTGAAGGCTTAATTATATACTTTGAATAACTATGTTGAAAGATGTTCGATAAGTTTTTGGTGTTTCTAAAATTACTAATGTGGATTACAAGAATGCGAACAGAAATGAACATTGTAATGGTTTACAACCAAATATTGACAAAGAATATGTTATTTCTATATTAACTAGTACAGACTTGTACGTCCAGATTTAAAACTTTTAGTTTATGACATCTGCATATCTGCTTTCCTAACGTGTACGAATTTTACATATTTTCACAAGACATGAATAAAATTTACCAAACAGCCTATGTTTCTTTTGAGGTTGGTGTGCTTCAGGAGGAAAACTTTGTATGAATTGGACGGCTTATTCTCTCGTCTTTGTGCAGTGAGAGAGAGAGAGAGAGAGAAACTGGATGAGGTTTTTGCACAGTCTTCTTAAGAGTCTTTAAAAGGAGAATGTCCGTCATCTGCTGTTAAATCAAAAAGAGGCCTATAAAGGGTCGACACTGCATATCCAAATATTCTTAGAAATGAACACGAAAGGATGTTCATTGTGTTTGGGATGAGACTCGTTTCCAATTTTTTGTATCTGATCCATAGACCTGTAACTTTAGATGTACACCAAGAAAAAACAAAAACAAAAAAATCAGCCCTTTCTTATATCATGCAAAATTGTACAAGTCAGTGACAACTAAATTGCATTTCATGAATTTTATGTCGTAGAATGATGTAATTTCAACATTTTCTCGCATTTCTACGCGCGCGTGTACGGTCATGTTTTCAATGGTAAAACAACGAAGTGGAATATTTCTATTTTTGGAATGTCTTTTATCACATGACCTTTTGCAGACATCACAGTGCACGCAAACTGGGAAACAATTCCCGATTTTTAACATCATTTGATGATATTTTTCTCACAGTTATTAAAATGTTAAAACATGTAGTAGTTCAAGGTTACCCTACCGCAAATAGGATGCTTTGCACTGATCGATCTAGCTACAGGTGCAGATTCCGTAGCCCTGTTTCGAGTCAAAAAAGTCTTTGTCATTGTTATATTTCACAAATTCATCTTTTCCTTAGTAATTACAGAAGCAAATAAATTTTGCTTCATGTGGAATCGAGGACTATTTTATTATGTTTTGTCTGTCTCGTGAAATCTTGGGGAAAAATGTTTACTTTTTTATTTGTTCACAATAATATTATTGTGCGAGTAATCTACAGTACATAATTTCGAACGCTGTATATCAATTACATCCACGGTGTCTATATAGTCTCAGTCGCCATTCTTTGAACGCTGTCTGTGTTTCAACGCCATTCAAAGCTTACAGGACTTACGGTACTAATTCAGTTCCCATAATAAACCTATGCAAACACCATGATATTAAAAATTAAATAACTTAAAATTTTTGAGTGCTCTTGATCAAAATTATATTTATCAGTATAGATAAAACCTGGATGTCAGCTTCTGTGTAGAGGAAAGGATATGACCTGTGGCATTTTCTGGATCTGCATGTGTTTGAAACAAGTGCTTTCAATTCCGCACCAAAGAGTCAGGTGCTAATTTTAGTAATGAGTGTTCCAAACTCAAGACTGTTAAAGGACTGAAATTCCATCAATAAAACAATGTCTCTATATCTTTTCACTTACAGCTAGGATAAGCTCTCAAAAGATCATTTTTCTTACAACATAACTTGCATTATTAACCAATCCTGGTCAGCCCAACCCATATATACTCTATTTTATGTTCACCCATTTCCAGGCTGGTTCCCATTTTTCCATACCATTAGTACCGTGTGTCCTACACTAACTTCTCTCTCTCTCTTAAAGGTAAGGCCATTTTAAATGGATATTATGTTGCTTTACATTTACTTCAGTATAAAAATACATCAGTTAACTTCGATCCTCATTGTTCATTCAGAAAAGTGAGAAAAGTATTCCATTATTGTTTAGACATCAATGTACGATGGTATATTTTGAGTACGGGGCGGAAAATTCCTATCGTATATCCATGTAAATGAATGATTCTATTAATTTTACTTTGGTCTGGCTGCTCTGGGAGCTATTATCTCACTTTATTATATATATCATGGCATTGATTTTATTTCTATTACTTTTATAATCACATGTATATATTATAATAAGACATTCCAGCTTCATTATACAAACACATTGTAAATAAAAATTGTGATAAATATTTCCCTTGTCGAATACCAGTTTCACAACAAAATTCATACAAAAGATCGTTATTTAATTTCGTTACACAAAGTAGTTACAGGGATTGCATGATGCCGAGTATTTTACCTCTAGTACCAGTTTTAACCAATTGAAAATTTAACAGTTATCTTGCAATAAATTCGAACACCTTTTTCAAAATCGACAAACATACTAATTGATTGTTAGCAGAATTAATTAGATGTCTAATTAGTCCCTGAAGTGTAAATGTGTTATTAATATAGGCATATTTGACATAAATACAGCTTGAGCCTCAGTATATATTATGCTTTCTTTTGTTCGCTCCTTTAATCTATTATTCAAAACACGTTGAAAATAAAAAGTCAGTCAACAATTAATTCTCCCTGATTATTGGAGCTAATACTGCAATATTATCTCGGTTTGGCACTTTTTTAGTTCTTGTGAAATATAAGACCTAAGTACTTATATTCGTCTACAACATCAATATCAACATTGCTTATCTTAAATTGAATGTATACTTCTTTTTTAAACAAATAAGATATTTCTGCTTTCTCTGTGTTGACTGTAAGTTTCCAATTATCGTTAATCTGCTAAACGTATCAACAGTATGATGCATGTCAACAGGATTATCTGCAACAAGTATGGTGTCGTCAGCATATAAAAGCAACATAACATTTAACATACTGACAAAGTCAGTAACTTTGGAAGGTATAGCGCATCATCTTCACCCATTTACTAATAAAGAGGATTCTAAGTCATTTAGGAATAAGGAGAACAATAATGGAGATAAATCTCCCCCTAGTCTTACGCCTTTTCTACATGACAAAATAGAACACAAAAAACAACTCCGAAAATGATTTATTTACACAGACACATGATTTATTATCATTATAAATGCTTAATATAACATTAAAACATTTTCTTTTATTGCCTTCCGAGTTCAACTTATGCTATAATCCAACACACCAGACAAGTCAATCTAAGACGAATTTCCCGTGTTTTTCCTTTATATCGTATTTTATTTACCTTTAGCATCTATATTTATTCTTGATGTGCTCCATAGTAATTTTATTTGGAAGGGTTTATCTTCCTACAGTTTCTGTGCGATTTTTCGTTTTTAAATTTGTAGAACTTTATTTTTAATTTTCACCGTATGATCTTTGTGTTGCAGAGGTCCTGTTAAACGCTAATACATACATACATACATACATACATACATACATACATACATACATACATACATACATACATATTCCGCTCCGGTGGCTTAGTGGTTAGAGCGTCCGCCTCGGATGCGGGAGGTCGTGGGTTCGATCCCCGACAGAGTCATACCAGAGACTTATAAAAATGTTACTAACAACTTCCTCGCTTGGCGTTCGGCATTAAGAGGTTAGTGTTAGGACTGGTCGGCCTGGTGTCAGGATAATGTGACTGGGTGGGACATCGTGCTACATGTTTGCGGTATGATGCCCCAGTGCTAGACATTACTATAAACTGCCACAATGCAGACATCGTAGCGATATGACTGAACAATTGTTAAAGCTACGTTAAAAATCCAAATCACACACGCACATACATGCATGCATGCATACATACATAACAAAAGACTTTTTCATGAAAAGATAAAAACAATATATATAACGGACCAATTATTTTTGGAATATGTTAAATACCACGCTTGACGTAATTCTAGGTAAAGGTGTTTGCGAGTCCTACACGGTAACCACTGAACCAGTACTGCTGCTGCTGTAGCCATGTTTTTTTTTATGTTTATGTGACTGCAATGAAACAAAAATAATACGAAGACGTAAATTTGCAATTATAATCACATATACAGTCATCAGCAAGACTGACGAAAATCCATGAAAATACGAGCATGATGAGTTTCGCTTGTCTCATACCACGATGACTATGTATCTGTGAAGAAAGATGGTAAATGTTATGTCAAATCGACCAAAGGGGTGGGAGTGGGGTGGCTATACGACGTGCAGTATTAGGAGCCAACATTTTGTTCAGTATCAACACGTTAGCTACATCCTAAAGGGGTTAAGTCAAACCGACCAAAAGGAGAGAGAATTTTATTTTAATTAAAGGGGAATAATGGCTTAGGTCAACTGTAAATATATTAAATTATTTTAATTATCTCTTGTTGGTTCGTCATTTCGCTAAGTTTCTATGTGACACTAAATTCCATGCTCGTGTACGTGAATGGCTGACATTTCAGTGTTCAAGAATGTAACGATGTGTTTGTAGTGCTCTACTTTCTTCATTAAGACCAGCTTTCATGTATAAGTCATAAGTGTGTCTTATATTGATTTGATCAATGTGAATAACAAAAGAAACTCAATAAAGAGAAACAATCAACTTATCAATATGCAAAAGTGATTGTGAATTGCCCCCCCCCCCCCCCAAGCATAGAACTACATTTTGTAGCGGACACACGCGACAGGGATGTGAGTTCATTCACTATATCAATACACAATTGCCCGTAGTCAGTCTTAACGGGGGGGGGGGGGGGGGGGCTAGTGGTCGAGTAGTTTAAAGCGCTCTCCGTTACTGATCACTGCCATCTCACCTCTCTCTGCGTGGGTTCGAGTCTAGGATTCGGCCAATGAGGGTATGTGAGAAAGCTTGCCAGTAGCTTCTCGTGGGTCGGTGGTTCTTCCCGGGGTTCTTCCTCCACCATTAATACTGGCCGCCATGCATAGCCTATCGTGTGCTGAAAAATGGCGTTAAACCCAACAACAACAACAAGTCTTAACTCCGTCCACAATGCAAATATGTGTATTTGTATGCGATATAAATAAATATTTGCACAGTATTACGCTGTATCAGTGATATACCACTCGTTGCATACATATTTCATTAAGAGGAAACTTGGCAGGCCTCGTTTCCTTTTAATTAAAAATGTATACATCTCGTGGTATATCATTGATACAACGTATATACTATACATATATTATGTATTCAATGCTGCACACACTTTTTTAAAGCAAGATTGCTAAATGTCAACAGTTATTTCACAAGAAACGCACGAGAGTGCAATATTCATTGTTACAACAACTGATCCATAAATTAAATTTTAAAAAGGGAAAAGCGTACAAATAATGAAATATTTGCATAAATAATCAGATGCTGGTAAAGACAACATTCTAATAAGAATAATAGTTTAATTAGTTTAAACATATAGCATTCTACAAACAAGCTCGGAATATCGTATGAATTCCTCTCCGCTATGAAAGCACATGAGTCGTAATATCATCGTTTGGTGATTTAAAGAAGGCGGGGAACAAAATACGACATATTAACTTACTGCTGGTGAACTAAAAATGAGGTTATCATTTTGGGTGGACCAATGGGATAACGTTATTTTATTCAACCCGTTTTTCTTTTATGCCCAACGGAAGATGGGTTGGCATTGTTGACAGGTGGGATAGTGAGTCAAATTTAATGTAGGCCTAAAAGGTCGAATCTCTACAAAAACACCGGTACTAAACGATTACGCAGAGTAAAGAGTTGCCCAGGAATTCCGGGTCGATTCTTAAATAGATCGCGGGAGAAATGGAAGAAATGTTACACCTTGCATTACTAATTATATGGTACTACATGATTTATAGGAACGATACGAACCTCGGTGTAGTAGATGTTGAGAGTGGTATAAATATAATGTAATACCACATCATTTTCATCATGGTTAAAGTTTAATACATATACATTTATTTATAATTTTTATGTACGTACAAATAAATATACGTATATCGTACTTATTCAAGTGTGCGGTATTGGTGAACAAAAAAACTACAGGTCCCTTTCAGCTGACTGGCGACTGTAATACTAATTTTGAATCAAGCAGGTTCATTGCCATGTTTGACCTAGTTTGGCGTTGATGTGGTTTCACGGTTGCACTACATTAACCGAGGGTTAGATGTACCCGTGGTTTTAGTTTGAGTGCTGTTCTAGCTCCTTTGAAGAAGTCACACCTGTAGAGACCAGAAGAAATAGTGCCTCTATATGCGGGTCTCAGTTTAATATTGTCTGCAGACAATAGGACGTTTGATTTACATAGTATTTGATTGCGATAGTTTCTGTTGCCCATTATGCACAAAACACTGTTTAAGTCTCATTATATGAATAAAGAATGTCCTTTTAATAATTATATTACCTTTCATCTGAAAATGAAAACTTCCTTTTGGTCTCTCAGTAATAAATATAGTGATGTGTCTTTTTCCTGATAAATAACGGATTTACTTTTACTTAAGTCGTACATTTATTTCTCTTATGGAAAAATGTACGTTTTCCATCACATTGTAGTCGGTTCATATTCACCCATTGCAGTTTGTATTAACATCAGGGTGGCAACAAGCAGGCAAAGTCGCATATAAACACAGTGGATAGAGAAGACCCCGATTAGAATTGAAAGCATAATCAAACATAACAAATATATACATGTATTGACTATGTAGGTATATGTGCATTCAGTGTAACATTTTGAATGCTTTAGTCAGCCTACTTTTCACAACATTGAAGAACAAAACCCATCTTTCCTCATTTCACTTAATTTATACTTCCAGTCTTCACCTTTTATATATTGAAAATGCCGTCCAGAAAAGATGAAGATAAAGAAAAAGAAAGCGTTGAAGTTAAACGAGATTCACATTATGGAACGAAAAGTCTGGAGAAGTTCCAGAAGCTGTGTGGAAGGTCTCAGTCATAAGACACTGGAAAGGAAGATACAATGACATTTTGTCGGAAATGAAATCCGTTTTTTAATGAAGAAAAAAAAACATATACTAGAACGATTACCATATGTAGAAGAAAAAACATTATAGTGGTAATATTGTGACACAAGTTATGAAAGTGTAAAAACACGAAATAAACATTATAGTAGATAATATAGGATATTATTGTGACAAATGTTATGAACAGTGTAAAAAAATAATGAAAGAAACAATAAAGTGGATAATACTGTGTCAAAAGACATGAACAATGTAAAATATGAAATAAACATTATAGTGGATAATATTGTGTAGAAAGTTATGAACAGTGTAGAAACATGAAATAAATTTTATAGAGGTAATACTATGACAAAAGTTATGGACCGTGTAAAAACATGAAATAAACATTATAGTGGATAATATTGTGACAAACGTCAACATTGTAAAAACATGAAGTAAACATTATAGTGGATAAAATTGTGATAAAAGTTATGAACAGTGCAAAATCATGAAGTAAACAGTAAGGTGGATAACATTGAGACAAAGTTATGAACAGTGTAAAACATGAAATAAACTTTATAGTGGATAAAATTGTGATAAAAGTTATGAACAGTGTAAAAATATTAAAAAAACAGTATAGTGAATAATATTGTCAAAAGTTACGAACAGTGCAAAAAACATGAAATAAACACTAAATTAATAATGCTGTCAAAAGTTACGAACAGCGTAAAAACATGAAATAAACACTAAATTAATAATGCTATCAAAAGTTACGAACAGCGTAAAAACATGAAGTAAACATTATAGCGGATTCCCACCTCAGCAAATCATTCTTGGTGACACTTAAAGAAAACTGTTTTTTGTCACATATAATAATAATAATAATAATAATAATAATAATAATAATAATAATAATAATAATAATAATAATAATAGCAATAGCAATAATAATAATAATAATAATAATAATAATAATAATAATAATAATAATAATTATAATTATTATTATTAATGTTATTATTATTATTATTATTATTATTATTATTATTATTAATGTAAACTTACTACAGTGTCTAGTATTCAGAAGGTCTAAGCACTTTTCAATGCTAGAAGACACATAAAATCATATACAAGGAAACAATTTGCAAAAAAACACCATACAATTACAAAACATAACAATTCTGACAATATTTAAGGAAGTAAACATTACTAAGTCTTATATTTATAGCACACTTAATAATTAATATTAATTATAATTTTAAACCGATTAGTGATAGAGTTTTACAAAAATTGCCAGAGCCAGAAAAACCAATTTGTTTCAGTTCATGTACTTCGTCATGTATACAGACCCATATTAGAATTAAAAAATAATTATTGTCAGCATATTTTTGTTTCATAATAATTATTATTTTTAAAAAGATCAAAATAAAAGTGATTGGTTTCTCTTTTTAATATTACATTTTGTCTTAAAGGCTACTTTTATTTTTAATTATGATTATTAAATTATTAAGTCTCATATTTATTTATGTATGACGTCTTATAATTATTACTGCCAGTAAGGCAATACATAAGTTGAATTCACAAGGTCTAATGGAAATTTTTTAAAAAATATTATCTTTCTGGATATTATGTCGCAAAGAAAAACAATCTAGTTTAAATATTGTACTAGAAATTGGGTATATTGAGTAGAATCTATCCCAACAATAAAATTAATTACTAAAACAACTGCTTAATTTTTTAATCTTGCCTTGCTTAAATATTTTAGAAACAGAACAACAACAACTAAAAACCCCATAGTCTTATGTATTTTTGCGACTTACTACCTTCCTTTCCTATATTTCTTCTGTTATTCTTGTATTATTTAGACTTCAGAGAATAGTAGATATTGATTTGATGAACCGATTGTTACAATTTACAACCTAATATAAGTGGTTCTAAATATGCCATTTTTGTGAACAGCGAGACCAAGGATCCCCAGCCTTGAAACCGTACATATCTGGGGTGATAAAATGAAAAGATTATTGAGAGTGTCAGAGAACAGCCATGATATCCTACATTTGGTCTTTTTTCCCTTTTTCAAATAAATTTTGACACGTTCCCTATGTCCTTTCACTAAACTACCCATGCGACACAACAACTTCGCGCTCTTAGTACTGATTTTGCACCTAAAAAGTATTTCACTATAAAAAAGATTGAAACCATCCATATTATCTACATCATGTTATGTATGGCCATGAAACTCTAGACTTGTCGTTCTTTGGGTACTCTTTTCAGGCGTCAGGTCAGTACTGCACAGAAGGTGGAACGAGAGTTCACAAAAAGCTATCAGCATTGAAAGAGCAATGGAGTTCAATAAGCTGCATCTAACTTGGTCGAACGGAAATTTGTATTATCCAATTCAAGCCGTAAAAGCGCAAAGTTTAAAGAAGACGGAAATCATCCCGGACGTGACAGCACGCGCAACTACAATTAATTTGCCATGAAGCACTTCGCTCGATGTCGTCTGTTTCTGGAAGATAGGAGACGAGCGTTGCTATAGAAAAGATGTACAATCTGAGTTGTGTGCATAATATGTTCAATACTATGATGAAATCAATTTTTACATGCAGTTCCTTACATTTATTTCCGATATCTTAACTAGGTGGGGAGCATTATCTAACTTCTAACATTCGTCTTACAAAGGTAGATTGTGATAAATCAATTACACTGGTTAAAAGACAAAAGTGAGTCTTTCTACTTTACCAGAGAATCATGCTGCAAACGCTTTCTTTTAGTAAGTTGCAGCTGCATCAGTATTAGCAACTGCTGTATAATAATCAAATATGAAGAAAGACAATTCGAAAAGCAAAATGTCTCACAAAATGTCCGTCTATTTTGTCCGATGACACTGTATTGTCATTGATTTCAGTCTAGCTGATTATCTATCTAAATGAGAAACATATATGTTATACTTTACCAGTTAATCAGATTTCACCACTCACATCCACACACACATTACCATATTTTTTATCCCACCTATCCAGTGTTAAGAAACACAGCAATAATCTTAAACTTAACACACATACACTATATATAGAGAATCCCGTTCCAGGAACAAGTTGACATTTTTGATAGCAGACGATTTTGTATGTGTTGGAAAACTTCATACATATATACCATGTCAACCGATTATGCGCGTCGGGTAATTCTGCGCAACGATGCAAATTCCTTTAAACATTGGATCACGTGTTGTTTTTGGTCGAATATCCATTTTGTATAAAGAAAAAACGATCGTCCCTTAATTACGTGATTGATATTCATAAAGTATATAAAAAAATGTCCCACATTTCTAATCTAAATGCATTTGAAAATGTGATTTCAAAATGTCATCATGAAGATCCTCTCCATGACCTTCTTGAACTTGTAGCTCAGAAAATCTTATTTACTATATATCTTTTAGAAGCATACAAATAAATACATTACATAAAAGATGGAAATTTATACCTTAAAACAATACTGCATTTTAATCCAAGTTTCCATTTTGCATGAAGTTTTCCACATTTACAAAATCGTCTGCTATCAAAAATGTCAACTTGCCGCTAGAACGGGATTCTCAAGAAATTCGCCGGTGTATAGTCTGTTTCTAAATTCTTTAGTCATTTTTGCCCCCATAAACGAGACGTTATAAACACATTACATCCTATTCATCGTTGTTTCTCTTCAAAATAATAGCTTCTTTGAAAATAAAATGTTGAACTTTACTATTTTGTTTTCAAGATCGATTTAGTTTGCTTAATAAATCTTGCCATTTATTGGCATCGTTACTTTGAATTTGTCGAAGCTGCTATAAACCTGACCTACTTACTCGACTGAAATGCTGACAGAAACAGTCCAAAGTAATGTATTTAATTTCCATGGCCGAGGGATAAATATTACATCTTTTCAAAGCTATGCGCAGAATAGGCCGACATATCGCGAGTCATGAAAACACAGGGGTGGTATCCGGTCTGTCCAAAATTAATATTATTTTTAACAAAATATTCTGGTGACAATTGTCTCTTTTCAAATGGTAAACATTGCAGTATGTTATTTTCGTCGATCGATCGACTTTAGTATGCATTCTTCTTCAGTATTGGTGACGGAAACCTCATGTGCGCAGAAATGCCCGACAGCAGGGTGTATATATCACACAAGCTACTTTGAGCGACAAGTTTGGAGTTCCCTCCTAGGTGACACCCAGAGGCTCTAGGCATTTATGTGCACTGACATTGCGTAGACTTTATTTTATGTAACACACAGATATATACACCTATATACTAGTCAAACAATACGTTTGGTATGCTAGAAAGTGACAGTAGTCTCCCTGGCGATAAAATGTTGATGCCATAATAATGACCCATTGTGAAGACTGGTTTCAGGCCATTGTTACTTATGTGGGATCAACATGCATCACTTCCTTCTAAAACCTGGATTGTGTAACGGTGAGCGCTTTGTCAACGGTTAACGAAACTGTCCCGGCGACGCTACCCGCTGCGCGTTCAACGCAGTGTTTACTATTGCACGAGCGTGTGACGAAATTTTTTAATCAAACACCTTGACTTTGGCAACCAGCTGTCTGACATGTACAAAAATGTGCAGTTATGGGAGGAAGGGATTCTTTTAAGTGTTTAAACGTCTATTTTGAGACACGTAAGTATCAATCAATCAATCAATCAATCCATCAATCCATCAATCAATCAATCAATCAATCAATCAATCAACATTAATATAAATAATATAAATAAATAAATTGAAATATACATTAAAAGAAGATAGAAAAGCAAGAAACATTAATTGTGCGAAAGCATTAAAAATGTTAAACCAACTAAAAACAGATCGTGAAAGCATTCGATTTATTAACAACAACCTACCCCCCGCCCCCTCCTCCCCCGTTGACTTCGGAAATCCTCCAACAAATGCATATCATATATATTTTATTAAACATGTTTCTGGCATGATAATTCCGATTCGACATGTTTCTGACATGATAATTCTGATTCAACATGTTTCTGGCATGATAATTCTGATTCGACATGTTTCTGGCATGATAATTCTGATTTTACATGTTTCTGGCATGATAAGTCTGATTTGACATTTTTCTTTTTACGTTAACCAAAACGGAAATACTAATACCAGAACAGATCCAGTCCACATAAATAATACAATATTATAATGGATGTCCGAACAAAACAACAAAATTCTTGTAACCTGAAGTGATAGATACATATTTTAATGTAAAAAAAAGAAACAAACAACATTGCCTTTATTTATTATCAGTTGTTTAATTAAATTATTTACTGTTTAAGCAATCAAAATGTTGATATTTCCTCTGACACGTACACACACTTAATTTTAGAAACGAAGGTTGTATTTTCAGCTAGTCTATATATCTCTCATAATGTGCAGTTGAGGAAATATTAGATTAGATTCTTCCGGTTTCTCTGACGTTTTAATTTCATTGTTTGTTCCATGCAAATTAAAATTTAGTTGTTAAAATCGTGGTTGACACTTCTGATAGAAAGACAAGAGTGATATCCAAATATGTCAGTGTCATCTGGCAATGATACTTCCGGTTAACAAGACGTATTTTCTTTATGCAAAAGTACGAAGTACATTTATCATGCTTGGATACACGATTATTTACTTTATATATATATATATATATATATATATATATATATATATATATATATATATATATATATATATATATATATATATATATATAATCAAACTGAATCTAGTGAATATAATACTTGTTCTTTACTTTTTATGAGAATAAACACGTTGCTCTGGACACGCTATTGCAGCATGTAGAATACCTAGCTATTCTATATTTCACATAAACTTACGAATACTTTAATATGAAGCACTCTTAAACGTCTTACAAATGAAAATCTTAGTATTTCATGTACATATATAACCCTGTTCTTTTAATGGGTTAAAGAGAACACGTTCACGTCTGCAGATGCTGACTAAAGAAACGAACAATCAAGACATTTACACCTTAAAGACAACATATCACAGAACAGGTCGTAAATCTAGATATTTACACCTTAAGGATAACATATGTACGAACAGGTCATAAATCAAGACATTTACACCTTAAGGACAACATATATAGGAACGTGTCGTAAATTAAGACATTTACATCTTAAGCACAACATATATAGAAACGTGTCGTAAATTAAGACATTTACACCTTAAGCACAACATATATAGAAACGTGTCGTAAATTAAGACATTTACACCTTAAGCACAACATATATAGGAACATGTCGTAAACCAAGACATTTACACCTTAAGGTCAACATATATAGGAACATGTCGCAAATCAAGAGATTTACACCTTAAGGACAACATATATAGGAAAATGTAAATGGCAAACTGACTTTAAGGGCCGCCTTAACTCAGATGGCAGAGCGTCGGATTCATAATCGGAATTACATCACAATTAATACTTCCAGTTCAGTACCCACGAATGTAGTTCTAGTCTATTTTTAGAACATTTTTTCCTCTCTCATTTTGGTGGTGATAGAAGAGTTTTATTTATGCATTTTTGGTAGGGATTTAAAGGTAACTGTTTATTCTTGATAATATGAGCTCGGGGTGTTGTTGTCTGTATGTATTTTGGCGACAGTGCACAGTGAGTAATAAGGCCTTGGTGATGATCCGGAAGTGAAATTCGTGTTCTGGTTACATGCTGTTATGTTGATAGTCAATAATCTAAAAAAAGAGCAGGTCAACCTTTGACAAGAACTTCACCGTGAAGTCATCTTTGAAGGTATTTTAGATTAACATATGATTTGCATTGATTGTCACACAGTGGAAAGGACAGTACTGAGAAACAAATGTAGAGAACATATAGTAAAATTAATTGTGTACTATGTCCAATCCAATGATCGCGGTCTATTCCCACATAGGCTTATCCGGGTCGGCTGCCTCTGTGTCCTTGAGAGATGTGTGTGTGTGTGTGTTTTTTTTTTGGATTAGGACCAGTCCTAACACTAACCTCTTAATGCTGAGCGCCAAGCGAGGCAGCTGTAAGTACCATTTTTGTAAGTCTTTGTTATGACTCGGTCGGGGATCAAACCCACGACCTCCCGCATCCGAGGCGGACACTCTAACCACTAGGCCACCGGAGCGGTCTCTTGGGAGATGCACTTGCCTCTAATTTTCTTGGCATTACACAGCCAATAACTTGTTAATGGTATCGTTCAAACCCATCTACCCCCACCCCCACATAAACAATCCCTGACTGAATAATTAACTTTTACTCTCACCTGAAAGCCAGTTATAGCATCAAAATTCAGAATAAAGTGTACGTGATCTTTCTATATTAACCTTGGTAGACTCTTGCAGAAAAGAATTCAATGTGTCCACCAATTTAGGTTACAGTAAATGAAGCTACACATTCCATACTGAACGAGACGTTTTATTTTTCATTTTGTAGAAGCCGAGTTATTACACACGTCCAGAACATAAATAACATATTCTTGTAGAAACATTGTTGACCATGCCTAGAAACAAACGACATAAAAGATAAATATGAAATTTATGCTGAAGACATGTTATTGAATGAAGAAAGAAAAAAAAAATGAAAAATAAAGCACATTTATGTATACATGACGTAAGTCGGTATTCAACAAAATTAGCAAAGTCTCACGAAACGAACAGCCACGAATTTATTTTCTTCAAATTCGAACTTGACGTTGCTAATGGCACCTTGCATCATATTAAACCAATCACCAAGACTTTGTTTGAAACTACTTTACATGCATACGTAACATGCAATCCCAAGGGTGAACTAAGTCACCTCTCCTTCCAATCAGAGTTGGGCTTAAAAGGCGGCAAATGTTTAAGTGGGTTTTTTTTTCTCCCCCGGGCAGGGTTTACTGGAAGTGTCTTCAAATATACCGGTACATGAAATGAAGTAAAGTTACGCAGTAGAATATTATCTTTATTGATCACGTGGTGGAATTGACTAGTAATCCTTTTCAAGATACTGCAACAAGAAATAACACTTTTTTTTACGAGACATTGAAGTCATGTGCAAAGAAGCGTTATCATTTTACCTTTCATAAAATAAAAGAAAACAACTAATTTTTTGCCATTTCGTGCACAAATTATTACTTAAACCATTTATTTTTGTACCAATTGTTTAATACAAACAAATTCATATTTATGTAATAAAAGAACACGAACCTATCAACAGAGTCAAAATATTCGTCTGGATAGGTTACATCTTTGTTGTTTTGGATTTAACGTCAATTTTCAGCAGACGACAGGCTATATACATGGCGTACAGTATTACTGGTGGAGGAAGAAAGCGGGAAAAGCCCGGTAAGAACCACCGATCCACGGGAAGCTACCGGCAAGCTTTCTCACATACCCACATTATGAGCCCGAGACTCGAATCCACGCAGACAGATGTGAGATGGCAGTGATCGGTAAAGACTTTAGAGCACCCGGCCACGTGGAGCACCAGGTTACATTGTTTTAGTGTCAATGTAGAATTTGATTAGATTGTCCCGAGTGCATGGTAAATCATACATTGACTACATTAATCGCTGTAAAAATATACTTTTAGAGTGTGCTCCATAACAAATAACAGAATGTATATTATAACATGCTTTTTATTCTCTGAGTTCCAGCATAAATCCACAAACACTATCCGTGCCGTCGGTTTTATGCCCGGGAATTTACGTATCATTTCCCGAGAGGGTTCGCGTTTGAGAGCTACTGTAAATTAAGACTGTTTCTAGTACAAAATAAAATATTTATACGTCAAACATCAATACTTGTATACTCAACAATGATCTCAAGAGACGGAATTAGTGCTCACAAAAAAGACGGATGAAGTAAAATTCGATCTTTAGGAAGAAGGAAAGTAAATGCGATTTATCCCAAGCGTGTTATACATACTAATCCTATACCTTCAGGATATTGAGGGCATTTCGTCTCATATAATACGAAATGTACAAGACTGGCAACAAAATTAAACATATTTGTATATGGAAAGGAAGCATAAGTGTGATTTATATAAGGCACTTGGAGATGATAATAATAGTTGATGTAAATTGACCAAAAGAATACAGGTCGAACACAAAAGCCTCCACGCTGCAATTATATTTAATGGTTATCACAGTATAAACATGAAAATTTTTACTCGTATAATTTACCGTGTAGACCCAACCTCACCCCCGAAGAAAAAAAATCGAACAAGAACTGTAACAGTCTTCACAACACGTTCTGAATTAAAACCCTTTTACATCTACATCAGTGGTTTCGAACCTTTTTTGTCTGCGACCCTAAATACTATCTTTTTAATCTTCTGAGCCTCACGACCCCGTTTCCAAATTTTTATAAGTTTTACAACCCTTAAAGAAAAAACATGGGACCCAACAGAACGTCCTCACGACCTGGGGTTCGGGAACCACTGACCTACGGTATAGCTAGAAATTTGCTATCGGCATTGACAAATTTTGAGTTGTTCTTTTTCTGGTTGCATGTCAAGAGACATCGTCGTATAAGTTTCGAAATACGAAAATGTGATGCCCGCGTGAAGAAAAAAAAAGGAAGTAGTTTGAAATTTCTCAGTTAAAGATCTTATTTGTCTTTTTGATGTACATTTCGGTTGTGCAAACTGCTGTAATTTAGACCAAAACTTGAGAATACACATGTAATTATCAGTACGTGTAAGTTACGGGCCCTGATTCCGTTCAAGGGGTGTAGAAGTTTTACTTTTTTTTTTTTTAAAGTACGTTGTGTGAAAACCAAATTGTCTGTTCCGAATTTGGGAAAGGCATCCTATACCTGTCTGTCTATACGTACCATATTACAATTATTTTTTGAAAAAATAAGGATGATTAAACAAGGAAAAATATAAGTTCCCTTCAGATAAATGGTCGGTGTCTAAAGTTATATTGATTAACTGAACACAACGTAGTAAAAAGTGTCGCCTGCTTTAGCTTTCATTGAGTTTGGCTACAAAATTCGCACAATTTATGTCTGTTTACTGGTACCATATCTCAGATAATAAAATAATATTCAAAGTCCGCCAAGTCTTTGAGTGCTTTTCTTGCTTATATTCCCTTCTTCTCCACACCAGCCAATAATCACGTAAAAAAAATGACTATACTGGTCTTGAAAGAGTAGTTTTACACTTTCAAATGATGCAGATATTTTGCGACATACAAAGCTTGGTGTTGTCAGTTAAGAAATGCCTTTGCCATTTACGGACACGTGATTTGGCTGGAGGAGAATCTGACAGGAAATTTAGGATTGTATCTACGTTGTCATTTAGAAGACATTTCTTATTGAAAGAGCTGGTCGTCATTTGGAACTGTCAAAACATAAACAAAAGTTTAGTCTCAGGCTAATGAGCAAAATCTAAAAAAGGACAGGGTTTAATATATTTTTCGGTCATGTTTTCTGTCAAAACGACCCAATAGTTTTGTTACGGAAAAAGACTACTCCTTGTTACGGAAAAACTACTCGTTGAAACGTTTGAACAACCAGAGGGGGCGATTACATAGCCATGCAAACTTCATTTCTCGGCCGATGGTCAATCATTATATATTGTCCTATCATCAAAACGCAACCGCACCGAAAGCGCATAATTAAGATAGCTAACAAGTAGACAATAAAAAACCGCGCCGAGTGAAGAGAGAAGAGAGCTCTTGCTGAAAGGTAATAAAAATAGATTACGCTGATGCCCATTCGACTCCAGTGATTCAAATAATTAGCGTCATTGGGGACAATAATGGACAATGGATCAAACTTGACCAAGCTGGTTGTTATCACATAGGTTTTATTTGTATCTTGGTTTCTTCGCTTAATCCAGTCAAGTGGAGAGGGATCTGTCTCAATTATCTCAAGTTTGGCCTAATGTTATCTTGTTATCTCATCAAAATATTTTACATGAAAATCCAACATTTTGTTGACTTTAAAATCTTTTCCTGTGTGCTCAAGTTCAGTTGGGCGGTGGGAATTATGTCTTCGGACGGCCTCTGTAAATAATATATATTAATCATTAGACAGCTATTTGAAATACTGAAGTCGCCCTCTTTGAGGTCATAGACAAGTTGTAGGCGGATGTTTGATTGATATTGGCGGAAAGATTTCTGGGGATGGTTTAGGGATAAGTCAAGGTAAACATAAATAAAAAGAAAATAATTAAAACGAAGAAAAATCAGTCCATCGACTGAGACACCAAGTCAGAACAGCAAAAATTTCCAATTAAAAGTATAACGTAATGCATGCATGTGATAATGTTGGGTAAATGGGGGTGACGAAAAATGAAAACAAGAGGTTTGGTTCGGCGCTGATACCAGGAAACTAGTTCGTCTTTTTTCATTTTGTTGTGTTGTTCAGGTGTGTTGGTAACTTTGGTTTTGTACCTTAAAAAATCAAATTCATGTAAAAATTCAAACAAACAGCTGAGTGGTGTTTTAGTCCGAACCATGGTTATTGTATGAAGAAGAAAAAAACGTACTACTGTAGCTTGACGCTGAATGATTTGAGTGCAACTGGTAAAAAAAAAATTCTTTAAACACTTTTAACACTGCATACTCGATTATTGAGATGACCATACATATTTCCACAGACGCGTTTTCGATGGGCGATCACAGTTAAGTGAATTAACCTGTTCAAAATCTTTTCGGAAATCTAAGTTGGTGACGGTCTGCGGATTTTTTTCTTAATTGAAGAGTTCGACTTTGAGGAGGAATAGTTCTGTTTGCTTAAAGTGTGCATCTTTTTCACAAAAGGATACTTCTAAAGTCGGAAATGGAAGAGTTGGATGCCAGATCCCCCTCAAGTATATGTAAGTATATGCACATTTAAAAAGTACAAGGGTCCGAGAGAGAGAGAGAGAGAGAGAGAGAGAGAGAGAGAGAGAGTACTGTAAAATTATTCATCTGAAGAACAGAATTAATGAGAGTATATGAAAGAGGAAACTCTTATGTGGAAAGTGTAGTTATTGTTACACTATTCCCGACCTCTCATATGGAAAGTGTAGTTATTGTTACACTATTCCCGACCTCTCATATAGAAAGTGTAGTTATTGTTACACCATTACAGACCTCTCATTCTCAATTTGAACAACAAGAAATTTGTGCAAGGGTAAGGGATTGTGAGACTGTTGCTGTTATTGGTAACAGGCATACTATCTGAATGTGTATTGTACACGTACTGCATTGTTTTATGTTATTTGAATATATACTGTACACGTATTGCATTATTTTATGTTATCTGAATGTGTATTGTACACGTATTGCGTTGTTTTATGTTATCTGAATATATACTGTACACGTATTGCATTGTTTTGTTATATTAAAGTGTATTGTACACGTACTGTGTTGTTTTATATTATCTAAATGTGTGATGTATACGTACTGCGTTGTTTATTATCTTAAAGTATATTGTACACGTACTGTGCTGTTTTATGTCATCTGAATGTGTATTGTACACGTACTGCGTTGTTTTTTGTTATCTGAATATATACTGTACACATACTGCATTGTTTTATATTTTCTGAATGTGTATTGTACACGTACTGCGTTGTTTATGTTATCTGAATATATATTGTACACGTACTGCTTTGTTTTATATTTTCTGAATGTGTATTGTACACGTACTGCATTGTTTTGTTTTCTGAATATATACTGTATACGTACTGAGTTGTTTTGTTATCTTAAAGTGTATTGCACACTACTGTGTTGTTTTATGTTATCTGAATGTGTAACGTATACGTACTGCGTTGTTTTGTTTTCTGAATATATGCTGTACACGTACTGCATTGTTTATGTTATCTGAATGTGTATTGTACACGTACAGCATTGTTTTATGTTCCAAACGGAAGAAATATATCTTTAGTAAATTAAGTCGTGTTTGTACGAGACAAGTTATTTCTAAGACTTTATTAACTCCCTTGGGCAACAACTTGTAAAAGTACCCGTATTTAAAGCAATAATATCAATGTATGCTTGTGTGTTTGTGTGTGTGTGTGTGTGTTAACTTTGCTAAATCACTAAGTAAAGTTAACACATTTTGTCATATTAATGGAAGAAATTAAAGTCCTCTAAAATTGGAAGCTATCTGGAGAGCATTTTTACACCTTCTAATTTGATTGCTGCCGAAATTTTCCGCTGCCTTCATTGATGCTCAAAGTTAATTTCCTTTAGCCATTTTAGTAATAATTACGCCCAAACCAGTCCCTTGATGAAATCTACTGAACATGAAAAATTTGAGGGTCCGAGCAATCCAATTAGCCACAAACCGTTGTACGTCGAATTTCTTTCGCTGCACAGGTGTTCATCAGAGAGTATTTCAAGAGCACTTGAACTCCTTCTTGTACCTGGCTATTCTTCTAACTCCTTTCAACGGCATTTCGTAATGAGAGAGAGTCAGTACAATGTGAACAAAAAATAGCATGGTCGAATTCCTATCATATCATGGAAGGACATTCACAAGAGCAGGGCGATTGGGTGGTTCTTTCTTGATTTGGTCAGCAACAATCTGAAGATGTGTCCATCCCATTATGCTAGGATGAACACTGGACCACATTGACCGATGCGTATTGACCGCTCCCTTTGATGTTTGGTTTTCTCCCCCGGTGTGAGACTCCAGAGAAATCGTGAAGAAAAAAAGATGGAGAAAAGTGTATATAACATCTCCATTACCAGCGAGTGTCATCACTCGGCAGGCTACCGCGGAGAGACGACGACCAAATGAAATGAAAGTTTGCCAATTGGTGTTTTCTACAATCGCCGACAATTCACTAACAAGTGCAATCATCGCTACCAAATCAACTAATTTGCCCGGCTCTTCGGCACCTCAGCAGTTTCTTTTGAACAGTTTGGTCCAACTAGAACGATGAGTTTACCACCATGTTCATTTGTTCGTATATCTAATGTTTTCTTCAAGAAACAAGCATGTACGCTATATATATATCCACGAGAAGTGCAGAACTTTAATAAAAGCTATGAGCGATTTAGAGTGACATTGTACTGACTGCATTAAGAGACATACACCTCGAAGATGGCATGTATTTCGTATTCTTATTTAATGCATTCGTTGTTGGAACCATTTTCAACGTAATGTTTTGCACCATATCGTCCATTGTTTTATAGGGATATTTAACGCCAAAGGGGTTAAATATTTTATTTTCATAATAAATGTTTTAAATAAGAACTTGTTGTTGTTTAATTATTAAAATACCCCCCACCAATGGTATTTTGAATACATTCAAGCTACAGTACTGCTGCCTTAAACATGTAAATTATTCCAAGTGAGCAGTGCCCCTTGAAATCTGAAAATGTGATGCGACGGAGTAAAATAAACAAAAGTCCGCACGTGAGTCGTAGCTGGAGAATACGTTTCTATATCAAATGTAAAGTTCATTACAACTTACAATGAACATGCCTTTTACATAATATTTTTTATATCTTAACTCGGATTTATTATCTTTCTATTTCTAAACAGTCTATTTCTATAAAACTGTTGCACTGTACGTTTTTCTATTTATAAACAGTTTATTTCTATAAAACTGTTACACTGTACGTTTTCCTATTTCATTAACAGTTTATTTCTGTAAAACTGTTACACTGTACGTTTTCCTATTTCATTTTCCTTTGCTTAGGACGTATAATTATGTAAAAGTTTTAGACGTGGTCAACCATATGATATTATCCCATTTTGATAAACTCATTATTCATTATTACTCAAGATGATCGTAACCAGCTTAATGCGTTCATAAATTAATTAGTAAGTAAGAAAATGGAAAATCGCAAATGTCCGTAAAATAAAAGTTTTAATAAACAATAACAGCGCATCTTTAAAAAAAAAGAAGCGGAAAAGAGGTGATGCAATGTCAAAGATAGGGGTGAGGGTGCGCAATAGATGCAACTGGAACTAAAAGTGTCGTATTTTACCGTGCTGTTTTATTATAGTAACATTTATATTTTTAAGTTATGATATATATTTGTGTAAACTACTAATACGTGCTAACTAGTTAAACTATTTTTATTTTCACCTAATTTTGTAATTCCTAGGAAAAAGTGACGCAATTAACATGTTTAATCAAATCTATTACTTTATTACGAGTACTTTCGAGAATGCTTCCAATAGCAAACGGCAAAAAACTTATATCTTCAGTTTGTGCCAGCAATGGAAGATGGTGTTACCATTCTATTATTCTTGTTGGGAATAAATATTTAAATATGATAAAAGCAAAAGCTTTACGCATATATATATATATATATATATATATATATATATATATATATATATATATATATATATATATATATATATATATATATGTATGTGTGTGTGTGTATATATATATGCGTAAAGTTATATGTATATATCTATATATATATGTATGTATATATATATATATATATATATATATATATATATATATATATATATATATATATATATATATATATATATATATATATATATGTATATATGCATATATATATGTATGTATATATGTATATATATGTATATATATGTATGTATATATGTATATATATATGTATATATATGTATGTATATATGTATATATATGTGTATATATGTATGTATATATATATGTATGTATGTATGTATGTACGTATATATATATATATATATATATATATATATATATATATATATATATATATATATATATATATATATATATAGCGCTAAATAATTATGTCAAATTTGTCGATTAGAACCTTCAATATCTATGCTGGATGAATGCGATAAAGTTGAAGAAACTTTAAAATCCGTTTTTTTTTTTGTACACACTTCATGCCTTGCTGTAGTATTTTTCACACACACACACACACACACACACGTGTGTATGTGTGAAAAATACTACAGCAAGGCATGAAGTGTGTACGAAAAAAACGGATTTTAAAGTTTCTTCAGCTTTATCGCATTCATCCAGCATAAAAATTGAAAGTTCTAAACGACAAATTTGACATAATTATTTAGCGCTTTTATGTACGGTGAAATATTTCATTATGTAACCCTCTTGGTAGAAGAATGCAAAGCAAGTAGTTATAGGCATTTGGCTTTCTTTGCATGTTGCCAGATAAGTTTCGAACTTTATGAACTGTCCGTTTCGGATTAATAGTTTTGTCTTCCTAGAAGTTAACAAACGGTAAGTATGAATGAAGCATCCTGTAAAAATGCTCGTATCATTACGTTTTGCTGGATCAACAGCTTAGAACAGTGGGGATACGACAGATAAAAGGAATATCGGGAGGATCAAATTGCTGAAATATGTAGCCAAACAAGCGCTTTAGTAGCAATTTCGTAAAAGAAGTTGAATTTTTTTCAATGTACACAGACTCAGAAAACACTGCACTTCAATGAGGCAGAAACACTGTCTAAACCGAACAAGCGCTAACGACTTCTCTTTTTTGCTTCTCGTGTCTTACAAAGTTGGAGGTTTAATTTTATGCTCATTACATTCCATGATTTGAGGTAAAAATGCAGGATTACGCTTGTAAATAGCCCTTAAACCCAATTAAGCAAGAGGCAGGCGTCAGAAGCAAACAGAATGTCCGTTGCAATGGTATTACAGATCTGGATGAAAAGGTTTGTCGACTATTTAAATCCTGGAAGCAGTCCAAAGGAAAAAGAATCATTTGCTTGATGTGTCAAATATGCACTTGCGTTACTGCGCCCAAACCCGGCTAGAACAAGAGTTGATTTGCAACACTGACATCATAGGCAGCGTGAAGATATACTAGTATGTAATTTTTTGACTGTTTCTCGTACATATGTCACAATTAAACTCAAACTTTGCAGCTGCAATTTAAAAACAACCCACATAATTCTTTGATGAAGTGGATACAATGAAGAATGTAGGTAGAGATTATGTAAAAATTATCAAACACCATTTCGGTCAAATTAAACAACCACTTTTTCTCCATGCTGGCTGGGGAAATTTCAGTTTTCAGTGTGAACATGTACTTCATTACTTTAAATTTTTAATTGGAATGACAGATTAAAATATAAAAGGGCGAACAGAGAATCGTATAAGTATATTATTTTCTAAATAGAAGCCCGAGAGATACGCGTCTATTTGTTTAAGTATACGTTATGACAAACCTAATCGCGACCCAAGAGCGGCAATCGCAGAGTTCATTGAAATGAACGTTAAACTTTATCATATTATCATTAGAACAGTTTCAACACCAGCACCGATTTATAATACAATTACAAAAGACATTAAAACGAACTTGTTATTTTATCACCTCAAGGGCAGTCTCTTAAACAACATGATTAATCTGAAAAATGAAATATCTAATTCGTGAGAACCGTTAAACATTGAGCCAGTGAAAGGATGCCGTGAGAAATATTTGGACATATGTTCTGACATGGCCCGAGAGAAATCGCACGTTCAATGGGCAAGCAGACGACAACTATCCTTTCGAGTTGCTCGTGCTAGTATCATACTCGTGTCGTGCACGTGTCCGAACTGATCAGACGGAGACAAGATAGTTGGCGAGAGTGGGGCAATGTGTCAAGAAACGACTGGTTAAGGAATGGCGGCATGCAAGTAAAAATCTTTTCTCACTTCTCCCTGCGGGATGGAATCTTAAAGTTCTCCTCATAACATACAATCCTTTCCAAGACATCTGTGCCAGCAATAAAACAGCAAACCGACGATATGCTTCAGTTTAAATTGTTTATTACCAAGCTGATAAGTTAACAAAGAAACAAAACGTTTTTCATGTCCTTAAAATGCTTAGATTCTAAGCTGAAAACACGTTTTCTCGGAAAAGCTCCAGATAGCATTACTTACAAACTCCATAATCGTTTAAATCATTGATAAGAATAGAATGATGCAGATGAAGCGGTAAATATGAAAGTAAAAAAACGTGTTTCGAATACAATACTACTAAACAGAAATACTCGCATGCTTGCCTATCTGTAAATTTATATCGCTATTCTTTATATATAAATAAATACCACTTGAATTTTTATCGTCACCATACAAACATATATTTCTTTCATTGAAAACATTACTATTAAGGTATATATACTCCGCATGAAATATAAATATTTGTTAAATGTTAAGGACCCGATCTGTATTGGAAAGTTTTACTGCAATATGTTGTGGGATCGATGTTTTGTCATATCACTGTTTAAAATGTCTTCCATTGAGATAATAGTTAGTAGCAGTATTTCTGGGGGAAAACAAATAATAACCATTGCCGTTAGGGCATTGTCCCGTAATCCACTGGTGGAAAGAAATGCGAATAAATGTTTTTATTTTGTCTACATGTACAATTAATATTTTTGATATAATTTTCATTTAACAAGACCGGTCTTTATCGCTACGTTTAGATCGCTCGAGGGTAATGTTTTCGTCTGATTAATTATAATTTTTCCGGAGCGTGACTCCTCCCAGGAACCGGAAGAACATCGCCTGAAATTGGGAACTGTGCTGAATATCGAACTGCTACATCTTGTCAATAATATAAATTTAGCAAAGCTCTGTTCAATCCGGATACAGGAGGAAAATAAATAAATAAATAAATAAATAAAAGTAAATAAATAAATAAATAAATAAAAAAGCATGTACTGATACTTCATATAAAAGGTTTCGATGTGTGGTTAAATGTCTGCCTTTTTCCTACTGGGTTGTTGATTTCGTTTTCGCCATGCATCTCCATTCACTGTCATAATAGCTATATAAATGTTTTGATCATGTCACCACATATATAATATACTATAATAAAAGTAATACTGAATCTAGACTAATTATTTCACCTTGACAAAATTATGAAGAAGTGAAATGCATATGCTTATTTCATCTAAGGTAGTTATATCCATACCCCCTACCATATCGCATTGCCCCGCTCAGTACTAGGTAATCATAAATCATTGCTGCATAAGATGCTTGTAAATAATGATCTGATGTTAAATGCAATCGTCTGATGTTAAAGATATCATTAGAATTCACTGGGTGTCAGTCAACATGCATTTTTTTTTGTACTCGTAAAGCTAAAATGTCTTTGATTCTTCTTGTTAAGTTTTGATGCAAATTACTATTCGAGTTTTCTGTCTTTCTGCATGCACTTTTTATTATTTGGCTATTTTTTTTTACGAGAGTTAAAAAGACATTGAGTTAACTCGATATAATGTTAACGGTATAGGGTTTATACAATGATAATAATAATAATAATAATAATAATAATAATAATAATAATAATAATAATAATATTATTATTATTATTATTATTATTATTAAGTACTCAATGGCCCCTATTTAGACGAGTTCACGTGAGGTCAGCTCTCGAGTCTGATGGCTGCTGTGTCTCATTACACTTTTGTTGACAGCTTTTTAGTACTTCGTGGTTTTTGATCAAGAGGGCAAAATAGGAAGAATTTGCATTTATAAAACCTGTATTCATTCGATCAGCAACTGCCTTTTGGAATCGAAGGAACTCCTAATAAACAGAACTAGGGTCAGGTAGATGATGTTGACTGTTAATTGTGTTTTGACAAACATCATACGGTTCTTAGTACAAAATGCGGGCAACTGGAGCTGGGTAGAACGGATGTTAAGGCCAGGCCAAACGAAAAAAAGAGAGGGCCCTCATTTCACGATTCGTTGATTGCACTCTGATTTAAACTTTAAAAAATATTAAATACATACTTCGAAAAGATTAATCGAGATCATAGTTACTTACATGTAATACGCGCAAATTGATTGAATTAACGAATACATCCAGTAAGAGGCATGTATGATATTTTAAGGTATACTCTACAATAAAAAAAAAACAATTTTTGTCAAAACAAACCGCCTCTCCCCTCCCCAAAAAACACCAACTTCATACTTTTTTGGAGTTGTCCTTTAAATCAGCAACCCAGCTGCCTTATTGTCGACATATTTCTTCTATCTTCTTCATTTTTAGACGACAAATTTAACAGTTGTATCAGTGGTTTCTAAAATATTATGAATGTCTGGTTAACGAGGCCTTCCAAAACAGAGACGTATGCGAGACATACTTGTCGTTCTTTAGCTAAGATTATCTTCGATCTGCAAATCCCTTGTTGAGCCCCGGGTGGCCGAGTGGTTTAAAACGCTCGCATTGATCTATCACCGCCATCTCACCACTGTCCCTGTGGGTTCGAGTCTCAGGCTCGGTCAATATGGGCACGTGAGAAAGCTGCCAGTAGCTTCCTGTGGTGGTTTTTACGGGGTTCTTCCTTCACTAGTATACTGGCCGCCATGTAAAGCCTATCGTATGCTAAAATGTGGTGTTAAGCCCCCAAAACAACAATAACTCCCTTGATATACTCAGATGGTGGGGACTTTATGGCTAAGGTCACATGCAGAGATATTCACAGCAGAATTGTCAGATTTGGGTAATCTGGCACATGAAGCTGGCTTTACGGTATTTCTGCTCCGATTTTAACAGAATGAAACTGCAGTCGTATTTAATAACCGTGGTTGTATAGTTGCTCCGAGAACATGTAAATTAAATGTTAAAAAATCAACCGTTTATTTTGAATTTCGACTACTACCATCGATTGTTGATCTGCAGCGTGCTTTGAACAAGGTCGGTTTTTCATCACTTAACAGCTCAGAAACGACCGCTCCGGTCGCCTAGTGGTTAGAACGTCCGCCTCGGATGCGGGAGGTCGTGGGTTCGATCCCCTGGCCGAGTCATACCAGATACTTATACAAATGTTACTAACAGCTGCCTCGCTTGGCGTTCGGCATTAAGATGTTAGTGTTAGGACTGGTCGGCCTGGTGTCAGAACAATGTGACTGGGTGGGACATCATGCTAGATGTCTGCGGCATGATGCCCCAGTGTTAAAAATCACTATAAACTGCCACACTGCAGACATCGTAGCGAGATGACTGAAAAATTGTTCAAGCTACGTTAAAAATCCAAATCTCTCTCTCTCTCTCTCTCTCTCTCTCTCTCTCTCTCTCTCACACACACACACACACACACACACAGAACTTAGAAACAGCAGGGAAAAATAATTGTCTAACACATGATGGAATTTTATTTCTTGCGAATCAAGTCAAAAACACATTGAAGACAGCCTCAAATGTCAGACTGTCTGTCAGTGAGTCGCTGGTGGAAATCAGACATGGATTGCATGGGTAATGCAAATCTAACAAGAGACTAGGTAATAATGTGTTTTTGATGCAACTTGAAATATAATGAACGTATTGGCTAATTCTAAAAGAGCGATATTGCATACAAATAGATTTAAAAATTGTCCCCCAAAACACGATATGTTACAAGCAAACGTACAGCATATACAAGGCACCAGAAAACCTTGCAATCAAGGTTAATGGAAGTCTAAATCTGGTGTGACGCCATCGCCGCCACCTAACGGTATAGGTGCTGACGAAACGACGTCATTTCTATGTATCACTCAAGTTTTCAGGAAAAAGAATGGAAATAGGTATTAAGATCGTTCATGGTATAAAGTGAATTGGGGTGGGGTGGATGCTTCGTTTAATTGTCAGAAGAGACACAAAGACTGCGATGACAATTTATATGGGAAGAGTTTTTGAATAATACCGATAAAACAGAACATATTCATTGTTAGGAAAAGTGAACTAGTAAGAATGATATTTTTGAATAACAAAGGCTTATAATTAAATAAAACACCAGCGATATTACGACTGGCTGGGGTGGTGGTCCCTAGTGGCCAAGTGGTTTAAAGCGCTCTCCGTTACGGATCACTGCCATCTCAAATCTGTCTGCGTGGGTTCGAGTCTAGGATTCGGCCAATGTGGGTATGTGAGAAAGCTTGCCAGTAGCTTCTCGTGGGTCGGTAGTTCTTCCCGGGGTTTTCCCGGGTTCTTCCTCCACCATCAGTACTGGCCGCCATGCATAGCCTATCGTGTGCTGAAAAATGGCGTTAAACCCCACAACAACAACAACGACTGGCTGGGTCAAGTAAGATATGGTTTATGAAACATCTGTCAGCAGATATCACCATGTTATGCTTTTTTTGACGTTGCATTAAATATTAAAGTCAGGAGCATTTGGACGTAACAACATACAAGTTCAAACGAATGGCCTTAGCGAGAAGACCAAAGTATGCAACTATATCATGTATTTTGGTTTCGTGCTGTTACATGGGTCATGCTGCCCTGGTCTCGTGTTGCATTTAGTTGCAATGTGTGGTAGTAAATTCGAATGGCAAATTGTCCAAGATATGCTTTCTTCCAACGTCTTTGTAATAGTGTGGGCAATGGCAAACTTTGGCAATACAATGCGATAAAGCGGGTGCGGAGGTTGGAGAGTTCACTATAGATTTTGTACGAAAAAAATGTTTGTATCCATCGGAAAGAAATTTATCCATAGACTTTTATGAGATGGATTTTCTCGTAAACTCTAAGTCAAGCTGTTTCCAAAACCCAACGGAGAGAGAGAGAGAGAGAGAGAGAGAGAGAGAGAGAGAGAGAGAGAGAGAGAGAAAAGGAGGGAAGTTCAATCCTATTGAAAGAGGTGTCACTTGATGATGAAGATGTGGCTACATCTGGGGAATTGAAGGTACTCGGGATCGACTGCAAAGACAGAAGCTGTTTTAGTGTTCTGGCTAGCAAACTTTATTGAAATACTCAACATATAAAATTACATTCCAATATCAAACTACGTCAGCTTACATTACAGATATGAGATACATATAAAACTACGATCTTCTTTCACTTACCAACATCATACATTGTATAATATCTGCCGTTTAGAATATAATACAGATAATTAAATATCGAATAAGTTCGCGATAGCAAAAGAATCTAAAATTCAATATTTCAGACCAATATCGTAATTGAAATATATGTTACTGAATTTATTCTAAAATGTCACCATATTAAACTCTATTATTTAAAGAGTATTTTATTTCTAATTACAAGTAAATATAAGTTCTTCAAACAATTAAACTTTTCAATACATTGTATTAAAGAATAGTAAAGAAATGTTAAAATGATCTAATGTTTAAACGTACGGATGTTAGATGAACATCTTAACACTAAAAATTCTTATAACACTAAAAATCCTTATACTATATGAAAAATTGTACATAGACGGTTATCTTACCTGCAAAGACAGAAGCTGTTTGAGTTTTCTGGCTAGCAAACTGACGTGCCCTAGGGTTGGGGTCTTATATATCAGTTTCTTAAGACAAAGCCAAACATGGCATGAGCCTAGTTCTTTTGCGTTGGCCAGAATCTCAAAATGAGGCTTCGTAGTCTCTACAGATTATCGTCTGGGTCTATGTACATTATTACGTAGGTACTTCTGCAAGATCAGCGCATTTGCCCTCAAGAAAAATCTTTGGAATCTGTCTAGTTCATCTATTTACGTAACCTAGCGATGTACTTTTTGCTGTCTCTGAGATACAGGGCAATGTATGTATAAGACGTTCGTACTTGATCATAAGAGCGCAATCATTGTTAAATTGTACACAATCATAATACCGAAATAAATAGATTCAGTTTCAATATATTTTGATAGAAAATTACTTTCAATACAATTTAATCAAAACTTACTCTTAATACAATTTAGAGAAAGTTTCAATCTTGTTACTTGTACTAAAAAATGCTGTCCTAATAGATTCATTTTATGGAGTATAGACCCGGGTTGTTTTAACTGTAACAAAGGGTATAAAGGAATTGCATATTGAACATCTACAATGGATGTGTCTCTTACACAAGTCATTCAGCAAGCTGTTTTTCATGTTATACAACAAAGCATACGTAAATCGGAGAAACATTTTCAATGTTTGACAAGCGTACGATATAAATCACAAGGTGTGGCCATTCCAGATATATTTCATTTTATATGTATGAATGAATTAAAGTATCGCACACTTCAAACTTTTACACGTGTCGATATATACTGACCGCCAGCCAATACTATCGCTGGCAAAGGCGTGCAGCATCATGCAATTTGTAGTACTGGAGGCTTGTCGGGCATTTAGATCGAATGTCGGCAACCCAGTCGACTGCCATTATATATCAAATAAGTTCAAATCGCCATAACTTGGAAATTTTGTCAACTATTTTTCATAAAACGTTCAGTATGCACTGTATTGTCCATAATATGTTATGTTCAGTATACACTACAAAATTAATACTTATTAGCATGAGGAAAGTGTCAACATTAACTTTAATTCTGATTTTACATGATAACGAGAAACTTGCGCTGTTGCTATGTCACTTATAGCCCAATATTAGACAGCATTCAAAACATGTCCTGAACCAGGTGGGGCAATGCAGAAAATAGCATCATTACATGAAATTGTTAAATAAAACTATTTTAAATTGTTGAAATATTTTTACCGAGAATAAAGAGTTAAAACTAATATTATCGTATTGGAATGTATCAAAACGAAGGATGCAGGGCGACGATTGTAAAGGAAGCGCGGACAAACAATGTAAAATTATATTTGTAAACCTTGCCCCAAACGATATATAACCACTTAGCGTTCTCTTATCTCACTTCTACCGTTGAGTGAACTTCGTAAATTATTCCACCGTTGGGCGACTGTCAAAATTCGAAGCGATGTAGAAAGTATCCAAGCGGGGGGCGGTACAATGCCAATCTATTCACTGTCAAATTATACTTGCTACCATATTTGTAATTTTCCACTTCATAAGATTCAATATATGTAACTAAAATTTTGACAAGTCGACCGGGTACAGAGGACAGATTCACCGGCTGCACACAAAACGACGATGGCTTCTGATCAGTTTGACCTCGGATGAAAATTGGAAATGAATTAATTAACAATGGCAGTTTTCATTTTAGCACAAAACAGTCCAGTGGGGACAACTTTGACAGTTTTGTTGATACATCGCAGATATTATATTCCAACGTACATTAAATGATTTTGTAAAGGATTCTCTGACAACAAAACGGTCCCTCTCAAAATGTTGAGGAAAATAAAAGTTTGACACCTCAAAAGCACGGAAAAATTCAAATAAATGTTTTGATCCCACTCACACCTCGATAAACACATTTAAATCAGTAATAAGCTCGTGCACTGAAATGGAATTAAAGCCGAATGAATTTATTTGCAAAATCAAATTGTTCCAAGAGAGAAATATAACGAGATTTAAAAAATTATAATGAACTGAATTGCAAATAAATTCAAGAAACTAGACAAATTTCACCGAAATGTATCTACTGCATTTTTTGTGTGTAGAACCCGTATTATAAACAAAACCTTACTCAAACATTTTATGAAATTCCCTTCCATGCCTTGTCATCTGTTGGCCTTAAGGTCTATCAATCAGTCGATGGAGTTTACTATCTGCAAGCTGACTGAAACTTCGGCCTGTATGTTTTACCAATAGTGACATTGAGCAGGATTAACTAAGATTTAAAAAAACCCCAAACAACAATTTTACCATCTTACTTTACGAGCATTAAGAATACTTCGGGCTTGCTGACTATTGAGTAATTCATTGAGACAAAGCCTGGATGAGGAAATGTATTAGCTTTCAGGAACGATGTAACATGGTCATGAGACTAGTTATTGGAACACGTTTTCAGGAAAAATAACTGACTTTGCGTGCAACGGAATGGCATTTGCTTAAAATGCTCAAAACTAACAAAGTTTGACAATTTTGTTGAATTGAAATAATGACTAAATCTTCTAGAGAGACATTGTCATCATAAATGTCACTATACGCATTTAAAAAAAAAAATTGTTCGATTTATTCGTGACTGCCGTCACTATTCTCATTTGTCTGGCCATCCATTGCGATAGCACTGTGACATCATTCATAACGTCCGGGAAAGGAATGATCTAAACGACGAGAGTAGTGTCTCATATAAAAAGATTTGATTAAAAAATATAATATATTTAATATCTTTCCAGCAAGTTGCGTGTTTATCTGTGAAGTGGCAATGCTATACACATCACGTAGCTGAGAGTTGCTACCATACTTGAGTAGGGTCTCTATTACTTTGTAGATGATAGCTAAAATCAAAAACAGTAGAAGAATGAAGACAAGATCGTGCAAATTAATTTTATTTTATTTTATGCAACAAGCAACAATCATAAAATGAGACTCGCTATTTAAAGGACTGGACACTGCATTTTATGTCACTGTGTTACAATTACTACATACTATATTAACTTGATTACCCTATTTAATTAGTGACTACCATAATCATACTGAATTTAGGAGACGATTATTGTTTCAGGTATCTGTTGTGAAAAGTTATGGCATTAGAGTACTTCAGGCTTTCTAAATCAATAAGAAAAATGAATAATGTGACGATAGTCATGATAGATTACATTTCTGGAGTATTAGCACTTTCATTTACTGCCGGTACATCATTTCAGGTAGAATTAAAACTGTAACCAATAATATACTCTTATCTACTTCTATATAAACTAAAATGCAGTATTTGTTTGTATGTCTTTTTTTAAACCGCTGTGCACAGCTAGTGACAATTCCCATTTTTAGCGAACGTTTTAGGCCTTGATCAGTATTGAACAGCTAAATGACATTGTGCGCACACATACAGTAACACAAAGCTAAATGACATTGTGCACACACATACAGTAACACAAAGCTAAATGACATTGTGCACACACATACAGTAACACAAAGCTAAATGACATTGTACACACACATACAGTAACACAAAGCCAACATATTTTCTACAATAACTTGGGAACAAAAATGTTTTTATAATCAGACCATCTTCAGCAATAAATAAAAAATGTGTCTCCTAAAAACAGGTGGTTGCTAAATACAGATAAATATTAGTAGCAAGCATAAACAGACTCAGTAGCACGTTTATTGTACATAATATTTACCCTTTGGAGTGTGAATATTGGAAGCTGAGTGGGTTAAAAGGCTACTTTAGGCAACATAGTTTACATCACCATCCACTATGGCACCATTTTCACTTAGGACCAACTAAACATCACGAGAAACCATTTGGTGAAAACTCCATAGTGATATGGTCATCATTCCAGAATAGTGATAAAATCTGCAAGATCAGATTGGCATTATTTTCATTTAGGACCAAACAGACTTCATAACATGTCTTTTGGTGAAAACCCCATGATGGCAACATTTATTCAGCAGGATTAGTGATACGATTTTCAAGATGGCTGTCATGGTGGTCACATTGGACATCAGAAAGGCACCAATTTCATTTAGGACAAGCAGACATCATAGTAAGTCTTCTAGTGAAAACCCCATACTGATATGACCATATCGAAAACAAGATTTTTCAAGCTGTCCATTATGGTGTTCATAATGGTTGTCCGAATGGCACCATTTTCATTTAGGACCAAACAGATGTTGTGATGAAGACAATATGACATCTCATAAGCTCTTCTGGTCTATGACCAGTTGGGCTAAAAATTAAAAAGGCAAAATGAACAACTCAGAGTCCTAATTTTTTTATAAACTTCAAGACAATTCATACTTGCAAATTAAGAAAATGCAGTACCTATCATATTTTTTACATACATGTATACATTAGGCAAGCACTAGATTTGCTACATATCCCTCCTGCAAACAAATGCAGGAATAAAGCTCTATGTCATCATTTCAGATACAATATTTAACATGGTAAGACATACTTATATTTTCATTCTTATAAGATTTGGGAATAAATACTCTTACATGCAAAATCTACATAAGTATTACGGGTATGTTAAGTATTTGAAAAGTCTTGACATCTTTATTTCAAATGGAAGAACTTAAATTAATGCAAGTGCCTCTCTAAAGTGTGTATAAATCTGAAAGACAATAGTCTATAATTATACCATGAATTGTTATATTAAAAATACATTGTCATCTCACATGAAAACTAGAGTATGAAAAGCAAATATATAACAATGGTGTAAGAGCATAACAAAATTACAAATCAACAAAGAAATAAACAAGACTGGATATCCTTGCCCCACCCATGTTTGTCTGATGATAAGCCCATGCCTGATAATAGGCCCTTGCCTTCGTTTTAAAGCATGAGTCTCTCTGGGAGAATGAGCCTCTAATGGACAAAAATAATTTCCAGGAATTAAGATAAGACCATTTCTTCTTTTCAACTGCTGAGAGATGAAACCATCTTTGATAATTTACTGTTTATCAATCACAAGAATTTCAAATTAGCTTCTCTTGTGGACATACTGGATGTCAGATTGTCCACACATTCATTCTGGACCAACAAGACATCATGAGAAGTCTTCTGGGGAAACCCCACATGATCTTCCATTTTGGAGGAGTAACAATAAATTTTTTCTCTCAAGAGGGCAGCAATACCAAATATAGGATTGCTACCATTTCCATTTAGGATCAACTAGACATCACAAGAAGCCTTTTGGTGAAAGCACAATATTAACATGACCAGCATCTATAACAAGATCTTCAAGATGTCATTGTTGTGGCCACATTGCATGTCAGATCAGCACCATATTCATTTATGACTAACTAGACATCATAAGCAGTCTTTCAGTGAGAACCCTATGCTGATATGACTTTCCATTCTGGAGGAATAGTGTTAACAAGCTTTTCAAGATGGCCACTGTGGCTGCCATATTTGACATCAGAGCTGCAACATTTTCAGTTATACAAATTAGTCATCATAAAAAATCTTCTAGTGAAAACCTTCTGTCAATATGATTGCTGTAGGAGCCATTCTCGAGTACAGATTGAGACCATTTTCATTTAGGATGAGATCGACATCATAAGTAGTCTTTCAGTGAATGGTGGAGTAACAATAAAAATATACTCAAGATGACAAGTGTGGTGTCCATATTGGATGCACAAGCAGCACCATCTTCATTTAGGACCAAGCAGACTATGGGATGAATGTTTAATACTTTATGGCATTCCTCAAGAGGAGCAGCAATAACATACCTGTGCTAACAGATGTATAATGGATGATAAATCACCCCCAAAGTTTGTCTGGTCAGTACAGCAAAACAATATTTACTATGGACATCTCTGTCAGATAATAAGCCTACACCATATTTTTGACAAATTTAAAAGACTGATCCATCAATCTAATCACTGGACAAATACATTATAGGGTAACACTGAATTAAAATGAATATATCTACCATCAAAGAATAAATTATGATGAACTGTTCTGTACTCCACATTCACTTCTGAAAAAAATATATGAGAATAAAGAATATGGTGATTTTAAGAAGTACCTAACAAAATTTACACAGCATTAATTGGCATCTCACAACAAAGAAAGCACCATTTAAATGTCAGCGACTAAAAGTAAATCTTTGTGAAAAAAGCACAACAAAAATACATTAAGTACATATTACATCAAATTCTACTAGCTGCTGTCAAAATAAAAAATTTCACCAAGCTCTATCCCCATATTAACACCTTTTCTTTCTGTTTTTAGGTCATGTAATTAAGATAATGCAGATCAATAACCCTCTTGCTCAGGCCTTATCTACTGTCAGTCTTTTACAGCAACCCTTTGTGATCAAGTATCAACAAAACAGGCTTACTTTAAATAAAAGAGTAGGAAACTGGTGGGATAAAGATAAAGACAGTAATATACAATTCATGTAAATTAATGAAAAAATAAAACCTTTACTTGACTTGCCTTTGTATACTGTAACAAAAAGCATGCACTCACATATTAGCTGTCCCTATAGTCCAGGTTGCCTACCTCTTTTTAAACACATAGCTTCACATCACAGAGGCTATATCATAATTTGCTTTGCTATGGCAATTCATGCAGTGTAATTTATTTTCAACAACAGAAATAAAAGTATGGATAGTAGGGCCATTTTGGAAAAAGTATGAAAAATAGGAAGTCTGAAAAAAAAAGTAACCAAAAGTAGGGCTGATGGAAAGACTGCTTGGTACAATGCTTTACCTGACTGCTGGTAACAAAACCATGGATACAGGTTCAGTCTTTTCACTGACAGTATCACACAGTCAGTGATGATGGAGTCTACTGTCAGTGCACTGAACATGTCACTTTCATCATCAGCATGAAAAGATGTAACGTGTATGTAAATGTATTAGTTTGTTAAATCTTTCCATAAAACTATGGATTGCAAATATGAAAAAAGTACCCAGCACCCAGATAGGAATCTCAGTCATACATTATGCAAATAAAGGTTTTGATGCTAACAGTATTTCTCTTATTAATTGAAATAAAGACACAAAGACCCCCACCCCCACTCCCTAAACTTCTGGATGGAAGATTAACTATCACTGGATGGAAATGGTTGGATTGTTAAATTTTCCATGCTGCTATCTTTTGGTTTACTTAGCACTGGGATAGCTGGGGGTGGGTTGGATGGAATTCACCTTAAATTTGAATTTATAATGGTGATTTTGAAAATGTTGAAATCCATTACTTAATTTTTATGTTGTTCCTTGTGTATTTTTCCCAAATATGTTGCAAGAAAGAATACATGAAAACTGTATCTTTGACTTAAGTTATGCCATTATGTTTTTAAAGTACTAAGTAAAGAAAATGTTCAGTTTGATCAATGAATCTTAACTTCAAGTGGATGCTGCCCAAGGAATATCTCTTTGTATCCAAGTAAGAACAAAATGCAGTTTTAATCTTCAAATTCTACATGTTTTAACAATAGTAATAAAAAGAAACCCATAGTGCATTATTTCTTCATTTACATTTCACATTTTTTTTGTCTGACAGTAACAATTTTGCAATTAGGATAAAATATTAGCCTCACACTGTACATGCAATGTTTTCATAATAATCCTGATATCATTAATTAAGAATCATATCAGTTTTTATTTACTTTGATGTCCATTAATTAACTTTGAGTGCTCCATCTTTCTACAGATTATGAAAGGACCTTTTCAAGAAGATGCAAGATAAAGAGTGTGTCAAAAAAATGCAAAGATTTTAAGTAATCTTGGCTTGCGATCATGATGTGAACTATGGGAAAAAAAACGAAAATACATTTGCTTCTTTAACTGATTTTTGTAATGTTTATGATGACATTGCAGATTTTAATAAACACCTTTAATTATGCACTGCGCACAAACCATGACAGTGTCAACAATTCCTAGGAAGAACAGTGGACTATAACAGACTCATAACATCTAATGAGATCTTTTAGTTCTGAACTATTCTAAAACAAAAGTGAATAAAATACATGACACCCCCCCAGTCAGGAAAATCATCATTATAATTTTCAGTAACTGGAAGGTATCATACTTGTCTTAAATGAGCTAATATGTATTTGCAGATGATGAGGAAAAAAATGATTAAACCGTGTATTCTCATCATATATGTGAGTCTAACTGCAAACTATATAGACCCTGATCTGTCACTGTATAAATGATACGAAGACCTGGTATTTGCTGTTGGATTCATCTTATGAGCTTTGACAGTACTGAGTAAACGGGCAGAAATTTTCCCTCAACAAATCAAAATCCTTGCAATGTAACATGTGTAAGCATAATTTTAGAAGTAAAATTTCAGATAACTTTCAATCTCCTTGGCAAAAATAATTCTTGATTTAAATAAATAATACAAATTGAATATCAAAGCAAGTTATATCATTATCATCCATATTATCACCACCACTATCATCATCATTGATGGTGTCAAACATTCTTGTTTCTGATATCTGTGTTTTCAAGAGGATGACATATTAATTCAATATTATCATTTTGAAAAAACAAACTGTGCAATTTCAATGACAGCATTTAAAAAAGCATCAGTTTGCCTAGATTAGCCATTAAAACAGCTACCATGAAAATTTGCAATGAAATACACTTCCTTAAAATCTATTTTGAACACAACAGACTTTAAAAAATATTTACACTGTACAATGTACCTGGGACTTTATGCTAAATAAATATACATATATAACTGGGTATCACAAAGACCTGTATACAACTTAAGCAAACAATAAAACAGCATTTGAAAAGTGGTTTCATTTCAATAATCCAAGAATGGAGTATAGACAACAGTTTAATGTAAATACACATAAAAATCAATTAAAATCAAGATTTATGGATTGTCATGAGAAAAAACTCAACAGGAATTTGTTTCACTGAAATTTATCAACTTTAACAAACTTAAATCTTAAATGTGAATTGAACAAAAGATGCACTTTTAAATAAAACTGATTGACTGTCTGTTAGATTTATTTGCTATTAAAGTGAAGTGGGATACACATACACAGACTTATTTACACTTAACTTCATCTGTTTATACTTAACTTCATCTTGATATAAAACAGCAAAACAGAAGGCCCAGGTGAGCCTGTCATATACTATTTTTTTAATACAGAATATCTACATGTTATTTATTAAAGCAAATGTGATTATTTAAAATCTATGTATTAAATTCAATGGATCCATTATAAATGGTTCCAAATGTATAACTACATAATGCAAATCACACAATTTTACTGAGCACACAATTTCTGTAATTTGGTGAGGAAGCTATATTGGTGAAAAGGTTTAATAAACAGTTAGTTACATGCTAAGATAGTGTATTTATGGTAGCTGAACATGTCATTATTGTAAGATGCTGACAACTATGGAAATCATACTGTTGTTGCAGGACTAAGAGAACCATATCAAGTCCCAGTTAATATAACATTGTATGTAACTCAGAACCTAACATGTTCCAATAATTATCTACTGCTGACCAATACTATCCTGGCAAAGGTGTAAGCATCATGTTATTTACATTCAAATACACAGTTTGCTGGACTTACGGCCTAATGTCCATAATCTATCAATAAATTTTACATTTTAAATTATCATAACTTGAACATTTTTCAACCATTGTTCTCGAAATTATTGGTATCCACTAAACAATTAACACTAATTGTTAGGGAGGAAGTGTCAACATATTTTATAACATGTACTATGCTAATTTGTAGGGTGTGGTAATGGAATTAGATAAAAATAAAAAATTTCTTAATCCAATTGAGATTTAAAAAATCTTTCTTATTGCTTTGTTAGTGACAATGCTTTATTTACAGACGATTCACCAGGTTTCAGAGATTAAAATACAGCTGTAAAATGTTACATTTTGGCCGTATTTCTGAAGAAATCGCAAATTCCTAAAATTTGAGGAACATCTCAACTTATAATTAGAATAATGTTTCCATGTGTTAAATTTCAAAAGGGAAACACAATTTTACATCCTTTCTCTACTTCTCATAAGAATATTGAAATTATGTAAAATATCATAAAATAATGTAAAATTTCAACCTGAGGAGAAATTTTAGGAACCTAAGTCGACCCAAGCCCACATAAGACTACCTATAAAACAAGACTGATTAACATATTTCACTAAAATGGAACAAATGCATAACTATGTAGCTACGAAATTCAGAAGAAAAAAAACTGAAAGTACATTAAAAATTTCAGTGAAAGGTTTTCATCCTACATTATCATTCACCATACTAACTTCATGCCCATCCTTGATACATGCACAATATTTTTCACAACCATATGCATTTCTTTTGAGATCCTGATGTCATCAACTGTGTCAATACCTTTCATTGCCTATGACAGAAGTGCTGATTAAGAAATATTTGACGAAATAAAATTTAATACATCCTACACTTTAAATGAAAACATCCTACACTTCAAATGAAAAACCCCAAAAGAAATGTCTAATTTAACTAATGCCTTGTTTGCTACAAGTTTATGGTGCGGGAGTGAGTGTTAGCTGTTCAACCCAAGGCTGCTGTTATTAGTTTTGTTTACCTTTATATTAACTGGAAACCCATGACTGAGATTTACAGAATGGCAAAGGCAATGCAAAAACTTGGTTGCTATAACATGCACTTCATATATCATATTACAAAAAATGAATATAATGGAGAACTATACAGAATGAAAATTTTCATTGAAATATTTTAACATAAGGGGAAAAAATCTTTTTTATGAAGCAGCATGAAAAAAATAATTCACTACATATTTAATTATGAAATTTTATTGAAAACTTAGAATTTTATAAATGAATTTTATTAGTATTTAATGATATTTTTGTCATATTTATTTATAAATGTTTTGTTGCAGTTAATATTCATTGGAAAGAAATGAAATATATGACAGATTAATAACACGGACATCATAAATGATCAATTTATACATCCTGGCCAAATTATGACATTCCAATCTTGTCAAGTAGCATTCATTTCAGTGGCATGAACCATGGATGTATATCCAGAAATAGACAAGTTTATTTATGCTTGGAGAAATGGTAACTGGCAAGTAATTTGAAGAGTTTATAGATATTTCTTTCATTTTTGAATAAATTAAGCAGATATAGTTTAACACTTTCCATGGCAGTTTTATTAGTTTCACTGAGTATTATAATATAAATGGTACAATTCGTACAACGGCACAAACAACGGCAGGTCAAGGATATCAGTAACAAGCAATAAAACCACGTCTTTAAAAAAATATCATGTGAAATAACAATTATAAGATGGGAGTTACAAGATTTTACAGAAATTAAACAGTTAACATATTTGACTAAGATGTACAGAACATTATTTATGGAAAAATCCTGACATGCAAATTCCTCACTTTCAGTGATGAAAAAGTTGTATATATATACAAAAGAAGAAAATGCAGTAAATAAATATGCAAAGGTAGCAAGAATTCTACAACTTTTGCCATGACTAGCTTAATGGTAGTTTTTAATATGAAATATGCACTGCAGCACCTTACATGTCAATAGCGTTAAGGTCCTAATCTCTAGACCATGCAATCTGCACATGAAACATATTTGGTTATGTACTTCTTATTATGCTTTAGACTCTCTCACACACACACATACATACAGACACACACACACACACACACACACACACACACACAGAGACACAGACACACTTGATAATGGTACAATATAAAACAACTTCCCAATGTTTTGAGCTGAACATGCTCTTCATCAGGGGAAGAACCAATATACATAAACAAAACAAAACATTTAAAATTAAAATCCAAGAGAAACTGTTGACTCTTACATGTCTGAATGATGGAAAATATACAAAGAAAGGATATATAAAAAAAAGTTATAAACAGGGTAAAGTACATATCTATTTTATGCTTCCATCAGCCCCAGAAAGTTGTATAACAAAAATCAAAGGGATTATTGTGCAAATTATGCAGAGAACAACACACACACACACACACACAGCTCTTCCTCATCATAAGGCAGTAGTTGGGATCCATAACTGATGCCCACTGAACTCCCATAAAGTGATAATGAGATGTTTACCAAAAATTGAATAAATGTACATGTATGCAGGGAGCTGGGTCAGCTGTGGAGGGGATAAGCAAAATGCCAGCTAAATGTACAGTAATCATTTCAGTTTACACAAGTGAAATGTACTTTTCAACTTATGGATTAAATCTTATCAAATAATAACAGGATTCTTTCAGTCTATATATTGTTGTACATTTAACAGATCAGATCATACAAGTAACAATCAAATAATAACATAATATACCTGTCAAAGATCATTTCTAATTTACCACATGATTCTCATTTGATTTAGGGACTCAAAATCAAATATTTACCACTCTGAAATGCATTCTGCAATGAAATAAATGAGTATTAAATAATTAAAAGTGCAACAATACTTCCAGGTTATTTTAGTCAGTTTAAATGTAACATATGCTGATTAGTGAGTGAACAAAGTTACAGAGCTTAGCACAGATTTAGTGATTTTAAAGCTCAACAAAACAGAAATAACTAACTTACATGCATGTATGTAATTTTAAATCAAATGCTGCCAGATACAAGTACAGTACTTCACAAAATGTACTGATCCAAGCAGAATGAATGAACGTGTATTTATGTATTTATGTGCATCATGACTTCCACATACATGCCAACCCCGTGAGAGGTATAAGTGTAATTATTGCTATTATAAGTTGTAAAACAGTGTTACTGGGGCATAACATGTATAATCTATATATTATATGCCAGAGTTGTGTTGAACTTTCACTAAATGAGCGTGAACTGGAATTCTGCAATAAGCATGTTATGTTCTCAAAGTGTTGTATTATATATATAATATTAATCTTATACTCTTCTTTTAAAAATTGTAAAGTGTTGTTGATTTGAAATTTTCTTGTTACAAGCCAGGGGTCTTTACTTGACCGAGCGGTGTCAAAACCCTGGCGCAATTCCCGCTAGAATTCATTAAGTTTACCCCAACTTTCCAAAGACTTCCATACAACTTCAGTTGTAAATTAGAAAGCCCAACGTGTCCATTCTATACCTGATTTTCTGATTTGACATGTGCTTAAGTTTGAAAAGATCCATCTGCTCTTACATTTTCTGTCATATAATATTCACAACCCAAACCGTAAAATGTTTTGCTAAACATCTGGTGCCATTTTCTTTAAAAGTAGACTCATCTGCTAGCTAACTTATCAATATAATTAATCCGAGAGGATATTTTCATATTTGAAGAAACCTGTCAGTCTTCTTGGAAATGGGTCATAAACAGTTGTTACAACAGGAAATGAGTACTCTTACTTATTCTTATGCAGCAGTCTTCTCTTTTAGAATTTTCTTATAATTATCACTGGATTTAAAGAGATGATAATAAAAATGAAGAAAACAACATTTTATTATTTTGTTTCTTAAAATTTTTAATGAACCAAAAGAGCATAATCCATATACAGCGAACATAAAATGTAATTTAGTGAAAAAAGTGTAATCATTACACCAAAAGCATACTGGTGGGGATGTATGCTTCCATCCCATATTAATAAATTCACAGGATTTTGCTATTAGAGAAAAGAGCTCATGATATCTGAATTTACTCCTTTTCTAATCGATTTCAGAGTCCCAGGTGGCTGATGAGTCTAAGGCGCTCACCTTTACAGATCACAAACATCTCACCTATGTCTGCGTAGGTTTGAGTTGCAGGCTCGGCCAGCATGGGTATATGGGAAAGCTTGCCAGTTGCTTCCTATGAGTCAATGGTTCTTGCCATGATTTATTCCAGTTCATCCTCCACCAGATATACTGGCTGCCATGTATAGCCTATCATGTGCTGAAAAGTGGCATTAGACCCAAAACAACAACTGCTAACTCATTGCACAATAAAGTGACATGTAACAGTTATTAAATGGATGTTATTAGCAGGTATATTATGTAAATATATATTTATTAGTGACTGTCACTTTCTGTCTGGTCAATGAAAAATGTACTTTAGGCTGCACTGGGGCACTCCAGTCACTATTTTCATGTAACAAATATAACAGATAAAGCTTATTGTAAGCCATTGTTTATGGACATATAGATGCCATGAGATTAGCAGATGCATGTCTCATATATACCTGCATAATCTGTTAAGTATTTTCATCAAGCTTAAGCGCCTAACCTGATGGAATGGCTTTTGTGTTCATGTCAAGTTTGGCTGACACAAATCAATTACAACAGCAGCTCATTAGAGATAATTTTGGGTGAGCAATATCTAACTCTGAATACAATATTGACCAATTAGAGACAAAGGCTGATTGTGGAAACAGGTTTGGACAATGTCCAATTTAAGCACAATTGTCTTGACGCAACCTTTTTTAAGCTGATTCATGTTAAAAGTTTTCAATGTGTTTATATTTTTTAAATACTTATAATTTTAGCTATGGGGTCTATAGCATTACCAGGTGGAATCAAACTATGTGAAGAATGCCGTAACACTGGTGAGCTGCATCTTCGCAAAATTGGTGAATTTCTGCCCTGCAGTTTAAAAGAAGTGACGAGTTATGAACAGATGGATGGTTAGTCACATCCAATCAAAATATTCCCTATATTTTTATTAAAAGCAAAGGGAAAAAATTCTTTGAGAAAAATGTGAGAATTCATGTTAGAATTCAGACTAAAGACAGAAAACCTACATCTAAATCTATACCACATACAAAGTAAATTGTTTTGAGAAAATAAATACATAAAAGTTTGAAACTTGGTTGAAAATCATTAAATACTTAAAAATATTTTGAAATTTTCAACCAACCTTTCACAACTTAATGTCATGACTATTGTAACCATTTTCCACTCTAAGAGAAAGGCTTTCATACTGTTGAATCTGTGTCATCCTAAAGAACCGAACATTTCTCTTAGTGAACATGACTAGTTTCAGTCAAACATGAATGGCGTTTCGGGGTAGAAAGTGGGGCGACCACCCCAGGCCCCGCTCTTGAGGGGGCCCTGTGCTTCAGGCCTAAGGTCGTCCTTATGAGTTTGTCAAGCTATATTCTCTGGTAAACTGGAAACGCTGTTATAGGCCCCACGCGGTCATGGTTGGCCCTAGGCCCCGCATGCTCCAAAGTTATTAGAATGTTCTCAAACAGGTTGATCTCAAAATAATGTTGATTTGACATTATCCAATATCATATATGTAATTGTTATGTGAAATTTATTGCTCCTTTAATTTTGTAAATGCATATAGTAGAACCTGTCTTGAAAGATCACCACTGCTGCTAAAAATAATGGTCTCTCAAGACAGGTGGTCTTTCATGGCCACAACACCATATTAACGATAAATCCTTCCTTTTGAGAATCCAGTCTCACAGAAATGGTCTTTTAAGATAGGTTTCACTGAATATTTATTTAGCCTTCCACATTATATACTTGTAATAACATAATCGTAAGTAATTACTCCCTTTATTGGTCTCTTACTGCACATACATCACCCCAGCACATGCTTCATCCTACAAAGTAATGTAAACAAGATGAATTCATTGCAATCCAGGTCTGCTTTTTGAATAAATACATTTGCAAGCTGATGTTGACTGTTTCTTTTTAAACTTACTATCAATATCACTAATGAACAACACGCAGTTAACACAAATGTAAAAATTTATATTTTTTTAAGAATCATGAGAAGAAAAAAAACTGGTTGCTGACAAGAATTTGTAGGATGCCAATAATAAGATAAAAATAAAAAGATAAAGGAAATGAATGTACTGAAATAAAAAAAAAAACATTCAAATTAATATACTACAGTGCCCTAAAAGTGGATGACAACATTTCCTTTGGAGTGGTGAGGATATCTGGTCCAATTCAAGGTCCTTTTAGAAATAGCTTAAATGGCATGCGATTTGTGACAGAATGAATTATATGGTACCTTCCTTACTTGTGTACAAAATGGATCCAACTGCAAACTACATAGACCCATACATGCCATTGTAAAATGCGCTGGCAGCTCTCAGCCTATGCAGTTTGTTTGGATTAATCATGGAATAAACAACAAAGATCCAGATCTACCTGAAAATTATGTGATATCAAATCAATGTACAGTGTTTTCAGTTGGACCCAACTTATTATTGAGTATATACAGTACCTGGTTTTGAATAATGAGGTAAACTAATTTTGTTTCTTTACATAACAAAATTATTCTCAAAAACTATTGGAAAAAAATAATGTCTGTAATTCTTGATAAGAACTAGTAGAACAGCAGTCAATAAAAACGTTCATATTTCAATAATTACTAAGTAGTTTTGTTATTAATGAATTAAATACATTTTGATATAAAGAATCTCAATAGTCATTCCCAAAGAGGTTTAATGAAATATTGTTATTAGTAGTCAGTATTTTGAAACTCCAAAACTCTCCATCATTCCGGGAGCAGAACTCTTGCATTAATATCATGCTTGTTTTATGATACAAACATAAAACTGAAATATGGCATTGTTTCAAGGAAGTTAAACAAAAAATATCACCTGGATATGAAAACCATATCTTGCAACCTTGAGTCTGCTATGGCAATTTGGACTTTTAAAAACAAATTATCTGGGGAAACATGATGTTAGTACTTTTCAACATGTTAGAAGCAGGACTTTTAAAAATCTTATTAAAGGCAAACTGTATTTAATTATCAATATGACAGAATGTAAAAGAAATCTTTGTAAAATATTAAAAAACTCAGACCAGTCAACAAATCTTAAGCTTCTGTATAATTTTAAGAGTTAGCATATCTATAAAATTACATAATTGTCCCTGGTTCTCAGGTCGTATTGTGTATCTCATCATATGGAAGTGGTGTAATATACTATATACTATAACATCACAAAAATACAGATATTCCAGATGTATATTGCTGTTACGTTACACACCTAGCATACACAGTATTCTCTCATGATAAGAGCAGAGGGCAAGTCTGAAAAAATTTTGTATTATAGGGACAAATTATGAGATATTGATATCCTAAGTAAATATTTGCAAAAATTTGCAAACATAATTGGTGGGGGATGGGATTATCATCAACCATGGGTTTATCATCTTTATTGTGTGTACGATGATGTATCAGCAAAGAAATGCTAATTTCTTCTATATAAGTTTTTGTTATTCAGTCAAGTTTATATGGTATATGTTATTATATTAAACCTCTTGCAGAAGAATTTCAGTGTTGTTCTTTGAGTTTAAACTAATGAAAAAAGACTGAAAAATATCCTGATGACAAAAAAATAAAAAATCTTGTCAAGGGTGGCAAAAAAGAAAAGTACCAACTTTTGTTAAAATGAAATTGTCTCTGCATTAAAGTAAATACAAGCCTTCTTTGTTCTCTCCATAATAGGAGAGTGTGAATGCTGAGGAAAAAAATATAGTGAAGTATATTCCCAATTTCATTCAAAAGAAAAGAGACTGAACATGAAAAAGACACAAAGGATACACATGTATTTCTTTCTAATCACATTTTCCAATCTGGGATACTTGCTAAGCCTGCTGTCACAAATCTATCATGTAAAAAAAATGGATGCATGGAAAGGAAACAAAGTAATCACAGAAAAATATCATTCACTTTATCTCTATCAAAATTACAACTGTGGAGAAGCAAGACAAAGGAAACTGAGCAGTGAAAGCTTTGATAGTTTCTGAAACAGCTTTTTGACACTTGTAGGCACATGATGGTCACAACACATTGAAAAGAGACTGTCCATATTCTACATCCATGACTCCCAAAAATATAACTTGCTGGTGGACAATGCTGGAAACCCTTTGCTCTGTTGGGACCAAGAGAGTTCAGTGTATTAGGTCCAGTCCATGAAGCCAAAAGTTCCTAGCTTGACCTCAAATAACAGGGATGTCTTTTCTTTTGGTGAGATGTGTAAGTGTAAGACTGCTCACTGAACAGAGCAGCTTTTTTCCTCCCTGAGGAAACTTCCCTCTGAAATTTTTCGATCTAACTGCTCATCCTCTTCAATACTGAAATAAAAAAACATCAATTATTATAAAAAAATATCCATCAGACCAAAGGATGCCACCCCTCTCACCCAAAACATAGTTTTTACAAATGTAAATATAACATAATCTTGCAATGTTGTGTCCAGTGCCCTTCACCTTTGTTCTATCAATTCAGATGCAACAGTAAGCTGCCCTTCCTCAAATGTAATATAACTTTAAAGAAGATATATATAAAAAATGGGTGCAGGAAACTTGAAGAAAACAGGCTTATGATACAGAACACCAAAAATTGACATCTGAATCTGGCAACCTTTGGCCTTTGACTTCTGGGCTTAAGAATCAGCTGGGAGATGACTCCACCTCAGTGCAGAATGCTATAAAGTTTGATGAAAACTGGGTCCAGAAAATTTTACTTATCAAACGGAAACCAAACAAAAAGTTACACTGTTGGCTCCAGTGACCTTGAGCTTTCAGCTCTCAGCTTCAGAATCAAAAGGAAGCTGCCCCAATTCTAAGTCTAATCAAAATTAGGCCAAAGAAACTTTACTTATCATGCAGAATGGGGAATCCCATTTTCAGCTCCAGTAACCATGATCCTTACCCCAAGAAGTTCCAACATTCACCAGTCTTTTGCTTCTACCCATGGTTAAGCTACATATGACGTTTAAGAAGAAAAGACCACAGCAAGGTAAGGTGCCATCCATTTAGTATGTATGCAAAAATCTGGCAAAGCTTAACCCCTCCCCCTCCCTGTACACATGCATACTTTTTTTTATAGAACAGCCACTATTTAATCCATGCAGAATCAATCGAGGATTAATAATATTAACATGTTTAATAAAACAGACAGTCCAATGACACTGAATATCTGGCTGCATCAAATAAATAAGCTGCATAACTTTAAAAAGTTTGTTTGTGTCTGCTAAAATTCAAACGCCATCAAACATATTAGATAAATGGATACCAGGGTCCCCCCTGCCCCATTTCCTATGCGTACATACATTATCAGTAGACTCCCCCAGACGCAAGTGTATGCATTTGGGTTAACCCCCCCCCCAATGCATACATACTAAATGGACAGCCCCTGTGTTGTAGAAACCATCTTGTGTATGGATGGGGGATGGACAGATAGATACTACTACTGCTTCATCACCTCACACATTAACTGCCTTCTCAAGCTACAACATAAAGTTCTTAAGTCCTGGTTCTGAGACAGGTACTTTCATAAGCAGAGTGATAGATACCATATATAAAGACTTATTTCTAACATCAAACTGCATTGAGACTAATCAGTAGAAGAAAAACCACAGACCCTGATCTGCTGGTGCATAATGCTTTAGCATATTTGGGTCTATGTTGTTTACAGTTGGACCAAACTTACATGGGAGTATATAAATATATCATGCAAATATGTCACTTGACAAAATCTATGTTAGATAAGCAATGGCTCTCTTTTCTCCAGCTATTGATTTTTACTTGTTTGCAATGGAGTAAATGAACAAGTGTACAGACCCTGCAACAGATCACATGGCTCACAAAGTATGAAAAAATAATGCTTTTGAATCAGAATATTAAGATTCAGGTCATAATTTTTCACCAATCTGTCATACAGTTTCAGTCCAGACTTCAAATAGGAGATTGTTCAATTTTTAATCAAACTTCAATAACAGTCCTGTCAGGAAAAAAACAACAACAAAACAAAGCAAAAAGTATACAAGATCTTTGGAAGTCTTTAGCAAATTATAACCTGCTATAAATCAACGCAAGATTTCCAATAAAGAAATCCAATGTGATCTCTTAATTGAACAAACTTTTTTACTCAAAAACATCCTTCCCTTTCTGCATTTCATAAGAGGTACTGGTATTCGTAATCTTGATCATTTGAACATTTTATGAATTTTTATAAAGGCACCTCGTAACATTTCTTGGGGCAGACATAAAACTGAGAGTAGCACAAGAAAATGCACCTCAAAACTATACATTTCATGGTGATTTTTGATTGCCTGGATCTTTGTGTACAGTTACTGTATTTACAAATTTATATAATATGCAGCCATCTGCAAACAATATAGACCAAGATCTGCTATCTCATAATGCATTGGCAGATCCCAGGATCTAAAACACAGACCCATATCTGCTATCTCATAATGCATTGGCAGATCCCAGGATCTACAACACAGACCCATATCTGCTATCTCATAATGTTCTGGGAGATCTCAGGATATGCAATATTAACTTACATCTGATCTCTCATAATGCCATGGAAGATAACAGGATCTGTAACAAGAACCTAGATCTTCAATCTCCTAATGCCTTGGTAAAATCTGTCATCTCCTAATTCCCTGGTAGATCTCAGAATCAACATCAAAAAACATATTTGGGGTCCTACAACATAAATCTAGATCTGCCATCTAAAAACACCTTGGTAGATCTCAGGGTTTACAACACAGACCCAGATCTCAGGATCCACAACACAGACCCATATCTGCTAATTCATAATACTCTGGTAGAACTCAGGATATGCAACATTAACTTAGATCTGATATCCTAATGCCACTGAATATATGGATTTGAATTTTTTTAAACATAGCTTTAATAATTTTTCAGTCATATTGCTATCATGTCTGCAGTGCGGCAGTTTATAGTGATGCCTAGCACTGGGGCAACATGTCAGAGACATGTAGCATGATGTCCCACCCAGTCACATTATCCTGACACCAGGCTGACCAGTCCTAACACTAACCTCTTAATGCTGAGTGCCAAGCGAGGCAGCTGTTAGTAGCATTTTTGGCCATGGAAGATATAATATGAATCCAAATCTGCAATCTCCTAATGCCTTAGTAGATCTGTCATCTCCTAATTCCCTGGTAGATTTCAGAATCTACAAAATAGACCTAGATTTTGGGGACCTACAACATGAACCCAGAACTACCATCTCATTATGCCCTGTCTAATCTCTGGATCTACAACGCTGACCCATGTCTGCCTCTTCTAATGCCCTGGAATATATACTGTTTACAATGAAATCATTTGAAGAACATCACAGATTTTGAAATGCAAATTCCTTACATGAAAGCAGTTCAGAGTACACTCAATCGAGGAAAATTGTTTCTTTGAAATGTGATTAAAATAACTTCAACTCCTGAAAGAGACTAGGAAGTTATTGAAGTGATATTTCCGAAATTGTTAATTTTGGCAATGAACATCTGGCTGGACATGGTCCTTTTACAGTATCCAACAGAAATGGCTGAGGACATTCTGAGTCTATGCTGCTTACAATTGGAGGTAAGTACCATCTATACTTCCTTATGAGTTGAGTCTAACTGCAAACTGCACAAATCCCGGTCTACCATCACATAATGCACAGGTAGATCAGGGTCTATGCAGTTTGTCAGGAGTAATCAACAGAATAGAACAAACAAAACAGTCCTTGATCTGCAGATGCATTATGGGATGGCAGATCAGGATCTTTGTTGTTTGCATTTTGACTCAAATTATAAGTAAGTGTGTATGTTAATACACTTAGTAATAATAATGTGGTGAAAGATTTAGTTAACTTCCATTATATGGTCCACACTCATGACCTGACATTAAGTGATGGCCAGGTAAGCACATAATGGATGAATGAAACCTGACTATATTTTACTCCCACTGCAGTCAAACATTAATTATCAGGATTGCCCCAAGACACTGATTTTGTCCTGATGAATGAATGTTCAGAACAATGATAATTATATAACAAATAAACTGGAAGTTACAAGGATGTCTCATTAGTTTGGATAAGTGAAAAGTCCTGATGCTGAAAAAAACCTGTACATTTTAATGTACTGTATTAATCAACTTACACCCAGGAAGACTTCTGTATGCAACCCTCAACAGTAGGCAAACTTTTACACCTGAATGAAATATAATTGATCTTTTTGTAAGCTGATCAATTTTTTTGCATACTATATTTTTGAGATGACATTTTTGTATTTAAAGGTCACTGGCCATACTCTAACATTTTTCTTTTTACATCAGATTTGCATTACATAATTAAAAGTAGTTATACTCATACAAAAAGAATAAAAAAATTATCAAGTGTAGAGAAGAAATAATAATTTAATTATGCGAAATAGAAGTATCTCCTGCTACTTCCCCTTAGCTATGACTTCCCACCTATAAAGGATGCCAACTGGAAATGACATAAATTTATCCCCACAAGACGAAGTACATGCTTCTTGTTGTCAAAAAATAAAACACAATAAACTATCGCTAGGGAACATTTAGATAAAATTATTGAAAGTAGTTTACTGTTCAGCCTTATATCGATGTGCATGCATGACACACTAGATTGTGTTGCTTTCAAAACTGTTCCATTGTTTCAATTTATTTTTACAATTCCCATTATTACAGGTAAAAAGGAATCAATGCTGGCTACCCTATGTTGGCCAACTTTGTCAACAAAAAAAAAGAAATCGGCACATTTAAAAGAATCCAAAGGAATCAAAGATGGCTTCCTTATGTCGGCACACTTCATACATAAAACTGGCACACTTAAAGAGATCCAAAGTCAGTTTCCGGGGGTTGGCTTGCTTTGTAATAAAATAACCTTTGTATTTGATATCCTGTCAGTACATTTAAGCAAGGAGTTTATTGCTCGCTGCCAGTTGTATTTATTCATCACCCGGGCTCTATTTGTTTGCCATATTGAATCACAATTGATGTATGCAGGGTAAATAGTATACACAGCAATAACTTGCTTTAATAATACTTTTGTAACCCATGCTAGTGAAAAGATTATCATTTGCACTCACAGTGAATGTATTTTAAAATGATTTTTATTTGTGAGATACAGGTCGTATAGACAACCTGGATACACTACAATCCTGGTCATTTTGCACCTTATATCTAACTATGTGTGAATGGCTGCTGCCTTCAAGCAATCAGTTGATATTCTCGTCTCTTTGTAATTTTGTTATCTGACATAAGCGATACACACTACAGTAATGATGCAAACGCAGCCAGGCATCTGCTACATATATGGAGTTCATGAATAAATTTTTTCTTTAATAAATTTCACATGATGAAAAAAAAAAGAAGAAATAAATGATAACAATGCAAGGTTAGTTTCTTTCATTTTATTTTCAAATAAATGTTCGTTTATCTATTTTATTGTGCTGTGCGTGTGTGTGTGGGGTGCACAAATTCAATACAAAATCATTTCTTTTCTTATTTGTATGGGATAATAGAGCAAATATGATTGACGATATTGACTACTAATGACAAGCTTTCGGTTTAAGTGTGCACACTCAAAGACATCAACTTTAAAAATAAAAACAAACACTAAAATTAACTAGTACAAGCTTCACATTGCAGCAACTAAAAACTGACAAAATGCTCGTCATTATTCTATCTCTCTCATGTGTAACTGAGTGTGTAGCAGCAGTGTTACAACCTGAAGCCTAAAATTAAATGTATTTGTTATAATATCTCATGTACACTACTCTTAGAAAAATGTATATGTATTCTGTAGATTATTATCTGTTAAGTATTATTGTTTTATAAATGATTATTGATAATTTGACAATAAGACTTAAACTGAGAATGTCATTGTGCAGATGCATATATTTTTTAGCATAATTAATAAGAATGAGCAAGATGTCAGTTTGTGTTTTCTACCATAAATGTATGTTACGAAGTATAATTATTTTTTTTATAAAGAATATCAAGACAGTTTAGTCTGTTTAAATTTGTTCCCTTTTTTCCCTAAAACCTATTGTATTTTACAACCTATAAAAATTGTCAAAAGCATTTTGTCCTACACACACACACACAGATATATATATATATCTTACATAGTATCTACTTGTTGTTTGAAGAAAAAAACTTGTTCAAACTATTGCCAAGTTGGGCCAAATTGTCTTTCAAGTTGGGCTGAATTGACTATAATCTGGCATAACAGGTGCAACTTTCCCATCCCTCACCCTATTTGATCCCACAGCTTCAATCCACTTTTTTCTTCTTCTGGTAAACAGTGTCTTTCGGAAAAAGAAAGAACCTTTTTGCCCCATCATCACTCTTATGGTTACAGCCATATGCAACACAGTGCATCATATTTGCTGTACAAAAGCACAATTGTAATATATATCAAATAGACATTTACGTAGGGAAATTAAACACTGGAATGGCTAGGTTGAACAGATGGGATAAATGTGTGTCATATCTGTTTTTGGCATGTGGAAACTAATGATTGTTTACAGTGATTGCCAAATACTTTTTTTAATAAAAAAAGCAGATTTTAAAGTCTAATTAAACATTTTATGGTGTGCATACATAACAACTGCATTTTTTAATGACTACAATAATATAACACATTTGTACAATGGAGGTGGCCTTTATGGATTTCAGGATATTAATGTTATGTGGAGGGAGACCCGAGTGGCCGAAAGGTCTAAAACGCTTTAAATTATGGATCACTGCCATCTCACCTGTCTGTTTGGGTTCGAGTCTTGGATTCAGCCAATGTGGGTATGTGAGAAAGCTTGCCAATAGCTTCTTGTGGGTTGGTGGTTCTTTCCAGGGCTTTCCCGGATTCTTCCTCTACCATTAATAATGGCCACCATGTATAGCCTATCATGCGCTGAAACATGGCATTAAACCGTACAACAACAACAAACTAAACTGACTTTTACAGCAATACATTTTCATTCATTGTTCTAATACACTTTGGAAAATGTTAAGCGGAGGGAATGTCTCTGGGAGAGTCCTGATATCACAATGGTGACAAGGTTTTTGACACTATGTTGTTCCCTTTACTGTTGCAATGTTGATGTTCAACCAATCAGACAATATATTCTGCAGAATAAAATTTATTTGAATATAAATTATATTTTCCATCACCAGCAGTGGAATGGTTAAAAAATACCATACTCGTTGAACCAATCACTATGCAGAATTATTGTTTTTGATTTATTTATATACCTTATGATGCTGAAGCTTCTAAACCTTACTAAAAAAAAGCTCCAACATAATAGATGAACTAGATTTTCCATTTCTTTGGGTTTCTTATAGCTGGCTTTTTTGACTAGCTCAGAAGCCTCTATAATGATGATGGTACTGAGTCTCTAGAGTTGACAGAGGACATGTGTGGAAACACAGTAGGCCAAGAAATTACCTGTAATTCTACGTATCTCTGCTAATTTCCCTCTGATTGAATCACTAATTACTGTTATCAAGGTAGTCAGGGCCTATTTAAACCTGTGTGTAGGTCTTCCCCAGTCTAAGCCTCTGAGGAATACACATGAAAGAACAGCCATATGCTCAGTAAAAAACAGCTGGAATATTCAATCAGAAACTGCAGACATCGATATCAAACACTTAAAATAACCGGTGAGCTACAAACAAATAATTTTACCTGAACTAATGAATAGATGCAGAACAGAGTTCCCTGCACATACAATCTAATTAGGAAGCCAGAATGGAAACAGAATGACAACAAGACCATATTAGTTGTGCATAGATGGCATTTTTCTATAGCAGTGGTTGACTGATTTTCAAAAGATTTTCTGTCTCTCTAGATACTGAAGTCCATCAATTCATTAGCTACTTCTGATGTGGGCTAACATCAAGACAATTGTGGATCAATCAGACAGCAAATTGTGCCATTAGTCCTCAAACTTAATACTTCCACTCACCAGGAGATAAAAACCTTGAAAATAATGCAAGACAACATGCCAATCAGGGCACCCTTCCTCTCTATACCATTTAAATTATTGGTTCATCATTTCAAAGGTTATTTCATCCAATTCAGTTAAGGTTGACCATCATAACTACTGAATTAGAAAATGGGAGCCTGAACATGTAATGGAACAGGTGAACTGCACCTGAGAGCAAATGATTTGCAATATTCAAAGGCTAAACTCTTTCTATCAAGCATTACAGCTTTCATTAATCTTTTAACCTTGGAGTCCATATCCTATAAAGAGAACACAAATTTATTAAAAATAAACTCTAATAAATTACTTAGTATAATAATGCTGAACTGGAAATTAGGTCAATATCATTAAAATATGGGTATTTTAATCTTAAAAAATGTGTATTATTGACCAGTTTACAGTAACGATAAAAAAAACACCATGAAATAGAAAACAGTTTCATAAAATAAAACAGCACCACTAAATATGTGTGATGCCCCAGATCTAAAGCACCACTTTGTGTGCTTCAAAATAAACATATACTCTTTCATCTACAGTACCCCTTTGTGTTTCAGAATAAGTAAATATCCTTAGAACCACAGCACCACATTTTGTTTCAAAATAAACAGATGCCCTTAGATCAACAGCAACTGCTTTATGTGTTTTTTAAAATAAACAAATACACCCAGACAGATATACAGCACCACTTTGTATGTTTTAGAATAAACAAATGCCCTTTCATACATCAAAAGCACCAATGTATGTGTTTCAGAATAAACAGATACCCTTATATTTATTACATCACTGTGTTTCAGAATAAGCAAATATACTTAGATCCACTGCAACATATTTTGTTTATGAATAAACAGATACCCTTAGATAGGTGAACATCACTACTTCATGTGTTTCAAAATGAACAAACACCGTTTGAAAGACTGACAGCACCACTTTTTGTGTATATGCCCTTAGAAGTAAAGCCTCTCATTCTATATTTTTGTGTGTTTCATAATAAGTATATGCCCTTAGAAGTAAAGCCTCTCATTCTATATTTTTGCATGCTTCATAATAAGTATATGCCCTTAGAAGTAAAGCCTGTCATTCTATATTTTTGTGTGTATAATAATAGGTACATGCCCTTAGAAGCAAAGCCTGCTATTCTATATTTTTGTGTGCTTCGTAATAAGTATATGCCCTTAGAAGCAAAGCCTGTCATTCTATATTTTTGTGTGTGTAATAACAGGTACATGCCCTTAGAAGCAAAGCCTGCTATTCTATATTTTTGTGTGCTTCATAATAAGTATATGCCCTTAGAAGCAAAGCCTGTCATTCTATATTTTTGTGTGTGTAATAATAGGTACATGCCCTTAGAAGCAAAGCCTGCCATTCTATATTTTTGTGTGCTTCATAATAAGTATATGCCCTTAGAAGTAAAGCCTGTCATTCTATATTTTTGTGTGTATAATAATAGGTATATGACCTTAGAAGTAAAGCCTGTCATTCTACATTTTTGTGTGCTTCATAATAAGTATATGCCCTTAGAAGTAAAGCCTGTCATTCTATATTTTTGTGTGTGTAATAATAGGTACATGCCCTTAGAAGCAAAGCCTGCCATTCTATATTTTTGTGTGCTTCATAATAATTATATGCCCTTAGAAGTAAAGCCTGTCATTCTATATTTTTGTGTGTATAATAATAGGTATATGACCTTAGAAGTAAAGCCTGTCATTCTACATTTTTGTGTGCTTCATAATAAGTATATGCCCTTAGAAGCAAAGCCTGTCATTCTATATTTTTGTGTGCTTCATAATAAGTATATGCCCTTAGAAGCAAAGCCTGTCATTCTATATTTTTGTGTGCTTCATAATAAGTATACGCCCTTAGAAGTAAAGCCTGTCATTCTATATTTTTGTGTGTATAATAATAGGTATATGCCCTTAGAAGCAAAGCCTCTCATTCTATATTTTTGTGTGTTTCATAATAAGTATATGCCCTTAGAAGTAAAGGCTGTCATTCTATATTTTTGTGTGTATAATAATAGGTATATGCCCTTAGAAGTAAAGCCTCTCATTCTATATTTCTGCGTGCTTCATAATAAGTATACGCCCTTAGAAGTAAAGCCTGTCATTCTACATTTTTGTGTGCTTCATAATAAGTATACGCCCTTAGAAGTAAAGCCTGTCATTCTATATTTTTGTGTGTATAATAATAGGTATATGCCCTTAGAAGCAAAGCCTCTCATTCTATATTTCTGCGTGCTTCATAATAAGTATATGCCCTTAGAAGTAAAGCCTGTCATTCTACATTTTTGTGTGCTTCATAGTAAGTATATGCCCTTAGAAGCAAAGCCTGTCATTCTATATTTTTGTGTGCTTCAAAATAAGTATATGCCCTTAGAAGCAAAGCCTGTCATACTATATTTTTGTGTGCTTCATAATAAGTATACGCCCTTAGAAGTAAAGCCTGTCATTCTATATTTTTGTGTGTATAATAATAGGTATATGCCCTTAGAAGTAAAGCCTCTCATTCTATATTTCTGCGTGCTTCATAATAAGTATATGCCCTTAGAAGTAAAGGCTGTCATTCTATATTTTTGTGTGTATAATAATAGGTATATGCCCTTAGAAGTAAAGCCTCTCATTCTATATTTTTGTGTGCTTCATAATAAGTATATGCCCTTAGAAGCAAAGCCTGTCATTCTATATTTTTGTGTGCTTCATAATAAGTATATGCCCTTAGAAGCAAAGCCTGTCATTCTATATTTTTGTGTGCTTCATAATAAGTATATGCCCTTAGAAGTAAAGGCTGTCATTCTATATTTTTGTGTGTATAATAATAGGTATATGCCCTTAGAAGTAAAGCCTCTCATTCTATATTTTTGTGTGTTTCATAATAAGTATATGCCCTTTGAATAAAAACCTCTCATTCTAAATAAAAGGTTTAATATTTTAATGTGAACTCATTTAGGTGCAAGAAATATCAATCATTTTCTTTTAGCAATATCATCAAATAGATTTAAAAATACCATATTTACTCACTTTTAAGTTCAGTCAAGCTGCAAACTGCACAGACTCTGATCTGCCATTGTATAATATACCAGAAGATCTGGGCTTATGCAGCTTGTTACAGTAATCAGTAGAACAAACAACTCAGACCCTGACCTGCTGGCATATTATGCATTAGCAGATTAGGGTCTATGTTGTTAGCAACCAAGCTTGACTTGTACACAAGCATATATGGTAACAATTTTACAAGTCTTGAGTCAAATTACTATTTCATTTTTGATAATGAAATGAGATTTTTGTAACTTACTTAGGTATAAGAAATATGCATCCAATTTATTCTCCTGGTATTTTCTTTTTAACATATGCCAGTTTTAATATTCTTTTCTCTTGCATTTGGACTAATGAATACTCTTTTGTATACATCTTGCAAAAATATTACGCTTCAATCCAAGAAAAGCAATTATATGTGAAAATGGTAATTAATCTATTAAAAAGCAGGCATGCTGATAAACAACATTTCTGACCAAATAAATAAATTTTAATCCAATTAATATTTAAGTAACAGAACCATTTGCTTAACTTACAAATTATAAGTGAACATTTTCTTCATGCAAAATTATTGTTTGATAAATTTTAAAAATAAACTCAAGAATGATATGGAACGAAATTAACAAATTCCACATTATCATATTTGTAGGAATAACTTGCTCAAATATTAACAATGTCCACTATCAAGTCCAATGCATCAAATATAGGTGTCATATTTTCTTCATTAATCATCATTACAGTAAGGGTGTAAAATGGGGCAAAGAAGAAAAATATCACAGTGCACTATACTGAAATACTTTGCAACAACCAAATCCCTAATTATTTTTTCTTCATCTGAGAGTTTATTGACATAAATCCCTTCAGATGATGATGATCAAAATGAATATCATGAAAATGTATTGACAAATTGGCTGGAATCTAATTTGATTCCAAAGGCTGTGTTAAGCATTGACAACATGTCAGCAAAGCCCAAGCATACTGCCCCTGTCAAGTTGTGTATTAAAAGTTAAATCCTGGAGAACTAATTACTTGGTTACTATCGCTGTTAACAAAGAGGATTACCTTGGTTCTGCATGCCAATTTGCTCCATGATCACACATGCAAAAAATACATAAATGCTCCTTTCCTTTCATTAATCATAAAGTTTACATATCAATTATTATTAAAGTAATGCTTTTTAGTTAAATATTCAATGTTCCACACCGTTCTGAAGAATTAACAAATATGTTAATAGGCAATGCTAAGAGCGTATAACAAAGCACATTGATTAATCATGGTTGAATGGGGCATTAGCATACTGATTCTTAAAAACTTCAGCAATTTTAATAAGAATAACAATGTTATTCGGACTTAAACATGTTTTCAAACCAAAAATATACATCACTGAAGGTCTTTGAAAGAAATTTAAATGTTATTTCTTTAAATTATATCATGTTCTTAAAATGGGACATTTGGATGGAGAAAAAAAACATATTTAGTATGAGATGATAAAATTGAATGTATAAATCATAAAACAAGCCAATAATATACAATAAATGCTGGGCCTTGGGTCACTTTGTTGTTACAGACATGACCACATTTGAAAATAAAAATTCTAAAGGTTTATATCACCTACTGGAAACCTCTGCAAACTACCTCAAATTGTTGTATCCGGCAGTGTTAAGCAAGCTTAACAAAATTTTCAATTTTCAATAAAGATTGAGCTTTATTAGTTAATTTTCAAAGAACTATTACTATTTATTTATGCACTTGATAAATTATTGTCGTGGAATATATAAGTTGTGAAGTATGACATATTTTCATTTTTAAAACATTATTTGCCATAATAAATGTTCAAAAATAAACAGCACTAAAAATGAGATTTTGCTAATTTATGGTCTGTTTAAACTATTTTCATCCTGTTTTCCCTTGCCAATGGTGTTAATGTTTTGCATTGTTTTAGTTTTCCTATAAAATAACAATATACAAATAACACAAATAGGAGTACCAATGTGATAGAGCTGGGTACCATGAAACTTGTGTAACATGGTATTTCTTAACATACTGTAATACATAACATGGTACACTGCAATTATATTAGGGACCGACAATTTAATGTTCTGAGGCAGAGGTCTGACACTTTTTATAATCTCCATATGTCAGTGGGTGAAAAAAATATCTTCCTGATTTACAGCAAAATAACACTATATTATATCCATTATACTGCTTGAGGAAAAATAATATCTTCCTATGATTTACAGCAAAATAACACTATACTATATCCATTATACTGCTTGAGGAAAAAAAATATCTTCCTCTGATTTACAGCAAAATAACACTATATTATATCCATTATACTGCTTGAGGAAAAAAATATCTTCCTGATTTACAGCAAAACAACACTATATTATATCCATTATACAGCTTGAGGAAAAAAAAATATCTTCCTGATTTACAGCAAAATAACACTATTTTATATCCATTATACTGCTTGAGGAAAAAAATATCTTCCTCTGATTTACAGCAAAATAACACTATATTATATCCATTATACTGCTTGAGGAAAAAAATATCTTCCTGATTTACAGCAAAATAACACTATATTATATCCATTATACTGCTTGAGGAAAAAAATATCTTCCTGATTTACTGCAAAATAACACTATATTATATCCATTATACTGCTTGAAGAAAAATAATATCTTCCTATGATTTACAGAAAATAACACTATATTATATTCATTATACTGCTTGAGGAAAAAAATATCTTCCTGATTTACAGCAAAATAACACTATATTATATCCATTATACTGCTTGAGGAAAAATAATATCTTCCTGATTTACAGCAAAACAACACTATATCATATCCATTATACTGCTTGAGGAAAAAAATATCTTCCTCTGATTTACAGCAAAATAACACTATATTATATCCATTATACTGCTTGAGGAAAAATAATATCTTCCTGATTTACAGCAAAATAACACTATATTATATGCATTATACTGCTTGACGAAAACTAAAATCCTGAGACAAATGAAATCCACCCCCAAACTTTTAAATGGTCAGTACTTATAATAGATGAATTTGCTGTGATTATCTTAATTGAATAAAAGTTGTAATATAAAAACTGTAACTATAGTGGGATGATTAAGCTTACACAATAGCCGACACCCTGTGAAAAAATGTGCTGTCATAAGAAAGATTGTGGATAAAAACAGGAAGTGTTGATCCTGAAGCCTATAATTTACTAGCTACACTACTGATATAATAGACATTGGAACTGAGTGGGATGGCGACACCCAGGCAAGATATTTATCAGAGAGATCCAGTAAACATGAAAAAAACCTCAGCAAACAAGAAAATATTTAGTGGACATGAGAAATTAACATAAAATTTAAACAGAAAACAATTTCTCTCTTGAAAATCTAAGGATGGTTCGTAATCTTACAAAAGAATACACATACTTAACACATTAACATCAGTTAGTAAATAATAAAAAAAATTATATATTTTTAATCCGAATTTTTTCTGACCAAAAGTTGGATTTGGCACGCATATCTTTCACAATATCCCAGTCGACCACCACATTGGCATACATGACACATGTTAAACAGGTGATTAAAGGATAATAAATATATGTACCAGTATATTTGTGATATTAAAATTTTGTGACAAATAAAACTGTTTTGTAAAAAAAACATATTTTTAAAAATTAAAAAAATGTTGGTCATGAAAACATGCTGTTAATATTAAATGCATAACAATATGACTGTGGAATTTCCATACATTGTTTCTGATGAAAATTGCAAAAAGCAATAGTGGTCTTCTCCAGATTCTTCATTTTCTAACAACTCTAGGACCATGTTATGCCAACATCGAAAGAATGGCATATAAACTGATATAACTCATTTGGCAACTGATATAAATTGCTGATAAACAAAATTTAAATGAGAGCAGCCAACACATATTACATGTAATAACATCTAAATAATGGTGTAATAACAATGCCAGATACTCAAGTACAACCTATCTAGCTACACACAGCAAACAAATACAGTCTAACTGAGTTGAAAATTCCCCAAAATTTCAAACCAATTACATGACTGGTAAGTTAAAAAAGTTAACAGATCTGTGTCCAACTTACAATGGCAATGTGAACAAGATCTGACCTAGGATTCTTTCAGTCAAATTTGGTTCAATTCTGCAATTTTTTAGAAGCTTTTACAGGTTTACTAATTTTTCATTGATGCAGCCATATCTAGTTGTGAACTGACATAATTTCTAAGAACCTGAAAGCCTTTCATGTCATGATGATATCAAATTTTGACATACTCTTTTGCCAGGTTTTTGTGAAAATATATTTTAAAGAATCTCTCTCTTTAGAAAGAATAGCCATATTTGATGGCTGAGAGCATGATTTGTACAAACTTGAATACCTTTCAGGTCAGAATGCTTTCTGTTAATTTGGTTGAGTTCTGCTAAGTTTTTTAATTTTTGTTTAGAAGTCATTGAAAAGTCTCTATATAACACACTGTACAGCCATTTGTTTTCTTAGTCATATTTGATGGTTGCAGGCAACACAAGAGTCCCTTGAAGAGACTAATGTTTTTTGGACAAAAAGAACTTTTAGGAAATCAAGATAAGACTCTTCCTTTTAAATGTTGAATGTTGAAACCACCTTGGATGTTTTTCTGCAATAACAAGATTTTCAAAAATAACTGCCATGGTGTTTATATTTGATGTGAACTTGGCACCATTTTCATTTAGGAACAATTAGACACCATTAGAAGTATTTTGGTGAAAACTGTGTCATAATGATCATCCATTCTGGTGAAGTAGTGACAAGATTTTTAAGACAGTCATTGTGGCAGTCATAACACATGTAGGAATAGCACCATTTTCATTTAGGAGCAACTAGGTAGTATCATTTAAATGGTGTAAACCACATGCTGGTTATAACTATCCATTTGGAGAGCAGTACAGATAACAATATTTTCAAGATATGACTTTCTGTTCAGGAATAGCAATTAATAAGACTTTCAAGATGGCCACTGGTGGGTTTATTGGACATAACATTGACACCATTGTTACCACTACGGTGGCCCAGTGGGTAGAGTGTCCACCTCGGATGCAGGAGGTCGTGGGTTAGATCCACGGCTGAGTCATACCAAAGACTTACAATGATGGTACTAACAGCTGCCTCACTTGGCGCTCAGCATTAAGAGGTTAGTGTTAGGACTGGTCGGCCTGGTGTCAGGATAATGTGATTGGGTGGGACATGATGCTACATGTCTGCAGCATGATGCCCCAGTGCTAGACATGACTATAAACTGTCACACTGCAGACATCATAGCGATATGACTGAAAAATTGTTAAAGCTACGTTAAAAATCCAAATCTCTCTCTCTCTCACACATACACACACACACACACACACACACACACACCGTTGTCATTTATGAGCAACTGGACATCATAACAAGTTTTCTGGTGAAAACAATATAAATTTCTGATCAAGAGAGATGTGATAACAAGACTTTTAAGATGTCTGCCATGGTGGCCATACCTAGGAACAGCATGACATTAAAGAAATCTTGTTATGAAAACCCCATACTAATATGATCATCCATGCAGGAGGAGAAGCAATAAGATTTTGAAGATGACCACTGCGGTGGCCATAGTTTAAAGATAAAACCCCATGCTGGTATGACCATCCATTTAGGATAAGTAGTGATAACGGTAACATGGTTTTCAAGATGGCTTCCATGGTGGCAATATTAGATTTTAGATTGGCACCACTGTCATCAGAGACCAACTAGACATCATAATTGTAGTGAAAACCCCATCCTGATTTCACAATATTTTCTTGAGTAGCAAGAACAAGATTTTCAAGACTGCCATTGAAGCAAACATATACGATGTCCAAGCAGCACCATTTTCATTTAGGAATACACTGACCATGGGATGAAATGAATGTGTGTATAAAGTTTCACTGCAAAATCCTCAGGGTAGTTCAGGAGGAGTAGTAATAACACACTTTTGCTAATGGCTATATGAAGAAATGATGGACAACAGATCATCCCATAAGCGTAGAACTTATAAAAATCCCCAAGACAAAACAAACAATTCAACCAGATAACAATGTACTAGACAATTCATCATACACTTGCACCATATTCATATACAGATCACTGAATAAGAGTGGAGGAGTTTGCCAAATAAACAAAAATCAAAACATTAACTTGTGAGCTATGGACTAAGTGAAGGAATTATGATAGTGATCCAATAGCTAGATTTGAAAGCTGATTATAGAGTGACATGCTCTCTGAATAAACGGTGAGCATCAATTTAGCTTTCTGTGGTTGCATCACAAGACAAATAATCTAAGTAACGACAATGGTGATTTAAATCTTTAAACTGCATTTTCTTTATACACTATTTTAATTACTAATTTAAACAAATAATACTATTGTGTAGTAACAATGAATACTATTTACATCTGCTTTGGTATTAGATGTTGTGTACTAACAAATATACAGTTTTTAAATCTTTTTTTTTAAATTTTAAAACACTGGTGATGCCAGTCCATTTAAAAAAAAACAGTATGTTAATGAACATTGGCACTTATTTTCAAAATCAAAAAGACAGAATATACATGAAGTTTGTTTCTCAAAATTGTGTGTGTGCATGTACACTGTGATGAAACTAAGGAAACATTGTATAATGAATGTTTTTCTTTTCCAGGAACAAAGAGAACAAAAACCCATATGTTCTCTGAACAGGAGAACTTGGAAGCCCCTAAAAAGGTTTTTATTAACGATCATATCTGCCAAAAGAATTAAACAATATTTCAAAGAGGGAAAGTTTGTGATACTTTTGTTGTTGTTGTTGTAGGGTTTAATGCCATTTTCAGCACAAGATAGGCTATACATGGCGGTCAGTAGCAATGGTCAGGATCTAGATCAACACCTGGTGTTTATAAAACAAACAGTCACTGTCAAAATATTTTCTGAAAAAAGTATCATCTCTAGAGAATAAATTTACATTACAATAGCATGTAATAATTTTTTTTTAAAACTGACAAACAGTTTAACTGAAATAAATATATATTAAATCAGATACAAGTAAATCAAATATACATGGCAACACAAAACTTATGTACAAAATGAAGCTATGCGATAATGCTGCCAAATCTGTGAAATTCTGTTGAGCAGCTGTTGAAATGTTTTGAAGATGCATTCATTTTATGGTTTCTGAGAAGTCAGTTTATCTGTCTGTAGTAGCATCAGTCATATTTGATGGCAGACTGGTATCATCTAAACGTACATTAAAGTCATTCATAAAAGGATGTTTTCTGCCAAGTTTGGCTAAAACTGGGCCAGTAATTTGGGAGAAAATGTAAAAAGTACAAAATGCTGATGTATGTATGATAGATGATGCACAATGGATGTTGGTCTATGCCATAAGCTTATTTGTACCAAATGGCCTGGTGAGGTAATGGCAAGACATGAGCCTCTATGTGAAGCCCCACTAGCAAAGCATTACAATATTTAAATATTTTAACCTAAACCATAACAAACTGTTGATCCTGCCAACACCAAAATGTGACTTCTATGTCTTGCTTCCCAGTTATATGGGCTCAACAAAGTTTATGTAATGGCCTGAAAATCTTAAACAGTTCATATTAATAGATTAATTTGTCTACCAAATGTGCTAAAATATTTCTGTCAAAGATTCATTATCCAAAATAGTCCCAAAATGTGTAACCCAAAAATTTTGAAAAACTGCTGCAAAAGCTTTGAAATCAAATCAGATCATCTATTTATGACAATGATAAGTGAGCTATTGTGCTAATACAGATTCAGGACAGACATACAGATGTGCAGATGGATGCATGGACAGCAGCAAAACATCTTCTGCTATAGCAGTGGAGACATACAAGTCCTAAGGGTCCAAAGTAGTTCATCGCTGAAAAGGGCAATTGAATTTCTCATCCTAATGCTGTGTGAAGGTCTGTTTCTAATGAATGACAGAAACTAATAATTAGAGCCAAAGATTTTGTATTCCTAATCCTGAATGATAAAACAGCATTTATTCATTACTAAATATGTCTGATTTACATAAAATGACGACACTAGGAATCTGCATAGTGCTTAGTAAATTGAAGTAGGATTTTGATTTACTAGTATCTCTCAGTTCCATTGTAACAAACTGTCAAAATGTCAATGGAGTCAATATATCCCTATAATCAAAGCTGTGCTGTTTATTTAACATTGACGAGCTTCTAAAAGCCATGATGGAACTGACCCTGTGTTGGGGCAATAAAATCCCACCAGGATGCAAGGACATCCCGCTGGTGACAAAGACGGCACACCTTTCACACTGAAAATGATGAGCTTTTGACAGAATAAATCAGTCCAGTGCTTGGAGACGGTTGGTCGCTCCATGGGCTTGCTGGCTGGTTAAGAAACTGCCAGGAGTAATTTGTTATTTTATTACAGCTGATTAGGCTATATATTACAGTCTGGATAAGGGGGTGGGTAGATCTCATCAAACTCTCTGATTAATTAGCAAACTCTATTGAATCTCACCGCTCCCCTCTGTGACTCTATTAAGAGCAACTTTGTTGTGATATGAAATACCCTGTAATTTTGTACTCACACTGCAACCACCACTGGATTCTGTTTCAAGGTGCACACAAGTGTAGTCAAATCAATCATACAATGAATGGCAAGGAAGCCTGCAGTCAAACTTACCACACCAAAACCCTATTGTCAAGCTGCTGATCAATTTTCTTTTTGTACAAATTACAACTGAATACAATTTATATGCCAAAAATATTGAGAAAAGACTTACAAAAAAGTTAATTTTAAAGTTTTACTTAAAAGTAAAATGTATTTCATTTACTCAAACATCTAGTTGCATCACAACAGATCATATGTGAATTTTAGAAACCATGATGTTCCATTGCTGATCTTCAAACTAACCAGTTTCCCAATAATAATAAAAAAATACATGTCTGTAGATTCTTTACATCACTCTTGTATCAAAATTACTTTATCTTATGAGGTTTCAGATCTGGATATATTCTGTCTGCAATAAAATCTATTCTACAAGTAGAGAATACCATACATACTGTACACTTGTTTACGAGTTTTATGTGACTGCTAACAACATATAAAGCACCAGAAGTTCGGGGTCTATTTTCTTTGTTCTACTGATTATTCATAACAAACAACAAAGACCTAGACCTGCTGGCACATTATGTGATGGCAGACATGGGTCTGTACAGTTTGCTGTTGAACTGGACAGCAAGTAGATACATCATGAAGATTGTCTGCTGATAATTTGTTTATAAAATCTAAATTAATGGCCTCAGAAGAGGTAAGTATTGATCTGCTGCCAGTTCTTTTTCAAGATCAGAGTCACTGATTTAAAATAATACCTAATTAAAAAATCTTTAGAATTAATTTTTTTTTAAAAAGCAATACTTACGCTCTTTCTTGTGAGTCAAGATGCTGTACTAGTTCATCCCTCTTGTTAACAATTACAACCAGCTCTTCAAGCAATAGTTTTTCCCGCCTTTTCTGGGCCTCTGTCTTCTGCCAGTCTGAAAGAACAAGATTATCCAATATTATACATAAATTATAAAAGCTTATACATGCAATAACCATGTTAGGCAATTTGTCTTATGGCAGATATTGTAAGAAAAAGGAATTTTCCACTGAAATCTCCTACGTTTTGGAGCTGTGGTGGCTTGTGCTTATCACACCAGACTCACAAGTGAAAAGGTGCAAGTTCACATCCTACCACTGGGCCAGTCTGGATCAGCTACTGTGGTGTGTCCTTGGGTAGGACATTTTACTCCAATTGCCTCAGCACTAATAACCTACTTATGCCGAACTATATACTAAACCCTGTCTTCCTCTCTACTGCATTCTAGTAAGCATGATGCCAATCAATATAATTTAAAATTCCATTTCACAAAATTTCTTCATTAGCCACACATACATTTTTTTAAACCATTACAAAATGCATGAAGATAAACAAAATCAGGTAGAGACACCAATTGTTACCTTCATGATGGTCATCTTTTCGAAATAATGGGTAACTTTTAAGAATTATCAAGAAGACATCTCAGGACTTATTGTGTTGAAATTTTCTAATTATCAGTCATTATTTAATAATCTGAAACCTGTCACATCATGATCAAATCAAATCAAATAACTTGAATTCATCAGATACATAGAGTAGTATTTATAAGGCTGTTATACTTTCGAGTCTCCAGGCATTTAGGAGTGGCTTTACCTGGTTAAAGACAAGTTATAATAATGATCACATATAACTGAGGACATTACAATAATGGCCGAGTGGTCTAAAGCGCTCTCCCTTATGGATCACTGCCATCTCACCTCTGTCTGTGTGGGTTCGAGTCTCGGATTCGGCCAATGTAGGTATGTGAGAAAGCTTGCCAGTAGCTTCTCGAGGGTTGGTGGTTCTTTCCGGGGTTTTCCCGGGTTCTTCCTCCACCATTAATACTGGCCGCCATGTATAGCCTATCGTGTGCTGAAAAATGGCGTTAAACCCCACAACAACAACAACATTACAATAACAATAGATGATGAAACCATCTGATTTTTCCAGTTCAAATAACAAATTATAAAATTAAATTGGAAGAAAGATATAAACTTTCCTTTTTGTTCAGCCTGCCATTTATTTTTGTTACAAAGTAAAAAAAAGTAAAAGCTAACACTAAACTTTATGTAAAAAAAACCATAAAATTGACCTTAATCAAGTGTGTGGACAGAAGTATACAAAAGTGATATTATGTTGCATTTATGACAATGCAAGCTCACCAAAAAAATGACACCAGACAATGAAAAATACTTTCCTGTTTGGTTTGAGTTTTCTAGAACAGAAGATGTATGTTATTATGTGGATAAATATTTATAAAACAAATTTAAAAAATGCTGGAACTACTTGAAAAATCATCACCTCGAGGTCATAATATTCCATCCAATTCAAACACCGAACAGTCAAGCCTGATCCATCTATAGTTTATATTGATTAAAAAAACACATATATATAGAAAACTCTTACAACTATAATCTTGGAATAATAAAATACAATAAACAAAGGAAGCTTCTCAAGAAAGTCAAGTCATGGTAAGTTAGGAATGACATACATTCAGTGGAAATTGTCAAACTTTGGACAAATTTATCTTTTTGTTCAAAGTTGCAGTAATCAAGTCAAGGCAGTTTTAAAATATCAATTTTTCTAAACTAAAAAGGATAAAATATTATCTAATAGGTCAAACTGCTAAAGGTTCTGTACATATCTGCGTACAAGTAGTGTCCAACTTCAAAAAAAAACACAGACCCTGATCTGTTGTTGCATAATGCAGTGGCATATCACAGTCTATGTTGTTTGATTTACTGATTACTCGTGACAAACTGCATAGACTCAGATTTGCTTGCACATTATGCAATCGCAAGATCTGTGTCTATGCTGACTGACATGCAAGTATATAAGGTGGTATGACACAAACTTAGAGGGAATGACTGGAGTATACCAAGTCCGATGTCTTCATGCACTCATTGCTATCTTGTTCGAATCTATTGTTGAACTGAAACAGTCAAACCTGTGTGCCAAATGGGACATTAATCAACAAGTTACGATGGACCTGCCACCGCAAGAGGAAAAGAGCTCAAAAGAAACATTTCTAATGCCTAATTCCATTTTTTGCTAAGTTGTAGACAAAATAATGAACAATTACAGAAAACTGGTGAAAGCAGATTTAGTACTACAAGAGAAGCAATCCATAGAGCTTAGTGTCCGTAATCCCCTACAGCTTCAGTGCTGCTGGCATGTGCCAATAGCAGCCATGGACAAAGAAAGAGGCTAAGTACCATTTTGTTGTCTCATGCCTTAAGACCTAAAAGAGTTTTACAATCTGGATTATGGAAAGAGGGAACAATGAATGTGATCAAACAATTATGTTTACAGTGCAATAAACAATTATGGCCCAAATCTGAATGAAGTAATACTTCCTCATGGAGTGTATTATTGGCAATATTGCCCTCATATGAAAAAAAGAGCTATTATAAAATAAAGTGAAATACACATTCAGAAATACAATTCTTTCAGTCAGGCCCACACAGAAATGCCAGTAGGCACTGAATGAAAAATGTCTTACATAAATGTTCAAAAGAAAATAATGAATCAAGTTTAATTTTTACACTTTAACATAGGATGTCATGTTAAATTAATTATAAATTTTAACTAATCTATAGTCTTTATACTGGTTAAAATTACATTGTGTGAAGAAGAAAAACTAGATGGTATTCATTGCTAACAACAGAAAGGAACTACTTATGTATTCATGCTCCCTTCATGTGTGCTTTGACAATATTTATAAACCGTTAAAAATATAGTTCTGTTATTTATTACTTGAGCTCCATTATTATTTTTGACAACTATCTGTTATTACAGAACTGAACTTCATATTTTAGAGGATTTATGAAATCATAAAGCTTGAAAATTCATTACTCATTATGCACATAAGGCTTTCATTTTTCTGCAGCCATTCATGCAGCATATAATCGATTTTAAACTTCAGTACTTCACAAATCCTGTAACATGAATTTCAATCCTTAATATATTTCACTTCACTTCACTAGTGAAATATCCCAAATAAGAAATGGGTTTACAAACATCACATAATGCCTTTTAAACTCTCATGTACTTGAAACCTTGAATTTTTGTTGATTAGGGTTTAACGCCATTTTTTCAGTTCATGATAAGCTATACACTGCAGCCAGCATAACGGGTAGAGGAAGAAACTGAGAAAACCCTGGCAAGAACCACCACCTCATGGGAAGCTATTGGTAAGCTTTCTCACATACCCACATTGGCTAAGCCTGAGACTCGAACCCATGCACACAGTGAGACCACTTTGATTAGTAAAGGTGATTTAACCAAGTTTCAAAATAATGCAATCAATGGATTTCATATTGCCAAATGAAGGTGATAAATATACACTTTGGGCATAATGCTTAGCTTCTACAAAGACAATGATGCATGAAATGTGTACTTTTTCATCCTTGCAAATCATTCAGGTTTATTTTTATTCAATTCACATCTCTGGTCGTGGCAAATTATGTAATTTTTATGTTCTGCAATTGTAAAGAAAAATATGATCAAAATATTGGTCTTCATCCCAGTGTGCACAACTGTATCAATGATTTAAATGAAGACGAAAACCAGAGGTACACTTCAAAAATAAGTTACTATGACTTAATTTTATAACTATAAAACTGCCCAATGTCAAGCAATGTGAAACAGAAATGTTACGTTTACAAGTATCTGAAATTCTAAATTGAAATGAAAAACTAAAGGAATGTTGTTTGTAGTTCTCTATATTAGCATGAAGCATCAGAAGACATTTTACTCAGTCTAAAAGAAACACATGAATCTCTGAGATCCAAACAGACAAATAAATCTAACCAAGTCCTTTATTGCACTCAGTAAGCTAATATTGAAGAAAATAACAAAAACACTGCACAGTTAGTCTTAAAAAATGTTATTACATGTAGAAGCAAATAGCAAATAAAGAATTATGATCACACAAAACCAACTAAGAAATTGATGGAACAAAACTGAATATTGAAAATACTTTTTCCTTTTACAGTAGAACCCGTCTTGAAAGACAACCCCTTCTACCAAAAAAGTATGATCTCTCAAGACAGGTGGTCTCTCATAGCAGGTCATAAGATTATATAATCAATAAATCTATGCATTGAGAATAAGGTCATTCAAGACAGGTGGTCTCACATAACAGTAGTCTTTCAAGACAGGTTTTACTGTATCAACAAACGGCATCTTTGGTTTTCTTTCATGCCCCCAAAACACGTGACCATTTTATAGCCTAAACACATAAAATTTCCCCGTTACTAATAGGCAAGGCCTGCTGAGTAGAAGAAGCGACTGTACATTTATAACTGTAATCTGATTACTCCTAATACTTGTGCAAGAAATAATAGAAAAATGGTTTAGATTCAGTGTGGAAATATGGATTTCTGACTTAAGAAATCAATATTTTGCTATGTACATATGTGAAATAAGTGTACTGTTAAATGCTTACTGTATGTTAGTAACTTTCTTTTCATTATTTTCCACTTGTATCTATGAATTTTCCACAAAGCTCCTATTTCTTTTCACCCAACTAGCAATGTGCATATTATTATGAAATTTTATATATGTACTAAGCATATTAATAATTTCTAACAAACTTCTGAAATAACCTTATTGAAGAAAGATAAAAATGTTGTTGTTGTTGTTGTTGTTGTTGTGGGGTTTAACGCCATTTTTCAGCACGATGGGCTATACATGGCGGCCAGTATTAATGGTGGAGGAAGAACCCGGAAAACCCCGGAAAGAACCACCGACCCACGAGAAGCTACTGGCAAGCTTTCTCACATGCCCACATTGGCTAAGATAAAAATGAGATATGATACTAAAACAGAAATATAAAATAGCAACAAATATCAAGAATCAGTGATTAATCCGATGTCCAATCTTATATGTGGTACAATAATTTCATTTTTTTCCATTGTTAATGCCATACCATATTGTTACGTGTTTAGGCTCTCATTAACACTAACAAGAAAAAAGTGAAGACAACAAGCTTTGTAAAATTTAACAAATAATTTATTTCCCTAGAAAAGTAAGAAAAAAATGGGGAAAAGAACTTACGGTTTTAAGAATCAAATCCAAAAATAATTAAAGAATTAAAAATGAGAAGTCCTAGTAATAAAATGTTCTAATGAATTTGAGTTCGAGTCCCGACGAAAATCTAAAATGGAAGGCAATGATGTATACTGTAGTCAGTATAGTACTGAAGTGTCAACAGTTCTTGGTTGAATCACAGAAAATAATATTCTGGTGTTTGAATTCCGAATAAAATTTCAATAAACGTCTTTGTCCATGAATTCTGTATGAGCTCTTAAATATTCACAGGCAAAAGAATTAATAATTCCATAAAATAGAACTTCAACACAAACTGGTCACAGCAAAACACCTTTAAGTGTTAATGGTTTATAGCCCAACTGACTAAATTTTCTATAAAAAAGAGTTATATACTAATTTAAGACGCAAAACAGATTCCCATATGAGGGTCACATGATCATTTTTATAGAACCACCTGAATGCTTTTTACATGCCTAACATCACATACTCCCAGTATGGCCTCAACTAAAACCAATGAATTTATTCAGAAAAAATAAAAACAAAAGTTGATTACTTCAACTCACTGATTTCTGAATCAAGGTCAGAAACTAGGTCAACATTAAATACAAAGTTTCTATTATTAGGTGTTTACAAAAAAAAAAAAAAAAACAGGTCAAGCTAATGTCAAATCCAGTAAATAAAATTACATTACAATAAATTCCAATCTGCTTTCACATAATGTGCCTGTGGATCTGGATCTATGTTGTTAGTTCTACTGATTACTTCAAACAACCTGCACAGACCCAGATCTGCCTGTGCATTATGTGATGGCAGATCTGAGTCTGTGCAGTTTGCAGTTGGATTTTACATATAAATGAGTATATATGATACTTTCCCTGTTCCAGAAATGTGTTACTGCATGTGTCACCCAAAAATTGGTACAATTTTCTATGTGATTTGGTTCAAAACATTCAAGGCAACTACATCTTATGTACTCCATTAACTAAGGTTAAAACAAAGAATTTTATAATTTAGAAATGTAATACTATATTAACATTAAAACTGCTTCATATATTGAGAAAATCAGCAGAACCAATCATAGTTAATACAGTGATCCAGTCTGTTTCATTACCTGCATCAGTGTGGTAAATAAAATGCAAATGACATCCTATATTTGAATATTTCTATTGATTTAACAATAATAAGGTGACAGGTACTATATTTTTTATTGTCCTTGTACTTGGCAGGTTTTTTTTGGTGTCAATGAAACTTATTGTTGCAAATGTTACATTTTGAATGGTTAGAAACTTGAAGGTAACTTATATCTTACTTTCTATTTTACGCTTGATTCAGCATTTTGTTAAATGTCACAAATGATTGCATAAATATTTTGACAATATGACTGATTATTCCATCAACTTCAATCTACAACACAAAGATGATTTATTTTAAAAGCAGCATAGCGTGAGCAAAACTAGAAAAAGAACATGTATTAAACATCCTTCATAATGCCTATCTGATGGGTTTTAAATTCCACTCACCAACCACAAATTTTCTGAACACTAATCACAGATAGCTTCAAATGCCATAGATGTCACAGTATGACGCATTTTAAGGGTAAAATTTTGTCGAACTGGGGACATAACTCCTTTACATTTGGCCTGAAAATTATAAAAATCAGAGATGACCTAGGTTTTCATAGTGTAAAGCCTTGTGCCAAATTTCTTTGAATCCATTATGTCTTTCAGAAGTTACTGAGTGGAATGAAATTTGATGTTCTTCAGACGTTTTTGAACAAATACAAAATTTAAGGAAAAAGGACAAAGTAAAACAAGGGCCATAGCTCCATCAAATGTTGCCAAATTGAGGGGAAAATTGAAATTGACCATGGTCTTTGTAATCTAAACCCACATACCAAATATGATTCATTCCATTAAGTCGTTCAAGAGTTACTGTGCAGAAACAGAATTGAAGGTCAAAATTTTAAGTCAAATTGAATGTGTAACTCTATAATATTTAATTGGAAAGATGGTGAAAATCAAACTGGACTTGGGTCCTCCTGATGTAAAGCTGCATAACAAATCTGATTAAATCCCTTAAGTTTTTTGAAATTTATTTTACAATGAAACTGAAGGGCTGAATTCACAATGTGGGTCATAACTCTGAAAAATGTGCCTAAAAACTGTCAAAACTGAACTTAAAAGACCTGCACCAAAGCTATTTGACATCATTTAGTAAACCAAAAGATACTAAAGGAAACATTTAATGTTTTGTGATGGATGGATGCATGTGTTTGTCTCTTTGTGTGTCTGTAGATTTGGATTTTTAATGTATCTTTAACAATTCTTTAGTCACATCGCTACGATGTCTGCAGTGTGGCAGTTTACAGTGATGATTAGCAATGGGGCATTATGCCACAGACAATCACATTATCCTGACACCAGGCTGACCAGTCCTAGAACTAACCTCTTAATGCTGAGCGCCAAGTGAGGCAGCTGCTAGTGCCATTTTATTAAAGTCTTTGGTATGACTTGGCCAGGGTTTGAACCTGTGAGTTCCTGCATCCGAGGCATTAGATGCTTCTCTATAGATATAGGAGAAACAAAAAAATTTTGAACCAGTCAGGTATCTTAAATGTGATGCTAACTATTCTGCATTTCATACAAATTTTGTAAGTCTTCTAAGCAAAAATAAAATGCTTCCCCATCCCCTGCCTCTGAGTTCCATGTACCAGTTCCTGTTAATGAATAAATATGGTAACAAAGAAACCCTTGTAGGGCTGTACCACATTTGATAGATTGCCCTAGTCTGGCCCCCAATTACATCTACTGGAACTTCTGAGGCTGCCCTTCTAGCTTGCCTGTCCTCTTTATCAAGATTAAAATCATCTCTAATGAACTGAAGATGTAAGTCCTGTCAAGATTTTAACTCATCAGAAGATTACGCCAACCATGAAACAGCATCCTTTACAAGGTAGAAAGTTATTTTCTGGCTAGATATGTGCTAATTTTATTTAGATACACATCTGCAGGTGATGACAATGATGACTATAGTCATAAATATGAAGATAGATAAGATGATGATGAGAATGGTGATGATGATACATGATACATATCTACCAGCAATTTAACAAGGCTCTACAATACCTGAACCATTGCATTTTGAACAATCAGTTACGAATTAAAGGATGAAATTCTACATTTTAGTGCATGTTTTAAAGTTTTGTGACATTTTTTAAGTTCTTCAAAATACATGACATACTTTTAAAAACTGAAAATATGGAAAAGGACATTTCTCCTACACACAATATTCCTATTTACTATTTTCATCTTAGTGTATGTACCATATATACTCATTTATTGGTCAAGTACAACTGCAAACATCATAGATCCTGATCTGCTGTAGGATAATACACCTGCAGATCAGGGTCAATGTTACTTGTTCACCTGATTACTCTTACAAAGCTACACAGATCCAGATCTGCCAGTGCATTATGTGATGGCACATCTGAGTTTGGGCAGTTTGACTTATAAGTGGTTATAAATGGTACTGTAACTTTCAGACATGGGCATAAGGTAATAATGCTCTTATTTCATTAGTTATCAAACTGACTTAGGAGGCAGAGCTGACAAATGGCTGATCTCTTCCTCAATTTGGGAGACTGGAAATTAATTGATACATGAAGATAAAGAATTTACTTTCCATGTTCATGGGATCCATATTGGCAATATGTCCAGCATGACATAGTACTCACAAAGAGGATTAGAAATCAATGTCAGTTCAACAAGAAATGATTTGCTAAAATCCAGCTGATGAAAAATGTTTTTTTTAAACATTATCTGTGTGTCTAAAGGAGACTACAAATAAAACGATGAAATAAATAATTTTCCATGGTTTTCATAATATCTTTGTATAGAACTTTGATATTTTAGTAATCATTATACAGAAAAGTAATCAAACATATATGTACTATGTACTGTCATGGTTAAACACTACTCCCAAAGTTCATATAAATAAAATCAAGTGTCTCTTCAATGTATAACATATCAATGAAGTGCAGGTTACTACTAGGTCTAGTAAATTCATAAAGCAGGTTGCTAGCATATGATTTTTCTTCCCAACTCAAATTAACTTCTTCAACCTTCATAAAACATGGATTTTGTACTAAAATTTTGAACCCCAAACTGTCCATACCCACTAAAGTGTATAGTATACTGTAGCATAGTATAGTATAGTGTAGTGTAGTGTAGTGTAGTGTTGTGTAGTGAAGTGTGGCATGGCATGTCATGGTGTGGTGTATAGCATGGTATATAATAACATTTATATAGTGCTGCCAAAACATATTTGCCAATGCCCATAATGTGAGAAATATGCCTAAATTTTAGCACTGCAGATATAATGCCAAGTACAGTGTTTTGTTATTCAACTGAATGTTAAATTAGTGTGTCAATTATTGTACACCTCTTTCAATATAAATTAATGCTTGAATACGTCTTTCTTTTAAAGATCTAAAATAAAAACTGAATTAATGAAAAATGGCACAATGAGAAGTAATTTTTATTTTTGACATCACACAAACTTCATTTAATAGATCAATATGATATATATATAATTAGGGTCTACTAATGCTTGAAAAGAATGACACTGCTTTCATTTCTTTTTGGTCCATACAATTTTGTATTCTTTCATGCAATAAGCACCAGGTTATTTAGTTCCTTCTTTTCTTTGTTGAAATTATTGCATTTTAGTTGGATTAGAAAACATTTTAACATCCTCAAGTTAAATATTATTTTACATGCTGGAAGAACACTGATCCATAAAATTATTATTTTCATATAAAATACTTGGCTTTTCTTTCATGAATAAAGTGTACATATCTAAATATAATCATATGTAGCATCTTGTACATCAATATTTTTATTTATCATTTAAAACAATTCATGAGGAAACTTGGAATAGAGTTTTATGTTGATCATCAAGGCAGATATCTAAAAAGTCATAAGACTGGTAAGAAGTGTTATGCAGACTACTTAGGTATAAATATTACTGTTCTTAGACATTTTCATAACAGTAATGCAGATAAAATGTGACAGTAGCAACTTCAGAATTTTAAAGGAAACATGTCTGCAATTTGTAAGAGGAATATACCATTTTCCAATATGCTAATGTACAGGTAAAGTTTACAAAAATGCAAATGACCAGAAAAAAAGAACTATGGAGCACAAAATAAAGTAAGAATACAAATGCAAATACTAAAAAAAGAAAAAGAAAACACCAAACCAAATTGTGTTCATTATGTGCTAAATCCAGGGCATAAAAATCATGGACATATGGAGCCTTCTTGTTCATGGCATGTTAAGTCAATATCCAGAAATGGGAAGAAACCAGAGTACACAATGAAAAAGTTTCCGACGAGCTGAAGTGACAGTATAAAGATGGAGAACAATTAATTCTCTATGGTCGAGATCAACTTGTACACACAGCCATTTCACTGTCACACAGTCGCTGGGGTTATTTGGATCATTGTTTTCCTTTTGTGACCACAAATAACACATTAAAGACAGTTCCATTTCCTGTACTGAAGAAATGGGTCCATTTGGTGAGGGGAAAGTGAAGAGCAGACACTGACAGACAATGCTGGGGCCATATGCCACAGGTTAATATACATTTTACAAAAGAAATATCAATTCATAAATGGACTGGGATTAAATTTCTGCTCTCCTATTCCCCTTTTTGACAAACAACTGGTAATTTCTGCAATTTGTCAAATGCATTGCTGAAAGTTGCCAAGTGTGACTTGATCCAACACATTAGTCTAAAATGATAATACTAAAGCCATTAATCTGTTTGAAGATGTGTATTAATGCTTCTTGGTTGTTTGAAGATGTTTATTATGTACATAAAAGATCCTACAGTGTTAGGTTTTTACCCCAAAAATATTATAATCCTTCACAATTGCAGGTGCTGATTAGAAGAGAGAGTCCATGACATTCTTTACATATGGAGCTTTTTTGTCATCTATATAGACTTTGGGCAAATTTTTGTTTCTGGGTAAAATCTTGTTGCTTAAGCAATCAAGTCAGATTAAGAAATCACAATATTTTCCTCCTTTCTAACACTTATTTTTTATATTGATACTGAAATCTTAAATATTTTGAAGGGAAAAAAAGACAAGCCTGAAATTACTGTGTAAATTCATTTATTTACACATTTAAATTATGCTGTGAAGTAAACATTTTTTCAATATTTTCTTTATGTTCTTAACCTTTATTTACATTTTAAATTTTTTATAGTAATATAAGAAACGCCTGAAAAATCATACAAGTAAATAAACTGATTTTCACATTTAAATATAATCACCTTCATTATTCCACATAAGATTTATTTCCTTAACATAAGTGTAGTTAAAAAATGTTTTTAAAACTGAAAATATATGTGAATGGCATCAAACTGTGTACCAATCAATAATTTACATGACTGGTATTAAAATAAGTATACCTGAAGGTGTACATATATGCACACATACATGCACAGACAGGTGCAGAGCCTATTTTTCTTATAGAAAATACCAAATAAATTAGCCTCAATTTCCATGCATGAATAAAATCATGATCAAAATTGGTAAATGAAACCTTGATAATATATTGCTTGTTTTACTGTTGAAAATGGTGGTTAGAGTGGGAAATTTTTGAGTAAACATCAAGAAATTTGCAACTTTTAATAAGATATCATATACTGTATTAAATTTTCTTTTAAAATTTCTCATGATGCTGTAAATAATAATCTACAATGAATACTGATCAATGAAAATGATGGTAATGCCTAAAGCGGTGACAATTTAAAATATAAATATCAATTAAATAAGTTTTGTTAAGCGAAATCCATAGTTAAATTTTGTAGTGATATGCATGAATACATCTGTATAATGACATGTGGTTTGCAGAAGTGTTTGCTGCATTGTTACAGTCAATTAAAAGTAGTCCTTGTTTGTAGTATTACATTAATTAAATATATTTCGTATCAAATCAAGTAAAGCAGGCATAATAAAAAAGACATACCAATCCTATATACATAAAAGCTAGCGGTCATGGTTGTGTGCCAAGTCAGCTCATTTCAATTGATCAATCAAACACAGCACTGTAAAGTAGCAGTCTTAAAGTATAAACCATTAACTATTGGTTTATCCTACTAATTTGGAAATGGGAGCAAGGATAGCAAGTGGTATGGTGAAAGGTGCACTCTGTGCATGGAAAGTTTAGTTTCACAATATGGTTGATTAGGGGGGACAGCATATCCAAAGTTTGTAGTAAATTAAAATTCCTGATATGGTTCTCAAGGGTTTAATAAGAATGAGCTGAAATTTTACATTAAAACTAAAAGCATAAGTTCCGATCCTGTTCTTAAAAAAATTCTAATTTTATAAGAAAGGAATCTATTTTGCTCTGAATCAACAATAACTTCAGAATGTATCAATATTCACATGCATAAAGAACTGACATAATATGCAGCGCATTCACTGGTACACATGTAATGTGCACTGAAACCTCTTGGAGTACTGTTTTAATGGTTTTTCAAAAAAGGGTTATTTTCAAAAGAAAAGTAATTTTAAAGAAGTAAACAATTTTATTGGGAAAAAAGTAATTTGCTGACATTTATTCTCAACATGATACTAAAATAAGTATTCAACCATTCAGGTACCACAACTCACCCACTCTCTCTTTTCATTGTCATTGAATGTACATGCTAATTTGAATCTTTTTCTGGATTTTTCAGAGGTAACTTGGCAACTCTTGTCCTCATCTAAGTTTTAGTCTATGTTTTTGGACCGAACTGTGAATACATTCTCAAGAGAAAGGCATGCTATGTCAAGAGAAAGGCATGCTATGTCAAGAGAAAGGCCTGTTATGTCAAGAGAAAGGCATGCTATGTCAAGAGAAAGGCCTGTTATGTCAAGAGAAAGGCATGCTATGTCAAGAGAAAGGCATGTTATGTCAAGAGAAAGGCATGCTATGTCAAGAGAAAGGCATGTTATGTCAAGAGAAAGGCATGCTATGTCAAGAGAAAGGCATGCTATGTCAAGAGAAAGGCATGCTATGTCAAGAGAAAGGTTTATGTTTGTGCATAAAGTAGATTTTTATGTGATAGATTTAGTTACTAAATGTAGAAAAACTTTGAGAATAACTAATTTTTACACATTTTGTAGCTGGCTATATAGTGACCATGAAATCTGTAAGGTTTTATCTACTGAAAAATATAATTTTCTAAGTATTTCTCTTTTACTTAAAATTATAAAAAATGCATTATGCATGAAATGACATTTTAAAAACAGATATGGAATTTCAGATTTTGCAAACTAATGTTCTCATTTGAAAATTCCAGTGAAAACTCTTAAAACTAAAACCCTGAGGATCAAAATAGATATTCTGTTTTGAGGTGTTTTCGTCTTACTAAGGTTAACACATTTCACTTAAGAGATGTCATCAGATGTCCTCTTGCATACAATGAAACATTAAGTTATTTTGACAAAACATTCAATGGTCAGTCAAATATTAAAATAAATATCTATGATAATTAGGATTTCATTACATTTGCGTGTTTCTTTTATGGGTTTTATATTATGTTGCATAGCTTCAGGTTACTTAAAAACCACTAATTGACCACATGCTCAGACTTAGTTTTGGTTTTATGAGGCTCATTAGTTAGTCCAGAATTTTAGGAGGGACAGAAAGAACTGCATGCAGTTTTCAGAGTAGAGTGTTTTGGGTTTACTTAGGAAAAGTTTATTATTCCCAAGTTTTCTAATTAAAAAAAAGGACAGGGGATATTGTGATACTCTTTGTTCATCCATTACCATTGTGAGGAATTTCATGTAACATTGTAGTTATGTTGCCCATGTGGCAACTATCTGTGAGAGAGGTATTATCATTAGCTCCACCCCCTGGGATTACTGGGAGGGGGTCAAAGGTTATATGTACAAAAAATGTAAATGACATTGACAATCAGATGTATTACACATTTCTAACCAAACTGCATGTACACAGTCATACCAGGAACATGAACATATAATGATGGATTTTGCATGATGACACCGGGGTCACTGTCTTGGGGTGGGAGTAAGTACTGCAAGGAGAGGTGTTTGCAGCAAAAACATCGGACATTTCAATGGCTAGTCATTGCTACTGCTCTAGTTGAAATTAAAGAAAAATTTGGAACAGAAACACTGCTGTTTCAATGGGATACATTTTACAGAGGTTTCAGTTTTGTGAGTTTTCTATGTATTACACACTGATCAAAGTCTGAATTGAATGTACATGCTAATTTGAATCGATTACAAGGGTTTGACTAATGTACCATCCTATTTTAAGTAAAACTGATAACCAAAAGATTTTGTTTCTTATAAATGCAACATCAAGACCTTACAAATTGATTAATGTATGTTTTAAAAGTGATATGTTGTAGTACCCATATATACACGCTTATAAGTTGAGTCAAACTGCAAACAACAAAGCTCCTAATCTGCAATATTCAAGATCAGAAAAGACATTGTGTACTCATTGTTTAATTTTTTGGGGTTCAATTTTACATTCCTCATATAATTGCTGGATTTTATAAATATTTTGAAAATGGCAGCTTTTTCCATTCTCTAAACATTCCAGAAAATCCATTTTTTTCCCTTGAAGAAAGTTAAAAAGATTTTGAATTACTATAGACAAAATGCTCCAGACATTTATATTGTCAGTATATGTTTGGATGAATATTTTAAATCTAATTGATCCTGTAATCATCTTTGTTACAGATATAACATATGTGGATATTAAAGAAATGAGCTTAAGTTTCCCCAACCTGGGATTAAAATTTTACTTGGAGCATTTTAAAAATTGTAATAGTGACATATTTCTTGATCATTCTGAATATTTTAAAAGTAAATTGCTACAGCTACTTCTCTCTTACTAATACATTTTTATTTATTTAAAAAATCTTGACTTCAATATTGCCTTGAATATTTTTAATTCATATTCTTCCTCTTTCTTCAACATTATACTTCACAATGATATTAACCAACACTTAAAATGCCTAATTAAGTACCACTGTAAGCTGATTGATGCAAGAAATTAGCAGGTGCCTGCTACCTGTGGTACCAAGGGGGTGATACCATGCGACATCTTCATAAAACCAACTCGGTCTGTAATTGATCCTCCTCCCAATTATCCTATATAGCCAGAAGCATGAAATGAACAGAATAAAACTCTCATAAAATTAATACCAATAATATTTTTCATTAGTCTATCTTTTGTGTTTTGGATATGATGAACAAGCTAAAACTCCGGTTTAACTCAAGAAGCTAATCTCCATTACGACCTGTTAATTGACTCTACCTAGCAAAAGGTAACGTGATAATATCTTTAAATGGTTGATTGAAGTCACCTTCTCTTTACAGTTAGGGATCAAATGACAACCTTGCATCACTTCAATAACTGAGTCATCAAAATAGGGAAGATAACAAAAAATTCATCATGTTTCTTAGTATGAAATACTAACAGTGTCCAGTCCATATGAATAAATATAAAAATATGTATTAGTCAAATACAGACTTTTGATTTTCAGACTATAATTGGCTACATCAAGGTCTATATTTAAAAGAGCTAAAGTGACTTACACCTGGGTATGATCACTGTAACACTATCAGTGCTCAGGTGCTATATTAGATAACCATAATTAATCTTACTGAAGTAGAGAAGAAGCTTAGAGGATATTTAATTAACTTAAAAATGTATCTGAGCAGCTAATGATTAGACTATTGGAAGATGGCTCAAATTTGATGAATACACACAAACATAGTACACCCTAATGCTGTTTTCTGTCACAAAATAGATGCAAAGAACTGTTTCTATAGGATTTTGGAAACACATATTCTTCCCTGACAGATAAAGATAATTTGGACTCTAATTAAACAAAAAGCATTAACCGTCTAAATTTGCCCCCCAAAAAACATTGGAATTTAACCTTCTATTGGGAAGTCAGTGGCTTTGCAAATAAATATTCAATTCACACTACACTGATACTATGATTTTATTCTTCATACACCTTTGGAGCCACAGTGGCTCATTGGTTAAGGAATTCATGAGGGTGCAGATTTGATCCCAACACTGGATCAGACAGGATTGGCTACCATTTTACTCTTTTTGGCTTATCACAATCTAAGCTTCAAAAAGTGCTTCTCTGCTGCAAAATACCAACACCAAACCATCATTCAGTTTATTGCCATTATTTTTCTGGATGTACTTTTTTTTTTAAAATAGGAATTTCTACATGGTCTTAAGTATTAAAAAAGTGCCAAGTCTTAATAATGTTTTCTGTACAAAAATAAGAGCTACAAAAGTAGTTATGATCTTTAAGGATTGATGGTGTTCAAAACATTAGAGGAAATGAAAAATTACAATATGGTATAGACAAATGTCTTAAGTAGGTCATTCATTACAGTGGGGTTCTGAATGAAATTTGACTGAAATAAATGTAATCAATGATAAATTTGACCTTTATCATAGAATATTCACCTTCTATCTCAACAGAAATTTCCTGGTAAAGAACATGTATCCTCGTCTCTCTCTCTTTCGCTTGCACGCATGCACACACACACACACACACACACACACACACACATGCATGGTCATTCCTTGTGATTTTGTCTTTACCAAGAATATGTCATAAGTAAATACATATATATAAGCATTTTATTTAAAGAAAAATGAATTTTAACTTCAGGAGTGTCAGACTAATTGTCAACTGCATGCTGAAGGCTGATTATGTTCATTATCACCGTGCCAATGGAATTTACAATGTACCATATATACTCACTTATAAGTTAAAATGTAAGCAACAAAGGTTCTGATGTGCCGTAGCATATTGCACCTGTAGATCATGGCCTATGATCTACGTTCTACTAATTACTCCTATCAAACTTCACAGACCCAGATCTGCCAGTGCATCATGCACTGGCACATTTGGGTCTATGCAGTTAGCAGTTGGAGTTGACCTATAAGCAAGTCCATATGGTATATAGTCAATATGGTATATATTCATTTATAAATGTATAAAATCACTTCTCTGGTAAAACCAATCAGAAAAATTGTGGCAGTCTTATTTATATATAAATTAAATTGATCTTGTGAGGAAAGCATCTACACCATCTCCTAGACATGTGGTCTAATTTCATATTCTCAAATCAACCATATCATAATCATCATTGTTTCAAAATAGTGCCTAGTGCTTACATTTTAAAATGACCAAACAACATAATCATATCCATACATTTTCATTTGGTTTAAATGCAGTATATTTATTTGAAACATGAAATTTTGAATAATTTACAAACTGACAATATACAAATTGTACAACTATGTTGATATTTAATGTGAATATTTGTGTTCTAATTTGTAAAATTTAATGATGGTAAGTATTTTGTAATTAACAGTAAGCAGCTTGATAGCAGTGTTAAGTTCTGCCAAATGTCATGGTATTACAGTTTTCATCAAATATACATTATAAGTGTCTTAAAATAAAAACCTGTTTCAAACTTTTTATTGTGAGTTTACATAAAACGTCAAAATATTAGGTCTTGTGTCTATGGGTAAATAATAAATTGTTCAAGCTAAAACTGGGAATAATTTGCAAACTGACTCACCCATTAATACTTCAGATAAATAACAATCACAATTTTTTTAGTAGATCCTTTACATAAAGTGTGGTTGAGTTTTAAAAATTTATTTGTAACTCTGGCAAGTATACATGCGAATAGAGACCACAAAGTGTTTATATTAACTGCCAATACAAAATACTGACCTTTAAAAAAAGGATATGTTAAACTGAAAACAATATATAACTAACAGGAACTTTTAATCAATATAACATGTGTTTGGCAAGATGGTGAGTCAAATTAGTTTGCTACAAGTTTTTAAGGATAAAATTAATATACATGCACTAAAGGTGTAAAAGAACAAATAAGTTTTCTTGAGGAAGAAATTAAACATAATGAAATATGGTAGAAGATAAACATTTTAAAATCAGCAGAAAGATATCTCTAAATTAATCCTGTATGTGTCTTAATGAATCCTACTGCAATATATCAATCTCAAATTAGTAAATCATCTTCAGATAACTGAAAAATAAGCATTAGACATTTTTATTCCATTGTCTATGAAGTAAAAATGGATTTGACTTAGATACATGACAGGAGATTATTGAGAATATATTATTTAAAAAAATCACTATCATCTGAGCCAAACTGATTTTTAATATAGCCCAAAATCAAGACTGTTGATGTGCAAAGCACATCAAAGAAAGGGACCAGAATTTTAGTGTGGGATACCAGGAGATAATGTTCTTACAACAATGTGACATAAAGTACTTCCAAGTCAACATTTTCATTCCATGGCCTTCTTGTAAGGCTAATTGACCTGGTGGTACTTCCAGCTGAATTGTCACCTTGTATTGAGATTCTCTTGGAAAGGTCAATATTAGTCCAAGAGGGTCAAGCTAAATGGGCATAAACTATAGGCACTGAAAAACATTTAGCCCAAGAGGCAAGAAACAATCTAAACAAGGCCCAGAAAGCAATTTGGGCCACTTTCTTCTAAAGACTGGTGAATGGGAAAGGAGAGAGAGAAGAATATATGGTAACTGAATAGCTAATTGAGAGATTATCGAGGTATTGTGTTAGTAATTGAAAGATTAAAGCACAATAATAGCAGTTTGGTTGACTAAGTATTGTGCCTTGCTTAATAGATAAACAGTATTGTATTGCTTTTCACACACTGGACCACCTTAATGGGCGCTTTTATGAAGCAGCAAATTAACCTTCATTAAGCCATAATGGATCCAGTGTTGAGTGAACTTGTTGTTTTTACGCACTTTAAAAGTAAAAGTGGAAGAAAATAATATTTATATTTCATAAACAATGGAATACATTTTCTTGTAAAAGCAAAGCACACCATTTATGCAATTTTGGGTTGACTGGTTTGATAAGTTGACATAATAACCCAACCTGCAGGATGTTGTGACACACTTGTGAAAATTCTTCAATTACATTCTGAAAATATATTCTTGTAGAATAAAGTCTTTCTTTTCATTCCAACATAATTGTCTTTTTTGTTACATTTTGATTCTTTTCTTTTCTTTTTCTTACAATTTTGATGTAAAAGCCTCAGAATTTCTGTTGATGACTGGTATCAATAACAATAACAACATATATTTACAAATTCCAATTTAAAAAAAATCAACAACAAAAATCTTGCAAACATGCAAAAATTAAAATTTTTTTCTTCTGCTTCTCCAAGGATTTAAATTTTTAAAATATGCAAGGTGGCCTAGTGGTTAGACTGTCCACCTCAGATGCTGGAGGTAGTGGGTTCAAACCCTGGCCAAGTCACAACAAAGACTTATCAAAATGGTACAAACAGCTGCCTCACTAGGTGCACAGCATTAAGATAATAGTGTTAGGTCTGGTTGACCTGGTGTCAGGATAATGTGAATGAGTGGGACATTATGCTACATGTCTGCAGTATGATGCGCCAGTGCTAGACACCACTATAAACTGCCACACTGCAGACATCGTAGTGATACGACTGAAAAATTGTAAAAGCAACATTAAAAATCCAAATCACACACACACACACACTTCACTACATGTACAGTATATTTTGTTAAAGAACATAAGCAAAAGGCATTTTCATTGTCTTTCAACCTAATATTAACTACATGTACTTCAACATTACAATTTACATGCAATTCCAATCTAACTAACAAGGTATAATATTTCTGTATTTATTTGGCAAAGTGCTTAAGCAAAATTACACAACTAAATCATGAGAATAGATGTCAGAAAGTAAGCAAAATGTTAAACATATGGTCTAAAGGGAGTCTAATACCAATAGGAAGGGTAACAGTATTAAAAACCTTGGTAATTCCTGTCTAATACCAACAGGAAGGGTAACAGTATTAAAAACCTTGGTAATTCCTGTCTAATACCAACAGGAAGGGTAACAGTATTAAAAACCTTGGTAATTCATGTCTAATACCAACAGGAAGGGTAACAGTATTAAAAACCTTGGTAATTCCTGTCTAATACCAATAGGAAGGGTAACAGTATTAAAAACCTTGGTAATTCCTGTCTAATACCAACAGGAAGGGTAACAGTATTAAAAACCTTGGTAATTCCTGTCTAATACCAACAGGAAGGGTAACAGTATTAAAAAACTTGGTAATTCATGTCTAATACCAATAGGAAGGGTAACAGTATTAAAAACCTTGGTAATTCATGTCTAATACAAATAGGAAGGGTAACAGTATTAAAAACCTTGGTAATTCCTGTCTAATACCAATAGGAAGGGTAACAGTATTAAAAACCTTGGTAATTCCTGTCTAATACCAATAGGAAGGGTAACAGTATTAAAAACCTTGGTAATTCCTGTCTAATACCAACAGGAAGGGTAACAGTATTAAAAAACTTGGTAATTCATGTCTAATACCAATAGGAAGGGTAACAGTATTAAAAACCTTGGTAATTCATGTCTAATACAAATAGGAAGGGTAACAGTATTAAAAACCTTGGTAATTCATGTCTAATACCAATAGGAAGGGTAACAGTATTAAAAACCTTGGTAATTCATGTCTAATACAAATAGGAAGGGTAACAGTATTAAAAACCTTGGTAATTCCTGTTCTAAAACGTGGTAGATAATTTAAAAAATCAATAAATTATCTCTAAAGTTCAACTGGAACTCAATGAGAAGTAAAATCAGAAGAGAAATCTTAGCCCAAGATATTCTTTTGGGTGCACTAAACCAGAATAAAGTTTAAAAATTTAACATGACTCTGAAAATTAAATAGATTCATCCTCTCTTTCTGAAAAGCAAAATTTGTTAGAACTTGAAGAAAAAAAATAAGCATGCAAAAGAAATTCACTAGCAAAGTTTGGCAATGAACACAATGAAAATTGATGTTGAGAATGTACTAAAAACATTGAAACATCTACTAAACATAAGTGTGTCAATTGCGATAAAGGATATACTATCTACTAATATATGGATGAATAGATAAATAATATTTTACTGGGGATGGAAATATAGAAATGTGAACTTATTCTGAATCTTTCACAAAATATATATTAATACAAATTATTTAATGTTTCAGAGAACATTTAATGCAATTAGAATAAATACAGACTTTAAAAAAATCTGAAATTTATTAGATGCTATCATAATAATAAAATATATGCCATTTATATGTGTGATAAAAAGCTGACAGTGAGAAGTAATAGAGAAACTGAAACCATTATTGGTGAATGAATAAATGATTATGTATTACAGAGGTATCAGGATTTACAACAATTAGGTAATATATATATTATATACTTAGCAGTAATGCTGTTCTATCACCATCTTTCATCTAGTGCTTTCTCTTCTAAGACAATTTTGTAAACTGGATTTCTCTCTGAACTTCTCTTGGTTCTGTCTTTGTTTTTTTCTGACCTACTTCTTAGTTAACATCCAGAATATGTTGTTGAAAATCTATTAAGCTGAATGTTCTCTTTCTATATCAAGAATATTATTTAAGATTATCTTGGAATTCATATATACATATGTATGCTGCTAATTGTAGATAATTAACAATTACTGTAAAGTTGTGAGCCTGAGGCTCCAAAACCGTGGCGCCAATATCTGCCTGAGGCAATAAAAGAAAAGATTGAATTAAAAACCAAATTTATGGTGAAATCACAAATTCAGTCCAAGTTCTGTGATTTGCAGAAAAATCCAAAGATGTGGTCACCCTACGAGATCATACTAAAACAGAATTAAACAAAATCAAATCCATGGACAAAATAAATCCTATGCTTTGAACTTCTGAACTGCTATGTGAAGAATTTCTGCTTGTTTTCTAGTTTGCAAAAATGTTTTCCTACACTGTGGCTTCAATTTATCTGCAAAATTATATGTATTCAGCTGTTCAAACATCTCTTGTTTCAGATAAAACTGAACGAACAGCAGCATATTCAAAACATAAATTACTATATGAACTATGACTGCAAAAATGTGCCAAGAAATAAGTCCAAAACCTCACAGTTATTTGTCCTATCAACACTGGTTTGTGCCCAGATACCTCTGGATACTGGTTATTTGCAGGGGACTGAACAAGAAATTTGTTTTATGTATGACTCTAGATATGACAAAAATTAACAAAAACCAGACACATCCAAACAAATTAATGTAACGACTAAAAAATGAATCTGATAATGCCAAACTTGTATGTTTCTAAACAGAACAGCACTGGCAGAAGTCCTTAAAGGAAAAAATAATGAATCCTCCTCCTTTCTTTGCTATGAGCAATTTCTTTTCATTTCATATTTAAGTTTATTCTGTATAACCTATGAAGATTGTCAAGTCAACAACTCTGGTCCATATGAGATTCCTTCAATAAGTGAGAACAGACAACACTGTCTGGAAGGATGATGTTCCTAGTTCTTAAGGAATTTAATTCTATGGTTCATTATTTCAATGAAAAAAGGACACAAACAGCTTTCTGCTTTCATTTTGATGTAAACTTCATCATCAACACTTTAAAATCCAGGAATATTGTCTGGATAGCACTCTATCCACAAAAATAAGTGGAACTCTAGAAATCTGTGGCAAAATTAATTCAATTCTGTGAATAAAGAGAAACCTTCAGTTTGATGGTGCAATTTCATTCCCTTTCTGAAGCAAGAAAGACCTGAAGACATGAAAAATATCCAAGAATGAATACTCACCCTCAATGGCCATCATGGCTCTTAACTCCCGATTTAGCATCTCAAATTTTCTTTCTAAATCATCCTCCTTCTCTCTGCAATAACAAGACAAAAATCCAAGTCGAACAACATCACCACAAATATTCTCTTCTAAATCTTATGCTACTTATATAGGGGAAACTTTGCTCCAAATCAGATTTCTTAGCTGGCATTAGTGTAATGGGTTTATGTCTACAAGATGATAATATTTTCTCAATAAACTAAGAGTAGTTTCAAGTTTTCTCAAGGGATAGTGGTATTAAATTTAGTTATTAAGTGAACATACAATTGATCTTGCAACATATGATATTAAATAATCTATTATTGTATCAAAACGCTATTATCATTTTCTGGCTACAATATTAAGATTTCTAATTTTGCAAATCTTGTTCAAAACCCAGGTGTAATATTTCTTTAGAAGTTGTGCTCTGAGAAGATTGCATGATTTTAGGAGCTTAAGAGAAAAGAAGCTAAAGAGATTTGAATGGAGAACTACCAAATGATGTCCCCAAAGACAATCTGACTTTAAACTAAATCTTCACAAATCTTCTTATGTTCTTAAACAACCTTCACAGAAACATGTTACTATGGTCAGGAAGGGCATAAAAGAGAGCTGCTTGAGGCTAATGGAGAGTGAAGTAACAAATGCATCATCACAGCGTCTTCATCCCCATCTGGGAAAGCACTCTCAGCCTCAGGAGCCATGGATGAATTGTACCATAAAGAACCCTGCATAAGTAATCACCACTTTAAAGAAATGTATTAATTCCTTATTAATTATAAAAAATGTGTCATTATCAATTAAAGTTTCTTTCTATTTATGTATGAAAGAAAAGCTTATAATTAAACATTACTCTAATTTACAAAAGACTGTAACAAAAACTCTGGAGAAAATAGGTCTGCTAATAATTTAAAAATTAACAACATTTCCAGTTCAACACAGTATATGATGTTCTGAACTTTCAATGTTATGACTAAATATTCTTTTAACATCAAATAAAAAATTAGTCTATTCTAAGATGTGCGATATTGTGCAAGATTCATGGTAATTGAAAACACTGCTTCAAAAATCAACAGAATACATCAACCCTGCACATATTTGCAAGACCTATCATTGTTTACTTTGTTACACCACCACCCCATTTTCAAAATCCCCATTTTCTACTGGAATGAGAGTGGGAGACTGGAGAATTTTATCTCTAAATTTTCAGTTCCAGAATAGTACAAGAAAAACAAGTTTGAAAGACTTAAAGAGAAGAATCTGAAATGGATTGTATATATAATGAATCGTGAACAGTAGTGAAAATATCAGTCTTTCGTGCAAAATGAGAGAACTGTGACAGATAAGCTGGTAGTGCAATGGACTCAATCCAAAAGTTGTGGATTAAATACCCACACAGGCCAGCTGCATTCATGTGTTCATGGAAAAGAACTTAGTGTCTGTTTCCTTGGCATGACGCAGCCATTAATGTGTTAAAAAGTGCTGTAAAAACCAACAAACATCAACATTCATGCAGAATGTGTATTATGCAAATTAACCTCTGTGCATCATTAGGTCTTATCTTTTGTTTATATCAAACAATGAATGTCAATGTGTCCTTGACCCATGGTCAAAATGGCAAACATATGTCACAGAATGAATCGTCTTAGTTTCTGATCGGGTGACGAGAATCTATCAATGGATTACTGTTTAGGAAATAAATGCAAATAAAAATCTTTAACCAAAACCTGAACATACTGACACTGGAAAAGTGACAGATACATCTTGCTTTCCTCTGTGAGCTCAAAAACAAAATTTGTGACGATCATCTAAGAAAAATTTGCCTTTTGTATAAATAAAAAAATGCAAAAATATATTGTGGAACGTGAAATATCTTGCACACTAAATCGTAAAAAGAAATAAAAATAATTAAATGGATGTTAATAATACATTATAATAATATGGAGAAAGTATTTTTTTTATCTTAATCTTCTCAAGGCCATATTCTATTCCAAATAAATGACACAATTGACATGTCTCTGTGAAAATACTGACAGACATTCAATTACTTAAGAAAACTCATATTTCTATCACCTGAAGTAATATGCAATATATTTGCTTTCACTGGAAGTCATATAATAATTAGTGGACAGGGCACATATGATGTCAAACAGGTGAGGTGCTTTGTATCACACCTGTAGAGCTGCTAATAACCCTACTTTGAACTGTACATAAAAGTCTAATAAGTACTAAAGGTTGTTACCAGCACTGAACAGACACAAATCTCTAGGAACTTTTAAGAAGGATTAAGCCCTGTTAATCCATTAGGGCTTAAAATTTTGGCACCAGGAAAATAAGAGATTAAAAGCACAAATATCCCAGATATCCATAAAGTGATGTAATAAAATGAATAGTTTCCTTTTGTATAGAAAGAGTGGGATAATCCTACTATATATACTTGCTTTTTAAGTCAAGTCAAGCAGCAAATAACAGAGACTCAGATCTACCATCACAAAATGCACTAGTTGTTTGTTCTACTCATTATTCCTTGCAAACTGCAGAGAATGAGATCTTTGGCGCTGAATGCAATGGCAGATCTGGGTCTGTGCAGTTTGCAATTTGATGCAACTTTTAAGCTAGTATATATGGTACTGTCAGAGTTGAAAAGTTACAAGATTTTATTATTTTAAAAAAATGAAAATAAATTTAACATTTGTAAGGAAAATAACATTACTTAACCCCCCCCACTGCTTCTATAATTGAGCAACAAACCTAACTACTTAACTGCCAATATTGGGCTCAACCAATATGTTCTCTATTTTCAAACCAACCTTACAATGCTCACATTTTTTTCTGTAATATCTGATTTGAAAATAATATTCTTTAATAGCTCAATGATTACATGATCAAGCAAAATTTGGTACCTCTTAATATCAATGATGGAATGAATACAGAAAATATTTAACCTGTTACAATACATTATTATTATATTCAACATTAATATCAAATACTGTATGGAATGAATACAGAAAATATTTAACCTGTTACAATACTGTACATTAATATTATATTCAACATTTACGTACTTATGATTTGTTACATGAAAAAGAATTAAATATTTGTAAAATTATGCTACATCTAATATCTTTAAACTAATGTAATAATGTAACCAAGCTTTCATTAAGAAAATCTAAAGTGTCAATATACTGCTTAATTAGGGTTGCCATACATCCTCTTTTTCTCAGACATGTCCACCTTTTCAGTCCTTAAATCTAAGCCTGGCCAGGTTTCTTAAATATCTAAAAATTCCAGGAATTTGCCCTGTCTGTTCTTTATCAAACAAATTTAGACTTTTTTATATAGAGCTCATGAGCAAAGCTGACATTAGTTTGTAAAACCAGGCAGCAAATCAGACATTGTATACTCCCTGTTACTCATATATGCTCATGATGGATTAATGTGATATATATATATATATATATATATATATATATATATATATATATATATATATATATATATATATATACACACACACACACACACACACACAATATTGATATGAATTGGTAGATACTGATACAGATACACCCACTCTCCAGTGTCCTCTCTTTTTATAGTACAAATATAGTAACCTTAGCTTATACATTTACAATTATGTTCAAACAGCTGAATGGACATGGGGAAAAAGGAATCTTTCTTTGTTACTGAATTTCAGATGTATTTTTCATTTATCTGGCAACTTTTTCCCCATACAGCAACTCAGCTGTCTATAATCTTTTGTGCTGGTAATGCATTAGACTTCTACTTCAAGTCCCAATGACAAACACATTTGAGTAGCTGGAGGGGACTGTTACATGAAACACCATTAGGTCTTTATACCAACTGGGCATATCCAAACTAAATATGATTTACATGTACCTCCATTGTGAAATAGGCGGATTTATATGTCTTAAGTCATTTAATCACCTCAATCTCAAATCTGTACTTTATTTTTGCATATACGGACATGGAAACGGGAGTTGTCATTTAAAGTTAATGCCAAGTATTTTGCGATATGCAAAGCTGATCATCTTAAACATTATTCAACAGTTAGCATAGCTTAGTGTGTTACTGTATTACTTGGCCATGTAATGGACTCCTTATGGGCTACCATAATTATCAAAGATTTCTGACCTGCACTACTGACATCTTAGTTGACAGATCAGGATCTACTCTTTGGATACAAACATCAACCATGATCTACCAAATTTTTTGTACAAAAACAGATATAAAGAACTCCCTCATTATAATGCTGTCCAGGAGAGACAAGGGTCATAACACCTTAGAGTGAAGCCACTTTTTAATTAAGTACATCATACATATAATTTTAGCATTACAAGATAAAATGTGATACATGAACATACCCACCTTATGATAGGAAATGTATTATAATGAAGTGTGCTATTGTAAGGGTATGCTGTTATGTAAAGTTTTTCAAAATACTGAGCTCTCAGTTCCATGAAAATCTGATTTATTGTAAGTCTGAATGCCTGGAATCTAGATCACTGAAAATACATGTCATTTTAAAGAGTATGATAAAAAGGTATGGGCTCTTGTTTCTTTGCAAACAAAAATCCCTTCAACACTGACCAAATCAAACACTGAATATTTGTTGAACATTTCTGCCAGTTTAATTAGCCATCAAATCTTTCCTCGATGACTAACATCCAGGAAGGGGCTGTGTCCTGTTGACAGAATATGAGGACTGGCAAACATCAATTATTCAACTGTTGCCTAAATAAACATGAGCAAAATTGCGACTGGTCACTTCCCACTGAAATACCAGATTTCTTGTAACACACACTTTCACATTCATTGTATTTTTTTCCAAACCCTTTTTCCAGTCTTACCTGGAAATCATGATTGATTAAATAAACCCAGAAATACCTTAAACATAATTAAATATTGTCCAAGCCATGTAAAATCAAATTTACAAGTGTAATGTTTGTATTTACACTGAAAACCTATATTAAGAAACTGAAAACTCTACATCTTGTGATGACCAGGTGAAAGGAACACCTGCAGCTGAAAGTGTGAATTTAGACACCTCTCATAAAAGTAAAAGGAAAATGACCAACACACAACCTTTCAAGTGTTAGCTAATTATTTTGGTATATTTGTTTTTCATGCTCTGTCCTTTTTTGTCTGATTCCCTACTAAAATAATGTGGAATTCTAACTTTAAAACAGGTTTATGGAACAAGAAGTCAAGCATAAACTCTTCAAATATTTAAACTGTGGTGAAAATAACTGCATTAAATCTTCTTTTTGTTTCTGGACATGAGACTTTTGCTTAAGAGCTGTGAGCTGTTTCAGCATTATTTCCCATTCAGTATTTTAAGTTATTTGAGATGATTAATCCCCCCACCTGCCCATTCCCCCCTTATATAACAACTCCTAATGCAAGTTTATGTATCATGCAGTCCAGCATAATCAATTTATATACTATTTACATTACACTTTGTTTCCATGGTAACATGAAAATACAGAATCTAGACAATTGTAACAAGGCATCTATATACAAGTAGCTTGACACTAGTGTTGTCTAAAGTATCTTGAAAGGCCTGAGAGTTTTGCTCTGGCAACAGAATGTTTACAAACAGTGACACAGATGGACAGACCAGACAGACAGTAATAGCTATGTTCCCCTATACTAGATACAGGAGTAGGTGTGGAAATTATGCAAATATAGTTTTAAAACATCTTTATGATCTTTGTGCCTAAATTAACTCTTGCAAAGCCAGAACTATGATACATGTCTTTTTTTAATCATAGTAAAAGTATGAAAAAACATGTAGTATTTTTATTGAACTTTGTTATCAATTAGTGGAATTAATAACAGTGTTGATCACAATCTATCTCAAGTATAGAGCACTGATTTAACCTACCTTTTGTTATAACAAATGGTTTGTTGTTGTTGCTGTACGGTTTAACACCATTTTTCAGCACATGATAGGCTATGCGTGGCGGCCAGTATTAATGGTGGAGGAAGAACCTGTGGAAAACCCCAGAAAGAACCACTGACCCATGAGAAGCTACTGGCAAGCTTTCTCACATACCCACATTAGCCGAATCCGAGACTCGAACCCACGCAGACAGAAGTGAGATGGCAGTGATCTGTAACGGAGAGCTCTTTAGACCACTCGGCCACTCGGGGCCCCTAACAAATGGTTTGGTATGGAAGGTAGCAAGTGCTGTAGATAGTTCAGATGAGCAACTGCTGGTAAAACCTACTTTCCTCTTTTAAACATATTATAAGTCCACTTCAAAAATTATTACTGGCATACAAAAAATTTAAGAAATGTTTGGCTTATTGCTTGAAGTTCATTTGCAAAACTCTCCCAATTTCCATACAAAAACAGTTTACATTTCTTGATGCCACACTTGTTGCAAATTAATATTTAATGTCTGTCACATTCATGAAAACAAATTTCTTCCATTTCCTTTATTATACAATAATAAGGTTAACCTAATATTTTGTATAGAAAGGGAGAAAACTCTCATGGAAACTAAATATAGCACATGACCAGGGTATCAATTTTAAAGTAAAAGATTAAAGTCACTGAAATTGAGAAGCTGAAGTTAGAACTTTCATTTTCATTTAACCTTTGAAGGTTGAATCCCCATGCATGTACTAACATGTCTTGTATGACAATGTTGTTTGCAGGTCTACATGAACCAACAGTGACAGTTATTCTTTTCTTTTCTTGTGGATTTTCAAGGTGTGATAAAAACACCTAACTCTGTGTGGATCTGAATGTACAATTCAGGTTTTGGCGGTCATCCTTCTAGATCTCTCAGATATGGTCAAACATACTTTACTGAATGCAGTTTAGTTTTGTATTGTTAGTGGGCATCAGGTGTTGAAGATGCTGTGTGCACTTTATACTTGTTCATTTATAAGGTTTATCTGTTGTTCTATATGGATGTTCAATCCATATCATACACCCTGACTGGAACTATTTCATGTATTCACTCACATCTGTGTTCTTATAGTTCTAGAAAAAATGAACTGAATTTACAAATAAAGCCAGATTTGATATGACTTCCACTCAAACTGGACAAGTATAAATGTTCAAAAATAAAAAGACGAGGGGATAGATGTATGTAATAAATACAAAACTGCATTGATGTTTTGTTCTAAGTCTTGGGAAGGATCTTTTCTGATATGCATACCAGCCACAATACAATATGTCAGGCAGAAAACACAGTTTGTCTGTCTAAAAACTCCATGACATAGTTGGGTTTTCAATAACACAGTTTTAAGTAATCTTAGCAATAACCCCCACCCCAAAACCCCAGAGAGACCTTTATCACCATGGTATGCCCATTGCCTGTGGCCTGTATCACTAAACAGTCCTGCTTAATTCTCATGTAAAACAATCACTGGGGCAGTTCACACAAACATGATTGTCACAGATGCAATTAAAAAGGCAGTCAAAGATAAACAACAACCACTGCACATACTACTTAGCTGGTTAACAATAGTCAAGTGTTAAGTCTTTTAAGCATTGTTGTAGGTGAGTCCATTAGGTTAATTTGCATAGGTGAAGTACATTACATGTAAATGGAACAACCCAATTCATTCGAAGTTAGATAAATCAAAGAGATGCATGCTGAAGAACAAAATTTACATTTCACTGCCTCAATAAGACTGTTCAAGCTATCTTTATATTAAAAGATTATTGGCAAGGTTTTAATCTGTAACAATATCTCTTTGATTATGTAATTGTAGGCAAGCGACTATTTTTTGTTTGTATATGAGTTAAATTCTTCAAAGAACACAATATCAATATTTTCTTCATTTTTTTATTGGGTTACATGAGTAGACAATTTATTTTCAATTGTCTACATCACCTCCCCCCAAAACCTCAAAACACACTTACCCATTCCACCTACACCCACTGTCTGGGTAGTTGGCATGTGTGGATATGGTAAATGAATCAGTCTAATCCTGATGGCCCTGATGTATCTCTATGCCATTAAACTCTTTCTTTCCTGCCAACTCAGAACAAAACACGTAGGAAGCCTTGTGTATGCAAAAACATGGAATCTGTCATTTGACCATTTTTGTGAAATTTTGCTCACAAAGAATTCTCTCACTGTTTAGATAACATTTATATCATACTTTAATTAAGATACATGTATCTTGCAGACTCTGACCAAAAGAATGAATGAGTAAAACAAGAAAATGTGATTGAAACACAGACATTTGGTAAGACCACAATCAGATTAAAATCAAGATCTCAGACAAAATGTATGTCTTATGGACACTGATCAAAAGCTATGTTCTGCTGACCTTTATAGGTTTCAATAAAATTAAACCTTTCACATTTATGACAGTGAAAAATGTAATTTGTAACAGAGTGTTTCTTATGATAACTCTCACTAACACCATATACAAAACTTTATTTCATAGGTTACCAAATATAAGTGGACTGGGAATTCCCATGGTCGCAAGAACATGGACATTCAATCGGTGCCTGTCAGATCTACTTGTAACAATTAGACATTGATTTAGTCACATTGGCAAGACCATAATCTTTATGTTCTCTATCACCACCAAAAAGTCTTTTTCTGTTAAATGACAATTAAAAACATTGTGGAAATAAAGCCAGAAAATGAAAATTTTTGATGTAATACAAACTTTATGTTGAGAAGAATCGAAAGATGCACTGTAAAAAATAGACTGACATTAGGAGTACTGGGACTTAATGAATATACTAACTTATAAGCTAGTCCTACTGCAAACAACACACAACATGATCAGCCATCATATAATGCATCAGCAGATCAGGGTCTATGTTACTTGTTCTACTCATTACTCCTAACAAACTGCACAGACTGAGATCTGCTGGTGAATCTGTGCAGTTTGCATCTGAAGTTGACTTGTAAGGAAGTATATATGGTAACAATAAATACATAAATACATTGTTAATGAGTAAGAGTTTAAAAGTTTGTATTATTTCACATTAATACTCTGTCCCTGTGCATTTGTTTGTTAGGTGATACAGCAACAGTGAACGGAAGAGCTTGAGAGACCCCAGAAGTGTTCATGAAGATGCCAACGGCTGTTATACGTGTATGAATGAGATAAGACTTATAGTAATGTAAATCAATAAACCTGTTAAAGCCAAACCATAAATAAATAAATAAATAAACAAGGCAAACACCTTACGTGTTACATCAATAAGTTACTTTTAAATTGTGCATACAGTAAAACTTGATTTGTGCAACCACTGCAGTCAGCAACCACCTGTCATTAAAGACCAAAACTCATGCACTGATTTTTAAAAAATATAAACACCCTGTTGTGAGCAACCACCTCCTAAAAGTGACTAATAACCATGAGTTTGAGCAAAATAAGTGTCTTAACACTAATATTATACAACCAAATATAAACACTAACAACCTTTTGTTTAATCCTCTGTAACCACAATCAATGAGTATGCAGGTGGAGTGCAGATAACATTTTTTGTCTAGATATTATAGTCAAAGGGAAGCAACTCAAGATTAACTCCCCATTCTACCCACTAGGTAGTTACAAGTATATCTGGTTTAAGCCATTTGTTTTACTATTGCTTCCATCTGCTAATATGTCCTCCAGATAATCCAGTTAAATGCCAAAAATATATAACTCAAATTTATTTAAATTTCCACATTTCTTCTTCACTTGTACAGTAATTCAAAATGAGATTTTATAAGGTGCATATAACATGTTTGTAAAATCTGGTGAAATTATTATTTTTTTTGCAATTATCATCCTGCTCCTTATTGTCAATTGTGTTTTTAACAGATAACATTCATTTTTACCAGATACATTTTATGGCACTGTACTTATCTACTGCAACACTTCTAAGTTGTTTCCATAATTTGGTTTACATTATAATAATAATAATAATAATAATAATAATGTCTTGGTACAGAGCCTTATCTTTTACAATATTAGATAGCACAGAAAAACATATACAATGACAAGATTACAAAAACAAACACCATGAAATTACAAAACAAAAGCATGCTGATAATAATTAAGGAAGTATACATTATTAAGTCTTTAAGTATGTTCTTGTAGTTGAAACAGGTGAGTTTCATGGGTAAGCTCATATAGGTATGATGGATTGGAGCAAGTCATCAAAATGTAGCATGTTGAACAGATTTTCTGTTTGATTATGGATAGAGGTTACAGTGCAGCAGAGAGGTTCTTCATGCTCTAAGGATAACCCGTGCAGCTGTGATTTTAACTTTTTAAAGTTTCTGTAGTAGATACTGAGATGAACCAGACAGAAGTGAATTTCAATAGTCCTGTCTTGAAAGTACTAAGGAACATACAAGTGTTTTAGTGGCATCAACTAAAGAAAACTGAATGAAGTTGATGTGTCTCATGTCCATAAATATAGTCTTGCATATGTTCATGACTTGTTGGTGTAATGAGAGATAATTTTTGAGACACTGTATGTTGATCTACGATATTTGAGAATGGCTGAATGTATAGAATGAAGAGAATTGGGCGGAGAACAGAGCCTTGTGGAACACCAAAACAAAGATCAACTAACTTGGAATGCTTTCCATTTATATATGCAATTTGTGTCCAGCTGACTAAGTAGGACTTTAACCATAGTAAGGCTGTATCGTGACACCCAATACATGCTAGAGATGGTGAAGTAATATATCATGGTCTCTTGTCTCAGAGGGCAGTTTCAGTACTATGGTGAGGGTGATATGCAGACTGTACTTTGCTAAAAGCAACAGTAAAACCTGTCTTGAAAGACCAGTTATGTGAGACCACCTGTCTTGAAAGACCTTATTCTCATTGCACAGATTTATTGATTATATAATCTTATGACCTGCTATGAGAGACCACCTGTCTTGAAAGACCACACTTTTTTGGCAGAAGGGGTGGTCTTTTAAGACAGGTTCTACTGTATTTGAATTCAGATGAGATGCAAGATGGGATAGAACAACTTTTTCAAAGATTTTTTTTTATGAATGGGAGGTTCGAAACAGGGCAGTAACTTTTTAAATCTTTATGGTCAAGTGTCGCTTTCTCCAACAGAAGCTTTACAATGGCAGTTTTGAAAATGGCAGGAATTTCCCAGATGAGAGAGAAGTATTGATAAAATCAGTTAGTGAAAGCAGTACTGAATCTAAGCACTCAAGCAGCTGTGATGTTGGAAACTGATTGAGTTCACATGACTTTGTGGGGTGCTCTTTTCAGCTGTGTATACCAAATCCATTGCGACAGGTTCAAATGATGTTAGAGGTTGCCATTTATATTCTGTATCATAAATGTATGGTGATGATGACTCAACTGAAATTGTATTGTCAAACTTATCTCTAATGGATTGTACTTTTTCACCCAAAAATTGGCAAAGGTCCGGAAGGTCATCCAGAGAGAAGGTTGTTGGAAGCAGGTGCATTTATTCCTTGACATAGGCCTGCTTATGAATAGTCAGGTTGGTGGAAAGCCAAATCCTCTCCACCTTACATCATTCTCTTTTAGCAGTGTGAAACTGGTCCCTAACATTACTACATAATGGAGAACATTTTTGAATTGATACTCTGCACTTGGTTGCTGGGGCATATTTGTCACAAGCACTTATCAAGCTATACTGGTGTAGGAAGGAGTGAAGTTGTTAGGTTTGTTTGGATGTCATGCATAAGCTGAGTTCCATTTATCATATGGAGGTTTCCCTTAGTAGCAGAAATGGAGGGTTAGGGACTAAAACACTGAGGGTTAGGGACTAAAACGTTGAGGGTTAGGGACTAAAATATTGAGGTGACATATGATGCAGAGGTGATCTGATGCAAATTCGTGGGACACCAATAAAGACTGTAAAATATTATCATCAGATCGATGAAGAATTCAGTCTAAAATGTGACCATGTTTATGGTTGGGTTGACTAACTGATTGTAGGATCTTGAAAATGTGAAAAAAATCTAGGAGTTTTGATATGTATGGGTTTCTAGGATAGTCCAAGTGAAAGTTGAAATCTTCAAAAATAATCAGGTTGCCACATACTGAATTTCCATACTCCAGAAGAGTATGAAACTGCTCTAAAATGAGAGATCCAGTCAGCTTATTTTTGTGAGTAGGAGGAGGGCGGTAGAGGCAGAAAAAAATGTAAGTGAAGTTTCAATCAGTTCAAAACAATGTAGTGAAAAAATTGAAAGCTGTAATGTAGTTAAGACACTGAAGCAATTCCACCTTTTATATATATTTGCCAGAAAACCTGTATGCTCAAAAATGTAAAGAAGGTTTACATACAAATCAAAAATTAAAACTGTATTACCACAGTCATCATAATCTCTATTACTATTAACTATTGTCTTTAAGTTACTCGTTGAGTTACATTATAGTATGTCTGGGGGAATGAAGTCTTTGTCTTTTTTTTTTCTTTTAATAAATTATTTGCTTTTCCCCAGAATGAACTCTATAATTATATGGTAGTAAAGGTCTGTATTATTTATTGCTTCATGGATGTTATTATTATTAAAACCCATACATGAGGTCAGACATGCCAGTAAGAGATCTCTTTCTTTCTTCACTTTAGATCATCTCTTACATCTTTTTCTTTACTGAATAGATCCATTTATTGTTTATGTCATGAATTTTGGTTTTGGATTTTGGCTATAAATAAAATGTATTGAGTAAGTGTTATAACTGCTAACTTGACAGTTTATTGCCAGGATAATTTGCCTTACCTTAGATTTAACCCATGTTGACACTTGGGTTGGTGATTACACATATCAATTCTCAGCAATGGTGGTGACATAATTTGGGAGTCATGTTTATGCAACCCCCATAACCAATATCCCCACCCCTAGAAGTGTATCAAAGTTAAAAAATTGCTGTGCACATCTACAGAGCCATCAATCTTATCAACCTTAAATATGACATATGTGAAATATTAAACATACATATAATCAAGAAGATGGTATTATATAATTCACATATTTACCCCACAAAACAAAGGGATGATTAATGTCAAGTAACAAGACAGAAAACTAAACATGTATCATAAACATAAGGATAATGCTATGAAGATTTAAAAAAAAAAAATTATTGTACATTGCAGAAAACAATTTGTTGAGACCATATTAGTGGCAAGAGAGATATAATTTCTTCTTCTTCTTCCAATAATATTATCGGTTACTCTGGAACATACTCGCACATGATCGCGGATTTATGCTCATGTGCATCATCATGGAGTAGATTGATACCTCGGGTAACAGTGCATGGACAAATGGCTCAGTAACATTCTGCAACTTCTGGCAACACTTCGGAGGCATACAAATGTCCAGTGACACAAATGAAGCCAGGCACGGGTACCTGGATGAATGGGCCTTTTGCAAATAAACATAATTTGTATAAAACTTTCTTCAAAGTCCAACTAAGTTGAGCAATTTGTAGTCTCTGCTTACTTTCTCTGTTACAAAGTCTATTCTTTTCTCTGGAGTATAAAAAGGAAATCCATGTTCCATCCCCTGTGACAATCTCTATTAACATCTCTGGTTACTGGCAATTTCAAGTGGAGTCTAGTTTTGATCAACTATCAACAAATGCAGGACCGATCTTGCACAAACCTTTCTAAGGTCAAATGATTCTTCATTATATTACAACAGCTGAAGAATTAATGCATGTGATAATAGAAACATCTTCCACTGTGTAACAAAGATCTTCATTAATTGCTCCTGCCATGCAGCCATTTTCCATTCACTAAGTGCAGACAATGGTATTTCCATGTATTCTCATAACAATCTTCAACACAATGAAGGTACTCAAAACTGTACAAGATTACAGAGAATTTCATCTGTACACTTGGTCCATGTCAGACTTGATAGCAGATGGACAGTAGCAGAATTGTTCTTCTATGACATTTTTATGTCACTGTAATTTACCTATTTAATGTGCATATATTGGCAGGTATCCAGTGTGCTGCATGTGCAGTTACAGATCATTTATTGAATGGTATTTTGCCAATTGATTGGTATTAAATTACCAACAGGTTACAAATACCCAAACATTTTATAAAATATATATAAATATAACAAAATAGATCTTTTCAGATACCACTCGTATATGTGCATGTCAACATTGGTTTACACTGACTATCATTATTTCTTACAAGTGAGATTAAGAAACTTAACTACTAAACTTGAGGACTGAAATTATGTCATAAAATGAATGGAATCCCCTAAAAAATAGGAAACACAAGTGACTGCAATAAATATTAAGTGTTGTATCTACTTAAACTGAAAAGTACATTGTAATATTAATGAGGACAAATTATATGTCAAGGAAGCTATATTCATCGACTGAGGATGAAATAGAAGAAAGGACAATCTTCAAATAAGATCTTTTACCTAGGAGGAAAGTAAGTTACAAAACTGCCAGAAACTAATGTCAAACATATGTTGCATTAATTTGCAGACCAGACATAGATTCACTGATCAGAAGATACATAGGGTCCATACTAGGGTGTGATTCCAGTAAAAATACTTCTGACAGTGCCCCTTAAATATGCAGAGAAAGTGAAGGCGACTTCACTATTTCTTGAGCTGATGTCTCTCATCCCATCTAGCCACTGAATGCTTTCATATTCTGAGTAAAATTACAACTCTTTGTCCTTTTTCTTGTAGAGCCTTGTAAAACACTTTAAACTTCATATTTTCTTTTTCATCACCTTTTGTGTCAGTTTATTATTTATGTCTGCAATTGCATTGATCTCTTACACAATAACTTTAAATTTAAAAAATTCTAGTCCAAGTCCCGGACATTATTCATTTATGGATAAAATCAGAGCCAACTGCCTTTTTAAGAGTACCAAAATTAGCTGTTCCAAATACATCATAATCAAAGATCCATTTAGATGTAAAATTTGCAGATGTCATTGATACAATTATCTTGATGTCAGGTAATTATTACACATCACCTCACTCATACCAACAGATAGATACCATATATACTCACTTATAAGACGAGTCCAACTGCAAACTGCACAGACCCAGATCTGCCGTTGCATAATAAGCTGCCAGATCTGGGTCATAAATTTCAATGGATTCATGGTTTTGAAATATTGGCATGCAAATGACAACACTTTGGGGTGATAATATTTTGGACTTTTCAGAAGACAATTCTGGCAACTAATATGACAGGCTTGTGCAAAATACAATGCACTAATTTTTGCCTTTTATTTATCTTTCTTTGCCTTGTTTTTTTTCAACTAATTTTACTCTGATTTTCATGTTGTACCAGGATGATAAAACTACCATGTGTCAACTATATGCTTTAATATTTAGCAACAGGGAGTTGCATTTAATCATTGTCAAGTGATATTAGTAAACAATTTTTGCTGGCATTTAAAACCGCCACCTTGAGATATCCAGTGTAATATTCAAAACATATTGAATGGTTCAGCTCCAGTGGTTTATGAGTCTAAAACAAGTTATGAAACTTCATGCAGAAGGGAGGCAACTCTTGTTTTACTGATGTCTGAATCTGATTCTGAATTAATGCATACATTGCAGGGCCAGTTACGGCATAAATTTGCACCAGAAGAGAGAGCCAGCAAAAAGTTAGTAGAATTGTTCAAGAGCTGTCTTGAAGCTCTCCAATGTTTGTGCACACACAATGCTGTCACTTTCCAGTACACAACTGTTCTTTTTCTAAACTTCTCTGTTCTACATTGCTCAACAATGAAACATCTACTATTATTTGTTGCTTGTTTTTCTACAATGTTTATAATTTCAAAATATGGAAAAGATCTGGCTTTAATCTGGCATTCTTGTCTTAATGGCTTGTTTGACAATGTGTGATTCCCACTTCAAATCCTCAGACAATGTTAGTCCAAGAGACGGGTTTTGACTGACTTGATGTAGTATGTCGTTGTTTAAGGTGCAAGTGAGATGATTTTGTTATTTTGCTGGTCATACTTGTGCAGTAGCATTTAGTGGCATTGCAAGTCATACCCCAATCTGTTGCCCATTTTGTTATTTTGCTGGTCATACTTGTGCAGTAGCATTTAGTGGCATTGCAAGTCATACCCCAATCTGTTGCCCATTTTGTTATTTTGCTGGTCATACTTGTGCAGTAGCATTTTGTGGCATTGCAAGTCATACCCCAATCTGTTGCCCATTTTTTGTGTGGGGGGCTATGAGATCATTCTGGATGGTATGGTGGTCACTTTGGTTTTGAATGGTATGGTGGTCACTTTGGTTTTGAATTGTATGGTGGTCACTTTGGTTTTGAATTGTTCTGCAAAGGAGACAGTCATCTGCAAACAGCCTGACCTGAGATTTTACATAGCCTGGATGATCATTAATGTGACAAAGAAAATGGAGTGGTCCCAGCATGGTTCCCTGAAGGACACTGGAGTCAACAGTGACTGCTTCAGATGATTCTCCATCTACCACCACTTGCATGTGTCACTTTGTCAAAACATCTCCAGCCAGCTGTGTAGTGGCCCAGTGATTCCGTAGTTTTCCAGCCTGAATAGTACTTTATGATGTGGCACAGTATCAAAAAAGTCTAATATCACCATTCCTTTGTCCTTTTCTGAAGTAGGTCATGCATTGTTGTAAGAAGCTGTATTTCGCAGGAGTGTACTGATCTCAAGCTGTGGTTCAGCTTAGTTAAAATATTTTTTTCCCAGGTGGTTAAGATACTTACAATTATATGTTTGAGAAGTTTACAGGCTACTGATGTAAGGGAAACTGGTCGGTAATTTTCAACAAGATATTTCCTTTTTTGAACACAGGAGCTACATTTGCATTTAGCCAGTCTGTTGGTAAACTTCTAGGGTCAAGTGACAATTGGAAAATAACTCGCATTCCAGAGGCAATATGTTTTAAGGGTTAAGTTGGCAATTTTCTAGCCTGCTTGCTTTGGAAGTATTTATATTTGACAACAGTTTTTCAATGCCTTCTGTTGTTATCATAAGGCTTGGTAGGTTGTATTTGATAAGCATGCTATGAGTACTGCACATAAAGTTAATGTATTGCCTGTCACTGCCCTCTGACTACTTAATATTGATAAATATTAAAATCCATTGGACTGTAGAGATTATAAGTCTCATTTATCAGTGACAGTTGCTTCCTCTCCTTTTCCCCAACTGTTATCCAAAGTTTGAGTATATCCTGATATCTAGGACCCAGCTTGAATTGACTATTGAATTTCTCATATTTTGTTTTTAAGGTCATGCACTTTTGTTGCTCTTGGTAATTAAATTTGAGATATTTCAGTAGGAATGCTAATTGTTTTATTTTTTTAAATTTTGTTTTTCAAAAACTAAAAATACAAAATATACATTTAAAACAAGTTGAAAGTAACAGCTCTGAACACAAGAAATGCTTTAAAATAATGCCAAAAATATCGGCATTTAAGTTAGTTCAAAAGATTTTAACTGTTAAATGCCTGAACTGATAATGATAATGATTTTTAGTTTATGTCTAGACAAGGCAGACAACGACATCTGATGCAATCCATATACTGTGTATGTTGTTTTAAATTGTGCAAATCCTTCCAAGATAGATAACATATTATGCAGAGTATTTGCACCTTGCATTAACTCACATCCATTTATGGTGAACAGTGCTACATGCAAAAAAAGGATTGAAAAATGTAACTTTACATAAAAAGAAAAGCTTGCCTAAAGCTTAAACTATAGAAATTTATAACAACACTGACAAATGGGTCACAGAAACTGGTCAAACCATTAAATTTGATCTTCCAGATTTAAGTTTTCTTTATGTACGTCACACAACTATGATACCTCTGATAATACTTTTTGCATGCAAATGAAAAAATACAGGGCTAACATACAAAATATTAAGCTGCATTTGGCGCCTGATGAGAGCATTCCTCTTGTTCACTAGCATAAACCATTCCTGCAACAGTTTCTCTTCCTTTGCCTTGTTCTTGCCTATAATAATAATAATAATAATAATAATAATAATAATAATAATAATAATAATAAAAACAACAGCAACAAATGTCATATAAAATTCAATTATGAAAAATTTAGAAAAAGCAAATATTTTAACCAGATATAATTTCTGCAAACAGTTTTCCAAATTTTATTAAAATTCCAGTGTAAAATACTTTTCCTCTTGAAAAAATTTCCATTTCTGATTATGAATCTAATTATTTTTTAATGAGGGAATGAAGTAAATCCTCCTACTTGATAATTCACAATATTTACTAAAACAGAGACGAAAACATCACACTAAAGGGGAGGAGGAACAATGTCACGGTATGCCTATCACTTTGAATAGAAATATATACATCAGTGTTGGTACTGAGATGCAAAAGTCTGGCTTGAAAATCAAATATATTTTAAAGATGCAAGTCATTATCATGAAATATTTAAAAATAATGTACTTTAATGTATTCAGATTTAAAAATGAGCACATGTCTCAAGAATCTAAAAAAAACCCATGAAACTGAACAATTGAAAGAACTCATGTTCAATAATTCAGGGGAAATAAATCCTACAGGCATTAATGTTTTCAATTCAGATTATTTCTGTCTTGTGGAGTTCTGATTCAGTTTAACATCAACATTTTGAGGCCTTGCATTTCTACCTTGTACTTATTTTAAACCAGAGGTATAAACAAGGTGAAAAAGAATATGCCATCTAGTAAGGTTTGAGCCAGTAAATATCAATTTATCATAGCATATATTCTTTACGGGCTGTTCCATTTAAACATACACTTTACCTAGCATGTGCAATTTTTAAAGAATATATGCTTAGGTACTTTGATTCACAGAGTTCATATTAAAATGAAAAGAAAATTCTAAATTGCATCTATGGTTGAGTACCCTACTTTAAAAGTGCCTTCCCTGGGTCCAAGGTTATGCTTTACTGGAACAGCCCTAACACTATACTGCGATGAAAATTAATAATTGCATCTTATAATCATCTAAGAAATTTGCTTTCTAATTAATATACATTTTCATATTAACATTTTTTAAAAATATTTATTTCATGAGCAACAGGCAGCTAGACATTTAAGATTATTATATAATTTTAAATTTTTACATTCATGTTTACCACTAAAAAAAAATCTTGGAGAAATATAAAAATTTACAGAATAATGACAGATTGGAACTCCTTCCTTCTCTAAGCTTAGAAAAACCAATTATTAAGAGTGGGCAAAAGAGGAGAAATCTATTATAAGATGAATTTGTCGAAACTGGTGCAACCGCATGTATTAAACAGTCTTTCATCACAAGATTAGTTAATGCATGTCAGAAAAGGAGGGTCCCTTATAGCTTTATCCTAATTAATAATCTAAACCCTCTTATACATATCAGTTTTCTCTAGGACCCTTTGAAACTTGTACTCCTGTCTAGGTCAACTAAATAAAATATAAATATTTCTAAAAATTGGATGAAACTTCTTTAAACTAAATAAGATTTTCAAATCAACCTTTCATATCTAACTACTTGTATCCATTTCCATTCAAAGTGAAAAGCTTTCCTTATGCTAATCTCACAGCATTAGGCTGGATCTGATATTTGATGTACCTCCTTTAATGGTGTCTAGTTTCATGCATGCTGTGTGACTCCATTGTTGAAAGGGATGAAAGGTACATGAGACATGAAAGACTCAATATACAAAATTCTACTTAGGGATGTAGTTTAAGATAGCTCAAGCTTGCAAGCTCATGGAGCAGGGAGCCAAGTGATACTGACCTAATTTCAAAATCAACTTTCAGTTGGTTTGCAATCTGATTGGTCAGTGGTCCACTGGCAAAACTGATTTACAGCTGTTTATAGATCAAAGTCTTTACCTGTCCCCAGCAGTAAATTGGTTTCCATTTCAGTTTGGAGTTAGTCTCTGACTGACTGGCAGCACACCATGAAAACTGACACTGGCTCAGGCCATATGGGTCACTGTAGTCTTAGAAAGACTTTAACATTTAGCTTGGGAATGTAAACCAAGTTATGATATCATTCTCCAATATGTATCAAAATGTATTACATTTGAAACTCACAAAATAAATTAGTTTCTTAAACTTTACATTTGAAGATCATTCTCAATTTAAATAACAACTTGCTGTAAAAATTATGATGCTCCTAATACTGTACCCTTTTCCATAGATTTTCTCAAAAAAGTCTCTACTGTAGCAGCCCTTGAGTCAATCTGCTGTTGTTCTCTCTCCAGAGCTTCAAGCTCATTCTCAACATACTGATTTGTGTCCTTCAAATTCTGTACAAAAAAAAAATTTCTATAAACAGTTTTCGCTGAAGTCAGACTTAACTTTCCAACTAAAAGGTGTTCACCCTCATCTGCTAAACAATCAATAACTTCAGTACTGACAAAAGTACTGTTATAAATAAGGCTGTATTACAGAAGTGCTATGAATTCTGCATACAATACCAATCATACACTCATGACACTCCTAAAAAAATCCACCTCTCCACCTCTGAAAAATTGCTACAATGGCATGAAAATTTGACCAGGTCTTCTAGTATGCATACCAATACGCAGACCAAATTTCATTCATTCACCTTGCATAATATTTGCTAAATTGTGCTAACAAAGTGTTTATTTTAAAACGAAAAGTTAAAACATGTGCTGTACATGTTTGTTTTTTTAAATTGTGTAGTGGCTTGAAAATCTAGTCAGGTTATCTACATATTAACACAAATATACATATCAAATTTCATTTTCCTGCCTCAAATAGTCTTTGCTTAAATGTGCTAACAATATTTTTAAACACAAAAAATGTAACAATGTATAACAGCTGAAAAACTAACATCCATACTGACTTATATGTCCATTATTTTTAAATACTGAAAACTCAATTTATAAAAAGTGGGGTTCGTTATATGAACACGACATACAGAAAAAAAAGACAAGTCTAAGGGTAATGTTGGAAACTCTAGATGTTTGCAGTACTGGAAAATACTGTCAATTCTAATAATTTTATGTTTGCATGCCACTATTCCCACTCTGAAATGCGTATATGGTATGACTCTATTCATTACACAGTACTTGTATCTAAAGTTATCGGAATTTTAATAATTTAAAAGTTGTACAGGTAAACTAAATACTACCCACCACTGAGTGAAGTGTCCATCAATGTTGTTTACCACAGGTGTTTAGTAGCAAGTATACCGATTAAATTTTTGTGCAAGTCCTAACAACCTCTATTTGTATGAATTTTTGTGTTTTGCTGCATAAACACTGTGTTTGATGCAATTTAAGTTTTGATTTAAGTTGTATTTTCCTTTAGATTTGATGCCCAATTGAAGTTTTGCTGCCAGCACATGTGACCCAATCAGCCCTTGGCTTGTAAAGGCAACACTCACCTTCAAGTTGACATTCTATTTGATTGAGCCACAAATTGAATACTTGTTCAGTGCCAAGTTGAGTTCTACAACTTCCTGTACATGTATGACTTTAATCCCTTAGCCAATATTGGCAGCACCCCTTTGTTTTCCTCATGTGAAAACCCTTTGATCAAGCTGCAAGTTTTATACATGCTCAGTACCAAGTAAAAGGGTGCATATTTTGAATTCCCTGTGATCTTGCCATACAACTGACCCGTGATCAGTTGCAACCTTTAATAGATTTCACAGACTGGATGTTCAAAGTGTTACTTACAATGATTTACAATGACTAGATAATGCTGTATGATTTCTGAATTTTATCAAATAAGGATGAATTCTTGGACTTTGTTACCAGATGAAATTAGATAGTGACATTTATGGGATACTGTGAATTACAAAAATGTCAACTTAACTTCACTGTTTATTTGCAAGATGTGTGGAACTAACATATTATGGGATATTGTGAATGGGATAATTTTGAACTATATTTTTATACTGACATGCAACCTATAATAGAATTCATGGACTTACCATATAAATGGATTTAAAATGTCAAGCACTGTGGATTTTACATGACGAAGATGGACAAAATTGTCAATTTATTTGTAACATATTCCACTCTATAACTGAATTTTAAACTAGTTTTGTCTTTATTCTTCCTATCCATCTATATATCTATTGTTGTTGTTGTTGTTGTAGGGTTTAACACCATTTTTCAGCACAGTATAGGCTATACATGGCGGCCAGTATTAATGGTGGAGGAAGAAACCAGGAAAACCCCAGAAAGAACTATTGACCCACGAGAAGCTACCAGCAAGCTTTCTCACATATCCACATTGGTCAAACCTGAGACTCGAACCCATGCAGACTGAGGTGAGATGGCAGTGATCAGTAACAGTGAGCACTTTAGACCACTCGACCACTTGGGGTCCCTTCTATATATCTAAGAAGCTGGGCTTGTTTATTTTTCCAAAATGCAACTGTGATTCAATGATGACAAGTCACCTTCAGATGCATCTGATTTGCAAAATACTTATAGGAAGGTTAAAAAGAAAATGGGTTTTTGTAGTCCAAAAAGTGCGTTTATGGGGGACTGACTTATATAACTGAGTATATATGGTACTGTAATGGCCTGAAAACCCGATCATGTCATTGTCTTCCCATGACCATAATAAAGTGTGGAACATTTTGAGTACATTTGTTTTGTGATCTTGTGCGTAAAGACTTTGGGCATAATGATAAATAATCTTATGGAACTACAACTTTTGTCTTGAAATCAATTTCTATCATACATTTTGTAATGTTGCTGTTGTTGTTTTGGGTTTAATGACATTTGTCAGCGTTAGATGGGCTATACATGGCAGTCACTATAACTGGTGGAGTAATAACCCAGAGAAAAGCCCAGTAAGAACCACCTGCCCACGGGAAGCTACTGTCACATATCTACAGTTCGCCAAGCCTGAGTGTGTATGATTTGGATTTTTAATGTAGCTTTAACAATTTTTCAGTCATATCACTATGATGTCTTCAGTGTGGCAGTTTATAGTTATGTCTAGCACTGGGGCATCATGCCGCAGACATGTAGCAACATGTCCAACCTAGTCATATTATCCTGACACCATGCTAACTAGTCCTAACACTAACCTCCTAATTCTGAGCGCCTAGTGAAGCAACTGTTAGTAACATTTTTACAAGTCTTTCGATATGACTTGGCCGGGGTTCAAACCCACGACCTCCAGCATCTGAGGTTGGTGCTCTAATTATTAGGCCACCAGAATAGTTGGCCAAGCCTGAGACTTGAACTCATGTGGACAGAGGTGAGATGGCAGAGATTGGTAAAGGTGATTGCTTTAGACCACTCGGCCACCCAGGGTCCAATTTTGTAATGTGATTAAGATCTAAAACATGACAGACAATAATTATAAATAGGTTAAAGTGGAAGCATAAGGTGTCACTTGAAAACTATACAATCAGATGTAGTTTATTACACTTATTTCAAATTAGTTCTCTTTTCTAGTACCTATTTTGTTGTTCTGTTGTTGTTTGAAATGTTTTCAATAATCCTGTACTTGCAAATTTTAATAACAAAGCATCTATGGAAAAACTTTAGTTCCAACAATGAAATAAATCTTCACTCCTTTCTTTGAGGACAAATAAGCTTTATGAAAGGATACAGAAAATAATAAAACTTTGTTTTATGCATACAACTGCAAATTTCATAATTCATTATTTTCCTTTATATCTAAGATGTTTTTTTTAAAAGCATGACCAAACAACAGGAAGTGTCCACTATCATGCATTAGACCTCTCTAAACTGCCAAATAGTGATGTTATATATCACCACTGCAATGTATCATCATCAGATGTGGTGTCATGACAATATCAGGGGGAACAAAGTTAATTTTCAGTAAATTATGTTTTTTCTAGAATATTTATCTGATCACATTAATGCTAGGAATTTAAGCCCTAATAGCTCATGAATTTAGCTCTCATAAAACATGAAAATGAGTTTTTCCCGTCTATATTATGTTGACAAAGGGCAATAACTCTTGCTCATTACCCACACGCACACCACTAGGTGGCACAAGTTTTAACTGAATGGAACACTGTGGGGAGGATGGGAAGGTATTAAAGTAATGTGATAGGGTAAGTATTCTAGGAGAAGCATTATTTATTACAACAATTAGCTTTCTCCTTTAACACATTACCAAATAATGATATTAGAAGAACTGGTAATAGGAATTTGAGCATTTGGAGGTTGTGCTGATGCCAGCTGAGTTTGGTATCTGCCTCTGTGACTGGGTCAGAGGTAGTTGCTGTGGAGGTAGATCTTGTATGTAAGACTCATGAAGGTCGACTGAATGCCAGCAGATTACTCGATAATGTCTCAGGTAGAAACATTATGGTCAAAGGCAAAGTTTGCAGAGATTGTTCTGATTTCATAAGCAGAGACAGTCATGAAGCAACTATGTTACGGTGAAATATCAGAGTATGCCATGTAAATTGTTCACTTCAACCATGATGTGAGGGATGAGGGATTACATCCTCTTTCCTAGGTTTAAATGAATGAAAGAGATGCTTTTGAGCTCCATGAACTGGCCCAGTTCACTTCAGATAAAGCTTCAGAGCACATGCTGGATTCTTTTTGAGTGCCAATTGGTATGTGTCAATACATGAGAGAGATCATATAATAACTTTCTGATTTCCAACTGATGGCTACCTATTCTTGATGACAAAGCTGGGTTGCGTCATAAGAACAAATGAGTCTCTGATAAAAACTGCAGATTGGTTGGGTCAATAGAGAGGGCATGTAACTCACTGACTGCATGCTGAAGGTAACACTGTCGGGAAACACGTTTTGTATGAAAGAGGCTTAGCGAGGTCCTGGCTAAGGACTTGAATTTGTTTGAATTCAGCCAAGAGAATGGTATCCCTTAACAGTAATTGGGGCAAACTTGTTCTTCTTGAACATGTAGAGACAAAAGTTAGCTCCTTTTGGGACTGATGCACTCCATGTCACTTTCCCACATAAGATATTAGAGTGTATGGCCTTCCTGCTCATGCAATTTTTTCCACCACTGAAGGGTTAAATTGTTTATGCTGAAGGGCTTTCCTGACAAGAGCCAGGCATGATGGAGATGTTGTTCCAGGCAAGGATGAAACACTTGGGCCAAGAGGCTGTTCAAGATGATTTTACCTGGACAGATGGATAACAGGACAATATAGTAAGGAGAATCTGGTTCTTCTTGGACTGATATTTAGCCAAGGCACTGAGTCTGTCAGGAATGTGTCTGATCTGGATGTCGATGTTGTGGTGTTCTCACCATTAACAGAACTCCCAGACCCAAATAGTGAGCTGGGTTGATTTGGTGCCAGCCATTTTGAGGTGGTAAGTCACTACCATCAATCACAACCTTGCCCTGAATATGCCCTGCTCTTTCAAAATGAAAGGTTTTGATGACAGCTTTGATCTCCAAGAGATTGATGTGGAGATGTGTCATCTAGATCCCATTGGCTGCTGAGTGTCAAAGCCAGGCAGCAGATGGGCTTCCCAAACATGGGTACTTGCATCTGCACACATGGTCATGTCTGGCTGGGCATGAGCCAACATTGGTTGTGCCACTGATCCAGGAAAGATACTCCATTTTGAATTTCAGTGGGAGTATGAACTGATTTAGTCAACTCAGGTCAATTACTGGTCTCAGCCAGCCACTAATCTGACTAGAAAAAAGTCTGGAGATTGTGGATTCCAAACAATCTCCACCACCCTCTTCTCAATGACTAACCTATCTCTTGTTGTAAAAGTGTCCTTTACAGACTCCAATGGTACTTACATCATGAATGGAGAGGATGAAAGGGAAGAGGTTGGCAAAACAAGATCAGAAGCTGCAAAGAGACAATCTGGACTGCCCATTCGCTTTGCAGAAGACTGATCCAACAATCAATGAAATGCAAGAGTCTGGCACCAACTGAAAGGCTGTATGCAGGCAGTCGGGGACAGGAGTCAATGGTGAGAGGGTGGAGGCTTGGGGTTAGAGAAACTTATTTTCCTACTCCCTCAATACAACTGCCTCCAAGACTGATTAACTGGTTGTCTGTGCATGTAGGGATGGAATCAAGGTTAGTTGTGGCAGTGTGCAGTGACTGAGCCCACATCCCTTCCTCACTGCTCATTACAGCCTGATGTGTAGAAAAGGTATCTGAATACCAGCAAGATGCAAAAGATGCTGTTCATTGGATCTTAGAAAAAAAGTCTTTGGAATTGCCTGGTTTGCTGATCTTCACATATAACTACTATGCAATTTCCTTGATTATCTCAGACTACAGAAGAAGTTAGCAGGAAGGAAGGGCTGAATACCTTGTCATAAAAACAAATAGCATCATTAACCCTGTAGGCCGGCATATAAAAGAGAGTGGTGGTGGACATTCTGAGTTCAGCAGCACCCAAAATATTCCCTTATTGCAGACTTAAAGCTACATTTAGCTCTCTCCATACTGGGATCCAAGTATGAAACATTATCAGGCTTTTCCCCCCCACTTCTTCGATTTTTCCTCCAAAATGCAACAGTGACCCCAGTGGGGTTGTCCGTAAAGCCAGGGCATAATGAGGTTTGAGTAATGTGGACCGCAGACATGCATCACGTCATATTAGTGGTCAATTGGCCATGGAATGATGAGCAGTCTGGCTAATGACCTCAGCATTCCTAACCATAGCCTTCCAAGCGTGGTTACTGCTGGATTTCTTTGCGAGCTGGAAAATTGCCAATGAGGCCAAATCTAACATTGAAGACATAGTGACTATGTTCTGGACTAGCTCTGATGTGGCATGAAACACATTTTTGTCCACTTTATAAAACAGTGGAGTGGACACATGAACTGCTAGATTTTTGTCAAGGGCTGGAAGATCAGTACTGAAGATGTCTGAGTGAGTTTTGTACCAGTGAGATGAGATTGTTGCTAGAACATGGCTTTCTTTAAAGAAAGCCTATGAATTCCCTGGGTTGCCAAATATACCTGAAAATCAGTCATCGATCTCCTTAATTTTACATAATTTGAGAAGGAACCAAAGGCTGGCATTTCTTTGTCCTGATCAAAATCTTATGCTTTAAATCAAAATCTACCAATGCTTTAATTTTATAGTCTTGAGCAGTGGAAGGGTTGGAGGGCATCATAAAGTTGCCAAAGCCCTAAAAATTTCCTTGACTGCTGCCTTGAAGCTAATTCAGTCTGTTCCATGGTCAGATCTGAATACAGCTGAATTGAAGGAGCTTTGCCACACTCACTGTGTGTCGAGATATGATCTGGTTCTGCCTGCAGCTCTCATTAAGTTATACCTGGTGGCATCGATGAGTCAATTCCATCCTCTTTGAAAAAGTCACTCATTCTCTCATGTGGATGAGCAGTGAAATAAAAGTCCAGCACTGGTGGAATGGCCAGTTGGTTTTTGTGTATGGTTAGCCTGAATGCTAGGGCTATAGAAGATGGTCTTGCTCTCACCTGTACCTCTCTCCAAGGGCCTGACTGGATGGATAGTCCTCACTGAAATCTCCTTCATAGTAAGGTATGTCATCAACAGCATGGCTAAACAGACAGATGTGTCACAATGATCTCTGAAAATCCTAGTTGGCCTACCATTTTATGAAAAAGGTCCCCATGCTAGGACAGCTGGATGGCCAGTGATGATGAGGCTTTATTATAATAAACCCCATGCATCTGGATTTACACTCAGACATGCAGGGGGACATACATCCACTGGGTAGCCTAAAACTGGAGGGACATTCCCACAATTAGTTGGAAAAAGAAGCAGAAATGAGCAAAGGAAATAAAGGTACTATATGGCTTGACGTCAATAACTTCATTGTTTCCTAAACCAGATGATGCATCTGTTCAAAGGTGGACAGTTGTACCATCTCAACATTATCCTCCATCAATGCTGTTGATCTTATCTTACTATAGCTGATGGTTGCAAGCTGTTAACTTTTGGATGGGGGATGCCTTTGTCCCCAACAGGTCTCGCAACAGCAGTTGACTTTGGATGTATGCTGAGGATGTAAACGTTATCTTTTCTTGACTTATTTGGTCTTTCCAATTTGATGCCCTCTGGACTACAATAATCCAGACTTCCCCTATCCACGTATTACACACATAGATGATGTACACTTAGTACATACAAGACAGGAGTCATGGCTGTCTTCCTTTGCTTGGAACGTTTTGAATTTCGTGCATTTAGTTGACATTTTGATTGGAGTGATATGAGAAAAAAACAATGAAGCCATACAACAGAAAAAACAAGGTTAAAGTTAGTAATTCAGCATATAACTAACTTGCAAAAGGTAGTTCCAGTAAAATATAAATGGGACCCAGGGAAGGCACTTCTAATCTTGAATGGTCACCAATAGATGCAGTTTAGAATTTTGTATTGTTTTCATAAGAACTCTTGGGTAACCTGAGTACCCTGGGATATATTTTTTTTAAAATGCCTTCACTGGGTACGATGTATAAGTGGAATGGTCCTAATACTACTTGCATTACTAAGAATTAGCAAAAACAGTGTCACATTAGCTTTTTAAAGGCAACATGAGTTAAACAAAAATTTTGTGCTGACATGGGGTCTTAAACAGATGAAGTCCATAAAGGTGAAATATTCATCCAAATTTGGAAGAAATTGTAAAAATAATGTATACAACCTGTAGAATAATGATTATCTTACACAACAAATTCAAATTTAAAGCTGGATGGTCCAATTTTAACACTAAGATGGCTTTGACTGTTGGAGGTAAAATGTACATTGTCATCAGTACAGCAGTAAAGCTAAAAAACTAGTGACACCTGGCAGTGGCAAGGAGAGGTAATAGGCAAGAGTTATTGCCCTCTGTTTATACGAGATAGACAGAAAAAGACAATTTTCATCTTTTAGTAGGGCTGGATTCATGATGTAGCAGACTAATATCCCCTAATGTTAATGTGATTGGGGAATGTATTTGAAGGAGAAATGTAGATGGCGATGTTGTATAGATTTGCATTTGCCACCCCTCCCAACTGCCAAATGAAATCTTTTTTCAGTTCACTGCAATACAGAGCCGTAATAATGAGTAGCAATCAGTTGTGTCCTCAGTATTAATACATTTATATTGTTGCATGCGTGTCAGATATAAACAGTAACTATCTACAGGTAATGGTGAGTGGAAAAACAATGGAATTCTCCACAAACTGTTACAATGATTGGCCTTGGCACTTGGTCAGGTATGTGTCTTTAGTGCAATTTGTAGAAAATAACTCACTGTTAATATGGCACAAAATAGTGACTTTAAAAAGTATGGTTGAGAAATTCCTTGAATGTCTGGAAGCTCTTTCTCAGAATCTTTTGGTTTTTCACTTTACAAAAACTTTCATCAAGTTTTATTGATATCAGGTATGCAAAAACACAAATGTTGACTATTAGATTTGAATTGATCTGAAGTAGCATAAACATTGTGATATTAATGCAATAAAATTATTTTTTAAAGAAGTGGCTATTATGTGATACAACTCTGGGCTTGTGATAACATCTCTACTGGCAAATCATGACATGTTTATAATGACAATTCCCAATTTCACTGACATGTTTAAAATTTGGGTCTAGAAATGTGGATTTAATTTGTCAAACTTAGTTGTTAAATCCCTATAGACTTTTTGCTAGATTTGAGGCTTCATTTTAATTCCTGACTTTGGTTTTATTGTTGAATACAGATAATTATGAAAACCAGATATATTACTTATTTACCATCTCTTATCACTTAAAAGCAACAGCAAATTACATGGACTTTGATCTACTATCACATAATGCACCAGCAGATTAAGGTCTATGTTGTTTGTTCTACTGATTACTCCAAATAAATTGCATGGACTGAGATCTTCCAGTGCATAATGTGTTGGCAGATTAGGGTCAATGTTGTTTGTTCTACTGATTACTCCAAATAAATTGCAGCATCTTGAATGTCACGTTTCTTTAGTTCTTTTTGGAAAGCTTGGTTCAGAAATTCATAGTTCTTGACTTATCCATGGACTGAGATCTTCCAGTGTATTGGCAGATTTGAGTCTATGTAGTTTGCAGCTGGATCTGACTTGTACATGGGTATAGATGGTAATCTGAACTATGAAAACAAAAGAGTGGACAAAAGAACCACAAGTTTATCAAGTGGTTATAAAACCAACAACTTTCATGTATCGTTGACTGCATTGTACTTTTTTACAATGAAAGAGACCTTTATATTACAATGAAAGAGATCTTTATAAATTATAATAAACAATGTTAAAAGTCATTAGATTATTTCTCACTGGAGAATTGCAATCTATTTACCTCAGCCTCTGCTAACAACTCATCCAGGTAGAGCAAATCCTTGTCACTTTCTTCCCCTGGACTGGGACTTCGCTCTGAAATTTCAAAGGCATTGTAAAATAATCAAAATGCATACAAAGGTTGGTATATGTCGCATCTATAAACATTACATTTGTAACAACAGGATGTTTGCATAGTTCTTGACTTATCCATGCATGTAATGAACTCCATCTCTATCCTGCCCTACATCCCACCCTACCCCAACTACCAGTAACCCTGCTACCATGACTCCACTAATATTTAGAGATCACATTTCCAGGATTTGAAGCCATCATCTTAAATGAATTAAAAACTGCATTAGATTATGCAAACAGACATGTTCTGGACAGCATGAACCCAGTATGAGATTACACATGCATACAGACATATTCTGGGTAGGATGTGATTATTACTAATACATTAAATGAATTCCATCTGTATCCTGCTGTACCTCCTGACCCCAACCCACTAACCCAGCTCCCATGGCTCCACAAGCATTTCAAAAGTATATTCCAGGATTTGAAATCCTAATCTTAAATGATTTAAAGTCTGGGTAGCATGATTGCAGTACAAGATTACACATGCATGCAAACAGCCAGTCTGGGTATCATGATCCCAGTATGAGATTATGCATGCAAACAGAAAGTCTGGGTATCACGATCCCAGTATGAGATTATGCATGCAAACAGAAAATCTGGGTATCACGATCCCAGTATGAGATTATGCATGCAAACTGAGAGTCTGGGTATCATGATCCCAGTATGAGATTATGCATGCAAACATAGAGTCTGAGTATCACAATCCCAGTATGAGATTATGCATGCAAACAGAGTCTGGGTATCACAATCCCAGTATGAGATTATGCATGCAAACAGAGTCTTGGTATCATGATCCCAGTATGAGATTATGCATGCAAATAGAGAGTCTGGGTATCATGATCCCAGTATGAGAATATATATGCCAAGAGAGAGTCTGGATATCATGATCCCAGTATGAGATTATATATGCAAACAGAGTCTGGATATCATGACCCCAGTATGAGATTATGCATCCAAACAGAGAGTCTGGGTATCATGATCCCAGTATGAGATTATGCATGCAAACAGAATCTGGGTATCATGATCCCAATATGAGATTATGCATCCAAACAGAGTCTGGTTAGCAACAGGCATGGTCTGGGTAGCATGATCCCAGTATAAAATAACTCGTGCATGTAAACAGGTAAGTTTTTCTCTGAAAAGCAGTTATCACATTAAACATGAAAACATTCATATCTATAGCAATACCAGGTTTTCTAACTGGTTTTAACAAGATTATATCTGTGCAACAGGTATAATATTTCATTAGAAATATGTACATACAGTATAAATGTAGGAAAGCGACACATTTATTTAAAATTACTGGCATAAAGTTTAGCTTGGCTTTCCATTCGTTCGTTTCATCTTTGCACATGAAAATGCCTTTGACTGGTTGTTTTTTGAAGTAGTGGTTTGTTATTATCAGATACCTAATATATATATAAAAAACTGAATCAGAGCACTCTTGAATTTTCTTTCACATGACATGAATTACATATATAAGGTGGTATTATTTCATTGCTGATCTTGTGTTCATGTGCCATTGCTATGCCACTGATGTGTTGAGAAAAGATAAAGAATGAAATGTTTTTTCTTCAATTTTTGCTTGTATTTCTGGCCTGTCCATAAATGATACAACTTAAAACAATGATAAAAATATCTTACCATGCACTGTATTTATTTATTCCATACAGCTGAATATTAAGATATAATATAACCAGTGTAATAAATTATTACATAGCTGATCTCTCTACATAACCACATCTCTTTCAGATTCCTGCTGGTGCCTCTCTCCACTCGAAAAAAGTAAATTAATGCATGTGAGGTAATTAAAACAAGTTCTTCAAATTCAAGAAAAGACCATTTCTTCTTTTTAAATGCCAAGTATTGAAACAATCTACGATATTCTTGAGCAATAAAATGATTTTCAAATTAGATACTGTTGTGACAAAACTGAATGCAAGATAGGTGCAATTTCTAATTAGGATGAAATGGACTTAATTAGAAGTCTTTTGGTGAAAACCTCAGTATGGGTCAATTAAGGAGATAAGATATTCTAGATGGCCATAATGGCAGCCATATTGATGTAAGATTGGCGCCATTTTCAATTATGATCAATTAGATATCATAAGAAGTTTTTGATGAAAAACCCATGTTAACCTGTTCTTCCATTCATGAGTAGCAACAACAAGATTTTCAAGATGGTCAATGTGGTGGCCATATTGAATGTCCAAGAAGTACCATTTTCATTTAGGACCAACTAGACCATGGGAGAAATGTGTATGTCAAGTTTCATGACAACCCTCTAATTAGTTTAGGATGAGTTGCAAAAATAAATTGTGTTAATGGATGGGTGGACAAAAGGCCATATGATAAGTTCTCATGGTCTATGGTCAATTGACCAAAAAGAAAACATTACTAACACCTTAACATAAATATTTTATGACTATAACCTTGAACATAAAGTCAAGGGGCAGTTATTTGTCAATGAGTGAACTGTCTTCATTTCATAATGATTCATTCCAAGTATGAACATAATCCATCAAGGGGTTTAGGAAATATAAGCAAATTAAAAAACCTTTAGAAAAAAACTCGATGCAAACAAATCTTCCAGAACTATGATCATAACTCCAGGGTCATAGGGACAAGTAAGCATGTTAGGAATAAATCGTCTTAGCTTCATAATGATTAATGCCATGTATAATCAAAATCAATCAAGGGGTTTAGAAAATGTTAGCAATCAATGTTACATGTTTAGGCTCGAATAAATAGTAATACAAGAAAGAGTGAAAACAATAAGCTTTGAAAAATATAATAATTTATTTCCCTGGAAAAATTCTGTAAAAATGAAAAATATGAACTTATGGTTTTAAGAGTCAAATCCAAAAATAATCCAAGAATAATCACGAATAAATTTTTTAAAGTCCTAATGATTTCAAGTTCGAGTCCCGACAAAGAATCCAAGATGGAAGATGATGACGTATGCTGTAACCAGTAGTCTTGAAGTCTACAGTTCCTTGTAGAAACAAGAAATATCACTCTGGTTTTGGAAATCTGAATAAATATTTCATAAAAGCTGTCTTTGTTCAAGAATCTCAAATGGGCATATGTATTTTCCAGGGAAAAAAAAAGAATCAATCCTTTTGAATCCAAGTAATTTAAAATAACTCCAAACAACACAACATACACCTTCCAGTGTAAAGATAAAGCCCAACTACTGAGAATAACTCTCAAAAACAAAGGTTATATCATACTCTAAAATGCAAAAGGGGGGGGGGGGTCACATGATCATGTTCCAGAACCTCGTAGAAATTATTTGTTTAAAATTATGTACAACAGTGTGACCCTGATGAAAACCAATCATTTTACTCTAAGAAATAAAATTTAAAAAATTGTTTACATCTTAAATAAGTAATCTCATCATAACCTCAACAACAACCAATCATTTTAAAATAAAAATAGAACTTATTTACGTTGTTGCTACTAATTTTGAAACAATGTCAGGATCTAGGTCAACACCTGGTGTTTACTAAAATGAACAGTCATGGTCAAACTATTTTCTGGAAAAAGTATCATCTCCAGTGAATAAATTTACATTACAATAGCATGTAATGAAAAATAAAAAAATTTAAAAACTGACAAACAAACAATTAAACTGAAATAAATATACATTAAATCAGATATAATTAAATCAAATATACATAACAGCAACTAAACCTGAACCAAGATCCTAATGAATTTTTTTCCTAAGACCTTGACTCCAAAGTAAAAGGGGTGAGGAAACATATTGCTGAATGCATTGTTATAGCCACATAATCATTCATGCCAAGCATCATGAGTACCATTCAAGGGGATTAGAAAATACATGCATATGAAAATCGTAAACCAAAATTTTAACTGTTGACACTAATGCTGCCATTACAGTCAAATGTCTAGCAAACAAAAAGTACAGGAAAAAGTACCCATTATGAATTGCCCATAAAAACAATGTTTATTTTTTTCTCTCAGTATAACACAGATATTGATATCACATGGGTTCTGATCCAATAAAAGCCAGGCCAGCTGATGGCATGTTATAAATTGCTAACGATTTTCCAACGTCTTGCATACTTTTCACTTATTAATCATTTTCTTTCGTGGAAATGTAAGTGCAGTTATTAAAATTGTATCCAAAGTTTTCTTTCATAAGCAGACTATGTTAAAAATGCTGTTTAAACTGCATTATCATCTCTCTAACCCACCTTTATCTGAGAACTCAATGCTAGTGAAAGATATCTGTGTCTCTGGACCAATGGCCTTCTTATTATGCTGCATTGGATTCTGAAATTGGAGTAAGATGGAAAATATTGTACTAAATGGACCAATGATTGCATCAAATTTAAGCAAAAATGTCAAAACAATTTTACATAAATGCCACACAATTTAAAACAATCAACTTTTAATGTTATTATATTTTTCAATGTTTATTTGGATAGGTTCACCACAACATTAGAACCATCAAACAATAGCAACAATGACATATTTTTACTAGTTAATAATCTTATTATTTTTCTACATACACCACTCCCTTGATAACTTGCTCCCTGATAACCTGTGAACCCGCTTATAACACAGGGTCAGTAATGGATCCATTTTTTTAACTAGAAAATTCCAAAAATTTGACCCCTATTTGTTGAACATGAAGATAATTGTGATCAAAAGTGGTAAATGAAACCTTGATATATCCCTCATTTTATCATCAAAAACAGTTGATGTGACCTAGAAATTTGAATCAACATTATGAAATTATCAACTTATAATACAATGGCATGTAATTTGTTAAAATTTCTTTCCAAACAACATTCTTGGTACATTGTAAATAACAGTATGCAACAAAATTTTGATAATGAAAAAGTCGCTAATACTTACTTGAGGCAGCACTATAATAACTAAATACCAATTAAATAAGTTTTTTCATCAAATGAAATGCGTATTTTAGTTACATCTTTTAGTTCGGTTTAAGTGTAGTGATCATAAATTCAGTGTGTCCTGTTGTATTTAAACCTGAACTATGTAAATTTACCATAACAGCAATGTCTGCGAGCATTTCTGTGAGAACCTAATTAAGTGCTAACAGTGTTTTGTGTAAGTATTTGTGGTAGTGTTGCACTGAATTTGAAGCTAACCTCCTTGTTTTACCAAGTTAATTAGACATTTGTATCAATTACAGGGGGTGGAATAAATGAAATGTTAAAAGGAATGCAAATCAACCTGTGTAATAGCTAGAAGCCCTGGTCAAGTGTCAGGTCAACTCATTTCAAGTGATCATTGAACACTATTAATGTTTTGGGGGGTGAACATAATCTAATTAAACTACTTTAAATTAGCATACTCATTCACAAATGTGACCAATGATAGCATGACAACCAAGTGAATACATGATGACATAACATTCTTTTTCACAGATACATTTTATTAATGAGAAGCTACTTTCAGAGATTGTATGTAATTTGTAATTATTGAACTGGCACTCAGAAGTTTCACTATTATTTGCAATGAAATCAAGGCATCAATATTGTACCAATAGAAGAATAATAAAATTGATTGTTAATGATGTCGGCTGTTTCATTAACTAAATGTGTTTTTTTTTAAATAAAAGGAATATTGTTTTATTGTGAATTTGAATAAATAACTAGTCTGGTTCCCTACTTAGTATTGCATTGCATTCCACTATAGTAGAGAGTAAAGCAGGGAATACATGGTTATGGGAACCAGACTACTAAACAACAACATAAAGCAGTGATGTAATACACAATGTTTTTGCGTACACATGATGGTTGTTGAAACCAGTTGGAATTATATTATCAACCTCTCAGTGGCTGGGCATCTTAAAAATAAACATCATTTTTACATAAAAGCAACTTATTGACAATTTTCCTCAATGCGATTTTAAAATGAGTATTCAGCCATGAAATAGACCAGTATTTTCTTCTCATGCAAGGCCATTCGTCCAATAAATCATCTTTTTACTACAGATGACTCCGTCTAAGAGGTATACACCACTGTACTTAATGTGATGTTTAGCCTGATCATGATCTGCATATGACACCATAAATTTGATGATTTATATATGATCATATACCGTTAATTTGTCTATCTGAAAGCTGGGTTAATCTGATATCTTACTGGGTCAAGTTTGTGTCAGCTCAATGATAATAGACTGTATCTTGTTATTCTGTGTAGGTAACAGTTACTATTTGCTATGATGGAGATGATATCAACATACAGGTTGGTTAGTTGAAAATCAATTTTCAACTGCAATAATTATAATTTAATAGGCATAATTGCTCTTGCTTGTAACAGTGTGAGAAAACTCCACTTGCACTCATTTGCTTTCAGAGTAGTGGGCATTTTCACCAGAGCGATTCTGTCCACCATTTGTTCTGAGAAATGTTTGCCCTAGAGGGCTTTTTTGATATGATCCAGATAGGCAAGTACACAGCTGATGGGGTAGTTTAAGAAGGTGAGGAAAGATCCCGATTTTCCTTAGGGTTTCTTCTGGTAGGTTAACAAGCTGCTTATCTTTGGTTGTTCCCACCTTAGAGAAGCAGCCAAGATATGGTGCCACTCCTATTCCCTTGCATTTGTTGCAACTTTGGGATGTGAGGTGTTGGAAGACAAGAGTATGTATAAATATTACAATCTATAGAGAAAGCATCTATTGCTATGGTCTTGGTAACTGAGAGTGGTCAAGAATTCTGCATTCCACCATGTTGCAAAAAGATCCACAACTATTTAGCCTAGTGTCATGTATATTTGATTTAATTTATATTTAATTTAATTCTTTGTTTGTTAGTTTTAATTTTTTTATTCCATTACATGCTATTGTAATGTAACTTTATTTACTGGATTTGACATTGTCCAGAAATTCAGTTCATTTTGACCTGGGTTTTTTTAATAAACAACTAATAATATAAACTTTGTAGCTAATGCTGACCTAGTTCCTGACCTTGATTCAGAATCAGTAAGAGCTGAAGTAAACAACTTTATAAAAATATTTTTTAAAATTCTTTCTCAGAGTAAGCTTCTATCTCGTTCTAGAAACATGACCATGTGACCCTTGACTGGGCATCTGTTTTGTGTCTTACTTAGACTTAATATTAATGTTTTGAGAAAGAATAGTCATTCTTTGTCTTAACACTGGAGAATTCCAAGAGTTTGATGTTGTGACTGTTTTTTTTTGTGTTAATTATTTTGTTTTCTTCAAATCATTTGGATTCCAAGAGATTATTTTTCCCTGGAAATGCTTGTGCCCTAAATTAATTCTAGGACAAGGACAGCTATCAAAATTTACATAGAATTCAAACACAGGAATATTATTTTCTGTGATTCAACAAAGAACTGTTGACACATCAGTACGACACTGACCACAGCATATGTCATAGCCTTCCATTTGGATTTCATCGGGATTCAAACTCAGTTTCATTAGGAAATTATAATTCTAGGAATCCTATTTATTTAATTCTTGGACTATTCTTAGATTATTTTTGGATTTGATTTGTAGAACAAGAGTTCTTTTTTCTCATTTTTACCTGGTTTTTCCAGGAAAATAAATTATTTGTTAAATTTTATAAAGCTTGTTGTCTTCACCCTTTTCTTGTTTCGTTTTGTAAAAGCCTAAACATAACACCCAGTGTTGAAGATTCAATTCAATTTGGAATTGACCATTAGGTTTGGATTAGCTGATTCCAGCAGGATGAGTCTACCAATACATTCAGCTGCCTGGGATATGACAGATTTGAATGTGGATTTGTCACCACTTGAGAAAATTCTAAATTAGGAGGCACAGGTTTGGGGATGTGGTCTCTTGGCATTTGAGATATTTCATCACACTGGAGTTGTACGACAGCAAGTGTACATCAATGATATTAATTCCCTATGGCCTTCATCTCTAGAAGGTTGATAAGAAAAGGATGGTCTTGAGGAAGTGGACACCTGTTAGTTTCCTGAATCAATGGCAGGAAATGTGCACCCAGCCTGGCATCTGCACAAACTGTGATTTCTGGAGGATTGATATGCAAGGAAATATGTGTCATAAGACAAGTTCTTCCATTTGCTAAGATGTATCCTCATATAATAGGAGATTTGGACTGCTTGCTCCAGTGTGGAAAAGTTTAGTCACCAATGGTACAACAGGATCATAGGCAATGATCTCGTGCACAGGTGACCCAGGAATAGAGATCTTGTGATGCATTGAGGAGACACAGGAGACAGAGGTATCTGCTGCAGATATGCAATGTTTTGCTTGTACTGAAGACACTGTCATGCGGATCCTTAGAGCCCATTCCTATAGAAGACAGAACCTCTTCACATGCATTTTGAACTCCATTCCCAAGTTCAAGGCATCTCAGTTCAAGACTGGCCAAATTGTGCCATAGGCCTTTGGTACCAGAACAGCCCTGAATAAAAACCTGGTTACAATGTGTATTGTATAAACTCTTCATATCCTTCTCTGAGATGACTATTGCCAGCTGCAGTATGTTGGTTCTGAAAGGATCTTTTGACCATCTATATCAGTGTGACCATGGACAATGGATGAGCATGATGAATGTGATCTGGATCCATTCAAGACAACTTGTATGATCCATAGATTGTTGGGGAAATGTCTTTCCCAATCCAGGGTTCATCCAAATTGAAGAAGGTCTTGCCATCCTCTGGCCTACTATGTCTCTGCTGATGCTTGGGATTTCTGCACGAAACAACGATATATTTGTCTTACAGAATTTGCCACCAGGACGAGATGTGTGATGTTGACTATCAGTAGTCTGTACAGGCGTCAATGAAGGCTTGGTCATGTGAAGAGTTACATCCCATGCATTCCAGCATGCTGTATCAATTTTGGCTGCCAGTTTAAATTGAATGCACTGACTGCACTTAGTCCTGTCCAATGGTGGCACCTGTAAAAATAGGCAGCTAATAGGATATACAGATGATGGCGTAAGTGAAAGAATGCTTAAAGGCATCAGTGAAACAACAGCAGCACCATTAGCAATGCTTTCTAATTGATCACTGAAGGAAAATAAATTTCCAGATCAATTGAAAACTTGCACACACTCTTCCCATTCCTAGAAAAGGTGATGAATGTGAGGTTGCCAATTACAGATCAATCTCTCTATTTAGCTGTGTCACATAAATCTTTGAAAGAGGCATTTTTAAACAAGTAAATAATTACTTTCATAAAAAGTGTCTTTTTTTATAAGTATCAAAGATTTCAACCTGGTCACTTCACTGTTTTTCAACTTGTATCATAATACTGTATATGCAATTTATTAGTATAATCTCAGAATTTTTGTATTGTATTTTGTGATCTATCAAAAGCTTTTGATCGGGTCTGGCACAGAGACTTATTATTTAAACAGAATGAATAAAGTGTTTCAGGTAATCTGATAAAATAGTTTGAAAGTTATTTAAGTAATAGAAAACAAAGGGTCCTTCTGCATGATATTTATTCATGGGAAATGATTAAAAATGCTGGAATCCATGTGGGACATTCATTTTTAATTTATGTAAATGATACTGCCAATGGTATGATCTCTCTCACTCGTCTTTTTGAAGATAACTCAACTCTGCATTATTGAACCCCTTACTGTGCTAAAATAGAGCTTGTCATGAATAATGATCTAATAAAACTGCATAATTGGTCCAAATAATGGCTCTTAAAATTTAATCCAGAAAAACAGTGGCTATGTTTTCATGAACAAAAATGTAACAAATAATCCTGAACTTGTTTTTTATAATATCGAACTTAAATATGTGCATTCTTATTGCCATCTACGATTATTACTTTCATCAAATACCAACAGACTTTTCACATTAATAGCATTTTTAGAAAAGCATCATCTCGAATATCTAATCTCTGGAAACTAAAATACAGGCAAATATTATCAAAACTGTATATAACTTCTATCAGGCCTATCTTTGAATATATCAGTGTAGTCTGGGAAGGATGCTCTTTGATCGATTTAGAAAAATTGGAAAAAAACTACAGCCTGAAGGTGCATCAAGAGTTACAGGACTTCCAAAATAAACTAGTATGTAAGCTCTCTATTTTGAAACAGGGTGGGAAAGTCAGCAGCCTAGAAGAAAAAGACAATCGTGGCGTGGCTCCTGAAATTTTATGTATTTTTCTCATACATGAAAAAGTAGTTGTTTCTTCTTAACACATTAACCCCTGAGCCAAACAGCTAGGCAGTCCCCTGAAGCATACTTGCAGAGATCACCTAGAGCAGTGTTAGCCTTTCCAGTGCCTGTATCCCTGAGACTAGCTGACAGCAATTGGATTGCAGATTTTTATAGAGGGGGCTACTTGTAATAAAATTGTTATTATTTTATTTGTATTCATTTAATTCAGCTGAAATTTGGCATGGCAGTTCTCAATAAACTTGCATACATAATGGTATAAATTTCATGCTACACGCAGAAATAAAACTAATGCATGATGGTGAAAACAAATGATGTACTTGCCAATTTGCTTATCTTGCCGTGAATAATCCATAAAATCCATTATGGATTCACAAAGAATTATTAACACCATCAACACATGAAATAATTATATTTTATGTACACAAAAATTCCACTTGTCTCTTGTAAACTCAACATCCTGTGAATACTGTACACAAATGGGCATATTTTACTTGCTCTTTACTTACCTTTCTTCCTAAGAACTCTCACTGAAATTTTTAAAAGTAATAAAACACTTAACAAACCTTGAACTATGAACACTCATGTTAACAACGTATATTTCCCAAACATTTATTTAATGATTATTCAAATGAAAAAGAAGCTCCACGAAATCAAATGCATTTGCATCAGGGTCTAAATCCGTTGCTGGTCCTTGCTATAGCCTCTTGTCAATGTGTGTTTTATCATTTACGATCATCGATCAGCTCTACTTTCATTTTCTTCTTCTTCAACATTCTCATTTTCGTCACTACCGCTGTTATTTTCAGTAGCTTTTTCGATGTCACTATCAATCTCGTCTGATTAAAATCCAGAAAATTCTCCATCAGAATCCGTCAAGTAAAAGTCTGCTCCTAGAGGCTGATTCTCATCAATTTGCATCAATTTAAAATCGAAATATTTTCACTAAATCAACTGATATCAAAGTGAAAAAAAATTCCCGCTGTTCAGCAATGTGCGCTCTATCTATGTAAGCTAAAATTTGATTGGTTAAACTGCCTGCATTAGTAGGAAATGGCTTTAAATCAACCAATGGTTTGCGCCGAGTTAACTCGTCGTGCGGGAGAAAGGCCTTGCTAAATACTGCCTCTTAAACTCGGCGCTCGGGAGACAAGCTATGCAAACTCAGCCACTTTAGCGAGGCTCGCGGGAGATCAGGGGTGTAAAGTACGACGAGTATACTCGTCACCAGGGGTTAATGTGTTAAAAGTATGAAAAATAACGTATAAAAAGTTTATTCTGGGATCGCGTTGGGCTTCGTAAACTTGGATTTTTTTCCTTATTGGCAGCAAAATATACCATCTCGCGATCTATTTTATTGGCAACATTCTTGGCTGTTAAAACTTGTATATACAACTGTTGGTTTGGAGTGAAGAAATTCAGAGGCCCCATGAAAGGAAGATGTAAACATATAAAATGCACCGAAATTTATCTACTGTTACATAAACAAATTCTTTGTCCATATTGACAACCCATCTAAACAGTGCACTGTTATATCATAATCTGCTTATCTTGACATTTAGCATGAGAACTGTATGTTGTGAGATATCTGCTTTTTTGTTGTTGACATTTCTAGTAATGGAGATCAACCGAACGAGGCATTATCTCATAATTTATCTTTTGTCAATTACACATGAAAGTACTGGTATAGTTGCCGGTCAAGATTCTCTCTTAACCCAAGCCAGTTTCAGGGTTTTAATGATCAAATGGTCTGTATTGCTGTCGTAAAACAAAAGACAAATCCACCAATTGTAAACAAAGGAGACGTGGAAACATTGAGCTTTCCATTGTGTGGAAAACTATGATTTTATTCAGCCAAAACACAAAAGTAAAATAGACTGAACATGATCTTAGTTGATCTATATTCAGAATTTTAGCCTTTATTATTACCATTCTTTCATGAACACATAACAGTTATGCTGGTTGTGCCTTGCACAAATGAATGTGTGTACCTTTTCATAAAGATTACCTCAGTTTGCAGCATTGCTTATATTACTGAAAAAGAGTAACTCATGAGTGTGGATCAACGTAAAAGAAACAGCTATTACTGACTAGCTGAAGTATTATCTGGAAGAATGCGGTTTGGTCGAATAAATGAATAAAGCAAAATCTGCATCTAATATGTATGGGAATAAACAAGGATTAAAGTGATGCTAGGCACGATTTGCACTGTGTAAGTACTGTACATTATAGTACAGCCTAGTCTCCCAGGTAAACTTGAACCTACCATGAATTATGAAGTCTTTATTTACCTTTATTTAATTTTGTGTTGGAGAAATCAGAAAATATGCACATGCAAAATAGTAACAAAAGCAATCATAGTAGTTTATAACAGTTTAGTAAGTGTTGGGACACAGAGAATGTATTTTTTTTTCACATGCATATATATATTAGGACATGGAAAAAATTATTTTTTCGTGTCCCAAGATTTACAGCTATTATGGTAATCAAAAAAACAAATCTTAAAAACTTTCAAGTTTAGACCTTGGCCCATGGATAAGACGAACCCCCTTCTTCCAGGCTTTAATTTTTCCAAACTTATTTGGCTTATAAACGAGTATATATGGTAACCTGGATATAATACACTCATGGCTATTTTGCACATACACCTTGTCATGTGTGCCTTGAAGCAGTAATTTCTCTCTCTCTTGTTTGTGATTTTGTTGGATCTAATTTTCTGTTAGATATCATGTTGAAAGCCTTGAAGACAACCAAACATGATTAATTTATACATCTTTACATAATGACATTGTCAATGTTTTCATACAACATAAGTGATACACTCTATGGATGTGTATGCTACATCACAGCACCATGCAGATTTTGGATTAGAGATACATTTGTTTCTTTTGCACACAAACTGTTTAGGAATAACAAAAAATAAAAATAAATAAGAACAGTACAAGGTTAGATTCTTTCAGTGCATTATAAATTAAGTATTCTATTTACCTACTTTATTGTAATTTGCAGGGTTGGGGGGCAGCACATTCATAACAATTTGTTTCCTGTCTATAAGTGTTGGGACATATAATCTAGGTAAACAAAGAGTTAATTATAAGCTATGGGACTGGAGAAAAAAACTTATTTTATCTTGTCTTAAGAAATATCGTAAATACAGTATGTGAATTACCTACAAGACCCTACAGTATGTAATTACTGACTGAGACTGGAAAGCATTGCTAAAACTTCCTGTGAAGTGGATACTAATTGTCTGCATGGCCTTTCTGGTCTATCTATTCTCAGTCAGTGACTGCAATCATATTACTGAAAGAATGTATTGTGACCAGGACAAGTTAATACAAGATGGTGCCGAGAGACACTCCTTCAACTCACTCCATTACTTTATTACCAATATTTACAGGAATTATTACTTAATATTTGGGATTTTTGTGAGGACTCTGTTTTATAGCATTAGCAAAAGCAGTAACTGAAATTGGTGCCAATTCCTGCATCCAAGGGAATATAACTCAAGTCTGACTTCCACCTGTGTGTGCAGACAATGTTTAGTGTTTTTATAACAAAAAGCTAACTGGGGGAGTGTCCGGATTAGCAAGACAGTGGTCATACTCCTAAGATATTATGATCAGGTAGCATATCTGAAGAAGAAACCAAGTCACCTTGTGCAAGCCACTAATGACTATTTTGTAAGATGACAACACTGGGGATGTGTGTGAGAACTTATTCCCTTTTTGAGGACAAGTCTTACAATTTTCCCTCCAAATGAAATTTTAAAGTGCTATTTATGTTATTTCACTTTCAATATCACTGCTTAGCTCTTTAAAATCCAGTGCAATGTAATTTCACATACAACATATTTTGCTTACAGTATACTCATTTTAAGAAATCTTTGCTTATACCCAGCATGTCCTGTGTATAATGCTGTACACATTAATGGCTCTAGCAAACAGCAGTATAATAAAGTATAGTAGTCACAATATTCTTGCTAGTGTTGATGTGGGTTTATTTTATTAGATCTGCCACACCACAATTAGTACAGCAGGTCTGGACCTTAGCTGAAAAAGTATGCAAATGTAACAAGTATCCTAGACAATCCTTGGGTCAATCATATATGCATTATTGATCTTTTATCACCAAAACATTAATATTGTGACTGCACTACATCACTGTACCTGGTCACTCTGTATGAATGGCTTGTTATTTTCTGTAGGGGATAGAGACCCTGACAGTTGCGAGGAGATGTTTGGCTTTGCAAGGCTGATCTTCTTTAGCATGGTTGATCCATTGGACTTGGGTTGAGTAGGATCAGTACTTCCTAAGAGACTGTTGGATCTTTCAAATTCTATAAAAGATATATGGCATTACAAAATGAGATTCTGAAGATTTTCATTTTGAACAATACCTTTTAAGTGACATCATTTCAGAGCAGTCTCTAATGATTACACAATAAAAAAATGCATTATGATTTATTGATTGTTTCTCAAATACTAAATTTCATCAATTTCATGGTTGCTGCCAAGAATTTGTAACTATAGCAATAATTCACCTTTAAAAACAAAATAAACTTTGTAATCCATGCATTTACATCAATGAGAATGACTTCTTTTAATCCATGAAAATTGATAGCAATAAAAATGAATAAAGTTAGTGTATTACTCATATTCAGCTTTATTCATACGAAACTATCATACCATACAAACTCACGTGCAAGTCAGATCCAAATATACGCTGACATAGCCCCACATCTGTCACTGCATATTGCACTGGTTGTTGTTGTAAGGTTTAACACCATTTTTCAGCACAAGATAGGCTACACATTGTGGCCAGTATAAATGGTGGAGGAAGAACCCTGGAAAACCCCAGAAAAAAGCACCACCCCTCAAGAAGCTACTTACATACCCACATTGGCCGAACCCGAGACTTGAACCACACAAAGGTGATCTGTAACAGTGAGCGCCTTAGACCACTTGCCCCCCCCGCCCCATAATGCACTGGTGGCTCTGGGTCTATGCAGTTCGCTACAAGTAATCAGTAACTCAAACAACATAGAGTCTGATCTGCTGTTGCACTATGTGATGGCAGGTCAGCATTAATGCTGCTTGCAGTTGGACCTGACTTGTGCTCAAGTATATATGGTAATCATGGTGCATTCATATAAATTGAAGTTCACATATAGACCTGAAAGAAACAAAATATATAGCCCATAATTTGGAGAAAAACACTGTGCAAAATAAAAATGTTTGAAATTTTTAGTGAAATCAAAATTCTTTTCAATCTGAGATTATTTTTCTTCATGGCTAATAAATGATCTGTAATATCATTGTCCTCCTGACTAATAAGTGATCTGTTAGATCAGCATCCTCATGACTAATAAATGATCTGTTAGATTAGCATCCTCATGACTAATATATGATCTGTTAGATCAGCATCCTCCTGGCCAATAAATGATCTGTTAGATCAACATCCTCATGACAAATAAATGATCTGTTAGATCAATGTCCTCATGGCTAATAAGTGATCTGTTAGATCAGCATCCTCATGACTAATAAATGATTTGTTAGATCAGCGTCCTCCTAGCTAATAAGTGATCTGTTAGATCAGCATCCTCATGACTAAAAATGATTTGTTAGATCAGCCATCCTCCTGGCCAATAAATGGTCTGTTAGATCAGCAGCCTCATGACTAATACATGATCTGTTAGATCAGCATCCTCCTTGCCAATAAATGATCTGTTAGATCAGCATCCTCCTCGCCAATAAATGATCTGTTAGATCAGCATCCTCATGATGAATAAATGATCTGTTAGATCAATGTCCTCCTGGCTATTAAATATGTTAGATCAGCATCCTCCTGACCAATAAATGATCTGTTAGATCAGCACCCTCCTTGCCAATAAACGACCTATTAGAGCAGCATCCTCATGATGAATGAATGATATGTCAGATCAATGTCCTCCTGGCTATTAAATATCTATTATATCAGCATCCTCATGACAAATTAAAGATCTGTTAGATCAGCATCCTCCTGGCTATTAAATATCTGTTAGACCAGCATCCTCCTGATTAATAATGATCTGTTAGATCAGCATCCTCATGACAAATAAATGATCTGTTCGATCAGCATCCTTATGACAAATAAATTATTTGTTAGATCACTGTCCTCCTGACTATTAAATGATCTGTTAGATCATTGTCCTCATGACTATTAAATATGTTAGATCAATATCCTCCCGATTAATAAATGTTCTGTTAGATTAGCATCCTCCTGATTAATACATGATCTGTTAGATCAGCATCCTTCTGACTAATAAATGACCTGTTAGTAATCATGAGTAATGCTAGAGAAAAAACTAAAAGCACAAAATAGAACCAAAGTCAGTGAATCATCAAATATAAATCACAATAGCCTATATTTGTGATCAGGGTCTAGCACTCATCAAGATACATCTCCTGACCAAGTGTCATGATCCTTGGTATGACAGTATTTATGCAGTGTGCAAAAAAATGAGCTAAATGCAAAACTTTAGAACATATAAATAATGTACATGCTGGTACAAATTTACCCCCTCCCCTTCTCTGGAGCAGGTGCTATGAAACCCACTTTAAAATCTTGCCTAGGACCTATGAAGAAAGAATGTTTGACATTCAGTGTATATGTATGTATGTATATGTTACAGATATCTATAATATATATTAATTTATAATATAGCTTTATTTAAGTGATTTGGGTTTATGATGTTTATATTTTAATTCTTTAAATTCAGTGGCTGGCTTGTATTATAGTGTTATGTATATCTATATCTTTTGCAACTCCTGGTACATGATTTTATCTAATTTTTAAATTTTTATTCATGGTTGTAAATTGTACAGAACATCTTTAGTTAAGTTTTGCATACATGGCCTGAGTATCTTATGAGTTTAGTATTACATAGGATCTATAAATAGATGCTTATGTATGTGTTAACATTTGATAATAATAATAATCTTAATAATAAGACTAATGGCACCTATGGCTTAATTTCTCGTTGGATGATGCTGTCTGAAGAATTCAATAACTTCACACTGGTTGGGCTAGGTCACGAGAATAGACAAATTCGATGCAAACTGAGAAGTGTGATCAATCACAATGGGGTCTATTGCGAAATATAGTCGCAACCAACAGCGTATATAAAGAGAGTACTGAGTAACCAGTTTCATTCTGAATTTGGAGTCATTCACATTTCTTGTTTTTCCTGCTGTAAGTCTGCAGAAAATTTTATGTTGTACTGAGATATTATTCAAGAGGAAAAACAATTGTTTGGACTGTTCAGTGGAAACAGAGTGTGCTCATTATTTGGACCATATTATTATTTTGGAACTGTTATGAATTATTCACAGGAGTTCTGGATGAAGCCATGTTGACAATGTCACGATTCTTGGTGAACCAGTACACGTCCGGTTTTAAAGTTTATACAGAACTTTCTTTCATTTAGGACTTACATAAAATTTTACCAGGATTATCTTGGATTCACATCATAATACTAAAAGTTCCTCACACATTTCCAATTATGACTTTGATAAATAAAATTCTTTGTTAAGTTTTACAAAACTTGTTAGTTTTGCTTCTTTCTGTGACTTAGTTTGTGACCATGGAGTCAAAACAAAAGTAAAACTATATTTACAATATGTGTAGAATTTCATTAAAAAATAAAGCTGATTTCCAGGGTCAAGTCAACAACTATTTTGGTCAAGTACATCACGCTTTAGTTTGAATGGAGATCATGAAAACATCACATGAAACCAGAAATGCAGTTGTTCTGTAGAGATATGCACACCCTTGTTGCTAATTGGCTCGATAATTTGAGAACATCAGCATCTGACTGTTATTTCACAATTTAAGGATTTTAAATGTTCGAGAATCTTTTAAGTGATTCAGATTTCTTTATCTGGTGTGCACATAGAAATTATATAAGAGAATTGAAACCACCATATTAGGATTCAACAGTTCATATGCCAGTTGTGTAAGAGTCATGCGAAGCAATCATGATTTATTTATAATTCTTCATGGACTAGAAGAGTGAAAACATTTATTCTAAATCAATACCTTGAGGATAATAAAAAATTATTAAGGGACTTGAACTTTAAATAATTCTGTTGGATTATGTAAAACTTTCAAGGACTTCAGTGATATTCTACTTTCACAGCATGAAGTAAAAACATTCAGACTTAAAACTGATTCTTCAGTAGAACCATTCGGAATACCTTCTGGACTGATGTAAAATTGATAATATTCGAGGAATTAATAATTTTTTTAATTCTTTCACTTTGTTTGATTTATATTTTAGGGAAATAAATTAATATTTTGTAAACTTGATTGCTAGTTGGGTTTTACCTCATCTTGTTACATAGTTTAAGCCCCTAGATGTAACAATATGTTTTTATCTGTAAGGACATCAAACCTGATACTGGGGGTAGTGCAAAAGTTTATCTGTACTATGCAGAGTTGGGCTAAAATTGCTCTCTTTGAAATAACCCAAATCTCTTTTCTGTTGAGTATGTATCATTTACTTTATATTATATATTTTCTAACTTTTTTCTGCAATTTGTCTGGCATCATTTACAAAGGAATAAAGTTTTTCAGTGGACGAGAGACCATTAAAAAATTGAATTTCAAATTCAAGGGCAGTATCCAAGGTCAAATTTAACTAATAAAAGCAATTTAATTGTTCCAAGTCATGCATATCTTTGTCACTCATTCATTAAATATGATTTAGTTTTGTGAACTGGATGAACTCTATACTAACCGCTCAACTGTTATGGAGTCTTTTTATTCATGTTGAGCTATTGTTGAATGGTAAAATCATGCATTAAAATGTTACTGACACAATCTAAAAGCATTTATTATCATTTAGTTTTTAAGTCAAAGGTATACCTTGATTTTTAAATTAAAGGTTAATTACTTTTAAACAAGGCATTATTTCACTGTGTTTACAAGTCTGTGCTCTTACAAAAATAAGTAACAGAAAAGAGTGACAAGCAACAAGCTTTGTAAAATTCAACAAATATTTATTTCCCTAGAATACAAAGTAACAATGCATTAAAAAGGAACTTACGGTATTATGAATCACAACTTATATAATACAACTTGATTGTTCTAGGTTTTCAAGCATGTATGAAAAATCATCTCAATTGTAAGATTATTAAGTTCTCTACTTGACCTCAGGTCACAATTAGCATTTTCTAAAAAAATCTATTACCTAATGGAAAATAACCTTCAAGAATGATCCCAATGTTTACAAATTAAAAATATTAGTTATTTTAAGAAACCAGAATTGGACATTAAATACACTAAGGAAATTCTAAAACCCAGACCTAGACCCAAATAAACATATTTACTTCTAATAATAATAATCCTGATTTTAAACCCATAAACATAGAGAATAATTTAGCCATGTATTATTTGTTTACAGAAAGAAGTCAATTCAGGTCAAGCAAAAATGAACCCAGTTTTGGACAAAGTCAAGTCCAATATACAATGTTACATTACAATAGCATATAATACAAACAAACTAACTTGCACACAATGCAAATTAAATATACATAACAACTGTCATCTTTAATTTCAGTAGACCAGTATTCAACAAAATTAAAAAAACACAGAATAAGTTATTGCTGTACTCTGTAAGGTTTCTGGTTTATAATGATCTTTAACAGCATCAAGAAAGTGTTAATGATTTCTTAAGTTAAATGGCCAATTTGCAAATCAATGGCTGACAAATCTGAATGGTTTGGAATTCTTACTGCTTGGTAGCAAATTGTCATTTGTGCAGATGGTTTTGCTTACTTGTGTCCATACTTTGGTATGCTATAAAGCTCTGTGCTTATTAAAAAATTCCCTCTGAAAAGCCATATTAACTGTGATGTTGGTAGCATACACATTTTCATTGGATGCTTCCTTTTCTGAACTAATCTGCCAATGTGCAAGCATAAAAAAAGACAATTACCTTGACAATAACAATATGCTATAACAAAGGGGGTGAATTTCCATGCTTTAGATGCCTCTGGTCTAATGTGCAAAGAATAAGTTCTAGCATGAAATAAATGGGAAAATCTACGTGGCAGGAAAAATACCTTTGTGTTCAAACCTACTCAATTTTTTTTATCCTTTAAAAAAGCTACTTAAGTTGTACACTTCATATGATGCATTACAAGCTGTATAAATCGGTGTTAGCTCAGCTGTCAGTGTGAACTTTTAAGCTGTAACAACAGGAAAAACTGTTGTGTGCATGTGTGTTAAAAGAAGCTGATGTCCTCTGTGCACAATTTTCTTTTTGTTAGTAATTAATATTCGTAACAAAATGTAATTTTGCTTACAAGGTGAGAATATTCCCTTGCACCAGACTGTGTTGTTAGTGAAGGCCATGTCTTGCATAAAAATTATACAACACTAACAAAGTGAAAATTGCCTTCAAACCTGTTTACGATAGTAGGAAATACCACATATATCATGTAAATCTGAAATGTTACAATAGTCTCAGAAGAAAAATGCATAAATGGCGGGCAGCATAAGTCAGCAGAATGGAAGCAATCTGGGGGTTGAAGAGAGTGGTGCCTCTCTATATTTAGTCTTGGCCTGTCCAGATTCAATCTGCTTACAGAATTTGTGGAGATCAGATTAGGGAAATTAAAAATATTATGCCCCCCCCCCCCCTTGTGGTTTGCTTACACCAGGTGGATATAGTTTTATCTCATCCATCGAGAAAAGTGCTGATATCATTAATATTATGATGTAAAAATACATAATACCAAAAGGATCCAGGCTTTATAAAATTAACCTGTTCTCCTGGAATTAGTTAAACGTTGCTTTTCCTTTTCTAATTTAATTTTATTTTAATTTAATTTAATTTTAACTGACAGTACATCATGACATCCCAATTCTGGGGTGCCTTGTTTTCATTACACCTTTTTTCCCAGGCCCTGGCTTGGCAATGAAAGCTAAACTGATCCAGGTGAGCTAATCTATGTCTATTTAGCTGTAACACTGTCTGATATTAAGCCATCTTTCTTTTGCATGATACAGAAAATGCTGAAGCTGCAACAAATGTTTCTCTATTAAACATTCATTCATTTATGTATTTTTTTTCACTCAACTCATTTCTTTCAGAGAACACAAAAAGACCCTCTCCCATTACTCTTAAGTTAGAAGAACCAAGTAAACGAAAACCTCATCTTCTGAAGTATGTGTTATGTACTAAATCTGTGAGTGCCTGAGGATACACAATGTAAATTGAAATACTTTAGCAATAAGTTCGACTTTTTACCCTCTGCACTATTTGCAGTGACTTGTACATGAAGTTTGTTAACCTAACTCCATTCTAGTAACCAATATTCATACAAAGTATTAATTGCAAAGGTCAATAGGATTGTACAAATTTTCATGTGCGAGGTAGTGGTTAATATCAGAAATACAAAATTCACATTTGATTTTGTAATTTAAATAAGCATACATTTGGGTCGGGGTAGGGTTAAACTTGTTTGGGTTGAGAGACAATCAAAAGAGAATAATTGGCATATCAAAGGCTACAATATAATCAACATATGTAAATTGCATAATTATCTATTTTTATTCCTATTCAAAGGTTAAAATTCATATGCTTCATTCTTCTATAAAAAAACATTTTAGCTGAAAATATTCCATCAACTAGGTATCTACTTAAAAAAGGTTTCATGTACCCTGAAGAAGAACATTATAATTTCATAAGGCAATCACAGATTCAGTAAAATTAACAGTACAGTACTCCCTCATTATATTGCTGTCCATAAGAGCCATTGATTAACCTTATAGTAGGCCTGCGTTATAACAAAATACATTATACATATAATTAAATGAAACTGAATCCATGACTATTCGCCTTATAACAGGAGCTGTGTTATAATGTAGGGTCTTATAGTGAGGGTGTGTGGTAATGATATATAGGCATGCAAAAAAGCTGAAGCTTCCACCTGTTAGATAAATGAAAGCCATAAAAAGGATATCAGCTATGATATACCTACCACTCTTCTTGAGTGACATGTATGCTTTAAGTATCCGCTGAGTTTTCAATGCAACTGGCAAGCAAGATGATTTGGAAAATTAAAATATACCTAACGAATGACATTAAAGAACCCATCATTGCTAAGCTTACACAACTAATAAGAACAAATGAGGCAAACATAAATAAGCTAACCAGAAGCCTGCAAATATAATAGTTGATGATTAATTATACAGAGAATCAAAACTATTTAGCTGGGGCTGGTTTGTTGTTTTATTGTACTGCAGCAGAAGTACTATATTATTTAGTGCCAAGGCAATACATGTAAAGCACCTTACCCAGGGACACACCATGGTAGCCAACCAGGACTGATTAGATGGTAGGATTTAAACCTGCACCTTTTTGGTTGAGAGTCTGGCATTCTAACCACTTAGCCACCGAGGCTCTTGCCTCCTTTAGTCATCTCTTATGACATACAACGAGCACACTGTCACTATTATATACTCCTTAAGTTTTAATGATAGTGCTTCAGTGGTGCTTGAATTAAAGTAGATGAAATAAAACAAATAAAAATGATCTGCAGGTGTATAAAGAGCCATTGAATGTGTTTTCTACTATCACCTATTTATTATTGAGAGTCTCATATTAGAACATGTGTGGATATTGATTTAATCTGACAATCTGAATAATGTTCTTGTTACTTAAATTCCATTTAATCCAGCAGTGAACTAGTTATTGGGTAATCTATGTAATGCTTGCTGTCCTGTTACATAACTTTCATTAGATTTTGCTTTCTTTTTGAGTCATTCTAACAAAATCTATTTAAACAAAAAAGACAAAACCTGTATGTTAAGCCCATGATCAAAGCATTGCTATAAAATGTGACCTTGACCCTTGAGCAAAAACGTTGAGTGAGCACATCACACGATTAATTGTCTAAGCTTCATCAGGATTCATTCCATGTATGAAGAAAATCCATCAATGGGCTTTTGAAACATAAGTAAATGAAACACTTTTACCAAAACCTCAATGCAAAGTATCTGTCAGACTGTGACCATGAAAAGTGGCGAGCAATTGTTTGACATAAAGAACTGAATTTGCTTCAAAATGAATCATCCAAAGTATGATATAAATCTATAAATCCATCAAGGGATTTAGAAAATAACAGCAAATGAAAAAACTTAAAAGCCTTAATGGAAATTTTCTCTGATTATAACAATGATCCCAAAGTTAAAGGGGCAAGACATAATGTAGGAGAGCAAATTATCTCCGTTTCATAATGATTCATGCAAAGTATGAACAAAATCCAATAGTTAAGGAAATAGTTTAGGACATATATCTTCTGAAAACTTTTAACCAAACCTGAACATATTGTTGCGAGTGCTCATGTCATTTTCCCACTAATCTGGCATTAACAAAATTAGGTTATTCATCATTTTTTAATCAAGAGATGTCATTTATAGAAATAATCCAAAGAATCAATATTCAGAATAATAACCTGTTTTACCTGCAGTATAATCCTTTATTACATGGATAATTAAGCCTCAGTCTTGAAAAAATAAAAACTGCTTTTTAAAAGCCTGATAATGATACCAAAATAAAACATGTCTAATAAAAACTGACTCAAACAGGGGGTCTTATTGCTGGACACTCACCTGTCTCCTCCAAACTTTTGTCCTTAAGTGACGACGATGTACTGCTACGGTGTTGTGAAATTTGGGAGTCCACACTGGTCTGAGATACTGGACGTGACTTTACAGTGGCCTCACTGGCTATTTCTGGCTGCTCTGGTTTCCCAATACTGATTCTGGCCTCTGCTATCAGCTTGCGGGCCCGCTCTCTCAGTCTGACTTGATGATCAGGGTCTTGGTTGTCTCCAGCCTTATAACCAGATAAGACAGTTTAGTTTTATGCAAAATGATAACAATACTCCTTAAAAAAAACTATACTAAATTTGTGTTTGTAAAATATGCATGCCCCCACAGCACACAAAATAGTTAACGTTCAGGAAAGTCCAACAACTTATTAAAAAAAGCGGAAAAAACTGCTGCAGTAGCACCAAAATCTAATCAAAACATGCATACAAATATTCCAACCAAATTTCATTTCTTTTCTGAATCTCAAGTGCTTCTGCTTAAATATGTCAACAAGAATTTCAAGTAATAATGTGTAAGATAGACTAGAAAGTACAAATATGTAAGACAGACTAGAAAGTACAAATATGTAAGACTAGAAAGTAAAAATGTGTAAGACAGACTAGAAAGCAAAAATGTGTAAGACAGACTAGAAAGTACAAATGTGTAAGACACACTAGAAAGTAAAAATGTGTAAGACAGACTAGAAAGTAAAAATGTGTAAGATAGACAAGAAAGTAAAAATGTGTAAGACAGACTAGAAAGTAAAAATGTGTAAGACAGACTAGAAAGTAAAAATATGTAAGACAGACTAGAAAGTAAAAATATGTAAGACAGACTAGAAAGTAAAAATGTGTAAGATAGACTAGAAAGTAAAAATGTGTAAGATAGACTAGAAAGTAAAAATGTGTACAAAACTGAAACATAGTTGTAATAGCTCCTAAATCTTGTCAGGTGATTTACATATGCAGGTGAACAGACATACCAAATCTAATGTCAAACACATGTGTTTTTATGTTTTAATCTTTCAATAAAATAGTTAAAATCTAGAGATGGTGTATGTATCTAAAGTTTTCTGGTCCCTAATTCAGAAGCGTTTGCAACAGATGCTTTCAGCAAAAATAACTGGATCTAGAAATTTAATATAATAACCTAGAGTGGTGGGCAAGTTCCTTTACTTTTACTTGATAACCAGAACTACATTTTGAAAATACAGTTAGATAAGCTTTTAGACAAGAAAACATTTTTTGGCCAGAAATAAATGAACCTTTTCTCCAACTGTGAACTTTTTCATCAAATACTTATGGCAAATCTAAAATTTCCCATGCAAACTTAAATTAAATCAACAATGACAGCCCAGAGATTCAAGTTGGACCTATATTAAAAAACTAGGTAATTGCAAAGAAACAAACAAGCAAACACTGACTACAAGTTGGGTCTGGACAAACAAAAGGTGCAACTGGCACATTCTGTCATGGTCAAAAGCATGCATTATTCACTACCAAATGACAAGATAAGTCAAAAAAGTGGCCCACTCGAACATTGAAATCTGATGTAGAATCATCATTAAATGTTCTTGTTCAAGATTTTAGGAAACTATTAAAAGCAATAAATTCATCTACTTTATTACCTCTCTTTCAACCAGATTCAATAATGGGAATGGGAATAAATGCATTTCTGTCTTACTCATAAGATTTGATTCTGATGGTCCTAAATACTTTATATGTTTTTATGGAACACAAATTCCATGACAAAGTGACCTAAATGCAAAAATTTACTGAATGAATGGATGAATAGCCATAGAATAGTAACACTACATGCCCCATCCACAAAGGGATCAGATATAGTAGTGAGCCTTGTCAACTGAAGCAAAAGAAATATTTATCCAACAGCACTTCTGAAATTTTCATAGCATATGCCAGACATTTTTTCCTGAAAATAATGTGACCACTGTATACTGATGATTTTTTTCATAAAGCATTAAACAAGGTGTCAATTACTGTAAAACAAAAGCTGACAGTGAACTAGCTCCCAAAAAAGTATTTGTGGGAGATAATAAAGGATGGTTTTGTCAATTTATATTTTTCTTCAGTTCCTATTAAGTCATTGAATAAATGTATATTGTTTAAATGTTCTATATGCAGTTAAACATTGCCTAATATAACATGCTGTGATGGACTAATGTAGGACAAATATCATCAAAGTAAAGACAAAACAGGAATCATTCCACTGTAAGATTTTGAGAAGTCTAGAGATTAGAAAAGTGGGCTTTCACACCTGCTATATCTTAACACTTTTGGACAATAAATAGAGTGTTTAAATTATTAAGAAAGTACAATCAAAGAATATTTACATGGAATAATTATGGCACCCTATATCAAATGTCCAACATGTTTAGTTAGCAACCAGTTATTTCATCTTGTCCATTAGACATGTCTTAGTTAGCAAAAACTGATGTTTGAAAGTTCTGTTACAAAAAGATTTTTATACACATCAACACCATGTATATTACCAACACTGACTTCCTTACTTCATTACGTTTATGTTTATCCTCCGCTTCTTTGATTGCCAAGTCTGATGGTTTAGTGACCACTGTATCCTTACGGGCCTGTTCAAGCAGCAGGCGGGCACGTTCTTTCAGTTCCTCATGTCGAGATTTCTTGCGTGATAGCTGATAAAAAGAATAATGATGAGGATTATCATGTTAAAAATCCATTTTTCACATCCAACTATACATGACATCCATATCAAGCTCTATATACACACTATAAGTCATCCATATCAAGCTCTATATACACACTATAAGTCATCCATATCAAGCTCTATATACACACTATAAGTCATACATATCAAGCCCTATATACACACTAGTCATCCATATCACACTCTACATACACACTATAAGTCATGCATATCAAACTCTATAAAACACTATATTCATCCACATTATGCTCTATATAAACACTACAAGTCATCCATATCAAACACTATATACACACTATAAGTCATCCATATCAAGCTCCATATACACAGTATAAGTCATCCATATCAAACTCGATGTACAAACTATAAATCATCCATATCAAGCACTATATACACACTATAAGTCATCAATATCAAGCTCTATATACACACTATAAGTCATCCATATCAAGTTCTTTATACACATTATAGTCATCCATATCAAGCACTATATACTCAGTATAAGTCATCCATATCAAGCTCTATATACATACTATAAGTCACCAATATCAAACACTATATACACACTATAAGTCATCCATATCAAGTTCTTTATACACATTATAGTCATCCATATCAAGCTCTATATACACACTGTAAATCATCCATATCAAGCACTATATACACACTATAAGTCATCCATATCAAGCTCCATATACTCAGTATAAGTCATCCATATCAAGCTCTATATACATACTATAAGTCATCAATATCAAACACTATATACACACTATAAGTCATCCATATCAAGCTCTTTATACATACTATAAGTCATCTCAAAACTTTTAACATGGTGACATTTCACTGGACATTTGATATACAAGTGAACTTTCTATGAATTATAAACTATAAAAAGAAACTGAATGAAAACATAGTTCTAAGCAGAATCGGAACTGCTTGTGAGGTCATGAACTGTGATAACTGCTTAAATGTAAAATGGCATGTCAAAGTGTAGACCTGCAGTTCCCAGAGTGTAAACTGGAGCAGCTCTCCCAAGAGTGTAAATTGGACCAGCAGTCCCCATAGTGTAAATTAATGTTAGTGAATTTCATGATTGTTATTGTCCATCTGGTTGGTATTTATTTCAGCAGCCCCCTCCCTCATGACACTCAGAAGACAAAGTGCTGTAGTCTTAATGAGTTCTACACATTAGACACAAGAACATCATGGAAACCATACAAATGTGAATTCTTTTCTTAATTCTAAAAAAATATTAAACAGAAAACACAATATTTACATTAACAAGTTTTAACTTAACTTATGAAACCACAATAAATACTGCCATTCAAATTGAAGGACCTCATGATACTAAGACTACTATACTCTGATGATTTTCTCTGTGACTATAGGGAAGAATGTCATATAAGAATTACCAGAATCAAGGTTTGCCTATGTGATGCTAAATCTCTGAGATGAAGGCTCAGTGAGGTTGACTCTGCATGCCGGCAAACAGCATCTATTATATCTCAAATTAAAACGTGTTCAAATGTGAGGCTTGCAGAGATGTCTTGAAGCTTCTGAGCAGTAATCTTTGTGATGCAACTCTAATCTGGTGAGACCTCAGAGTATGCCAAACATACAACCCACATCAGCCACAAAACAAGGGCTTGAGGGGTGATATCCTGTGTTCTGGTTCACACTGGAAGGAAAAGGTGTTTGTACGTGCCACAACTCGTCTCACTGTGTTTCAATTAGTGCTTGAAAGTGTGAACAGGATCCTGCAAGGCTGCTGTTCACAACCTGTCTATGGAAGAGTGCAAACGAGATATGACTCTTTGGTTACTGATGTAAGGTAACCAATTTTGGGCTACAAAGCCTGGTTGTATCATGAGAACCACCAAACCCTCCTATCTGAACTAAAGAATGTTTGGGTCGACATAAAGATAATGGGGCTCGCTTACCCTGCACGAGGAAGCTAAAGCAATCAGGAAACATGACTTGTATGATAGTGACTTTAGCAAAGTATGGGCTAGAGGTACAAATGGATTTAAATCGCGCCATGTTAAAACCCAGGATTGGTTTCATTTGGAAACAGTGAGAAGGATGTTTGGTTGATTGAAACTAAAACAGGCTATAAGATTTTATAGGCTTCTATCATGCCCAAAATCATGTCTGCAATGATGCCTGACTTTGTTCAATATCATGGGGTGGTAGCCTATGAAAGAGATTGGGGCCAAAAGTTTCTCCTCAAAGAGCTAGAGAAAAAAGTTAGCCAGTTGAGGGATTGAGGCATGCAGAGGGACAATGTTGCTGGTATGGCACCAGTCCCTGAAAACAAGTCACCTTCCCTCATAATCCTTCAGAATGGAGAAGCCTTCTTGCTCTTGAGATTCTATAAACAACTGAAGGTCTGAATTGTTTGTCTTCCAAAGCTGTCCTGATAACAGCCATGCCTGTAACAGAAGTGGACAGACTGGGCAGGGAAGGACCACCTATAACTGTGGTTGCTGGATAAGATTCGGGTTGGCCACAATCTTCTTGGGCAGATCTACTGCAAGAACAAGTAGACCAGTGACCTAGGACTTGTCCCATCTGAGAGGGGAAATCAGAATTATCTTGCCATTCTGACTCTCTAATTTCTGGATTATTTTTGGTATCAGCACTCTGGGAGGGGAGGCAAATGACCACAAACCCTCCCAAATGATTTGACAGTACATCCACGGCCCAAGCTTTTGGCTCTGGAACTGGAGACAAATGTGGTTGACTTGTGATTCCACCTCGTCACAAAGAGGTCAATCATTTACTGAAACCACTCTTCTAAAAGTAGTTAATGACATTCTCTCTGCTTTGGATAGCGGAAAGATTAGTCCTCACCCGACTTGATTTGTCTGCAGCATTTGACACAATAGACCATGACATATTACTTCACCATCTCCAGCATGTATTTGGCATTCATGATACAGCCTTACTGTGGTTCATGTCCTACTTGGTCAACAGGACACAAATTGTATCTGCAAATGGAATACACTCCAGCCCAGTTAATCTATGTTGTGGTGTTCCACAGGGGTTTGTTCTTGGACCTGTTCTCTTCATTCTATATACTCAGCCGCTCTCAAGTGTCATAGATCATCATCCAGTGTCTCACCAATTGCACGCTGATGACACCCAAATATACAAATCTAGCCACCCAACTTAAGTTGATGCTTCCATCCAAGGTGAAGAGAAGTGCATTTCTGATATGAAATCATGGATGACATGTAACAAGCTGCAGATGAATGATGATAACTGAGGCCATTCTGATTATAACACAAAGACTTTCTCATTCACATCCTTTACCTCAAACAATAAATATCAGCAACACCAACATTAAATTCACACAGTCAGTATGAAACCTAGGTGTTACTATGGACTGTACTCTCACACTGCATCAACATGTCATGAACACATGCAAGGCTGCATATACTGAGCTGAGATGCATCAGCTCCATTCGCTCCTATCCGACCTCACCCATGTGTACACATCAGCAAGATACTTATGCTCTTCTTCTGACAATCGTATACTCATTATTCTCACTATGAAAACAAAGTCATATGGACAACGTTCTTTTGCATACCAGGGCACGGCAACGTGGAATGAATTGCCCACTGAACTTAGACACAAAGACACAGTGATCACATTCAAGAGGGCTCTCAAATCTCACTTATTTCGACTGCAAGAACAAACTTAAAGACCTAATTATGTTTCCTACCTGAAATATTCTCAGCATGTTTATTATTTTTTAATGTTTTTCTAATTTCATGGTGTTTGTTTTTGTAATAATATTATTATATGTTTTTTATCTTATAGGTGTTGTTTAATGTTGTAAAGCACTTAGAGCTTCTAAAGATTAGGCACTAAACAAAGTCCTCATTATTATTATTACAAGAGTTATTGCCCTTTGTCTACATGATATAGACAGAAAAGACGAATTTCATCATTTTAGTAAGGCTGGATTCTGGAGGTAACAGACTAATATCCCTATGATCAGGGAATGTATAAGAAGGAGAAGTGGTGCCATGTTGGAAGTCTGACAGGCACCATTTGTATTGAATACTAACTAGACCATATAAGAATTCTTTAACTGAAACCAAATGTCAATATGACCAGCCATTCATTAGGTGACGCTACTACATTTTCAAGATGGCCACTGAAGTGGTCATTTTGGATGTCAGATGGGCATCAGTTTCATTTAAGACCAACTAGACATCATAATAAGACTTTTAACAAAAACCCAATATTGACATGACAATCTCTGGATATGCAGTGATCAGATTTTCAAGATGATCAATGAGGTGGATGATCACTGAGGTGGTCATATTGGATGTTAAAAAAAATCATCATCATTTTCATTTGGGGAAAAACAGACATCAAAAGCTGTCTTTTAGTGAAAACAAAATGTTGATATGACCATTAATGAATGGATGATGGACACAGGCAATCACATGCGCTCTTCTGGTCTATAGTCAATGGAGCTAATAATAAAAACCTTATTTTGTGGCAAAGAAGTGCAAGTGCTGACTTGTTCTTTGACAGTCATAATGATGGTCACAAACCTTCATGGGGAACTGGCAATAACCCTGGAGGATTAGTGCATCATAAACTTGACACATTCTACTTGCTACCAAAACAATAATGTTCATTGCACTGAACAGATTTATATTTTTACTAATACAAATGTTCAATCGCCCACAAAAAGTACATTTAATCCATAAAGGAACTGATAAAACTACCTCAGAGTCTGCTGAACCTGGTGAGGATGGAGTGGATGATGTGCTGTCTCTCGATTTCTCAACAGAACTTCGAACTGGTAATGTGCCAGACATCCTCTGAAATGCATTTATGAAAAGACATTTTTGCAATACTGTGATATAAAATCTTATCAGAAGCAGTGATGCAAAACACTACATGTATACTCACATTAACACATCTTAAACAAGTACAATGAGTAGAAATAGATTCATTCACTGTACAACCTGACCAATTAGTAATAAATAATGTGTATACAGAAATAATATACCTGTCAAAACTAAATTTTGCACCTTTTTGTAACAGGGCTTTTCAGCTCTGATGCCAGTAAAATACTGTGTCTGTGTGTCTGGGATGGGTACTGGCACATCAGTACAGTTATAGTTATATAGTGAGGATCAATCCTTCCAAATAAAGTTTACATGCACTCCAGAAACCATATTCACTTTGAAAGTACAAGATTTTGTCTGGTTGTATATTACCAGAAAGTTTCTACAATGAATTGATATATATATAAAAATTCTGTCTCACAGATTGGAAGTCAGTACAAGAATGTGCTCCATTTTAACTTGAGACTGTCAATGGGAAGCACTTTTGTGAAGACATTAAAAGTTTGGTTGTTGAGCAAAAACTTAAAACTCAAGGTGGGCATTCATGTATATGTATAAAAAGCAAAATTTTAAGTAAATTATTTTTATCTAAGAATACATGTACTTAGCCAATCACATTATTGCTTGGTATATAAGCTTGCCAGAATCCATCCCTATTAAAAAGATGAAAATTCATATTTTCTGTCACTGATAGACCAAGGGCAATAACTCTTGCCCATTACCTTGCCTTGCCACCTCCAAGTGTCGCTAGTTTTTAAGCTAAGCGATATGCAATGAGAACGTTCACATGGCAAAATGGTTGGGAGTGTTTTTCAGTAATGTGGTCAGGTAAGTATTCTCTGAAATTTAAAAAAAAAATTGGTTTCTCCTTTAAATATATTCCCTCATCACATTAACTATAGGAGAGAATAGGTAATAGGAAGAGGGACTGCTAAGAACTGAACTATACCTTGTATATCCTTCTAGGGAATAATGGCTGGATTCCCCAGATAAACATAACCCATTCTCCTAATCTGACAGGCAACACATGATCTGTGGTCCCTATATCTAGTTAAGATGATAACTGAAATCTTCTTATCAAAATTTCACAGGTATACCCAGAGGCTTATAAGCTGTGTCAAGTTTTAATTGGGTCCAGTGGTCATTTGTCTCTGTGAGGCTAAATCTCAGAGATAAAAACTGGAGAAGGTTGACTCTGTATGCCAATCAACAGCTTCTATTATGTCTCAGATTGAAATGTTACATTTGAACATGAAGCTCAATGATATCACGCAAATTTCAAAAGCTGAAATATTCATGAGGCAACTCTTATCTTTTGAAACTCAGAGTATGCTGATGCCAGTATGACCCACTTCTGCAGTGAAGAGAGGGTCTGAGGGTGTTATCCTGCTTCCCATTTTTCAGTGGGAGAAAGAGTGGCCCTTGTGTGCCACAACTTGCTTCTGTGTACTTCAAGTGAGAGCACAAACAGGCTCTTGCATGGCTGCTGGTCTTGAACGTGTCTATGGAAGAGAGGGAGCATTATGTTAATTCTCTGACTGCTGAGCGATGGTAACCTATTTTTGATTATAAAGCCATCAAACCATCTAATCTGAAATGAAGACAGTTATCGTCAATGGAAAAGGCATGTAACTCGATCACCCTGCAGCCAATGCTATCAGGAAACATGTTTTGTAGGATAACAGCTTCAGCATGTGTGGGCTAAAGGTCCGAATTTTTCTGAACTGAGCCAGGTTAAAACCGAGATCTGGGATTTGGTTGATTCAGATCAAAACTGGCTAGAATGTTTGAAGATCTTTATCATGACTGATAATGTGTCCGCCATAAAGCCAGAATATGTTCGATATCATTGAACAGTAGCCTTTGACGGTAATTGGGGCAAACTGTTTCTACTCATAGAACCAGAAGAACAGAGGCACTCAAAGGCATGATTTTATTGACTTTGCACCGTTCCCTGAAATTACACCACTTTCCCACATAAGCCTTCTGAGTGGAGGAAATTCTTACTCACAAGATCCTCCCCACGAACTGAAGATTTAAATTCTCCCACAAGGCTGTCTGGACAAGAGCCAAGCATGAAGATGGTCTGGTAGGGGTTGTTGGAGAAATTTCTGGTTGGCTGAAATCTTCCTGGGCATAGCATTCACTTGATCAAGTAAATCAGTGACCCAGGCTTTGTCACATCTGAGAAGGAATATCTTGCAGTTCTGACCCTATAACTTCTTGATTATTTTAGTATCAAAACCATGGGAGGGTAGACAAAGGCCCACAACTCCAGCAAACTGATTGACAGTGTGTCCATGGCACAAGCTTCTGGATCTGGAACTGGCGGGTAACTTGTGATTCCACCTCGTATCAAACGATCAATCAATGGACACCCCTAAAGTGCACAAATCCAAAGAAAGACTGATTGATAGAGAGACCATTCTGATTTGACCCTTTCTAGATAGTGTGTCAGGAAGGACATTGAGTCTGCTGGGAATGTGTCTGATTTGTACCTTGACATAGAGTTGGTTGTACCAATGTAGAAATTGCTAAATCAGAATGCACATGTCTGGTGACCTGTCTGAGGAGGTAGATCACCACTATTGACCTGTCTGGCATAATTAGGACAATTTTCCTTGAGATTCGATTCTTCCAGAACTTAAAGACACTGATGTACTGGTCTTGGTGCATACTGTCATTTCCACTTGGGGTTTCTCCAGAATTCCTGTCATGAGCCAACCTGGGTTGCACCACTGATGCAAAAATGATCATACCCTGTGTCATCATGACTTTTTCATTTATGGAACTTGAAATGGGGTCGATTTGACCAGCAAGATCATCTGTGATGGTGCATAAAAAGACAGCAGGGCAGGATCAAGTCTGCTGCCACATTGGATAATCTGAGGAGTTGCAAGAACTCTCTTGCTGAAATCCATGTCCTGTTGCAAACAGACTTGAAACATTTGATGACCTAGACTATTCAGATGCAAGGGAACCATACTAGACTGCGGTAGGGAAAGAATGCAATATCCAGATGAACAAAATGCTGAGTTGGAAAACCTAGATGATTCAAAAGTGATAGGTAATTGTTTCTCCCTTTAAGGAGAACTGAACTCACCATGTTTTTCGAGGATGTGAATCAAGTCAATTGAAACTGATAACTCTAAGCAAAGCATAAATTTCCATGATGCATGGTGGATAGGGACATGAAAATATGCATCTGTCAGATCGAGGCTGATGGCATATCATCCTTTGTGATGAAGATGTCTTCATCTTACCATCTCTGAAATTCAGTGGCATAATGTATTGGTAGAGGTGATTCAGGTCAATAATCAGTCACAACTTGCACTTTGCCATCTGGATAAGAAAAAACCTAGAATAAAACCTCAAAGATCATTGTTCATACACAATCTCCACTGCCCATTGGTCAATAAGTAACTGCATCTCCTGTTGTAGAAAAAACATCCTTCTCCCAATCTGACAGTACATCTATAAAATGGGGAAAGGGCCAAGTGGACATTAGATAAATGAACTCCAATGCCCTTTTTGAAAGGGTCTGGATCACAAATTCATACTGCACAGGTGAAAGTTGGGAAAAACCACAATACTGAAAAGTTGTCCTGGGGTCAAGGGGGCCGTCTAGGCCACCATGTGGGTCCAGGGGAAAACCCTGTGGGGGGAAGCCCCCCTGAAACTTAAAAAGAAGTTAATTCTTACACCATATTTTGGCATGAAAATTTTAATTAAACAATCAAAATTTCTGATTCTTTAATATGATGCATATATCCATTGAATCATTAATACATAAATTTCTCCTTGTAAATATTAGGAAAAAAATCTCAATATACAATTAATCAGACAACGAACTAGATAATTGCTGCTGATAAATGGTACATGTACATGTATTTCAGAAATGCAGATCTGTTGACCCTTCATGGTTCTATCACTAGTCATAAAGCAGTCTGTCCATAGTTTTCAACATCTGTCATTAGTATAGATATAAAGCTAACAGTTCAACAATTAAATGCTTCATCCAGAAATACATTTACATTTACTGTCTTTAATGACAATAACAAAATACAAAATTATCTGTTTCTTTTACCAAGAGAAGAAGCACGTTTTCCTAAAATCTGTATCACTCTACCTTTTTCTAACTATATTCTCAAAAATAGTTTACCTTCCCTGCTGCAAATTTGCTGTCTGGAAACATTTTCTTAAAATCCCAGTTTAATGAATCAGCTGTTTACAATGGCACTTTTAACTTAGCCAAAAGTTGACTTATCATCACTTTAGCACAGATAATATGCATTCCCTCACTGTCGGACACTGTGCTTTGCAGAATGAGGGCTGAGACTTGTGACTTTTATTGTGGCCCACTCTTGGTAGGCGTTTAGAAACTTATGATTTAGCATTTGATTTTCAACTTCTGCCAATTTTCTTTTTAAAAAAACACTTGTCTGTCATTTTCAAAAACATCTGCCAGTTTCTCCCTTCGATGCCTGCAGACAGTTGACCAGTTTGCATAGGAGACAGTGAATAAGCACTTCTTTGACACTGATCAATTAATTTTTTTAAATGAAAAGAAAATTTAGAAGTGGAACAAAATGTTAAGGTGTAATGTTTTTGCTGCCATTTTCCATAGTCTTGCCTAAATGATCTGTATTTTCGGGCTTTATCCATAAAAAAATACAGAGAATCTCCATAGGGGTAAACAGATCTAGAAATACACTAACACTAACAGTAAGTATAAAAAGAAACATGTACCCACAATGGGTAAATCAACAAATATGATCAGATATTCTTAAGTTTTGTCATGTAAATTAAATATTGATAAAATTACAGTACTTGATGTTTTGTTTGTTATTCAGTACAAATATGTTGGGATAAAACTGGTTATTTCTTTCAGTCTTCTCTAAGTGACTCTGCATCCAGAGATTCTCACCAAGAAAGTTGGTTGGAATATATACATTGTATAAAGCTTCTGAAATAGCCAATGAATTTTCATCCACACAGGACCAGCAGTGGGGAGAAGTAGTCAGTGATGCTTTGAAATTTTAAATAAAAGGAATGTGCTGTTCTGTTAGTTATTTATGCATTTGTAACTGTACTGAATTGTCTGCAAATTTACCTGGGGCAAAATTCCAATCATCCTGACCAATGACTACCAAGCCAAGATAATGCAACAAACTGCTTTAAAAAAAAAAAAAATCTTTCCATGAAGCAAAGGAGGCGGGCATAGAGAAAACAACAGTATAATGATATACGCGGTGGTATAGAACTGGTCCGGGTGTCTTACTCATTCAGTACAGTGGCCTCTATCCACTATCATTCCTATAAAGCAAATGTAGGAAAAAAGTAGCAGTGAAATATAACGACTGAGTTATTCAGGTTTCCATAGAGGGAACTGAATTATGGAGTGAAGTATGAATTAATGATTCAGCAGAATATATCTGAAGAGCCCAGAGTGAACTGAATCCTGCATGAAAACTTCTGTTTGCTCTCTCAACAGTAAATCATAAGTTTAAAATTTAGTATCCCTAAGCATTGATTTTATCTCATACTAAATTCTTTCCAACCACATTAACCACCTACCCACCCTAAACAGACAGATTTGAACAATTTGGAACAATGGCCTGTGGAGACATTTAGACGGAATTTTGATCATATGATGGAGAAATTTCACCCATGGTATTGAGGAAAAATGGATGATCCAGTGAGACTGGAATTGCAGGAATGAGGTGCCCACTGGCAGGCCATGTATGGTTGGCTGGTCAACATCTAGAGTAGGACACTTGGAGGAAGAGAAACTTGCCTTTGCATCCCACAGATCACAAATTTTTCCTTGTTAGGACAGTCATTAATTTCAGCTAACTGCAGAAACAGACAGAACGGCAGAGTCTCTTGCTCCTTGTCGATATCTACCGGTTCTTTGACTTTATAGCTGTGTGGGGCAGGAGGGGGAAGAGGACATTTTGAAGCCAACAACACCCCATATATTATTACTTCAACTAAAGCAGCCTTGAAACTGAACTCATCCACTCCATGGCTGGATCTGAGTAAGGCTGTCTTGTAGGATTAATGACACAATCACTGTGCATATCACCCTGTTCTGGTTTGGCATGCATCAAACAATAACAACCCCAAACTGGGGTGGTTTGGCTAGCTGGATGGCCTGGATGGCTGAGGATGACAAACTCATATTGAAAGATTGACCAAATGGAGCCAGCAAAAAAAATCCTATGCACCTGGACTTACAGGCTCAAAAGCCATTGTCCCAGACTTACAGACCCAATGGCCATGCTCTGAGATGTGTTAGAACTTACATGCACTGGGCTGCCTAAAATTGGGGGACACTCCCAACATGGAGTCAGAAAAACCTGTACATGCAAGACATGGTAACAAGGGTAAAATTTGACCTGAATTTAATAACTGCATCTTCATCTACTGCAGACCTGCCAACCTTCTCAGTACATCAATTGATTTTTTTCTGTAAGTATAGACCAGTTCTCAATAAGGTGGAACAATATATGACATACACCTCTCCCTTGATAACTCGCACACAATGGGGTCTGCAAACATAGAAATGCACTATAAGTGAGGTGCAAGTTAGCGAGGGACCTCCACAAATTGAAAAAAAAATCACTCTGACATCGAGAAAACTGTGGGAGAGGGGAGTGGCATTAGGGAATCGGGCTGTTTATTGACTGAATCCTCATTTTACAATCATGTTGATAATAATTTTTAATAACGCGCTTTTTCGAATGAAGTTGTTCATTATTCTGTTTATAACATTTTATTTTCAAAATGTTCAACATATAGAAGATTGTTCCAACTGGTTTCAACAACCATCAAGTGTACACAAAATATGTGTATTACGTCACTGCTTTTTGTTTTCTTGATGAGTCTGGTTCCCATAATGGTGTTTAATGATATCCTACAAAATCAGGAGCCACAAAGCAGGGAACTAGACTAACTGTTGATACACCAGCAAACAAGATTACTTGTTTTCAAAAACAAGCGACATTTATTTTGTGAGACAACTGTCTACATCGAAACTCAATTTTTGTATTGTTCAATTAGTACAATACTGATGTCCTGATTTCATTGGAAGTAATAATGAAACTTCTTATCATCTTTGAGGATATCTCTAAGTGCCTTGTTATCTTTGATCACAGTTATGAAAGAGTCGGTTAATTTAAGGTAGTTTATGTTACATACATAATATTTATAACAGTGCCTGACTGATAAAATGAAGTGAGTTCACATGACACTATGACCGGGGCCGCTAGATTTTAAGATTTTAGGATTTTAGGATTTTCAGGCATTTTAACATTTCTTTTATTCCACCTCCTTTATTTGATTCAAAAGACATAATTAACGTGATAATACAAAGCAGCCCAGCTTTTAATTCAGTGCAGCAATACAACAAATACTTCAGCAAGTCAGTTATCTAAACAAGGTTAGCACTTAATTAGGCTGTCTGAGAAACACTCATGGACATAGCTGTTACGGTAGATTGACACATTTTACATTTAATTACAAGAGGATACATTGCATTTATGACGATTACACTTAAAAGGAACTAAAAGACAGAACTAGAACACAAATTTAAATTGATAAAAAATTATTTAATTTGTATTTATTTATTAAAGTACTGCCTCCACTCAGAGTAAGTGAAATGTTCATTGATCGAAATTTCCTTACATATTGCTAATTGTGGTGTACTAGGAATGTCAATTGGAAAGAAAATGTAAAAAAATTGTACGACCTTTCATAAAATTTGATATTTCATAATGTTTTCAATGATAAAATGAGCAATGTATCAAAGTTTCCGTTACCAATTTTGATCGTGATCTTCTTCAAGTTCAACAAATAGGGATCAATTTTGGGGTATTATCTGGTTTAAAAATGGGATCCACACCTGACCCCACGTTATAAGTGGGTTCAAGAGTTATCAGGGTGCGAGTTATTGAGGGAGTGGTGTACTGGTATCATCAAGCTGGAAAACATGCATTTGAAAGTCTGTAAGTGTGATTCAAGATGCAGCAATGGTAAACATTGTATTCAACTAAAAAGTTTATAAAGTATACTTGGACCATTAAAATCACCTCTGGTACAGTTTCAAAACCTGCAGTTCCAAACCCAACTGAACTCAATGGCTTCTTGCTGTTTCTCAACCTGACGTAATCCTTAAAACATTTAAATTTCTGGTTTTGGCAATCATCTTTCCCATCAGGAGACATATCCACACAAAATACCCACTAAACATAATTACTGCCCTTCCTGCTTTTTCCACAAGAATCTGACTATTCCTTTTTATTTTTCCGTACTATAAAAACTTTTTATGAGGTTTATTGACCCTTTGTGTCAAGAAAATATGTCACTTGCTGGATGCCATTTTTAGACAATAAGAAACAGTTTGATCATGCATATGCTTATGCATAAGCTTTGCATCACAAAATACATGCAGTTTAAAGAGCCCGAGGTGCTACTTTAAAGTTAGACTGGTTCCCTGACCCACTCCACTGAATTTAATATGAAATCCAGACAGATCAGAATCAAACAGACAGTCCAGTATCCAGATTTACTGCCAACAACAATATTTATGTAACTCATGCTTTATTCTTTAAGTCTGTCATTCAAGTAAGACTTATGGCAAACTTGTAAGGGTTGGCAGGTCTGCTACTGAGCCAGACAATGAATCTGTTCAAAGGCAGTAGACTGCAAAACCTCAATTCCACATAAAAATAGCATAGGGTTGTAAATGTCACACTGTGGTAAAGAGACACAGCAACATCCAATATATTTTTCATCTTTTAGAAGAGCTGGATTCAGGAGGAAACAAACTCATATTTGCAACATTAACGTTACCCAGGAAAGAAAAAAAAAAAAAAAAAATATATATATATATATATATATATATATATATATATATATATATATATATATATATATATCAGGGCTCAAAATTAACGGTAGTCCGCTAGCCCGAGGCAAGCAGATTTCCTGTCGGACTAGTAACTTTCATAATGTTAATAGTCCGATGGGCTAGTAAGTTCTGGTTATCAATAGTCAGTGTTTGTTTACGCCATTCCCTAATAAAGACTTGACTTAGCAGATGTTCTGTAGAATCAAAGCAGTGGCCATTGTAAACACAGTCATAAAATATTAACATGCGAAGATGAAGTCAATTTCTGCCTTGGAAAGGTGTGCTTCTATAACAAGAATCCTTTCGATTTTGTGCATTTCACTTAGCGCAAATTATGGTCCCGTCATTAACAACGGAAGTTTGGTAATTGATCCTAATTAATCGGATAACGATTCACTCAACGACAGTAACAAACTACAAAGCGGTATACCACACAAAAGAACACGGCAAAAACTATTCAAAGACATTTTGTTTGCAAGTTTTTTTGTTTAAGGTTCTTATTTCTTGCTTGCCACCCAAATGCTCCAACAGTCACAAACTGGAAACTACATATTTTACATTTCCATCGAAAAAATTATAAGAATTAGATCAATTTATTACGATTACATTATTGACACATCCTTTCCATACAACTACTTTTTCTATGATGATAGTTTTTATATTTTTCCCTTACAAGACTGAACAAATAGTTGAATACACATTGATATATCCAAGCAGAATGCTGTACATTTGTTGGGAATTAAAATCTCTGAGCATGGGCATCTAAGTTTTGAAAATTTTCTGCCTTATTATTAATTTCAACAATACACTGAGTTTGATTAATTAGGAACAATTACCAAATTTACGACTTATGATATCGTAATTGGAGCTGTTAAATACAACGACTTATGATACCGTAATTGGAGCTGTTAAATACAATGCGCCAAGTGTCAGATGGTTTCGTGATGGGAACACATCTTTTCCAAGCTGAAACAAACACTATCTTCTGATGCTTATATTTTATAACAGTGTTTACAATAGCCACTGCTTTGTTCATGCAGAACATCCGCTTTAGTTAAGTCTTTCTTAGGGAGAGGCCATTTAATTGTGGGAGGGGGCAAAGACACGTGTTTTGAAATGTGTTTCTTGCTCTGACTTTCTTATATAAAGGACACTGTGCCATTCCTTTTCTTGCTTTAAATAATTCGCATCAGCTATACTATAACATCTCGTATTTCAAAACAAGGCACAATTCCCTCCTTATAAGACAGGAAAAATGTGGCATTTGATAGAAGGTGTTCAGCTACCGGAAAAAAAAGCAAAAGTTGAATGAGAATGATGAGGAATAATTCTTATGATAGGGAAAAGCATAATGCACATTTCAAAAGAAATGGACAAAAGACAGGGAATGGCTGAGTTATGATGAGGAAAGGAACGTCATGTGGTGTAACTGGTGTACGCAATTTGCAAAAACAAACGCACAGAAAACATCCAGTTTTGTTACGGGTTGTTCGAACTTCAAAATTGAATCGGTAAACATACATGAAAGCTGTGTGACATTGTTTTGTGAACAGGACTAGTAAAGATTTTTCAGGACTAGTAATTTTCTCATTATATTAGTCCTTCTGGCTACAAAGAAATTTGTGTTAAATTCGAGCCCTGTATATATATATATATAGACAGACAGACAGAGGAAGAATTTGAGAGAGAGACAAAGAGAGAGAGACATAGAGAGGGAGAAAGGGGAATATTTATGTTGCCAAACACAAAGATGCTTGAAAATTTGTATCATCGTTTTTTACTTGAACGTCAACGATATGTTTTATGTAAACTTAAAAAACAAGAAACAAAACAACAAAAATGAAATATATAACTTACTGTGATACTAACTGCTGGCTCTGAACCTTTCTCTGGTATTGGGAGTTTCATTATACCCTTACTCAGTCGTACAACAGCTTCAGTTTCATGCCTGAAAATACAATAATGACACATGAATCAATGAACTGCTGTAATCAAATTAAAGCTTACTGCATACAAATTTTACTAATAACAAATGTATTAGAATGAGAATTTGTATAACACTCTTGATTACATTTTAAAAACATAGGCAGAATTACTTATTATGTATGGAAGTAATGTTGCTTTTGTTCACTGAAATTCATTCCGTAACCAGGGCCCTGAGTGGCTGAGTGGTCTAAAGCGCTCGCTGTTATGGATCACTGCCATCTCACCTCTGTCTGCATGAGTTCAAGTCTCAGGCTCGGCTAACACTGGTACGTGAGAAAGTCTGCCAGTAGCTTCTCGTAGGTCGGTGGTTCTTCCTGGGGTTTTTCAGGGTTTTTCCACCACCAATTATACTGGCCACCATGTATAGCCTATCTTGTGCTGAAAAATGGCGTTAAACCCTACAACAACAACAACTACAACATTCCTTAATCATAATTCATAACAAGTAATTTTATCTTGCACGAGAAAGTTCCCCTTAGTTTACTGCTAATGGTAAGTGAAGCTTCTTGTGAAAATGTTGAATATTACCTCAAATTTGTCTCCCATTAAAGTTCAAAACAATTGATTGAATACTTTGGTTTTTCCATCCATAATTTAATGAAAGCGCAAGACTAAATAAACTACCAGTAAATGAGAATGTACACTGTGTTAAACCTTATATAATAGAAGACAATTATCATATGGTCATGGTCTTTTAATTTATTCAGATTTATCATCAAAATATCTTCCATAAATTTGTTAATCTTATCCTGCAAAAAAGATTTTTTTTTCACTTCTGCTGATTAAAATGGCCAATATTATTGGAAATTTATCTAACCTTCATCACTATGAATTGTCAACAGAAAAAAGGTCTAGGAACTTGACTAATCTGATATATTCCAACTGCACTGTACATACTCTCTCTCTCTCTCTCTGTGGATAAGAGAAAATATCTAAGACATAAAGCACTAGTAAGTACTATTAAAACAAGATAATCTTATTAGTTTATACAGTTTTGCCACTTTAGCTTCATGTTCTGCACTGTACTATAATAATTTCCTTGGACACATGAATTACTGAAATAAAAGGTTTATCATATCCACATGTAACTCATGAAAACATTAACAGGTTAAAAAATCTGGTTAACCTGAAATAGGCTACACCATGGAATTAATTTTCCATTCTGGATCTTGATCTCATTTAACTGGATTTATTATCAACCAGCATTTCCTATAAGAAATACCAATCTTTTCAAAATTTCTTTTCTTTCCAAGCTAGAAAATCATTAATTAAATCAAATATTGTGTATCTCTTTTGTCATCATTTCAACTTCAAAATAAATTAAATTTTCCTCACTGACTTTAACCTCAAAATTATGCTATACTATAGGCCATCAAACACTTGACATTGAGACTCGGCCAACTACCACAAACACTGAATATTTTCACTGCCTGATACATTGTTTTTATAATACATAATCATTGCCAAATAAGTTTTAATCACCTTTTGCACGTTTGGCCAATGCAAAAGCCAGCAGAGACATGGATGGACACCCACTAATGAATAGCTGTATCTGTATTTTTGCAAAAGCAAATTCTGATGAAAAAACCCACACACAGGGGTTTGCAAAGCGTCAAGATTTGGGGGACATATGATAAAAAATTGTGGGAAAACCCATAAACCTGCACTGAATGTTCAACACTGGAACTCTATGTGGGTCGGTGGCTGCTAAACAAACATCACTGTTCATCTTACTTTATTGCTGTACATGTGAATGCATATATGTTTAAACATGCACATATATATTCTGGCAGAGATGCCAATCCTCCAGACTCACATTTAGTGAAAAGAGGAATAAAAATTTGTGAATTCTTGTACCAAATATCGGTAAAGTACTATATATAATCTTTCAGTATCTAAAAAAAAAACCTCATCTATCCTGAAAATAGCCAACACTGTTTGCTGTTAAAATAGTCCATTAATTTTTTTATTTAAAAAAAATGCTAAACTGGAATCGGCTGGCAAATCATGTGTCCTCAACAAACCAACCAACGTGTTCTGTGATTCCATCCAATTTCTACATTGGTTTCAGGCACAAAATTGTTCACTGGTATTTCTAACAACATTTACTCATATATAATATCATTTTAATCAAATTCTTTGAAAAAGGTGTCTTCTCAAGTACAGTGGTCCCCCTCTTATATGGCCACCTATTTTGCACTGGGAAAGTGGCCTTGTAATATGTGTGGCCTTTCCAGAGGGGGACTAAATTTTTTGTGAGAAGTACATGTAATGTACATAGTAAGAAAGCTACATACTTCAATGTATTTAATATCTTTGTTTAAAAGTAACATTAATTATTAAAAGGTTCTTAAGAATAGATTTATTTCAACTGAATATACATTAATAGTTCTTATTCTTGACGTAAGCACGATATGTGAGCGGGTAGTGTTGTCATGCACATTGCAAAACCAATCAAAAATGTAATTTAATCTTGGTATATACATAATTTTCTTTCCATTTGCTCCATTTTCTCACTGGTACTGAATAATCTCCTGATCGGTTATTCAAGTCTTTTCAGCCTAAAATTGTTTTATTTGAGTCTTTACTACATAAAATTGTTTGGCAAGTACCACCCCCATCCCCCGATGTCATTGAGTAGAATAGCCGACTTTCTTCAAAAGTAATATGTCTCAATTTAAGTGATGACATGTTAATGTTTGGTAATGATTTGTTTGGATGTTGCCAGATAGATGTGATTTAATTATGCAGATAAAACTTTTGTAGAGTGGATGAAATGCCTTCTTCATAAAGGAAGTGATAGATGCATTGTCACATGATTCTTCCAGTCTTTATATGGTACCCTGTTTTGTTCAAGGTTAATTTCTCTATGTGTGCTAATCCACAAAATCTATATTTAGCCTATGCTGACCATGTTATGATCTTGACAATTTCATCTGGTTGTAATCATCAAAAAGAATTCTACAAATGTGTGAAGCCCAAAACTCTTTCATAACACTGTTGAGTCCATTTCCTGTAACAACGGCTTTTATAGATAATGATTAATCTTAGTGTTACATGTACTTGAGCCAACACTTCTTTCAGTAACAGAAACCTGACATCGGAAGACAGGTATTGACAGTAGAACTGATCACTTACCTTACAATATGAATTCATTATTGGTTCTGGACACATTTAAAATAAAAGGTGGCCATTTATGAGGGGAACATTTTACATTTTTGTACTAATATGCTGGCCGCTGGTCATATTAGAGGGGTGGCCATTCTTGAGGTGTATTTTTTAACATAAACTCGTCCAAGTCAAGGGATTCTGGTCGTAAGAAGCATGTGGTTGCTGGTCAGGGGGGCCATTCAAGAGGGGGACCACTGTATTTGTAAAACTTTTCTAATTAATATTGAGTAAAATATATTAAAATGTTTGCTACAGGGTAAACTGTACCAACTATATACAGTTCAACTAATATTGCAACTAGCAGTATGGGACCAATATTGGCACCACTGCTGATATCACAACTAGCACTTAACAGGATAAAGGTTATCTTAATCCTGATTTAAGCTGATTGAGAATTCGGGAATTGTTTTCTTTTGTGCAAGTGGCAAGAATCAATGAACTGGTGTTGAGAGCGAGTTATGACATTCATGCCAAAATCATGACAGCTGGCAGCTCTGACCAAAGGGGAGAGAGAGAGAGAGAGAGAGATAAAAAGATGCATAATGCACAACATGGAAACAGTATATCCCTATAGGTGTTATGGGAAAATTTCTAATAATGTCAAGAGTTTATGACAATGCATTGATAACAAGGAGAGTGATTATACGCTTGCCAAGTGTTTTATAGTTCTATTTACTGGCACTCAATGGGCATGATTGATTCTGGAGATTATAACCTATAGGTCTCAATGACCTTGACTTTTCATCAAGGTATGAGGCCTTCAACTAAATTTACTACTGCAGAAACCATTATTTTCTAAACAGAGTTGTGATGACCTTGACCTTAAGACCCCGTTGATCAATATGTTTCTTTCTACAAATAAGCGCAAGCCATCCACTTAGTTTCATCAACAAAGTACTTTAGAATAAACTGATACTGTGCAAAACCCATTTTTCTGAGTCATAAAAATAATTACCATTGACATTCTGACCCCAAAATCAACAGGCCTCCTCTAACCTTAAACACAATTCTTTCACAAACTTTGATCCAGATATGTAATCTAGAACTAAAACTATTATGAAAGAAACATTTTCTTCTTTCAGCCAATGACCCTGACCTTTAACCTTTTGACCCCACAAATCAACAGTCTTCATTCTGACCCAATGTATAAGGCATAAATAAATTTTGAGGAAAGGTACATGATCGAGAATGAATTTTTCTGTGCAGAACCATTTTTTATATTTCAAAGTACCTTTGACCTTGACCTTTTGATCCAAAATCAAAAGGCTTCAACCTACTCAAAATGCAAACCATCCACAATGTTAACTCGATTTTTGTGCTGTAGAAGTAATGTTATTGTGTCAAAACCATTTATCTTCAAGTCAGTGGCCTTTATCTTTGACCTTTTCAGCTATTTATTGACAGGCTTCAACCTTACCTCAAGTACAACTTGTTCACAAAATTTCACTCAGGTTTTTGATGTACAATTAACATTATTGTGCAGAAAACGTTTGTCTTCTTTTTGTCAGGGGGACCTTGACTTTATGACTGAAAATGACAGGCTCCACCCTGCCTATAAGTGCATGAAATAAACAACGTTCAATCCATATCTGAGGCAGAACTAATGTTATTATCAAGAAACCATATTTCTTTTTGGTGACCTTGGCCTTCTGGCTAGGAAATCAATAGGCTTCTTTCTTACAATTTTATTATGAAGAAACCGTATTTCTTCTTACAGTGACCATGGCCTTCTGACCTTCTGATTTCCTATAAATAGGTTACTTTCTTACCCAAATTAAGTTATTTACAAATTTTTTTTTAATGGTGGATAGTGTAGAATTTAAGTTATTGTGCAGAAATTAAATAGTGAGCAGAGTGACTGAAATGACTGAAATACGCAATGAGAAGCATAACACAATATGCTCTGCTTAACGGTTGGTGTATAAAAACAGGAGATACAACCATAAGTCTGATATATATGACAGCCCAAAATGGTTGTATTTGACAGATGAGACTGACAAATAAGCTCAAATGACCAGACACTGGACATAATGTGCCCATAATTATTCCAAGTAGTTGTTTGGTCACTGTCTTCCCATTTATTTAAATATTCTATAGTTCATTCCACAGCACTGCAAATGAGTTTGGTCAGCATCATTCAATGCAGCTAAAAATACCTAATTCAACTCTCATGAAGTATTTAAAATGAATTAGGTACTTTCACTTATATTTAATGACACTTACCTGAAAATTTACTTAGTTACAGATAGGAAAATTCTGCAATGCTATGTTGAAGGAACTATAGCCTTAAATCACAAGACAACAACAATGTAAAAGCTTATCTATTGGGCCTATCAAAACAATATAATTCACTGATTGTCCCAGGGTGGTGTGTTAGCACAAATCAGACTTTTAGAACAAATTATGTGTAACCGAGACCATTATCAAAACGAAATATGTGATACTAACAACAGCAACTAATTATTATCATCACCCTCCGAGTCTTGTTTGAAAATCTGATTAAAAAAACCTTTATAGGATATGAAATTGAAATGTCCCTCTATTAAGATATTTTTTTTGAGGTAGCATGTCCATCTGAAATTACTTAATGATTCATTTTTAAATGCAGTAGATTGGAATGAAAAAGTGTTGTGCAGTGAAATTCTAAAGTACAGTTTTCTCAAAGAAAAAAATCTCAATCTAGTTTGAAAGAAAACTAGTGAAGCAGGGATGGAGCAATAGCAAATTCTGAAGCAAACAATGATGCATTGTTAAGTTCATTTAATAGATAAGTAAATCAGTGTTTTCCTTTTCTGTTACAACTTTATGGTATATTTTGAAATTTTCTATATTAAACATTTGGCCACCATGCTATTTTAGGCCAAAGAGGTAAGAGAAGAGCCATTATAATTCTGGGATGCTTGATATATATCTATACAGAAGACTGTTGAATAATGACAAAGATAGGTTCTGGAAGAACAGCAATCTAATAAAATTTGTCATCATTACATGAATTCAAGACAATGGTTATGATAAAAGCAATAATCAACTTAAATCCAAGAGTTTTTACAAATTTCCAAGATGGAAAATCAGATTTTAGATTTTTAAATGTACAATTGGCATATAGATTTTTATTCATTTTTTCAGTAAGCATTTAAGCTGTTAAAGTTGTTAAATGCAAAGGAGCAAATATTTTCCAAAATAATGCAGCTTGTAAGCAAGGAGAGAATCCTCCTACCAATTGTAGACGAAGATATTTTAAATGTATATAGTTATTTCAGTATATAGTAACAATTATTTAAAAAAGTTTTTATTTCAATAGATTATTGCCCATTTTCAATATTGCAATTTTTCATAATCCTTAAGCACACCAGTGTGAAAGGATTATTGGGGTCCATCAGTGCAAAATTGGGGAAAATTGGAAGAAGTCAGTTTATAATGGACAACATTTAGAATGTTTAAAGCTGTTGCCATTGTACTTAATGTCAAATAGTATAAAAGCAAAAGAAATATTCATTAAGCTTATGGAAAACGTTGTCAGATTTCTTTTGTGACTTTGCTTTTGACAAAGATGGTAACCTCAAAATTAGGTTACTACTGAAAATGGGTTACAGATATTGAGGTATAAATCCTTCCTTCATACATACATAGGATGAGATATGGAATAAACATGTTTAATAGAAGTCTACATATCAACCTCTATAACAACTAACTCCAGGTAAGGTTATACACTGAGTTCTTGCCCATCTTCAAATACTCAACTGTGAAATTTGGTAGTAATCCCATAGACTGATATGTAATTGCAGACATAGGTAATCACTGAACTGATAAAAAAGTTGATCAAAAGCAAGAAAATTCTTTTTCTTCAAACTGTTTGACATTGCTCTCCGAATGGACAAAACACAAATGAGTTAATATCGCACTCAGAATACTAAAGCAAAAAAGTGTGTAATAGAAATTTTAACTCAAGAAAGGAAAAGTCAACTTCACTTGCTTTTCATACTTGGTCGAATTGACAGGTACTGGGGTGATAATTTCACCCAAACTGCTCCCTAGCATAGACCCTGGATTATGTACAAAAATTACAACATTACATATGGTATTTATCTACTGAAACAGAACTTTACATGTAAATTTTCCCATGCTCAAATGCCAAATAAAAAAAATCCAGTTTGCTGACACCATTTACAATCTGCTTACCTTGTACTACCAAATCAACCATTGGGTGCACAGTAATATCATGACCATGCAATGTTATGTTATTCTGACCATTCTTGCTGGTACCTCCTGAACAGGTATCAACTGTGCAAGACTCATCTCTCCAATAGTTGCATAGGTGGTGCTCTACAGTTTTGTATTTTGCATTAGGTGGTGCTCTACAGTTTTGTATTTTGCATAGGGTTAGGATTTTAAAGAAAAAGAATTTGACCGGCTTTCCTCACTGGTTATACTGGCTATTTAAAAAAGACCTTGTATATCTTAGGTATAATTCAAAGAACCTTTAATTCCCTTTATTTTGGTATATGATTGACGGGTGTAATATGGGTTATAGAGTATACAGCTTGGCCTTACTCCAGATGTACACCTTTCAAAAAAGTGCTAACTCCACTTGGTCATTTCACTTCTTGAACTTCAGAGATAAATTGTATAAAAAGAGCCGATAACTTTATTTACATTTTATATATTTGGTAATTCATTCATTGCACTTTCAGAAGCTGGTATTGTCTAGTCTGGCAAAATTCATTTTCCCTATTTTAATAGCTGCTATGGATAGTGTACTTTAGACTAATTCAGGCTGATATTTTAGCACAAGTGAGCATTCATTTTAGTCAGCAGTGTGTTTAAATCATGTACAATTTCCAAAAGTACAATATCCAATGAAATATCATCCACATTACATTAATGTAGCATAGAGGTATGCCACCATTCTTTCCATTGTGCATGTTTCATATGCAAACAACTTCACCATACATACGTCACTCTCTCAAAAGTACATAATAACTGGTGAGCACCCCCATAGAGACAAAACAGGCTCATGTAAGAATCGTAACAAGAAGGTATTCGTTTTTTTAAAAAGCAAAACCAATTACCTCCCCTCCAACCATGAGACTCCTTTACTTAACGCAAAGTATACCTTGAAACTAAGGTCACAGTAACCTAATCAGGTTTTGTGAACCACTACAGGTATTTAATGATCAGTTTGGTTTGGTATGGCATAATAGTTTGTTTGCTTTAAATAATAAGTATGATGGATGGATAGTCAATACCATGACAAATATGAAGGCTCCCTCCCATGGTAGTGTAGGAAGAGGAGAGATGCATAATTACCTGGTAGCTGCAGTTGGCTTGGAAGGACTAAAAGTACTTTGGCTTTGGGTCTTGCTCCTAGCATCTGTATGGATAGAAACATCTGCCTGGTCCCTCTTTAGCCATACTTCCTCACCTTCATCTTCATCCTCTGTAGGGATTTGCATCCCTATGGGGTCCTGTGGTGTAGAGATGTTTGATGCTTCTGAGTATGTTCCAGCATCCTCACCCTCATCAGAATCAAATGGATTCAAGAGTTGCTTCCTTGTCATAAGCACCTTCTTTTCAGGGGATGGGGATGTAGATTTAACTGGAGACTGGTCATTACTGACTGTCAAACTGGATGGAGATTTTGTCTTATTCACATTCTCTATTTTAGTTTTTGGTCTTAACATCCCAATATCTGCTTCATCACTTTCATGAGAACTAGATTTCTGACCATCTCTAGAACTAATATCATTTGTTTTTGAGAGAATTTTAATCCCTTTCTCATTCACTGGTGAAATATTTCTCTCCTTAGGAGTCATTTGATTATTCAAACCATTCACTTGGTCCTTGAAATCAGGTTTCTCTCTTTCCAATGATACACTATCTCTACTTAACCTATTAGGAGACATACTGTCTCTTTTGGGTCCACTGTCAGTCACATTTTTTCCAAACATTTCCTGGGAGATGCGAGCATCTTCTTCCATGTCCACCTCCCCGAAGGTGTATGTGCTCTCACTGGCACTATATCCAATTTGCTGCACTTCCAGTGTCTGTCCTGTGAAATATGTACGCAGCTGGTGAAGGTAAGTCATCACAGCTAGCTTGTCTGGAACTGCAAGCAGGACCATATCGGATGGTTCAATAACACGTGGAATTCCTAATTTGACACCAGCATCAAATGCCTATATGCAAAAATACAAAAAAGCCATGGTATATTCCTGGCAAATTTTCACACTGATTATAAAACAAAAATTTGGAAACAGGTAAAATCTGAAGGAATCATTTTTGCAATGCTGTAAAACATGAACTATATTACAATTTGTTAAACAATGTTGAATTTCTATGTGGCAGTAATTATAGTATAAAAAGCACATGAATTTCAAAACCTGGAAAATCTATATAGGAATCATGCAGGTACAAAACTCCCTCAATAACTCATGCCAGGATAACCTGCAAACCTGCTTATAATGCAGGGGCAGGCATGGATTCCATTTATTGTCTAGAAATGCCAAAAGAATTGACACTTATTTGTTGAACATAAAGAAAATTGCAATCAAAATGAAACAATGATATACTGTTCATTTTATAGTCAAAATCAGTGGATAGCTTCCGGAAATTTGAATCGACATCATGAAATTCTCAACTTCTAATAAGAGGTTCTCTATCAAATATCAATCTACCATCACAGCTATGTTTGATGGCATTTCTGTGAAAACATTAACTCCCAACTGTGTTTTGATCTCCAATCTGCAGATGTACTTGTAGCACTGTCACATTCAATTAAAAGCAGACCTGCTTTGTATTATTATGTACATGATGTGTGATGAAACCTCTTGAAGTCATGTTTTTCACAATCTTTCAGAAATTGGTTATCTTGAAAATATAGTATATTTACACCAAAATGTGAAGAATTTCATTGGAAAAAGCTGTTTATTGACAATTATTCTCAAATTATTATTAAACGAATTATCATCATCTAAGCAGCACCACTACCCACCTCATGGCCTTCTCTGTATTGCCCTAATTCTCCCCGCCTTCTTAATTTGTTTAAAGTCCCTCGGTAACTCGTGCCAACACTTACTGTGCAGTCTGCTTATTTGACTGCATTGTGCCCGAGTTATTGAGGAAGATGGGTACCTACATATTATCATGAAAACTTTCAAACAGTTAAATATCCAAAGTATCACCAAAATAAATTATATTCATCCATGATAAGGCTATACAGGTCAAGTACAGTACAAAGTGAGGTATGAATCTTTTGCTAGTAAATGTTGTTTAAATAAACCATCTCAGATACAAGGTACAGGATGATACAGATTCAAAATAGTGTTCACTGTAATTTACTGAAAATATCTCAATATACATTTTTTACTTCAAAAAAATATTAATGATAGCCAGTGCTATTAAGAAATGTTATAACCAAAAATTTATCCAAATTTATCCAACACAACTTGAGTTCATAATCACATTCGAGCATATCTCTGATCATTTTGAAGTCAGGCTCAATTCTAGCACAGCTCTCCATTTTGCCTGTTTCAAAATATCACTTAGTCAATCTTATCTAAATAAAGATGAAGAAGAAGACTAAAGATATAGCTACAGTAAATTCAATGGCACAGCATTAAGAATGCCCATGCAATAATTGCATATTCCAGTCTCCGTCTCTGTCCTCACTCCTTGGTATTCACACCATACACAGACAATGACATAAGGATCATACTGCAAAGACCATAACATATATAATGTGTCAATTGCATTAACTGCATATATGAGGTTCAGGAAGAAAATATTTGAAAATGTCATTTTAACTGGGACAAAGGATGCCACCTCTCTTGCAGATATAAAAATGTATGAAATGATTCCATATAATCTGAATCTAAATGTAACTGATGTTTACAAGAACCTTGGACTCTTATCTATGTACGGCAAATCACAGGCATATATTAGATACCTACATGCTTAGGGGACTACTTACAATTCTGTTGTTTCCTTTGATATCATGAGGAGCTAGCAAAGAAAAATCTCTGCAAAACAAGAGATCTGGAATTTAGCACACAAAACAATTTTACAAATGATGATACTTAAACCAGTTTTAAATCTACTGCACTTTAAACACAGTTGTGCTATTAATACATTGTATCCATATAAGGTTGTTCTAAAATTAGCATAAATCATATTGCTTCTAAATGTTGCCACAGAATATGTTGTTCAAGATGGATAATAAATCAAAAGCTACAATATTTATTTACTACTTTATTACACATCTAGAAATGAATTGTAGTTATATTTAGCCAATTGTTCAAAGACAGTATTAGATTTTTTTCTGCCTTTATTACCTAAAACATAAATGAATTTGTGTATTGAGTATTACATTACCTAAAGGTCTGAGATCTAACTAAAGCTGTTTATGATGGGTGCATCAAATACTGTGCTAATTACTAATATTTTTTCCAGGTGACTAAGAGGAACATTCTTGGGAAACCAAAGCTAAGAGAAGACTGCCATTCAGGGGTTTATGACTCCTCCAAAACATTACACAGAACACTTGAAAATTAATTCTTCAAGTACTGGTCAAGACAAGCAACATGATATGCAGTAAGATATGAATGTGATAGAAAAGGGACATAACTCTGTACAAATTGGAGTAAATGAGACATAACTCTTAAAGGATACATCTAGGTCTATGAAACAATGTTCATATCAAATGCATCAGAATATACTGAACAGTTCTTGCAGTACTAAGTACCAGCAACATCTCATATACTAAGTACCAGCATCATCTAATATAATGGTATCAAACTGACTGACATGGGTAATAATTATCCAAGATAATGTAAAAATGACAAAACCCATAGAAGACACATCTAGGTCTATGAGACAATGTTCTTACCAAATTCCATCAGAATATGTTGAACAGTCTTTGAACTATGCTGTCTACAAGCAACATTTCAAGAATCCATGTGAAGACAAGAATTTAAGAAAGGGCAGAACTCTGCCAATAAAGGAGTAGATAATATATAAAACAAAAATGGCTGATTTAAGAACATGTGATAATGTTACCAGATTGCAACAGAATATACTGAATGGTTCTTGAGTTGTGACAGTTACTAACTAAATCACATGTAAAGATAAAAAGGTTAATTGTCAAGGGTAATAACTTTATCCAGAATGAAATCAATGATATAAAACCCGTAAAAGACACATGTGCAATGGTTCCTGATATATGCTGGTTACAAGGATCTGCTGTGAAGGAGATTTAAAACTGATATGGAAAAAGGGCAATACTGTCACAAAAATTGCACCTACAAGACAAAATGTTTAAAAGACATCTATTTGCATTAATAGGCAATTCATCTACAGTATGGCATCCAAGTATGACTAAGGGTTGCAGAGATCTGGTGGTTACAGGAAGTGTAAACAGATACACAAATGGATGAAAAAGGTGCTTACAATATGGCTCCCATGTCTCAGTGCTGGATTCTAATAAATGAGGAAAAAAATGAAAGAAAATAAAAATACACAACATCTAGCTCTCTCTTACATCAAATCTGGTCTAAAATGATGAATGACTGCACAGAATGCCATTCCATTTCTCCAAGATGTGGTCAGATTGGTAACTTTAACCCCTTTATAACCTCTTGTGACCTCTTTAGACCATTCAAGCAGGTCCAGACTGGAATCTCCTATTTGATGGCTTGGTGAACTCATCTGAAATAGTCATAATAAAGGTACTGTTTAAATGATATACTTTTAACCATAACCTTGTATGTACCTCCAAATCAAATAAAAATCACAAGCAAATGTACACCAATCAATGATACAAGTGTTTAAATCAAACCACAGATATCCAGTCAAGTGATAAAGTGACGCTGAGTATCATTTCTGGGTATGCTCAAATGACATTTTTTTCATTTTGGACAAGATGAGTTTTGAACAAAATGGGGTTTTAATTTTATTTTCTTACAAGAAATATTTTTCTCCTCATTTTACTTCTCATTTCTATTTATAATAAAAACTTTTCAAGGACCAACTTGCTTGGTCAATTATTCATAGTACAAGATCATAAATTATGCATATAAATATTGTTCAGACAAAGATTTGTTTTAGAGTGTTACATATTTTAAGACCTAGAGTCATACCAATTAGTGAAAAATACTTCTTCCCACACTATTATTATTATCATGTGCAGTGCATGCTAAGCCATTTAACAACGTCATCACCAGCATTGTGCAGAACTTGCAGTCCACCAGGGAACTTTGTCAGTGGACAGTTGTTCACAATGTGTGACATGGTCTGAAGAGCTCCACAGCAACCGGAACAGTTAGTGGCCTGGCCCCATTGGACAAGGTTGATTGCACAATGACCCTGTCCTGTCTGAAAGCAGTTCAATGTGGTCCACAGATGATATGGATGGTTGAAGCCAGGAGGGCAGACTGATGGCTCAGTTATGGAGAGTGGCTTAGAACATTTGTTTTAGACCACTCAACACTCCATGCCGAAATAGTTGTCATATCATCCGGCAACGTACCTAACCAGATTGGGGTATCTCAATGTCAAGTGGACTGCTGCATGTGAGGTGATGTCCATGTAGAGTGGAAGTTTCTCACTGACATAGACCTTAGCCAACACTTTTGTGGTTGCTTCCTGGCGAAGCAGATGTGGAGAAGGAATGTTGCTGAGTAACGGCATCCAGGGTAAAGTAGTAGGACGTAGTGTTCCAGAGATTATGCACATTGTTATGTTGAGCCGGGCATCGATTAACTTAGTGTGGGATGATTGAGCCCAGACTATATTTACATTTTTTAAGGGATTTTGGATTACTTGGACAATATGTAAAAATAAAAAAAGTTTCATTTCACAAAAGTTATATATTCCAACACTGCATAAGTGATCATTATTAACTGAAAGTAACTAAATCAACAATAGCAGCTGTCTCTATTTTCTGTGTTACTTAACTTCAAGGACAAAAAATAAATTCTGCAGGGAAAGTGATTTTTCTTTTAAGTATTGTGTGGGGAACAAATGGATAAAAAAATATATTTCCTCATCCTTGGGGTGAATTCATTTATTTTTATTATTTTGCAAGGCTTACTTGTCATCAGTACATGTACTTTACTTTGTGGAATATAGAAGATATTGTATTTGTTTTCACAGAAGGATCCTTGTTTGTGGGCTCATTAAATTTATGGTTTGCAGCGACTTGAAACCCATGAAAATTGTTGCCATGCAAAAAATAATGACTTCACTGAAAAAACCATTATCGAAAGCTGACTGAATTAATGTTATGGCTTTGTTCTGAGAAAATTTGCACTCACAGAAACAATGAATCATCCTTTACCTGACTAGTATCCGATGATGTGCATGTCTCCATGCTATCATTTGGACTATTAGTAGACTTCTTGCTCGAAACCCTGGGAATTGATATAGAATTGAACTGATTAACTAAACTGTGCATGCTTTAGAAAAAGTCAATATCAAAATATTAACAGTTAATGATAAACACTTAATTCTAGTGATAAACTGATACTGTTAAAGACAGTCAAATTCCATGACTGTCATGTTTATAATAAAGTAATAGGTTTCAAAACATGAAATAATTTGTTGAGTACTAATTTATCATTTGAAATTTTAAATGATCTCAATCATGTAATGGCTATTCTGTCAACAAAAGTAGAACTAACTGAATTGTATATGGTTCCACTGGATTATGGAACATGTTAAATTCATTTTTTAGAAGCATCTGGCCCAAAACAAAACATGCTCAATTAAATGGTCAAGTTTTACTAAATAGAGAAGAATCCTTGATTGTATAGTACCTTGAACTTGGTGTGGATGATATGCTACCACTAGACTCCTCTCCTGTTGGTGGAGGTGTGAGTGGTCTTACTTGGGTTTTTTCCACTTCTGGACTTGATGGAGGGGTTCCCTCATAAATAGGTTTTTCAGGCGCTTTTGACTTCTTATGAATATGTTTTAAAGGTAGATTAAGTTTATGTTTAGGATTCTTTTCAAACTTGGGAGACAGTTTCTCTGTGCTCTGCTTGGATGGCTGAACTGGCAGTGTCATTGATTTAGTTTTATCATTAGATGCAGGAAATTTAATTCTATCACTTGTTGTGGGCTGGTTAATTTTATCATTTGGTGCAGGAGATTTAGTTTTATCAATGGGTATAGGTGGTGCTTTCTTCTTTTTTAAGCCCAAAACTTTTTTCTCCATGGACAAGGATGAGGAGGAATCATGAAATGGATTAGTTAAGTCCAGAACCCTGTCTGGCGGAGTGGGCTCATCAAATGGATTTGTTGAGTCACTTTCATTTTTATTGTATTTCTCCTCTGTGAATGCATTTTTATCATCTAACTCTTTCTCTCCCTCTTCCTCCTCTTCCTCAAAAGGATTCAGTGGTGGTTTCTTTGGAGTAATCCTCTCAAATAATACATCTGCAAAGTATTTAAAGATGAAAGAACAATCACTTTATGCAAATATAAACTTTCTTCCTACCAAACACACATGACTGCAAACAATCAATATTTGACAGCCTGATAACCCAGCATTTACATAATAAATTGGAAATATCATAACTAAATTCAATCACGCTTAGATTAGAAGGAAAAAAAATAAAATCATATAAAATTTCAAATCTTTACACTCAATGTATTATAATATTTGTGCTTAGTGCAATTAAAATAAAGAATGTGTACCACAATACTGTCTACTGGATGCTTTATCTTGTGTCCTGACATTCATGTGTATTACAATATATGGACTTTGACAGTCATGATCAAGCTTTCAGAATGTATGAAAAATAACTGTATTGCTCAATTATAACTAGCTGATAAAGCAGCTTCAAAATGAATTTAAGGTGTAATTGCTATTTCTAACAATTTTCATTCTTTCCATGTAAATTTAAGTTGTTAAGGAGTGGTTTTCATTAACTTTTAGTTTTCAAAAAATATGCATATGGTGAAAAATCGAGACTTGAGAAATGCATACATGCATTTTTGTCCATGCCTATAGAAGTTTAAAGGTAATATCAAACGATGCACCAGTTGACAGAGACAGGATTTATGGCAAAGACCGCCAAAAATACAAAGTTAATTAAGCACTATAAAATGTCAGTGAAAGAATACATATTCATACCATTTCGTTATATTTTTGAAACATATGTTTAAAGATAAAAAAATTTGATGGGATACTTGGGAGAAAAGTAAATTAAAAGTCATAAAACAGATAAGAATCACTGTGTAATAAACAATGCAACATCAATGCAATTAAGAAAGGCAAATTATATCCATGATTCAAATAAAAGCATATCATGCCATGCTAAAAGTTGCCAATTTAAACACTAATGATAATTATGCATGTACACTTTAGCCCTGCCACTAGAAGCAGAGAAATTTTTTTGATGTGCTTGCTATTCTGGGTACCAGCAAAACTTCAAAGACAAGATTATCACTATCAAAGTTAAACACAATTAAAAGCTATACACCACTTAATAAGAAAACATTTATTTGACAAAAGAGTTATCATTTATCTTCTTCGGTGAAATGCTTGAAAGTAACAATTTTAAAATATGTGAAAAATTTGAGTTGCAACACTAAGAATGTAATTATTTGCTGAGACATAAACTTGTCTCAATTAAAACTATCTAGGTGACTGCTAAATTCAAATTTTTTAAAATTGTATGCAAATTTTTGAAGTAATGATGCTTTCTTGTATTGTGTCAAACACCAGTGACTCTGTATTCAATGGTTGTTTGCTACTATTTACACCCATTTAATATTTAACTTCAAAGCAATGGACCATATAGGCTTTTCTACACAGAGAGTTTTAATGATGAGCAACTCTTTGGTTTGGAGACTACATATCACTGGGACATAAATGATGTAATTACTGATGACAGGTTAGTACTACAATGTAAAGATCATTTGTTGATTATTAGGTACTCTTAAGATAGGCAACTCCTAATAACTAGCCACCTTATCCAGGACTAAAGTAGTATATTTTTAAATAATGTCCTCACTTAAAACAAGGGCATCTTCTCTTCACAAAATGAACTACTACTAAAACTGTATCCAATGAGAAAGTCAATGAAATAGTAATTTGTCAAATAAATTAAATGAAGATCTCTATTTTAAAGATAAGGATATTCAAAAAGCATTTAAATTTTAGAAAAAAAAGAACGAAACAGTATGAAATAAGATATTTTTAAAAAAGCAATGAAGGAGGAAATTGAGAATATAAAGACTGAATATAGACTTAGGAGGAAAAAAACAACAAAGCAGTTTGGAGGTTTAATACCAAAATGGACATTTTCAACAAAACAAAAATAAAATAAAAAATGAACTGATAATTGAGTGTGAAAATGAGATTTTTTGTTACAGCTATCCTAGAGGAGTGAACAAACTTTTATGAAAAATTATACTTTTATGAAAAACTATACAGTAAAAATCAAAAGGTAGAAAGTTGAAATACAAAATAATTTTGGTGACAATTCTGATAAACTTAGAATTAATATATCTTTATAAAGCTCATCGTGTGTATGTATAGTGGAATAATACTTTTAAAAACTTGCAATATATTTTGGTTGGTCAATTTTATGATCCATATATTATGCTTATACAGAACAAAAAATAATTGGGGTAAAAACAGCATGCATCAGAGAACCAAATAAAACCAGGTTTCTTCTTAAAAATTTGTAGCTAATTTCTGTATTAACTATTTTATATTAAACGACACATCAATGTATAGATCAAAGATTAAAAAAGATGTTTGGTGATATTATTAAATCAGAAAGGATTTACAAATGGCACGTTTATGAGAGAAATATGAAAATTATTTATATCTGAAACCAAATAAACATAAATTCCTGATTTAGAATTGTTCAGACTTTAAGAAAAGCCTTACAAACTGTTTAAGGGAAATAAATGTTTATTTTAAGGTAGGTCAAACTATATGTAAATGGGTTGCAATAATCAATTATGTGGCAGAAATGGTTACATGTAACTATTATTAGGTTATATACATAGAAATTGTTGGGAAGTGGATCCACTCTTCTCATACATATTTCCACTCTGTACAGAAATATTAAGGAATATGATAAGAAGTAATGACAATAGAAAAGGAAATTCTAAAAATTGGAAGGAATATAAACTATGTCAATATGCTGGTGAAACCCCAAACAAGTCATATGGATAGGCTCTTTACTTGCAAGAAATATAAAAATTATGTTAAAATACTGAACATGATTTGAAAAATAGAAAATTTAGATCACTGAGAGCAGTTTTTTCAACTATGTAAATGAAATATGGGATTTTAATTTTGAAGAAACATATACACAGTTTGAAATGCTTTGAACATTAAGACAAGGAGTTGACACTGTAAAATTAACGTAAAAGAAACAATATCCCACATATGTTTTAATGTAATAAGTGAACAACTTTTAAAATGCAGTAAATAACTGGCCAAAATATTTTTAACCAAAATATTGACCTCAATTCTTGGGAAATTCAAATAGCATATACAATGCAAATTTTATGAAATATTAAATTCATAGGAACAAATTTATAACCATGATCTTAGACTAGAAACATTCTGATCAACTTTTAAAAGAGTGGTTGAAGCTGAAAATTATCTTGCAAAATGAGCTAACACTATGGATGACTTTGATGAAAAATGGTCTCCTCCTATTTACAATGTTTTTACAATTTTGATTATCTGACCTTACATTTTTTCCTTGGCCAATCCATATTTTCAAGTTTGTTAATTTTATATTGAAATTCTATTATATATTTTTAAGTTTTCAAATATAATATAAAAATTCTTTGTATATTTTATCAAAATACTGAAATACTCCTCTTTCTTTCTGCAAATTCTCTTGCTGACCTCTGATTCTCTAGTTCTTATTCATAACAAATAGCTATTACATGCATATACTATTTGATTATGACTAGATTGATACTATTTGTATATTACAATGTTATACATTAAATTTCAGCCAGTTGGAATTAGCATATTTAATATAATAATAATGTATGAAGTGTCTGTGTAACATACACAATCGAATAAAAAAGTAAAAATTCTTTAATTAAATTTTTCTTCATAATAAATTCAGAAAGCATCAAAAAAAAGGAGCTAAATGTAAAAGCAACCAATACGGGATGAAAGAACAGGTCTCTCTGTCATATTTCTGCTCGGAGTGGTGCTCTTGTAACTTACAAGCCTAAAAAGACTAATACATGCATTTGTGTTTTCATGCTCACCAAAAAATATAAGGTGAATTTGGATGGTCAGATTAATATTTCCTTTTTAGGAGCTTCATTAAACTTACTGTTGATGTATTGTACTAATTCCTTTGGCAGCAGTTCATTATATTCCAAGGCTTGATGATCTAATTTCTTTACCTACTTGCAATCAGCAACTGACACTGAGTATGTTAATTTAGAGAATTTAAATTAAGGCTTGCCAACTTTTGTCATGAGGATCACTGAACCAACTGATCTGAACTGAAGACAGTTTGGCTCAAAAGACAGATGATTTAACTCACTCAACCTGCAAGTCAAAACTAAAGCTATCAGGAAACACGTCTATAACAGCTTCGGTAAGGTCCAAGCCATGTTAAGACCCATTCAGATCAAAACTGGATAGTAGGTCCAACAGATCTTTATCATGACAGATGTATCCTTGGATGGTAATTGGTGCCTACTTTTCTCCTCTAAGAACCAGTAAAAAAGCTAACTGAGGGATCAAGGCACTCAGTGGGACAATCTTACTGATTCAACACCAGTTCCCGAAAACACATCAATTTCCTTCACTAGCCTTCAGAGTGGATGGCCTTCTTGCTCTTGAGATCCTCTCCACAACAAAGGTCTAAATTTCTTCTCACAGATGGCTGTCCTGACAAGAGCCAGGCATGAAGGAGTAGATAGTGTAGACAGGAGTGGAACAACTGTCACCATGGTTGTCTGAGAAGATTCAGTTTTGGACATAATCATCCTGGGTAGGTCTATTGCTAGATTGAGTAGACTATTGACCAAGGACTTGTCCTATCTGATAGACGTTATCAGAATAATCTTGCAATTCTGTATTAATTTGGTAGTTAAGACTGGGGGGGGGGGGACAGTGGGTAAGCAAAGCCCCACAAACCCTTCCAACTTATGTGCATCAACAGCCCAAGCTTCTGGGTCTGGAAATGATGAGACAAAGCAAGGTAACTTGGGGTTCCACATTGTCATAAAAAGGTTGATCATCAGATGCCCTAATCTGCACAAATCCCCCCCCAAAAAAAACTAATGGATGAAGGAACCAATCTGTATGGATAACCTGACCCTTTCTGTAGATAACATCGACCATGACACTTAGTCTGCCAAAAATGTGTCGGATTTGTGTTGATCTGCGGTTGGCTGCACCAATGAAGAAACTGCCAAACTAGCACACCCAGGCTGGGCAATTGGGTGACCCTCTGTGTTTAGTTGTTTGGCATAAACAGCACTGATTTCCCCCAGTGTTTAACTAAATGATGTTTGTGACAGCTTTCATCTCAAGGCTGAAGTAAAGAGACAGTTTCCTTGGTTCCCATCTGCTGATGACCACATCAGAGCCCAGCAATAAGTGGGCTCCCTAACTGTATATACATGTGTCTGTAGATATTGTCACTTCCAGTTGGGGTTTCTACCATGGATTTTCTGTAGTGAGCCAACTGTGGCTGCATCACTGATACAGGAATATTCATACCTCATTCATGATATTGACCTTCTGGTCAAGTGGAATGGAAAAGGGCATCATGACCCAGCCAAATTCATTTGTAATGAGCAAGTATAAAGGTGGCCCAGTGGGATCAAAATCTGTTGCAGCGTTGAGTAACCTGAGGAGTGGCAAAAACTCTCGGGCTGAAATCCAAGTCCTGTTGGAAACAAGGTCACTGATCCACAGGACATGTACATAATGATGACAAGAAGACTAGTTATAGATCCCATACCCAGGTGGACAAAACACCAAATGGGTGAAGGTCAGATTTTTCCTAGTTCATGAGAAAACGAGATTATTCAAACTGGAGATCATTTTGGCCCTTGAGGAGAATGGAACTTATATGGATCATCCAGACAGGCTGCCATTGCTGGAGAGAAAATCAACTGAACTGGATGGTGATGCAATCCATAATTTTAGTAAAGACCCAGAGGCTGATATTCTGACCAAACTGAAGGACTCAAGATTGGTAATCTTTGTTGCGGTAAGCAAAATGAAGAAACTTTTGCATGCTGGTTAAATAGGGACATGAAAGTAGGCATCTGTGAGATCAAGACTGATAGCATGCTCATCCCTTTGGATGGAGAGTTTAATAGATCTCATTGTCTCCATCGTGAACCTCAGTGGAAGAACTTGTTGGGGTGACTCTGGTCTATGATTGGCCTCAACATGTTGTTGGCCTTTTTGAGAACAGCCATGAACAGAATCCCAGAGATTGTGGTTTTTCTCACACTATTCACTGCCTATTCCTCTACGAGCCACTGCATCTCCCCTTGAAGAATACTGTCCTACTTCAGATCTGACAGCACATCCATTAGAAAGGGAGTGGAAGAAAGAGAAGGGGTTGGATAAACAAAATCCAATCCACTCCAAACTTCCTTAGATCGACCATTCATTACATGGAAATAGGTTGATCCAGAATGATAGGAATTGCAGGAGACTCATGCAGACTGTCTCTGAGTGGTGAGGATGTTAAGTCAGTGGTGGGAGACAGGAGGCATGAGAGTGGAGAAACTTGGTTTCTTACCTCTCCTGTAAGAGGGCTTCCTAGATTGGTCTGGCTGTTGTCTCCTTGCATAAGATTGAGATCTGAACTTGGGATGAAAAAGATCACTTTTGTTTTGCTCACATATTAGCCCTCTACTGTGGCAGGGTCAGTTGGCTTTTAAACAAGAATATGGGTGGAGCAGGAATTTGGAGGGGTAGTTCTTGAGCTGCCTGCCTTCAAACTTCTTCAATTTTACCACTAAACAGCAATGGTGAGCCAAATGGAGTCAACCTTAAAGCCAGAGTTTGATAAGGTTTTAGCAAAAAGTGTAAATGCTCGTAACAGTGCACGATATTCAGAATGGAAGAGACAGTCAATGCAATCATCAATGAACAGTGAACTGCTCCTTTAATGACCCAAGCAATTCAGGTTATCAGCTCAAAGGCATGGGGCATTGGCTGATTTTTACACCAATTGGAAAAATGCCAACAAGGATAAATCCAACATGGAAGATGTGGTGATAATGTTCCAAACCAGCATCTATGTGGCAAGGAATGCATTCTTATTCACTTTATTATAAGCACTTATTAAGCACTGATAAATTTGTATCTAGCTCCAAGAATTCAGTATGGTGGGGGGTGGGATGTGTCTTGTGGAATAAAAATGTCCAATAAAGCCTTAGCATTCTCAGTCATGTTCAGGCATCCTATCATTAATCTCTTTGACTTTGTGGACTGGGGAAGCAGCTGGAAGGACATAGACTCTTCCTCATCATCAAAGTTGACTGATACTTTTACTTTATAATCATGCATTGTGGGAGGGAGCAGAAGGCATTCAAAAGCCAGCAACATCTGCTATATCTTGTTAGTCATACAACTAAATTTAGACTTCTCCATGATTGGTGCTCAGGAGTATCTTCACACTCACTGTATATAGACTCCTTTTCGTGGCCTGCTTTCATTGGAGGATAAACCATTCCCTGTGGCAACAATGACACAATTCCATTGTCTCTATTTAATACACTGCTAATACCATGCAGGTAAGCAGTAAACATAGAAAAACAGCTTATTTGGACAATTTTGTCAGATATGGACAGACAGCTAGCTAGCTGGGAGAATGGTTGGCACAGTCGTTCACGACACAGAAGTTGGGCTGGTCTGCTCCCTGTACTGGGTGTGCCATAAGCATAGCCGGATAGATGGACTTTTCATTAAAGTCTCTTACAATATCCATAAGTAACTAATGGCCTAGCTATATAGATGGATCTGTCATTATGACTTCCATCATACATTGAAGAAGCCATATGTATCGCTGAAAGGATGGATCTATACAAAGATATCTATAACTGAGATTGGGTTGGGACAGCTGAGCTGGCTGAATGGCTGGTATGGCTCCAGATGATGATACCATACTGAACAAATTATATGATCAGGACTTAGTCCTGAAGACCATGCATGGACATGTGGGGGGACTTAAAATGGCGGAACAAAACTCATTGTATCTGAAAAACCTATGGGAATGAAAAAGTGAAATGATTTAAAATTTTGCCTCACTGAGAAAAATTGTATATCCATCTCCTGCACCAGTCGATGCACATGTTTATCAATGCCAGCGTATCTAATTGTGATTGTAAAATGTTTGTATTTCATTTCCCCAAATCTGTAAAAGTTATAGTGGCAGAAGGCTGTGTTTGTCTAATTGGGAGTGGGGGGCACAGAAGCAACCCCCCACAAGGCTCACAACACACAATAGATTCTGTATAATGGATGAATATTTAAGATATCCTTGCTGGTCTTACATGATTTTCACCTTTTATCTTTTTCACTGGCTGATTTGATTTTTTAGGTATAGCAGACTTGGTGTCATATGACCACAAACTGCACAAGCTGCAGTGTGGAGAATTTGTGCACACCAGGCAGGTCTCATGTGTATCTTCTCTTGCTTTGAATTTCTTAAATTTCTTTTATTTAAAAGACACACTTCACTGAAATGATAATATAATAGAACTCATAGATAAATTAACATGTGTTAATAATTCATTAAATAACAGCCATTATTAATGGAGTGAGTGAACTAAAAAAGCATGCCTGAAAACTTGAAAGACAATATGCATCAACAATAGTAGAGTTGAACAGAGTGGTCTAAAAAATGACAAAGTCTGAGGAAGTGATTAATTTCACAAAATATTCACAAAGTTTAAAAAAAATAATATGTACCACCTGTTTATGACATTATGGAAGAATCAAATTTAACACAAATTGTACTCGGATTGGACAGGAGGTATCATGTACAGTGTTCTTGACAAGGGCAGGTAACAGGCATGAAAAGACAAATTTTCCTCACTTAGTAGGACTGGATTTGGGAGGTAGCAGGCTTATATCCCTAATCATAATGTGATCAGGAAATGTATTCAAAGGAGATACAAATAAATTTTAGATAATATCTTTGTCCTTCCTTTCTTTTTCTTTTGCAATTAGGGTCAGTAGGGAAAATAGAAACTAAGATATTTTTTGCTAGGCCTCAAATTTCATTATTATTCATGTTAAATCTGACAAGAAATTAACTTTAATGCGGTAACTTAACTATGGTAACTGCAGGAATAATAAAGAAACAAAATACAATGCCACTGGAAAAGTGATACCTCTGCATTGCTTCTACTGAGCAGGTAAAATAAACAAAAGCAGAAAACAGAAGAATACCAGAAGGGTCAGCAAACTCAAGATCAGGGTCCCCAAATGGGTTAGTACTACCATAGTTGTGGCTCATCTCAAGTTCCGTGGTGAGCTGGGAGGTTATCTCAGAGATTTTGGCAGTAAGATCTTCATCTTCATCCAATTCCTCCACATTACCAATATCAGTCTTTCCTATGCTCATTAAACTGGCCACACTCTGCATGTCTTCATCCCTGCAGATATTAAATTCAATTTTGTTAAAAAAATTTAAAACAAAATGAGAATGTAACATCGAGATTCCATTTTTGCTTGTGTTAGTCAGAAATGCTAATTGTGGAGACACCTGTGAATACCAAACTAGAAATGTGTCTAAACAACATGTAGGTTCCAGCAAATACAAGTATGGTGCAGTCAGAGAAAAGCTTGATTCAAATGCAAGTGCTTTAAGTCAAACAAACCCATCACTGTCTCATTTCTTTAGTCAGAAAATGTTGAAAACTGTACTAAAATTCATGACAGACAAAAGGATGTGACAATGTAACATTATGCCATATATATTCACTTGTAAGTCAAGTTCAACTGCATAAATAGACCCTGATCTGTTGTCACATAATGTGCTGGCAGTTCAGGGTCTATGTTGTTTGTTATGTTGACTACTCCTAACAAATTGTACAGACCCTGATCCTCCAGTACTTTATGTGATGGTAGACCTGGGTCTGTGCATTTTGCAGTTGGACTTGTATTATAATCAAGTATTTATGGTATGCACTCACCAATGAATATAGTCAGATCATAAAAAGAAACTCCTTGATTAACAATATGGAGTCTAAAAAGTGATGCAATATTTTCCTACAAAGATGTATCTCACTATTTTAAGACACATATAACTAATGCAGCATAATTTCAGTATTTAAAGGAGAGCTTCAATTTCTCGTATTATTCTAAAATAATAATTTCTTCACTTCTAATATTTCATCTAGGATCCATTTCACGAGTTTGAGATATTTATATAGGTGACATTTAGTTCCTGTTCTTTGAGAAGGTTTATTTGCAAGTCACATAGATGTAAATGAGTTCGCTTTAATGTTGGGATACACTGCAGTTAGAAAACTTCATTTGGATGATCATTGGTGATGTTTTCTCACCACATATCGTACCTTTCTTATTAATCGCGTGTGGTCATTGAATGAGTCCGACTTCTTGTCACATACTACACTTTTATCAAGATTAATTGTGCATGGTCATTGAATGAGCCCATTTTCTCTTCACACACCGCATGTTTGCTAGTAAATATTGTGTGATCATTGGATGAAATATTTATCTCCTCATATCACACCTATTCAATTCTATAAATGTGTGTGTGATCATCTTCAAATGTCACACTTTCTAAGACCGAAACTCTCGATCTGATGAACTTATGTACATTCTTGGGGCGAACATAATCTTTGTCGTGATACTGTACTCAACTTCAAGTAGTCATCACTTCGGACACTAAGGGAAACAACTCTTCTGTTGAAAACAGTCACAGGATGAGCTGTCACCCCATACCTATTGCAGTCTAAGAAACTCCAGTTAACATTATCTACAAGAATTATGAGTGATAAAGTTATTTTCATCCCAAGATTGTATATTATACAAATAAAGAGAATCTTCTCAAAAGTAACCCCCCCTTTCCACAGTCAGTAAGCAATAATAAACTAAGTATAAGTCAAGTCACATAGATACAGAGAGTTGGCAATATTTTCCCCTACATAACAGTGACTGCTAGCTAGGATAATAATCAACTGCACAGGAAAAATACCTGAATGTCAGACCTGATGTCAAAGTTTGCATCTCCACCACCATGAAGTGAATCTAGGTGATTATTCAGTTTATTCCTGTATAATTTATCTGAATCTTGCATCTTGAATAAATGTGTATAGTATGCATACAAAGGTATGACTCTGTCCAGTTTAGTGCATAAGGTGTCTTTAACAAATAGTGTCAGTAGTGTCTGGGGTTGTTGTATCAAAAAGTGATAGCTCAAGTACCGAATGGCCAAAAACCATTAAATACCTTTGGAGGAGAACTACAACTACCTCGAAAAATCCAGCAATCCCAGGCAGAAACATATTAGCTATAAAACTAAAAGTTACTGCCCACCAAGATGACAGAGTGATCTCTCCTTGATACAGGGATTGGTGCCCTAACCCTTAAATACTTTAGTTACTACTTCCACTCATGCAGAGTAGCATGCTTTCTACAAACAGAGAGGCCTCATAATCAAAACAAACACTACCATATATATTCGCATATAAGCCGAACAATTTAGGAAAAATAAAGGCCTGGAAGAAGGGTGGGCTCACCTTATCTGCGGGCCAATGTCTAAACTTGACAGTGTTTTGGTATTTTTGTTGACTACTTTAATGGCTGTATTTTGGGACATGAAAAAAATATTTTTTTCCATGTCATAAGACATAGGAGGGTTAAAAAAAAACTTTCGGTGATTGGACAATTATTAAACTGTTATAATGAACTTTGATTTTGTTATTATTTTGCATGTGCATATTTTCTGATTTCTCCAACACGAAATTAAATAAAGGTAAATACAGACTAAATAATTCGTGGGCTGGTTGAGTTTACCTGGGAGACCAGGCTGAACTATAATGTACAGTACTTACACTGAGCAAAGCATGCATAGCATCACTTAAATCCTTATTTATTCCCAAACATATCAGATGCAGATTTTGTTTTAGTCATTGTTTTGACCAAATTGCATTCTTCCAGATAACATTTTAGCTAGTCCTTAATAGCTGTTTCATTTACATTGAATCACACGTCCACAAGTTACTCATTTTCAATGATATTAGCAATCCTACAAATTGAGGTAATATTTTTAAAAAGGTACACACATAACCAGCATAATTTACATGTTCACAAAGAGTGGTAATAATAAAGGCTAAAATTCTCATACAGATCAACTAAGATCAACATCAATCAATTTTAGTTTTGTGTTTTGGCTGAACAAACATCACAACTTTACACACAATGGAAAGCTTGATGTTTTGGCATCTCCTATGTTGATAGTATGCGAATTTGTCTTTCGTTTCGCGACAGAAGTACAGGCCAGTTAATCATTAAATCCCTGAAACTGACTTGGGTTAAGAGGGAATTTTGACCAGCAACTATACCAGTACATTGATGTGTAATTGCCTTTTATTTCATAATATTAGCGCGATTACTGCAGTTTTGCAAAACAGAGTGTAAGGCATATTTATGAACTTTTAAAAAGCCAAGTAAGGAGACTGAATAAAAAGATAGAGATTAGGACCTTACTAGGGAGGTTTTACGTGGCATTTTTAAAGCCTTGTTTTCACTAAATACTGATCGATTTTCCCGGTCGAATATGAGTAAAGTTTGCATTTTTATTTTAGCCCTTTCTCCCTGTGATGCACCCTATTTTCCCCCAAGATGTTCCCTATTTTCATATTCTGGTCAGCTTTGGTCTTACTGCACAATAGCTAATGATTAGTCTTAAGTAAATAAGCAAGAAAGCCAGCATGACTAATTAAAAGTTAATATATATCAATGTAACTATTTTGTGAAAATGACTGGCCTCTGTTGTAATTCAAAGAAACCACATTCTACACTAATGTGTGTTATGCAAGCACCAGCAATTGATTGGCAAATAAGGGATTCCCAGTTTTGTTGAACTAAAGGTACCTAAAAAGGCAGCCTAATGGTACCGTACATGTGGCAACTATTTTCCCCTCGTTGTACATCTGACCTTATTCCCTTATTATCAACTCGTAAAGCATTTAGTATTCTTTACTATAAAACGTGTATTCTGAATTAGTTTTTTGAGGACATATTTGCCGCGTGGTATGTATTTTCATTCCTTCTTTTAATTTAACATTGGTAAGTAACATTGGTATATATGGTATAAAAATGCCAGGTGTTCACTTGTGTAAGTTTCTTTCCTGGGAATGGCACTATAACATATGGAGTTACAGCATTCGTAGTGATCATTCTTGGGATTGTAATTAACTGTAGATGATTTTATTGTTGTGGTTTATTTTTTGGTTCTGATTTATTTTTTATTTTTTGTATTGTTGTAGAGGTAAGAAAAATCATGAATTTACGTGAATAATGATTAAACTTAACATTCTGTTTAGTAAAGAAGCGAATTCTTTCTAGTAATTATTTCATCACAACAATAAATCACAGGTGACATAACAGAACATGCATGACTTTTCTTGTTTAGAAAAAATGAACCTTGAACACATAATGTAATAATTGGGAGTTCTCTGCAAAAATTGGAAGATATTACGAAATTGGGAGGTAGACGTAGAGTGACCCCAAAATCTGGGAGTTTGTTTCACCTCCTGGCTTGAAAGGTGACAGGTATGGTGTAAGGTCACTTACATCAAAACAAACTACAACTCAGCTTTTATGGTATTAGCATGATTTTCGAAGCATTATTTCTGAAACTTCATTATTGTATATTGGAGATATCATTAAAGTTTAGCACAATGGTGCCCATGATACAACTCCAAGGGATGTACTTAATTTAGCGCGTAATCAAACCTACAATGTACATGCAGTGGCACCATTATATAAATACATTCAGTAGCCTAATTACGAGAGCTGAATCGAACACCGCATTGTTGTTTGTTGTGTTGTCATACTGGGATTACATTTTAATGAGTTTAAATGAGTTAGTTATTTACAATTTCAAAGCAAAGTGAAAATGTAATTACCGGTGCACTGATATAAAATGTCTAATGCAATAATGCATAAACAAGCAATAATTGAGTCAAAAGGAAGATGTAGTGTTACAGCAATTCACGATTGCTAAATTCTTGTCATCGTTCGATCAATTTATACACAAATCTAAATTAGGCAGAATACAGAAAATGAAATAAATTACTTTTCAAACAAGTTTATACCACTTCTATGCAATACTCATGCACACCAACCTTGAGATAAGTATACATGTAATTTTTTTAAATATTAGTTTGCCTAAATAAATGCATTTAGAACTTACCTCGTGCATCTTGAGATGTCTTGGAGTTGTGGGTCGACTTATATGCGTGTCATGCACTCTTTAGTGTTTATAACTGTTCAGTTTGGGGGTCGGCTTTTACACAAACGGACTTATATGTGAGTATATACGGTATGTGATAAAAAGAATCTCAAATGGAAACAATTTAATAGTGAACTTATGAAACTCATTAAATAACTTCCTGCTTGGACTTCCCAAAGTTAGCAAAAGCAGGAAATTATTTAACTTGTTCATAAACTGCACAGGCACAGATCACATAATGTGCTGCAAGATCTGGGTATCTGCAGTGAGTTATGAGTGACCCGTAGAACAAACTGAGACCATGATCTGGCTGTGCAATGTGCAATAACAGATCACAGTCTATGTTGTTTGGAGTTGGACTCAACTTATAAGCAATTATAGTACCACTGTAAATGTTAGAGTGTGTGTGTGTGATTAGGATTTTTAACGTATTAACAATTTTTCAGTCATATCGCTACGATGTCTGCAGTGTGGCAGTTTATAGTGATGTCTATCACTGGGGCATCATGCCGCAGACACGTAGCATGATGTCCCACCCAGTCTCATTATCTTGACACCAGGCCAACCAGTCCTAACACTAACCTCTTAATGCTGAGCACCAAGTGAGGCAGCTGTTAGTACCATTTCTGTAAGTCTCTGGTATGACTTGGCCGGGGTTCGAACCCACAACCACCTGCTTCCAAGACGCACACTCTAACCACTAGGCCACTAGAGCGGTTGTAAATGTTAGAATTATGTGGCATAGCAGATTCACATATTAAAGTAAAGCAGCACAAATGTTTGAAATTTAAAGTTGATTTAAGCGGCAATTTGTACCCAGCATAAAATTTCCATATTCAATTAAAGTGTTAATACAGCTTATCAGCCATCAGCTTCTTTTTAAATAAGATCTGTACACCTAGCTATTATTCTGAATGATGGCTCAACATATCTAGCAGTCCTTACAACAAATTGTAAGTACATTTTTGTTTTGCCTGAAGATCCCTTTACAGGCAATAAGGGAACAAGTGTCATCTAGAGATGACATATTTGACCATTATTTCCCAACTCATGTAAAGACTCCTCCTCAATGTACAAAAGGTCTTGCGCTCCAACTTTTCATAATACTTCAGGTAGTACCCTATCTTCTAGCACTATTAATTTATATACTCTTTATGTTACACTTTGTTCCAAAGAAAACATAATAAAATACTGAATATGAAAAGACACCTATATACAACTTGCATGATAGGTGCGCACCATATTTAGCTGAAATACCTTTAAAAGTTTGAAAGTTATGCTATGGAAAGAAAAATGTTTATAGACAGGACAAACAGACAGACAGTGTTATTTATACACCCCCCCCCCCCATACTACACACCATGGGATAAAAATATCATACAAGTGGCTACATAACGTCAATATAATTTTTTTCATATTGTGTGACTTACGTTGCCTTGCCTTCTCTTAGTAAAACACAGGACAGTGTTAGCTTAACAGAAGCAGACACTATTTTTTTTGTACATGGATTCAGTTTAAAATGAAGTTCATGCTGGGTTGGGACATCACTGGCATACTTCTTCATATTAATGGCAGCTGATGCTAGAGCCTTCCGTCTACCATTCTTTGATTGCTGAAGTGAAAAGATGTGGTGTAAACAGAATTGAAAAAGTTATTAAGTCAATAGCATCAACCAAAGTAAGATATATAAGCTCAAATGTCATTCTTAAAATTTAAATATTCAAGTCTAGAACTAGTTTCTACAAAACTACCATATAATATTTATAAGTCCAGTCCAACTACAAACTGAACAGACCCAGATCTGTTGTCCCATAATGCACCAGCAATACAGGGTTTATGACATTTGTTAGGAGTAATCAGTTGAACAAAATGTACTGAACTAGAACTGCTGGTGCATTACATGCTTGCAGATCATTTTATTTTGCCTGCAGCTGAACTTGATTTATAAGCAAATATATATGATATTTGGAGAAATAAATATCTGTGATTATGTGCCTCTGTCCAAGCATTAGAACTGATGTCTTTTCATCTGATGGGTATAAATTTTCATGATTTTGCACAATGGAAAAAAAGTGCTATATATACTCACAAGTAGATTCCAACTGCAAACTATGCAGACCTTGATCTGCTGGTGCATTATGTGAAAGTAGATCATGGTCTATGTTGTTTGCATTTGGATTTAACTTAAAGGAGAGAATACATTGTACTTGGCACTCTAATTTCTGGACTGGTAAAGAGGGTCCTATTATATCCAAACAAGTAAAAGTGAATTCACGGTACGTCCAAGATCTTAAAAAGTTAATCTAAATATGTCACACTCACTAATATTTAATGAATTCCACAACCATTTTTCTACTTGTTTCAAGTATTTTGGTTCAACAGAGGCAAACACCAAACCATTCCATGCCTTTTACTTTTGATTATTGTTACCTAACATCACTCATGGTAACTGAAATTCGAAGACTTATGTAGTAGAAACTTTAACAAGAATAATTTTTGGGAAGAAAGGTCATATTATCTTAGCTTAAATTAGCCTTCATGAAGGTTAGGGTTAGTCAAATAAATCAAACTCCCAAATATGTGTTGATACTTATGGGCCATTTTTGGGTATGATGTCACCTGTTTGTTAAAATGTACAATTTTGCTGCATGGAAATCTTTCCAGAACACATCTGCGTACAGTTTAGACACTTCTGATAAGTGTCTAAACTGTACGCAGGTGTTTGGTAGCAGTCACATCTAGTGTGAAATTAGAAATGGCCACAGGACAGAGTTGTGCTATTCCATGTGGATTTACAAGTCGTCAAACATAGGATTTGATCCAGAAATATTATGTCCATATCACCAAAAGAACCCTTCAACTGACAGGTAACTCAACAGGCACAAGAAATACTGGTAAGTGTATCAAATGTACAGCAATGTGTGGAGACAAAAGTGTCTGCAAATATTTGCATGTTTTAATTAATAGGTCAGATAAGCCCCTAAAACTTCAGTCAATATCATTACAGGTGTGATTCTGATTTATCATCCTAGGTTAGGGTCAACAGTAAATACCTAATTTGACCAAATTTAGAGCATTCAAAGTTCGTTTGTTAAGGGAGGCTTCAACTGAGAAGCAAGGTGAAATCTGAATGTGCTATGAAAAATGTCTACATCACCAACATACTCAAACACCATTTTGGTTCTTGAGTGAACCATTGACTAAATATAGAAAAAAGGTATTTCTCACTTAAAATGCACATTTTTGGTCTTCTGTATTTATTTCTGTGTGTATATGTATGGGATTTAATATACAATCATGGTTATACAGTGTTATTAAGGTCAAGCAAACCATGTAAAGGTGGAAATTGCTAAAAACACTTGGAAGATAAACCCTTCCAAATAACTGTAAATATGTAAAATATGAAAGGAACAAGGGTAATGTGATTGGCATATATGCCTGCCTCATGCTCAACAGTCCTCAAAGCAGGCACTAGTAGAGCATAGTTCACTCTGGAGATTACTTACCAATGGGTCTCAATGACCTGAACCCTTGGCCAAGGTATAAAGTCTTGAACCAAATTTCAGTGCAGAAACCACTGCTTTCTTATGAACATGACCTCTGACCTTTATAGCCAATAATCTGAGTTTTTTTTAAAAATTACCCTATCTATAAAATTGGTCAAGAAACTTACTCTAAAACAAACCATTATTCTACAAAACCCATTATTTATTCTTTTCATTTAAAGCACTGAGCAAAAATAGGAAAGAAAAAAAATTGTATACAAATCCATCATGAAAAAGCAACAGAAATAAATCATGTCAGTATCCCCCCCATTAAAAATTATCAAAGCTTTGACAGCATGAAAAGTCATCTACGAATAATCTTATTTTTCAGAGTAGAGTCAGCGAAATCACTTTGTCAAAGAATAAGGCAAGAAATAACTTGGGTTTTGCCTTAGAACAATTTGATCATTTTCATCATGCTGTGTACATTACCTAGGGTGGATAATTGTTTTTCTAGGTAAGCAACTAGCATGTATCTCGTCATAGATAGCCTGCGGCAAGACACTAAAAGCACGGGTATGCCCCAGTATTTTACCTTTACCAATACTCACTCTCCTGTAGATATAAGGCAAGTTTGTTTTCTAACTGACACACTGGTCTTTGGATCTTATCAAGGAGTGGACATTCTCCATTTTTGTTCTCCTGCCATAGGGGTAAGTGTTAACACTTGTATTTTATTTGACATGTGAAGCATATTCAGTTTTTAATGTCGTATCGTGAAATGAAGCCTTTACTACTATGCTGATTTGAAATGTTTTGAACTTTTGAATTGTTACAAATTGCTATTAGGGGTTTAAATCAGTAGCATGTATCTATTGAATTCTGTACCTGTTATTATGACTAGTTTGGTTTTATTGTAGCTGTCTGTACCTGTCTGTATGTATGTATACATATGTCTGTGTGCATGGTGGATCCATGAAGGGTGGGTGTGGTCAATACAAGTGGGCCAACCCAATTCAGGAGAACTGTGTGCTGTCTTTGCATATGTATGTGCAGGTATATCAGGCTGTCTGATTGGCTGTCTGTGTGTCTATGTGGATATGGAAGATGATGTAATCATCAAGGCCATACAAAAACGAAACCGCTAATTTGTAAACTTGTGCACATGTTGGATCCATGAAGGGTGTGTGCGGCCGATAAAACTGTGGGTCAACTCAAGAATTAGAATCACAACTATGAAAGATTCAATAACTTAGGTAAAGGCTCTGATACTGATGTAGGCAGCAATTAGTTTTTATAAACTATCAAATTCAGATGACTTAGTGATGTAGACGCAGAAGAAAAACTTGTAAATTTCAAGTATGAGAAATGGCAGCTACGGTTGGTCACATGGCCTCACTGACATGACGGTGAACGAGTTCTCTCAAGATTTTAAAGCACATAAAAAATTCTTCCATGAAAAATAATTACACAGCTATAACAATCAGACTTTACTTTGCGTATGGAGTTGAATAGGTAACAGGTCTTCTATTTATAGCGCACTGCACTTTGTAACTATGCTCTATGAGGTAAAGGGTTAACATCCCATTAAAACCCCAGATCTTACAGAGACATGATTTACTTTTAAAATCTGGAAAAAGTATTTTGTACTTTTGGCTACCTAATCGCTTTGATATTAAGGGTAGTGAAAGGGCATATACAGCAGTAAAAGCTGCTTTTGCAATCACTCGTTTCTCTATGGAAGATTAAATATTCTGACTACAAATATTTTATATTTTATTTTATACATCCTTTCTACTTGGCATAAAATATGTAATGAAACCCATCACTGGAAAGTGACATTCCTTATACATAACAAATCACACAGAAAAGGTGGTATTGTGTTCCTTGAGTACAGAACACATATACCTGACCCATGCATAGCTCGAGCAGGGTGAACCTCAGAGTGTATACCATGCCACAGTCCACTGATTAAAATTAGATCTCCATTGTCCTAAGTGAAGATCTGATAGCCAATGCTTATGGGTCATGTTCTGGTAACCTATGCTACTACCATAATTGCTAATTTTATCAGCCAGATCAAGTCTTGTATCTTCACCTTTGGAAGACTGATCAGTGTGGCTGAAGAGCATAATGATTTGATTCACTTTCAGATTACTGAAAGCTGCATTTCCATTGGGTAATTCAAAGGTCACCAGAACATGACCCCTAAGAGGTTGCTCACAGGTCTTCAAGTAGGACAGTGAAAGTCTGATTTAAATCAGACTGGCTGGGTGTATCACCTTCCACCCAGACAGTTGTTGTTGTAGGGTTTAACGCCATTTTTCAGCACATGATAGGCTATACATGGCGGCCAGTATTAATGGTGGAGGAAGAACTCGGGAAAACCCCAGAAAGAACCACTGACCCACGAGAAGCTACTGGCAAGCTCTCTCACATACCCACATTAGCCGAATCCGAGACTCGAACTTACGCAGACAGAGGTGAGATGGCAGTGATCCGTAACGAAGAGCGCTTTAGACCACTCGGCCACTTGGGGCCCCTCCACCCAGACAGACAAGATTTTGTGAAAAAAAAATGTAAAATCAGTTAAGAAGCTTTTGATGTGCAACATGAGAAATAATGTTGTACTTTTTCAAAGAATGCAGTGTGTGTATATATATATATATATATATATATATATATATATATATATATATATACATACATACATGTATACATACACATACACTGAGAGAATACAAATCATATAGCAAATAACAAGGGATCACATGTGACAGGGATTGATTATGACAAATGCAACAAACTGACAGCAATGGGTGCAAAACTAGTTTTTATTTTAGCCTAAGAGCTTAAGAGCTTTTGACTCTCATTGAGTCCTTGCCCAAGGCAACCACAGAGAGAAGACAAACAAAAAAACATAAAAATACATTGAAATGACACAAGTTTACTTAACTTTTTAATGTAATTAAAGCTTGACAATTTTACTTCACCTCGCTGACTTCAACTTAACTGATGATATTGTAAACTAGTTTGTATTGATCTACAAAGGAAGAGTTACAGAACAAGTTTCTACATGTTAAGTGGTGTAACCATAAATAATATCCCAGATGTTTTATTGTTTCTGAAATGCAAGCAATGACTACAGCAATAATATCACCAGGAAGAACTACAGAAAAACAGTAGTAAATACAGGTGATTGAGTGAGTAATGAGCAAAATGAATGAATTATTTAATTGAAAAAGTTGTCTGTAAACTGATGATGATTTTATGTGTGTGTGTAGTTGTCTTTCTTTAGTCTTCTTGATTTAAGCTGCTTGGTTTCAGTGTTTTAGGTGGCATATCCATTGAGATTCCTGTTGTTTCCTGGTTTGAAACTCAGGTTGAGATTGTGAGCAGTTGCAGTCTGTGTCATATCACTGAAAATATGGTCAGGAAAAGATTAGTGTTCTGCAACTTGACTTCTGTCCAGCATTTGGTCATCCACTCACATCTGTGAAGATTGATCCTTTTGTACAGCTTTTCAGTTTCTCCAACATACTGAAGGCTGCAAATCTTACATGTGATGAGATCAATTACATTCTCCATTTTGCACACTCAGTTTGGACCTTGCATGTTAAATTTTTCTCTCTACTGCTGTGTCACTGTGGTAGAAAATGTGCTAATCTCTATCATATATGTACCTTTTATTGCCAAGTATTTTGTCTTTACCATTTATTTTTGACCTTATGATTCAAGGATATTCCTTTCTGTCTCACCTTTATGGCTTTTTTGTTTACCGTATACAGAATTGTAACATCTTTAATTTTCATAAGGCAGAATTTATTATGCTATGATGTTTTTCATTCTCTGTTCTCTATTTTGTTTCTATACAGTAACTAGAATTCTCCACAAATTTCAGTTAACAGCCTTTGTGGGTGTCTCACACTTAGTTTAAGGAAGAAGCTTATCTATATTGGATCAAAACAACAAAGGTGAGGGTCACCGTCTGAAAGAAGAAAAATGGTTTCTGCACACAAATATTCATTTTACATCATAGACCTGGATGAAACTTTGGGAATGGCTTGCACTTGGGATAAGGAAGATGCTTATAAATTTTATGTCAAAGATCAAGGTCTAGTTCATAAAAATTTCTGTTCTTGCCCATGTACCTTGGCCAAAGTTTGTGGATGACTTACATGTTGGGTAAGTAACAGGCCTGTTGATTCTGAGGTTAAAAGATCAAACCTACTGTGAGTGAAAGCAGACGAATAGTTTCTACACAATATTTTCTTTTCTTGCCTGTGTACCTTCATCAAAGTTTGTGGATGGCTTAAACACTGAGTAAGAATGAAACCTGTTGATTGTGGGATCAAAATATCAAAGATTAAGGTCACTGTGACTGAAAGGAGAAAAATGGTTTCCTCACAATAACAAATTCAACATCACAGACCTGCACTAAACATTGTTGTGGATGACATGCACTTGGGGTAAGAGAAAAGTCTATTGATTTTTGGTAGAAAGATCTCAGTCAATGTGACAGAGAGAAAAAAAATGGTTTATGTATGGAAAAAATAACCTGTAGCAAACTTTGTGAATGGCTTGAATTTGGGGTACAAACAAATGATAAATAGCTGGGGACAGAAGGTCATGGACACTGATTGAAAGAAGAAAAATGTTTTTTTTCTCTCACCAAAGTGTGTGTATACCTTTCATAATGGATACACAAGAAGCCTCATGATTTTAAGGTAGAAAGATTCAAGTCACTGACTGAAAGATGGTTTTTGTATAATAACTTCTAGTTCTAGACCAAATACCTTGACCAGAGTTTGTGCCTGTCTTGCACTTAAGGTATGGAAAAGGCCTGTTGATTTGGAGGTCAAGAGTGAATATTACTGTACTACAGCTACAGCAAATAATATTATCAATAATTCTGATTTAATGAGTGTGAACACAAATGTATCCATGCTCCATTAAGGTCCACAACTAGCATATTTGTCATCAAGTTCTAGTTTTAGTTCAAGAACAGATAAATGCATAATGATCAGCACAAATTGAGAAGAAAAAAAACACACCAGCAATGTCAAATGCCATAAAAAGATAATAGATGGCAATATACACCGTACAAGCACAAAGGTGAATCAAATAACAATAACTAAAGAAGTATAATAAATCATTCAAAAAGCAGTTTTGGATGACATGCCAAAAGGAACATCCAAATTTAAGCTAGCAACTTACAACATCTACGCATTATTTAAACAATAGTTAATTACAAACTGAAGACGTTATAGTAAATTATTCCAGCTTGTTTCCAAATTTTATCTAACAAAGTTATCTGACTTGTAAGGGATTTACAGAAATAGCATCCTGCTTTGCATTCATCTTTGCAATCACATAACCATTTATTGTCTCACTGAGAACTATCTCTTAAGAGGAATATTCCTTAGATGAGGCTACAATTCATTTGTTTTTATAACCATTTAATTTTTATCTGACCGCATCTCAATACCTGTCAGATCAGACATCTTCTACAGTATTTATATTACCACCTGGTGATGATACCATTGGATCATCTCAACTGAAGTCTGTTTTTGTGTGCTTTCAGCATAGGGCATAGTCTTTTATGGATAGAAGATGAAGACAGAGCTCTTGGAAACAACATGTTTATTTTCAAGTGAGCCAGATGGTATATATCAAACAGCAACTCTTAGCATTATTCAAGAAAGGTATGATGAGAACCAGTTTGTTGTGTTAGAGATAAATATTGTAACATTTTAATTTGGATAGTAACACAATATCAACTAAGTCAAAATCTGTCTGAACTCCATAATACACCTGTTACATTCAATCCACCTATTTACTGCAGCCAACAGTCTGTGATTTATGTAATGGTTTTTTTAGCATGAATGCCTCTTCAAAAACCTAATTATTCTTTGTGAAAGAGTGAAAACATGTTGAAGTACATATATCTGCCGAGCTGAGGAAGACAAGTTGTGTGATCTCATCGATGGTGGATGCACATGTGGCTCCAGAGTCCAAATTCTTATGCACACAGGCAGTTGCAGGTGGGGCATGGGACACCGGTGGTTGGGATACAGCTCTGCGATGTTTCTAACAAGCTGCAGCAAGATGATGGCAGCAGTCAACCTCGAAGGTGGAACAGGCTTTTCTGGTCAGGGCTCGCCAGTGGCTTCTGTCTGAAGAAGCGAGCTCGAGCTGGTGGGGTTGAAGGTCTGTCCATTTGATGCGCGTCTTGAGATTGTCTTTGTACCTCATGTGTGGGCGGCCTTGGTTTCAGTTGCTCTGGAATAGGTCACCAAAGAACATCTGCTTTGGGATTCTGTTTTAATCCATGTGGATGACATGGCCAGTCCAACGAAGCTGTGCCCGGATTAGTTTGGCTTTTATGCTTGTTGTGTTGGTTCTATCAAGGACTTCCTGGTTGGTGATTTGGTCCTACCACTTGATCCGCATGATGGATCTCAGGAAGCACTGGTGGAATTGTTCCAACTGACTGATATGCCTTTGGTAGACAGTCCATGTTTCACAGCCATACAAGAGAGACGTGAGGACAACTGCATTGTACACCTTCATCTTTGTTGACAGGTGTATGTCCTTGGTCCTTGTGCTGCAAGACATTGGTTCGTAGTCGTCTGAGTGCTTGACTGGCTTTTTTAATCCTCGCAGTGATTTCTTTGTCCAGGGAGCCATCACTGGATATTGTGCTGCCAAGGTATTTGAAACTGTCCACATTCTTCAGCTGCATGTCACCAATGGTGATGTAGGGTTGTGAAGGGACAGTGTTTGGGGCAGGCTGGAAGAGGACTTCTGCCTTTCCTAGGCTAATTGTGAGTCCAAACAGGTTGAAGGCTTCAGAGAACCTGTTCACAATTGCCTGTAGGTCAGTCTCTTCATGGGCCATGAGGGCACAGTCATCTGCAAAGAGTGCTTCAGTGACGAGTCTTTCTAGCATCCTGGATTTTGCAGCTAGGCAATGGAGCTCAAACACTGATCCATCCAGGTGATATCTAATGTTGATACCAAGGTCAAGGTCACAGATTGTTTGGAGCAGTACCTGTGCGAATAAGTGGTTGAAGAGTACCGGAGCGAACACACAGCCCTGTTTGACACAGTTAGATATGGGGAATTTTTCTGAGGGTTCACTGTCTGAGAGAATCTCTCCAGTCATGTCATTGTGGTAAACTTCTGAGGACAATCAAGCTTCTTGAGTACAACCCACAGTGCGTCTCTGTTGACTGTATCGAAAGCCTTTGTCAGGCTCATGAAGACAGCATACAGATTCATGTTCTGCTCAAGGCACTTCTCTTGGACTTGTCTCACTGCAAAGATCATGTCAACGGTGCTGCGGTCTAGGTGAAAACCACTGAGACTCGGGGAGGTTATCTTCTGACACTGCTGCAATAAGCCTGTCTGCTGTGCAACATAAGATGTATACACATACTTAATTGGCAATCAGTTCTCAAAGATTTTAGTTAAGGTAGGCAAGATAAAATTCTGCCTAAGATTTCCAGGGTGAAACTTAGAGCCATTTTTTTGTGAACTGGGGTCACTATCACTTGTTTAAAATTTTGGGGAAAATGCTTTAATTTTAATTCTGTGATTAATGAGGTGAGTTAAAGACTGAGGCATAACAGGTACAGTAACTTTTCAGATTTTTAGACATACTTCATCAAGCATGATGTGATGCAGGCATTTAGATATCATTCTGAAATATCACTTTATTTATGAAGCTCTGAATATTGCACATTTAATAAAACTAACAATATTTTTGATGATCATAACCTACACGAAATAGTATTTTTCAGCTTTATTTATGAAGCTCTGAATATTGCACATTTAATAAAACTAACAATATTTTTGATGATCATAACCTACATGAAATAGTATTTTTCAGCTTTGTAAACCGCTGCATACCCTGCCCAACCCCCTTTAATTTTCCAACTTCCTATGACCTATGTTGAAAAACACTGTTTTATATAGACCGAAATGACCCTTATTGTATCCTCCCCTTGCAAAATGTAATGAGCAAAAACTCACAAAATATTATACATTAAGCTGAGTCAGTATTTTGTAACAATATAGGATTGAATGATCAAGGCTGGGTATTTACTGATGAGTAAATTTTTGCTAACCACTCAAAAAGTAAATAAAGTCCAAAAGAATGGTTAACTTTGTGAGTGGTTAGGTAAAATGTACTCATCGACAAATACCCAACCATGAGCATTTAATCCTTGTAATTCCAATTTACTTCCTTTCTATCATCAGATTTCATCAACAAAACATTCACTTTTGGCTAGATCAAAGTCTTCTTCCATTAGCCTCTTAAATGCGATAGAACACATAGCCTGATCTTTGCTAGTGAAGAGTCACTGATTCTTTATACAGTAATATAGAGTAGAGTTTCAGAGCAGGTCATGCCAGTGATATATTATGATTATTATTTTAATATATAAAAAAATTGATTTACGCTGTTTAAACCAGGTTATTCCTTTTTACCTAACAGTACTCTTGCTATTCCTTTTTATCTAACATTACTCTTGCCTATGGCATGTGTCGTTATAGCATTTTGATCTTTCTAAAGCAAAATCATGTCTATTTTTAGTGAGATCCTTGCTCAACAAATGATCCTGACCTTTAATAACAGCCAGAAAAGCATTATCAAAGCAAAATGCAATAATTTCTCAAGACTGGCTTGGAAAGCATGTCATATGCTTTCTTTGGCAAAAAGAGCGAGTGCTGAAATGCAGAAATGACTGTGCTCTTACACTGTTTTAATTTCTACTGGACGATTTTAATCAGGGTGTTGCCCCTTTCAGTCAGAAAGCACAAAGGTGGCTGGGTGGGGCTTGTTGCTTTTATTATTATGGTGTAAGACATTGGTAGAGATAACGCTTCACATGAATTACCTGAAACTTGGAACCAAAAGTAGTGTGCATAATTTACCGATATATAAACAATTCTTGATCAGTATCACATTACTGTTTATAACCAATCAGACTGAAGAAACTTTGGTAGAGCCATAACAATTGGAATTATTGATGAAGATGCTTTGAAAAGCACAACAGAGAGACAGTTCTAGTGTGCAATATAACTTCACCTCAAGATACATTAACATGGCAATTTTAGAACAGAAGAAAAGTCAATGGAATGAATAATATAGCCATTATTTAAAAAATATTAAATGGGCATTTGAATGTTGGTCACAGCAACCCAATGAAATGTTCAACAGACATTCATTTCAAGATACACCTACACTGCCATACTGGTTAAATGGGGTACTGAAATAAAGCCTGGTGTTTAGGAAAAGATATAGAAAGGGAATCCCATATATTACCTACTTGAATATGTGGAGGTATAATAAAATGTTCTGGCAAACTTACATCTTCGACAATGAAACACCAGTCCTTGTCTTCATACTCTGCATGCTTATGGTCACGGAACAATGTAACCTGAATCTCCACATTTTCCGGTACTGTCCATGACACCAAACCAACATAGGGGTTTCTGATGGTTGGCTCCCAAGTGTGAAGCTGTGGAGAAAGGATATATCAATACTTGTGTCAGAGTTAGTACATCTGGGGTGCAGAAGTTTTGTCAAAATCATGTTGTCCACAGACAAGTAAATTAAAAAGTTAACTTGTCTATACAAAAGACCCACCTGTCCATATTTTCATAATTAACAAGAATAGTGGAAGACGTGACTAAGAAAATGTTTGCTTTTACTAAGCTGCACCATTTAAATCCATACAGTGTGGCTCTGTGATATGTAAAATATACTGGATATTTTAACTTGTCTTTTTGGGAGGCTTTTATGGTAAGGGTCTACAAATCTAACATGAATACAGTTTTGGTCTATAACTGCTGAATCAGTACAAGACTCTGAAAGGAAGAATACGAATTTAGTTCTGGATATTTTATCCTTCACATTTTTCAGTAGGATGTCAGGTATACTGTTGAAGAAATCAATGCATGCAATTATGTTAATGTGATCAAATCCAAGTTCAACTCCATTTTTGATTTGAACCTCACAATGAAATTTGTGGTCTGAAAAAAGTTTCTCAGCTTTGCTTGGACATATGCTTTATTAAACAACTTCTTGTAATGCTCAGTTTGGCTCACAATGTATTTATTGATCAAGCTGTCTTAATCATCCACAACTTCTTTTTTTCTCAGATCTGGCCATTTCATTATCAAATTTGAACTGACATGCTTTCCACTTTTATGTTTGTTAAAGTGTGTCTTTCCATGTCATAACCTGTCCTGCAAACAATCACTGGTTTTGTCTGCAGTTTATGTATATTTCAGTTCATTCCACACAGCATTGTGAACTTTATCCCATTGTAACTCAGTAAATTTTCAGGATAGTGTCATTCAATGTAGCTAAAAGTAGCAAATTCATTTTAAAAACTTTCATATGAAACGAATTAGGTACTTTTAGCTAATTTAATGATGCTAATGTGCAAATTTACTGAGTTAAGATAGGTTAAATTTCTGATGCTGTGTGGAACAAACTATACAAAATGCAATTGTTTCATCTTCAATGGCCCTAAGCCAAAGACGCTTCTGTAGCTAAGAATATCTGAACTCCTATTGTCTTTTTTTATCGTATTCCCTGTCTCTGTCAAACCTAGTTTTAGCCTATTTTGCTGACGTTTTATTCAATTTTTCATCATTTGGCCCAAGCTTTATAAGAAATGATGATCCATCCAGATGCATTCTGGGGAATAGTGCGTAATGGTTTCAAGGAGTCCAGAGATTGGTTAAAAACAACAGATTGCTTGGAGAAGCCCTACCCTCCAGCCAAAGAAATTCATTCTGATGTAAACATCAAAAGATAATGCCTAAACCAGTACTGTCTGCTTCCACTGGTTGTATCTATAGAAGCTGTGGCTGGTTTCAGTCCTAATCGATAAATGTCAGCATTCACTATACAAATAGAAAAAGCACCCGTATGGTACTCAATGGTAACTATGAATGGCACTTGTGTAAAAATTGCTCAGACAAAATGGGAACCACTGCCCATTCAAGTTACAAGCCACAATGTACTTATCAACAGATAAGTAACCTTTCAAAAGCTGCTTTTCCATAAGAACAAATTTCTGACTCCTAAAATAAGGACAATTAATTTCTGTACTCCTGTATATATCTTTCTCTTTCCAAATCACTTAATTATTTGTAGATAAGAGCCTTGTGGTCAATGAGTTGCAAGGACTCCAGTCCATCTCTAACCTATTCTTCAGAAACAGCTCATACACTTGTATTCTTGTAAATTAGGATCAGATTCAGATTAAAGAAGAGAGCTAAAACTCACCTGTGTCGACTTTCTTCTGTTCCTCCTTGTCCAAACAACACAAATCTTGTTAGGCTGCCTACAGCAATAAAATGTACGAAATATCAGACCAATACAAATTGCTACAAGAGTCAGATGGATGATATTTATCAGCATACAATACATTTCTATCAGAAAGAAGGTTTATTTATTGCTACACGTATGTTATAAAACCAAATAAGATCAAGTGCAGACTTATCATCATAAATCTGTTACATTTTTCACAGTCCCGGTTATGTGAAGACAAGAAAAACAATAAACAACTTGGAGTCACTGATGAAATGGCGACAGAGTAAAATGAATTTTCGGTCACAACGGCCTCTTATTATAATTTATAGAAAAAAACATTCAAAAAGAATCCTGTATGTTCAATACATATGCATTTAGGTGTCATTTATATTACACAAAAAAAGCATCTTACATGGAGCATAGTATTTAACAGTGCCAACTACAACCTAGCAACTAATTAACAGCAGCAGCTTGATAAGTGTGCAAATTAATAAATGATTATGGGCTACCTTTGATTTTATTGGCCTGCCCATATATACCAGAGGAATCAGATTCTGTCACTAATTTATTCACATATGATAAAACTCTTTGTAAAACTGGAACTGACACTGTTCCCATTCACACAAATATGTGCATGAATCATGCATTAACAGCACCTGGCAAGTAAAGAAAATTGGCCTGATACCATCAGTTCATGTGCATAAATTGAAGCCTGGTACACACATTAAATAAAGTCTAAGAATTGTATTTGCAGATGGGGATCAATAATACTCAATTTATACCACTTTCTCAGTGATAGCAAAGAAAACCTGATAAAACATAACTGATATCTGCAATTTTTATGAAACCCTCTTACTGGCCATGAAGATCAGACTCGCTTTATGTCTTGGTTGTACTACAGTATACTTCCAGTGCAAAGAACAGATTCATACAGAAACATGGAGATAAATTTTAAAGTGGTATATGGGATTCTTGGCCTACAAATTAATCCTTAGGGTCATTTTTATTAAGTAAACAAGAATCCATCCAAAGAACTGATGCTCTATTGTCCAAAAAGAATTTTCAGAAATTTGAGATAAGACCGTTTCTTCCTTCTCTCTGCTGAATGTTAAAGCCATCTCCAATATTCATGAATGATAACAAGATTTTTAAGATGGACACCATGGCAGCCATACTAGATGTTAAGCTCAGCACCATTAGGACCAACTAGACATAAAAAGTAGAAAGTCTATTTCAATATATCCATCCATTAAGCAGAAGCCATGGTAACAAGATTTTCAAGATAGAGACAACCACATGGTGGCCATACTGGATGTCAGATTAGCACAATTTTTATTTAGGACCAACTAGACACCATCAGAAGTCGTAGTGAAAACCCTATGCTGATATCACTTTCCATTTAGGAGTAGTAGTGATAACAATGTTCTTAACATGGTTGCCATGGCGGTTATATTGAGATCAGATCAGCATCATTTTCATTTAAAACAGACGTCTTAAGAAATCTTTTGGTGAAAATTTCATGTCAACATGACCTTCCATTTACAAGGAGAAGCAATAACAAGACTTTACTGTGGTGATCATGCAAGAGGTAAGATTGACACCATTTTCATTCAGGAATAACTTAACATTAAAAGACGTCCACAGTGAAATAACCATGCATAACATATGATGAATATCAAACAAGATCTTTAAGATGGCTAACTAGATGTCCACAATGGGATGTCTGTGAGGCACCATTTTCATTTAGGACCAACATGAACTTCAAATGATTATAGTGTAAAGTTTCTTGGTAATCCACCAAGTAATTTATTTGGCATAGTGATGGCAAGCTTTGCTAACAGATGGATGGACAACAGACAATCCCATAAGCTCTGTGGCTCTGTCTACTAAAAACGATGTTTCTTTAGCACTGCACTCACCAATGATGACTTCACTTTTCCACATTAAAAAATTTGCAATGATGGAACAAAGTTTTGTTTGAAATTTGTAAGGTATTACGGTATTAAATGAGTGTCAGGTAGACTGTAACTGTAACAGATAAATACTTTCAAAGACATGAGGTGGGGTATGATTCATCATGGACCAAAGGAAGACTAAGAATGTTACTTCTTAACTATTTTGGTAGAAATGCTATCAGCTATGAGAAATACTTCTTTTTTCTTTGTAAATATCAGCTGATGGCATCATGGGCATGAAAAACTCACCATTTCTTAGAACTCTCTACTATCAGTTCCTGATATGAGGCAGTGAACTGGAACTTGGAGGCAGACTTGCCCACACGTTGCAGTCTCTTCCACACACTCATGATCAGAGTGCTTCTTCACAAACAATCTGTACATATGTGAGATCAGATCATGATCTGAAAGAAGAAAAAAGAATACAACATATACCCTATCTGCTGGTGTATAAGGCAACCCTACCTGCAACTGAAAACGGCATATAATCTGATCTTCCACCACACAACAGATTAAGATCTATGCTCTTTGTTCTCTTTATGATACTAAACAAGCTGTTCAGATACTGATCTATCAATGCTATTTGCAGTTAGTGGTGTATTACAGACAGATAATTATAATGACTTCCATAGCAAAGGCTCAAGGATATTTTCCTAAATTTCTTTTTTTTTTTACACTGAGAAGTGTTATATTATTTGTACTAGAAAAGGTGGATTAATCCAAACTTCCCAAACCTCTTTTAAGCCCACAGTCTCATTTATCAGTAAAAAATTATATTTAAAGTACTGGCCATACCTCGTGCCTTGGTAAAGGCTTTCACTTCTAATAGCTTTTAAAAATTATTCCCATTCACGGCACGGTTATTAAAGTGCTTTTTGGATAAACACAAGTCTGTTAAATGAGGTTAATGTGATTTTTCTCCCATCCTTAAAATGGGGCCCAGATTCCTAAATGCTGCACAATTTGAAAATAATTTGCCAATGGAAACAGGGCACATATTCAGGCCAAAATAGACATTACTAAATCTTCTGGACTAGTCTGAAATTGAATATGTGCCATTAGTACTGTAGTTCAAAATCTGTTTGAAAGGTCACTGATTTAAATCTATTATCAAATCTAGGGGGAATTTCATTCCTTTGAAACATGTGTAGAAACTTTCAGACCAGAAAATGAGGAACTGACACTTCCATATACTTTAATGGAATGATATTGCCATCAGAGATTCATGTTCTGCATAAGATAGAATTTTAACCATTTCTAGATATTTGGGCATGTCCATTAACTATCTTAAATTCCAAAGAAAATGCAAATATCATTTGCCCCCCACCCTTCACACCACAGTCAAATCTGCCTTTAAAAATAATCATACAAAGTTTATATATGCATTACTTTAAAAGCAGATGTTTATCATTCACTTATAAAAATTTGTGCACAATTATAAACATGAAATGAAACTGTCAGACAATACCAAAATGTAAATGCATATAATTATTCAAGTGAAAAGAATTTTGTATTTGTCAGGACTCAAGATGGTCAATACTGAGTGACCAACAATGTGGTTAATGTATAGTAATTGTGACAAATACTCTTTTCATATGATAATGCTGTACTTCTGAGGATGCATATTCATATCCAGTTTGATTGTACAGGAAACTCACCTAAATATCCAAAGTTGTATATAATCACCAAAGAGTAAAAAGTATTTCACTGTGACCTAAATATTATATTGTGATGCAGCACTCCTCAGGATGCATGCTACTTTGCATGTATCAAGTATCTTGAGTGTACAAGCAGCAGTGTGAAAAAAATGCACCTAAACATGAGAGGTGTACATAATTGCTGGATCAAGAAATGTAGGTCACAGTGACCTACTTTTGCTATAGTACTGCAGTATTCTTCACAATCCATGCACATATTTTCATGCCATTACAGGTAACAGCACCCCAGACTCATGGGCATGATCACTGTAGCATGAAAAGATGACTCAGAAGATGTCCTGAATATTAAAATTGTACAAAGTCAATGAAGCATTACAAGTAGGTCACAACAACCTACTTTTGATGAAGGTGCATTATTCCTCATGCTGCATATACTGATTAATTTTAATCACTGTACAGGCAACTGTATCTGAATACAGGCTTAAATAGAAAACAAACACATTTGCTAAAGAAAGTACCACTGTTGCAGACTGTGATACACTTCGTTCTGATAAGATAATAAATAAGAAACCTCCAACCTGGCCTTTCTATAATGGTAACACAGAAACAGCAGTGGCTGCTATAACACATGTTACTACAGTAAAACCTGTCTTGAGAGACCACTGTTATGAGACCACCTCTTTTGAGAGACCAGAATCTCCATGCACAAATTATTAATTATATTGTGTTACAACCTGTTATGAGAGCACCTTTCTTGAGAGACCATTATTTTTTGGCAGAAGGGGTGGTCTTACAAGACAGGTTTTACTGTATATGGAATTACCAATTCAGCAAATGCCTGTTGGTCTAATATGGATTCTGCTCTCTTTGCTGCTTAGTAGAGGAATAACTTTATTTCATCTATATGAAAAGAGACTGTGAACAACATTATTTTTTTAAAGTTAGCATTCTACTTAGGTGGTGTTATGTTGGATTCACTACATCACATTAGCACTTTGAAGATTCATTAATGCACTTTGACCTTAAATAAATGTCAAACATTAAAAAAAAACACAATAGTAAAGCTTTGAAATTCAATATTATGAAAGTATCACTAGAATTTATGAGGGGCCCCCGAGTGGCCTAGTGGTCTAAAGCACTCTCCATTACAGATCACTGCCATCTCACCTATGCGTAGGTTCGAGTCTCAGATTTGTCCAATGTGGGTATGTGAGAAAGCTTGCCAGTAGCTTCTTGTGGGTCGGTGGTTCTTCCAGGGTTTTTCTGGGTTCTTCCTCCACCATTAATACTGGCCGCCATGTATAGCCTATTGTGTGTTGAAAAATGGCGTTAAACCCTACAACAACAACAACAGAATTTAAGAAGAAAAAAAGAACATTATTGATGATAGCAACCTTAAAAATCAATGAAAACAAGTAGTCTTGCACATTGCCCCAAACCTCTTCATAAAAATTTCAATGACCTCTTTCATTTATTTCATATGTGTAGCAACAGCAGCATCATTCAATATTTAGTTTTGTCTTAATCTTGTATGACAACTTTTTTCAGATTCTACACTAGGCTCTGCTTTCACTAGTAAAGCAATGTGCAACACATGATATTCTGGACACTTACTTAAATTTTGCATTTGGAACAATCTCTGTTGATTCTGACAATATTACACAATTTCTTCCTCTGGAAAACAGTGGTTTTGTCTCAGTAATTAAGCATTATTAATCCGGAAACAACAGTTTGAACAGGCTTCCTCTAATTAATGTCATTACTCCACTAGTGGCTCAATCAAAAGTGACTTAAATGACTTAAGATCATGATATGTAGGCAAAACTTATAGCTTTTGACCTTTCAAATGGTATCAAGTGAATCTTTCCTAATCCATGGGTTGTGGGTTCAATACCCACTCAGGCCACTCCTCGATGGCTGCTTTGGTGTTTCCTTCAGAAAGGCACTTAGCTCCCATTTCGCTTAAAATGAACCCACATTTATTACTGCCAATCAAAGTGGACTCTGTTCTAGTGTAGAGGATGTATACAAATCTCAGCCAGAAGGAAGTGGGAATGTGTGCACTCACCCGATAATTGTTTACAAAAGCAAAAGAAGAATTTCCTGAAAATAAACATATGTACTACTATCTTTACAATCAGGATGCAGAGCAGAATCCTTGTCAAGTTTCTGAGATCTAGAATACAGAATGTCAAAATATTAATTAAATCACTAGCAAGTGGCTCCCAAACAAGTTACATGTAGTTTTTTCTATTAATACATGTACCTAAAAGCAGTACAACTGGCATGGGAATCTGGTTGAAAGTTGAGTCAAATTGTTTTCTAAAATGTATAAGATAATTTTTCTTCTTTCATTTATCTTTTTGTGTCTGTGGACATAATCTATCTACCGGTCTACAGATCTGTTTAGGGGGCGCTCACCAGTTAATATGTACTTTGAGAGAGTGATGTATGTGAGGTGAAGTAGTTGGCATTTAAAACATGCACAATGGAGAGACTGTTGGCATGCCTCTATGCTACATTAATGTAATGTGGATGATATTTCTTTTGATATTGTACTTTTGGAAATTTTACATGATTTAAGCACACTGCTAACTAAAATGACTGCTCCCTTGTGTTAAAATGTCAGAATGAATTAGTCTAAAGTACACTATACATAACAGCTATTAAAATAGGGAAAATGAATTTTGCCAGACTAGACAATACCAGCTTCTGAAAGTGCAATGAATGAATTACCAAATATATAAAATGTAAAAAAAGTTATCAGCTCTTTTTTATACAATTTACCTCTGAAGTTCAGGAAGTGAAAATGACCAAGTAGAGCTAGCACTTTTTTGAAAGGTGCACATCTGAAGTAAGGCCAAGCTGTATACTCTATAACCCATAGTACACCCATCAATCATACACCAAAATAAAGGGAATTAAAGGTTCTTTGAATTATACCTAAGATATACAAGGTCTTTTTTAAATAGCCAGTATAACCAGTGAGGAAAGCTGGGGAAATTCTTTTTCTTTAAAATCCTAACCCTATGCAAAATACGAAACTGTACAGCGCCACCTTATGTATTGTATCTACATTTTTTTGTTGTCTACTTCCCTCCCTTTACATATATGAATCCATACACATATCACTGTCTATTGTTCTCTATGCATTCCTCACTTCTATGTGTCTATAAATTTATTTATCTATCTATTGATCTACTTCCTTCACTTCCTCAACTCCACCATGTATCTGTATAAATCAATCAATCAATTACTCTATCAATCTTTTTATCAACCCACTGATATGCTGATCTTTGTCTACATTGTCATCCCTTCAATGAACGGCTGAGAAATTTATCTTGTAACTGTAGATCAGAACACTGATCCTCAGAGAAATTTTTGTTCATAAAGACAATAATTTTCATGTAGAGATATTTATATAAATGTTGTAAGAAACATCTTGTGTATCCTACTTCTTTCACTGGTCAATTGTTGTTCCCCTCCCCCCCCAGATATTCTGTTACACCATCTTAACCATGAAGAATTTAAAAACATAAAGAGGGTGGCTAATAAAACTCTAATTTTTCAAAGTATCCAAAAAAAGAATTATAAAATAATTGCAAGTTTAAACAGTGAGTGTACCAGAGATATTATAGTTCAAATTAGACAAAAATGCCACATAACAAATCCAGGTCTTAAAATATGTAACAGAAAGTTAAACCAACAATGTATGTCAACTGAACAGTTATTTGCGTCTCCTCAATAGAATGTGAAAATTCAAATGACACAGTATTGCGGATTAAACTCCAAATAATCCTAAATATCCTATCACAAGTTCAGATATATAGAATATTCTGAATGGATTCAAAAAGTGTTGAATGTCCTATGAATGTCCACAATGATGCAATCCAGAATGTCTTTGAACAAGTTCACAATAATTTCAAAATAATGTTAATCCAAAGGCAATGAGTACTTTAATCCAACGATTATTTTAAATAGATAATTCCTTGAATTATATCTTAATACAACAATAAATTCTAATAACAAACGGATTCCAAAGATTGATATTAAGATAGGAATTAATTATGTTTACCAAGTCCCCATTCATACACATTTTTACTTGACCTAGATGTAAGTCATTCTAAAGGTAAATTCCAATCAAATTGCAATAAGTCTGTTCCTACAATATTCTAAGCTCATAAACAACCTATTTATAACGAACAATCACAGAAAAATCAGCTACATAAACCTGTGCATTACAAAAAAATGACCTTTATCTTAAAAACTACGTTCAAACATCTTGAACACAAATTAAGCACACAATAGAGATACAGATAACAGTATCCTCTAATTTTTAAAAAAAAGGGTTTTAATAATTTAATCCCTGAAAAATTACAGTAAGTTTTTTTAAATCCCAAATTCAAAGATCTGTATCAAGGTTTTTAATATTTTGACTTGTCTGAGAGCTAAGCAGGAAAATTCATGGAATTTTAAACCAACTGGCAGTGATCAAAAACTTATCAAAATTTGGTGGCATAGTCCATTAGATTAAAGAGGCTAATATCAAATACTGTTTGACCTAAATCTGTTTCTAATAAAAAAAATTGTGGACATCTGAAACTTCCACTTCCCTGTTTTAAGATATTTCCTAGAAGCTGTTTTATTCCAATCAAATGCAACAGAAAAGATCTTGTTTTATTGGTTCAAATGTGTGACTAAAGTATCTGCCACATAGAGACAACCCAATAACATCATACTTGCATGTAGCTCTGGTCCAACTGCAAACATAAACCCTGATCTGCTGTCACAAAATGCATGGCAGATCAGGATATATGTTTGTTCTACTGATTACTCAAAAAGAAACTGCATAGACCCAGATCTGCTGATGCATAATGCAATGGTAGCTTTGGTGTCTATGCAGTTTGCAGTTGGACCCGACGTGTAAGCTAGTACATGTGATAATTAACTTGGCTTTGAACAGTCTTTATATTAGCTATGATGTAAATTATTTTCATTGGTCTTTGATGTTTTATTGACCACACCAATCATGAAAATGACCAACTAGCATGTTTATGTAACTGGCCCCATTATAGACTCACAGTGGGGATTTACACTTGAAGAAAAGTGCAAGTAAAGAAAGAATGTGGGGAGGGTATCCATTTTGTTTATTTGAGTATTTATTTGATAATACTAATACTAATAATAATAATAATAATAATAATAATAATAATAATAATTGTTATCAAATGATCCTCAAAATAATTGATTCCCTGGGTTCAGGAATAATATACCTTTCTACTAGAACTCCAATACCCATTACTGATTAATAATTACATTTTTTGGGTCCATTTTCATTTAAAATTAAACAACCTTTAGTTGTTCACTGGCAATTTTGACAAAATGGTCAGATGATTTTTTTTTCACTTACATGTCGTGCAAATAACTATACCTGCCAACCCAACCTTACAGAGAGTAATGGTGGGGTTTTGTGAGTCAAAAAGTGGGTTTTGTGGTCTCAAAGTAAGGGACACGGTACAACTGAGAAGAAGTTGCAGTGTCTAATAATAGAAGCTTATACAAAAAACAGCTTGAAATTCAATACTGGAATAAAAGAATATAAAATACCCATTTTCTCTGAAGCATTTAAAACACTTGGTTGGCTTAGCATTATATATATATCATTAACATTCTCTTATACATGCACATGAACACCATAGCAACAACAGTCATTAAATAAACTAGAAATATATTCATGGAACATGGATGCCCAACCACTGTACCTGAAATGACTAAGACATGAAGATGCAGTGAACTGATGGACAAGGGCAACAATATATACCTCCATAAATGTTGTGGTGGGGCATACAAATGCATGAAGTTTCTGTCTTTATAATCATTATCAAACAAAATCTGAATTCAGTAAGGACCACTTTCCAACATTTATGATTTAATCATGAATTACTCTTAACTGACACTAGAAGACAAAAGAGTACAACATTAACTTGTACATGCAGACTTTGATGGTTTCTGTAGTTCAGCGGAGAGTTTGAAGGTCATACATGTTTCAGCAGTGTTCAACTCTGCACTCATTAGAAACTAGGCAACACTGTTGTTCAAACTTCCAGAGATTGTGCCAAATTATTCTGATCATTGAAAATGATCTTTCCAAGTCTGCAGTGCTGTGATGGAGTGTCAAACATGAGATGGCCACACAGCTGTCATGTCAGATCTTGGCATTCATGATGGTAGGTAACTGCTGTTTCAACATTTGCCTTCAAAACAGAATTACATTTCCATACTGCTCCTAACTTTACCACTCCTGTTACATGTACTATTATAATCAAGTACATGGCAAAGGAACTGAGTGAACTCTTCTAATTAATGCTGACTCAAGGAACTATACCCCAGGAATACAAGGATGCATCCAATGTCCACTTGTACATGCCGAGAAACATCAGACAATCATGTGGCAACCATTTGGACATCTTGCTGTCAATAGCCAGTTGTTGTTGTTGTTCTTGTTGTAGGGTTTAATGCCATTTTTCAGCACATGATAGGCTATACATGGCAGCCAGTATAACTGGTGGAGGAAGAACCCTGGAAAAACCCAGGAAGAACCACTGACCCATGGGAAGCTACTGTCAAGCTTTCTCAAGTACCTACATTAACCAAGCCTGAGACTCAAACCAACGCAGACAGAGGTGAGATGGCAGTGATCTGGAATGGTGTGCGCTTTAGACCACTCGGCCACTCAGGGCCCCATCAATAGCCAGTAAAATACCTGCCCGAATTCTTCTGAATCACCTTTTGCATCACAGTGATCACAGAATCCCGCCTGAGTCAGTGTGGCTTCAGGAAAGGATGATGGACCAATGAAATGTATATTATGTTTGCAGTGTGTGAACTCCAGGAGAAATGCCAGGAACAGAATGTCAACCTTGACACAACATTCATTGACCTGACAAAAGCCTTTGAAACAGTCAATCATGGGGGGGGGGGGGGGGGGGGGGGGCTCAAGATCAAGGCAAATTTGATTGCTCTGAGAAATTCATCGTAATGGTTAGGCAATTCCATGATGCATGCTCACTCGTTCGAGGATGATAATGAGTCATCTGAACCATACCTAATCACCACTGGAGTCAAGCAAGGCTGTGTTATCACAGCCCTCTTCAGTATTATGTTCTCCACCATGTTTACTAATGCCTTCTTGACTATGACACTGGGATTGACATCAGATATCATACTGAACACGTACTCTTCAATCTGAGGAGACTACAGGCAAGTGAAGACTAAGTTACAGGAAGTGACTGTTCCATGATCTACTGTTTGCTGACAAGTGTCCTCTGAATGCCAAGTCTGAGTCTGGCATACAACTTAGTGTGGACCATATCTCTTCAGTTTTGACAATTTCAGTCTAACAATCTGTACGAAGAAGGCAGAGATGATGCACCAGCAGTACAGGAAAATTTTATGTAGAACCTACCATCGCAGTGAATGGCTCAACCCTCTTATGGCAGTGGACAAGCTCACCTTTCTCAGCAGTATACTGTCACATGCAGTCCATATTGACAATGAAACCAATGCCAGAATTGTTTAAAAAAGGGTGGCATTTAGCAGACTATGTACAGGTAAGTGGGAGTACTGAGGCATAAGTTTACAAACAAAACTAAAGTCTACAAAACCACTGTGTTACCAACCCTGTTGTATGCAAGCAAAACTCAGATGGCGTACAAATGACATGCCAATAAGCTTAACCATTTTCAAATGGGCTCTCTGAGGAAGCTGAGAAGCAGGGTTCACAAAGCGGCTGGTTAAAAGATTCAAGTCCTTTTCCAAGATTTTCCAGAATGGTATGCATCTTTCTCCAGACCAATGTGAAGTCTGAGTCACTATAATAGAGCGGGTGATATTCACATGACCTAAAATTGTATCCTCTAATCATGAGTGGGTGACAGCTACCATAAAGAACCTGTATTCAGCAGCTGATGCATCATCCAACCCTATGATGCAACAACTTAAGTAAAACAGCATACCAAAATTCCATCCTTTTTTTCAGGCTTTGACAAAATCTTTGTTTTCCAGACTTTTAAAATTATGTACAAAATCTGAAGCAGGATAAGATGGCAGAATAGGGTCCCAGAAACTCAGGTTCTCACAAGGGAAGGCATTCAAAGCATCAACATTCTGCTGATGAAATCACAAATAAGATGGGTATGCCACATCACCAGGATGTCAGAAGAGCAACAACCAACGAAGACGAAGATCTTCTACGGTCAGCTGAAGCAAGGAAAGTAATTTCAGGGTGGTCAGAAGAAACATTACAAAGATTCCCTCAAGTCATTATTGAAACATTTCAATGCTGACCATACAGGAGCTAGAGACTTCAACCTATGGAGAATTGCAGAGGCAGTGCAAAGCATGAGCAGCATAAATCTCAAAATTGCTGCATGTCCTTTATTGATCAAGCAACTCCAAGTGACCATTCTGTTCAGTGTGCCACAAACAGTTCATAGCACAAATTGGCCAGATCGGTCAATGACACACCCTCAGAAACCAAGCCAGTTAGTGATGACATGGCCATCTTCAAACTCAAGGATGAATAACATCAATAAACATCCTCTGCTCTTTCATGATTACATGCATGGAGTAAATTCAGATTTCAAACTAACTCTGTGGCTGATATTACAATAGCCAACAATCTTTGATAAAGATGACTTCAACAGTCTCATGCTAGGCAATTAAGTGTAAAACTTACTTCCAAACTCAGCTGTTCCACTTTGTGTACTTCATGCATAGCACAAGTTGACCTATAGGATACTCACACAGCAATGCTCAAAGGACAAGCAACATAAATCACCATAGCTATTGTCAATCAATTAAGCAATCTGTGGAATGGTAGCTGTTTATCTCTGGCTGCCTTTGCCTTTTAATCACCTCTGACTGACTTGACTGATTTATTACTCGAAGTAGCAGAGGCCTCAAGCCCACATTACAATTGAATCTTAATCAAAATTCACATATAACAGAGTGCTGCATGGTGATAAGAAAATAAACGAACATTTACCTTAGTTTATCTACCAAACATATGCATTTCAAATCCACATCATTCAGGAGAGTTTCTTTTTTCCTTGAGGCTAATTTAATAAATTTTCAAATAATCTTAATAACACTGCTATAATTATTTCTGAGAACTCTAATAACCAATTCTGATGTCACAAAAAGGGTTTCCAAATTACATTTGATTCTTCTTTCATCATAGCATGGACAAGAAATTAATTAATGAATTTCTTGATCTTCCCTATGTGTCAAGTCAGTTTTCTTGTTTTCAATCTCCAGATTAATACAAGACAATCTTAATTTACAAATGCTATTCTATGGGATTTATTGGTGACAAAGACAGACACTACTGTCCATAACATCTTTATTTTGATAAAGAAACACATAGTGAAATCCATACAGACAAGAGATTTCTAATATAATTAACTTGTGATTCTTTGCCAAAATTGTATAATCTCATTAAAAAAAACTTCTATACCTTTCATTAAATTCGGCTGTAAAATATGCTACCAGTATTTAACACAAATTTTCTTCTAAGTGTTATATAAAGGGGACTTTTCCAAATTCCCCAAGGACTGATCTGTTTTTACATTTAAGAATCATTTTCAAAATTTATTTTGAACAGACCTTTATATTTTATGAAATTTTATACCCCCAAATTTAAGAACCATATAGGTACTACAATAATCAAATCAAAAAAATATAGTGCTTTGTCACAAACTGCATAATACAAATGTGTACATTTATACAAAGAGCACAGCTCTTTCAGCAGATTAAATCAAATAACTCTTAGCTTTATTACATATTAATGCATCACAAAAATGCAATCTAAGATATTTAGAGCAGGAACCCATTTCTGTTGGTGCATTCTTGTAATTCCATTTTTCTATTTCACTTATCTACCTTATTACCTCAGTGACAATTATCTGCATAAACTGCCAAGGCATCATAATTTTCCCTCAGCATTAAGCATCATAGGAGATTACTGTATATACAGGTTTATATTGTGGTGTCAAAAAAATTGCAAACTCTCTAAAAAGAGAATAATTGGGAATTATGTTTTTGAAAATATTGTTTGTTTGTGGTGTCTGCAAGTTTTGAATAGGTGGGGGGATGCATGACTTGCTGCAACTTGGCAAGTACAAATACACAAATAAAATTCCATGAGTCTGGATATCTTACATGATGGCCAAGCATTTTATGCATGCAAAGTTCACATTTTTCCTCTTAACTATGATGGCTGTATAATCCTGGATCTCAAGATTCGGTATAAATGTTACTAGTCTCTCAGAAAATGGAGGTAGATTGATTTATTGGACAAATCTTTCTCAGAGTGTCAATATTTTACACCAGTCATTACTGAAGCTTCAGATCTGAGAAACAAACAGGAAATAATGCCTAAGTGTTCTGTTACATGCTTAGGCTCGAATAAACAATAACACAAGAAAGAGTGAAAACAACAAGCTTTGAAAAATTTAACAAATAATTTATTTCCCTGGAAAAATACTGTAAAAATGAGAGAAAAAAATAAGAACTTACAGTTTTAAGAATCAAGTCCAAAAATAATCCAAGAATAATCCACAAATAAAATTTCAGAAGTCCTAATGAATTCAAGTTCGAGTCCTGATGAAGAATCTAAGATGGAAGGTGATGACATATATTGTCTCCTTTGTGGTGTTGGAATGTCTACAGTTCTGTGTTATTCACAAACAATAATCCGGTGTTGGAAATCCAAATAAAATTTTTAAGAAATGTCTTTGTTCAAGAATTCTGTATGAGCATAATAATAGCATGTAATAGAATAAAAAATTTAAAGCTGAAAAACAAACAATAAAATTAAAATATAAATTAAATCCAATATAAATTAAATCAAATATACATAACAGTTCCATTTATCCAGCTTGCTGGTACATTATATATTGTCATGCAGTGTGTAGTGAAAACATGTTGGGTAATTTCCACAACTATGTTATCTTTGCATGTAAACTACCTGAAATGCATAAAGGCCTTATTCTATACATACCAAGATGTGGCCTGATATCACTCATTTGCCTTATACAATTTGTGACCTGATAGTGATCACCTGCCTTATATATATCTGAAACTTTACATCAGGTTGAGTTGACCTATTCCACTTGATAGTGACTGAAATTCTTTCTAAAGATAAAGGCATAAGCTCCTGCTCAAAATCGACACCATCTGGATCTTGATGATAGTAAAACAGATCAAAATTAGGGCTTCAAGAGTGGTAACCAAGTCAGCCTATTAGATGAAAAATCTAGACAATAACAGTCCATATTCCAGTTTTTATCACAAATGAATGAAAGTCAAGGCTTCATATGCAAGATCACATCCTAAATATGCTTGCCTTTCACTAATGACACAGCCCATGATATTGATGACATAATATATTCCAAGTCTGATGACAATGACAAAGAATATGGTTTCCAGAGTTGCCAAAATTTCAGCTGATCTGATCCAAAATTACATCATTAATATAATTGGATCTTGTTTATTATCAAACACAGTCTGGATGGCGCTTTTGTTCAAATTTCCTTGCTGGATTTTCTAAGTGAATCCTGGTTAGAACCAAGTTGTTCCTGACAGCTCTTCCATGCAAATCCTAGTCAGAAACAAGTTACTCTTGATGACTATAATGTTAGCATCATCATATCTGTATCTGATGCAGTTTGACCGCAAGGTATACTTGTCTGCATTGAAAAATTGTAAATAAGTCACAATTGGGACTGACCATTTCAGAGGGGGAAATGGGTGGGGTGGGATGTGAAACAATATTTTAAAGTTTAATGGGAGCCTTACAGGTAATACAGCAGTAATAAATACCTCAGTCCAGTATGACGGTCTAATGACAAATCAACTGTGCAAACACAAATGCATGCTTACTATTGTCTTACAATCAATCTATTTCATGGCTTGAATCATCCCGAAAAGTATTAGTCAGTTAATAGTTGGTATTTTCCCCAATCAAAAGAGAAATTAATATTGATGTTTGCCTTTTCTCAAGTTCACACTCCTCACTCTTTAACAGTGAATACTTCATATTCTGGGTAGAATATCAACTCTGGAATTTTTTATATATTCAATGAGTAATGCAAAACAGCTTAAGCAAATCGCTGTGTGCTTTTTTTTTCAACTGTTGGGGCAACTGAAAGATTATCTATATTCTGCAAATATATTTGCATCTATGAAAATTGTTTACATAAAGCTTTCCAAAGTGGAGTGATTCAATTCCACTCACTTGTAACCCAATGAGCAAATTATTACTCTGTGGAGGTTTCATTACTGTTGGCAAAAGTAAACAAGTTTATGTTGTATTTCATCAAGTAAAAGTAGGAAAAAAAGATTTACATCTTCATATCTTGCCCCCATTTTTTATAGAAATCTTTTTTAAGGTTACGATCATTTGCAATAACAATATCATACAACAATTTTGCTGAATTAAATCAAGGATTTTGAAATATTAATTTCATAAACTGTGATAAGTATTTCTTTGAAAAGGTTATGTAAAACAGCTGTTTTAAGCATCACTAGTGACTTTTTCAACATTATAATTTACCAAAATATCTGAAAGTGTAAATGGCAAACAATAACCAAAATTATTGTTTCTTAATCCAATTTTAAATTAAACATTTTCTCTGATCTGCCTGTATGACTTACAAGTAAGCTCATCAAATGACAATGAGTATACCGTAAATTCAGCTTGTGATTGTTTCTATTGCCGTATGTGTCTTAACTTGATATGACATCTGTTGAATATACATTTTCTGACGATTCTGGAAAAACATCCTTAGGATTGTCATGATATTCTTTCATATTATATGATATATGCACTAATGAAAAAACATATCTACTACCTGGACATACACATCTGCTAACACCAGATGTACCATGTGCATGTTCGTTTAAATGGGTACTGATTGTGTAAATGTTTACATGCTGCAAATTAAATTAAGTGGTATACACTTGTAAACATTGCTGCCTTAATTCTGACCTCTTGAAACGTACTTTTCCCTAATATCTCACCACTCTGCCCTAATCTGGCAAGAGAGAGAGAAAGATCACTTTGTGGACACCCCCCCCCCCCAGACTGTTATACTGCTGTCATAAGCAAGACAACAATGGCATTGACTGAAATAACCTTACAGTCACTTGCGGATTTAGTAGCAATTAACCTAAATTAACATCAAGTATCTTATTTTCTGGTACTCAAGAAAAGTGATTTTTCTTAGCCAATTTAAAATATGACCATATATGAAATATTCAGAAAAATGATAAAATCAATACATTTTTGGTTAATAAATATAGTTTGTCTTCTTTATGTACCATGCAAACAACCAATGGGTGTGTGATAGCATTTTATGCAGACTGACACAAGTACATTTGTGCCACTAAAATTGGTGGAAACATATGTGCTACTAAAATTACTGCAAGAACATATGTCCCACTAAAACTGGTCCAAGAACATTTTAAAGTGACTCTTCACAGTGATTTAAAACTGATCAGGTTCAACATCCACCTCAGATATATGGTCTGCACCACAAGATTAAACACAGCACTTCCTCACTACAAGGGCCATCAATATAACATGGTTGGTGCATTAAGGCAAGTATGATTAGGGTTCTCAGTAGATGCATACCATTGGGTTTTGATGCTTGGAAGTAAAATTTCAATCTGCATGTTTTTATGATGCATGTTGAATCTGCCTGGAGCATAAGTCTTAATTAGCCTTAATTTGCCTCCTGCATAATTTCCTAGACTACAATTTAAACTTTATCAGCCAAGAATATCGCAAAAATAAGTATGAACTGACCAGAGGTAACTGGTCACTAATGTCATGTTTAGTTGGCATTTTTGACTCAAGGTTAGATTATTTTGAGAATATCTTTGATGTTTATGAGGTTAAAGGAATCAGTTATGACTTAACTGGATTCATTTTTGACCAAATATCAGCATTTGATTACCTGCCCAATAATATACATGTGGCTCTACCAGCAGTAAAACAATACTTTTTCAAAGGCATTCCACTGCACATACCATTTTACAGCTGAACTCTAGCCTACTGCTTTTGAAAAATTTCTTATTATGACAAAAAAGCAGCATATTTGTGCATTCTACTGCAACATTACAGAATCAAGTGGGAATGGCATAGCTTGGGACCAAGAATTTTTTTGCTGCTGTACAAAGTATTTCTGAATATACTGCAACATATATGCACTTATATTAGGGACTAACATTTTAATGTTCTGGGGCAGGGGACTAACACTTTTCTTTAAATTTCAGTATGTCAACAGCTGGAAAAAATATTTTTTCTGAATTATCTGTTTAATGCAAAATAGCACATTATTATATCCATTACATAATTTTAAAACTAATTATCTTGAGATAAAGAAAACAGAATATCACAGCTCAAATAAAAAGCGCAGACCCCCCCCCAAAAAAATAAAATGGTCAGTACTTTATAGCAAATGAATCTGAGATGTGACATAAATTGTTGTATAAGCTGTAATCTAAAAACTGTAACTCAAGTGGGACACTAGGCTTACACTATAGCCAACATCACATGAAAGACATTATGCAAACAATGAAGAACCTGTTGAAATGATTAGGAAGTGTTAACACTGAAGCCTACAATTTACTAGCTATAACCAGGCAAGAAAACTCTGAGTTGGATATTTAGGTTTCACTGAATAGTTTTGTATTTTGACACCTAAGTTTTAGGGTAGAAGGCATGAACCTAATATAATAAGCCTAGCATTTATAAATTCACACAGAAGCTAAATCTGTAATGTGGTTTAGATTTACTTTGAGTTAGGCTTGAAAATGGGTTGGCTTGTCTGGTGACTGCCTGTCAGTTGGATTAGCATTGAAGATCAAATGCGTAACTTCGACTGCAAATGAACAACCAACTTGGCTTACGTATTTACTTATGTCTGCTACAGAGGTAAATATATAAAAAATCGAGATGGTTCAGCAGTGATGTAAATTGTTACTGTACTGGTGAACTTTATTCATGCATAAGGCACATACTGATTTTGTCACAGAAAAATATTCAAAGTAGCGCTTTGCTGTCAAAAATGAATGTAAAAAAGAGGGTTGGTGGCAGTGTTAGTTCTGTATAAATTACCACCAGCTGTAGAAGGAATTAACCTGATTGCCACAGTCAAAATCTCTCATGCATGCTTTCTACAAAAATCATTAGTTTGTTTTTACTTGTATCTTCAGTGTAAAATTATTCTCATTTTTCTGCAATAGGTCGTTGTCGGATGAAAATTCACCAGATAAACTGTCCAGTGAGACCTTGTCAGAGAAGTCCAGTAAAACATAAAACACACTCAACAAACAAGAAAGTATTTAGTGGACTTGAGAAATCATGTGAAATTCAAACAGAAAACTGCTGTCCTGAAACTGGATTATTAATCAGAGTATGATAAATAAAAACATGTATAGCTCCGAAAATCAAAAACAGCATATATTAGATTATACATGATATAACTGCAAAATATAAGAAACATTGTTATGTAGCTATTTGTAATTTCCTAAGAAAATCTATACCTTTCCAGCTTGTTGTTAGCAATACATGTACATGATGGTGAAACAGATGGTAAAAGAACTCAGGTTGATTATATCCTTAAAATGCATCTCCATCAATATACTAAAGAAACTAATGCAATTTGTTGAATGGAACTGCAACACATGAAGGTTACATCATACCAAGGCAATTAAAATGCCTTGCCCAAAAATAACAATAATGGTCAAGATGCTAAAGTCTCAACCACAGGACCACTACACCCCCACCCCCACAATATGTCTACAGTACTCATAATATCCAGTCAAATAAAGAGTGAAAGCTCATTCTGTAACCCCAAAAAAATATGCTGGTAGATGTCAGTACTTCAGTACTGACTAACTGTTGTGGTATCATTTGATTTGAATTAACAATCAGTCAGTACAACTTCTTAGATTTTTAATTATGTTTAAATAATGGTACTGTAATATGACTTCTACTGTATACTGTCAATATGTCAGTAACAAGCTGATTATGTATTTCTTCTTTACCTCATATAAATGGTGCTATATAATGAAAGGCTTCTCAAAATTTAGCAAGTGAAAAACCAAAAAAATTCAACAATGTCTTGAACCAGAAAGACTTTGTCAGTGTATCCCCTAGGTGTGCAAGACTGAGAGTCAAAAATCTCCAAAATCTCCTTGGTGTCAAAACTGGGGGTAGGACTGAGTAAAAAACATACTTTGGTATCAAAACTAGGGGTCAAACAAAAAATTTGGGGGTATCTGAAGCGCAAATGAGGGTAAAGGGAAACACTGCCTTTAATTGGTATTGTTATGACTCTAGGTCTTAAAAAAAGTAACAGAAGGGAACTGAAACCAACAATTTAAGTAAAATTTAACAAACAATTTATTGCTCTAAGTTACAAAGTAAAAATTTAAGAGGAACTTACATTATTGAGAATTAAATCCCAAATAAACCTAAATGTCCTATCACAAGTCCAAAATTACAGAATGTTCCAAATGAATTCCAATAGTCTTGAATGTGCAGATGTATCAATAGACTCGAATGTGCTGATGTACCAAGTCCTGAATTCTTTGATATACCACAATTATATAATCCAGTATGTCTTTGAACGAGTTCTTAATAATCCAATAGTGTCTCAGTCCAAAAAGTCAATGATCACATTGGAATTCTAATAATTTAAATGAATAATTCCTCTCAAATTATATCTGAACACATCTACAAACTCTGATCACAGAGTCCCAAAAACTGATATGAAAACAGAAATGAACAATTGCCTACCAAATCAAATATATACTTACTTCACTTGACCGATGTCATAATAGACTGTTCTGGTAAAACCAATCATCAAAATGGAAAATGAGTCTATACTTACTGCTAACCAAACTGACCTTGAATTCTTGATCCGTAAACATCTTGTTTTAGAATCATGACAAAAATCAGGTAGACATTAATGCCACAACCATCAATCATAGACAAAAATTAATCACACAATATTGATATACATAACAGTATATTCAGGATGAAAAGGGATTCTGATATTGCTCACTGTATAAAAGTGCTATTGAAAACAATGCCTGTTCACACGGACATGAAAATGTACTAATCCAATTGTAATATCCAATCTGATGACCCCAAGAGTTATGATCCATAACTTGTCCTTACTGGATTACTCCTGTATCTGCATAAACCACTTCTTTTTTTTTCTTTAATAACCATACTTGTAAAGGTTTACTGAAATTATACTCAATATTCTGAGTAACACTAGCAAAGTACATTGACATAATAGATAAATAATTAAGCATGACATACTGCCAAGAAAAAGCATGCCTATCTACCTACCTGCCCCCTGAATACATGCTTCCCCCATGATTCCAAAAGGGCATGGTAATTATCCACCAATAAGGTACCTTCAGCTCCTAAAAGGTTCTTTAAATATGTATCTCATGACCAAAAGGATGCCTTTTTTCCATCATGAATTGTTGTTCTTATTGTTATTACTCCTGTTGTTGTAATAATAATAATAATAATAATAATTTCAACTCCTAAAATGTTCTTTAAATATGTATCTCATGACCAAAAAGATGCCTTTTTTCCATCATGAATTGTTGTTCTCATTGTTATTACTGCTGTTGTAATAATAATAATAATAATAATAATAATTATTGCAAAATTAGGAAATTATAGTAGTTGACTTGTAAAGTTCTCAAAACCCTATCTTTCACACGCATTCCATCAACGAAGTTGCAGGAGTAAAATCCTTAATAGTCTTTTTCAGTATGAGTTTGTTGCCTTCTTTTATATCTTTCTTTACAAAAAATACATACAGCAGTAATAATTTGAAAGGAAACTAAATCCAAATTTAGTTATGTTCATTATTTTAAAATCTTACCAGCAGTAAAAATAATCAATAACTGCAGTGACTATAGATCAAATAGAAAATTCCTAATTTTATTTGGCCTCATGTGTTTCTTCCGTTTTCATGCTTCTGTTAAATTCCTTGGATAAACTATGATTTAGATTGCTGAAGAGCAGAATCTGTGTCTTACCAGTTTATCTGACGTAACTTTAGGAAGAATTCGGAGAAAACCATTCAGCAGCATGTTGTGTACCACTTGATTCTGTCCTTTCAAAAAATGTAGTAGGAGACTAAAATGGCAGTAGAAATTCCCTAATTTTCAGCTTCAATCTGGATCAATAAACTACAGGTTAAATCATTAACTTACAACAAGTGAAAGCTATCAGAAACTATCTGCAAGAAAACAGTTTTGTGACAGGCCCAGTCTCGATGCACTGTATTAGGAATCTCATTCTTACACTTGTAAATGACACTGTTTAGTGCTTGTTACAAAAATGTTTACAAAATCAATATTCTGTTTAGACAAACAAAATATGACCTATTAGGCAAAAAAATATATATATTTCTGGTCAGCTGACCATCCCTGATTCTCACTGCTTACCCCTGCATTTTTCCCTCCAAGGTAAAAAAAACCCAAGTATAATGAAAAATTTTTTTGGCCTTACTTGAAAATAGTTTGAAATTGTCACCACATACAGTGCTCAATGAAGAATATTGTTTCAGACACAGGCCCCAATTTCACAAACAATGTCTCTAATTCCATGTACCCAAAAGGGCCATATTTTGCAACCATTATTTGTCACACAATGTTACAGTTGATATACTGTACTTTAAATGTGTAAAGAAATAAACAAAATCTATTAAAATTTATTAAGATCTCAAGAAACTTCACGTAAAGTAATGTTTCTATCTACACTTTTGATGCTGTTCATAGGTGCTGCTTAATTTGTTTAACCTATGCTGAATTACACAAGTGTAAATATGAGCATATGGCAGCTCAATTATTTTTCATTATGATTCAACCTGAAACATCTTGAACAATGCAGCAGCAATTAAAGACAATCAAAATAGTTATTCAAGTGTTTCCACCAAAATAATTTTTAGCCAATCTTTCCTTTTTATTTCACATTCGCCAATGGATGGCTGATTTTTTTAAAACAAAGACTCAAAAGTCATTATAGTTCACATTTGTACCTTTAATTACCTATAGAAGTTTTTTTTTAAAATCAGGAATTGTATTTGACCTAAACTCTCCTGATTACAACAATAAGGTAATCAATTAACAACTGGTTGTACTCAGCCATGTATCACTGCACCGGTCACTGGAAAAGTTCTGGTCCCTGGTAAACTGGTTTTGACTGATATCTCTAATGCGTGGACTGATCATGTACAAACACAGTTATGTTTTTTCTGTTCACTTAATTTTCTTTACAATCAGTTCATTTTCAAAAGTTGTAGATTTCAACTATGAAACAGTATGTGTGGTAGCTTGCCTTAAAAATGGTATTTTTGTAGTACCGCTGGTGGAATCACATGTATGTTAAGGACAAGTGAACACTGATTACAGGAAATTACAGCAATCTTATCCCCATTCATAAGTCACATGCTTCACTTTGTAAACAAAGTTTACAGCTTTTGATAGCAATACAGTAAGTACATGATTATGAGGGGAGTAAGTGATATGATCCCTCACTTCCCTACCCCCACCTGTTATGGTGCTTTGGTTATCACTGTCAAGGAGATGATTGACCAGTGTTATTGCCCAGATCAGGTAATTAATAATATAAAATATGAAAGTCATAGATGGAATAACAGAAAACTGCAAGGGGGGGGGGCAGGGGGTGTAGTGGGGGGGAAATGGGCTGTTTAATGACTCAATCCTCCTTTTAGAATCATGTTGATAATAATCGTCAATGAGTGCTTTTTCTGTTAAAGTTGTTCATTACCCTGTATAAATTACAATTAGTTTCAAAATGTCCAACATATGAGAGATCGCTAACATTATTCCAACTGGTTTAAATAACCATCACATTTACGTGAAAACATCTGTGTATCAGGTCACAGCTTTATGGTTTGTTGATTACTCTACTTCCTGGTGTGGTATGTAATAGTATAGAGTGAAGCAAGGAGTCAACAAAATATGAAACCAGACTAACCATTGATACACCACCAAGGAAGATTCCTTTTTTTCAAAAACATGCAACATTAATTAAGTCGAAACTTAATTTTTGTATTATTCAGTTACTACAATAATGATGCAGTGATTTAATTGCAAATAATAGTTAAACTTCTTATCATCCTTGTGGATATCTCCAAGTGCCAATTCCAGAATTCTCTGAAACTCATTTGCCCACAATGGTAAACTGCTCCAGTGGCCTAGTGGTTAGAGCATCTGCCTTGGATGCGAGAGGTCGTGGGTTCGATCCCCTGCAGAGTCACACCAAAGACTTATAAAAATGGTACTAACAGCTGACTCACTTGGCATTCATCATTAAGAGGTTAGTGTTAGGACTGGTTGGCCTGTTGTCAGGATAATGTGACTTGGTGGGACATCATGCTACATGTCTGCGGCAAGATGCCCCAGTGCTAGACATCACATGTAAACTGCCACACAGACATCGTAGCAATATGACTGAAACATTGTTAAAGCCTTGGTTAAAAATCCAAAATCATAACCACATAAATGCCCACAATGGTCTGTATCTGTGAAACAAAACTCTTTATATTATAAAGTATTCATTTTGCTTGGTTGCCTTGATATCTTTATCAGTTATGAATGAGTTGGCTAATTTAAGGTAGTTTAATTATGTTGGCTAATTTAAGGTAGTTTAATTATGTTACACAATTACACAATCTAACTTATAATAGTGTTTGACTAATCAAGTGATGAGTTCACCCAACATACAACTGGGGCTACTAGATCTTAAGCATGTAGGATTTGCATGACTTTTAACTTTTCTTTTATTCTACCTCCTTTGATTCAAAAGATGTGATAATACAAAGGAGGCCAGCTTTTAATCGAGTGCAATAGTACAACAAATATTTCCACAAGTTACATATCAAAACATGGTGGGCACTTAATTCTCAGAGAAACACTCATGGATATGGCTGTTACAGCAGACTGATGCATCTGACATTTAAATACACATTGCATTTATGATGATTACACTTAAAAGAAATTCAAAGATAGAATTAAAACACAAATTTCACTTGACAAAAAAATTATTTAATTGGTATTTATTTATTAAAGTACTGCCTACATTTGGCATAAGTGGCATTTTTATTGATCAAAATCTCCTTGAATATCATTACATTGGATGTATTAACAATGTTGTTTGGAAAGAAAATGTAACAAATTATAAAACTTCTTATTAATAGTAGGGACGACAAAGGTTTTTGAGCCGTTTCTTATAAGCAGCTTGAAAAGAAGATATGGTAACAGCATCTTTCAGATGAATAATAAAGTTTATTTGAAAAGGATATCTATAAAACTGATAGAGTTATGTCTTTTTTATATACCCATACCCTCAGGTGGCGCTCACCAGATAATATGTACTTTTGAGAGAGTGACGTATGTAAGGTGAAGTAGTTCGCATTTAAAACATGCACAAATGGAGAGAATGTTTGCATACCTCTAAGCTACATTAATGTAATGTGGATGATATTTCTTTTGGATATTGTACTTTTGGAAATTTTACATGATTTAAGCACACTGCTAACTAAAATGACTGCTCCCTTGTGTTAAAAAATCAGTCTGAATTAGTCTAAAGTACACTATACATAGCAGCTATTAAAATAGGGAAAATGAATTTTGCCAGACTAGACAATACCAGCTTCTGAAAGTGTAATGAATGAATTACCAAATATATAAAATGTAAAAAAAGTTATCAGCTCTTTTTTATACAATTTACCTCTGAAGTTCAGGAAGTGAAAATGACCAAGTAGAGCTAGCACTTTTTTGAAAGGTGCACATTGAAGTAAGGCCAAGCTGTATACTCTATAACCCATAGTACACCCATCAATCATACACCAAAATAAAGGGAATTAAAGGTTCTTTGCATTATACCTAAGATATACAAGGTGTTTTTTAAATAGCCAGTATAACCAGTGAGGAAAGCCGGAGACATTCTTTTTCTTTAAAATCCTAACCCTATGCAAAATGCAAAACTGTATAGCGCCACCTCAGACATTTTTAGGCACTCAGATTACAGAAAAAGATCAGAAGGACACTATTTAGGTGGCGCTCTACAGTTGCGTATTTTGCATAGGGTTAGGATTTTAAAGAAAAAGAATTTCCCCAGCTTTCCTCACTGGTTATACTGGCTATTTAAAAAACACCTTGTATATCTTAGGCATAATTAAAAGAACCTTTAATTCCCTTTATTTTGGTGTATGATTGATGGGTGTACTATGGGTTATAGAGTATACAGCTTGGCATTCTTCAAATGTGCACCTTTCAAAAAAGTGCTAGCTCTACTTGATCATTTTCACTTCCTGAACTTAAGAGGTAAACTGTATAAAAAAGAGTAGATAACTTTTTTTACATTTTATATATTTGGTAATTCATTCATTGCACTTTCAGAAGCTGGTATTGTCTAGTCTGGCAAAATTCATTTTCCCTATTTTAATAGCTGCTATGTATAGTGTACTTTAGACTAATTCAGACTGACATTTTAACACAAGGGAGCAGTCATTTTAGTTAGCAGTGTGCTTAAATCATGTAAAATTTCAAAAAGTACAATATCCAAAGAAATATCATCCACATTACATTACTGTAGCATATAGGTATGCCAACATTCTCTCCATTTGTGCATGTTTTAAACGCGAACTACTTCATCTTACATACGTCACTCTCTCTAAAGTACATATTAATTGGTGAGCGCCCCCTTAAGAAAAAAGCTGCATACATTATAAATGTAAAATGGTTGTCGTACTAATAGGTTTAAACTATGAACTGATGATTATAGTCCATTTAAATGTTGTTTTCATGTTCCTATAGATCATATCAGTGTGGGGTTTTTTAAGGTACAAAATGACATATATATTTTTGAAGCGCAAAAAGGGAAAAGATAACTTGTTTCTTACAATATGAGTAAAATACTATATAAAATACAATTGCTTTCACTGCAAACTACTAAATGTAAGTGTAAATAGCTTTTATTCATCCTTACTTACAAATAATTATAATTATAATTCACTCTGTAAACCTAAGAGCAAAACTTTAATTGTTGTATTCTAAAAGAAAGATACAAGTCTCAACACAGTGCTAGAATATGAACTGAGTGACTGCACTGACACGATCAAATTGTTGCATTTTACTTGGAAAATATTGCAACACTATAAATTATCAACTTCTAAATATCTAAACTGAATGTTTCTTATTTACTGCATGAAGTGAATCTTTCTAAAACTGAATAAAATCTACAATTTGTCATAAAATATTAAGCACAACAAGGAATTATATCAAGGACTTGACTTAAAACCATACTAAAAAAATTCATAACACTTTTAAACAATAAACATTTATACAAATAATTCCACTTCACTGATAACTTGGCCATTCTGTTGTGAAACAAGCATAGCTGTGATAGGACCAGTAACAGCTGTAATTACACTACGCCTCTTGAACAATTTCTGGATGGCCATTTTTGTAATCCTCTTTGAGAGTTTAAGTGTAGATGGCATTTGGGGAACTTATATCCTGCAAATCACAATCATATACAATGTTGTAAAATTTAGGAAATCAGCTACTACACTTAATATGGGCGCAGGCCACTTGCCCTCACTGAAGGTATGAATAACCTTCTTTTCTACAATAAAATTTCATGTACAGGCGATTCCTCACTTGGACTATCTGTGGCATCTTTAATTAACTGAATCAGGTTATTTTTCAGTTTTTCTATTGAGTATGTCTTACCCATTTTGCTTATATTTGGTTACATTTTTCTATCTTTTAGCTTGTTTTAAGACTATCTGCCTGAATCATATTTGTGAGGTTATTGCCTTTCTTTTCTCTGTAAATTTTTAGCTCTGCATGGATGTTCTCAACATAATCTGGTCTTTGCCACAATCCACAATGAAGAATTGTATTTGTGTGTTTGGATTTTACTCTGAGTGCTCTTTTATGTTTCTTTTCTAGAGCAAGTTGTTTTTTTTGCACAGCGTCTTTTCGTCTTGCCTCAATTTCTTTCAGCCTTTCTTTATATTTGGCTTGTATTTGTCAACCTTCTTTTCTACATTGTTAGATTTTATCTTTATCCGTCATTGACAGTGACTCCAGCCATTCTGAAGTGTTATTAAATAATAATAATAATAATGAGGACTTTGTAATGTGCCTAATCTTTAGAAGCTCTAAGCGCTTTACAACCTTAGACAACACCTATAAGATAATAAACATATAATAATATTATTACAAAAACAAACACCATGAAGTTAGAAAAACATTAAAAAATAAAAAACATGCTAAGAATATTTCAGGCAGAAAACATTATTAGGTCTTTAAGTTTGTTCTTGCAGTCGAAATAAGTGAGTTTTGAGAGTCCTCTTGAATGTAATCACTGTGTCTGTGTCTAAGTTCAGTGGGCAATTCATTCCACATTGCTGGGCCCTGGTATACAAAAGAACGCTGTCCATATGACTTTGTTTTCATAGTGGGAATAATGAGTATATGATTGTCAGAAGAGGAGTGTAAGTATCTTGCTGGTGTGTACACATGGGTGAGATCGGATAGGCATGTTGGACTAGAGTCCGACAGTGAAACGTAGCACAGAGAACAAATTTTGTATTTGTTTCTGGATCGAATGGATAGCCAGTGTAGGGTACAGAGCAGCGGGGAGGTGTGCTCTGATCGCAATACTCTATGTATGACCTGAGCAGCTGTGTTTTGAACTTTTTGAAGTTTCTGGAGTAGATAGATGAACCAGACAGAATTGAGTTACAATAGTCCAGTCTTGAATGTACTAATGAAAATACAAGTACAGATGTTTCTTTTTTCTTTAAAGATGCTAGTATACCTTAGCAACAGATATAATTATTCAACATTAAGACTGATTATCATAGACTTTTTTGTTACAAAAAGCCACCTGTAACCTTTATACTTACAATCACACTGCAGTCAATACACTTCTGCATGTGTGACTGGTTGGCTTGTTCTACAATGATATCACAAATAACAGCAAACTGAGCCTTGATGCAGCTGAAGCTATTGGTTCACCCAGGTCATCATTATTTTTTATAGTAAAGATAGAGAAATCTGTTAGAGAAAACAGTAATCATTTTTAATTTACACATGATGTTCAACAAAAAGCATGACATATTTACATTTAGTCCTAAAATGTAAGACAAATCACATGATATTTTTGTTTTGGTGCTACATCTTACTGCCTAAATAACGACTTTGTGTAGCGAGTTTCGATGCTGACTGAAATCAGAATGAGACCAAATTTTCAAGACTATCTCACAAACTTGGCAGCACATACTGAAGCTTTTCCACAAGTTTAAGTCATGTCGGCTTAGGTGGAATTTACTTACTCTGATGACCTTCTTTTAATAAAATCAAATTCTCGCACAGGCAAATGTTCATGTTTTCAATTTCCATTGATGCACATTTCAGCTGGTTGGAATGCAATGGGAGACAGGAAGGCTGAAATTGGTTAAAAGGATGATAAATATATTGATCGAAATGATGCTATCCAAACACTTTCTTCAATATTAGTTTATTTTTTTTTGTTTCATTAAAGAAACGTTCTTCAACCTAATCTGATTTTGGCATTCCTGGCTTCCATTGCATTCCAAATAGGTGAATGGAACATAAAAATGTATGCACTTGCTTCTGTCAGATTTAAATTCCAAAGTCAGCAAACTAATTATAATCAATTAGATTTAAATTTGTGGAAGAGGCTGCAAAGTGTGAGAGATATTCTTGCAAAGTTTTCCTCTCATTCTACTGTCAGCTGACTTGAGAACACACTACACAAGGCTTATATAATGGCAGTAAGACATCATACCAAAACAAAAACATCATGTGATATGTCTTACGCTGTAGACTTATTGACATTCTGAAGATTTTCTCCAGAATGGAGCTGCAAGGATTTTAAAAATATGTTGGTCTACAACGAGTTTTCTTCTCAAGTGGAACAGGCTTTGGCACATCATTATGGGGAAACTATTAACTGGAAACAAACTGTCCATAGTTAAACTGCTGAACTTGTGCGTGATTCTGAAATATTACACATTAGAATTCGGATGGGGTGGGGGGCACAGAGGACCTCTAGCAAACTCTCAAAGAGGACTCTCAAACAAATATTCACGTCCAAACAAGAAAATGCACGCAGAGAACTTAATATCTGAATATACAATTCTCTGTATGTATCCTCTGTAGCCATACAACTGTCCATCTAATTATTCGGATCCCCAACACCCTTTTCAATTTCACTAAATTCAGGAAATTAATTTCGTCCTTACTTCCTTTAAATGCTGGTAACTGTGATTAATTCATACTGCAAACGTACACATCAACTGGTACGAAATCGTAGCAATGTTAGTTCATGGGTTTCAGAGTCCTCTTAAGTAACAGTAATATATCAACACCAACCTCTTGTCAAATGCTCCCCATCGCCATATTTAAGTCTTCTGCTAAATCAATCGGAGTAACCTTAGCTCTACAGATTCAGGATTCTCTTATGAAGAGTCGACCTCATGAGACTGTAACTGAGGGAGCTCTACAAATGTAATGAAATTCTGAGAAAGTGGCCTGTGAAAGGTGAAGTGTTTACATTTGTAACATGCACAGTGGGGAGAATATTTATATATCTGTATGTTAATTTCATTTGCTGTAGCTGAAATATCTTGGGACATTGTACTTGTGGAAATGTTACATGATCTTATCATATTACCAACTACAACGACTGCTCCCTTATCCTAAAAACTGCCTGAAATAGTCTATAGTACACTATCTTACGCAGTTATTCAAAATAGTGGAAATGAATTTTGCTTGACTAGAAAATACCAGCTTCTAAAATTGCAAAGAATTAATTACTTTGTTTACAATTTACCTCTAAAGTCCAAGAAGTGAAAATGACCAATAAGAGCTAGCATTTTTTTAAAGATACATATCTGAAGTAAGGCCAAGCTATACTCTGTAACATATATTACATCAATCATACACCAAAATAAAGGAAAGTAACGGTTGTTTAACAATATTTAACATGTACAAGTTATTTAATAGCCCGTATAACCAGTGAGGAAACCCAGGGAAGTTATTTTTCTTTAACAAGTTGCAAAATATGAAAATGTTGAGCGCCACTTTCTGTTTCTGCAGATATCAGTAGTATATAGGGCCAACTGGGGATCTTCGGGATTTTACTGTTAAGAGGTGGATTGCACTACATGGTCAATGGGAATTTAACATGGGAATGTCACCATGGGGGTCAATGGGAATTCAACATTGGTGACGTCATGAAGTTTATAGAGTCAAAACTATTTATAGGGTGAAAAGTATTACAAAGGGTTGATAGGAACAAACATAGACATACAGAATCAAACAAATACACATCCAAACAAAGAATATGGAAACACACAGAAAAGAGGACAGAGGTATTCCAAAGAAAGACTCACAGACAAAGTAGAGACTTTAAAAAGAAAGTCTATTGAATGGGTACAAAACATTCATTCAAATATTTGCATGGGCTCTATGGCCTGTGCTTTGGTCTAATGACTATCCATTTAATACATGAAAATTTCGACATGGAATAAACCTGTTTACTAGTTCTCAATTTCTTGGTTCTCGAAAACTACTTTTAAAAATTAAAGCTCATGCCTTCAAAAAACATATAAAATGTATATACATTTCATAAAAAAATGACCTTTTCATACAAAAATTATTGTCATTTTTTTAAGAAAACGCTAAAACAGGAAACAAACGATCAAATAGGAAAAAGTTCGTGCTTCTCTTTTTATCCGTCACACACGTAGTTTAACTCTGGTCAGGTACCACTTGTGTCTCAGTGTAGATGTTCCCATCACGTACTCCCATTCATTTCTAGATCTGTTGCTATATTCATCGTGCTAGGTACACCTATTGATAAGCAGATCAATGGCGGTCATTGTCTTCTTCCCATGGAGGTTCAACGTATGCCATATGAATGGTCACTTTTCCATCTATGATGTCAAATTTTTCTCTCATCACCTCCACGTCTTCAATAGCCCTCAAAAGTATGGAAGAAGTTAATTTTACAGGTTTACTAAACCCGAGACATACAGGAGAGTTCAAACTGAAGTGAGAAATATATAGGCTCAAACGACATCGATCTTTGACTTTGCACCGACGTTTGAGTTCCTCTAAAAGCGAGAGTAGTTAAGTGGGATACCCTAGGGACAATGGGACTTAGCATTAAAAAGACCCCTGGGACACTCTAGGGACAATGGAAATTTAACATGGAGAAAAATCGTGGGTCACTCTAGGGACAATGGGAATTTAACATAGAGTTTGGGTCTGTCTAGGGACAAGGGAAATTAACATGGGAATAGAGTTTGGGTTTGTCTAGGGACAAGGGGAATTGAATATGGGATTTTTTTTTTTTTTTAAATTTTTTTTTAAATTTAAATTTAAATTTAAATTTAGAAAAGGGGTAGGCAATGGAAAGGCTATCTCTTTTCGAGAAATATGGCTGGCCCTGAAAAGGGCCTTTGGGTTTATGTTAATATCAATATTAACATAGATGGCATCTGTCACATCTTCTTCTTCTTCTTCTTAAACTCCTTCTAACTACCGGTCCATACACAAGTACCCTCTTGAGACATCCTTGTCTTTCTATGTAAACTCTCCTCATCCATTGACTAGTATCTGTCCTATTAACAACAGTCCACTTGGACCTGACATACATGAGCATGTCCGTCCTAAACATCATGGAAGACACAAAGGTGGATGACTCAATGAGCGGGTACAAACACAAACACACAAACACAAACACACAAACACAAATACACAAACACATACGCTAAGAAACAATAAACAAATCCATAATCTACTATCCACACAATCGTACGTGAGCGGGTACAAACACAAACACACAAACACAAACACACAAACACAAATACACAAACACATACGCTAAGAAACAATAAACAAATCCATAATCTACTATCCACACAATCTTACGTGAGCGGGTACAAACACAAACACACAAACACAAACACACAAACACATACGCTAAGAAACGATAAACAAATCCATAATCTACTATCCACACAATCGTACGTGAGCGGGTACAAACACAAACACACAAACACAAACACACAAACACAAACACACAAACACAAATACACAAACACATACGCTAAGAAACAATAAACAAATCCATAATCTACTATCCACACAATCTTACGTGAGCGGGTACAAACACAAACACACAAACACAAACACACAAACACATACACTAAGAAACGATAAACAAATCCATAATCTACTATCCACACAATCGTACGTGAGCGGGTACAAACACAAACACACAAACACAAACACACAAACACATGCGCTAAGAAACAATAAACAAATCCATAATCTACTATCCACACAATCGTACGTGAGCGGTTACAAAACCCAAACTATACTCTCCACATACGCTAAGAAACAATAAACAAAATCCATAATCTACTATCCACACAATCGTACGTGAGCGGTTACAAAACCCAAACTATACTCTCCACATATGCTAAGAAACAATAAAGAAACCCATAATCTACTATTCACACAAACATACCTTAGCTCTTACAAGCACCAACACACAAACACATACCCTCACACTATCTTAGAAAAGAGTTAGTGTTTATATTCACACTACTCTACCTACACATTGGCAAATTGATGGTTATTTCTTTTCTAGAGTATTGGGTAGCCCTGAAAAGGGCTGTTTTTTTGGTACTTCATGGACACCTGGTTAATGGTGGCACCTTCCAGGCCTGGCTCCACATACACATCTTATCCCCCAATTACTTTTTACTTTTTGGGGGGAGAGAGCAGAGGCAGGATATGTCGCTTCAGAATCCCAATTTTCGCTCTCTGGGATTCTGAAATTTATTCTTCTTCTCTTCTTTTCCTTCTCCTCCTCCTCTTCTTTGTTTCTTCTCTCCTCCTCTTTGTATCTTCTTTCCTCTTCTTCTTCTTCTTTATATCTTCTCTCCTCCTCTTCTTTTTTTTCTTCTTTCCTCCTCCTCTCTTATCCTTCCCTCCTCCACAATGGCTTCCGCGGCCAGTTCATTCAACAGGCGCCTGGCATATTCCAGATGCACATGAAGTTCCAACAGTTTAGACAGTCTCGTGTTCATTTTTGGTGTTGATCAATCAACAAGGGTAGCTAGACTGCCCAGCGAGTTTCAAGTTATAGTGAATGCGCGGACGTGAAGGAAAACATCCCCCTAAAAAACATAAAATTGATGTTACCTACATCATGACCAAAAACAACAACGCGCGGACCTAAAAGAAACACTCAGTCACTTTTTTATGCTACCCATCACTATTTTAAAATTTTTTATAAATCACTTCATTAGACTATCCACATACGCAAAGCAATCCAATCTAACTCCAAATATACACCTCAAACACCAAAAAAACATGATTTTAATCTACTATTCATACCAACTTACTTAAGCACTTACTAACACACAAACACATACCCTCACATTTTTTAAAAAAGAGTTAGTGTTTATTTTCACACTACTCTACCTACACACATTGGCAAATCGATCGTTATTTCTTTTCTAGAGTATTGGGGTAGCCCTGAAAAGGGCTGTTTTTTTGTTTGCTATGGCATTCTTTTTTTAGTTTCTAAGAATGCGATGTCCTCTGAGGATAGACTTTCTGGCGATAGGTCTGCTTCTTCGGAAAGAAAAGAAGAACTCTTTGGTGTCGATACGACAATCGACAAAGCCTCTGTCAGCTTCAGGTTGCTGCTGCTGTTGTTGTTGTTGTTGTTGCTGCTGTTGCTGCTGTCTCTGAAGTCTGTACTTCTCTGTCCATTCTTCTTTTTCCCTGTTCATTTCTTCTCTGAAGAGCTCTTCTATCAGGTCTTCAGTGATTTTTAACATTCTCACATTCTCTATTTCTTCTGGCTTCGGTATCAGACTGTGTCTGACCCTATGCAAATTCACGTAGGCTTCGTTGAGTTTAGCTAGTTTGGAGCACATCTCCTTAGGAGGATGAGTCGACAATGGATGGTTAGACTGGAAACAACCCGGTTCTTAAAGTCAAAGCGCGGACGTGAAGGAAAACATCCCCCTCACGGTTTTTGAGTCGCAACGTTTAGTGAGTGTCATGAGAGGGATAGTAAGAAATGAAAGAGCATCAATCCAACATTCTTATAGCTAAACAAAAGACAAAGACATTTTTTTCAAAGCACAACATTTTTTATTCAAAAATCACTTAACACTAAACAACAACTCTAACATTTTTAACAATAATCCAACAATATAGCATCAAACAATTTTTTCAAAACACAACATTTTTTATTCAAAAATCACTTAACACTAAACAACAACAACTCTAACATTTTTTAACAACAATGCAACACTAAAAGTTTCTCCACTAGGTAAAGAGGGATAACAGTCTTCCATGGTTTCTAGTAATCTAGGATGACTTCTCTCAAACTGTTGATTTCTATGGTATTATCGAATTCTGCATACAGGATGACGTTCACCGTTTCATCAGGGTCTCGGTCTTTAAACTGAATTTCCACACGAATCTGGCCGGATTTTATAGGGTGGAAATGTCCCTCGTCGCTGCCTTGGTCTGGAGTGAAATCGAAAGCCCACAAAGCGTAGCCTCCTGCATAATCCTCGTACGTAATACCGTGACTGGTATTGGTTCCTAACTGTCCGGTGGCTTCGTACAGGGACAAGTACGATCTCAAGTAATTCTTCTTTTTAAAGTCAGGTTCGAAAGGTCGGGTACACAAGGTCTTGCCATCGCGACTGACTTCGATTTTGGACACGCCAAAGTGTTGAAAGTAGAAAGGATTTTTTTCGGCAGCTCCGTTGAAGGCTGTATTCTCGACGATACCAACGATCAAACGTTTGGGTAACTGTCCTTGGAACAGATAATCTTCGATCATGGATCGCTGTCCCTTGGGAATGGTGAAGGTTTTCACTTCCACGCGTCGTATGGGATACTTGGCGGTCGTTCTGCTCAACGTCTGACTGATGTCGTTTCCCACTTTAGGTAACACTTCCACACGGCGTACGTAGAGTCTGGCTTCTAGGATTTTGGTTTTGTAACCGTCACTATCAGCCATCAAATGGAAAGCGGCACTGCTACGATTCAGTCTCAGACGGACATCCACCCCGTTCAGCAAATACTTTTCTTGCAACCACATGTCCAAATGCAAACGATCCATCAGTTCTAAACTTGTGTCGGCTCCCGTGATTCTCTTTCTTCGTTCTAGAAATCCATCATTGTTGTCTTTCTTTTCATCAGTTTCCAATATTTCAAACTTGGTAGGTTCGTCAGCTTCCCATACCACACAGGCATTGAGATGAGTGTTCTTGGCATCTATTCCGTACGTCAAGAGATTTTCCAGGTAGGCACGATAAGGGTAAGTATCCATGCTGCTACTGACCAGTTTGTTATTCAAGTACAAGTCCACTCCACTGAACAAGGAATGCATGAAATTGTTGACGGGAGCTACTGCTTCATCGTCTATAGCACCTCCAGTCTTATCTAGAATTTTGACTTTCAGGTACAAGTAACTGCTATTCAGATCGATGTAATCTTCGGGCTGTCCTTTGATTTCAAACTCGATGGGAGCGGAATCGGTCAGTGAGGAGACGGGGTGAAATTCCACCCACTGGGATTCTTGCATCGTCATCATCGTGGGGGGCATGGCAAACAGGTCCAGTTCCGTCTTGGAACAAGCGCAAGATTCTCGGTGCATCATTTTTTTGTCTTTTTTCTCAATAATCGAAAACGTCTAAGTCTCGAACGGTTCATCTTTTCTTGGCCTTTCTCGCTTGAAGTCTGGTGAAAGGGTGTTTTCTTCGTCGTCTCTTTCTGCTTTGTCCTTGCTGAATGCCTGACTCGGTAGCGTGCAGGGCATTTATAGGTGTTTCTCGTTGGCCTAAAATGTCTTTGCCCGTTTGCAGCAAGACATTTTTGCCTGCCCTCATGAAGGCTTCTTTAGGGTTTTGTTTGTCGATGATGACATTTTGGAGAAATTCTTTGCCTTGCGTCAGTGCCGCATCTTTCAAGGCGTGCAATCCGCGTGTCACCATCGGTTTCAACACCGGGGCCACCGAACGAAAGGCCGATTTTAACATATCTCCTAAGCCGTGTCCTCGCTGTCGAGCAACCCCTCGGTACACTGGATACATGACTTACTTACGAGTCGTGAGAGAACCGTTTTCGAAAATGGAGTTTCACCGTGACTTTTCCTTTGGTGAATGGAATATTTTGTCCCAGATCTCCTTTTATAGCAATGTTGACCGTGTCCAAATACGACTTACTGACAGGCAAATAGTGAGGATGTACAAATTCGCGGTGGACGTGGTAAGTGTTTCCACCTTCCTCGTCAGCGCCCGTGGCAGAATCTACTTTGAAAGGAATGACACGCAGTAACGGTACGGAGGTGTGTCCCACCACGTTATACTCCACCACATCGGAGTACACAAACATCAAATTCAGTCCTTGGTTCAGTTCTATCGGGGCACGAAATAACTTGCTAAAACACTCGTTGTACTAAACGATGGGTAATTCGTTTTTCTTGATCATGGTCTTTCTCATGTCCATGTCTCCGCCCAACATGTCAAACAATTCAGGACAAAATAAAATGGACATGATTTTACTCCGTTCAAATTTCATCAAGAAGCGACGAGCTGTTTTGTGGTACTCCATGGTGACACTTTTGTTGACATGCTCCAAAGCTTTCAGAAACACGACATTAAACCTGGAGGTTATGGTGCTGACCAAATGTTGACCACTAAAATAATAGCCTGGGGGAATGAACAAGTGATAGGTGGTGTACTTTTGATTTTGTGTACGGGTTTTCTTGTCATATTTGACATTGCTATCCATCCACTGTTGCATTTGCTCGTCATGAACTTCCACATCAAAAAAATTTTGATTGGGAAGGACATTGAGGACTTGGGTCGGGTGAATCATTTCTACTAAAGCCACTTCCCAATGGGCTTCGTGATCTAACTGGATGGCTTGAGGTAATTTGGCCGTGTAACAGCACAACGTGTTCTTGGGAAACACCTCCATGGAACTGTCACTGGGTAAGGTTAAGTAAAATTGGTTTTGGTGACTCATAATTCCAGAGTTCTGTGGCTGTCCGAGGGGATATTACTGGACGTCAGAGGCGTGTCTCCGTCTAAAATGGGGTTCTGGTTGTGGTTGAAGTGGTGACTGGCACTGGCACTGGACACAAGGTTCCCGGGGTTCCCGTTCGAGGTGAATTTCAGGGAGGGATTGGGAAGCAGGTAACCGATGCAACTGCTCAATAAAATGGTCCACAATTGTTTGTCTCCTTGTTGCAAACTCAAATTGGCGATGGCTGCCCCGATGACACAATACACCACGAAGATTTGGCAGAAAAGGACGATTTGCGTTTTAGGCACACGTTCTCCACACCACACCCACAAGAGTTGTTTTTGTAAATCTTGCACAGAAGAACTCGGTGAAGGAGGAGTGGTCGACGTAGCTGCGTCTGCTGTGTGAAAGGGCATGATGGTCACTTCTTTTTATAGTCGATGACTTGCGAAGCGTCGATCCAAGAATCGAAACTGGGTGGATATCCTTACCAACGTACTTTGACTTCTTTGACACGTCGTTTGCCCACTTTACGGGTTCTGCGTTCGAGAATGCTTTCGATGTCGTACACGTCGTCTTCTTTTTTGGTGACACATTGTAACTCGGGCAAATAAAACGTTCCGTTGAGCACTTCTCCGTTCATGTTTTCCAATTTATAGACGGCAGGATGACGGCCATGCACTCGTCCAGTGACGCGAAACAATTCGGTCGTCCAGTTAGGTAAGTAACCTTTGTCGAAAGTGCGTTTGGTTTTGCCAATGCGCACCCAATCTCCTACGGCCAACATTCCACTTTTCTCGGGGACAGCCCTCGTCGGGGACGTACCAAACAGACGCTCAAACACCAACACTTCGTTGTCGGGAGTCACGTCTTGCGGGGCACGTCCGATGCTTCGATGGTAAGATTGGTTGTACGCTTGCACCAGGTGCGGTAAGATGTCGATGTACTTCAGAGTGTGGTGATGCGTAAAATATTTCCACATGCGTTCTTTCAAAGTGCGTTGAAAACGTTCCACGATGCTGGCTTTGGTTTCGGGATTCTCGGTGGTAAAAAAATGAATGTCACGTTTCTTTAATTCTTTTTGGAAAGCTTGGTTCAGAAATTCGGTGCCTTTGTCCGTTTGCCATCGAAGAGGGTGACGACCGCTTTGTTTCAACACCCGTTGCAGGGCTCGCACTAACTCGCTGCTCGATTTGGAAGTCAAGGGCACGACCCAGGCAAATTTGGAAAAGACGTCGATGACACAAAACAAATATTTGTAGCCACGATTGTAGCTGGCCAAATGAGAGACATCGGCTAAATCGGCTTGCCATTGATGATCGATGCCTTCCACTCGGGTGCGACTTCTGGCAAACTTGCGTCGAATGGGTTTGTGTAAAGTGTAGGTAGCTTGTTCTTGTAACCATCGTTGCACTTGAGGTAAACGGAGACTTTTCAGTCGCGTTTTGGCAGCACGATACAATTTTTGAACTCCTGCGTAACCTGCAGGATGCGAGGGATCGTAGTAAATGCTGGCTAAGACTTTTTCCATTTTTGGTGTGTTGGTTGGTGTGTTAATAAGACACCCACTCTTGGAGGAGGCTACTCTTTTTCTCTTGGGGTATTTTCTTGGATTACAATGCTTTGCGTGTGCGGCCAGCAATAGGTGTCGAAGAGGAGAAGGATGTCTGAGCGGGGCATATCGGTTCTTGTTTCACTTCTGTCTTCACTTCTGTCTTCACTTTCTTTTTCTCTTGTGAGGAAGAAGGGGTGGCCATCATCTTTTTAATCCATCCAATTCTGGAGGTAGGTGGTATTGTTAACTTGTGTACTTTTTCTGGTGGAGTTTGAAACCCTTCCTCTTCTTCTCCTTTTTCTGTCTTGGTCACGGGTACTGGTGGTACTGGTACTGGGACTGGTGATGGTGCTTGACTTTTCATCAAGGTCTTAAAATCTTTCAGAGTGGGTAGAGCTGTTTCGTCTAAAGCTTTTTGGTGAAAGAGTTGCAGTCGTTGCAAGAGTTGACCGTACTTTTGCGATTTTTCTGTTTCGGACAAATCTTGGCGATCCATCAAGGACTGCAATTCGTGTTGTAACTGGGACATCTCGCTCAAATGGGGATTGGGAGGTAAATGCGGGGTGTGTTCTTCTTGCCACCGATGATATTCCATCCATCGTTTGTAAGGTACTAAAGCTAGGTTTCGTCCTTCCATGGGGTTGTCAGGGGTCGATTCTGAGATCTTGGAACTTCCGAGGCCTTTTTATCTTGCTCCCACCAGTCCTCCCAACATGGTTCCCAAGACTCCATTCAGTATGGGGCCTAACAAGAGAGGTAAAATACCTCCACGTTGCACTAACATCTTCTTTTTTTGACGAATGGGAATTTTCTTTTGAACCATTTGGCGAAGAACGTGACGATGTTTGCCTAAGCATTGTTTCTGGTGTTTGGACAAAGGGATCGTGCCTTTCAAAACGTTCAAACAACATTCGCACACGGTATCGATGACCTCTTTGGAGGCTGTTTGAATGAGTTTTTTTCGTAGGGGTGGAGAAGCTTTGGACAGGACAGATAACATGTCCCCATGTTTGGCTAAACGTGGTGGCAGTCCTTTCCTTTTCTTTCCTTGGGGTTTTCTGGAGGGTGACATCTTTGAGTCTTCAGGAGCACCAAAAAAAACCACTGATACCCGACTTGGTCACAGGCCTTTTTTATACTGGAAGGCGTCGCCACTGATTGTCTTTACCTCGTATTAGTTTGAGGACAGGCATGACACGTCGTGCAGGGGTACGTAACGGACTAAATCGAGCCAGTTCTTGCTTGGACAAATCCAGCAAACTTTGTAACATGCCCGATCTTTCTTGAACTTTGATTTTGGGAGAAGGTACTTTGTGAGCAGCAGCCACTGCCACTAAATTGGAAGGTCCTGCCACTGGGGAAGTTCTTTTGGGGGTCATCAACGGAGAAGTTCTTGATGTGATCAACGTCTCCAAGTACTCTTCAGTTCTGGGTGTCATTAACGGAGAAGTGGACAAACGTGAAGCTGCCGGAGACGCAGTCACCGCCGTGGCAGGTCGTGGTTTGCGAGTGTAAGGTTGCGTCCTGGCCGAAGTGCCTCTCTTGCGACTAGTTTTCTGTGGACTTTTCTTTTTCTGGGGGCTTCTTTTCTTTTTCCGGGGTGGTGTCTGGTCAGAGGAGGGTCCTGCCACTGGAGAAGTTCTCCTTGGGGACCTGGTCTTTTTCTTCTTGGGGCTTCGTTGGACTTTTGTCTTGGGGATAACTTTGGGGGCATTAGGATCCCATCTTAAGAGTGAGCGAATGATGACCCCTCCTAGAGTACCGCTCCCTCCAGGTTTCAAAATGATTTGTTTTTTGGTTTGAGTGTCGATGCGGGGATCGGCCAGTTGGACCAAAGCGACTTTGTTTCGATCGAAAAAGCGTTTGGTTTGACGAGGAATCTGAATGATTCCTTGGAGTAATTGACGTGCCGTCACCGTGAACCATCGTAAGACTTCTTTGAGACTAGCTTCTAAGACACGAGCTCGTGTTTGTGGATCTTTTTCTCGACTGATGCCATACAAGGCACGAATCAATTTGACGGGAAGATGCGACTGAAGGGACGTCATGTTCGCACTGAGAGTGAGACAGACGAAAAAAGGGTCTGAGGTTTTTATAGATTTTTTTATGTGGAGTGAAATGAAGTCGAGGACGGAGACGTGTACAGGACAGGCCCTCCGTCTTGGCACCAGTGGTGAAACAAGTGGGTACGAAATCGCAAATCCTCGGGAGTCGTAGGTTTCAAATCGACGAGTAAATAGGCGTGTGGAGTTTGAGTGGCATCGTCGTACGCCTGAGTCAGCCAAGGCGTTCCTAACTGTTTGGCTAAGACTTGCACTTGCGATTTATCTCGAGGGCTTTTAAACAAGACCACGTAATGCGCATTGAGACTAATGGTGCGATGGGCTTTACTTTGTTGAAACAAATTTTGGGTGATGTAAACGACACTGGCATTACGGTGATGCCCTTTGCGCGTGAACCACAGTTTAATTTCTTCTTCGTCTTCTCCTAACATGTCGTCGAAAATGACCAAATGGGTTAGACGGGAGTCAGAGACGATGCCATCGTCTTCTTTAGGAATGCCTTCCACAAACACGATGGAATCGCCTTGACTTTCTCGCAAGAGGCTGTACGCCGATTGCCACTCTTTGTAACACCACACGATTTGTTGAGGGGGTCGATCGATCAAATGATGTTTATGTTCGATCAAACGTTTGACGAATTCGGTTTTGCCTGAACCGCTAGGTCCAGCAATGAGCATGTTAAAGGGATGGCGAAGATACAAAAGCCTCCCAACTGGCACGATCTAAGTGTTCGTCGATGACTTTGACAGTAGAGGAAGAGGGAGCAGAGACAGCAGAGGTAGCCATGGTGTGAGAAATGTCACTTGTGACACGAAAAACAAACAAGACAAGAGTTTATATACTTTTTCAGAACACGTTTATTGAATGTTTCAAACATGAATACGAAAGACAAAAATGCATAAAAGCGAAAGGCTTAAGTACAAGAATAAAAGGCACATGATAACCATGAACGTGGAATAAACACAAGTGTCTGTACAACATGTTTTGGGTAAAGTTCTAACCAGTTCTATAGTAGGGGTAAGGTCACACAAGTGTCCTCCCGAAAGGGTCTTTCAGGCCTGTCCACGACAGTCCTGTCCTGGGTGACGGGTTCTTCTGGCACCGTCACTAACACAGGTTGAAAAGTAACTTTTTTCCTTGAATAACTCTCGTGCATACTGGGCTACCTCTTGTGTCCAAGCCTCAAAACCCTGGTCTCGGTGATGTCCAACATTTGACTCCTAACCAATCTGGTTTCTTCTTCGTCAACGACATGGTAAGTTACTTCAATGAACAATGAACTATCGATCTTGCCTAGGGTTCCTTTTCATATACAGACCAATACCGACGTGACCGTACGGTAAGGTGAAGTGATTGGGAAGTCGCACTCGCTTCTGGTATACAATTTGATAGACTTTTTCCAAGGGTCGACTGACGATGTGGTGAGTGGGTAAACGTACAATCTTGTTCGGTTGATAGGTGGTCACTTTAAAGTTTCCATCCTCTCTCGATTGCAAGGCTTCTTTCAATACCCCAAAGTTGACCACTCGACTGGTACGATGATTCAGAGTCAGTCCTTTCACTTTGCACGTCGTGTGCACTTCTCCTTGTTTGTCCCGGTATTCGTAGCCGTAATTTTTGGGACCACCACTGACGAAACTTAGAATCTTGTCGTCCGGATGCTCGTCTGTCCAGGCTCCTAAACGGTCTCCTTCGATGTCAGGGTGATGTTGAATCGGGTGATGGATGTAAATGCAACTGTCCGTGTCAAAGTACAGGACGCGTTCTTCTAACAGTTCTAAAGCTTCGTACAATTTTAAGCGAGCATGAGCTGTCACGTAAGCCGCAATGATGACATTTCCAAAAGGGTCGTCTTGTACAAAGTCCAGATCTTCTTCGTAATTGACCAAGATCAAATCCTCGCGAACGACGTCCACGTGTTTCATGTATTTGGTTTTGTCGTGAATCATCTGGAAGTAGCGGTAAGGTTCTGTCAAATACTCCGTCTTGGGTAAACACGGTCGTTGTGCCATTTTACCCCACAAGCAATTTAACATCACTTTGGCAAACGATCGCCTGCCTTCGTTTTTTTCGATGTGGTCTAAAGAGATGCCTTCTTGTGCGTAGTATTTCTCTTTGAATTGTATTTGGTCTTCGGGAGTGTGACACCAGGAAGGATAGCCGCTGGCTTCTTGTTTCAGTTTCAAAAAGGCATCCACGTAGTCGGCGAAAATGCCTTTCTGAGTAGGGTCACCCTTGTGGTACTGTTGTGTCTTGGGAAAGTGGCAAATTTCGTACACTTCTAACAGTTGGTATCCCATGTCCAGAGCTTTGAACAATTCCACGCTGACCCAGGTTCCCGTCAAGGCACGTTCTTCCTGGCTGTGATGGCAAGGTTGGTCCTGGTTGCACGTTTCGGCACAAGTACGGCACAATGGAAACATCAGTTTGCCTTGACAATGGTGAGGTAAGACGGGATGGTATAGGTTCGTGGGAGGCAAAACTTTACACTTGATCAAGCCTTCGTATTGTCGAATGTTGACCAGGTCGATGTGTTCCGTGAACAATTGCGGGTGCCCTACAGGAAAGCGACAATATTTGCACACGTAGGGATACAGCGAACACACGTCCAAGTATTTGATTTCTTCTCCTTTCTCTTCGTCGGCTTGGTACAGCAAACAGGTGGCATTGGTCCTTCCTCCCTACAAATTATTCCTTTTGTTCAGCGGGTCCATGAACTGGTAACTTTCCACGAGCCGTTTAAACTCGGGATCGGTTTTCAAACGGTGATCGTACTCGTGTTCCCACATTTCCACCACTTGGTATCCTTGCTGTTCTAACTTTAGGCGTCGCTGACAAGTGTCCTGGTACAAGTCTTCCATGGTTCGTTGCAAAAACTGATTTTTAGTGCCACGGTCAGGGTAACAGACGGGACATCCGTGAAATAAGCAACCGTTAAACTCGTACACGATCTTGGGGTTTTCTAAGTCCCAGCCATCGACCGAATACGTTCCGATGGTCTTTTCGCCTCCTCCGTTGCGGGCATGCTGAATCCATTTGTCTTCCTTGTCGCACAAGTAATGTAACCAACGTAGGGCTTTGACCGAGTATTGACGCTTGACAAAGTGGGTCGTTTGAGGACTGATGACAGCCACGGTGTTTTCAGGCATGAATCGTTGGCGGTACACTAAGGAACACGCTTTGGCAATGGTGCAAGCTTCTTTCAAAGGATCGACCCCTCCGTGTTCCATGAACAGTTCTCGAAATTTTCCACAGCAACGCCGTAAAATGTCCACGTCGGAACGACAATACTTTAACATTTCTTCCTGAAAGTCGAAAGGGTCCGAGGCGTGAGCTTGGTACCAAGCGTAGAAAGCTTCTCGTTGTTCGGTACGCATGTTGTCGGGGTCGTAATAGTGAGCCTCAGGCAAATGGGGTAGAACAGCATGTTGATTGGCTTCCGTATTGAAAAAGTGTGGAAAGTACCCTTTAGCCATTTCTGTCATTCCAAACGTTTTAGGCATTCGGCTCAAAGGCATGGCCAAGTAACTCATCGAATCTTTAAACTGTACTTGTCCCACTTGCATGAAAATGATTTTGGCTCCGTTCAAAATCACTTTAGGACGTTCGGTGCCATGTTCCGTATAGTACCTCAAAAGAAACTGTCCATCGTATCCGGAGAAATTGTGAGCCATCACCGTGGCATGACGATGACAATCTCCGTAACGTTCGATGTCCTCTTGGCTCCACGTCTTGTCGATGGGGTCTAAGACCCATTGGGCAAAATCGGCTAACGTGTTTGGTCCCCGAAAGATTTTTTCACGCCCTCCAGGAATCTTGCTGCAGTGAGGGCAATGACTGAAGATAGGTTCTTGAATGCACTTCTCGCACGCTCGATGAGCCACGCAGAAATTAGGGATGTGAATGCCAGTCTCTTGCATGCATTCGAAATCGAAAAAGATGAAATTGCCTTTCTTCTTGTGACCGTCCTCTTTCTCTGGTGGGTGTTGGTATTTTTGCACGTAGCATTGGTGTTCCAAGTCCACGATGTGGTGACAAATGTGACATTTTTTCTTTCCTCGACATACGTGTGCCTTGGCATTCTTGGTAAGTATGCCTTGTCCACAGGTTGGGCACAATCTCAAGAGTTCACAAGCACATTTCTGCTGTGAACCTTGCGTCTTCAGATGTTGCTGGTAACAGGCAGGGCTGACAAACGTACGCAGACAAGTTGAACAATGCACTGGTTCTTCGCTCAGACAGGGTGGAGAGGCCAAACATCCTGGGCATTTCAATCCACAATGCTTGTGTTGCTCTCGATTGTTATAACCATAATCACATTTCTCACAATAATAACCGTATCCCAGGAATCCAGTGATACTGGTAATGGTATCGAAATGGTCATCGTGATGATAGACATGGATGTATTTTCCGTCCTTAAAGTCTTGGCCTCGAAACAACAGACCCGCGCATTTCTTGAGGGTGCACTTTCAAGGTGTAGCGTGGAGCTAGGGCATCTTGCAATTTTTGCATCTCAGGAATGCCGCAGGGTGTGTCTTTGGACAGGCCAGCTTGTTGCAACAGGAGTTCTGCTTCGTTTCGTTGTTTGGTTCGGTTCGATTTTCGAATGTTCTCCCAGGTTCTTTTCCATTCTACCGTGTCGTTCTTGTTGGCATAGGTTTGTCCCACCACGATGGCACGGGCTAAGCACATCTGGTCTTGAGGGTTGTTAATTCGGACGAGACTTGTTTTGGTGTTGCGAAGGTCGTCCACCAATAACATCTTTTTGCGTCCTGTCCCTTGAGGAAGAGAGACGTGAGCCATTTTCAGTGTGGCTTTACCATCGGTGATGTCAAACTGGTCATTAGATTGTTGTACGTGTTGAATCTTGTCCATGACTTTGGAAGGGGTTAGTTCTGCGGGTCTGCTAAACTCGATCCAAACAGGGGATTTCAAACCGTCGTGATCTATGGATAGTGTCAAGCGATCGTCTTCTTTGGGTTGACATTGTCGCTTGAGTGAGGTGAGCAAAGAATCCCACATCTCGGTGATAAACCCTTCTGCTTTCTCCAAGGGTACGTCGGCCTTGAAATCTTTAAACTTCACCGTGTAGGTGTAAGCCGTGGTTCTAAATTTTCTAGAGGAGCGCTTTTCCGTCTCTCGAATGGAATAGTACTTTTCAGGGTTGACTAAGGGTGGTGAACTTGGTTTAGAGGGTTCGGATTCTGGTTCACTCATGTCCTCTTCAAAATCACTGGCATGAATTTGTGCCAAGATTTCAGCCCTGGTACGAGGCGATAGATCACGTTTCTGCCTCTTACTTTCTTCTTCTTCTTTCTTCTCGAATGAATGGGATCGTTTCATCTTGAGTGCAAAACGTCAAATGACTCAAGTTTAAACACCACAGACTAATTTATAGTCTTGGCAAACCAGCGTATATAAAAAGGGTGTGTGTCTTGTCCTTTCACTATTCATTTCACTCTCAAGCCGAGCACAACGATGGAAGAGACTACCCAGATGGAACGTTTCGTCAGAGCTTTGCGAGGGGTCATTAGAAAATTCTCTTCAGACCAGCCGACGGACTACTCTCCTTCCTTTCGAGATAAAAGTCAAGATACTTGCTATATCTGTCAGAAGAAAGGGCATTGGTCTTCAGAGTGTCCAGACCGTCAAAAAAGAACAAAAACAGGGACTAAAAGAGACAAAAGTCAAGATACCTGTTATTATTGTAAAGAAAAAGGACATTGGTCTCCAGATTGCCCAAAAAAGAAACAAGAGGAGTCAGAAGAAAAGAAGGATTCTTCAGAAGAAGAGAGGGATTCTTCGGAAGAAGAGAGGGATTCTTCAGAGGAAGAAGAGGAAGAAAGAAGACAGGTGAAGAAAAAGAAACAGGAGAAGAAAAGAAGAAGGGAAGAAAATGAGGTAAAAACGGTGAAGAAATTAAAAAAACAGAGAGACTAAACAAGGAGAAAGAAGAAGTCAATGAACTTTTAATTAAAGTGTTCTGTGGTGAATTGTGAATTGGATTGTAAAAAAATGGATAAAAGAATGCATGAATGATATAAGGTAAGTGTCTTTGAGTTTTGATTTTAAAATAAGAAGCTACACTCACGCACTCATACACAGACACGTACTATAAGGGTAAAATGGGTGGGGTTTATTTTTGAGTTATTGGCAAATTGAAATATATTTCTTTTCGAGAAATGTGGGTGGCCCTGAAAAGGGCCTTTTTATTTTGGTGTAGGGGTGAGTTTAACCAATCAACTTTAACTGCCTTAAGCCTTTGCCACGGCCAAGGCCTACTTCTGATGATTGGGTTGAAATCACTAAGGGTGGTACGACAGGCTTAGTCACAGGGTTGGCGTGTTTAGCTCGGGAAGGTCGTATTCTCTTCGGTCGTGATAAAGAAGTCTGATACATTTGTTTCAGACTTCTTAACTCCGCTAAAATGTCCAACAGTACCGTAGCCGTTTGATTTTCACCCTCTTGTTTCTTTGCTGCTACTTCTTCTTGCTGTTGTTGCTGTTGTTTTTTTCTTACCTCTTCTTGTTGCTGTTGCTGTTGCTGTAGGAGAAAAGCTTGTTCCGCTTCCTTTTGTCGTTGCATAAATTTCTCCAATTCTTCTTTCTGTCTCTGTCTAAAATTCTCCACTTGCGGTAATGAAGAAGGTAACGAAGGTTCTGGAACAAATTCTTGCCAGGTAAGAAAATCCACAAAATCCCAGTGTACCTCTTCTGAAAGTAAGTCCGGGTTCCCTTGGGCAGTCTCCCCTGCTGGTGCACCCCAATGGATCGTTTTCTGAGTTTCCTTCATGTTGAATCACTGTCGCATAGATTGACTGCACACAAGCGCTAACGAATCTATATAGACCACGTGACGTCACAGACTGCTCTCTTCTGATTGGATGCGAGCTGACTGAATTTTGTAACGCGTGTTCGGATTGGTGAATGAATTCAATCCGTTTCAATCCTTCCTGTACCTATAAATAAGCACAGTTCACTGCATTGATTCACCTATTCTCGTCGCTTCAAGATGTGGACCACAGTTGAGTCATCCATCCTTGTGTCTTCCATGATGTTTAGGACGGACATGCTCATGTATGTCAGGTCCAAGTGGACTGTTGTTGATAGGACAGATACTAGTCAATGGATGAGGAGAGTTTACATAGAAAGACAAGGATGTCTCAAGAGGGTACTTGTGTATGGACCGGTAGTTAGAAGGAGTTTAAGAAGAAGAAGAAGAAGATGTGACAGATGCCATCTATGTTAATATTGATATTAACATAAACCCAAAGGCCCTTTTCAGGGCCAGCCATATTTCTCGAAAAGAGATAGCCTTTCCATTGCCTACCCCTTTTCTAAATTTAAATTTAAATTTAAATTTAAAAAAAACTTTTTTTAAAAAAAATTTTAAAAAATCCCATATTCAATTCCCTTTGTCCCTAGACAAACGCAAACTCTATTCCCATGTTAATTTCCCTTGTCCCTAGACAGACCCAAACTCTATGTTAAATTCCCATTGTCCCTAGAGTGACCCACGATTTTTCTCCATGTTAAATTTCCATTGTCCCTAGAGTGTCCCAGGGGTCTTTTTAATGCTAAGTCCCATTGTCCCTAGGGTATCCCACTTAACTACTAGCGAGTCAAAGAAGTCCGTAATGAAACCTGCCGATTCCTCGGGTGGAATGTCAGACGCTAGGTCTTTAAATTACACCTTGTAGGTGTAAGTCGTCGTCCTAAATTTTCTCGAAGTCGCTGCCTGAGTTAGTAGGATGCTAAGCTATTCCTTTAGGTCTACTGAATCCTTTTGGTTCTTCGACGCACTTTGCTTTGAAGGTATGGTGTGAAAAGAGGTCAATGATGTTTGTTCCTTCTCTTTTTATTTTCATTCGCGTACAGTGATTCATCTTTCTCGGAAGTTTGTCCTCGCAATGAAGCGTCGTTCTTGGCAGTCCTCCCTATTTATACTGGGTGATATCCGCGTGTCCATAAGGTAAAGTCTTGTAGTCTGGAAGTCGCACTGGTTGCACATATTTTTCCATGGCGTTTGTAAATAAACATCTAAGATTTGGTATTACATTGGTGATTTGATCGTGAGGCACAGCATAGCATTCGAGTTTTCTTGATACATTCTGTATGAAAGGATTCATCTTTTGCGCTTGGAGTCTGTAGTCACAATGAAGTATCGGTCTTGGAAGTTTTCCCCTTTATATGCTGGAACATATCGGCGTGTCCGTACGGTAAATAAAGTGGTTGGGAAGCCGTACTCTCTTCTGGTACACGATTTGAAACACTTTTTCCAAGGGCTGACTGACGATTTGGTGTGTGGGTAAATGTACAGTCTTGTGCGGTTCATAGGTGGTCACTCAAAAGTTTCCATCCTCTCAATATTGCAACGCTTCTTTCAGCACGTTAAAGTTCACCACTTGATGACATTTCTAAATTCGTCACCCTCAACAAACTCAGGATCTTCTTCTTAACTGACCAGGATCAAGCCTTCACGAACGACGTCCACGTGTTTCATCAATTTGGTTTTGTCATGAATCATCAGGAAGTAACGTGAAGGTTCTGACAAACAATCCGTCTTGAGTAAACACGATCGATTGTAGTAATGTGGGATAGCCTAACGACAATGGGACCTTAATGTTAAATTTGGGTGTTTCTACCCTGGCGACAAGGGGATTTTTTTAAAACATGGGTGGGATACTTTAGTGACAAGGGGAATTTATCAAAAGGGATGTATAGCGACAACGTAGTGGGACTGTGTAGCGACAAGGGGAATTGAATAGGAGTGACGTCACAGTAATGGACGCTGGGGAAACAATGGCAACAATGTTGCAAGTGGTTCACCTCAATCGAGTGGAGTAGTTAGGATTAGTGTTGCGGGTGGCTGACCTGAATACGCGCTACTCTAGGTAGGTACAAACATAATAGAGGCATAGACATAGAGACATGCTTAGAGACCTGTATAGAGACATAGACATAAACATAGACAGACATATTTATCTACATAAATCTATCAAACAAACAACTCTACAAAAGACTAAAAAAATGTTTAGGCAAGATATAATAGACATCTTGTCGAGACACATCAGTGGCCTTCAAAAGGGCCGTTTAACGTTCTACTATTCTCTCTCTTTCCTTCTTCTTTTCAACTAACACCTCATTTTTTGCAAGACATTTTTCACATCCTTCTTATTTTTCTCATTCTCCACCTTCTTCTCTTCCTTCTCCTTTTTTTTTTCCTCTTTTCATTTGTTCTTCTTTCGGTAATTTTTCATTATATCTTCTCATCTGTTCCTTTTTCTCTTTGTTCTCCTTTTCCTCTTTTTCCTGTTTGATCATTTCTCTTAATCTTTACTTGGCCTTCCTCAAATTATTAATTTCCATCTTCATTCCGTGGGCTATAACATCCACACTCCAACCTTACTAACATTTCTTCCAATATCCCTATATCATCCACTATCTCTTATAATGTCTGCATTTTCTCTAGATTGTTGATAGCCATATTGGTTTATTAAAATGTTGAACAGTGCAAATGACGAACGCTCAACTGTATGTACCTCAGGCACGGACGTGAAGGAAAACATCCCTTTACACTAACTACATATATCACATACCAAACAACCCATAGATATAATAGTGCTGACCTAAACTAAACTTTGTACAAACCATCATAATATTACCAATAAAACAAATATGCTTCCTACTAAGAATAGCGGAGAAGGAAATTTTTTATTTAAAAATACACACCAAAACCATCACCTGCAGTTACACCAGCAAAAGGAATTAGTGTTTATGCTTGCACTATTTCACTTTCATACAAAACAAACACTCATTAGAATTGGGACAATGTTTTATTTTTGGGGAAAAAGACACACACGCACACTAATACATCAGCAAAGGAGTTAGTGTTTATAGTCACACTACTCCACATTCACACAAAACAAACACTCACGAGTGCAGGAACATGGATATTTTGTTAAGGGAAAGTCACACACACACACACACACGCGCGCGCACGCACACACACACACACACACTGCCAACAAACTAATATATTTGGCAACTTGATTAGTCTCTCTTTTCTAGAGATCTGGTTAACCCTGAGAAGTTCTTTTTTTTAAAACTCCAAATGCAGCTTTTTTTTTTTTTTTTTTTTTTTTTCTTTTTTATTAACCCCGTAATAGGTTGACCAATGGGTCGGGGAACCATCCCAGGGTCACCTTACAATCAAACATTTCTGGTTATCAGATAATCTAGGGATAATAAATATAATCTACAGAGAAAGTAAAAAAGAAAACACACACACACACACACACACACACACACACACGCATATACACATGCATATGGCACACAATCTAGCTGACATGGCCTTTGTGATATTACAATATTTTGTTCCTGTTTACCATCAAGACAGAGACAAGTTAAATGTTCATTGTTGAGGTCCATTTTTGAAGAAATTGGTCCTCTTTTTTATTTACCTTAGCATTGTATTTTTCAATGTTCTTATGCATTGCAACTATTTGCTTAAAGGCAAAAATAGAAGGATTTTTCATATTGAATCTGCAAGTATAAATATAATATTTTGCCAAAATAAGCAGAAAATTACCCAAACTGTCCAGTTGTTCACTTCCTAAAAATGTTTCTTTTTTGGACAGATGTACAATATTTGGGCAAAAAGGTGCAAAATCTTCAATAAAACGGTACCAAAACTGTGAAGTAATACTGCAGTCATAAAAGAGATGCTGAATACTTTCAGTTTCACTCTTACAGAAAGTACATTTGTTGTCATCAAATATGTTAATTCTTTTAAGAAAATCATTAGTAGCGATTATTCTATGGATTAATTTAAAGTTAAAAGAGATCAACTTGGTATCCTTGGTACAGCGTTTTGCCCGGCTGTATATATCAGACCACTCCTCACTACTTATATTTTTATTAAATACTTGCATCCAAGCTTCTTGCTTCGCAGTGTGTTGCCTTTTAGTTTCCTATAAAAGATCTTTGTAAACATACTTGAGTGAATCTTGTTTTCGCAAGTTCGTTATTTTATCCTCCTGCTTATCAAAATTATTATGTACTAGATGGTTTTTTATGGCATCTTTCCATGCTTTAGGAATTCTGGATATTAAGGAGAAGTATTTCAAGAAATCATCGCTTCCAGTTTTTTGTTTTATTATCTCAAAAGGTATTAAATTACCGTGGTCATCTACTAGATCGTTCAGAATTTCAAAACCAGCTTCTGTCCAGGATTTGTATTGATAAATCATTTTAGGGGGGACAAAATTTAAAATACTCATGGATAGATACTCGTTAGGACTTTGCGGTTCTTCTTTCCATTTAGATACTGCCAAAATTACATCTCTCCAAAAACTGTTTTTAATGAACTTACTAAATTCTTCTAATTTCCTTCTCCCTAAATTCCAAATATCCTTTTTATTTCTGAGTATAGTTGTATTGACTAAGTTCTGCCACGTTCCATCTTCCTTTTCCAGCAATCTTTTAACCCATCTTATCTTAATATACCTAATGAATGAAAATATGTGTATCATATTTAGTCCTCCCTCGTTTTCTGGGGAAACTAGTATATCACGTTTTATTCTCTCTACTTTTCCACCCCATACAAATTTAAATAACATGCGATTTAGTTGTGCTTCAACTTTTGCTGATGGGTTAGGAAGTGCTGAAAAAAGATGTATGAATATGGGCAGAACAAGAGTCTTTACAACAATTACTTTACCAACTATTGACAGATGTCTTTGACTCCAGCTTGCCAGTATTCGTTTTGCCTTTGTTAGTTTCTTCATATAATTAATTTCCACCATCTGTTGTAAATCTGGAGAAAATTCTATGCCAAGGAGTGTAAAGTTCGAAGAGGACCAAATTAGGCCCATTTCGGGACATATTCTTTCATTAGAAAATTTCCTGTTTCCAATCCAAATAGCTTTTGTTTTTGTTATGTTACATTTAAGTCCCGATAATAGAGAGAAACCTTGCAAGATATTCATAGTTGCTTCAAGAGAAAAACTAGATCCATCAAGAAGAATAAAAGCGTCATCGGCATACTGACCCAATTTATATTCACTGGCGTCAAAGATTACTCCCCGTACATCCACGTTTTGCTTTAAAGTTATAGCTAAAATCTCAACCCCAATGATAAACAAATAAGGTGCAAGGGGATCTCCTTGACGACATCCTCTTTCAAGTCTAAAAAAGATGACATATGTCCATTATTTATAACACAACTATTAGAGTCATTACAAAACAGTTTAAACCACTTACAAACGGAATCACCAAAATTAAAAGATTGTAGAGCTTCTTCCACAAAGATCCAGTTAATTGAGTCAAAGGCTTTTTTGAAATCCATTAACAATAATAAACCATATCTGTTTTCATTCTCAAGTTGGTCCATGATATCATATAATAGTCTGGTGTTTTCTCCAATGAATCTACCCTTCATATATCCTTTCTGAGTATCGCTGATTATTGATGGAAGAACCTTTTTAATCCTAGCTGCAATTGCTCCCGAAGCAATCTTATAATCAGTATTTAAAAGTGATATAGGTCTCCAGTTTTTAAAATATCTTCTGTCTTTTTCCTCCTTTGGTAGACATGTGATGACTCCTTGAGTCTGAAAATCTGAAAGTTTTCCTACAGTATATCCGTAATTTATTGATCTACATATAAATCCCCCCAGAGACTTCCAAAAGAATTTATAGAACTCTACAGTGAATCCATCCGAGCCAGGACTTTTTCCATTTTCCATCCGTTTTAGAGACATGCCGAATTCATTAATTGTAAGCAGACCCTCGCATGATTCTCTTTCCTCTCGACTAAGTTTAATATTGTGATCAAAAAATCTATTTCGAGTTTCTTGAGTAGCCTCGTCATCAAGCTGAGCTATTCTACTTTTGAACAATTCCATATAAAACTGTTTTTGTGCTTCTAAAATATCTATTTGGTCAGATATATTTGTCCCATCATCTAAAATAATTTCCTTTATTGTCTTATTAACATAGTTTCTTTTTTCAAGATTTAAAAAGTACTTTGTGCTTTTTTCCCCAAATTCATACCATCTAGCTTTAGATCTTAATATAACACCTTCTATGTATTGTTTCCTAGATTCCTCTAATTCTGCTTTTTTTCTCTCTAAATTTTCCAGAATTTCCTCATTTATGTTATTCGACAGTCCCCCCTGAATTTCTATTATTTCCTGCTCAATTTTCTTTAATTTTTCCCGTTTCTCTTTTGATTTCCTAATAGAATAACATATAGTTTCAGATCTTATTTTCATTTTCAAAATTTCAAAGAACATTTGGTCGTTACAGGAAAGAGAAACATGGAGAGAGTCATCTTTATTTCCCCCTAAATAATATTCATTTACAGTGTCAGTTATACACTTTTTGACCAAATCAGTATACTCAGTGTTCCTCAACAGTTGGTTATTAAATTTCCAATATCCTTTTCCCCTTGGAAACGTTGAAAACGCCACACTCAAAACAATAGCTGAATGATCAGTCTTGTACTCTGGTAAGATACATGCATCAGCTGTATTCATATGAATGTCATCCGATACAAGAAAGTAATCTAGTCTACTTTGTTTCAAGGGAGATTTTGGCCTCCAGGTATACATCTTTAAGTCTTGGTTGGAATTTCGCCAGGGATCAATTAATTCCAATTCGTTTTTCAGGTCTTGAATCGCTGCCCTAGACTGTTGGTGTTTGTCATGTAAACTATTATAAGTATCCAAATCTAAGTCTTGAACAGTATTCCAGTCTCCGCACATTATAATTGATGAGTTCTCAAAAAATAAAGTCTCCTCCTTTAACTTTCTAAAAAAGCTAGGATTATCATCATTATAACCATACAAATTCACGAGGGTTATTCTGTTGCCATTAATTGTAATATCTAAAATAATAAATCTCCCTTGACTGTCACATCTTTCTCTATGGATTATAAATTCAAAAGTATTTCTAAAAAATATTGCAACCCCAGCACTCTTACTAGAGCAGTGGCTAAATATACATTTGTATCCCCATTCAGCTGCCCAATATATTTCATCGTTCTTTGTACTATGAGTTTCTTGCAAGCATATTATAGATACATTCTTTTGTTTTACCCAGTGGAAAATATCCCTTCGTTTTAAGACTGAACCTTGCAGGCCTCTAACATTAATATATATAATTTTTATGTTATTATCCATGAAAACAGCAGAAATTTTACACATACATATTCTTATACAGGAATGTATGAAGTAATTATCACCTTGAGTTTATCATATGCATGGCTTTCACACTCACACTCACACAGAATACAAACATCCATAATAAAATCATCCATGGTGTTACAGTAAATGCTGTAGCTTTGGATGCGTTTAACATTGAAACAGTATACTATGGACAACAAGTGAAACAACTCCATTTGCGATAACTCTTATGCACCTCTGACAGACCTTTCCGGAGCTAAGACAGTTTTGTAAACCAAACAGCACAGATTAAAAAGAATATAAATTACAACTTAATGAATGAAAAAAGGGGTAAAAGGGAAGAAAAAGAAAGGGTGAAAGAGCGCATACATGGGAGTGGTGGGTGATTGAATGTATGAGCAAAAAAAGTGAGACTGAGAGATTTGTCGTGGAGGAGTAATGTTGAGAAAAGTGAGTAAACAACTGAGTAAATGTGTATATGAGAGTATAAGAGTGAAAGATGATTTATAAACTAGTGAGGGAATTTATTAGGGAGAGATATAACAGTGGACCAGCGAATAAACAAACCTTTTAATTAAGGATAAAATTGGTGAGGGAAAGAAATGTCTTATAAACAAAATATTAAAACAAATTAGAGTAGAAAAAGGAGTATAAAAACGAAAGTTCACATACCTATTCGGCCAATTTCATAAGTTCATAGAATTGCATATTACACTTATAATCTAATTTTCTCATCAATTTCATCATAGATGTCAAATTTTATCCTTTTTCCTGATTTGGTTTTACCATACACAGATCCATTAAAATACCATGCACTGTCAACTTCGTGATGCCTAGATAATTTATTGATAAGTTCAGTATTCAGCCTGGTTACATCCTCTACCAGTCTAATTCCTTTGTACTGCAGAAAATCCTTCCTCTTCTTGATAATTGGAAGTTTACAATCCAGACTCCAAAATTTGACAATCACTGGCCTTGGTTGTCCCTGTCGACCTGGAATCCTATGCACAGCCACTATGTCCCTGTTATCTAAATTAATTTTTGTAACTTCCTTCACCAATTTAGGAATTCTCTCTCTCAGATTTTCATTTTCCTCCTCCTCCAGCCCTAAAACTTTTATGTTCAGCTTCCTTGAATATTGTTCGAATTGGTTTGAAGCTGCACTTGCTTGCTGTGATCTCCTCTCATAATCTTTCATATCAATCCTCATTTTATCATTTTCCTTCTTTGCTTCCTGTAATTTTTCTAGCAACTGGTGGTTTTCAAATTCCAGTGAATCCACCCTATCCATCAACTCTCCTGTCCTCTCCTTTACTACCCTTTCACTTTCTGCTACTATCTCCTTTCTCAGATCTTCCTTCACATTCTCTAACAATTTCCTCACAATAGTTGTAACAATTTCTGTTAGGTCATCTTTTTTCACCAAGTCAGCAATAGCAGATGTAAAATCTGCTTTTGAAATGCTCCCTCTGAGACTTTGCTTTATTTCGTCCAAATGCAGCTGGTTAATGCCTACACCTCCCAAGTCTGGCTACACACACACAACGCCTACTCAAATCTTGGTCTCAGTGTATGCGTGTGGTTGGGCGTGCGGAGGCAGCTTGATTTGCTTCGCTATCCCATTCCTCAGTTTCTGGGATAGTGAAGACTTCTCTCCTTCGTCATTTCCAGTCCCTGCGATGTTGAGGTCTCTGCGGCTTGAGGTTTTGCCGCTGCCTCTCCAATTCCTCATCCCAATTTTCAATTTAGGGACATCGGGTCTCGGTGGTAGTGGTAGTGGTTGTGGTGCTTGGCACAGCAGAGATGTCCTCACCATTAGCTTCACTTCACAGTTCTGCCATAGCATTACCTGAAGCAGGATCCCTTCTTTCGTTTGCTCTTCTTTGTTTTACTTCTCCTCATCCTCTTCTATTTTAGCACTTTCTTGGATCGCCTCCATGGCCAGCTCATCCAGGAGGCGACGGGCAGACTCCAGGTGCATGTGGAGCTCTAACAGTTTTGTAATCCTGCTTATTTTCTTGTAATTGACGTGCCAACAATGGGTAGGAAGACTGACGAAAGCTCAGATTTGTAAGTCTCAAGCATGGACGTGAAGAAAAACACCCCCTTACACAAAAACTAACAATACACACCACAAACAAAAACCTAAAAGAAACACTCACGTTCACTTTTTACTTGCAAACACACTTTATTACTACTCGTACATACAACCCTGAAACAAACACAACAAGGCAGGGAAATGAAGTGTTTATAGGCACACTTTGATCCCATGATTTACAATCACACTAACAGACCAAGACACAAACACATTCATTTGGAAATAGAATAATATCTCTTTTCTAGATTTTTTGAGGTAGAGCTGTAAAGGGCTGTTTAGTTTTTCAAGAGTTTTGGCTATCTCTCTTAACGACTGGGATGACGTCCCCGTCTCTCAGCAGTTTCTCCTACAGGATATGACCCACGTCTAAGGAAGGAGAAGGAGAACTCCTTGGTGTCGACTCCACAGTCCACAAAGCCTCTGTCTGGCTCCTGCTCTTGTTGATGTTGCTGCTGCTATTGGTGCTTCTGGCGTGTGTATTTCCCCGACCACTCTTCTTGTTTTAATTTCTTCTCTAAAGACCTCTCCTATTATGTCTTGTGCCAAATAAAGCATCCTGATATTTTTTATCTCTTCCGGCGTTCGCATCAGAATTTGCCTGACACGATGTAAGTTGGCGAGAACTTCGTTCAGCTTTGCTAATTTTAAAGACATGTTTACCGGTTGATGAGTCAACAATGGATGGACAGACTGGAGACCACCGCGCTTCATAAGTCTCAAGCACGGACGCGATAGAAAACATCCCTTTTGTTTTTTTGGTTGGAACACTATAATTCACCTAACCCAAAAGGGATCTAAAGAAGTGAAAGAGCATATATCTTTATGCACTATTCATTTTTTAAAACAAATCACAGACAATAACTTTTACAACTTTTTTATTCAACCAAGAAGCAAACAACAATCAATACAATATCAACAATTTTTTTTTTTGACAAGAACTTATCGACAGGGTTGCCAAAGCTATAAAATGAAGCTAGACTTTTACTGACGGAGGTCATTTGGCCATTGATGCACACTACGTTTTCTAGCTAAAGAAAAGAGATTTCCATAATGGTCACAAAAACATATAACAACTTTATTATCGGTTGTAGAAGAGTTACGATCAAAATGAGTTATTAAATCTTCTAAAGAATATCCAAGACGGCGTTGGTGAAGAAAATACATATGATACTGTCCACACACCATGGAATATGTGCCTTGTAATTTCACATTATTGAATCGTATCGTCTGGGCATTTCTTCTCATAAAGTCGATGATGTTGTCTTCCAAAGGTGGCAATCCATATGAATCAAAGTACTCAACACGACCATCTTTTGAAAATTAGACGGCTACCCAGTGGGCTCCAGCGAGATGGCTGTCGTCCGTGTTGATGACATAGGTTTGATGGTCTTTAGGTTTGCGACTAGGATTCCAGGAAGCAGTGTGCGAACTGTTCTTCAAAAGATAATAAAGTTTAAGTTATCCATTTTTTCCGTTTTTTCACAAGTAGTGATAAGACTCCAATTTAATTCTGACTTTCTGCTTGAATATCTCTTTGGAGTAAACAATTCTTCACATCGATTCAATGCGAAAGATCTCAAGTGCAGTCAGTGGAGAGGAGGAATTGTCACGCAAGTCTTTATACCACTGATGCAACAGTAGTAATAAGGAACGATTCGGGGACAATAGAAAATCAAGTCAAAAAGATTGTGAGACCTTTAGGGGACAAGATTTATAAAGACAATATAAATCCCAATCAAATAGGTCTTGGGACTTTATAGGGACAATGGGACTTAACATTACATGCATATAGGGACAATAGGAATGAAACAGGTTAGGTGACGTCACGGTACTGAACATTTGGTAACATTGTAGCAAGGTGCTGACCTCAATCGAGACCAAAGAGCGGGAGAAAACCCTAGAACGTATTGGTGGGACATAGACATATAAAACACATACAATATACAGACCTCAATCGGACCAAACAGCGGGGGAAAAAACATAGAATGCTTGGCGGAGTGGGACTAGCGGACATAGATATACAACACATACAACATACAGACATAGATGGATGAACATCAAACACACATATGGCATACATAATAAGTATTTTTTCGAGGCATATGAGTGGCCCTGAAATGGGCCTTTGGTGTTGGTTAACAACATTCCGTTAACATAGAGAGCATTGCATAGGTCTTCTCTTCCTCAAACTTCTTCTGACTTCTATACCGCAGATGAGGACTCTCTTTAAACAGCCTTGTCTCTCCACATAGATTCTTCTTTTCCAAACGCTCATATCGGTGATCCTGATAATTGTCCATGATGATTTAACATACATGGGTACGTCCTTGCGGAACAGCAGTGACGATACGAGGGTAGATAATTCAACCTTAGTCCACATCTTCTGACGAGAACAGATGAAGGGAATGCAGTGAACTGGGGTTATTTATAGCTGAAGAGCGGATCGAAACGGATTCAGTTCTTTCGCCAATCCTAACACGCAATTCAAAATTCAGACAAAGTGCTGAGTCTGTCTTTCAATCCGAAGAGAGCGGCTTGTGACGTCACATTCCCTACGTAGATGCGCTAAAGTCTGTGCGTAGTGAATCAATGCGGCATAGTTTTCAAGCATGACGGAAACTAAGAAGACGATGAATTGGCTGCACCGGCCGTGGAGACGAGAAGCGATGGTATAGCATCGGCTACCAAGGTCAACACAGTCTTACTTGCTGAAGAGACCGATTTTAATTGGGATTTAGTCGATTTTCTTTCTTAGCAAGAATTTGTTCCGGTACCATTACCTTCGCCACCTTCTTTTTTACCACACGACGAGGATTTTAAACAGAGACAGAAACATCGAGAAGAAGAAGCAGCAAGAAGGAAACGAGAGGAAGAATCGGCAGAGAAGAAACAATGTTTAAGAGAGAAGGAGCACAGTGAAAGCCAAAGGATAACGGTACTCTTAGATATTTTGGCAGAGTTAAGGAGTCTGAAACAAATGTATCAGACTTCTTTATTACGACCCAAGAAAAAAAGACCTTCCCAAGCCAAACAGTCATACCCTGTTACTACGCCTGAGATACAACCCTTATTGATTTTTTACCAAATCATTGACAGGAACAAGTCCAGAACTAGGCCTTCGGCGTGACAAAGGCTTAAGGCAGTTAAAGCGAATTACGTCCCGTTCCTGAGTTTTTAAAAAAAATAAAAAACAAAAAACAAATACCCAACGGTCCATTTTCAGGGCCACCCACTTCTCTCGAAAAGAGATAGCATTCATTTTGCCAAAAGCAATTAAAACTCAAAATTCCGTTTTTTGCTCCATGATGTACGTGTTGAATGCGTGAGTGTATGTCCTTATTTTAAAAAATCAAGACCAAGAGACACTTACGTTTTCTGTCTGGTCTATTCTGGTACAAATTTTACAACCCAGATCACAAAAACCACTTTAAAATGTTCATAGACTTCTTCTGTGTGTTTGTACACTTTCTAGACCTTTTGAATTTCTTCACTTTCACAGGTTTTCCTCCTCTTTTTCCTCACGTTCTCCTCAATTTCTTTTCTTCTTTTTTTTCTCTTTCTGGACTTGTCTGGGTTCTTCGTTTTGGGAGGGTAGCTATTGTTCTTGTTCGGAAACCCACTCTCTTCTGGTTTTTTTTGTGTGGGTTTTTTTTTTTTTTTTTTTTTTTTTTTTGCATTCGGAAGACCAATGTTCGTTCTCTTGATGATGATAACAGGTATCTTGAATTTTGTCTCTTCTAACACATGTCTTGCTTTTTTGACGGTCTGCGCACTCTGTAGCCCAATGCCTTTTCTTCTTATAGATACAGCAAGTATCTTGACTTTATCTCGAAAGGAGGTAAAGTACTCCGTCGGCTTGTCTGAAGAAAACTTTCGTATGACACCCTCGCAAAACTCTGATCAGAAGTTCTATCTGTGTGGGCTCTTCCATCGTTCTGGTCGGTTTGAGAGTGAAATGAATACTGGAAGGGAAGACACTGACCCTTTATATCGGGAAGACCCTGGTTTGACATGGATATAGAGAATCATGGCGTTTTATATGTGGTCATTTGACTTTTTGCAGTCAAAATGAAACGATCGCATCATTTCGTGGAGAAAGGGGAAGAAAGTAAGAGGCAGAAACGTGATTTGTCGCCTCGCAAAGTAGCTGAAGTTATGGCTCAAATTCATGCCAGCGATTTTGAAGATTACATAAGTGAGCCAGAATCCAGACCCAGAGAGTCTACTCTCGATCAAAGATCACCACCGCCAGCAGTAAACCCTGAAAAGTACTACCACATTCGAGAGACGGAAAAATGCTCTTCTAAAAAATTTAGAACTACGGATTACACGTACACGGTGAAGTTTAAAGATTTCAAGTCCGACGTATCATTGGAGAAAGCAGAAGGCTTCATCACCGAGGTGTGGGGATTCTTTGTTAAGCACACTGAAGCGACAATGTGAAGATAAAGAAGACGATCGCTTGAGACTTTCCATTCATCACGATAGTTTGAAATCCCCCGTTTGGATCGGGTTTAGCAGCCTAGCAGAATTGACACCTTCCAAAGTCATCGACAAATTCAACACATGGAACAATCCGATGACAAGTTTCCCATTACCGATGGAAAAGCGACTCTCTTCATCACCCACGTGTCTCTACCTAAAGGGGCTGGACAACGCAGAAAGGTGTTATTGGTGGACGACCTTCGCAGCACCGAAAACAGCCTCGTTCAAATTAACAACACTCAAGACCAGATGTGTTTAGCCAAGTGCCATCGTGGTAGGACGAAAGTATGCCAACAAGAATGACACAGCATAATGGAAAAGACCTTGGGTGAACATTGGAAAATCGAAACGAGCCAAACAACGAAAAGAAGCAGAACTCCTGCTAGAGCAAGCGGGGATATCTAATAACACACCCTGTGGTATTTCTGAAATGCAAAAATTGCAAGACATCTTGGCTCCAAGATACACCTTGAAAGTACACCCTCAAGAAGTGCGCGGACCTTTGTTGTTTCGAGGCAAACATTTAAAAGACGGAAAATACATTTACGGTTATCATCCCGATAAACATTTCGATGCCATCACCAGTATCACTGCATTCTTGGGATACGGTTATTACTGTGAGAAATGTGACTATGCTATAACAATCGAGAGCAACACAATCATTGTGAATCGAAATGTGAGGAATGCTTGGTCTCTCAACCCTGTCTGGACGGAGGACAAGAACGAGTGCATTGCCCTGCTTGTCAGCGCACTTTTGTCAGTCCAACCTGTTACCAATAACATCTAAAGACGCAAGGTTCACATCAGAAAAGTGCTTGCCAACTCCTGAGATTGTACCCTACTTGTGGACAAGGCATACCTACCAACAGTGCCAAGCTACACGTTTGTTCAGGAAAGAAACGACGTCACATTTGTCTCCAAATCGTGGACTTGGAACACGAATGCTCCATTCCAAAATACCATTCCAAGCATCAAGAGGGAGACGATGACCAGAAGAAGGGCAATTTTATCTTTCTCAATTTCGAATGCATGCAAGAAACGGGTATTCACAGTCCTAATTTATGTGTGGCTCATCGAGCGTGAAAGAAGTGCACCCAAGAGCCTATCTTTAGTCATTGCCCTCACTGCAGTAAGATTCCTGGAGGACGTGAAAAAGTTTCGAGGACCGAACGACCGAACACGCTAGCCGATTTCGCCCAACGGATCTTAGACCCCATCGACGAGACGTGGAGCCAAGACTACAATGAAAATTACAGAGATTGTCATCGCTACGCCACGGTAATGGCTTACAATTTCTCGGGATACGATGGACAGTTTCTTTTGAGATACTATACGGAGCAAAGTACCGAACGTCCTAAAGTGACTTTGAGAGGAGACAAAATCATTTCCATGCAAGTGAAGTTTAAAGATTCGATGATTTACTTGGCCATGCCTCTGAGTCGAATACCTAAATCGTTTGGAATGACAGAAATGACCAAATGCTATTTCCTCACTTTTTAAATACCGAAGCCAATCAACACGCCGTTCTACCCCATTTGCCAGAGGCTCACGACTATGACCCCGACAACATGCGTACCAATAAACTAGAAGCTTGATACTCTTGGTACCAGGTTCACGCCTCGGACCATTTCGACTTTCAGTGTTAATGTATTTTCGTTCCGACGTGGACATTTTACGGCAATGCTGTGAACTTTTTTGAGAACTGTTCATGGAACACGGAGGGATCTATCCTTTGAGAAAAGCCTGTTCTATCGCCAAAGCGTGTTCCTTAGTGTACCGCCAACGATTCATGCCCGAAAACAACCTGGCTGTCATCAGCCCTCAAACGACCAACTTTATCAAACGCCAATACTCGGCTAAAGCGCTAGGCTTGACAAATTACTTGTGTGCCATGGAAGACAAATGGATTCAACATGACTGCAATGGAGGAGGCGAAAAAAATATCGGAAAGTATTTGGTGGATGGTTGAAGCTTAGAAAACCCCAAGATCGTGTACAAGTTTAAGATTGCTTATTTCACGGATGTCCCCTCTGCTACTCTAAACCTGACACTAAAATCAGTTTTTACAACAGACCATTGAAGACTTGTACGTGACCACTTGTCAGCGGCACTTGAAGTTAGAAAAGCAAGGATACCAAGTGGTGTAAATGTGGGAACACCGTTTGAAAACCGATCCCGAGTTTAAACACATCGTAGAAAGTTACAAGTTGATGGACCCAATGAACTCGAGAGACAGTTTGTACGGAGGAAGGACAAATGCCACTTGTTTGCTGTACCAAGCCGACGAGGAGAAATGACAAGAAATCAAATACCCGGACGTGTGTTCCCTGTATCCATACGTGTGCAAATATTGTCGCTTTACCGCAAGGCACCCGAAATTGTTGACGAAACACATCGACCTGGACAATATTCGACAATACGAAGGATTCATCAAGTACAAAGTCTTGCCTCATACAGACTTGTTCCATGCCGTTTTACCTCACCATTGCCAAGGAAAAGTGATGCTTCCCTTTTGCCGTACTTGAGCCGAAACATGCAACCAAGACCAACCTTATCAGCACACACAGGAAAAACGCACCTTGAGGGGAACGTGGGTCAGCGTAGAATTGTTCAAAGCTCTGGACATGGGATACCAATTGTTAGAAGTGTACGATATTTACCACTTTCCCAAGACAGAACAGTACCACAAGGGTGACGAGACACAGAAAGGCATTTTCGCAGACTACGTGAATTCCTTCTTGAAACTAAAACAAGACGCAAGTGGCTATCCTTCCTGGTGCCACACTCCCGAAGACCAAAAGAAATTCAAAGAGAAATACTGGGAACAGGAAGGCATCATTTTAGACAACGTGGAGAAAACGAAGGAAGGCGATCATTTGCCTAAGTGATGTTGAATTTTTTGTTGGGTAAAATAGCACAATGACCATGTTTACCCAAGACGAAATATTTGACAGAACATTCCCGCTACTTCCAGATGATTCACGGCAAAACCAAAATAAATGAAACACGAGGACATAGTTCGTGAGGACTTGATCCTAGCAATTACGAAGAAGAACTAGACTTTGTAGAAGCCGACGAATTTGGAAATTTCACCATTGCGGCCTACGTGAGAGTCCATGCTCGCTTAAAATTGTACGAAGCTTTACAACTGTTAGGAGATCGCGTCCTGTACTTTGACACGGACAGTTGCATCTACATCGATCGCCTAGGTCAACTTCACCCTGACATCGAAGGAGACTGTTTAGGAGCTGGACGTACAAGCACCCCGACGACAAGATTCTACGTTTTGCTAGTGGCGGTCCTAAACATTACGGCTACGAATACTGTGGCTCACAAGGAGAAGTGCACACCGAGTGTAAAGTGAAATCATTGAATCGAAATCATCGCACCAGTCAAGTGATGAACTTTGGCGAGCAGAAAGAAGCGTTGCAATCTGGAGAGGGTCGAGATCTTAGAGTGACCACCTACTAACCGCACAAGATTGTACGCATACCCACACACTAATTCGTCAGTTAGTCCCTGGATCAAATCGTGTATTAGAAGCGAGTACGTCTTCTCAACCACTTCACTTTTCCGTATAGGCACGTCGATATTGGTCAGCATATAAAAAGGAACAATGTCCACGACCGATAGTTCATTGTAACTACCAAGACCAATCTTGAATCGTGAATACTTTTAAACATACGTCATTCAAGTTTGATGAATCTCAAGTGGAGTGCGATGCTGTGCCTTGTGATGAGAGCTGTGCCGTACGCTGTGATCTCAGCGATGCAGTACCACATCATGGAAACTTTGCTATGACTACTACTACTACTACTATTACTACTACTACACCTACCATGGAAAGTGATGCTGTGCGTATAAAACCTGACGGATGAGAAAGCGATGCATCTCGTTACAGAACACCTTATCACTTTACTGGTTTTCATTGTCAACGTCATCCAACACGTGAAACCATGCAGCTACCACTTTTTGACGTCATGGAACCTTGAGCAAACTCCGCTGATTTCACCCTATCCTCATCGAAATGAGTATGTGAAAGACGAATATTTGTTCCCTGTGCTTTTGCCTGAATACTGCGACTTTGAAAGTCGATTCCAAACCTTTCAAGGAAAATGGCCTAAATATCTGGGAGGACCTAACTCAGAAGAAATAGCCAGAGACGGATTTATCTACTTGGGGGAAGTGGGTAAAGTCAAGTGCTTCAGTTGCGGTATGTCACTTCACGAGTGGGAGCCGAAATGTTCGGCTTACCTGGAACATGCTCGATGGTATAAGCATTGTCACTACTTACCTTTGAAAATAGTCAACAAACTCGTCATATTTCTCTGGATCAAGTCTGCGTTCATCCGATTATTCCGCTTTAAACCGTTTTCATTAGAAGATTTTATGGACACTCTTGAGCATTACCCTGCATGGCAGTGGTCAGAAATTACCACTATATACATTACTTTCGCTCTAGGAGAAGATTTCAAATAAAATAATACTGACTGACATGATTATGGATACTTTACAAAAGAATGTTCGTGGTTTGCCTGTGGAGTTGAGAGAACGCTTTTAACGAGAGCTGGTCAAAATACAAGTGAAATGCAAAGAACAATTGCATCCGTCACATCACCGATGTTTAAATCACTGGTACCTGAATGGTATAAGAGGACTGATTCAGATGAAAGTGTTCCAGTGGTCAGAGATTGTTAAACTGGACGTTGGCGAGAAGGATTGGTATGTTGTGACTCTGTCTTGTCACTCCAAGGTAGACATACTGCAACGAATTCCAGAGGAAGAGTTAGAGGGATTTCAAAATCTGTTACACAATTTAAACTATGTTCAAGAGGAAACTTCTAAACGGCGTGTTGTGATGTGTAAGTTACTGACTAAACCGTTTAGATTCGCCACTGGAATACGATCATCTCTGTGCAGAAAGTACGCTTATTGTTTCCGACAAAAAAAAGTATAACAACGACCTAACATGCCACGACCCTTATCAGTGGAGATACAGCAGATTCCGTAGAAGGAAATCAGTGAGAGTATTCAAACGATGGATTACCAAGGCCCATTACGAGAACTGTGTTCCAAGAATTGGGGTCGACGCGTTGTGTGTGTCTTAGTAACTTGCTTTCTAGTATTTCGTTTACCAGTCGATTCCTTGTGGACTCTTTACGAACATTACCTACCACCAAATAAAACCTGAAAGTGGTCCCTTTAAATGTCCACTAGAGACTGATTTTGCTAAAAGCCTTGTGTTTTCATCTGGATACTTCTCTACCTCTACGGGGGAAAAAGATTCGTCAACTTTTAGGTACTGAAGAAGAGTACGATGATGCGTGTATAGCTTGTGACTTACACACACATTGGACATATGTGCGTGACACAACAAAAAAAAAAAATGCGGTTTAGAGGCTTGGAACAAAGAAGTCGCCAATTATGCCCAAGAGTTGTGATATCAACTCAAACGTCCAGTGAAAAAAGTAAATTTTAAACCTGTGTTAGTGACAGTGCCAAAAACAGAACCCATCACCGAGGACAACCACTCCCTTCAGGACAGGACTGTCATGGACATTCCCGAAATACCATTCCGGGAGGACACTTGTGTGACTGTACCCAATGTAGAGACTGTAAGAACATTACACACTGTTACTAAGACACCTTGCTTACCAAAAACAAAACATGTTGTACAGTTACTTGTTTATATTCCACTTTGATCGTTTTGATGTGTATTTTATCACTCTACTTAACCTTTTGGCTTTTAGATATTTTTGTATTTCTTGTTGTTCCATTTTAATAAAAAGGGTAATACAAATTTGATAAAAATCTTGTATTGTCTGTCTTCGTGTCAAAAATGACATTTTCTGCACTATGGTAACCTTTACTGTCTCTGCTCCCTCTTTCTGCACTTTCAATGTCATTGACGAACACTTAGATCGTATCAGTTGGGAGGCCTTGTATCTTCGCCATCCCTCTAACACGTTAATTGTTGGACCTAGCGGTTTATACAAAACCGAATTTGTCAAACGTTTCATCATTTGATCGATCGTCCACCTCAACGGATAGTTTGGTGTTACAAAGCGGCGTACAGTACAGCCTCTTGCGAAAAAGTCAAGGAGGTTCCGTCGTGTTTGTGGAAAGCATTCCTCGCGAAGACGAAGGAATCGTGTCTGACCCAAGTCAAATCCATCTGGTCATCTTCCACGACTTGTTAGGAGAAGAAGAAGAAATTAAACTGTGGTTTACGTGCAAAGGGCATCACCGTAATGACATTGTCATTTACATCACTCACAATTTGTTCCAAGAAAGTAAAGCCCCTCGCACCATTAGTCACAATGCTCATTACGTGGTCTTGTTTAAAAGCCCTAGAGATAAATCACAAGTGCAAGTCTGAGCCAAACAGTTAGGAACGCCTAGGCTGAATCATGCATGCGACGATGCCACTCAATCCCCACACGCTATCTACTCGTGGATTTAAAACCCACTATCCCACTACCCCCGATTATTTGCGATTTCGTACCCATTTGTTTCACCACTGATGCCAAGACGGAGGGCCTGTCGTGTACATGTCCCCTTCGTCGACTAAACAAAGAAACTCTTTACAACCCTATGACACGATGGCTTTGTCTCATACAGTGTCAACATCAAAGTCCACAAACACATGCTCGTGTCTTAGAAGTAAGTCTCAAAGAAGTTCTACGATGGTTTACGGTGACAGCACGTCAATTACTGCAAGGCATTATTCACATCCCTCATCAAGCCTAACGCTTTTTTGACAGAAACAAAAGTAGCCTTGACGCAACTGCCCGATTCCCACATCGACATTCAAACCAGAAAGCAAATCATTTTGAAACCTGTAGACATCGGTTCTCTAGAAAGTGTCATCATTCGCTCCCTCTTAAAATGGGATCCTAATGCTCCCAAAGTTCTCCCCAAGTAAAAGCCACTCCCATAAAAACGAAAGAGACCCAAAAGAAGAAAAAGAGTAATGTTGTCAGGACCAGATTACAGCCTCAGAAAAAGAAAAGACCCCAGAAAATAGCTTCTACCCGCAAGAGGGGTACTTAGACCAGGACGCAACCTTAATTCGCAAACCACGACCTGTAGCGACGGTGAACACATCTCCAGTATCCTCAGGTTCTTCCACTTCCCCGTTGTTGGTAATGCATGCCAAACCCAATTAGACACCCATTCTTCCTCATTTAATGAAACAACGGAAACCTGCGTTTCCAAGAACTTCTCCTCCAATGGTGACACCCAGCACCTCTTTAGCTGCAATAGCAGCTGCTCACAAAGTACCTGCCCCCAAAATCAAAGTCCAAGAGAGATTGGACATGTTACAGAGTTTATTGATTTTGTCAAAGCAATAACTGTCCCAATTTAGTCCGTTGCGAACCCGTCCTGGACGTGTGATACCTGTCATCAAGTTGATACGATGTAAAGATAATCAGTGGCGACGCATTAAAGTATAAAAAAAGACCTGCGGTACAGAATGAGAATCAGTGTTTTTGTGCTCCGGAACAAACAAATATGTCACCTTCCCCAGAAGCAAAGCCTCTTCTAACTCCAATTAAAGAAAATAAAAGGATTTCTTCCTCGTTTAGACAAACAATAGGACGTAATGTCCGTTCTGTCGAAAGCCCCTTCACCCATGCGAAAAGAACTCATGCAAACATCCTCCAAATACGTCGTCGATACCGTGTGTTAATGTTACCTGAAAGTCTTGAACGGCACGATACCTTTGTCTAAACACCAAAAAATATGCTTAGCCAAGGATCTACACGTTCATCGCCAAATGGTCAAGAAGAAAAGGATGTTGGTACAACGCGGAGGAATTTTGCCCCGGTTATAGGACCCTTCGTGAAAGGAGTATTGGGAACAATGCGAGCAAGATAAAAAGGGACCAAGAAGATAAAAGGGAGCGCTTGGGTCATAAGATCTCAGACATGACATTGGGAAACTGATGTAACGACGAAAACTGACTTTAATGCCTTACAAACGATGGACGAAATACCATCGTTGGCAAGAACAACGAAGTCCGCATTTACTTCCCAATCCTAATTTGACCGAGATGTCCCAGTTACAACACGAATTGATGGATCCTAACGATTTGTCCGAAACAGAGAATTATCATTGATATGGTCAACTGTTGAAACCAATACAACTCTTTCACCAGAAAGCTGTAGACGAAACAGCTCTACCAACTCGGAAAGATTTTAAAACCCTGATGAAAATTCTACCACCACCACCACTATCCCCAGTGACCAAGACAGAACAAGGAGAAGAAGAAGAAGTTTCAAACTCCACCAGAAAAAGTACGCAAGGTAACAACACCACCAGAGAAAGTACACAAGTTAACAACACAACCTACATTCAGAATTGGATGGAATAAAAAGATGATGACCACCCATTCTTCCACAGAAGAGAAAAGGAAAGTGAAGACAGAAGTAAAACAAGAACCGATTACCCCTGTTCAGACATCCTCCTCCTCGACACCGATCGCTCGCCGGACACGCAAAGTATTATAAGCCAAAAAAATACCACACCCAAAAAAAAAGAGTAGCATCAGTGAAGAGTGAGTGAAATATAGTCAAATAATGCAGAAGGTGTTATCTTGCATTTACTACGATCTAACCCAGTATGCAGATTACGGAGGAGTTCAGAAATTGTATCGTGCTACCAAAACCCGTATGAAATGTCTTCGTTTACTTCACGTGCAACGATAGTTACTAGAACAAGTGACGCACACCTTACACAAACCCATTCAACAAAAATATTCCAGAAGTTGCACCTGAGTGGAGGACATCGATCATCAATGGCAAGCCGATTTAGCCGATGTCTCTCATTTCGCTACCTACAATCGTGGCTAAAAACATTTTTTTCGTCCTCGACGTCTTTTCTCAAATTCCGTTGATCGTGACATCGACTTTCAAATCGAGGAGTAAGATAGTGCGAACCCTCCAGCTGGTGTTGAAAGAAAGTGGTCAATGGCAAACTTACATAAAGCAAAGAAATGAAGTGCTTATAGACACACTTCTATTTTTTAACATAAAACAAACAAATGAAGTGCTTATAGACACACTTCTTTTTAACCTACTAACATAAAATTGGCAATTGAACTAGTATCTTTTTTCTAGAGTATTGGGGGAGGTAGTCCTTAAAAAGCTGTTTTTGTGGACGGGGAGTTATGGCAATCTTTAATCGTCTAAGATTGCGTCCCCGTCTGGCGACATGCTTTCCCAAGGATATGGTCTGCTTCTTCGGAAAGAGAAGAACTCATTCGAGACTACACGGCAGTCGACAAATCTTCTGTCTGGTTCCTGCTGTTGATGCTACTGCTGTTTCTGCTTCTGAAGTCTGTACTTCTCCGTCCATTCTTCTTTCTCGTTCTTGATTTCCTCTCTGAAGAGCTCTTCTATCAGGTCTTTGGTAACTTTCAACATTGTGACATACTATATTTTGTTCATGTTTGGGTATCAGGCTTTACCTGAATCGCTGTAAATTAACGTAAGCTTCGTTCAGCTTGGCTAGTCCTGAAAACATATTCATGCAAGGATGAGTCAACAATGGATGGTCAGACTAGAGACTGCCTCGCTTGATATGGTTAAAGAGCGGACGCAATAGAAAATATCCATACGATTTTTTGTTGGGTCGGAATACTAGGATTGTTGATTTGAGGGTGAGGGATAGAGCATGTATCATGATAAAAATTGAAAACAAACGACAGACACATTTTTCAAAAAACAACATTCTATTCAAATAACTAACAGCCAACAATTAACAATAAAACATTTTCAAACAAACATTTTTCAAACAACAAACTATTTTTGACAAGAATGACAACGTTGTGAAGATAAGTTAGACTTCCACTGATAGATATCATTGGGCCATTGATTTACACTATGTTTCCTAGCTAAAGACAAAAGATAGCCATGATGGTCACAAAACCATCGATCTACTTTGTCATCTCTCTAAAAGAGTTACGATCAAAATAAGTCACTAAATACAAACAATATTGTCCATACACCATGGAATATGTGCCTTGTAATTTCACATTATTGAATCGTATCGTCTGGGCAGTTCTTCTTATAAAGTCGATGATATCGTCTTCCAAAGGTGGCAATCCATACGAATCAAAATACTCAACACAAGCATCACAGGGAAAGCAGACGGCTGCCCAGTGGGTTCCCGGGAGATGACTGTCGTCCGTGTTGATGACATAAGCTTGATGGTCTTGAGGTCTGCAATGAGACAGTGAACTTTAGCACACACGACAGGATTCCAAGAAGCAGTGTACGAACTGTGGTTCAAAAGGTAATAAAGTTCGAAGGTATCCATTTTTTTTTGGGGGGGGGTCTGTTTATTTTTTCACAGGTAATGATAAGTCATCAATTCAATCTTAACATTTTGCTTAAAAATTTTTGACAAGTAACCGTTTCTTCGTTTCGTCTCCGCACCCTGAACCAAGAGAGTTTTTGTGTGATGGATCTCTAGAGCAATCAATAGAGGAGAGGAATGATGACGCAAGTCTTTATACCAGAGATGCAACACGGCTTCATTCGAGATGAGACTCCAAGCTTCGTCCAGATACTCGTCCAATTTTTCTTCTTTACTCAGCATCAGACTTTTATCGTGTTGAATTTGACTTGGATGATTGTTTTGACATCCATAGTAATCTTTCTTGATCAATTGCGTGAATGCTTCTGCCAGGTGTTTGGCAAAACAGGAGACTAAATGTTGTTCTTGTTCTGGCCATCTGGACTTTATGACTATGTCCTCTTCGTCTTTGTCTTGGGTTTCTACTTCCCCGGTATCCTCCCATTCCATTTCCATAGATTCTCCATTATCCAAAGAGGTATTACAGGCTTCCATAGTTTTTAATAGTCTAGAATGACTTCTCTCAAACTGTTGATTGCTATGGTATTATCGAATTCAGCATGCAGGATGACGTTCACCGTCTCTTGTAGAGCTTTAGCAAACTGAAGTTCCACACAAATCGCTCCCTTGGCCTGGAGTGAAACCAAAAGCCCATAATCTTCGTATTTAATGCCATGACTGGTGTTGGTTCCCGGTAGCTTCGTACAGGGATAAGTACGACCTCAAGTAATTCATCGTGACTCTAAAGTCAGGTTCGAAGGGTCTGGTACACAAGGTCTTGCCATCGCGACTATCTTCCATCTTGGACACGTCGGAGCGCTGAAGCTCGAAAGGATTTTGATTAGGGTCTCCGTTGAAGTATGCACTGCTCACGATACCAATGATTAATCGCTTGGGCAACTGTCCTTAGAACAGATGATCTTTGATCTTGATCGGAGTCCAGTTGCAATAGTGACAGTTTTCACTTCCTCGCGTCGTTTCTGATACTTGGCGGTCGTTCTGCTCTAAAGTGTGACTTATGCCGTTTCCAACTTTAGGTAACAGTTCCACGCATCGCACGTAGAGTCCGGCTTCCTCGATAATGGTATTGTAATCGGCAACACCAGCCATCAAATACAAAGTGGTGCTGCTACGATTGAGTCTCAGGCGAACATCCACACCGTTCTGCAAATAATTATCTTGTAATCACATGTCCGAATGCATCCATCACTTCTAAACTTCGGCTTCTAGCAATTTTCTTTTGAGGTGATTCGAATCCCTAATTGGTGCAAACTTTATCGGCCACCTGATCTAACTTGCCCGCTTAGGTCAGGTTTCCAAACTAGGCAAGCTTCAAGATGAGTGTTCTTGGCGTCTTTCCCGCACGTCAGTAGATTTTTTAGGTACCCTCGGTAAGTGTAAGTTTCCATGCTGATGCTGATTAGTTTGTGATTTAAGTATAAATCGATTTCACTGAATAAGGAATGCATGAAATTGTTGACGGGATTTACTCTGGCATCGGCTCACGGAGAGGTTTCGTCCATTTTGATCACTTTGAGGTACAAATAACTGTTATTCAGATCGATGTAATCTTCGGGCTGTTCTTTGATTTCAAATTCGATGGGGGCTGATGTTGTCAAAGAGGAGATGGGATGAAATTATACAGATTGGGATTCTTGCATCGTCATAATGGTGGGTGGCATGGCAAACAGATCCAGTTCCGACTTGATACATTCGTAGGACTCTCGGTGCTAGGTTTCTTTTTCTTTCTGTTGTTTAACAGTCAAAGACATATAATTCTCTGACGGTTCTTCTTTGCTTTGTGTTTTTAACCTGTGTATTGCTTAGGTCTCTTGAGGGATGTCTTCGTCGTCTCTTTCTGCCTTGTCCTTGCTGTTACGTCAAGGAAGCAAGAATGCATGGCTCGGCAGCATTCAGAGCATTTATAGGAATTTCTCGTTGGGCCAAAATGTCTTTTCCAGTTTGAAGCGAGACATTTTTCCTGCTCTCAGGAAGGCTTCTTTGGTATTTTGTTTGCCGATGATGACATTTTGGAGAAAATCTTTGCCGTGTGTCAATGCGGCATCTTTTCAATGTGTGCAATCTTCGTGTCACCATCGGTTACAAAACGGGGGCCACCGAACGAAAGGCCGATTTCAACATATCTCCTAAACCATGTCCTCGCTGTCGTGCGATTCCTCTGAACACTGGATACATGAATTACAACTCGTTAGAGAGTCGTTTTCGAAAATGGAGTTTCACCATGACTTTTTCTTTTGAGAATGGAATATTTTGTCCTAGATCTTATTTTATAGTTAACGTTGACAGAGCCGAAATACAACTTGTTGACGGGTAAATAGGGAGGATGTACAAATTCGCGGTGAATGTGATATTTATTTCCACATACATCGTCATTGGCCGTGCTAGAATCCACTTTGAAAGGAATGACACGCAGTAAAGGTACGGAGGTGTGTCCCTCCATGTGGTATTCCACCATATCGGAGTACACAAAGATCAAATTGAGACCTTACTTCAGTTATTTAGGGGATCCAAAAGCCCTGTAAAAACTCATATTACTGTTGATCCTCGGGCTCAGATTATGTGCTTCCATATGTGGATGTCCACCCTAAATTTCAAAACGAACTACCATTAAACCTGATGGACAACGTGTCGGTATCCTAAAATGTCATCAGTAGGCGACGAGTCACTTTATGGCATTCATTCTTAATACTGTTTTGGCTCTGTTCTGGGCTTTGCCAAATGCTGCCTCAAAGCTGTCAACAATTGTGTCCATCAATTGCTCACCGCTAAAATAATAGCCTGACGAAATCTTCAAAGTATAGACGCTTAATAATGGATTGCTTGATGACTTCTTGCAATTGGACGTTCAGGATTTCGACCTGAAAATGTGTTTTGAGTTTCAGTGATGTTTTTGATTTGTGTATGGTAAATCATTTCCACGAAATCCACTTAACAATGGGCTTCGTGATATAATTGGATGGCCTGAGGTAATTCGGCCGTGTAAGAACACAAAGTGTTATTGGAAAACACCTCCATGGAACTATCGCTGGGTAGCATTAAGTATAATTGGTTGTTGTTCATAATTCCAGAGTTCTGCTGTCCGATGGGTCACACAAAGTCAGAGGACTGTCTAAAAGTGGATTGCTGCAGTGGATGTTGTTGTTGGAGTGGTTACTGACGTTGGACACAAGGCTACTGTTGTTACAGTTCGAGGAATATTTCAGGGAATGATCGGGAAGAAGGTAACAGACGCAACTACTCAGTAAAATGGTCCACAGTTATTGTCTACTTTTTGCAAACTCAAATTCGCAATGGCCGCACCGATGACACAATTCTCCAGAAAAAGACATAAGTTTGGAAACGACTTTCAAAGTCGCAGTATTCGGACAACGAATATTCTTGTTGCACAGGTTCATTTCGATGAGGGAACGGTGAAATCAGAAATAGTTTGCCCAGGCATGGATGACATCCGTATGGTGTCATCGATTTCGCATCCATTAGGATGGACACGCGCAGCATCACTTTCCATGGTAGGTGTAGTAGTAGTAGTAGATGTCATAGCGAAATTCGCATCCCTGGAACCGAAAGGCACGGCATCGCACTCGACGTGTGAATCACTGAAATTGAGTTGTGTCTGTCTAATAAGATTCATCTTTCTCACTTGGCAAATGTAGTTACAATGAACTATCGGTCTTGGACGTTTTCTCTTTTTTATGCTGACCAATATCAGCGTGTCCGTACGGTAGAGTGAAGTGGTTGGGAAGCCATACTCGCTTCTGGTACACGACTTGATACACTTATTCCAAAGGTCGACTGATGTGTGAGTAAACTTAGTGCGGTTCGTAGGTGGCCACTTTAAAGTCTTGATCCTCTCTAGATTTGCAAGACTTTTTCCAGCACGCCAAAGTTCACCACTTGACTCGTGCGATGAGCCAACCCATTCACTTTACACTCAGTACTCACTTCTCCTTGTTGGTCTCGGTATTCATAGCCGTAATGTCTTGGTCCGTCAGTAACAAAACTTAGAATCGTGTCGTCGTGGTGCTGGTCCGTCCAGGCTCCTAAATGATTAGTGTCAGTGTGACGGTGACGGTGACCATGGCGATCGATGTAGATGCAACTGTCCTTATCAAAATACTGCACACGACCTCCTGACTGGTGAAAGGCTTCAGAGAATTTTAAGCAAGCATGGGTTAACACGTAGGCTGCAAATTCGTCAGCCTGTTCAAACTCAAGTTATTCTTGTTACTGCCTAAGATCAAGTCTTCACGAAGGACATTCACGTGTTTCATGTATTTGGTTTTGTTGTGAGTTACTTGGTAGCAACGGGAAGGTTTTGACAAAAGCTCCATATTGGATAAACACGGTCGTTGTGCCATTTTCCCCCAGAAACAATTCAACATCACTTTGGCAAACGATCGCTTTCCTTCTTTTTTTAAGATGTGATCTAAAGTGATGCCTTCCTACTCAAAGTATTTCTCTTTTAATTTCTTTTGGTGTTCGGGGGTTTGTCACCAGGAAGGATAGCCGCTGCCTTCTTGTTTCAGTTTCATAAGGGCATCTACGTAGGCTGCGAAAATGCCTTTCTAAGTCTCGTCACCCTTGTGGTACTCTTCTGTCTTTCAATGTGTTCCGTCAGCAATTGTGGGTGCCCTGCGAGAAAGTTACAATATGTTCACACGTAAGGATACAGCGAACACACGTCCATGTATCTGATTTCTTCTCCTCTTTCTTCGTCGGCGTGGTACAGCAAACAGGTAGCATTCGTCCGTCCTCCATAAAAACTGTTCAGCGGGTTCATAGAATCTACCAGCTGATAACTTTCTATGATGCGTTCAAACTCGGGATCAGTTATCAAACGGTGATCGTAATCGTGTTCCCACATTTGCCCCACTTGGTATCCTTGCTGTTCTAACTTTAAGCGGCGCTGACAAATGGTCTCGTACAAGTCTTCACTGTTCACTGTAAAAACTGATTTTAAGTGTCACGTTGATGGGAGCAGATCGTACATCCGTGAAATAAACAACCTTTAAACTCGTACACGATCTTAGGGTTTTGTAGGTCCCACCCATTTAGCGAACAATTTCCATTAGTCTTTTTGCCTCCTCCGTTTCGGGCACGTTCAATCCATTTGTCTTCCTTGTCGCACAAGTTATGTAGCCAACGTAGGGCTTTGACCGAGTATAGACGTTTGACAAAATCTGTCCTTTGCAGACGACTGAGAGCCAGGGTCTTGTCGGGCATGAATTGTTTCCGGTACACTAAGGAACACGCTTTGGCTATGGTACAGGCTTTTTTTTCAAAGGATCGATCCCTCCGTGTTTCATAAACAATTCTCGAATTTTGTTACAACATCGCGTAAAATGTCCACGTCGGATCGCCAATACTTTAACATTTCTTCCTGAAAGTCGAAGGGGTCCGAGGCGTGAGCCTGGTACCAAGCATAGAAAGCTTCTTGTTGTTCGGTGTGCATATTGTTGGGGTCGTAGTAGTGAGAATCATGCTATAGTGACAAAACGGCGTGCTGATTGGCTTCGGTATTGAAAAAGTGCGGGAAAATAGCCTTTGGTCATTTCTGGCATTCCAAACGTTTTAGGCATTCGGCTCAAAGGCATGGCCAAGTAACTCATCGAGTCTTTAAACTGCACTTGTCCCACTTGCATGGAAATGATTTTGGTTCTGTTCAAAGTCCCTTTAGGACGCTCGTTACTTTGTTCCGCATAGTAATTGAGAAGAAATTGTCAATCTTACCCCGAGAAATTGTGAGCCATCACTGTGGCATAGCGATGGCAATCTCCGTAACGTTCGATGACCTCTTGGCTCTACGTCTCGTCGATAAGGTCTAAGATTCGTTGAGCAAAACCGATCAGCGTGTTCGGTCCCCAAAAGATTTTTTCACGTCCTCCAGGTATCATGCTACAGTGAGGGTAATGGCAAAAGATCGGTTCTTGGAGGCACTCTTCGCACGCTCAATGAGCCACACAGAAATTAGGAATGTGAATGTCGGTATTTTCCATTCATTCGAAATCAACATAATCAATTTCCCTTTCTTCTCCATGTCATCTTCCTCCTCCTCCTGTTGGGGTTGGTATTTTTTAATGTAGTATTCGTGTTCTAAGTCCACGATTTGTTGATAAATGTGACATCGCTTCTTTCCTGGACAATGTATGACTTGGCACAATTGGTACGTATAACTTGTCCACAAGTAGGGCACAATCTCAGGAGCTGACAAGCACTTTTCCGCTGTGAACCTTGTGTCTTCAGATGTTGTTGGTAACAGCTAGGGCTGAAAAACGTTCACTAACAGGCCGGGCAATGCACTCATTCTTGTCCTTTGTCAAGACAGGGTCGAGAGACCAAACATCCTGGACATTTTGATTGGCATTGCTTATGTTGCTCTCGATTGTTATACCCATAGTCACATTTCTCAAAATAATATCCGTATTGCATGAATTCGGTGATACTGGTTATGACACCAAACTAGTCATCGTGATGATAGACGTGAATGTATTTTCCGTCCTTGAAATCTTTTCCACGCACTTCTTGAAGGTGCACTTTTAATGTGTAGCGTGGGGCTAATACGTCCTGCAGATCTTGCATTTCAGGAATGACGCTTACTGTAACAGGAGTTCTGGTTCTTTTTGTTGTTTGGCTAGGTCCGATCGTTCAATAGTTTTCCAGGCTCTTTTCCATTCTACCTCGTCGTTCTTGTCGACATACGTTCGTCCCACCACGATGGCTAATGCTAAACACATCTGGTCTTGAATGTTGTTAATTTGAACGAGGCTCGCTTCGTGTTACGAAGGTCGTCGATCAGTAACACTTTTATGCGTCCAGTCCCTTTGGGAAGAGGAAGGTGGGCCATGTACAGTGTCGTTTGTTTCATCTGTGCTGTGAAACTTCTCGTTAGACTGCTGCACGTCTTGAATCTTGTCGATGACTTTGAAAGGTGTCAATTCTGCTGGCCTGCTAAACTCGATCCAAACGTGCGGCTTCAAACTATCGTGATAAATGGAAAGTGTCAAGCGATTGTCTTCGTTGGCTCGACATTGCCGTTTCAGTGTAGTCAACAAAGAATCCCACAAATCAATGACGAACACCTCTGTTTCTCCAGAGGTATGTCTGACTTGAGATCTTTTAACTGCATCGTGTACGTGTACGCCGTGGTTCTACATTTTCTAGAGGAACGTCTATCCGTCTCTCGAATGTGGTAATAAGTTTTTGTATTGGTGAACTTTGGGTCTGGATGTAGACGTGCCAGGTGTGAATTATGGCTCTCTATGTCATCTTCACAATCGCTGGCATGGATTTGAGCCAAAACTGAAGCTACTGTGCCAGGCGATCGGTCACGTTTTTGCCTCTTTTTTCGTCGTCTTTCTCCACGAAATGGTGCGATCGTTTCGTTTTGATTGCACAATGGCAATGGCTAAATTTTACACGCCATCATCCATTATATATAAATGTAGGGTCAGTGTCTTATTTATTTAAAGCGGCAGTGTCATCCTTCAAAGTATCCATTTCACTCTCAGTCCTACAATAAAGATGGAAGAGCCACCACAGATCGAACTTCTGATCAAAGTTTTGCGAGGTATCATACGAAGGTTTTCTTCCGAGAAGCCGACGGACTACTTTACCTCCTTTCGATATAAAACTTGCTAGATCTGTCGGAAGAACGGACATTGGTCTTCAGAATATCCACAACGTCAAAGCAAGACGGCGTTAAGAGAGACTAAAGTCAAGATACATGTTATCATCTTCAAGAGAAAGGACATTGGTCATCAGACTGTCTTAAGAAGAAAGAGAACCGAGCTAAGAAACAACAGGATTACGAGGAGACGGGTTCCGAACAGGAAGAAGAACCCTGCGACAAGGAGGAAAACCCTTTCCCACCCAAAAAGAGAAAAAAAAAGGCGAGAAGAAAGTGAGGAAGAAGAAGTGGAGAAAAAAAAAACAGTGAAAGTAAAAAAATTCAAAAGGAGAGAATGAAAAGAAAAGAATAAGCCAATGAAATTTTTAAAGTGATGTGTTGTGAAATTGTTTTGTAATTTGTACCAGAGAATAGAGCAGAAAGAAAATCGTAAGTCTCTCATGGTTTTGATTTAAATAATAAGGACATACACTCGCGCATTCACAAGTACATGATGAGAAATAAAGGGATTTTTGTTTTATATGATTTAGGCAAACGTTGAGTAGTCTCTTTTCGAGAGAGGTGAGTGACTCTGAAAGGTGCCGTTGGGTGTTTCTTTATTTAACAAACTCAGGAGCGGGAGATAATGAACTTTATCTGACTTATCCCTTTGCCACGGCCAAGGCCTACTTCTTGACCTAATACTGTCGATGATTTGGTAGAAATCACTAGTGTTGGAATCTCAGGTGTAGTGGGAGTGTTGAAGAAGTTGGAATGTGTGGCATGGGGAGGTCTTTTTCTCTTAGGTCGTATTAAGAAAGTCTGATACATTTGTTTCAGACTCCGTAAGTCTGCCAAAATGTCAAAGAGTACCGTTATCGTTTGACTTTCACTGTACTGCTTCTCTACTAGACCTTCTTTCTTCTTCTTTTTCTTCTTCTTCTTCTTCTTCTTCCTGTCTTTTGTTCTTGCCTCTTCTTATTCTCGCTGTTGCTGTTGAAAGAGAAAGGCTTGTTTTGCTTCTTTCTGCTGTTGCAAAAAATTCTCCTACTCTTCTTGCTGCCTCTGTTTAAAATCATTGACGTACGGAAAGGAAGGAGAAGGCGGCGAAGGTGCTGTTACCGGAACAAATTCTTGTGAAGAATAGAGAAAATTCGCTAAATTCCAATTAAAATCGTTCTCTTCTGGAAGCAGGACTTTGTTTGCTTTAGTATCCGCTGATATACTATCACTTCTCGTCTCCACGGCCGGTGCGTCCCAATTCATCGTCTTCGTAGTTTCCGTCAGGTTCTAACAATGTCGCATTGATTCACTGAGCACAGAGCGCTAGTGCACATATATAGGGAATCTGACGTCACAGGTAACTCTCTTCTGATTGGAAGACAGACTCCGCACTGTGACTGAACTTTGTAAAGCCTGTTAGGATTTGTGAAAGAAGTCAATCTATTTCGATCCGCTCTTCCACTAGAAATAACCCCAGTTCAAATCATTCCGTTCACCTATTCTCGTCCCAAGATGTGGACTAACGTAGAATCGTCTATCCTCATATCGTCAATGATGTTCCACCCGGACTAGCCCATGTATGTCAAACCATCATGGGTTATCACCAAAATGACCAATACGACCCTTTGGAAACAAAGAGTCTGTGGAGAGGCAAGGCTGTCTGTCTGAAGAGAGTCTTAATCTATGGTCCAGATATCAGACGAAGTTTGAGGAAGAGAAGAAGACCCGTGCGATGCACTCTATGTTAACTGGATAGTGTTAACAAAAACAAAAAAACTAAGGCCCTTTTCGGGGTCACTCATATGTCTCGACGAGATGTCTATTCTCTCTTTCATAAAATATTTTTAGTCGAATATACAGTTGCTTGTTTGATAGATTTATGTAGATAAATCTATGTATGTCTAAGTATATGTCTATGTCTCTATACATGTCTCTAACCGTGTCTCTATGAAGCGAGTACGGCTCCCCAGCCACTTGACTTTACCGTACGGACACGCCGATATTGGTCAGCATATAAATTGGAAAACTTCTAAGACCGATACTTCATTGTGACTACAAACGCCAAGCGAGAAAGATGAATCATTTCACACAGCAAGTATCAAGCGAGAGAAAAATCGAGTGCGATGCTGTGCCTCACGATCACATCACAAATGCAGTTCCAAATATTAGTTGTTTATTTATTAACGCAATGGAAAACTATGCGCAACCAGTGTGACTTCCAGACTTCAAGACTTTACCTTATGGACACGCGGATATCACCCGTATAAATGGAGATGACTTCCAAGAACGACACTTCATTGCGATGACAAACTTCTGAGAAAGATGAATCACTGTACGCAGATTTTAAAAAAAGAGAAGGAACAAACATCATTGACCTCTTTCACTACCATACCGTCACAGCAAAGTACGTCCAAGAACCAAACGGATTCAGTAGACCTAAAGGAGCATTTTAGCATCAAATGACTCAGACAGCCACTTTGAGAAAATTTAGGACGACAACTTAAAATGAACAAGGTGAAATTTAAAGACTTCGCGTCTGACTTTCCACCCAAGGAATCAGTTTGTTTAATTACGGACTTCTTTGACTCAATTTTAGAAGAACTCAAACGTCAGTGTCAAATTAAAGATCGAGGTCGTTTGAGTCTATTTATTTCTCACGACAATTTGAATTCTCCTGTATGTCTCGGGTTTAGTAAACCTGCAGAATTAAGTTCTTCCATATTTATGAGGGCTATTGAAGACGTTTAGACTATGAGAGAAAAATATGACATCATAGACGGAAAAAGTGACCATTTGACCATTCGTATGGCATACGTTGTACCACCATGGGAAGAAGACAATGACCGACATTGATCTGCTTATCGATAAGTGTGCCTAGCACGATATAACAAAACAGATCTACAAATGAATGGGAGTACGTGATGGGAAACCTCTACGCTGGGACACAAGTGGTAGCTGACTAGATTTAAACAACATGTATGACCTATAAAAAGAGAAGCACGAAGTTTGTCCTATTTGATCGTTTGTTTCTTGTTTGAGCTTTTTCTTAAAAATGGACAATAATTGTAGCATGAAAAATATCATTCTTTTATGAAATGTATATCCGTTGTATACTTTTTTTGATGGCATGAACTTTAATTTTCAAAAGTAGTTTTCTAGAACCAAGAAATAGAGAACTTTTAAATATGTGTGTTCCATATCCAAATTTTTGTGTATTAAATCGATAGTGCTTAGACCAAATCGCAGGCCATAGAGACCATGTACATCTTTGAATAAATGTTTTGTACCATTACAACAAGACTTTTCTTTTTGAAGTCTCTATTCTGTCTGTGGGTCTTTCTTTGGAACATCTCTGTCCTATTTTCTGTGTGTTTCCATCTTCTTTGACTGGATGTGTATTTGTTTGTTTCTGTATGTCTATGTTTGTCGTTATCAACCCTTTGTCCCTATAAATACATTTCACCCTACAAATAGCTTTGACCTTATAAACTTCATTAGGTCACCAATGTTGAATACCAATTGACCCCCAGGTGACATTCCCATGTTGGATTCCCATGTTGAATTCCCACTGACTATATAGTGCAAACCACCTCTTTTAACATGGAGGTCCCCTCACATAGACCCCCAGTTGCCACCATATACTACTGATATCACTCATATTGTTTGTTACCTCCTTTGGTTATGAAAGGTCCACTGCCACAAGAATTTTAAAACCGTATGCTTTAATAAGGTGAGATACACGATATAAGAAACGTAATTTAACGTCGTTAGCCTAAATAAAATACAGAAAACAATAGCTCTTGACGATCTATTTTACAGACATGACACAACAAACGTGTTTAATAATTCAACAGACAAGTACGGGTACACAGAGTACATTTACAAAATGAAACAACACACATCTAAACGTTACAATGCCAACGGTAAGAACAAATTAAAAGACAGTAAAACGATAAATGAGGTATATAGCATGCAAATAATCGCCTACATTTGATAAGAGTTGTGACATAAGGAGAATGATGGTACTAAAACTTATAACTTAAGTCTTAAAAATTAAATCTGAAAAGGTGAGTAAGTAAATCAGGCGTCATGGGTAAAGGATTTAAGTGTGATTATGTCAGTGAACATGATAAACTTAAAGCTGAGCTGACCGCTAAATAGAGAGAATAAAGCACATCTACAGTGAGCCCAAACGATGCCTGAATCATCCTGCTGAATTCTTTGTAATCAGGAATTGGTCTCAGTTCATTGAGAAGGATGTTTCAGACTGAGGGGACATTAAATATGAATGAGAGCTTTCCATACCTTTTGGTCTTTACCCTTAGTACTGTTGCCGGACTTTGATTTCTATGATTTCTTTAATTAAGATTGCAGGTTTTATTTTATTGTGACAAGATTGCTTGATTTCATGCAAAGCATCTTATAATATCATTTCTGCTCTCGAAAATGTTGTCTAGAAATATTGAACAACGAAGTAATAAAGCTCTCAAGTACCTTGACAACTTTAGTGTGGACGAACTTGTCTCACTCTGTTCAGATGGTCATTCACTACTAACAACCCCCCTCAAATTAACTCGTACTGTATACGGTATAGTCAGAAGGACTAGCATACAAATGTAGTGACTATAAAGAATAGAAGATGGGATGAAAAACGGAAATGAGACTTTATTAAAAACATGGATATTGACAAAGTAAACGCTTGACATATGAGCATACAGAATGCACAAGCAGATAAAACTGAAATAGACAAAAGACACTATCAACAATATCTGCTCAAATATATTGAAATAATTTATAGATTCAGAGGACCAAAGTATCATAAGTTATAAAGGTAACACTTATAATCTAACTAAACTCAAACATTGGTTTGTGGAGACAGTGTCTTAAAGTTTCTTGGAAAAAAACAATTAACAAGACGAATCCATAACAGTAATATTTCATAAACGAATACGCGCAATGTCCAGAGTGCAAGTAAACATTATAGGCGAATCATGAAGTTCCATGTACATAAATATAAATATAGTATACACGCAAAGCTCAGATGACTGAAGAGTAAAAACCCGGGAGATTTCTGGAAACTTATTAATAATATTGGAAAGAAGCCCGATAATAAGCATTACCTTAATTACGCTGTATAACGTTTTATTTTTAAAGATTAACATGAGAACATTGATGAAGACATGCCCAATAACCTCGACGATCTAGACATGGACTTGGACAACGATGATTACATCTTGAATTTACCGATAACTGAAGAGGTAATCATTAAATATATTAAATCTCTAAAAAAATATTTTTGAAAATTCAGATGACAGTACACTCAATGAAAATTTATAAAACAAACCACATCAAACTTATTTATCCCCATCTACGTCTCTTTTTTCAATTTAATACTTCAGATTGGTTATATCTCAGAATCATGAATTGAAGGTTTCACAAAGTCAGTTTATAAGCATCGCGAAGATTCCTACAAACTCCAAATTTACCGACTGTCACAGAATAAGGAAAGAAATGACACGGTTTCATCTTAGAACGATTTGATCATTTTCGTCGTATCTGCGTACAATGTTTCCTAGGGTGGATAATTGTTTTTCCAGGTAAGCAACTGAGCTAGCATGTATCTCGTCGTTGATCGCTTGAGGTGAGAGACACTAAAAGCACGGTATGCACCGGTATTTTACCCTTAACAATACTCACTCTCCTGTAGATTTAAGGCAAGTTTGTTTTCTAACTGACACACTGGTCTTTGCATCTTGTCAAGGAGTGAACTTTCTACCTTTTTGTTCTCCTGCCATTGGGGTAAGTGTTACATTTGTATTTTATTTGATATGTGAAGCATATTCAGTTTTTAATGTCGTGTCGTGAAATGATGCCTTTACTACTACTACGCGGATCTGAAACGTTGTGAACTTTTCAACTGTTACAAATTGCTATTAGGGGTATAATTTAGTAGCATGTATCTATAGATTTTAATTCCGTACTTATTATTATGGCCAGTTTGGTTTTATTGTAGCTGCCTGTACCTGTCGGTACCTGTCTGTACGTATGCCTTGCGCATGGTGGATCCATGAAGGGTGGGCTTGGTCAATACAAGTGTGCCAACCCAATTTAGGAGAACTGTGTAATGTCGGTGCGTATGTGTGTGCGGGTATATCAGGTTGTCTGTCTGGCCGTCTGTGTGTCTATATGGATATGGAAGATGATGTAACGGTCAAGACCATACAAAGATGAAACCGCTAATTTGTAAACTTATACGCATGGTGGACCCATGAATGGTGTGTGCGGCCGATACAAGTGTGGGCCACCTCAAGAATTCGGGAGAACTGTGTGGTTTGTCAGTGGACACATTTGCAAGATTTTACAAATATTTATGAATCGTACTGCTGTATAAATGACCGAGTCATATGTTTGTTTCAATTGATTAATGTTTCAATTGAATACAATTGGGTCATTTTCATTCCATGAGATTATTTGAATCTTATTTTCATTCCATGAGATTATTTGAACCTTATTTTCATTCCATGAGATTATCTGAATCTTATTTTCATTCCATGAGATTATCTGAATCTTATGTTCATTCCATATGAATCTCGTTTTCATTACATGAAATTACATGAGATTAGGTGAATCTCACTTTCATTACATGAAATTACATGAGATTAGGTGAATCTCACTTCCATTACGTGATATACGAATCTTACCGTCATACATTTGAATATATGAATCATTTTTTTCCCTCCAATCTGTGAATGTTTAGATAAAGTAATCGAATGAGACGTATGTTTTAGAGAGTGAACAGAATCACTGTATTTGTGGAGTATATATTTTTATTAATTCATCTCATGAACTTTTATCTTTCATCACATTGTCTTGAGTTGTCATTTGATCCAAGCATCCATTCAGGTCTATCCTGTTCCACCGACCGATTACTAAACTTAGTAGTTTTAGTAAGTTGTTTACCGCTGTGCTGAACTCAATGATCGATCACAACATATTGGCAGAAAACCAAGCTGGATTTTGTACTCTAAAATAGATCATATATTTTCTTTACATATATTATCAGACATCCTGAATCACAGAAGGAAATTATTTTAATCCTTTATTGATTTTAGCAAAATTTTGATTCGGTTTGGAGGGCGGGTCTTTGGAGGAAATTATTGAAAAATGATACAAATGACAATTTTTTAAAAATATTCTCAATTTATATTAAAATGTCACTTCCTGTCTGAAGTTCCCTAAGTCTATTTTGGTTTATAAAAAGTTCTTTGTGGAGTTTGCGAAGGTGAAAATCTCTCGCCGATATTTTTTTTTTCTCGCTCTTTCTGAACGATATGGAGTTTTCTACAAGACGCTGATTGTACTGGAATTGCGCTAGGAAGAGAAGGTTCAGACACTGAAATATACTTGAAACTGTTGATTTGATTCTATGCAGACGACACTTTAATATTTGGAACTGATGCTGGCTCTCTCCAAGTAATCCTAAATGTTTTCTTTGAGTACACTAAAATCTGGAAAGTAAATGTCAATTTTGTTTTAAAATATGAATTTTCTTGTCGCATAACTGCATGTCAGTTCAAATTTACAATGGGGCGGAAATACCATCTTTACTTGAAAGGAATTTAAAAACCTAGATACTCTTTGTCCAAAAATCGGAGATATTTAAAAGCTATAAAACACAACCTTCAACAAGTAAACACAGCCATGCATATTCCATACAAAATGATAGACAACCTGCACATTCCAACTGATTTAGTTTCAACTGTTCGAACACAGTTGTACCTATTTTGCTATAGGGGTGTGAAGTTGGATTCGAAATTCTACATCTTATTGAAAATGTTCACACCTAATTCCTAAGATATACAACTAACTCAGAAAGAGTACACCAATCGATTTCCTGTATTAACGTATTATAGGAAACCAAATGACATTCATATTAGATGCCGCATGATTTAATGGTGCGTGCCTGTCCTCGTGTGAGGAGCATCATGGCGGGACAGGGTACCCGGCTATCTTTTTTATATAAACGTGTAATACAAGTTTGAGGAAAAACCACAACAGCTCTGCATAGATTACCATTGAGAAGTAGAAATACCCGAAAATGTTTTCGAGCGGGTTCAGCCCAACCAAACTAGTTACTGAAAATGTGCTTCCGACCCAAACAAATAACAGCAGTGAGAAAAATATAATAATTTTATCAATCAAGTTTATATATAATCTTAGAATTTAAATCTATTGGATATGTAGTATCCAGACGTGAATCCAACGTTTTCTTAGCAGACGATATAAATTGCCTTAAATGGAAAATCTTGCGTAAATGATGCACTAGTCCAAGACAGCAACGAAGTCAAATAGGGACTCGAGAGATTTAATGAAAAATACTAAAGAAATCATATTCACTGCTGTAAAAAAAAAACCACTCAGTATTGCTAATTTACAAACTTTGATATGTTATAGTCTGGTAAGACTAGTGGGTTAAAAATTCGATATTCACTAAAACAGCAGACACATAATGAAATGTCTGCTAGTAGAACTGGTAAAGCATGTATAATGTGGTATTGTTAGTTACAAAGACGCCCGACCTTTCAATTGACCTTTCACTTTGTAACCCGTTAATGTTGAAAGCAATTGCAACGTTTAGGTAAGTCATGCAGTACAGATCCTAAGAAAACTGTTGAAAATATTTTTTCCCTTTCAGTCTCAGTGATCTTCACTTTTTACCTTTTGATCCCAAAATTAAATCGAATATAGTTTATCTTCGGTGCAAGCTATATACAAAAGTCGGGGATCAAGAACTCAAGATGTTATTAAAGTTGCCTTTCGTTAGCGTCTTTGGGGCCTTCATTTTTGACCTTTCACTCCAAATTCATTTTTGTTTTGTTTCAAACGCATTTACAGTTTGGTCAAATAATCCTGGATAAAAGTCAAGTTATTGTTTTCCTTTCATTAGCTATGCGACCTTGACGTTTCATCTTTGGAGTTTGGAATCTATAGGTCTCTTCGTCTCCCAAATCCAAACTACAAAGTTTGGCAAAGGTAGACGGGGGTAGAAATCAAATTTCGGAAATAAAAATTGGAACAGGCGGACGGACGGGCGTACGTTCAGACGAACAAATGGACTGACATTCACAACTCATGACATGTTACAACGACGTATGGCGCGTTTACGAAAATTCTAAATTTCGATAGATACAATATTCAAAGACGACTCAGTCGTACAATTTATAAACTTTCAACACAAAATTGAAAGTTTCATACATTTTTATTGTGATTTTTTAAGTATTATCATGACACAAGCTTCCAGTGCATGGGTACTCAATATGTACTCAACAAAATTATCTTCTTTCAGAAATGGTCGCATATGGTGACAAAATCTATGGGAGAATAACAACAGTTAAACACGTTCCAGCGAGTACTGTTTGTATGTTAAATCAATCCACAATATATAGACGCCAATAATTTACAGCTTACCATTTTGCAGTCAAGTATTTTAGTATCTGACGAGTAAAATCGTCAAACTAGAATAGGAAGAATCTGTACCTCAAAATGCAAATCTATGGTGTCCACAGATAAAACAAGACTACATTTGTGAAGAAGAAAAAAAAAACGATACGGTAAGAGACATCTGGTATAGACAATTTATGTAATTTGATTTAGAAAATACCACACATATCCATATCTCTGTTCATTCATAAATTTTCTGGTTATGACAGCCACCAGTATATTAAGATCGTGGTTACAAAATGCTCCAGACGAATGGGTAAAAACAATACAAAATAGATAGTGGTTACAAAATGCTCCAGAGGAATGGGTAAAAACGATACAAAATAGATCGTGGTTACAAAATGCTCCAGAGGAATGGGTAAAAACAATACAAAATAGATCGTGGTTACAAAATGCTCCAGAGGTATGGGTAAAAGCAATACAAAATAGATCGTGGTTACAAAATGCTCCAGAGGAATGGGTAAAAACAATACAAAATAACGAAGTGTCAAGACTTAATTTAGAAAGAATCTCATTGCTTATATGTTCATGAATGAAGGAGATATAGGTTTTAATGACGGTCACGATTTATGATTACTTCAGTCTGAGACAATCAATGTAATTAATCAGATTTCCTACAAATCTGAGCGATGAAAAGTTCAGAGGAAATACGATTGCTTTTCAATTGAATGAAACATCTTTATCACACAAAGAAATGTTTTACTCATCACTTAATGGGTCAAACATTATTAAATGTTTATGATGACGTGGAACGTTTCAACTTTCATACATTTGGAGATCTATGTGACTATTACGTATAGCAAGATACATTTATGTTATGTGACATATCTGAAGAATTCATGAATGTCTGTATAAAAAGTCACAAACTAAACCCAGATCATTATCTAACCGAACCTGTGTTAGTACAAGCAATTTCAAAGATGCCATGAATAGAGAGCATCGTTCATTATGCAGAGAAACATCATCTACTTTTGGCTATAAGCCAAATTAGCCAATGCATACCAGTAATATAATTTTAGATTGTTACCTGTTGAACAAATAGATTGATTGAAGTACATTTATTTGAAATGACAGACGACATATATCCTGGTTGCATTAGGAGTGGATTTAGATTTCAAATACACCCGTACGATCATTTCAAGGACTACCGATTAGCAGCAGATAATTAATTCCTGCCGAAAATAATTTATCTCCTTTGAAATAGAAGGTGGTTAATGATTAGAATGACACAAACCCAATGGCGCCAAAAACATTTACCAACTTTGAAAAACAGAGAAATAGATAATTTACATGAGAAATTATAACGCTTTGCTCATACTTCATGGAGGGGTGCTGAAACGAGCACATGTATCAATGGAGCAGCCGGGTGTGATCCAAACAAGGTGCTTTGTCATTATATTGTCAAGAAGTTTGAAGATGTTCCAGACATTTACTGAAAGAAATGTAGTTCCTTTATTTTAAACCAATATCGTTGTAGAAATACGTGTAAAATAGCTTTATCTTAATACGATATTTTCTTTTGGATCGTCCCTCATATTGATTCATCTAATAACAGCTTCCTTTGTCAGCCTCGTTTTTTGTGTGCCAGATAAGGACTTTCCTTTTTATTTGAACAGGTAAACAATAGTAAATGGTTTGCATTGAATAACGTATCGTAGCAATTCCAGCTTTGGTACAGCAATCCTTATTTGGAAAACGTATTACTGGGAGAATCTCACGTTAAGTAGTGGTGTAGTGCTAAAACAAAGTATGTGAGAGAATGCAATAAAGAAGTGACGGAACGCATGTTATTCACGTGGGGGTGGGGGGTGGGTGGACAATGGTGAGCGCAAAAATGTAAAGGAAAACGCAAAAAAAGTAAGCACTGCCGCACTTCACCCAACCATGTTAGTGTAAAAGCATTCAATATAATTTATCTTAAAATGGCTTATCAACTTTTTCATAAGCACAACTTCCTTCAAAATATGACTCTGCTGAATGGTATATTTTACTCTTATTCTTTTTTTACTTTAATGAAACTTTATTTGCTCTATTACATGATGCCCAATGGGATCATAGTCTCGACCACGTCGACGTCGTAGTACTACAACCGTTGTTATATATCCTTAGGATATTTCACGATAACACCTCCATCCATGAGTAACCACTTTTCACTGTATTTTCTTAAACAGTAAACACAAAAAATGATCATGAATACATTTACAATAACGGAACATACTTCTGGCGTCCAGTTGACGATCACAAAATCACGCTGCTGTGTCGGATGATCAGGGAGCTAACCCACATGGCCCGCCATTCACGGTATGCAGAAGGCTCATCTAAAGCCCTCCTTGTTCGCTGTAAACCATTTGTTCCGAAGCTTTTGGTCACTCAGTAAGAGATAACCACCATCATCCTCTAAGTCAACGTTATCACCGACAGCAGCACATAGGTTATACAACAGCACATTCAGTAATACGATTCTGCATCCAAGCTATTAGCTGTGCGCCAAATTTAACACCTCCAAATTCCAGACAGACGCAGAATGCCAGAGACAGCTATACAGACCGGATAGATCAAGACATCCAAACATCTCTACAGATGCCAAACAAACATCCTTTCCAAACAGTCAAACAACTCTACAGCCGACAAACAGACTGTCAAATAATTCTAATGCTGAAGAGTTGTCTCACGCAAAGCTGACACTTTCCTCACAAAACCTTTCGTGCTGTGGCGTTACTAAGACAAGTATGTAAGTACCCTGGCTATGCTGCTGTCCACGGTCATAGTGCTTAGTTATCTCATTGCAAGCACTTTGCTCATGCACCATGTGTTGATCCGAACTCAGTGTTCTGAAATAAGACATACATAAACCACTCTTGTGCAACGCAGTACTCGGAAACAAAACCAGAGGACATTTTAGTTCAGACATAATGCATAAACATTAAGTATTCATAATTGCGTGACAAAATACTGGTAATTATTTATTTATTTGGCTTTCATCAGGATTGCCTGGAATTACTACTTGTGTCGAGACACGGGAGGATGGATCTGCACTATAGTACCATGTCTATAAGCCTTTGGTAGGACTCGGCCGAGGTTTAAAAAATAACAATATAAAAACACGTTATAAAAACCAAAAATGTACTGCTGTTTAAAAGAAAAAACAACACAAAAACTTGCCACACAAGTAGTAATTACAGGCAATATGTTATTGTCGTTGTTGATTTAACGCCATTTTTTGGCAACAGATAGGGTAATCTACACGTCTGCCAGTATATCTGGAGAAGAAAGAACCCGAAAAGAATCAACGACCCACGGGAAGCTACTGGCAAGGCGTGTGACCCACGCTGGCGAACCAAAGACTCGTACTCATGCAGACAAAGGTGAGAGGTCAGAAACCTGTAAAGGCGAGCGTTTAGACCATTCGGCCACAAGTGGGTTCCCGGCACAATATGTATAAATGAGAGAGAGAGAGAGAGAGATCACTTGAAGGATATGAAGAGAGTGTTAAACTTTTAAAACTGGAGATTATGCTGGACCTACTGATGAAAGGTGAAGAGTAATTTCTTCTAAATTCTTCATCTGTAGAAGAAGCATTTATTTATAAAAACAATCCCTCATAAAACTGAATAAAAAAATGACTCTTACAGAAGGAAGCATTATTATCTTATTATTCAACAAATACTACGTTCCTGTCGAGACAGGGCAAGTCGGATCTGTAGTTTAGTCATTAATGACTAGCATGCTTGATCCGCGTCACTATTTTCATTCGGTTATCACGAGGCATGTTAACAGCAAGAATTGCACTACATTGTAACTTTCAACGTGTGAACGTTTAGCATGTGTAATATAAAATCTATCGATTGAAAGAGAAAATTTAAAGTTGAAAAGACAAAATTAATAATGTTAACGTGTGTAATATTAATAGTGTACACAAGTTCACTCAAATGGAATTTGAAGACATGAAATTGCAGGATTGTAATAAATTACCTAACAAACTCTTACGTATTCAGTGTTTGTTAATTTTTAATTCATTATATGCAATGGATAGTTGTATTTTGTACTTGACCTTGTCCAAAACCAAATTCACCTTTGTTCCTGACTAAAGACACTGACCTTATTTTAATTTGGGTAAACAAATTATACATAGTTATTATTTGCTCTGAGTCTAGGTTTAATATCAGGATAATCATCAAAGAAGTAACCATTTTTATTAGGGTCTGGGTCATGGTTATTGGAAATTCCCACAAAAATACCAAGTCTACCTGGTGTTTACCACATTCTATGTTATAATTTTAGCAATAGATTGTTCTGGAATGGAAAATTCCATCATGACAGAACTTTTAGAAAATGCTCATTATGACCTAGGTCTAGTAGAGGGTTTTATAATCTTGTTTATCTGGAAGAAATTATTAATTCGTGTTGTAAGATCTTGAAGCAGAATCAGTCTTCTTGTTGTGTTCAGTATCTGATTTGGGCTAGAATTAGTTATTAAAATATTTTTTCTCTGGAATTACAAAGCGCTCACTAACATTCTTGGACAGAGACATTTGTAAGTATTGTGAATTCAAACAAGGATTTATTGGAATATATTATTGTGATTCATCAAAAGACTTGGCACATCATCACACTTCAGGCCATTGTTACATTAGTACAATCGAAAATTCAGGCATATCAACACCTTCAGGGATAGATCTTATTTGCAGTACCACTAAAATTTTATTAGAACTTTATTCGTTATGATTGATGATAAAACATTTTGGGCTATCTGGGGTTTCATTCGCAATAATGAACGTTCTTTTTTAAATTTTCACTTTATATTCAAGGGAAATAAATTATTTCTTGAATTTTACAAAACGTGTTGGCTTACGCTCTTTTCTCTTACTTAGTTTAAGGCCATAGACTCATAATAAAATAAATATTATCAGGTTTAAAGATACAATCTAGAATGTGCATCGTACACACGCATATAAAATGTAAAATATAATAATGCAAATTAGAATATACAGCATAGAACTAATAGAATAATGCATAATGGAACATACAACATATAATAATAGAAAATATACGCATATATTTATAGTAGTAACCCCTTCCACACTGAATAGGCCATATTGATTTTACTATTATTTTGACAAAACGTTGAATTGGTCTACTTTAAACATGAAAAAAGTAAGCAAAGTTCATATTAAATTGACTCATATGTTTATTAGCCTCTCAAAATATTTAACATAAATCGATGTTTTCCTTCAGGACCTGGTGTCAACCATTGTCCTCTTGCTCCAGTGCTCAAACAATTTTTCAAACACAGGCCCAGATGTAGTGTTTTTAAAAAATATCACATGCCTCGACTTCAATTCCATTTGCCCGAAAGGCCATGTTTTTTACTATTATTTTGAAACACAACCTTGACCAGAAAACTAAATGGTCTGTCACTTGGTCTTGACATTGGATGCTGAACCCTGGTTCAGAATCTGTTGAAAGATGAGCTCACAACAAATGAGATATCCAACAATCTTGCAATTTCTGCATGCTCAGGTGGTAAATTCTGAATAACTGCGGCATACAGCTTAGCTCTTGAGATTTCTGATTGTATGCCTTTAGACATCAGTATCCGCAAAATGGTGGTCGTCATCTTCTGATCACCGGAATTATGTGTTATTCGTTTGGGATTTGCCGATAGCTGCCGAGCCGGATTTCATTATGGAGAAGATAACTTCGTTAGTAGTGAAGTGGGGCACTTTAGCCTCAATGGGAATTAGCATTAAAAACACCCCTGGGTCACTTTAGCCTCAATGGGAAATTTAACATTACGAAAACACCTGGGTCACTTTAGCCTCAAGGGGAATTTAACATGGGAAAAAATGTTGGGTATGTTGAGCCTCAAGGGGAACTTAACATGGGAAAAAATTTTGGGCTTGTTTAGCCTCAAGGGGAATTGAACATGGAAAATAATCTTGGGTCTGTTGAGCCTCAAGGGGAATTGAACATAGGAAATAAATCGTGGGACTGTCTAGGGACAAGGGGAATTGAACAGGGGATTTTTTTTAAAAATAAAAAAAAAAAATGGGGTAGGCAATTGAAAGTCTATCTCTTTTCGAGAGATGTGGGTAGCACTGAAAAGGGCCTTTGGGTTTATATATGCCCTTAACATAAAGGGCATCTGTGACTTCTTCTTGTCCTTAGGCTTCGTCTCACTGCAGGACCGTAAATCAGGACTCTTTTGAGGCATCCTTGCCTCTCCACGTAAATCCTACGTATCCATAGGTTGCTGGCGGTCCTATGGACAACTGTCCATTCGGATCGGACATACATCGGTATGTCCGTCCTGAACATCATTGTTGACACAAGGGTGGAAGATTCAACGTCAGTCCACATGCTGAGGCGACGAGAACAGGTAAATCAATGCAGTGAACTGCGCTTATTTATAGGTAGAGGAAGGATTGAAACGGATTGAGTTCATTGACCAATCCAAACACACGTTACAAAATTCAGTCAGCTCGCATCCAATCTGAAGAGAACAGTCTGTGACGTCACGTGGTCTATATAGATTCGCTAGCGCCTGTGCGCTGTCAATCCATGCGACAGTTATTCAACATGACGGAAACTCAGAAAACGATCAATTCGGGTGCACCAGCAGTGGAGACTACACAAGGGAACCCGGACTTACTTTCAGAAAAGGTGAATTGGGATTTTGTGGATTTTCTTACCTCGCAAGAATTTGTTCCGGAACCTTCGTCACCTTCATTACCACACGTGGAGAATTTTAGACAGAGACAGAAAGAAGAATTGGAGAAATTTATACAACGACAAAAGGAAGCGGAACAAGCTTTTCTTTTACAGCAACAACAGCAAGAAGAGGTAAGAAAAAAAAACAAGAAGAAGAAGAAGCAGCAGCAAAGAAACAAGAGAGTGAAAATCAAACGGTCACGGTACTATTAGACATTTTAGCGGAGTTAAGAAGTCTGAAACAAATGTATCAGACTTCTTTATCACAACCGAAGAGAATACGACCTTCCCGAGCTAAACACGCCAACCCTGTGACTAAGCCTACCGTGCCACCCTTAGTGATTTCAACCAAATCATCATCATCAACAGTACGCAGTCCAGAAGTAGGCCTTGGCCGTGGCAAAGGCTTAAGGCAGTTAAAGTTGATTGCTTGAACTCACCCCTACACCAAAAACCAGAGGCCCTTTTCAGGGCCACCCACTTTTCTCGAACAGAGATAGACTTTCAATTGCCAATAACTCAAAAAAAACATTTTACCCCTATAGTACGTGTATATGAGTGCGTGAGTGTAGCTTCTTATTTAAAATCAAAACTCAAAGACACTTACCTTTTTATACCTAATTTATTCTTTTATAAATAGTTACAATCCAATTCACAATTCACAACAGAGCACTTTAAAAAGTACATTCACTTCTTCTGTCTCACTGTTTAGTCTCTCTGTTTTTTGAATTTCTTCACCGTCACAGTCTTTTCCTCCTCTTCCTCCTCACTTTCTTCCCTTCTTCTTTTCTTCTCCTGTTTCTTTTTCTTCACCTGTCTGCTATCTTCCTCCTCTTCATCTTCCTCTGAAGAATCCCTCTCTTCTTCCGACTCCTCTTGTTTCTTTTTTGGGCAATCTGGAGACCAATGTTCTTTTTCTTGACAATAATAATAGGTATCTTGACTTTTGTCTCTTTTAACCCCTGTTTTTCTTTTTTGACGGTCTGGACACTCTGAAATCCAATGCCCTTTCTTCTGACAGATATAGCAAGTATCTTCACTTTTATCTCGATTAGAAGGAGAGTAGTCCGTCGGCAGGTCTGAAGAAAATTTTCTAATGACCCCTCGAAAAGCTCTGATGAAACGTTTGATTTGGCTAGTCTCTTCCATCGTTGTGCTCGGTTAGAGAGTGAAATGAATAGTGAAAGGACAAGACACACACCCTTTTATATACGCTGGTCTGCCAGGACTATAAATTAGTCCATGCTGTTTAAATTTTAGTCATTTGACGTTTTTCACTCAAGATGAAACGATCCAATTCATTTGAGAAGAAAGAAGAAAGTCAGAGGCAGAAACGTGATCTATCGCCTCGTACCAGAGCTGAAGTCTTGGCACAAATTCATGCCAGTGAGTTTGAAGAGGACATCAGTGAACCAGAATCCAAACCCTCTAAACAAAGTTCACCACCCTTAGTTAACCCTGATAAGTACTATTCCATTCGAGAGACAGAAAAGCGCTCCTCTAGAAAATTTAGAACCACGGCTTACAAATACACGGTGAAGTTTAAAGATTTCAAGGCCGAAGTACCGTTAGAGAAAGCAGAAGGGTTCATCACCGGGGTGTGGGATTCTTTACTCAACACACTAAAGCGACAAAGTCAACCCAAAGAAGACGATCGCTTGAGACTTTCCATACAACACGACGGTTTGAAATCCCCTGTTTGGATCGAGTTTAGCAGCCCTGCAGAATTGACCGCTTCCAAAGTTATGGACAAGATTCAACACGTGCAACAATCCAATGACCAGTTTGACATCACCGATGGAAAAGCCACATTGGACATGACCCACGTCTCTCCTCCTCAAGGGACTGGCCGCAGAAAGATCTTATTGGTGAACGACCTTCTCAGCACCAAAAAGAGTCTCGTCCGAATTCACAACCCTCAAGACCAGATGTGTATAGCCAGGGCTGTCGTGGTGGGACGAACCTATGCTAACAAGAATGACACGGCAGAATGGAAAAGAGCCTGGAAAACTATTCGACAATCGGACCGAGCCAAACAACGAAGTGAAGAAGAACTCCTGTTGCAACAAGCCGGCCTGTCCAAAGACACACCCTGTGGCATTCCTGAAATTCAAACATTGCAAGATGCCCTAGCTCCACGCTACACCTTGAAAGTGCACCCTCAAGAAATGCGTGGGCCTCTGTTGTTTCGAGGGAAAGACTTTAAGGATGGAAAATACATTCATGTCTATTATCACGATGACCATTTCGATACCATTACCAGTATCACCGGATTCCTGGGATATGTTTATTACTGTGAGAAATGTGACTATGGCTATAACAATCGAGAACAACACAAACATTGTGGATCGAAATGCTCAGGATGTTTGGCCTCTCCACCCTGTCTGAACGAAGGGCAAGAACCAGTGCATTGTTCTGCTTGTCTGCGCACGTTTGTCAGCCCTGCCTGTTACCAACAACATTTGAAGACGCAAGGTTCACAGCAGAAATGTGCTTGTCAACTGCTGAGATTGTGCCCTACGTGTGGACAAGGCATATGTACCAATAATGCCAAGGCACACATATGTTCAGGAAAGAAAAAATGTCACATCTGTCACCACATCGTGGACTTGGAACACCAATGCTACGTGCAAAAATACCAATCCCAACCAGAGAAAGAGGATGGACACAAGAAGAAAGGCAATTTCATCTTTTTCGATTTCGAATGCATGCAAGAGACCGGTATTCACATTCCTAATTTCTGCGTGGCTCATCGAGCGTGCCAGAAGTGCATTCAGGAACCTATCTTCAGTCATTGCCCTCACTGCAGTAAGATTCCCGGAGGGCGTGAAAAAATCTTTCGGGGACCGAACACGCTAGCCGATTTTGCACAATGGGTCTTAGACCCCATCGACAAGACGTGGAGCCAAGAGGACATCGAACGTTACGGAGATTGTCATCGTCATGCCACAGTGATGGCTCACAATTTCTCCGGATACGATGGACAGTTTCTTTTGAGATACTATACGGAACAAGGCACCGAGCGTCCTAAAGTCACTTTGAACGAAGCCAAAATCATTTTCATGCAAGTGGGACAAGTACAGTTTAAAGATTCGATGAGTTACTTGGCCATGCCTTTGAGCCGAATCCCTAAAACATTTGGAATGACAGAAATGGCTAAAGGGTACTTTCTACACTTTTTCAATACGGAAGCCAATCAACACGCCGTTCTACCCCATTTACCTGAGGCTCACTATTACGACCCTGACAACATGCGTACCGAACAACGAGAAGCTTTCTACGCTTGGTACCAGGCTCATGCCTCGGACCCTTTCGACCTTCAGGAAGAAATGTTAAAGTATTGTCGTTCCGACGTGGACATTTTACGACGTTGCTGTGGAAAATTTCGAGAACTGTTCATGGAACACGGAGGGGTCGATCCTTTGAAAGAAGCTTGCACATTGCCAAAGCGTGTTCCTTAGTGTACCGGCAACGATTCATGCCTGAAAACACCGTGGCTGTCATCAGTCCTCAAACGACCAACTATGTCAAACGTCAATACTCGGTCAAAGCCCTACGCTGGTTACATTACTTGTGCGACAAGGAAGACAAATGGATTCAGCATGCCCGCAACGGAGGGGGCGAAAAGACCATTGGAACACATTCGGTCGATGGCTGGGACTTAGAAAACCCAAAGATCGTGTACGAGTTTAACGGTTGCTTATTTCACGGATGTCCCGTCTGTTACCCTGACCGTGGCACTAAATATTAGTTTTTACAACGAACCATAGAAGACTTGTACCAGGCCACTTGTCAGCGACACCTAAAGTTAGAACAGGAAGGATACCAAGTGGTGGAAATGTGGGAACACGAATACGATCACCGTTTCAAAACTGATCCCGAATTTAAACGCCTCGTGGAAAGTTACCAGTTCATGGACCCCCTGAACCCGAGGAATAGTTTGTACGGAGGAAGGACCAATGCCACCTGTTTGCTGTACCAAGCCGACGAAGAGAAAGGAGAAGAAATCAAATACTTGGACGTGTGTTCGCTGTATCCCTACGTATGCAAATATGGTCGCTTTCCTGCAAGGCACCCACAATTGTTCACGGAACACATCGACCTGAAAAACATTCGACAATACGAAGGCTTGATCAAGTGCAAAGTTTTGCCTCCCAAGGACTTGTACCATTCCGTCTTACCTCACCATTGCCAAGGCAAACTGATGTTTCCTTTGTGCCGTACTTGTGCCGAAACGTGCAACCAAGATAAGCCTTGTCAGCACACCCAGGAAGAACGGGCTTTCACGGGAACCTGGGTCAGCGTAGAATTGTTCAAAGCTCTGGACATAGGATATCAACTGTTAGAAGTGTACGAAATTTGTCACTTTCCCAAGACACAACAATACCACAAGGGTGACCCCACGCAGAAAGGCATTTTCGCCGACTACGTGGATGCCTTTTTGAAACTGAAACAAGAAGCCAGTGGTTATCCTTCCTGGTGTCACACTCCCGAAGACCAAAAGACATTCAAAAGAGAAATGCTGGGCACAAGAAGGCATTACTTTAGATCACATCGAGAAAAACGAAGGCAGGCGATCGTTTGCCAAAGTGATGTTAAATTGCTTGTGGGGTAAAATGGCACAACGTCCGTGTTTACCCAAGACGGAGAATTTGACAGAACCTTCCCGCTACTTTCAGATGATTCACGACAAAACCAAATTCATGAAACACGTGGACGTCGTTCGAGAGGATTTGATCTTGGTCAATTACGAAGAAGATCTGGACTTTGTACAAGACGACCCTTTTGGAAATGTCATCATTGCGGCTTACGTGACAGCTCATGCTCGCTTAAAATTGTACGAAGCTTTAGAACTGTTAGGGGAACGCGTCCTGTACTTTGACACGGACAGCTGCATTTACATCCATCACCCGAGTCAACAGCACCCTGACATCGAAGGAGACCATTTAGGAGCCTGGACAGACGAGCATCCCGACGACAAGATTCTAAGTTTCGTCAGAGGCGGTCCAAAAAATTACGGCTACGAATACCGGGACCCACAAGGAGAAGTGCACACGCAGTGTAAAGTGAAAGGATTGACTCTGAATTATCGTACCAGTCGTGTGGTCAACTTTGGGGTATTGAAAGAAGCCTTGCAATCCGGAGAGGATGAACACTTTAAAGTGACCACCTATCAACCCAACAAGATTGTACGTTTACCCACTCACCACATCGTCAGTCGACCCTTGGAAAAAGTCTATCAAATTGTGTACCAGAAGCGAGTGCGACTTCCTAATCATTTCACCTTACCGTATGGACACGCCGGTATTGGTCTGTATATAAAAAGGAACCCTAGGCAAGATCGGTAGTTCATTGTGACTACCAAGACCAAGTGAACAAGATGAATACTTTCAGAGAAACACAAAACAAGTTTAGAAAGGCACAATTCAAGTTTGGGGCTTCTGAAGTGGAATGCGATTGTGAGCCTTGCGATGGGAACGATGCTGTACGCTGTAACCTTAGTGATGCCGTAAAGCATCATGGGAACTTTGTTCTCACTACCCCATCATGGAAAGTGATGCTGTACGTGTCAAACCTGAGGGATGCGAAAGCGATGCCGCTCGTCCTCTTGGACACTTTACTGGGTTTCGTTTTAAAGGTGGACGTTCACCTTCACGTTTACCCCCCTACGGATGTCATCCAGCCCTGAGCAAACTCCTGTTCATGTCACCCAAGTTTCATCGAAACGAACCTGTGAAAGACGAATATTCGTTCCCTGTACGTTTGTCGGAATACTGCGACTTTGAAAATCGTCTTCAATCGTTCAAAGGAAAATGGCCTAAGTATCTGGGAGGACCGACCCCCGAAGAATTAGCCAGAGCCGGATTGTTCTACTTGGGCGAAGGAGATAAAGTCAAGTGCTTCAGTTGCGGTGTGTCACTTCACCACTTGGAACCACAAGATTCGGCCTACGTAGAACATGCTCGATGGTCACCGAATTGTCATTACTTACCCTTAGTGGGACCGAGACATTGAAGTAACTTACCATAATCTGTTTATGGATACTTTACAAGAGAACATTCGCACTTTGCCTGTGGAGTTGAGAGAAAGGATTTACCGAGAGCTGGTCAGAATACAAGTGAAACTTAAAGAACAATTGCATCCGTTACGTCACCAGATGTTAAATCACTGGTACCTGAATGCTATAAAAGGACTGATTCAGTTGAAAGTGTTCCATTGGACAGACATTGATCAACAACCCCCTGGTTTTAAAAAGGATTCGTTTGCTATTGATGATTCTATCTACTACAATGTAAATTACTGCATCGAATTCCAGAGGAAGAGTTAACGAATTACCGACATCTTTTACACAATGTCAACTTAGTGAAAGAGGAAACTTCTGAACGAATTGTAATCTGTAAATTAGTGACTAAACGATTTAAATTTGGCACTGAAGTAAAACCATGTCTGTGCAAACGGTACATTTCTTGTGTTAGAAAGAGGATTTAGTATGACCTATTCATGGATACTTTGCTAGAGAACATTCGTGCTTTGCCTGTGGAGTTGAGAGAACGCATTTACCGAGATCTGGTCAAAATACAAGTCAAACGTAAAGAACAGTTGCATCCGTTACGTCACCAGATCTTTAACCACTGGTACCTGAATGGTATAAGAGAACTGATTCGTCAGAAATTGTTTCAGTGGTCAGACCTTGTTCAATACTTCCAGGGCCCCGATGATCCACGTGTTCATCATTTTGGTTACTTCGAGATTCACCTAGTGCAACGCATTGAGGAAGACACGTTAAAGGATTACCAACATATTTTACGTGGAATCTACTTAGCGGAAGAGGAAACTTCTAAACAAACTATGACGTTTCGGTTACAGTATGCAAGATTTAGATTCCCCACTGGAGAACGAAGATCTCTGGCTAGAAAGTACGTGTATTGTTTCCGAAACAAAGAGACTATAAAAACAGGCTGCCATGCCACGACTTATGTCACATGTAATTGAACAGATTCCGTGGAAGGAACTCAATGACCATATTCAAACCGTGGATCATTACCATCGATTATTAGAAGAACTGTATCCATTCAATTTGGGTCGACAAGTGGTGTGTGTCTTAGTGAATTGTTTTCTAGGATTTCGTTTACCAGCCGATTCCTTGTGGACTCTTTATGATCAGTACTTACCACCCAAATGGCCTTAAATGGTCACGAAAGACTCGTTTTGCTCAAAGCCTTGCGTTTTCATCTGGATACTTCTCGACCTCTACGGGAAAAAAAGACTCGTCAACTTTTAGCTACCCAAGACGTGTATGACGATGTGTGTGTAGCTTGTGACTTACACCCCCATTGGACAGATGTCCGTGCCTGGAAAGAATGGGATTTTGAGGCTTGGACCCAAGAAGTGGCCCAGTATGCACGAGAGTTATTCAAGGAAAAAAGTCACTTTTCAACCAGTGTTAGTGACGGTGCCAGAAGAACCCGTCACCCAGGACAGGACTGTCGTGGACAGGCCTGAAAGACCCTTTCGGGAGGACACTTGTGTGACCTTACCCCCTATAGAACAAGTCAGAACATTACCCAAAACATGTTGTACAGACACTTGTTTCTATTCCACGTTCATCGTTTTGATGTGTTTTTTATTCCTGTACATAACTATTTGGCTTTTATGTATTTTTGTCTTTCGTGTTGTTCATATTTGAAACATTCAATAAACGTGTCCTGAAAAAAGTATATAAACTCTCGTCTTGTCTGTTTTCGTGTCACAAGTGACATTCCTAACACTATGGCTACCTCTGCTGTCTCTGCTTCCTCTTCCTCTACTGTCAAAGTCATCGACGAACACTTAGATCGTGCCAGTTGGGAGGCTTTGTATCTTCGCCATCCCTTTATCATGCTCATTGCTGGACCTAGCGGTTCAGGCAAAACCAAATTCGTCAAACGCTTGATCGAACATAAACATCATTTGATCGATCGTCCACCTCAACGCATCGTGTGGTGTTACAAAGAGTGGCAATCGGCGTACAGCCTCTTGCGAGAAAGTCAAGGCGATTCCATCGTGTTTGTAGAAGGCATTCCTAAAGAAGACGACGGCATCGTCTCTGACTCCAGTCAAACCCATTTGGTCATTTTTGACGACATGTTAGGAGAAGACGAAGAAGAAATTAAACTGTGGTTCACGCGCAAAGGGCATCATCGTAATGCCAGTGTCGTTTACATTACTCAAAATTTGTTTCAACAACGTAAAGCTTATCGAACCATCAGTATCAATGCGCATTACGTGGTCTTGTTTAAAAGCCCTTGAGATAAATCGCAAGTGCAAGACGTAGCCAAACAGTTAGGGACACCTTGGCTTACTCAGGCGTACGACGATGCCACTCAAACTCCACACGCCTATTTACTTGTCGATTTGAAACCTGCGACCCCCGATAATTTGCGATTTCGTACCCACTTGTTTCACCACTGGTGCCAAGACGGACGGCCTGTCCTGTACACGTCTCCGTCCTCGACTTAACTTCATTCCACAAAAAAAATCTATAAAAACCTTAGACACTTTTCGTCTGTCTCACACACATTTTGAACATGACGTCCCTTCAGTCGCATCTTCCCGTCAAATTGATTCGTGCCTTGTATGGCATCAGTCGAGAAACAAATCCACAAACACGAGCTCGTGTCTTAGAAGCTAGTCTCAAAGAAGTCTTACGATGGTTCACGGTGACGGCACGTCAATTACTCCAAGGGATCATTCAGATTCCTCATCAAACCAAACGCTTTTTTGATCGAAACAAAGTCGCTTTGACCCAACTGGCCGATCCCCGCATCGACACTCAAACCAAAAAACAAATCATTTTGAAACCTGGAGGGAGCGGTACTCTTGGAGGGGTCATCATTCGCTCTCTCTTAAGATGGGATCCTAATGCTCCCAAACTTCTCGCCAAGAAAAAAGTCAAACGAAGCTCCAAGAAGAAGAAAAAGAGCCACGGTGCCAAGGCCAAGTCCCCAAGGAGACCCGTGTCTCCAAGAACTTCTCCAGTGGCGGGACCCTCCTCTTACCAGTCACCACCCCGGAAAAAGAAAAGCCCCCAGAAAAAGAAACAGAGAAAAAGTCCCCAGAAAAAGAAAAGTCCACAGAAGAAAACTAGTCGCAAGAGAGGCACTTTGGCCAGGATGCAACCTTACACTCGCAAACCACGACCTGCAAAGGCGGTGACCGCGTCTCCGGTAGCCTCAGGTTCATTCACTTCCCCGTTGATGTCACCAAGAACTGAGTACTTGGAGACGTTGATTACACCAAGAACTTCTCCGCTGATAACCCCAAGAACTTCCCCAGTGGCAGGACCCTCCAATTTAGTGGCAGTGGCTGCTGCTCACAAAGTACCTTCTCCCAAAATCAAAGTTCAAGAAAGATCGGGCATGTTACAAAGTTTACTGGATTTGTCCAAGCAAGAACTGGCTCAATTTAGTCCATTACGTACCCCTGCACGACGTGTCATGCCTGTCCTGAAGTTGATACGCCGTAAAGACAATCAGTGGCGACGCGTTCCAGTATAAAAAAAGGCCTGTGACTAAGTAGGGGTATCAGTGTTTTTGGTGCTGAAGACTCAAAGATGTCACCGTCCAGAAAACATCCCTCTTCTAAACATCCGCAAGGAAAGAAAAGGAAAGGACTGCCTCCTCGTTTAGTCAAACATGGGGACATGTTATCTGTCCTGTTCAAAGCTTCTCCACCCCTACGAAAAAAACTCATTCAATCAGCCTCCAAAGAGGTCATCGATACCGTGTGCGAATGTTGTTTGAACGTCTTGAAAGGCACGATCCCTTTGTCCAAACACCAGAAACAATGCTTAGGCGAACATCGTCACGTTCTGCGCCAAATGGTTCAAAAGAAAATCCCCCTTCGTCAAAAGAAGAAGATGTTGGTCCAACGTGGAGGCATTTTACCTCTCTTGTTATGTCCATTGCTGAAAGAAGTCTTGGGAACCATGTTGGGAGGACTGATGGGAGCAAGATAAAAAGGCCCTCTGAAGTCCCAAGATCTCAGAATCGACCCCTGACAACCCCATGGAAGGACGAAAGCTAGCTTTAGTGCCTTACAAACGATGGATGGAATACCATCGTTGGCAAGAACAACGTACCCCGCATTTACCTCCCAATTCCCATTTGAGCGAGATGTCCCAGTTACAACACGAATTGCAGTCCTTGATGGATCGCCAAGATTTGTCCGAAACAGAAAAATCGCAAAAGTACGGTCAACTCTTGCAACGACTGCAACTCTTTCACCAGAAAGATTTAGACGAAACAGCTCTTCCCACTCTGAAAGATTTTAAGACCTTGATGAAAAGTCCAGCACCATCACCAGTACCACCACTACCAGTTACCAAGACAGAAAAAGGAGAAGAAGAAGAAGAAGAAGGGTTTCAAACTCCACCAGAAAAAGTACGCAAGTTAACAACACCACCTACCTCCAGAATTGGATGGATTAAAAAGATGATGACCACCCCTTCTTCATCACAAGAGAAAAAGAAAGTGAAGACAGAAGTGAAACAAGAACCGATATCCCCTATTCTGACATCCTCCTCTTGGACACCTATTGCCGGTCGCACACGCAAAGCATTGCAATCCAGGAAAGTACCCCAAGAGAAAAAGAGTAGCATCTTCCAAGAGTGGGTACCTTATTAACACACAAACAAAAAATGGAAAAAGTGTTAGCCAGCATTTACTACGATCTCTCGCAGGTTACGCAGGAATTCAAAAATGGTATCGTGCTGCCAGAACGCGACTGAAAAGTCTCCGTTTACCTCAAGTGCAACGATGGTTACAAGAACAAGCTATTTACACTTTACACAAACCCATTCGACGCAAGTTTTCCAGAAGTCGCACCCTAGTGGAAGGCATCGATCATCAATAGGAAGCCGATGTCTCTCATTTGGCCAGCAACAATCGCGGCTACAAATATTTGTTTTGTGTCATCGACGTCTTTTGCAAATTTGCCTGGGTCGTACCCTTGACTTCCAAATCGAGCGGCGAGTTAGTGCGAGCCCTGCAACTAGTGTTGAAACAAAGCGGTCGTCACCCTCTTCGATGGCAAACGGACAAAGGCACCGAATTTCTGAACCAAGCTTTCCAAAAAGAATTAAAGAAACGTGACATTCATTTTTTTACCACCGAGAATCCCGAAACCAAAGCCAGCATCGTGGAACGTTTTCAACGCACTTTGAAAGAACGTATGTGGAAATATTTTACGCATCACCACACTCTGAAGTACATCGACATCTTACTGCACCTGGTGTAAGCGTACAACCAATCTTACCATCGAACGTGAGTAGTGAAGGGGGGCACTTTAGCCTCAATGGGAATTAGCATTAAAAACACCCTTGGGTCAGATTAGCCTCAATGGAAATTTAACATGGAGAAAAATCGTGGGTCAGATTAGCCTCAATGGAAATTTAACATGGAGAAAAATCGTGGGTCAGATTAGCCTCAATGGAAATTTAACATGGAGAAAAAATCGTGGGTCAGATTAGCCTCAATGGAAATTTAACATGGGAATAAATTGTGGGTTAATATGCGTACAAGGGGAATGGAACATGGGATTTTTTTTTTTTAAAAAAGGGGTAGGCAATTCAAAGGCTATCTCTTTTCGAGAAATATGGGGGCCCTGAAAATTGCCTTTGGGTTTTCTTCTTCTTCTTCTGCTTCTAATTTCTTCTTTTCCTCCACCAACTTCTTATTTTATCTCCAACACTCTTTCTCTTCTTTTCTTTCTTTTTTTCTCCTCCTCTTCTTCTTTCTTCCTCTTCTCATTTTCTTCTTCTTTTTCAATATTTTCGTTCCATGTTCTTATTGTTATCTTTTCCTCTTCATCCTCCTTCTCCTCCTTTATTTCCTTCATCACACCACTGATCATGTCCTTTGCTTTTCTTAAGTTGTTAATTTCCATTTTTACTCTATGCGGACTATAAGAATAGTGGTCTTCAACGAGTCGTACGAGCATTTGTTCTATCATGCCCAAATTGTCAAGGACGTCGTGCAAGGATTGAAATTTATCCAGGTGGTTTGAAGCCATCTTCTATGTAGAATGGTTTGAACGACGAATACTGTGGGTTCTTATACTAAAAGCGCGTACGTGAAGGAAAACATCCCACCTAAAAACATACAATGGATCTTATCTAGATCATGACCAAACAACGCGCGGACGTGAAGGAAAACATCCCCCTACTTTTTCATTTCATATAATATAACCCAAACTATACTCTTCACATTTGCTAAGAAACAATAAAGAAACCCATAATCTACTATTCGCACAAACATACATTTACTCTGACAAACACAAACACACAAACACATACCCTCACACTATCTTAAAAAAGAGTTAGTGTTTATATACACACTACTCTACCTACACACATTGGCAAATTGATCGTTATTTCTTTTCTAGAGTATTGGGTAGCCCTGAAAAGGGCTGTTGGTTTTTTTTTTTGAACTCCTGATGCACCTATCTAATGGTTGCACCTTCCTGGCCTGGCGCCACACACGCATCTTCTTCCCCAGTCTTCTTTCACCTTTCTTCTGGGGAGCGCAGAGGGGGGATGATTCGCTTCAATACCCCAATCCTCTGTCTCGGGAATATTGAACGACATCCTCTCTTCTCTTTTCTTTTCCTCTTCTTCCCTCTCCTCTCCTCCTCTTCGTTCTTCATTCTTGCTTCTTCTACGATAGCCTCCGCTGATAGTTCGTTTACTATGCGCCTGGCATATTCCAGGTGCATCTGGAGTTCTAGCAGCTTCACAATCCTTGTATTCATTGTCTTGCTGTTAACAGGTCGACGATGGGTCCAACTGACGATTAGTTTTTAATTTATACTGAAAGCGCGGACGTGAAGGAAAACATCCCCCTAAAAACATAAAATTCATCTTACCTAGATCATGACCAAAAACAACAACAACAACTCGCGGACCTAAAAGAAACACTCACTCACTTTTTATGCTACCCATCACTATTTTAAAATTTTTTCATAAATCACTTCAATAGACTATCCACATACGCAAAGCAATCCAATCCAACCCAAATATACACCTCAAACACCAAAAAAGACATCATTTTAATCTACTATCCACACCAACTTACATGAGCTCTTACAAACACACAAACATATACCCTCACATTTTTTAATAAAGAGTTAGTGTTTATATTCACACTACTCTACCTACACACATTGGCAAATCGATCGTTATTTCTTTTCTAGAGTATTTGGGTAGCCCTGAAAAGGGCTGTTTTTTTGTTTGCTATGGCATTCTTTTTTAGTTTCTAAGAATGCGATGTCCTCTGAGGATTGACTTTCTGGTGATAGGTCTGCTTCTTCGGAAAGAGAAGAAGAACTCTTTGGTGTCGATACGACAATCGACAAAGCCTCTGTCAGCTTCAGGTTGTTGCTGCTGCTGTTGTTGTTGTTGCTGCTGTTGCTGCTGTTGCTGCTGTCTCTGAAGTCTGTATTTCTCTGTCCATTCTTCTTTCTCTCTGTTCACTTCTTCTCTGAAGAGCTCTTCTATCAGGTCTTCAGTGATTTTTAACATTCTCACATTCTCTATTTCTTCTGGCTTCGGTATCAGACTGTGTCTGACCCTATGCAAATTCACGTAGGCTTCGTTGAGCTTAGCTAGTTTGGAACACATCTTGGTAGGAGGATGAGTCGACAATGGATGGTTAGACTGGAAATAACCCGGTTCTTAAAGTCAAAGCGCGGACGTGAAGGAAAACATCCCCACACGGATTTCGAGTCGCAACGTTCAGTGAGTGTCATGAGAGGGATAGTAAGAAATGAAAGAGCATCAATCCAACATTCTTATAGCTAAACAAAAGACAAAGGCATTTTTTTCAAAACACAACATTTTTTATTCAAAAAATTACTTAACACTAAACAACAACTCTAACATTTTTTAACAATAATCCAACACTATAACATCAAACAATTTTTTTCAAATCACCAACATTTTTTCTCAACTGACAATCTACTTTAAACAGGGCTGACAACGTTGTGAATGAAATTGTGATTTCCACTGTTGGAAATCATTAGGCCATTGATGGACACTACGTTTTCTAGCTTGAGACAAAAGATAAGCATAATGGTCACAAAACCATCGATCTACTTTCACATCGTTTCTAGCAGAAGAACGAGGATCAAAATGAGTCACTAAATGTTCTAAGGAATAGCCCAGGCTGCGATGATGCAGAAAATACACACAGTACTGTCCACACACCAAGGAATCTGTACCTTGCAATTTCACGTTATTGAAACGGGTGGTTTGAGCATTTCTTCTCATAAAGTCGATGATATCGTCTTCCAAAGGGGGCAATCCGTACGAATCGAAATATTCCACACAGCCTTCTTGAGGAAAGTAAACGGATACCCAGTGGGTTCCTGGGAGATGACTGTCGTCCGTGTTGATCACGTAAGCTAGATGGTCTTTAGGTTTGCGATGAGGGAGTTCATCTTTAGCACAGACGACAGGATTCCAAGAAGCCGTATACGAACTGTGGTTCAAAAGGTAATAAAGTTCCCAGGTATCCATGTTTTTTTCTTCTTCACAGGTAATAATAAGTCGTCAATTCGATCCTGACTTTTTGCTTGAAAATGTCTGACGAATAAACGGTTATTCGTTCTGTTTCCTCACTCTGATTTAGGAGAGCTTCGATACGATGGATCTCTTGAGTGGTTAATGGTGGACAAGAATGTTCACGCAAGTCTTTATACCACTGGTGCAACACGTCTTTGTTCGAGATGAGACTCCAAGCATCGTCCAGATACTCGTCCAATTTTTCTTCTTGACTCAACATCAGGCATTTATCGTGTTGAATTTGACTGGGATGATCGTTTTGACATCCATGACAATTTTTCTTGATCAATTCCGTCATTTTGTCGATCAAGTGTTTGGCAAAACAGGAGACTAAATGGGCTTCTTGTTCTGGCCATCTGGACTTCATCATGATCACTTCTTCTTTTTCCACAGTCTCCTCACATTCCATGTCCAAAGTTTCTCCACTAGGTAAAGAGGGATAACAGTCTTCCATGGCTTTCTAATAATCTAGAATGACTTCTCTCAAACTGTTGATTTCTATGGTATTATCGAATTCGGCATACAGGATGACGTTCACCGTTTCATCAGGGTCTCGGTCTTTAAACTGAATTTCCACACGAATCTGGCCGGATTTTATAGGGTGGAAATGTCCCTCGTCGCTGCCTTGGTCTGGAGTGAAATCGAAAGCCCACAAAGCGTAGCCTCCTGCATAATCCTCGTACGTAATACCGTGACTGGTATTGGTTCCTAACTGTCCGGTGGCTTCGTACAGGGACAAGTACGATCTCAAGTAATTCTTCTTGGTAAAGTCAGGTTCGAAAGGTCGGGTACACAAGGTCTTGCCATCGCGACTGACTTCGATTTTGGACACGCCAAAGTGTTGAAAGTAGAAAGGATTTTTTTCGGCAGCTCCGTTGAAGGCTGTATTCTCGACGATACCAACGATCAAACGTTTGGGTAACTGTCCTTGGAACAGATGATCTTCGATCATGGATCGCTGTCCCTTGGGAATGGTGAAGGTTCTCACTTCCACGCGTCGTATGGGATACTTGGCGGTCGTTCTACTCAACGTCTGACTGATGTCGTTTCCCACTTTAGGTAACACTTCCACACGGCGTACGTAGAGTCTGGCTTCTAGGATTTTGGTTTTGTAACCGTCACTATCAGCCATCAAATGGAAAGCGGCACTGCTACGATTCAGTCTCAGGCGGACATCCACCCCGTTCAGCAAATACTTTTCTTGCAACCACATGTCCAAATGCAAACGATCCATCAGTTCTAAACTTGTGTCGGCTCCCGTGATTCTCTTTCTTCGTTCTAGAAATCCATCATTGTTGTCTTTCTTTTCATCAGTTTCCAATATTTCAAACTTGGTAGGTTCATCAGCTTCCCATACCACACAGGCATTGAGATGAGTGTTCTTGGCATCTATTCCGTACGTCAAGAGATTTTCCAGGTAGGCACGATAAGGGTAAGTATCCATGCTGCTACTGACCAGTTTGTTATTCAAGTACAAGTCCACTCCACTGAACAAGGAATGCATGAAATTGTTGACGGGAGCTACTGCTTCATCGTCTATAGCACCTCCAGTCTTATCTAGAATTTTGACTTTCAGGTACAAGTAACTGCTATTCAGATCGATTTAATCTTCGGGCTGTCCTTTGATTTCAAACTCGATGGGAGCGGAATCGGTCAATGAGGATACGGGGTGAAATTCCACCCACTGGGATTCTTGCATGGTCATCATGGTAGGGGGCATGGCAAACAGATCCAGTTCCGTCTTGGAACAAGCGCAAGATTCTCGGTGCATCATTTTTTTGTCTCTTTTCTCAATAATCGAAAACGTCTAAGTCTCGAACGGTTCTTCTTTTCTTGGCCTTTCTCGCTTGAAGTCTGGTGAAAGAGTGTTTTCTTCGTCGTCTCTTTCTGCCTTGTCCTTGCTGAATGCCTGACTCGGTAGCGTGCAGGGCATTTATAGGTGTTTCTCACTGGCCTAAAATGTCTTTGCCCGTTTGCAGCAAGACATTTTTGCCTGCCCTCATGAAGGCTTCTTTAGGGTTTTGTTTGTCGATGATGACATTTTGGAGAAATTCTTTGCCTTGCGTCAGTGCCGCATCTTTCAAGGCGTGCAATCCGCGTGTCACCATCGGTTTCAACACCGGGGCCACCGAACGAAAGGCCGATTTTAACATGTCTCCTAAACCGTGTCCTCGCTGTCGTGCAACCCCTCGGTACACTGGATACATGACTTACTTACGAGTCGTGAGAGAACCGTTTTCGAAAATGGAGTTTCACCGTGACTTTTCCTTTGGTGAATGGAATATTTTGTCCCAAATCTCCTTTTATAGCAATGTTGACCGTGTCCAAATACGACTTACTGACAGGCAAATAGTGAGGATGGACAAATTCGCGGTGGACGTGGTAAGTGTTTCCACCTTCCTCGTCAGCGTTCGTGGCAGAATCCACTTTGAAAGGAATGACACGCAGTAACGGTACGGAGGTGTGTCCCACCACGTTGTACTGCACCACATCGGAATACACGAACATCAAATTCAGTCCTTGGTTCAGTTCTACCGGGACACGAAATAACTTGCTAAAATACTCGTTGTAATAAACGATGGGTAATTCGTTTTTCTTGAGCATGGCCTTTCTCATGTCCATGTCTCCGCCCAACATGTCAAACAATTCAGGACAAAATAAAATGGACACGATTTTACTTCGTTCAAATTTCATCAAGAAGCGACGAGCTGCTTTGTGGTACTCCATGGTGACATTTTTGTTGACATGCTCCAAAGCTTTCAGAAACACGACATTAAACCTGGAGGTTATGGTGCTGACCAAATGTTGACCACTAAAATAATAGCCTGGGGGAATGAACAAGTGATAGGTGGTGTACTTTTGTGTACGGGTTTTCTTGTCATATTTGACATTGCTATCCATCCACTGTTGCATTTGCTCGTCATGAACTTCCACATCAAAACATTTTGATTGGGAAGGACATTGACGACTTGGGTCGGGTGAATCATTTCTACTAAAGCCACTTCCCAATGGGCTTCGTGATCTAACTGGATGGCCTGAGGTAATTTGGCCGTGTAACAGCACAACTTGTTCTTGGGAAACACCTCCATGGAACTGTCACTGGGTAAAGTTAAGTAAAATTGGTTTTGGTGACTCATAATTCCAGAGTTCTGTGGCTGTCCGAGGGGTTACTGGACGTCAGAGGCGTGTCTCCGTCTAAAATGGGGTTCTGGTTGTGATTGAAGTGGTGACTGGCACTGGCACTGGACACAAGGTTCCCGTGGTTCCCGTTGGAAGAGAATTTCAGGGAGGGATTGGGAAGCAGGTAACCGATGCAACTGCTCAATAAAATGGTCCACAATTGTGTGTCTCCTTGTTGCAAACTCAAACTGGCAATGGCTGCCCCGATGACACAATACACCACGAAGATTTGGCAGAAAAAGACGATTTGCGTTTTAGGCACACGTTCTCCACACCACACCCACAAGGGTTGTTTTTGTAAATCTTGCACAGAAGAACCAGGTGAAGAAGGAGTGGTCGACGTAGCTGCGTCTGCTGTGTGAAAGGGCATGATGGTCACTTCTTCTTTTTATAGTCGATGACTTGCGAAGCGTCGATCCAAGAATCGAAACTGGGTGGATATCCTTTCCAACGTACTTTGACTTATTTGACACGTCGTTTGCCCACTTTACGGGTTCTGCGTTCGAGAATGCTTTCGATGTCGTACACGTCGTCTTCTTTTTTGGTGACACGTTGTAACTCGGGTAAATAAAACGTTCCTTTGAGTACTTCTCCGTTCATGTCTTCCAATTTATAGACGGCAGGATGACGGCCATGCACTCGTCCAGTGACGCGAAACAATTCGGTCGTCCAGTTAGGTAAGTAACCTTTGTCGAAAGTGCGTTTGGTTTTGCCAATGCGCACCCAATCTCCTACGGCCAAGTCTCCACTTTTCTTGGGGACAGCCCTCGTCGGGGACGTACCGAACAGGCGCTCGAACACCAGCACTTCATTGTCGGGAGTCACGTCTTGCGGGGCACGTCCGATGCTTCGATGGTAAGATTGGTTGTACGCTTGCACCAGGTGCGATAAGATGTCGATGTACTTCAGAGTGTGGTGATGCGTAAAATATTTCCACATGCGTTCTTTCAAAGTGCGTTGAAAACGTTCCACGATGCTGGCTTTGGTTTCGGGATTCTCGGTGGTAAAAAAATGAATGTCACGTTTCTTTAATTCTTTTTGGAAAGCTTGGTTCAGAAATTGGGTACCTTTGTCCGTTTGCCATCGAAGAGGGTGACGACCGCTTTGTTTCAACACCCGTTGCACGGCTCGCACTAACTCGCTGCTCGATTTGGAAGTCAAGGGCACGACCCAGGCAAATTTGGAAAAGACGTCGATGACACAAAACAAATATTTGTAGCCACGATTGTAGCTGGCCAAATGAGAGACGTCGGCTAAATCGGCTTGCCATTGATGATCGATGCCTTCCACTCGGGTGCGACTTCTGGCAAACTTGCGTCGAATGGGTTTGTGTAAAGTGTAGGTAGCTTGTTCTTGTAACCATCGTTGCACTTGAGGTAAACGGAGACTTTTCAGTCGCGTTTTGGCAGCACGATACAATTTTTGAACTCCTGCGTAACCTGCAGGATGCGAGGGATCGTAGTAAATGCTGGCTAAGACTTTTTCCATTTTTTTGTGTTGGTTAGTGTGTTAATAAGGCACCCACTCTTGGAAGAGGCTACTCTTTTTCTCTTGGGGTATTTTCTTGGATTGCAAGGCTTTGCGTGTGCGACCGGCAATAGGTGTCGAAGAGGAGGATGTCTGAGCGGGGGATATCGGTTCTTGTTTCACTTCTGTCTTCACTTCTGTCTTCACTTTCTTTTTCTCTTGTGAGGAAGAAGGGGTGGCCATCATCTTTTTAATCCATCCAATTCTGGAGGTAGGTGGTGTTGTTAACTTGCGTACTTTTTCTGGTGGAGTTTGAAACCCTTCTTCTTCTTCTTCTTTTCCTTTTTCTGTCTTGACCACTGGTACTGGTACTGGTACTGATGATGGTGCTGGACTTTTCATCAAGGTCTTAAAATCTTTCAAAGTGGGTAGAGCTGTTTCGTCTAAAGCTTTCTGGTGAAAGAGTTGCAATCGTTGCAAGAGTTGACCGTACTTTTGCGATTTTTCTGTTTCGGACAAATCTTGGCGATCCATCAAGGACTGCAATTCGTGTTGTAACTGGGACATCTCGCTCAAATTGGGATTGGGAGGTAAATGCGGGGTGCGTTGTTCTTGCCACCGATGGTATTCCATCCATCGTTTGTAAGGCATTAAAGCTAGTTTTCGTCCTTCCATGGGGTTGTCAGGGGTCGATTCTGAGATCTTGGGACTTCCGAGGGCCTTTTTATCTTGCTCCCACCAGTCCTCCCAACATGGTTCCCAAGACTCCTTTCAGTATGGGGCCTAACAAGAGAGGTAAAATGCCTCCACGTTGGACCAACATCTTCTTTTTTTGACGAATGGGAATTTTCTTTTGAACCATTTTCCGAAGAACGTGACGATGTTTGCCTAAGCATTGTTTCTGGTGTTTGGACAAAGGGATCGTGCCTTTCAAAACGTTCAAACAGCATTCGCACACGGTATCGATGACCTCTTTGGAGGCCGTTTGAATGAGTTTTTTTCGTAGGGGTGGAGAAGCTTTGGACAGGACAGATAACAGGTCTCCATGTTTGGCTAAACGTGGTGGCTGTCCTTTCCTTTTCTTTCCTTGGGGTTTTGTGGAGGGTGACATCTTTGAGTCTTTAGGAGCACCTAAAAACACTGATACCCTACTCGGTCACAGGCCTTTTTTATACTGGAACGCGTCGCCACTGATTGTCTTTACGGCGTATCAGTTTGAGGACAGGCATGACACGTCGTGCAGGGGTACGTAACGGACTAAATAGAGCCAGTTCTTGCTTGGACAAATCCAGTAAACTTTGTAACATGCCCGATCTTTCATGGACTTTGATTTTGGGAGAAGGTACTTTGTGAGCAGCAGCCACTGCCGCTAAATTGGAAGGTCCTGCCACTGGGGAAGTTCTTTTGGGGGTCATCAACGGAGAAGTTCTTGGTGTGATCAACGTCTCCAAGTACTCTTCAGTTCCTGGTGACATCAACGGAGAAGTGGACAAACGTGAGGCTGCCGGAGACGCAGTCACTGCCGTGGCAGGTCGTGGTTTGCGAGTGTAAGGTTGCGTCCTGGCCGAAGTGCCTCTCTTGCGACTAGTTTTCTTCTGTGGACTTTTCTTTTTCTGGGGACTTTTTTTCTGTTTCTTTTTCCGGGGTGGTGGTGTCTGGTAAGAGGAGGGTCCTGCCACTGGAGAAGTTATTCTTCTTGGGGACCTGGTCTTTTTCTTTTTCTTCTTGGGGCTTCGTTGGACTTTTGTCTTGGGGATAACTTTGGGGGCATTAGGATCCCATCTTAAGAGTGAGCGAATGATGACCCCTCCTAGAGTACCGCTCCCTCCAGGTTTCAAAATGATTTGTTTCTTGGTTTGAGTGTCGATGCGGGGATCGGCCAGTTGGACCAAAGCGACTTTGTTTCGATCGAAAAAGCGTTTGGTTTGATGAGGAATCTGAATGATTCCTTGGAGTAATTGACGTGCCGTCACCGTGAACCATCGTAAGACTTCTTTGAGACTAGCTTCTAAGACACGAGCTCGTGTTTGTGGATCTTTTTCTCGACTGATGCCATACAAGGCACGAATCAATTTGACGGGAAGATGCGACTGAAGGGACGTCATGTTCACACTGTGTGAGGCAGACGAGAAAGGGTCTGAGGTTTTTATAGATTTTTTTTCATGGGGAGTGAAATGAAGTCGAGGACGGAGACGTGTACAGGACAGGCCCTCCGTCTTGGCACCAGTGGTGAAACAAGTGGGTACGAAATCGCAAATCCTCGGGGGTCGTAGGTTTCAAATCGACGAGTAAATAGGCGTGTGGCGTTTGAGTGGCATCGTCGTATGCCTGAGTCAGCCAAGGCGTTCCTAACTGTTTGGCTAAGACTTGCACTTGCGATTTATCTCGAGGGCTTTTAAACAAGACCACGTAATGCGCATTGAGACTGATGGTGCGATGGGTTTTACTTTGTTGAAACAAATTTTGGGTGATGTAAACGACACTGGCATTACGGTGATGCCCTTTGCGCGTGAACCACAGTTTAATTTCTTCTTCGTCTTCTCCTAACATGTCGTCGAAAATGACCAAATGGGTTTGACGGGAGTCAGAGACGATGACATCGTCTTCTTTAGGAATGCCTTCCACAAACACGATGGAATCGCCTTGACTTTCTCGCAAGAGGCTGTACGCCGATTGCCACTCTTTGTAACACCACACGATCCGTTGAGGGGGCCGATCGATCAAATGATGTTTATGTTCGATCAAACGTTTGACGAATTCGGTTTTGCCAGAACCGCTAGGTCCAGCAATGAGCATGTTAAAGGGATGGCGAAGATACAAAGCCTCCCAACTGGCACGATCTAAGTGTTCGTCGATGACTTTGACAGTAGAGGAAGAGGGAGCAGAGAAAGCAGAGGTAGCCATGGTGTGAGAAATGTCACTTGTGACACGAAAACAAACAAGACAAGAGTTTATATACTTTTTCAGAACACGTTTATTGAATGTTTTTTATCAAACATGAATACGAAAGACAAAAATACATAAAAGCCAAAGGCTTAAGTACAAGGATAAAAGGCACATGATAACGATGAACGTGGAATAAAAACAAGTGTCTGTACAACAACCACATGTTTTGGGTAATGTTCTAACCAGTTCTATAGTAGGGGGTAAGGTCACACAAGTGTCCTCCCGAAAGGGTCTTTCAGGCCTGTCCACGACAGTCCTGTCCTGGGTGACGGGTTCTTCTGGCACCGTCACTAACACGGGTTGAAAAGTAACTTTTTTCCTTGAACAACTCTCGTGCATACTGGGCCACTTCTTGGGTCCAAGCCTCAAAACCCCATTCTTTCCAGGCACGGACATCTGTCCAATGGGGATGTAAGTCACAAGCTACACACACATCGTCATACACGTCTTGGGTAGCTAAAAGTTGACGAATCTTTTTTTCCTGTTGAGGTCGAGAAGTATCCAGATGAAAACGCAAGGCTTTGAGCAAAAGGAGTTTTTCGTGACCATTTAAGGCCATTGAGGTGGTAAGTACTGATCGTAAAGAGTCCACAAAGAATCGGCTGGTAAACGAAATCCCAGAAAACAAGTCACTAAGACACACACCACTTGTCGTCCCAAATTGAATGGATAAAGTTCTTGTAATAATCGATGGTAATGATCCACAGTTTGAATATGGTCATTGAGTTCCTTCCACGGAATCTGTTGGATTACATACGACATAAGTCGTAGCAGCCTGTTTTTATAGTCTCTTTGTTTCGAAAAGAATACACGTACTTTCTAGCCAGTGATCTTCGTTCTCCAGTTGGGAATGTAAATCTTGCATATTGTAACCGAAACGTCAGAGTTCGATTAGAAGTTTCCTCTTCCGCTAAGTAGATTCCACGTAAAATATGTTGGTAATCCTTTACCTCGTCTTCCTCAATGGGTTGCTCTAGGTGAATCTCGAAGTAACCAAAATGATGAACACGTGGATCATCGGGGGCCTGGAAGTATTGAACAAGGTCTGACCACTGAAACAATTTCTGACGAATCAGTTCTCTTATACCATTCAGGTACCAGTGCTTAAAGATCTGGTGACGTAACGGATGCAATTGTTCTTTACGTTTGACTTGTATTTTGACCAGCTCTCGGTAAATCCTTTCTCTCAACTCCACAGGCAAAGCACGAATGTTCTCTTGTAAAGTATTCATGAATAGGTCAGTCCGTACAATTCACAAAAGTAATCCACATAGTGAGTAATTTCTGACCACTGCCATTCAGGGTAACGTCCAAGAATGTCACTGAACTCTTTTGATGTAAACGGTCTAAAGCGATACAATAGAAGAAATGCACCCTTGACCCAAAGAAATCTAACACACTGGTTGACTTTTTTCACTTTCCTCTTATGAATTTCTCGACACAAAAGTTCTACAGTGACCCACTGAGATTTCACTCTGGCAAACCCCTGCCAAACTTCCTTGTAAATCTTCTCTTGTAGTTCTTTAGGTAATGATTCAATATCGTTTTTGAAATGCAGTTTAAATACTGGTCTCGGTGATGTCCAACATTTGACTCCTAACCAATCTGGTTTCTTCGTCAACGACATGGTAAGTTCCTTCAATGTCTCGGTCCCACTAAGGGTAAGTAATAACAATTCGGTGACCATCGAGCATGTTCTACGTAGGCCGAAAGTAGTGAAGTGGAGCACTATGGGGTCTATGGGAATTAGCATTAAAAAACACCCCTGGGTCGATATAGGGTCTATGTAAATTTAACATGGAGAAAAATCGTGGGTCGATATAGGGTCTATGGGAATTAGCATTACAGACTTAACCTGGGTCTGTATAGGGTCTATGTAAATTTAACATTAATCACCCTGGGTCTGTATAGGGTCTATGTAAATTTAACATGGACAAAAAAAACCCTGGGTCTGTATCGGGTCTATGTAAAATTGAAACAGGGAGGGTCTCTATTTTTTTAAAAAAAAACTAAATAAGAAAGGGGTAGGCAATGGAAAGACTATCTCTTTTCGAGAAATATGGCTGGCCCTGAAAAGGGCCTTTGGGTTTTCTTCTTCTTCTGCTTCTAATTTCTTCTTTTCCTCCACCAACTTCTTATTTTCTCACCTACACTCTTTTTCTTCTTTTTTTTCTCCTCCTCTTCTTTCTTCTCTTCCTCCTCTTCTTCTTTCTTCCTCTTCTCATTTTCTTCTTCTTTTTCAATTTTTTCATTCCATGCTCTCATCCTTGTCCTTTCCTCTTCATCCTCCTTCTCCTCCTTTATTTCCTTCATCACACCACTTATCATATCCTTTGCTTTTCTTAAATTATTAATTTCCATTTTTACTCTATGCGGACTATAAGAACAGTGATCTTCAACTAGTCGTACGAGCATTTGTTCTATCATTCCCAAATTGTCAAGGACGTCTTGCAATGATTGAAATTTATCCAGGTGGTTTCAAGCCATCTTCCATGAAGAATGGTTTGAACGACGAATACTGTGGGTTCTTATACTTAAAGCGCGTACGTGAAGGAAAACATCCCCCTAAAAACATAAAATGGATCTTACCTAGATCATGACCCAACAACGCGCGGACGTGAAGGAAAACATCCCCCTACTTTTTTCATTTCATATAATATAACCCAAACTATACTCTCCACATACGCTAAGAAACCCATAATCTACTATTCACACAAACATACCTGAGCTCTTACAAACACGCAAACACACAAACACATACCCTCACATCTTTTAAAAAGAGTTAGTGTTTATATTCACACTACTCTACCTACACACATTGGCAAATCGATCGTTATTTCTTTTCTAGAGTATTGGGTAGCCCTGAAAAGGGCTGTTTTGTTTGGAACTTCATGGACACCTGGTTAATGGTGGCACCTTCCAGGCCTGGCGCCACATACACATCTTATCCCCCAGTTACTTTTTACCTTTTGGGGGGAGAGAGCAGAGGCAGGATATGTCGCTTCAGAATCCCAATTTTCGCTCTCTGGGATTCTGAAATTTTTTCTTCTCTCCTTTTCCTCCTCCTCCTCTTCTTTGTATCTTCTCTCCTCCTCTTTGTATCTTGTTTCCTCTTCTTCTTTATATCTTCTCTCCTCCTCTTCTTTGTTTCTTCTTTCCTCCTCTCTTATCCTTCCCTCCTCGACAATGGTTTCCGCGGCCAGTTCATTTAATATGCGCCTGGCATATTCCAGATGCACATGAAGTTCCAACAGTTTCTCCAGTCTCGTGTTCATTTTTGGTGTTGATCAATCAACAAGGGTAGCTGGACTGCCGAACGAGTTTCAATTTATACTGAAAGCGCGGACGTGAAGGAAAACATCCCCTAATAACATAAAATTGATCTTACCTAGATCGTGACCCAAAAAAACAGCAACGCGCGGACCTAAAAGAAACACTCACTCACTTTTTTATGCTACCCATCACTATTGTAAAATTTTTTATAAATCACTTCAATAGACTATCCACATACGCAAAGCAATCCAATCTAACTCCAAATATACACCTCTAACAGCCAAAAAAAACAAACATCATTTTAATCTACTATCCACACCAACCTACTTTATCACTTACAAACACACAAACACACAATCCTATACACAAACACATACCCTCACATTTTTTGAAAAAGAGTTAGTGTTTATTTTCACACTACTCTATCTACACACATTGGCAAATCGATCGTTATTTCTTTTCTAGAGTATTGGGTAGCCCTGAAAAGGGCTGTTTTTTTTGTTTGCTATGGCATTCTTTTTTAGTTTCTAAGAATGCGATGTCCTCTGAGGATAGACTTTCTGGCGATAGGTCTGCTTCTTCGGAAAGAGAAGAAGAACTCTTTGGTGTCGATACGACAATCGACAAAGCCTCTGTCAGCTTCAGGTTGCTGCTGTTGCTGTTGCTGCTGTCTCTGAAGTCTGTACTTCTCTGTCCATTCTTCTTTTTCCCTGTTCATTTCTTCTCTGAAGAGCTCTTCTATCAGGTCTTCAGTGATTTTTAACATTCTCACATTCTCTATTTCTTCTGGTTTCGGTATCAGACTGTGTCTGACCCTATGCAAATTCACGTAGGCTTCGTTGAGCTTAGCTAGTTTGGAGCACATCTTCTTAGGAGGATGAGTCGACAATGGATGGCTAGACTGGGAACAACCCGGTTCTTAAAGTCAAAGCGCGGACGTGAAGGAAAACATCCCCTAAACGGTTTTCGAGCCGCAACGTTCAGTGAGTGTCATGAGAGGGATAGTAAGAAATGAAAGAGCATCAATCCAACATTCTTATAGCTAAACAAACCACAAAGGCATTTTTTTCAAAACACAATATTTTTATTCAAAAATCACTTAACACTAAACAACAACAACTCTAACATTTTTTAACAATAATATAACACTATAACATAAAACATTTTTTTCTAATCACAAACATTTTTTTCTCAATTAACAATCTACTTAGAACAGGGTTGACAACGTTGTGAATGAAATTGTGATTTCCACTGTTGGAAATCATTAGGCCATTGATGGACACTACGTTTCCTAGCTTGAGACAAAAGATAAGCATAATGGTCACAAAACCATCGATCTACTTTCACATCGTTTCTAGCAGAAGAACGAGGATCAAAATGAGTCACTAAATGTTCTAAGGAATAGCCCAGGCTGCGATGATGCAGAAAATACACACAGTACTGTCCACACACCAAGGAATCTGTGCCTTGTAATTTCACGTTATTGAATCGGGTGGTCTGAGCATTTCTTCTCATAAAGTCGATGATATCGTCTTCCAAAGGGGGCAATCCGTACGAATCGAAATATTCCACACATCCTTCTTGAGGAAAGTAGACGGCTACCCAGTGGGTTCCTGGAAGATGACTGTCGTCCGTGTTGATCACGTAAGCTTGATGGTCTTTAGGTTTGCGATGAGGGAGTTCATCTTTAGCACAGACGACAGGATTCCAAGAAGACGTATACGAACTGTGGTTCAACAGGTAATAAAGTTCCCAGGTATCCATTTGTGTGTTTCTTCTTCTTCTTCACAGGTAATAATAAGTCGTCAATTCGATCCTGACTTTTTGCTTGAAAATGTCTGACGAATAAACGGTTATTCGTTCTGTTTCCTCACTCTGATTCAGGAGAGCTTCGATACGATGGATCTCTTGAGTGGTTAATGGTGGACAAGAATGTTCACGCAAGTCTTTATACCACTGGTGCAACACGTCTTTGTTCGAGATGAGACTCCAAGCTTCGTCCAGATACTCGTCCAATTTTTCTTCTTGACTTAACATCAGGCATTTATCGTGTTGAATTTGACTGGGATGATCGTTTTGACATCCATGACAATTTTTCTTGATCAATTCCGTCATTTTGTCGACCAAGTGTTTGGCAAAACAGGAGACTAAATGGGCTTCTTGTTCTGGCCATCTTGACTTCATCATGATCACTTCTTCTTCTTTTTCCACGGTCTCCTCACATTTCATGTCCAAAGTTTCTTCACTAGGTAAAGAGGGATAACAATCTTCCATGGTTACTAATAGTCTAGAATGACTTCTCTCAAACTGTTGATTTCTATGGTATTATCGAATTCGGCATACAGGATGACGTTCAACGTTGGATTATCATCAACACCGGTGGCTTTGATTGCAAACTGAATTTCCACACGAATCTGGCCGGATTTTATAGGGTGGAAATGTCCCTCGTCGCTGCCTTGGTCTGGAGTGAAATCGAAAGCCCACAAAGCGTAGCCTCCTGCATAATCTTCGTACGTAATGCCGTGACTGGTGTTGGTTCCTAACTGTCCGGTGGCTTCGTACAGGGACAAGTACGATCTCAAGTAATTCTTCTTGGTAAAGTCAGGTTCGAAAGGTCGGGTACACAAGGTCTTGCCATCGCGACTGACTTCAATCTTAGACACGTCAAAGTGTTTAAAGTAGAAAGGATTTTTAGTGATAGTTCCGTTGAAGGCTTCATTCTCGACGATACCAATGATTAAACGTTTGGGTAGCTGTCCTTGGAACAAATGATCTTCGATCATGGATCGCTGTCCCCTAGGAATGGTGAAAGTTTTCACTTCCACGCGTCGTATGGGATACTTGGCGGTCGTTCTGCTCAACGTCTGACTGATGTCGTTACCTACTTTAGGTAGCACTTCCACACGTCGCACGTAGAGTCTGGCTTCTTGGATTTTGGTTTTGTACTCGTCAGCATTAGCCAATAAATGGAAAGCGGTACTGCTCCGATTCAGTCTCAGGCGAACATTCACCCTGTTCAGCAAATATTTCTCTTGCAACCACATGTCCAAATGCAAACGGTCCATCAGTTCTAAACTCTTTCCATCTTTGATTCTGTCTCTTCGTTCTACAAATCCCCCATTGTGTTCTTTGGTTGTATCAGTTACCAATTCTTCAAACTGGCCTTCATCGTCAGCTTCCCATACCACACAGGCATTGAGATGAGTGTTCTTGGCATCTATTCCGTACGTCAAGAGATTTTCCAGGTAGGCCCGATAAGGGTAAGTATCCATGCTGCTGCTGACCAGTTTGTTGTTCAAGTACAAGTCCACTCCACTGAACAAGGAATGCATGAAATTGTTGACGGGAGCTACTGCTTCAGTGTCTATATCACCTCCTGTCTTATCTACAACTTTGACTTTCAAGTACAAGTAACTGCTATTCAGATCGATGTAATCTTCGGGCTGTCCTTTGATTTCAAACTCGATAGGAACGGAATCGGTCAATGAGGAGACGGGGTGAAATTCCACCCACTGAGATTCTTGCATGGTCATCATGGTGGGGGGCATGGCAAACAGATCCAGTTCCGTCTTGGAACAAGCGCAAGACTCTCGGTGCATCATTTTTTTGTTCTGTGTCTCAATAATCGAAAACGTCTAAGTCTCGAACGGTTCTTCTTTTCTTGGCCTTTCTCGCTTGAAGTCTGGTGAAAGGGTGTTTTCTTCGTCGTCGTCTCTTTCTACCTTGTCCTTGCTGAATGCCTGATTCGGTAGCGTGCAGGGCATTTATAGGTGTGTCTCGTCGGCCTAAAATGTCTTTACCCGTTTGCAGCAAGACATTTTTGCCTGCCCTCATGAAGGCTTCTTTAGGGTTTTGTTTGTCGATGATGACATTTTGGAGAAATTCTTTGCCTTGCGTCAGTGCCGCATCTTTCAAGGCGTGCAATCCGCGTGTCACCATCGGTTTCAACACCGGGGCCACCGAACGAAAGGCTGATTTTAACATGTCTCCTAAACCGTGTCCTCGCTGTCGTGCAACCCCTCGGTACACTGGATACATGACTTACTTACGAATCGTGAGAAAACCGTTTTCGAAAATGGAGTTTCACCGTGACTTTTCCTTTGGTGAATGGAATATTTTGTCCCAAATCTCCTTTTATAGTAATGTTGACTGTGTCCAAATACGACTTGCTGACAGGCAAATAGTGAGGATGGACAAATTCGCGGTGGACGTGGTAAGTGTTTCCACCTTCCTCGTCAGCGTTTGCGGCAGAATCCACTTTGAAAGGAATGACACGCAGTAACGGTACGGAGGTGTGTCCCACCACGTTGTACTCCACCACATCGGAGTACACGAACATCAAATTCAGTCCTTGGTTCAGTTCTAGCGTGGTACGAAAATACTTGGCAAAAGAATCGTTGTCATAAATGACTGGTAATTCGGGTTTTTGTTCTACTTTCTTCCTCAGCTCCATGTCTCCGCCCAACATGTCAAACAATTCAGAACAAAATAAGAAAGACATCATTTTACGCCCCTCAGGAAATTTCATCAGGAAGCGACGAGCTGTTTTATGGTACTCCAGGGTGACGATACCTTTATTGACACTTTCCAAAGCTTTCAGAAACACACCATTAAACCTGGTGGCTATGGTGCTGACCAAATGTTGACCACTAAAATAATAGCCTGGGGGAATGAACAAGTGATAGGTGGTGTACTTTTGTGTACGGGTTTTCTTGTCATATTTGCTATGGGTTTCCATCCACTGTTGCATTTGTTCGTCATAAACTTCCACATCAAATTTATTTTGGTTGGGAATGACATTGAGGACTTGGGTCGGGTGAATCATTTCTACTAAAGCCACTTCCCAATGGGCTTCGTGATCTAAGGGGATGGCTTGAGGTAATTTGGCCGTGTAACAGCACAACGTGTTGTGGGGAAACACCTCCATGGAACTGTCACTGGGTAAGGTTAAGTAAAATTGGTTTTCGTGACTCATAATTCCAGAGTTCTGTGGCTGTCCGAGGGGTTATTACTGGACGTCAGAGGCGTGTCTCCGCCCAAAATGGGGTTCTGGTTGTGGTTGTTGTTGGAGTGGTGACTGGCACTGGCACTGGACACAACGTTCCCGTTCGAGGAGAATTTCAGGGAGGGATTGGGAAGCAGGTAACCGATGCAACTGCTCAATAAAATGGTCCACAATTGTTTGTCTCCTTGTTGCAAACTCAAATTGGCAATGGCTGCCCCGATGACACAATACACCACGAAAATTTGGCAGAAAAAGACGATTTGCGTTTTAGGCACACGTTCTCCGCACCACACCCACAAGGGTTGTTTTTGTAAATCTTGCACAGAAGAACTAGGGGAAGAAGGACTGGTCGACGTAGCTGCGTCTGCTGTGTGAAAGGGCATGATGGTCACTTCTTCTTTTTATAGTCGATGACTTGCGAAGCGTCGATCCAAGAATCGAAACTGGGTGGATATCCTTTCCAACGTACTTTGACTTCTTTGACACGTCGTTTGCCCACTTTACGGGTTCTGCGTTCGAGAATGCTTTCGATGTCGTACACGTCGTCTTCTTTTTTGGTGACACGTTGTAACTCGGGCAAATAAAACGTTCCTTTGAGTACTTCTCCGTTCATGTCTTCCAATTTATAGACGGTTGGATGACGGCCATGCACTCGTCCAGTGACGCGAAACAATTCGGTCGTCCAATTAGGTAAGTAACCTTTGTCGAAAGTGCGTTTGGTTTTGCCAATGCGCACCCAATCTCCTACGGCCAACTCTCCACTTTTCTTGGGGACAGCCCTCGTCGGGGACGTACCGAACAGACGCTCGAACACCAGCACTTCGTTGTCGGGAGTCACGTCTTGCGGGGCACGTCCGATGCTTCGATGGTAAGATTGGTTGTACGCTTGCACCAGGTGCGGTAAGATGTCGATGTACTTCAGAGTGTGGTGATGCGTAAAATATTTCCACATGCGTTCTTTCAAAGTGCGTTGAAAACGTTCCACGATGCTGGCTTTGGTTTCGGGATTCTCGGTGGTAAAAAAATGAATGTCACGTTTCTTTAATTCTTTTTGGAAAGCTTGGTTCAGAAATTCGGTGCCTTTGTCCGTTTGCCATCGAAGAGGGTGACGACCGCTTTGTTTCAACACCCGTTGCAGGGCTCGCACTAACTCGCTGCTTGATTTGGAAGTCAAGGGCACGACCCAGGGAAATTTGGAAAAGACGTCGATGACACAAAACAAATATTTGTAACCACGATTGTAGCTGGCCAAATGAGAGACATCGGCTAAATCGGCTTGCCATTGATGATCGATGCCTTCCACTCGGGTGCGACTTCTGGCAAACTTGCGTCGAATGGGTTTGTGTAAAGTGTAGGTAGCTTGTTCTTGTAACCATCGTTGCACTTGAGGTAAACGGAGACTTTTCAGTCGCGTTTTGGCAGCACGATACAATTTTTGAACTCCTGCGTAACCTGCAGGATGAGAGGGATCGTAGTAAATGCTGGCTAAGACTTTTTCCATTTTTGTGTTGGTGTGTTAATAAGTCACCCACTCTTCGGTGATGCTACTTTGGGTGGGTCGAAAGGGTGGTTTGGAAACAGATTTACGTGTCCGATGGGCTACGGGAGTAGAAGTCGAAGGTAGTGGTGGAGGTGGCAATGGAATGGCTTTGGTTTTCTTTTCTTTTTTCGCTTCTGGTTTCCCTTCTTTCTTTTTCACTTCTGTCGAAGGAGGCGTGGACATCATCTTTTTAACCCAAGCTTTCATTTCTTTTCGTTGGGGTGTAGGGACGGGGTCAATAAGGATGCTGCAATCTTACTCGAAATGGGAGCTGCTGACGGTGTTTGAAACACTTCGCGCGTCTCTTCTTCCTCAGGTCTTTGTGGGGTAGCATCTCTGGTGACGGTTGGGGATGACAGTAGTGGTGGTGGTGGTGGTAATGATGATGATGGTGCTGGACTTTTCATCAAGGTCTTAAAATCTTTCAGAGTGGGTAGAGCTGTTTCGTCTAAAGCTTTCTGGTGAAAGAGTTGCAGTCGTTGCAAGAGTTGACCGTACTTTTGCGATTTTTCTGTTTCGGACAAATCTTGGCGATCCATCAAGGATTGCAATTCGTGTTGTAACTGGGACATCTCGCTCAAATGGGGATTGGGAGGTAAATGCGGGGTGCGTTGTTCTTGCCACCGATGGTATTCCATCCATCGTTTGTAAGGCACTAAAGCTAGTTTTCGTCCTTCCATGGGGTTGTCAGGGGTGAATTCTGAGATCTTGGGACTTCCGAGGGCCTTTTTATCTTGCTCCCACCAGTCCTCCCAACATGGTTCCCAAGACTCCTTTCAGTATGGGGCCTAACAAGAAAGGTAAAATACCTCCACGTTGGACCAACATCTTCTTTTTCTGACGAATGGGAACTTTCTTTTGAACCATTTTCCGAAGAACGTGACGATGTTTGCCTAAGCATTGTTTCTGGTGTTTGGACAAAGGGATCGTGCCTTTCAAAACGTTCAAACAACATTCGCACACGGTATCGATGACCTCTTTGGAGGCCGTTTGAATGAGTTTTTTTCGTAGGGGTGGAGAAGCTTTGGACAGGACAGATAACATGTCCCCATGTTTGGCTAAACGTGGTGGCAGTCCTTTCCTTTCCTTTCCTTGGGGTTTTCTGGAGGGTGACATCTTTGAGTCTTTAGGAGCACCTAAAAACACTGATACCCTACTCGGTCACAGGCCTTTTTTATACTGGAACGCGTCGCCATTGATTGTCTTTACGTCGTATCAGTTTGAGGACAGGCATGACACGTCGTGCAGGGGTACGTAACGGACTAAATAGAGCCAGTTCTTGCTTGGACAAATCCAGTAAACTTTGTAACATGCCCGATCTTTCATGGACTTTGATTTTGGGAGAAGGTACTTTGTGAGCAGCAGCCACTGCCGCTAAATTGGAAGGTCCTGCCACTGGGGAAGTTCTTTTGGGGGTCATCAACGGAGAAGTTCTTGGTGTGATCAACGTCTCCAAGTACTCTTCAGTTCCTGGTGACATCAACGGAGAAGTGGATAAACGTGAGGCTGCCGGGGACGCAGTCACCGCTGTGGCAGGTCGTGGTTTGCGAGTGTAAGGTTGCGTCCTGGCCGAAGTGCCTCTCTTGCGACTAGTTTTCTTCTGTGGACTTTTCTTTTTCTGAGGACTTTTTCTCTGTTTCTTTTTCTGGGGGCTTCTTTTCTTTTTTCGGGGTGGTGTCTGGTAAGAGGAGGGTCCCGCCACTGGAGAAGTTCTTCTCTTTGGGGACTTGGTCTTTTTCTTCTTGGGGCTTCGTTGAACTTTTGTCTTGGGGATAACTTTGGGGGCATTAGGATCCCATCTTAAGAGTGAGCGAATGATGACCCCTCCTAGAGTACCGCTCCCTCCAGGTTTCAAAATGATTTGTTTTTTGGTTTGAGTGTCGATGCGGGGATCGGCCAGTTGGACCAAAGCGACTTTGTTTCGATCGAAAAAGCGTTTGGTTTGATGAGGAATCTGAATGATTCCTTGGAGTAATTGACGTGCCGTCACCGTGAACCATCGTAAGACTTCTTTGAGACTAGCTTCTAAGACACGGGCTCGTGTTTGTGGATCTTTTTCTCGACTGATGCCATACAAGGCACGAATCAATTTGACGGGAAGATGCGACTGAAGGGACGTCATGTTCGCACTGAGTGTGAGACAGACGAAAAAGGGTCTGAGGTTTTTATAGATTTTTTCATGGGGAGTGAAATGAAGTCGAGGACGGAGACGTATACAGGACAGGCCCTCCGTCTTGGCACCAGTGGTGAAACAAGTGGGTACGAAATCGCAAATCCTCGGGGGTCGTAGGTTTCAAATCGACGAGTAAATAGGCGTGTGGCGTTTGAGTGGCATCGTCGTACACCTGAGTCAGCCAAGGCGTTCCTAATTGTTTGGCTAAGACTTGCACTTGCGCTTTATCTCGAGGGCTTTTAAAGAAGACCACGTAATGCGCATTGAGACTGATGGTGCGATGGGCTTTACTTTGTTGAAACAAATTTTGGGTGATGTAAATGACACTGGCATTACGGTGATGCCCTTTGCGCGTGAACCACAATTTAATTTCTTCTTCGTCTTCTCCTAACATGTCGTCGAAAATGACCAAATGGGTTTGACGGGAGTCAGAGACGATGCCGTCGTCTTCTTTAGGAATGCCTTCCACAAACACGATGGAATCGCCTTGACTTTCTCGCAAGAGGCTGTACGCCGATTGCCACTCTTTGTAACACCACACGATCCGTTGAGGGGGCCGATCGATCAAATGATGTTTATGTTCGATCAAACGTTTGACGAATTCGGTTTTGCCAGAACCGCTAGGTCCAGCAATGAGCATGTTAAAGGGATGGTGAAGATACAAAGCCTCCCAACTGGCACGATCTAAGTGTTCGTCGATGACTTTGACAGTAGAGGAAGAGGGAGCAGAGACAGCAGAGGTAGCCATGGTGTGAGAAATGTCACTTGTGACACGAAAAACGAACAAGACAAGAGTTTATATACTTTTTCAGAACACGTTTATTGAATGTTTCAAATATGAACACGAAAGACAAAAATACATACAACCCAAATAGTGATGTACAGGAATATAAAACACAGCAAAGCGATCAAAGTGGAATATAAACAAGTGTCTGTACCAGATGTTTTGGGTAACCAAGATGTCCTAGGGACAGTGTGTAATGTTCTTACAGTCTCTACATGAGGTATTGTCACACAAGTGTCCTCCCGGAATGACCTTTCAGGAATGTCCATGACAGTCCTGTCCTGAAGCGAGTGGTTGTTCTCGGTGACGGGTTCTTCTGGCACCGTCACTAACACAGGTTGAAAAGTAACTTTTTTCCTTGAACAACTCTTGTGCATACTGGGCCACTTCTTGGGTCCAAGCCTCAAAACCCCCCTTTTTCCAGTCACGAACATCTGTCCAATGAGGGTGTAAGTCACAAGCTACACACACATCGTCATACACGTCTTGGGTAGCTAAAAGTTGACGAATCTTTTTTTCCTGTTGAGGTCGAGAAGTATCCAGATGAAACCGCAAGGCTTTGAGCAAAAGGAGTTTTTCGTGACCATTTAAGGCCAGGTAAGGTAAGTACTGATCGTAAAGAGTCCACAAAGAATCGGCTGGTAAACGAAATCCCAGAAAACAAGTCACTAAGACACACACCACTTGTCGTCCCAAATTGAATGGATAAAGTTCTTGTAATAATCGATGGTAATGATCCACGGTTCGAATATGGTCATTGAGTTCCTTCCACGGAATCTGTTGGATTACATACGACATAAGTCGTGGCATAGCTGCCTGTTTTTATAGTCTCTTTGTTTCGAAAAGAATACACGTACTTTCTAGCCAGTGATCTTCGTTTTCCAGTGGGGAATGTAAATCTTGCATACTGTAACCTAAACGTCAGAGTTCGATTAGAAGTTTCCTCTTCCGCTAAGTAGATTCCACGTAAAATATGTTGGTAATCCTTTACCTCGTCTTCCTCAATGGGTTGCTCTAGGTGAATCTCGAAGTAACCAAAATGATCAACACGTGAATCATCGGGGGCCTGGAAGTATTGAACAAGGTCTGACCACTGAAACAATTTCTGACGAATCAGTTCTCTTATACCCTTCAGGTACCAGTGGTTAAAGATCTGGTGACGTAACGGATGCAATTGTTCTTTACGTTTCACTTGTATTTTGACCAGCTCTCGGTAAATGCGTTCTCTCAACTCCACAGGCAAAGCACGAATGTTCTCTAGCAAAGTATCCATGAATAGGTCATACTAAATCCTCTTTGGTCTGACACAAGAAATGTACTCTTTGCACAAACATGGTTTCACTTCAGTGTCGAATTTAAATCGTTGAGTCACTAATCTACACATTACAATTCGTTCAGAAGTTTCCTCTTTCACTAAGTTGACATTGCGTGAAAGATGTTGGTAATTCGTTAACTCTTCCTCTGGAATTCGATGCAGTACGTTTACAATGATGTAACTACAATCGTCCATACCAAACCAATCCTTTTTAAAACTAGAGGATCGTTGATCAATGTCTGTCCGATGGAACACTTTCAATTGAATCAATCCTTGTATAGCCTTCAGGTACCAGTGGTTCAAACACCGGTGACGTAACGGATGCAATTGTTCTTTACGTTTCACTTGTATTTTGACCAGTTCTCGATAAATGCGTTCTCTCAACTCCACAGGCAAAGCACAAATGTTCTCTTGTAAAGTATCCATGAACAGATTATTATGGTAAGAAGTTACTTCAATGTCTCGGTCCCACTAAGGGTAAGTAATGACAATTCGGTGACCATCGAGCATGTTCTACGTAGGCCGAATCTTGCGGTTCCCAGTGGTGAAGTGACACACCGCAACTGAAGCACTTGACTTTATCTCCTTCGCCCAAGTAGAAAAATCCGGCTCTGGCTAATTCTTTGGGGGTCGGTCCTCCCAGATACTTAGGCCATTTTCCTTTGAACGATTGAAGACGATTTTCAAAGTCGCACTATTCCGACAAACGCACAGGAAACGAATATTCGTTTTTCACAGGTTCGTTTCGATGAGGGTTGAGTGACATGGGCAGGAGTTTGCTCAGGGCTGGATGACATCCGTAGGGGGGTAGACGTGAAGGTGAACATTCCCCTTTAAAACGAAACCCAGTAAAATGTCCAAGAGGACGAGCGGCATCACTTTCGCATCCCACAGGTTTGACACGCACAGCATCACTTTCCATGATAGGGGTAGGGGCACTAAAGTTCCCATGATGCTTTACGGCATCGCTCAGGTCACAAGGTACAGCATCGTACCCATCGCAAGGCTCACAATCGCATTCCACTTCCGAAGCCTCGCACTTGAATTGTGTCCTTCTAAACAACTTGTTCTGTGTTTCTCTGAAAGTATTCATCTTGTTCGCTCGGTCTTGGTAGTCACAATGAACTATCGATCTTGCCTAGGGTTCCTTTTTTATATACAGACCAATACCGACGTGACCGTACGGTAAGGTGAAATGATTGGGAAGTCGAACTCGCTTCTGGTATACAATTTGATAGACTTTTTCCAAAGGTCGACTGACGATGTGGTGAGTGGGTAAACGTACAATCTTGTTCGGTTGGTAAGTGGTCACTTTAAAGTTTCCATCCTCTCCCGATTGCAAGGCTTCTTTCAATACCCCAAAGTTGACCACTCGACTGGTACGATAATTCAGAGTCAGTCCTTTCACTTTGCACGTCGTGTGCACTTCTCCTTGTTTGTCCCGGTATTCGTAGCCGTAATTTTTGGGACCGCCACTGACGAAACTTTAGAATCTTGTCGTCGGGATGCTCGTCTGTCCAGGCTCCTAAACGGTCTCCTTCGATGTTGGGGTGATGTTGAATCGGGTGATGGATGTAAATGCAGCTGTCCGTGTCAAAGTACAGGACGCGTTCCCCTAACAGTTCTAAAGCTTCGTACAATTTTAAGCGAGCATGAACTGTCACGTAAGCCGCAATGATGACATTTCCAAAAGGGTCGTCTTGTACAAAGTCCAGATCTTCTTCGTAATTGACCAAGATCAAATCCTCGCGAACGACGTCCACGTGTTTCATGTATTTGGTTTTGTCGTGAATCATCTGGAAGTAGCGGGAAGGTTCTGTCAAATATTCCGTCTTGGGTAAACACGGTCGTTGTGCCATTTTACCCCACAAGCAATTTAACATCACTTTGGCAAACGATCGCCTGCCTTCGTTTTTCTCGATGTGGTCTAAAGTGATGCCTTCTTGTTCATAGTATTTCTCTTTAAATTGTATTTGGTCTTCGGGAGTGTGACACCAGAAAGGATAGCCGCTGGCTTCTTGTTTCAGTTTCAAAAAGGCATCCACGTAGTCAGCGAAAATGCCTTTCTGACTGGGATCACCCTTGTGGTATTGTTGTGTCTTGGGAAAGTGGCAAATTTCGTACACTTCTAACAGTTGGTATCCCATGTCCAGAGCTTTGAACAATTCTACGCTGACCCAGGTTCCCGTCAAGGCACGTTCTTCCTGGGTGTGCTGACAAGGCTGGTCTTGGTTGCACGTTTCGGCACAAGTACGACACAAGGGAAACATCAGTTTGCCTTGACAATGGTGAGGTAAGACGGGATGGTATAGGCTCGTGGGAGGCAAAACTTTGCACTTGATCAAGCCTTCGTATTGTCGAATGTTTTTCAGGTCGATGTGTTCCGTCAGCAATTGCGGGTGCCCTACAGGAAAGCGACAATATTTGCACACGTAGGGATACAGCGAACACACGTCCAAGTATTTGATTTCTTCTCCTTTCTCTTCGTCGGCTTGGTACAGCAAACAGGTGGCATTGGTCCTTCCTCCGTACAAACTATCCCTCGGGTTCAGCGGGTCCATGAACTGGTAACTTTCCACGAGGCGTTTAAACTCGGGATCGGTTTTCATACGGTGATCGTACTCGTGTTCCCACATTTCCACCACTTGGTATCCTTCTTGTTCTAACTTTAGGCGCCGCTGACAAGTGTCCTGGTACAAGTCTTCCATGGTTCGTTGCAAAAACTGATTTTTAGTGCCACGGTCAGGGTAACAGACGGGACATCCGTGAAATAAGCAGCCGTTAAACTCGTACACGATCTTGGGGTTTTCTAAGTCCCAACCATCGACCGAATACGTTCCGATGGTCTTTTCACCCCCTCCGTTGCGGGCATGCTGAATCCACTTGTCTTCCTTGTCGCACAAGTAATGTAACCAACGTAGGGCTTTGACCGAGTATTGACGTTTGACAAAGTGGGTCGTTTGAGGACTGATGACAGCCACGGTGTTTTCAGGCATGAATCGTTGTCGATACACTAAGGAACACGCTTTGGCAATGGTGCAAGCTTCTTTCAAAGGATCGACCCCTCCGTGTTCCATGAACAGTTCTCGAAATTTTCCACAGCAACGTCGTAAAATGTCCACGTCGGAACGACAATACTTTAGCATTTCTTCCTGAAAGTCGAAAGGGTCCGAGGCGTGAATCTGGTACCAAGCGTAGAAAGCTTCTCGTTGTTCGGTACGCATGTTGTCGGGGTCGTAATAGTGAGCCTCAGGCAAATGGGGTAAAACGGCGTGTTGATTGGCTTCCGTATTGAAAAAGTGTGGAAAGTACCCTTTAGCCATTTCTGTCATTCCAAACGTTTTAGGCATTCGGCTCAAAGGCATGGCCAAATAGCTCATCGAATCTTTAAACTGTACTTGTCCCACTTGCATGAAAATGATTTTGGCCCCGTTCAAAGTCACTTTAGGACGCTCGGTGCCTTGTTCCGTATAGTATCTGAGAAGAAACTGTCCATCGTATCCGGAAAAATTGTGAGCCATCACCGTGGCATGACGATGACAATCTCCGTAACGTTCGATGTCCTCTTGGCTCCACGTCTTGTCGATGGGGTCTAAAACCCATTGGGCAAAATCGGCTAACGTGTTGGGTCCCCGAAAGATTTTTTCACGCCCTCCGGGAATCTTGCTGCAGTGAGGGCAATGACTGAAGATAGGTTCTTGAATGCACTTCTCGCACGCTCGATGAGCCACGCAGAAATTAGGAATGTGAATGCCGGTTTCTTGCATGCATTCGAAATAGAAAAAGATGAAATTGCCTTTCTTCTTGTGACCGTCCTCTTTCTCTGGTGGGGGATGGTATTTTTGCACGTAGCATTCGTGTTCCAAGTCCACAATGTGGTGACAAATGTGACATTTTTTCTTTCCTCGACATACGTGTGCCTTGGCATTGTTGGTACGTATGCCTTGTCCACACGCGGGGCACAATCCCAGCAGTTGACAAGCGCATTTCTTCTGTGAACCTTGCGTCTTCAAATGTTGTTGGTAACAGGTAGGGCTGACAAACGTGCGCAGACAAGTTGAACAAGGCACTGGTTCTTCGCTCAGACAGGGTGGAGAGGCCAAACATCCTGAGCATTTCCATCCACAATGTTTGTGCTGCTCTCGATTATTATAACCATAGTCACATTTCTCACAATAATAAACATATCCCAGGAATCCAGTGATACTGGTAATGGTATCGAAATGGTCATCGTGATGATAAACGTGAATGTATTTTCCGTCCTTAAAATCTTGCCCTCGAAACAACAGAGGCCCGCGCACTTCTTGAGGGTGCACTTTCAAGGTGTATCGTGGAGCTAGGGCATCTTGCAATTTTTGCATCTCAGGAATGCCACAGGGTGTGTCTTTGGACATGCCAGCTTGTCGTAACAGGAGTTCTGCTTCACTTCGTTGTTTGGCTCGGTCCGATTGTCGAATGTTCTCCCAGTCTCTTTTCCATTCTACCGTGTCGTTCTTGTTGGCATAGGTTCGTCCCACCACGATGGCACGGGCTAAACACATCTGGTCATGAGGATTGTGAATTTGGACAAGGCTACGCTTAATGCTGCGAAGGTCGTTCACCAATAACATCTTTTTGCGTCCGGTCCCTTGAGGAGGAGAGACGTGGGTCATGTCCAATGTGGCTTTTCCATCGGTGATGTCAAACTGGTCATTAGATTGTTGCACGTGTTGAATCTTGTCCATGACTTTGGAAACGGTCAATTCTGCAGGGGTGCTAAACTCGATCCAAACAGGGGATTTCAAACCGTCGTGTTGTATGGAAAGTCTCAAGCGATCGTCTTCTTTGGGTTGACATTGTCGCTTGAGTGCAGTGAGCAGAGAATCCCACACTCCGGTGATGAACCCTTCTGCTTTCTCTAACGGTACTTCGGACTTGAAATCTTTAAACTTCACCGTGTATTTGTAAGCCGTGGTTCTAAATTTTCTAGAGGAACGCTTTTCCGTCTCTCGAATGGAATAGTATTTTTCAGGGTTGACTAAGGGTGGTGAACTTGGTTTAGAGGGTTCGGATTCTGGTTCACTCATGTCCTCTTCAAAATCACTGGCATGAATTTGTGCCAAGATTTCAGCCCTGGTTCGAGGCGATAGATCACGTTTCTGCCTCTTACTTCTTTCTTCTCGAACGAATGGGATCGTTTCATCTTGAAAGCAAAAAGTCAAATGACTCAAGTTCAAACACCATGAGCTACTTTATAGTCATAGCAGACCAGCGTATATAAAAGGGTGTGTGTCTTGTCCTTTCACTATTCATTTCACTCTCAAGCCGAGCACAACGATGGAAGAGACTAACCAGATGGAACGTTTCGTCAGAGCTTTGCGAGGGGTCATTAGAAAATTCTCTTCAGACCAGCCTACGGACTACTCTCCTTCCTTTCGAGATAAAAGTCAAGATACTTGCTATATCTGTCAGAAGAAAGGGCATTGGTCTTCAGAGTGTCCAGACCGTCAAAAAAGAACAAAAACAGGGACTAAAAAAGACAAAAGTCAAGATACCTGTTATTATTGTAAAGAAAAAGGACATTGGTCTCCAGACTGCCCAAAAAAGAAACAAGAGGAGTCAGAAGAAAAGAGGGATTCTTCAGAAGAAGAGAGGGGTTCTTCAGAGGTAGAGAGGGATTCTTCAGAGGAAGAAAGCAGACAGGTGAAGAAAGAGAAACAGGAGAAGAAAAGAAGAAGGGAAGAAAGTGAGGAGGAAGAAGAGGAAAAGAGTGTGACAGTGAAGAAATTCAAAAAACAGAGAGACTAAACAAGGAGACAGAAGAAGTCAATGAACTTTTAATTAAAGTGTTGTGTTGAGAATTGTGAATTGGATTGTAAAAAATGGAGAAAAGAATAAATGAATGATATAAGGTAAGTGTCTTTGAGTTTTGATTTTAAAATAAGAAGCTACACTCACGCACTCATACACAGACACGTACTATAAGGGTAAAATGGGTGGGGGTTTTTTTTGAGTTATATTCAAATTGAAAGGCTATCTCTTTTCGAGAAATGTGGGTGGCCCTGAAAAGGGCCTTTTATTGGTGTAGGGGTGAGTTTAACCAATCAACTTTAACTGCCTTAAGCCTTTGCCACGGCCAAGGCCTACTTCTGGACTGCGTAATGTTGATGATGATGATAATGATTGGGTTGAAATCACTAAGGGTGGTACGGTAGGCTTAGTCACAGGGTTGACGTGTTTAGCTCGGGAAGGTCGTATTCTCTTCGGTCGTGATAAAGAAGTCTGATACATTTGTTTCAGACTTCTTAACTCCGCTAAAATGTCCAACAGTACCGTGACCGTTTGATTTTCACCCTCTTGTTTCTTTGCTGCTACTTCTTCTTGCTGTTGCTGCTGTTGTTTTTTTCTTACCTCTTCTTCTTGTTGCTGTTGCTGTAGGAGAAAAGCCTGTTCCGCTTCCTTTTGTCGTTGTATAAATTTCTCCAATTCTTCTTTCTGTCTCTGTCTAAAATTTTCCACTTGCGGTAATGAAGAAGGTAACGAAGGTTCCGGAACAAATTCTTGCGAGGAGAGAAAATCCACAAAATCCCAATTCACCTCTTCTGAAAGTAAGTCCGGGTTCCCTTGGGCGGTCTCCCCTGTTGGTGCACCCCATTGGATCGTTTTCTGAGTTTCCGTCATGTTGAATCACTGTCGCATAGATTGACTGCACACAAGCGCTAGCGAATCTATATAGACTACGTGACGTCACAGACTGCTCTCTTCAGATTGGATGCGGGCTGACTGAATTCTGTAACGCGTGTTCGGATTGGTGAATGAACTCAATCCGTTTCAATCCTTTCTGTCCCTATAAATAAGCGCAGTTCACTGCATTGATTCACCTATTGTCGGAGCCTCAACATGTGGACAGACGTTGAATCTTCAACCCTTGTGTCAACAATGATGTTCAGGACGGACATGCTCATGTATGTCCGATCCAAGTGGACCGTTGTCCACAGGACCAGCAGCAGCCTGTGGATAAGAAGAGTCTATATAGAGAGACAAGGTTGCCTCAAGAGAACTCTGATGTATGGCCCTGCTGTAAGACGAAGTTTGAGGACAAGAAGATGTCGCAAATGCCCTTTATGTTAAGGGCATATTAACATAAACCAAAGGCCCTTTTCAGGGCCAGCCATATATCTCGAAAAGAGATAGCCTTACCATTGCCTACCACTTTCTTATTTAGTTTTTTTTAAAAAAAATAGAGACCCTCCCTGTTTCAATTTTACATAGACCCGATACAGACCCAGGGTTTTTTTTGTCCATGTTAAATTTACATAGACCCTATACAGACCCAGGGTGATTAATGTTAAATTTACATAGACCCTATACAGACCCAGGTTAAGTCTGTAATGCTAATTCCCATAGACCCTATATCGACCCACGATTTTTCTCCATGTTAAATTTACATAGACCCTATATCGACCCAGGGGTGTTTTTAATGCTAATTCCCATAGACCCTATAGTGCCCCACTTCACTACTGCCGAATCTTGCGGTTCCCAGTGGTGAAGTGACACATCGCAACTGAAGCACTTGACTTTATCTCCTTCGCCCAAGTAGAAAAATCCGGCTCTGGCTAATTCTTCGGGGGTCGGTTCTCCCAGATACTTAGGCCATTTTCCTTTGAACGATTGAAGACGATTTTCAAAGTCGCAGTATTCCGACAAACGCACAGGGAACGAATATTCGTCTTTCACAGGTTCGTTTCGATGAGGGTTGAGTGACATGGGTAGGAGTTTGCTCAGGGCTGGATGACATCCGTAGGGGGGTAGACGTGAAGGTGAACATTCCCCTTTAAAACGAAACCCAGTAAAATGTCCAAGAGGACGAGCGGCATCACTTTCGCATCCCACAGGTTTGACACGCACAGCATCACTTTCCATGATAGGGGTAGGGACACTAAAGTTCCCATGATGCTTTACGGCATCGCTCAGGTCACAAGGTACAGCATCGTACCCATCGCAAGGCTCACAATCGCATTCCACTTCCGAAGCCTCACACTTGAATTGTGCCCTTCTATACAACTTGTTCTGTGTTTCTCTGAAAGTATTCATCTTGTTCGCTCGGTCTTGGTAGTCACAATGAACTATCGATCTTGACCATAGCCCCCTTTTATACTAGTCGCAATGCAGTCTCCAGCTTGTACATCTTTCCTTTTTTACGTTTTTTATGTCCTGTTCTGGAAGGCACCATCTCTAAGGTACCGTCAACATTGTACCGTAGTGTGATGGGTGGAAAGGCCATAGAAAGGTAAGGACAGTGCGGAGACCATCGAGTATGTTCCAGAATAGCTGAATCTTTATAGATACATAGATCCATTCGTAACTTCAGTCCGCAAGCGAAACACTGTACCTCGTATCCCAATCCTGACTCAGGTCCCAAGTAGACAAATCCTGTTCTAGCTAAAACATGCGAAGAAGGTAATCCTTCCCTATCCGTAGGCCATTTCTGAAACGTGTCCAATCGACGGGCACAATCACAATAGTCAGGTAAGAAGACTGGAAAATGGTAGGGTTTGAACTTGGAGTTCTCATCGGGTTTCTCACTCGATTCTTGCTGTGGCGAAGTCATCTTTCTGGTGGGGTAACTATCCTCTTACAACCAATGTTTTATACCAACGTGTCCATACGGTAAGGTGAAATGATTGGGAAGTCGAACTCGCTTCTGGTACACGATTTGATAAACTTTTTCCAAAGGTCGACTGACGATGTGGTGAGTGGGTAAACGTACAATCTTGTTCGGTTGGTAAGTGGTCACTTTAAAGTTTCCATCCTCTCCCGATTGCAAGGCTTCTTTCAATACCCCAAAGTTGACCACTCGACTGGTACGATAATTCAGAGTCAGTCCTTTCACTTTGCACGTCGTGTGCACTTCTCCTTGTTTGTCCCGGTATTCGTAGCCGTAATTTTTGGGACCGCCACTGACGAAACTTAGAATCTTGTCGTCGGGATGCTCGTCTGTCCAGGCTCCTAAACGGTCTCCTTCGATGTCAGGGTGATGTTGAATCGGGTGATGGATGTAAATGCAACTGTCCGTGTCAAAGTACAGGACGCGTTCCCCTAACAGTTCTAAAGCTTCGTACAATTTTAAGCGAGCATGAGCTGTCACGTAAGCCGCAATGATGACATTTCCAAAAGGGTCGTCTTGTACAAAGTCCAGATCTTCTTCGTAATTGACCAAGATTAAATTCTCTCGAACGACGTCCACGTGTTTCATGTATTTGGTTTTGTCGTGAATCATCTGGAAGTAGCGGGAAGGTTCTGTCAAATATTCCGTCTTGGGTAAACACGGTCGTTGTGCCATTTTACCCCACACGCAATTTAACATCACTTTGGCAAACGATCGCCTGCCTTCGTTTTTCTCGATGTGGTCTAAAGTGATGCCTTCTTGTTCGTAGTATTTCTCTTTGAATTTTATTTGGTCTTCGGGAGTGTGACACCAGGAAGGATAGCCGCTGGCTTCTTGCTTCAGTTTCAAAAAGGCATCCACGTAGTCGGCGAAAATGCCTTTCTGAGTAGGGTCACCCTTGTGGTATTGTTGTGTCTTGGGAAAGTGGCAAATTTCGTACACTTCTAACAGTTGGTATCCCATGTCCAGAGCTTTGAACAGTTCTACGCTGACCCAGGTTCCCGTCAAGGCCCGTTCTTCCTGGGTGTGATGGCAAGGCTGGTCTTGGTTGCACGTTTCGGCACAAGTACGGCACAATGAAAACATCAGTTTGCCTTGACAATAGTGAGGTAAGACGGGATGGTATAGGTTCGTGGGAGGCAAAACTTTGCACTTGATCAAGCCTTCGTATTGTCGAATGTTGACCAGGTCGATGTGTTCCGTCAGCAATTGCGGGTGCCCTACAGGAAAGCGACAATATTTGCACACGTAGGGATACAGCGAACACACGTCCAAGTATTTGATTTCTTCTCCTTTCTCTTCGTCGGCTTGGTACAGCAAACAGGTGGCATTGGTCCTTCCTCCGTACAAACTATCCCTCGGGTTCAGCGGGTCCATGAACTGGTAACTTTCCACGAGGCGTTTAAACTCGGGATCGGTTTTCATACGGTGATCGTACTCGTGTTCCCACATTTCCACCACTTGGTATCCTTGCTTTCTAACTTTAGGCGTCGCTGACAAGTGTCCTGGTACAAGTCTTCCATGGTTCGTTGCAAAAACTGATTTTTAGTGCCACGGTCAGGGTAACAGACGGGACATCCGTGAAATAAGCAACCGTTAAACTCGTACACGATCTTGGGGTTTTCTAAGTCCCAGCCATCGACCGAATACGTTCCGATGGTCTTTTCGCCCCCTCCGTTGCGAGCATGCTGAATCCACTTGTCCTCCTTGTCGCACAAGTAATGTAACCAACGTAGGGCTTTGACCGAGTATTGACGTTTGACATAGTGGGTCGTTTGAGGGCTGATGACAGCCACGGTGTTTTCAGGCATGAATCGTTGTCGATACACTAAGGAACACGCTTTGGCAATGGTGCAAGCTTCTTTCAAAGGATCGACCCCTCCGTGTTCCATGAACAGTTCTCGAAATTTTCCACAGCAACGTCGTAAAATGTCCACGTCGGAACGACAATACTTTAGCATTTCTTCCTGAAAGTCGAAAGGGTCCGAGACGTGAATCTGGTACCAAGCGTAGAAAGCTTCTCGTTGTTCGGTACGCATGTTGTCGGGGTCGTAATAGTGAGCCTCAGGTAAATGGGGTAGAACGGCATGTTGATTGGCTTCCGTATTGAAAAAGTGTGGAAAGTACCCTTTAGCCATTTCTGTCATTCCAAACGTTTTAGGCATTCGACTCAAAGGCATGGCCAAATAGCTCATCGAATCTTTAAACTGTACTTGTCCCACTTGCATGAAAATGATTTTGGCTCCGTTCAAAGTCACTTTAGGACGCTCGGTGCCTTGTTCCGTATAGTATCTGAGAAGAAACTGTCCATCGTATCCGGAGAAATTGTGAGCCATCACCGTGGCATGACGATGACAATCTCCGTAACGTTCGATGTCCTCTTGGCTCCACGTCTTGTCGACGGGGTCTAAGACCCATTGGGCAAAATCGGCTAACGTGTTGGGTCCCCGAAAGATTTTTTCACGCCCTCCGGGAATCTTGCTGCAGTGAGGGCAATGACTGAAGATAGGTTCTTGAATGCACTTCTCGCACGCTCGATGAGCCACGCAGAAATTAGGAATGTGAATGCCGGTTTCTTGCATGCATTCGAAATCGAAAAAGATGAAATTGCCTTTCTTCTTGTGACCGTCCTCTTTCTCTGGTGGGGGTTGGTATTTTTGCACGTAACATTGGTGTTCCAAGTCCACGATGTGGTGACAAATGTGACATTTTTTCTTTCCTGAACATACGTGTGCCTTGGTATTATTGGTACGTATGACTTGTTCACACGTAGAGCACAATCTCAGCAGTTGACAAGCGCATTTCTTCTGTGAACCTTGCGTTTTCAGATGTTGTTGGTAACAGGTAGGGCTGACAAACGTGCGCAGACAAGTTGAACAAGGCACTGGTTCTTCGCTCAGACAGGGTGGAGAGGCCAAACATCCTGTGCATTTCGATCCACAATGCTTGTGTTGCTCTCGATTGTTATAACCATGGTCACATTTCTCACAGTAATAACTGTATCCCAGGAATCCGGTGATACTGGTAATGGTATCGAAATGTTCATCGTGATAATAGACATGAATGTATTTTCCGTCCTTAAAGTCTTGGCCTCGAAACAACAGAGGTCCGCGCACTTCTTGAGGGTGCACTTTCAAGGTGTAGCGTGGAGCTAGGGCATCTTGCAATTTTTGCATTTCAGGAATGCCACAGGGTGTGTCCTTGGACAGGCCAGCTTGTTGCAACAGGAGTTCTGCTTCGTTTCGTTGTTTGGCTCGGTCCGATTGTCGAATAGTTTTCCAGGCTCTTTTCCATTCTGCCGTGTCGTTCTTGTTGGCATAGGTTCGTCCCACCACGATGGCTCGGGCTAAGCACATCTGGTCTTGAGGGTTGTTAATTTGGACGAGACTCTTTTTGGTGCTGCGAAGGTCGTTCACCAATAACATCTTTTTGCGTCCTGTCCCTTAAGGAGGAGAGACGTGGGTCATGTCCAGTGTGGCTTTTCCATCGGTGATGTCAAACTGGTCATTAGATTGTTGTACGTGTTGAATCTTGTCCATGACTTTGGAAGCAGTCAATTCTGCAGGGGTGCTAAACTCGATCCAAACAGGGGATTTCAAACCGTTGTGTTCTATGGAAAGTCTCAAGCGATCGTCTTTTTTGGGTTGACATTGTTGCTTGAGTGTGGTAAGTAAAGAATGCCACACCCCGGTGATGAACCCTTCTGCTTTCTCTAACGGTACTTCGGCCTTGAAATCTTTAAACTTCACCGTGTATTTGTAAGCCGTGGTTCTAAATTTTCTAGAGGAGCGCTTTTCTGTCTCTCGAATGGAATAGTACTTTTCAGGGTTAACTAAGGGTGGTGAACTTTGTTTAGAGGGTTTGGATTCTGGTTCACTCATGTCCTCTTCAAAATCACTGGCATGAATTTGTGCCAAGACTTCAGCCCTGGTACGAGGCGATAGATCACGTTTCTGCCTCTTACTGTCTTCTTCTTCTTTCTTCTCGAATGAATGGGATCGTTTCATCTTGAAAGCAAAAAGTCAAATGACTCAAGTTCAAACACCATGAGCTACTTTATAGTCATAGCAGACCAGCGTATATAAAAGGGTGTGTGTCTTGTCCTTTCACTATTCATTTCACTCTCAAGCCGAGCACAACGATGGAAGAGACTAACCAGATGGAACGTTTCGTCAGAGCTTTGCGAGGGGTCATTAGAAAATTCTCTTCAGACCAGCCTACGGACTACTCTCCTTCCTTTCGAGATAAAAGTCAAGATACTTGCTATATCTGTCAGAAGAAAGGGCATTGGTCTTCAGAGTGTCCAGACCGTCAAAAAAGAACAAAAACAGGGACTAAAAAAGACAAAAGTCAAGATACCTGTTATTATTGTAAAGAAAAAGGACATTGGTCTCCAGATTGCCCAAAAAAGAAACAAGAGGAGTCAGATCAGAAGAAAAGAGGGATTCTTCAGAAGAAGAGAGGGATTCTTCGGAAGAAGAGAGGGATTCTTCAGAGCAAGAAGAGGAAGAAAAAAGACAATTCTATTTACAAGAGGCAAAGAAACAGGAGAAGAAGAAAAGAAGAAGGGAAGAAAATGAGGAAAAGACGGTGAAGAAATTCAAAAAACAGAGAGACTAAACAAGGAGAAAAGAAGAAATCAATGAACTTTTAATTAAAGTGTTATGTTGTGAATTGTGAATTGGATTGCAACAATGGATAAAAGAATAAATTAATGATAAAAGGTAAGTGTCTTTGAGTTTTGATTTTAAAATAAGAACGTACACTCACGCACTCATACACAGACACGTACTATAAGGGTAAAATGGGTGGGTTTTTTTTATTGAGTTATTGGCAAATTGAAATTGCATTTCTTTTCGAGAAATGTGGGTGGCCCTGAAAAGGGCCTTTTTTCTTTATGGTGTAGGGGTGAGTTTAAGCAATCAACTTTAACTGCCTTATGCCTTTGCCACGGCCAAGGCCTGCTTCTGAACTGCGTAATGTTGATGATGATTGGGTTGAAATCACTAAGGGTGGTACGGTAGGCTTAGTCACAGGGTTGACGTGTTTAGCTCGGGAAGGTCGTATTCTCTTCGGTCGTAATAAAGAAGTCTGATACATTTGTTTCAGACTTCTTAACTCCGCTAAAATGTCCAACAGTACCGTGACCGTTTGATTTTCACCCTCTTGTTTCTTTGCTACTACTTCTTCTTGCTGTTGTTGCTGTTGTTTTTTTCTTACCTCTTCTTCTTCTTGCTGTAGGAGAAAAGCTTGTTCCGCTTCCTTTTGTCGTTGTATAAATTTCTCCAATTCTTCTTTCTGTCTCTGTCTAAAATTCTCCACTTGCGGTAATGAAGAAGGTAACGAAGGTTCCGGAACAAATTCTTGCGAGGAGAGAAAATCCACAAAATCCCAATTCACCTCTTCTGAAAGTAAGTCCGGGTTCCCTTGGGCGGTCTCCCCTGTTGGTGCACCCCATTGGATCGTTTTCTGAGTTTCCGTCATGTTGAATCACTGTCGCATAGATTGACTGCACACAAGCGCTAGCGAATCTATATAGACTACGTGACGTCACAGACTGCTCTCTTCGGATTGGATGCGGGCTGACTGAATTCTGTAACGCGTGTTCGGATTGGTGAATGAACTCAATCCGTTTCAATCCTACCTCTGCCTATAAATAAGCGCAGTTCAGTGCATTGATTCACCTATTCTCGGAGCCTCAACATGTGGACCGACGTTGAATCTTCAACCCTTGTGTCAACAATGATGTTCAGGACGGACATGCTCATGTATGTCCGATCCAAGTGGACCGTTGTCCACAGGACCAGCAGCAGCCTGTGGATAAGAAGAGTCTATATAGAGAGACAAGGTTGCCTCAAGAGGACTCTGATGTATGGCCCCGCTGTAAGACGAAGTTTGAGGACAAGAAGATGTCGCAAATGCCCTTTATGTTAAGGGCATATTAACATAAACCAAAGGCCCTTTTCAGGGCCAGCCATATTTCTCGAAAAGAGATAGCCTTTGAATTGCCTACCCCTTTTTTTAAAAAAAAAAATCCCATGTTCCATTCCCCTTGTACGTATATTAACCCACAATTTATTCCCATGTTAAATTTCCATTGAGGCTAATCTGACCCACGATTTTTTCTCCATGTTAAATTTCCATTGAGGCTAATCTGACCCACGATTTTTCTCCATGTTAAATTTCCATTGAGGCTAATCTGACCCACGATTTTTCTCCATGTTAAATTTCCATTGAGGCTAATCTGACCCAAGGGTGTTTTTAATGCTAATTCCCATTGAGGCTAAAGTGCCCCCCTTCACTACTAACGTGCCCCGTAAGAAGTGACTCCCGAGAACGAAGTGTTGCTGTTTGAGCGCCTGTTTGGTACGTCCCCGACGAGGGCTGTCCCCAAGAAAAGTGGAGTGTTGGCCGTAGGAGATTGGGTGCGCATTGGCAAAACCAAACGCACTTTCGACAAAGGTTACTTACCTAACTGGACTACCGAATTGTTTCGTGTCACTGGACGAGTGCATGGCCGTGATCCTGCCGTCTATAAATTGGAAGACATGAACGGAGATGTGCTCAAAGGAACGTTTTACTTACCCGAGTTACAACGTGTCACCAAAAAAGAAGACGACGTGTACGACATCGAAAGCATTCTCGAACGCAGAACCCATAAAGTGGGTAAACGACGTGTCAAATAAGTCAAAGTACGTTGGAAAGGATATCCACCCAGTTTTGATTCTTGGATCGACGCTTCGCAAGTCATCGACTATAAAAAGAAGTGACCATCATGCCCTTTCACACAGACGCAGCTACGTCGACCACTCCTTCACCTAGTTCTTCTCTGCAAGATTTACAAAAACAACCTTTGTGGGTGTGGTGTGGAGAGCGCGTGCCTAAAACGCAAATCGTCTTTTTCTGCCAAATCTTCGTGGTGTATTGTGTCATCGGGACAGCCATCGCCAATTTAAGTTTGCAACAAGGAGACAAACAATTGTGGACCATTTTATTGAGCAGTTGCATCGGTTACCTGCTTCCCAATCCCTCCCTGAAATTCTCTTCCAACGGGAACAACGGGAACCTTGTGTCCAGTGCCAGTGTCAGTCACCACTCCAATAACAACAACAACAACCCTATTTTGAGCGGAGACACGCCTCTGACGTCCAGTAACCCCTCGGACAGCCACAGAGCTCTGGAATTATGAGTCACCAAAACCAATTTTACTTAACCTTACCCAGTGACAGTTCCATGGAGGTGTTTCCCAAGAACACGTTGTGCTGTTACACGGCCAAATTACCTCAGACCATCCCTTTAGATCACTGGGAAGTGGCTTTAGTAGAAATCATTCACCCGACTCAAGTCCTCAATGTCCTTCCCAATCAAAAGTTTTTTGATGTGGAAGTTCATGACGAACAATTGCAACAGTACTTGGATACCCATGGCAAATATAACATAAAAACCCCTGGCATAAAAAAATCAAAAGTACACCACCTATCACTTGTTCGTTCCCCCAGGCTATTATTTTAGTGGTCAACATTTTGTCAGCACCATAACCTCCAGGTTTAATGTCGTGTTTCTGAAAGCTTTGGAAAGTGTCAAAAAAAGTGTCACCATGGAATACCACAAAGCAGCTCGTCGCTTCTTGATGAAATTTGACGGGAGTAAAATCGTGTCCATTTGATTTTGTCCTGAATTGTTTGACATGTTGGGCGGAGACATGGACATGAGAATGGCCATGCTCAAGAAAAACGAATTACCAATCATTTACGACAACGAGTCTTTTAGCAAGTTATTTCGTGTCCCGGTAGAACTGAACCAAGGACTGAATTTGATGTTTGTGTACTCCGATGTGGTGGAGTACAACGTGGTGGAACACACCTCTGTGCCGTTACTGCGTGTCATTCCTTTCAAAGTGGATTCTGCTATGAACGCTGACGAGGAAGGTGGAAACACTTACCACGTTCACCGCGAATTTGTACATCCTCACTATTTGCCTGTCAGCAAGTCGTATTTGGACACGGTCAACATTGCTATAAAAGGAGATCTGGGACAAAATATTCCATTCACCAAAGGAAAAGTCACGGTGAAACTCCATTTTCGAAAACGGTTCTCTCACGACTCGTAAGTCATGTATCCAGTGTACCGAGGGGTTGCTCGACAGCGAGGACACGGTTTAGGAGATATGCTGAAATCGGCCTTTCGTTCGGTGGCCCCGGTGTTGAAACCGATGGTGACGCGCGGATTGCACGCCTTGAAAGATGCGGCACTGACACAAGGCAAAGAATTTCTCCAAAATGTCATCATCGACAAACAAAACCCTAAAGAAACCTTCATGAGGGCAGGAAAAAATGTCTTGCTGCAAACGGGGAAAGACCTTTTGGGCCGACGAGAAACACCTATAAATGCCCTGCACGCTACCGAGTCAAGCATTCAGCAAGGACAAGGCAGAAAGAGACGACGAAGAAAACACCCTTTCACCAGACTTCACACTTCTAAAGCTAGAAAGGCAAAGAAAAGAAGAACCGTCCGAGACTTAGACGTTTTCGATTATTGAGACACAGAGAAAAATGATGCACCGAGAGTCTTGCGCTTGTTCCAAGTCGGAACTGGATCAGTTTGCCATGCCCCCCACCATGATGACGATGCAAGAATCCCAGTGGGTGGAATTTCATCCCGTCTCCTCACTGACCGATTCCGCTCCCATCGAGTTTGAAATCAAAGGACAGCCCGAAGATTACATCGATCTGAATAGCAGTTACCTATACTTGAAAGTGAAAGTGATCGAACCACCCAACGTTAACCTAGACAATGATGATGCAGTAGCTCCCGTCAACAATTTCATGCATTCCTTGTTTAGCGAAGTGCACTTGTACTTGAATAACAAACTGGTCAGCAGCAGCATGGACGCTTACCCATATCGTGCCTACCTGGAAAATCTCTTGACGTACGGAAAAGAAGCCAATAATACTCATCTGGATGCTTGCGTGGTATGGAAACCTGACACGGCAGATGTAGCCACGTTTAGCGACACAGTCCTGACAGAAGATGACAATCCTCACAATGTGGGGTTTAACGACCGTCGCAAGAAAATTCTGCAAGGGCGAAGTTTAGAACTGATGGATCGTTTGCATTTGGACATGTGGTTAGAAGAAAAGTATTTGCTAAACGGGGTGGATATCCGTCTGAGACTGAATCGTAGCAGTGCCGCTTTCCATTTGATGGCCCATGCCAATGAATACAAAACTATCATTCAAGAAGCCCGACTTTACGTGCGTCGTGTGGAAGTGTTACCTAAAGTGGGAAACGTCGTCAGTCAGACGTTGAGCAGAACGACCGCCAAGTATCCGATACGACGCGTAGAAGTGAAAACGTTCACCAATCCCGCTGGACAGCGATCTATGATCGAAGATCATCTGTTCCAAGGACAGTTACCCAAGCGTTTGATTGTTGGTATCGTCAGGAATTCAGCCTTCAACGGAACCCACGATCAAAATCCTTTGAGTTTCAGCATTACAATGTGTCCAAGATCGAAGTCAGTCGCGACGGCAAGACCTTGAGCCTAACTTTGGTGTCGCGAAGAATTATTTGAGATCGTACTTGTCCCTGTGCGAAGCCACGGGACAGTTAGGAACCAACACCAGTCACGGTATTTCGTACGACGATTATGCAGGAGGCTATGCTTTGTGGGGTTTTAATTTCACTCCAGACCAAGGCAGCGACGAGGGACATTTCCACCCTATAAAATCGGGTCAGATTCGTGTGGAACTTCAGTTTGCAAATCCACCTCCAGATCACACAGTGAACGTCCTCCTGTATGCAGAATTTGACAATACCATAGAAATCAACAGTTTGAGAGAAGTCATTCTAGATTATTAGAAGCCATGGAAGACTGTTATCCCTCTTTACCATGTGGAGAAACTTTGAAGATGGAATGTGAGGAGACCGTGGAAGAAGAAGAAGAAGAATCCCAAGACGAAGAAGTTATCATGATGAAGTCAAGATGGTCAGAACAAGAAGCCTATTTAGTCTCCTGTTTTGCTACAGTCCTGGCAGATATAATGAAAGAATTGATCAAGGAAGAGTGTTATGGATGTCACAACGATCATCCCAGTCAAATTCAACACGTCCGCGCTTTTGGTATAAAGTGAAAATCGCTGGGCAGTCTAGCTACCATGTTCATTCGTTAACAAGACAATGAATACCTGAATTGTAAAGCTTCTAGAACTCCAGATGCACCTGGAATATGCCAGGCGCATACTAAATGAACTGGCCGCGGAGGCCATTGTCGAAGAGGGAAGGATGAAAGAGGAGGAAGAAAGACGAAAAAAAGAAGAGGAGGAAAAGGAGAAAGGAAATTTCAGAATTCCAGAGACAGAAAATTGGGATTCTGAAGCCACTTATACCGCCTCTGCTCTCCCCGAAAAAAGAGTGAAAAGAGAGTGGGGAAGAAGATGTGTGTGTGGTGCCAGGCCTGGAAGGTGCCATAATTAACCAGGTGCCATGGAGTTCAAAAACAAACAGCCCTTTTCAGGGCTACCCAAACCTTTAGAAAAGAAATAGTAATCGATTTGTTGTTGTTGTTGTTGTTGTAGGGTTTAACGCCATTTTTCAGCACAAGATAGGCAATACATGGCGGCCAGTATAACTGGTGGAGGAAGAACCCTGGAAAACCCCGGGAAGAACCACCGACCCACGAGAAGCTACTGGCAAGCTTTCTCACGTACCAGCGTTAGCCGAGCCTGAGACTCGAACCCACGTAGACAGCGGTGAGATGGCAGTGATCCGGAACGATGAGCGCTTTAGACCACTCGGCCACTCGGGGCCCCCTAATCGATTTGCCAATATGTGTGTATGTAGAGTAGTGTGAATATAAACACTCTTTTTATTTGTGTGTGTGTGTGTGTGTTTGTTTGTAAGCGATCACGTACGTTTGTGTGGATAGTAGATTATTGGGTTATGAAAGAGCTTAAGTTGGTTTGTGTGATAGTAGATTTGGGGCTAGTTTATTGCTGCTTCACGTATGTGGATAGTAGATAATATGAAATGAGAAAAGTAGGGGATGTTTTCCTTCACGTCCGCGCTTTAACTATAAAACTAACAGTGTTTGCCATTGGAGCCCATTCCACGGAATAAGCAAACAAGAAGATGCCAGCAGCTTCAGCTTTGTATAACAACTTTATGGGAAGTTGGTATTGGATGGTGGATGGACTGAATGTAGCAGAAAGGCTTGAACAGGAATGGAGACATGCAGTGACAAAAGACTTCGTCTCAAGACAAGTAACCAGCCTCCACTTAGCCATCGATATTGTGAAAGAAATGATAGAGGATGAGGAGAAGAGAATCAGAGGTTTCATTAACCCACCGTATGTGAAAGTGGGCAAGTTGAAAGAAGCCATAGTTTATGTGACGAGTGTAAGGTGTTTATTAGAAGACATTGTAGAATGGACAGATTGGTCTTTTGTGAAGTGGGGCTTTGACAAGCTTAAGAAAGCGGAAGAAGTAATGAGGAAAGTGCTGACCGAAGAGGTCAAGAACATCAAAGAAAAGTGGTCTAAGGAAAGAAAAGAAGAAGTAAATAGAAAGAGAACAGAAAACTTAGACAAACTCAACCATAACTGGATACGAATACAAGAGAAATTCAGAGCGCTAGGCCATCCTGACTGGATGCCAGAGACGAAGGAGAAGAAGAAAGGAATTTTAGGAAAGATAAGGGGATGGTGGAAGAAGTGGAGGAGTTAGAAGAAGAAGAAGAAACCCAAAGGCCCTTTTTAGGGACACCCACATCTCTTGAAAGGAGATAGACTTTCAATTGCCTACCCCATTTTTTTTTATTTTTAAAAAAAATCCCGTTCAATTCCCCTTGTCCCTAGAGAGTCCCACGATTTATTCCCCATGTTCAATTCCCCTTGAGGCTCAACAGACCCAAGATTATTTTCCATGTTCAATTCCCCTTGAGGCTAAACAAGCCCAAAATTTTTTCCCATGTTAAATTCCCCTTGAGGCTCAACAGACCCAAAATTTTTTCCCATGTTAAATTCCCCTTGAGGCTAAAGTGACCCAGGTGTTTTCGTAATGTTAAATTTCCCATTGCGGCTAAAGTGACCCAGGGGTGTTTTTAATGCTAATTCCCACTGAGGCTAAAGTGCCCCACTTCACTACTTTCGTTACTCTACGAACGAAGATTTCAGAAAGCTCGTATTTTATAATGAGAACCTCTACGTACTTGATATTACTCCAGAATTGCCTTGTAAATAGTATATTCAATCTGTTGATATACATAAATGTCCCAACATTTCTGTAAGAAAATTCACCCTCAGCTGCACTATTGTGCCTTTAAGATCTCTCCAATTCACGCTGCCATCTCTCAAGGTCATCCATCTGTAACGATTTGGCTAACATCGAGCATTACCTATGCGATTGTTTAAAAATTAAATTAAGCCACGAGATTAACTGCTTATAAAAGTACGCAGTAAAATATTTATTTTTTTCGTCCTAAATAAACTGAGATGATTACATTATATTTAAATCAATTTGGTCAAACTGGTAGCCGCTAATTTTATTGATACAGAGTAGATGTTTTATGTGATACATCAACATCCACTGACTACCATCAGATTTTTGTACCGATGTTGAATGGTAAATATGAGAGACACCAACAAATTACATATAGACAAAACGTTATGTCAAATGAATACGGCAGCCTGGGACTATGTACTTTTAATTTTCCGGTTTGCCACCGGTCTGGGCTACAAGTGTATAATTTCTGAATGCAATCATATGAAATAATCAAGTCAATTTTTTTTACCAGTATTCACTGAATATCTTAATTTTACAGTTTCCTGATAGAATTATACATCATTTCATTCTCCTTTACTCCAGCTCGACCTCTTCAGCTCACTCTAAGTTCTCTCCAGCTCACCTTACAACCTCTCCAGCTCTTTCTAGACTATGATTTCTAAATCGCCTTGCGGTCTTTCCAGCTGACCTTAGGCTACGATTTATCTAACTCGCCCTGCGAACCCTCCAGCTGACCCAGCTATTTCTTCAGTTCGCCCTACATTCTATCTAGCTCATACTATGATCTATCCAGCTCTCCTACCCAACGTTCTCTCCAGCCCACCCCACGACCACACCAGCTCATCCATTTGGAAGGATTTGGCGTGACGTATGGACTTGAGTCACAATTATTCCGAATGTAGTCCAAGTCTATATTTAGAGTATTTTTTTAAAAACATCTCTCATTAAGGTGGTGATATAAGAGTAATGCAGGATTACCAAATAGGCAGAGTAGTCAGTCATATGGGCCCCACGCCTTTTAAGGGACCCGCAACAAAAATATTGAAAAATTTGCGGGGGGGGGGGGGGGGCAATATTTCGACTACTTTAGGGCATCCACAGGGTTTAATTCGGCACTGTATATGAATTAGATTTAGGCGTTCTTAATATCAATTTAAAGATAATTGTTTTTTGTTTTTTTAGAATATGAGCATTATGGTATGGTTGTCAGTATGTATTTTGGCGACAGTGGACACGAATAGTGAAGAACTGACGTTGATCCGGAAGTGAAATATTTGACACACTGCATGCTGCAATGTTTAAAGTATAGCCCTACTCTATCTATACCCACCCCCACCCCCACCCAACAAAAATCGGGACAACCTATGATAAGAACATCTCCGTGATGTTACCTTTTAATGTACTTTAGATTAACATAATATTTATTAGGATTTTGACACAGTGTAATGCTCAATACCGAGAAACAACTATAGAGACTACATAGCAGAAACAATTGTGATCGAAGTCCTTCATACATTTAAAACAGGACGGTGCCTATACTCATTAATGCACATATTAACATATAACTGTGAAATGTAAGAGCCAAATATATTTGTATGTTAAAGCGAATTCTTACACAATCACCGGGGGGGGGGAATAACAGATGTCGATGAGGGATATTTTAATATATATTATATATTTTAACGGAGGTTGATCCCTGATTGATAGGTATTATGCAGATAAAATTAACTTTATATATATCTATATCGACACCGTTTACCAGGAATTAAACCTTTGCTTCTTTATTTTCGTTAACTATTATGAACTTTTAACATTTGTAAATGTTTTGATTCTTAAAATGAATCTTTAACTTTTTGTCTTTTTGTTTTTAAATTTTACAATGAAATTGTGAAGATTTTTTGTTTAGAGATTTATTTACCTTAAAACCAATGGATGCGCGGGAGAATAAATGTGAAAATTATATACATGTATTTGGTTTTGACAACGACACAAAATATTGTAAAAAGGTGAAAAAATGTACTTTATTTTTGGATATAATATTTCAACCAGTTGCATGACTCTTTTTTTTGGAGTTTCTGTCTCAGGAAGGGGTGCATTTTAACAAACACTTGGGTGCGTGGTAATCCCATTTAGCAGACGAGTTCCCAAAAATGTCGTCTCCACGACGAAAAGAAAAAGGGGCAAATTCAAATCAAACAGGTATGTTACTTTTAAATCCTTCTAATTTTGCAATAGATTTTGTAACACTGTATCAATCTGCGGTATACTTTGTAAGAAATTTGTCCAAATGGTTCGTTTCAAGTGTTGAGAACGTTATGTCGGCTGCTAGTTTCACTGGCAACAATGTTTCAAAATGTATCAACTTTTGTGTACATTGTTAACATGTCTTTTTCAGATTTGATTGATGACACTATAGTTTTCAGACAAGCAATTGAATTATTATTTGAATCATTTTAGAATTTATTAAGCATGAAAGTAACTGATAAGTTTGAAAGGTTTGTTGAAATTGACTTCTCGTAACGTGACAGACGCTTTCAACATGGCCGATCGCCATGCGAAAAGGAGGTTGAAATTTGATTGGTTGAAGGTAGATAGCAGCCGAAATTTGCTAGGAAAACTGTGAAGTCCTGACTTAAATCGTCAAAAAGTGCTATTAGTATTATTCTGTTTATTTAGAGCCAATTGCATTTATGTCACGACATACAAATATCCTTTAAAAAATTGAATTCCCTAATAGCATATGATGAGGTATGACATGGCAATGAAATGAACACAGCTTGATCCAGTATTATTGTTGTTTGCAATTAAGAGTAATTTAAAGGTTTCATTTTTTTAAATTCCAAGACTAGTTCCAGTCGTTTTCTTCATTTTTAAGGAAAACTGAATAGGATGTTTGGGAAAACCTTTTGGGTCTAGTGCATGTGTATTGCTCTTTAAATTAGTGTTGAAATCTGTGCAGGGACAACATTTTGTTCTTGATTGTGCTTGCTTGTTAAATGTGTGCATGTTTAAAAATTGTTTGATTTTAAACTCAATATGACAGGATTTACAAAAAAATGTAGAACTGACAGAAATAAGAATCACATTGGTGTAAAATTTCAGATTGAAAACCAGAATTGTTTGAATGAATCGGTCTGATAAAGAGAACAAAGTGTCATTGGTTTCAGTTGGCTTTATGACTGGTATTAAATCCTGGATGTTAAAGATTAATATAACAAAATGCCTGAAAAAAATCAAAACTGAAAGCTCACTTAACAGGCTGTAGTAGTCCAAGTTTCCTCTGACCCTTGCTACCCCATTTTTGATATTTGAACAATTATGTTGAGGGGTGTAGGGTCAGAGTCCATTGCCTATCGAAAAGTTGGGGTAGCTGCTTACTAGCCAGCCTAGCAAACTTGACTGACCTTTCATCAAGATATACCTGCATGAAATCGATAGGAATATGATTTATTTTCTCGGAAATTGTTGGCATATCATTTGTTATATCTTTACTCTGCTGACAGACTAGTCGAAAGTTCATCGTTGCTGATATTTACCTGAATCTGGTCATTTGCATTCTTTGTCACGTAATTACACAAATCTCACAACCTGCATGTCAATAACATCAGATGTCATATATTTAATCTTATGTGTTTTTTGACATGTCCAGTTTTCACAAACCTTTACTTTTCAACGACTATTTGGAAGATGTGCCCTTTTGTATTCATATGTAAAACATGTCAGTCTACCTTTACAGCCATGTTTGTGAGTGTTTCTGTGTAAAACATGTCAATCTACCTTTACAGCCATGTTTGCGGGTGTTTCTGTGTAAAACATGTCAATCTACCTTTACAGCCATGTTTGTGGGTGTTTCTGTGAGAACCTGATTTAGTGCCATCCGTGTTTTGTTATAGACTTTGCAAATGTATTTGTTCTGTTGTTACACTGAATTATAGGCAGACCTGTTTTTTATTTCCAAACATGCCAACCCTTATGCTTTTGGCATAATCATTAAGCTTTGTTCACTAAATTATGCCTTACACGTGAATGTATTCAGATTACGCATTTTAGATATATATCCCCCCCCCAAAGAAATATTTAATAATAAATGTTTTCTCATTTTTTATTAACATCCCATTAATCACACAGAACGTATTCTGGCTTCTGTGTAACTATGACATGAGAGTACGTTAGTCTGCACTTTCCAAACAGTATTATGTTCTATTTATAGCAGTTGCCCTATTTCCAAGAAATAGTCTGGTTCTACTTTCAAACATTTCACCTTGGTTTCTATTTATAGCAGTTGTATGGCTTAGTTAGGAGAGAACAGACTGGTTTTCTATCTTGTAATCTTTGCTTGCAGATTCTTTGTTCAGATTTATATCTGGTACAGAACCAGTCTGTAGTTATTTGGCGCTAAAATTCCAGTCAGATTTATTTTAGTCGATGCTTGTGTTAGAGCAAAGAAGGTTCTCAAATAATTTTCCAGATGGATTAGAAAAGATGAAAAATCGATTCAGAGATGAATACATGAACTACAGATTATAGCATTCCATTCTAGTGCAGCTTCACACCCCTTGCCAGCTGTATGGAAAGGATTTTAATATTGGTCATGGTGGTAAAACAAAGAAGCCTTGAATTACCTCGTTTTACTGACTCCAGTACTAAGGTAACTTCTTTTTTTTTTTACAGCAGAACTAAATTGTGGACACAAATTTTATAAATGCTGAGGCAGTATGTACTGAGTTCTTAAAAGATCACGGACTACCCCTAGCGGTAGAAGACTACATTGGTTATTTGTTCAAACGGATGTTTCCTGATTTCAAAGTTGCAGAAATATGCATGTGCAAGAACAAAATCATCTAACATTGTTAGGTATTTAGCAGAAGATACTACACTTAAAATTGCAGAAACCTTGAAAATTGGGCTGTTTACTATTGCAACAGATGGGAGTAGTGATTATGATGACAAAAAGTTGTACCTAGTCTGTGTAAGAGACTTTGAAAACGAAAAGGGCAAAGTCCGAATGCTCTTTTTTCATTACCAGAATTAACATTAGATTCCACTGGAAAAAATAATTTTTTGTTTGCTTCATAATGCTTTGAAGAAATATAAGTTATCAGAACTGTATGGGGCTTTCAGCTAATGCTGCATCAGTGATGACTGGAATTCATAAAGGAGTTGCATTCTGTATTTTAAAAAATGTCTCTGTCATTGTTCATATCAGGTTGTCTCCGTCATATGTTGCACCATGCTGTGGGAAAGGATGCCAAAAAATTAAAAGGAGAACTCCTGAAGTATCAAGTTGGCACTCTAACTGACAATGTACTTCATGGAGATAGAGTTGATTTTTTCAGCTTATTTGCCAGCTAACAGACCCAATAACTGGAAGATATAAATTTCCTCTTCTTTGTCAAGTTATGACAGGAATATTGGTTCTTTACCATTCTAATGCTGACTGAGAGATTGTTCAGCATTGTTAACAAACGTAAAACTGAATTCAGATCCAGGCTCTGTAATAACCCAGCACGTAGTGCTCTGCTGGTGTGCAAAACATTTATAGTCTCAGCTGATACAAAGTGTTTTGAAATGCAATATGAGGGTCTGTTGCTTTTTAAAGTTCAAAGTGTTATATATGAAAACTTGAAGCAGTAATTGATGTTAAAAGTCTAGAGGGATAAATAAAACATTTTGTACATATGCTCATTGAATTTTTATCATGTTATATGTGGATTACTCTTTTTCTGTTCGGATTACTCTTTTTATCCACTTGGATTACACTTTTTCCTCGCCAGGGGTTGGCATGTATGTATTTCATCTTGGTGAATTCTCCACAGATCCAAGGATTTATTCATCTGCAGGGTCATTTTTGAGGTCAGCACAAATTCAAGGAGAAATTTGGTGGTGATGGGATATGCCGTCGATCCATAGAAAGTAATTTAGACAAATTATTGCCTGGCTGAAAAGGACCAAAATATCTGGTTGCATTTATGAACCAATCACCAAGCATGTTATAACATTCCACTAATCTGACAATGTTTAGCAATCATCATTGAGGAAGAAAAAAGGCAAAAATAGTTGGTTGCTGAATAAATTTTCACGATTTAAAACGCATTGAAAAATGGATAATTTAACCAAAAAAAAAACAATGAATCTAGTGTGAAGGAAATTGAGAAAGCCATGAATACATTTACCTTCAAATGGTTTGTTGTGTAAGATTGTAGACGGGTTTAGACAAACTTTTATTAAGATAGGTGACAGTCTTGTCTGGTGTGAATAGGGCTTGACACTAACGCTGGTGCGTTGGCCCAAGGCCGCGTGATTTTCAGAAGAACCACCACTTTCATAAAGTTGAATGATCTGTTGGGCCTGCTATTTTAAATTGTGGATATTATGTTATAGAATCATATAAATCTTTGTTTTAATTATAAACATGTTAACACAGAAAATCGAAAGCAAAGCAAAGTTTAAACAAAATAAAGAGACTGTCTGTGCCATTTAAACCAAATTATCGTTGTTGTTTGGTCACTTAATGTAAATTGTCATTTGAGTGATTACTTTGTTAATGCAGTCTAACTTGGTTATCTCGATTACATGGGGGTTTGTGTGTCAAATTCGTTGACATAACTGGGTCCCGAGATATTAGGGTTTAGTTGACAAATGTACTGCTGAACAATGATTATGTATTCGAAGCACCAAAATTGAGTTTTGTTTCTAAAAATAATTGCAATTTCTAATGCACAATAAAAATTAACAGTTCATTTATACCAGGTTGCATAAAAAAGATGGGAGGTCTGATTAAGTAACAAGTCACACAATTTTACAACACTTAAGTTACTACAACAATGTTAGTGTTATAAAGTTGTATTTATTTCCCTATGATAGCCTCATCCCTTTGGTAGCCTCAGCAATGCAATGTTTTTTTTACGCTGACCAAAATCTAGGCCAATTTAAGTAGATGTACGTGTAGGACTGTACTTTATTTAAGTAAGCATTTTCTTTTGTTATTGTTGACTTGAATGATTAGCAAAATGCAACTGACCAAAATTGTGCGTGAAAATAGATAACTTTTGTTGATCATCAGAGGTTCGTTATGCTGGTTTTCATCAATAAAATTTGCCTCTTTTCCGGAAAATAAAAGATTAGGCTGTCAGTATTCATGTACAAACAAACTGTAAAATGTCCCTCCCGACTTTGATCAGTTATCATCAGCAACAACACAGCACCAGAAGGAGAGTTAGCGTATCACTTTGGATTGCAGTACTGATATATGAATCTAGATAAAACAATACAAATGAAAGAAATCCTCTTTCTGTTTCATAGGCATTACTCTTTTCACTTTCTGCTTCATTCAGTTTGCATTGAATCTTTAATCATGGCACTGCCATGGACAGCTTCATTTACAAAAATGATGGGCACAATGAATTTTAAAATACTATTTGTGCTTTTATTTACTCTTTGTTTAAACTTGTACAACTCTTGTTACCCATTTGTGGTCTTCTCTGAAATGTGACACTGTTGCTATTCAAACCATGATTTGTAGGAACATATTAGATCAAAAACCAACCACATATTACTCTTTAAATGCTTCATTCAACATTTTTGATTGAATGCAGTAAAATTTACCTTAAACTTACCTTTTCATTTACCAGTATAATCACCTGCGTGCAAGTAAAGTTGTTTCAGAGCATATTTTCACAGGCCTGAATTTGTCTTCTTTACAGTGATACCATATATGTATTACTATCACAGGAAATAAAATGTAGGTTACTGAAAATATGTTGCCTACATTTATTAAACATCTTCAAAGTTATCTTTGAATGTTGTCTTCCATTGAAGTTACCTAGTGCTGAAAGTGTTAATTTTCTTTTCCAAGATATAACCTTTGTGGCTTCAACTAAACCCATTACAATCACTTGAACTTTGATAGATCAAACATTATTTCAGTTGGTAGTCACTGTATAGAAAATGATTAAATAATAGAGAATTAGCAGAGAGAAGAACATTGATCTTAGCTGTTGGATCTTTTAAGTGTCCCAAATTAAAAAGTATTTGTGCTTTAATGTGGATTTCTGTGTCCTGGAGAACCTTAATAACACAGAACTGCTGCCACTGCTTATAATAAAGAAAATTCTTTTGAAAATGAATTTAAAATATTAACATTGTCAACTTCTATATTTCTATAATTTCTTCTTGAATAAGAGTTTTTTTTCTCTGTGCGATTACATTTATTTACCATTTGCCAGACTGGCAGAGTAGATTAACACATTTTTCAGCCCACATTTGTAATGTACTTATTTCAGCTGGGGTTCTGAACAGAAAGATACTTATGGTGTATAGTTTGTCATAAATGAAAATAATAATCTGACATCCACTATAGTCATTCTGAACTTGATTTGTCAGTTAGCTTCAGAAATACTTTATATCACTTTTAGTACTAGCTACAGAAGAAGAGGTTAGAGCATTTTTTAAATTTTTTAAATTTTGTTCATTAGAATTAGAAGTTTGTATGTTAATGAAAATAAAGTAATTTGTAATAACAGCTGTCAGTATGTTGTGTTACTTAAATACATGGACAAGTGATAAATTCTGCAGGACATACATTTTTCAAAATTCAGGGAAAAGTGGGTAAAAAAAGAACAGCTTTCAGGATTCAGCAAGGTATGCAGTTGTGCAATCAAATATTCACAGCATTGAAAGAAATATCTACAGAAAGCATCCTCTTTCTTGGTCAGCCGCTGTTTATCTAGGCTAATAAGAATTAAGCATGGTGAGTGATCACAACATGTTTGAACAGTGGATCCCCCAGGTGGTGTAAAATTGAGGGTTAAAAAAAAAAACTTGGTGTCAGAACTGGGAGTCAAATAAAAAATGTGCGGTTCAAAATTAAACTGACAAATTTTGATATGACTTGTACTTTTTCAGCTTGAAGTAGAATATTGCAACTTGAACAACATACTCTCTCTCTCTCTCTCTCTCTCTCTCTCTCTCTCTCTCTCTCAACATAACAAATAAACCAACATGCACAATTAACAAATGCATTGTCCATTCAAAGAATAATTTTATTAGTTCATTTTTCTTTTAAAGTCGTTCTTTTAACAGTCTCCTTATAATTAGTATGATGCAATATTATAGCCCAACACAGTACATACAAGCCAATACAAAAAGCCAAATAAATCTTTTTAACAAAATGGCAGTTAATTTACTACCTTTCATAAAATGTGTACTATCATTGTTTCATTGTACTTCGTCCTAGAACACGTTTATCCAAATATTAAGGATGATAATGATTCATCTTCTTTCTAATAAGTTACACTTGAACTTTAAGATCTTTATTTTATTGCAGCAAAGTTAAAAACCAACAAAATCTGCAATGACCCGCTGACTTTGTAATCCAAATAACGCATCTGTCTCTGCAAGTTTACTGATTTCTTTGTTGTGAAAAAATGTCTTGGGTTATAATGTGTTCTCCAGATATCTTGTGGCGAACAAGGGCAGATTTTTAAAAATTCTAAAACCCTGTCACGAAAGGATTATTCACTTTTGCAGTCTTTGCAATCACGCGATCACAAGTCACACCAATAAACACTGGTATAAATACCGTATTCAAGTCAAGGGTATTTTTTTCTCCATTTTTCATTAAAGTTAGATCCATAGTTACTCTTTTGTCTTCTGCTTCTTTCACTTTCTTCACTAATGATTTTTAGTGCATGACGTTTTAATGTGGAGATCAGTTTCTAGTGCAACAAGCATACAGATTAAACATCGCATGAGAGCTCACGATATTAGGGGAAGCTACTCTGTCATAACATTGCCTATGCTAGTCTGGTTCATTGTTTCGTATGTTCCCTGCGTTGCACTCTGCTATACGAATAGAGGAGCGCAAGGCAAGGAACAAACAAAGCGGGGAACCAGTCAGTGCCTATGATGCCATCAATCGTCCAATGCATTGGGTATTAAATAAATCCTGATCACACTATGAAAATCCTTTGCGTCAAAAAAACGCACGGCAACAAAATGTGTGCGTCGATTTTCTCCAGCATGCGTACATGATGCACAAATATGCGTAAAGGGAAACACTGGTTTGAACCTCCCAGTCAGCATGGTTTTGTTTCTGAGATGAGGATTATCTACAATCAGAATCTCTGAACATCTGGATTTGAAAATTTTTCACATTATTCAATTCAGCAAATAATGTAGTTCATTTCAGATTAATTCTGAACAATTATCAAATTGCTGTTGTTAATGGCATAACCATAAGTGGGACTGTTAAATGCAATGCACCAAGTCAGGTGACTTCATAGGATAAACATACCTTTCCGAAGCTGAAATTGACATCATCTTTTGATGCCAAATCCTGTCAATATTTTATTAGTGTTGACATAGGTCACTGCTTTGATTTATGTAAAGATACACTGAGGTCAAGTCTACAGGGGAGAGGCCTTTTAATTTTTTTTTTTAGGCTGTGGGTTAAATACTTGAAACAGTTGCCTTGTTCTTATTTGTAGTATATAAAATATCATTACTCCATTCACTATTGTTCTTGAAAATAATTTATCTTGTGGTGAAAGGAACAAACATCTGGGTGGAAATAACATTCTAGGCCTATAAATTAAATGGCCAGTCTCTTACACACACACACACACACACACACACACACACACACACACACACACACACATGTACTAGATTGAAGTGCCTTTGCATATGGATTGCATTTCAGAGTAAATGCAGTGTTTTCTGTTTGTTTGGCTGACTTTTTTTCTCCCTGTCATTGGACAAATTGTGCTGTTCAAGAGAACCTGAAGGTGTGCTTCTCGTCAGGTTTATTTGTCCCAGATTTTCTTGAATCAAGAGCTGCTTAAATTGCAAATGAAGTTGATCAATCATCTTTTCTAAATGTACATTGGCAAGACTATTGAATTGGTTTTTTATTTATGTCCAGATATATGATAAAAATAAAGACCTTTTGCTGCATTAAATGAATAGGTGCATTTCTCTCAAATTTTGTCCATTGTTTGTCAGAGATTCTAACCACTGTATCTCATAATACATGTATATCCATGTACCTTCATTGTTAACTATTAAGCAGTACATGTACCATACCATTAGTTACAAAGGAGTGGGAATTACGCTTTGTTGGAACAATGCAAAACATCATTGCAGGATAGTCATTACTATTTAAATTGGTATAAATTTCAAATATAATTAATTGCTAGTCCACCTTGTTTGTTGGTTAATTTATTGTTTCCTTGTAGCTGTGACCAAGAGTCCAAGAAGTGGAAGGTCACTAAGGTCAAGGAGAAGGATTGACAGTACAGATGAAGAGGATGGGGAAGATCATACAGCTGGTAGGGAACGGTCTCTCAATGTCCTGGCACAGGTAGCTTCAGAAACACTGGAAAATGAACCCAAACCTCAGCATAGGAAAAGAAAGGTACCACTTTTTACCCTTTTTTGTCTCGCCTGGTTAAGCATGGTGGCAGTGGTAATGATGGTGTAGGGTTATTTTTGCAAGTCAAAAAGAGTGTGTGTGTGGGTGTGTGTGTGTGTAAATCAATATCTGACTGTATGACACAGAGCTCAATAGCATTTTTATTTCAGACTTGAGTCCAGGGAAAGTGGCTTTATAAAAATCACTAGCCCAGACTCGAGATTCCTTTTGCTGAACAGGGCCATATCTTTTACTACTATTTTAAAACAGCTGTACTTTAAAATGAAATCAAATATAAAAATGTTTTAAACTGGCTAGTCTTCGTTGTGTGTTTGCCTATCATAATAGTGTACTTCTAGGGTAAAAGCAAATAAAATGTGAACATCTCTAAACCACTAGCTATTGAGAAGCTAGCTGGCCAGTGAGGGAACCCCTCCTCCTCCTCCCCCCCATACAAAATTTGTGATAAGTATGCCACATTTTTGTGACAAGTATTACTCAATGAGTAGGCTCATCTACTTTTGTTTTGGGAGGGAACTTTTATAACTTGTGACAACGGAAGTCAGGCCAGCTATGTGCATCACTGCCCCCTAGTGGTAGTGATGTAGCCAATTCCTACCTCCTCAAAGGCTGTATTTTGCTCCTCTTCCAGTCTTGTCAGACACAGATTCCCATTATTATTGGGAGTTGGCCTGTCCTTGCCACATCCTTCACTAGCCATCATATTCTCAGGGAGTTGGGCAGTCCTTGCAACAGCCCTCGCTAGGTGTCATATTCTCAGGAAGTTGGCCTATCCTTGCCACCACCCTCACTAGCCATCATACTCTCAGGGAGTTGGCCTGTCATCCATACAGCCCTCACTAGCCATCATACTCTCAGGGAGTTGGCCAGTCCTTGCCACCATCTTCACTAGCCATCATACTCTCAGGGATTTGACCTATCCTTGCCACCACCTTCACTAGCCATCATACTCTCAGGAAGTTGGCCTCTCCTCCATACAGCTCTCACTAGTCATCGTACTCAGATTTGGCCAGTTCTTTCCACCACCCTCACATGCCATCATACTTTCAGAGATTTGGCATATCCTTGCTACTACCCTCACTAGCCATCATACTCTCAGGGAGTTATCCTGTCCTCCATACAGCCCTCACTAGCCATCATACTCGGAGTTGGCGAGTTCTTGCCACAGCTCACTAGCCATCATACTTTGAGGGAGTTGGCCAGTTTGTGCCATGGCTCCCACTAGCCATCATACTGTTACAAGTCTTTGCTCTTAAAATAAGTAACAGAAAAGAGTGAAAGGGAACAAGCTTTGTGAAATGCAACAGATAATTTATTTCCGTAAAATACAAAGTGAAAATGAGAAGAAAAAAACGTACAGACTTGCAAATAAAATCCCAAATTAATCCACGAATTAAGAGACATAAGCCCTACTAATTTAAAGTCCTGAATAAAATTCAGTAGAAGTCCAGAATAAATCCAAAATACGAAGTCAGTCATGTCTGGTAGTTCATAGAGTGTTCATGTGTCAGCTGTCTTTTGCTGAATCACAGTAATACAATTCCAGGTTTGAATTCACTATTAATTCTTGTTAATGTCTCTGTCCATGAATTTTATCAGAGCATTTTTGTATTTCCAGAGAAAATAATCATTTGAATTCAGTAATTTGATGAAATAAAATTCAGCCCAATTCAACACAACATATAATACAACTTCAAAGTGCTAGATCTTAAAGACCAACTGAAAAAACCTCTCAGTTACAAGATTATATAGTTGTCTACTTGACCTCAGGTCACAATTAGAATTTTCTGAAAGGAACAAAACAATTACCTAATGGAAAATAATTCTCTAGAATGATCCTGATGTGTACAAAATAAACATCAACACCTGGATTATGTAAAGTACACAAAGGAAATTCAGAAACTTAGACCTATACCCATTTAAACATATTTACTTCCATTAATAATACTGATTTTAATCCCATACACATAGAGGATACTTTAGCTATGTATTAGTTGTTTAGACAGAATAAAATTTAAAAAATGTCAGTTTGGTAAAGTGGCAATAAACTCAGTTTTGGACAGGGTCAAGTCCAACATACAATGTAACATTACACTAGCATGTAATAAAATTAAAAAAATTAAAATAAACTAACAAACAAACAAAGCAAATTAAATATACATAACAGTATTTGGAAGGCATTTTCCCTCAGGCTAAGAATTATTATATAAATAATATTCTAGTTTAAAATAAATTGATTTTGCTTCTACATAGCTTGTTTACATGTGCCATGTAATTTTCTACTTGTATCTATCAAATTTTTTTTAGAAAGTCCCCTGCTGCAGAGAGGGCAAGATAAAATATTTCTTATTTATGCTTATATGTTCATATTCTTTTATTTTCTTCGTGTTTCAAGATTATTTGTTTGATTTCTTTTTATTTTCTAGTAATTTTTTTATATTGTACCTCATTTTTTTTATTACATACTGTATTTGATATTTTAATTGATTTTATGCATTGTTTGTTTTGCTTTTTAAGATTATAACTTTTTTATAGCAAGGAGACAAACCAATCGGCAGAATTTGTTTTTATATGGTTAACCTTTGATCTTTTGTAAGTGCTTAAATATAAATTCATCCCTTATAAACATTTGCAGTCTGTTATATTTTATTGTTATTTGTCTTTTTAAAATGTAATTTTAAGTGTATATTTTTTTTATAATGTTGTGAACTTTGGTTGATATTTACTATTTCAAATTTAATGTCTTCTGACGTTGGTGTTAGTTCTGATTTGTATTGCGTATTTCAAAGACATTTAGTTACATTAAAAAATTTCAGTTCTGCTTGTTGACTGAATTTTCCAATGATCTAACATTGCATAATGAGCTGGTAGATATGGGTCTGTGCAGTTTGTTAGGAGTAATCAGTAGAACAAACAAAATAGACCCTGATCTGCATGTGCATTATGTAACAGCAGATCAGGATCTTTATTGTTAAAAATTGACTCGACTGAGTACATATGGTCCCTTTATTGAAGCCTTGACATGTTCTGTCTCAATCAGTACATTTCTGAAATTGCCACTGAATATTGCATTAAATAATCATTAAGATTTGTTATAAATTCCATTTGTCATGTATAAATACTTGACATAGTTATGCTTAATCTTTCCCATTGATATTTATTGAACTTAATTGGTATAAATTATTCAGATTTTATGATATTGTTTCATTTCATATCAATTCTGTATTTGTAAAGCATTTCCTTTTGAAATATTACACATACTGAACATGTATGTTAGTATGATTTGTGGTTCATTCTATATCAAGAGATATATGTGTGTGTGTGTGTGTGTATATATATATATATATATAAGGTTAATGCTTTATCTTTCATCTTAGGTTGGGGTTGTCGTTTTGTGCAAGTCCTTATTGTTCTTGTGTTTGTTATTCCAAGTTTTTTCTATTTTTAATATAGGTCTGGGTGTTCTCTTAAGGGTATTTTCTCTTATTTTTAGCTTTTAGGTCTTGTTTTAATTTCTGTTCCTTCCATGTTTGATCTTTTATTTCTGTTTATTTGTTTATCTATCCACTCTTCTTTACCAAAAGCAAATGATTTTTTAAATATATTTCCTGTTTTTCAGTCAGATTCAGAGGACACCAGTTTTTTGATTATGTACCATGGAACTAACAAAACATTCTTTCTCTGTTGCTTACTTTTTTCATGCTTTTTTGTGGGGTGGTGGTCCATGATTGTCTTTTTCTCCCCAGTTTTCACTTTGGGGTTTTGGAAGAGAATTGGAAAGTCCTCATTTATGGATACTTTCCTGGGAGCATATGTTCTTCTAGGGTTCCCACGCTATTAGAAAAAGTCGGGAGAAATGATCATTTTTTCCCAACTGTGAAAAGTCTTTGAATTTTGAAAATGATCATGGCAGTCAGAAAAACTTGATGCCCAAAACAAATACATAATTGAGACTTAACTTAACTGATCGAGAGTTAAATTTGTCGAGTTCTAACCAGAATATTCGCAGGGTGTAGTGTGGATCATTTGGGTGCTTGCAATAAACATACAGTAATACCTCAAACATTTGCGAGGTTAGGTTCCAGAACCAGTCGCGGGTCTGGAGGAATCGCAAATGTTTGGTACGAGTCACTAAAAATGCTAATAAATGCTTATTTCTAGGGTTTAAACCCTAAATATGACCCAAATCATGCTCCCAAAGCACTTTAATTTCATTTAAAAGTTAGCTTAATACATTACCCTTAAAAAGAGAAATAAATGGTTGACGTAAAAATAGAGTACAGTATCGCCTAATGGGTATTTGCCACACTAGCGCATTTACAGTACGGTACATGTATACTAATATTACCCCTATACTAATTCATTGGCTGCCGTTTTCTTTTGCACTCACAGTAAGATAAAACCAAGTAATGAATGGGACTGTAAACTTAATGACTGATGTTTTCTTTGTCATTGTCAGGAAGGTAAACTAGGTAAACTTCATATTTCACAGAAGTCATATAACGAAGGTACAATTCAATAAAATAAAGAAAACATGTACGTAGAGGGTACCAATGAAAATTTTGCGAATCCGTGAATTCGCGAATCCAGAAACGCGAATGCACGAGGTATTACTGTATATGCCAGAGGTCTCGCATGGATTTTAAAACTAGGAGTCCAGGACTCCCAATAAGGTAAAAATAGGAGTCCCACCATCAAAAGTTGCAGTCACTTCTTTCCTACGCAATCAACACAGATGTGAGTGCATCTAATTTTAGATGGAGAGGTTTTCATAATGTAATCTCTCACTTTAATATAGCTTCATTACAACAGTCCTTGACGGGATTCCAAATTTATGGTTTATTTATTTGTCTATGTACTTGTAGTAATTTTAAGCAAAGGTTAAATAGTATCTGATTTGCTGCTTCCCCCCCCGCCCCCGTATTTTTGCAAATATGTGTTAAGTCGGAAAACAGCTTAGACCTTAAAGCACATCTCGTGAATTCCACAACATAGCATTGTCCCATACGTTTCTGTCCTACGTAATTTGCATTTTAAAGTTAAATCTTTAATAAAATATTACCTAGGCTTTGCTTCCAATGATTTGTATATTTTTCTGAATATATTTGCCCCGTGATTTACAAAAACAGACAATCTAATAAACTGGTACATACAAGACTTAGAAAAGTCCGCCATTATTTCCCGTTAGGCCTACTGGTTCAGTTACAGTTTAAAACTAACTTTATGATGAAATACAGTAAAACCTGTTATGAGAGACCGCCCCTTCTGCCAACCAAAAGCGGTCTCTCAAGACAGGTGGTCTCTCATAAGAGGTGTGTGAATAGTTAGCATTGTTGAAAAATAAATAATACCCATACTCACTGTACATGTATCATATCCTTTATTCATGAATCTTGTTAAATAATGCATGCATTCCTCTCAAAATATCTTTATATGATAAAGATATACATCTATCAAACGAGAATAAAATTTATATTTCAACATCACATTAATATATACAAAAAATTAACAGTTAGATTTGATCTATATATCTTATTTTATACACTTATTCACTTGTTTTTTTTAAAGAAATCCATTATACTTCTTTGTTGACATGTTTTACTCAGCTATTTGGTCTGAACATGTATCTCAATTATTGCCCTTTCATGAATCAACTTCCCACTTACTGGTATGTTTTTACTCCTTGCGACACAAAACCACTCCCATACTCGCTCGTTCAGATCTCCGTAAACTGTCCGTCGTGCCGTGGCATATTTCCTCTGTGCTTGTGCACCTTTCTGCCATTCGTTTCTAATGGACTTCTTGTCTTTGATTACATTTTGAACTTGCGTTTTACCGACGCTTAAGCTGACTGCTATTTTGCGAGTGGTCTCGCCTTTTTCGTTTCTTTCAATGACATTAATCCTTTCTTCCAGTGTTAAAATTTTTCTTTTTTTCAGCGGAGATTCTGCCATTGTTATTAGTGTTGACGTTATAAAGACTATCGGTTTTGATCAGGTTTTGGGGAATTGTGGAATAAATATATATTATGTACCAATGAATGAAACCAAAAGACATAATTAACTCATCAGGAAACAATACTGTACATTTATTCTGAGACGAAGTTTAAATCAACAGCGTTATAGCTCGATAAACAAATGTTCCGACCATCTGCACCCACGTAAACAGATTGTGGCTTGGTGAAACACTAACAAAAGAAATAAAAAATAATTTTAAAAAAATCCGGAAATGATTCTCACTTACTAGTATTAAAGACAATGAGCTCATTCACCCTCCAGGCATTATGGATTAACTGGAAAGCAAACAACGTACTCAAACCAACACTGAAGCCCTTTCAAACGATTTCTCACTTGGACATAAGGACTACCGGCGTTTTGTGAGTTTTCATACAGATAAAGAAAAAATACAAACCTCTAAATTGACTGTGTATATCCATCATTACTCCCTTTGATGTTACTCTTACTGGCTATTCACATGACTTCGGCACTACAATGGCGGTTAGTGACATGTACTTTAGTCTGGTTTACTGCAGTTTACAAATGACACCGTACGCTGGAGTTGTAAATTTCACAAAACTGGTACTGTAGCAAGACAAATTATTTTTAAATACTTTATTAGAGCAATCTTTGCTATTTATGCAGTCTTTGTTACAAAGGATTAAATGATGGTTAGAGGTGTTTATCCCGATATATGGTTGTTCAACTATAGTGTTATTCAGTGTGCACTTTGTTTGCATACTACATTTATCCCGAGCTCTAGTGTTTACAAAGGATTAAGTTAAGGTCAGTGGTGTTGATCTGTTTTGATTTTTTGGCGATGCGGTCGTTCATAGCAGTGTCAAAATGCATATTTTGCCAAGAAATCGCGGTCGCTGGTCGCGTTCAGCAGGTGGTCGTTCATAACAGAGCATTTATATAGTAAAATCGATCCGTGCATTACGATTGTGGTCGGAAATGACAGGTGGTCGCTCATAGCAGAGGTCGCTCATGACAGGTTTTACTGTAGTGTACAAAAGTCAGTTAATATATATCCAGATCACTGATTCTGATCTAAAAACACAAGTTTATATGTTTTATCGTTAAAGGATATCGTGCAGGAAATTGATAGTTGCTACCTTACTCAGAAAAGGGTTAATGGTCAGTCAGCTATCAAAACATATGCTTGTGAATGGGCAAGAGTTTGTTTGTCAACATAATTGATATCAAAAGTAGGTCTAGCTACTGATGTCTTGATGAATACATTTCACTACAACGCTGGAAATAACTGGGCTAAGGCAAGGGGCATTTTTAGAAAAGTATAGTCAGTCAATGTACCTCTTAAATAGCTCTTGTTCGTCCATCAGAGTGAGACTGAATTTTATCAATCCAAGTAAGGGCTTATTCCAAACACTAAGCTAGGCATCACACACTTTCTAACACTTAGCTACTGTCCCATCCAAACTATCAATCCTAGCAGCTTTAGCACTCTTCTGAATATCGTTACACTCTTCGTAAATTTGTCGCTTAACCCCAAAATACTTATCCTAATTTACGAATGGCATTTTGTCTAACTCAACCTGTCTTGATTCTGAGGTCACGTGCACTACTTATTCCAATACATTCGGAAATGAACACAATAACGAAAGCTAAAGTTGTTTATTTGATGTACTTTTATAAATGACCACATCTCTGGGTCTTTCTGCCTCTGAATTCAGTCAGTGTAAATATCAGGACATTTTCCCACCCGGCCACCAGTCAAACCCTTTGAACTTGCTGCCCAGCTATTGCATCATGTTCTTTTTTATGTACTCTTATAATGGCAACATGTATGTACATCAAGGGGTCTTTTAGTCTTAGAATTCTGTCTTGTAAATATCAGCCCAGCTAATTGATCAACACATTTCCCGAAAAAGCACGTGGCTGAAGCAGGACTGGCAAGTCTTTGAATTTTGCTGCACACCTATTACATGCGTATGGGAGGACTTCCGCCTCAGTGATTTTCTGCATTCCAGATAAAAAATTGGCGTCCAAATACACATAATTAAGCATTTCCGAGACCTATGTATGCTGAGTCAATCCAAATGCTCAGTGGATTAGGTTCATTTTATTTTCAAAGTCAGCTCGATATCCGCATCTTTCCTTACAAAGAAGGTATGAAAACCACTCTAGCATCACAAGAGGCCAACATGGTGGTGGCAAAGCATCGCCGCTTACCAGATGGCCTAGCAAACTTTAAATGTTGTTAGATTAAGCAATACATGCATGAAATCAATATGAAAATTACTTTTGTTCTCAGAATTTGTATTAAAATTGTTATGTCATTAATCTGCTGAAAGACAAGAGAAAACTATGGCGTTGATAAAATGTGATCTGGTACTAGCGATTTGCATTGCTAGTCGCATGAGTACACAAATCTAACAACCCACATGTTCAAATGTTGTAGAGAAAATAATATTAAATGAAAGTCGTATACTGGTTGTAAAAAAAGTACAAAAACGAAAGAATTTTTTTCTTCTCCATATTTATATATTCTGAGAACAGCTTCTGGAGTTTGTGGAATTACATGACTATCATGTTGACAGGTACTCTCTGCTTGATATATCAGACTGGCCAGATTGCTAATTTTTACAAGAAGTATCCGACTTTCATTTAATATAATTGAATTTCTGTATAACAACATTAAATAGGAGTTTGTTGTTGATATCATGTCACTATTGGACTTCCGATGTCATCATTTGAGATTTGTGAAGTTATATGACTAGTAATTCAGATAGCAAGTAGCGGGCCAGGTTTCATCTATGCTGTAGTTTTGTCTAATTTGTCAGCAGATTAAAGGTATAATGATTATAATACTTGCCATTTCTGAAAAAATAAATCAACATAACCCATGGTATTAATGAATAAAAAAACTAACAAACAGTGCTGATTAAATAAACATAACACCAGAATGTCTTTGAATGAATTTACAGTAATCCCAAAATAGTAGTTTTGTTCGGAATGTTATTGAGCACTTCGTAATTCCAACAAATAATTTAATTAAATGATTCCTCTTAGATTATATTTAAACACAACAGTAAATAATTACAGAGACTGTACATGAAGGAGAAGGAGAAATGATTTGCTTATCTCAGCCATATATGACGACCTAAGACATAATATAATGATTTCCTTTTATATGTTTCCCTCTATTGCAGAGCTTCAGCATGGAGGGTAGTAACAACTTTACCTTGTGCTGGGTTGAGAAATAAAAATCTTGCATGAGCTGTACTGTACTTTTTTAAATTAAGGGGGAGGAATTTGCCACTCTAGAATAGACCCTGCTCAAAATTGAGAGAATCTAAAACAAATACAAATCGTCATTTTACTCTTCATGCTCAAATAATATTAATGTAATTCAAAGTTTCAAATTTGCTCTGAAAATAATGATAATAAAATGACAACAATAATAAGAATACTAATACATGATCTTATGGTCCACACAATATTTAACTGGAAAATTAATTTCATAAAAATTAAAACCGTGAAACTTAAAGTATATTTCTTTCTCTCTGTATAATGTAAATAATATAATATTTATTTTGGTCAAAAATAGTTAGTTTTTGTAAGCACATCATTCTTGTAGTTGTCAGATATGCTAAGTTCATTATAAAGGCAAATCATTGTACTGACATTGAGAAAGACAAATGTCCATCTATATGTCATGTGTTCTGAATAAATTAGAGCTAATTGTAAAATGAATAGACGATGGGTATAAATGGAAAAAGAATAAATTAAATTAAATTGAGGGCTACTGCATGTCAATAATTATGTCTTTATATACACATAAGTAAGGGTATATGGACAAAAAAGGCTGGTTTTCCATTTTCATATGCTTCAGAGCAACACATACCCAATTGAAATGGTTTTAGTTTACCAAGACAACGACTCTTGATGACAGTGCAATGATAGGGGTATCAAATAGGAAAAAAATAAACATTTTGACCTCATTAAAAAAATGCACTTATCGAAAATATTCTGTCAATTTCCTCTTTTACTTAGATCCTGTCTTTGCGAGTGAATTATGAACTCTCTCTGTGGTATGCAAACTCTTTGGTGATTGCATGGGCATCAATAATGAGCCTAAACGATAAAAACAAGTAAACCAATTGCACAGCTGTGGCAAAGCCTGCCAAGAATATGGTGCCAAAAACAGAAATTTCATATGTGAATGAGTGGGGCACTTTCAAATTATCTTTTAAATTATATAGGGATGTTCAAAAGCATCATAAATTTGACAGGGGCACTAAAAATGTTGGACAGGGCATAGTGTCCCTCTAATCGTGTTTAGCTGGAACACTATATACCCATATTTGTGTTGTTTATGTATGAAACCAGTTATCTGCACCTTGTACCCATCTGTGTTCAGTTATGAATCCAGTAATCTGCACCTTGTACCTATGTTTCTGAAGTTCATTATTCCCTCTTATCCAACAGTTCTTGAAAGGTGGAACAATTTACAAACAACACATCCAAAGATCACCCAGTGATACAGCTAAATTTGAAGCCACTATTATTTTAAATAATATAGGAGCTGCGTTACATTACAAAATGAATGAATATATGGAATTATGTCATTAATCTTTTTTTACCTTCCATACCTGTACTTGTGAATGAGATAAGTAAATTGAGTTTTGCACTCCCAATTTTGGAACTAATTTCATTTTTTACCATTTGATGGGGTGTTTTGTGAATGCCACAAAAAACAAGTCAAGTTCATGAGCCTGAATCTTAATCATCAAGATACAAACCATGCCTTTTGAAACTGTAAAGTGGTTTAGTGACCAAGATTGATTCAGGTGTTGATTATATGACTGTATTTGAGTCGTTTATAACCTGCACAAAACAACTGATTATGGTAGAACAATACAGTGATAACTTTCGACTAAATGCTTAAGCTTGAATTGTTTTGCATAATTGTAAATCATTTGAAAATTTCATGATGCATTTTTTCCTGCAAAAAAATACAGAAATAGGATGTATATTTTGGAGCTCTGTGTACCACTAGTACCATAAGAAATAATGAATTATACTTAAGTGCTACTGAGCATACACCACGTGTGTGTGGTCATTCAGATTGGGCCTTGGTCTATGTCACTTTAGCCATTCAATATAGCCACAGCTTTATAACAAAATAGCCAACATAATTTTCTTTACTTTTAGAATAATGTACATTTTCCATTTCCTTGTAGATGACAATGAGATATCTCCTAACACTGGACAGTCTAAATCTGGAACAGATCAGTGAATTGTCAGAGAGAAACCTCATGATGCTCTTTGCCGACAACAGTGCAAATGAGATGACTCGTAACTTCACCTTCACATGTTGCTTGATGCCTAAAAAATGTCGGGAGAAATTCACTAGCTTTGGTAATGAGGAACGAGCCAGAAGTTCAGTGTCACAGCATCTGCTGCAACATATTGAACAGCTGAAAAAGGAAGCTAAAGGTATCCAATATCATCAGGAATGTTAACTAAACATATCCAATATAATCAGGGATATTAACTAAAGATATCCAATGTCATCAGGGATGTTAACTAAACATATCCTGTATCATCAGCGATGTATACTAAAGGTAACCAATGTCATCAGGGATATTAACTAAGGTATCCAATGTCATCAGGGATGTTAACTAAAGGTAGCCAGTGTCATCAGAGATATTAACTAAAGGTATCCAATGTCATCAGGGATATTAACTAAAGGTATCCAGTGTCATCAGGGATGTATACTAAAGGTATCCAATGTCATCAGGGATATTAACTAAGGTATTCAATGTCATCAGGGATGTATAATAAAGGTATCCAATGTCATCAGGGATATTAACTAAGGTATCCAGTGTCATCACGGATGTATACTAAAGGTATCCAATGTCATCAGGGATATTAACTAAAGGTAGCCAATGTCATCAGGGATGTATACTAAAGGTATCCAATGTCATCAGGGATATTAACTAAGGTATCCAGTGACATCAGGGATGTATACTAAAGGTATCCAATGTCATCAGGGATATTAACTAAAGGTATCCAGTGTCATCAGGGATATTAACTAAAGGTAGCCAATATCATCAGGGATGTATACTAAAGATATCCAATGTCATCAGGGATATTAACTTAAGATATCCAATGTCATCAGGGATATTAACTAAAGGTATCCAGTGTCATCAGGGATATTAACTAAAGGTATCCAGTGTCATCAGGGATATTAACTAAAGGTATCCAGTGTCATCAGGGATGTATACTAAAGGTATCCAATGTCATCAGGGATATTAACTAAAGGTAGCCAATGTCATCAAGGATATTAACTAAAGGTATCCAGTGTCATCAGGGATATTAACTAGGTATCCAATGTCATCAGGGATATTAACTAAAGGTAGCCAGTGTCATCAGGGATATTAACTAAAGGTATCCAGTGTCATCAGGGATGTATAATAAAGGTATTCAATGTCATCAGGGATATTAACTTAAGGTATCCAGTGTCATCAGGGATATTAACTAAAGGTATCCAGTGTCATCAGGGATATTAACTAGGTATCCAATGTCATCAGGGATATTAACTAAAGGTATCCAGTGTCATCAGGGATATTAACTAAAGGTATCCAGTGTCATCAGGGATATTAACTAAGGTATCCAGTGTCATCAGGGATATTAACTAAAGGTAGCTTTTTTATTGTTGTTGTTCTTGGGTTTAACGCTATTTTTCAGCACAGGATAGGCTATACATGGCGGCCAGTATAACTGGTGGAGGAAGAACCCTGGAAAACCCAGGGAAGAACCACCGACCCACGAGAAGCTACTGGCAGGCTTTCCCACGTACCCATGCTAGCTGAGCCTTGGACTCGAACCCACACAGACAGAGATGAAATGGCAGTGATCCGGAATGGTGAGCGCTTTAGACCACTCGGCCACTCGGGGCCCCACTAAAGGTAGCCAGTGTCATCAGGGATGTTAACTAAAGGTATCCAATGTCATCAGGGATATTAACTAAGGTATCCAGTGTCATCAGGGATATTAACTAAAGGTATCCAGAGTCATCAGGGATGTGTACTAAAGGTATCCAATGTCATCAGAGATATTAACTAAAGGTAGCCAGTGTCATCAGGGATGTTAACTAAAGGTATCCAATGTCATCAGGGATATTAACTAAAAGTATCCAGTGTCATCAGGGATATTACCTAAAGGTATCCAGTGTCATCAGGAATATTAACTAAAGGTATCCAGTGTCATCAGGGATATTAACTAAAGGTATCCAGTGTCATCAGGGGTGTTATTGTATCCATTGTCACCTTGGTTATTAACTAAAGGTCTCCATGTCATCAGGGATGGTAACTAAAGAATCTTGCAATCCTGAAAAGTTGGGAAATTAATTCCTGGCTTTTGTGAAGTCTGTAATAGTAATGGAAATGACAACAAATATTTTTCATAGTCATAGACTGTGCATTAGATTCTGTGAAGATGGCTGTCAAGTGATGTAATATCTTAGAAAACAATGTCACGGAAAGGCTTAAATATTATAATTTTGTGAGTTAGTGTATGCCAATTACATGTGACAACCAAAAATGGTCAAATCAGGAATTTATTTAAATAGTTGTATATTTTTGATGTTGCAAATGGTTGTTGTTGTCTAGGAGTTTCTGGAGCTATGAAAGGCATCCAGATGGGCATGGAATGCAGTAGAAGCATTGCACAACTCTATAAATTAAAACTTGTGTACTTAAATATTTGAGTTTATTGTGGAAAATCAAGTTGAAATTTCTAACTATTCTATCATTTTGCAGGTGTTACTTTTTCCAGTGATAGTTGGAAAATCATTAGTAAAACTCCTTTGAGGATATCAGTGATACAGATCCATATTTTAGAAATATAAAACAATGCTTGTTTTGGCATTGATTCCTTTACCATGAAGTAAGCTGTTTCGCATGTAGCCTAATACTATGACCATAAATGTATCTACTGCTAATACCAAATAAATTGTATTTTCATGGGGAAGCAGGGTATCTTCACAACCAAACATTAAATTCACAAAGACAAGTATTTTACTGATTCATTTGGATGAAACTGTTACCATGATTACTTTTGTGATTTGCACTTCTAGTAAACAGTTGTTCACAAATCCTTGTCATAACTTATTATTTTTAATATTTTCGAGTCCAGTCTGGTGAGGCAGGTTGTTTATGAACTGGATGGTTAAAATGATGATCAGTGGTCATCCTGGAAAACTTCTTTTTGTTGCTTTCTTATAAATGGTTGGTCATATCAACATGGGGTTTTGACTAAAAAACATGTCTTGTTGGTTCTAAATGTAACTGGCTATCTCGGCAATCCAATATGGCCACAGCAGTGGTTTTCACTGTAAGATTTCTTATGATGTCTAGTTGGTACTGCATGAAAATGATGATAATCTGACATTAGATATGGTCACCACAGTAACCATTTTGAAAATGTTATTAATGCTACTCCTGCATGGAAAGTTATGTCATCTTTGGGTTTTCACTGAAAAACTTGTCATGGCATGCAGTTGGTCTTCAGAAAAAAAGTTGTTCCAATTTGATAGCTGTTATGGCCACTACCGTGGTCATCTTGACAATCTTATTTCTATTCTTCTTAGATGGAAAGTCATATTGGTGTTGGGTTTTCACCAGAAGATTTCTCGTGATGAGTGATTGCTACTAAATGAAAATGGTACCAGTCTGTCAGCCAGTGTGGTCATCATGGCAGCCATCTTGAAAATCACATTATTGTTACTTCAAATAAATGGAAAGTCATACCAACATATGTGTTTCCACCAGAAGACTAAGTATGATATCAAGTTTGCCTTTTTTTAAAATAGTGCTGATCAGATTTCCAGTATGTCTGCCATCTGTCGCTGTTCCTCCTAAATGGGATGTCATATTGATGGGTTTTCTCCAGACTACTTTATGGCATCTAGTTGGTCATGAATGAAAATGATGCCTTTATTAGATCCAGTATGGTCACTATGGTGGCCTTCTTGAAAGATGAATGATTGCTATCCCTTTAGAATTGATGGTCATGCTGACATAGGAGTTTACACTAAAAACATATATGCCAACCATTATGCTTTTGGCATGAACATTACACTTTTTTACACATAATTGTGTCTTACGCTTGCCTTTGTATGGATTATGCTTCTCTGGTACCTTAAATATAAAAAATAAAACAGTAAAAAGTTGTGCTTATCATCACTTTAATCCCACTCATCATATAAATTTGACAGTATTCAAAAAGAAAGACTGCATCATAAGAATAGCATACGAGTTAATTTGTCCATCTAAACTTACCTGTACTTTCTTTTTTTTATATTTATAGCAACAGTCAGTGACTCATTTCAAGAAAACAGACTGGTTTATTTGATTTGATAGTTTGTCTTGCAGATTCATTATATTGATAGTCAAGTTAGATAGTGGACCAGTGTGTACTTTTAAAGAAAATAGCACCAGATGTTAAGCAAAACGGGCTTTATGGTGTGACGTGTGGATGAAAATTGTTACAGCAGATGGATCTTTATAAACTTCAAAAATGTCTGAGCAGAAAAAGGACCACTTTACTAATTTGAAAAGAAGAATATGATAGTGATGTAATACTGCACTTGGATTGAGAACAAAATAAATGGTTACTTCATTCAGGGAAAGTTTGACCTGTTGACTAGATTAAGTGAGTGTTGAATATAAATAATTTGTCAGTATGTTTTGTGTTTGTATTCTGGTTCTAATTTACATTTTGTCCATTTTTGCCACGAAATTTGACATGGAGCAGACCCAGGTTAGAAGCAAAAATAAATGTACATTTTTCATACAGTGTTCTATAAATATGGCATGTAATGTAGTGATGGGAATCGGTCATAACTTCATAATTGATAATCGCTTCCACTTAACGAACTGATAATCGCTTATAATCGGTTACAAAGAGCAAATTTGAATTTTTGTTTATTATACAGTTATTTTTTTGATAAAGAGTTCTAGATGTTAATAAAAATTAAAAACTGTAATGAATAGAACTCACCTTGAACAAATACACTAAGCTTACGGGTACAACTACAGTTAAGAAGGTGGGCCAAACTCTAATGGTCTGAACAGATCAGAAGAGGGAAGCTTAAAAAAGAAAAAGAAGTAGCTGAACAATATAAGATGTATTAAAAATGAGAATTTTAAACAACTTGAGTTGTAAAGGAAGTTATTCAAAAACTATATTTGCTATCATATATTAAAGAATGCATTAATTATAAAAGCTATTAAAGAAATCAAATTCAGTCTGCATGTTAATAGATAGTAAAGGAAAGTTATGATGTACATAAAATATTAGCAATGAAGCTGGCAAAAAGACAAATTTATATTTCTTTCATTTACATGATGTGATGAAATAATTGAGTCCACTGCAGTTGATAACAAACCTGCAGATGGATTTTGTGTCAGTTATTACATGTGTCACATGTATAGAGAGATACTTGTATTCATCAAATTTATTCTTGCAACCAACAGTAATTGCTTATGGGGATGTTTACATAAAAATCTGTAAGACATCTGCCTTTCAACAATTTTCAAATGAGATAACTAGTTTTCCGTTTGACTTCATTGCATAAACAGTATTCTCTTCACCCTTAAACATGACAAATATAATTGTTCTACATTATGATAATTATTATTTTACCTTCATAATTAAAACAACTTGATAACATTGAGTTCTTTGAACAATGAATGCTGTATTTAATTGGATAAAAGATTATGCCAACAATATTATTTTTAACAGTCTTTTAAAACTTTCAAACACTACCATTACTTTTTGGTTGCTGTGGCAGCCAAAGTAAATTTATAATTATCATTTTCAGTATGATTAGTATTTGTTCCTTATCAGTGAACTATACAAGTGAATATAATTATATTCTATATGGAGAAAAGTTTTTAATAATAACTACATAAATATTGCATCATCTAAATATTGTACCATACTGAAATGTAGAGACATGTTTGAAAGTAAAGTTTTTATTATCTAGCATATGCCTTAAAGTAATGAACTGAGGATATGTAATATGTAGAAACAAATTAACTGTCCATTTACACATTTAGAATAACTATATTTCATGGTTAATTATACACTATATTCGATTTTTTTGGTCAGAACTTACTTTTCTACCCATTTTCACCGTTTGGTTGCTATGGTAACCATGAACACACATCAGATTCACCAACATTTTTAGTGTTTACAACCTGCATGCATATATGCATCACTTTGTGCAATTTTACAGCAATCTGATTTTTAATAATAGTTCTGAGCTGTTATATAAATTTGGCCCAAAAAGTCTGTATTGTTCTGAAACAATTTAGCATGCACAGATGGTGCAGTTAGAAACAAATCAGCACTGGTTTCAAGGTCAAGCAAAACAACACAGCACTACCAGGATTAAAGGTTCTTGAAGTATACTTAAGATATACAAGGTTTTTTTTAAATAGTCAGTATAACCAGTGAGGAGAGCCAGGGAAATTATTTTTCTTTAAAATTCTAACCCTATGCAAAATATGAAACTGTAGAGCCCCACCTAAATAAATGAAGTACATAATTATTTTAACCAATTGATAATCTTTAATTTGTATTACCCATTATTTTCTTGCTCTTTCCACTTGCAGATTTAGGTACTAAATTCAAGTTCACTGCAGAACCTGTACATACCAGAGATCGAAAACTATCAGGTAATAAATCTGTTAACAGCAAGGGGAAGGGACATTTTAGCTCAACATGAAGAAGTCCTTCATATCTACTGGGCATGGCATAGCTATCAGATGTATTGCAGTTTTGTAGTAATGAGAGTATTTAAATAATTTGAATTTGTATAAACGTAGTCTTTGAAATATGTATGTGAATTTCATAATTACCTGTTTCTCTCTATAATCTTTCACATGCTTCTGGATTTGTTTTGTAATTTATTATTTTGAATTCAAAGACGGTTTTGACACAGAGACTAATATTTACTTCTGTACACATAAGTCCAGCTGCAAACAACATAGACTCTGATCTGTTGTCACATAATGTGCCAGTAGAACAAAGTCTGTATTGTTTGTTCAACTAATACTCTTAGAAAACTGCAGTGTTCCAGATCTGTCAGTGCAGTATGATATGGCAGATCAGGGTCTGTGCAGTTGGGCTTGACTTGCAAGTGGGTATATATGGTCAGTGTCTTGTATCTACTCTTGAAGTGTTTTCATTATTTTCACCAGTAGTTACGTTATGGCTTGACATTTTCAGATATTCATCCAGTTCATAATAGAGAGTGGGTATTCAAAATGATTATGAAAAATAAAATAATTTATTGACTTTTTACGGGAAATCATTTACACTTTTGTATTTGTCTGTTTATACAATTCTTGTTATTTCAGAACTGTGTTCCACAAAGAAACGAAAAAATGCAACAATCAAAAAGGGTCCTCCATTAGGAAGTGTCAAATTTAAGGAGCATTCTGGTAAATACACATCTTTAAGGCATTCTCATGCCCAGAGTGAATCTGGCAGTGATGGAAATGGTTCATTTGAAGAAGAATCTTTTGATGAAAATACAGATACTAGTTTGTCCCCAAAGCGTTTACAGAAATTATCCCACAAGCAAAGCAAGTCTGTGACAGATAACTCTAACAAGTCCAATTCAGATACAGATGCAAGTGATCAAGATAATACAGTCAAAAGAATTGAGGAAAATGAACAGTTTATAATTGACTTATTGAGCAGGACTCAACCTCACCATGACCATTGTTATACAACAATATTTGGTAAAAGAAAAGGGATAGAGACAATGCATCTCGATCTTGATTCATCCGAAAATGAAGATGAGGAAAATTTGGATGTGGGAAATTCAGGTGATAATCCTATTCAAAATGTCATTACTGGATTACCAGAGGAAGAAGAAACAGTGAAAAATAAAAATGACAAGCGGCATCCCATTCTATTTCTTCGCCATCGTTCACCAGATGAGAATGTTCCAATGGTCAGCAAGGAAGAAATAATAAGTGAGAGTACAAGTGAGGAAGAATATGATGCCCATTCTGGCCAGAGTAAGTAAATAAATTCATTTTCAATAAAGATAATTTTGGTATGGATGGAATGGTGAAAGTATTTTTCACTGAGCTCAAAATAGACATTAATAACACTATGACCAAGAAATTTGATCTGATGATTATCACTTGTTCGGTCTAGTGGTAAATGTGACTCCATCAGGCAAAAGTACCCCATTCAAATCCCATAAGACGCATCATTTTTAATAATTTTTTTGTTTTTCTGTGGGTTTTTTTGCCATCAATTAGTAAAGAGAATATACATATAAACATGCAAAACACACCAGAGCATAAACTGTAAATAGTTGTCATATTGTCATGCATATACCGTAAAAAATCTCCTACTTCAAACAGTTAACCCTTTACAAAAGAATCATGCAAGCGCCTTTGGACACCTCTACTCCATTTGCATGGAAGGGCTTTTTGACGTCTCTACTCTATTCACATGGAAGCGCCTTTTGATGTCTGCTGTAAACATCAGCCATTTTAAGCTGGTTTTCGAAGTGCCACCTTCGGGGAAAACCCCCTATTAGATACTACATTCATTTCTGCGAATGACAGTTACATCAGATCACGTGGTCACTGTTTATGCTCTGGTCGATATCTGCTATTTAAAGTAACTGGTTCGTAATCTCCACTCTCCAAAATGGAGGTCGTGGATTTCATTCAGTACTTATGAAGTTTTCACGATTAGAATCACAACTATGAAAGCTTCAGTAACTTAGGTAAGGCTCTGATATTGATGTAGGCAACAATTAGTTTTTATAAATTATCAAATTCAGATGACTTGGTGATGTAGACATGGACAAAAACTTGTAAATTTCGAGTATGAGAAATGGCAGCTACAGTTGGTCACACAGTCTCACTGACTTGATGGGGAATGAGTTCTCTCAAGATTTTAAAGCACATAAAAAATTCTTCCATGAAAAATAATTACACAGCTATAACAATCAGACTTGACTCTTAAATTTTTGCACACATAATAGATGTGTTCCAAAAATGTAAAATAGTTAAAATTGCTGTTAAACTTAACATACACTACATTGCTTAACAGTTAACAGGCAGGCCTATGCATATGGAGTCAAATAGGTAACAGGTGTTCTATTTATAGCACACTGCACTTTGTAACTATGCTCTATGAGGTAACGGGTTAAACATATTGAATGCAGTTACGTTTGAACATAAAACTAAGAATTTGCCACTCGATGAAATATATTCGTTATTAACTTGATCCAGAACAATGTCCTCTATCTATTAGCCAAAAATAATATGCTAATACATACATGCCAACCATTATGCTTTTAGCTTAATCATTATACTTTTTTTCCACTAAATTACACCTTATACTTGACCATATATGAATTACAATTTTCAGTATATCCCCCCAATCAATTTGTTTTTTTCATTTTTATTAACACCCTTTACCTCAAGCAAGTGCCTTTTGATGTCTCTGCTCCATTCTGATGGAAGCGCCTTTGACACCTCTACCCGATTCACATGGAACGCGCCTTTTGGTGCCTCTAGGCCATTATCATGAAAGCACCTTTTGACACCAGCTGTAAACATCAGCCATTTTGCGGGTTTTCGTAGCACCACCTTCAGGGAAAATACATTATCAGATACTACATTCATTTGGTGTGAATTACCATTATGTCAGATCACATGGTTGCTGTTTAAGGTCTGGTTGAAATCTGCTATTTAATAATAATAATAATAATGAGGACTTTGTATAGCGCTTAATCTTTAGAAGCTCTAAGCGCTTTACAACATTAGACAACACGTATAAGATAAAAAACATATATAATTATATGATTACAAACACAAACACCATGAAATTAGAAAACAGAGAAAAAAACATGCTGAGAATATTTAAGGTAGGGAACATTATTAGGTCTTTAAGTTTGTTCTTGCAGTCAAATTAAGTGAGTTTTGAGAGCACTCTTGAATCGGATCACTGTGTCTTTGTGTCTAAGTTCAGTGGGCAATTCATTCAACGTTGCTAGGCCCTGTTATGCAAAAGAACGCTGTCCATATAACTTCATTTTTGTAGTGGGAATAATGAGTATTCGATTGTCAGAAGAGGAGCTTAAGTATCTTGCTGGTGTGTACACATCGGTGAGGTTGGATAGGTATGTTGGACTGGAGTCCATCAGTGAAATGTAGCACAGAGAACAAATTTTGTGTTTGATTCTGGATCGAATGGATAGCCACTGTATGGTACAGAGCAGCAGGGAGGTGTGCTCTTATCATGGTACTCTAAGTATGATCCGAGCAGCTGAGTTTTGAACTTTTTAAAGGTTTTGAAGTAGATATTGAGATGAACCAGACAGAATTGAGTTACAATGATTCAGTCTTGAAAGTAAAAATGAACATACAAGTGTTCTTGTGCATCAATTGAAAGATATTTGCGAATGGAGCTGATGCGTCTCAGCTCAAGATACACAGCCTTCCCTATGTTCATGACATGTTGGTGCAACATGAGAGTACTGTCCAGAGTGACACTTAGGTTTCGTACTGACTGTGAATTTAATGTTAGTGTTACTGATGTTTTGTTTGAGGTAAAGGATGTGAATGAGAAAGTCTTTGTGTTGTGATCAGAATGGCCTCAGTTTTATCATCAATCATCTGTAGCTTGTTATATGTCATCCATGATTTTTGCATCAGAAATGCACTTCAGTTGGGTGGCTAGATTTTTATATCTGGGTGTCGTCAGCATACAATTGGTGAGACACTGGAAGATGATCTATGACACTTGAGAGCGGCTGAGTGTATAGAATGAAGAGAACAGGTCCAAGAACAAACCCTTGTGGAACACCACAACATAGATTAACTGCGCTGGAGTATATTCCATTTACAAGACACAATTTGTGTCCTGTTGACCATTTAGGACTTGAACCACAGTAAGGCTGTATCATTAATGCCAAGTACATGCTGGAGACAGTGAAGTAATACATCATGGTCTGTTGTGTCAAATGCTGCAGACAAATCAAGGAGGGTGAGGACTGTAATCTTTCTACTATCCAAAGCAGAGAGAATGTCATTAACTACTTTTAGAAGAGTAGTTTCAGTACTATGGCAAGGGCAATATGCAGATTATACATTGCTAAAAAGACTGTTTGAATTCACATCAAATGCAAGTTGGGATAGGATAACCTTTTCTAAGATTTTTTGTATGAATGGGAGATTAATAACTGGTTTTAGTTCTATAAATCCTTATGATTGAGTGTTGGTTTCTTCAGCAGAGGCTTTACAATGGCAGTTTTGAAAAATGATAGGAATTCCCAGGATGAGAGAGAGGTGTTAATAACATCAGTTAGTGAAGGCAATGCTGGATCTAAGCACTCAAGCAACATTGATGTTGGAATTGGATCAAGTTTACATGTTTGGTGCACTCTTCATCACAATTGTACGTACTAAATCCATAGAGACAGTTTAAAATGCTGCTAATGGTTGACACTGAAATTCTGTATCCCAACTGTATGGTGATGACAAGTCAATTGAAATTGTTTTGTCAAGCTTATCTCTAATGGTTTGTACTTTGTCACGGAAGAAACTTACAAACAGGTCCAGAAAGTCGACTAGAGAGAAGGTAGTTGGAAGTGGTGTAGATTTGTTCCTTGACATTAGCTTGTTAGTAATCTTGAAGAGCTCTTTGCAGCTGGAACTTTCCAAGAGTTTAGTACTGTAGTGGCGTGGTTTTGCTGCATGGACTATTTGTGACGTTCTTCTTAGCGGCTTCATAGATTTGCTTAAATGGATGAGGTAAATGGATTAATCCAACAGATCACATTCTAGAAAATACTGCTTTTGCTCAAGTATGACATAAGAGTATGCTTGTCCATAGACTTGCATGTACTTTCCTAACAGTATTAATGTTCTATTTATAGCAGCTGTCCTATTTCCAAGAAACTTTCTGGTTCTGCTTTCAAAACTTTGACCTTGGATTCTATTTATAGCAGTTCTATGGCTTTGTCAGTGGTTAACAGACTGGTATTTAATTTGTAATCTTTGCTCTCACATTCTTTGTTCTACTTCATATTTGTTAAAAAACCAGTGTGTAGGTATTTGGTGCTAAATGTCAAGTCATATTTATTCTAGTTGATGAGTTTGTTAGAGCAAAAATGCTTTTCAAATAATTTCACAGATGGATTAGAAAAAGACAAAAATGATTCAAAGATGAATACATGAATGATACAATACAGCATTTCATTCTATGGCAGCTTCACACCCACTGCTGGCTGTGTGGAAAGGATTTTAATATTAGTCATCAGAGGTCTTGGAAACACTTAATTACGCATATTTGGATGCAATTTTTTTATATGGGATGCAGAACATAACTTATGCAGGAGTCCTCTGTATGCACGTAATAGATGGGTTGCAAATTCAAAAGCTTCCCAGTCCTGCTTCAACCACCTGCTACATGGGAAAATGTGTTGATCAATTGATCATTTTAGCTGCGCTGATATTTACTATGACAGGATTCAGTGGTTGAAAGGCCCCCATATGTCCATGTTGTCATTATAAGAGTATATCAAAAGAACATGACACAGTAGCTGGGTGGCAAGTTCAAAGACTTCAATTAGCTGTTGAGTGGTGGGAAAATGTGCTGATATTTACAATGACTGAATTCAGAGGAAGAAAGACCCAGAGATATACATGTAGTCATTATAAGAGTACATCAGATGAACAAATCTAGCTTTCATTATTGTGTTCATTTCCTTGTTTTGCAGAATAAGTAGTACATGTGACCTCAAAATCAAGACACGTAGACTTAGACAAAATGCCATTTGGATAAGTATTTTGGGGTAAAACGGCAAATCGATGAAGATAGGAATGAAATTTAGAAGAGTGCTGAAGTTACTAATGGAACAGTAGTCAAGTGTAAGAAAGTGTGATTTCTTGCTTAGTATTGTGAAAGTCCTTTCCTTAAATTGACAAAATTCAGCCTGACACTAATGGACAGACAAGAGCTATATGTCAGTAGTGTAAAGACTTTGGAAAATTAAACTCAAAGACTTCCACTTGTTCTTCTCATTTGGATGTTTAGCCAGTTTAGGTATGCACACTGGTGGAACTCCTTATTTTACCAAAATAGGAGTAATGGACTTCTAGTTTTAAAATCCTAGCGAGACCTCTGGTCATGGTGGTAAATTTGATATGGAAAAACACCTGAAAACAAAGAAACCTTGAATTGGCTTGTCTTACTAACTTTAATACTGAGGTAACTTCTTTTTCAGAGCAGAACTCAATGGTGGACACAAATGTTATAAATGCAGGTGTTGCATATCGAGTTCTTAATAGAACATAGACTGCCCCTAGTGGTAGAAGACTTCATTGGTCCTTTGTTCAGATGGATGTTTCTTGATTCCTAAATTGCAGAACATATCCATGTACAAGAGCAAAATCATTGTTCACTGTTTAGCTTAAGATACTTCACTTAAAATTGCAAAAATTGGACCGTTTAGTATTGCCACAGATGGGAGTAGTGATTATGATGATAACAAGTTGCACTCGGTCTGTTTAAGATACATTGACAACGAAAAGGGCAAAGTCAGTGTTCTTCTTTCTTGACCAGAATTAACAGTAGATTCCACTGGAGAAAACATTTTTGATTTGCTTGATAATGCTTTGAAGACACCATGATATAAGCTGGCAGAACTGTATGGAGTTTTCAGCTGATAATGCATCAGTGTGATGACTGGAATTCATAAAGGAGTTGCATTCTATGTTTTGAAAATGTCTCCATCAGTATACATAACAGGTTGTCCCTGTCATTTGATGGACCTTGCTGCAGGAAAGGCTGCTGATAAAGTATCAAGTTGGCATTCTGCCTGACAAGGTACTTCTTAAACAAAAAGTGCTACATATGAAAACTTGAAGCAGTAATTGATGTTAAAAGACCAGAGAGGTCAATAAATCATTTTGTACATATGCTCATTGAATTTTTATTGTGTTATATGCGAATTACTCTTTAAGTTACTCTTTTTCTGCTTGGATTACTCCTTTTGTCCAATTGGGTTACACCTTTTCCTTGCCAGGGGTTGGCATGTATGCAAATGCTTTAAATCTAAATTATTTAAATATAGTCTTTAGCCCAGTCTTGCTGCTGAATTAACCTGACTAAAAAAAATTGCAGTTTTTAGCCCAGTCTTGATGGTGATTTAACGATCCTTTCTCCAACTGTTTATTGACCATTTTTGTTTGTAAGTACCATGGGATATGTGAACCATACGTGTGTGTGTGTATATACTTAACGCTTCAAGTACGGGGCTCAACCAGCCCAGTTAGATGCACATATCAATTTCATGGTTATTTTTTTTAAACCCTAGGGGAGGGGATAATAATTGCTAAGGTCAGCATGATTAGCTGACCAGAAACGTACATTTTTTGGCCTAAAGTAATTAGTTTTCTTCCTATAGGGGACTTTCAATGTTATCTCCCCGTGATTACTCTTGATACAAGAGAAAATGTGGTGATTGCATTGGGGAAGTCCTGTTGAGTAAAAGAGAGAAATGAATTTATGATTAAATATTTTATACAAAAAGTATTTTTGTTAGTAAATCAACTTGCAGACAAATAGAGATAGGTATTTTAGCTGAATCACAGATTGTAGAAAATCCACTGTGGAAATTATTATGTACACTCTCTTGTTTGTCATGGACCAGAACTACCGTATTTTCCGGCGTATAAGTCGATGCGGAGTATAAGTTGAATTGACCAATTTTGTAAATTTTCCATCCTTCGTCCATATATAAGTCGATTCGGAGTATAAGACGAGACCAGGTCAATAACTTGGCTTTGTATTTTATACTACCGGTAGTAACTTCTGGTTGCATGAATATTGATGGTATCGTTGTATGATATTCCATATTACCAGCAATTGTGAAATTGCATTACCGATGCTAACATGCTTGTGATTTTACTTCTGAACTGCTATATTTTGTTATCAATTGACACAGCTGAATAAACAGTCCATGCTTGTCTTATTATAATTGAAAGTACATCCATGTTGTAGTTCATTTTATTACCTGTAGTTACAAACGTAACTTATACAAACTTGTCATTTTCTATCGTAAGTTTGAAAGTCACGGACTCCGTTAAATCGATTCGTGTATATATATATATATATATATATATATATATATATATATATATATATATATATATATATACTATTTTTTAAGTGTTTGTTCAGTTTGGACTTGGATATAATTAACATTTTATTACTAATCTATTCAATGCTATACCCCACTATTATCTTTATCGGCGAGTTCGAATACAAAGTAATGGGTATGATCTCTTGTCCTTATAACAAATTTTGTATGGACAATGACTTCAATAAAATGTTGACAGATTTTCATTTCCCTAAAATAAGCCTCATTTCCCTACTGGCAGCCTCGCTGATTTGACCTATTCTGTTGATTCTTGCCCTCAATCTGGTTTCAATTATAGCCAAAGCGCCAAGCATGTTTAATTACCGTGTAAATAACACTGCATAGCCATGTGGTTGTTGTGACAATGTACATCGTAATTAAAACAAGAATGAATTGTTGATTTAGAGGTGTTTATTGATGATGGAATATAGTAGGCTCGTAATACATGAGGATTATCACAATCGTCAGGTAACTCAAAATACCGTCTTTTTTCTCTTTGCAAAAGCTACAAATAAAAACCGCCCTGAATAAAAGAATGATCTTGTACACGGACAATTTTTTTCATCTCTCAATCTCTCTCTCTCTTGTGCGCACACACACAAGCACGTGCGCGCTCACAATATATCTGATTTTAGTTTAGTTTAAACCATATTTGTTTTAATTATGATATCCATTGCAACAAGAGCCACATGGCTGTGCATGCTATGAAAAGATTGATCAAAATATACCGAACTCATTAAAATGTGCCCGTACTATAGCAATGAAAACAATGCCCATGGCTAAATTCATTATTTACATCTAGAGAAGGGAGTGGGCATCATTTCCTGTTGTACTTAATCCCATTGATATAAAAAACGGGTAGCGTAATTGATGCAGATTAATGATAAAGAACAATGGGCTACCGGCAATATGGTAACTAGTATCGGTAGCTAAAGCCAATATCAAGGTCTAAACAATTGCGGCAACTGGCTTTGATTGTTGTTGGAAACCAAAGACCAATTTATCAACAACCGGTATAATCAAAGAGAGACACCGAATCGTCAGCTGGTTAAGAATGAATATAGGTGAAGTGTTGACATTACAATTTGCTTTAAACTGAATTGCGAAACTAAAAATCATGGATCACTGATGATCAATGAGTACTGGTAGTCCATCTATATATCAGATTTTAGTGTAGTTTAAACCTAATTTATTTGAGAAACTTTGTCAAATACAATTAGAAACATATGATTTGGGGGATTCAGTAGAATGCACGATCTACATTATTTTATAAATAATCATAGAACGTTCGAGTTAATATGGATTACATCCCTTTGTAGGATCAATTGGATCAATTAAAAAGCTATGCCGGTAATTGCTCATGTGTGTCCAACATTATACTGGAAAATCAGATATTAATGGACCAGTTATTTCATATCTTTTTTTTTAGGAACAAACAATATGCTTTGAATTAGTACAGTACACTATAGAGTATAGACCGTAAGTGTGCTATGCGGCCCGGTGAAGTTTTTACCGGGACGGTAAACTGTTTTGTTTTATTTTATGTTTGAGAAATAAGAAAAAACATGCAGAATGCAAAATAAATAATGACAAAACTTAAAAATATAAACGCAGTCATATTACTTTATGACAGTTTATTGACATAGTAATTTAACATGAATTTGTACTTCTATGTGACCTGTTTTCGATTATGCCAATTATAGAGCAATGTCAGTAGCATACCGGATACTGTAATCCATATATAAGTCGATGCAATTTCAATGACACAATCCATATATAAGTTTATTCGAAGTATAAGACGAAGACCGAACTTTCAAGGCAAAAAGTATCGACTTATACGCCGGAAAATACGGTAGTGATCATCATGGGTGTCATTTTGCTGGCTAGTAGTCGAGGGTTTAAATTTTATTACCAACTGTACCACAGTGGGAAGTTGCGGATGATTGTATAATAGTGAATGTCCACAACATTGCATGGAATTTAACTATCGGCTCAGCTAGAGTATACAGTGTCATTAAATATTCAAAGACGTGTCCACTAAAATATGTTCATGTGTATTGCATGAGATGAAAGATAAATTTCCAAGCAAAGAATGTAGAATATTTAGGTGCTTCACAAAATGTACAAAGTTTAATTACAGTTGTTTTAATGAGAGAAAGAGGGGAAGAAAAAAAGAATGTTTTTAAAAAAACAAAAGGAAAAGAAATCACATGCAGATGCTACCAGGTTTCATTTTATTAAAATAAAAAAGGCATTAAATGCTTTAATTTATTTTTTCATTCCACCAGTTACTTTTAAAATTTTTGTTTAACATGTTCCGACACAATGAAATAAACACAGCAATCTGAAATACAACCTCTTTTAATCCAACCAGTTTAGTACTTGCGACCCAAACATAGCTGTCCTTGTTACACATTTTCTCAGGAACAAAATGTTTTTTTACTTTTACAGTAGACCTAATATTTTTGCACAGACTATGAAGCGCCTGACGATGCATTTTGTAACCAACAGCTTGACAGATATACTTGGGACTGCTGCTTTGGGTATCTGAAAAGTGTGTGTGAATATTACCAAATGGAAGGATGAAAGTGACATAAGATTCTAAATGCTTAAATATTTTGTTAGGAGATAAGCTTGTATTGTCTTATTTTCAGTTAATGCAAATGCAATTTATTTGGTACAGTACATCTTTCAGTCCACATGCAATCTGCACCCAAGTGTCAAGCAAATATTATCAGTTACTAATTTGTTAATTTTAACCAAATTAACCCTTTTAAGAAGTTGTTGTGAATACAGATAAACATTTTGTCACCAAAGAACATGGATCCAAAGGCGTATTTATACAGGGTTTAACATTAAGCCAACAATGTAAAATTACTGAAGATATGCCAATGATCACCCAAAATAGCATTGAGTCATTGGGAACCCAAACTGAGCTTCAAGACAATTGAACAAATTTTGGACTAATACAATTAAAAGCAATAATAAATGATGGTAGAAATGGTTGGCCAGTCATTATATGTCGATGTGGGGGGGGAAAACCCCTTCTCTTTCCACATATTGCAGTAGCAATTAATATCTCCAGTACCTCCGACTTGTCATCATCTTTTGCAATTTAGTCAAATTCTATTATGCAGACTTAGTTCTCAAATGTGTATCGACAGTTTTTGCTGTACAATAAAAATAGCCTCTAGTTATTTATGTTGGCCTGGTTTTAGCTTTTTTCTAAGTGGAATTTCTTGTTCATACTTCTTCCACCCACCCCACCCACTCCCACATTGTTTCACATGTACTATATTTTGCATCAGCTGAACATATATCTGTCAATAATATCTTGTATATCACCCATATGGCTAATCTCCATGTTTGCCTACGCTATACAATCTATCTCCAAATATGATGCTTCTTATTTTTCATGGCTTTAAACAGGTATCCCTGGTTTAACGTCATTAACTTCTTTTTATCTTGAATCATTCATATTAAATGTAAGGTCAATGAAACAAAATTTACGCAAATATATCACAACAACATTGCCTTTCTTAGTCTATATCACAAGTCCAAAATTTGCTTTTCCATAAACAGGTAAAACATTTTCAATCAGAAGTTGATGTTTCTTTTTAAACCAAAGTCTTTACTGGAGTAATCACAGTTGTTACCACCAAAATTGGATCACTGTACTCTTGTGGGTATACTCCACTGTTACAATGAATGATAGGTAGATCCACAGTTGCCTCATAATGTCCCTCAGACATGATCTATCGTACTGCTGGTCCATAGTGACCCTCTGAGCCTTGTGTCAAACACAATGAAATTCTATCCAGTTTTGTCTCGTTTTTTGTACATGTCGGGATGAATTTCCCCATGAACATAGGGATAGTGTTATCCCACTGGACAGAGTAGGCAGATTCCTGATCTTTTGGAGGTGCTGAGAGTCAAGACTTTGCTCTCAAGTCATTGTCTTTATTTTTTCTGGGGACCTTAAACTCAGCAGTGGACCTGGTTCCCAAGGAAGACTGCACTTGTGCATCATACAGTTTCTCCTTTTGGCAAACTGGAATGGCACATGGATCCCGCTGACAACTCTGATTTCTCTAAGATCTGAAGTTCACCACCACTTGAGTTGATGGGTAAATTGGGACTTCTTTCTGACTGGAGTCCCCGAGCATGCCCCTGAACCCGACTGCTATCTGTTCAAGGGTACATCATATTCAGATTCGGGTGCTCACTTGGAGTCAAAAGGGCTTGCTTTTCAAGGATCCTGGTCAACTAATGTCCACATTAACCATGAAAGTATCTTCTATTAATTAAACTGACATTGAAATTTAATAATAAATTTTTTATTTTTGTTTCTGGTAAGCTGTCTTTTTTAATTTTTTAAAGACAGCTTAACATAAAAATAAAAATTACAGCTTTAGAAATTTCAAAGGATATTATCATAGAAGAGGAACAAGATCTTAAAATATTTTTATTAATCTTATAATGCAAATTAAAGGTTATTTTGAAATTTTGAATTTGAAAAATAATGCACTTTCTTGGTGTCTGGATAATTTCAGCATCGTTTAACATTCTTGAAAATTTTTAAAAATGTGTTGGTGTCTGGAAACTTGAAGAATTTGACTTTTTGGGTAATTATTGTAAATTATGGTAATTGATTTGCAATTCTTGTTATTTATTCAGAGCCTTATCCACCAATGCCCAAGTCTGCTCTGGCCCAAAAGGGTCGCATTCCAATACCAGAGGAGTTTGAGCTCTTGTCAGGGAGTGATGGAGAAGTGGATGCCAAAGTCAGTAAGAAGAAAAAGAACAATAAGACAGGAAATTGGCTGAAGAGAGGTGATGGAGGATTAGAATGGGAACCAGTAAGTAGTGTAATGAAAATGCTGCACCATGAAATACTTGTCTTGGATGAGATTATTGACTGCTTGCCTTCATTTACAACACACCTGTCATAGGGTGTATCATGTGACACTTACCCATGCATCCGACTGTCCATCTATTACCTATAACTTGAGTTTGCATTATCAGTTGTAACCAAACTTTTTTAATAGAATACAATTAAGGAAAGGAAGAAAAGGTTGAAATAAATCTGTTTTGGGGTCAGCTTCTGATCAAGGTCAAAAAACATGAAAGAAGAAAAATATATACTGCCTTGTATTATGCTTTTATTGGTGATAAGGATTCTTTAAAATTTTTGTTATTTGCTAAATTCCTGAAAATGATATATTCATTAACATTTTGTGATTTAAACAAAACAACAAAGTCACAGAGTGTACGCCTGTTCACCTTTTATAAACAATTTTGACATTACATGTTCATACTGTCACATTAGTATTCAGATTTATTATATGTGTGTGTGTGTGTGTGATTTGGATTTTTAATGTAGCTTTAAAAAAAAAAATCAGTCACATCTTCACAATGTCTGCATTGTGACAGTTTATAGTGACGCCTAGCACTTGGTTATCATGCCACAGACATTATTATATACTTGAGTGTGAAATATAGAGACTTATTGGAAAAATAAAATTTTCATATTTTTTTCATTCCTATCTTTTCATGTGAAAAATATTTGAAAATGTAAGATATCCCGTCATGCCATGCAGTGCTTGATTGTGTGCACCCACAAATATTGTACCACTAGAAACAAAAAAGAGCACTTTGTGAGCTAGGATAAATAAAAAGAAACTGCCTCACATTATAGACATGGAAATCAATCTTTGATAAAGAAATTTGACCAGAAGCCATTCACATATCTCTGGAGGTATTTCCTCTTATTTCCATGACTAACTAAATGGTTTTTTTTATATCCATTTTTAAATTTTGTGAAACTGTTAACATTGGTGCATTTCAAATCTCATTCGCCCATTTTTGGTTTGTTACATCTAGCATTGGATCATTGAATTTACATTTCAATTTACAGAAGCTTGCCTTGAAGTATATTCGAGACCTGAAGAACAAGAAAAAAGATGAGAAATTCAGCTTGAGGTGCAAAATCTGCAAAGATAAGACCTTCACGGCTGCAGCAACACTTATGTACCACTACAGGAGTCATGCAGGTAAGAAAATACAGTTCACCTTCTCGTACACCTTTTCATAGATTTGGTAATTTTACTTTAAAAAATTCATCAGTTATGTTTTGGATCTTGAATTGTTTTAGTAATTAGTGAGATTGATTCATATTATTGAGGTGATCATGCATCAGATATATTGGGGTTCATACCACTTTAGAAACCATGATCTGTTGGATTTATTTTTGTCTAGACCGTGTATGACTTTGATGATGAACTAAATGTGGGTAGTATTTTGGGGTTAAACATGAAGATTGTAATGAGATTCAGAAGAGCGATGAAGTTGCTAGAACTGAACAGATGGAACAGTAGCCAAGTGTAAGAAAGCGTGTAATGTCTGGCTTAGTGTTTGGAATGATTACTTTCCTTGAATTGACAAAATTCAGTCTCACTCTAATGGACAAACAAGAGCTATATGCAAGTGGTGTAATGAATTTGGAAAATTAAATTCAATGACAACCACTGGTTCTTCTCATCTGGACATTAGCCACTTCAGGTATGCTCAATATTTCAGGTATGCTCAATATGCTAATGGGGACTGCAATTTTTGCTGGTGGGACTCTTATTTTTACCAGAATAGGAGTCCTGGACTCATAGTTTTAAATCCTAGTGAGACCTGTGTTACTGTATTTGCTAAATGAATCAACACACTAAACAATTGGTTGGAGAAATCCTGACACCATAAACATGACATTGGCAGCTGTCAATTTCATACCTTTACTTGTACAAACTGTACTTCTTGTATTTTGCAGTGGCTTTGCTAGGATACATAGAGATGAATAAAAAACAATATGAGCTTTATAATTCTCGGATATCTTCCTACATCTGTTTACTAGAAAAATTGCCTAGCTGCAACATACATCCCTTTTAATTGATTACATTACCTACAAATATGCAGAAATTTACATTCTGTTCAGGGCTGCTCTGGTGGCCTAAGTGGTTAGAGCATCTGGATGAGGGAGAATGCAGGTTCAAACCCTGGTTGAAAGACTAAAAAATTATGGTACTGGCAGCTGTCGTTTAGCACTCTGCTTTTTTTGTGTGTATGGAATTGTGCACACTGTATTGACTGTCACAGGAATTGTGCACACTGTATTGACTGTCACACTCTTATCATTGGCCATTCATATCATGAACAAAGTGATTTAAAGGGAAAAAGAAAGTTACCGTCTTCACTTTTCACAAATCGATGTGCATCATCAGGCACTGGCTGTGAGGTGACATTCTTTGAAGTCAACTGCTGTGCATGTTATGGTAGCTTCCTGCCTTGCATCAACAGCAGTCAGTCTGGATGGTTTCTGCTGGCTGTTTGTTCAATGTTGTGCTTTTATATCATATTAACTATTGAATGAAACTGTTGTCACAAAACCACACGCTATAAAACTATAAAAGAACAAATTTTGTGATATGCATTGATGTGAAGTTCTCCTATTATCTTGCAAAAGTGGTTTTTAGCTTTATATGAAAATTTAATTTCCATTTTCCCAATTAAACACTAACTGTTCAAGTTAAATCTAGAAAAAGTGTAATGTCCTTGATTTATGTCATAATTTGGTTCTTGTTTGAAAAAAAATTCAAACAATTAGAAAAAGTGTATTATCTCAAGCTTTATCTTATCTCCTCCATCTTTTTCTTCTAGCCTACCCTTCTATGTCTGTAACACAATAAGCGAATAGAGTAGAAGTCTTGAATGGCTTAAATTAGGACAGTCCCTAGCAGCTACTGGTCAACATCATACTACAATGTTTCAACATAAACACTTACTGTTGAATGAAAATATTTCTTGTCACAAAACCAAACACTATAAAACTTATTAAAAAAAACAATTTGTTAAAATTGGGTAGAAAATATTTGAAACAAGTTTATATCAAGTAAACAGCTTCACTAAATGTATCAAATTGAATAAATTTCAGAGACACTTGCAGCAGTAACCATCTTTACTCATGACTAAGTACAAGGGATATGACATTTATGTTGAGATACAAAGGGGTTATGTTTTGATATTTTCATGAAAACAGGTTTCAAGCAGTATATAAAACAAACCAGAAAAAAAAATTATTTTACCCAATATTGTACATATAAGTCTGATGCAGAAGCAGATGGCTGTGATGTGTGTGAAACCTATATTACATCTCAGGCTTTCATTTTTGAAAAATGGGCAGTTCTTTGTAATAAAATGTCTTTATTATATGCAAAAATGAGTGAGAGATTGTGCATCATAACATTTGATCTACGTTGCATTGAGCTTTTATCATCAACATGGAAACAAACGTCTAAGAGTACACATTTTTAAAATGTTTTTGAAATTGTTCTGCTGACAATATTTAAAAATACTATTTTGATACTGTTCTTTATTCAGAGTAAATAAATAAGTAAATTGCTGCTTAGCAACTCGTTTTGTATTTGGAAAGAGTCATATAATTAATTATGTTATTAACCTGCTATTTTTGTGCTTTTATTTTTTTATTATCCATTCTTGAATCTGGTCATAATTAAAATAAATGTACTCAGGGCTTCAGAACTATAGTATAGTACAAGTTGAATGAGCCAGTATTACTGCAATAATTAAAATGAACACTGACAATATTCATGACGACCTCAGAATCAATATGAACTGTTCAAGATAAACGGGAAATCGGTAGGATATACAGCCTTTAAAACCCAACTCATCTACTTCCAGTTCTGAGTAGATGCAAAAGTTCCACCAGGGATTCCTGTTTAAAGCCATTAAAAGTATGAAGCTGCATTAGAGATAGATTTATTATTCTTGGCAAACACATGCTTAGCAATTTTGAGCGATATACGAGGCATATCATTGGGCCAGTAGGAATCTCGAACAGATTTATGTGTCAAACCCATTGCTATAATCAATGCAAAAAAGGATTTTCATCTGGTAAGGTATGATAGGCTGTCATTTTCACCCATGACTGTTCTCCTTCAAGTCTGACCCATTTATTTTGTGATCTGAATTATGATGTGTTTGATTTAGTATCCAATACATTAGCTCATCAAAGCCTTAAATAGTCTATAGGTTCAGAGTTTGCCATCTCTGCATTTAATTTGGAAATACCACTGAATGGGGTACATGGGAAAGCTGCCAGTAGCTTCTCGTAGGTCGGTGGTTCTTCCCTGGGTTTTCCAGGGTTCTTCTTCCACCAGTTATACTGGCTGCCATGTATAGCCTATCTTGTGCTGAAAAATGGTGTTAAACCCTAGAACAACAATAGGGGCTGACAGGCAGGCCATCTTGTTGACCTGCCAACCCTTGTGATTGCCACAAGTTTTACTGAAATGACCCTTAAAATAAGGACTTGTGGAATAAAAGTACAATTATGAAAATAAAATTATTTGGAGTAAAATCAGGATACAGACTTCTTATTGTTTCATTTGGTCTGGGTTTCATATTAGATTCATTGGAGTTGACCAGACTGACTTTACAGGTGTGCTTAATTAGGTACTTTATACTGCACATACTTTGTGATGCAAAACATCTTATTGTTGTTGCATATTATAATTTTCTAAAAATGTCGCCCAACAAGCAATACATGTTCAGCTTCAAGACAAATTGTTGAGTGAGATCTGCAGTTTCTTCAAATGTAAAGTTGTGAATCAGATCACATTATGAATCATGTTACATAGAACTTTTAACTGCTTGCCACTTGGGCCAATAGAGTGTTCTTTCCTATTTGGATTTCAGGTACATCTGCCTCAAAATTAATGAAGTAGCATAAGATTATTATATTCTATCCTTCAATGTGGATTAATCAATGGCACTGCCTCCATTGGATTGGTTTATAGTCCAGATTGATATATCAAAAGTTTGTGCAAAACATACCCAAAGAATTTAAAATTTCTACTTGAATTTGTGGCCCATATAGATTTTTAGGTAAAATTGAAGAATGCTCAACTCCATTTTTCTCTGCAGGAATCAAGCCATTTGTGTGCCTTATATGCAATACTACCTTCACAAGGCAGCATAGCTTGAACTATCATATGCTGATACACAACAACCAGAGTAGATTCACATGTAAGGACTGTGGGAGGAAATTCAGACATCCAAGTCACTTCAAGGTAAATATGAGAAGATTTGATATTAACATGTTCGTGGTATTGACTTGCATCTATTGTGCACCATACATCATTCATCATTCGTCTGTCAGCATTTGCTTGTCAACAGTCGAGTCCATATTTCTGATCCAGTTTCAGTCAAATTTGGAATAGTGGCTTGTGTCATCCAAATATTGGACAGGTTTGATAATGAGCAAGATCTGTGCATATTAATAAGATGATCTTGTATCTTGGCTTACCTTAATACCGCTTGGGAAGTCAGATTCTGATCTATTTTTGAAATACATGCTCATCAAAGCATTAAGATATTGGCTGAATTTAAGAATGAACTAGATACTTGTACATCAGTGGAGTGATTGATGTGCAGAGCTTGTTGAAACTCTAGAGACCATATTTCTGATCCAGATTTTATCAAACTTGAAACCTGTGCTTACATAATCAGGTTATTCAATGAGTTCAGTAATGAGTAAGATTCAAGCACATCTAAAGGTGATCTTGCATCCAATTGGCTGGGCTTGTTTCCACTCTGGAAACCATATTTCTGATTGAGCTTTTATCAGATTTGGAATGTGGGCTTGAATCATGAAGATATATAATGTGTTTTATTTTGAACAGATTTATGCATATTAATGAGATGATCAGATCTGATTGGCAGAGCTTGTTAGACTTTACAATAAATGATATTTATATGATTTTAATCAAACTTCAAGAGTAGTCTTTTTTGGTCAAGATCTCCCGTGAGTGTGCTTATGTGCAGATTCTTTATGTATCAAATGACGAGATCTTGTATGTGATTGGTAGAGTTTCTTGCCACTCTAGAGACTATATTTATGATCCAACTTTGACCAGACTATGGTAAATTGAATTAAATCAGCAAGATCATGGAAGAGTAGATTTATGAGCAAAGTGCCATGCTTATGAATGAAGTGATTTTGGATCTGATTTGCTGATCTTGTCAACACATTGCAACTATTTCTCATTATAGTTTTGGTAAATGTCTTGTATCATCTAGGTATATATAAATCTAGGTATATATAAACCTGCCAACCCTTATGATTTGACTGCAAGTCCTATGAAAATGACCCTTATAATATAGTTCAGTGGAATGAAAGCAAAAATTAAGGAAATATGTTTGTTGTGGTAATGTCTGGTCACTGGCTAGTCTTTCATTGATTTGGATCTGATTTTCATATTAGACTATATTTTCATATTAGACCAGGGAACCAGACATACTTTACAGCAGCACATCAGATGCCTTGAAGTATGCATTTTTTCATCCAAAACACCTGCTTGATCAAGCTGTTTCTTTTAGGATTTCCTAAAATAGCACCCAACGAGTGGTTAAACTTAAAGAGAAAATGGATAATAAGCCTGTTAGAAAGTTTTAATAATCAGCACAGAAGAATAAAAAGAAATATTCAGATTCTTAGTGGAAAAAAGAAGGAAGGGCAACAATTTCATTTATTTAACATTGTGTGTTGTGAGAGATGAGTGCCATCATTATATGAAATTTAGAAAAAAGTAAGAATTTTAATAAAACGTGGTAAATAGATGTGTCATCAATGTCAGGTTTGAGTATGATTGTGAGTGAAATTGATACACATTATGTGACCTTGCATCTGATTGGATGAACTTGACAATGCACAAGCAACTATTGCTGAATAGACTAGTATGTAAACTTGTTCAATAGTATTATATTATCAAAATGTGAGATAACTTTGGTCATGAGCAAGATCGCTGCATATTAATGGAGTAATCCTGTATCTGACTGCCACTCTGGACATTAGAGTTAGATACCACTCCACCTTGGTAGATAAGTTATATTATCAATTTGTTGTAGACAGATTCATTACAAATTCAGTGGGATCTGCATATATTAATGAGATGTCTTGCATCTAATGGGCTGAGCTTGTTACCTCTTTAGATCTTGAGATTACATTTCTCATCAAATTTCAGTACAGTTGGGTAAACATGTTCATCTGATCAATATATTGGATGACTTTGATTATACGACTGTGCATAATTACCACTCCTGTGGCCTAGTGGTTAGAGCGTCCGCCTCAGAAGTGGGAGGTTGTGTTCGAACCCTGGCCAAGTCATACCAAAGACTTACAGAAATGATACTAACAGCTGCCTTGCTAGTCACTCAACATTAAGAGGTTCATGTTAGGACTGGTCGGCCTGGTGTCAGGATAATGTGACTGGACGGGACATCATGCTACATGTCTGCGCCATGATACCCCAGTGCTGGACATCACTATAAACTTCCACACTGCAGACATCATAGCAGTATGAGTGAAAAACTGTTAAAGCTACGTTAAGAATCCTGTTTTTGGTACTGATTAGTAGGTATTATCACTTAAGTTTTGTGTACTTGCATGACCAAGCCAGTATATATAATACTCTGTCCTTAGGGAGATTACATCTCTAACAAGGGTACACTGGAGATGCAGAGCACTGGTTAGAAACCCTGAATGGACTTTCTAAGCTTCTTTTTTTCTTCCAACTAAATTGATATGGTTTGGAGTCAAAAGTGGTCTTTATATGCTTCAGTTTATTTGATTGCTTGATTGAGACCAGTATGTTTATTTATTTATTTATTTATTTATTCAGGAACATCTACGCAGACATACTGGAGAGACTCCATTTGAATGCATGGACTGTGGACAGAAGTTTAAAACAAGAAATACATACAAGCGTCATCTAAAAACTCGACATGGAAAACTACTGACTGCCACTGGCATTCATCAAATGAGCAAGGAGGAGTTTGCTAGGGTTCGAACAAGGCCCCACAAGGGCTTCAAATATTACAACACAGAGTTGTTTGAAAAGTATGAGAAACTGGACAAGGAGTTTTCTGAGGCAATGAAAGCTCATCCTAATTTAACCCCAATCCCAGACAGTTTGAGAAATTCATTAAACAGGAATGGAGAATCATCTGGGAGAAAGCAGCATTCCGAGTCTGATACAGACTCTGATGAAGACCAGTCATCATCCTCAGAATCTGAAAGTGAAGATGATGAGGAAGAAGATATGGATGTTGCCAAAGAGGATCAGGAGGAAAGTGATGATGGGAAGGAAGCAAACTCTGAAGAAGGCGAAAATAATTCACTGTATGTGCCTGTTGGGATTGTTGTTAAATCATGACCTCTTGATTAAGTACAAGATTAATGAAATATCACATAAATTGTTAATTTTAGTTAACTTTTATTCCAAAATATAGATTTTTTACTATTACTACAAAAATTGCAGTGCCTTCTACTGCATTTGTACATCTCACACATGCTATTTTACCTTATCTGGCTGTAAGGTCATGTGAGACTATGGTATGGACAGTCATCTGTGGTGTATCTATGCATTGTTTGTCAGCATCTTCATATTTGTCCTCCATAGTTGTCTAACAGAATTCAACCAGATTTCTTGGGTGGTATGCTGGCGTCAATCTTTCGCAAATTTTGTACAAATGATGCAGATTCAACATCGGACATGACCACTGTTACTAAAGTTATAACATTAAAAAAATAGTTTTATTTTCAAACACTGTTCACCGTCAGGTTACCAAACATTTCATAGAAAGCATCTTGGCATAGAGAGATTTCAGAGTTATATAAATGATGCAATTCAGGTGTAAAATTGCCAAAATTAGAAAATCCTTTAACCCTTTACCTCATGCAAGCGTCTTTGGATGCCTTTACACCATTCACATGGAAGCGCCTTTTGACATCGGCTGTAATCATCAGCCATTTTAAGCCGGTTTTCGTAGCACTACCTTCATGGAAAAAACCCTATTAGATAGATACTACATTCATTTCTGCGAATGACAGTTACGTCAGATCATGGTGGTTACTGTTTATGCACTGGTCGATATCTGCTCTTTAAAGTAAGTGGGTCGTAATCTCCACTCTCCAAAATGGCAGTCGCGGATTTTATTCAGTACTTACGAAGTTTTCACGATTAGAATCACAACTATGAAAGATTCAATAACTTAGGTAAAGGTTTCTGATATTGATGTAGGCAGCAATTAATTTTTATAAATTATCAAATTCAGATGACTTAGTGATGTAGACGCACACGAAAAACTTGTAAATTTCGAGTATGAGAAGTGACAGCTACGTTTGGTCACGCGGCCTCACTGACATGACGGTGAATGAGTTCTCTCAAGATTTTAAAGCACACAAAAAATTCTTCCGTGAAAAATAATTACACGGCTATAACAATCGGACTTTACTCTAAAAAATTTCCACATATAATAGATGTGTACCAAAAATGTAAAATGGTTAAAATTGCTGCTAAACGTAACATACACTACATTGCTTAACAGTTCACAGGCAGGCCTTTGTGTATGGGGTTGAATAAGTAACAGGTGTTCTATTTATAGTGCGCTGCACTTTGTAACTATGCTCTGTGAGGTAAAGGGTTAAATAACTTTTTCTCAAAAACTGCTCAACAGAATTTGACGAAGTTTTACAGAAAACATGTTGGCATGAAGGCCTTTGCTTATTACAAATGATACAAATCTGTAATCAGATATAACTAACTGTTACTAATAAAACAAAAACTTTAATTCTTTATCTCACATAAGCATAACTGCATTTCAGTCAAAGTGTTTTTTTTTAAACCTTTGTCCAATTCACCACATACAAGTACATTTGAAAGCCTGTATGCCAGTTGCATAAAAGGGGATTTTGATGCTGACAGTAAACATTGCCAATTTAAGCTGGTTTTTGTTATGCCACCTTCAGTGAAAATCTCTTGTTAAAACCTCGAAGCATTGAGGTAAATGACCATTGTGCCACATCATATGGTTGTTATTTAAAATATGGTAGTAATATGCTATTTATAATAACTGCAGATTCTTCACTATGCAAATGACCACTAATTTCATTCAGCACTTGGATGATTAGAATGTGGGTATGTGAAAAAGCTAGCCAGTAGCTTCTTGTGGGTCAGTGGTTCATTCCGGAGTTTTCCCGGGTTCTTCCTCCACCATTAATACTGGCCGCCAAGCATAGCCTGTCATGTGCTGAAAAATGGCATTAAACCCCACAACAACAACAACTTCAGCCTGCACATTAACATGTAACATAAAGGGACAACTCCAACAAAACTGCTATACCAGAATATGACCAAATTTGGCAGAAATGCATCCTGGCATGAAGGCTTTATTATTTTTTTTATAAATGATGCCAATTAGCCATTAAATAATAATAATAATAATGTGAACTTTGTTCAGCGCCTAATCTTTAGAAGCTCTAAGCGCTTTACAACATCAAGCAACACCTATAACATAAAAAACATGATTACAAAAAACAAACACCATGAAATTAGAAAACAAAAAATAAAAAATGGTTGCCATAACTAAAAATAGAAAGACATTATAATGATTTTTTTTTAAAAAGATCCTTTATCAGAATTTGACGGAATATACTTTGGTGTAAATGCTATTCTGCCTTCAGATAGAGTGGTTAATAGTTCAAATAGAAAAACAATTTCTTCAAAATCACTTCACAGAAATTGACCAAAATTTGGTAGAAAGCATTTCATATGGTTCATACAACCTTGAAAAGTCCTTGAATTTAAGGGTATGCTTGAAACCTCTTTGAATTTGAAAAAGGTTTTATCTTTGAATGTTGTTGAATTTGTTGGAAAACTCTGAGGTGATACAGAACTTTCAAACAGAATAAATATATCGTTTTATAAATTAAGAACATTCACTGTTTTACATAGTTTCCAAACTCTGAATAAATAATTGGAATAAAATTTGCTGGATCAAATGTCACTAGCATCCCTATGCTATTGTGGTGTGCTAATCACTTTTGAAAATGGATGACTAATTCATTGCATGCGACCTAACTACTGTCACCTTGCACAAATGTTTCAGAGCAACCTATATAGTGCTATTTCAGTTTCTGTTACAAAACAAAACATCCCATGAAAACATTTTTTGAAAGTCCCTTTCAGGGCTGCATGAACCTTGTCCTAGAATGAATTGTTTTAAAATTTATACAAATATCTAATCCATGATTAAATATGGCCACCATTTATACAAATATAACCCTTCAATGACTTTTCAAAACCACTGAACAGAATTTGAGCAAATTTGATAGAAGGCATCCTGGTTTGAGTTTTGTATTGATTATACTACTCTGCCATAAAAAAACCACTCTTTAAATAACCTCCCAAGCAAGAGTCACAAGTGGGCCTGAGATCACTTACCTGCTGACATACAGTAAAAGGAAAGAGCAATTGGTCAGGAAATATGGATCACTAGGATGCTCTCTTTTGAAATGTCTTCCATTGCTGTGATCGCACATAGTATGAACATTTTTCAAGGTTTCTCTAGCTTTTGTATCTTATCTATATTTTATAACATGTCGTCATGTGTTCAGTACTGAAAAAGCTCTATGTAAAGATACTTGGCATAAAAGTTAGTAAAATTCTGTTGAGTATATTTTTTTTAGAATTTCGTACGTTTTTTTTTTTCTTCTACTTTTAGTAACTGCAGTCATAACTGATGTTGGGACATCATTTTTGTAAATCTGAAAGGCATTTAAATTGGGATACTTTGCATCTAAACAAAGTCTCTTAAGCATTTTGATGAAGATGTTGGTTTTCTTGATGTAAAGCCACAGGAGTTTATGGTTTGGCTCTGCATTTGTTGTGTCATCCATTGCCCAAATGTCTTTCAAGCATTATCTGTCAGTAACTGTTACCACTTATCAGTCCACATTTTTGATCTGATTTCAATCAGACTTGGAATATGGGTTCATACAATCAAAATCTTGGGTAAGATCAATGATGAGCAAGATCTATGCATAATAATGAGTTAATCTTAGAGTGGATGGGTTTATATCATTAAGATCTTGGACAAGTTCAAATATGAGCAAAAGACTATACACAATAATTCAGCCTTTATCTTTAAAATAATGTTTTTTAATAAGGATATAGTAAAGTGTTTATAATCAAAATGATATAAATACTTTTGATAGTTTATAGTAGGTTGTGTTGCTTAATTGCATTGCATAAGCCTGTTTAGTGAAATGATCGGATATTAAGTTGTGAAAGCAGATGAGCAATACCAGGTGCACTTGGGCCTTTTGTTTTCTATTAAGATAATTAGAGAATGATCGTATTGCATATAAACAAAATGGAAAATGTTTCAAGCATGCCTAATGTTAACCGTGTCTTTGTTTTTCTCTCATTATATCCAAATGTCTTCCTATAAAAGTACTGAGAAAAAATCACATTCACTTGATTTGTGATGGAAAAGCTATGCAGAGAATGTGTTAAAATATAGCAGAGATTTTCAAACTGTGGTATATGGACCACTGGTGGTCTGTGAGCTCGTCTGCAGAAAGATTTACAATATTTGGCTGATGGAACAATTAACATTAAAAAAGATCTTTAAGTGGTCTGCCATTCCCTCAGCAATTATTAAGTAGTCCATGAGACCCTCAGCAATGTTCAAGTGGTCAGTGAAAAAGAAAGTTTTAGAACCACTGGCATATAATATTAAGGCTTTCATAATTGACATAGTTGATACCACAATGCTAATGTAGTGGATGGCAACAAATATTAGAGTTCTGAAGGGCAGTGATGAATTAAGGGAAATCATTTTTTTTAAAAAAGCAACTGATTTTGAGGTAAAAGCTCACAGTGACAGAAAGAAGAAAATTCCACACAATAACATTAGTTCTTGTAACATTCCTGGACTAAATGTTGTGGATGTCTAATATTTGGTGTAAAGGAAGAAGCCAGATTTATGCATAATAACAAGTAATTAGGACACTTTGGGTATGGAAGAGACCTGTTGATTTTGAGGTTGAAAGGGCAGAGGTTATTGTAGCGGAAAGAAAAATGGGTTTTGCTACTTTTACTTTAGATTAAGATCCCAGACCAAACTTGGGATGGATGGCACAAAGGATAGTAAAGAAACCTACAGATTCTGATTCAAAAAGAGAAAGGTCATGGTCAGTTTAATAAAATAATAAAATAATGGTTTATGTACAGTAAGTTTAGTTTAAGATTGCAGCGCTTGACCAAAGATCAAGGTCATAGAGACCCACTGGTCAATAATCTCCAAAGTAATCTATGTACTATTAGTGTCTACATAGTTAATTACTAAGAACGGAGATCCAGGTCATTAAGGACCATTGGTCAGTAACCTCCAAAGTAAACTATATGCTACTTGTATCTACATAGTTAACTATTAAGAATGGAGATCCGGATTTTTTTTAAACCCATTGGTCAATAATCTCCAAAATTATCTATGTACCATTAGTGTGCATAGTCAGCTATTAAGAATAGATATCCAGGTCATTGAGACACATTGGTTTAACATCTCCAAAGTGAACCATATACTGTTAGTGCCTACATATTCAGCTATTAAGAATAGATATCCAGGTCATTGAGACACATTGGTTTAACATCTCCAAAGTGAACCATATACTGTTAGTGCCTACATATTCAGCTATTAAGAATAGATATCCAGGTCATTGAGACACATTGGTTTAACATCTCCAAAGTGAACCATATACTGTTAGTGCCTACATATTCAGCTATTAAGAATGGAGAGTGTTTTATACAATATGCTTTTCATGGTACTCTTGTTTGCCTTTATTTTTGTTATGTATGCCCTTTTTTTGGGGGGGGGTACCTAAACTTGCATGGCACTATAGCAAGAGTTGTGCTGATGTGTCATTAAACCCTATGCATATGTATATACCTAAGTCTGCTTTCAGACTGTGCCCTGATAGGGTCAATTAACTCTTTTGAATTTTCTGTCGAGCTCTTGTTATTCAAATTTATGCAGATTAAGAAAATTAAGTCTTGGTAATCAGCAGACAGAATAGGTCTGTATTGGTCAGTGTTTCACCAAGTTGTATAGTAATGTAACAAAAGAAAACACAGTTGTCATTTATCTTTTATATGCGCTTTTCCTTTTAAATGTACATGGTGGAAAGGGAATGCATTTTTATCTGGGGGAGGGGGGATGGGATGGGTGATTTGACTTTTTCAGTATGTTTTTTTTCTCATGCTGATACATCCCACCCCACCCTCTCAAGATAGATTTGTATAATCCTAATGCAATTAAGTTTTTAATTTAAAAAATGTATTTCTTGGTTCCATTAAGTTTGGATTAGAGGAGTTAGAGTTCACTCCCTGATTTACAAGCTAAGCACAGTACATGAGAATTGTTCTAAGATTTGTGACTGCATTGATCATTTCAAGCAGATGGTATATGGAGAATTTTGAAGCCTGTAAATTGAATGTGAAAAGGATTCACCTCAATTCTTCATAGTCATGCAATTTACAAATGGTTGATAGATTCAGTTTTTAGGAGCATTATATTCTACATAATTTTTTATGTACATTTTTGAAGTACATTTGTAGTTCAAACACTATTTAAGAGTGCATGTTTTGTAGATAATCATATCTACATATGTCTAAGGACCAAACCGTCAAATTTCTCTTTTGCTGATAGATGATATAAACAAGTGCAAGTTGTATTTGTTTTTCATTACACATTAAATGGGAGGAGTAAAGAACAAGGCTAGTAATTTAGCCACAGAAAATAGATTTTAAGAATATCACAGCACATTGCTCTCTTGCCTATTTTGTGCTGTAGTTCATAAAATTCTGTTTTGCTTTGGTTCCAGATGAATATAACTTGAACAAAAAGACCAGTCCATTTTACTGTTCATTAGAACATATATGGGGTTAGTCCACTGGTGAAAAAAGTATGAATCAGCATTAAAAATTGTAAATTTCTTGTAAGAAAGCAACAAGCATGTTTCCAGATTTATGACACTTGCCACTCAGACTGCATTTTTATAAGTTGAAAGTAATCAGGGGTTTGTAAATCCAGTTCATGAAAATAATGCCAACATTTGTAAGCATTTGTAAGAAAATATGCTAGACCATCTTATTAACTGTTGTAATTACATCCACTGAGGAAAAAAGTATGGATAGTCAGAAATTTAGGAGCAGTACTAAACTTGTCTGTTTTAACTACAGTTGGTTATAAAAATAGGTACATAAAAAAATAACCCATCTTATTAAATTGGTCATGATTGACAAGGTCTTCTTTTCACTCAGCATTATTTAAAGGCATTTCTGACATTTCAGAAGACAGTTCAGAATATTCTATTTTCTCTTTGAGGACTTGCATCAGGAAGTAGATCAACAGTCTACATTCAGATATCTAAAACAATATTATGTTGCAAGCTAATGAAATCTGGGGGGCCCCGAGTGGCCAAGTGGTCTAAAGCACTCTCCGTTACGGATCACTGCCATCTCACCTCTGCCTGTGTCAGTTCGAGTCTCGGATTCAGCCAATGTCGGTATGTGAGAAAGCTTGCCAGTAGCTTCTCGCGTGTTGGTGGTTCTTTTTGGGGTTTTCCTGGGTTCTTCCTCCACCATTAATGCTGGCTGCCATGTATAGCCTATTGTGTGCTGAAAAATGGCGTTAAACACTACAACAACAACAACAATGAAATCTGGAGGATCAGTAAATATTCTGGAAGACAAAGAACTTTTTAAAGTTGCTGTTCCTTCAGGCCAGTGAGAAATTTAAGGAAAGGGGGGAGGCACTGTGTGCATGCATTGCATGTGCATGAGATAATCCATCAAGAACGTGCAATCTAGATGTATGCACACCCTTTTGTCAGTGGGTGTTGACATTGTGGATATTCCACTGAAAGGTAAAATAGACAGGTGGTGTTTTTCAAGCTATATCACTGTTATAACAATGCTGAATATGCATAAGCATGTTTTAAAAAATTTCAGAACAATCAATGAGTGTTGGCCAAAATACTTTTTATGTAATAGAATAAAATAATGATTTGCATTGTGTGATATTTGATACACAAGCAGGTAAGTGTCAGTGGGAATGACCGGGTGGTCTTCATTTGAATAATAGGACAGCCCTTGTCTACTTGTAAAACAGGTATGGCAGTGCATGCATCAGTAATGGTGATATTTTGGAATTGTTATGGAATTGTTACATTATTGTCAGCCATGTACAATGCATGCACACCACTGTATTTCTATATTGGATGAACTTTGCTCTAGTAACTACCATATATATGCCTATTTGGCGAGTCCACCTTTAAACTACACAGACCCAGATCTGCTGTCACATGATGTGCCAGCAGATCTGGGTCTGTGCAGTTTGTTAGGAGTAATCAGTAGAACAAACAGCCGAGGCCTGTATCTGCATGCACATTATGGCAGATAAGGATTTTTGATGTTTGCAGTTCATATCGTGCATATTTATGGTAATCTAATGAAAGCCCAAACCTGTTTGACTTGTTGGTCTAAATTATTTAATGGTTTTGAAATTATAGAATGAAATGATGATCTGAACAATTTTATATACTTAAGAGGATTTTAAGAAAAAAATGATACATATAATGTTTTCTTTTGATATTTCTGAACCAATATTATTTGTCCATTGAACGTTTTCTATTTTACTTTTTCGTATTCCTATATTCATATACATATTTACTTTGTACTTTATCATGACGTTTGCTTGTGGCAAATCATTGTATGTATATATTCAATATATATTTTTTCCAACTCTGATAATATACTTGTTTAAATTTAGAATGCTGGACATTAATGGACTTGTTGATATTCATACTGTCATTCTTTTCATCGGTTGTACATTTTTTACAAGAAGGGTTACTGTTGATCAAACTGCACATGTTAATAAAAAATCTTGATCATATATATTCATTTGTGATTTTTTTTCAATAAAATAAATATGTGGAAGTTACAGCGACTCCGCTGTTAGAACTATTAGCTCACAATCAGTGGGCTGTGTGTTCTGTCCAGATTTGCGCAGTGTAGCTGCCATGGTGCATATCTGGGCAAGTCACTTATTTGCATTGCCTTCACTTTTATAGTCTTTCATGTACTGATGTGTCATCAACCAACGATCAACCCATAGTAAACACTTTACAGGGTACCTGGGTTTTGACACAAACAGGCTGACATGGAGACAGACTATCACCCTTTGTGGGATGTGGGGAAAAAAATGTCTAAGGGACACCTTACATGACAAACATTAAGTATTTGCAACTGGTTGTGTGAATAAAAAAAAAGTTTGCATTTAAATTATAGGTTTATGTTTTAACACATTAACCCTTGGAGGTTTTTGTCGTTTTGTCTGAAATTCTAGTAGGAAACTGCCTAGTTGTGTTAGAAACATCATTTTTCATTGGCTATTTGGCTTGCGCATGAGCAGAAGGGTAAAGTTGGTTTTTTTTTATAATTTTTTGTTTGCTTAACGGACCCATTATTTTCATATTGAAACCACTCTTTATTCCAAATGCCCATCTCATCCTACTTTTTGCAAAGGTTCATCTGTCTGTTTGCAGTTCATACCAGTCTGCCTTAGATCTGAGACAAAAAGTCTAAAATCCAGGCACAAAATCGGATTCCGACCATGGGCAAATTTTGGGTAGAAAAAAAATGAGGTTTTTCCCTCTGTATTTTGTAGTGCAACTAGAAATTCCAGATTTTTTGGTATCATTGTAGAGCTACATCTGTCTAACTTTCTATAATACCACCCATTTTAGTGTATCATACATGACCTTGACGCTACAGAGCTTGGCAGTAGGCTACTACCTCCTGCCACTTAAACTCGTCGTCCAGGGGTTAATGTGTTAAATTATGGTTTACTATCATTAATCTTGGTACATGGTAATCAAGAAACCAAGTTTTCATTTCATACTCGATTCCATGTTGCTTATAAAATCACATCCTTTTCTAGACTGGAGTGTTCTATATTTGCAACAAACACTTTTCTTAGTTCTTTTTCCATAGGGAAAATTTTAAAAAAATATGAGAATGAACTTTCCATTTCAGAGTTTTATTTATCACATTTATTTTGATCGAGAGAACTTGATCCAGTGTATTTTTCCATGGTGATCAGATTTAGATAGCTGTGTTCTGCCATCCATGAATTCCCATAGCACTTTTGGTAGCTGGACTGTACCATCCTGTAATGAGAAAACTGAAATGTGGATCTAGAAACTTGCAAGTGATAAATTATTTCTGATCATTAACTCACTACTTCCCATCCCAGAGATTAAAGCAATTAGCTATTACTACAATGTAAAAAAGGTCTTTTCTATCCCAGTTTTTGAGGTCATATTTATTGGTTTGAGTCCTGCATGTACATAAGCACCAAATTATGTCATTATGATCATTCTGTCTGCAAATGCAGCAGACACATTATAATTCACTCTTGTTTGTCCAGGCTAGCCTGTCATCACAAAGAAACTGCATGAAGTGGATTTATAAAATTTGGTTTGCCAGTTTCTATGCATATGTACATTGTACAGACCTGCCAACCCTGACAAATCCATCTCAGTAAGGCAGTTGATATTTTTCCGTAAGACTGACCAGTTTTTAGTAATGTGTAACAAAATATCAATAACTGCTATTGTAAAGCTGGCAAACGTACTTAAAAATTCAACACATCGACGATAAACATTATGTTCAACTGAAAAGTTTGTAAAGTAGCACAGACTTCATTTACTACTAGTACAGCTGCACAAACTCTTGTTCCAAACCCTGTGCAGCTCAATGGCTTGTTGCTATTTCTCAACTTAATATAATTCTTGGAAATTCTTTTCCATTTCACACGACGACAGCAATTATATCTCCTGCCATGAGATATACTCAAATTGGCACACGATGTCCAATAAACATAATTGTATCCTTTCTAGCTTTTATTCACACAAATCTGAATACTCCTTTTTATTCTTCTGTGTTGATTATTAACACTTTTCCAGAAGCTTATTTTCCCTTTCGTCTTAAACATGCATCGTTTTCTGGATGCCATTTTTTAAAATTCTATAATCAACAGTTTGATCATGCAGACGCTTTGCATGAACATATAGGTGCAGTTTAAAGTGTCTGGGGTGCTGCTGTAAAGTTAGTCTGGTTCCCTGACTAATTTCACTAATTCTAAGATGAAACCCGGTTCCAAACAAAACACGGATGAATCAGTTATCTGGATTTTTCGGCAACGATCATTTTTCCGTAGTTTTTGCTAGTATGCCTTAAGTCCATATTTTAAGGGTAATTTTCTTAAGGCTTACAGCAAAATCATAAGAGTTGTCAGGTCTGCATCATATAAAGTCAAACAGGAGACATAACCCAGTTTAGTTTTGATAAAACAAGGTGAAAACAGTTCTACATCAATCCATTATGTTCCCAACAATTAATCCCTTCTTGCTTTTTGACCCAGTTCCTCCCATATGCATCAACAGTATCATTCATGAATCGGAGATAATTTCCGCCAGAATGTTGATTTCAGCAGGAGTTCCTGCAACTCCTTGGCCTCCTGAATGTGACAGCAGATCTCTTGTAAGTCAGCCACCTTAATATGTGGCCTCTTCATATCAACCTTCTGGAGATGAAGGCCATTCACAATGCCTCCCATGCATGAATGGAACACATTAAAGGCAAGGTGGAACAACAAATTGCATGGCTCATCAAGGTCATCTTGATCATCTGGGAGAAAATTTGGGTACTCCAGCTGCTCTAACATGAAAAATATTTAAAAAATGAGGGGCAGGAATAGTTCACGGGGATGATCTTGGCTTTTAAAAAGTTGTCGCAAAAAAAATTGCCAACTTCAATATTTTGTTGCCAATTTTCAAGAAATTTCAACAGAACAAGAGTGAATATTTTTCCAAGTCTATTAATGTAATAGGCAATGAAAATTGAAAACAATGGGAAAGTTATTACTTTATTGACAACAAGCAATACAGCCATAATATTACAAAATAATCATTACATGACTGTTTTGCACTGCTTCCATGGTCTTTGCATCCCACATCATGGTTAGTGCATTGGTATGACTGTTGTCACTTGAAATAAATGCATTATCAAATCTAAAATATCTACTTTCCTGACATCTACAGTCTTTCTCTCTCACTTTTTAATAGAAAGATCAGGTATTAAGCAAATCTATATGATGCGTATTATTTTCCAAACAAGAGTTTTGTAAGGAACTTTAGTTAATGACATTATAATACTAAAACCCTGTGATCATACTTTGCAATGTAAGATAAGTGATGTGTAACGTGACCGTCGATTTCATGCATTCAGGAATTAAATGCCCCCCCCCCTTTATGGTTAGCTTCACAAAGAACATCTCTGTGAACCAGGAATTCAGAAATTTATTTTTGTAGCGCTTTACATGCTTTGCTTCTAGTGAATTGCTTCCTAAATCCCAAGAAAGATCACTGAATGCTGTAGATATTTTCTCCACAAGCAAACTAGGATCCCCATGCCCACCAATGAAACTTACAGGAGTCAACACCTGGCATTAATGTATTGGATATATAAGCATTAATTACCATCATTAAATTAAATGAAGGAATGAAGAAACATATCACAGAGCATCTGTGCCCCCCTAAGTCATTTGGATTAAATATGTTATTTAGTAAGCAGTGCTATATGCATATATGAGGTAACAATAAGGAAATAAGGTGGGATATAAAATATGGGGAAGTTATCACATGTATGATAGCTTGAGACCACATTTGAACTGTTAACATAAATTCACACCCATTTTAGGCATTGTCAGTTATAACAAGAAGGGCATTATTTATTTGTCAATCAGTTGATAGTGCTTTCACTCACTGTAGAACAGGCGATTTCTATGAAGTATGTCAAAGAGGCTTGAGTCTAACCTTTAGCTGTTGTGCAGTTTGGGCACAGCTGACCAGAATAGGAGATGGGGGCACACTGGGAGGGGGGAATAATGCACTCCAAGGGAGAAACGATGAGATTTTAACGTGTATTGGACCCGGAAAATCTGAGAATATTTAGTGAAAATGATGCTTAAATATGCTGCAGAAAAACTTCCTGATGGTAGAGCCAATCTGCATGTTTTAGGATTTAATCTCCCAACATGGTTTTTGAAAAGTTTTTTTGCATGACACGTTGGAATAACTGTATGGTATTAACTAAGTTTATTCAATGACTATTTTTTAAATTCTTTGGAAATCTTTCTGTCTATTTGGAACTTTAACACAGAAGGGGCATTTTTTGTTTGAACGTATTCGGATTTCTTGGAACTATTGGAAGTGAAAGGACTTTTAGGAAATAGGAATTCATTCACCATGCTGTAAGTTAATTTAATTCTTTTACTCCTGTATTTTGAGAAATGTATTATTTTCAATTATGCAAAACTTGTTTGTTTTGCTATTTCTTGTTGCATAGTTTAAGTCCCTGGAGTCCTAACACAGGACTGATGGCAAAAGTAAAAGATCAATGCTGTTAATTTTGTTAACTTAATCTTAGGATGAGACAATGAACGCGCAAAGTAGACTTTCGTTTACCCATGATAAAGTTGCACTGTTGACAGCATATAATTCTGATTGTGATTTTTTCCCATTTGCTTTGTATTTATACACAGCAATCAGTACTTCAAAAATACTCAGTTCATAATGAAGACGACAACCTCTGTCAGGAATGCCATCAGGCTGAATGACATCGCGATCTTCAGGATGCTTATACACCATCCCTATCTTTTAAACCAACAGGAATTTCAGTGGTTTTGTCTGGGATATGAGATCTTTTAATTTTGGCTGTCCTTTCAGCCTGGCTTCTACTTCCAGAGGTTCCTTGTGGGTGATGATGTAATAGTAGCTCATTTAAGGTCTTTAGGGATTCCCATCTTCCAGTACTTCAGCAACAGATTGATGCAGAATGTCCTCAGACATGCACTTCTGAGGGATCTGTCTCTCTTCTGGGAGACAGTGACTCGACTTGGATGATTCCTCAGTAAGGAAAATTTGGATCTTATCCTGTCTCAGAATTTCATTTTCAAGAGGATGAATTTACTCACATGTCAAGTAACAGTCCATGTTCCTTCTGAAAGAATCACAAATACTTGCTCTCTGGACAAGAGATTGTTGTATGCTTATCTCTTACTCTCTCTCCTGAGTACTACAAATCTGTGAGTGAAGCTTCCTTTGCAAATCTTACTAAAAAAAGAGTGTTCTTCTTGGCAACAGTAAGGAGGAGTGAAATTAAATTAACACTTTGTCAACAGGTTTCTGGCCAAGAATTATCTCCTGTCCCTACTGAAATTCATCGGTTGCAGTCATATATGTGATGAAGATGATCAAGACAGATGCCTTTGCCAGGTTAGATCTTTACAAATCTAGCTTGCAAGATCAATAGACAGTCTAACTCCACTTTATCATTGACATAAAGGGTCATAACCATCTTTTTCTCCCTTTAAAATAAACATTTAAAGTACTAACAATCTCACCAAAAGCCATCTCTCTTTCATGATAAGTCCAGGAAGTCAGGGCTGTCACTGAGTCTTGGGCCTTGTTTAGTCATTACTCTTTGGATGGTGTCATGAAAGCCACCTTCTCACTCTGATTTCCCGTCATTTTACCTTTGTTCAATGGGGAACCAGAGTTGGTGTATTTATGTTTTGGGTCCAACTGTATCAGTCCAACAAGTTGTCAAGTCATCCTCTAGGCAACAGCAGAACATCCTACTGTTCACCTGGCATTTTATTTTAGGCCATTAGCCTTCCTCCATGCTGGTAAATTCAGCAATAACAGCTGGGAATGTATTTCTGCTATTAAAATGCAGTTTTATGGAGGAGTGAAACTAATTTTAATTATATAATACTTACCTATTACTGATCAATGCCCTCATCCCTCCCTGCATTGATGTCCTCCAGTCTCAGTTCAAATCAAAGAAGGAAGATTTTTTTTATTGTCAGAAGTGGACTAAGGTATCAGACTGGGTTCATGTTTTTAATCTGGACCTCCAATTACTAACTGGAGGGAATAATGTCATTCAGTTAGGACCAGGAAAATATATAGCAATACAAAAATAGCAGGTATTAAGTATTATATAATTAAAATTAGTTTTACCTCCCTAAAAACCCTTCATTTTAATAGCAGTAAAACATTCCCTGCTATTAATGAATGGGTAATATATAATGATCTTTCAATAAAAACATTTATTTTGAACATATTTGCATGTAACTTAGTACAAAAGGAGTCCCTGGAACAGACTGATACTCTACTTGCTGAGAAGGATTTCTAGGAATGCAATATAAGAACATTTCTTACATTAAAGAGCTGAGTGCTGAAACCATCTTTTATATTTTTCAGCAATAATAAGATTTTCAAATCAGCTGCTATGGTGGAGATACTGGATGTCAGATTGGCATGATTAAGAAGAAATTATAAAAGATTTTCTGGTGGAAAACCCATGTTGATACAACATTCCATTCTGGAGGTGTGACAATAAGATTTTCAAGATGGCTTCCATGGTGGCAATGCTGGATATCAGATTAGCATAATTTCCATTTAAGTCCAACGTCACAAGAAGTCTTTTGGTAAAAGCACAAAATCGATATGTTCTGCCATCTTGGCACCATTTTTATTTATGATGAACAAGACATAAAAAGAAGTGTTTGAGTGAAAACCCTATGACAATTCATTCAGGATTAGTGACAGTGATAACAACATTTAGAAGATGGTCACTGTGGTGGCCATAATGGATGTCTGAGCATCACCATATTTAGAACAAGATAAACATCACAAGAAGTTATTTAGTAAAAGAAAAAAAAACATTCATACTACCACTGGTGATATCATAATATCAATATGCCCAGCCATCTAGACGAAGTGGTGATAAATATATGTTCCAGATGACCCTTGTGGTGGCCATATTGGAAGTAAGATCTGCACCATTTTTATTTATGACAAACTAGACAGCATAAGAAGTCTTGCAGTAAAACATTATTCTGATATGACTATTCAGGAGTAGTAATACGATTTTCACGATGACCACTGGCAATCATATTGGATGTGCAAGTCTTACCACTTCCATTTATTTTCAACTAATTGTAAAAAGTCTTGTGATGAAAAAGCTCATGTCAATATGATTTTCCGCTGTGGAAGAACAATAGCACGATTTTCAAGATGGCTGATGTGGACAAATTGTATATCAGATCAGAACCGTTTTCATTTAGGACCAACAAGACATCATTAGTAGTCTTGTGATGAAAACCACATGTCGATACGACCATCCATTCATCGATATACAGTCATAATTTGTTAAATCAAAGGCAATATCCTTATCACATAATACTGACAAAGGAATCTTACTCCAGAGCATTAAGGTTTTTGTTGACATTTACCTTTTCTTGGAAATTCTCCACAATGGCCATAATTGTCCTTGGAATAGCACAGGCTGTTCCATTTACCTATAAGATAACAAAAGATGCATCTTCATTTACAGTGAGCCTTGTCTTATTAAACCTTTTACTTGTCTCTGGTTGCTATCAGGCTTAGGATTTAATGAACTACATGTTGTATAAGACGGCACCAACTATTTTTTTTTTTTTTATATACAATACATGAAGCATAATAGAAAAATAATGAACTGGAAGAAAATTACTCCAATAAATAAAGCTAAATTTTTTGTATTGGGTCTATTATCAAAATGAATTACTTATTCCAAGCATATGAATATCACCCAAAGGTGCAGATTTTTACATCACTTAAACTCAATTATCCAAACTGAGCATTTTTCATACCCCCATCCCATCCCCTGCCATAAAAGTAGCAAAATAATATATAACTGGGTCATATTCTCCACAATCCAAAATGGAGGCAGTGGGATTTTGTTCAGTACTTTCTTGAGTTTGCATGATTAGAATCACTACAACGAAAGCTTCAATAACGTAGTTAAAGGCTCTGATATTGATGTAGGCAACAATTAGTTTATATAAATTATCAAATTCAGATGATTTACTGATGTAGATGCAGACAAAGAACATTGTAAATGTCAAGTATGAGAAATGGCAGCTTCACTGGCTTGACGGTGAACAAATTCTCTCAAGATTTTGAAAGCACAAGAAAAATTCTTCCGAGAAAAATAATTATGCAGCTTATAATGATTAGATTTTACTCTTAAATCTTTCTATACATAATAGATGTGTACCAAGAAAGTAAAAAGGTTAAAATTAATGTTCAAAGTAACATATACCACACTGCTAAACAGTTAATAGACAGGCCTATGTGTATGGAGTCAAATAGGTAACTGGTGTTCTATTTACAGTGCACTGCACTGTGTAACTTTGGTACATGTATATCAACTGGCTAAAAAGCCACAGACTCTCTGAGGTAAAGGGTTTAGGGTGATCACTACTGAACTGTTGGAGTATTTAACATGATGAAAAATGTACACTTTTTATATACCTAAGCTGAATCACTTCAAAGTATACAGATTGGTTTGCATTTTTTTACACTACTGAGGGTAGATATACCTAAGCTGAATCGCTTCATAATATACAGATTGGTCTGAGGGTTGATTAGCTACTCCCAAGAAAATGTCATTACATAGAAAAGTAACAAAGAAAAAAAAACCTTATCACTAATTGCCCATAAAATAACAATATATACAGGATGGAGATTATAGTCTTCTCAATCAAATATGCATGTGTGTGTGTGTGTGTGTGATTTTGATTTTTAATGTAGCATTAACAATTTTTCAATCAAATATGCAAATAAAAAAGTGTTGATGAGAGAATGGTGTTTTCAGCATGACACAATAATTGAGATCATGTCAGCATCCACAACAGAAAGCCAGATCGACTGATTTAAGTAAATTGCTAGATTTCCATAGGTCTCATAATAAGCTTTTTCACTGACTTCATCAGTTCTTTTCACATACTGTTACTATGATTATAAAGTAGTAAAAGAACTTTTCTTTATCATTACTAATTTGTAGACAAAAGTCACAACCATGTAATTTTACATACAATTTCCCCCCCCACCCCCAAGTTAAAAGTGCTAGAATACACCTAGGCAAAAATCGACATCATACTGATGATGTCATAATGCAATGATCATGGCATTCTGAGCAGCAAATTTTTGTAGCTTTAAAAACAATACGTACTGTTGTGCAGTGTCTGAGGTTGCCTTGATTGTTTCTGTATTTGATATTCAAGCGGCGACTTTGGAAGTCTGTGCAGTTTGAGGTGCTAGAAATCTTGAAAAACAGAAAAGCATATACAATGACTGTTAATGTACATCCAAACATAAATGAATACAGCATAATTTCTCCTTCAAATACGTTCCCCGATCACATTAACGTTAGGGATATAAGCCTGCTATCTCTCAAATCCAGCCCTACTAAAAGACGAAAATTCATCTTTTCTGTCTATTTCATATAGACCAAAGGGCAATCACTCTTGCCCCTTACCTCCCCTTGCCACCGCCAGGTGTCACTAGTTTTTAAGCTTCGCTTGTACTGATAACACGTACATTATACCTCCAAACAATTCAAGCTATCTTAGCGTTAAATTGGACCATCCGAAGTTAAATTTGGATTTATTGCGTTGGACAATCATTCTTCTACAGGTTGTATACATTATTTTAACAATTTTTTCAAAATTTAGTGACTTTGTCACCCTTACGGATTTCGTCTACTGAAGACCATGTTACACACGCTATCGCTGAACTCGTGTTGTCAATTAAGAGTTAACGCGACACTGACTAATTTCGCTTACTCCGTTAGTAACGGTTGTGGTATTAGCGAATTAATAACATGCTGAATTGCTAATTTGTGCTTTGTTTTCTTTTCTTGTGTCGTTTCAGTAGAAATGTCAACCAAATGCATGAAATGCAAAAAGTTCAAAGCAAAAGAAGACAACCATGACTCTTGTATTGTATGTACCAAGTGTACATCATCTATACCATGCAGCGTGTGTAATACATGGACAGAGCAAATGTGGGCTGATGTAGTCCAGAAGGCAGCAAAAGGGAGGGATAGACGGAATAAGTCGAAGAAAGATAGCATTGATGTCCTCAGTATACATCCGAAGATAGCCTCCATTGCGAGTCTTGTGGTGGAATTTGGGGTCCCCCCTCCACCTAAAGTTCGTCGTTTGCAACCGTCAGCCACAGTAACATCAGCGGCAATGGAGGAAAATAATGTTGACAGGGTACAACAGTACACCTTTGAACACATGCGTCGTTTAGTCCAGGAAATGACGATGCAGCTATTGACATCAGGCCAGATATTACCCTTATTTCCCTTGCTCGCTTCCACAGCTTCTTCTGACTCTTTGGGGAATGTTCCCCCAATTTTAGGCTGCCCAGTGGGCGTAAGTCCCCCCGCATGTCCGAGCATGGCCTTCGGGCCTGTAAGTCAGGACGCATGGGTTTTTTACCGGATCCATTTCATTATACAACCTCTACGTCACCGGCCGTCCAGCTGTCCCAGCATGGGGACCCTATTGCTAAAACGGTCCGACCAAATATGATTTACGGGGATTTTAGTGATAAATCTGTCCATCAAGCTGTACCGCCGGCAACATACCAATACTATGGCGGAGATTTTAGTGAGAAATCTATCCGTCCAGCCAGGCCATTGGAGCAGCCGGTACCGGTGATAGCAGGACCGTCGCCAACATTCAGGCCGACCACAAGCCAGACAAACCAGCCGGCAGGGCCGGCCAGCCATATGTTCACGGCTTATCCACAAGGGGGAGTTAGTGACAGTGTCAAGGATGACGGAATCGCGTCATCTATGCCACCTGGTATGCTCTATCCAGAAATGCAAGCTATTCCAGAACATGACTCGGCACACAGTGAGGGTGACGAAACTCCTGCAAATCAGCCATACACAGATCCAACCATGGAACGGACTGAGTTTGGCTTCAAGGTGGCAGTGGAAGAAATTTATAGGGGGTTGGCAACTTCAGAATGCCCTCCACCTCCTACCACCACTCAAGACTACAAAGTTAAGGTGTCTGTAGATCTTGATGGGGAGGAAGAGACGCCGTCCTTCCGGCTCCTTCCCCAGTTGGCAAAAATTAAGGAGATCAATGATCATCTATCAGGACGAATAGGTGATCCGGGGAAAGCTAAGGCGTTCTTTTCAGAAAGCCAAGTACCAGACGCCTTTAGTACGGATCTTCCAGCCCTGGACAAAAATATGGCAGCAGTTCACATGTCCGCTCCACTGTTTTACAAAGTGGATAAAAATGTGTTCCATGCCACGTCAAAGCTAGTCCGGAACGTAGTCGCTACGTCTTCAATGTCAGACTTGGCTTCATTAGCCATTTTCCGACTCGCAGAAAAATCTGACAATGACCACGCTTGGGAAGCGACAGCCCGGATTGCTAGAGTTATTAACAGGGCAGCTCACCATTCCATGGCTAATGCGTTGACTGCTTCTGCCAACTTAAACCTGATACGATGTGACGCATGTCTGCGGTCCATGTCGCTCAAGCCCCATCATACTCTGGCTTTACGGAAGACTCCGTTTGGGTTGCCTTTACTCTTTGGAGGAAAAATTGAAGAAGTTTGGAAGCAGGCAGTTCAAGAATTGCCCCTCCAACTCGCTGCCCAACCCTCGCAGGCGTTTAGAAAAATCAGCCCCTGCCACAATGGAGGGATGATTGGCGGACCAGGGACAAGGGATCCTTACAATCAAATGTGCAGTATAGATCCCAACCCAATGCCAGGACACAACAGTCTAATCAAGCTAGGAGGCAACCATACAGAGGCGGTAAGAAACAAAGTTTCTCCGTCTTCAAGCCTCCGAACTCTAAAAGTTGACATACCCTCCCCACCACCTGCGGACAGCCTACCTGTGGGCGGCCGCCTCCTGCAATTTCAGGACCACTGGACCACCTTTTTTCCTCAGAATGATTGGGTGATCCAGGTCATTTCGGAGGGGCTTCGGATTTCATTTATCCAACCCCCTCCCCTGTCCTCCTCTCCCCTCTTCACGGACGTACCGTCCGATCGGGAGAAGGATACATTTCTACAACAGGAGATAAGGTCGCTCATAGAAAAACGGGCGGTGGAGATTGTGAAAAAACTGCAATCACCAGGGTTTTATTCCAGGCTGTTTCTTATCCAGAAGGCAAACAGCAAGTTGAGGCCGATCATTGACCTGAGTCGCCTCAATCAATACATTTTACCACCGAAATTCAAGATGGAAACGGCGAGATCAATCTGTCTTTCCATCTGACAGGACGAGTATGCCGTCAGTCTAGATATGACTGACGCCTATTTTCACGTCCCTATCCACCCCACGCCACGGAAATTTCTCCAATTCGCTTACCGTGATGCGGTTTATCAGTTCCAGGTCCTATCCTTTGGCCTCAACATCAGCCCTTGGGCTTTTACCAAGGTTATGGATTGCGTCATCACCCTGTTCCGCTCAACTTCATCTACATTGACGGCAGTGTACTTGGACAACATCCTCAAGAAACATATGGTAAGTTCTATTCTGCTCAAAGGCAGAAACGATCTTTTAGCACTTTTAGATCATTTAGGCTTTCTCGTGAACTGGAAAAAGTCCGATCTCCATCCATCCCAGCATTTTGTCCATCTGAGTATGGAGTTTCTCACCGATCTGAATCTGGTACGGCTCCCTCACGCTCGTGTAACCCGGATCATCGAACTCGTCGAGTCTGTTTCCATCAGGACGTGGATTTCAACGACAGAATTCTTGCAACTCCTCGGATTATTCAATGTGGCGGCGGACTTGATCCCGCTTGGCCGTCTTTTTATGCGTCCCTTACAAATGACATTACTGGCACAATGGCGCCCCTTTTCAAGTCCCCTCAATCAAACAATATTGATTACACCCGAGATACGATCATTCCTGCATCAGTGGCACAAGCCCTCCACATCAACCTTTTAGAAATGAGGTCTGTCATCAATGCCTTTCATTTCTCGAAGGATCAACTCTCAGGAAAAACCGTCCTCATTATGTCAGACAACTCTGTGGTGGTGACTTACCTCCTCAAACAAGGGGGCACCAAATCATCAGACCTGTGCATTCTGATCTGGCAGTTTCTACATTGGTGCGACAACCTCCACATCAACGTACAAGTCAGACACATTCCCGGCTGACTCAATGTCTTGGCCGACACTCTATCCAGGAAAGGTCAAGTCATTCACATGGAATGGTCACTCCATCAATCAGTCTTTCTTCGGATTTGCACACTTTGGGGGCGTCCGATGATCAATCTTTTTGCGACAAGGTGGAATCACAAGTTGCCCACCTTCCTCTCTCCAGTTCCAGACCCAGAGGCTTGGGCCGTAAACGCTCTGTCAATCAGCTGGGAGGGGTTGTGGGCATTCACCTACCCTCCCACTGTTTTGGTACCGAAAATAATCCAGAGGTTAAGGGGTCAGAACTGTCGGATGATTCTGATTGCCCCTCTCAGATGGAACAAGTCCTGGGTCACCGATCTACTTGATCTAGCGATAGATCTACCCAGGAAGATTCCAACCAGCCCAAATCTTCTCAAACAACCGCGGTCACGGGTGTTTCACCCCTGCCTGGACTGTCTTTTTCTTCACGCTTGGCTATTGTCCGGACAGCCTTGCGAGACAAACAATTTAAACCTTCGATTGTGGAGAGAATCTCAAGAGCAAGAAGGCCCTCCACTTTGAAGGCTTACGAGGGAAAGTGGCGTGTTTTCAGGGACTGGTGCCATATCAATAACATTGTACCTTTGAGTCTCTCAATCCCTCAACTGGCCGACTTTTTTCTCTGGCTTTTCGAGGAGAAACAGTTGGCCCCAATTACTATCAAAGGCTACCGCTCCATGATATCAGACACATTCTGCCATCATGGTAGATGTGATATTGGGCATAACAAAGATCTATCAGATCTTTTAGCCAATTTTGATTTCAATCGACCAAAATCCCTCACCCTGTTTCCAAAATGGAATCTGTCCTGGGTTTTAACATGGCTCAATTCAGACAAATTTGAACCTTTAGCCCACACTTCGTTAAAGCTACTATCATACAAAACATGTTTCTTGATAGCCTTAGCTTCAGTATGCAGGGTGAGCGAGTTACATGCCCTTTCCAGTGACCCGAACTTTCTTCAGTTCAGATCAGATGGTTCGGTGGTCCTCCTGACGCAACCAGGCTTTGTAGCCAAAAATAGGTTACCATCCAATGGCAATCAAAGAATCGTCATTCGCTCGCTCTCTTCCATAGATAAGTCAAGAGCAACAGCCATGCAAGATCCTGTTCGTGCACTCAAGCACTATTTAAAACGCACAGAGGCGTGTCGGGACACACGTAAGCGCCTCTTTCTTCCGGTCAAAGCTGGTAAAAGGGATATCACCCCTCAAGCCCTTGCTTCATGGCTGAAGTGGGTTATACGCTCAGCATACTCTGAGGTCTCACAAGATCAGAGTCGCCTCATGAAGATTACAGCTCATGAGATTAGAACAATCTTGGCGAGCCTTGCATTCGAACGCAATGTTTCGATCCGAGATATAATAGAAGCTGTTGGCTGTGGCTGGCATGCAGAGTAAACCTTCTCCAGTTTTTATCTCAGAGATTTGGCTTCGCAGATGCAAACCTTGAATCTGGTAGGTCCGGTGTCAGCAGCCCAGATGACCACCAGATCCATTTAAAACAATCAGTACAGCTTATCAGCTTCGCTGGATTCACCAGTGAAATTTCGTAGGTAAGAAGATTTCAATAACTATCTTCTTAACCGTATATAGGGGTCACATATCACGGGACCCTAGGCTGTGTTGCTGATGAAGTTAGGAGAATGGGTTATCGTTCAAATGGGGAATCCAGCCATCATTCCCTAGAAGGTACCTGGGGTGGAGGTAGGATGCTCAGCATTCCCTCCTCCTATTTACCTATTCTCCTAACGTTAATGTGATCAGGGAATGTATTTGAAGGAGAAAACAAATTTTTAGTAAATTATGTTTCTCCGAGAATACTTACCTGATCACATTACTTAAAAACCCTCCCAACCACCCCACTATGCGAGCATCCTTGTATAATATATATCGCTCAGCTTAAAAAACTAATGACACCTGGCGGTGGCAAGGGGAGATAAGGGGCAAGAGTTATTGCCCTTTCGTCTATATGAGATAGACAGAAAAGACGAATTTTCGTCTTTTAGTAGGGCTGGATTCGAGAGGTAGCAGGCTTATATCCCTAACGTTAATGTGATCGGGTAAGTATTCTCGGAGAAACATAATTTACTAAAAATTTGCTTTCTAAATCTGGGCTCTTTTAAAGTTTTGAGTACACAAAGCCATGTTTTGTTCAGACTTCTGTATTAGTGATGAATAATAAACACCTTGCAAAATAATAAAAGCAACTTAAAATTTTGCTTGTGATTTGAAAATTTTATAAATGTTTATGACATTGTTTTTTTTGTGATGTTGTTATTGTCTGGGGTTTAATGTTATTTCTAAGTACACGATAGGATTTACATGGCAGACAGTATAGCGGGTATACCCTGGTAAAAACCACTGACCCACAGGATGCGACAAGCAAGTTTTCTCATATACCCTTAATGGCTGAGGCTAAGACTCCAACCCACATAGAGATGAGATAGCAGTGATTGGTAAAAGCGAGAATTTTAGACCACACAACCACCAAGGGCCCCTCAGTTTTTGTTTGTATGATTAAAATCACATAGCGTAATCTTGAATTCTGTACCATACATACTTAACTCAGTTATATTTAGTTCCATCCTTTATTAAGTGTCTCTACTCACCGAAACCTGCCAATGGATGGATCAAAGTTCTAAAACACATCTAAACATCATTCCAAATCATAAAAAAACCATGTTGAAAGTCTCCATCTTGGATGGTGCAGGAGGAGTTGCATGACATTACATATGCATAATGCCTGCATGGGCAGTATGACAAAATGACATTACATATGCATAATGCCTGCATGGGCAGTATGACAAAATGACATTACATAGGCATAATGCCTGCATGGGCAGTATGACATACTTCTCACACGTTGATTTGAAATCAATGGGAATCCAAAATGTTTGTTCTCTAGTTTTCATGCTGTTTGAATTTCATCGCCTGTCAAAGGGCACCACATTAACTAACGCTAACATAATGTGCTTGTAGTGAAAACTTGCAGTTAAAATATGATAAATGTAATGTGAGAACCAGAGCCTGTGAAATTATTTGACTTTAAATCAGCAGACCCTATTATAAATGAGCCTCATTCATCCAAATTATTGCTTTATGCAAACAACATGCTGCATATATAGACTGGGTACAATCCAAACTTGTTCATCCCAACTCTTTAGCCAAACATTTTTCACTCCCCCAAGGTGTGTGGATGAACAACTGTCTGCCTACTCTTTCTTAAGTTTTATTACCTCTCCCCAGAATTTTTTAGCTGGCATCCATGCCTCCATGTCAAATTTCCTACAGGCAGGTGCTCCAAGTTCAACAGAAGGCATATCCAGTATCCTGCAGCAAAGTACATCATAATTAATGTTACACTTACTCCAATTTCAACAATGTTAACTTTAGCCATTCAAACAAGTGACAGATAAATGATGATGATTACAATAAATACCACAGAGACTTACATTTTTTTCCTTATCAGTCATTACATGAATTCTTAATTTTAAACGTTACTCAAATTTAGTTTTCTTGTTAAATTTCTGTAAAAAATATGTATGCATAGGTTTCTTTCATCAACTACATCAAAAATATGCATTATTCAACAATGTTCACAATGGACTCTGAAAATATCAAACATGTTCTGAATAAGAAACTTTTAACTGGATTTATTCTATGTGTAAAAGTTAAATATATGCAAACAGATGTACTGGTAATACAATTATGTTGGGCCCAAATGCAAACAACACAGACTATGATCTGCCATCTTATAATATGCTGGCAGAATCAGGGTCTATTTTGTTTTGAGTACTCATAACAAACTGCATAGACCAGATCTGCTAGTGCATTATGCAATGACAGATCTGGGTCTGTGCAGTTTGCAGTTGCAGTTGGGCCTGACTTAACACAGATTAGAGATGGTAACTGGCTGGAAGCAAGTAGTAAGACCTTTTGGTTGTTACTCTTCACATAAGCAAGAATAACAAATAAACAATATTTTGGATGAGAATGTTGGTACACTGTATGCTGCATAAACAATATTTATTAGCTTAATCATATTTTGCTCTCAAAATATGATACAATGGGACTGGGCACAAGTTATAACAACTTAAATCAGCCCTCTCCCTACATGCTATAAATATATAACATAAATATTTCAATATTTATTGATATCATAATTGGCATAACAATTAATCATAAAAACGTAAGACTGGTCCATAATACTAAACAGACAAACACTTTAAAGAATTAATTATAAAAGTTCAGCAACTTTTATTGTTATGACTTTAATTTTAAAGTTTCTAGTGCATTGCAACCCACCATGTTTTTTAGACAATTGCATATTGTTATTAGCCATTGATCACCAGTATCAGCCAACTGGACAATTTGTAAGATAACCCTACCAGTATCAGCCAACTGGGCAATTTGTAAGATAACCCTACCAGTATCAGCCAACTGGACAATTTGTAAGATAACCCTACCAGTATCAGCCAACTGGACAATTTGTAAGATAACCCTACCAGTATCAGACAACTGGACAATTTGTAAGATAACCCTACCAGTATCAGCCAACTGGACAATTTGTAAGATAACCCTACCAGTATCAGCCAACTGGACAATTTGTAAGATAACCCTACCAGTATCAGCCAACTGGACAATTTGTAAGATAACCCTACCAGTATCAGCCAACTGGACAATTTGTAAGATAACCCTATGCTAGTGATTATTATGTGAATTCAGAGACACAAATTAGCACTGTATTTGAAAACAACATTATGCATGAAAAATACAGAAAAACAAAATAAATGATTGAATCTTTTTATATTTACTATGATAAAGTTTTGGACCACATCAAATGTCTCATTCACATCTAGAGACAGCAATTAATTTTCCATTGATAGTGAGGATACATCTATTAAAAAAATAAAAAAGAATATTGCTCTAAACGAACAGTGTAAAATAACACAATATCACAAGCATAAATAAGTGTACCTAAGAATACATACTGTATTTTACTTCTTCATTTTAATGTATATTAATGGCATATATTTTCTACCTATTCTGGCAGAACCTAGATTGCACTGATGTGCTTGTTCAATGACACTCAATATATCAATTAGTTAATCAATTATTTTTAATCAATGAAATTAACTTTAAAATCAGATTTTTTGATAACTCCAAGAAAGAGTGCCACACATGCAACTTTCTTTTTAAGGTGGTGGTGGATTTGTCAGACTTGGTGGTGGTGGGTGGGGTAGTGGCTTTTACAAGGGTTTATCATCGTGGTACATGGCCTAGGTAAGTGACATGTAGTAAATGATACAAAAAATGTCTAATAAATTGATTATTTAAGAGTATAATGTTTTTTTTCTTCTGATTTTATCATAATATGAACTGTCATTAGCTGAATCACACAGCAAATAACGTCCGAAGGGTGTTATGTTCATGTGTGTGTGATTTGGATTTTTAACTTAGCTTTAACAATTTTTCAGTCATACAGCTAAGATGTCTACAGTGTGACAGTTTATAGTGATGTCTAGCACTGGGGCATCATACCGCAGACATGTAGCATGATGTCCCATCCAGTCAAATTATCCTGACATCAGGCCAACCAGTCCAAACATTAACCTCTTAATGCTGAGCGCCAAGTGAGGCAGCTGCTAGTACCATTTTTTGCAAGTCTTTGGTATGACTCGGTTGAGGTTTGAACCCACAACCTTCTGCATCCGTGGCAGATGCTCTAACCACTAGGCCACCGGATGGTGTTATGTAAGCTGTATGAGTCAGCAATTGACAGTTTAAACCATGATAAACTCCAAAAAAAATATTAAACTCTAATAATTGCAATTCTTTATCATTTTATTTATTTTTTGTATTGTTATTTTGTTTTTCTTAAAGATATTTCCCCATAATTTTACAGCCCTGAATTATTGATGAAGACATCTGTAATGTAGCTATTTACAGAACAGGGGATTCTCCAGATTCAAAATAACAGCTATGTCAAGAAGTCAGATTAGCATTAGCACCATTTTTAATTTTGACCAACCACACATCATAAGAAGTCTTTCAATGAAAACTTCATGGTGATACAAACATTCATTCAGGAGAAATAGCGAAACAATTTTCAAGATGGCCACTGTGGCAGACATACTGGATATCTGAAAGGCTTCATTAGGACCAAGTAGACATAATAATAAGTTGTCTAGTAAAATCCCCATGTTCATATGACCATCTATTCAGGAGTGGTGATAACAACATTTTCAAGATGGCCACTGTGATGGTCATACTGGACATTAGATCAACACCATCTTAATATTGGGCCAAATAACATCATGTCTTCTGTTCAAAATGCCATGGCCATATTATGTTTTATTCAGAAGGATTAGCAATAACAAGAATTTCAAAATAGCCACTGTGGAAGCCATATCAGACATCAAATTGGCACCATTTTCAATTATGACCATGTAGATATCATAAAGAGTTTTCTGGTGCAAATCCCAAGACAATATTTGATTTTGTTTAGGAGAAGGAGCAATACGATTTTTAAAATGATCACTGTGGTTGGCCTTACTGGACATCAGATCAGTACAATTTTTCATTTAGGACCAACTAGACATCATATAAAATCTTTTAGCATAAACTCCATATTGATATGAGCATTCATTCAGGAGGAGTAGCAAAAATAAGATTTTCAAGATGGCAGCCATATAGCTACCAGATAGCACAATTTTTGTTGAGGACCAACAGACACCATAAGCAGTTATCAGATGGCAATATGATTTTCTGTTCAGGAGGTGTAGTGATAACAAAATTTACAAAATGACCACTGTGGTGCCATATTGTACATCAGATTGGCCCAAGTTTCATTTAGGACCAGCTAGACATCATAAGGCATCATAAAAACTCTTTTAGTGAAAACCTTATGCTGATATTACTGTCAGTTTAGGAGTAGTAATAACAAGGGTTTCAACATGGCTACTGTGATTTTCCATAATGGATGTCCAAATAGCACCACTTTAATTTAGGACCAACTATTTATGGTATTCCTCTAAGTTGATCTGGAGAAGTACCAATAACAAATTTGTGCTACTGGATGGACTAGAGACAATGGATGTACAACAGACAACAGATCATCCCTTAAGCTCTTCTTGTCTTTGACCAGTAAATCTAACTATTAATAATTTACTGGTGCTCTTAAATAAAACTATATTGTCATACCAAAGAAGCTATTACTCTATCAATGCAAATATCGTATTTTTATTTTATTACATATTTTTATTTTACTATATTGTGCGCATTTTTATGACTTTTATTACGATACATCAATATGCCTGATATATTAATTTAATATTATTAACTTATTTGATTTGACTGTTACAAGAGGAATGTCTCAATTCTAATAACAGATAAATAATAACATAAATTTCAGATGTTTTCTGTTATATTTCTATTTTCTGATAACCAATTCCAATCTGCTTTCTGATTTGAAGTACAGTTACTTCCCTGCACTCTCACTTGCTTCCTGACCAGATGGGCTTTCAACAGCTGCTAATATGCATTCTACTAAATGCAAAATGCATAAAAACCTGCTAACTACTTGCTGATACTTTTTTGAAGGCATTAATTGCCTCCAAACACCTTCCCAAACTATGATATTCTTTTGATTAAGACTGTCCTACTAATAATTTTATAATTCTCCTCCCCAATTGTTTAATGTTTGGGAATTCATGTTTGTAAAATCATATTCATGTCTGTGTGTTTGGCAGTTTTAAATTGTATTTTGCATGTGACATGGCATGACTTGGCAGCTATATAATCGTATTTAAAACCTGGAGTTTGCTTTTAGTGCCGATTCCTTTCTCTAAATTACCTAAAATGAAGGCCTAGCTCACTAAATATTTCTTTTTCAATGCCCAGGAACTCTGACAGCAGATTGTCCCCTGAGCTGGAATCGCCATCTGTCACAGCAAACATCTCAACCTGTGAAAAAGAGCAGAAAGGAAGACAATGTTCACATTTGACAGATTAAATGTAAAATTGCAAATGAAGATTTTGCAAGGTACACATTCAAATATGGTGGTATAACAAAAAGGGATACAAAATAGCAGTATTGTAATATCCATAAATAACTAAAACTGTGTTTGTAAAACACTAATGCCCTGTCACATCAATCTAATTTTTGTGGGACTTTGTAGTATTCACCAAGATGAATCCACACATAAAATGAAAGACAGGGCTCTAACTGTCCAACAATGCCTGAGAAAATTACCTAAATTAAAAAGTTAATCTAGGTTGCATGGATAGAATGGACAAAGATAACTGGCTGTGCCTTCATATATCTGATTCTAATGCAAGGATGACAAAAATAGTTTGATTTGAAAGGCCATCTAATATCATTTCATAGTTGGAATCTACAGTTTTTAAAACTGAAAACTTAAAATAAATTTGTGAGAAATCTAAAAATGGTATTTTTAAGCATTCCATCCAAACATTGCTGAAACCAGCCAGATCCTGTCTACTGGTGATCTCAGCTGTTCACTAATGCAATGATGTGTGCTGAGTTGTTGTTGTTGTTGTAGGGTTTAACGCCATTTTTTAGCACACGATAGTCTATACATGGCGGCCAGTAATAATGGTGGAGGAAGAACCAGGGAAATCCCCAGAAAGAACCACCAACCCTCGAGAAGCTACTGGAAGCTTTCTCAAATACCCACATTGGCTGATTCCGAGACCTGAACCGATGCAGACATAGGTGAGATGGCAGAGATCCATAATGGAGAGCATTTTAGACCACTCGGCCACTTGGGGCCCCCTGTGTGCTGAGTAATCCAATTAGGTTATGTTACTCTTTATCTGACATATGTACAAAACAAGCTGTAAATTGATTACATTATTGCTGTAATTTGGGGTTTATGGCCAAAGGTGGGATATTTATTGATGTGTAATAAGTAATAAATTATTCAAAGGTGGTCCATTATGGCTTGCAAGATATTAATTAAAAACTGGCTGACTTTAGCACAGAGGAGATAAACAGAGACCCACCAAAAACTTATTTTGGCAGAAAAACTTGCATAAGCATTTTCAATTTATTTGTTTTGATCAATTGTTATCATTATTTTTCAAGATATTTAGTAGCAATATGTAATGGAAATTTTTATCCTTTTTTGGGCAATTCATGCCAAAATGCTGAAACACGCACTTTCTCTCAATGGCAAAAAACTATCTGCTACACCTATTGTGTGTTCAACAATGCATGGAAATCAGAGATTACGTCTGTGCAAGCAAGTAGCGAAGGCACTGAGTTTGCGTTGTGTGCTAAATGCAAAGTGGATTATAAGATAACACATTGGGAAAGAAATATTTTCAGCAGACATATGCAGAGACCATTGCATAGTGGAAATCTGGATCAGAAAACTATTGACACCCTGTTAAGTGTGAAACTGAATCTCAATGAATGTCATCAGTGGGCATCAAGCAGTAAATTTCTGAAGGAAACTAATAATACTTTTATTTTTAAGTATCTCTGCAGTGAACCATGAGATATACAACTTTTGCCTTTTTCATTTATGATAATACCATGACTTATATTGCAACATATCCATCATAATCTGATTCATGTCCAAAAGTCGACGTTTTAAATTATATGAACAAAATAGATATTAGACAAATGCACTTTTGTTTTCAACACCCTTAAAATGTAAAAAATTAAATGTCCATGAGAGATCCTACTGATTTAGAAGCCAGCCCACTGCTCAGAAGTTTTTGAAATTGACCGATTTGATGTCCTGGTTCTGTCACATGGATGCGCCTTTTCCACACTTATAGTGGAGCATAAATAGAGTTATTATTATTATTGCAGGCTTCAAGCTACTTTGTAAATATTGCAAGTTTCAAGCTACTTTGTAAATATTGCAAGTTTCAAGCTACTCTGTTACAATTTAGACAAAATAAATGACTGATTAATTTGAAAATAATGTCATGAAGTTTAAATTCAAACCTGGTATGATGACAAAACTGAACAAAATGCACCACAAGTGAGAGGCATATGTAAAGAAAAAAGACATTAGAAATATAACTTCTTTGTCTAGTATTTGGAGCATTCATCAAACATGAGGCAATGAGAATCTGATGTGTCCAACATAACTGCACAGTGCAGAGTTCTAATGTAGTTACCAGTACAGTAATGATGGTCTCATTTTGGTAGTAGTAGAGGGTTGAACTCCAAGACATGGATGCATCATGAAATTTCATAACTGTATGTGTAGCAGCACCTGAGAAATGGAAGTAAAAGTTAGAACTTAATGTTGACATTTCAGTTTCTACTGAAAAGCAATAACTGAATTCAGATACTGCTTTACATGTGAGACAAGTATGGATAAATGCCCTTAAGTAACCTTGGTGAACTGATGGACCCGGTAGATTCCCTGCTCTTCCTCAACTCCAGATGTCTCAGCTCTGTAGCATCTGCTGACTGCTGCCACTCTGCAGTAAGAAACGTGTGTATACACACTTGATGATGACAATGGTGGTGGTAGTAGTTATACAAATAGCAATGATAATGATAATGATGATAATTTTGAATCAAATTAGTTATATTCATTATGAACAAAGTAGAATAACATGACCAAGAAGAATCGCTACAAAGAATTACTTACAAGAAATTATTATTAATATCTATTCTTGTATCCTCCTCTTTGGCTCTAAGTTGATTATTTATCATCTAAATTATTTCATTCATCAAAAAAACACAGCTTTTAAAGTAAAAAATAATCAAATAAACTAGAATTCTGCAGAATACTGTCAAACTTGCTCAGATATGGCATAATCCAAAAACCTTGCATGGTCAATCCAGCATGAAAAGTTGGTCACTGTGACTTTAACAGGTGAATTACAATGTTAATATCCATAATATAAAAAAAAACATTCATAAAATGCTATGGCTGTAGACAAAACAATGTCTAAGGAGCTGACCTAAATGCAAAACAATATAATTACTGAAGCATGAAAAGTAGGTCATTGTGACCTACTTTTGCCCATATTGAATAATGCCCTCCAAGATGAATACATCCATCAAGTTATCTGACTAAATAAAAACAGTGTCAGAGAAACTGAGCTAAATACAAAAACCTAATGCAATCACTGGGTCAGGAAAAATCTGTGACTTTGACCTAATTTTTGCCTACAGTTTGGTAGTACATTCCAAGATAAATAAACCTATAAGTTTCATGACTGTACATACAACGATGCCAGAAAAACTGAGCTAAATGCAAAAGGTTATCATAATCAATGGAGTGCCAAAAAGCAGGTTGCTGTGACTAGGGGCAAAATGATTCACCAATATATCGATGCATCAATACTTTTGCTGTAATGATACATATATCGATACAAGTGGTGGAAAATCGATACAAAATGATACTTAACATATGCAAGTTATTTGAATCTTCAGCAACTGACAAAAATTGTATTAGTCGCTTGCATTGTTATTCTTTAAATTGAGAATTCATATGAGACAGCTCAGAAACATGCAACCACTTTTGTAAGTTAAAACAAAAAGGACATGACAAAACTCACTTGCCATATACAAATTACCACCAAGTGACATGGTTTGTAATATTCCACTACTATCCACCCCGGAAATTCCATGGTAATTATTTTATTTCAACAGCTTGTTCAAAATAAAGTAGAGCTCCCTCTGACCCTTGCCAACCCATTTCTGATATTTGGACATTTATATCTGAGTGTAGATCAAAGACAATGTCGTATTGAAAAGTTGGAATTTACCAACACCGTGCTGTGTTGGCATAGGGTAACCGCTTACAAGTTGGACTAACAAACTTGAATGCCATTACATCGGGCCATACCTGCATGAAATCTAAAGGAAGATGATTTATTTTCTCAAAAATTGCAAGTATAAAATTCAGTATGACTTTAATCTGTTGACAGGTGAGACAAAAAGACAAAGTTGATGAAATATGACCTGGAACTCATCATTTGCATTGCTAGTCACATTACATAAATGGCTGTTAAACTAAATTTGATTGGCACATTGTGCTTTGGAACAAATGTTATATCATAATTTGAATTTGCATCAAATGTGTGTTTAAAATACAGGCCACCTAGAAAACGCAAAATAGCTAATTCCCTGCATGGTTCATCTTCAGATGATTTCGTTCAGCAAATACTGGCTGATGATAGTTATTATGACAATAATTTTTCAAGTTATGAAGTATGTCACATTACTGGAGCTGGGAAAAGCATTAATGGAGATACCAGTGGGTGACTTTGATCCCGAAAATGGTGTTAGATACAGGTCAGATGTACATGCTGGATGGCCAAAAATAGATGGCATGCCCTAATGTCATCCACCCTTTCAGCTAACATAGAAAAGGTAGAATATGAAGCCAAATTAAAATAAATTCAATTTAGAAGCAGAATTCTTTTCTCAAGCAATTTAGTCATGCGGGATCATGAGCTACAAAAACTATATTTCCTTATCTGGGTTAAGATAAACAATAAATGACAATGAAAAACAAATGAAATTAAGAAGTAAAAATATTTTCATCAAAGTACCTGTCTCTGGCAGCTAAAGTGAGTCTTGCACCTGATGAGATGGAGCAGCCTTATATGGCCCAAAATGCTGAATACAAATCACTGACAACTAACGGGTAGTCTGATTTAAAGTAATTTTGTTGTCACGGATAAGAATGGCATATAAGTAAGTGCAAAGTATACAAGTGCCTGTAATCTGCATACTGCAAAAAAACCAGTAAATCACATAAAAGGGCACCACATACCACCCAATGACAGACCTTCTAAAGACAGAAAGACCATAAAGTTAATATGTATATCAATAATGTATCATATCGCAGACTGTGTATCATGAATCATATCGATATGCAGCACAGCAGAATCATTTCACCCCTAGATGTGACCAAATTTTAACTATGGTTAGTAGTATCATCCAGGATGAAGAAAAAAAGATCACAAGAAATTAAGCTAAATACAAAAACTTAAAGCTGATGCCTACAATGATGACAATTCTGTTGGATTCCTGTGTCCCTATCATCCCTAGGTCTCGACTGTGTTTTGCAAATGAGACAAATATCATAGGACAAAATAAAATGATTTGCATGAAATTTTGGGTGGCATGGATTGTATCTTACCTCACTGGCAGCTTCTTATGATCTAAAACTTCATTCAAAAAATAACCTGAAAAGCAAGAGAAATTCAAAATTAGCAAATCTTACATCACTGCAGATTACCATCTGACATCAAAAACTATTTTTTTTTCCTGGTATGTCCTTAAAAAAATAATGCCTCTTCAGTGGGAACAAGTTCCATGGCCAATCAGATGCAAGATCACTTCATTAATATGCAAATTTGTCACTCAACATAAAACTCGTCCAAGATCTTAATTATATTAGCCACAATGAGATGGATCAAATTTAATTCAAAAATACAATTTCCAGAGAAGTAACAAACCAAGCCATTCCAATTCAAGATCACCTCATTATGATGTGATAATGAGCAAACCTGTCCCAATATATCCTCCAGAGTGAGAATGAGCAAACCTGTACAAATATATCCTCCAGAGTGACCTGTCCAAATATATCCTCCAGAGTGATAAGGAGCAAACCTATCCAAATATATCCTCCAGAGTGATAATGAGCAACCTGTCCAAATATATCCTCCAGAGTGATAATGAGCAAACCTGTCCAAATATATCCTCCAGAGTGATAATGAGCAAACCTGTCCAAATATATCCTCCTGAGTGATAATGAGCAAACCTGTCCAAATATATCCTCCAGAGTGATGATGAGCAAACCTGTACAAATATAGGGGACGCTCACCAGTTATTATGTACTTTTGAGAGAGTGACATATGTAAGGTGAAGCTGTTTTCATTTAAAACATGCACAATGGAGAGAATGTTGGCATACCTCTATGCTATATTAATGCTTTGTGCTTAAAAAATCAGCCTGAATTAGTCTAAAGTACACTATCCATAGCAGCTATTAAAATAGGGAAAATGAATTTTGCCAGACTAGATAATACCAGCTTTTGAAAGTGCAATGAATGAATTACCAAATATATCAAATGTAAAAAATGTTATTGGCTCTTTTTTATACTAAATTGTATAAGTTGAAAAATAAGCAAACCTGTCCAAATATATCCTCCAGATTGATAATGAGCAAACCTGTCCAAATATATCCTCCAGAGCAATAATGAGCAAATCTGTCCAAATATATCCTCCAGAGTGATAATGAGCAAATCTGTCCAAATATATCCCCAGAGTGATAATGAGCAAACCTGTACAAATGCACCCTCCTGAATGGTAATGAGCAAACTTGTCTAAATATACCCTACAGAGTGCCAATGAGAAAACCTGTCCAAATATAACTTCCACAATAGTAATAAGCAGATTTGTCCAAATATAAACTCCAGAGCAGAAATGAGCAAACTTGTCCAAATATACCCTCCAGAGCAATAATGAGCAAATATGTCCAAATATACCCTCCAGAGTGGTAATGAGCAAACCTATCCAAATATACCCTCCAGAGTGGTAATAAGAATAATCAATTAGAAGAAAGAGTTCTCATTAATATGTGAAGAAGTCATTGAAGAAATCTGAGATCTTGATAACCCTAGTTTATATAGAAAGAGTGATCAAAATTGATAAGAAATATGGAATCTATGGCAGTAACACAGAAAACTGAGCTAATAAGATGAAAGAATGCTCCTTTCATACAGGTTTATCTTCCTCATGATCTTCGATATCTTGATAGTACAAGTTTGCTTACCAAGTCTCAACAACATCTGATAAGAAATATGGCCTTTCGAGTGGTAAGGTGCTCAGCAAATCTGAGACAAGCTCACACATAGATGCTGCTCATAATTAAACTCATGCAAGATCTTGTTGTATAACCTATATACACCACTCCCTCTAAAACTCGCACCCTGATAACTTGCAAACCTGCTTATAATGCGGGGTCAGCCATGGATCCCATTTTTTATATAAGAAAGTACACAAAATTTTACCCCTATTTGTTGAACATGAAGAAAACCGTGATCAAAATTTGTCTGAGAAACTTATATATATCACTTGTTTTATCATCAAAAACGGTTGATATGACTTGGAAATTTGAACAAACGATATGAAATTATCAACTTTTAATAAGTCACATATTTTGTACAAATTTCTTTCCAAATAACATTCTTGGTACACTGTAAAAAACAGTATGCAATGAAATTTCGATCAATGAAATTGTCACTAATGCCTAGTTTTGGCATCACTTTAAATAAATACCAGTTAAATAAGTAGCTTTTTTTATTCACAGGAAATGTGTTTTAGTTATATCTTTTAGTTCAGTTTAAGTGTAATGATCATCAATACAATGTGCCCTGTCGTATTCAAACGTGAAAAATGTCAATCTACCATAACATCTCTATCCACAAGCATTTCTGTGAGAACATAATTAAGTACCGACTGTGTTTTGATACCTAATTTGCATAAGTAATTGTTGTATTGCTGCAATGAATCAAGGTTGACCTCCTTGTATTACCATGTTAAATGTTACTTTGAGAGTTTGAAGTTAATTTCAAGAAACAAGAGCAAAGCAGAGAGCAGATGGATCAGGAACCAGACTACTCAATAACAACATAAAGCAGTGATATTAATATACAATGTTTTTGCAAACACGTGAAGGTTGCTGAAACCAGTTGGAACAATGTTAATGATCTCTCAGCTGTTGGATATCTTGAAAATAAAGGTCGATTTACGTAAAAGTAAATAACTTCATTAGAAAAAGTGCTTTTTTGACAATTATTCATAATGCAATTTTAAAACAAGTAATAAAGAGACCAGTTGGCCCTCCGCCCCATTTCTTAATGTCCAGCAAGGATGGTATCATTTCATCTTGTTATGGAGGTCCCTCGAAAACTCGCACCCTCGTTATAGTACGGTCTATGTGTTTGGACCCCCTTGTATGCAAGTTACCAAGGGAGATGTACACAAAACAAGATGAGGATCTGTTGAGAAATATGATTTTTAACAGTTTTAAGTTCAACATTTTATCTTGTAGTGAATTTTACACTTTTTGGAAAGGTTGAACTTCCTAAATTTTCATGTAATTTATTTTTACATTGTTCATCAAATTTAACCTTTGTTGGCACTACACATTCACTTTTATGCTAAGGTGCTGTAAAACACTACATACATCTGTTATGACTCTATGGTCTTAAACTGAATAACAGACAAGAGTCATATGCAACAAGTTTGTTAAATTCAACAGACAAGTCATTTCCCGAGAATACAAAGTGAAAATTTAAAAAGAACTTATGGTATTGTGAATTACATCCAAAATAGTTAAGAAAGTTTTATTTCAAGTCCAAATGTATAAAGTTCCAACTGAATTCCAGTGGTATTCCAAACAAGTTCCAATACTGAATGTGCTGATGTACCTGTAGTCTCGAACGTGGTAATGTGCCAATGGCCTGAAGTGTAATGATATGCTATCAGTCTTTTGATATATCACAATAATATAATCCAAAAATGTTCTTGCCTGAATCCACTATTACTCCAAAGTAATGTTCCAGTACAAGAATATTACTGATGAGCACTTTGTATTTTCAGTGAATAATATTTGAATAATTCCACTCAAATGAAAATCTGAACAAAACAACAGACTGATTCTGCTTTCAGATGTTATGGCAAGAATAACTAATTTCTCAAATAAAGAACATTATATAAAATAAACTAAGACACAATAACAGAGCCTTGATGTAGGTCAGCCTCCTCTCTAAAACATTCAAAGTTGTAAACAAGTTTAGGAATTTCCACTGCTGGTCCATGTTTGAACAAATACCTTTCATTCAAATACACCTGTAACGGCTTCCCTCTGGAACTAGTCATATATTTTATATTAAACTTACAAAGTATCCTTTTTTAGTCAATTGCCTATACTATTGTGGATGCACCACTGTTACACAATATTGGTTAGTTGGCATTACATACTAAGGGAGGCAACTCATGAAATCCATCAGATGTCGCTAGGACAAAACACTAAAATATCTGTGATTGTGCTATGTTTATCCACTGAATTCAGACCTATATAACCTGTGACAAAATTATTGAATATTTTAAATTTGTGTGTGTGCATTTTTTCGATGGAATTAATTGTATTGTGGATTCAATGTATGTGATGAGATTCAGGGTGAGTACACAGTGTTGATACTCTATTTATGCTATACATAAGACATGTATATACAAACAGTATACATGCATATGTACCAATCCATGGTTCTCTAAATAAAGTAAAATATATATGCCTTCTCTGTTTTCACTACAGGTGTATTTCCCATTTAATATGCATCGATTTAAGATGGTAACTGTGCCAATGAAGCTCGTATTTTACCTCCCGCATTTATTACCTACCACCCTACAAATTTTTGGGTGTACATGCATCATTTCCTTTAGCTAACTGATCTGGTTGCTTATAACATGGTTTGGTCTATAACACAGTCGAGTTGTATGGCTGCCAACTACTGTGTTATAGCGGGGTCACACTGTACTCCTATAGCAGATAACTTTCTTGTTCAAACTGAAATCTGTTTGATAAGCGTGACTGTAACCAGTCAACTGATATACTCCCAGAACAACTGCAAACAACACAGATCCAGATCCAGATCTGCCACTGCACAATGCAATGGCAGATCAAGGTTTATGTTGTTTGGTCAACTGATCACTTTTTACAAGCTGCAGAGACTATGCAACATCAAATCTGGGTTTGTGAAGTTTGCAGTATATATGATATACTGTTGTCAGGTAAGTATTGTTCCAATTGGATGCAGACTGGCTTCTTTAGAATCTTAGATATGATGCAGAGAATGCTAACTGGCCAGTAGTTTGCAACATCAGATCAACTGTTTTTCATAAACAAGGGTTTTACCCTCGCTACCTTCAGTTCATCAGCAGCATTACTTAAAATATAACTAGTCTCTGTATAAGCAATAGCATTCTTCATGATACAGCCCCTATGAATCTGAAGGAATATCATCTAAACCTGTATGTCTATATAAGCTGGGATACTTCAATCCATACTTTAATCAAATTTAAATTAGGTAAAACATTTTCCCAGTTAACACAACAGTTCTGCAATAAAGTCTTCTTTATTGTAATTTTTAATGATATGATTTTCAGTTACTCTTCAAATTTGGAAGAACATTTTTGGTTTGGTCTTGGAAATAGTGCAATTGTCACACATTTGATAATTTTTTGTGTGCCTCATTTATGATCATTTGTGAATTAAATTTACACTCAACAGAAAAACAGTAACAGAACATACTACTTAAACTATAGCTACCTGTCCTGGTTTGTCCATATCTCACCAAGTATTTAAGCCAAGGGTTACAACTTTTACGGGATTTATAAACAAGTGTATTGCTTCTTTGGAATATGTCATGTGTGGATTTCTACCTGCAAGAGGCATCTCAGCTGTCCCAGCAAGGCAAACCTGTCCATAGGTCTCAGGACAAAGTCTGTACACTTGAGTTGTCTCTCCTGTAGTTTTAAACCCACATCCCTCCTGTAAAACATATCAGGTTTTATGCATTTACATTTATAATATGAGTTTGAATATACTTGTTCCAGTTGGTGAATATTAACAATTTTCAATATTTTTGTTTCTGGTCTGTATTGGGTTTATTTTGGTCTGTAGGATTGTAAAATTTTGATCTCATACACAATTGGTGGAAATTTAAGTTATCTTTGCACAAGAGTCCATGCACTTGAACAGAAAACTCTGATACAGATAAAATGACATGAAAACATTCAAGGCAAGTAAAATTTCTCTCTGTATACACTCAATTTAACTTGGCATCCATCCTCTACAAAAGAAACAGTTAATGGAAAAAATTTTAACTTCAGTTTAAACCTGCCATTTCAGTTTAGCTATATTTCAAATGTGAAAGGTCTCAGCTAAGTATTTTTTGCTTACTTCTAAGCTACTTTGTAATTTTCTTTATCACATTCTGGTATATTGGTACCACATCTTACTTCTCTCTGAGTCATATGGAATTACCACTATCCTAATGATATTCTTCTGTAATGCCTTCGATTTTAAATATCATGGACACAATACTAGCCTAAATTTGGTAAATGGTTGGTATCCTGTCTATCATAACAAGCTCAGGTTGCAATAGTGGTAAAATACTGGTATCTTGTCAATTATAAGCTCTGGTTGCATTAATGGTAAATGCAGTCAAAGCTTTCTTTATGACGGGTAAATAACCATTTCTATTCATGCTGAACAAATGATTGAACAGCTTCAGTAATTAGTAACCAAGTATTCAATCATTGATGTGATATATTAAAAGTCTACAAACTCTACTTATGACTGTTAAAAACGGGAAAATAAAACTTAATGTATGCCCTCTTAGACATTTTTTGGACAATCTACTAAATAACTCACCACAATATCTGGATGGATAAGCTCTGGAACACCAACCAGCTGAAATCCCTATAAAGTAAATCCAAGCTAGTGAGAAAAAATTAAAGAAGTACATACAGATTGCACTTTATTTGTAAAGAAATATAAACTGGCACTTAGAGACGGATATCCATCAGATGTACTTTCTATTTTTTTATCTATGTCTTTTGGTCACTCTGAAGAAAACCATTATCATATAAATGATTACTATGAAATAAGTTCCTCGCCATTTATGTTTTCATCATACCGTTAAAATAAGAGAATTTTTTAAATCATTTTTTAAGGCATCCAATATTTATTTATGTCTCTGATGAATCAAATTCTGTGGACTATTTTCATCTTCCTTAAATCCAATCTGACAGTTTATTATTTGACAAAGATGAGAGTATTTGCAATAGGCTGGTGACAATGTATCTTTAGCCATACATAAATTCTAAAAAATTATGAAATTAAAACAGAATTCTTAAAGCTTTGAAGTTTTACAGACAAACAATAAAATAAACAAAATTTTAATATAAGTGAATGTAAAATTTTAATATCTGAGAAAACTTACCTCGTATTTGAAATAAAACAAACTAGACAAAACTGTTATAAAAAAGTAAATGTAATTCTAATGCACATATTTAAAAAAATATTTAGTACCATATTTATTTACTCACTTATAAGTTGAGTCCTGCAGCAAACAAATAAACTCTGATCTACTGATACATAAGGCACCAGCATATCATGGTCTATTTTGAGAGTTTTACTGATTTCTCCCAACAAAAACAGACCCAAACCAGCTGGTGCATTATGCAATGGCAGATCTGGGTCTGGACAGTTTGCGGCTGTACTCTTAATGTATAATCCAATATAAATAGTTGTTGTTCTAGGATTTAATGCCATTTATCAGCACAAGATAGGCTATACATGGCGGCCAGTACAACTGGTGGAGAAAGAACCCTGGAAAACCCAGGGAAGAACCACCGACCCACGAGAAGCTACTGGCAGGCTTTCCCACATACCCACGCTAGCTGAGCCTTGGACTCAAACCCACGCAGACAGAGGTGAGATGGCAGTGATCCGGAACAGTGAGTGCTTTAGACCACTCGGCCACTCAGGGCCCAATATAAATAGTAAATATTATTACAGATTAGTCACAAAACAATCATCAAAACAAACCTTCTTGAGTATTTTGGAGAGAGTATATCTAATCAATGCCTGCTCCAGCTTGGCAAACCCATCTTTGAAAAAGTATGTCTTGGGACCAGTTGTTTGTGTTAGTTTGCTGTAAATAAAAACAAACTCTGTAAGTATACATATTCATACATTCTTAATTCCTAAAATAGGTATTTGAATTAAACTGATATTGGACAAAAGCTGTTGGAAACTTCAAACATTCATTCCAACAACGCTGTTAATTTTCAAGTGAAAAACCAGTGAAATCTATTATAAATATTAAATCATACGTCAACATCATATAGAGAATGTGATTTTGCCAGGAAAAATGTCTGATGAAGGTATATGTCATTGTACAATAGGTGTATAAAGTTTATAAATGTGTTGCTTGAATTTTAAAAAGAGAGAGACAAGACTGAGCAGTTGTTAATAACTGCACTGCAAGATACTGAGATACAACCAAAACTAAATGCCTGCTATGTTAAATAAAAAAACAACAATTCCTCAGCCCATCTAACGCAGACAACTAACCAGAGTGTAATCACCTCTATGAAGCTCTTAGTAGTCCATGGTAGCCATTGTAAACATTACTTATCACACAGAAAACAAATTTAGGCTAATGTGATCTAGCCAATGAAATGCTGACCCATGTGACTGGACATTAACGACATAAAAGAAATGGCAATAGCAATGGATATCCAAGTAGAGATACTATACTGTTTGTTTTTTTAAAAATCATTGTTCTAAATTCTGCTTCAGTAGACAATATCACTGTCCACTTCTAAAAGCAAGATTTTACAGGGTGAAAGTCACTGTCTTTGAGTAACCTTGGAGCGATGGCCAGTATGATCACATGACCACTATTAGTAGCCTAGTTCATACATTAGTAATCATCTTGATTAGTCACCACTATAGCTGAGGCCATACACGAAATGCATGCAGTGCACTCATCTAATTCATATACTCAATCACATATACAATACATTGTTAACTTGCTGAGGATCACCTGTCACAATATACGATGTATAATAATATAGAGAGTTTACCACTGAATCAACACTGCAAAAATGGTCATAAAGGGTGTTATGCAGCATGGAAAACTCTATGTGGACATGAGCTAAACAAAATCTTGTCAGCCCACCTCAAAGAAGTTAACTAAAAATCATTGTTGAGCAACTGAAAATTCATGTAAGCAGTGAAGTTTAACAGAAGAAGAAAACACATAATTCACATTTTGAGACATTTTCATTGCATGAGTTAGCAGGTCAAAATTGGAAAATTATTGTTGCTTCCTGTTAAATTAACCATAGCTCAAAAAAATTTCAAATTCTGGAATCAACCAAAAGATTGAAGAATTGAAGAAACCTATTCTTGGAGTAAATTATGTTTCTTCAATAATACTTACCTAATCATATTGCATTAGGAATACAACCACTAACTTGCAAATCTAACTCCCAGCTCTCCCATGTCTGTATTTAGCTACAAAAGTGATTCAAGTTTTCTGCCCAAAAAGGTGGAAGCCAGACAAGAGATATCACCTCCTGGGTAGAGGGACTGGCATCATATCCCATCCTATCAGTTACCTGTTTAACTGTTGTGAGGGTGGGCCTGTATTATAATCAGGTAAGTATTATTTAAGAAACATATTCTTCTCCAAAATTAGTTTTCTTCATCTAATATGTTACCTGATCACTTTACATTAGGAGAGTAGGTAAGAGGTACAGGGAGTAACATCCCCGTACCTCACAGAATGCCTAATCCCTGATGTACATAAAGTAGCCTCAAATCTTATAAGAGGTACAGACTAGAGTAAGCATATCAGTAGTAGGTCAGAATATAGCTCAATCCCCTACCTCCCTTCTACAAATCCAACAGAAGTCTCATGGTGATGTCATTATGAAGGTAACCTGTAGTTCTCCCAATAATGGTCCCACCATATTACACTGAGACCTTTTGTGATGAAATGTCTTCAAGATTAGACCTAGAGCAAGTAAATCTTGAACTCCATCACATGGTTTGAATATTGTCAGTTAGGAAACAGCTATGCTTGCATGCTTTGCTAGTAGCCACATCCCAAATCTCGTTAGCCAAAATGCTCATGAAACTCATTTGATTCTGGGTTAGTTCTTTATATACATAACAAATAATACACTACATACTGGATGCTAAAGTCTGAACAGAGAAAGTATCCTTTCCTTTTTCTCAGAGGTATAAGTAAACGACATCTCTCTCTAGTCATTGACTTGGCTTGCTTCAGGTACCACTGCAAAGCCCTTACAGGGTTCCATAGATGCCCTTGGGGCAAAGGGGACAATGAAAGCAGTTTCACAACAAGTTCTGATTCCCAGTGAGTGGGACCCTGTTCTAAGTAATGAACGAAGGAGCCATCATAACTGAAATCAAACAATCACAACAAAACTGCAGATAGTTTGGACTGACTGACAAGGCATGTATCTCACTGATTCTGCTTGCTATAGCTAGAATTACTAGGAGAAGGTTTTGCTAGAGAGGAAAGTCAAGGAGGTTCTAGACATTGGTTTAAAAGATACTTTATTCAGTCATGTCAGAACCTATGGTAAAGTCCATTTTAAACACAGCACTAAAGCCTTTGGTCTGGAAAATTCAAAGTTCACCAGATGGTCCAAGAGGTCTTTGTTTGGCCAAAATCATCCCTTCTATGATGATGCTGTTTTGGGATTAATGCCACTTTTCAGCACATGATAGGTTATACAAAAGTAAGTATAACTGTTGGAGGTTGAACCCAGGAAAAACTAGTATGAACCACCACCCAACAGGAAGTTACTGGCAAGGGCAAGCTCTCCCGTGTACCCACAATAGCTGAGCCAGAGACTCAAATCCATGTGGACAGAGGTATGATGGCAGTGACTGGTAATGATAAGTGCTTTAGACAACTCTGCCACCCAGGGCCCTCCCTTCTGTGATGATAAATGTGTCAGAGATCGTGGAATAGCAGCCTTTAAAGTAACAAGGGAAAACTTCTCTATAAAAAAGCAAAAGTGAAAGTTAACTATTTGTGGCTTTAAATGCATTTCCACTCACACCACAGGAAAAACACTCTCCACTTCCTTTCATGCTTTCAAAGTGATGAGTCTTCCTGTATGAGTGATTCTGTACCAAGTTTGCTGAGAGTTATCTTTCCCTAACAGCTTGCTTGATATGGTCAGGCAGGAATGTATAATAGTTCCATGTTCAGAATGAACACCTGGCTTCTTGTTTGCTTTGCAGGTGAGGAAACACAAAAATTTCACTGTGAATTTCTGGTGCTATTTTCAAAAGATGATTTTTCCTGCTTGAATGTGCAATCAAGACCAGACAGCACTCTGATTTGCTTGCTTTCTGCAAGACTCTGGGAATCAGAGAGGTTGGAGAGAAAGCACATGCATTTAGACTGTTCAAATTTTATGGATGTAACTGCCCAGGCTTTTGTATCTGGGACTGGAGAGACACTGATTGGTAACCTTGTATTCCACCTTGCTGTTAATAGATCCATCAGTGGTTCACACCAGTAGGTGTCGATTCATCTGATCACCTTTGGGAAAAGTAAATTTACTTTGAATTAGCTGATTCCACTGGGACATGAATTTGCTAGAGCAATGAACATGACCAGGATGTAGTGGACTTAGATGTGAATCTGTCAATGATGACACCATCTGACAAAAAAAATCCCAAACCAGATGGCAGAGGTAAGAGCTTTTGGTTCCTTTTTGGTTGGAAGACTGTGTCTGTAATCTAAATGTAGTTTCATGGAGTTCCTTGAGGAAGTTGGACATGGAAAGTAAGGCATCTCTCTCCACATACTGTAAGTTCTCTGGAATTAACAAACATGCATTATACTGCACTTATCTGAACATATGCCATTTACAAGACTGACTCCAATGATGACTGCCTTCTAATGCCATGGTGTTGTCTGTAGCCAACTGCCATCTAATGCCAACATAAAGTACTGACTATCCTGGGAACGATCATTATCCCATTATGTCCACTGAAGGTCCAGACAGACCACCATATCAAGATAGTACAGACCCAAGGGGTAAATCCAGAAAGACCTATTCCATTTTTTTAATTGAGGGTGGTGCAGGTGCTGTATGTGAAGCCATGATAATTTAGCCTTCCTAATTTTCTCTTGGACTTGTGATTTTTCTTCATTCAACATATCTGCAAATAAGAAGCTCTCAACTGAGGCAGCAACAACAGAAATAATGATTGTTAACATCTTTGCTGGAGCATTTTCTTGCTTTCTTGCCTGCCTGTTTAATTTGTATGTCAAAGCCAGTCTTTCATACATTTCTGACCATCATGTGCATATGTTGCAAGAATAGCTCAAAGTTACACCTCATAAAAATGTGATTTGTATCATGGTTATCGTCCACCAGCTTAAAAGGCTTGCACCTCATGCCCACTGTGTTGACACCTGGAATTACAAAGAGCAAAACAAAGGCATATCTTGGGGAAATTAATCAATCATCATTTGAACTTACTGTGAAGAAAATGCTAATGAAAAACACAAGTACCCAAAAATGATTACATGAACAACCTTGTGTTATGCAATGCTATACTATAATAATAATAATAATAATGACCTTATTTAAAGAGGGTAACACAATTAGCTAAAAACTAATCTACCTTGAGGCCCTCATACAAAGGAATTTATTTATTTAAGCTGCATCTCTGAAGCCACTGGATATATTGGGTTTGGAAGAGGGAAATATAGTGGGCATTTCTAATCTCAACTGGAATACTATTCCAGAGCAGAGTTCCAGAGTATTGGAAACTTTTTTTAAATAACTCCTTATTTGGTTTGGGAATTTTATACTGTTTGCTTGACATGGATCGCAGGTGGGGAGTATTACCAGGTAGCCTATACTGGAATAGTGATTGTAAATATTCAGGAGCACTATTATTATATATCCTGTACATTAATTTGGCTTTTCTCAAACAGATTCGGTCTTTAATAGGTAATATTTTTAACCTACCAGCTATACTTTCCTTGCTTTCTTTCTGGATTGATATTAGCCCAAATGCTCTTTTTTGAAGATGTGCCAGCTTTGCTATGTTTTTATCATTTGAATTATCCCATACTGTACTACAGTAGTCCAAATAGGGTTGTATGTAACTGTTATAAAATAGTTTTCTGTGTCTTTCAGGGAGAAAATGTCTTATCCTACTGAGAAGCCATCAACTTGAATTGACTTTTTTACTGATATGTTTGATATGTTCAGTCCACGATAGGTTATTATCTACCAGAACACCAAGTAGTCTATCGTGACAGACCATTTGCTGATTTGTATCCTTCCATGTCAGACATAGTTCATCACTATCAAGATTACTGAGACTATCAAGACTATTATTTGACCAAATTCATATACCAAACTGAGTACTGAGATGAAGTAAAATACTATGGACCAGGAAATTAAAATGGTGTAAACATGAATAAATTTGACCAAAAATGTGTCACTTCTTTGTAAATGACAGAATTAGAGTGAGTAACAAAAATATAATTGTAGTTTACTTCCCTGCTGTGAGAAAACTCCATAAGATCACACATTAGTGTGGGAACACAAGTAGATCTGATATTGTGAAATCTCAAAAGAAGAGTGAGCACAAATAAAATTAGTAACTGACATGGTCAGGATTTAACATCAATCCCTCTACCCAAGTGGAGATCACTTATGCCCGAGTTCCACTTTAATGGGGAGGTAACTTTTAGCATATCTGTTGCATAAAACAAGCTTGGGAGAGCTGGATTTGCAAGATGGTGGTTGTACAGCTAATGTATTAGGATCAGATAACACATACAAAAAAAAGACATGTATAAATAATATTTCCTCCACGGGACTGACACTTTACTAGCAGAACAGAATTTCCAAGAATCAAAGATAAGACCGTTTCTCCTTCTTAACTGCTGAGTCCAATTCTCTTCGGTGATAAAAAGGTTTTATTGTTGTTGTTGTTGTTGTTGTAGGGTTTAACGCCATTTTTCAGCACACAATAGGCTATACATGGTGGCCACTATTAATGGTGGAGGAAGAACCCGGGAAATCCCCGGAAAGAACCAACAACCCTTGAGAAGCTACTGGCAAGCTTTCTCACATACCAACATTGGCCGAATCCGAGACTCAAACCTACGCAGACAGAGGTGAGATGGCAGTGATCGGTAACTGACAGCGCTTTAGACCACTCGGCCACTCGGGGCCCCAACAAAAAGGTTTTAAAACTGGCTGCTGTGGCAGCCAAATTGGATGTAAGATCAGTACCATTTTCATTCAGGATCAACCAGACAACATTTGAAGTCTTCTGATTAAAATCCCATATCAACATGACAATCAATTCAGGAAAAGCAGCCATAACAACACTTCAAAATGGGCATCAGAGCAACCATACTCCATGTAAGACTGGCACCATTTTCACTTATGACCGGCTAAATATCAGAAGAAATCTTTTGGTGAAAACACATATCACTTTGGCCATCAATCTGGGAGGAGCAGCAATTATAAATTTTTCAAAATGGCCACCATGGTGAAATGTTCTGGTCAAAACCCCAAACTTATATCACCATCCATCAAGGAGTACTGTTAACAAGATTTCCAAGAAGGCTGCAGTGTTAGTCATATTAGACACCACATTTGTACCCTTTTTTCAAGACCATCTATTACACCATTACAACATATGAAGTCTTTTAATGAAACCCCATGTTAATATGACCATGCATACAAGAGTAGCAATAACAAGATTTTCAAGATAGCTACTGTCACAGTCATACTGGATGTCTGGGTAACACTACTTTCAATTAGAACCAAGTAGATCTTGGCATGAATGTGTGTGTCAAGTTTCATGGCAATCCTTGAAGGAAAAACAGCGATAACAAACTTCTGCTAACAGAGGTACGGGCAAAAGAAAACAAAAAAACAATCAATCCCATAAGCTTTTCTGGTCTTTTGATCACAGATGAAAGTAATAAATGAATAATATATTGTTTTACTCAGCCGTAAAATATAAACACTAGCCTCAGCTTCATGTTCCTATTTGAGTTCAATAAAACACTGTATTGAATCCAACAAAATCCAATAATTAAATCCATATTCATTTTTCTTGATTTTACACTTAAGTACTGTCTATTTATCCAGATCTTTTCTTCAAAAAATGACTTGAACTGAATTGCATCTCCCATTTTAAATTTTAATTTTAATCTTCTTTATATGTATACATTTTCTTGCAGTACAATATATGAATAAGTACAGTAAAGCATTACTGACACAGATCTCTGGTTTGAGCTTTTTGTAGTTTCTAATTTTCCCAGGTCACATGAGTGTTTCATACTGTGACTAAGACATTTTCAATTAAAGTAAAGTATTAGAGTAACTGATGTCTGAATATCCAAGTTTTACTCTATTAATATATACATTACCATTTAATTGTTTCTTGTATGTTTTAAAAGATTTCTCAAGAACACGTCACCACATTGTTGTGACATTTCTTTCATAAGTACCTTGTTCTGATTCCTATTAAAGCATTTTAAACTAATATTTCATTCATAAGAACTGTGTTCTGATTCGTTTTACACCACTGTTATCTGAATATATGATCATCTATTGAAAAGTAATACTGTATAGCTAAGACACCAATTTTACCTTTTAGAACATTTTTACTTACTCTGTCCTAAGTTGTCCTAATTTTTCTCCTATCTCCACTACTGTCAGTGGCTCAAAATCAAACTCTAGAGATAAAGAAAAATAAACGTTTTTGTTAATGAGAATAAAAATTAATTTGAATCAGACAAATGACACATAAAATCCCTGTCACTTTCTTAAATAAAAAAAATCCATAATTTGAAGTCCAAGAATGTATTTGTGTGTGTGTGTGTGTGTGTGTGTGTGCATGTATGCATACATTAGCTATGCACAAGCAAGGAGGGGATAACTCTAATATGCTTTTGAAAATTAACGTTAGGCCTCTTTTTGCACCAAACCTTGTGTTAAAGTAATAATGTCTTGCATGGAATTATTTATTTTTATGTAAGGTAAAAAAACCAAATCTAGCGTATACAGCATTATTTTAATTTTAGCGCGTATTTTAATGCGAGCAAGGGCACTACAAAGTATTTAGATTGCATTTATCCTCTTCTTCAGCCAAATATGCTCTCTATACATACATTTCTAGAAAGAGCAACAATTTTACTATATTTTAAGATTTTTTCAACATTTTTAGCTGATGCACTTTGTGTGAAAATTGAGTTTTTAATTAAGTGGGTCACACATGTAATCCAATCCAGAATATGCACTGCCAGCATAATGGAAGTAGTAACAGTATTTAGTGATGTCATTCTCAAGGCGCGAAATTGTTACAATGCAAATTTATATCAACTTTTGACTAAAATCGGCACACCATATGGCAGATTCACAACTTTTTAAACACTAGATATGCAATTTTAATAGGACTGATCATCAGCTTACGAAATGGACTGCTACTTTGGCAATTTTCAGCACCAACCTACATTGTTATAAATACGACTTAACCCATCACAATCTTGCCAAAGTGTCATTAAGTATAGTCTCAGTTTTTAATTTGTTACTCAGTGTTTAGGAAGATATATCAGTGAAATTGAAACAATGCATAGTAACATGCATTTTGCATTTTTGATTCACCTGGACTGTGCTAATATTTTGGAGTAAATCAAAGCGATGTGAATCCTAATGTACAATCAGTAGCCATTTTCTTCAATTACTGTACGTAGAAAAAATGTGAATACATGTTTTACATGTCTTTTTTTATTTCCTCATACAAGTTCATAAATACCTTAACATTTATTTAGTTTAGGGTATTATAAAAAATGTTTCCATTTTTTACATTTTTGCAAATTTCCGACTGTTAATGAAAAAACTTGATCGCCAAAGGTCTGCAATTTTGATGGCCAGTTATTTTTAGATTACAATCTTTTAACAGCTCCAGGCGTAATATCTTAAGGTTTATGAGGAGAAAAAGATAAATATGTAATAATGAGACCATGATAAATCCAAAGAAGTTAATGTTACAGCTTGAAAACACATTTTTCAAAATACTTTGTGCATAGCTACATACATGGGGTTTAACTGCACATCTGCATAATAATGACGATATAGTAGTTTCGAAAAGTTATGCTGTAAAAATGTAATAGAAAAAAATATGAAATTTGATATTAGTACTCTAAATACAAGCAAATAAAAAGATGAAAATACATGTATATCAAATGTTATTAGGCTAGTAATCATGGCAGAGTAGCTATTAAAGTATTGTGAGTAAATATTATATGTATGCATTATTTGATCAAACAAAACATGCATTAAAGACTATCTTACTTCTTTGAGTGCCAACAGTCTCTACAAGTCTTGCATTTGATTCATCTCCAATGGGCTACAAAACAATACAAATGCATTTATAGGACAAGTTCAACCAACATACAGCTATTAGCTATTTGCATGTCACACAAGGAAATGTTTCCTTGTAATCTGTACTACAGTCCCATCATACTCTAGACAACTTAAGCTACAACTTTTACTCCTGCAGTACAACTTAAATTACAAATGAAATCACTTACTTATGAGAAATTCAACTCATACAAGGGTCATAACTCCAAATAAGTTTGTGCATAATGTGTGATGACCTAAGTAGGCTATTTATAAATGAATTTATCTGCACAATCTCAGTTTCAGTTCAAAATGATATCAGTTCCTTACTGTGATTATGCTGCTGGACTAAACATGTATAGCTATTCAAGGAGATGAATGAGAAAGAGAGTCATGCATAAGATAATGTACCTAATTATAAAACCAGTCAAAAAAATCACAACACCACCATTATAATGCTGTCCATGGAGCCATACAGTATACCACCTTATGGTGAGGTTACCTTATAATGGACATCAAGAGAGATATAATTTTATGACCTATGAATGAAATGGGATCCATGACAACCCTCGCTTTGTCCTGAAGCTCCAGCTCCAATAATGCCCCCCCTCCAATTCTTTAGTAAAGGTTAGATTCTTAAATTAGTAAGCTGAAAAACGCTCAATTCTCTATAACCTTTACCACCAATAAATAAAAATGCAATGTTTATCAAAATTTAAAAACAATTCCATGTTATTCAATAACTGGAATGTTGCACTTTAATCCAAATGATTTGGATCTTGAACTTTCCTGCTATCTATACTTGATTGTTATTAAATGTGTACTAAATGATTCGACTTTTGAACATACCTGCTATCTGTAGCTGACTGCTATTAAATGTCTAAACTGCTGACAACATGCAGGCCATGCTACACTCATCTGGCAATTGTTTCATTTGCTAACTGTCTTTTAACTCTTATTATGACAAGATTCAGTTTTAAGACATGTTTTTGTTGAATATATCTGACACATAAGATAAAACATTTGTTGGGATCTTCATGATACTGTTTCATAATGACTAAGAAATGACTTAAAAACCTAAAACAGTATTTCTGTATCATACAAAATTTCTCCTGAAAGTTTCTATCAACTAAAGTGTTTAGAAAGGTAAATACCATAGTTTATACATACATGTTTGTCAGCAAGTTCAACCTGATGTATAATGTTGAGTATTGTGAAGTACAACCTATTGTTGACTTTGGCTTTTTCCTACTGATGCCATATTCTCAGTGAGACTCATCCATACATTAAGAAAAGAGATAACAAACAAAATTGTTTCTAAAAGTCATTTTAAGCAGAAGTGTGAATTTATAATTTTGAGTAGTTTCTGCGTTACTAATACTCAGATGCATGTTCATTTACTTGGTTCCCGATCTATGTAAACATTTACAGGCTGTATATTACATTAAGCGGTTTAACTGGGTATAACTGAGTCTTCAACATTGTAAACATCTGTTATGACGATCGGATTTTACAACCAATTTTTTTCTAAAAATATCAGATTTGAATGAAATATATGAGTTTAGTTTGGTGTTGGTGTTTTTACTGCAACTTTTGGCTTCAAGTTTGGAACATTAACCACTAAGCTGCCAGGGCACCTGCCTCCTTTAGTTAACTCTTATGATATGCATGAGGACACAATGAGACCCTTGTACATCCCCAAACCTGTAGAAGGGACGAGGGTACAAAGAAAGTCATATGAAATGCAGTATGAAAAAACAAATACCGCAAGTGGGTGACTCCTGTTTGGAATGTTCAAGGCTGCATTTATAAACTTTCTATGAAGGTCTCGTCTTTTGATTGGCTGAAATAAAAGAGGGATAACATTCATACCTTTCAACAAATTATATAATCCATGCTTGCTTTTGTTGTTCTGTCAATATTTCTACACAATCAATAAATAAAATATATTTTTAAGTGGCATTATCAATTATTTTCAACAGCACAGTGCAGAAATACTAAGTATCCACACATTTGTGAAAATCAATATCCATGCCTTCCCAGTGTTTGCATAAAAGCAGATTTCTGGCATATTTATTTTTTAAGTATTCAATAAGCACAGCTTTTTTTTAGAAATGCTAAGCACTGGCAAACAGTCATGCACACTTTAATACTCTGAGTCCAGAAACTGATTTAAGAAACCAATGACTTGCCAAAAGATAATGTCATGATATAGGTAACAATTATTTCTGGTCTGCATGTACAGTGCATACTGTAACAAGTTTCATGAGATGGCAGAAAACTGTAGTGTACAGTAACATTTTCCATATCATGTACAGTGCATACTGTAACAATTTTCATGAGTTGGCACAAAACTTCTGTACAGTAACATTTTCCATATCATGTACAGTGCATGATGTAACAATTTTCATGAGTTGGCAGAAAACTGTTGTTTACATTAGCATTTTCCATTATCATGACACAGTCATCTCACCATTAAGGAAACAAGTCTGAAGACAAAGAAATATTTCACTGAACCAGACTGAAATATAAAGAATGTAGTACTAAAGAATACACAATTCCACTTATATTAAGAGATTTAATTCCACGTACACATTTTCTGATAAACACCTGATGGTTCATGTGATCAGTAATCTATAGGTTTTATTTAAAGCAAGTTAGACCAATGTCTGATCTCATGGGACACCTAAATGTTCAAAAGGGACCCAACTTTTTGAGAATACTTGCAATACTAGGACCGAATTTCACAAGTGGTTGTTCTCAACAATGACTGCTACTGTTGTCCTGAACGCAGTGTTACATCAACCTAATCATAAAATTCTAACTGCATGATTTCATCAAAACCAACCATTCTGGTGGTCTAAGTGGTTAGAGTGTCTGCCTTGGATTTAGGAGATGGCAGGTTCGAAGTCCAGCTGAGTCATACCAAAGACTTATAAAATGGTACACACAGCTGCCTCGCTTGGCACTCAGCATTAAGAGGTTAGTATTAGGTCTGGTCGGCCTGGTGTCAGGATAATGTGACTGAGTGGGACATCATGCTACATGTCTGCGACATGATGCCCCAGTGCTAAACATCACTATGAACTGACGCACTGCAGATATCATAGTGATACGACTGAAAAATTGTTAAAGCCATGTTAAAATTCCAAATCTCACAAACATGTACACTCATCAAAAACAAATAAAAATAAAAAAATTTACACACAGTTTAACAATTTTGAAACTATATTTATGTATATAATCAAGTTATTACAAGTCACATAATAATCAGTTTTCTATGAACTGACAGAAAATTACAATGAACTCTACAGATTTATATAAAAAGAGTTCAGCAAAAGCACTCAACCACTTGTTCTGACCATGTAAAAATTAGCTGGGCCGAGTAAAATGTTACTATGTACTCATCCATGGGCCAAGTACATACAGAATCTGAATGCACCTTCTACCCTTACCAAGCACCAAAGTTCAACATCACTTAACATCTGGTGTGTCAGCTATAAATAGCTTATGCCAAATCTGCTTACTTGTTGTCAGTCTTGAACATGTTGCAAAGAAAATGACTTCATTTTTTTAAACACATGTACATGATGTAAGCTTGATACTAAAATGGGTAAATATTATGAACACATTATTTTGCAATCTCACACCTAGCCTTCAATTTCTTACTGGTAGTTGCACATACAGTGACAGTTTCCACTTTTAGGTATCAATTTGATGTGGAGAAAGAATCCATTTCAGTGAGCCGTTTCACATCTTTAAGAGTCAGATATCTTAAAAGTTATGAGACAGAGAATGTCTAAGTTTGTGTGGTTTTTCATTTGGCCAGGCTGTGTTACAGTGCCACAGGTCACTGGTATTTTCAAGACTGAAGTTTTATTGATGCATTGTTGTCCCAAAGGAAAGATGCCAACATGTATTTCATGTAATTACTTTTAACAAGACAAACGTTGTCAACATAAAAAATGGGTATTTACAAGCTTTCACAAAATGCATGCTGTTGTAAACTATATATAAAACAGATGATCTTGAGACAACAGACTACTGGCTGAAATCTAGTTTGGGTACTGACCTAGAAATATTTCAATTCTTTTGGCCAATCATAAATCTTTCTTTTATGGCACTCATGTGTATCTCTATAATAGAGATTTGATCAAAATAGACCATTTAGCACAAAAGTTGGTGTCACCTGAGAAGGTTGGAATCCTTCTTTTAACTACATGTTACTGACATTTGTCTTGTGAAAAGTAATTAGATGCTTATATAAAATATATGCTGGCATCCTTACTTTGGCATGGCAATGTATTAATATAGCTGCACAGTCTTGAAAATACTGGGGCAAACATAACTAGGTCTGGCCAGACGAAAATCATAACATTTTGACATTCTCCATCTCATATCTTAACCCATAACTGATTATATTGTTGTCTGATAACTCATTGAAAAGAATAATTATGACACCTGGAAAGGTTTCATTGTACAGGTTATTACCACTAAAAAATCAGGGGCTTTATGTGTAACTGCAATTTCTTGAGTTACAATCCCTGTGTCTTATCATCAATCCAATTAAAATCAGATCTCCGCTGTTATACATGAAGATCTGACAGTGACCGCTTAGGCGTCATATTCTGGTAACCTATATTATTACCATAATTGCTAATTTTATCAACCAATCAGATGAAGTCTTATATCTTCACATTTGGAGACAGAGCATTGTGGATGAAAAGCATGAATGTGTACCGTTGCCTATTGGACCCATCATTTTCATGTCCTGGCCCCTTTTTACTCCAAATCCCCAACTTATCCCACTTTTGCAAAGATTCTCCTGTCTGTGTGCAGTTCAGACTGGTTTGTTTTAGATCTGAGGCCAAAAAGTCTAAAAGTCTAAAATCCAGGCATAAAATCAGATTCTGACCCTGAGCAAATTTTGGGTGTAAAAAAACTGGGTCTCAAAATATTCGTTTTTCCCTCTGTATTTTGTAATGTGGCTAGCAAGTCCAGTTTTGTTGGTACCATTGTAGAGCTACATCTGTCTACTTTTTTGTAACACCACCCACTTTAGTGTATCCTAAATGACCTTGACACCACAGAGCTGGGAAGTAGGGTACTAGCTCCTGACGCTTAAACGGGGCATCAGGGATAGCGGAGATCTGATTTTAATCAGATTGGTCTTATTATATGCTTATCAGTGAAACATAACATTTTCATCAATATTGGAAATCTGTGCCATTCCCGGTCTTCTCAAAATAAATATGCATACCAAATTTGTTTGAAATCAAATAATCCTTGGTAAAGTTTTGCTTTGGACACCAAAGTTGAGAATGATGGGTCATTAAGGCCATACCAGTAACTTTGTCAATGATGAAGTGGAATGCAAGAAATAAAACTTATTCAAGGTTTCAACACTATATAGGCGCATGCCATATTGGTTGAAATAAAACAATTCTAAGTCAAGTTATAAGTTATACTGTGGAAACCAAAATGAGGAGGTTGAGCAATCAAGGCCATAATGCCAATAAATAATTGTGTGGAATGTTGAAAATCAAACTCATTCAAGGTCTCATCAGTAAAAAGCTGTGTGATAAATTTGACTGAAATCCAAAACACTTTGCTAAAATTATGCTACCAAGGCCAAAGTCAAAAGATCAACAATCAGGGGCCATAACTCCTGTAAATAAAAACATGGAATGTTGGAAATCTAACTTGCTTGAGGTCTCATCAATATCAAGATGCATGTCCAATTTATTTTAAATCAAGCAGTCCTTGGTAAAGTTAAACAGGAGACATCAAACTTAGGTGGACAATCAGTGATGTCATGGAATAATTAAAAAATGAACTCAATATAAATCTGCAAATCATCATGAGCATTAAAGAATAAAATATACCAACGAACTCCATATATGCAGCTTAGGCTTCCATACTGTAGCATGTATCACTTATGTCCGATAACACGTGACACATTGTTTATTGATATGAACATTGAGAAACAAATCGTGTTTGGTTGTGCTGAAATGTTTGAATATGTTATCCAGCTGAAAACTAGATCCAACAAAATCACAAACAAGAGGGAAATAATCAAGGTGGTGCTATAAAGTTTCATATTTTGCATAGGGTTAGAAATTTAAAGAAAAAGGATTTCCCTGGCCTTCCTCACTGGTTATACTGGCTATTTCAAAAGACCTTGTATATCTTAGGTACAGATCAAAGAACTTTTAATTCCCTTTATTTTGGTGTATAATTGATGGGTGTAATATGGGCTATAGAATATACAGCTTGGCCTTACTCCAGATGTGCACCTTTCAAAATAGTGCTAGCTTCACTTGGTCATTTTCACTTCCTGAACTTCAGAGGTAAATTGTACAAAAAAGAGCCAATAACTTTTTACATTTTATATATTTGGTAATTCATTCATTGCACTTTCAGAAGCTGGTATTGTCTAGTCTGGCAAAATTCATTTTCTATATTTTAATAGCTGCTAAGGATAGTGCACTTCAGACAAATTCAGGCTGATTTTTGGAACACAAGGGAACAGTCAGTTTAGTTAGCAGTGTGTTTAGATCATTTACAATTTCCAAAAGTACAATATCCAAAGAAATGTTAGCCACATTACATTAATGCAGAATAGAGGTATGCCAACACTCTTTCCATGTGCATGTTTTAAATGCAAACAACTCCACCATACATACGTCATTCTCTCAAAATTACATAATAACTGGTGAGCGCCCCCCATCTGATAAGACAACTGTCATTCACACATGATACAGTGTTACGTGCAAAATAACCAAGACTGAATTATATCCAGGTCAACTATATGACAGTATCTCGCAAATAAAAACAATTATTTGAAATCACATTCACTTGAGCACAAGTGACAATCTTTTCACTAGCATGGGTTACAAAAGTATCATTAATGCAAGTTATTGCTGTGCATACTATTTACCCGCAGACATCAATGCCCATTTGTATTTACACAAAGAAGCCCGGGTGGTCAATAAACACAACTATCAGTGAGCAATAAACTCATACTTTGAACTTACCGACAGGACATCAAAGACAAAGGTTATTTTTATTACAAAGCAAGCTGACCTTGGAAGCCAACTTTGCATTCTTTTAAGTGTGCCCAATTTTTTAATTTTTTTTTTATATTTCTGAATATACAAAGATGACCAAAGCTAACTTTTCACTGGTGTTTTATGGGAAATTTGAAAATAAATTGAAACAAATGAATAATTTTTAAAGTGACAAAATATAGTGCTTCATGCACACACATCAATAACCCAGTGTCACCCAGAAGATTTAGAGAAAATAAAATTATTTGATGAATTTGTGAAGGACAGAACAGAAGCAGATGCTTTCGCCAATATGATTAACATGGATGAAATTCTAGTGTACTTTGACCTCATTCCCAGGCAGACTGGCAATAAGATGGGGTCAAAAGTGTGAGAATTAGCACAACTGGTGCAGATTAGAAAAAATCTGACTTTAGTCCTTACAGTTTCTGCTTCAGGTGATGTGTTGCCTCTAACGATAATTTTTTTCACAGTATAAGAAATTTTTTAAAAATTCATGCATTGAAAGAATGGATCACACACGTACAGGAGAAGGACTGTGTTGATGAGATAATGCTGCTGTGGATTATAGAGTTTTATCTCAAGTACACAGATTTAAATTTTTTTAAATAACATTTCAGCTGGAGTGCATATTCTGACATGTAATTTTCGAATGATTTAAAAGGTGTCCCACAACTTACGAATTGAAAAAACGGTGTCCCAGAAGATACGGTGCAAAAAAAATACTTTAAAATTAATTCATTGTGTCCCAACAAATATGGTGTCCCAACATATATTGTAAATATGGCATTATTATTATTATTATTATTATTATTATTATTATATTCTGTTCCAGAGGAAATAAACTATGATATATATTTATGTCTGTGATCAACAGAATATTTATTTTTTCTGTGGCTCATGTTTAACACTTATCTTTTACTTTAAATACCTATTATAGAATCTGTCTTTACCTTTCATATTTTATATTATTATCCATCACGTTCACTCTTTTTGCAAGAGTTTATCTTTGCAAAGTTTTTGTTCAATTCTTCATTTTACATTTTTATAACTTTATCTTTAGTGGTACGATAAAGCCACTATTGTAATGAGACGCCATTAAATACTACAACATAGATACATAATATTATGCAACTGCTATTGTGTTAAATATAAAACAAATTCATAATAAGCAAGCCAGAAAAACTTACATCTGTTTCCTTCTGATAGCACTCGTATAATGTTCTCTGAAAAGAAAATTGTCAAACTTCACCAACAGAAATTAATGTTATAAGATACAAGAGTTATAAAAGATTCTCTGTCTTGCTCTTGAAATGCATTATGAAGTAACATTCTGACATTTCAGGTGAAACAGGAAATCCTAACATGACAAGAAACAAACTTTTGGCACATATTTGTATTATACTAAAGTGTCAGTCCAATTCAATCACCAATCTGAAGCTATTTATTAACAAGGAACCTTAACAATGTTACGATGCAGTCACTGTCATGTCAGAAAAGCAATATCAATATCACACCATTCTCATAGTAGACAATATGCATGAAAAAGTGCTTCTGCAGCAAACCTGCCATGCCACACAAAAAAATTTCATTTTCAAGTCCCAAAATCCCAACATGATCATGTTTATAAAAAACACTATTTCCAACAAATCTATAAAAAAAAATCAAAGATAGAGGCTTTTTTTTTCACACCACAATATATGCCTGTAACCTATAGTTTGTATATATAGTAAATAGTCATTATTCACAAAGATTCACACTTAATACTCATATAATGTTATCATTCTTGGGCAGAGTACAATTGTCAGTCAAACAACAACCAACATTCCACATATTACTTAATTTATTGGCAATAGTGAATATGATCTGTGTTGCAAGTCCTTGGTGTGTTACTGTGGAAAAGCTCATTAGGCTAATATGAATTCGTAATGTACACAAAGTTGAACAACCCATTCATTGAGAGTTACATAAATCAGATGCATGTTGAAGAAACAATAGCTTTTACACTTGTTATGTATATTTAATTTAATTGTTTATTAGTTATAATCTTTTTTATTCCATTAGATGTTATTGTAATGAAACATTGTATGTTTGACATAACCTTGTCCAGAACTGAGTTCATTTCTGCTTGACCTAATTGATTTTTTTTATTTCATTTATGTAAACAACTAATAATAGCTTCATTATTCTCTATGTGTATAAGCTTATTATTCAGGTAAACTTGAAGAACTAAATATGTTGCTCATGATCAAGGTTTTGGAGATTCCTAAATGACTCTTGTAGGCTATTGCATTGTAAATAAACAAGGCTCATTAGATCATTCTAGAAGGTTACTTTCCATTAGGTAATGGTCGTTTTTAGAAACGGTTAATTGTGACCTGAGGTCAAGCTGAGAACTGTATTATCTTGTGACTGTGAGGATTTTACCAGTCATACTTAACATCTAGCACTTTAAGTTTGCATTATGTTGTGACCAGTTTGGGCTGAATTTTATTTTCTTCAAATTACTGAAATCAAGTGATTATTTTCTCTGGAAATACAAAAGTGCTCTGATAAAATTCTTGAATAAATACATTCACTGGAATTTATACTGAATTCAAACCTGGAATAATATTTCTGTGATTCAACAAGAGACTGTTGACACATCAGCATTTCGCACACCATAACAGACACATCACTGCCTTTAATTTTGGATCTCTTTGGGACTTGAACTAAGTTTTATTCAGGACTTTTTATTACTTGGACTGGTGTCTTTAATTCTTAGATTAATTTTGGATTTAATTTGCAATACCGTAAGTTCTTTTTTCCCATTTTTCAATTTGTATTTGAGGAAATAAATTATTTGTTAAATTTTATAAAGCTTGTTGTCTTCACTCTTTTCTGTTACTTATGTTAAGAGCATAGATCACTGCTTAAAGTTAGACTGCTTAAGTCATCTTTGTTAAAGAATATTGGTTAATTCATGATCAGTGGAAAGGTTGTTTTAATGCTGGATTTTATATCATACATGTAATAATGAAATAGCAAAGTACAATTATTTAAAATTGGACTAGTAAAGTTAGGAGTAAAGAATGTCTGAACAAAATTTATCAAACACAAGTAATGCCATGATCTGACATGAAAAGTAGTGTGGCCAATGCATATCTGACATTCCCTTACAGCAAACTGAGCAATGTTGATGAGTAAAAATAAATTTCAAATCATCTGAAAAATCTGACATAATCTTTGGGGATGTTTGAACAACAATACTATTCAGTCTCTAATGAGTGCAAAGATGAACACAAATGAAACCTGCATCACCTTCAAACTCTCTACTGAACTAAAGGAAGCAGCAAAGTCTGCATTGTACAAGTTAATACTGTATATACACTACACTATCCAACACTGATCATTAGGTAGGTTGGTTGGCTTTAAATGGTACTTTCAACACATATTTGCAAAGGAAAGGACAGCTATAGCAACAATTAAGAGTAATTCATGACTAAATTATAAATGATGGATGCTATGTGAATTCTGATTTTGTTTGATAATGGATTTTGAAGAAAGAAACCTTGTGTATTTGTATGCCCTCCATGCCAGTTGAAGGGGCATATAGTGTTACCATTGTTTGTCCACCCATGCAAATATCCATCCATCCATCCACCAATCACACTGCGGTTAAGTTTGTGTTTTGCTGATATTATAGTTTTGCTCATTTCAGACAATGTGTTGGGGCATCTGTATTCTAATAACACATTTGTAGTTTTGATTAATGTGTGTGTGTGTGTGTGTGTTGTAATAATTTATGAAAACACACAGCCTAAACTAGTTTTGGATATAAAATTTTCACAAAGAAAGCATGTATTTTCATTATCAAATTTAAACATGGAGTAAATTATTCTTCAGAAATTCTAAACCAATGACTATCATTATTGTTAGGCAGGATGGTGTCAGAAGACAGTGAATTTGATTTCTGCATACCTGAAATACCACTGTGCTGCACCTAAGATGCTAAGGGCTGGGTATACTTGTATTCCCATGTCATCCAGATGTAGAGGACACACTAAATTTCAGAGGGACAAGGAGATAGCAAAAACAAATAAAAATCTCTGATGTACTAGTAGTGTTAAACATAATCTCATTTATTTTGCTGTACCATCCTAAAATCATTGTGTACTTTACTCTGCTGTGACATCTTAACATCACTCTATAGTTTACTCTGTTGTGCCATACTTGTATCTTTGATTGATAAATGGCTGAAAGCATTAGATCAAGGAGAAATGGCAGGCACTATTATGGTTGATTTTCGTAAAGCTTTTGATCTTGTAGACCATGAGATTTAGCTTGAAAAAATAAAAATCTGTTATTGTAGTTAAAACTCCCTAAACTGGTTTACTTCTTACTTAACCGATAGAGTGCAAAAAGTATCTTTAAATGGTCAACTTTCTCAAAGTAAAAATATTAATTGTGGAGTTTCACAAGGCTCTATCCTTGAACCTCTGTTGTTCATTCTATTTATTAACAACTTAGCTCTTAAGACTGAAACTTCAATTTCTTCCACTGACCTCTATGCAGATGATACTACATTGTCTGAGATGGGTAAAACCAAAATGGTACTTGAAAATAACTTACAAGATGCTCTCAACATAATTCAAGTTATCATAAATACAGAAAAAACAAAAGCCCTACAAGTTACAATGCAGCAAAAACGAGCAAGTCTAGATCTCCAGGTTCTATTTGACAATGTGAGCCTTAATATGACCTCTCATGATAAAATTGTAGATAACAATCTTACTTGGTCTATTCTATTCTATTATTGCTATCTTCATATAATGTGCATTGTTATACTCTCCTTAAGAGGGACTCAAGGGAGAATAGTACTTGACTAATGAGTCACCCTCTATAAATAATTTAAAAGCATTATTATTATTATTATTATCAAACATGATTTTAAAAAGGTTAATTCTTATCTTTGGCTTGTGAGGAAAATCAAAATGTACATTCCTGTTCAGTATAGGGTCATCTTTTATAAAAGTTATATTCAGCCATATCTGGACTATTGTAATTTGCGGTAATACCTCTAATTCAAACATAACAACACTTTTATGACTCCAAAAGAGGGCTTGCCATTTAATTCTAGATCAGTGTATAGACAATTTCCAGGATGCAATGAATAATATAAAGATTTTAACAATACATGAAAGAATATTTCTTAGAAAGGCCAAATTAATGAATTAAGTATCCAGAAAAGCCATTCCTGTCTATCTAAGCAATATCTTTCACCAAAAAGATGCTGATGGTACTCCAAATTTAAGGTCCATAAGAAGCAAAAATTATATTATACCAAGGCCACAGAAGGAATTGTTTAAAAAAAAGAATTCAATATACTGGTCCACTGGTATGGAACAACATTCCAGTGACATAAGGCAGGCACCTAGTATTTCTTCTTTTCATAATCAATGTCTCAAATGGATGAAATCTTTAAACAATTGAACAGTTCTAGTATAATAAACACCGCATGCTTTTCTGTAATTTTGCATCATTTTCACAGTTGAATATTTCAATGCAGGATGATATTTTATATGTGTTTATGTGTTCACATATGCCTGTGCAAATGTTCCAGGCTTGACACTTTGATTTTTAAAATCACTTAATTATCTAGTGTCAAGCCAGATTCTTCACATCATCTTGTATATACTGTATATATTGTACATAACAGATAGTAGGCATCAAGGTAGATTAGATCTGTAACTAACAGAGTTAACTTCTCTAAGTAAAGTCTTTCTTATTATTATTATTATTATTATTATCCTAAGATCATTGTGTATATTACTCTGTTGTGCCATCCTAACATCAATGTGTATTTTACTCAGTTGTGCCATCCTAACATCATTGTGTATTTTAAGTAGGGAGCCAATGTAGTAGGGAACTAGACTCACTGTTGATACACCACCAAACAAGATTCCATTTTTTAAAAACTAGTGACATTTATTATGTGAGACAATTGTCTACATCAAAACTCAATTTTTATATTGTTTATTTAGTACAATATTGATGTCATGATTTCATCTGAAGTACATGTAATAGGGAAACTTTTCAACAAACTTGAGGATATCTCTAACTGCCAGTTCAGGAATTCTCTGAAATGCATTTGCCCACAATGGTCCGTATCTGTGAAGCCAAGCTCTTTATTTTACGAAGTTTTCATTTTGCTTGGCTGTCTTGCTATCTTTGATCACAGTTATCATTGAGTTGGTTATTCTTAGGTAGTTTAATTATGTTACATACACAGTAACATTTATAAGTGTTTGACTGATCAACTGAAGTGAGTTCACCTGACAGAGAACCGTGGCTGCTAGATTTCAAGTATGCAAGATTTACATGACTTTTAACCTGTTCTTTTATTCCACCTGCTTTATTTGATTCAAAAGACATAATTAACATGCATCAATACAACAAATACTTCTGCAAGTCAGTTATCAAAACACGGTAAGCACTTTTAATTAGGTTCTCAGATAAACACTCGTAGATAGAGTTGTTACAGTAAATTTATACATTTTAAGTTTAAATACACATTGCATTTATGATGATTACACTTTATGGGAACTAAAAAATCTAATTAAAACACAAATTTCACCTAATAAAAATTATTTAATTGTCATTTCAATATTAATGTACTGCCTAGACTAGGCGTAAGTGATATTGTCATTATCAAAATTTCATTGAATATCTTTAATTATGGTGTACTAAGAATGTTGTTTGGAAAGGAAATGTAACAAATTATTTAACTTCTTATTAAAAGTTGATAATTTCATAATGTTGATTAAAATTTCCAGGTCCTATCCACCATTTTCGACCATAAAACGAGCGATATATCAGCATTTCGTTTACCAATTTTTATCACTATTTTCTTCAAGTTCAACAAACAGGGATCAATATTTTGGTATTATCTGGTTTAAAAAAAATGGGATCCATGCCTGATCCTGTGTTATAAGTGGGTTTGCAAGTTATCAGGGTGTGAGTTATCCAGGGAATGGTGTATACAGTGGGTCAGACAGTAAAACAAACCCATTGACCAGTTAAAAGTGATAGACTGACAGATGAAAATCAAACAGTTTGATAAGATCAAAAAGTAATCAATCCAGTCATAAAATCTTGCAATATGTGGTTAACTATAAATAAGATCTGTATGGAAGAAGAGATCAAACTGAAATTTTTATTTTGATTTCATCAAGCAGAAATAAAACTGCCACAGCCAAAACTGAAATGGCGACAACAAAACAATTGTAAAACTCAAATTCTACACATTACTTTCATTAGCGAAAGGTTTTACCACAAGGAAACAGTATTCATGGCTCATGCAGCCATTATGAATTTTTCACGGATTTTGTAAGCAGTTTTCAAATATTTCTGAAAGTTTTTATGGAGGATTTTGTCTTAAAAAATGTGAACCTTCTGTTTTGTTTATTCATTATTTTTGGGTAATATGTAAATAACAAAAATTTATATAATTTGTTCAGTTTTAATGATTCTGTATCCCTCATATAAATAGATTTTTCAACAAATTCAATGACTTTCCAAGGATAAAACCATTCTTTTTAAGCCTGTTGAATTCCAAAGATTTTTCAAGTTTGTATGAACCGTGGTATTTTGTTGCCGAATGAAATACTGATGCACTACATCCTTTATTTTTTTTCTTTCATTTCTCTTTTATCCTTTGACAAGCATAACAGCAGTGAAATTTAAAGATTTTGGGGATTAACAAATTTAGGTTCATACATGGTACATTGGTACATAGGTAACACTTATTGTTCTTTACTTATTAGTAAAGCACATGTCCTTTTTAAATAAAGTAAAAATTCAAATATATTTTATAATTTTTTTTCTCACTTTGATATTAAAGTACCCTTCTTATGAAAGGTGTTCTATTTAAGGGAAAGAATGAAGATAGGGATAAAGTGATGAATCCATTTCACAATTTGTGACATGTCATATTTTTAAAAATGACTATCACATCCATTTTACAATTTGTTTAATTACATACCGATAATGACACCAACATTTAGCCATTAAATCACTTGTTTACCAAATGATTTTTGTACTGTCTATATGACAACCAGAAATATGCCAATATATTACCACTGGTTGGTTATTTCATTAGAAAATTGTGCATTCATTCACATTAAATGAAACTGGAGAGATTCTCTATTCTTTACAAATTATGTCTGGGCTATGACCAATTGTTAAATCTTACCACCAGATGAATATCGCCAACACCTTTACGATTGTTGATATTGTTTTGAATTTCTTGCACACTATCAGGGTTACACAAATAGTCCAGGTCCAGCTCTACAGGCTCCAGCTCAAGGGGTGAGGTCCACTCAGATGGACTAATCTCTGCAGACTGATTGTGCTTCCTCCCTGATGTTAGCTGGGAAAACAGTCTACGCCATGTAAGGTGCCTGTTGTGTATGGACCTTACTGGTGGCATTCTTTGGTGGAAGGGACATCCAGATTGACGAATACAGCCTTTCAAGCAGAACAATAATAGACGTGACCAAGACTTGGACATATTACAGCAGGCAGCTGCAAAAGAGTGAGAATAAGATTTAATACATAAATGTACATCTAAGGATGACTGACTTTATTATGTATTTACATAACAACATTATTATTTCAATCTGAATCATGACCAAATTTGATTGACTATTGATTACAATTATGTGAAATAGCAGTGAAATTTTTCAAGTCAAGTATTCATTTAAAAATATGTTTAAGTATGCAATAATGTAGACTGCACTATCAAACAGGAATTAAAAATACCATAGAAACTATGCAGACTAGTGTATCATCTTTTTTTTCTTTCTGAATTTGTATGGATTGTGTAAGAGTCAGGGTTTTGCTGAATGATTGTTATCAATTGTATTATGGTCAATATTTTTTTAATTATTGTTATGGACTGTATACATGTTTAGTGTTTGCTGAATGTTCTTATGGACTGTATAATTGGCAACTGTTTTGCTGAATGATTTTTTAATATATTCTATAAACGGCCAGTGTATTAATGAATGATTCTTATGGACTGTTTAAATGGACAGTGTTTTGCTGCGTAATTCTTATGGACTGTATAAATGACTAGTGTTTTTCTGAATTATTCTTATGGATTGTATAAATGGACAGTATTTTGCGGAATGATTTTTTTAATCGATTATATAAATGGCCAGTGTTTTACTGAATGATTCTTATGGACTGTATACATGGCCAGTGTTTAACTGAATGATTCTCATAGACTGTATAAATTGCCAGTGTTTAAATTAATAATTCTCATGGACTGATACATGGCAAGTGTTTAAATGAATGATTCTCATGGACTGTATACATAGCCAGTGTTTAAATGAATGATTCTCATGGACTGTATAAATGGCCATTGTTTAACTGAATGATTCTCATGGACTGTATAAACTGCCAGTGTTTAAATGAATGAATCTCATGGACTGTATACATGGTCAGTGTTTAACTGAATGATTCTCATGGACTGTATAAACTGCCAGTGTTTAACTGAACAATTCTCATAGACTGTATACATGGCCAGTGTTTAACTGAATGATTCTCATAGACTGTATACATGGCCAGTGTTTAACTGAATAATTCTCATAGACTGTATACATGACCAGTGTTTAACTGAATGATTCTCAAAGACAGTATAAATTGCCAGTGTTTAACTGAACAATTCTCATAGACTGTATACATGGCCAGTGTTTAACTGAATGATTCTCATGGACTATATAAACTGCCAGTGTTTAACTGAACAATTCTCATAGACTGTATACATGGCCAGTGTTTAACTGAATGATTCTCATGGACTGATACATGGCAAGTGTTTAAATGAATGATTCTCATAGACTGTACATATGGCCAGTGTTTAACTGAATGATTCTCATGGACTGATACATGGCAAATGTTTAACTGAATGATTCTCATGGACTGTATAAATGGCCAGTGTTTAACTGGATGATTCTCATAGACTGTATACATGGCCAGTGTTTAACTGAATGATTCTCATAGACTGTATACAAGGCCAGTGTTTAACTGAATGATTCTCATAGACTGTATACATGGCCAGTGTTTAACTGAATAATTCTCAAAGACTGTATACATGACCAGTGTTTAACTGAATGATTCTCAAAGACTGTATGCATGGCAAGTGTTTAACTGAAAGATTCTCATAGACTTTATACATGGCCAGTGTTTAACTGAATGATTCTTATGGACTGTATACATGGCCAGTGTTTAACTGGATGATTCTCACAGACTGTATAAATTGCCAGTGTTTAACTGAATAATTCTCATAGACTGTATACATGGCCAGTGTTTAACTGAATTATTCTCATAGACTGTATAAACTGCCAGTGTTTAAATGAATGATTCTCATGGACTGTATAAATGACCAGTGTTTAACTGAATGATTCTCCTCATGGACTGACTGTATACATGGCAAGTGTTTAACTGAATGATTCTCATAGACTGTATAAATGGCCAGCACTTTGATGCATGATTCTCATGGACTGTATACATGGCCAGTGTTTAAATGAATGATTCTTATGGACTGCATACATGGCCAGTGTTTAACTGAATGATTCTCATGGACTGTATAAATGGCCAGTGTTTAACTGAATGATTCTCATGGACTGTATAAATGGCCAGTGTTTAACTGAATGATTCTCATGGACTGTATAAATGACCAGTGTTTAACTGAATGATTCTCATGGACTGTATAAATGGCCAGTGTTTAACTGAATGATTCTCATGGACTGTATAAATGGCCAGTGTTTAACTGAATGATTCTCATGGACTGTATACATGGCCAGTGTTTAACAGAATGATTCTCATGGACTGTATAAATGGCCAGTGTTTAACTGAATGATTCTTATGGACTGTATACATGGCCAGTGTTTAACTGAATGATTCTCATGGACTGTATAAATGACCAGTGTTTAACTGAATGATTCTCATGGACTGTATAAATGACCAGTGTTTAACTGAATGATTCTCATGGACTGTATAAATGGCCAGTGTTTAACTGAATGATTCTCATGGACTGTATACATGGCCAGTGTTTAACAGAATGATTCTCACAGACTGTATAAATGGCCAGCACTTTGATGCATGATTTTTATGCACTGTATAAATGACCAGTGTTTCCAAAACAGTCTTCAGTACTATGCCCCAGATTCCATAATAATGTTGAATCACAGTCATCTTGCACCTGCTGTCACACACTAGTAAAGTTATGTCGCACCCTAATATATAGTCAAACTGCACCCATCTGTAATATATCATTATACAAAATGATTGTTACAAAGTCATGTTTCCATAGCATTAGCTTTTATTAAATGTATTAATTCACTAATTAAGTTTTGTTATATAATTAATGAGGCCAAAATATATCACATTTCACACCCCACTAATTACATTATATTTCTGCATTTAGTTCAGTCACTCTAACATTAGTAAATGCACAGTCATGAAACTTTTTAAAAAAATGTTTTAATCAGCATATATCTTGATTATTGAATTAATAATATCCCATAGCTTCTCAATGGCAAGTTGCATTTCATACCAACTGAGCAAGATTTTTCTTTGCACAAGACTTATCTTATGGACTTGCGGCTATCAAGCTTTATAAACCTACAAAATCTGTAAAATGTTTTGCCGCAACCTAACAGGTGTTTTGGTACAAAGCATAAGGTGTTGTGGCTTTGTCGGTTTCATTCCAGTTTGATGAAGGGTTTGTATGTATTACTGAAGTGTGTTGGCTTCGCTATGGTTCAAGTATATGAAAGCGAGCAAACCAAAAGAAAGCATGCTCAAATCAGCATCTGTGTTAATGTGGTGGCATTATCAAATTCATTATATAACAAAGCAGGGTACAAAAAACTGGCAGCTTGTCAACATAAACTATCAGGAAAGAAATGATTTTTTTCAATTTGGACTCACAGGGCTGCTGTCGACATTTACATTACACTTACATTTGACTGATTAGTTTCATGTTTGAATAGTAAAAAAGTAGCTACGATTAGGTATAAAACATTAAATTTTTACTCCACCCCAATCATAGCTTTCCAAAATGGTTAGTAATAATGCATGCTTACACTGTGAAAAAGAAGTTACACAGAGACAACATGCAATCCAATGTGATGGCTGCAATAAGTGGCAATACGGAACTTGTGCTACTGGGATCTCATTAGAAGACTACAGATTGGCTGTAAGGGGACAACCCAGTTTACACTGGACCTGCCATAATTGTAATTCTGTAGATGTGAATGCATCTGAAATTGGTAGCAGACTGAACACTGAGAACAATCATGATATGGAGTCTGACATGAGGCTATATGATAGATCTTCTAATATCACAATTAATACTGATCCACTTTTAGACAGCATTGATCCTGTTGTTGATGTTGAACATGAGCAACCAATGGACCTTGTGGAGGATGAAACCTCATATTTAGATACAAGGCTGTCCATAGTAGCCTACATTTGGATGCTGTTGTTAATGATGCAGTAACTTACAAAATTATAGTTCAATCATCCGAAAGAATGAAAGTTAGTCATTTCAGCTGCAAAGAGGGGAAAACTTCCACTATACATGCTTTCTGGCTGTTTATTTAAGAAGCCCACTTTGTAAATTTTCAGCTGTGGCTCTTGTCTGAAGGGAAACAGATCAAAATATACAAACAAATGCAAGCAAAATTGTTTATTTACTGGGACAATTTTAACAACAGAAACATTACCATTTCCCAGTTGTTGTCTGCATGCAGCAATTTAAATGGGCCAGTTTTGCAACAAACATAAGAATTCTAGTGTGCGCAGTGTGCCGCATATATGCTAAACTATACCGTATACTCTAAACTATGTTGCTCTGCTCGTATAAATGTGTACAAAATAACATTTAAGGTTAAGATATTTAACCAGATTTAGTAGCTAAAGCAAATGAAGACTTTGTCCTATAATTTGGGGAAATTATTTATTTATCGGCTATGCAGGTCATTGTGTTATTGTTTGATATAATAAAAACAGGAAATGTGTGCGTGTGTGATTGGGTTTTTAACGTAGCTTTAACAATTTTTCAGTCATATCGCTATGATGTCTGCAGTGTGACAGTTTAAAGTGATGTCTAGCACTGGGGCATCATGACACAGACATGTAGCATGATGTCCCACCCAGTTACATTATCCTGACACCAGGCTGACCAGTCCTAACACTAACCTCTTAATGCTGAGTGCCAAGTGAGGCAGTTGTTAGTACCATTTTTGTAAGTCTTTGGTATGACTTTAATATTATCACAATTTCGCTGATAAACGGCCATTTATAGGTTTACATCTGAGCGAAATTATGTGACTAACTACCGAATATAGGTAACACAAAAGCAAAACTGTATTAAATTGCATCTAATACATATCAACATAATTTTCTTAATTCTGTTCAAATTATCTGTATATATAAAATATCATCGCTGCACGATCTAGTAGCTATACGTGCAACGGGAATTTACCGGTATACATGCCGTACAACTTCTTGTAATAACTAATACAGTTCAAGGTATATGAGAGAAAAAGGAAACGGTACGGTTACATTGGTCGGAAGGAATGATGAAACATGGAGAACATTATCGTATTTTGGACAACCCTGAGATCTACCAAATACAAGATCAGTTGGACAAAATTATCTTGGGTTAGTAAGATGATTTATTTGCTTGCATATGTTATTAAACAATTGTTTGAAATTGGATTGGGGGGGGGGATCTTGATGCACATTTGATGGCACGTTAGTCTGGTTCCCTGCTTAGTACGCTCCCTGTGCTGCCCTCCTTCGTATAGGACTCACGGTACTAATTCAGTTCCCATAACAATAATAATAATAATAATGAGGACTTTGTATAGCGCCTAATCTTTAGAAGCTCTAAGCGCTTTACAACATTAGACAACACCTATAAGATACAAAACATATAATAATATTATTACAAAAACAAACACCATGGAATTAGAAAAACATTAAAAAATAATTTTAAAAAAAAACATGCTGAGAATATTTCAGGTAGGACAGTTTATCAGGTCTTTAAGTTTGTTGTTGCAGTCGAAATAAGTGAGTTTTGAGAGCCCTCTTGAATGTGATCACTGTGTCTTTGTGTCTAAGTTCAGTGGGCAATTCATTCCACGTTGCTGGGCCCTGGTATGCAAAAGAACGCTGTCCATATGACTTTGTTTTCATAGTGGGAATAATGAGTATACGATTGTCAGAAGAGGAGCGTAATTATCTTACTGGTGTGTACACATGGGCGAGGTCGGATAGGTATGTTGGACTAGAGTCCGACAGTGAAACGTAGCACAGAGAACAAATTTTGTGTTTGATTCTGGATCGAATGGATAGCCAGTGTAGGGTACAGAGCAGCGGGGAGGTGTGCTCTGGTCGTGGTACTCTAAGTATGATCTGAGCAGCTGTGTTTTGAACTTTTTGAAGTTTTTGGAGTAGATATTGAGATGAACCAGACAGAATTGATTTACAATAGTCCAGTCTTGAAAGTACTAATGAACACACAATTGTTTTAGTGGCATCAAGTGAAAGATATTTGCGAATTGAGTTGATGCGTCTCAGCTCAAGATATGCAGCCTTGCATATGTTCATGACATGTTAGTGCAATGTGAGAGTACTGTCCAGAGTAACACCTAGGTTTCGTACTGATTGTGTGAATTTAATGTTGGCTTTGCTGATATTTATTGTTTGAGGTAAAGGATGTAAATGAGAAAGTCTTGGTGTTGTGATCATAATGGCCTCAGTTTTATCATCATTCGTCTGCAGCTTGTTACATGTCATCCATGATTTCACATCAGAAATGCACCTCTCTACACCTTGGATGGTAGCATCAACTTCAGTTGAGTGGTTAGATTTGTATATTTGGGTGTCATCAGCGTACAATTGGTGAGACACTGGATGATGATCTATGAAACTTGAGAGCGACTGAGTGTAAAGAATGAAGAGAACAGGTCCAAGAACAGACCCCTGTGCAACACCACAACATAGATCAACTGGGCTGGAGTGTATTTCATTTGCAGATACAATTTGTGTCCTGTTGACCAAGTAGAACTTGAACTACAGTAAGGCTGTATCATGAATGCCAAATACATGCTGGAGACGGTGAAGTAATATTTAATGGTCTATTGTGTCAAATGCTGCAGACAAATCAAGGAGGGTGAGGACTGTAATCTTTCCGCTATCCAACGCAAAGAGAATGTCATTAACTACTTTTATAAGAGTAGTTTCAGTACTGTGGCAAAGGCGATATGCAGATTGTACATTGCTAAAAAGACTGTTTGAATTTAGATGAGATACAAGCTGGGATAGAACAACCTTTTCTAAGATATTTTATATGAATGGGAGATTAGAAATTGGGCAGTAGTTCTTTAAATCGTTATGGTCTAGTGTTGGTTTCTTCAGCAGAGGCTTTACAATGGCAGTTTTGAAAAATGATGGGAATTCCCCGGATGAGAGAGAGGTATTAATAACATCAGTTAGTGAAGGCAATACTAGATCTAAGCACTCAAACAGCAGTGATGTTGGAATTGGATCAAGTTCACATGACTTTGGTGCAGTCTTCATCACGATTGTACGTACGAAATCCACAGAGACAGGTTCATATGCTGCTAATGGTTGCTGCTCAAATTCTGTATCCCAACTGTATGGTGACGATGAGTCAATTGAAACTGTGGTGTCAAGCTTATCTCTAATGGTTTGTACTTTGTCATGGAAGAAATTTGCAAACATGTCCGGAAGGTCGACAGGAGAGAAGGTAGTTGGAAGTGATGTTGATTTGTTCCTTGACATTAGCTTGTTAGTAATCTCAAAGAGCTCTTTGCAGCTGGAACTTTCCATGATCTTAGTAGTGTAGTGGGCTGATTCCGCTGCATGGACTATGTTTGTGACATTCTTCTTAGCGACTTCATAGATTTGCTTATGAACAGTGAGTCTGCTGGAAAGCCAGAGCCTATCAACTTTACGGCGGTCTCTTTTAGCAGTGCGAAGCTGGTCCCTAACACTGCTATACCATGGAGAACACTTTTGAATTGATACTCTGCACTTGGTAGCTGGGGCATGTTTGTCAAGTAATGAACGCAGACAGTTATCGAGTTGTTCTGCGGTAGGAGGTAAGCAAGTTGTAAGGTTAGCTTGGATGTCGTGCATTAGTTTGGTTCTATTTATCATACGGAGGATTCTCTTAGTAGCAGATAAAGGTGGAGGGTTAGGGACTGATACGTCAAGATGGCATATAATGCAGAGGTGATCTGATGCAAGGTCATGGGATACCAGGGAGGACCGTAGAATGTTATCATCAGGTCTATGAAGAATCCAGTCTAAAATGTGACCATGTTTACGGGTGGGTTGGTTAACTGACTGTTTGAGGTTGAAAACATTAATGGAATCTATGAGTTTTGATGTATTTGAGTTTCCGGGACAGTCAAAGTGAAAGTTGAAATCTCCAAGAATAATCAGGTTGCCACCTATCGAATTTCCATAGTCCAGGAGATTCGGAAACTGCTCCAAAAAGAGAGAGTCAGCCAACTTGTTTTTTCTACTAGGAGAAGGCGGTATAGGCAGAAAAAATGGACTGACCTTTGCTCCAGTGTGAGTGTGGTTTGGACTAGTTCAAACGATGTGTGGTCAGTAGTAAATGGGGTCACTTTAGGGACAATGGGACTTAGCATTAAAAAACACCCTGGGTCACTTTAGGGACAATGGAAATTTAACATGGAGTTTGGGTCTGTCTAGGGACAAGGGAAATTAACATGGGGGAATAGAGTTTGGGTTTGTCTAGGGACAAGGGGAATTGAATATGGGATTTTTTTTTTAAAAAAAATTTTAAATTTAAATTTAAATTTAAAAAAGGGTAGGCAATGGAAAGGCTATCTCTTTTCGAGAAATATGGCTGGCCCTGAAAAGGGCCTTTGGGTTTTCTTCTTCTTCTTCTTCTTCTGCTTCTAATTTCTTCTTTTCCTCCACCAACTTCTTATTTTCTCTCCTACACTCTTTCTCTTCTTTTCTTTCTTTTTTTTCTCCTCCTCTTCTTTCTTCTTGTCTTCCTCCTCTTCTTTCTTCCTCTTCTCATTTTCTTCTTCTTTTTCAATTTTTTCGTTCCATTTGCTTATTCTTATCCTTTCCTCTTCATCCTCCTTCTCCTCCTTTATCTCTTTCATTACACCACTAATCTTGTCCTTTACCTTTTTTAAGTTATTAATTTCCATCTTTACACGATGGGGACTACAGGAATAATGGTCTTCAACGAGTCTTATTAACATCTGCTCCATCATTCCTAAGTTGTCTAAAACGTCTTGCAATGTTTGCATTTTGTCCATTTGGTTAGAAGCCATCTTCTTTGTAGAATGGTTTGAACGACGAATACTGTGGGTTCTTATAGTGAAAGCGCGGACGTGAAGGAAAACATCCCCCTAAAACATAAAATTGATCTTACCTAGATCATGACCAAAGAAACAACAACGCGCGGACGTGAAGGAAAACATCCCCTACTTTCTCATTTCATATAATAAAACCAAAACTATACTCTCCACATACGCTAAGAAACAATAAACAAACCCATAATCTACTATTTACACAAACTTACGTGAGCAGTTACAAACACAAACACAAACACACAAAATAAACAATAAAGAAACCCATAATCTACTATTCACACAACCATACCTGAGCTCTTACAAACACCATCACACAAACACATACCCTCACATTTTTTTCAAAAAGAGTTAGTGTTTATAATCACACTACTCTACCTACACACATTGGCAAATCGATCGTTATTTCTTTTCTAGAGTATTGGGTAGCCCTGAAAAGGGCTGTTTTTTTTGGAACTTCATGGACACCTGGTTAATGGTGACACCTTCCAGGCCTGGCGCCACATACACATCTTGTCCCCCAGTTACTTTTTACCTTTTTGGGGGAGAGAGCAGAGGCAGGATATGTGGCTTCAGAATCCCAATTTTCGGTTTCTGGGATTCTGAAATTTTTTCTTCTTCTCTCCTTTTCCTCCTCCTCTTCTTTGTATCTTCTCTCCTCCTCTTTGTATCTTCTTTCCTCTTCTTTTTTATATCTTCTCTCCTCCTCTTCTTTATTTCTTCTTTCCTCCTCCTCTCTCATCCTTCCGTCTTCCACAATGGCTTCCGCGGCCAGTTCATTCAACAGGCGCCTGGCATATTCCAGATGCACATGAAGTTCCACCAGTTTAGACAGTCTCGTGTTCATTTTTAGTGTTGATCAATCAACAAGGGTAGCTAGACTGCCCAGCGAGTTTCAATTTATAGTGAAAGCGCGGACGTGAAGGAAAACATCCCCCTAAAAAACATAAAATTGATCTTACCTAGATCATGACCAAAAGAAACAACGCGCGGACCTAAAAGAAACACTCACTCACTTTTTTATGCTACCCATCACTATTTTAAAAATTTTTATAAATCACTTCAATAGACTATCCACATACGCAAAGCAATCCAATCTAACTCCAAATATACACCTCAAACACCAAAAAAAAGACATCATTTTAATCTACTATCCATACCAACTTACTTAAGCACTTACAAACACAAACACACAAACACATACCCTCACATTTTTAAAAAAAGAGTTAGTGTTTATTTTCACACTACTCTACCTACACACATTGGCAAATCGATCGTTATTTCTTTTCTAGAGTATTGGGGTAGCCCTGAAAAGGGCTGGTTTTTTTTGTTTGCTATGGCATTCTTTTTTAGTTTCTAAGAATGCGATGTCCTCTGAGGATAGACTTTCTGGTGATAGGTCTGCTTCTTCGAAAAGAGAAGAAGAACTCTTTGGTGTCGATACGACAATCGACAAAGCCTCTGTCAGCTTCAGGTTGCTGCTGCTGCTGTTGTTGTTGTTGCTGCTGTTGCTGCTGTCTCTGAAGTCTGTACTTCTCTGTCCATTCTTCTTTTTCCCTGTTCATTTCTTCTCTGAAGAGCTCTTCTATCAGGTCTTCAGTGATTTTTAACATTCTCACATTCTCTATTTCTTCTGGCTTCGGTATCAGACTGTGTCTGATCCTATGCAAATTCACGTAGGCTTCGTTGAGTTTAGCTAGTTTGGAGCACATCTTCTTAGGAGGATGAGTCGACAATGGATGGTTAGACTGGAAACAACCCGGTTCTTAAAGTCAAAGCGCGGACGTGAAGGAAAACATCCCCCACACGGTTTTTGAGTCGCAACGTTTAGTGAGTGTCATGAGAGGGATAGTAAGAAATGAAAGAGCATCAATCCAACATTCTTATAGCTAAACAAAAGACAAAGGCATTTTTTTCAAAACACAACATTTTTTATTCAAAAATCACTTAACACTAAACAACAACTCTAACATTTTTAACAATAATCCAACATAATAACATCAAACAATTTTTTCAAAACACAACATTTTTTATTCAAAAATCACTTAACACTAAACAACAACAACTCTAACATTTTTTAACAATAATCCAACACTAAAAGTTTCTCCACTAGGTAAAGAGGGATAACAGTCTTCCATGGTTTCTAGTAATCTAGGATGACTTCTCTCAAACTGTTGATTTCTATGGTATTATCGAATTCTGCATACAGGATGACGTTCACCGTTTCATCAGGGTCTCGGTCTTTAAACTGAATTTCCACACGAATCTGGCCGGATTTTATAGGGTGGAAATGTCCCTCGTCGCTGCCTTGGTCTGGAGTGAAATCGAAAGCCCACAAAGCGTAGCCTCCTGCATAATCCTCGTACGTAATACCGTGACTGGTATTGGTTCCTAACTGTCCGGTGGCTTCGTACAGGGACAAGTACGATCTCAAGTAATTCTTCTTGGTAAAGTCAGGTTCGAAAGGTCGGGTACACAAGGTCTTGCCATCGCGACTGACTTCGATTTTGGACACGCCAAAGTGTTGAAAGTAGAAAGGATTTTTTTCGGCAGCTCCGTTGAAGGCTGTATTCTCGACGATACCAACGATCAAACGTTTGGGTAACTGTCCTTGGAACAGATGATCTTCGATCATGGATCGCTGTCCCTTGGGAATGGTGAAGGTTTTCACTTCCACGCGTCGTATGGGATACTTGGCAGTCGTTCTGCTCAACGTCTGACTGATGTCGTTTCCCACTTTAGGTAACACTTCCACACGGCGTACGTAGAGTCTGGCTTCCAGGATTTTGGTTTTGTAACCGTCACTATCAGCCATCAAATGGAAAGCGGCACTGCTACGATTCAGTCTCAGGCGGACATCCACCCCGTTCAGCAAATACTTTTCTTGCAACCACATGTCCAAATGCAAACGATCCATCAGTTCTAAACTTGTGTCGGCTCCCGTGATTCTCTTTCTTCGTTCTACAAATCCATCATTGTTGTCTTTCTTTTCATCAGTTTCCAATATTTCAAACTTGGTAGGTTCGTCAGCTTCCCATACCACACAGGCATTGAGATGAGTGTTCTTGGCATCTATTCCGTACGTCAAGAGATTTTCCAGGTAGGCACGATAAGGGTAAGTATCCATGCTGCTACTGACCAGTTTGTTATTCAAGTACAAGTCCACTCCACTGAACAAGGAATGAATGAAATTGTTGACGGGAGCTACTGCTTCATCGTCTATAGCACCTCCAGTCTTATCTAGAATTTTGACTTTCAGGTACAAGTAACTGCTATTCAGATCGATGTAATCTTCGGGCTGTCCTTTGATTTCAAACTCGATGGGAGCGGAATCGGTCAGTGAGGAGACGGGGTGAAATTCCACCCACTGGGATTCTTGCATCGTCATCATCGTGGGGGGCATGGCAAACAGATCCAGTTCCGTCTTGGAACAAGCGCAAGATTCTCGGTGCATCATTTTTTTTGTCTCTTTTCTCAATAATCGAAAACGTCTAAGTCTCGAACGGTTCTTCTTTTCTTGGCCTTTCTCGCTTGAAGTCTGGTGAAAGGGTGTTTTCTTCGTCGTCTCTTTCTGCCTTGTCCTTGCTGAATGCCTGACTCGGTAGCGTGCAGGGCATTTATAGGTGTTTCTCGTTGGCCTAAAATGTCTTTGCCCGTTTGCAGCAAGACATTTTTGCCTGCCCTCATGAAGGCTTCTTTAGGGTTTTGTTTGTCGATGATGACATTTTGGAGAAATTCTTTGCCTTGCGTCAGTGCCGCATCTTTCAAGGCGTGCAATCCGCGTGTCACCATCGGTTTCAACACCGGGGCCACCGAACGAAAGGCCGATTTTAACATATCTCCTAAGCCGTGTCTTCGCTGTCGAGCAACCCCTCGGTACACTGGATACATGACTTAAGAGTCGTGAGAGAACCGTTTTCGAAAATGGAGTTTCACCGTGACTTTTCCTTTGGTGAATGGAATATTTTGTCCCAGATCTCCTTTTATAGCAATGTTCACCGTGTCCAAATACGACTTACTGACAGGCAAATAGTGAGGATGGACAAATTCGCGGTGGACGTGGTAAGTGTTTCTACCTTCCTCGTCAGCGTTCGTGGCAGAATCCACTTTGAAAGGAATGACACGCAGTAACGGTACGGAGGTGTGTCCCACCACGTTGTACTCCACCACATCGGAATACACTAACATCAAATTCAGTCCTTGGTTCAGTTCTACCGGGGCACGAAATAACTTGCTAAAAGACTCGTTGTCGTAAACGATAGGTAATTCGTTTTTCTTGAGCATGGCCTTTCTCATGTCCATGTCTCCGCCCAACATGTCAAACAATTCAGGACAAAATAAAATGGACATGATTTTACTTCGTTCAAATTTCATCAAGAAGCGACGAGCTGCTTTGTGGTACTCCATGGTGACACTTTTGTTGACATGCTCCAAAGCTTTCAGAAACACGGTATTAAACCTGGAGGCTATGGTGCTGACCAAATGTTGACCACTAAAATAATAGCCTGGGGAAATGAACAAGTGATAGGTGGTGTACTTTTGTGTACGGGTTTTCTTGTCATATTTGACATTGCTATCCATCCACTGTTGCATTTGCTCGTCATGAACTTCCACATCAAAAAATTTTGATTGGGAAGGACATTGAGGACTTGGGTCGGGTGAATCATTTCTACTAAAGCCACTTCCCAATGGGCTTCGTGATCTAAGGGGATGGCCTGAGGTAATTTGGCCGTGTAACAGCACAACGTGTTCTTGGGAAACACCTCCATGGAACTGTCACTGGGTAAAGTTAAGTAAAATTGGTTTTGGTGACTCATAATTCCAGAGTTCTGTGGCTGTCCGAGGGGTTAGTGGACGTCAGAGGCGTGTCTCCGTTCAAAATGGGGTTCTGGTTGTGGTTGAAGTGGTGACTGGCACTGGCACTGGACACAAGGTTCCCGGGGTTCCCGTTCAAGGTGAATTTCAGGGAGGGATTAGGAAGCAGGTAACCGAAGCAACTGCTCAATAAAATGGTCCACAATTGTTTGTCTCCTTGTTGCAAACTCAAATTGGCGATGGCTGCCCCGATGACACAATACACCACGAAGATTTGGCAGAAAAAGACGATTTGCGTTTTAGGCACACGTTCTCCACACCACACCCACAAGGGTTGTTTTTGTAAATCTTGCACAGAAGAACTGGGTGAAGGAGCAGTGGTCGACGTAGCTGCGTCTGTGTGAAAAGGCATGATGGTCACTTCTTTTTATAGTCGATGACTTCCGAAGCGTCGATCCAAGAATCAAAACTGGGTGGATATCCTTTCCAACGTACTTTGACTTCTTTGACACGTCGTTTGCCCACTTTACGGGTTCTGCGTTCGAGAATGCTTTCGATTTCGTACACGTCGTCTTCTTTTTTGGTGACACGTTGTAACTCGGGCAAATAAAACGTTCCTTTGAGCACTTCTCCGTTCATGTCTTCCAATTTATAGACGGCAGGATGACGGCCATGTACTCGTCCAGTGAAGCGAAACAGTTAGGTCGTCCAGTTAGGTAAGTAACCTTTGTCAAAAGTGCGTTTGGTTTTGCCAATGCGCACCCAATCTCCTACGGCCAACTCTCCACTTTTCTTGGGGACAGCCCTCGTCGGGGACGTACCAAACAGACGCTCAAACACCAGCACTTCGTTGTCGGGAGTCACTTCTTGCGGGGCACGTCCGATGCTTCGATGGTAAGATTGGTTGTACGCTTGCACCAGGTGCGGTAAGATGTCGATGTACTTCAGAGTGTGGTGATGCGTAAAATATTTCCACATGCGTTCTTTCAAAGTGCGTTGAAAACGTTCCACGATGCTGGCTTTGGTTTCGGGATTCTCGGTGGTAAAAAATGAATGTCACGTTTCTTTAATTCTTTTTGGAAAGCTTGGTTCAGAAATTCGGTACCTTTGTCCGTTTGCCATCGAAGAGGGTGACGACCGCTTTGTTTCAACACCCGTTGCAGGGCTCGCACTAACTCGCTGCTCGATTTGGAAGTCAAGGGTACGACCCAAGCAAATTTGGAAAAGACGTCGATGACACAAAACAAATATGTGTAGCCACGATTGTAGCTGGCCAAATGAGAGGCATTGGCTAAATCGGCTTGCCATTGATGATCGATGCCTTCCACTCGGGTGCGACTTCTGGCAAACTTGCGTCGAATGGGTTTGTGTAAAGTGTAGGTAGCTTGTTCTTGTAACCATCGTTGCACTTGAGGTAAACGGAGACTTTTCAGTCGCGTTTTGGCAGCACGATACGATTTTTGAACTCCTGTGTAACCTGCAGGATGGGAGGGATCGTAGTAAATGCTGGCTAAGACTTTTTCCATTTTTTTGTGTTGGTTGGTGTGTTAATAAGGCACCCACTCTTGGAGGATGCTACTCTTTTTCTCTTGGGGTACTTTCTTGGATTGCAATGCTTTGCGTGTGCAACCGGCAATAGGTGTTGAAGAGGAGGAGGATGTCTGAGCGGGGGATATCGGTTCTTGTTTCACTTCTGTCTTCACTTCTGTCTTCACTTTCTTTTTCTCTTGTGATGAAGAAGGGGTGGCCATCATCTTTTTAATCCATCCAATTCTGGAGGTAGGTGGTGTTGTTAACTTGCGTACTTTTTCTGGTGGAGTTTGAAACCCTTCTTCTTCTTCTTCTTTTCCTTTCTCTGTCTTGGTCACTGGTACTGGTACTGGTACTGGTGATGGTGCTGGACTTTTCATCAAGGTCTTAAAATCTTTCAGAATGGGTAGAGCTGTATCGTCTAAAGCTTTCTGGTGAAAGAGTTGCAGTCGTTGCAAGAGATGACCGTACTTTTGCGATTTTTCTGTTTCGGACAAATCTTGGCGATCCATCAAGGACTGCAATTCGTGTTGTAACTGGGACATCTCGCTCAAATTGGGATTGGGAGGTAAATCCGGGGTGTGTTGTTCTTGCCACCGATGGTATTCCATCCATCGTTTGTAAGGCACTAAAGCTAGTTTTCGTCCTTCCATGGGGTTGTCAGGGGTCGATTCTGAGATCTTGGAACTTCCGAGGCCTTTTTATCTTGCTCCCACCAGTCCTCCCAACATGGTTCCCAAGACCCCTTTCAGTATGGGGCCTAACAAGAGAGGTAAAATACCTCCACGTTGCACCAACATCTTCTTTTTTTGACGAATGGGAATTTTCTTTTGAACCATTTGGCGAAGAACGTGACGATGTTTGCCTAAGCATTGTTTCTGGTGTTTGGACAAAGGGATCGTGCCTTTCAAAACGTTCAAACAACATTCGCACACGGTATCGATGACCTCTTTGGAGGCTGTTTGAATGAGTTTTTTTTCGTAGGGGTGGAGAAGCTTTGGACAGGACAGATAACATGTCCCCATGTTTGGCTAAACGTGGTGGCAGTCCTTTCCTTTTCTTTCCTTGGGGTTTTCTGGAGGGTGACATCTTTGAGTCTTCAGGAGCACCAAAAAGCACTGATACCCGACTTGGTCACAGGCCTTTTTTATACTGGAACGCGTCGCCACTGATTGTCATTACGTCGTATCATTTTGAGGACAGGCATGACACGTCGTGCAGGGGTACGTAACGGACTAAATCGAGCCAGTTCTTGCTTGGACAAATCCAGTAAACTTTGTAAAATGCTCGATCTTTCATGGACTTTGATTTTGGGAGAAGGTACTTTGTGAGCAGCAGCCACTGCCACTAAATTGGAGGGTCCTGCCACTGGGGAAGTTCTTTTGGGGGTCATCAACGGAGAAGTTCTTGGTGTGATCAACGTCTCCAAGTACTCTTCAGTTCTTGGTGTCATCAACGGAGAAGTGGATAAACGTGAGGATGCCGGAGACGCAGTCACTGCCGTGGCAGATCGTGGTTTGCGAGTGTAAGGTTGCGTCCTGGCCGAAGTGCCTCTCTTGCGACTAGTTTTCTTCTGTGGACTTTTCTTTTTCTGGGGACTTTTTCTCTGTTTCTTTTTCTGGGGGCTTCTTTTCTTTTTCCGGGGTGGTGGTGTCTGGTCAGAGGAGGGTCCTGCCACTGGAGAAGTTCTCCTTGGGGACCTGGTCTTTTTCTTCTTGGGGCTTCGTTGGACTTTTGTCTTGGGTATAACTTTGGGGGCATTAGGATCCCATCTTAAGAGTGAGCGAATGATGACCCCTCCTAGAGTACCGCTCCCTCCAGGTTTCAAAATGATTTGTTTTTTGGTTTGAGTGTCGATGCGGGGATCGGCCAGTTGGACCAAAGCGACTTTGTTTCGATCAAAAAAGCGTTTGGTTTGATGAGGAATCTGAATGATTCCTTGGAGTAATTGACGTGCCGTCACCGTGAACCATCGTAAGACTTCTTTGAGACTAGCTTCTAAGACACGAGCTCGTGTTTGTGGATCTTTTTCTCGACTGATGCCATACAAGGCACGAATCAATTTGACGGGAAGATGCGACTGAAGGGACGTCATGTTCACACTGTGTGAGACAGATGAAAAAGGGTCTGAGGTTTTTATAGATTTTTTTTATGGGGAGTGAAATGAAGTCGAGGACGGAGACGTGTACAGGACAGGCCCTCCGTCTTGGCACCAGTGGTGAAACAAGTGGGTACGAAATCGCAAATCCTCGGGAGTCGTAGGTTTCAAATCGACGAGTAAATAGGCGTGTGGCGTTTGAGTGGCATCGTCGTACGCCTGAGTCAGCCAAGGCGTTCCTAACTGTTTGGCTAAGACTTGCACTTGCGATTTATCTCGAGGGCTTTTAAACAAGACCACGTAATGCGCATTGAGACTGATGGTGCGATGGGCTTTACTTTGTTGAAACAAATTTTGGGTGATGTAAACGACACTGGCGTTACGGTGATGCCCTTTGCGCGTGAACCACAGTTTAATTTCTTCTTCGTCTTCTCCTAACATGTCGTAGAAAATGACCAAATGGGTTTGACGGGAGTCAGAGACGATGCCGTCGTCTTCTTTAGGAATGCCTTCCACAAACACGATGGAATCGCCTTGACTTTCTCGCAAGAGGTTGTACGCCGATTGCCACTCTTTGTAACACCACACGATCAGTTGAGGTGGCCGATCGATCAAATGATGTTTATGTTCGATCAAACGTTTGACGAATTCGGTTTTGCCTGAACCGCTAGGTCCAGCATTGAGCATGTTAAAGGGATGGCGAAGATACAAAGCCTCCCAACTGGCACGATCTAAGTGTTCGTCGATGACTTTGACAGTAGAGGAAGAGGGAGCAGAGACAGCAGAGGTAGCCATTGTGTGAGAAATGTCACTTGTGACACGAAAAAACAAACAAGACAAGAGTTTATATACTTTTTCAGAACACGTTTATTGAATGTTTTTTTTTTCAAACATGAATACGAAAGACAAAAATACATAAAAGCCAAAGGCTTAAGTACAAGAATAAAAGGCACATGATAACCATGAACTTGGAATAAACACAAGTGTCTGTACAACATGTTTTGGGTAAAGTTCTAACCAGTTCTATAGTAGGGGGTAAGGTCACACAAGTGTCCTCCCGAAAGGGTCTTTCAGGCCTGTCCACGACAGTCCCGTCCTGGGTGACGGGTTCTTCTGGCACCGTCACTAACACGGGTTGAAAAGTAACTTTTTTCCTTGAATAACTCTCGTGCATACTGGGCCACCTCTTGGGTCCAAGCCAAACCAATCTGGTTTCTTCCTCGTCAACGACATAGTAAGTTACTTCAATGAACAATGAACTATCGATCTTGCCTAGGGTTCCTTTTTATATACAGACCAATACCGACGTGACCGTACGGCAACGTAAAGTGATTGGGAAGTCGCACTCGCTTCTAGTATACAATTTGATAGACTTTTTCCAAGGGTCGACTGACGATGTGGTGAGCGGGTAAACGTACGATCTTGTTCGGTTGATAGGTGGTCACTTTAAAGTTTCCATCCTCTCCCGATTGCAAGGCTTCTTTCAAAACCCCAAAGTTGACCACACGACTGGTACGATGATTCAGAGTCAGTCCTTTCACTTTGCACGTCGTGTGCACTTCTCCTTGTTTGTCCCGGTATTCGTAGCCGTAATTTTTGGGACCGCCACCGACGAAACTTAGAATCTTGTCGTCGGGATGCTCGTCTGTCCAGGCTCCTAAACGGTCTCCTTCGATGTCAGGGTGATGTTGAATCGGGTGATGGATGTAAATGCAACTGTCCGTGTCAAAGTACAGGACGCGTTCCCCTAACAGTTCTAAAGCTTCGTACAATTTTAAGCGAGAATGGGCTGTCACGTAAGCCGCAATGATGACATTTCCAAAAGGGTCGTCTTGTACAAAGTCCAGATCTTCTTCGTAATTGACCAAGATCAAATCCTCTCGAACGACGTCCACGTGTTTCATGTATTTGGTTTTGTCGTGAATCATCTGGAAGTAGCGGGAAGGTTCTGTCAAATATTCCGTCTTGGGTAAACACGGTCGTTGTGCCATTTTACCCCACAAGCAATTTAACATCACTTTGGCAAACGATCGCCTGCCTTCGTTTTTTTCGATGTGGTCTAAAGAGATGCCTTCTTGTTCGTAGTATTTCTCTTTGAATTGTATTTGGTCTTCGGGAGTGTGACACCAGGAAGGATAGCCGCTGGCTTCTTGTTTCAGTTTCAAAAAGGCATCCACGTAGTCGGCGAAAATGCCTTTCTGAGTAGGGTCACCCTTGTGGTACTGTTGTGTCTTGGGAAAGTGGCAAATTTCGTACACTTCTAACAGTTGGTATCCCATGTCCAGAGCTTTGAACAATTCCACGCTGACCCAGGTTCCCGTCAAGGCACGTTCTTCCTGGCTGTGATGGCAAGGTTGGTCCTGGTTGCACGTTTCGGCACAAGTACGGCACAAGGGAAACATCAGTTTGCCTTGACAATGGTGAGGTAAGACGGGATGGTATAGGTTCGTGGGAGGCAAAACTTTACACTTGATCAAGCCTTCGTATTGTCGAATGTTTTTCAGGTCGATGTGTTCCGTCAGCAATTGCGGGTGTCCTACGGGAAAGCGACAATATTTGCACACGTAGGGATACAGCGAACACACGTCCAAGTATTTGATTTCTTCTCCTTTCTCTTCGTCGGCTTGGTACAGCAAACAGGTGGCATTGGTCCTTCCTCCGTACAAACTATCCCTCGGGTTCAACGGGTCCATGAACTGGTAACTTTCCACGAGGCGTTTAAACTCGGGGTCGGTTTTCATACGGTGATCGTACTCGTGTTCCCACATTTCCACCACTTGGTATCCTTGCTGTTCTAACTTTAGGCGCCGCTGACAAGTGTCCTGGTACAAGTCTTCCATGGTTCGTTGTAAAAACTGATTTTTAGTGCCACGGTCAGGGTAACAGACGGGACATCCATGAAATAAGCAACCGTTAAACTCGTACACGATCTTGGGGTTTTCTAAGTCCCAGCCATCGACCGAATACGTTCCGATGGTCTTTTCGCCTCCTCCGTTGCGGGCATGCTGAGTCCATTTGTCTTCCTTGTCGCACAAGTAATGTAACCAACGTAGGGCTTTGACCGAATATTGACGTTTGAGAAAGTGGGTCGTTTGAGGACTGATGACAGCCACAGTGTTTTCAGGCATGAATCGTTGTCGATACACTAAGGAACACGCTTTGGCAATGGTGCAAGCTTCTTTCAAAGGATCGACCCTTCCGTGTTCCATGAACAGTTCTCGAAATTTTCCACAGCAACGTCGTAAAATGTCCACGTCGGAACGACAATACTTTAGCATTTCTTCCTGAAAGTCGAAAGGGTCCGAGGCGTGAGCCTGGTACCAATCGTAGAAAGCTTCTCGTTGTTCGGTACGCATGTTGTCGGGGTCGTAATAGTGAGCCTCAGGTAAATGGGGTAGAACGGCGTGTTGATTGGCTTCCGTATTGAAAAAGTGTGGAAAGTACCCTTTAGCCATTTCTGTCATTCCAAACGTTTTAGGGATTCGGCTCAAAGGCATGGCCAAGTAACTCATCGAATCTTTAAACTGCACTTGTCCCACTTGCATGAAAATGATTTTGGCTCCGTTCAAAATCACTTTAGGACGCTCGGTGCCTTGTTCCGTATAGTATCTGAGAAGAAACTGTCCATCGTATCCGGAGAAATTGTGAGCCATCACTGTGGCATGACGATGACAATCTCCGTAACGTTCGATGTCCTCTTTGCTCCACGTCTTGTCGATGGGGTCTAAGACCCATTGGGCAAAATCGGCTAACGTGTTCGGTCCTCGAAAGATTTTTTCACGCCCTCCAGGAATCTTGCTGCAGTGAGGGCAATGACTGAAGATAGGTTCTTGAATGCACTTCTCGCACGCTCGATGAGCCACGCAGAAATTAGGAATGTGAATGCCGGTCTTTTGCATGCATTCGAAATCGAAAAAGATGAAATTGCCTTTCTTCTTGTGACCGTCCTCTTTCTCAGGTGGGGGTTGGTATTTTTGCACGTAACATTCGTGTTCCAAGTCCACGATGTGGTGACAAATGTGACATTTTTTCTTTCCTCGACATACGTGTGCCTTGGTACTATTGGTACGTATGCCTTGTCCACAGGTAGGGCACAATCTCAGGAGTTGACAAGCACATTTCTTCTGTGAACCTTGTGTTTTCAAATGTTGTTGGTAACAGGTAGGGCTGACAAACGTGCGCAGACAAGTCGAACAAGGCACTGGTTCTTCGCTCAGACAGGGTGGAGAGGCCAAACATCCTGGGCATTTCCATCCACAATGCTTGTGTTGCTCTCGATTGTTATAACCATAGTCACATTTCTCACAATAATAAACATATCCCAGGAATCCAGTGATACTGGTAATGGTATCGAAATGGTCATGGTGATGATAAACATGAATGTATTTTCCGTCCTTAAAATCCTGGCCTCGAAACAACAGAGACCCGCGCATTTCTTGAGGGTGCACTTTCAAGGTGTAGCGTGGAGCTAGGGCATCTTGCAATTTTTGCATCTCAGGAATGCCACAGGGTGTGTCTTTGGACAGGCCAGCTTGTTGCAACAGGAGTTCTGCTTCGTTTCGTTGTTTGGTTCGGTTCGATTTTCGAATGTTCTCCCAGGTTCTTTTCCATTCTACCGTGTCGTTCTTGTTGGCATAGGTTCGTCCCACCACGATGGCACGGGCTAAGCACATCTGGTCTTGAGGGTTGTTAATTCGGACGAGACTCTTTTTGGTGTTGCGAAGGTCGTTCACCAGTAGGACCTTTTTGCGTCCTGTCCCTTGAGGAAGAGAGACGTGAGCCATTTTCAGTGTGGCTTTACCATCGGTGATGTCAAACTGGTCATTAGATTGTTGTACGTGTTGAATCTTGTCCATGACTTTGGAAGGGGTTAGTTCTGCGGGTCTGCTAAACTCGATCCAAACAGGGGATTTCAAACCGTCGTGATCTATGGATAGTGTCAAACGATCGTCTTCTTTGGGTTGACATTGTCGCTTGAGTGAGGTGAGCAAAGAATCCCACATCTCGGTGATAAACCCTTCTGCTTTCTCCAAGGGTACGTCGGCCTTGAAATCTTTAAACTTCACCGTGTAGGTGTAAGCCGTGGTTCTAAATTTTCTAGAGGAGCGCTTTTCCGTCTCTCGAATGGAATAGTACTTTTCAGGGTTGACTAAGGGTGGTGAACTTGGTTTAGAGGGTTCGGATTCTGGTTCACTCATGTCCTCTTCAAAATCACTGGCATGAATTTGTGCCAAGATTTCAGCCCTGGTACGAGGCGATAGATCACGTTTCTGCCTCTTACTTTCTTCTTCTTCTTCTTCTTCTTCTTTCGACTCGAATGAATAGGATCGTTTCATCTTGAGTGCAAAACGTCAAATGACTCAAGTTTAAACACCATAGACTAATTTATAGTCATGACAAACCAGCGTATATAAAAGGGTGTGTGTCTTGTCCTTTCACTATTCATTTCACTCTCAAACCGAGCACAACGATGGAAGAGACTACCCAGATGGGACGTTTCGTCAGAGCTTTGCGAGGGGGTCATTACAAAATTCTCTTCAGACCAGCCTACGGACTACTCTCCTTCCTTTCGAGATAAAAGTCAGGATACTTGCTATATCTGTCAGAAGAAAGGGCATTGGTCTTCAGAGTGTCCAGACCGTCAAAAAAGAAAAAAAAAACAGGGGCTAAAAAAGATAAAAGTCAAGATACCTGTTATTATTGTAAAGAAAAAGGACATTGGTCTCCAGATTGCCCAAAAAAGAAACAAGAGGAGTCAGAAGAAAAGAAGGATTCTTCAGAAGAAGAGAGGGATTCTTTGGAAGAAGAGAGGGATTCTTCGAAAGAAGAGAGGGAATATTTAGAGGAAGAGGAAGAAAGAAGACAATTCTATTTACAAGAGGCAAAGAAACAGGAGAAGAAAAGAAGAAGGGAAGAAAATGAGGAAAAAACGGTGAAGAAATTAAAAAAAACAGAGAGACTAAACAAGGAGAAAGAAGAAGTGTTCTGTTGTGAATTGTCAATTGGACTGTAAAAAATGGATGAAAGAATACATTAATGATATAAGGTAAGTGTCTTTGAGTTTTGATTTTAAAATAAGAAGCTACACTCACGCACTCATACACAGACACGTACTATAAGGGTAAAATGGGTGGGGTTTATTTTTGAGTTATTGGCAAATTGAAATTCTATTTCTTTTCGAGAAATGTGGGTGGCCCTGAAAAGGGCCTTTTTTCTTTATGGTGTAGGAGTGAGTTTAACCAATCAACTTTAATTGCCTTAAGCCTTTGCCACGGCCAAGGCCTACTTCTGATGATTGGGTTGAAATCACTAAGGGTGGTACGATAGGCTTAGTCACAGGGTTGGCGTGTTTAGCTCGGGAAGGTCGTATTCTCTTCGGTCGTGATAAAGAAGTCTGATACATTTGTTTCAGACTTCTTAACTCCGCAAAAATATCCAACAGTACCGTAGCCGTTTGATTTTCACCCTCTTGTTTCTTTGCTGCTACTTCTTCTTGCTGTTGTTGCTGTTGTTTTTTTCTTACCTCTTCTTGTTGCTGTTGCTGTTGCTGTAGGAGAAAAGCTTGTTCCGCTTCCTTTTGTCGTTGCATAAATTTCTCCAATTCTTCTTTCTGTCTCTGTCTAAAATTCTCCACTTGCGGTAATGAAGAATGAGACGAAGGTACCGGAACAAATTCTTGCGAGGTAAGAAAATCCACAAAATCCCAATGTACCTCTTCTGAAAGTAAGTCCGGGTTCCCTTGGGCAGTCTCCCCTGCTGGTGCACCCCAATGGATCGTTTTCTGAATTTCCGTCATGTTGAATCACTATTGCATAGATTGACTGCACACAAGCGCTAGCGAATCTATATAGACCAACTGACGTCACAGACTAATCTCTTCGGATTGGATGCGGGCTGACTGAATTTTGTAACGCGTGTTTGGATTGGTGAATGAACTCAATCCGTTTCAATCCTACCTCTACCTATAAATAAGCGCAGTTCAGTGCATTGATTCACCTGTTCTCGTCGCTTCAAGATGTGGACCGATGTGCAATCTTCTACGCTTGTGTCTTCCATGATGTTCCGGACGGACATACCCATGTATGTCCGATCCAAGTGGACCGTTGTCCACAGGACAAACACCAGTCTGTGGATACGTAGGATCTACGTAGAAAGACAAGGATGCTTCAAAAGAGTCCTGATTTACGGTCCTACAGTGAAACGCAGCCTAAGGACAAGAAGAAGACCAATGCGGTGCCCTTTATGTTAATGGATACATTAACATAAACCCAAAGGCCCTTTTCAGGGCCAGCCATATTTCTCGAAAAGAGATAGCCTTTCCATTGCCTACCCTTTTTTAAATTTAAATTTAAATTTAAAAATTTTTTTTTTAAAAAAAATCCCATATTCAATTCCCCTTGTCCCTAGACAAACCCAAACTCTATTCCCCCATGTTAATTTCCCTTGTCCCTAGACAGACCCAAACTCTATATTAAATTCCCATTGTCCCTAAAGTGACCCACGATTTTTCTCCATGTTAAATTTCCATTGTCCCTAAAGTGACCCAGGGTGTTTTTTAATGCTAAGTCCCATTGTCCCTAAAGTGGCCCCATTTACTACTGTGGTCGAAATTGAATGTTGTGGTGTAGTTAAGACGTTTTATCATGGAGTTATTTGTGATGACAGCAATTCCACCTCCGCGAGAATTACGGGGGAACGACTTGATGGAGTAACCAGTGGGTGTTAGATCCGCACACTTGGGCTCATCGCCTGATGTTTCAAGCCATGTTTCTGTCAAACCTATGCAAACACCATATGATATTAAAAATTCAATAACTTAAAAACTTTGAGTGCTCATGATCAAACCTATATTTATTAGTATAGACGAAACCTGGATGTCAGCTTCTGTGTAGAGGAAAGGATATGAGCCGCAGCATTTTCTGGACCTGCATGTGTTTGAAACATGTGCTTTAAATTTCGCACCAGAGAGTCAGGTGCTAATTTTAGTAATGAGTGTTCCAAACTCAAGACTGTTAAAGGACTGTAATTTCATCAATAAAACAATGTCTCTATCTTTTTCTCTAACTTACAACAAGGATAAGCTCTCAAACGATTATTTTTCTAAAACATAACTTACATTATTAACCAATCCTGGTCAGCCAAACCCATATATACTCCATTTTATGTCACCCATTTCCATGCTGGTTCCCATTTTTCCATTAGTACCGTGTGTCCTATAGCGGAGGGCAGCGCAGGGAGCATATGAAGCAGGAAACCAGATTAATGGCACATCTGTATCATTTGTCCAATATGGAGAACACATTACACAAGGATACTTTATGTCAAAGTTGGTCAAATTCTGTTAGGTGGCTTTTAGAGATAAAGTTGTTTAAAGTTTTACTTTTTACTTTTTATTTCTAGTAATGGCAGCCATATTTGATAGCATATCTACATCATTTATATAAAGCTGAAAGGCTGTCATGCCTAGATATATTCTGTCCAGTTTGTCAAATTTATTTGAGTGTATTTGGGGAACAACTTTTAAAAGCTTTTACTACACTTTATTACATCAGCTGTTCGTCAGTTATATAAAATTAAAAGCCCTGCATGTCAGAAGGCTATCTGTACAATTTGTCCCAGTACAGCGTCAGTGGTTTTCAAGAAGAAATCATTTTAAAGGTTTATCCATTTTTAGTAATGATTGTTGCATTTTATGGCAAATCAACATCATTTGTAAATATTTGAAAGCCGTTTATGTCAGGATACTTTATACCAAATTTGGTCAAATTCAGTTTAGCTGTTTAGGGGAAGAAGTTGTTTAAGGTTTCCTTCTATTTTAGTATTAGCAGCCATATTTGATGGCAAATTGGCATTGTTTATAAAAATGTTACATCTCCTCATATTATGATAATTTTTTTTTTATAAAACTAAAAAAGTCTGTTGAGAGGTACCTGAGAATAAGATGCTTTATTTTTTATTTTTTAGTAATGGCAGCCATTTTTTGAGGTGCATTGTTATCATTTGCATAAATTTAAAGCATTTCATGCAAGGATGATTTTTCTCAAATTTTATAACATACTGTCAAGTGTTTCTTGAGAAGAAATCGAATAAATGATGTTCTATTTTAGTAACACCAGCCAGATTTGATGGAAAATCTGTATTATTTACACAAACTTTAAAGTCCTGTATACCAGAATGTATTATCTGAAAGTCCTACATGCCAGAATGTATTCTTTGAAAGTCCTGTGTGCCAGAATGTATTCTTTGAAAGTCCTGCAGGCCACAATGTATTCTGTCAAATTTGCTCAAACTTTGTTGATTGCATTTTGAAAAAAGTAATTTAAATGAAGTATGTTTTTATTAAATGGCAGCTATATTTGATTGCAGATTGGCATTATTTGTATAAAATTACTCTTCATGTTAGGATGTCTGCTGTAAAATTTTTGCAAAATTGGGTCAAAAATGCTAAGGTGGTTTTTCATTTAAGTCATTCAAAGTTCTGAATATTTGTGGTTATGTCAAATTGGATTCTTGGTATAAATTTAAAATCTCCTTATGTTAGAATATTGGTAAAAGTTTGCAGAGTGATATTTGAAAAAAGTTAGTTTAAGTTTTTAAAATTTACTGTTATGGTGGCCATATTTTATGTTGACTCAGTATCATTTGAAAGCTTTCTGTCTAATTTGGTAACATTTTGTTATAGTTGTGGTTTTGCGCGCTTGTTGTAATTCTTCGCCTGACGCACCTTCGCTCGCTTGATGTTCTCCTGTGAGAGGGAGCAAACTCCCTCCAGTTTGTTTCGCAAATCCGCGACGCACTGATAGGTAGTACGTACCTCTTCGACAGCGTGATCGTCCATCCACAGCTGTCTCAGTACGGCGATTGGGCCACGTACGGTCCTCCCATACAATAGTTCCAAGGGAGAAAACCATAAACTCGCTTGTGGTACTTCCCGGTATGCGAAAAGCATGGCAGGAATATACCGATCTCAATCATTGGGGCGGCCTTCGCACAGCTTCTTGAGCGTATTTTTCAGTGTCCCGTTAAATCATTCGAACAGTCCGTTACATTGGGGGTGATACAGTGTAGTCGTGACGTGCTTAATCGACATCAGTCGGTTCACCTCAGCCATCACGCGACTCATGAATTGTGTCCCTTGATCGGTCAGGATCTCGTCAGGCACTCCGACTCTTGACCGAATCGCAAACAGCGCTGCAGCGACGGTTTCCGAATCAATATTGCGCAACGCGACGGCCTCCGGATAGCGTGTAGCTTAATCTACGACCGTTAAAATATACCGATTTCCGTGCGACGACGCGTGTTTAATCGGTCTGATCAAGTTCATCGCGACGCGTCTAAATGGTTCATCGATAAGGGGTGTACTCCCCAAGGGGACGGGTCGATGATCCGTTTTTGGTGCCATTCTCTGACACTTGTCAGAGGAGAGACATAACCACTTAACATCACCCTGGACTCCTCACCAGTAGAATTCTTTGACAAGACGGTCACGCGTCTTGATAATTCCCATGTGTCCTCCCATGAGACTTTCATGTGCGAGTTTCAACATTTCACCTCGATTATCTTTTGGCACGACGACTTGCTTGAAGTGTTCGTTGCCTATCCTGGCGTGGAGATACAAGATCCCTTTCTTATATGCGTACATCACCGCGCCATTCGGAGTTTCTTTCTCCGTTCCTCCTGCAGCGTATTTTGGCAACTGCGTCAGACTTGCAGCTTCCTGTTGAAGCTTCCCCTATTCGGCCTGAAGAACGTTACTGACCGGTGTCGACGTAACTTCTATCGGAGTCGCTTTCGTCTGTCGACTCTTGGACCTGGTTTCCACAGCACTCACCGGCATCGGTGTGCAGGTTTCGGGGTTCGGTTGTGGCAACACATAACGACATCCCAGTATACGTCATGTGATAGTCCAGCCAAGCACGCAGCTTCAATTTTCCCCCTCACGTACGGTGAATCGAGGTCAATGACTGCCACTGGCAACGAGTTACGCGCGCTGTTCGCGTACTGGACTTCAATTACCTTCCCTGTGTAATCCTCAGGCTTCATGTATTTCTTGTCGACAATGGCTGGAACGCTACACCCAGTGTCAAACAAGATGGTGACACCTTCTCCATTGACAGTTGCAAACGCTAGGTTTGCTGGGTTACAGATTGCCTCCGGCTCGCATTCTTTCCTAGCGACGGCATTCACCTGGGTCTGCCTTCCCCATGGGACAGTCCCTGGCAAAATGCCCCGGGCGCTTGTAGTTGTAACACGTCGGCGGCGGCCCGTTCTCGTGGGTGAGGCCTGTCTTGGTCTATGGGTGGCATCCTTACCTGCGAATCCCTCTCCGACCTTCCCGTCGCCATGAGATTACGGACAGCCGGCTCTCAATCACCCACTCGGCGCGACTCAGTGGGTCGGGGTCGGTCCGCACCCCCAGAGCTTCCACTCTTCGAGTGTACCTGCTTGTATCTCTCCGCCATGCTAACGATCTCTTCGAGCGTCCGGTGTTCTCTCTCTGCCAGAAAGACTGTCAACCCGCGAAGGTAAATGCTCAGGACATGCTCCTTGAGTATGACCTCGCGTAGCCCGTCGTACGGTCATTCGACGTCGGCCATCTTCATCCACTTCTCATATAACCCTCGAACACAGGTGTGGAATTGAGAGTGGGTTTCCGTTGTCTTTTTCGTCGAATCCCTATAAAGTTTACGGTACGTTTCGGCGGTCAGCCGATAATGGCAACGGAGGGCCTTCTTGAGCGCGCCGTAGTTGTCAGCGTCGTCTGCAGCTAAGCTGTGGTAAACTTCGCGAGCTGCACCTTGCAAAAAGGCTTAGATGTTAATCGCCCAATGCTGCGAGGAAATTTTATGAGCGTCGCGAGTTTCTCAAATTGCACGAGGAAATCGTCAATGGACTCTTCTTTGTCATTGAACCGCGGTATACTTGTTTGTACCATTCAGTGATCGATAAATGGTCGTACGCTCGTACTGGGGTCGTCCCTATTGGTGTCCCAGCTGATAACCTTACCTTCTCCATTTCGAGAGCGTGAGCGAGTCTGGCCAGCTCTTTCTGTGTTTCTCTGTCCGCTGATATCTTGGCCACCTCCAGCTCTCTGTCCGCTGATATCTTGGCCAGCTCTCTGACCGTCGCTTTTTCTGCCTTCCATTCCTTGATTCTCTCCTCTATAAACGCTGCCAGGCAATCTCCCTCGTACCCGAGATCTTCCGAGCATATGGCACGGTACTCCTTAATCATCTGTCTTTCTGTAGCCATTTTATTATGATACTAACAGTAAGTAATACCTGGTCTCGACTTACTAAACAATTGACAGATGTTACACGTTCGTAACCAACTATTTACCTGTTGACATCACTAACTTCGCTCAGGTAAGATAATTTCCCCGATATTTGCTTCACAATTACTGCAAGTATTTAAAGATCTACCAAGCATGCAAATATCAAATATAACATACACAAGAGGAAAAATAAAAAAAATTTAAAATACACAGGATGGAAAATATCTCACAACTATCTCACTAATACTTCCTAACAAATAAAACTTTATGTCGTAAAGATAATATTTATGTCTAATTCATATCCTGGACGAGCGCCCCACTGTGGGGTTTGGTAGAGTTGGGGTGGGGTGCTCCCAATATATTATTTAAATTACCATGAAAGTCCCACCAAGGCTCGATATTGTAAGAAATGAAATTAGTGATATAGAGAGGTAAAGCTCTGAGCCCCCAGTCAGCAATGACGACAGTTAAATTATTGAGAACACAAAGGTGAAATTTAAAAGAATAACAATTTAATACAATTCAATATTCAAATGATAATACTTTCCAATCACTCTTCTCCCTCTCGACCAAGTGATAGCCTATTGCATCCTGTGATTTATAGTGTGATGTCGCTTTTCCACCTGTCCTTGTTTTCTACTCATCTGTATCTCTCCTATCCCGCCAATTCTTTCTCTCCTTCCGACTTCCCTCCCAACTCCTTCTCCTTGACTGCACTTCTCCAATCTCTCCTCTTCGACTCCTTTTCCTCCTCCTCCTTGACTCTGCTCTCCGACTAGCCTTCGATTCACAATCGACTTCTCCACTAGTCTCTATTCCGTCTCTCTCCCAGATACTCGGGACTAACCACACCGGAAGTCTGTCCCCTAAAAGCTTCCTTTACGAAGCTTTGTCTTTCCTTAGAATTTCCTACGTTTTCCCGCCAATTCACGAGTGACCTCCCGGAGTTATTGCTACAACTTCTCAGCACGATGTTTCACAATGACTGGGGGTTTCTAGTCTACCATATTCAGTTAAATTCGGGTTGAAATGGTGACCACACCCTCTCTCAATTCCGATTGGATACCGATTCTACCATGTTCTATTCAACTTAGCAGACAATGCTCCGGCCGTCTGTCAACGTGGTGAGATTTACGACGCCAATAAGGGTCCTTTATTCTTGAACAAAGTTTTCAACGTCCACATGTGATTTTTGACACCCAACAAGCTGGGCTCTCGTAACAATTCCGAACAGGACCACTATAGCTGAGAGGTCTAACATATACACATGGCTTCTAACCAATACCTTTGTTATTGAGTTACGTAATCGCGGCTAGGCAACGTGACAGCTATCCATCACCCACCCACCCCCGAACAATAATATCGGGTGATGTGTCTTACGTTGTAGGACTAAGATTATGGGGCGTGTGTGTTGCAATGAAAATTTCAGTGAACACAATGTATTTAATTCATTTTTCTGTAAATTTCTGCGCCAACATGCACCCTAGACTGTAGTCCTACAAAGTAAGACATAGTACATGTTGTTTTTGTTTGTCACCCCACCCCCCGAACAAAACTATCAGGTGATGTGTCTTACGTTGTACGACTATCTAGACTGATGAATACTGTCCCCTGTCTCAAACACTCGTCGATATCGGATATTGCATCAGATTCATCAATTCAGTCTACTATGCAGGCTCATGGTCATTCCGTACCCAAGTCGTTTCGTACCTAGTGGAAATTGGTAATTTCGTACCCAAGGTGCTGGTCGTTTCATACCCACTAATTTACAAGGTCAAATATACAGTATTGTCATATTTACAGCTCCCTCTCTAGGCATAATCTTTTTATTACCTTAAAAATTGCATGGGCAAAGCATATCCAGTCAAAAATTTGATCAAACACAAAGAATTACAGTTATTGTATTGTTTTCACTTTATAATAGCATCTATGTATTAAAAAGAATTTTAAAAAAAATTCACATTGCCAGTAAAAAAGATAAAGAAAACGTTGGTCAGGTTTAAATAACTGAATAAGTCCATTCTTTTTTCTATTGTTCAAATTAACAAACATTGTTATATTTCTTGGTATTACTTAGTAATGACTAACGTGACTGAAAAAATCACAAATGTTTATCCTCTCAAAGCAACTAGAAATTCTGCGATCTTTTACTAATGGGGCTGAATGCAGATAAAACAATGTTGCTTGATTAAATTTCTCTTCTCCAAAGACCAATACTGGTGTTAATTTCAATTTTTGTCTCCTGCTTTTAAAGGTGTTGAACATGGTATACTATACAGACCGCCAAGCCATTTTTTGGTAGACTGTAGGCCGCATTAGCATACTTGTGCAAAGTTTTAGACATTTTCACTGATCACAAGAAACTAACAAGTTAGTGGCATAATTTAAATATTCCCCCTGTTTTCAACTAAGTATAAATATTAATATTTTTTCATGGCAAGTGAAAATTTGTTTTAGTTTTTGGCATAATCCGTTTTATTTTGTTATCCTGCTAAATATAATGCACATAAATAATCGCGCAGAGAGAAAGAGAGAGAGGATGATTGAACTGGCACTGCATTTTACATATTGTTATTTTTGTGTTTAAAAACTGTTTTCTTTAATTATTTAAATAATTGAAGATATGTATGCATGCTTTGATTCTTCCAGACTTTAAACGTTTATAATACAGCACCCCATGTAATACGGCATATATTTTTTTCCAGAATAGAATTTTAAAAATAACAATACATTGAATGATTGAAAGAGATGTCTCAGTAAGACGAAAGATTAGCTCAAACGCGAGTAGTTAAGTGGGCCACCATAGGGACAATGGGACTTAGCATTAAAAAGACCCCTGGGCAACTCTAGGGACAATGGAAATTTAACATGGAGAAAAATCGTGGGCAACTCTAGGGACAATGGGAATTTAACATAGAGTTTGGGCTTGTCTAGGGACAAGGGAAATTGAACATGGGGGGAATAGAGTTTGGGCTTGTCTAGGGACAAGGGGAATTTAACATGGGAATAAATCGTGGGACTGTCTAGCGTCAAGGGGAATTGAATATGGAGAAAAATCGTGGGACTGTCTAGCGTCAAGGGAAATTGAACATGGTGGGATTGTCTAGGGACAATGATGGTAGAGGGTCAAACACAACAGAGACAGAGACATACATACCCTAGTACAAGCGTGAGATTTATATATAAAGCATTACCAAGACCTGAAATCTTGCTGGGGTGTTCAAAAATTTGCATAATTGTAATGATGCTATAAATAGCTATAATCAAGGAAATGCTCAACGACAAAATGGATGTGACTAAAAGTAACGCTAAAATGACGAAATTGTCCCAGAATTTAAAGGAAAATAAACATATCCCCGAAAATTAAGTTACAATGGTTTAGATTAAAATGGATAAAATTAGTAACTACTTACAATATCAACTTCTGTGACGATCGTGAATAAATACCTATGTACCTATAATCAGCTGAAATTCCTATGAAATCCCACTATCTATTTATAGCTCCAACTTGTGGGTTTTTCCTTTGGAAAATCCCACTATCTTTTTATAGCCTCAGCTTGAGTGACGTTCCTGTTTATGAATTCTAGTATATATGTATAGCTACAAAATGTGGAAATCCCCAAGTCGATATTTATAGTCTCAAAATTTCCAGCGTCAGTGACGTCACTGTACTGAACACTAGGGGATAAATGTCAACAGTGTTGCAAGTGGCTGACCTGAATACACGCTACTGCAGGTAAGTAGGTAGAGTGTATCTGATAGGGATAAAGTGAGTTTTTATAGGGACAAACAGAGACCAATACACACACACACACACACACAACGTACGCGCGCAGACATACGCGCACACACACACACACACACACACACACACACACACACACACAGAGGGAAGAGGAAAAAACAAACCCCAAATATACTATCAATACAGAAGGGAGATAACACAAACCCCAAATAAACTATCAACACAAACGTACGCGAACGCATACAAACCCCAAATATACTATTCACACAACGTCGCTAACGCATACAAACCCCAAATATGCTATCCACACTCGGGAGGAAGAAGAAAAAACAACCAAATATACGATCTACACAACGTACGCGAACACACACGCACACACACACACACACACACACACACACACACACACACACACTCACACACAGAGGGAAGAGGAAAAAACAAACCCCAAATATACTATCAACACAGAAGGGAGATAATACAAACCCCAAATAAACTATCCACACAAACGTACGCGAACGCATACAAACCACAAATATACTATCAACACAGAAGGCAGATAATACAAACCCCAAATAAACTATCCACACAAACGTACGCGAACGCATACAAACCCCAAATATGCTATCCACACTCGGGAGGAAGAAGAAAAAACAACCAAATATACGATCTACACAACGTACGCGAACACACACGCACACACAGAGGGAAGAGGAAAAAACAAACCCCAAATATACTATCAACACAGAAGGGAGATAATACAAACCCCAAATAAACTATCCACACAAACGTACGCGAACGCATACAAACCACAAATATACTATCAACACAGAAGGCAGATAATACAAACCCCAAATAAACTATCCACACAAACGTACGCGAACGCATACAAACCCCAAATATGCTATCCACACTCGGGAGGAAGAAGAAAAAAACAACCAAATATACGATCTACACAACGTACGCGAACACACACACACACACACACACACACACACACACTCACACACAGAGGGAAGAGGAGAAAACAAACCCCAAATATACTATCAACACGGAAGGGAGATAATACAAACCCCAAATAAACTATCCACACAAACGTACGCGAACGCATACAAACCCCAAATATACTATCAGCACAGAGTGAAGAAGAAAAAGTTTTTTGAAAGCACCTAAGCCCTCACCTGCAATGACCAACTCTGCCAAACACCTACACCCCACCCCCACTCCCAACACTACAAAACCCATTTAACCCGTTATTTTATGGCATCAGTGTGTGATTTAGGAAACATCAAGACACAAAATGATGGATGAATAGACTGACTATTGTTTACCGACTTGCATGCCTAAAGAGCGTGCGTGAAGGAAAACATCCTTCCATTTCAATTCTAACTAAAACATGATCCAGAGGGATAGAGAGAGGTGAAAGAGCACAATTTCATAAAGTGTGAGTAAAAACAAAACACGCCATCCTTATTATACAATGTCAAGACCAAGAGACACTTACGTTTTCTTTCTGGTCTATTCTCTTTTAGAAGGTAGTATGAAATTTCACATCAGGGCCAACGCATCGGCTCACATTGTCAATTTTTCCATTTCCATGTCTTTACTGGCACAAGTTCTTCATCATCTTCAATTTCTTCTTCTTCTGAATCCCTCTTCTCTGTTTCGTCTTGTTTTTGTTTCTTCTCTTTTCTCGTAGGGCACTCTGAATTCCAGTGTCCTTTCTCCTGACAACGATATTAGGTATCTTGACTTTTGTCTCTCTTTCTTAGACGAAGCAGGTATTCTGGAGACAAATACCCATTTACCTTTGCAGATATAGCAAACTTCATTAGCACTTACACACTTTCGTATGACTCTCATCAAATCAACGATCAAAAGAGTAAGTTTTGTTGCCACTTTCGCATGTGAATTATGCTTTCGTATGACTTTTAGCAAATATTTGACCAGCAGGTCGATCTGTGCTGACTCTTCCATCTTCTTGATCGTTTGAGAGCGGAATGAATACTCTGACGCTAAGACACTCTCCTTATATACAGAGACCTGCTGCGTATGAAACCTAGTCAAATGTAATTTTGCAATGAGATGAAACGATTTCATTGAGGAAGTAAAAAGCAATGATGTACCGTATCGCCTCACACAAAACCTGAAGTGTTAGTTCAAATCCGTGTCAGCGATTTCGAAGACGACATAACTGAGCTTTAATCAATGCTCTCCAATTATGCCACAAAACCACGAGTCCTGATTCACGCCAAAAGAAATTTCGTTCGGTCCATAAAAAATAGTATCATATCTGAGAAACGCAAAAAGGAACTTCCAGAAAACTGAGAAAGACGGCTTACACCTACAACGTAAATGTATGAGTTCAAGTAGTGCGTAAAACTTAGTCAAATTAAATTTTTATAGTCAAGACGAAACGATCTCTTTTCGAACAAGAAAGCAGACACCAAGCGACAATGGCGATCCGTGTCACACAACACTTTTCAAAATGTATATTATCAGAGGTTTGTTCTAGCGATCTGCACGGTTAAATTAAATGTTGATGTATTTTGCAATAAGACGGACACAATTTCCATGGGATCGCCCATGGTACGAATGTTCGTGCATTAGTTTAATTTTTAAAAATATTTTTTTTATATAAATCGCCTATAGGATAGACCCAGTAAAGCATGGCCATTCTCGTCACTGTCTGAATAGCTACTCAAGTCAATTCGAAGCGAACGCGGTAAGAAAATAAGTATAGCCAATGAAATGGCTTACAACGGGTGATGCATTGTTTTGTTCTAGGACTGTGTGGCATAATAATCCCTATGTTCTTGCGTTGTTACCATTACAGTGCAGACAGACTGAAATGTGAACTTACAAGCCCTCTTTGTGCGTGTTGTACCATTTCCTCTTACCACATCAAAATACTGAGCGTCACAGTATTGGTTCGCGTTTTCAAACTGACCATTTTTTTTTATATCTCACTTAAACATTTCGACATAAACACTCACACTCACATCGGTAGAGTCAGAACAGACGTGTTACAGTATTGAGGGGCATGTTATCTTTTCGTTTTCAAACTAATACATTTGGGGCTTGTATGAAGTAAAGAACCGAAAGTACAGTGAAACTCGAGGATGATGACCCAATCTGTCTATCTATTGATGCGTGTATTTACTTAAGAAGAAATATGACCTCTAAAACACAAAGAGATACGGCAAGCATGATTAGATCAAACACAACGATGTTTTCCTTCACGCCCGTGTAATTTAGAGTTTCAATCGTCTTTGAAGACAAACTTGGTCTCCTTTTGTAGGGCTTGAAATAATAAAAGAAACTGAAAAATCTTAAGCACTTTGCTATAGATAATTTCATCAACAGACTAAACAACATAAATACCGTTACAACAATAGAAAGCCTTAAATCTTCTATCAAAAAGAAATGCATGAAAAAAATTAAAGATTAACGATAACTAACCAATGAAACTGAATTTAACAAAGGCAATGACATGTGAAGAAATGCCTCTCACTTTGGAAAGGTAGGCGAATGTACTCTGTCATGCACCATCAACTTGAAAAAAATTATAAACAGAGAGAAACCTGAATTCAAAATTCAGTTGTTTCTTTTTCTTCAAAATTGTTTCGTTTCTTTTTTCTTTTTTTTGGAACAAATCTAAGCACTAATATAGAGTGGAAAAGGGAAAATGCACATACAAGCTTTGATATTTCTGAAAAAATGAGGGGATATTCCTAACGTTCATAACCACCTATATATGCTTGGACTTGTCTGTGACTTATCCACAAAACAAGATGTACATATTTCTGGTCAAGCTGCAAGTGTGTGCGTGTTTTTGAAAATGGTAAAAATGGGATATACAATTTTCTCGTGACACTTATAAAGTGAAGAGTCTGTGCAAGTGTCAAAAGCCAAAGTCATATAAGTTTTGTATTTTGTACGGCTTGTAAAGATTTCCAATTTAGAAAATGTGAAGTATCACAAGTTATTATCACAAACAGAAGTGGAACATAGGGGCTTGCAAGAAAGAAAATAACCCAGACAGTTGGTGTCATCAAGAGTGCTAGAGACGGTACCCGAACTTGCTTGCTTGCTTACTTGAATTAAAGTGATTTTCGCTCTAATGGAGCATGTATCACTGGTTTAATAACGCACCGCGTGATTTTTAATTACTCCTGGGAAGGAAAGAGAGCCTCATCCCCCCAGGCTTTTATGTACTCACAGACTACTTTTAAATTTAGCCAATCAGGTGTAGGACTAACTAGTCCTTAACAACCTGACTGAAAGGCTTTAAATATGAGTTGGAATTGTCTCACCACACACTCATTTTTCTGTCCGAGCGTGGTAAAGGAGGAAAAATGTGCTCAGCAAGACAGCCATGGATGTTAAGTACTCACCAAAACGCTAGCCCGTACTTATTTCAAATCAAGTCGTGTCACCAAAAAAGACGACGTGTACGACATCAAAGGCATTGTCAAACGCAGAATGCCTCAGTGCTAACTGGCTAGGTCTGCATTTCTTGCTCCCGCTGCTGTTGCGTATATTTCTTCCCTCCACACCGAGTTCTGGGCCTAATTCTTTAAATTTCGTTGTACCCGAACTTACATTATCCATATTATCACCAACAAAAAAAAAACAAAAAAAAACAAAAAAAAAACGCACAGACCTAAAAGAAACACTCACTCACTTTTTACAGAACATTACTATTTTTAAAATTTTGATAAGCGACGGAAACGAACAACTTAGAGTCACACTTTCTAACCAAGATAAAGAAATCATGTGCTGATAGACTCACTTCTGTATTTTTTCTTCTAACTGACTAACATATCATAGGCAATGGAATGTTATTTCTTTTCGAGAGTATGGGGTAGCCCTGAAATTTTTGGGGGGAACTTGAAGCGATCGCCATAGCTTCAAGTTCCCCAAATTTTTGGGGGGAATTTTAAAAAATTTGGGGAACTGGAAGCTATGGCGATCGCTTCAAGTTCCCCCCAAAAATTTCAGGGCTACCCCATACTCTCGAAAAGAAATAACATTCCATTGCCTATGATATGTTAGTCAGTTAGAAGAAAAAATACAGAAGTGAGTCTATCAGCACATGATTTCTTTATCTTGGTTAGAAAGTGTGACTCTAAGTTGTTCGTTTCCGTCGCTTATCAAAATTTTAAAAATAGTAATGTTCTGTAAAAAGTGAGTGAGTGTTTCTTTTAGGTCTGTGCGTTTTTTTTTTGTTTTTTTTTTGTTTTTTTTTTGTTGGTGATAATATGGATAATGTAAGTTCGGGTACAACGAAATTTAAAGAATTAGGCCCAGAGCTCGGTGTGGAGGGAAGAAATATACGCAACAGCAGCGGGAGCAAGAAATGCAGACCTAGCCAGTTAGCACTGAGGCATTCTGCGTTTGACAATGCCTTTGATGTCGTACACGTCGTCTTTTTTGGTGACACGACTTGATTTGAAATAAGTACGGGCTAGCGTTTTGGTGAGTACTTAACATCCATGGCTGTCTTGCTGAGCACATTTTTCCTCCTTTACCACGCTCGGACAGAAAAATGAGTGTGTGGTGAGACAATTCCAACTCATATTTAAAGCCTTTCAGTCAGGTTGTTAAGGACTAGTTAGTCCTACACCTGATTGGCTAAATTTAAAAGTAGTCTGTGAGTACATAAAAGCCTGGGGGGATGAGGCTCTCTTTCCTTCCCAGGAGTAATTAAAAATCACGCGGTGCGTTATTAAACCAGTGATACATGCTCCATTAGAGCGAAAATCACTTTAATTCAAGTAAGCAAGCAAGCAAGTTCGGGTACCGTCTCTAGCACTCTTGATGACACCAACTGTCTGGGTTATTTTCTTTCTTGCAAGCCCCTATGTTCCACTTCTGTTTGTGATAATAACTTGTGATACTTCACATTTTCTAAATTGGAAATCTTTACAAGCCGTACAAAATACAAAACTTATATGACTTTGGCTTTTGACACTTGCACAGACTCTTCACTTTATAAGTGTCACGAGAAAATTGTATATCCCATTTTTACCATTTTCAAAAACACGCACACACTTGCAGCTTGACCAGAAATATGTACATCTTGTTTTGTGGATAAGTCACAGACAAGTCCAAGCATATATAGGTGGTTATGAACGTTAGGAATATCCCCTCATTTTTTCAGAAATATCAAAGCTTGTATGTGCATGTTCCCTTTTCCACTCTATATTAGTGCTTAGATTTGTTCCAAAAAAAAGAAAAAAGAAACGAAACAATTTTGAAGAAAAAGAAACAACTGAATTTTGAATTCAGGTTTCTCTCTGTTTATAATTTTTTTCAAGTTGATGGTGCATGACAGAGTACATTCGCCTACCTTTCCAAAGTGAGAGGCATTTCTTCACATGTCATTGCCTTTGTTAAATTCAGTTTCATTGGTTAGTTATCGTTAATCTTTAATTTTTTTCATGCATTTCTTTTTGATAGAAGATTTAAGGCTTTCTATTGTTGTAACGGTATTTATGTTGTTTAGTCTGTTGATGAAATTATCTATAGCAAAGTGCTTAAGATTTTTCAGTTTCTTTTATTATTTCAAGCCCTACAAAAGGAGACCAAGTTTGTCTTCAAAGACGATTGAAACTCTAAATTACACGGGCGTGAAGGAAAACATCGTTGTGTTTGATCTAATCATGCTTGCCGTATCTCTTTGTGTTTTAGAGGTCATATTTCTTCTTAAGTAAATACACGCATCAATAGATAGACAGATTGGGTCATCATCCTCGAGTTTCACTGTACTTTCGGTTCTTTACTTCATACAAGCCCCAAATGTATTAGTTTGAAAACGAAAAGATAACATGCCCCTCAATACTGTAACACGTCTGTTCTGACTCTACCGATGTGAGTGTGAGTGTTTATGTCGAAATGTTTAAGTGAGATATAAAAAAAAATGGTCAGTTTGAAAACGCGAACCAATACTGTGACGCTCAGTATTTTGATGTGGTAAGAGGAAATGGTACAACACGCACAAAGAGGGCTTGTAAGTTCACATTTCAGTCTGTCTGCACTGTAATGGTAACAACGCAAGAACATAGGGATTATTATGCCACACAGTCCTAGAACAAAACAATGCATCACCCGTTGTAAGCCATTTCATTGGCTATACTTATTTTCTTACCGCGTTCGCTTCGAATTGACTTGAGTAGCTATTCAGACAGTGACGAGAATGGCCATGCTTTACTGGGTCTATCCTATAGGCGATTTATATAAAAAAAATATTTTTAAAAATTAAACTAATGCACGAACATTCGTACCATGGGCGATCCCATGGAAATTGTGTCCGTCTTATTGCAAAATACATCAACATTTAATTTAACCGTGCAGATCGCTAGAACAAACCTCTGATAATATACATTTTGAAAAGTGTTGTGTGACACGGATCGCCATTGTCGCTTGGTGTCTGCTTTCTTGTTCGAAAAGAGATCGTTTCGTCTTGACTATAAAAATTTAATTTGACTAAGTTTTACGCACTACTTGAACTCATACATTTACGTTGTAGGTGTAAGCCGTCTTTCTCAGTTTTCTGGAAGTTCCTTTTTGCGTTTCTCAGATATGATACTATTTTTTATGGACCGAACGAAATTTCTTTTGGCGTGAATCAGGACTCGTGGTTTTGTGGCATAATTGGAGAGCATTGATTAAAGCTCAGTTATGTCGTCTTCGAAATCGCTGACACGGATTTGAACTAACACTTCAGGTTTTGTGTGAGGCGATACGGTACATCATTGCTTTTTACTTCCTCAATGAAATCGTTTCATCTCATTGCAAAATTACATTTGACTAGGTTTCATACGCAGCAGGTCTCTGTATATAAGGAGAGTGTCTTAGCGTCAGAGTATTCATTCCGCTCTCAAACGATCAAGAAGATGGAAGAGTCAGCACAGATCGACCTGCTGGTCAAATATTTGCTAAAAGTCATACGAAAGCATAATTCACATGCGAAAGTGGCAACAAAACTTACTCTTTTGATCGTTGATTTGATGAGAGTCATACGAAAGTGTGTAAGTGCTAATGAAGTTTGCTATATCTGCAAAGGTAAATGGGTATTTGTCTCCAGAATACCTGCTTCGTCTAAGAAAGAGAGACAAAAGTCAAGATACCTAATATCGTTGTCAGGAGAAAGGACACTGGAATTCAGAGTGCCCTACGAGAAAAGAGAAGAAACAAAAACAAGACGAAACAGAGAAGAGGGATTCAGAAGAAGAAGAAATTGAAGATGATGAAGAACTTGTGCCAGTAAAGACATGGAAATGGAAAAATTGACAATGTGAGCCGATGCGTTGGCCCTGATGTGAAATTTCATACTACCTTCTAAAAGAGAATAGACCAGAAAGAAAACGTAAGTGTCTCTTGGTCTTGACATTGTATAATAAGGATGGCGTGTTTTGTTTTTACTCACACTTTATGAAATTGTGCTCTTTCACCTCTCTCTATCCCTCTGGATCATGTTTTAGTTAGAATTGAAATGGAAGGATGTTTTCCTTCACGCACGCTCTTTAGGCATGCAAGTCGGTAAACAATAGTCAGTCTATTCATCCATCATTTTGTGTCTTGATGTTTCCTAAATCACACACTGATGCCATAAAATAACGGGTTAAATGGGTTTTGTAGTGTTGGGAGTGGGGGTGGGGTGTAGGTGTTTGGCAGAGTTGGTCATTGCAGGTGAGGGCTTAGGTGCTTTCAAAAAACTTTTTCTTCTTCACTCTGTGCTGATAGTATATTTGGGGTTTGTATGCGTTCGCGTACGTTTGTGTGGATAGTTTATTTGGGGTTTGTATTATCTCCCTTCCGTGTTGATAGTATATTTGGGGTTTGTTTTCTCCTCTTCCCTCTGTGTGTGAGTGTGTGTGTGTGTGTGTGTGTGTGTGTGTGTGTTCGCGTACGTTGTGTAGATCGTATATTTGGTTGTTTTTTTCTTCTTCCTCCCGAGTGTGGATAGCATATTTGGGGTTTGTATGCGTTCGCGTACGTTTGTGTGGATAGTTTATTTGGGGTTTGTATTATCTGCCTTCTGTGTTGATAGTATATTTGTGGTTTGTATGCGTTCGCGTACGTTTGTGTGGATAGTTTATTTGGGGTTTGTATTATCTCCCTTCTGTGTTGATAGTATATTTGGGGTTTGTTTTTTCCTCTTCCCTCTGTGTGTGCGTGTGTGTTCGCGTACGTTGTGTAGATCGTATATTTGGTTGTTTTTTCTTCTTCCTCCCGAGTGTGGATAGCATATTTGGGGTTTGTATGCGTTAGCGACGTTGTGTGAATAGTATATTTGGGGTTTGTATGCGTTCGCGTACGTTTGTGTTGATAGTTTATTTGGGGTTTGTGTTATCTCCCTTCTGTATTGATAGTATATTTGGGGTTTGTTTTTTCCTCTTCCCTCTGTGTGTGTGTGTGTGTGTGTGTGTGTGTGTGTGCGTATGTCTGCGCGCGTACGTTGTGTGTGTGTGTGTGTGTGTGTATTGGTCTCTGTTTGTCCCTATAAAAACTCACTTTATCCCTATCAGATACACTCTACCTACCTACCTGCAGTAGCGTGTATTCAGGTCAGCCACTTGCAACACTGTTGACATTTATCCCCTAGTGTTCAGTACAGTGACGTAACTGACGCTGGAAATTTTGAGACTATAAATATCGACTTGGGGATTTCCACATTTTGTAGCTATACATATATACTAGAATTCATAAACAGGAACGTCACTCAAGCTGAGGCTATAAAAAGATAGTGGGATTTTCCAAAGGAAAAACCCACAAGTTGGAGCTATAAATAGATAGTGGGATTTCATAGGAATTTCAGCTGATTATAGATACATAGGTATTTATTCACGATCGTCACAGAAGTTGATATTGTAAGTAGTTACTAATTTTATCCATTTTAATCTAAACCATTGTAACTTAATTTTCGGGGATATGTTTATTTTCCTTTAAATTCTGGGACAATTTCGTCATTTTAGCGTTACTTTTAGTCACATCCATTTTGTCGTTGAGCATTTCCTTGATTATAGCTATTTATAGCATCATTACAATTATGCAAATTTTTGAACACCCCAGCAAGATTTCAGGTCTTGGTAATGCTTTATATATAAATCTCACGCTTGTACTAGGGTATGTATGTCTCTGTCTCTGTTGTGTTTGACCCTCTACCATCATTGTCCCTAGACAATCCCACCATGTTCAATTTCCCTTGACGCTAGACAGTCCCACGATTTTTCTCCATATTCAATTCCCCTTGACGCTAGACAGTCCCACGATTTATTCCCATGTTAAATTCCCCTTGTCCCTAGACAAGCCCAAACTCTATTCCCCCCATGTTCAATTTCCCTTGTCCCTAGACAAGCCCAAACTCTATGTTAAATTCCCATTGTCCCTAGAGTTGCCCACGATTTTTCTCCATGTTAAATTTCCATTGTCCCTAGAGTTGCCCAGGGGTCTTTTTAATGCTATGTCCCAATGTCCCTATGGTGGCCCACTTAACTACTAACGGGTTTCTTAAAGAGCAAAAGACTAAAAACATTATTCCGAATTGTACATTCCAGAGTCTTATTACATACATAAAGAAAACATAAGTACTATACGTATGTCTGTTTTCAGGGTTGAAAATCATTGTACAATAATGCAATGAATTTGCGTTTTCAGTCAGTTGTCGGGCCGTATATGTTGTTGCAACATTTCAGTAATTTTGAGGAGGATATAACGCCGTACTGGTACTCTTGCCACACCGAGAATATTCTCGCCTGCATTTTTTTTTTTTTTTTCTGGTATCTTCTCATTTTTTTCTGATACCAGTTGAATCTGTGTAACAACTGAAGTGGCTTCGTCATATAAGAGGCTAACTAGCACAAAGAAAGGAAGATCGGCTTTGCCGACTTGTAATAAATAGATAGAACAACATTAAAATAAACTGAGACAAATATCAAACGTAAATTGTACAATATCTGACAAAAAAAAAACAATTAGGAGTGGAACATATGTCAACAGAGAAAGGAGAGTAAGAACAGGGACAGTTAGTAACAATGTATGCGTCCATGAGAACTATTGTATGAATTTCCTAAATGATTATTTTTGGCTTAATGATAAATTTTAATTCATTGTATATAACTCCAAGTTTGCCTTCTGGTCATTCTATTAAATTATAAGTGCCTAAGTAAAACAAATTTTAATTTCCGAAGTTAAAATAAAACCCCAATAAACAAGTGAGGTAAATATATTATTGATGTCAAATAATTCTTAACACGGAATTTATTAAAATTTCTCCGAATCAAAAGACTGCTGAAAAACAGAGACCTCATTAAATTATTTCAAACTAAAACAAAAAGAATTAAACAATAAAAGATGTGTGACATTGATTTAAGTTTGAAAACTTCAACTTACTGGATATCTGTGGATTTTAACATTTGATAACTTAACATTTCAATTATGGTTCCCGTTAAAGTGTTCAAGTTCATGTAGAATTTATATAATATTCCTATAATTATTATTATCCATTTATATATAGCCGTTACTTCACTAACAAATTAGATTTTTTTTAGCATTCATCGTTCGTGTAATTAACTTGCTAATTTTGTATGCCTATATGTATGTATATCTATCACAAAGGGGGAAAAAAGCAGCATAGAAATGAAAATTGCATAGGCTATTATCTTACAATACTTCATCTTGCCGATCCAAAGATACTCTCACAAGGTAATACCTGTAATGAAACATTGAACAGTTTTAAACGGTTTTAAATACGTATGAAATATCTTTGTATGATATTGGTGGTTACATTTGTACTTTAAGTACGAAACGACTATAGCATTGGGTACGAAATGACCAGCACATTGGGCAAGAAAATACCTCTGCTTTGGGTAAGAAACAACTCATTAGGGTACGAACCAACTTGGGTACGGAATGACCTACTCTGCACCCGATGCATATTTTTGTCCTGTAGAAATATCAGAGGTTGTCCGAATGCTTGACAACGTATAAGAAGTTTTGATAATAGCACTGGAGAACGTTTCAACAAGCAGTGAAATCATGCATTTTTAATTTTTTAAAGTTAACTCCAATTACAGTGAATACACGTGTTAGATTGACCTTATTAGTCCATTACAACCAGGCAAAGGGACCAAGTATTTAGAACTATTTTGTTAGACTCTTAACATAAAAAGGTGTTCGTTGAGCTGGTCGGCGTAAGGATAATATCCAAAATTAGTAAATTTCCAGATAGAAGAGGCGTTTATTTAGCGACGATACGTCAAAGTTTATATCAGGTCGACGGAATTAACTGGAATACATCTCTCCAGTGTTGATAGTAAACACGGTTTCGTGAAATTCTAGAGCGCCACCTTGGATGCAGTGTAATTCGCCAAAGCTTTCCGAATTGAACGTGGAACGCATGCGCATTGTTGCATAGTTTCAAGCATGGCGTCAAAGAGAGACGGTTTAGAAGACCTTAATCTCACTCAAGATGAAATTAAAAAGTTTGAGAAAGCATTCAAAGATGAAAAATTTAGGCAGCTTTTTATTGAGTATGCGGAGGAAATTTCTGACCCAGAAAATAGGAAACGATATGAAGAAGAGATTACTTTGTTGGAGCAAGAGAGGGGTATGGACGTGGAATTCATCCATCCTGAGCCTGGACATGTTTTGAAGACAACGGTTGACGGTACAAAGAAGGCGTTTATAAATATATGCAAGAATGAAAAGATAGGAAAACCAGCATCCGAACGGAAAACCCTATCGGATGGAAAGTCCGGGTTATCTTGGCAAATTCCACATTCATTCGCCCCACCAGTGGAAAATCTTGACAAAGGAGGGAAAACGTGCCAAGTATTTGACGTTGTTTTCCACCCTGATACATACCGCATGGCAGAGTCCAATAATCGTTTTAAGAAAATAGTTGAAGATACTGCAGTTGAGGGAATTGAGAAACAATTTGGAGTGAAGCTGGATAAAGCTAACATTAAAAGTCTAAAAATTAAATACAAGGGGAAACCCACACCAACTGTTCTGAGACAAAAACGTCCTGAAGGACCAAAGCCCCAATCTGAAGATGACATATTGAAAGATATGCCCTATCCATATGATGACAAAACAAGTGCAGAGAAAGCAGAGCAGATGAGAAAAGAGGTTGAGAAGAAAGAGGCTGAGAGGAAGAAGAAAGAAGACAAAACCAAGATGAATACAGATAAATCTAAATCATCAGTGACGGAACCAAATTATTCCATAATTCACAGGTCTGAAATGGATTTGCAAGAGTATAGAAATGCACCAGATGCAAGACCAAGTACAAGACCAAAGGAGCTGGAAATAAAGATCGAGTTACCACTTCTGAGCTCAGCAGCCCAGGTCAGTTTGGATGTATTTGAAGAGCATCTAGTCTTGGAGTCCAAAAAACCAGCAGAATATAAACTTGACTTGAAGCTTCCATATCCAGTTGATGAAGACCGAGGGACAGCAAAATTTGACAAAAGCAAAAGTTGCCTGGTTGTCACACTTCCTGTTCTACCCCCATTGACTCCACAGTTTCCATTTAGTGTTACTGAAGAGATACCTAATGGTCTCACAAATGTTGATACAGATGACCTGACTGCCAGTATGAGAAATAATAATAATGAAGCTACTCATATGATTGAAGAAATAACTGATCAGCAGAGGCTAATAGAACTCACCCCTCATGAAAACATGGTCACCGAAAAAGATGAGCAAATGAATAATACTGCACAGGATGACATAGATAATACAAGCTCACTACACATACCTAAGTCATCATCAAAAATCTCTTATTTAGCCCCAGTGTATGATGTAAACCAAGACAGGGATACATTAACTTTCATTTTGCATGCAAGAAACATAAAACAAGATTCAGTAAGCAAGATTTTCAAGGGTACAAGCACTGTTCAAGTAAGATTTGTTTCCCTTGGTTCAGGTGGCTTTCCAATGCACTACAGCCTGTACGTGAAGTTCCCTGAGGAGTATAAGATTGTACCAGAGTACAGCAGTGTGGACATCTCTGAACATGATTTAGTAGTTGTCCTGCTGAAAGAGAAAGACTGCCGTATGCTGTGGGACAAGTTTGAGGCTGGACCAGAAAAGTCAAAACTGGAGGTAATATTTATAACCATGAACTAGCCAACAAACAGTGTATCCTCAAGTATCGGTGCCGGGTCATTCCTAAAATTTGCATGACTTTTTTAGTTGCTGCTTCAGTCATGCTGGAGATAATTTAAATTTTTTAACTGAGTTAAAGCTTGAGATCCTTTGTTTGTGCAGTTTTGTGGGACATTACTTGTGCAATGCAAGTTTCTGATGGTTGAGACTAAAGCTTCAGTATCTCATTTAGACCTGTTAAAATCTCAGTGTAAACATATAACCATTTCCTTGTTAGGTTTAGAAAAATATTGATCTATTTCCAGCATGTCTTTATTTTCTTTTTCCTGCCAACTCAGTATACACCAAAAAATATATATATATGTCAAGCTTATGCTATCATAGAGAAAGAAAATGCTTTACTAGGTCTTTGGACACCTTTACAAACTATAACAGTATGTTTGGAATGCCAGTAAAACTTTGTACATAGGCATGAAGTTTGGTTTGGTATGGTATTTTATGCAGGGGTTAAGCTAGACTTGAATTTTAGGAAGAAGTGACTTCTCCTTTTGGACAGAACAGGAAGAAGTGGAAGCAAAGCAAGAAATGCAATATATATGTGTGTGTGTGTTCTCTTATTTGACTTATACCCTCTATTTCCAAATATTCATATTTGCATTTAACATTGGATTTAAACAATACTTTATTTTTGAGTAGAAAATATTCTGAGTTGTATGTATATTATAAACACATATAAAAATTCTAATATTCATATGTATAATGTAGTGTATTTTGGCCACATGACTTTAAAAGAGAATAACAGAAGCCATACATTGTAATTAATTTTAACTGAGTAACTAGATTACATTATTGTAATTACAAGTTAGTAAATATGCTTAATCCGCTACCCTTAAACAAGACTTTTAGTTTTATTATCTAAAAGTTCACTATAAAGGCACTTGAAAGATTTCTAAACTTGTTTGAAATATACCTGTACCATGTACATGAGGGCAAATGCAAATGTGTCTACAAATCATACTGTTTGTCCTAATTTCTTTGTTGCCGATAAAACATTACCGTAACTATTCCTAAATATCACAGTGAAATGCATAAAATTACAGACATGGCTACTTTATAGTCGTCACAGGAACTAAACCCTTCTTTCCAACAGAACAGACAACATGAGTGCATCTGTTTTTAGAAAGAGGGGTTTTCATAATGTAACCTCTCACTTTATAGCTTTATTACAACAGTCCATTGATAGGATTGCAAATTTATGGTTTTATTATTTGTCTATGTACTTGTAGTAACATTATGCATTTGGTTAAAAAGTATTTGCTTTGCTGCTTTTTTTGTATTTTTACAAATACATGTACGAGTCAAGTCAGAAAAGAACTTTTGACTAAGCTACAGTGCTTCTCGTGAATTTCACAACAAATTATCACATATGTGTCTGACCTACATTATTGCATTTTTAAGCTAAATCTTTAATAACATATTCATAATACCTAGAATTTGTTTTCTATGAATTGTCATTTTTTCTGAATATATTTGGCTCATGAAAACAGACAATCTAATAAAGTGGTACTTCCCAGATACATTATTTCCGTTACTGGTAGACATGGTTTCAAACTGATTTTATGAAGAAAAGTAGTAGTTAAAATATCCAGATCATTGATTCTGTTCTTAAAGCACAAATTGCTGTTTACATACTGTTGTTAAACTTTTGAAGCACATCGAAGGATAACTTGCAGAAATTGGGCAGTGATAGTTTCACAACTGATTTAGAAAAGGGTTAATGGACAATCAGCAATCAAAACACATTCCTGTGAATGTGCAAGAGTTTGTCTCACATTTCCCCCTTGACGAGTTCTGACATAAGATCATGTCTATCATACTATAAAAGAGACTTTTTTCAACATCAAGCTCATGTTGACCACCTTTGTCTTGATGCCTACATTTCACCTTGAGCACAAGAGCTAACCTGGCTTAGGCAAGAGGGCATCTCAAAATCTATGGTAACTAAATATATCTTTAAAACATCACAGGGTGAAGTCATTTTTGCTTTCATAATGTAAGAAGGTAAAGTTTATATTATTTCTAAGACAACTTAATCACTAACTTCTGGTAGCATGACCCCTGTTTATGGCACACACCACACAGGAAACTTGTTTAGTGCTAATGCACAGGAAGCAAAGTGCCATGTCCAGGGACACAAAACTGTAGCTGCCCGGGTCTGATCTGATAAAAGGATTCAAGTCGTGCATACAAACCATGAGCTACCATGGCTTCTCCAAAGGATGAATTACATGGAAAGCAGCAGAGTTACATTTCTAATTTAGTGATTTGACTGTCCATAATTTTTTGTAGGCTTGAAACCAGAAATAAAGCTGATTAAAACTGAGGCTTTTTCTGGTTGGCTACTAAGAATAATGGACGTGGAATTCCAAAACCAAACTTGCCAGTCAGATCTCCATTATGTCTGAGATCTTCTTTTAATTATCTCCATAATATGTTAACCACTGTGTCGGCAATCACCATCCCAAGGCTTCCTTACAATCAAACATTTTTGTTGGTCAGATAATTATTGGTGTTAAATGTGACATACGTAAAGAAGAAAAAAAATACATGCAGAGACACTCATCATGTACATGGTTGAGATACACAAACACAACTGTATAAATTCTATATAGGTGATAAAGCATTTTGTGATACTTGAATATACAGTATTGTTCCTGTTTTTCATTATATCAGACTCAAATACTTATTAACACAAGCTATAATAAAGTATTTCTTACTTATGTCATCTGTTTATGACTGAGGCCTTATTAATCAAGCAGTATATATTTAATTGTTCTTTTTTTCTTTTTCGCTGTTTGTTTAAATACATAAATGCCAATATTTTGCATACTGCCTTGAAGTATAACTAATATTTTGCCAAAATAAGAAAGAAAATACAAAAATTTAATTTAATTTTTACCCTGATGAATTATCATTCCAATGTTGGGATCTTAGACTTCCTTTCCACAATTTATAATTTAATTTAAATGTAAAGTATTTGTGAAAGTACATGCACAAATAATTTAAGAATAACAGATTAAAGTACAGTGAACATTTGTCCTTTTGTTACATGTCTTTATATTTTTAGTAGAGAAAGAGAGAGGGAGTGTTTGCTTATGAGTATGCAGGCAGAAATTGAGCCAGTGCATGCCTCCTTAAAACCTCCATAAAAAATGAATACTAATGAATTGGATAATATGCAAGAGTAAGATTGTGAAAATTATGCTTAAAATGCAAGGGCTTGGGTCCCAGCTGGCAAGATTATCCAACAGGCCACTGTCCTACTTGTTTTTACCCCACCCTTTTAAATAATATTATTGGATCCCCCACTGACATGTATACCTAAAATATTCAGTAATATGTACTTAATCATTTGTACATTGAGATCCATCAGTCTTACTACCTATCTGTCTCAAAGCTTTCTTTAGCAAGTTTGGATATCTCAAGAAATATACTCTTCGTTTCCACTTTTTAAAATAATTACTGGTCCTTGGAAGATTTTAGCTACCATCTGGTGCTTAGAAATGTGTGGTACATTCCTTATGCGAAACAATGGATCTTGTGATATGCAGTTCCCTAAAGCCAATAATGTCATGTAATCTAGTCCTGGTCATTAGGATGCTTAATCATTGCATTTTGTGCACAACAGTCAAGCATATCCATGACACAGAACACAGTTCACTTAAATTAGTTTTTAGTTTCATTAGTTATTCAGTATCTTACCATGACTGGGTGTGTTTTTTCGATTTTTAATGTAGCTTTAACAATTTTTCAGTCATATCACTATGATGGGGCATCATACCACAGACATGTAGCATGATGTCCCACCCAGTTACATTATCCTGAAAACACTTTGACCAGGCCTAACACTAACCTCTTAATGCTGAGCGCCTAGCGAGGCAGCTATTAGTACCATTTTTATGTCTTTTGGGTGACATAGCTGGGGTTCAAACCTGTGACCTCCTGCATATGCGGCAGATGCTCTAACCACTAGGCCTTGGCTAATCTCTTTGACTTTGGAATCTGTAAATCTCTATATTGCCTGTGCAATGCCTAGAAACAAAAGTTTTTATGAGGTGATTATCTTGTTTTTTAATTATTTTAAAATATAGCATTTATTATAAAGTATTATATATTCTTCAAGAAAGGTCAAAACCTAAATATATTCTTGTATTGACTATAGAAGGCAAAATAAATGTCTTTGCAGTTGGCCTACCATCCCTGTTTCTCATTGCCAACCCTAGCACTTTTTTCCCCCATGGTAAAAAATAATTATTAAAATGTTCACAAAAAACACACACACATATATATATGGAAAATGGGAAACTGAAACGTAAAGCTTTTACTGTTAAAGAAAAGATTGAAGCATTGGACAGGATTAAGTCCGGTGTTAAACAATCACATGTAGCTAAAGATTTAGGTGTGAATGAATCAACAGTTCGAGGATGGAAGAAGGAAGAAGCAAAATTAAGAGAGATGGTTGTGGATATGCATGAAAGTGAGGGAATGATGAGGAAAAAAGCAAGACTAGCGGGAGACACCCAACTTGATGCAGCCCTGTATCAGTGGTTTGTCCAGACTAGAGCTGAAGGAGTGCCTTTATCAGGACCAATTGTTAAAGCACAAGCCGAAAAATTACACAACGACTTACATGGGCAAGATTTCAGCTTCAAAGCAAGCAATGGATGGCTAAATCGTTTTAAGAAGTGACATGGGATTAGTCATGTGACAGTTTCTGGAGAAATTCGCTCTTCAGATTCTGAAGCTGCTATGAACTATTCAGATGAATTGAGGGAAATAATAGAGGAAGGTGGATACTCCCCAGAGCAGATTTATAATTGTGATGAAACTGGATTGTGCTACAAAATGATGCCTGACACCACCCTAGCTGTGAAAAACAATGAACATAAACATGAAGGGTTTAAGAAAATAAAAGAGCGATTAACGTTGTTGTTTTGTGTCAATAAAACAGGACAACACAAACTTAAACCACTATGTATTGGAAAATTCAAATCTCCTAGGTGCTTCCATCATTTGAATATGAACACCCTACCATTTTCGTATGATGCCACAAAAAATGCATGGATTACAGCTGCTTTATTTGAAAAATGGTTTCAAACTGAATTCGTACCAGCAGTTCGATCCCACCTCAGAAATCTGAAAATGGAGCCAAAGGCACTGTTATTATTGGACAACTGCCCCGCACACCCACCTGCAGAATGCCTGTTTAGTAAGGATGGGAAAATAAAAGCTAGCTTCCTCCCAAAGAATACAACTTCCAGAATTCAGCCTCTTGACCAGGGCATAATATCCGTTTTTAAAATGAATTATCGAAGAGAACTTGTGAAAAAGATTGTTTGCGATGAAACCTCAGTCCAGGCGACACTAAAAAGTTTAAATTTGAAAGAAGTAATGTACCTTGGCGGGAAATCTCGGGATGCTATTGCGCCACGCTGCATTGAGAACTGCTGGGACAAAGGACTTGGGGCAGCATTTACTATTACATAGGAAAACAGAGGCAACATCAGTGATGATGACAATAGTTTATTTGATGGATTTTCTGAGAATGATGTGTTCCAGGCTGAGAGGGCATTTGGGGATCTGATGCAGTCATGTGAAAGTGTTGATGAATGGCTCAATTTTGATAATGACTGCCCAGTTGCAGACCACGTTTCAGATGCGGAAATTATTAAAAATATTAAGTTCAATAACACCAGTTGTGATGCTGATGATGGTGAGTGTTTCTGATGATGACAGCAAGGACACCACACCTGAGGATAGTCCACCATTAGCAACAGAAGCAGTCAAAGGTTTAGAGTGTGCTTTGAGATGGATGGAGACGCAAGATATCGACTATGTTTGAATTCTTCAGCTGAGAACTATAATTGACTTTGCCAAGAGCAAACGTGACAGTATCAGAAAGCAGCTGAAAATCACAGAGTTTTTTAAACAATAATAATGTATTCCAATTGACAGATGAGAAATGTAGTGGTATAAAATGTATACAGACACTGTTAATTAACCTTCGGACGTACTATTTCATCATTCGTTACGTACACACATTACGTAATTTTTGTTATTTTTTTTCCATTGAATTCAGTCACATAATGATCTGTGACAAAATTATAGAATATTTTACATCTGTGTGTGGATATTTTCGATGGAAATACTTGTATTGTGGATTCAATGTATGTTATGAGATTCGCTGGTGAGTACACTGTGTTGATACTCTTTTCATGCTATAGATTACACATGTATATATAAACTAGACACGTGTATGTACCAATGCATGGGTCTCTGAATAAAGTAATATATTATATATGCTATTTCTGTTATCACAGCAAATGTTTTTCTCATTTAATATACATTAATCTAAAATGAAGCATGCATTTTCGCACACGCGTTTATTACCCCCCCCCCTTCCTCCCCCGACCCCCAGTCCAAAAATGTGTTGGTACTGTACATGGTTGCTTATAACACGGTCTGATTCTATGGCTCCCATCTACTGTGTTATAGGTATACTATACACATATTTTATTTATATCACATACAGTTAAGACTGACTGCACGCAACCATGTATTGATGGAATGAATAAAACTCTGCACAACCCCTTTCAGTGTGTCCAGTACAAAATGTAGATCTTTACCTTTTGCAAGTAATTGCAATCTCCCTTGCAAATGACAAGTTGTGTCTTTTATTTTCTGAACTTCTATTTTCATTATATTGAGTAAATAAATATAAGACACACTTAGGATTGAAACATGAAAGATGGTTTAAATGAAGAAAGTAGAGCACTACAAAGAGAGCTTAGTTAAGTACTTGAACAGTGAACAAGTAGCATGTTGAAATGAGTGTGAAGTATAAACTACTGGTAAGTGAAATGAGGAACCAGCAAGAAGTAATTCAAATATTTAAATGTATTACAGTTGATTTAAGTCATTATTATGCTTTAATTAATGTTAGTACCGAACATAGTTATTTTTTTTCCTCCATTTCTAACTTTCCCCTTTCCATTGGTATGTGTGATTATGTTTTGACATCTTTCATAGGTCCAAATATATCATTGCATGATACGGGCCAAAACTGTCTGCCACGATGGTTTTTTTCATGGATTTTTGCTAGTATCCTATGATGGTCCAGAGAGATATAGAGGGGTTGGGGAGACTTACCAGAAGGCATTTATTCATAGCCCATCCCTGTGTTTATTATTCGATTAGTCTGGTGCCTTGCCAACTCAGTGAGAGAGAAATGCTTGGGAGGATAGAGCATACTTCGGACATTTTAATATTAAATAATGTTTTCAGACCCCTTATTAACAGGTTTTTTAATGGGAACAAAGAAATAAAGACAAACAAAGCATTAAATAGATTACATATATATGAACACATTGTTTTGGCCTAATCAAATACTGTGGCCTGATAAATTTCATTACAATACAAAATTTTTTGTTGAAAAAAACAAGATTGTTATTTTTTTCAACCTTGGTGCATATTCATTATTGGGTTGGAATTTGCATGTTATGGAGATTTTTGTATGCTTTGAGAAATGTTGGTGTGGCTTTGTATCCAATAATCACAGCCAAGTGTGCTAGCAGAAGTTGGGGTGGGAGGGGGGCAAACATATAGCGGTCAGCTATTAAGTTTGACAGATGTATGTCAAAATATGTTTAAATGTAAAATTGATGGGAGGGGACATGTGCTCCCCTATCCCAATGCTTTGGGTCAAAATTTGGAGGGTATAGCAGCTTAGTAAATTGTTATTACTGTACACAGTTTGAAATATTTATTGATGGGTTTTTTGTGTGCTCAAATAAGAAACTTTGGGTCAGTTTAACTTAAACTTTTTAGGAATGATTTGAAGAGATGTCATATGAATACCCAAGTTGCACCATGGGCTGTCTCACAAGCTGCTGTTTATCTATATAACAACAAAGTGTTAACACACCTAGATCATTTTTATTTTTTAATATAATGCTGCATATAGTGTCTTCATAGAATGTTTCCTTTGCTGTGATAAAAAGAAATGAATATACACAGAGCCTCCTTCTCCCAAACAAAATGCACATATTTTTTTGGGATAGATTGAAAGTACAACAGCCCCTTTCACAAATAGGGCAATATTTGATCTTGTGCTTGCAGTAAGTGATTGCTAATTTCAATTTTTTGTATGTTTTTATGTTCAGACTTGTAGGTTCTACAAAATTGCTTTGGATATTTGTAATATCTATAGTTGTTGAGCAGAGATAGTTTAAAAAATGAGTTTATTCACATATAGCATCTATCTTTACCAAATTAAGTTTTATTCTTTTTCCTTTGGCATTTCATAAGTGCCTATTTTAGCAGGCATGCATCCTCTATTGCCAGTTTAGTGTTTGAAGGAAAATCTGGACATATTAAGCGAGGCTTATTGTAGACATTGTATGTATAGCTTGAGGATGATATTATTATTGAATATGATCATTACGGAAACAATTGCTATGTTCTTTGTAATTAAGTAATTTTGTTTCATGTTATTCAAATTACAATACAATTAATTTTTGTGTTTGCTTCTGTGCTGATTGAATATCTCTTTATAATATCCATCATGATATTGTCCTGTCATGTGATTAAGTGTGAGGAATTTGCAGTGTAGCCAGCTTAAAGTTGCAGTTGAAGAGCAGAGCTGATTCTAATAATTTTAAGTTTTCTCACATTTCCTTTTGTTCATTTTATAATTTCCATACCTTTCTCATCAGATCTTCCAATTTTTCCATGACTTTTGAGCTTTCTGTTCAGAGTAGCAGATAACAAACAGTAGATGCAGTGGAAATAGCTATCTTTGTGTCATTCCAGTTAGCTACTTAGTCATTAAATTTTGTTCTAATCCACCAATTCACTAGGTCACAGTCTTTTTGGGTGCTGTATATTAGTTCTAGATTAGCAGTAGTGGAGTTCAAGAAGACAGCCGCCATCAGTTCCGTCCTTGTTTCTTATTTGTTTTACTTCTCTCCTTTTTCTTCTCACACTGTTATGGTGGTGGTGGCAGCATATTACTACTGTAAGTTCGTTGGTATCCACATTTTCAGCATCGTTTGCAAACTCAGCCATCCCCACCCCCACCCCCGAAGGTTGTTGATTGAAAGTAGTATGAAATGAAGGGCTTTGAAATTTATGCAAATGATGATGATGATGATTCATCAGTTAATGCTACTTTTACCCCCAAAAACAGGTTTGGTTTGGTATTTGGGCATATTCAAAATAACTTCTCAGCTCAAAAATGTTCAGCACAATCTTAACAATTTGGACAGTATGCATCCTTGCATAAATGGCTTCTAAGTTCATACAAATATTGCTGATCCACATGAAAACATATGTGCAACCTTACTTAAATATAACAGTCTTTAAATTACTTTTGCTCTAAAAGCCTTTTAGAATTTGACAAATGGTGCTGAAATGGTATAGGATGTCAATGAAGATGCAGAATATATATATGAAGAAATCTTGAGAGAGGAAGAAATTTCAACAGAAAGCATCCAACAGACTCGTTCTTGGCTAACTGCTCTTGCATTTTGGCAATTAGGCACAGTTGAACCAGCATCAGAGATAGGTGTATCACTAGTTTTCATCATATTCAAGCATGGATATTTGAAAAAGAAACAGCTCTTGATAGTTAGCAAAAATGTGAGAATGGAACTAAACAAATTTCAATGGGGTTTCTCAGAGCTTAATCATTGTGCATCCTATTTGAACTGTATCTGATTAAAGCTACATTATAATGCTATTCAGTATGAAACACAGTAATCTATAAATCACCTGACCAGAATTATAAAAATACATTTTTTTAAAATGTTAAAACCATTGTACATAAATTGGACATCACTAGAATCAGAATGTGTATTCAGTCTGCTTTTGTCCAATTAGCCACTTTTGTATTTAGCCAGTGTCCAGTTTTGTATTTCTAACAGGCTGTGGCACAATGGAAATTACATCTTGTCATCTTTATAAGATGGTACTGCTGTAGGCCATGTGACCAGTATTAAACCATTGTATTTGTTTGACCAATTGTTTGACAATATGGGATGAAAGCAAACATTCTTTTCTTTTTGTAAAACATTTTTTCATTGAAAAATATGTTCATTCCTACTATACTGTAATGGTTTCATATATATTCAGGTCTTACTATGGTACATGTTATCTCTATACCACAGTTCAATATATAACACATCAGTTTGGAGGTCTACATCAATAAGTTTTTCAAAGATGTCCGTGATCAGTATTTTTTACAAGTTATACAAGTGAAAACGTTTGATATGTTACTGCAGCTCTCCTACAGAAAATACTTTTTGGTTAAAAGAGACAGAGTATTATTATCTTTATTATGACGACTATACTTATTTAAATTGGGTTTAATTTTATATTGGCGAGAGAGAGAGAGGATGTACAGGTGTGCAGTGGTATATGTCAGATTTGCGTCAAGTGAAATGACCTATTTTCATTTTATTCTGACAACCTATACATAAAGTATTACTTGAAAGGAACAAAAAGAGAGAATTATCATGGTCTAAATAAAGTTTTATTGTTTTTTGAGTGTTAAATTCAGTTTTGCTATAGATTTAGAATATTACATTGGATTTTGTTGCAATAAAACATATGGTGTAATATTTTAAAAGGAATTGTTTCTGATTAACACACACACCGGTTCCTTTTTAATCACAGAGGTAATTATTATAAATTTATACCAAGTCTATCTGTCTCATTGTAACCATATATTTCACTTTTGTCGAACAAATAAAGGCCATTATTTTATTTTCGTTTAAGTTTCAAATACAAAACTGTAAAATAATAAGAAAAGAAGTTGTATATTTTGTATTTACTTATTAAGTTCTTTCCTCCATGTACTTAACTAGAAAATGCAGCATTCCATTTGTAACTATTGTTTAAGAGATTCTCATTAGGCAACACTAATCAGGAGAAAAGAAAACGAAGTTAGTAGCATTAAGATTTCATAGCTAATAGGTTGGCACTAACAGTTTCAACATAAGGAGACCAAAAGTGGTAAGATAAACTATTTTAATTAACATGAAACAGATGACAAATGGCAATTTTAGTGTCTTGTAGTGCTAATATATTGTACATATTGATACATCGAAAAATGAAATAAGACAATATTATTTTTCACTGATACATGTATTAATGCAGTTTTGACAATTTTTTTATTGCTTTATTGATCAATAATAGATTATTCTGGCTAACGATAAACTCCGAGGATGACCAAATATCAGGACCCGGTTGTTCTGTGGCTCCACCTGTTGGAAAGATAACGGGCTATGATCCCTCATCTCCCCAGTGCAGTCCAGGATGCAGGGACATTTCCAACAATAAAATATCCTGTTATTAACTACACAAAAAAGAGTGTACATGTAGTATGTTAGTGTGGGTTTTTTTCTGGATTACAAAGTTATTGAGATCTTTTCTGCAGAAGAAAGCTTGTGTGCCAGATTTACAGCAGGTTGTAAATCACTCATGATCTTGAAAGTTCATACAGTTTCATTGACTTTAGCATTTTCTTTCACATGACTGGTTGCAGTTATTAAAATTGTACATTATAAGGAAACCAGTCTTTGAGTTTTATAAGAAGAATCTTGCATTTTCTAGAGTCAGAGTATGAAATTCCATCTAGTCGTATACAGTCAGCTGATTCATACATGGGTTTGAAGAAGTAACGTTGTCAGTATTTACATAAACAATCATTTTGTATGTCTTCTGTGTAATTCAGTACTACATTTAAACCCGTCTGAGAGACCACCTGTCTTGGGAGACCAAGTTCACCCTGCACAGACTTATTCATTAGTGTCTTGATCTTTCATGAGACCATAATTTTTGGGAGAAGAGGTGATTATTCAAGACAGGTTCTTCTGAACTACTCTTTTAAACCATGTACTGTCATGTCCTTATACATACTCATGACAAACTATTATGAAGCCTGTTTGTACTCATCTGTAATGCCTTTTACATATTTTATTATCTAGTTTTCAATTACTTAGTTGTCTAAACATGCCACAACTTGTAAAAATTGTACACCGTATGTAACTGTAGAATGCCTCATGGAAGACTGGTTTGACTAAATGAAGTCCTTCTTTAAATAAAGACATTATCATTATGTAAAAAGCATGTTTAAAACTTGATAATGTTCCATTCACAGTGGGATTTTTAAAACTTGGTAATATTCAATTCGCAATGGGATTTGTGGTTATATATAAACTCCAGAGACTTTCATGTACATGCTGTACAACAGTTATGAAAAAAGAACTACACAGAAGGTGTTGTGTTTTGTTAAATTGCATAGATCTGCACTTACATTGTAGTCACAAAAAACATGTATATTTAATTGTAGAATATCTTATGGAAGATTGATTTGTTGATCAAATGAGCTCCTTTTAGAAGAAAAAAAAGACACTATTATTATTATTATTATTATTATTATAGCACTTGCAACAATACCTGGTCATTCCCATTATATAACTCTTATGAGAGTGTACATGTTATTTATGTGCAATGCACTTGCTTAGATCTACACTTAACATGTTCAGTCATTGTGAGTACGTGTGAGAGGACAGTATTCAGCTGAAATAAGTATTTTTAACCAGTGTCAGTTAAACAACAGTTACTTGCAGTAATTATGTTTTAATATGCTGTTGTCTTGGCAATCAAGATAAAGATCTCAGTGTAGATATATATGTTGCTGTAATTTTCCCTGTGTTGAGGTAATGCATAATTAGGTTTCATGGCTTGCTAAAATGCCTGTGTAAAAATTATCCCGGCATTTTGATCTTGAGATACAAGTTCATCGTAAAGCAGATACACATAGTGTAGCATTTATATGATCAGGAAATTGAACAAGTATCCACATGGATTACAATGTATAAATTGACAGGGAAATTAAATCATTGCCACTGACTTCCATTTTAAAATGCTGCAAGGAGAGAAGAATGACAATTTGTATCATGCACATTCAGCATTCAAGTTATGGCTACTGATGCTTCTGCAGTGGTTGGTCATGTCTGTGTCAGTTTTGCTTGTTTGGATGCAGGTAGGTTTATGAAAATATTTGTTATTTTATTTTTTCAAAACAGACTCATTATTATGCTCAAGTGGGATACCAGAAGTGTATTGGTAGAAGAATTGAGGGAGCTAAATGAGTTTTCAGTTTACATATACATTCAGTTCCCCATTGTACAATATAGCTGGTATTACACAAGAGACTATTATCTAATTTGTGTATTATGTGACTGCCTTTCTTTTCAGTTTATATATATGTTCTTACCCCCCCCCCCCATCTACATGTTTCTTCTATTTGCCTCTTTCCCACCCGATTTGTTTTTTGTTTTATTAAAATGCACCATTTTTCAAAACAAGTGGAAGCACCAGTTGCCATGAAATTGGTATACTTTGCAGTCCAATGAGTATCTTTGGTCCCATTGGTTGAATTAATAATAACATAGTAGTACTGTACTAGCTAAGGGTGCTTAAGCTCTTCAAGTCCTTTACTGTTGTACTTGTAGACCCTCTCAGATGACATTGCCTGCAGCCATCTTGGAAGACAGCTGAATGATGTTAGTCCATGTAAATGAATATTTCTGAGAAATGCTAAACTAATGCAGAAAGTTCCAGACACTATTGTGCCATTATATCTCATGATACTATTTCATGATAGAAAACATGGCGACACTCCCATTTCAAGTTCAGTTTTAGCTAACCACCTTTCCATTTCAAAACCAAAGAAAGAACTCTTTAAGAAACATTTTCAGTATTCTGGGCCATGCAGCCACTAATCAGGAACAGAATCCGAAAATAATTATAAACAGTATAAATATAGCTAGAAAATAGTACAAATATAATTATAAACAGTACAAATATAACTATAAAAAGTACAAATATAATTATAAACAGTACAAATATAACTATAAACAGTACAATTGTAACTGCATTAAAGTAATTCAGTGGATGAAAAGTGGAACCTGTTTGATTTGACAAATACATTACAAACTTAAAGGTTAGATTCTGAAACTTTCCATTATGTTGTTAAGATTTATTTTATTGTATATACATAATATGGCTAGTTGGAGCATGTTCTAACAAAATTCTTTGTTCGTTACATCTATGTATAATGCAGCTTATTAGGCAAACAAAAAATTGTGTGATTCTGTTCAGGCGACTGTCCCTGCTTTTTGTTGCCGACCCTGGCAGTTTTTTCCAGAAGGTTGTAAAAAAAATCCCACAGTCAATTTGTGCATCCAATTGAGCTGGTTTTGCCCAGTACTTGAAGTGTCTTAGTACATTATATATATATATATATATATATATATATATATATATATATATATATATATATACTAATCATTATGATATATATAATGTTGAGAAAAAAAATACCTACCAACCCTGATTTTATTACCAGTGTAATGTGAAACAAATTGGGGGGGGGGTATCAGTGCTTTTTGTTTTCATTGCATGTGCAACTATGTGCGATGTATTTAAATATGCATACATTAGAGGACCACACTTTGTTCCATGCAACTAATTGTCACCCTCTTTAAATAATAATGAGGACTTTGTATTTAGAAGCTCTAAGTGCTTTACAACATTAGACAACACCTATGACATAAAATAACAGATAATGATATTATTATGAAAAACAAACAACATTAAAGTGTTTGTGTGTAAGTTCAGTGGGTAATTCATTCCACGTTGCTGGGCCCCGGTATGCAAAAGAACGTCCATATGACTTCATTTTCATAGTAGGAATAATGAGTATACGATTGTCAGAAGAGGAGCATAAGTATCATGCTGGTGTGTACACATGGGTGAGGTCAGATAGGTATGTTGGACTGGAGTTCATCAGTGAAACATAGCACAGAGAACACATTTTTTATTTGATTCTGGATTGAATAGATAGCCAGTGTAGGGTACAGAGCAACAGGGAGGTGTGCTCTGATCGTGGTACTCTAAGTATGATCTGAGCAGCTGTTTTTTGAAGCTTCTGAAGTAGATATTGAGATGAACCAGAGAGAATTGAGTTACAATAGTCCAGTCTTGATAGTACTAATGAACATACAAGTGTTTTAGCGGCGTCAACTGAGAGATATTTGCGAATGAAGCTGATGCGTCTCAGCTCAAGATATGCAGCCTTTCATGACTTGTTGGTGCAATGTGAGAGTACTGTCCAGAGTGACACCTAGGTTTCATACCGACTGTGTGAATTTAATGTTGGTGTTACTGATATTTATTGTTTGAGGTAAAGGATGTGAATGAGAAAGTCTTTGTGTTGTGATCAGAATGGCGTCAGGTTCATCATCATTCATCTGCAGCTTGTTACATGACATCCGTGATTTCACATAAAAAATGTACCTCTCTACACCTTGGATGGTAGCATCAACTTAAGTTGGGAGGCTAGATTTGTATATTTGGGTGTCGTCAGCATACAATTGTTGAGACACTGGATGATGATCTATGACACCTGAGAGTGGCTGAGTGTATAGAATGAAGACAACAGGCCCAAGTACAGACCCCTGTGGAACACAACATAGATTAACTGGGCTGGAGTGTTTTCCATTTGCAGATACAATTTGTGTCCTGTTGTCCAGGTAGGACTTGAACCACAGTAAAGCTGTATCATGAATGCCAAATACATGCTGGAGATGGTGATGTAATATATCATGGTCTATTGTGTCAAATGCTGCAGACAAATCAAGGAGGGTGAGGACTGTAATCTTTCAACTATCCAAAGCAGAGAGAATGTCATTAACTACTTTTATAAGAGTAGTTTCAGTACTGTGGCAAGGGCGATATGCATATTGTACATGCTAAAAGACTGTTTGAATTCATATGAGATACAAGCTGGGATGGAACAACCTTTTCTAAGATTTTTGATATGAATAGGAGATTAGAAACTGGGCAGTAGTTCTTTAAATTGTTATGGTCAAGTGTTGGTTTCTTCAGCAGAGGCTTTACAATGGCAGTTTTGAAAAATGATGGGAATTCCCCAGATGAGAGAGAGGTATTAATAACATCAGTTAGTGAAAGCAATACTGGATCTAAGCACTCAAGCAGCAGTGATGTTGGAATTGGATCAAGTACACATGACTTTGGTGCACTCTTCATCACGATTGTACGTGCTGATTTCATAGAGACCGGTTCAAATGCTGCTAATGGTTGCTGCTGAAATTCTGTATCCCAACTAAGTATAAGATAGGGAGTACCGGTATGACAACTTAAAAAAAAAATTCTGCTCATCTCCATAAAAACAAAACATACATGTCAGAAAATGGGCTTTCTGTCAGTGTTTTAGCAATCAGTGTACTGATTTGATCTCTTTTTCATGTCTCAGAAAAAGGCAAACCTTGACTGACTTGTGTATAACCCCTTGCCAGCATGCCCTCAGTACAGGTACATTATTACCACATGGCCCTAAAATCATCTACATGTGACTTTACTGAAAATGCTCTATGGTGGGGACTTGATAGCTTATGTCAATTGCATTAACATTGTTAGCAAACTTGATAGATCTTGGCACACTGACAGATGAGGCTGTCTATAGGGTGTTTCTCCCTCAATTATAAGAAAATTGAAGTTGCCTATGCATTAGGCAACAATTTTCTTATTAGTTGTTTGCACTTAAAAGTTGAAAATAATTGTAATCCATCAATTTATTGATTTGATTCCCATTAGTTTGCTTACAGAAAATGACCATCCCATTTGAAAATTCCATACTTACAAGATGTTTCTAATCAGTTTGCATGGTACAGCACTTGGAACCAGTAGAAAAAAATGGATGTTTAATACCATAGCAATTTGCTTTTGTAAAATTGATCTATACATGTTTTACTAGACTCAGCTATCATACCCTTAAATGTAAGATTTTCTGCCCTTGTGAAAGGCATGATGTAGTCAATAATTTGTTCAAAGTGCCATTGAAACAAAGACAAAATCTACCCCTTCCCCTCTGGTGCATAACCTTGTCATGGACCCTTGCATTAATTAACTTGAACATGTAGATATTATATGTACAAGAGGGAGGAGGAAGATGGGTGGAGAGGGTGGCCAGGGGAAGTATGTCATTATTGTAAATGGACAGACCATTTACTTTTCAGGAAAGGGGGGACAGATTTTCTTGTTATAACTGGGGATTTTTTTCTTGTACCATATAACTTAAGTAAATTTTTTCAGAGCATATAAAAAGGATATATTAATAAGTGATTTTTTTCATAAATCTGAGTAAGAATATATTTTTCCAGCTATATGACTGCTGAACAATTTTAAAATATATATCCCTGGCCCCACCCCCAATTTACACTTTGCTGAAAAATAATAATTTCAGTAAAAGAAGATCCACCTTTAAAAAAGCAAAGGCTGATTCTACACACGATGCTCATTGACAGGCTACATGCATATTATAAAAAAAATATTATTATGAAGAAAAAAATTATATCTGAAAACCCTTTATTGCAAAATTTTATTTTCTAAAAGCGCATTATATAACACGAATATACTATTTTTTTTTATTCATGAACTTCATAGTTTCCTCCTATTTAAACTGCGTTGCCATTTTGACCACGTATCATTTTGCATAGGAGGCGAGGCTAGTCTCTTTACATGTGTATTTTTAGTCTGCAGGCCGAGGTCCACCTGCTTACTGTATACCAGCAGCAATACGCTCCAACTAATGGATATTTGCTGGGACTACATTGCATATGTATAATTAGCCCAGAATTTGTAGTCGCAGGAATCATACATTCTATCTTTGAACGTGGCTAGACCTAAAATGTACCCAGATGAAAATGTACCCCAAAGCTCACTATCACACAGAACATACAACGCCAGATGGGATCCACTCGATTCATCGTGTGAATGTTTCACCAAGGTTTTGTACATTTATCGGACAATTATTACTCCTATATCCCTATGAAATATAGAAAATAAAATAAAATTCCCATATGCTTTTGTTTTGATCTGATAAAGTTTAACCAAACATTACATACCATGCATTAATTTCTTCTTTTTATAGGGGAAGGAATTTAAAGAAAATGTCCTAGTTCTCATTTGTAAAAGAAAATAACTTTCTCAGTCCACAAAATAATTGTTACACAAAGTTATCTCCAGATACATGATTTTAAAATCATAATTGGAAAGAAAATCCCATCTTGTTCTTCCTTCTGCATTTGGAATATTAACTAATTTGCTCGCTCTGTAATGCTTCTAGCCATTGTATTGACTAAGATTTGACCTTTGACCTTACCTAAACTATCACATGCTCTGCTGTAAATGTGTGTAGCCGGTATTTTTCCAATGGCACTGTGCAAGGTCATTGATTAAAGTTCTGACGAAACATCCTCATTCCATTTTGAATCTTCTCGAAGTGGAAGTTTCTCGAATAGAACAGTAAATTGCTGTGTGGATTGTCAGTCGTTAGATTGCTTGAACGGAACACTGAGAATCAGATAATACACAGACATAGAATATTAGGTTAGTACTATTGTAGTCTAGGGTTTGGGCCGTATTTAAACGGGAGGAGTTTGTGGTAGTGGGGGGTGGGGCGTATTGCGATTTGGGCTTTTGTGGCGTACACACTGGTGGATGTGGGCTATATACCGGCTATATGTGGTACAGGAATAACGGAGGTGGGTGGAGAGGCTATGAATGGTTCCTCAAGAGAGATGGGGAGAATCGCCACACATTCCTTCCGTTTCTGACAAACTTCTTGTGTGCATTAGATTTAATAACGAGTTACAGCTACAATTTTGGTTGAATTTAGCTCCAGTATGGTAGTATACTTTTTGACGGTAATTTAAGATTATCTTTGGTAAATGTAGTATGTGTCTGTTTTTTGTTTAATACTGTTTTGCATGATGAATTTATTTAACTTGGATGATACTGAGGCATATTTATATTCGGTTATTAATCATTGATTTAGTCCGTGGAGAAAAGGGTTGATGGGGGAGGGAGGTGCTGACTATTGCAAGAAGGATTTGGGCCATGGTGGAGTGATTAGTAAATAAAGAACGTATCAGCTTTTTGAAATTGTTTTGTGAAGTAAACCTATATGGTCCGACCATTTAATTTGGGGGTTTGATATTATTCCTGCTGTATAGATGGTCATATTCACATGTTTTCATTAAAATACTATAATGTATAGTTGATCCGATATGGAATATTGGTGCCATCTGATGGATGATATGGCTGCCCTGGCAATCATGTTGAAAAGCTTTTATTGCTACTGCTTCTGAATGGATAATCATATTTTATCACCCATGCAACAGAGAAATCTTATTTGCTTATGTCACTTATCTCCATTTGTTCTTCTCAGTCTGGTTGTCACAGTCATGGTGTCCACAAACTAGGAAATACTTTTCAAAAGAAAAAAGTCTTTGTCTTCTGCTGTACCTGATGGAGTTGATATAAAATCTAACAACATGTATAACAAAAAAAACTTACTCGTAAAACAACAAGGTCTCTCCAACTGGTTGCACACAACATAAAATATTTTGAGAGACATGCACATGAAGTCAGGCTATTTGTTGGAGCTCATAAATGAAAGCGCATCTTATGACACAAATCAATGATGAGTACATGACTAGACTGGTTTAAAATTATGTTGCACTTTAGGAGATGGGGTAGTGAAGAACACAGAAGCATCAAGTGGGTTGATATCTTTTTAAAGCAAGATTGTGAACTAAATTTTGAATATTCGGAGTTTAAAGAGAGACAGATGTAGACATGAACGTAGGAGGATATAAGAAACTCAAGCAATGAAAAGCAAGAAGGTACAGTGACCCCATATATCCAGATAGGTGTCACGTATTTACAATAGTTATAAGAACAAATGTGCCAGCGATTTTTATGACCTGACCATATATTCAACATTACCCATGTGGATGCAACTGTGCCAGATTAGGAATGGATTTTATGAGCACCAACTGGGGTACAAAAGCTAAATAACTTAATGAACAAAAAAAAAACTTGAGCAGGAGACAGTATTTGTGGTAGAAACTAACAGAAAACACTGTTTCAGGCATGTGTGCTATTCGCATCAATGGCTACAAAAATATTTATGAAAAAAAATAGAGATGCCACAAACCTGGCAACAGCAACAACTGTTTTGTCAGACCTGCCTTAAAATTTTGTCGAACATCTCCAATCCACCCTAGTTGAATGAAATGTAGTATTTTGCACTTGCAAATGAAACTCTTGCAATTACCAATCAGTCGTTCATTCATCTTTTATGCACAACGTTAATTCACATTAAATATACTTTATATAAGTGATGCCATATTTGTTGTGACACCATACATTAATTTTTACAGTAATTTTGTTGTGCCCAATATGTTGTGTGACCTGTATTTTTGGTTGTAAGTTGTGCGACACCTTTAAAATCAGTAGAAAATTACAAGATTATTAGTAATTTTCCATACTCAAAATTTTCAGCAATATCACACTGCTTTCATCAGCGACTATTGTGATCAGCATTAGTGGCTGATGAAGGCAGTGTGATATTGCTGAAACTCTCAAACTCTAGAGATATTTATACTCAGAGTATAGGAAATTGCTAATAATCATGGATTATCCAAAGCAAGGAACAACTTTTACAGTTGAAAATTACATGATAGAAAATGCACTCATACTTAAAATTGTATTTTAAAAAATATATTAACCTGTGTACTTGAGATAAAAATCTTTAATCCACTGCAGCAGCATCTCGTTAACACAACCCCTGTCCTGCACACATACTATTCATCCTTTCAGTGCATGATTACTTTTAAGCTCCCTCATGTCATAAAAAATTGTCGATGGAGGCAACACATCTGCTGCAAGGACTGAAGTTAGATTTCTTCATCTGCACCACACCAGTCATGCAAACTCCCAACTTTTAACCCTCCTTCTTATCGACATTCTGTCCAAGAATAAGATGAAAGTACATTGGAGTTTCATCCATGTCAAAACTAGTATTGTCAGTGATATCATTTTCTTTTTTTCTGGCCATAACGAATTCATCAAAATTTATTTTCTCCTTCAAATCTTCTGGGAGACTTGGGGTCATTGATGTACATGCACAACACTCCTGATTGTGTTGCTTAAAAAACTCATCATTCAGTTTATTTTCAAAATTACCATGAATACCAGTAAAAAGAACCAAAGTTGGCTTTCCTATGTCAGCCAACTTAGTATACATATAAAACTTGGCACGCTTAAAAGAATCATAAGTAGCCTTCCGGGGCTGGCTTGCTTTGTAATAAAAAACTTTGATGAACTGCTTGTAAATTCAAACAATGAGTTTAATGTTTTCTGTGAGGTGTGTTTATTCAACACAGGCGCTTCTATTTGTTTGCCATCTGTAATCATAATTGATACAAACGGGCATTGATGTCCACTGGTAAACAGTTACTTTACTTTAATAGTACTTTTTATAACCTATGCCAGGAAAAAGATTGTCATTTGCACACAGTGAATGTATTTTCTAATAATGATTTGTATGGGAGAGATTTTGTCATATTGTTAACCTGGATATAATACACTTTTGGATATTTTGCACCTTACACCGTATCATACATGAATGGCAAGTGCCTTCAAGCATTGGTTTGATATTTATCTCTCTCTCCTGTGATTTTACTGGATCCAATTTTCAGTATGACAACATTCAAACCATTGAGGACAACTAAACATGACTGGCTTTATATTCATGCCAATGACCAATGTGTAATGTTTGCTGACAAAAACAATACATACTAATTGATGTATATGTTACGTATGTTTGTTGATATATTTTGTCCTAAATAAATTGCTCATGAAGAACAAAAAATTTAATAAACAATGAAGTACAATGTTAGTTTCTTTCATTTAATTGCCAAAATAAGCCTTCAGAATTCAGGGTCATTGTGACTGAAAGAAAAGTTAGATTTGCAGAATAATTTGTGTTCAAAGTACTGTAAGCTTCTTAACTATGTTCAAGGTAATAAAAAAAATCCAACTATATCAAGAGGTCAGACACCGACAGTCAAGTTATGTCAAATAAGATGATTTTGTGCACAAAGCTTGGTTCAAGACAGCATACAATGTCTAAAGATCCAGGTCCTTGAGACCCATTGGTCAATCTTTTGAGTGGGTAATGCCTTCCTAGTGCCAACATAGATATCTGCTTGACACTGGATGGTCATATAATGTGCCTTTGAACTTAATTTTGTTGTCAAGATGAGTGGAGGATGGGTATAAGGGTAAACGAATTTTTCAATTTTATGAACAACACAAAGAAGGAAAATTTTAGTCAAATCAAGCTTAGTTGTGCAGAAGAATGTGTAGCAGTTCTCAAAATATTTTACCACCACAACACCAGCTCTTGCTGCTGTTGATTTTCTACATGACCTATATCTGGGTAGTTGACATTCCAGGGCACCTTGACATCAATTTACTTGCGTGGCTCAAAGCAGGCAGATGTACATGTACAGTACTGTAATAAATATCAGCAGTAGTAGTTAAACATGCAGTTATCTACTTTTGACTTGCTTTTATGCCAGCTGGCTGTACTCTACAGTGCAGATTATAAATTCAGTCGAGTTCTGTATTGTTCATATACTGAAGCCTGCCTGAGAAGATCAACATGTTCATCGCTACATTATCTTTTCAAGAGCACCTGAATGACTTTGAAATGGTTGTCAGCAGTGATACTATTCAGAATTTCGACATTCTAGTTACTTTGCAAGTGGGAATGTAATTTTCAGCTGGTTTTGCAGGTTTGAATTTTTTCCTTGCATACTGATTCAGTACTGCGTAGTTATCAATCACCTTTGTTTCAATCCAAATTACTGCCAGACTCGCTAGGTGCATGTTATGGCTAATGTTTTGCATTTAAGATAGATTTATTCTTGGGGGATTGATACTTGAAAAATTTCAGAAGTACAGGTCAGTGTCGTTAATTTTGCACAAGATCTCAAGGTGGCAATTGGTAAGCAGATATGCCTACCTTTAACCATAGTTGAAAGTTTTGAGAGACTATCTACTATGCTTTATCATCCATTGCTGCCTATTCCAAGATTTCCTAGTTTTCATGAGTATACATATACAAAAATACAACATGACAGACTTCTTTATATAATTGAAAGTGCATCTGTTATATCATTTGATACGTGACAGAGAAACTTGGATTGACTCATTCAAATAGTGTAAAACTGCTCACAGGTTCGAACCTTGGCCAAGTCATAACAAAGACTTATAAAAATGGTACTAGCAGCTGCCTTGCTTGTTGCTCAGCATTAAGAGGTTAGTGTTAGGATTGGTCGGCCTGGTGTCAGGATAATGTGGCACGATACCCCAGTGCTAGACATCACTATAAACTGCCACACTTAAGACATCATAGCGATATGACTAAATTGTTAAAGCTAAGTTAAAAATTAAGAAATAAAACACAAAGACATAAACACAGTGTAAAAGTTAATGTTGGATCACAATGGCAAGTCAATTTTGCATGCTTGCAGTGATTGCCTGAACAGGTTATGCATATTCACAAGAATTGCATCTCCACATGCAGACATAGGTGATAAATGAGTGGGACGGATTGTTGCCCAAGCCAAATATTTTGCAAGCAACAATTTGTATGCTTTCACTTGTGTAAATTATTAAATTCCAGACTGATTTAAAATGATGAAAGTGATACAAAATCTGAGGGCATATCCTTTATATTGAGACAAAATTTATTTGATGAAATTCTTCACTCCTGCATAAAAAATTTAATTGCTTCAAGTTATGCTTAAATTTAAAGTTTATTGAGTGACTGTTCAGTTATTATCATGATGTATACTATCTTGTGGCTGTATCAATACATTATCTGTGTTGTATTGCAGCATGACAAAGACGATTTATTTAGCCAGTACGTGCATTTGTGAAAATACCAATGTGCGCCCATGAATCGTTGCACCTCTGACCTTATTGTTTCAGATAGATGCGATGTCATCTTTCATGTACAGAAAACTCAAAATTATGGAACATTCCAGCGTGCTAAAACACCCAAAGAAGTAATGCATAACAGTTTTTTAGGTTATCTGTTTCTCAATGCTGACCATCCCACCACCACACCCTGGTACAACAAAAAAAGGCATTTAATTTATACATGTATGTTTAAAGAGAAATAAAATGACCTGCCTACCCTAATTTTAAAACCAGTGCAATAGGAAATGTGCATATTTTTTTTGACCTAAAGAAGAGTCTGATAGAAGATGAAGTAAAATGGAAAAATGTAATCACAAACTATTTCCTACATTGCCTTCTAAATGTATACATATTCTACACAGTGATGAAGTGGATGAACTGAACATGTGTACATAAACTTTAAATAATAATGAAGATGAATTATAAGCATATCTGTAAGTAACCTTGGATCCACATACAAAGTGAATTTGTACCTTGTAATGGAGCAAATGAAACAATTGTTGAAAACAGAAATAAGACACAAGTAAAAGCCAACTACCTAAAATAGTTATGTTTTCAGGAAGTTTGGCTTTCATCAAGTTATTAAACCTATATAAGGTAAAATATATTGAATTTGGTATGTTTACACTACCCATACTTTAATCATGACAGGTAACCTGAGATTCTTGCACTAATTTTCCCTTTCCAAGTAAGGCTTGCTATGCCATATTTGGATTCAACAATACATATTGCTAATATCATATTTGGACTCAACAATACATATTGCTATATCATATTTGGATATTTACTAGTCTGTTATTGTAACTAGAGAACTATGCAGTGTCCAGATATGGCTCACCAAAAAATGAGGCTAAAAAGTAGTTATTAGATGAATTAATATGGCAGACAGTCCAACAGAAATTTGCATAATAAGAATATAAGTGCTAGTTTACTTGTTTCAGCAATGAAATATGGTATACCTACATGAAATAAAAAGACTACTCGACTTGTTTAATCATATGTATGCAGCATTTGCAAACTTTTTGACAATGTGCTGAAAAGTGCAGTGTGATTCATGCCTGGCTCCTGCTTTTATATATACATATATATATATATATATATATATATATATATATATATATATATATATATATATATATATATATATATATATATATATATATAAGAACCTTTTAGTGCTCCATCCATAGAGTAGGGTTACCAATATTCTATTGAGTTTTTGTTCCCTCATAAAATTTTCTTGTCATAATTGTGAAAGATACTAAAAATGTATCCACAATTAGATTGTATACATAATTAAATACAAAACTTCCACTTTTTGTGTCAGAAATGCTCTCAAAAAATGGTTTGTTTTCATTGACCTCCATAAAGTATTTGCCTACTAGGTTTTGGGTATTTTTTTTTTACTTCTTAGCAACAACTTTATTCACAGAGCAGCCTGGTCCTATTTCCAGCTGCTCTGTGTGTGTTTGTGTGTGTGTGTGTGTGTGTGTATGTATATATATATATATATATATATATATATATATATATATATATATATATATATATATATATATATAAAATGATTTTTTTTTTATCCCACAACTATTATAACTGAAGTTTTATAACTTTATTATTTGTAGAAAAATTTAAATACAGAAATATTGTGCAGTTTAAAAATGTACAATCAGAGGGCCAAGTGGTCCAAGGCACTCACCTCTATCTGCATGGGTACAGGTCTCAGACTCAGATAGCATGGGTATGTGAGAAAGCCTGCCAGTAGGTTCCTGTGGGTGGGTTCTTTCTGGGGTTTTTTTTAGGCTTCATCTTCCACCAGATATACTGGCTGCCATGTATAGCCTATTGTGTGCTTTAAAAAAATGGCATTAAACCCCACCTTCACCCCTCCCCAAAAAGTTCATTCCTTTCTCTGGAGCTTCTTTCAAATGGTTTATTAAAATAATAATTTCACAATTTATAAATTAAAAAGTGTATTATTTATTCATGGTCTTAAATTTTTTTAGACAATAATTGTACAAAGGGGCATGATTGAGTATTCTGAAATTGAATGTCTGTGAAGGAAACATTTCGACTCTCAATTTGGATACTATTAGATATATTGAAAATGTTATAATTACAAGATTATTTATAATCTTCATATGTTCATTGATGAATTAATGATATTTTATCAAGTATACGTATTTGAAGGGAAATACAACTCTGTTTCTTTATACATCAAGAGAACTTCATTTGCATTTAGCTAATTGGCCATCAGCAGGTACATACATATACATTTGTTACAAACATTGATGGGGACATGTTTAATATTGAAACACGAACCTATCAAAATTTCGAACATTCAATAAATGCTTTAAATAATACTTCCCAAGCATACTCGTACATGCATATACACGTGTGTACATTATATGTATTTGCATATACCCATACACATGCCTATGTAGACAACACTTATGTATATGTACATAAATATGTATATCCACTGAGATAGTGTTAGGGACACACATGCATGTATATTCCACCAATAAATAAGATAGCCTGCTTCTAACTACACTGTTGCCATTGCCAGGTAAAGTTTTACTTTCAGTTTAAACAATGTCTGTCTGATTTGGATTTTTAATATAACTTTAAAAAAATTTCAGTCATATCACCATGATTGCTGCAGTGTGGCAGTTGATAGTGATGTCTAGCAATTGGGCATCATGCCACAGACATGTAGCATCATGTCCCACCTTGTCCCATTATCCTGAACCAGGCCAACCAGTCCTAACACTAACCTCTTAATGCTGAGCACCAAGCGAGGCAGCGGCTAGTATCATATTTATAAGTCTTTGTTATGACTCTGCCTCGGCTCGAACTCACGACCTGTCACATTCAAGGCAGATGCTCGAACCACTTAGGCCACCAGAGTGGTCGAACTAAACACCAGAGCTTATTCAATACGATGCTGCACATTAGAGGAGCTATTCTATATCTGTAGGTAACTCAATTCAGTTTACCTTGTTTATGAGGGGTATTCAGTTGTTACATTTTATTATTTTGTGTAAGTGTCAGAAAGACAGTCCAGCAAGAAGAAAAAAAATGGCCGTACAAGACCAGATGACAAAAATCAAATCGAATAAAGAGGACACTCTAGCTTCCTAAAAAAATTTTTTTTAAGACTATCAGCAATCTGGTTGGATAAGCTTCTTTTTGCAGAATCTAATAGCAGAGCAGTAGATTCCATGTTCGCTAACTACATGTGCCATAGATTAACAACCCTTGGCTAATAATGAAGGTGGTTCCAATTATGGGAAGGTCCACTAATTTCAGACTTGCATTTTTATTAAAGCATACATCTTCTGAAAGCTCTTCACTTTTGTACTTGAATTGAAAAATAAATACCCAAAAGTTTCATGTTAGAAAATACTAGGCAATAGAAAAAGAACATTACAGATTATGTGCAGGATTAAAAATAATGCATTTCCAGAAAGCAGTTTGCATAAATGAGTTTTTAGAAACAAACTGTCCAGATCATGTAGGGTTACATACATCCACTCAGCTGTAGCAAACATAGGTCTATAAATATATGTATTCAGTGTACTTTGTAAGAACAGAGCAGTTGTATTTTGATAGATTTTAAATTGATTTTTTCCCCAGTTCTCACTGGTTACAAGATCTAATAATACATCAAGGTACAAGCATATAGCAGGACCCTGCATACCGAAACCAGGTCAATCAATAGCAGCTCTACATCAGTCCAAAGTAAGCTGTTTCTGCTTCAGACATCATGTGATATATATATAGATATGTACATGGCAGAATTCTCGATGAAGTTGAGCAGCATTGATTTTTAAGGTTTTATCACTTTTTAGCAAGGTCATCATTGTACTTATGTTCAGCACACCCTCATTATAAGGTTCTTCATTATAGTGTGGTTCCTATTACAGAGCATGGTGAATGTGATCCATAAGTGGTAATAAAATTACCACATATACTGGCTTACAAGTCAAGCCAAATTGAAAACAATTGCAATTGCTGAGATCCTAATCTGCCATTGCATAATGCACCTGCAGTCCAGGGTATATGTTGTTTTTTTCTACTAATTATTCCTATCAAACTACACAGACCCAGATCTGGCAGCACATTATATGTGGCTGATCTGGATTTGTGCAGTTTGCAGTTGGATTTGGCTTACAAGCGAGTAAATATGGTACATGCAAGGCAGTATACTCCATGGCTGCCATAGACAGTGTTATAATGAGGTAGTACAGACTTTATGTATAGGTTTAGTCCAATGGTAAACAATGTAGACCTTGTTCTGTAATCGCATAATGTGCCAGCAGATCAGGGTCTGTGCTTTTTGTTTTACTGATTAGGCCTAACAAGAAACATTAATCAGGATATGCCAGTGAATTATGCAACTGCAGATGTGGCTCTTTTTGTGGACATTACTTGTATGCCTGTATGTATGGTAACCCTCTAGATAACTGCTTTGTTCAGCAAACAGATAACTCATTTTTTACATGGGTGTAGTTTATTTCAATTTCTGTAAAGCATATTTTCATGTCTTTGTTGTATATCAGACTATTTTGGGAAATTGTGGTGGTGGTGGTTGTAATTATACAATCATTTTTACCAGTAAGGTATGCTAGCAAACATGTACAAAGGCTTGCACCTTTCTTTTTTTTATCTTTTTATTGTTTTTGTCTGGAGCATGTTTACTTGAATGACATGGTTCTGTATCTATATAGTTCGTTTACCATGTAATATCACCAACAAGTCTAACTGTAATCATAGACCCTGCTGTACTGTTGGATAATTTGCTGGCAGACCAGGGTCTAGGTTGTTAGTTCTACTGAGAACTTCTAACGGGTCTGCTGGCAAATCTGGGTCTGTGCCATTTACAGTTAGACTTTTAAGCAAGTATATACAGTAGTTGAAATTTTGGTTCTTGTTCCGTATTTAATTTTGTATAGATTTCCACTTAGACAACATGGGCAGGTTCCCTAACCCCAAAAAGACTGAAAGTCAGATTGGAACTATATTTTTCTAAAGTGCTTTATGAATGATATTGGCAACCTGTCATTACCAGCAATAAAATCTTTAGGAAAAACCCTGCTTATATAAAGCACATTGAAATGCTGGTGCATAATTGCATGGCAGATCTTGACCTGTCCTAACAGCAGATATAAAATGTATTTATTTTTTGTTGCAGGAAAAGCTGTTTGTTACAGAATCCAACATCCATAAGGAACTAACTGACCTTGAATCTGAAGCTGAGATTCGCACAATGGTTCAGACTGAGATCACTGAGCAGAATTGTACCCTTGAGGTGACTGCAATGGACAAGAAAAAACTGACCGTTAACATCAAGGTATTGCTTGGAGAAGCTTCAAGTTTTATGTTCTTAGAAAAGCTTGTTATATTAGCTTGTCAATGTTAGAAGTGTGGTTAATCTGCTGAAATATTTTTGTACCTTTGTCTAGTGAAGGTCCCTAAATCATTCCTCATACAAATCACTGAAAGAGGTTTTTGTAACTTGACAACACTGGGGTACAGTTTTCAAAAGTTAATTATACAGGAGGGATTGTCATGGGGATCAATTTGAATAATAGTCTACAGGTTTGGATCTAAACCGACAAAAACGCAATTAATCTGGAATTGATCTCTTAGATCACAGAACTCTTCAAGTAAGGAAGAACCCTATTGGTTTGGGGTGGTCGAAAGCTCGAAGGTCAAGGCCATTGACTGAATGAAAAAACAATGGTTTGGCACAATTATTCTAGCTTTCCACCATCTGTAGTTACTAGGCTTTGTAGATGTTTGGGAAACAAGAAACTTCAGCTGTCATGGTTACATTGATTGAAGAAAAATTAATTCCATGCATCATGGCTCGAATTAGGGTTTTTCTGCACTAGCCCACATGATCACCAAAATATTTTTTTTACTGATCATACTTAAATCAAACAGAAGCCAGTCTGGTTATTAATTTAACATTTATTGTTCATTAACATTGAAACAATAAATGTATTTCACCTCAAGCACCTTCAGATTTCTCAAAATAAATACTCAGTGCAGAAAGTGCACAACATCACAGCCTCATCTAAGTCATACTCTGGCCATTTGTTTTCATTTTCTCTTGGTTTCTGTGCAGTAACATCCATTTTACATCACAGATCTGGACCAGACTTTATAGATGGACTACACTGCCTCATCTAAGTCATACTCTGGCCATTTGTGTTCATTTTCTCATGGTTTCTGTGCAGTAACATCCATTTTACATCACAGATCTGGACCAGACTTTATAGATGGACTACAATTTAGGTAAAGAAGAAGCTTGTTGATGTCTGTATCTTAAAGTCAGTTATCACAGTTGCTGTAACTGAAAGAAGAAAAGTGTTTTGAGCACAAAAATGTCAGTTCTGTTTGTTTGTAGAGGACTGTTAAACAAACATGGGATGGGCAGATAATGTGCCTTTCACTGTATTCTTGTTCAGAGACGTTTTTATTGCCTGATCGAAGCAAAGTGGTTATAGTAAATAGAAAATATGATAAATATAACATCTTGACCTTTTTTCTTTAAATCTGTGGTATGTTATTGTAATGTAACAAGATATTGTGTTGACTTGTGTACAATATACAGATGAGTAAAAGGTATTTTCAAGTTTGTTTGATTGCTTGTATGATTTCTGATGGCTAAAGCCTTCTAATATTTTTTTTCTCCAGAAATGCAAACGTGAAGATCAATCAGATGAGGATTTAGAGTATGATGACTGTCCCTCATCTGCCGAGATCAAGGTGGTCCATGACAAGGCGTTCCCTCCGCTGCAAGGCATCTTGAAGCAGCGTTCAGTCTCCGAGTCCAGTGAGGAATCCTCCTCAAGTGGCAGCAGTCCTTCTCGGTCAGGCTCCAAATCAGTTTCGTTTAGTTCCCATGTTGACAAGACCACTTACAAGCCAAACCAGGCGGTTACCTCAATGAAACAGGCTCTGAAGAGTAAACGCAAAAGACAGCGTAAGATGCAGGAGAAAAAGCATGATAAGGGGAGAAAGCGTCATGGTAGTACTGGATCAGAAAGCAGTAGTAGCGATGAACCGGATATCAAGTTTAGTAACGAGTTGCAGAGTGAGGAGGAACCTGGAGAAAAAGAGGAAATTCAAGCAGAGGATGTTGATTTGAAGGAAAAAGAGCAATACCTTGTTCATAATGTTGTCATAGGGACGTCTAGTGGTAAAATAAAATTTGATAGTGGGGAAGAAAAACGATTCATTGCCAATAATGATGTCATAGGGACGTCTAGTAGTGTGGAAATAGTAGATTGTGAGAAAGATAAACGATGCATTGCCGATGATAATGTCATAGGGACGTCTAATAGTGAGGTAAAAGTTGGTAGTGCTAGTGAGGAGGTTTATGATTCAGGCAAGGTTATTAAATTTGCCATGGATGTGAAAGCCAAGTTGATTACCCAATCATCACCAGTGGTAGCTGATCATGATAATGTTATAGTTGATGAGTTTAGGACCAGAAAGTGTAAGAAAAAGCAAGAGGTTTTTGATAGTGATGCTTTGCCTCAAACGGAGGTGGGTTGGACTAAATGCACAAAGTCTGATTCAGATGAGGATAAGAATGTTTTCAGCAATGATCTTGCAAAGGGAGATGTCGAGCCAATACCTGAGTCAGGGAGACAACCCCAAGAGTCTTCAGGAGCTACAGCACAAAGTTCTGGGAAGAAAGGAAGAAAACGGAGGAAGAGAAAGAACAAGATTCGTTTGGCAAATCAGGATGAGAGTAGCAGTAGTACAGGTGATAAGAGTGCAAGTAGTGGTGACCAGGGTGCAAGTAGTGGTGACCAGAGTGCGAGTGATGGTGAGGAAATCAAGGGTGCAAGCAGTAGTGAGAGTGATGCAGCAATGCTTGATAATCGTTGTTGCAAAAAGAAAATTAGGGAAGAGAGTTACAGTGTTGAGTCTGGGTCAAAGAATGTAAGTGAGGAAGAGGGTGATGCTGAAAAAAAGAATTTAAAAAGGAATGAGGTCAGTGAGAAAAATGGCAGAGAGAAGAGTGATGTGGAGACAGTGTTGAGTTGGAAAGATACAGGTGGCAGCAATAATGAGCACAAAACGGGGTGTAGTTTCAAGTTTTCAAATGATGTGATGTTTGATCTGGATGTCGAGTAATTGCATACAGAGTCTGACTACTTAGCCAATCTTTGAAATCCTGATTGTCTTGGCTGAAGTATTTTCATTGGTAATGGGAATATTTTAAAGGATACAATTTTTGTAATTTTAGAGCTGGCCCAATACAAGAATCGGTTCTGTAAACAATTCTGTTTAATTATTGCTATTGTCATATCTTGTTATCTGATACATTATCACAAAGATGTAACATTTAAATGTAAAGGGAGTGGGAACCAATCAAATTATTTTCCTCTTGATATGTTTTGAAATCGAATTGTACATGCTAATGTGCAGGTGGGAGCCAGTCAGATTAATTTTCTGTTTGGTTGGCGGGGTTAATATTCTTGTTTTTGCAATGTTTATTCTTCTAATAATAATTGAATTGTACCCTTCCAAAGAGTGGTATGTCACCCACAAGGTGTTAAATTTAAATGAAATACCTGTTAATAATCGGAAAGGATAATGCATTGCATTTTTTTTGGAAAGGTTTATGTATATTCCTAATACGTTTTTCAATAATGGAATTATTTCACCAAAAAAGTAAAATTCATCAAAATTTTGAAATGTTTTATGCATGGACAAAATTATTGCTAATTGAAGCAAAATATTGCATAGCTATATACAAGTAAACATTTTTTTTATAGAAATCCTAGTTTGAGAAGTAATGTTCTTTCATTTTTAAAAACAATTTTCAATGATTCTGACTGTTTTTGTAGTGTTTTTTTATCTTGGAATATTCATTGATTGTTAATATAATGCGTATAGATATGTATTAACCTATATATATTTTCGATTGTTGCATTAACAAGTTTAACTATTTCATGAATTGCACATAATACAGTGCATGATGATGATTAATATGATTGGTGTCATCTTTTTAGTGGATTAAAGCTTAATAAAGACAAAAGATGAAATAAAAGAGTTAACGAATCATAAAGTAACTGTTGAGTCCTTTCATGAAATAATTTTTTCATGATTGAAACATTGAAGGGAGATAAAGCACTTGATAAATGTTGTCTTATAATTCCATGTGTAGAGATGGATTATGATATTTTAATGTTAAAATGCTATCATTTTTTAAAAAAATTTTCCTAACATTTTTGGGGGCAAAAGTTGTTTTATAGTTGTTTATGAGTAGCTTAAACACTATCATCAAAACATCAATTGGAAACAGGAGTTGCACAGTTCATGATGTTCTTCACAGGAATATCTTACAAGTAATTGTCTTTAGTTTCTTTCCAGTTCCATCATCAGCTTGAAACCATATCTGGATCTCATTAAATGAAAGCAATTATTATATTATTATTAGCTCTTTCAAATATTGTAAATTTTCAAGCTAATTATTTTACACCACTTATCTAAAGCTTTGTGATACAAAAAATTTGTATAATCCAGATTTAGCATCTAGCATTATCTGTCCTGTAAAATCAGAAACATTGTTGGGGATTAAACAATACAATTTTTGGGAGGGGAATTTATTTGTCAGTATATGTTACTTTGAGAAACAAAAGAAGAAAGAAAACCTCCACTAGACCCTCCATGATTATTTCTGATTTTACAGTATTGTACATTTATCTGTGTTGCAGACCTTATATTGCCATTTCCTGGTCAAATTGTCTTTGAGTTATCCTAGAACATTTTCCCATATAATTGAGATTGATTCTACTGCACAGCACAGGGACTGACACATGCCAGATTGGACCATTAGCTCAGGGGACTCGTGTACATTAAACATTACTAGGCCGTTGGGAGATTTTGCTTTTCTCAAAATAGCTAGTACTTTGTCATTTTTGCTGCATTCTGGTCATGACTGCTCCACCGTAGCTCAGGAATCTGACACTATATATTTGAAATGGGTTTAGAATAAAAAAAATACCCTGGTAAATGCCATTGTGTATGTGCATTTTCTGTGTAAATTAGAGTTCTTTGTTCCATTTTAAGAGTAGAATATAGGATACCTGTTGGGGCAACCATTGGCATAATTTGATAGCCAATGAGATCTAGTGTAGTCTAGTCCTGGCCAGTAAAATGCACAAAATTGAGTTGTCATCTTGATCAGTTGTCTCATGCAATGCAAGTAAGAATTTTGTTATGAAGAAAGTTTGGTCTACAATTTAGCTGCATCAGGATTAATCAGAATGTATCCATTTCTTGTGGGAGTTTTAAGGGATTTTGTATTATGTTTTTTTGAGGACAGGATTCACTAGTCTCCTAATACTTTTACTTGCAATGAACAGCCAGACTAGTATAAATGTCTAACCCAGCAAAAAAAATAACTGAATGCCAGTGATGTAATTCAGGGGAGGTAATTTGACTTAGTGAAACACAGTTACTGTATGTCTGTGCAAAGTAGTAGGACCTGTTTTCACATTTGTTATTGTTTATATTTGATGGGTTTTATTTTTCTTGTGCTGAGAAATGGGTTGAGGCATGTCATGTATTGGACTTTTTATTTGTCACTTTCTAGATTTTCATTGTATTCTGTTTTCAACAATTAAAGATTACTGGAGTTAAATTTGAATTCTGAATATTAACTTCTATGTGATGTAAACCTGCAAGCTTGGTAAATGTTTTTTTTTTATTAGCAAGATCTTGGATAAGTTGATTTATGACCAAGAGTATATGCCTTCTAATTATGCCTTTATCTTTGGAAGCTAATTCTTCTATCAGAATATAGTAAAATGGGTAGGACAGTTTGGCATTGTTTACCTAGTGTTTGTACAATAAAACTACATAAGCCTCCATAGTGGTTGGCTGTTAATGTATATAAGCAGTTGAGTGTTTTCAAGGTCACTTGAGTCTCATTAAAAATAATAGCAAATGGAAATGTGAACAAAATTTCATTATGTGGCAGAAACTTGTATTGTACAAAGTTCATAGAGTTAAAGGTTTTATAGGTTACTGCAACATTATTTTCCCCAAATTTGGCAAAAAAAAGTATTATTTTAGAATTTAAAACTTAGATGGTGTGTGTTTATTAGAATTATAATGCTGTGTGAATTTGAATTTTCTCAGTTGAAATTGTTAGATTTAACAAAATCTATACTGACAGACTTGGAAAATGCAACAAATAGCCATTGATAAAACACTTAACTGACAACCAAGCCATTTTCTTTGAAGACTTTGTTCCTTCAAGTCTTACTGAATGCAGTTTTGGTCAGAATTATATTTCACATTTTTTGCCAAAACTTTATATATGGAGATACGCATAAAAGATTCTCAAGTGAAGGTGATTGTCATGAATCAATTTTAAGAAATCATTCCTATTTCTTGGATTGTTTTGTCAGAAAAAAAGATGCCAGATCAGTAGGACTGGACTATAAAGATGATGCATAAAATTTGTTGTGTTACTCAAGTCTTGCAGTTTATTTTGCAAATTTGATTAAGGATTAGAAGTCACAAAATTGTTAGTTTTATATCCATGCATGTATTTGTTTGTTTTTAAGGTGATACATGCATTTTTCTGTCAAGCCCATGTTAGTGGCAAGCAAACCCTGGTGATCTTTCTGGCACCAGCATCAGTGATGTCAAGAGTTTAAGGTTTGGTTTAAGATTTTCAGCAATTCTTTGATGTGGGCTCGACATCCAGGTCATGGTTATGTTAATTTTTGTTACTGTTTCTGCGTGCATTTTTCATTTTTGTTATGGTTTCTAGACATGTTGCATAATCTTTTGCTGCTTAAATTCCAGTGGTTTTTATTGAATAAAGGATCCACTATAAACTAGACTTTTCTTTTCTCACCCCTTTTCCATCATGTCCACAGCACGCCCTCCCATCATATTTGCATTCTTTTATACCCATTAGTAACTGCAATGAGGCCTCTTTAAATATGCTTGCTCTTCTTGAATGGCTGGTCACAGCAATATGGTATTTTCACTGCCATACTTGTTTTGCTGTCTAATCTGGCATAAACCAAACTGGTGCCAATTTGACAGCCAATATGACACTATGGTTGCAATCGTCAAACGTTTTCTTAATGCCACTCTTCCAAATAGATGGTTTTATGGGCATGGTGTTTTCATCAAAGGACTTCTTTTGATGTCATGTTAGTCATAAATGAAAATAGTGCTAATCTTGCTGCTAAATAGACTTATTATGCAATATAGTTGCTTTTAAATGAAGTTTGTGCCATTCAGACCTCCAGTATGGCACCAGGTGACCATGCAAGACGCGATGAAAGCCTTATAGGTACTTCAGAACAGATGGACATGTAGGCACGGTTTTTTTTCTTGAAGAGACTGGTTATGATGTCTTGTTGATCCTTACTAAAAATATATTCTGATCAATGGTGACCATCTTGAAAATGTCACTGCTGTTGAATACATTGTCATATGGGTGTGGGTCTTTCATTTAAATATTTCTCACTTTGCAGTTGTCCTAAATGAAAATGGTGCCAACTGTAACTCCCAAAATATTGAAAAATATCACAACAGCTACATCTCGGGAATGCATGGTAATACCAACTAAAAAACAAAACAAACAAAAAATCTTTCATGTGAAATATACTTGTTCCCATGTTAAAATGATGCTGATCTGGCTGGGCTGCCTTGATAATAATCACAATAATAACTTCATTTAGAGAAGATAAATCAATTGGTTACAGAACTAATCTTCCATGAGGCATATACAGCACTGTGCGATAAATTCAGTTTGATACTAAATAACCAAGTTATTCTGAATATCAAAGTATCAGGCCAAAAACAAGATTCTTATTCTACTTGGCATTACTCGTTATCAACTTTGACGATTCATTCTACAGGATGCTCGCTTAACCCTATGACCTTGGATTTTTGTAATACATGGAACGACTTCATTTGGAGGTAAGACTATTCATTGTGACGTGTTTTCTTGCCCCATTGACCTTGGTGTCAAGGTTAATGAAAATTTGCAGTAAGGTTTAGTGTCAAGTTTTTCTTGTGCTGATATTTCCTAAACCCATTTATGGACCGTATTCATACATTAAGTATTATGAAGATAATACAATTTATTAGTGACATACTTTCTTAGCCTTTTGACCATGGTGTGAAGGTTACACATTTAGCTGAGGGGCCGTCCATTTAGTATGTACACATGGAGGGGTGAGGGGGGTTAACGCAGAAACATACGCTTGCGTCGGTGGGTGGGTCTACTGATAATGTACGTACGCATAGGAAACGGGGGTGGGGAACCTCGATAATAATTTGTCTAATACGTAACCTGTTCGATTGGGTTCAGTCGGCGTTAGTAGTGAATGGGGCCACCCTAGGGACAATGGGAATTAGCATTACAGCCCCCCCCCCGGGCCACTCTGGGGACTATGTAAATTTAACATGGGGAAAATTGCTGGGCCACTCTAGGGACAAAGGGAATTGAACATGGGGAATAGAGTTTGGGCTTGTCTAGGGACAAGGTGAATTGAACATGGGGAATAGAGTTTGGGCTTGTCTAGGGACAAGGGGAATTGAACATGGGAGAAAAAAAACTACTTTAGGGACAAGGGGAATTGAACATGGGATTTTTTTTTTTTTTTTTAAATTTAAAAAAAAAAAAATGGGCTAGGCAATTGAAAGTCAATCTCTTTTTCGAGACCTATGAGTGGCCCTGAAAAGGGCCTTTGGGTTTATGTTAATATGCCCTTAACATAAAGGGCATCTGCAACATCTTCTTCGTCTTAGGCTTCGTCTGATGGTAGGTCCATAGACTAAAACTCTTTTGAGGCATCCTTGCCTCTCCACGTAAATCCTACGTATCCATAGGCTGGTGTCGGTCCTATGGACAACTGTTCACTTGGATCGGACATACATCGGTATGTCCGTCCTGAACATCATTGAAGACACAAGCGTAGAAGATTGAACGTCGGTCCACATGTTGAGGCGCCGAGAACAGGTGAATCAATGCAGTGAACTGCACTTATTTATAGGTAGAGGAAGGATTGAAACGGATTGAGTTCATTGACCAATCCAAACACACGTTACAAAATTCAGTCAGCCCACGTCCAATCGGAAGAGAGCAGTCTGTGACGTCAAGTGGTCTATATAGATTCGCTAGCGCCTGTGTGTAGTCAATCCATGTGACAGTTTTTAAACATGACGGAAACTCAGAAAACGATAAATTGGGGTGCACCAGCATTGGAGACCGCCCAAGGGAACCCGGACTTACTTTCAGAAGAGGTGAATTGGGATTTTGTGGATTTTCTTACCTCACAAGAATTTGTTCCGGAACCTTCGTCTCCTTCATTACCTCACGTGGAGAATTTTAGACAGAGACAGAAAGAAAAATTGGAGAAATTTATACAACAGCAAAAGGAAGCGGAACAAGCTTTTCTCCTACAGCAACAACAGCAAGAAGAAGAGGTAAGAAAAAAACAGCAACAAGAAGAAGCAACAGCAAAGAAACAAGAGTGTGAAAATCAAACGGTCACGGTACTGTTAGACATTTTAGCGGAGTTAAGAAGTCTGAAACAAATGTATCAGACTTCTTCATTACGACCGAAGAGAATACGACCTTCCCGAGCTAAACACGCCAACCCTGTGACTAAGCCTACCGTGCCACCCTTAGTGATTTCAACCAAATCATCATCATCAACAGTACGCAGTCCAGAAGTAGGCCTTGGCCGTGGCAAAGGCTTAAGGCAGTTAAAGTTGATTGCTTGAACTCACCCCTACACCAAAAACCAAAGGCCCTTTTCAGGGCCACCCACTTTTCTCGAACAGAGATAGACTTTCAATTGCCAATAACTCAAAAAAAACATTTTACCCCTATAGTACGTGTATATGAGTGCGTGGGTGTAGCTTCTTATTTAAAATCAAAACTCAAAGACACTTACCTTTTAATACCTAATTTATTCTTTTATAAATAGTTACAATCCAATTCACAACAGAGCACTTTAAAAAGTACATTCACTTCTTCTGTCTCACTGTTTAGTCTCTGTTTTTTAAATTTCTTCACCGTCACAGTCTTTTCCTCCTCTTCCTCCTCACTTTCTTCACTTCTTCTTTTCTTCTCCTGTTTCTTTTTCTTCACCTGTCTGCTATCTTCCTCCTCTGCTTCCTCTGAAGAATCCCTCTCTTCTTCCGACTCCTCTTGTTTCTTTTTTTCGGCAATCTGGAGACCAATGTCCTTTTTCTTGACAATAATAACAGGTATCTTGAATTTCGTCTCTTTTAACCCCTGTTTTTCTTTTTTGACGGTCTGGACACTCTGAAGACCAATGCCCTTTCTTCTGACAGATATAGCAAGTATCTTCACTTTTATCTCGAAAGGAAGGAGAGTAGTCCGTCGGCTGGTCTGAAGAGAATTTTCTAATGACCCCTCGCAAAGCTCTGATGAAACGTACCATCTGGGTAGTCTCTTCCATCGTTGTGTTCGGTTTGAGAGTGAAATGAATAGTGAAAGGACAAGACACACACCCTTTTATATACGCTGGTTTGCCATGACTATAAATTAGTCTATGGTATTTAAACTTGAGTCATTTGACGTTTTTCACTCAAGATGAAACGATCCAATTCATTTGAGAAGAAAGAAGAAGAAAGTAAGAGGCAGAAACGTGATCTATCGCCTCGTACCAGAGCTGAAGTCTTGGCACAAATTCATGCCAGTGATTTTGAAGAGGACATGAGTGAACCAGAATCCAAACCCTCTAAACAAAGTTCGCCACCCTTAGTCAACCCCGAAAAATACTATTCCATTCGAGAGACCGAAAAGCGCTCCTCTAGAAAATTTAGAACCACGGCTTACAAATACACGGTGAAGTTTAATGATTTCAAGGCTGAAGTACCGTTAGAGAAAGCAGAAGGGTTCATCACCGGGGTGTCGGATTCTTTGCTCACCACACTCAAGCGACAATGTCAACCCAAAGAAGACGATCGCTTGAGACTCTCCATACAACACGACGGTTTGAAATCCCGTTTGGATCGAGTCACCCCTGCAGAATTGACCGCTTCCAAAGTCATGGCCAAAATTCAACACGTACAACAATCCAATGACCAGTTTGACATCACCGATGGAAAAGCCACACTGGACATGACCCACGTCTCTCCTCCTCAAGGGACTGGACGCAAAAAGATGTTATTGGTAAACGAGCTTCGCAGCACCAAAACAAGTCTCGTCCGAATTCACAACCTTCAAGACCAGATGTGTTTAGCCAGGGCTATCGTGGTGGGACGAACCTATGCCAACAAAAACGACACGGTAGAATGGAAAAGAGCCTGGGAGAATATTCGAAAATCGGACCGAGCCAAACAACGAAGTGAAGCAGAACTCCTGTTACGACAAGCTGACTTGCCCAAAGACAAACCCTGTGGCATTCCTGAAATGCAAACATTGCAAGATGTCCTAGCTCCACGATACACTTTGAAAGTGTACCCTCAAGAAGTGCGCGGGCCTCTGTTGTTTCGAGGGAAAGACTTTAAGGATGGAAAATACATTCATGTCTATTATCACGATGACCATTTCGATACCATTACCAGTATCACCGGATTCCTGGGATACAGATATTACTGTGAGAAATGTGACTATGGCTATAACAATCGAGAGCAACACAAGCATTGTGGATCGAAATGCTCAGGATGTTTGGCCTCTCCACCCTGTCTGAGCGAAGGACCAGTGCATTGTTCAACTTGTCTGCGCACGTTTGTCAGCCCTACCTGTTACCAACAACATTTGAAGACGCAAGGTTCACAGCAGAAATGTGCTTGTCAACTGCTGAGATTGTGCCCTATGTGTGGACAAGGCATACGTACCAATAGTACCAAGGCACACGTATGTTCAGGAAAAAAAAATGTCACATTTGTCACCACATCGTGGACTTGGAACACCAATGCTACGTGCAAAAATACCAATCCCAACCAGAGAAAGAGGACGGTCACAAGAAGAAAGGCAATTTTATCTTTTTCGATTTCGAATGCATGCAAGAGACCGGTATTCACATTCCTAATTTCTGCGTGGCTCATCGAACGTGCGAGAAGTGCATTCAGGAACCTATCTTCAGTCATTGCCCTCACTGCAGTAAGATTCCTGGAGGGCGTGAAAAAATCTTTCGAGGACCGAACACGTTAGCCGATTTTGCCAAATGGGTCTTAGACCCCATCGACAAGACGTGGAGCCAAGAGGACATCGAACGTTACGGAGATTGTCATCGTCATGCCACGGTGATGGCTCACAATTTCTCCGGATACGATGGACAGTTTCTTTTGAGATACTATACGGAACAAGGCACCGAGCGTCCTAAAGTCACTTTGAACGGAGCCAAAATCATTTTCATGCAAGTGGGACAAATACAGTTTAAAGATTCGATGAGTTACTTGGCCATGCCTTTGAGCCGAATGCCTGAAACGTTTGGAATGACAGAAATGGCTAAAGGGTACTTTCCACACTTTTTCAATACGGAAGCCAATCAACACGCCGTTCTACCCCATTTACCTGTGGCTCACTATTACGACCCCGACAACATGCGTACCGAACAACGAGAAGCTTTCTACGATTGGTACCAGGCTCACGCCTCCGACCCTTTCGACTTTCAGGAAGAAATGTTAAAGTATTGTCGTTCCGACGTGGACATTTTACGACGTTGCTGTGGAAAATTTCGAGAACTGTTCATGGAACACGGAGGGGTCGATCCTTTGAAAGAAGCTTGCACCATTGCCAAAGCGTGTTCCTTAGTGTACCGGAAACGATTCATGCCTGAAAACACCGTAGCTGTCATCAGTCCTCAAACGACCAACTATGTCAAACGTCAATACTCGGTCAAAGCCCTACGCTGGTTACATTACTTGTGCGACAAGGAAGACAAGTGGATTCAGCATGCCCGCAACGGAGGGAGCGAAAAGACCATCGGAACGCATTCGGTCGATGGCTGGGACTTAGAAAACCCCAAGATCGTGTACGAGTTTAACGGTTGCTTATTTCACGGATGTCCCGTCTGTTATCCTGACCGTGGCACTAAAAATCAGTTTTTACAACGAACCATGGAAGACTTGTACCAGACTTGTCAGCGACGCCTAAAGTTAGAACAGGAAGGATACCAAGTGGTGGAAATGTGGGAACACGAATACGATCACCGTTTGAAAACCGATCCCGAGTTTAAACGTCTCGTGGAAAGTTACCAGTTCATGGACCCCCTGAACCCAAGGGATAGTTTGTACGGAGGAAGGACCAATGTCACATGTTTGTTGTACCAAGCCGACGAAGAGAAAGGAGAAGAAATCAAATACTTGGACGTGTGTTCGCTGTATCCCTACGTATGCAAATATGGTCTCTTTCCTGCAGGACATCCACAATTGTTCACGGAACACATCGACCTGAAAAACATTCGACAATACGAAGGTCTGATCAAGTGCAAAGTCTTGCCTCCCACTAACTTGTACCATCCCGTGCTACCTCACCATTGCCAAGGCAAACTGATGTTTCCTTTGTGCCGTACTTGTGCCGAAACGTGCAACCAAGACCAACCTTGTCAGCACACCAAGGAAGAACGGGCCTTGACGGGGACGTGGGTCAGCGTAGAATTGTTCAAAGCTCTGGACATGGGATACCAACTGTTAGAAGTGTACGAAATTTGTCACTTTCCCAAGACACAGCAATACCACAAAGGTGACCCCACGCAGAAAGGCATTTTCGCCGACTACGTGGATGCCTTTTTGAAACTGAAGCAAGAAGCCAGTGGCTATCCGTTCTGGTGTCACACTCCCGAAGACCAAAAGACATTCAAAGAGAAATACTATGAACAAGAAGGCATCCCTTTAGACCACATCGAGAAAAACGAAGGCAAGCGATCGTTTGCCAAAGTGATGTTAAATTGTTTGTGGGGTAAAATGGCACAACGACCGTGTTTACCCAAGACGGAATATTTGACAGAACCTTCCCGCTACTTTCAGATGATTCACGACAAAACCAAATACATGAAACACGTGGACGTCGTTCGAGAGGATTTGATCTTGGTCAATTACGAAGAAGATCTGGACTTTGTACAAGACGACCCTTTTGGAAATGTCATCATTGCGGCTTACGTGACAGCTCATGCTCGCTTAAAATTGTACGAAACTTTAGAACTGTTAGGGGAACGCGTCCTGTACTTTGACACGGACAGTTGCATTTACATCCATCACCCGAGTCAACAGCACCCTGACATCGAAGGAGACCGTTTAGGAGCCTGGACAGACGAGCATCCCGACGACAAGATTCTAAGTTTCGTCAGTGGCGGTCCAAAAAATTACGGCTACGAATACCGGGACCCACAAGGAGAAGTGCACACGACGTGTAAAGTGAAAGGATTGACTCTGAATTATCGTACCAGTCGTGTGGTCAACTTTGGGGTATTGAAAGAAGCCTTGCAATCTGGAGAGGATGAACACTTTAAAGTGACCACCTATCAACCCAACAAGATTGTACGTTTACCCACTCACCACATCGCCAGTCGACCCTTGGAAAAAGTCTGTCAAATCGTGTACCAGAAGCGAGTGCGACTGCCTAACCACTTTACTTTGCCGTATGGACATGTTGGTATAAAACATTGGTTGTAAGAGGATAGCCACCCACCAGAAGGATGACTTCGCCACAGCAAGAATCGAGTGAGAAACCCGATGAGAACTCCAAGTTCAAACCCTACCATTTTCCGGTGTTCTTGCCTGACTATTGTGATTGTGCCCGTCGATTGCACACGTTTCAAGCATGGCCTACGGATAGGAAAGGATTACCTTCTTCGCATGTTTTAGCTAGAACAGGATTTGTCTACTTGGGACCTGAGTCAGGATTGGGATACGAAGTACAGTGTTTCGCTTGCGGACTGAAGTTACGAATGAATCTATGTATCTATAAAGATTCAGCTATTCTGGAACATACTCGATGGTCTCCGCACTGCCCTTACCTTTCTATAGCCTTTCCACCCATGACATTACGGTACAATGATGACGGTACCTTAGAAACGGTACCTTCCAAAACAAGACAAAAAAAGGAACGATGTACAAGCTTGAGACTGCATTGCGACTGGTATAAAAAGGGGCTAATTCCAAGATCGATAGTTCATTGTGACTACCAAGACCAAGCGAACAGCATTAATACTTTCAGAGAAACACAAAACAGCTTCAGACAGGTACACTTCAAGTGTGGGAATTCTGAAGTGGAATGCGATTGTGAGCCTTGCGGTGGGAACGATGCTGTACGCTGTGACCTTAGCGATGCCGTAAAGCATCATGGGAACTTTGTTCTCACTACCCCTATCATGGAAAGTGATGCTGTGCGTGTCAAACATGAGGGATGCAAAAGCGATGCCGCTCGTCCTCTTGGACATTTTACTGGTTTTTCGTTTTAAAGGTGGATGTTCACCTTCACGTCTAACTCCCTACGGATGTCATCCAGCCCTGAGCAATCTCCTGTCCATGTCACCCAACCCTCATCGAAACGAACCTGTGAAAGACGAATATTCGTTTCCTGTGCGTTTGTCGGAATACTGCGACTTTGAAAATCGTCTTCAATCGTTCAAAGGAAAATGGCCTAAGTATCTGGGAGGACCGACCCCCGAAGAATTAGCCAGAGCCGGATTGTTCTACTTGGGCGAAGGAGATAAAGTCAAGTGCTTCAGTTGCGGTGTGTCACTTCACCACTGGGAACCACAAGATTCGGCCTACGTAGAACATGCTCGATGGTCACCGAATTGTCATTACTTACCCTTAGTGTGACCCAGACATTGAAGTAATTACCATAATCTGTTTATGGATACTTTACAAGAGAACATTCCTGCTTTGCCTGTGGAGTTGAGAGAACGCATTTACCGAGAGCTGGTCAAAATACAAGTCAAACGTAAAGAACAGTTGCATCCGTTACGTCACCAGATCTTTAACCACTGGTACCTGAATGGTATAAGAGAATTGATTCGTCAGAAATTTGTTTCAGTGGTCAGACATTGTTCAAAATTTTGAGGTTGCCAATGATCGACATGTTCATAATTTTGGTTACTTCGAGATTCACCTAGTGCAACGCATTGAGGAAGACAAGTTAAAGGATTACCAACATATTTTACGTGGAATCTACTTAGCGGAAGAGGAAACTTCTAAACAAACTCTGACGTTTAGGTTACAGTATGCAAGATTTAGATTCCCTACTGGAGAACGAAGATCTCTGGCTAGAAAGTACGTGTATTACTTCCGAGAAAAAGAGAATATAAAAACAGGCTGCCATGCCACGACTTATGTCACATGTAATTGAACAGATTCCGTGGAAGGAACTCAATGACCATATTCAAACCGTGGATCATTACCATCAATTATTACAAGAACTGTATCCACTCAATTTGGGACGACGCATAGTATGTGTCTTAGTGACTTGTTTTCTGGGATTTCGTTTACCAGCCGATTCTTTGTGGACTCTTTACGAACAGTACTTACCACCCCATTCAACATGAAAGTGGTGCCTTTAAATGTTCACGAGAGACTCCTTTTGCTCAAAGCCTTGCGTTTTCATCTGGATACTTCTCGACCTCTACGAGAAAAAAAGATTCGTCAACTTTTAGCTACCCAAGACGTGTATGACGATGTGTGTGTAGCTTGTGACTCACACCCCCATTGGACAGATGTCCGTGCCTGGAAAAAATGGGATTTTGAGGCTTGGACCCAAGAAGTGGCCCAGTATGCTCGAGAGTTGTGATCCTTCCTTTCAACGTCCAAAGAAAAAAGTTACTTTTCAACCTGTGTTAGTGACAGTGCCAGAAGAACCCGTCACCCAGGACAGGACTGTCGTGGACAGGCCTGAAAGCCCCTTTCGGGAGGACATTTGTGTGACCTTACCCCCTATAGAACTGGTCAGAACATTACCCAAAACATGTTGTACAGACACTTGTTTTTATTCCACGTTGATGGTTATCATGTGCCTTTTATCGTTGTACTTAAGCCTTTGGCTTTTATGTATTTTTGTCTTTCGTGTTCATGTTTAAAACATTCAATAAACGTGTCCTGAAAAAAGTATATAAACTCTTGTCTTGTCTGTTTTCGTGTCACAAGTGACATTCCTGACACTATGGCTACCTCTGCTGTCTCTGCTCCCTCTTCCTCCACTGTCAAAGTCATCGACGAACACTTAGATCGTGCCAGTTGGGAGGCTTTGTATCTTCGCCATCCCTTTAACATGCTCATTGCTGGACCTAGCGGTTCAGGCAAAACCGAATTCGTCAAACGTTTGATCGAACATAAACATCATTTGATCGATCGACCACCTCAGCGGAACGTGTGGTGTTACAAAGAGTGGCAATCGGCGTACAACCTCTTGCGAGAAAGTCAAGGCGATTCCATCGTGTTTGTGGAAGGCATTCCTAAAGAAGACGACGGCATCGTCTCTGACTCCCGTCAAACCCATTTGGTCATTTTCGACGACATGTTAGGAGAAGACGAAGAAGAAATTAAACTTTGGTTCACACGCAAAGGGCATCATCGTAATACCAGTGTCGTTTACATCACCCAAAATTTGTTTCAACAAAGTAAAGCCCATCGCACCATCAGTCTCAATGCGCATTACGTGGTCTTGTTTAAAAGCCCTCGAGATAAATCGCAAGTGCAAGTCTTAGCCAAACAGTTAGGAACACCTTGGCTGACTCAGGCGTACGACGATGCCACTCAAACTCCACACGCCTATTTACTCGTCGATTTGAAACCTACGACCCCCGATGATTTGCGATTTCGTACCCACTTGTTTCACCACTGGTGCCAAGACGGAGGGCCTGTCCTGTACACGTCTCCGTCCTCGATTTAACTTCACTTCACAAAAAAATCTATAAAAACCTCAGACCCTTTTCGTCTGTCTCACACACATTTTGAACATGACGTCCCTTCAGTCGCATCTTCCCGTCAAATTGATTCGTGCCTTGTATGGCATCAGTCGAGAAAAAAATCCACAAACACGAGCTCGTGTCTTAGAAGCTAGTCTCAAAGAAGTCTTACGATGGTTCACGGTGACAGCACGTCAATTACTACAAGGGATCATTCAGATTCCTCATCAAACCAAACGCTTTTTTGATCGAAACAAAGTCGCTTTGACCCAACTGGCCGATCCCCGCATCGACACTCAAACCAAAAAACAAATCATTTTGAAACCTGGAGGGAGCGGTACTCTAGGAGGGGTCATCATTCGCTCTCTCTTAAGATGGGATCCTAATGCCCCCAAAGTTCTCCCCAAGAAAAAAGTCAAACGAAGCTCCAAGAAGAAGAAAAAGACCAGGTCCCCAAGGAGAACTTCTCCAGTGGCGGGACCCTCCTCTTACCAGACACCACCCCGGAAAAAGAAAAGAAGCCCCCAGAAAAAGAAACAGAGAAAAAGTCCCAAGAAAAAGAAAAGTCCACAGAAGAAAACTAGTCGCAAGAGAGGCACTTCGGCCAGGACGCAACCTTACACTCGCAAACCACGACCTGCCACGGCGGTGACTGCGTCTCCGTTGATGACACCAAGAACTGAAGAGTACTTGGAGACGTTGATCACACCAAGAACTTCTCCGTTGATGATCCCAAGAACTTCCCCAGTGGCAGGACCCTCCAATTTAGTGGCAGTGGTTGCTGCTCACAAAGTACCTTCTCCCAAAATCAAAGTCCAAGAAAGATCGGGCATGTTACAAAGTTTACTGGATTTGTCCAACCAAGAACTGGCTCGATTTAGTCCGTTACGTACCCCTGCACGACGTGTCATGCCTGTCCTGAAGTTGATAGGACGTAAAGACAATCAGTGGCGACGCGTTCCAGTATAAAAAAGGCCTGTGACCAAGTCGGGGTATCAGTGTTTTTTTGCTGAAGACTCAAAGATGTCACCCTCCAGAAAACATCCCTCTTCTAAACAGTCCCAAGGAAAGAAAAGAAAAGGACTGCCTCCTCGTTTAGTCAAACATGGGGACATGTTATCTGTCCTGTCCATAGCTTCTCCACCTCTACGAAAAAAACTCATTCAATCAGCCTCCAAAGAGGTCATCGATACCGTGTGCGAATGTTGTTTGAACGTCTTGAAAGGCGCGATCCCTTTGTCCAAACACCAGAAACAATGCTTAGGCAAACATCGTCACGTTCTTCGTCAAATGGTTCAAAAGAAAATTCCCCTTCGTCAAAAGAAGAAGATGTTGGTCCAACGTGGAGGCATTTTACCCCTCTTGTTAGGCCCCTTACTGAAAGGAGTCTTGGGAACCATGTTGGGAGGACTGGTGGGAGCAAGATAAAAGGCCTCATAAGTCCCAAGATCTCAGAATCGACCCCTGACAACCCCATGAAAGGACGAAAACTAGCTTTAGTGCCTTACAAACGATGGATGGAATACCATCGTTGGCAAGAACAACGCACCCCGCATTTACCTCCCAATCCCAATTTGAGCGAGATGTCCCAGTTACAATACGAATTGCAGTCCTTGATGGATCGCCAAGATTTGTCCGAAAGAGAAAAATCGCAAAAGTACGGTCAACTCTTGCAACGACTGCAACTCTTTCAACAGAAAGCTTTACACGAAACAGCTCTACCCACTCTGAAAGATTTTAAGACCTTGATGAAAAGTCCAGCTCCATCATCACTACCACCACCACCACTACTACCATCCCCAGGGGTCACCAGAGATGCTACCCCACGAAGACCTGAGGAAGAAGAGATGCGAGAAGTGTTTCAAACACCGTCAGCAGCTCCCATTTCAAGTAAGATTGCAGCATCCTTGTTGACCACGTCCCCCACACCCCAACGAGAAGAAATGAAAGCTTGGGTTAAAAAGATGATGTCCACTCCTCCTTCGACAGAAGTGAAAAAGAAAGAAGGGAAACCAGAAGTGAAAAAAGAAAAGAAGACCAAAGCCATTCCATTGCCACCTCCACCACTACCTTCGACTTCTAGTCCCGTAGCCCATCGGACACGTAAATCCGTTTCTAAACCACCCTTTCGTCCCACCCAAAGTAGCATCACGGAAGAGTGGGTGACTTATTAACACACCAAAAAAAAAAAAAAAAAAACATGGAGAAGGTGTTAGCCAGCATTTACTACGATCCCTCCCATCCTGCAGGTTACACAGGAGTTCAAAAATTGTATCGTGCTGCCAAAAGTCGACTGAAAAGTTTCCGTTTACCTCAAGTGCAACGATGGTTACAAGAACAAGCTACCTACACTTTACACAAACCCATTCGACGCAAGTTTGCCAGAAGTCGCACCCGAGTGGAAGGCATCGATCATCAATGGCAAGCCGATTTAACCGATGTCTCTCATTTGGCCAGCTACAATCGCGGCTACAAATATTTGTTTTGTGTCATCGACGTCTTTTCCAAATTTGCCTGGGTCGTGCCCTTGACTTCCAAATCGAGCAGCGAGCTAGTGCGATAGTGCGAGCCCTGCAACGGGTGTTGAAACAAAGCGGTCGTCACCCTCTTCGATGGCAAACGGACAAAGGCACCGAATTTCTGAACCAAGCTTTCCAAAAAGAATTAAAGAAACGTGACATTCATTTTTTTACCACCGAGAATCCAGAAACCAAAGCTAACATCGTGGAACGTTTTCAACGCACTTTGAAAGAACGCATGTGGAAATATTTTACGCATCACCACACTCTGAAGTACATCGACATCTTACCGCACCTGGTGCAAGCGTACAACCAATCTTACCATCGAAGCATTGGACGTGCCCCGCAAGAAGTGACTCCCGACAACGAAGTGCTGGTGTTTGAGCGCCTGTTTGGTACGTCTCCGACGAGGGCTGCCCCCAAGAAAAGTGGAGTGTTGGCCGTAGGAGATTGGGTGCGCATTGGCAAAACCAAACTCACTTTCGACAAAGGTTACTTACCTAACTGAACGACCGAATTGTTTCGTGTCACTGGACGAGTGCATGGCCGTCATCCTGCCGTCTATAAATTGGAAGACATGAACGGAGAAGTGCTCAAAGGAACGTTTTATTTGCCCGAGTTACAACGTGTGACCAAAAAAGAAGACGACGTGTACGACATCGAAAGCATTCTCGAACGCAGAACCCGTAAAGTGGGCAAACGACGTGTCAAAGAAGTCAAAGTACGTTGGAAAGGATATCCACCCAGTTTTGATTCTTGGATCGACGCTTCGCAAGTCATCGACTATAAAAAGAAGTGACCATCATGCCCTTTCACACAGACGCAGCTACGTCGACCACTCCTTCACCTAGTTCTTCTTTGCAAGATTTACAAAAACAACCCTTGTGGGTGTGGTGTGGAGAACGTGTGCCTAAAACGCAAATCGTCTTTTTCTGTGAAATCTTCGTGGTGTATTGTGTCATCGGGGCAGCCATTGCCAATTTGAGTTTGCAACAAGGAGACAAACAATTGTGGACCATTTTATTGAGCAGTTGCATAGGTTACCTGCTTCCCAATCCCTCCCTGAAATTCTCCTCGAACGGGAACCACGGGAACCTTGTGTCCAGTGCCAGTGCCAGTCACCATTCCAACCACAACCAGAACCCCATTTTGAACGGAGACACGCCTCTGACGTCCAGTAACCCATCGGACAGCCACAGAACTCTGGAATTATGAGTCACCAAAACCAATTTTACTTAACCTTACCCAGTGACAGTTCCATGGATGTGTTTCCCCACAACACGTTGTGCTGTTACACGGCCAAATTACCTCAGGCCATCCCCTTAGATCACGAAGCCCATTGGGAAGTGGCTTTGGTAGAAATGATTTACCCAACACAAATCAAAAACATCACTGAATCTCAAAACACTTTTGACGTCGAAATTCTGGACCCAACAGTGCAGCAAACCATGACGACCACTCCTCAACATAAATCATTTCTTGCGTAGACCCCAATACAATAGCAGCAGTGACACTTCTCCTCCTTTTTACGTTTATCACTTTAAAATTAATTCAGGCCATTATTTTAGTGGTCAACATCTGGTGGAGGCCATCGCTGACAAATTCTATGCAACATTTGACAAAGTTCTGACCGGACTAAGAAAACGTGTCACCATTGAGTACCACAAACTGTCTCATCGTCTACTCATCAAATTTGAAAGTGAGGAAAAAAGTATACGTATTAAATTTTGCCTTGAATTGTATGACATTTTGGGTAGAGACCTCAATATGGTCACGGATAAGCAGACCTAAAAGATTCACATGGCAGAGATTGACAACAACGGGCATTTTGCGAGGTATTTTCGTTTCCCGGTAGAACTGAACCAGGGACTGAATTTGATGTTTGTGTACTCCGATGTGGTGGAGTACAACGTGGTGGGACACACCTCCGTGCCGTTACTGCGTGTCATTCCTTTCAAAGTGGATTCTGCCACGGTCACTGACGAGGAAGGTGAAAACACTTATCACGTCCACCGCGAATTTGTACATCCTCATTATTTGCCTGTCAGCAAGTCGTATTTGGACACGGTCAACATTGCTATAAAAGGAGATTTGGGACAAAATATTCCATTCACCAAAGAGAATGTCACGGTGAAACTCCATTTTCGAAAACGGTTCTCTCACGATTCGTAAGTCATGTATCCAGTGTACCGAGGGGTTGCTCGACAGCGAGGATACGGTTTAGGAGATATGTTAAAATCGGCCTTTCGTTTGGTGGCTCCGGTGTTGAAACCGATGGTGACACGCGGATTGCACGCCTTGAAAGATGCGGCACTGACGCAAGGCAAAGAATTTCTCCAAAATGTCATCATCGACAAACAAAACCCTAAAGAAGCCTTCATGAGGGCAGGCAAAAATGTCTTGCTGCAAACGGGCAAAGACCTTTTGGGCCGACGAGAAACACCTATAAATGCCCTGCACGCTACCGAGTCAAGCATTCAGCAAGGACAAGGCAGAAAGAGACGACGAAGAAAACACCCTTTCACCAGACTTCACACGTCTAAAGCTAGAAAGGCAAAGAAAAGAAGAACCGTTCGAGACTTAGACGTTTTTGATTATTGAGAAAGAGAAAAAAATGATGCACCGAGAGCCTTGCGTCTGTTCCAAGTCGGAACTGGATCTGTTTGCCATGCCCCCCCACCATGATGACCATGCAAGAATCCCAGTGGGTGGAATTTCATCCCGTCTCCTCTTTGACAGATTCCGCTCCCATCGAGTTTGAAATCAAAGGACAGCCCGAAGATTACATCGATCTGAACAGCAGTTACTTGTACTTGAAAGTCAAAGTTCTAGATAAGGGAGGAGATTCTATAAGCGGCGAAGAGAAAGTAGCTCCCGTCAACAATTTCATGCATTCCTTGTTCAGCTCAGTGGACTTGTACTTGAATAACAAACTGGTCAGTAGCAGCATGGATACTTACCCTTACCGTGCCTACCTGGAAAATCTCTTGACGTACGGAATAGATGCCAAGAACACCCATCTCAATGCTTGCGTGCTATGGGAACCTGACGAAGCGGGCGATTTTGATAAAACAGGTATTAGTGATGACCCAAAAAGAAGCAGACACCAATGAGGGATTTGTAGAACGAAGAAACAAAATATTAAATGGAAAGAGTTTAGAACTGATGGATCGTTTGCATTTGGACATGTGGTTGCAAGAGAAATATTTGCTGAACGGTGTAAATGTTCGCTTGAGACTGAATCGTAGCAGTGCTGCTTTCCATTTGTTGGCTGATGCTGATGCTACTACTGGTGGCAATCCTAAGAGCAAAATCGAGGACGTCAAACTCTACGTACGACGCGTGGAAGTGTTACCTAAAGTGGGAAATGACATCAGTAACACTTTGAGCAGAACGACCGCCAAGTATCCCATACGACGCGTGGAAGTGAAAACGTTCACCATTCCCGCTAACCATCATTCCATGATCGAAGATCATCTGTTTCAAGGACAGTTACCCAAACGTTTAATCCTTGGTATGGTCAAGAATTCAGCCTTCAACGGAGCCTTCAGTGAAAATCATTTTAAGTTTAAACACTTTAAGGTGAAGAAAATCGAAGTTAGTCGCGATGACAAGACCTTTTGTACCAGACCTTTCCACCCGGACTTTATCCAGAACAATTACTTGAGATCGTACTTGTCCCTGTACGAAGCCACCGGTCAGTTAGGGACCAACACCAGTCACGGCATTACGTACGAAGATTACGCAGGAGGCTATGCTTTGTGGGCTTTCGATTTCACTCCAGACCAAGGCAGTGACGAGGGACATTTCCACCCTATAAAATCTGGCCAGATTCGTGTGGAACTTCAGTTTGCAGAAGAAGTGAAAGAGACAGTGAACGTCATCCTGTATGCAGAATTCGATAATGCCATAGAAATCAACAGTTTGAGAGAAGTCATTGTAGACTATTAGAAGCTATGGAAGACTGTTATCCCTCTTTACCTAGTGCAGAAACTTTGGAGATGGAATGTGAGGAGACCGTGGAAGAAGAAGTTATCATGATGAAGTCCCGATGGCCAGAACAAGAAGCGCATTTAGTCTCCTGTTTTGCCAAACACTTGGTCGAAAAAATGACGGAATTGATCAAGAAAGATTGCTATGGATGTCAAAACGATCATCCCAGTCAAATTCAACGCGATAAATGCCTAATGCTGAGTCAAGAAGAAAAATTGGACGAGCATCTGGACGAAGCTTGGAGTCTCATCTCGAACGAAGTCGTGTTGCATCAGTGGTATAAAGACTTGCGTGAACATTCTTGTCCACCATTAACCACTCAAGAGATCCATCGTATCGAAGCTCTCCTGAATCAGAGTGGGGAGACGAAACGAGGAAACGGTTATTTGTCAGACATTTTCAAGCAAAAAGTCAGGATCGAATTGATGACTTATTATTACCTGTGAAGAAAAAAACACACAAATCAATGGATACCTGGGAACTTTATTACCTTTTGAACCACAGTTCGTATACGGCTTCTTGGAATCCTGTCGTCTGTGCTAAAGATGAACTCCCTCATCGCAAACCTCAAGACCATCTAGCTTATGTGATCAACACGGACGACAGTCATCTCCCAGGAACCCACTGGGTAGCCGTTTACTTTCCTCAAGAAAGATGTGTGGAATATTTCGATTGGTACGGATTGCCCCCTTTGGAAGACGATATCATTGACTTTATGAGAAGAAATGCTCAGACCACCCGATTCAATAATGTGAAATTACAAGGCACAGATTCCTTGGTGTGTGGACAATATTGTGTGTATTTTCTGCATCATCGCAGCCTGGGCTATTCCTTAGAACATTTAGTGACTCATTTTGATCCTCGTTCTTCTTCTAGAAATGATGTGAAAGTAGATCAATGGTTTTGTGACCATTATGCTTATCTTTTGTCTCAAGCTAGGAAACGTAGTGTCCATCAATGGCCTAATGACTTCCAACAGTGGAAATCACAATTTCATTCACAACGTTGTCAGCCCTGTTTAAAGTAGAGTGTTAATTGAAAAAAATGTTTGAGATTTGATGTTATATTGTTGGATTATTGTTAAAAATGTTAGAGTTGTTTGTTAGTGTTAAGTAATTTTGAATAAAAAAATGTTGTGTTTTGAAAAAAATTCATTTGTCTTTTGTTTGGCTATAGGAATCTTGATTCATGCTCTTTGACTTCTTACTATCCCTCTCATGACATTCATTGAACGTTGCGGCTCGAAAACCGTGGAGGGATGTTTTCCTTCACGTCCGCGCTTTGACTTTTAAAAACCGGGGTAATTTCCAGTCTAAATACAATTAATTAGGAACTGGGACGGCCGGATAGGTCTTGTGGGTTCACGGACCAACACGACCGTGCAGGGACCTGATTAACTAAAACAAACTAAGGCATTACTTTACTTAAACAAACAGAAGTTTATGCAAAAATTTAAATGTAATTAATTAGGAACTGGGACGGCCGGATAGGTCTTGTGGGTTCACAGACTAACACGACCGTTCAGGGACCTGATAAACTAAAACAAACTAAGGATAAATCCAAACAATTATAAGCAAAACAAATACACTGGCTGATAAAACTTTACAAATAATAAGAATAAAATAAAAAACACCAACCATAAAAAAAACAACTAGTACAAAAACCAGGAAGGAATATACAGGGGGGTAGGTGGTGAAAATAAAAATCCTACTCCACTCCTCCTTACCTATCCTTCTCCTAACATCCTAACCAACAGCTACAAAAACTCTTTTCTCTATACATAGGTGACAGCTAAGATAAACCTTGATATAACTATGTAATCCCAAAAATAGAACGCATAAGGTGGTCGCAAGAATAGACCATCAGGGATACCCTTATTAAGACCCCAAAACTTACACATATGAGGTAGTCGAAATACCCAACGACTATCAGGGCCGGCGGCACAATGCTGCAAATATAACAATAACATAGAACAATACCCCAAAACATTACAAGCATAAGGTAGTCAAAAAACCCAATGACTATCAGGGCCAGCAGCACAAGGCTGCAACCAAAACTTATAACTAGAAAAATAGGACCCTAAATAATTACTCAATAAGATGGAAAAAACACCAGTTCCATCCAGGGCCAGCAGCACAATGCTGCAAAACAAACCAATCAAATTGCTGTCACCTATTAGCTAACATCTACCTCAATAAACTCTACCTCTCTTAAAAACAGCACAGAGTTTTTTATTCAAATTCCAAAAGACGGAAAGTTAGAACAAATATCCTGGATCGGAAAAACCCTGCTAACCTGTGGCAAGACAACTCCGCCCGAGCCCGACCACTTTCACCCCTTACCACGGACAGACATCAAAACCCATACGTGCAGTGCACGCATCATAAATTAAAACGCGAACTAGATCGGGTCCAATCCCACTGGTCGCTCATCAATGCAAATGAATGACAGAGTGCGTGCTGGGTCCAATCCCACTCAAACAAACAAAAATATAGGCCTTACAATCAGGTCGATATGTACACAAAAGTACTTCGACCTGACGGCCCAATCAATAAGTGTTCTGTGAACACATAAATGCCTGGAGGAAGTGGCACCATTAGTAGTAAGGTGGGCCACTATACGTACAATGGAAATTAGCATTACGGAGACCCTTGGGCCACTATACGTACAATGGAAATTTAACATGGCGAAAAATCGTGGGTCAATATACGTACAAGGGGATTTAACATGGCGAAAAATCGTGGGTTAATATACGTACAAGGGGAATTAACATGGGAAAAAAATTGTGGGCCGATATACGTACAAGGGGAATTTAACATGGGGGAATAGAGTTTGGGGATTGTTTAGGGACAAAGGGGAATTGAATATGGGATTTTTTTTTTTTAAATTTTTTAAAAAAAAAAGGGGGTAGGCAATGGAAAGGCTATCTCTTTTCGAGAAATATGGCTGGCCCTGAAAAGGGCCTTTGGGTTTATGTTAATGTATTCATTAACATAAATGGTACCGCATTGGTCTTCTTCTTGTCCTTAGGCTACGTCTCACTGTTGGTCCGTAAATCAGCACTCTTTTCAGGCATCCTTGTCTTTCAACGTAGATCCTACGTATCCACAGGCTGGTGTTTGTCCTGTGGACAACGGTCCACTTGGATCGGACATACATGGGTATGTCCGTCCGGAACATCATGGAAGACACAAGCGTAGAAGATTGCACATCGGTCCACATCTTGAAGCGACGAGAACAAGTGAATCAATGCAGTGAACTGCGCTTATTTATAGGTACAGGAAGGATTGAAACGGATTGAATTCATTCACCAATCCGAACACGCGTTACAAACTTCAGTCAGCTTGCATCCAATCCGAAGAGAGCAGTCTGTGACGTCACGTGGACTACATAGATTCGTTAGCGCTTGTGTGCAGTCAATCTATGCGACAGTGATTCAACATGACGGAAACTCAGAAAACGATCCATTGGGGTGCACCAGCAGGGGAGACTGCCCAAGGGAACCCGGACTTACTTTCAGAAGAGGTACATTGGGATTTTGTGGATTTTCTTACCTCGCAAGAATTTGTTCCGGAACCTTCGTCTCATTCTTCATTACCGCAAGTGGAGAATTTTAGACAGAGACAGAAAGAAGAATTGGAGAAATTTATGCAACGACAAAAGGAAGCGGAACAAGCTTTTCTCCTACAGCAACAGCAACAGCAACAAGAAGAGGTAAGAAAAAAACAACAGCAACAACAGCAAGAAGAAGTAGCAGCAAAGAAACAAGAGGGTGAAAATCAAACGGCTACGGTACTGTTGGACATTTTAGCGGAGTTAAGAAGTCTGAAACAAATGTATCAGACTTCTTTATCACGACCGAAGAGAATACGACCTTCCCGAGCTAAACACGCCAACCCTGTGACCAAGCCTGTCGTACCACCCTTAGTGATTTCAACCCAATCATCAGAAGTAGGCCTTGGCCGTGGCAAAGGCTTAAGGCAGTTAAAGTTGATTGGTTAAACTCACCCCTACACCAAAATAAAAAGGCCCTTTTCAGGGCCACCCACATTTCTCGAAAAGAAATACAATTTCAATTTGCCAATAACTCAAAAATAAACCCCACCCATTTTACCCTTATAGTACGTGTCTGTGTATGAGTGCGTGAGTGTAGCTTCTTATTTTAAAATCAAAACTCAAAGACACTTACCTTATATCATTCATGTATTCTTTTATCCATTTTTTTACAATCCAATTCACAATTCACCACAGAACACTTTAATTAAAAGTTCATTGACTTCTTCTTTCTCCTTGTTTAGTCTCTCTGTTTTTTGAATTTCTTCACCGTTTTTTCCTCATTTTCCTCCCTTCTTTTCTTCTCCTGTTTCTTTGCTTCTTTTAAATAGAATTGTCTTCTTTCTTCCTCTTCTTCCTCTGAAGAATCCCTCTCTTCTTCCGAAGAATCCCTCTCTTCTTCTGAAGAATCCTTCTTTTCTTCTGACTCCTCTTGTTTCTTTTTCGGGCAATCTGGAGACCAATGTCCTTTTTCTTTACAATAATAACAGGTATCTTGAATTTTGTCTCTTTTAGTCCCTGTTTTTGTTCTTTTTTGACGGTCTGGACACTCTGAAGACCAATGCCCTTTCTTCTGACAGATATAGCAAGTATCTTGACTTTTATCTCGAAAGGAAGGAGAGTAGTCCGTGGGCTGGTCTGAAGAGAATTTTCTAATGACCCCTCGCAAAGCTCTGACGAAACGTTTCATCTGGGTAGTCTCTTCCATCGTTGTGCTCGGCTTGAGAGTGAAATGAATAGTGAAAGGACAAGACACACACCCTTTTTATATACGCTGGTTTGCCAAGACTATAAATTAGTCTGTGGTGTTTAAACTTGAGTCATTTGACGTTTTGCACTCAAGATGAAACGATCCCATTCATTCGAGAAGAAAGAAGAAGAAGAAAGTAAGAGGCAGAAACGTGATCTATCGCCTCGTACCAGGGCTGAAATCTTGGCACAAATTCATGCCAGTGATTTTGAAGAGGACATGAGTGAACCAGAATTTGAAACCTCTAAACCAAGTTCGTCACCCTTAGTCAACCCTGAAAAATACTATTCCATTCGAGAGACGGAAAAGCGCTCCTCTAGAAAATTTAGAACCACGGCTTACACCTACACGGTGAAGTTTAAAGATTTCAAGGCCGACGTACCCTTGGAGAAAGCAGAAGGGCTCATCACCGAGATGTGGGATTCTTTGCTCACCGCACTCAAGCGACAATGTCAACCCAAAGAAGACGATCGCTTGACACTATCCATAGATCACGACGGTTTGAAATCCCCTGTTTGGATCGAGTTTAGCAGACCTGCAGAACTAACCCCTTCCAAAATCATGGACAAGATTCAACACGTACAACAATCTAATGACCAGTTTGACATCACCGATGGTAAAGCCACACTGAAAATGGCCCACGTCTCTCTTCCTCAAGGGACAGGACGCAAAAAGATGTTATTGGTGAACGAGCTTCGCAGCATTAAGCGTAGTCTTGTCCAAATTCACAATCCTCATGACCAGATGTGTTTAGCCCGTGCCATCATGGTGGGACGAACCTATGCCAACAAGAACGACACGACAGAATGGAAAAGAACCTGGAACACTATTCAACGATCCGATCGAGCCAAACAACGAAACGAAGCAGAACTCCTGTTGCAACAAGCTGGCCTGTCCAAAGACACACCCTGTGGCATTCCTGAGATGCAAAAATTGCAAGATGCCCTTGCTCCACGCTACACCTTGAAAGTGCACCCTCAAGAAATGCGCGGGTCTCTGTTGTTTCGAGGCCAAGACTTTAAGGACGGAAAATGCATTCATCTTTATCATCACGATGACCATTTCGATACCATTACCAGTATCACTGGATTCCTGGGATACAGATATTACTGTGAGAAATGTGACTATGGTTATAATAATCGAGAGCAACACAAGCATTGTGGATGGAAATGCCCAGGATGTTTGGCCTCTCCACCCTGTCTGAGCGAAGAACCAGTGCCTTGTTCGACTTGTCTGCGCACGTTTGTCAGCCCTACCTGTTACCAACAACATTTGAAAACACAAGGTTCACAGAAGAAATGTGCTTGTCAACTCCTGAGATTGTGCCCTACGTGTAGACAAGGCATACGTACCAACAATGCCAAGGCACACGTATGTCGAGGAAAGAAAAAATGTCACATTTGTCACCACATCGTGGACTTGGAACACGAATGTTACGTGCAAAAATACCAACCCCCACCAGAGAAAGAGGACGGTCACAAGAAGAAAGGCAATTTCATCTTTTTCGATTTCGAATGCATGCAAGAGACCGGCATTCACATTCCTAATTTCTGCGTGGCTCATCGAGCGTGCGAGAAGTGCATTCAAGAACCTATCTTCAGTCATTGCCCTCACTGCAGCAAGATTCCTGGAGGACGTGAAAAAATCTTTCGGGGACCAAACACGTTAGCCGATTTTGCCCAATGGGTCTTAGACCCCGTCGACAAGACGTGGAGCCAAGAGGACATCGAACGTTACGGAGATTGTCATCGTCATGCCACGGTGATGGCTCACAATTTCTCCGGATACGATGGACAGTTTCTTTTGAGGTACTATGCGGAACAAGGCACCGAACGTCCTAAAGTGACTTTGAACGGAGCCAAAATCATTTTCATGCAAGTGGGACAAATACAGTTTAAAGATTCGATGAGTTACTTGGCCATGCCTTTGAGCCGAATGCCTAAAACGTTTGGAATGACAGAAATGGCTAAAGGGTACTTTCCACACTTTTTCAATACGGAAGCCAATCAACATGCTGTTCTACCCCATTTGCCTGAGGCTCACTATTACGACCCGGACAACATGCGTACCGAACAACGAGAAGCTTTCTACGCTTGGTACCAAGCTCACGCCTCGGACCCTTTCGACTTTCAGGAAGAAATGCTAAAGTATTGTCGTTCCGACGTGGACATTTTACGACGTTGCTGTGGAAAATTTCGAGAACTGTTCATGGAACACGGAGGGGTCGATCCTTTGAAAGAAGCTTGCACCATTGCCAAAGCGTGTTCCTTAGTGTACCGCCAACGATTCATGCCTGAAAACACCGTGGCTGTCATCAGTCCTCAAACGACCAACTATGTCAAGCGTCAATACTCGGTCAAAGCCCTACGTTGGTTACATTACTTGTGCGACAAGGAAGACAAATGGATTCAGCATGCCCGCAACGGAGGAGGCGGAAAGACCATCGGAACGTATTCGGTAGATGGCTGGGACTTAGAAAACCCCAAGATCGTGTACGAGTTTAACGGTTGCTTATTTCACTGATGTCCCGTCTGCTACCCTGACCGTGACACTAAAAATCAGTTTTTACAACGGACCATGGAAGACCTGTACCAGGACACTTGTCAGCGACGCCTAAAGCTAGAACAGCAAGGATACCAAGTGGTGGAAATGTGGGAACACGAGTACGATCACCGTATGAAAACCGATCCCGAGTTTAAACGCCTCGTGGAAAGTTACCAGTTCATGGACCCGCTGAACCCGAGAGATAGTTTGTACGGAGGAAGGACCAATGCCACCTGTTTGCTGTACCAAGCCGACGAAGAGAAAGGAGAAGAAATCAAATACTTGGACGTGTGTTCGCTGTATCCCTACGTGTGCAAATATTGTCGCTTTCCTGTAGGGCACCCGCAATTGTTCACGGAACACATCGACCTGAAAAACATTCGACAATACGAAGGCTTGATAAAGTGTAAAGTTTTGCCTCCCACGAACCTATACCATCCCGTCTTACCTCACCATTGTCAAGGCAAACTGATGTTTCCCTTGTGCCGTACTTGTGCCGAAACGTGCAACCAGGACCAACCTTGCCATCACAGCCAGGAAGAACGTGCCTTGACGGGAACCTGGGTCAGCGTGGAATTGTTCAAAGCTCTGGACATGGGATACCAACTGTTAGAAGTGTACGAAATTTGCCACTTTCCCAAGACACAACAGTACAACAAGGGTGACCCTACTCAGAAAGGCATTTTCGCCGACTACGTGGATGCCTTTTTGAAACTGAAACAAGAAGCCAGCGGCTATCCTTCCTGGTGTCACAGTCCCGAAGACCAAATACAATTCAAAGAGAAATACTACGCACAAGAAGGCATCTCTTTAGACCACATCGAAAAAAACGAAGGCAGGCGATCGTTTGCCAAAGTGATGTTAAATTGCTTGTGGGGTAAAATGGCACAACGACCGTGTTTACCCAAGACGGAATATTTGACAGAACCTTCCCGCTACTTCCAGATGATTCACGACAAAACCAAATACATGAAACACGTGGACGTCGTTCGAGAGGATTTGATCTTGGTCAATTACGAAGAAGATCTGGACTTTGTACAAGACGACCCTTTTGGAAATGTCATCATTGCGGCTTACGTGACAGCTCATGCTCGCTTAAAATTGTACGAAGCTTTAGAACTGTTAGGGGAACGCGTCCTGTACTTTGACACGGACAGTTGCATTTACATCCATCACCCGATTCAACAGCACCCTGACATCGAAGGAGACCGTTTAGGAGCCTGGACAGACGAGCATCCGGACGACAAGATTCTAAGTTTCGTCAGTGGTGGTCCCAAAAATTACGGCTACGAATACCGGGACAAACAAGGAGAAGTGCACACGACGTGCAAAGTGAAAGGACTGACTCTGAATCATCGTACCAGTCGAGTGGTCAACTTTGGGGTATTGAAAGAAGCCTTGCAATCGGGAGAGGATGGAAACTTTAAAGTGACCACCTATCAACCGAACAAGATTGTACGTTTACCCACTCACCACATCGTCAGTCGACCCTTGGAAAAAGTCTATCAAATTGTATACCAGAAGCGAGTGCGACTTCCCAATCACTTCACCTTACCGTACGGTCACGTCGGTATTGGTCTGTATATAAAAAGGAACCCTAGGCAAGATCGATAGTTCATTGTTCATTGAAGTAACTTACCATGTCGTTGACGAAGAAGAAACCAGATTGGTTAGGAGTCAAATGTTGGACATCACCGAGACCAGGGTTTTGAGGCTTGGACACAAGAGGTGGCCCAGTATGCACGAGAGTTATTCAAGGAAAAAAGTTACTTTTCAAACTGTGTTAGTGACGGTGCCAGAAGAACCCGTCACCCAGGACAGGACTGTCGTGGACAGGCCTGAAAGACCCTTTCGGGAGGACACTTGTGTGACCTTATCCCTACTATAGAACTGGTTAGAACTTTACCCAAAACATGTTGTACAGACACTTGTGTTTATTCCACGTTCATGGTTATCATGTGCCTTTTATTCTTGTACTTAAGCCTTTGGCTTTTATGTATTTTTTGTCTTTCGTATTCATGTTTGAAAAAAACATTCAATAAACGTGTTCTGAAAAAGTATATAAACTCTTGTCTTGTTTGTTTTTCGTGTCACAAGTGACATTTCTCACACCATGGCTACCTCTGCTGTCTCTGCTCCCTCTTCCTCTACTGTCAAAGTCATCGACGAACACTTAGATCGTGCCAGTTGGGAGGCTTTGTATCTTCGCCATCCCTTTAACATGCTCATTGCTGGACCTAGCGGTTCAGGCAAAACCGAATTCGTCAAACGTTTGATCGAACATAAACATCATTTGATCGATCGACCCCCTCAACGAATCGTGTGGTGTTACAAAGAGTGGCAATCGGCGTACAGCCTCTTGCGAGAAAGTCAAGGCGATTCCATCGTGTTTGTGGAAGGCATTCCTAAAGAAGACGACGGCATCGTCTCTGACTCCCGTCAAACCCATTTGGTCATTTTCGACGACATGTTAGGAGAAGACGAAGAAGAAATTAAACTGTGGTTCACGCGCAAAGGGCATCACCGTAATGCCAGTGTCGTTTACATCACCCAAAATTTGTTTCAACAAAGTAAAGCCCATCGCACCATCAGTCTCAATGCGCATTACGTGGTCTTGTTTAAAAGCCCTCGAGATAAATCGCAAGTGCAAGTCTTAGCCAAACAGTTAGGAACGCCTTGGTTGACTCAGGCGTACGACGATGCCACTCAAACTCCACACGCCTATTTACTCGTCGATTTGAAACCTACGACTCCCGAGGATTTGCGATTTCGTACCCACTTGTTTCACCACTGGTGCCAAGACGGAGGGCCTGTCCTGTACACGTCTCCGTCCTCGACTTCATTTCACTCCCCATAAAAAATCTATAAAAACCTCAGACACTTTTTCGTCTGTCTCACTCTCAGTGCGAACATGACGTCCCTTCAGTCGCATCTTCCCGTCAAATTGATTCGTGCCTTGTATGGCATCAGTCGAGAAAAAGATCCACAAACACGAGCTCGTGTCTTAGAAGCTAGTCTCAAAGAAGTCTTACGATGGTTCACGGTGACAGCACGTCAATTACTCCAAGGAATCATTCAGATTCCTCATCAAACCAAACGCTTTTTCGATCGAAACAAAGTCGCTTTGGTCCAACTGGCCGATCCCCGCATCGACACTCAAACCAAAAAACAAATCATTTTGAAACCTGGAGGGAGCGGTACTCTAGGAGGGGTCATCATTCGCTCACTCTTAAGATGGGACCCTAATGCCCCCAAAGTTATCCCCAAGACAAAAGTCCAACGAAGCCCCAAGAAGAAAAAGACCAGGTCCCCAAGGAGAACTTCTCCAGTGGCAGGACCCTCCTCTGACCAGACACCACCACCACCCCGGAAAAAGAAAAGAAGCCCCCAGAAAAAGAAAAGTCCACAGAAAACTAATCGCAAGAGAGGCACTTCGGCCAGGACGCAACCTTACACTCGCAAACCACGACCTGCCACGGCGGTGACTGCGTCTCCGGCAGCTTCACGTTTGTCCACTTCTCCGTTAATGACACCCAGAACTGAAGAGTACTTGGAGACGTTGATCACACCAAGAACTTCTCCGTTGATGACCCCCAAAAGAACTTCCCCAGTGGCAGGACCTTCCAATGTAGTGGCAGTGGCTGCTGCTCACAAAGTACCTTCTCCCAAAATCAAAGTTCAAGAAAGATCGGGCATGTTACAAAGTTTGCTGGATTTGTCCAAGCAAGAACTGGCTCGATTTAGTCCGTTACGTACCCCTGCACGACGTGTCATGCCTGTCCTCAAACTAATACGACGTAAAGACAATCAGTGGCGACGCGTTCCAGTATAAAAAAGGCCTGTGACCAAGTCGGGTATCAGTGTTTTTTTGGTGCTCCTGAAGACTCAAAGATGTCACCCTCCAGAAAACCCCAAGGAAAGAAAAGGAAAGGACTGCCACCACGTTTAGCCAAACATGGGGACATGTTATCTGTCCTGTCCAAAGCTTCTCCACCCCTACGAAAAAAACTCATTCAAACAGCCTCCAAAGAGGTCATCGATACCGTGTGCGAATGTTGTTTGAACGTTTTGAAAGGCACGATCCCTTTGTCCAAACACCAGAAACAATGCTTAGGCAAACATCGTCACGTTCTTCGCCAAATGGTTCAAAAGAAAATTCCCATTCGTCAAAAAAAGAAGATGTTAGTGCAACGTGGAGGTATTTTAGCTCTCTTGTTAGGCCCCATACTGAAAGGAGTCTTGGGAACCATGTTGGGAGGACTGATGGGAGCAAGATAAAAAGGCCTCGAAAGTTCCAAGATCTCAGAATCGACCCCTGACAACCCCATGGAAGGACGAAAACTAGCTTTAGTACCTTACAAACGATGGATGGAATACCATCGGTGGCAAGAACAACACACCCCGCATTTACCTCCCAATCCCCATTTGAGCGAGATGTCCCAGTTACAACACGAATTGCAGTCCTTGATGGATCGCCAAGATTTGTCCGAAAGAGAAAAATCGCAAAAGTACGGTCAACTCTTGCAACGACTGCAACTCTTTCACCAGAAAGCTTTAGACGAAACAGCTCTACCCACTCTGAAAGATTTTAAGACCTTGATGAAAAGTCCAGCACCATCACCATCACCAGTACCAGTACCAGTACCACCAGTACCCGTGACCAAGACAGAAAAAGGAGAAGAAGAGGAAGGGTTTCAAACTCCACCAGAAAAAGTACGCAAGTTAACAACACCACCTACCTCCAGAATTGGATGGATTAAAAAGATGATGGCCACCCCTTCTTCCTCACAAGAGAAAAAGAAAGTGAAGACAGAAGTGAAGACAGAAGTGAAACAAGAACAGATATCCCCCGCTCAGACATCCTTCTCCTCTTCGACACCTATTGCTGGCCGCACACGCAAAGCATTGCAATCCAAGAAAATACCTCAAGAGAAAAAGAGTAGCATCCTTCAAGAGTGGGTGTCTTATTAACACACCAACCAACACAAAAAAAAAATGGAAAAAGTCTTAGCCAGCATTTACTACGATCCCTCCCATCCTGCAGGTTACGCAGGAGTTCAAAAATTGTATCGTGCTGCCAAAACGCGACTGAAAAGTCTCCGTTTACCTCAAGTGCAACGATGGTTACAAGAACAAGCTACCTACACCTTACACAAACCCATTCGACGCAAGTTTGCCAGAAGTCGCACCCGAGTGGAAGGCATCGATCATCAATGGCAAGCCGATTTAGCCGATGTCTCTCATTTGGCCAGCTACAATCGTGGCTACAAATATTTGTTTTGTGTCATCGACGTCTTTTCCAAATTTGCCTGGGTCGTGCCCTTGACTTCCAAATCGAGCAGCGAGTTAGTGCGAGCCCTGCAACGGGTGTTGAAACAAAGCGGTCGTCACCCTCTTCGATGGCAAACGGACAAAGGCACCGAATTTCTGAACCAAGCTTTCCAAAAAGAATTAAAGAAACGTGACATTCATTTTTTTACCACCGAGAATCCTGAAACCAAAGCCAGCATCGTGGAACGTTTTCAACGCACTTTGAAAGAACGCATGTGGAAATATTTTACGCATCACCACACTCTGAAGTACATCGACATCTTACCGCACCTGGTGCAAGCGTACAACCAATCTTACCATCGAAGCATCGGACGTGCCCCGCAAGACGTGACTCCCGACAACGAAGTGTTGGTGTTTGAGCGTCTGTTTGGTACGTCCCCGACGAGGGCTGTCCCCGAGAAAAGTGGAATGTTGGCCGTAGGAGATTGGGTGCGCATTGGCAAAACCAAACGCACTTTCGACAAAGGTTACTTACCTAACTGGACGACCGAATTGTTTCGCGTCACTGGACGAGTGCATGGCCGTCATCCTGCCGTCTATAAATTGGAAGACATGAACAGAGAAGTGCTCAAAGGAACGTTTTATTTGCCCGAGTTACAACGTGTGACCAAAAAAGAAGACGACGTGTACGACATCGAAAGCATTCTCGAACGGAGAACCCGTAAAGTGGGCAAACGACGTGTCAAAGAAGTCAAAGTACGTTGGAAAGGATATCCACCCAGTTTTGATTCTTGGATCGACGCTTCGCAAGTCATCGACTATAAAAAGAAGTGACCATCATGCCCTTTCACACAGCAGACGCAGCTACGTCGACCACTCCTCCTTCACCTAGTTCTTCTGTGCAAGATTTACAAAAACAACCCTTGTGGGTGTGGTGTGGAGAACGTGTGCCTAAAACGCAAATCGTCTTTTTCTGCCAAATCTTCGTGGTGTATTGTGTCATCGGGGCAGCCATCGCCAATTTGAGTTTGCAACAAGGAGACAAACAATTGTGGACCATTTTATTGAGCAGTTGCATCGGTTACCTGCTTCCTAATCCCTCCCTGAAATTCACCTCGAACGGGAACCCCGGGAACCTTGTGTCCAGTGCCAGTGCCAGTCACCACTTCAACCACAACCAGAACCCCATTTTAGACGGAGACACGCCTCTGACGTCCAGTAATATCCCCTCGGACAGCCACAGAACTCTGGAATTATGAGTCACCAAAACCAATTTTACTTAACCTTACCCAGTGACAGTTCCATGGAGGTGTTTCCCCACAACACGTTGTGCTGTTACACGGCCAAATTACCTCAAGCCATCCAGTTAGATCACGAAGCCCATTGGGAAGTGGCTTTAGTAGAAATGATTCACCCGACCCAAGTCCTCAATGTCCTTCCCAATCAAAATTTTTTTGATGTGGAAGTTCATGACGAGCAAATGCAACATTGGATGGATAGCAATGTCAAATATGACAAGAAAACCCGTACACAAAATCAAAAGTACACCACCTATCACTTGTTCATTCCACCAGGCTATTATTTTAGTGGTCAACATTTGGTCAGCACCATAACCTCCAGGTTTAATGTCGTGTTTCTGAAAGCTTTGGAGCATGTCAACAAAAGTGTCACCATGGAGTACCACAAAGCAGCTCGTCGCTTCTTGATGAAATTTGAACGGAGTAAAATCATGTCCATTTTATTTTGTCCTGAATTGTTTGACATGTTGGGCGGAGACATGGACATGAGAAAGACCATGATCAAGAAAAACGAATTACCCATCGTTTACGACAACGAGTCTTTTAGCAAGTTATTTCGTGCCCCGGTAGAACTGAACCAAGGACTGAATTTGATGTTTGTGTACTCCGATGTGGTGGAGTATAACGTGGTGGGACACACCTCCGTACCGTTACTGCGTGTCATTCCTTTCAAAGTAGATTCTGCCACGGGCGCTGACGAGGAAGGTGGAAACACTTACCACGTCCACCGCGAATTTGTACATCCTCACTATTTGCCTGTCAGTAAGTCGTATTTGGACACGGTCAACATTGCTATAAAAGGAGATCTGGGACAAAATATTTCATTCACCAAAGGAAAAGTCACGGTGAAACTCCATTTTCGAAAACGGTTCTCTCACGACTCGTAAGTAAGTCATGTATCCAGTGATCCGAGGGGTTGCTCGACAGCGAGGACACGGCTTAGGAGATATGTTAAAATCGGCCTTTCGTTCGGTGGCCCCGGTGTTGAAACCGATGGTGACACGTGGATTGCACGCCTTGAAAGATGCGGCACTGACGCAAGGCAAAGAATTTCTCCAAAATGTCATCATCGACAAACAAAACCCTAAAGAAGCCTTCATGAGGGCAGGCAAAAATGTCTTGCTGCAAACGGGCAAAGACATTTTAGGCCAACGAGAAACACCTATAAATGCCCTGCACGCTACCGAGTCAGGCATTCAGCAAGGACAAGGCAGAAAGAGACGACGAAGAAAACACCCTTTCACCAGACTTCAAGCGAGAAAGGCCAAGAAAAGAAGAACCGTTCGAGACTTAGACGTTTTCGATTATTGAGAAAAGAGACAAAAAATGATGCACCGAGAATCTTGCGCTTGTTCCAAGACGGAACTGGACCTGTTTGCCATGCCCCCCACGATGATGACGATGCAAGAATCCCAGTGGGTGGAATTTCACCCCGTCTCCTCACTGACCGATTCCGCTCCCATCGAGTTTGAAATCAAAGGACAGCCCGAAGATTACATCGATCTGAATAGCAGTTACTTGTACCTGAAAGTCAAAATTCTAGATAAGACTGGAGGTGCTATAGACGATGAAGCAGTAGCTCCCGTCAACAATTTCATGCATTCCTTGTTCAGTGGAGTGGACTTGTACTTGAATAACAAACTGGTCAGTAGCAGCATGGATACTTACCCTTATCGTGCCTACCTGGAAAATCTCTTGACGTACGGAATAGATGCCAAGAACACTCATCTCAATGCCTGTGTGGTATGGGAAGCTGACGAACCTACCAAGTTTGAAATATTGGAAACTGATGAAAAGAAAGACAACAATGATGGATTTGTAGAACGAAGAAAGAGAATCACGGGAGCCGACACAAGTTTAGAACTGATGGATCGTTTGCATTTGGACATGTGGTTGCAAGAAAAGTATTTGCTGAACGGGGTGGATGTCCGTCTGAGACTGAATCGTAGCAGTGCCGCTTTCCATTTGATGGCTGATAGTGACGGTTACAAAACCAAAATCCTAGAAGCCAGACTCTACGTACGCCGTGTGGAAGTGTTACCTAAAGTGGGAAACGACATCAGTCAGACGTTGAGCAGAACGACCGCCAAGTATCCCATACGACGCGTGGAAGTGAAAACCTTCACCATTCCCAAGGGACAGCGATCCATGATCGAAGATCATCTGTTCCAAGGACAGTTACCCAAACGTTTGATCGTTGGTATCGTCGAGAATACAGCCTTCAACGGAGCTGCCGAAAAAAATCCTTTCTACTTTCAACACTTTGGCGTGTCCAAAATCGAAGTCAGTCGCGATGGCAAGACCTTGTGTACCCGACCTTTCGAACCTGACTTTACCAAGAAGAATTACTTGAGATCGTACTTGTCCCTGTACGAAGCCACCGGACAGTTAGGAACCAATACCAGTCACGGTATTACGTACGAGGATTATGCAGGAGGCTACGCTTTGTGGGCTTTCGATTTCACTCCAGACCAAGGCAGCGACGAGGGACATTTCCACCCTATAAAATCCGGCCAGATTCGTGTGGAAATTCAGTTTAAAGACCGAGACCCTGATGAAACGGTGAACGTCATCCTGTATGCAGAATTCGATAATACCATAGAAATCAACAGTTTGAGAGAAGTCATCCTAGATTACTAGAAACCATGGAAGACTGTTATCCCTCTTTACCTAGTGGAGAAACTTTTAGTGTTGCATTGTTGTTAAAAAATGTTAGAGTTGTTGTTGTTTAGTGTTAAGTGATTTTTGAATAAAAAATGTTGTGTTTTGAAAAAATTGTTTGATGTTATATTGTTGGATTATTGTTAAAAATGTTAGAGTTGTTGTTTAGTGTTAAGTGGTTTTTGAATAAAAAATGTTGTGTTTTGAAAAAAATGCCTTTGTCTTTTGTTTAGCTATAAGAATGTTGGATTGATGCTCTTTCATTTCTTACTATCCCTCTCAAGACACTCACTAAACGTTGCGACTCAAAAACCGTGTGGGGGATGTTTTCCTTCACGTCCGCGCTTTGACTTTAAGAACCGGGTTGTTTCCAGGCTAACCATCCATTGTCGACTCGTCCTTCTAAGAAGATGTGCTCCAAACTAGCTAAACTCAACGAAGCTTACGTGAATTTGCATAGGGTCAGACACAGTCTGATACCGAAGCCAGAAGAAATAGAGAATGTGAGAATGTTAAAAATCACTGAAGACCTGATAGAAGAGCTCTTCAGAGAAGAAATGAACAGGGAAAAAGAAGAATGGACAGAGAAGTACAGACTTCAGAGACAGCAGCAACAGCAGCAACAACAACAACAACAACAACAACAACAGCAGCAACCTGAAGCTGACAGAGGCTTTGTCGATTGTCGTATCGACACCAAAGAGTTCTTCTTCTCTTTCCGAAGAAGCAGACCTATCGCCAGAAAGTCTATCCTCAGAGGACATCGCATTCTTAGAAACTAAAAAATGCCATAGCAAACAAAAAACAGCCCTTTTCAGGGCTACCCCCCAATACACTAGAAAAGAAATAACGATCGATTTGCCAATGTGTGTAGGTAGAGTAGTGTGAAAATAAACACTAACTCTTTTTTAAAAAATGTGAGGGTATGTGTTTGTGTGTTAGTAAGTGCTTAAGTAAGTTGGTATGAATAGTAGATTAAAATTATGTTTTTTTGGTGTTTGAGGTGTATATTTGGAGTTAGATTGGATTGCTTTGCGTATGTGGATAGTCTAATGAAGTGATTTATAAAAAATTTTAAAATAGTGATGGGTAGCATAAGAAAGTGAGTGAGTGTTTCTTTTAGGTCCGCGCGTTGTTGTTTTTGGTCATGATGTAGGTAACATCAATTTTATGTTTTTTTAGGGGGATGTTTTCCTTCACGTCCGCGCTTTCACTATAAATTGAAACTCGCTGGGCAGTCTAGCTACCCTTGTTGATTGATCAACACCAAAAATGAACACGAGACTGTCTAAACTGTTGGAACTTCATGTGCATCTGGAATATGCCAGGCGCCTGTTGAATGAACTGGCCGCGGAAGCCATTGTGGAGGAGGGAAGGATAAGAGAGGAGGAGGAAAGAAGAAAAAAAGAAGAGGAGGAGAGAAGATATAAAGAAGAAGAAGAAGAGGAAAGAAGATACAAAGAGGAGGAGAGAAGAAACAAAGAAGAGGAGGAGGAGAAGGAAAAGAAGAGAAGAAGAATAAATTTCAGAATCCCAGAGAGCGAAAATTGGGATTCTGAAGCGACATATCCTGCCTCTGCTCTCTCCCCCAAAAAAGTAAAAAGTAACTGGGGGATAAGATGTGTATGTGGCGCCAGGCCTGGAAGGTGCCACCATTAACCAGGTGTCCATGAAGTTCCAAAAAAAAAAAACCCAGCCCTTTTCAGGGCTACCCAATACTCTAGAAAAGAAATAACCATCAATTTGCCAATGTGTAGGTAGAGTAGTGTGAATATAAACACTAACTCTTTTTTAAGATAGTGTGAGGGTATGTGTTTGTGTGTTTGTGTTTGTACCCGCTCACGTACGATTGTGTGAATAGTAGATTATGGATTTGTTTATTGTTCTTAGCGTATGTGAAGAGTATAGTTTGGGTTTTGTAAGCGCTCACGTACGATTGTGTGGATAGTAGATTATGGATTTTGTTTATTGTTTCTTAGCGTATGTGTTTGTGTGTTTGTGTTTGTGTGTTTGTGTTTGTACCCGCTCACGTACGATTGTGTGGATAGTAGATTATGGATTTGTTTATTGTTTCTTAGCGTATGTGTTTGTGTGTTTGTGTTTGTACCCGCTCACGTACGATTGTGTGGATAGTAGATTATGGATTTGTTTATTGTTTCTTAGCGCATGTGTTTGTGTGTTTGTGTTTGTGTGTTTGTGTTTGTACCCGCTCACGTACGATTGTGTGGATAGTAGATTATGGATTTGTTTATTGTTCTTAGCGTATGTGAAGAGTATAGTTTGGGTTTTGTAAGCGCTCACGTACGATTGTGTGGATAGTAGATTATGGATTTGTTTATTGTTTCTTAGCGTATGTGGAGAGTATAGTTTGGGTTTTGTAAGCGCTCACGTACGATTGCGAGGATAGTAGATTATGGATTTTGTTTATTGTTTCTTAGCGTATGTGTTTGTGTGTTTGTGTTTGTACCCGCTCACGTACGATTGTGTGGATAGTAGATTATGGATTTGTTTATTGTTTCTTAGCGTATGTGGAGAGTATAGTTTGGGTTTTATTATATGAAATGAAAAAGTAGGGGATGTTTTCCTTCACGTCCGCGCGTTGTTTGGTCATGATCTAGGTAAGATCAATTTTACGTTTTAGGGGGATGTTTTCCTTCACGTACGCGCCTTAAGTATAAGAACCCACAGTATTCGTCGTTCAAACCATTCTGCAAAGAATAAAAAAAGAAGATGGCTTCTAACCAAATGGACAAAATACAAACATTACAAGACGTTTTAGACAACTTAGGAATGATGGAGCAGATGTTGATAAGACTGGTTGAAGACCATTATTCCTATAGTCCCCATCGTGTAAAGATGGAAATTAATAACTTAAAAAAGGTAAAGGACAGGATTAGTGGTGTTATGAAAGAGATAAAGGAGGAGAAGGAGGATGAAGAGGAAAGAATAAGAATAAGCAAATGGAACGAAAAGATTGAAAAAGAAGAAGAAAATGAGAAGAGGAAGAAAGAAGAGGAGGAAGAGAAGAAGAAAGAAGAGCAGGAGAAAAAAAAGAAAGAAAAGAAGAGAAAGAGTGTTGGAGATAAAATAAGAACTTGGTGGAGAAAAAGAAGAAACTAGAAGCAGAAGAAAACCCAAAGGCCCTTTTCAGGGCCAGCCATATTTCTCGAAAAGAGATAGCCTTTCCATTGCCTACCCCTTTTTTTAAAAAAAAATTTAAAAAAAAAAAATCCCATATTCAATTCCCCTTTGTCCCTAAACAATCCCCAAACTCTATTCCCTCATGTTAAATTCCCCTTGTACGTATATCGGCCCACAATTTTTTTCCCATGTTAATTCCCCTTGTACGTATATTAACCCACGATTTTTCGCCATGTTAAATCCCCTTGTACGTATATTGACCCACGATTTTTCGCCATGTTAAATTTCCATTGTACGTATAGTGGCCCAGGGGTCTCCGTAATGCTAATTTCCATTGTACGTATAGTGGCCCACCTTACTACTACCATTCCTTCCCCCAGGAGCAATCAAAAAGGTGCCTGTGGCACCACAAACCAGTGGTACATGCTCATTGCGAGCGCACACCACTATAATCCAACTCAATAACAACAAACAACATTGGAGCCCATTCCACGGAATAAGCAAACAAGAAGATGCCAGCAGCTTCAGCTTTGTATAACAACCTTATGGGAAGTTGGTATTGGATGGTGGATGGATTGAATGTAGCAGAAAGGCTTGAACAGGAATGGAGGCATGCAGTGACAAAAGGCTTCGTCTCAAGACAAGTAACCAGCCTCCACTTAGCCATCGATATTGTGAAAGAAATGATAGAGGATGAGGAGAAGAGAATCAGAGGTTTCATTAACCCACCGTATGTGAAAGTGGGCAAGTTGAAAGAAGCCATAGTTTATGTGACGAGTGTAAGGTGTTTTTTAGAAGACATTGTAGAATGGACAGATTGGTCTTTTGTGAAGTGGGGCTTAGACAAGCTTAAGAAAGCGGAAGAAGTATGGAAGAAGTCAGAGGAATGTGCTGACCGAAGAGGTCAAGAAGATCAAAGAAAAGTGGTCAAAGGAAAGAAAAGAATAAGAAAATAGAAAGAAAAAGGAAGAACTAGAGAAACTAAACGCTAACTGGATGAAAATCCAACAGAAGTTCCGAGCCATGGGTCACCCGGACTGGATACCGGAAACAGAAAAGAAGAAGAAGAAAGGAATGATGGAAAAAATAAGAGGATGGATAAAGAAGTTAAGGAGTTAGAAGAAGAAGAAGAAGAAGAAGAAGAAGAAGAAACCCAAAGGCTCTTTTCAGGGCCACTCATAGGTCTTGAAAAGAGATTGCCTAGCCAATTTTTTTTTTAAAAATTTTAAAAAAAAAAATCCCATGTTCAATTCCCCTTGTCCCTAAAGTAGTTTTTTTTTCTCCCATGTTCAATTCCCCTTGTCCCTAGACAAGCCCAAACTCTATTCCCCATGTTCAATTCCCCTTGTCCCTAGACAAGCCCAAACTCTATTCCCCATGTTCAATTCCCCTTGTCCCTAGAGTGGCCCAGCAATTTTCCCCATGTTAAATTTACATAGTCCCCAGAGTGGCCCAGGGGGGGGGTCTGTAATGCTAATTCCCATTGTCCCTAGGGTGGCCCCATTCACTACTGCCGTTTGAATTTTAGCGGAGACTATACAAACTTTTTAAACTTACGCAGCTTATTTCTTTGATGCAGCCTCAACGTCGGTGGACTATCTGTTTTATTAAACACGTTAATATTATTAATTCTTGATCGTTTCTGCGTGTATTAATTATATGTCTCAAGTACGCATATGTACCGGGAGCGTGTGTTAAGCTTTGCCAGATTTTGCTTGCGTACTAAATGGATGGCCCCTAATCTTTTGATTTTTGGCGCGACATGAGAACTGTCGGCTTGGCTGGCTTGTGAGCATTGCAAATACAAGTATAAATCAATTTTTAGCTCTGAGGTTCATTGCCTGTTCATCGTGCTATGTATGCTTATCGGAAATTGATAGTTACCACCCTAAAGTCTATATTTCTGACCTGATTTCAATCAAACTTGGGGGGGGGGCCGAGTGGTCTAAAGCGCTCTCCGTTACGGATCACTGCCATTTCACCTCTGTCAGCGTGGGTTCGAGTCTCAAATTCGGCCAATGTGGGTATGTGAGAAAGCCTGCCAGTAGCTTCTCGTGGGTCAGTGGTTCTTTCCAGAGTTTTCCCGGGTTCTTCCTCCACCATTAATACTGGCCACCATGTATAGCCTATCGTGTGCTGAAAAATGGCGTTAAACCCTACAACAACAACAATCAAACTTTGAATATTCGCATATATTATCAAAAGGATAGACGAATCAGTGAGTGAGGTTCATGCATGTGAATGAGATGATCTTGAATCTGATTGGCTGACTTTGTTTTCAATACTTGACTGTTAGAAGGAAGACAGAAGAAATGGTGATCAAGCAATAACATATGGTCCGACATTTTTCACAAATTACGAAGACATTTCTTTTGCTGGGGAAGTCAGCCTCTGTGTTTCACAGGCATGATGTTACAAATACCGTCCCAGCTGGTAGTGATAAAGTTTATATTGATCAAGCTGACGATGCATTATTTGTTAAAACCAGCAGTAGAAGTGACATTTTTTGCCTTGATTCGGAGTTGCTTTTCACCCATAAAAGGAATAATGCAATACATGCACAGCTGAAAGGAAATGTAGATGTAGTGCATCATAAAACGTGGCGTTTATTCAGTAGTTGTTGTTTTAGGGTTTAACGCCATTTTTCAGCACAAGATAGGCTATACATGGTGGCCAATAGAACTGGTGGAGGAAGAACCCTGGAAAACCCAGGGAAGAACCACGGACGCACGAGAAGATATTCTCAGGCTTTCCCACGTACTCATGCTAGCCAAGCTTTGGACTCAAACCCATGCAGACAGAGGTTAGATGGCAGTGATCCGGAACGGTGAGCGCTTTAGACCACTAAGCCACTCGGGGCCCCCATTTATTCAGTTGATATCCATGTAGATAATCTGATTTGAAAACTTACCTGTTACCACTCCATGGTCTTTAAGTAACAGAAAAGAGAGAAGAAAAAAAAGTTTTGTAAAATTCAATAAATAATTTGTTTCCATAGAATACAAAGTGAAAATTTAAAATGAGCTTACAGTATTATGAATTAAATCACAAATAGTCCAAAACGTTGCATCATAAGTCCAAATAAATGAAGTTCCAATTTAACTGCACTGATATTCCAACTAAATTCAATATTGAATGTATTGATGTGCCTGCAGTCTCGAATATGCCAATGGCCTGGAGTGTGGTGATGTTGCTAAGAGTCTTTTGATGTATGGCTAATATAATCTAAACTGTTCTTGTCTGAATATACTATAATTCCAAATTAATGTTTTAGTCCAAGAATGTTGTTTAGTACTTTGTAATTCCAGTAATAATTTGAATAAATTAATCCACCCAAATAAAAAACTGAAGAAAACAATAAAACAATAAGACTTCTGCTTCAGATGCTACGGAAAGAATGAACAATCCCATTGTAAACAAGATTATATACCCCACTACTTGACCTAGGTCACAATTACCATGTTTCGGAAATACTGTCAACTAATAGGAAATTTCCATTCTTGAAGTATCTAAGGTAGAAATCAGGACTATATCTTTAACTAAAATTGAAGTAATCATTTATTATAATTAATAATGATCTCACAGAGGAATATTAGCTATGTATATTAGTTTGTTTGCAAAATAAATGTAATTGGTCAGCAGCAATAGTCATCCCTGAATTCAATATTCAAACGGGATCCAGATTACCTGACTATTGCTCCATTTACACCACTGAATTCTGGGCTATACTTGAATCACTACAATGGATCAAAGACAACCAAATACCTAAAACAGTCATTATAAGCGATTCCCTAAGCGTTATCAAATCGATCCAAAATCGCAATACACACTCTAGGGAACAATTCCTCGACAGAGCATGCCAATTAATCGACGATATCACCACAGCACATCAATTAGTCGAGCTCATGTGGATACCGTCGTACATTGGAATCTCTGGCAACGAAACAGCAGACAAAGTTGCAAAAACCAAACTAGGAGATCAAAACTCTATGAAGCTTAACTATAGCTCTACAGAAGCAATAAGCTTCGCACAAACATATATAGACCAAACATGGCAAGATTTTTGGAACTCCTTCACAAAAGGTAAAAAGCACCATGAAACCCCCAAAAAACGTAGATAGGAACATACAGCTACCTAAGGGTACCTATTTAGAACAGAAAACCATAAACAGGATAATAACTGGAAAAACTAAACTAGCAAGCAGTTTTGGAAGGTTTATAGGACCCAAACCAGCAACCATTAACTGCTTTAACTGCCACACCACCGAAGATCTACACCACGTATTCAATATATGCCCAAAATATCAACCCGCTCGGAAAATATTTATCAAAAACCAAAACGAGATTGGATCACCACACACATACCCAGAGTTACTTATGGACTCTAATAAAAATAAACAATCAGTATATAAAAATATTAATCAATTTATAGACTCAGCAGGACTTAGGAACAAAATATAATTACTATCCCCACAAAACCAAAATACCCAGTAACTAGCTAAATAAATTTAGAAGCCACCACATAAAAAACCATAATATATCATTCAATTTTATAAAAGTATTAATAAATAATTCACTTACGAAGCACCTATAAAAAAACTAAGGAAACCGCAAAATCGGATGTCCTAGATGTCTTTAACGAACCGTGTAATCGGCTAGGACTCCGGTCTCTTGCTAAATAAAGTATAAATAACATTCAATCTCTAAAAACATCAATTAATAAATAACTTAAAGAGGTAATATCTAAAAACTTATAAATAACATAACGTAGGAAACACACCCTAAACACCTCGACTAGTAATCCCATAATAACCTTGAAAATCTCTCTTCATACATGATATCTACTAAGAACCTCTATAAACAGCATAGAACATCCCCCCTCCTTTTAGAACATTTTGAAGAAGAAAAAAAAGAAAAAAAATCTCGAAAAAAAAAAACCCACCAGGCAAATGCAGCAAGAAACCAGCGATGTAAAGCAAGCAGGACCGGTCCCGAGCTCTCCTTCCCACTAATGACAGCCAACCATTCAACTGTAGGGACCTTTATGGACCCACAGATTGAGGCCAAACTATCAGGGTTCCTTGAATCCATAAAAGCCTGGGGGAGGTGGCACCATCCCCTTCCCCAGGAACAACTAGCAGGCTGCGGTGCAGTCAGAAAAAAGTGGCACATGCACAATTGTGCGAACGCTACTATAATCAAACTCAACAACAACAACAATTGGTCAGGTACACCATTAACTTGATTTTAGACAATGTCTCGTACAGAATACACAAGTTCATAGCAAATGATCATTAGGAAAAGCCAACAATCAATACAAATCAAATATACATAAACCCGCCAATTTACCCATTGTGGAAAAGTACCTTCCCTTCTGGTTTTCTTTTTTTTATTGCATACTCATATAATTAAAGACAATCATGTCCATGTGGCTTTGAAATATCGTCAGTCGTTACGATTTCGTTATTGACTTGTTGGTGCACCTGTATTCTTGCATCGTTGCAAGCTACGGGCAACAATCAGCTACGCTACTTTATTACATGTGACTGTCTCAGATGAGACTTCATCTTTCTTAAAAAGTACGTATACATAAAATATGCCCTAAAGAATACAATGCAACAGTCTCCTTCACATCATTGAAATTACTTGTTTTGTTGATCGATAAGTGGCTGTTTGGAAGAGAAACTTTGATGTGCGCTTTCAAACAGTGTGAAAGGTAACGTTTGGTCACATTGTCTAGAAAATTTTACTCGCACTTTCAGTGATTGGTTAAACAGGTTTATGCACATTCACAAGAAACAAGAAAATTTCAGCACATGCAGCCACGGGTGATAAAGGAACGTAGCAGATTGTCACCCGTAGCTTGCGACGATGCGATTCACGTGACTGAAGGCCCTTATTAGGGAACTACATAAGTTTTTTTATTCATTAGAGCAAGCGCTGGATACAAATACTTTGAAAAATGAAATATCACCAGCTTATAGGACCTGACAGGTGTCAGTACAGTATCCCGGAGTCATGGTTTCGAGGCACTTAAACCTGCATTCGTCTTTTTAAAAATATACACCATTCTGACTGATAAATTCATTTTATTTCAAACTTAGCTCTTTTACTAAATAAATCACGCAAATAATATGTATATGACACTTTCTTGCATGCTCTTCAAGGCAGGCTTACGACCTTGCACCCTTAGTCTGAAAGTTCGAGTGTTACGTCATGTCTTTTGACGCACTTCCATTGACTCTACAATCGAGTTCACTACTGTACTTAAGATTTGCGGCAGAAATTCTTGGCAGAGCAACTTCCGAGGTTGTTTTCGGAGAAACACAGAAACTCAGTTTAGCATTCACAAAGCTGTTCTTTATTTTGGCAAAATCTGATTTGGGAGAACTTTTCCTGTTCAAAGTCTGAAAGAATTAAATAGGGCAAAAAAGTACAAGTATTCAAGAACAAAAACCAAACATCCAAAACCAAGAAACGTCCATGCCTGGGAGAAATTTTTATTTCCAATTTTGTATAATCCTTACTGTACTGGTGCAGTATGACATTCAACCATTAAGTTTGACGTGTCGATTAACTGCTATGTTTGGGACATGAATTGGATTTTAATTAGGCCTCACAAGGTTAATGGTTAGAACCAGAAAAGAGTCTAATGCTAACGCAAGGTCAATAACGGTAAATATCAAGAGTTGAGACGAACCCAAATACATTTTCGGAAGTATTGTCATTTGAAACGGGTGTCAAACAATTTTATTTTCCAGAATAGACATGAATAGACGCGGTCTAGAGAGGATTATTCTGACTTCTGTTTTAGTGATAGCATTTTGGCGGTTAAAGAAGTAATCCTAATTGGCTAAGCTGAACGAGAGGGAGGCGTTCTCAATGGATTCAGGCTTTTAAAATAATCTCCCTTGCAATATTAGCCATCCCGAGTTTTTCTGCCGAAAGGGAGACTGGCTCCGAAATTAGTAGAAAGTACTCATCTCGTCAAATAAATCGTTCAAGGGAGAAGGGGTCTGGAAATTTGGGCGATCTGGAGCCAGAGAACAGACAGATGGAATTCTCTGATGATAAGTGAGCGAGGGCTAGGGAAGGAACAATGGTATTGTCTCGATTGCATACATCATATGTTCATTGATGTAAGTTTGTCACTTACTGTTGAATTTATTCATTTAAATTCACACTTCAAATTTTTACTCTGAGACAAGTCCGAGCTCATATGATAATAAGTATAACCTTTTGAGCCAATCATATTTCGGGGTTGAGTGTATGCCGCATAGTTTACCTATTTTGAAAATAGAGTCGCATGTATACGATGTCTGTGCAGTGAAGAAGACAATGTCTAATTCTTGCATGGAACAGGATTCCTAAAGTTGAATCGAGTTAATGGTAAGTAAAAACTTACTTTTGCATCTACCAATGTTCTGTGATTCAAGAAGGGATGCATCGTAGAGTCGTAAACATGGTACATGTAGCTCTTGTCACCGGTTTTCACATGTGCACGCACTTGTCTCAGAGTAAAAATTCGCAAAAATCGCACGTTTCAAAGCCTGTAATTTCAGTTTGGTACAACGCAGAAAAGTCAATAACGGCTTGATGAATAGAAACATATCTCAGGAGTAAAACAAGCCATGTAGTATGGTCGTGTGCCTTTAAAGACGGAAATAGCAGAAAGAAATCTAGGGTCATGGGTGGAACGAAGTATTTGGAAGTTCCGTACCTTCTCTCATATATTATGATAGAGAGGGTCCTATGTCAGAACGGGTCATGGGGTAATCTAAGGTAGCTTTGTCACTCTGTATGATTTTTTTCTTTAGATTATTTTTTTTTTTCTTCTCAGCATCAAGCTCGCGTCGAGCACCTGTGTTCTGAAGTTACTATGAAAACTATGGTAAAGATAAGTTTAACTTGTAAATAGGCACATATTGTCAGCCTAGTAATAAAGAGCAACCACTGAACATCAGTGACATTAGACTTACACAAAACTACGAAGGAATTTTTTAAACCATCTGAATATTTTGCAATAACGTTTTTGTTTTGTTGAACATGTCAATGAATTTTATATCGATCGCATATTTCTCGTGAATTTGCATAAACCTGGGTAACCAGTCACTGCGAGTGCGATTACAATTTTCTGGACATTGTGACCGAACGTGAGTAGTTAAGTAGGACACCCTAGGGACAATGGGACTTACCATTAAAAACAGGGTCCCGTCACTCTGGGGACTATGTAAATTTAACATGGGGAAAACTGGCCCATCACTCTGGGGACAATGGGAATTAACATGGGAATCTATTTTGGGTTAGTCTAGGGACAAGGGAAATTTAACATGGGAGTAAAAAAAGCAATTCTAGGGACAACGGGAAATGGAACAGGGGATTTGTTTTTTGTTTTTTTTTTAAAAATAAAAAAAATAAAACTAAAAAAAGGGGTAGGCAATTGAAAGTCAATCTCTTTTCGAGACCTATGAGTGGCCCTGAAAAGGGCCTTTGGGTTTATGTTAATATGCCCTTAACATAAAGGGCATCTGGAACATCTTCTTCGTCTTAGGCTTCGTCTAATGGTAGGTCCATAGACTAACACTCTTTTCAGGCATCCTTGCCTCTCCACGTAAATCCTACGTATCCACAGACTGGTGTCTGTCCTATGGATAACTGTCCATTTGGATCGGACATACATGGGTATGTCCGTCCTGAACATCATCGTTGACACGAAGGTGGAAGAGTGTACGTCGGTCCACATGTTGAGGCGCCGAGAACAGGTGAATCAATGCAGTGAACTGCATTTATTTATAGGGGCAGGAAGGATTGAAACGGATTGAGTTCATTCACGAATCCAACACGCGTTACAAAATTCAGTTAGCCCGCATCCAATCCGAAGACAGCAGTCTGTGACGTCACGTGGTCTATATAGATTCGCTAGCGCCTGTGTGCAGTCAATCTATGCGACAGTGATTCAACATGACGGAAACTCAGAAAACGATCCATTGGGGTGCACCAGCAGTGGAGAACGCCCAAGGGAACCCGGACTTACTTTCAGAAGAGGTAAATTGGGATTTTGTGGATTTTCTTACCTCGCAAGAATTTGTTCCGGAACCTTCGTCTCCTTCTTCATTACCGCACGTGGAGAATTTTAGACAGAGACAGAAAGAAGAATTGGAGAAATTTATACAACAGCAAAAGGAAGCGGAACAAGCTTTTCTCCTACAGCAACAACAACAAGAAGAAGAGGTAAGAAAAAAACAAGAAGAAGAAGAAGAAGTAGCAGCAAAGAAACAAGGGTGTGAAAATCAAACGGTCACGGTACTGTTAGACATTTTAGCGGAGTTAAGAAGTCTGAAACAAATGTATCAGACTTCTTTATTACGACCCAAGAGAATCCGACCTTCCCGAGCTAAACACGCCAACCCTGTGACTAAGCCTACCGTACCACCATTAGTGATTTAACCAAATCATCATCATCATCATCATCAACAGTACGCAGTCCAGAAGTAGGCCTCGGCCGTGGCAAAGGCTTAAGGCAGTTAAAGTTGATTGCTTAAACTCACCCCTACACCAATAACCAAAGGCCCTTTTCAGGGCCACCTACATTCCTCGAAAAGAGATAAACTTTCAATTGCCAATAACTCAACAAAAAAAAAAAAAAATAACCATTTTACCCCTATAGTACTTTTCTGTGTATGAGTGCGTGAGTGTACGTTCTTATTTTAAAATCAAAACCCAAAGACACTTACCTTTTTATACCTAATTTATTCTTTTATCAATAGTTACAATCCAATTCACAATTCACAACAGAACACTTTAAAAAGTTCATAGACTTCTTCTGTCTCATTGTTTAGTCTCTCTATTTTTGAATTTCTTCACCGTCACAGTCTTTTCCTCCTCTTCCTCCTCACTTTCTTCACTTCTTCTTTTCTTCTCCTGTTTCTTTTTCTTCACCTGTCTGCTATCTTCCTCCTCTTCTTCCTATGAAGAATCCCTCTCTCCTTATGACTCCTCTTGTTTCTTTTTTGGGCAATCTGGAGACCAGTGTCCTTTTTCTTGGCAATAATAACAGGTATCTTGACTTTTCTCTTTTCTAACCCGTTTTTCTTTTTTGACGGTCTGGACACTCTGAAGACCAATGCCCTTTCTTTTGACAGATATAGCAAGTATCTTCACTTTTATCTCGAAAGGAAGGAGAGTAGTCCGTCGGCTGGTCTGAAGAGAATTTTCTAATGACCCCTCGCAAAGCTCTGATGAAACGTTCCATCTGGGTAGTCTCTTCCATCGTTGTGCTCGGTTTGAGAGTGAAATGAATAGTGAAAGGACAAAACAAACACTCTTTTATATACGCTGGTCTGCTAGGACTATAAATTAGTCCATGCTGTTTAAACTTGAGTCATTTAACGTTTTTCACTCAAGATGAAACGATCCAATTCATTTGAGAAGAAAGAAGAAAGTAAGAGGCAGAAACGTGATCTATCGCCTCGTACCAGAACTGAAATCTTGGCACAGATTCATGCCAGTGATTTTGAAGAGGACATGAGTGAACCAGAATCCAAACCCTCTAAACAAAGTTCACCACCCTTAGTCAACCCTGACAAATACTATTCCATTCGAGAGACCGAAAAGCGCTCCTCTAGAAAATTTAGAACCACGGCTAACAAATACACGGTGAAGTTTAAAGATTTCAAGGCCGAAGTACCGTTGGAGAAAGTAGAAGGGTTCATCACCGGGGTGTGGGATTCTTTGCTCACCACACTCAAGCGACAATGTCAACCCAAAGAAGACGATCGCTTGAGACTTTCCATACAACACGACGGTTTGAAATCCCCTGTTTGGATCGAGTTTAGCAGCCCTGCAGAATTGACCGCTTCCAAAGTCATGGACAAGATTCAACACGTGCAACAATCCAATGACCAGTTTGACATCACCGATGGAAAAGCCACACTCGACATGACCCAAGTCTCTCCTCCTCAAGGGACCGGACAACACAATAAGGTGTTATTGGTGAACGACCTTCGCATCACCAAAACGAGCCTCGTCCAAATTCACAACCTCAAGACCAGATGTGTTTAGCCAGGGCTATTGTGGTGGGACGAACCTATGCCAACAAAAACGACACGGTAGAATGGAAAAGAGCCTGGGAGAACATTCGAAAATCGGACCGAGCCAAACAACGAAGTGAAGCAGAACTCCTGTTACAACAAGCTGGCCTGTCCAAAGACACACCCTGCGGCATTCCTGAAATGCAAAAATTGCAAAATGTCCTAGCTCCATTCTACACCTTGAAAGTGCACACTCAAGAAGTGCGCGGACCTCTGTTGTTTCGAGGGAAAGACTTTAAGGATGGAAAATACATTCACCTTTATCATCACGATGACCATTTTGATACCATTACCAGTATCACCGGATTCCTGGGATACAGTTATTACTGTGAGAAATGTGACTATGGCTATAAAAATCGAGAGCAACACAAACATTGCGGATCGAAATGCTCAGGATGTTTGGCCTCTCCACCCTGTCTGAGCGAAGGACCAGTGCATTGTTCGACTTGTCTGCGCACGTTTGTCAGCCCTACCTGTTACCAACAACATTTGAAGACGCAAGGTTCACAGCAGAAATGTGCTTGTCAACTGCTGAGATTGTGCCCTACGTGTGGACAAGGCATACGTACCAATAGTACCAAGGCACAGGTATGTTCAGGAAAAAAAAAATGTCACATTTGTCACCACATCGTGGACTTGGAACACGAATCCTACGTGCAAAAATACCAATCCCAACCAGAGAAAGAGGACGGTCACAAGAAGAAAGGCAATTTTATCTTTTTTGATTTCGAATGCATGCAAGAGACCGGTATTCACATTCCTAATTTCTGCGTGGCTCATCGTGCGTGCGAGAAGTGCATTCAAGAACCTATCTTCAGTCATTGCCCTCACTGCAGCAAGATTCCCGGATGGCGTGAAAAAATCTTTCGGGGACCAAAGACGCTAGCCGATTTTGCCCAATGGGTCTTAGACCCCATCGACAAGACGTGGAGCCAAGAGGACATCGAACGTTACGGAGATTGTCATCGTCATGCCACAGTGATGGCTCACAATTTCTCCGGATACGATGGACAGTTTCTTTTGAGATACTAAACGGAACAAAGCACCGAACTCCTAAAGTGACTTTGAACGGAGCCAAAATCATTTTCATGCAAGTGGGACAAGTGCAGTTTAAAGATTCGATGAGTTACTTAGCCATGCCTTTGACTCGAATGCCTAAAACATTTGGAATGACAGAAATGGCTAAAGGGTACTTTCCACACTTTTTCAATACGGAAGCCAATCAACACGCCGTTCTACCCCATTTGCCTGAGGCTCACTATTACGATCCTGACAACATGCGTACCGAACAACGAGAAGCTTTCTACACTTAGTACCAGGCTCACGCTTCCGACCCTTTCGACTTTCAGGAAGAAATGTTAAAATATTGTCGTTCCGACGTGGACATTTTACGACGTTGTTGTGGAAAATTTCGAGAACTGTTCATGGAACACGGAGGGGTCGATCCTTTGAAAGAAGCTTGCACCATTGCCAAAGCGTGTTCCTTAGTGTACCGGCAACGATTCATGCCTGAAAACACTGTGGCTGTCATCAGTCCTCAAACGACCAACTATGTCAAACGTCAATACTCGGTCAAAGCCCTACGCTGGTTACATTACTTGTGCGACAAGGAAAACAAATGGATTCAGCATGCCCGCAACGGAGGGGGCGAAAAGACCATTGGAACGCATTCGGTCGATGGCTGGGACTTAGAAAACCCCAAGATCGTGTACGAGTTTAACGGTTGCTTATTTCACGGATGTCCCGTCTGTTCCCTGACCGTGGCACTAAAAATCAGTTTTTACAACGAACCATGGAAGACTTGTACCAGGCCACTTGTCAGCGACGCCTAAAGTTAGAACAGGAAGGATACCAAGTGGTGGAAATGTGGGAACACGAATACGATCACCGTTTGAAAACCGATCCCGAATTTAAACGCCTAATGGAAAGTTACCAGTTCATGGACCCGCTGAACCCAAGGGATAGTTTGTACGGAGGAAGGACCAATGCCACCTGTTTGCTGTACAAAGCCGACGAAGAGAAAAGAGAAGAAATCAAATACTTGGACGTGTGTTCGCTGTATCCCTACGTGTGCAAATATTGTCGCTTTCCTGCAGGGCACCCGCAATTGTTCACGGAACACATCGACCTGAAAAACATTCGACAATACGAAGGCTTGATCAAGTGCAAAGTTTTGCCTCCCAAGGACTTGTACCATTCCGTCTTACCTCACCATTGCCAAGGCAAACTGATGTTTCCTTTGTGCCGTACTTGTGCCGAAACGTGCAACCAAGATCAACCTTGTCAGCACACCCAGGAAGAACGGGCTTTGACGGGAACCTGGGTCAGCGTAGAATTGTTCAAAGCTCTGGACATGGGATACCAACTGTTAGAAGTGTACGAAATTTGTCACTTTCCCAAGACACAACAATACCACAAGGGTGACCCCACGCAGAAAGGCATTTTCGCCGACTACGTGAATGCCTTTTTGAAACTGAAACAAGAAGCCAGTGGCTATCCTTCCTGATGTCACACTCCCGAAGACCAAAAGACATTCAAAGAGAAATACTGGGCACAAGAAGGCATTACTTTAGATCACATCAAGAAAAACGAAGGCAGGCGATCGTTTGCCAAAGTGATGTTAAATTGCTTGTGGGGTAAAATGGCACAACGACCGTGTTTACCCAAGACGGAGTATTTGACAGAACATTTCCGCTACTTTCAGATGATTCACGACAAAACCAAATTCATGAAACACGTGGACGTCGTTCGCGAGGATTTGATCTTGGTCAATTACGAAGAAGATCTGGACTTTGTACAAGACGACCCTTTTGGAAATGTCATCATTGCGGCTTACGTGACAGCTCATGCTCGCTTAAAATTGTACGAAGCTTTAGAACTGTTAGGGGAACGCGTCCTGTACTTTGACACGGACAGTTGCATTTACATCCATCACCCGAGTCAACATCACCCTGACATCGAAGGAGACCGTTTAGGAGCCTGGACAGACGAGCATCCCGACGACAAGATTCTAAGTTTCGTCAGTGGCGCTCCAAAAAATTACGGCTACGAATACCGGGACCCACAAAGAGAAGTGCACACGAAGTGTAAAGTGAAAGGATTGACTCTGAATTATCGTACCAGTCGTGTGGTCAACTTTGGGGTATTGAAAAAAGCCTGCAATCCGGAGAGGATGAACACTATGAAGTGACCACTCACCAACCGAATAAGATTGTACGTTTACCCACTCACCACATCGTCAGTCGACCACTGGAAAAAATCTATCAAATCGTGTACCAGAAGCGAGTGCGACTTCCCAATCATTTCACTTTACCGTATGGATACGTCGGTATTGGTCGGTATATAAAAAGGAACTCTAGGCAAGATCGATACTTCATCGTGACTACCAAGACCAAGTGAACAAGATGAATACTTTCAGAGAAACACACAACAAGTTCAGAAGGGCACACTTCAAGTTTAGGGGCTCTGAAGTGGAATGCGATTGTGAGCCTTGCGATGGGAACGATGCTGTACGCTGTGACCTTAGCGATGCCGTAAAGCATCATGGGAACTTTGTTCTCACTACCCCTATCATGGAAAGTGATGCTGTGCGTGTGAAAAATGAGGGATGCGAAAGCGATGCCGCTCGTCCTCTTGGACATTTTGCTGGGTTTCGTTTTAAAGGTGGATGTTCACCTTCACGTCTGCCTCCCTACGGATGTCATCCAGCCCTGAGCAAACTCCTGTCCATGTCACCCAACCCTCATCGAAACGAACCTGTGAAAGACGAATATTCGTTTCCTGTGCGTTTGTCGGAATACTGCGACTTTGAAAATCGTCTTCAATCGTTCAAAGGAAAATGGCCTAAGTATCTGGGAGGACCGACCCCCGAAGAATTAGCCAGAGCCGGATTGTTCTACTTGGGCGAAGGAGATAAAGTCAAGTGCTTCAGTTGCGGTGTGTCACTTCACCACTGGGAACCGCAAGATTCGGCCTACGTAGAACATGCTCGATGGTCACCGAATTGTCATTACTTACCCTTAGTGGGACCGAGACATTGAAGTAACTTACCATAATCTGTTTATGGATACTTTACAAGAGAACATTCCTGCTTTGCCTGTGGAGTTGAGAGAAAGGATTTACCGAGAGCTGGTCAAAATACAAGTGAAACGTAAAGAACAATTGCATCCGTTACGTCACCGGTGTTTGAACAACTGGTACCTGAATGCTATACAAGGACTGATTCAGTTGAAAGTGTTCCATTGGACAGACATTGATCAACGATCCCCTGGTTTTAAAAAGGATTGGTTTGCTATTGATGATTCTATCTACTACATTGTAAACTTACTGCATCGAATTCCAGAGGAAGAGTTAACGAATTACCAACATCTTTTACGCAATGTCAACTTAGTGAAAGAGGAAACTTCTGAACGAATTGTAATGTGTAAATTAGTGATGAAACGATTTAAATTTGACACTGAAGTAAAACCATGTCTGTGCAAACGGTACATTTCTTGTGTCAGAAAGAGGATTTAGTATGACCTATTCATGGATACTTTTCAAGAGAAGATTCGTGCTTTGCCTGTGGAGTTGAGAGAACGCATTTACCGAGCTGGTCAAAATACAAGTCAAACGTAAAGAACAGCTGCATCCGTTACGTCACCAGATTTTTAACCACTGGTACCTGAATGGTATAAGAGAACTGACTCGTCAGAAATTGTTTCAGTGGTCAGACCTTGTTCAATACTTCCAGGCCACCGTTGATCCACGTGTTGATCATTTTGGTTACATCGAGATTCACCTAGTGCAACGCATTGAGGAAGACAAGTTAAAGGATTACCAACATATTTTACGTGGAATCTACTTAGCGGAAGAGGAAACTTCTAAACAAACTCTGACGTTTAGGTTACAGTATGCAAGATTTAGATTCCCCACTGGAGAACGAAGATCTCTGGCTAGAAAGTACGTGTATTGTTTCCGAAACAAAGAGACTATAAAAACAGGCTGCCATGCCACGACTTATGTCGCATGTAATTGAATAGATTCCGTGGAAGGAACTCAATGACCATATTCAAACCGTGGATCATTACCATCGATTATTACAAGAACTGTATCCATTCAATTTGGGTCGACAAGTGGTGTGTGTCTTAGTGACTTGTTTTCTCGGATTTCGTTTACCAGCCGATTCCTTGTGGACTCTTTACGAACAGTATTTACCATCCCATTCAACATGAAAGTGGTGCCTTTAAATGTTCACGAGAGACTCCTTTTGCTAAAAGCCTTACGTTTTCATCTGGATACTTCTCGACCTCTACGGGAAAAAAAGATTCGTCAACTTTTAGCTACCCAAGACGTGTATGACGATGTGTATGTGTAGCTTGTGACTTACACCCCCATTGGACAGATGTCCGTGCCTGGAAAAAATGGGATTTTGAGGCTTGGACCCAAGAAGTGGCCCAGTATGCTCGAGAGTTGTGATCCTTCCTTTCAACGTCCAAAGAAAAAAGTTACATTTCAACCTGTGTTAGTGACAGTGCCAGAAGAACCCGTCACCCAGGATAGGACTGTCGTGGTCATGCCTGAAAGCCCCTTTCGGTAGGACACTTGTGTGACCTTACCCCCTATAGAACTGGTCGGAACATTACCCAAAACATGTTGTACAGACACTTGTGTTTATTCCACGTTGATGGTTATCATGTGCCTTTTATCGTTGTACTTAAGCCTTTGGCTTTTATGTATTTTTGTCTTTCGTGTTCATGTTTAAAACATTCAATAAACGTGTCCTGAAAAAAGTATATAAACTCTCGTCTTGTCTGTTTTCGTGTCACAAGTGACATTCCTAACACTATGGCTACCTCTGCTGTCTCTGCTCCCTCTTCCTCTACTGTCAAAGTCATCGACGAACACTTAGATCGTGCCAGTTGGGAGGCTTTGTATCTTCGCCATCCCTTTAACGTGCGCATTGCTGGACCTAGCGGTTCAGGCAAAACCGAATTCGTCAAACGTTTGATCGAACATAAACATCATTTGATCGATCGACCACCTCAACGCATCGCGTGGTGTTACAAAGAGTGGCAATCAGCGTACAGCCTCTTGCGAGAAAGTCAAGGCGATTCCATCGTATTTGTGGAAGGCATTCCTAAAGAAGACGACGGCATCGTCTCTGACTCCCGTCAAACCCATTTGGTCATTTTCGACGACATGTTAGGAGAAGACGAAGAAGAAATTAAACTGTGGTTCACGCGCAAAGGGCATCATCGTAATGCCAGTGTCGTTTACATCACCCAAAATTTGTTTCAACAAAGTAAAGCCCATCAGCCTCAATGCACATAACGTGGTCTTGTTTAAAAACCCTCCAGATAAATCGCAAGTGCAAGTCTTAGCCAAACAGTTAGGGACGCCCTGGCTGACTCAGGCGTGCGACGATGCCACTCAAACTCCACACGCCTATTTACTCGTCGATTTGAAACCTACGACCCCCGATGATTTGCGATTTCGTACCCACTTGTTTCACCACTGGTGCGAAGACGGAGGGCCTGTCATGTACACGTCTCCGTCCTCGACTTAACTTCATTCCACACAAAAATCTATAAAAACCTCAAACCCTTTTCGTCTGTCTCACACAGTTTGAACATGACGTCCCTTCAGTCGCATCTTCCCGTCAAATTGATTCGTGCCTTGTATGGCATCAGTCGAGAAAAAAATCCACAAACACGAGCTCGTGTCTTAGAAGCTAGTCTCAAAGAAGTCTTACGATGGTTCACGGTGACGGCACGTCAATTACTCCAAGGGATCATTCAGATTCCTCATCAAACCAAACGCCTTTTTGATCGAAACAAAGTCGCTTTGACCCAACTGGCCGATCCCCGCATCGACACTCAAACCAAAAAACAAATCATTTTGAAACCTGGAGGGAGCGGTACTCTAGGAGGGGTCATCATTCGCTCTCTCTCTTAAGATGGGATCCTAATGCCCCCAAAGTTCTCCCCAAGAAAAAAGTCAAACGAAGCTCCAAGAAGAAGAAAAAGACCAGGTTCCCAAGGAGAACTTCTCCAGTGGCGGGACCCTCCTCTTACCAGACACCACCCCGGAAAAAGAAAAGAAGCCCCCAGAAAAAGAAACAGAGAAAAAGTCCCCAGAAAAAGAAAAGCCCACAGAAGAAAACTACTCGCAAGAGAGGCACTTCAGCCAGGACGCAACCTTACACTCGCAAACCACGACCTGCCACGGCGGTGACCGCGTCTCCGGCAGCCTCAAGTTCATCCACTTCTCCGTTGATGACACCAAGAACTGAAGAGTACTTCGAGACGTTGATCACACCAAGAACTTCTCCGTTGATGACCCCAAGAACTTCCCCAGTGGCAGGACCCTCCAATTTAGTGGCAGTGGTTGCTGCTCACAAAGTACCTTCTCCCAAAATCAAAGTTCAAGAAAGATCGGGCATGTTACAAAGTTTACTGGATTTGTCCAAGCAAGAACTGGCTCGATTTAGTCCGTTACGTACCCCTGCACGACGTGTCATGCCTGTCCTGAAGTTGATACGAAGTAAAGACAATCAGTGGCGACGCGTTCCAGTATAAAAAAGGCCTGTGACTAAGTAGGGGTATCAGTGTTTTTGGTGCTGAAGACTCAAAGATGTCACCCTCCAGAAAACATCCCTCTTCTAAACATCCGCAAGGAAAGAAAAGGAAAGGACTGCCTCCTCGTTTAGTCAAACATGGGGACATGTTATCTGTCCTGTTCAAAGCTTCTCCACCCCTACGAAAAAAACTCATTCAATCAGCCTCCAAAGAGGTCATCGATACCATGTGCGAATGTTGTTTGAACGTCTTGAAAGGCACGATCCCTTTGTCCAAACACCAGAAACAATGCTTAGGCAAACATCGTCACGTTCTTCGCCAAATGGTTCAAAAGAAAATCCCCCTTCGTCAAAAGAAGAAGATGTTGGTCCAACGTGGAGGCATTTTACCCCTCTTGTTAGGCCCCTTACTGAAAGGAGTCTTGGGAACCATGTTGGGAGGACTGATGGGAGCAAGATAAAAAGGCCCTCTGAAGTCCCAAGATCTCAGAATCGACCCCTGACAACCCCATGGAAGGACGAAAACTAGCTTTAGTGCCTTACAAACGATGGATGGAATACCATCGTTGGCAAGAACAACGCACCCCGCATTTACCTCCCAATCCCCATTTGAGCGAGATGTCCCAGTTACAACACGAATTGCAGTCCTTGATGGATCGCCAAGATTTGTCCGAAAGAGAAAAATCGCAAAAGTACGGTCAACTCTTGCAACGACTGCAACTCTTTCACCAGAAAGCTTTAGACGAAACAGCTCTACCCACTCTGAAAGATTTTAAGACCTTGATGAAAAGTCCAGCACCATCACCAGTACCAGTACCACCAGTACCCGTGACCAAGACAGAAAAAGAAGAAGAAGAAGGGTTTCAAACTCCACCAGAAAAAGTACGCAAGTTAACAACACCACCTACCTCCAGAATTGGATGGATTAAAAAGATGATGGCCACCCCTTCTTCCTCACAAGAGAAAAAGAAAGTGAAGACAGAAGTGAAGACAGAAGTGAAACAAGAACCGATATCCCCCGCTCAGACATCCTCCTCTTCGACACCTATTGCTGGTCGTACACGCAAAGCATTGCAATCCAAGAAAGTACCCCAAGAGAAAAAAAGTAGCATCCTCCAAGAGTGGGTGTCTTATTAACACACAAACACAAAAAAATGGAAAAAGTCTTAGCCAGCATTTACTACGATCCCTCCCATCCTGCAGGTTACGCAGGAGTTCAAAAATTGTATCGTGCTGCCAAAACGCGACTGAAAAGTCTCCGTTTACCTCAAGTGCAACGATGGTTACAAGAACAAGCTACCTACACTTTACACAAACCCATTCGACGCAAGTTTTCCAGAAGTCGCACCCGAGTGGAAGGCATCGATCATCAATGGCAAGCCGATTTAGCCGATGTCTCTCATTTGGCCAGCTACAATCGCGGCTACAAATATTTGTTTTGTGTCATCGACGTCTTTTCCAAATTTGCCTGGGTCGTGCCCTTGACTTCCAAATCGAGCAGCGAGTTAGTGCGAGCCCTGCAACGGGTGTTGAAACAAAGCGGTCGTCACCCTCTTCGATGGCAAACGGACAAAGGTACCGAATTTCTGAACCAAGCTTTCCAAAAAGAATTAAAGAAACGTGACATTCATTTTTTTACCACCGAGAATCCTGAAACCAAAGCCAGCATCGTGGAACGTTTTCAACGCACTTTGAAAGAACACATGTGGAAATATTTTACGCATCACCACACTCTGAAGTACATCGACATCTTACCGCACCTGGTGCAAGCGTACAACCAATCTTACCATCGAAGCATCGGACGTGCCCCGCAAGAAGTGACTCCCGAGAACGAAGTGCTAGTGTTTGAGCGCCTGTTTGGTACGTCCCCGACGAGGGCTGTCCCCCAGAAAAGTGGAGAGTTGACCGTAGGAGATTGGGTGCGCATTGGCAAAACCAAACGCACTTTCGACAAAGGTTACTTACCTAACTGGACGACCGAATTGTTTCGTGTCACTGGACGAGTGCATGGCCGTCATCCTGCCGTCTATAAATTAGAAGACATGAACGGAGAAGTGCTCAAAGGAACTTTTTATTTGCCCGAGTTACAACGTGTGACCAAAAAAGAAGACGACGTGTACGACATCGAAAGCATTCTCGAACGCAGAACCCGTAAAGTGGGTAAACGACGTGTCAAAGAAGTCAAAGTACGTTGGAAAGGATATCCACCCAGTTTTGATTCTTGGATCGACGCTTCGCAAGTCATCGACTATAAAAAGAAGTGACCATCATGCCCTTTCACACAGACGCATCTACTTCACCTAGTTCTTCTCTGCAAGATTTACAAAAACAACCCTTGCGGGTGTGGTGTGGAGAACGTGTGCCTAAAACGCAAATCGTCTTTTTCTGTGAAATCTTCGTGGTGTATTGTGTCATCGGGGCAGCCATTGCCAATTTGAGTTTGCAACAAGGAGACAAACAATTGTGGACAATTTTATTGAGCAGCTGCATCGGTTACCTGCTTCCCAATCCCTCCCTGAAATTCTCTTCCAACGGGAACCACGGAAACCTTGTGTCCAGTGCCAGTGCCAATCACCACTCCAACAACAACAACAATAACCCCATTTTGAGCGGAGACACTCCTCTGACGTTCAGTAACCCCTCGGACAGCCACAGAACTCTGGAATTTTGAGTCACACTAACCAATTTTACTTAACCTTACCCAGTGACAGTTCCATGGAGGTGTTTCCTAACAACACGTTGTGCTGTTACACGGCCAAATTATCTCAGGCCATCCCATTAGATCACGAAGCCCATTGGGAAGTGGCTTTAGTAGAAATCATTCACCCGACCCAAGTCCTCAATGTCCTTCCCAATCAAAATTTTTTTGATGTGGAAGTTCATGACGAACCGTTGAAACAGTACTTGGATACCCATAGCAAATATGACAAGAAAATCCCTGGCACAAAAAATCAAAAGTACACCACCTATCACTTGTTCATTCCCCCAGGCTATTATTTTAGTGGTCAACATTTGGTCAGCACCATAGCCTCCAGGTTTAATGTCGTGTTTCTGAAAGCTTTGGAAAGTGTCAACAAAAGTGTCATCCTGGAGTACCACAAAGCAGCTCGTCGCTTCTTGATGAAATTTGACGGGGGTAAAATCGTGTTCATTTTATTTTGTCCTGAATTGTTTGACATGTTGGGCGGATACATGAACATGAGAATGACCATGATCAAGAAAAAGGAATTGCCAGTCATTTACGACAACGAGTCTTTTGCCAAATTATTTCGTTCCCCGGTAGAACTGAACCAAGGACTGAATTTGATGTTTGTGTATTCCGATGTGGTGGAGTACAACGTGGTGGGACACACCTCTGTGCCGTTACTGCGTGTCATTCCTTTCAAAGTGGATTCTGCCACGAACGCTGACGAGGAAGGTGGAAACACTTACCACGTTCACCGCGAATTTGTACATCCTCACTATTTGCCTGTCAGTAAGTCTTATTTGGACACGGTCAACATTGCTATAAAAGGAGATTTGGGACAAAATATTCCATTCACCAAAGGAAAAGTCACGGTGAAACTCCATTTTCGAAAACGGTTCTCTCACGATTCGTAAGTCATGTATCCAGTGTACCGAGGGGTTGCTCGACAGCGAGGACACGGTTTAGGAGATATGCTGAAATCGGCCTTTCGTCCGGTGGCCCCGGTGTTGAAACCGATGGTGACACGCGGATTGCACGCCTTGAAAGATGCCGCACTGACGCAAGGCAAAGAATTTCTCCAAAATGTCATCATCGACAAACAAAACCCTAAAGAAACCTTCATGAGGGCAGGCAAAAATGTCTTGCTGCAAACGGGCAAAGACCTTTTGGGCCGACGAGAAACACCTATAAATGCCCTGCACGCTACCGAGTCAGGCATTCAGCAAGGACAAGGCAGAAAGAGACGACGAAGAAAACACCCTTTCACCAGACTTCACACGTCTAAAGCTAGAAAGGCAAAGAAAAGAAGAACCGTTCGAGACTTAGACGTTTTCCGATTATTGAGACACAGAACAAAATGATGCACCGAGAATCTTGCACTTGTTCCAAGTCGGAACTGGATCTGTTTGCCATGCCCCCCACCATGATGACGATGCAAGAATCCCAGTGGGTGGAATTTCACCCCGTCTCCTCATTGACCGATTCCGCTCCCATCGAGTTTGAAATCAAAAGACAGCCCGAAGATTACATCGATCTGAATAGCAGTTACCTATACTTGAAAGTGAAAGTGATCGAACCACCCAACGCTAACCTAGACAATGATGATGCAGTAGCTCCCGTCAACAATTTCATGCATTCCTTGTTTAGCGAAGTGGACTTGTACTTGAATAACAAACTGGTCAGCAGCAGCATGGATACTTACCCTTATCGAGCGTACCTGGAAAATCTCTTGACGTACGGAAAAGAAGCCAAGAACACTCATCTGGATGCTTGCGTGGTATGGAAACCTGACAAAGCGACTAAGTTCAACGGCCTTACACTTGCTGGGGATGCTTCAAATACAACGGGATTCGTAGAACGACGAACGAAAATTCATCTAAGTCGTAGTTTAGAACTGATGGATCGCTTGCATCTAGACATGTGGTTACAAGAAAAGTATTTGCTGAACGGGGTGGATATCCGCTTGAGACTGAATCGTAGCAGTGCCGCTCTCCATTTGATGGCTGCTGATGGTTCGACTTACAAAACCATCATCCAAGAAGCCAGACTCTACGTGCGTCGTGTGGAAGTGTTACCTAAAGTGGGAAACGACGTCAGTCAGACGTTGAGCAGAACGACCGCCAAGTATCCGATACGTCGCGTGGAAGTGAAACCTTCACCATTCCTGCTGGACAGCGATCCATGATCGAAGATCATCTGTTCCAAGGACAGTTACCCAAGCGTTTGATTGTTGGTATCGTCAAGAATTCAGTCTTCAACGGAGCCTACCATGAAAATCCTTTCAACTTTCATCATTACAATGTGTCCAAGATTGAAGTCAGTCGCGATGGCAAGACCTTGTATACCCGACCCTTTGAGCCTAACTTTGGTGACAGGAATTATTTGAGGTCGTAATTGTCGCTGTACGAAGCCACCGGACAGTTAGGAACCAACACCAGTCACGGCATTACGTACGAGGATTATGCAGGAGGCTACGCTTTGTGGGCTTTCGATTTCACTCCAGACCAAGGCAGCGACGAGGGACATTTCCACCCTATAAAATCCGCCCAAATTCGTGTGGAAATTCAGTTTGCTAGTCCACTGGATGCAGGGAACACAGTGAACGTCATCCTGTATGTAGAATTTGATAATACGATAGAAATCAACAGTTTGAGAGAAGTCATTCTAGATTATTAGAAACTATGGAAGACTGTTATCCCTCTTTACCTAGTGGAGAAACTTTAGACATGGAATGTGAGGAGACTGTGGAAGAAGAAGAAGAATCCCAAGACGAAGAAGTTATCATGATGAAGTCAAGATGGCCAGAACAAGAAGCCCATTTAGTCTCCTGTTTTGCTACATTCCTGACAGATGTAATGAAAGAATTGATCAAGGAAGAGTGCTATGGATGTCACAACGATCATCCCGGTCAAATTCAACATGACAAATGTCTGATGTTGAGCCAAGAAGAAAAATTGGACGAATATCTGGACAAAACTTGGGGTGTCATCGAGATAGAATTCGTGTTGAACGAGTGGTATAAAGGCTTGGATAAACATTCTTCTCCTCCATTAACGTCTCTGGAGCACCGTCGCATCGAATCTCTCTTTGCCCAGAATAAGAAGTCGGAGCCAAACGCCTTTTACTTGTCAGACATTTTCAAGCAAAAAGTCAGGATCGAATTTTTGACTTATCATTACCTGTGAAGAAAAAAAACACACAAATCAATGGATACCTGGGAACTTTATTATCTTTTGAACCACAGTTCGTACACGGCTTCTTGGAATCCTGTCGTCTGTGCTAAAGATGAACTCCCTCATCGCAAACCTCAAGACCATCAAGCTTATGTGATCAACACGGACGACAGTCATCTCCCAGGAACCCACTGGGTAGCCGTCTACTTTCCTCAAGAAGGATGTGTGCAATATTTCGATTCGTACGGATTGCCTCCTTTGGAAGACGATATCATCGACTTTATGAGAAGAAATGCTCAGACCATTCGATTCAATAATGTGAAATTACAAGGCACAGATTCCTTGGTGTGTGGACAATATTGTGTGTATTTTCTGCATCATCGCAGCCTGGACTATTCCTTAGAACATTTAGTGACTCATTTTGATCCTCGTTCTTCTTCTAGAAACGATGTGAAAGTAGATCGATGGTTTTCTGACCATTATGCTTATCTTTTGTCTCAAGCTAGGAAACGTAGTGTCCATCAATGGCCTAATGACTTCCAACAGTGGAAATCACAATTTCATTCACAACGTTGTCAACCCTGTCCAAAATAATGTGTAAATTGAAAAAAAATGTTTGAGATTTGAAAAAATATTTGATGTTATATTGTTGGATTATTGTTAAAAAATGTTATAGTTGTTTGTTAGTGTTAAGTGATTTTTGAATAAAAAATGTTGTGTTTTGAAAAAAAATGCCTTTGTGGTTTGTTTGGCTATAGGAATCTTGATTCATGCTCTTTGACTTCTTACTATCCCTCTCATGACACTCATTGATCGTTCCGGCTCGAAAACCGTAGAGGGATGTTTTCCTTCACGTCCGCCCTTTGACTTCAAGAACCGGGGTAGTTTCCAGTCTAACCATCCATTGTCGACTCATCCTCCTACGAAGATGTGCTCCAAACTAGCTAAGCTAAACGAAGCCTACGTGAATCTGCACAGGGTCAGACACAGTCTGATACCGAAGCCTGAAGAGATAGAGAATGTAAGAATGCTAAAAGTCACTGAAGACCTGATAGAAGAGCTCTTCAGAGAAGAAGTGAACAGGGAGAAAGAAGAATGGACAGAGAAGTACAGACTTCAGAGACAGCAGCAACAGCAACAACAACAGCAGCAGCAGCAACCTGAACCTGACAGAGGCTTTGTCGATTGTCGTATCGACACCAAAGAGTTCTTCTTCTCTTTCCGAAGAAGCAGACCTATCGTCAGAAAGTCTATCCTCAGAGGACGTCGCATTCTTAGAAACTAAAAGATTGCCATAGGAAACAAAAAAGCCCAGCCCTTTTCAGGGCTACCCAATACTCTAGAAAAGAAATAACAATCGATTTGCCAATGTGTGTAGGTAGAGTAGTGTGAATATAAACACTGACTCTTTTTTTTATAGTGTGAGTGTATGTGTTTGTGTATATGATTGTGTGTTTGTAAGTGCTTAAGTACGTTGGTGTGGATAGTAGATTATGATGTTTTTTTGCTGTTTGACGTGTGGGGAGAGTAGATTTGGGGTTTGATTGGATTGCTTTGCGTATGTGGATAGTATATTATTTGTTTAATAAAATTTTTTAGAATAGTGATGGGTAGTATAAAAAGTGAGTGAGTGTTTCTTTTAGGTCCGCGCGTTTGTTTGGTTATGATCTAGGTAAGATCAATTTTGTTTTAGGGGATGTTTTCCATCACGTCCGCGCTTTCAGTATAAATTAAAAATCGTTCGGCAGTCTAGTTACCCTTGTTGATTGATCAAGAGAATGAACACCAGAATTGTAAAGCTTCTAGAACTCCAGATGCACCTGGAATATGCCAGGCGCATACTAAATGAACTGGCCGCGGAGGCCATCGTAGAAGAGGGAAGGATGAAAGAGGAGGAAGAAAGAAGAAAAAAGAAGAGGAGGAAAAGGAGAGAGGAAATTTCAGAATCCCAGAGACAGAAAATTGGGATTCTGAAGCCACTTATCCCGCCTCTGCTCTCCCACCAAAAAGAGTGAAAAGAGACTGGGGAAGAAGATGTGTGTATGGTGCCAGGCCAGGAAGGTGCCAGCATTAGATAGGTGGATCTGGAGTTAAAAACAAACAGCCCTTTTCAGGGCTACCCAAACCTTTAGAAAAGAAATAGTAATCGATTTGCCAATGTGTGTATGTAGAGTAGTGTCAATATAAACACTGACTCTTTTTTTTTCCTTGTGTGTGTGTGTGTGTGTGTGTGTGTGTTTGTAAGCGCTCACGTACGTTTGTGTGGATAGTAGATTATTGGGTTTCATTATAATGCTTTGTGTGTGTGTGTGTGTGTGGATAGTAGATTTGGGGTTCGTTAATTGCTGCTTCACTTATGTGGATAGTATATTATATGAAATGAGAAAAGTAGGGGATGTCTTCCTTCACGTCCGCGCGTTTTAAGTGATAATCGAGGTAATATCAATTTTGTTTTAGGGGATGTTTTCCTTCACGTACGCGCTTTCACTATAAGAACCCACAATGTTTGATGTTCGAACCATTCTACGGAATAATAAAAACGAAGATGGTGGTTGCAAGTGAGTTGTTCAACAACTTGGTACATATATACAATTGGATAATGGATGGTATCTATGTATTGGAGAGACTAGAAAAAGAATGGAAGATAGCAGAGTATCTGGACTACGCTAAATGCCTAAACGTAGCAAAAGAAGTGATAACAGAAATGATAGAAGAGGAGGAAAAGAGATTGAGAGGTATGATAAATCCCACCTATGTCAGAGTGGGAAGCCTAAAGGAAGAACTTGACAATGCAAGCAAAGTCAGGTGCTTTCTTGAAAATATGTCACATGGGACAGAGTGCTCTTTTGTGGAGAGAGGTCAGGACAAACTGAAGAAAGGAGAGGAGTTGATGAGAAAAGTGATGGAGGTAGAGGTAAAGAAGATTAAAGAGAGATGGAATAAAGAAAGAAAAGATCAGGAAAACAAAAAGAAACAGGCAGATTTTGAGAGGCTCAATCAGAATTGGATCAAAGTCCAGGAAAAGTTTAGAGCCTTGGGCCATCCAGACTGGATGCCAGAGGAGAAAAAGAAGAAGAAAGGAATAATGGAAAAAGTGAGGACTTGGTGGAAGAAGTGGAGGAGTTAGAAGAAGAAGAAGAAGAAGAAACCCAAAGGCCCTTTTCAGGGCCACTCATAGGTCTCGAAAAGAGATTGCCTTTCAATTGCCTAACCCTTTTTTATTTTTATTTTTTTATTTTTAAAAAAAAACAAAAAACAAATCCCCTGTTCCATTTCCCATTGTCCCTAGAATTGCTTTTTTTTCTCCCATGTTAAATTTCCCTTGTCCCTAGACTAACCCAAAATAGATTACCATGTTAATTCCCATTGTCCCTAGAGTGACGGGCCAGTTTTCCCCATGTTAAATTTACATAGTCCCCAGAGTGACGGGACCCTGTTTTTAATGGTAAGTCCCATTGTCCCTAGGGTGTCCCACTTAACTACTAATATGACCTTTCACCATGTTTTAATGAGCCAATCAAAGTTTCTCTTCCAAATAGGTAAATGACAGTGACCTAAAAATGTTGAAGAAGGAGAACATGTTATGATCATCACGTCTTTGAAAGATGCGTTTGCTCGAGAACTGGGACTTTATGAGCGTCAGAATACAAGGGACGAATTACTTGGTTTAGAACAAAAACGCACACATTAACTAATTCTGTTGGAAGACGATTTACTCCAAAGCACACCGAACATTATGAAACGGCCAGTTTTCACAAATAAAGTCATCAAACGGTGTTACCGTAATGCAAATAGTTCTTTATACCCGCGTCTCGATTTGGTTCTATCCCTCAGTTCATCAGTTCATGTATACTTCTTTCCAACCGTCCTGGGAAGCTTATTAGCAAGATTGTACAAGAAAAACAGATAAATTAATTAGTATATTTGTATCAATATGTATATGACCTGATCAGATTTTTAGGCCATTATAGCAATTTTATTTACAAACTTTTTAACATGTTCGAATGGTACTGTTTTTATACAAAATCTGATATAGCACGACAAGGCGAAAACTTTAAACCTTTAGCACACGTGTTTTATCTTAATGGACAAATATTTTTTTTAATTGTAAAAACGTTGTTACCATGATTAATTAAAAACCAAATGCTGCAGAAAAATGAAATTTTGTTTGCATATCGTCATTCACATGTAGATGATTTGATTAGATTTCTGAGGCCATTACAGCAATATATATCCCCACTTATCTCGAAAAGCTTATTAGCAAAATTGCACAAAAACCACTCAACGAAGTCAAATGAAATTTCCTATTATACTTGATCAAAAAGGTCTTACTTGTGTAAGGTACATTTCTGCTGGATTTTCTTTCAAAGTTCAATTATACTAGATACTCTGTTTGAAGTTAAGCCAACATGTAGCTGGCCTTTATAGATTATCAGGCCAGTTAAGCAATTTTGACAAATTGTGGGTTTTGTAGTTCTTTAACTCTTTCAACAAAAACACTTAACACAATTAAGTAAAATCCACGTAAAAAAAGACAAGTGTAATTTGGTCGGAAATTGTCTTTTTGTTCATGTTGATAACCTGATTAGAATTTTAGGCTATTACATCAATATTTTCAAGACTGAGTTATTGTCTTTATTACTCAAAAACATTTCAGTTAAATCAATAATATCAATCGTACAAGTTCGGCATTTTTAAATCCGGAAGAAAAGCAAAGTCAAACGTATAAGCTGGATTGATTTCCCCAGAGGAATTGTCAATTGCCGATCGCAAAAAGTCATACTTGTGAAAGGTACATTTCTGCTGGATCTTCTTTGAAAGTTCAATTATACTTGATACTCTGTTTGAAGTTAAGCCAATTTCAGTAATTACAGAGAAGGGTAAGATAAGAAAATTAAGACGAGGATATAAAATACAAAAGAATCTGATACTGTAAAATAAATTGGACCGAAACGAAAAGCTGAAGTTAGGCAAGATGCTGATATCAGAGAAGCAGGAGAAAAAGCAGAAGACCAATTAAACAAAAGTTGGAAATCTGATCCTGTAAAAGAGATCGATATAAAAAATAAAGATGACGCAAAGCAAGATTATGTTAACAAAGAGGTAGAGCACGGTAGAGCTATATTTAATTTGCACAGAAAAAACAAACAAAAAGCAAATGCAAACTGAAAACGAATTCAGTTTACAAGACAAAACTAGCAGACGAAAAGCTACCCATCATAATAGAAAGGTTTGTAAATAAAAGATAATGCTTTTGTTTCATCAGAAAGCTTCAATTGCAAATAAATACACCGAATGTATTCATAAATTTCATGCAAACACAGTGACTGGACCAATGTATGCCAACAGACTTGTTTTAAACACTCTGTAGCTTATATAAACAATATAACGGGGTATGTCATCAAAGATGGAAGAGTGCCTAAGTTTTCAGTAGTTAACCACATGATCTTTCCGGTTAACCAAGATAAATTAAACTCCATCAATTTGAACAGACACTCAGTTCCCATAGCATTGCATTTATGCAAATAAAAGGAGAATTGCCAAGACGTGGTCAGATGTCCATTTCAGGAAATGTAGTTAATCTTCCAGTAGATATTCATCCAGATATCAATTCTTGTCATAGGAAATGTGATGAACTAGTAACCATCCCAGGAAAGAAAAAATAGATTTAAATTTTTTTTTTCCTACTGCATAGAAATATGAGCCACTGTGCATTTTTCTAACTTTCCAGAGGCTATTGAACAATAATATTTCAGTATCCAATAACTCTGGAATTTAAGCTGATTATGAAATAAGACGAGAGACTTTGATGAGGAAAGGCGAAACCATCAAACTGATGGAGATGAATGAAAATTAATTAATTGACAGCACTCAAGCCGGTGTATAACACTTATACCGAAGACTAACAAGTCAGGAAAAAAACATATTTCAGGAGTAACAAAATAAAAGAAATATCACTGATAAGAATATAATTCAGTTGAGAAAACATAAAACTAAAGGTGACATTATTACAAATGAAAATATATTCGATCCATCTTTTGTAGAAAGTATTATCAGACTAGAACACTTATATATTTTCCGTACTCGTGGAAACTCTCCACCGTATGTGTAAGCAAGGGAGACGGGTATCGTTGCAATGATAAGACAGCATGGTTTGTATACATCTCCTCAACAACACACACCAAAACACACAACATCTCATGATTTATTAACAATAAAACTGAAACAGACGATAATCTAACAAGAAAAGACAGTGAGAGAATCCTGATAATCTAACAAGAAAAGACAGTGAGAGAATCCTGTCATAAGTTAATATTGCTTTGTTACAGAGTTCATCAGGCTTAAACACTTTAAAAAGTAATCATGGGTCTATTGGTAAACAATAACATTATTTCTACAGAGTAGATTTTCTGCAACGAGGATTACGATATATACACATGCTGATGTGGGTTGAAGATCCTAAATGTAATGAAGAACCCGTAAAGGGAGTAAATGATTACAAAGACACCAACATAAAATTAGAATGTTCTCAATTTGTTTGAATATCAAATATACAAAACGTTCCAAAAAAGATATAAATGTAAGGCAATTTGCATGTATCTTTGGTGAAAGATATTGCTTAGATAGACAGGAATGACTTTTCTGGATACTTTATACATCAATTTGACCTTTCTTAGAAATATTCTTTCATGTATTGCTAAAATCTTTATATTATTCATTGCATCCTGGAATTTGTCTATACATTAATATAGAATTAAATGGCAAGCCCTCTTTTGTAGTCTTAAAAGTGTTGTTATGTTCGAATTAGAGGCATTACCTCAAATTACATTACAGTAGTCCAGATATGGCTGAATATAACTTTTATAAAAGATGACCCTATACTGAAGAGGAATGTATGTTTTGATTTTCCTAAGTAGCCAAAGATAAGAATTAACCTTTTTTGAAACATATTTAATGTGAATAGACCAAGTAAGATTGTTATCTACGAATACACCAATAATTTTATCATGAGAGGTCATATTAAGGCTCACATTGTCAAACAGAACCTGGAGTTTGTCGCTATCTAGCCTTGCTCGTTTTTGCTGTCTTGTTACTAGTATGGCTTTCGTTTTTTTTTCTCTTCTATATTTATGATCATACTGTCTTTCGTTGCACCATACTTGAAGTCTGTGAAGTTCCAATCTTAAGTGGTAAGTTGTTGATAAATAGAACGATTAACTGAAGTCCAAGGGTAGGACTCTGTGGTACTCCACAGTTAATATTTTTACTTTGAGAAAGTTGACCATTTAAAGATACTTTTTACACTGTATCGGTTAAATAAGAAGTAAACCAGTTTAGGGAGTTTTCACTGCATTGATAAATTTGTAGTTTTTCAAGCAAAATTTCATGGTGTACAAGATCAAAGGCTTTACGAAAATCAACAAAAATAGTGCTTACCATTTCTTCTTGATCTAATACTTTCAGCCATTTATCAATCAAAGGTACAAGTGCAGTTTCACAAGAGTGATTCTGTCGAAAGCCAGGCTGATTATCATGAATAAGATCATTAGTGTTCAAATAGTTGAGAGAAGAATAATGTACATGTTTTTCTAGTAATTTGGAGAGACAAGGAAGGATAGAGATGGGTCTGTAGTTATTTATTTACATCATCTTTTGTTCCCGCTTTATGCCATGCTGTACCCTTGGGAGGTTTCCATGTTGGTGGAAATGTATTAAACCTAATACTTTCATTGCAAATGAAATCTATACTCTCTACAATTGCAGGTACATCTACCTTTGGTAGCCTTGATCCAATCATAGCTTACAATCATCCATTTTTTGTAAATATATTTCAACACCAATTCTGAACTTATTTCAGTAATTTCAAACCTTATATTGCACGTTGAGTGCTACACACACAAAGACGTCTGAGTATGTTTGACGCAGAGAGGCAAGACAAGAAAATGTGGATATAAGAAAACAAGTCAGACATATGAGCAAAATAAACTTTAACATTACTGATCAGTGCTCAAAATGCTGAATATCTGTTATTGCAGGTGCCGTTAACAAGCACGCGTGACTACGTTTGGTATCAACTCTTCACCACCTAATGAGCCCGCATTTCTTCTAAAGCAGAATAAGGTTCTTGACAAATTTCCGAATGACTACTAAAATAGAATCTGAAAATTTGATCATAAGGTACTCCCAACCCCAACCCCCAAATGCTGGAATATTGGTAGTACCTTGCTAATTATGTGTCGCAACTTGAGGCCAAAGATTTAGAGATTATCAGGATGAAATGACACACGAGGAGACTAAATACAATGATCCTTAAGTACTGAGTAATAGTAAAACTGAAACCTCTGAGAGCCGCATTAATAACACATTAAGAAATGGCATTTAGATCAGGTCAAGGAAAACTCGACAGAGAATAAGGTCTGTACGCTTCGATGGAAAGGAAGATGCATCGATTTGTTACAGAGAAACGACTTTATTATTCTATCATAGGAGAAAAAAGTCTAGACATTCTCAATAGCTTCAACACATGATGATATCAATAACACTGTTAAGAAGTTTGCTGAGAGAAAGGCTAAAATATATGAAGATATCTCATAAGATTTCATGCAAAGAGCTTGATAAAAATAAACCAAGATAATAACCACTATTGTCATAGACTTACGGCACACCACGGTGCATCATAAGGGCGGGAGGAGGGTGGGGGTGGCTGTATATTTACATCAGCATGTGAAGTCTATATTTATATGTAATCAGAGATGTTCTTTGTTTTAAAATTTTGGTGCTAAATGTGTAGTTCTTTGGACAGTAGCAGATCATATGGTTGTTCCTTTGGTTGATGGAGTCAAACTTTACTGAACTTCAAGTTGACTAATCCTATATTCATTACGTCTGTAAGAAATCTTTGTCAATGAACTTTTACTATTACCAAATCGATCACTGTGTTACACGTTATTTGTCAAAGTCGACATTAAACATTCAGTACCGTTTTTTTTTTTGGTGCACAAATTGCGTGCCTATATTACGATATTTAATCCCTGATATGTTTTTATTCCATTATGTGGTTACTTTATAGAACCATCGTGACACATATTAAATATGGAGTTTCAGGTTGCTTGATGAACGAACTTTTATTGATCGCTTCAAGTTTGTATGGAAGCATTTTGTGTAGATGAACTGTAAACTATGACATCGATGTTTAAAAATTACGGGTATGTAATTCATATACAATTTAACTCAAATGAAGTCACAGTAAACGTATTGCAATCAGTAGTGTATAAAATATGCCGACTGTATAAAAGATGTTAGATTCATTAAGCAATACAGTTATAGGATATAACTATATTTTGTGCTTAGTTGCAACCTCCCTAGCAACCACATTTCGTTTAGTACCTTTATATCCTATCATTGGTCTGTCACAATGTATTCACTGTAGAACTGTTTGTTTTGCTACAAAAGACTCTATGGTAAAGTTAACATACATAGTTGGAGTGTCAAGGTGTTTGTACAGAGTATACATGCCAAGTCTCCCGAATTGTCCGGGTGAATTTTGATTTTCGATCCCATCTTTTGATCTACTGCTTTGCTGACAAGATCTCCCGGAAAAAAAACTGCCAAGCATATGTATTTCCAGATAAAACAACATTCAATACACTGTTCACGACTACCGTAATCCGTCAATCAATTAATTACAATCGGAATGTTCTCTGTATTTTCCGTTCATTCGAGAAATAAACCTCAGATGTAATTCGTCCCCACTGAGAATTATATTCTGAACTACTTTTGTTCACATGAAGCAATATGGCAGTGGAAGGAGACATATCACAATCGGAATATCATCGGCCTTTCACCAAACACATAAAAATTGATGTATATTTCTACAACTACTTCCGGGGTTATTTTAAAAAATTCTGGTGCCATGTCGAAACGGAAAATATGCCTTCGAAAAAAAAAAGAAATATGTTTGCAAGTTCAACAGTGCTTGGATAGGCGAATTTAAATGTGTGAAGAGAGTGAAAATGGAGAAAGCTTTGCGTACTGCACAGCTTGCAACACACATTTGAACATTTCTAGTGGGGGAAAAATGATCTTACAAGGCACATGAAAAGTATGCAGCACATTGCAAACGAGAAATCGTCAATGCATGACAATCAAGTAACTTTAATATGCAAGGAAAACATCTTCAGTAATGATGGATGAGTCTAATGACAGTGGTAGCAATTCTTGTAAGGGTGTTTGACAGTGACATTTACAGAGTGACAACCAAATTCCTGGCTATGCCCATTTGCAATATTGGAACTGGTGAAAACCTTTTCAACTGTTTTCAAGAAGTCTTAACAAACAGACAGATTATATGGAAGAACCTAGTAGAGTTTAGCAGTGACAATGCAAATATAATGGTTGGAAAGAAAAATTTCGTCGTCTCCAGAGTTCGTGAACAGCAACCAAATGTAATCGACTATGGGTGTATCTGACATTTGGCCAGTACCTGTACACAGTACGGTTTGAAGAAATTGGCTGTTCCAGTTGAAGAACTTCTGGTCAACACCTACTATCACTTCACCTACAGTCACAAGCGTAGAGAGGTGTATAAAGAATTCCTACAGTTTACCAACACTGAAGAGTACAAACTGGTCAAGCATTGTAGCACAAGGTGGCTGTCACTCCAGAAATGCGTTGCACGCTTTCATCAACAGTGGACAGTTCTTCAGTCATATTTCCAGAGCCACGGAGATGCTGTGAAGACCGAGAGTAGAGTGAACAGATCTGTGGAGAACCTTAAAACCCCAGTTGTTGTTGTTGTTGTTGTAGGGTTTAACGCCATTTTTCAGCACACGATAGGCTTTACATGGCGGCTAGTATTAATGGTGGAGGAAGAACCCGGGAAAACCCCGGAAAGAACGACCGACCCACGAGAAGCTACTGGCAAGCTTTCTCACATACCCACATTAGCCGAATCCGAGACTCGAACCCACGCAGACAGAGGTGAGATGGCAGTGATCCGTAACGGAGAGAGCTTTAGACCACTCGGCTACTCGGGGCCCCCTTAAAACCCCAAAGATGAAAATGACATATCACTTTCTTCTATACATCATGGAACCAATGAATGACCTTAACACCATGTTCCAGGCTGGTGATGCTATGGTGGGATACTTCCATGTGGGGATGGAAAGAATTCTATGGAAATTCATCGGAAAGTTTGTGAAGATGAATGTTTCTAATTATGCAGATGCAGACATTTTCGTAATTATGCTTCTAACTCTCAAGAAAAACCGGAGTAAGTAAATTAGTCTTTTCTTGCAGTCATCTCCACTACATTGGTACCTTAGGTTAAAACGAATAAAAAGCAAATATTCAACCTTTGTCTGTTAGGACCTCTTCATCATTTTAAAACTATTTCTCTTTGTTTCAAACACTGAAAATATTATTTTGTTCAGAAACGTTTATTCAAATGATTTCGTCAAAAACATTTGAAATTAAGATAGTCTCTAGTTCTTACTACACAAGAGTCAAAGCCAAGAGTATTCCTTTGTTGGAGTCATATGTGTGTGCTTAGACCAAATTAATATGTTGTACTGGTGATACGTTTCCGTCTCCTTACTTCTGTAACTTTTCATTGAACACTTTTGTTGACTCTTTACTCGATTGGAATTTCTTCACTTTATTCTTGAGTGGAAGTTCTTCAATAAACTCTCCTTAGGAGACAGAAAATAGAGGTTGCTTACAATATGCTTTTTGGAATGGAGGAAATGGTGTCAGAAAATCTGTTGTCATTAAAGCCCTTTATGGAGGACTCAACATATAACTCTCCTTTGTTTAGGGAATGGAAAAGCCATGCTCTTATTTATGTATGACTTTGTGAGCCAACATGAAAAGTTGCTTACAATATAGCTAGTCTTATTATTCATTTCTCTTTTAAGATTCCTGCATGTCGATTTTTTAAGTGCAAACCCCATGACAGCGATTCATTCAATACCACCCCATTCCAACACAAGATAACTAACAGTCCGTATGTATATATATATATATATATATATATATATATATATATATATATATATATATATATATATATATATATATATATGCATTTCCACGATTGGCAAATCTCAGTTGATAATTGTGAACTAATGTCTCAACAAATTAAGGTAAAAAAAAACGAATCTTTTGAGGTTTCATTTTAATTCGAATAGACATCCCTTAAACTGAGACCTGTCATAAATAGACATTTTTTAAAAAAAAGAATCTTTAAATTTTGAATGGGTCCACTAACTACAGATTTGTGAAGAGAAATGTTCTTTGTGCTTGAGATTGCTGAAATCATACATTAGAAAAACAAAACATTTTCGGAATGAACCGCCTCCGATGAATGAACTGTACAGATCCGAACTGTACAAAAATGATAGTATTCTCTTATCACAAATGAAAGTGTTGGCATTTTCTGCCAAATAATTTTAAGTAGCACAAAAAGCCTGCAAAGTAACTATTCCCTGTCTAGACGGTGTGGTTGTACATCTGTAACAAACAGTCCAAGATCGTATAGAAAAGGTCTGTTCCAAAAGGTCCATCACGCTTTATTGCTGAGAAATTTAACTCTAACTCAGGGATTAAAGTAGGACGTTAATGTAAATATGTAATATGGTAATATAAATGGAGCGAATTGTCATCATTTTTACACTTACCATCGGCAAGAAAATACAAAGATGCCGAGTATATTTGGGTTTTATATGAAGATGCGAGGTCACAATATCAGATCTCATACAAACCAAATCTTTAGCAAGAGTTGGATATTTGACACCAACCAGCAAAAAGTGTTAGAATTTAATATCTTTTAGGAGGCCCTGCAGCAAAAACAAACAAAAAAATCACAAGGTTATACAATATTGTTATTGGCAGGTCCTCTAGATGAACGATGCTACATGATCACTATGTTGTGTCAGAAGGTTATCAGGCTTGTACATACTTGACTTCCAAGAAAAAAAATAAAGCGTTTTTCTCTGTAGTCAAAGATGAAGAAAAAAAACAGACTCAGAGAAAGTAGCATACAGGTACTTTGCTATATGCAAATGTATATCATCAACGGAGCTGAATGCATCTTGATAGATCCAGCAATGAGTGGCTGTAGAAAACTCATGAATGTTATCACGGGTTATACTCATGACTGCGGGCAAGCTATTGTCGGATCCATTTCACGGTAACTTGGAGCGATGTAATAAACACCTCAACAGAATCCTTGCCACGGTGCAACATTGGAGTCAACATGGAAATATTTTACTGTTTGGTTTGTTGTGCCAGTATACCATTCATGACAAATCCTTAGTCAGCGCATAATGATACGGCGTCACTGGTCCGCACATGATGCTCAACGATAACAGATCAACGCTGAACCGCACACTTCTCACGGTTGTTTGTCGAATCAGTTCAGAATCCTTTCTTGCAAACAAATACATAAACAGCGATATCACTGTTGAGTCGTTCAAACTTATTGATGTCTGCAACTTACATAGGAAATCCATTGTTAACAAGCTTGACTTCGCGCAAGTATTCTTTATATTTTTAGGCTGGTATGTGTGATCGTACGCGGGATACAGTTGCCCATTGACAATGTCGATTATAGTCATTGATCACATTTATCGTTGCCTGCAGTGGAAGACGTACGGGTGTTGGTATGTAACTCGATACGTGAGAGACTTGTAAGGGAAAATATTGAGTGCAGCTTGCACGCATCTGCCAATAGTTCATCCTAAAACGATATCAGTGTATTTTTCCAACTTCTCGAGGATTCATGCAATTGCTTCGATGATTTTCATTTATCTTTAACGGCCTTGGTGCAGTCACGGTTCAAGATTGTACGGGCATTACTCTAAAATCATGGGTTAACAATTTTTAGCACGTCATTGTCCTAGCGGGTAGGGTCTTTTTGTTGGGTTAAACAGTATAATCAAGTGCACACAGAGAACGATGCTCTCCTTGAACCTAGAGGTGCCAGCGTGCTTTAATATTGAAATGACTGACGAAAGCGTGTTCAAGAGAAGCTTTACGTCGTCTTTGCCTGACTCTTGTTCGATTGAAATAATTATCCGATATTCTTGTAAATTATTTTAGAGCGCCAACTTGTACAGCGTAAAATTTGGAACTTTCGGCCCGCATGGCTCATGGGGAACTCTTTATATATATATATATAACTGTGCTGCTTTTTCAGGAAGTTGTCTCACAGTATGAATCGGCTCGTCTGCGCGTCCCAATGGTTCAAGTATGTCGGTTTTTCTTTTTTATTTCACTTATTCATGCTGACTGTTTGAATTAATTTACAGCCCGCCATGGTTCATCTGGAGAAAGTTGTCTCGTAAGCGGTTGTGGCTCATCTATGAGTCCTAATAGTACAAATATATTTTAGCCTTTCTCATACCATTTGGAATCCTTATTCTGCTGTTGAATCACAGTCCGTATGCCTTATTATAAGAGAAAAATGTGTCTGACTGATTATTTACCAATAAGCTTTCTTATAAACAGCAACTGTTTCAATCTATGACAACCTCCTCAACATTTTTCCGTTACGGTTACGTTGGCAAGCCTAAGCCGCCACTCACCATAATACTTGGCAATAAATCCATGTGACCGGAAAAGTTGATTACGCGACTTGACTACAATACCAGAGTTAAGACACCAGGACCTACACGTAACGCTGGTAAGTGTGATTTACGCTATTCGTTATGACATGTTCTCCTGCAAAAATGTTTGTTTTCCTAGGCATACACTTTTGCATCGAGTGCATCCCACTACTTTGAACGTTTTACTGATTGGGTATCGGAGAAAACTCAGTATAATCCAGAGAATAGTATATTATTTTACGGCCATGAATTGTTCAGTGCTTAATATTGATGGTAATGTATGCTGTTATTTCAGGCTTTGTTAAATAATCATGCTCATTGTCCCAATCCCAACCGAATGTGTGATATCCCTGTTTGGATGAAATATTCTCCAAGAAACCATCAGGCCAAATTAGCCCTAATATCCAGTTACTAAATATCACACCAACACGTATACGACAACCCCTTGTACATTTGTATCTCAAAATTTTGAAAGGCTTGTCACTTTCATGCATGTTAGCTATTGTTTTTAGTTCTTCATTATCGAGTTTGTCCTGGTAATCATCACATAAAGCCATCCATCTGTCTTTCTTCTGCATCCTTTATGAATATTTTTAAAATTTCTTATCAAGGTACGTGAGTGTGGATGCCGTTTAATCAATAATGCTGAAGGTATTCTCTAATTGTGGAGATTCTTCTTTATCTCCTCATGTCGTTTCAAAATCTTCGATATCTTCCCTGGTCGTTTCGCCTAGAAGTTGGACTTTTCGCTGTCTTCGGCAGGTGACACGGTTAACGTAAACGACTATAAGTATTATTGCAAAATATCATATAACGATTTTACTGGCGTTTTATTATATTCTTCACTAAACTCAAAACGTAACAGAGTTAGTTTATCAAGAAACTTCGAGTACGTGCATGAAAAATAATAAAGCATCGTGTTAGCCTTTTTAACAATATGACGCATTGAAGCAAACTAGTGTTTTAATATTTTCTGTAAAGGCACAAACATACCCATAGGTCTGGTAATTGGATTCCTGCATTAGCCGCAGTTGTGAATTGATTTATAATGCTATGCAGTAAACTGTGTGGTTTCTAACGGAATTATATAATAGATCACTGCAATTCTTTTTTTTATTGAATCACGTATGTATTACCTGTGTATATCGATCTACATGCGGGCTCACAACATTGCAGCTCCCAGCCCAATATAATCTTCCTTGTGGATTCGCGTGGGCTACAGTGACATATGTACTCGTGTCTAAAACAATCTTAAGTGGGAAAAAGTCTTGGGGAATCCAGAAGCCATGTCCTTAAACCTCATGTCTTGAAAACTATTATGTGTCCAAGGTTAATCGACAATGATGCAAGGGCCCAAGGACAAAATGTTTTAAAGTGTCTGCTTTTGTTTATTAATACGAAACATATGTCGTATAAACAAAACAAATCGATTCTCATAAAATGGAGTTCACATGGTACTAATAAGGTCTTAGCATGAAGCCGAAAAGTGTGTGTCAGCTTTTACGTGATGTGTTAACATGAGATCTACATGCGTTTTCTGATATTCTTAAGTGAATACTGAATGACCGCGTTGGAAAAATATCGAAGCATCTGTTATGTATATTTGATTTAATTATATCTGATTTAATTGTTTGTAAGTTTTAAAATCTTTTGTTTAAAAAACTTAATTATCTGTCAAAATAATGTAGTTCTGTTTGCTAGGAACTTATACTTTTTTCCAGAAAATAGTTTGACCCTGACTTTTCGTTTTAGTAAACACAGGTGTTGACCTAGATCCTGACTTTGGTTCAAAATTAGTAGCAGCCACGTAAATAAGTGCTATTTTTATTTGAAAATGATTGGTTGTTGTCGAGGTCATGATTTTTCATTTTATTTCTTAGAGTAAAATGATTGATTTGCGTCAGGGTCATGTTAGGCTTACGTGATATACGCATTTTGATTTCGCAACTTGGAGATTTTCGAAACTGCGTTTTAGAATACGATATAACCTGTGTTTTAGAGAAATATTCTGTTAGTTGGGCTTTCTTTCTTTACACTGGAAGATGTTGTGTCGTTTGGAGTTGTTTTAAATTACTTGGATTCAAAAGGATTAATTCTTTTTTCCTGGAAAATACGTGTGCTCATACGAGATTCTTGAACAAAGACAGCTCTTATAAAATTTTATTCAGATTTCCAAAACCCGAGTGATATTTCTTGTTTCTACAAGGAACTGTAGACTTCGACACTACAGGTTACAGCATAGTCATCGTCTTCCATCTTGGATTCTTCGTCGGGACTCGAACTTGAAATCATTAGAACATTTTCTAATTAGAACTTCTAAAATTGTATTCATGGATTATTCTTGGATTATATTTGGATTTGGTTCTTAATACCGTCGGTTTATATTTTTTCATTTTTACAGAATTTTTCCAGGGAAATAAATTATTATATTTTTCAAAGCTTGTTGTTTTCACTCTTTCTTTTCTTACGTGTATTCGAACCTAAGCACGTAACATAACAATGGGAGTCTCGTCTGGGATTATTTTGAATTTTGGCTAGAATATTTCAGAAAACTTTGTTTTTTGAAATTTGAATTCCCCGTGTTTTTGCAATTTTTAGTGAAATCGGCAAGCTTTTCCTAAAATGTCATTAAAAGTGGAAATTCTTTCAAATCCTATCCAGGAACAATTAGATCTTTTTAAAAAAGATGAATTGATTCAACTTGCCAGAAAATACGAACTTTCTGCGGTAAAGGTTTCCTTAACGAAACAGGAAATAATAACTATTTTGGTTCAGTATTTGATAGAAAAGAATGTTTTGGATAAAAGTGCTTTGGTTTTGATCAGTAAGTCTGTATCGGACTCTAACAGAAGAGTACAGGAATAAGACTTAAAATATAAGATGGAATTAGAGTTGAGGAAGCTGGAACATCAGAATGATAAAGAAGAAAAACATGCAAATGCAATTGCAATTGGAAAAAGAAAAAGAACAAATGAAATTGGAGTAAGAAAAAGAACAAATCTTATTACAAAAAGAACAAATAAAGTTACAATTTGAAAAAGAGGAGAGAGAGATAGGAAAGAAAGAAAAACAGATGCAAATGCAGTTAGATAAGGAAGAAAGAGAGAAGAAAGACAAATGCAGTTACAAAAAGAACAAATGTATTTACAAGCGGAAGAAAGAGAAAATGAAAAGCAAATGCAATTACAAAAAGAACAAATGCAAATGCAATTAGACGAGGAAGAACAAGAGAAAGAGAGGGAATATCAATTTAGAATAAAAGAAATGGAGCTGGCAAGTGAAAAGCATATTCACACTTCAAGTTCAAATTTAAGTTTTGATATTGCAAATAAAATTCGATTAGTGCCCCCTTTCAAAGAAAAAGATGTAGACAAATATTTTCCTTATTTTGAAAAAGTTGCTGAAAATTTGAAATGGCCAAGGGAGCATTGGACTCAATTATTACCACTGGTAAAGCTAGTTATAATTACCGTTCACTTTTAGTTCAACAAAGTGGTGACTATGATACGGTTAAAGAATGTATTTTAAGGGGTTATGAGTTAGTCCCTGAAGCTTCTCGGCAAAAGTTCAGAAACTATAGAAAAGAAGCTGGGCAAACTCACGTCTAATTTACTAGAGAAAAAGAGCAGTTATTTGATAGAAGGTGCTTAGCCAAGAAAGTTGAACAAGATTATGAAAGTCTCAAACAACTTATATTACTTGAAGAGTTCAAAAACTATGTCCATAGTGACATTAAGTCTTATCTTGTCGAGCATTATTTTGAAACCTTGGAAAAAGCTGCTCGTGCTGCTGATGAGTATTCTTTAACTCATAAATTTCCTATTGTAAATAAGACTTCTACACAACAGTCTATTGGCCAAAAAAATAATAAAAGCCCTTCTAAACTCAAACTGGCACAACTTCTAAAAATCAAATTCGGAGATGCTTGATTGAAGATCCTTGTCTCTTCTCACGTGTGCCTATTGCAAGAAAAAAGGACACGTTATTTTTGATTGCTACAAAGTTAAAAATAGGCATCATAATCTAGACAGACCTATTCCAAATGGTCTTATTTCTAAGAGGTCAAGGTCACGGTCATGTACTGAAAGCAATACATTTGTTGGGTCTAACAAACCCCAGTGTGATGTTATTATGGAGAATTATGAACTATTCATACGGAAGGGTTCTATATCAATCTTGGGTGATTCGACCAATCCTATACTATTACAATTTTAAGGGACACAGGAGCTTTTCAGAATCTCTAATTGTCAGGTACTTTGTCTTTTTCTGAAAAGTCTTCTTCTAATGAGAGTATTTTTATTCAGGGAGTAGAGTGCGGCTTTGTTACTGTTCCTCTCCATTGTGTAAATTTGTCATCAGACAGTCTTAGGACCCGTGACAGTCTGTTTTACCCGTTGAGGGCATTCATTTATTACTAGACAACGACCTAGCTGGAGACAAGGTTATGGTTAATCCACTTGTAACTGACAAGCCTTGCTTAAATCAGAAAGTCGATCCAATTGAAAAAGAATCGTCTGATTTTCCCCAGCTTGTTCAGTTACAGAGATATGGCAAAGAAAGCTCTTGAGAATGATGTTGATAAGGAAAGTTTTCCTTTAGCTGACACATGTATTGGTCAGGCTTTTGATGAGGTCACTTTCACTCCTTGTTTGGATAAATCAGAAGGTATTGATCACAGTGATCCTCTTTTAACGACTCATTCTCTTTATTCTAACCAGAGTGATAAACGACAATCACTTGTCGTTGAACAGGGAAAAGATCCCGAGATCTCCTGTTTGTTTCAAAGGGCCAATAGTGAAATTGAAGCTACTGAAGTTCCTGTCTGTTATTTCATTAAAAATAGAATTCTTATGAGAAAATGGAGACCTCCCGAGGTATCTGCTGATAATGAATGGTCTGTGAACTATCAAATTGTAGTTCAAAACCTTACAGACAGGAAATACTTAGTCTGGCATATGAAACTCCATTGGATGGTCATTTAGGGATCAATAAAAGTTATCACAAGATCTAAACTCACTTCTACTGGCCAAAAATCAAACTTGATGTTGGTAAATACTATAGATCTTGTCATACCAGTCAATTGGCAGGAAAACCCAATCAGAAAATACCTAAGGCTCATCTACAACCTATTCCTGCCTTTGACGAACCATTTAGTAAAATTATGGTAGATTGTTTTTGGTTCATTACCCAAGACGAGGTCAGGTAACCCATACATGTTGACCATTATGTGTGCGTCAACAAGGTTTCCAGAGGCAATTCCTTTGAGGAATATAAAATCTAAAACAATAGTAAAACCTTTGATAAACATTTTTGCTCAATTTGGCCTTACCAAATCTGTCCAATCGGGTCAAGAGTCAAATTTTAGGTCTGGAACGTTCCAACTTATATTGCTTGAATTTGGCATTCAGCAATTCAAGTTAAAAGTGAAATTATGGTTTGACAGAACATTTATGGAGAGAACTTTTGAGTCTGGTAATAATGGGGTTCTGTCTCTCTTGCTCATTCTTCAAATTTTTCTTCAGTTTAGATATTACGGCCCTTATAAAGTTAGGAAGAAAATGAACGAGTTAAATAATATTAGTGCTCTTGAGATCTAAATAAATTATAGGAGTACCAGTATATTGAAAGAGAGGTTAAGCCATGCAATTAATTTAAGTGTACCTGCCCCACTCATTGAAGATTTAAGTGAAGGAATATCATCGGATTCTGCTGATATTGGAGTGACAAATCTTCGGAATTCAGAAATTATGAAAAACCTGGACCAGAAACTTTCACGTTTGCAAGAGCAAGAAAGAAATGAAATTAAACAGTTATTATTTGAATATGAGCACTTATTTCCAGATGTTCCTACAAGAACGAAATCAATTTTTCATGACATTGAAAATAAATGTAAATTCCAAACCTGTGAAACAACACCCGTACAGGATGAACCCTCTCAAACAGGAATACTTGAAAAAAGAAATTCAATATTTGCTGGAGAATTATTTTACAGAGCCCAGTAAAAGTGACTGAGTTCACCATGAATACTTTTTCCAAAACCAGATAAAACTTTCCTTATGTGTACTGATTATAGGAAGGTGAATAGTGGATAAAAACAGATTCATTTCCATTAACAAGAATCGATGACTGTATTGATAAGATCGGGAATGCTAAGTATGTCACCAAATTTGACCTTCTGAAAGGACTTTGGCGAGTTCCATTAACGGAAAGAACAAAGGAAATGTCGGCATTCGTGACTCCAGATGAACTTTACCAATATAAAGTAATGCCGTTTGTGATGAAAGGGTCGCCAAGTACATTTCAACGTCTCATGGATATGATTACCTCTGGTCTAGGAAATTGTGATGCTTACATCGATGTTGTCATAATCTACAACGACTCCTGGAAAGAACATTTAGCACCAATTCGGCAATTCTTTGACAGACTGACAGATGCATGTTTGACAATTAATTTATCTAACAGTGGGTTCTGTCGTGCTAGTGTAACTTTTCTGGGACATATCGTTGGACATTGACAAGTTAAAACTATAGATACTAAAGTCAGGGGTATCTCTGAATTTCCCGTGCCTGTAAATAAAAAGCAACTGATGCGATTTTTAGGTATGGCCTGATACTACTGAAAATTTTGTTCCAATTTTTCTATAATTGCTGAACCCCTGACAAATTTATTGAGTAAGAAAAGCAAGTTCCTTTGGACTGAAAAATATCAGGAGGTTTTTGACAAGTTGAAAGCCATATTTAAAAGGGCGCCAGTTCTTACAGCTCCACATTTCAGCCAATATTTTAAAATGTCTGTTGATGTAAGTGATGTTGGGTTTGGAGCAGTTTTGATTCAAGAAGATGAAAATGATATTGATCATCCAGTGTGCTATTTTCTAAGAAATTAAATAAGCACCAAAGAAATTATTGAACAATTGATAAGGAATGTTTGACTTTGATATTGGCATTACAACATTTGGAAGTTTACCTTAATTCAGCTCCTTCTTCGATTATTGTGTTTAGTGACCACAACCCCCATACTTTCATTGGCAAGATGAAAATTAAAAATCAGAAACTACTAAGGTAGAGTGTGTTGTTACAGGAATATAATCTTGACATCAGGCACATCAAGGGAAAAGATAATTTAATAGCAGACGCACTTTCCCGTGTATAACAATGTATTATTTCATGTACACTGAGTGTAAATTATATAAGTTCTTTTTAACCAAATGTATAATTTGTCTGTGGTAAAAAGAAAGCTTTATCATATAAAACTTTCTTTTCTTAATGGGGAAAGTGTTATGTATATTTGATTTAATTATATCTGATTTTTTGCTTGTAAGTTTGAAAATCTTTTTCTTTCTTTAACTTTCAGATTACTTGGATTCAAAAGGATTAATTCTTTTTTTCCTGGAAAATACGTGTGTTCATATGAAATTCTTGAACAAACACAGCTCTTATAAAAATTTATTCAGATTTCCAAAACCCGAGTGATATTTCTTGTTTCTACAAGGAACTGTAGACTTCAACACTACATGTTACAGCATACGTTATCGTCTTCCATCTTGGATTCTTCGTCGGGACTCGAACTTGAAATCAATAGAACATTTTATTATTACGACTTCTAAAATTTTATTCGTGGATTACTCTTGGATTATTTTGGATTTGGTTCTTAATACCGTAAGTTCATATTTTTTTCATTTTTACATAATTTTTCCAGGGAAATAAATTATTATATTTCTCGAAGCTTGTTGTTTTCACTCTTTCATATATTCCCGGCCGAGTCATACCAAAGACTTACAAAAATGGTACTAACAGCTGCCTCGCTTGGCGCTCAGCATTAAGAGGTTAATGTTAGGACTGGCCGGCCTGGTGTCAGGATAATGTGACTGGGTGGAACATCGTGCTGCATGTCTGCGGCATGATGCCCCAGTGCTAGACACCACTATAAACTGCCACACTGAAGACATCGTAGCAATGTAACTGAAAAATTGTTAAAGCAATATTAAAAATCCAAATCTCTCTCTCTCTCTCTCTCTCTCTCTCTCTCTCTTGTTTTGCTGTTTATTCGAGCATAAACACGTAACACATCACCTAATGGCAGAACTCGTTATTTTCAATATGATTATTAAAGTTTTAAAACGTTTGTGCCACACGATGGTAGTTTTTAAGGAGATTCTTTTGTTTTCGTGGTAATCAAGATATTTGTTTCTCCAATGACTCCTCTTTTATCCATTTCTTTAGTTATCTAATATACAGTATATTTTAAAGGCACACGAAGAAACAGCCAAGATTGGCTCAACAACAATGTTTCTTTTCCCTGTGAAACAAAAAGTTGATACTGTTTCCGGAAATTTAATGTTGCATCAATGCGCTACATTAAAAAACCCATTATAAGGCAAATAAGTAATAAACATCCTTAGATATTACCGACGTGTTCTCTTGCCTAGTCTTCTCCTTAAAAGCATTTCTGCCTGATGTTAAACACGGTTATCTTCTACACAACCAAAATAGAATAACCAGAGAAATAGGAAAGCAAACAACTGCAGCATAAAACATAATAATGACGATCTCTTCTTGTCGCCTAATTTTCTTATTATACAGCTCTCTCGTCTTCTTCTCCTTCACTAAGTCCATACAGTCCTCGTACATGTATATTAACATCCGCCAACGTTCCTGAAGAGCCTCGATAGCGTTCACGACTGCCTTCTCTGACAGCACGCGCTCTTCGATCTTCTTGTAATCCTCCAAGTTATTCCCATAATTCCTCTCCTCTGGACGTTCTCCCTTCCGGCTTCCATCTCTTGACAACTTTCGCTAAAACAGACGAGAAGAATAACATAGTCAAGGAAAGTTTGTCTCTTCACGCGATACATTAATATGGCTAAGCAGAAATTTTAGTTTATAATAAAAAGAACAATCCAGCGTATCTTGGAACTGGTGTAAAAATAAATAATAGCAAATAAAAGGGTCCAAAAGATTGCTAGAAATCAATATTCCATGAATTCTCCCTGAACAAAGTGAATTTTTCCTTGCCATAGGTTTCATGTCAAACACATGCACACATACTTCAGTTTTCCTTAACTATCATCAACATATAAGCTGTAAAGTAACGGAATTTACCTTATTTTACCCATTATAATCCCAAGCTTGATAAGACCAATCCCTCCATAACAATTGTTTCTGTTAAGACAGCAATGTCCTATGATAAACCTACCTCACTTTTTCAGTGACACTACTCCCCCCCCCCGACCTTTTCATGTGTGAATTTTGTGATGACAGTTAACCAGTTAACCACTAGTCCAGATGTCTTCAGGAGACCCCAAATAAGAATAAAAGACTTGGTGGCAATCTGGAAATCTGTTCTGGTCATGGTGATGTGTTAGTGCTGAAAACATTTTATTTGTAACCATTTGCGTAGTAGTTTGTACTAAATTACTCTGAAAAAAATGGAGTACAGAATTTGGTGCTGGAATATGCATGGTCATGTCTGGAATCGACTATTCCCCTTCTAACTTCCTGTCATATTCTTGTGGTGACAGGATCGTAACGACTGTCGTCGTATCATTGCTCCAGATCATAGACTGGTAGTGAACACATAGAATTGCTTGTTGCAGTGCATTTTATGTAGGTGATAGCCTTTCCAATTGTGCCTGGTTCTTTGTTATCAGCCACCACCTCAGTTTCTCCACTTTGAGATCTGAGTTTGATGGAAATAAACCTTGCATAATGAACTGATTGATAGCTGTAAAGGTGTCAGCAATAGGCACTGAGTTGTGCGGAGACTTGCAAATGCAGCTATGCTGTCAACACTAGCATCTGGAAGCCTTTCCAAACTGCTAGCTTTACCTTTCCAGCAAAACTGCATTATTGTCGACAATTCATGTTGTATCGTATCCTTGCAAGGCGGTAGCCTTGCTAGGTCTAAGGGCTTCATAGATGATTGTCAGTGGGATCACGCAGTTCCTCTGATTGGTTACGGTTACAAATTTGGTGTCCTTGCATACTTATGGATACCGTCTGATAGACAGCACAAGACGTTGGTATATGGTAAGTGAGTGATGATGTTGGAAGTACCACAGGCTATTGCATTAACGGCAAGCAGAAGAAACTTTGTATCAGTTTCCTCTTGATCACCGTGAAGGTGGCTCATAGCCCCGTGAGTTGCTTTGTACTGAGATCACCATACCTCCACCATGTGCTTCTCAGTTGCGTGTACCTTCTCCAGCATCTTCTGAGCCAGGTAGTAGGTGAGTTCTTTCCTCGTCTTCACATTTGACAGGAATCGCTTCATGGTTACCTTTGCTATATTTGTTGCGTCCGTTAAGTGATATTAAGTTATATGATATTACTGGCTAGTTTGCTTGCCACTTGTCATAAGTGGTTGTTTTCAATGATATAGTCAGATTGCAGCGGTTAATTTTGGGGCGCACTTCGTCCATGTTTGTGTATATCCCCAGTATACGGTTGGTGAAATGATCAGCGAGTTGGCCGGCGTTCTTTATGCAATATGGCTTTCCAGGGAGCGAACTTCTGCAATTGCATCCTCAAGTTCTCCCTTGACTTCAGCAGGATTGCCTGCCATATATTCGGTGTTATTGCCGTTTCTGCCTTCTCCTTCTGCATGCTTATTCGTGTCAGGCACCGTCTTCCCACTTCTGCGGCTATGCAATGATGGCCATCGTGCTACCTTTCATTTGGCAGTGTAGGATTGCTCCATCAGCTGTCCTTCCTTCCACTCGCATGAGTCTGTTGTATTTAGCTGACATTCCAAACCTCTTGAAGATGTCGATGCTTTTATTGGTTCAGATGGCTTGGTGAATGGCATTATGGTGTGGCATTTGTGATTGGTCGGGCATTGGGGAGGCCTGTAGCAGCATTCAACAAGCGAACCCATATGATGACATGTTCCTGTGAACTATCTGGTGTATTTGCTAATGTGGACATTGCTTGTGTGGTAGAAGTACACTCTATTATGCCTACAGTAAATCAACGATTTCCTATAATACTGTAACATCTTACTAATAAAGACATATGTGTTGATCGATCTATAAATGCAAGAATTTGAAGCAACGTTTACAAGATGAGTGATAACAGTACTTACAATAATTTCTAGCCAGACCTTTCCCTAACCTCTGATCCAATCAATATAATTGTGCATCATGTTAATTATTTGATAATTGGTATTTATAGGTTACTGCATATGTATGGGAACACGTTGTTCTGAGTAATACTGCACGACCTTGGCAGGCCCAGAAAGCATGTCACCAAAATCAACGTCAGACTGAGCAATATCAGAGCTTACCCTCAAACTCCTAATCGCCAACGCCCACCCCGACTCAGATCGGTCAATTCTTAATCAAGGAGCAAGATACTACAAGAATAGAGAAGATAGATAAAAATAGGATATCAACAAGGCCCTAGAAAAAGTGGCATCAAAGGAAAGTATAGACCAAAAACTAAAGTAATTACCACTCAAGTTGGGATGAAGACATGAAAGAACTAAAACGGAACATTTCAAATAGGACTGAGGATCTGCGAAACGATTTTGAAAATTTGCGTGGAGAAATTTTGGAAGCAAGGTAGGAGGATAAGTCCTTAACAAAGATTATCGATAAGCTCGAGACAGAAAATAAAATAATCAGGGAAAAAGATAATGGAATACGTGTTGTGAATGCTTCACCGAAGAAGACATTGATGACTTGAACTAGTGAAGCCTGAAAGAAAATATTAAATGTTACGTGATGTATGACTAGAAACAAGAATGAAACCCCTCAACAGAGTATGGGGAAGGTCATATCTTTTTGTAAAAAGTAAACTCAAGATCAATATTGTACCCCCAAGACATGAATGTAACATACGGACTGGCTTGATTTGATAACAATGCAAATAGACCGATACTTTACCGAGTCATGAGGCTTATACTTAAATTGAAGGTAGTACAGAAAAGGAAAACATTGAAAGGTTCCGAAATCCTTGTAAGAGAGGATATTATCAAAGTAACATTGGAATTCGTAGAGAAAGTGGGGAAAAAACTCCGTGGAAAGTACATAGGTATATGATTGCAAGGTACTTGCAAAATTGCAGAATGGAAGAAAACTACGAGTAACCACTGAAACCGATTTAGCCACTCTGCGGCAAAGAAATAACTGAAGTGATTTCGAATATATGCTAGATGACATTTACAACAATAGTTAATATGTAAAGTAAATAAATAAATAATGCCTGAACGAGGCACTTTATGCGCATTGCATATTAAGCTTCACGAAAGAGTAAGGAAGATAACTGTATATTGATTTAAGGAATGCTGTTCTAATGATAAATAGACAGCAAGTACATGAAGTGCAACTGACTCTCTTCTTGCTTGAAAGGATTAGGGGTGGGGTGTCGATATGAAGACTTCATAGCAACTGATGAAACAGTTTTTAGGGTATATCATGATCTCCTATTTCGACCACTTAAAAGTATCAGCAGCAGCAGAAGAGGATATGGGTATATAACTGTAAAATTGTGGAACTATACGATCTGTTTTGTTGCACGGAACAAGTTAGTGTCTTTCACACGGATATTGTACACAATATTCTGCGAGGTGATACGTTTATGATAAAAGTGGGATTTCATTTTTTAAATGAGGCCTACACGTGCCCGTTCCAGATACATCGAACTGTACAAATAAATTTCCTTGATCATAATTTTTTATGTAATCAGGAAATTTATTGTTAGGAAGTAAGTTGTGTAAAGGAGTTAAATTACACTGGACAACAAAGTTTTACAAAAGTCATGTTACTGAAATAAAATTAGTCAATTCTTATCAATTTTTATGTGCTGAACACGAATATGACAGTCAAATTGCAAAATTGGCTCTAGTTTTTTTGTAATCTGCAAGAAATTAATGTTTACATAACGAAATGCATTCCAATAGTAAAAGGTCAACTGTAATAGCCTACCTATAAAAAATCAAGTCATTGACTACATCTTAGATTTCTTCGCCTGTCTCTTGTACAGCTGTTCGGGAGCATCTCTGAGGAGTGTCCAGCAGTAGTCAGCCAGCATTGTAGTGGACCATTTTCCCTGGTATCTTTGTTCCATTGTTGCGATATCTTGATGAAAACGTTCGCCGTGTTCATCACTAACAATACCACAGTTGCTAGGAAAGAAATCCAAATGGGAATGAAGGAAGTGAATCTTTAGAGACATATTGCAGCCAAGTTTCTTATACTTCATCAACATGTCTTCTACTAGTTCCTTATAGTTTTCTGCCCTAACATTTCCGAGGAAGTTTGTAGAAACTAGGCGAAAAGCATTCCATGCTTGTTTCGCGTCACCTTCCAGCAAGTTGTTGAACCGGTCATCTTTGAAAAGCTCTCGAATCTGAGGACCCACAAAAACTCCCTCTTTAATCTTTGCTTCGCTGAGTCGAGGGAATTTTTCATGCAGGTATCGGAATGCTGGCAAAGTCCGGTCAATGGCTTTCACGAAGTTCTTCATCAAACCTAGTTTGATGTGAAGGGGTGGTAGCAAGATTTTCTGAGCCTCAACCAGAGCTGGGTGTTGGATATTCTTCTCTCCAATGGCTACATTCTGCCTGTGAGTCCATTCCTTCCTCATGTAGTGCATTTCCCTTGCTCGGCTATCCCACTCGCATAAGAAACACATGTATTTTGTATATCCTTGCTGCAGTCCCATTAAAAGGGCAACTACCTTCAAATCACCACAGAGGTGCCAGCTGTACTTGTTATACTCAATGGAATTCAGTAGCTGCCTTAAGTTATCGTATGTCTCTTTCATGTGGACAGCATACGCTACTGGAATAGATGGAAGAATGTTTCCATTGTGCAAAAGCACAGCCTTGAGACTCAGTTTCGAAGAGTCCACAAATAGTCTCCATTCTTGTGGGTCATGAGTGATTTTTAAAGCATTCATGAGGCCCTCAATATCGGAACAGAATATCAGATTACTTTCCTTTCTGAAGAAAGGCTCCAATTGCTGGTGGCGCTTTCGATATGCAGTAGTTGTGACATCTTCTTCTAGAAGATTCCATTGTTGGAGTCTTGATCCTAGCAATTCTGCCTTGTTCTTTGATAAGTCCAAATCACGAATCAGGTCATTTAGTTCTTCCTGTGTTATTCTGTGTGGGGTTGATGATGCACCACAGTGAAAATCTGGATCACTGCATGCTGATGGACCAGGAGAAGAACAGGTCGACTCATCTTTGTCTTCGTCAGATGAATCAAGAGAATATTCTGCTGGAGGTTCTGGAATAGGAAGTCCCTCACCATGTGGAACTGGTCTCAATGCAGACGGAATGTTTGGGTAGACTATTCTCGACTTCTTTCGCTTCGTTATTCCGCCGGAAAGAGGAGGAACCAAGCAGAAGTAACAGTCATTTAGGTGGTTGCTTGGCTCTCTCCACACCATTGGGACTGCAAACGGCATTGATGACCTTTTGCAATTCAACCACTGTGAAAGCTGTGTTGTACATGTAGCACAGCATATATGCGGAGCCCAAGGCTTGTCTTGGTCACCAACCTTGCATCCGAAGTAAAGATGATATGCCTTCTTCACTTGAGAATTGATACTTTTCTTCTGGTTGGCAAATGTCACTTCCCCACAAATATAGCAAAAATTGTCCGCGGTATTAACACACTTTCGAGGCATTACTGTTCTTTATTGTACGTAAATGGATAAAATAATAAGTTTTATGTAACAGTAGCTTGAACTGTCTCGCACAACGTCTAAAATATTTTAAATGCTGAACCTATCTGATTGGGCTTTATATAGTACACTGCTTACGTCAGCTTCAGCAGCCGCCTGGCAGTAGTATAATAGGCCTACACATGTATAGTACACTGCTGACGTCAACTTACTTCAGCAGCCGCATGGCATTAGTATTGCATTGCATCAGAAAATGATGCAATCAACTGTGGATGATGTGAGCATGATGGTATTATGCAATGTTACATCATTATTCCGGATGTTGCTGCAGTCCTACTGGAGAAATTTACACAGTGAAACATAGAAAATGAGGTATATGAATATCTTCAAAACGAGAGCCAATACAAATTTTTCACGGTTATATTCGTGTTCGGCACACCAAAATACTACAGATTAGGGCCTTTTCAAGTCAGTAATGATTTCACTGTTGACCAGTGTTATGCAGCATTAGGTTTCTTCATGTACTTATTGACGTATCTGTAAATGATACACACACCGCATCTGTAAAGGATACGCATACCGTATCTGTAAAAGATACACATACCGTATCTGTAAAGGATACTTACACAAATATATTTCACGTCTTTGTATTCCCTTTCGATGCTTTTTTGAGAAGCATGCTGGGTATTTTAAGAATCTTGCTGAGTTATATACTTTACGGAAAAGATAGTATCAAATGTAGTAAATGAGCGTGAATATGAGGAATATGCAATGCGAACGCTATTTGGACAGGTTAAATTCAAACAAGAACATAACCAACAATAATCGTTGATGCCTTATAACTGGATTACTAATTAAATTAAATATTTTCAATTATATGCTAATTATAAATGTTAACAGGTCGTAAATAATACAAGTATACTAAATTATGTATATTTACAGAGGAAGCCCGTTGAAGACAACAAGTTGAAAAATAATTTTTTTCAAGCTTTCATTCATGTAGAAATGGTTATGTAAAATTTTGTAACCTCAACGCTTCGATTCTTTTTTGTTTGTTCTTGTTTTGTTTGTTTATTTGTCTTGTCTCTGTGTTGTATATGCCTTTAAAAATCGCTTAGGCTAGTTAGAAACTAGTTTCGTACTATCATACAGGTTATAGAACTTTAATTCATACATACCATTCCTTGGACGAGCAATATTTATATTTTGTCGTATGAAGGGTTTTGTGAGTTATATGATGTTTCACACAACATTATAGTATTATAAAGATGACATTTGCAACATGAGAAAATTCTGCACCCTTTTCTCCCGAAGAATATTGAAGTTCTACCCAGGAATCGAAATTGATGTAGACAGATATAAAATAGTTTAATAAAGTAATTTTTTCAGTAGCCCCAAAACTAAATTTAAAAAAATTACAATTAAATTCAACATTTCAAAACACAGAGATTGTTGGAACAAGGTATATTCGATTCCGTATAAAATTACTTTAGATGCAAACTATGGTGGATCCAGTTTAAAATTAACCTCAACATATTGACTACAAATAGTTTCTTATTCAAAACTGGTTTTGTAGCTGATAAAGGCTGTTCTTTCTGTAATCGTGATGAAGTAAAGGATGAAACATTTATTTTACAACTATGTTCTTCTGAAATGTTTTAAATTTTTGTACAACTGAGGTTGGAGTGGATTTCGAGAATTCCGAAAATCGTATTTGATTTGGAGATTTAGATGAACCGTACCGTCAAATTGTATAAATCTAGTACTATTACTAATAAAATATATTACAAAATAAATAAAAATTTAAAGACAACAAAATAGAATCTACAAGAGCTCTACTTTAATTTGATATTTCATTTTAAATTTGACACTATTAAGGCTGACATAAGGAATCTAAGTTTACAAGAGTTATTTACTTAATGAAATCACGTGAAGACATGGCTATGAAAGTGAAGTAGTTGATAACCGTGATCACTGAATGAAGTGTTGACCTTGACAAAATAACTCTTTCTCTCTTACTCTCTTTCTACCATGTGTATATATGTAGATATACGCATATATGTATTTGCATACAAGAATATGTTTATGTTAACGTATGCATATGTGATTTTTTTTGTACACCAGGACGTATATTGTTATGTATATTTAATAGGATTATTTGTTTGTTAGCTTTAAAAAATTTTATTTCATTACATGCTATTGTAATATAACATTGTATGTTGGACTTGACCTTGTCCAAAACTGAGTTCATTTCTGCTTGACCTGACTGACTTTTTAATTTTTTTAAAAATTTGATTTTATGTCAACAACTAATGCATAGCTAAATTATTCTCTATGCTTATAAGCTTAATATCAGACTTATTATTAATAGAAGAAGTAAATTAGTTTATTTAGGTCATTTTTTTTGACTTTCCTAAGTGAATTTTAAAGGTCATGGTTTTGATTTTGTAAACATCAGGATCATTCTAGAAGGTTGGTTTCCATTAGGTAATGCTTTTTTATATAGAAAATGCTCATTGTGACCTATGGTTAAGTACAGAACTACATAATCTTGTAATTGTGAGAACCTGGTTATTTGTGCTTTACATCGAGCACTTTCAAGTTGTATATTATGTTGTGACCAGTAGTTTTTGGCTGGAATCTTTCTTGTTCAAATTATTGAATTGAAACGATCATTTTCTCTGGAAATTCAAAAGTGCTTTAACAAAATTCTTGGATAGAGACATTCACTAGACTTTATAATGAATTAAATCCTGGAATTATATTATTGTGATTCAACAAAGGACTGTTGACACCTCAGCACCTCATAATATATAACAGACACGTCAACGCCTTCAGTTTTTTCCGAACTTTTACTGAATTTTATTCAGGACTTTAAATTACAAGGATTTGTGTCTGTAATTCTTGGATTGTTTTGGGATTTAATTCGTAATGCCATAACAAAAATGTCTTTTTCACTTTGTATTCTAGGGAAATAAATTAGTTGTTAAATTTTACAAAGCTTGTTGTCTTGCACTTTTTTCTGCTACTCATTGTAAGGGCATAGTCTCATATATATATATATATATATATATATATATATATATATATATATATATATATATATATATATATATATATATATATATATATATATTTGTGCGTGTGTGTGTGTGTTCTAGAAATTATTATTGTAAACTGTTTCTTTTTCTATTCTCCAATTTCTCTAATTTGGGTCTTTGTTCCCCGTGTACAGACTTGTAACCTTACAGAGTCAACATTTTCTCTAATACTTCAAAGTGATATATTAAAGGGTGGTGTAGGTCTGAAATTTGGCTCAGTTAATCCAGTGCATAGACCTATTTACATCAGTATTTCAAATGCTATTCATAATGTATCTGTCATATCAAGCATCTATGCCGAATTCGACTGGTCTGATGGGGTTTAACGCCATATTTCAGCGCATGGCGGCCAGTATATTTTGGTGGAGGATGAACCCAAGGGAAGACCCTGAGAAGAAGCACCGACCCACGGGAACCTTCTGGCAGACTTTCCCACATACCCACGTTGGTTGACCTGAGACTGGAACTCATGCGGACAGATGTGAGGTATATACGTGATCTGTACAATGCGAGCGCTTTAGACCACTCAGCCATAAGGGGTCCCTGACTAAACAAACCTTTTGTCATGCAGAAGATACAGAGAAAGATACAAATTTCGCTTTACAAAGTACCACGTAGTAACTAAATTTTTTACATAGAAAGTTACAGAAATTATGACCATTTGTTTTTAAACAAACTGTTTATTTTAAGTGAATTCCATTCATAAATTTTATAATGTATGTTATTTATTTGCGTGACTACAACTATGTAGTATGCATGCTTTTGTTTGTTTAGCTCATAGAGAAGAATGTAAACATTACCCTGACCTAAAGAGATTCAAAAGATGAAACGAGTGCTACATTGATTTCAGCTTAAATTGTATATCTGAATATGAAATCATTTTGGGTAAATGGATATTGTGAGTGCGTGGTTGAATTGAATGATAAAAAAGAATACTTGTAGGGGGGTGAACTGGACCTGACTTGTAAGCCAACTTAAGTCCAGTACTTCCAGTACTTTGATTTGTACTTGGCTCGGCAGTATTATGAAAGTTCCAGCCATCATAAATAATATCACGCGAATCTAGAAGTAGAAAAAAAACAGTCTGATGATAAATGGTTCCTTTATGAGAGAGGGAAGCTAAAAATAAATATACTGTGATGACTGTGTAGGAGGGAAGATAGGCAGCTGTATCTTTGCATACACACATTGGGTAAGATGTAGAACGTTATGCTGTAGACAATTTACCATACATACCATAATGTATTACAAATATCACCATAGACCAAAAAAAAACTACAATAAATGCCGACATTGTCGCAATGCAGGACGACTTTGATGGCAAACTCGCAAACATAGTACCACATATCGGAGATAAGTACAATTGCAATTGGAGAAATGATTGATAGTATCAAATTCTTTTAAGCTCTGATCTGCAGAAACTTCACTATATTCAGTGTCCCAGCCTGAGGGATGATTAGCTAGCTGGTTTTTTTTTAACGGCACTTTCAACAAAACATTAACGATATCATGTCAAGGAAATGGGAACTAAGTGACTTTCATAAGAACACTGGGCAGCCGACTTGGGCATGTCTGAACCAGTATCGAACCCATGACCCTTGTGTTACGAGTCTAGCGCTCTTCCAACTGGAATACCACAGCTCCCGTGTCTTACAATAATTTGTTAAAGCATATTAGGTACTTCTGACGGGTTCTCAATCTTTATTAACTCGCGGAGAAGGATTTAACTGCATTTACCATGTAGCATGTCTAATATAAGTGCTGTGTGGATGTCGCAACTTATTGGTTGAAACATAAGTGACAAAATTACAACCTAGTTGGCACTGTCCTACTAGTCAACGAGGAACAACTCTATCTATTTTCCTAATATAAAGTGTTTTAAACGTAGATTATATTCCTGATACTTCGTGTTTCTGTAATGACAATAATCACCACCACCACCACCACAATGACTACTACTACTACTAATAATAATAATAATAATAATATCAAAGTGTGCTGCATTTATAGTGGTAATTACAGGCAAGTAAATCAATAATGACCTAATTGAACGAATATTTTTTTACTGTGGGCTCTAAAGAAATAATGATTTCTTTCCGTGTGAATTGTAGGTTTACGCTGTTTTGGTGCCACTGTTCTTAGGCGGCGTGACCAGTAAGATTACCTTCATGGTTTCGTAACACCAGTATAATATCACTGAAAGCATGGCCGTAGGAAGAGACGTGTTCTACTACTTTGCTTCTGTCCAGCTTCTTGTCATCTGTGTATTTTTATTTTTGGGGGGGTTTCTTGGAAATAGTGAAGATACTAATCTGTTAATCAATGGCTGACACATACGATCCCTTTGCTGGATCCGTACTTAAAAGGACTGTTATTCGCCATAGGACGTCAGTTATATGTCTGGCTAGAAGCGTCATGGCTACGTTTATTTTTTATTGTAATAATTTAGAAAATGCCTACGATGCTAAAGATGTGAAGATGAAAAAGCAACAAAAAATCGCGAATCACGTCTTAAGACTGCTTTCCATTCATTCTCTAAAAACTGAGGTGTTTTTAAAATGTGTACCTGTTCATTATAAATTGTTTGCATGTCTGTACTTTTATTTATACACTTCACACACAATCTAGATTGCCTGCTTGAAGAAGCAATAGCCCTGTCTAATTATAAAGTGAAATCCAAATGTATTATTTCAGTGGTTCAAATATTGTGCGTCTCATTAACATTTTCTGAAACCATGTTTACGGATATGGTTTAATTCTTCGTTACACTGCCGTCAAGTCTTGCATTACCAGTTACTTTCTTAAAACAAAACATGTTGTAACTGATACCCAGATAAACTATCCCTAATCTATATCCGCCACAAGAGAAAAGATAATGTACCTGATTACAGGAGTCCCGTCTAGACTGATACGTCCTTTAGGCAAAAAGATTAAGAATTTTCTTTTTTCGAGGCGAAAACAATGATAAGTGTGTAAAATACTAATTCAATACAAGCGCTTGTGTGTGAGCTAAAGGAAACTACAATGGACTCTCATTCTCCTGTAGCGACCTATGCATGGAGCATCCTCCAAGCAGCTCTTGCTGTGCACATTGGAACCAATCAAATTGTTTTGTGCAGTCCTGACCCAGACTTGTCGGATCTTCTATTACGCACAAATATTCATGAGAAATTTTCAATCTTATCTATCTAGTATGCTCTACACAATATCTTCCAGTTTCGCAGTGCAGTAATATCGCATCATACATTTTGTAAATTACCCAGCAATGTGTGCTAGGTTAAGATACTTTGGGAGCATTTGAATGTAATTGTCATCCCAAAAATAATGATACAAAACATCCTAAGTTTCTATACATTTCACACCTGCAAAAGTTTTCACCCATTTTCTTGGTATTTTAATAACCTGCATTTCTTATTGCAGTATACATGTATGTATATAAAATACTGGCATGTATACAAGCCTCCAAACTCTGTTTTCCATTTTTTAAAAGCAAACATTAATGATGAATTTCTCACACAAGTCGATATTATTATTTCGTCTGATTATATGCTTTTCTTTTTCCCTCGAGTTTCAACAGTTAGCAAAAATAGCGAGTGTCCAAGCCAGAAGCGGGCATCCTTGATAATTTGACCAATACCTGATTTGACATAATCATTTTTGTGTACAATATATCTAATCAATGTGTTCATTTCACCCCGGGGGCCCCGAGTGGCCGAGTGGTCTAAAGCGCTCACCGTTCCGGATCACTGACATCTCACCTCTGTCTGCGTGGGTTCGAGTCTACGGCTCGGCTAGCGTGGGTATGTGGGAAAGCCTGCCAGTAGCTTCTCGTGGGTCGGTGGTTCTTCCCTGGGTTTTCCAGGGTTCTTCCTCCACCAGTTATACTGGCCGCTATGTATAGCCTATCTTGTGCTGAAAAATGGCGTTAAACCCTAGAACAACAACAACAAATCATATCACCCCGTGTAAGGGGTTGATGTGCCAATGCATTTATGTACATGATCAGGTGTCAGCGGACAGTTTCGTAATTTGTCCGGTTATGGTGTTACTTTTTGAGCTATTATTGTGTAAAACTTAAAAATGTCGATATATTTGTGAATTTGGTCTTTCCGGCTTGTGTTGTTCTTGAAACTGACGCGAGGCATGTTCATGTAGTCTCTACACATTATGTAGCCAGTGAAATACTAATAGTCGGCTAGGAAGCAGAGTTAGCCACTTATAGCAGTAGACACGTTGGTTCAAGGCAAGTAAAATAGCTCAAAACCTGACTGGATGACAACTATTTGAAGACATCAAGCTATTAAGTACACGATGTTTTTCAAAGTTATCACCCATGAAAAGGGCTTGTGTTTGTACTGTAAGCACCACGCATTCTCAAAATAGGCCTTTGGACTTGACAAATGCATGTATAACTTTGGGTGTGGAGTGAATGAACTTTTTAATTATACGAATTCCCACTGACTTGTTAGGTCAAGTGAATGATATTCTTATGTTTGTCTTTATTATACCTATTAAAAAATATGGACGTTTTTGACCTCACTGGCGTATTCTACTTTTTTAATGACTTTTTATATTAAGAGGTGTATGCAACATTAAATTTGTGCATACAAACTGTCCCTTGCACCCCATGAAAATGACATCCCGTCATGCGGTCTACTTCGGTAACGTTTAAAACGTGTACGACGTAATACCTGTTCCAAACTATCGCTGTTAGCAACATCGGTAAACACTGTGCTTTTGTTTTACCAGATCTGATATATAATGTTACGGCAATAGTCCGTAAATATCCAGGCTCTTCGTGGAAATTTACAAGAACGTACTGCTAGCAAACTGTGTGGGTTTCGTGGAAATTATACAAGAACGTACTGCTAGCAAACTGTGTGGGTTTCGTGGAAATTTACAAGAACGTACTGCTAGCAAAATGTGTGGGTTTCGTGGAAATTATACAAGAGTATATAAGGCAGTGTTGGTTACTTGGGAATTCAGCTCAGTAGCTTACAAACGATTCACAGTACAGTTACATTGTGCGCGTATGGTTCTAATTTTTTAAAATATTTTTCAAGTTTATTATTTTTTTAAAAAAATATTGTCACTTTAGGCAATATTTTGGACAATATATTTTTGTACAAAGTTTATTTAATTATAAAGCTATACTTATTACCTGAAATTTCCATGTTTTTTTTTCTCTTCCACATTATATGAATTATATTCTTTACTAACTTATTTTATAAGCAGACAGTATGTTTTTAAACCATTTGTTATAACAAATCAGTTATAAGGTCGAAGTGAGTGCTATCCAATTATTTTCCTGACGCTACATTCATCTTTATGACTCTGCTAAATTAGATATATTGTTGTTTCATTTCTAGATTTGAGAATTTTCATTATGATGCAGATAGGTAATTTATTTTTTTCAGTTATGGATTCGATGTTTTCCACGATTGGCACTGTAAATTCTATTCGAGCTTGATTCAATATTTCATAAATATAATTTTAATATTTTCATTAAAATAAGCTTGAATGTTCAATCTTCTATGAGAGATATCCTCGCCAACTTGACATTCTCAATTCAATTCAATAAATGATTAATCCAGCTCTTCATGAATATCGTTCCAGAATTTTCATAAGAAGCTACACTATGCAGGTCATGTTATCATCACCGACTCGACCATCTCAATTCATTTCTACACTATGCAGGTCATGTTATCATCACCGACTCGACCATCTCAGTTCAGTTCTTCACTATGCAGGTCATGTCATCATCAGCGACTCGACCATCTCAATTCAGTTCTGCACTATGCAGGTCAGGTTATCATCACCGACTCGAGTAGCAGAGAGGGTGAACAGACCATAAAATAATACTTCCTACGAAAATGAAAACACAAGGTCAATAATGTCAAACAGAAGCCTCTAACTTTGAGATTTTCTCATATTGGCTTAGCTTATTTTGTTATTTTATCTTTTTTTCTCGTTTGTTTCCAACAAGTATGTGTGTTTTGTTTATTCGCCGGACACTTATTTGTGGTCGTCACCCTCTCTGCTGCTATTTATCCGAAGATTTTACTATATCTTGACCGATGATCGTGTAAATTTATCGTAATAAATCCGTGTAGAGTTGACTGTGCATTCGTAAAGAAATTTTTTAATTTAATCATGTCCATATCCCCACTACACCAAGTTTCATGAATATTTCGCAGAGAATGTGTATCAACTCCAGTAAACACAACTAAAATATTACAATTATCTTTGATCACTTTCGGTATTTGTGTATATCGCTGAGTAATATAAATAATATCTGTATTTGTATGCCTTCCTCTGGAGAATATTCTTGCTGGATTTAATTGTTTGTCCAGCATTACGTCGTCATACACTACGAGATTATTAATCAATCCATCTAGTTCATCTACAGATGGAGCTTCATCAATATCAGTAATAAATTCAACAACCTTCTCATCCAACAATTTCGTATTTTCATTAAAATCTTTAAGTACACTGTAGCATCGTTGATCATCAACTGACGGAGCCACTAGATATAATTTATCCCATTTAAGTCATCTCATTATTAAATTAAGCAGTAATTGTGTTTTACCTGATCCAGATGGGCCGGTTATTATCATTCTGGTATAATTTTTTAGCGCTGGATGATGTCTGACTGGTTCTTGTCTTCGTGTCGCTGAGAAATCAATGACATCCATGTTATACAAATATAATAAATAATATGAATCTATATTGTGTTCGATGCAGAATGCCCACTCGTAAAAGTGGATTAACAACAAGAATAACAAAAAACAGTAAGCTTGCACTTACAGGCGAATGTGTAAAGTGCGGCACAAGCAAATACAAATGTATCTCCCTTGACAAATCAAGGAAAACGGGTGGTGATATCGCTGCTTCGCTGGGAAAATTTCCAGGAACTCCATGGGCTAAATACCCAGGATAAAAACATTTTCCAGGATATACTTATTGTGGTCCTGGAACCCGACTTGATATCCGGCTTGACGGGAGAGATCAACCAAGACCTGGAAAGTATCCAGTAAATGCGATTTATCAAGCATGTCACGTTCATGATGTCGCTTATAAAAATCCAGATTTACTTCAACGACATATTGCAGATGTGAAGTTGATTCATTCGTTGAATTCCTTAAAAAATAAATCTTTCCGAGAATCATTAGCTAATTGGTTGGTAAAATCTGCGATGAAAGGTAAACTAGTAGTAGGAGCCGGTAATTAATCAACCGATTATTATAATAAAATCAATTTATTATAGCCCAAAAGGATATTGGATAGGTAAATCTGCAATTAATAAACTCGCTGATGCAGCAAATGTTACACGTTCTGTTGCTGCAAATTGGTTAGCACGACAAGCAATATGGCAAATTTACCTACCACCACCTAAACGAATTCGATACTCACATTTTGATGTCAGCGTTCCTAATAAAGTTTATCAAGCAGATACTGTTTTTACCACACGATACTATTAAAACACGTAGACATCAACTATACTAATACGCGTTAACTGTCATTGACGTTGCAAATAGATATAAAGAAGCAGAGCTGTTATCAACTAAAACAGCAACTGAAGTTGCATCTGCGCTTGAACGAATTTATCAACGAGGATCTGGACCACAAGGTGGTCAACGATGGCCACGTCTATTACAGGTTGATCCTGGCAAAGAATTTCTCGGTGCAGTATCGTCGTTGATGAAGCAACACAATGTCAAAATCATACGAGGACATGCCGCAATTCGTCGTGATCAGGCAATTGTTGAACGATTTAATCGAACACTTGCCGATCGGTTATTTGGATATCAATACACAAAGGAAATAATTCAGAAAGACAAGAGATGTCGCGAATGTGTTGCAAAATTACCAAGTGTGATAGCTGCATTAAATAATGAAATTACTCGAAACCCATCAATGCAATCAGACAAAAAACATATACCAATACAACAACGTGGCTTTTCAAAACAACCAATACTAGGTAATGTGACTGTTAGATATTTATATGAACCTGGTGAACTTGAAGGTGGTAAAAAAGAGCGACTGATCCAATTGGGAGTATTACAGCACATACAATTTCAAACGTGGTAAAATATACGGGTAGACCTGCAATCTACAGATTAGATTCAACTGCTCCTCAACGTGGATTTGTACGTGACCAATTACAAGTAATTCCTGAAGACACACAATTACCACCGCAATCACTTTTGTAAACTAGCACCTCGACGTCGAATACATTCATGGCAGGTCAGCGTCACATTTTCACGTGTATGACCAAGATTACTTTTCATACTGTCAACGGTAAGTTGTCTTGGATTGTTATTTAAATACTGCCACAACATGACTGTGTTACAGCTTGCCAATGATTATTCTGTTGTTTTAATGCCATGATAAATTCAACATCGAGATCAAAGTCACGCTTTCTTGTCACATTGTTTATAACTGATTAATTTTTCTTACTATATCTTCATCGTTTTCTGAATTATCATTACTTTCTGTAAAATTTATAACAATTCTCCGTAACTGAGATTTTCTTCTGACTCAAGACACTGCAAGATAAACTAAATTTAACCATTCGATACGATCATCAACAATCCAAACTGGCGTTTCAGAAATAGTTAGTCCTTGCGATGAATGAATCGTTATAGCATATCCTAATTTCCACGGAAATTTTTTCATCGTTTATACATTTTCAGCTACACGGATAGGAACTAAAACAATATCAATGAATACAAGATTTTGTTTTTCTGATGATCCTGGAATTTCAACTTCAATATTTTGTCGTCGAGTATCCTCAGGTCGATAATACAATGGTACAAACAGTTCTGGAAATTTTTCTTTGTGTAACTGAAATAATTGTTGTTGATGCTTATCACGAACTATTTTTCTACTCACAACTATTAAATCATCTGGTTTCCACGTATTCCAGAAGTTGTCGATAGGAGTTTCTGAAATTACTTCACGTAATACTTCACAATGAACTTCATTCGATTGTAATCTGATTAACTTTTTAAATTCTCTTAAAACTAAATCGAGCGCTCTGTGATCACCATTTACATCGCAGTAATCGACACAATCTTTTAACCATTCGTGTGGAGACAATCCAATAAAAAGTGGTGGTTGACCATGATCGCCGCACATAATTACATCGGTATCTTTTGGCAATAACCACTCGAGGAATATTTTTAATATTTCCAACAATTACATATTTCATGCCAAACAATAATCTTTGGAATATATTTTCCCCCCATTTGTTCGGAAGTCCATTTATCTCCTTTCCATCGAAATAATTTATCATAAGTGCATGACTTAATATTTCTTTCTCTCATTTCTCTTGCGAGTCTGTGTGTAGGTGTTAATATAACTATATCTGAACAACTGTTCAAGAATAATTTAATCACACGATTTGTTTTACCAGAACCATCAGGTCCATTGATATAAACTGTTTGTGTCTAGCTAGGGGGTCAAATACAGATGGTGCCGATGACAATTTTAATATTTGATTTTATGGGTAATAAATATCCTTAATTTCAACGTCGGCGGATTCGGAATAATCGAGTATATTTTCTTGTTTAATTCTCCATTCGCCCCATGATGCAACAACGCCGATATGTAGTTGTTCTAGCAATTTTGTATTCTTATTGATATAAAATGAATCCGTAGCGACTCTGACAGCAAACTCAGAAACTCTATTTATCATCGATAATAGATTTATTGAAACATACGCAAGCACTGAAGATCTTTAATGAGTAAATTGCGGTGACTCACCATGGATAGAACTCACAATTGTACCTAATTTAGTTCCATCTGGCAAGAAAAATGTTTCTTGACTTATAAACATATTTCTATTCGTTGTATCAGTAATTATAAAATCTAGTTCAGCATCATCCATAATCAATCTTGTACAATGTCGTTCATGGTCATATGATCATCCTTGTGTGAATTTACCGATTATTTTTCTGCCAAGATTTTTTGCGATTTTATTCTCAAAATCATTTATATATCCGGATTTTCATCATCAGAATATTTCTTTTGTGGCCATAACCAAATTTCTTTCTGCGGACATATGATATAATTGCTTCACATACGATCAAAGATAATATTATTTTTATATCGATCATATATCGTAATAATACTGTTGGTGGCCACATTTTTTCTAAGAATGTTTACAAACCAGACGTAGCAAATCGGATGAAGATTTATTTTCAGCAAACTTAAATGACTCGATACAAGCGAATCTAGTCAAATCAAAGGGCAGTGGTCTGTTTATCGTTACTCTCGTCATCTCGTGTGTTGGATGTCCAAAACGCTCAAAATACTTAGAACACTCTCCCATACCAAGAAAACTTCCCGGATAACATGCAACCATATCAACCGAAATAACATCGTTGTAATCGTATCTGATATTCCATAATCCATCGTGTCCTTATTCAACACAACTCGATATTATATCATTCAGAAAATCAAACCGGGTAGGCTTCCACGAATTTTTCTCTCTAGCAAAATGAGCTGTGACTGATGGAATCGTAAAACAATTGCTTAACATTTCATCGTCATGGGTATACTTCAACGCAAGGTTTATCATTTTTATATGAAGAAATTCTGTTTGATAAATCTCACCATTTGGTCTTACAAACTGATCAAATCTGCTTTTTTTCTTCAATACAGATACTTCCAACAAGCCTTACCAGATCACTATCATCTTCAGAGCTTTGAAACAACCATACAGATACAGGATCCGTGTTAGTTATTTCTTCAATAAAATTAAATATATTACCGTTATAGAATTTAACAGTTCGATTTGATGGAAATATTGCTACTGCATTAGTCCACGCATGCGCAGTATGATCAATAACTTCAATTGAAGCTCCTTTCGATTTATACTTTGATTCGTACAAAATCTCTCCAGCTATTGTTCTTACCGTTATTGGGAATTTTAACTTCTTTCCTAATTCAGCAACATCTTTGACAGACGCTATGGTATCCGTAACTGATTCTCCCCACTTATTTATTATTTTAAGCCTTTTATCCGTTAAACCATTTCCACGTATCGCGTTTGTAACATGTTCGGCTGCACAATTTATTTTTGAAAATTTCATCGGCGCAAGATCATCAACGCTAGGATTATCATTCATCGGAAATATCGCATAAACAACCACAGTTACAGGATACGCTCTTTCCTAGTACAGCTTATCAATTCCTGTCAACATTCCTGGTTTGGATTTTTATTTAACACAACAAATTTTCCTCCAGCAAGAACAGGATCACGTTTGTCGATAGTAATCAAAGTATTATTTTTTCAATAAATTTTATTTGGATAAGATAATTTCGATCGTCAAGATAATCAGTAATTTTTGCCGCCCAATCGTCATTCATCGTTGCATCGGCGATTTTATCGTCGATAATTTTAAGCGTTGTCTACGTATGAGTCATTTCCTTTATGCTAAATTCTTTCTTAGCGTCGGTAATAACGTTGATCAATGGACTAGCGAGAATTCTTCTCTTCGGATCAAGATTTAATCGGGTAAGATCAAATTTATATGAAAGATCATTTTCAAGTATGAACGAAAAATTGTTGACAGAGTACTTAAGCAAATTTATACATCTAATTAAACGTTTTTTATTTTCATAATGACCGCACAAAATAAATGTAAATGGTTCTTAATTGGCTCGAAAGATTCTTGTCATCGTAACTGTTAAAAACGAGTTCTGTGCGTCTCACGCACAATACATAAAACGCGGAAGTACGGGACTAATTTTCGTGTATTTGTTGTAAACATGGAGTGCGAGGAAAAACACAATTATGTGAAAATTGCCGAGGTAAAAAAATGCCAAGAATTAACGCGATATTACAAAAACAGATACGGCCTCGATATGACTGCTAGCGACTACGTAAATAGATTTTACAATTTAATATTTTGCTTTTAAAATATGGAAGAAAAAGAATTCGTAAAACATCCCATATTTAACAATTACGAAGCATCTAGTGATGGGACTATCAGGCATTGTAAATTAAAGCAAAAAATTGGTCACATCATTAATACTGGTTATTTTGTAGTTTGTTTTGATAAAATATATATATTTCTCATAGATTTGTTGATGAATGTTTTAATGGTTTAATCGATAAAAATCTCGTTATTGATCATATTAACTCAAACAAATTAGACAACAATTTATGTAATCTGAGAGCTGGTACTCAGAGTCAAAATTTTAGATACGGTAATGCTGTCGGAATTAGAGTTAATAAACAAGTTACTGCAGGTATTGACGCAAACGAAATTTAATTTCATTCGATATATTTAGCCGCTAAATATTTTAATATTAATTCAATCTCGGTGAAACGTGTCGCTGATGGTATGATTTATTCGACATTTAAAAACAAAAACAACACGTGGATATCATTTCATTAAGTTTAGATATTAGATATTTGAAAATATATATAAAGAATCGTATCAACATCGATGTTAAAATTGTCGAAGTTGACAAATTAAGTTCTGAAAAATTATTGCAGCCTATGTCCAAGAAAAATAATGGTAAAAAACACATGAAATACTTGATTCTGTTTTCATCAGAGGTGAATTTAACGTTAGAAATATACAGAAATAACAATTAAAAAAGCATTATCGAATGAATATCGTATTATTAATGTTCTTAATGATGCGATGAAAGAATCACTTGCGTACATATCAATGGAAGATCTTCCTAAATTTAAACTACTAGCTTGTATGATTAAAAATGTCATAAATTTACGCAAAAAAACCCCCCAGAATATTTAGTGATCGTGCATTTATGCTAGGGACTGTGACCAACGGCGACGAATTTAACGTCGAGCCAGATCAGCAATAATATCCCCGAACGATTTGTCATTGTATTTAAGATCGTTTTTTATTTTATTGTAAGCGAAATCTAATTCAGCTTCAAGTTCGTTTTTTTGCATTGTCGGCAAGTTAGTCAAGTTTGTTTCCTTCGAGTTGTTAATTTTTTGTTTTATTTTAAGCGAAATCTAATTCAGCTTCAAGATTTGTTTTTTCTTCAAGTTTTTTTCTTGTCGCGTTAATTTTTTCATCAAGTTTTTATTTTTGGTTTTCAATTTATCATATAATTTTTTTATACGTATTTATTTTTTTAATCAATTAATGCTGTTTCAGTTTTTTCGAAAACTGATTCACATATTTCATTACATTTTTCATTTTTATCGTTAAGTTCGTTTCCCGCAACATAAATATCTTCGTTGAGTTTCTGATTTGTTTAGTAAGATCTTTACCTCGTGTTGTTCCAACGAGACCCGCAGGAATTTTTTTTTTTTTTTTTTTTTTTTTTTTTTTTGTGAGTGTTACTCTCACCGACTTGATACGCTTATTTGAATTCCACTTTATATCAGTTCAATTTAAATATTCTGCCAATTCATTTAAATACTACTGTGTATATAACCTCAGTTTAAACAAGTACTATACTGTTTAAGTGTCAAGTCAAGTAAGTATTTTCCTTGAGGATTTAATATTTAGCAAATCACAATCAATCATTCTTTCATAATAAACTTAGTTAAAATTGAATCTAAACAGAGTAAATTTTACAAAATTTTCATTATAAAATATCGTTTTATTATCATGAATTAATAAATGGTTCTAATATAAATAGTTACCATTATCAAATATGAACCAATACATTAGAAGAAATGATAGTATTCTGCTCATTGTATAAAGACAAGAGGATTTTTATTAATATGATCTGCAACTTGATCAATTTTTTTTAAAATAAATGAACCATCTTGTGTTATGGCTGAAAAGAAATTAAGTGTTCGAGTTTCCTGCCATCTCCCCTCCTGAGTAAAAAGATAAGACGTTTACTCATCATTGGTTTCGTAATCTGATGTAAGTGTTATCGGGACCGAGCACAACCGTACGAGTATTCTTTATGCCAAAGTAATCGTAGCTCTTTGAACCAATTTAAATGTCAGAAGGCGGATATCAAATCTCAGCTAAAGAAGCTTTTTTACATAAATAATATGAGGTTTCCAAATGCAAGTCGTTCGTTCACGGTGCCAGCTTCTATATAGCATAATGTTGGTCATTCCATAACTATTCCCCCTCCACCATCTGCCGATGCCGTCTTTAAGACGTTTAAAGATTCCATAAGACTTCGGCACAGAATGAAAAAGCCATTGCCTGTTGGGGCTCCGAGTGGCCGAGTGGACTAAAGCGCTCTCCGTTACGGATCACTGCCGTCTCACCTCTGTCTGCGTGGGTTCGAGTCTCAGATTCAGCCAATGTGGGTATCTGAGAAAGCTTGCCAGTAGCTTCTCGTGGGTCGGTGGTTCTTTCCGGGGGTTTTCCCGGGTTCTTCCTCCATCATTAAAATTGGCCGCCATGCATAGCCTATCGTGTGCTGAAAAATGGCGTTAAACACTACAACAACATCAACCATTGCCTGTTGCATTAGAACAACTGGAATAACAATGTTTGCGACTGCAGTAATGTATGAAATCTGTGGAGACAGCTGCACATGATAAACTTCCGAAAAATACAAACGCCAATTACCTATGAAACTTCTTGAACGAAAAATCCGATTTTTCCTCTGGCTAAAGCAAATATTTAAAAAAAAATTGTAGAGATCAGCTTAATATGTCGGCTGTACGTATTTGTAGTAGTCCCGAGTGGCTGAGTAGTCTAAAGCACTCACCGTTACGGATCACTGCCATCTCAGCTCTTACTGTGTGGATTCGAGTCTCGGGCTCGGCCAGTGTAGGTAGGTGAGAAAGCTTACCTGTTGCTTCCCGTGGGTAGGCTGTGCTTTCAGGGGTTTTCCCGGGTTCTTTCTCCACTATTTACACTGGCGCTATTTATAGCCTATCTTGTGCTGAAAAATGGCGTTAAACCACATCATCCCATAACAAGAACATTAATGTATTTGTAAATGTGTTCTAATGTCAAAAGAGTGTGATTATGGCTTTGGAGTCTTCGGTATATGTTCCAATTGCCCCGCCCCCACCCCCACCCCAGCCCCTTAATGCAGTTTGGAGACTATATTGACTTCAACTGTAGGGTGTGTATATACATCAGCCTTTTCACGAGATGAACTAAACAACATCTAATAATGCAGAAATACTATGCTTTTAGTTCCCGAAGTTTGATGATTTTTATTGGATCTTTGAATAGCTAGTAATATTTCTTGAAAATGACATGTATAAACAACTCTGTGCTGAGGTTTGTATTATTGATTCAATGTTTGTATGTTCTGACAGGATGCAAAATGTGGCAGTTTGGATATTCAGCTGATCACGCTCACAATGGCGAATTATGTCATTTTGATACTGAAGAAGTTGCATCGGTCAAGTAATAACACGAAATTATTTATGCAATATTCACACATTGTATTAGAAATTAGTATTAGTACAACTGACATATATCATATCATTCTATCACTTTGTTTTAGAACTAAAGGAAATAAAGTATTCTCAATATGTATATCATGCATAAATATAAAATGTTTTTGTCTCTCAAACTTAAAATTGCTTATTAATTTCAGCCATTTGATGCTCTTATGGCCAACTTTTAACATATCAGATTACAGTTTCTTTTCAGTCATTTTGCTTCAAAACTTCCAGTTGAGAAGGATACAGAATTACTTGACACTATTGTTCTTAAATCATTTCGTACCTAATTATACAACACACTTAAACGGCCAATTACTGCAACACGAATAGACTATGGGGGTACCATCATTTGATTGTTTGTAAAAAAATTAATTCGCCCTCATTTCCAGCAAGGTCATCATGCAGATATGTAATTATAATATGATATACAATGTTTTAGTGTATGTTGTTATACCTCCAGTATAGGCACCGTCCTATAGGTGGTATAGTCTGCGCCAGTAGTAGTCTTTATTTGTGTTTAAAGTTAATGAGCACAACTGCGAAAGGCATAGACCCAGATCTATCGTCACAAAATGTTCAGCCACATCGGGATCTGAAAAGCGAGTATCGAGTACAGAAAAGAGTATCGAGTACAGTAAAGTTAGTATCGAGTACAGAAAAGCTGGTATCCAGTAAATAAAAATGGGCATCTAGTCAGGAAACGCTAGTTCAAAACGAGGAGTATTGAATCCAGAAACGCGAGTATCGAGGTTGAAAAACGCTATGCGTATAGGTTGATGGTACTTACCGGGGGGGGGGGTCCCTGGTTCTTCCTCCAACGTTATATTGTATAGTCTGTCATGCGGTTAAATAAAATACCACAAGATCAGCTCGATGGTCGACTCATTCTAGTAAAAGTATGATTTGAACTCTACATGAAATTACCAGAAAAAAAAAGTATTATTATTAATTTTCATGGCTCCTCTCTTGGTCTAGTTTAAGTCTTCATTGTATTTACATACATACATATATATATATATATATATATATATATATATATATATATATATATATATATATATATATATATATATATATATATATATATATATGAATCACGTAAAAAGATGACTTAATTGTGTTATAAAAAGGTTATTTGGTTGACAAGTTTTGGGATGACTTCTCCAACCAATTGGGGCGACTTCTCCAGATACGTGGGGACGAGTTCTCCGGATACCGACGTAACTTAGAGAAGTGCAAGCGATGGATAAATGCTCTCGCTTTTTGTCTCTGTCTCAATGTTGTTTCATATGGCAAATATTGCTCACCAATATCGTCTGGTATATCTTTTTATGTTACCACGCACGCCATTTTCACAGAATGTTTGTCGGAGGTTAAGACGTTGTCAAGTCACGTGTTCGGTAGGCGGAGCGATCTACCTTCAGGCGTATGGTCAATTGCTTGAATGTGTTGTCTTGATTGTTATATGAGTTTTATATTCTACGAATTTCATGCAATTACTTTTATTTGATACGAGTCTGAGACAACTGAGAGAATTTATTTGTCTCAAACGATATGAATAATCTATGCTAAGAACCGAGTATTCATAGTATGTTACGACCGATGGATCGTTGGTTAGCAAATAATGTATTTAAGATAACAAGTGAATTTCACTGAGTCATTTGTATAATTAAGATGTGAATTATTTTAGCCGAGAAATCGAGTGCCTGACGGCCAACAGTTAACCCAGTAAATGGTGTATAGTTCACGACAGGGTATAAGGGTTTATTGTGTCTAGTCTATGTCTAGTCTAGGATGCTAAAAAACCCGTTAGGAAGATACGTTAATCTTCTTGTAGTAGGGTTATCAACTGTCAGGCTGCAACCTGGAGACCCATATTCGCCTTTAGTATCTGTTTGAATTACGATATGACGATATCGGAAGTAACTAGAGAGGGGATAATGTTCTATCCCAGAAGTGAAAACCGATTTTTTTTTTTACTGCTGCCTATGTACTATTTTCAAAGGGAAATAGCTTCATATATACTCATATCCAGAGATGGCACAGAGGCAACAACTAAATTACGGATAATGACCCGAAGGAGGCTGGAGAGAGAGAGGTAAAAAAAGAATATGTCGACTCTAACCTGTCACAAACGTTTTAGAGTGACCGGTAGGCAATCAGGTTATGTAGGCATGCTCAACAATTGAGCTCGATCGCTCTTTCGATTTTAAGACGAAGTTTATCTTACCGGTATAAACAGAACGGCTATTTTATAAACTTAGTAGTTATTTTTGAAGAAAAGAGAAGTGAATTCCTAAATGTCATGTTCAGTTTTATTTTGTTTATATAATTAATTAGTTATATTCTGTATACAGCAGCTCGTGTTGTTCTTTTATATATCTCTGCCCAGATCTCCATTTATTTCATCTATAAATATCATTTAATACTTCCATTATTAACTCTATCCGGACTATAAAGCCGAGGTCGATCATCCTCTTGATAACGATAACTAACATAAACACCGTTACACAAGACAACGCATCGTCGGCAGTTTCGATTTGATTTAAAACTTCTTTTTCCACAGGTAATGCATGTTTTTTATCATGTTGCACTTGAAAGTGTAAATTAGTCAAAGTACTTTATTGTCAATCAGATTTCTTCATATTTAAAATACTAAATAATCGTCGTAAATAATAAAAATAAAAAAGTGTCAGTAACATTAGAAATGTGCTCAGTTTTTCGCGTTCTTTAGTACACAAACTTAACAGGAAAAACATAAATGACATATGTACAATGTAACTCTGAAGACCCATTAACTTCTCGGTTTATCGTTGAGTATGTTAATATGCTATATTTCTTGTACTGGGAATGTGTGTCAGTGAGTGGCTTATAAGAGTGACAGAAGTTGGGGTGGGGCGTGGGTGGGTTAAATGGTTTGTCTATACGACTGAAATATGATGACAATAAAATTTTATTATATTCAGTTACGAAAACTGTTCTTCAGATGGTTTCATAGTCAAAAGATAAATTGCCATCAATTTTACTATGAATAACATTTTAAAGAAAGAAAGAAAGATACTTGTTCGCCAGTAGCACAGAACTGTGGACAGTTTAAACAGTGGTTTTCACATACACTTGTTCATTTGATAGTTTAAACATAAGAAATAATTACTTTGAAACAGGAAACATACATGGCGGGGTGAGATCAAACACCTGGTGGGAAAGGCCAGATAAAACTAGGACTAACTAGGGCGGTATATATTTCCCTTATGGACTGGCGAAAAAAAAAATTAAATGTCTCCTAATGATTCCATAACGTACCCTTTCAACTGTACAGAACGTACACTTTATGCAGTTTATGCTTAATGTGAAATGCTTATTTTCATTAAACACACACACACACTTCACATCCAAAGGACATTGCAAAAGATTCGTGGCAAAGAGGTTGTGGATATTTTGTGGCATATGCAGTACAACAATGATTTCGCTCGTTTATATGTTGACGATTGTCGCAGTGTTGTCATTGTCATTAGATTTTACTGATCATTGCAAAAGACACTACTGACTTATACTCTGAATACATTTATAAACTGCACGATAGTTATACATAGTATGGCGCTATTATTATTACACGGGTCTACAGACAAAATCCTTCCGAGATAAATGTAGTCAAACTTGACTAATCCTGGGTCACTGAGAACGAAAATAATGCTCAGAATTACTGATTGGCTCTAGTTTTAAAAAAATGATTCAACCCTTGACTTTGGGATGGTGGAGGATAGGTGAGTTATAAAGAGAAAGGATCTCAATTTAAACCAGAAATGACTAAAATACATCTTTGACTGGATCTATGAATAAATCTATGACTGGGTTTGGACAGTATTGCTTTTTAGGCCAAACAATGAATGATGCAATCTGAAGCTGGTTTGCGTCATACAGGATGTGAAGTTCATCATGTTATTACTAGAAGTCGTGGATGACGCGATCATACTCTGCTGAAAAATTTTCGCTATATCAGCTCTAGGAATCATACAGTATCGTGCTAGCTTATTTGTCCGTGTTTGATTTTGCAGAGACACATTTCTGTTTAGCCTAAGTGAGCAGAGATGCCTCGCACTTGTGTGAATAATGCAGATAACTTCTGCTTTGGAAAGTCAAGAGTGGTGAAACGTTTGATCTTCTGAAGGGTGCGATAAATGTGATACATTTTCGACTTTGAAATGAAAAGTATATCTACTTTGGATTCAAATTAAATCGTTAAACAATATGCTAATTTCGACGTTAGGTTGCGGGAAATGCAAATGTAAGAAGATTGTCCAAAAAAGATTTAAACAAAAGATATAAAAATAGATATAGAGATTAACTGACCACCTGAGATTCAACAGGACAAGCCTGATATCCAGGATATATGAAGTAATATACCAATAAAGTTGCACCGATTACAATATATATATATATATATATATATATATATATATATATATATATATATATATATATATATATATATATATATATATATATGAGGTTACTATTCATATCTACAAAGAGATAAAATCATGACGTTATCGAGAGAGATTTCTATGCTGTCAACGACATGTCGAGACATTTTGACTGAATATGCGATCAATGACATGACGATAAATTTTGACAGAATATGCGATCAATGACATTACTAGACATTCTGCTTGAATATGCGTTCAATGACATGACACATTTTGCCTAATATGTGATCAATGAGATGACAATACATTTTGACGGAATACACGATCAATGACATGACACATTTTGACTGAATATGCGATCAATGAGATGACGAAACATTTTGGCTAATATGTGATCAATGAGATGAGGCATTTTGACTAAATATACGATCAAGACAACGTGTTTAACGTCAGCCAAGGCGGTAACAAATTGCAGCATGTCGACATGATAACGTAAATATGACAACAAATGGGTACATCTCGTTCTTTCCAAGGCAGCTTTACTCTTCCGTACAGGTTTAATGAAATACCTTAAGGTCGGTATTTTTTTTACTTAAAGATTCCAATATTATTTAAGATAATGAGTAGCAGCCATACTTCCATCTGCACTGAGTTAAGGTTTAACAACATTCAAACATTATTTTAAAACACCAACAGCCATACTTCCATCTGCACTGAGTTCAAGTTTAACAGCATTCAAACATTATTTTAAAACACCAACAGCCATACTTCCATCTGCACTGAGTTCAAGTTTAACAGCATTCAAACATTATTTTAAAACACCAACAGCCATACTTCCATCTGCACTGAGTTCAAGTTTAACAGCATTCAAACATTATTTTAAAACACCAACAGCCATACTTCCATCTGCACTGAGTTCAAGTTTAACAGTATTCAAACATTATTTTAAAACACCAACAGCCATACTTCCATCTGCACTGAGTTCAAGTTTAACAGCATTCAAACATTATTTTAAAACACCAACAGCCATACTTCCATCTGCACTGAGTTCAAGTTTAACAGCATTCAAACATTATTTTAAAAACACCAACAGCCATACTTCCATCTGCACTGAGTTCAAGTTTAACAGCATTCAAACATTATTTTAAAACACCAACAGCCATACTTCCATCTGCACTGAGTTCAAGTTTAACAGCATTCAAACATTATTTTAAAACACCAACAGCCATACTTCCATCTGCACTGAGTTCAAGTTTAACAGCATTCAAACATTATTTTAAAACACCAACAGCCATACTTCCATCTGCACTGAGTTCAAGTTTAACAGCATTCAAACATTATTTTAAAACACCAACAGCCATACTTCCATCTGCACTGAGTTCAAGTTTAACAGCATTCAAACATTATTTTAAAACACCAACAGCCATACTTCCATCTGCACTGAGTTCAAGTTTAACAGCATTCAAACATTATTTTAAAACACCAACAGCCATACTTCCATCTGCACTGAGTTCAAGTTTAACAGCATTCAAACATTATTTTAAAACACCAACAGCCATACTTCCATCTGCACTGAGTTCAAGTTTAACAGCATTCAAACATTAATTTTAAAACATCAACATCCATACTTCCATCTGCACTGAGTTCAAGTTTAAAAGCATTCAAACATTAATTTTAAAACACCAACAGAATAAAAGGAGTATCTTAAAACTACCAAACTTTTCCCCAATTAAAAGTGTGCTGGTTTTCTGAGATTAAAAGTGTAATGATTTTCTGAGATTAGTGTACTGTGCTTGGTTTTCTAAGATTAAAAGTGTACTGGTATTCTGAGATTAAATGTGTACTGTTTTTCTGAGATTAAAAGTGTACTGTTTGGTCTGAGATTAAAAATGCTGGTTCTCTGAGATTAAAAGCGTAATCATTGGTATGAGATGCATTCTGTGCCTTCAAAAAGCAGTGAAAGGTACCATTAAGAGTCACGGCAATGGGAAACAAGTGGAAAGAAACATTCACCTTCTGCAAAGCCGTTATCATGATCTTTCCCCCAAAATGTGCGAGAGTATGCAGCCATTAGAATTTATTAAGCATAAATATTATGAGTGCTAGGAGTACGATTTCAAGAGAGAGAGCGAGAGAGAGAGAGAGAGAGGTGTTAACCAGTAAAACGGTAAGTCAACAAACGGATGACCACTTACTTAGTACCAATGCAAAGAGAGCATTGTGCTTCACCTAAAGACCGCACAGCCTTCCGTGTTTGTATTGGCGGGAGAGATATAAAGAGGTGCATATTACATAACATAGGAATAGTTGTTTGTTTACGTATCTGTTGTACATTATAGTCAATCCTATTATTTTAAAATCTATGTATCAGTGTGGTTGTTAATAAGGAACGTTATACTCACCCGGATGACAGAAGATTTACGGACGAGACTGGACTTTCTCTCCAATTCTTTTCCATCACATCTTTCCGATTCTGGACAGTTGGAATCTAGTGATAATCCTCTTATGATACGGGGATGTTCATCCTTTATGTCTTGCTTGTCTCCAGTATTTTCACGTGTATTAGAACTGCCGTCCAAAACCACTTGTAAAATAGTATCCATCCTTTTATGGGCATTCTGCGAGTCTTTTCTTTCAGTTGCATTTTTACTAATTTGTATAGGTATGGGGTTTAACCTTCTATCTACATCCGCCATTCAGTAAGTGTATCAGTGCAAATGCCTGAACAACTCACATTCTTTGCTCCCATCTACTGCCTGTACCTGTATGTCGGTGCCAGATATTTTCGATGCGAGCAGGTAATGTTAGTAACCCCACTATCAGTGGTCTAGTTCTAATGTTCTTGGTCCTACTGTACTTTTAATTGCTTCTGAAGCTTTCGACATCGCAGCTGTATTAGGTTAACTTTGAACATTCTCGATTACATTGTTGAGGTAGAAGGAGAGAGCCGTTAAACTTTACTGAGGTGAAGCTTTGATATTGCTTGTCTTAAGCAGCCATGACAATGCTCAAATACGATATGTATTGTGAATGCAAAGGTAATAAACTTTAGTTTCCTCCCGCCTACAGGTATATCAAACAACCAGTACTGATACATGTACTGTGTAGCCCTGTAACGAACACCAACTGAATAAATCAAGCAGAATTGTTGGAGTGTGTTCAATAGACGGCTATAATGAACTACTGAACTGTACTAAAGGATTCGTGTTATAAACAATACATGTTACAATCATGAATTGTAGAATTGTGAATATAGTTTGACTCAATATATATGTATGTATATCAACGCAAGCCTCAGTATAAATGGAACTAAATTTAAGTATTTTGAACACGATCTCCCACTTTAGTGCATTTGGGATTAGCAGTACTTCAGTTCCAGGCTATATACATCAATAAATTCGGTGTAATGAATCAATGAGCAAAAAGGAAATGTCAAGTAGAGATTCGGCGACTCTGGGCATCTGAAGTAGACCGATAAGCTTAGTAGAAATTGAAATCAAAAACTTATTATGTGTCTTAAGCCAGGCTGATTAGTCATGTGATGCATTTACGTAAATCAGACGTTTATGGTTATTAGATGCTAAGACCCTATATCGACGGCTTCGTTTGAAATCGTATGTACTTGAATACGTGAGGAGACCTAACATCGCCCAAAAATATTAGTTTGAATTTTCTTAAGATGGGGTATAGCACAACTGTCCAAATATTACAAACGTAATGGGAAAGGATGTTTTAATGACGACGATAAATAAATCTTAAACTAGGACCAGCAAATAATAATAATAATAATATTAATCTCTTTCGTGCTTTTCATGTTAAAATAATTCGATGAACAACAATAACGACAGTGACCTAGTTCATCAAGTTTGGATTACTTGGCCCTTTTGGACATTTCGTATCAGCAACAGCTTTGGCTAGCAAATGGATGCCGATCAACTTCGTTCCACCTAGCGAAGATACAGCAATGCATGTGTGAAATGAAGGTTGATGTGTGTAAGATGGCACATAAACACAATCATGGAATGCCGAGTAAATGTTACGCAGAAAAAGCGAAGTTAAAGGAAAATTCTAGAAGCCTTTTATATACTCCTCTTCGATAAAAGATTAAGATGATGTAGAAATTCTTCAAAAGGAATAAAGGTGATAATAAAGGTGATAATAAGGGTGATAATAAAGGTGATAATAAGGGTAAAAAATGTAAAATCCTATAAAGCCTTAGTGCCATCAGATTGAAAACACCAATATATAAGTGTACTGCATTGTTTGTGCACTTTAATACAAGATTTCGCGTAATTTTCTGTCCTTTTACAGTCTAATGTCAATGGTGCTTATTTCTAAATAGGTAGGATGAATTCGAAGATAGGAAATGTCAACAATACTGACGTTTGTTATTCTTTGTCATGATCATTCTTTTTAAATATTCACTCAACTACGATGTCCAATTTCGGCCGACAGATTACAACACTAAAGGAACGTAAATTTGTACATGTACGAATTTTCATAAACCGTGGCAATACCAGTCTTCTAAAAGTTGCAACTTTTTACATGTCCACCTTTTTGTTACAGTGTGTACATGACATGTCTAAAATTCAAGATAACACAATTTCTTACATGTACACATTTTACAAATCTCTGTGATGGATATGGTGGACAAAAAAAATTGAAATGATGCAGTAATCATCTCATATCAGTCATTTAGAAACTGCAGTCACTGTTTAATCAGATTTTCCAGACATTTTTATCAAGACACCCTCTTTCAAATTTGTGGTTTGGGTATTTTATTTTCTTTTCTAGATGCCAGATGGAAACTACATAGCCAAAATTTTATAATTTGTTTTCTGAAATGCGTTTTTTTCTTTTCTTCTTTAAAGCATACTCAGTCGGATTCGTGTGTGTGATTGGCTTTCCTAGCAACTGTTTGGCTTCCATGGCAATCAGATAAAAGAAATTTTTTGCTGAGAACTCCAAAAAGTTGATAGTGATGAACCAACATTTTTTGGGGATATGTGATGCCAGTGTTTATTTTGTGGTCTCTTCCCAAGCAATCTTGTTGCTTCCAGAGCAAAGAGAGGAAAACACGCCTGTGATTTGATTGCATTTTCTAAACATTCTAGAAAAGTTTAATTTAACACACGCTACCAAAATGTTATTTCTGGTGGCCTCAGTTGCTTCAAATCAACAATAACGTGGTGGAAAATGTTTTATTTTCATTTCCTCAAAGTTTTTACCAATGTTGTTGAGCAGTTAGCTTTTATAAGCCTCTCTCACTGCTAATTGTTTGGCCTCCTTGACAACTGGGTGATAAACACCTTTCAACTAAAATTACCATGTCAACAGGTCTTGTATAAGCTTGAAGCTGGTAAGAGGAAGATGAACAGTTTCAGTACCGCGTGGGTGTCCTGTTTAATAGTTTTATAAAAAAAACAAACATGAACACTCAGCTTATTAAAACATACAACGAAAGTCGAAATGGTGAAAACAATTAACGCCTGAATCGATTAAAGCATTAAAGTGTAAGTAGATGACTGCCAGTATCGCGTTTGAACAATGGTGTCCGAACACTTGCCACCCTGCTCTTCGATAGCATGGCAGTCAGACATTAATTGTTCGTATCATTTTGACGCCTTGCTCCAAAAAGCTGCGTTGGTAAACGCCAATAAATACAGATATATTTGCATTACCGTAAAAAGTCACCGACTTTTAACTGCTAGATATATCCTTGCACGTGTGTCTCTCTGGAGATGATAAACACGTAAACGGTCCTGTCTCCTTATTTACAATGATATAGCAAATCAGAAAAATAACTCCCATGAAAGTCAAAGTGACCTTATGCAGAGAGCATATCGACACTGGTCATTAGCCGTGTTGAGCAGGTAATAACTATATAATATATATTTATAGATTAAAAAAATGTATTGTGAGAGAATGAATTTGATACCTGTAAAGGGGTAAGCATTACTTGGAGGTAACCATCAACACAGGTTCCTTTCTGTAATAACTGAACAAGCTCATAAGCACAGCTGTGAGGGAGGTAGATAAATACAACAACAACAAACAACAAAAAACCCAGTAATAATAATAATAATAATAATAATATTATTATTATTATTATTATTATTATTATTGTCGTTGTTGTTGTTGTTAATTAAGTTAATGAACAAAACAAATTCAAGTAAGCAAATGAGGAAATGATTAGTAGTCATCATCGTCATCATCATCATCATCATCATCATCATCTACATGTCTTATAATATTATATAATCGCTTATAATCAAGTTTAATTAGTGTTATTATTATTGTTTATTATTGCAAAAGTAACGTACTATCTCTAATTCATTGCAATTGTTCCATATAAGTCAGATGAAAGTCATAGGCCACAATTTTTGCAAAATTATAATTAACAAAAATGTGATGTGGATAAACACTTATACTGAATTTTTGTCCCTTCTAGTAAAATGGGTACATGTACAATATGTTGTTATCTTTAAATGAAAAGTGTCGGACTGGACCAAACATCTTGATCTGTCCTTAGATCAGGCGGCCACCCAATATGACACTTTTCCTTATAACATTACCTTAAAACACGCAGCCCATCTGCCCTCGAATTGATTGCCAGATGGACCACTCCGACTATGGAAATGTAAACGTGTCATCTGCACGTGAAATATTTACATATAAAATTGTATGCAACGTTCAGTTGTACTGCGGGTTAGAACAAATATGTACATACAGTATGAAGTGTGCTATATATTTTCTTGACAGAAACGTCGACTTTCAAAAAAATACTATTAAAAAAAAACGTGCAGTAAATGTATAGATTGAAAATTTGGGATTTCCTCGGCTGATGTCATAAAACTGACAATTTCCCTACAGTTAGCATCTGTGAAATAAGTTTCGCACATAGTTTCGTACTAAATATATACGGTTATTGTTGGGTTTAACGCCATTTTTCAGCACACGATAGGCTATGCATGGCGGCCAGTATTAATGGTGGAGGAAGAACCCTGGAAAACCCAGGGAAGAACCACCGACCCACGAGAAGCTACTGGCAAGCTTTCTGACATACCCACATCGGCCGAATCCTAGACTCGAACCCACGCAGACAGAGGTGAGATGGCAGTGATCCGTAACGGAGAGCGCTTTAGACCACTCGGCCACTCGGGGCCCCACCATACATACAGTACAATATTCGTTTCTTATGACGTACACTGTTGGCTTCACCAAGTCTTAGAGACTATACTTAGAGTACACTCTTAAGAAAGAAGCTAGCAACCGAGTGAATGGGAAGTAATTAGGGTGGAATGTTTAATGGAAGATGTTAACTTAAAAATATGATACATGGCAGGTTAACAAATAGTAGCTGTGTACGAGGGTTACGTATCTCTTTCAGCAAAATCCGGGTCAGTCGATACCCGTATTGTGAATTGCAGATATTAAAATGCATAACAATTTTCTGTTTCTTTTTCTAACTAAATGCAAACAATTGCACACAAATGATTAAACGTCCCTGGATAGGCTGCCAGTTACAAAGGCTTACTTGGATCGATACATCGCTCTGCTATCTCCGTAAAGTCGAGAAATAACCGATAAGATGATGGGTTTGGTGAATCGCCTCTGGTGGAATGCACAATATATGTTGTGAAAGCAAAGGTCGATTATGTTCCAATTGTGAATTTGTCTCCTTCTGCCACTATATTTTGTTCTATGAACAAAATAGTTCTGAAATTAGTTCTCAATGACGGCGAATGCTTCTTCAACCTTGGTTTATTTCTCGAATTGACAGAAAAGGTTGATGAAGTTCCGATTGAGGCGTCCTTGTGTGCTTCTTCAGATTTTTCTTTTTAAAAAATCCTTTCTTTCGACTAAAATTGAATTCCGAAAATGTATCTTATAACAGTAACTTATATCATGATTGAGTGATTCGACAGGTTCGGTTATAAACATACTTTATACAGAAGCATACTACAAAAAGCGATGTGGGTTGGGGTAAACCGATACAAAGTGTTTGAAAATTTGTGTGGAATGGGAGATGGGAGATTTCGTTTAACACATACAGTCCTTCTCCTTTAATAGTTTGTAGAAGCGTTGTCAATAACCACAAACGACGTGAACATCTTTTACAACATGTTCATTGTAATTTCCAGTGGCATGTAGTATAAAGGTACCGCAAGACCACTTTTAGGCCACTATCACGGATGGACTAATATCACTGTTAGGCCACTATCACAGATGGACTAACATCACTTTTATGCCACTATCACAAATAGACTAACGTCACTTTTATGCTACTATCGCGAATCATATATTTATAATAATTTTAAGTGAATTATGGACTGAATTGTTTTGTCGTTATAGCTGTTTCAATCCTAATGTAATTGCACTGACTTTCTACACGAACGACTTTCAAAAACAAAACGGGAAGAAAAATAAAACTAAGTACAAACAATTAGTTGCGCATTTCATCCTGTAAATAACAAACTATATATCAAGAAAAGCTGTGGATGTCGAGTCAATAATTAGCTTTGAAAAGCATATGAGAGTTTTACGCATGCTCTAAGTTTGTGGCAGGAGACAATCATATAGTATAGGATACATTTGACATTCGGTAAGGATCTGTTTTAATGTACATAAAGTTGTAAAAAATGAACTATATTCAACGTTCAATCAGTAATTTACAATACTGGAGGAGAAGCTACAAGAAATTAGGCAGCTCATACGGCGTTAGGAATACTGTCGGACGGCGTTAGGCATACTGTCGGACGGCGTTAGGCATACTGTCGGACACAGTTTAAAACATGTTATACTCATTATAGTGTCAATGCAGTGGCGGATCCTGGGCGGGGGTAAACAAGCATGCGTGATGTATTTAAAGACGGAAAACCAACAGTGGAGGTCCAGGGGACTAATTCCACTGAAGTTACTCTTGCATAATTAGCGTTTACATGGCATAATTTGAAAGAAAACTTTCTATAGTAAACGTTCCGGTTGTTTCGCGCGAATTTTAAGGGGGGGGGGGCGTGCTGGTTCAACCCCCAACCTCTGGATCCGCCCTTGTAATGAGTGTCAGCATTATCCAGTATAGGTTATCAATCGGCACGTTTATGTTTGCCTTCTCATTCTTGTTACATTGAAGGGCGCAGTAGTACCTGGAAGTGAGGCTGACCACACCTATTTTAAGTGACCTTCCCCTCGAGTTGAATATTGTGACGATGTTACTTTAAGAATTTTCATGGCGGGAGTTAAGCAAACTTCAGTACTGGAGACTCAGTAAAGTACCAAAATCTGACAGCTGAGAATATCTAAAGAATCGGAAAAGGACCCGTCTGAAATAATGACGAAAATCACGAAGTCTGACATGGAGAAACCCGAGAAACGATTTGATGACAGATTTAATATTAGTCAGCAGCAGTCAGGGGTCGTCCATTAATTATGTCGACAAAATAGGGGGAGGGGGTTTGAAGAAGTTTGACAATTGTTGACATGGGGGAGGGGGGAGTTCAAGATAAATTGACGTCAACAATGTTATTTTTCACAATAAATTTAATAAATCAAAACAGATAGGAAATTAGTCGGTGCGTTGGTATGGCACACACTCGCTCGCCCGTCAACCGCCCACCATTTTAATCCTAAACCGGTTGAGCTCTTGCCAAGGAAGTCATAGTCTTGCATCATCATATTTTGTTTTTATTCAATGTAGATTGTAGACTGTAGACAGGCCTTAAAGCACCAGATGCATCTGAGAGCGACTTGCACAGATTTCCATCTCTTTTCTTCAATCAGTCTTTGAAAGTTGATAACATGCTACCTCGATCGGCAAAGGCATTCAAAATTCTTCCATATGATCTATATTGTCCTTCCATTCAGTTGTCGTTGCTTGAACGGATCTGCAAAATCTATCACCTCTATGTTGCTTCACAAGTCATGTTGAAGAAGCATGTTCAACAGCACCGACAACGCGATCTTGGGCCTAGGCGATTACCACATGCTCCTCAACCGCAAAGAATTCGGCCAATACGAGTGGCTGCCAAAAGACAGAGAGAACTGATGGCAATTATTGCTCATGGAGTGGTGTTAAGCGCAGAATGGTTAGATGAAGATGCTGTTGACTTGTCGGGTGTATCGGTTCCACAAGAAATTAATGAATCAGCCACTATGCCCATTATAACAATTGAGGAACATTTGGCTTCCCCATGGAAAGATGATAGAAGCTAGAATATAAACTCTCGATTTTTTCATGAATTCAAAGTGTTATAGTCAATTTGAAATCTGTTAAACAAGTAAAAAAAAATGTATTAAAATTTATTTGTAGACCTTTTAATTTCCATAATTCTATTTTTAGCATAAAAGCCAGCCGTATAAAATATTGTTAGTTTGTAGGGGGTGGGTAAAATTTTATTAGGGGGGTCACTGAAAGTTTGACAGTTGTTGACAAGGGGGGGGGGGTGTTAAAAAATTGCCTAAAAATTGTTGACATAATTAAAGGACGTCCCCAGATCAACGATGTTCAGAACGCAGTGTGTTAATTTGTCAACCAGGATAAAGCAGTTCGATAAATCAATGCCCCAAATCTGCGTTGATACTGATGGGCATGGTGTTACCTGTTCATTAAAACGTGCAAATTTGCTGCATGCAAAGCTTTCCGGAACAAACCAGCGTACACTTTAAACACATACCGGTAATGATAACAGCCATATCAAGCGCAAAATTTAAAATGGCCATAGGACAGAGGGTTGCGCTATTCCACGTGGATTTACAAGTCAGCAAACATAGGATTTTCTCCGGAAATATAATGTACATGTCGCCAAAAGAACCCTTCAGCTGACGGTTGCCCTACAGCGGCAAAAATTACCTGTAAGTGTATAAAACGTAAATATATATGTGAAGCCAAGATTTTGCTGCAGACTTTTGCAGGTTTTAACGAATAGTTGATATTATCCCCAAAAAATGCCAATCAGTATCATCATGGGCGAGGGGCTGCTTTATCGGCCTGAGGATAAGGGATCTCGAGGACGAGAATGGTACCATGACGGCCAACATTTCTGATCTGGACGAAAGAAAATAACATTTTGGCGAAAGAACCGCGCTACAAGGATATAAATCCTGTGATGTCCGTCACACACACTTAAAGGGCTTGGGAATTTTAATAACAGAGCACTTCTCGGTCACCGTTAAAGACGGTTGCAAAAAGCTGAAAAACTCCAATATGACTTGAAGAAGTAAAGCATAGCTGGAAAAGTAAAATATGACCAGGCATATACTAAAGACAAGACGTGCCGAATGACTATGGGACAACGTGTTATGGAATGCAGTAAAGGTTAGGAAAATGTCCGGTCCGGTAATCAAGTGGTCTTCAAACGTTTGAATTTAAACATGTAAATATGTTTTATACTGATTTTATTGGCTGCAACACAAGGTAATACACATATTCAATTTCTTACCAATGACACTGTTTTTTCGCCTAATCACCAAATAGAATGAAAGCCAGTGTCTTTGTTTATTATGCAGTACCGTACAACAGCTTATTTATAAGTTGTATAACTCTGCTTTTCTCTTTTAGAAAGTTTAACACCATACCGATTCCTTGTTTAGAACACTCCGATAACTCGCGAACCCGTTTATAACGCGGTCGAAGTCGTGGGACACATTTTTTCAAAATGATAAAATAAAGCAAACACAAAATAGGAATCACTTTGCAGGAATTAAAAACAAACAGTGGTCGAAATTGGTATATAAAATGTTTACATATCGCTCGTTCTATCATCGAAAAGATTTTAGTGCCAGGAATTTTAAATTAGCATTATGAAATTCGCAACTTACATTAAGTAACATATCCTGCTACATTTTCTTTTTAAAAATCTCAGTACGCTGTGAATAACAATACGACAAAACATAGATGATTGAAAATGTTGGTAATGCCTACTGGTGACAAAATTAAAAAAAAAATAATAAGTCTTGTCAAGCGATATTCGTACTTCAGTTTGATCTTTTTAATTCCGTTTCAGTGTAATCATTATAAATCTGATTTGTCGTCTCATATTCAAACCTGAAAACGTGTCAATCGATCGTCAAGCGATGCACACGAAAGTTTACGCGAGATTACAATAAGTGCTGACATTGTTTTGATCTTCGACACAGAAGTGTGTGTTGCAATATTATATTCAATTAAAGGCAGACCTGCTGTGTATTGTTTGTTACGTCTTTATCATCAATCAAGTAAAGGGAAAGAATTAAACAGAAAGCTAAAAGGCACGCATATCCTACATGCGTAAAGGCTAGCAGTCACAGTCATGTGTAAAGTCAACTCATTTAAACTGCCTAATCAATCGATGTTTTAAATATTATTATGTAACATTATTAAAGTATATAACATTAGTCAGCAGTTTATCTACTTAATTAGTCAAGGGTCGTTCATCCACTACGTTCCTCATCAAGCTTTGCTGAAAGGTATTCACTGCTCCTGTATCTGAGTGGATGCAGCTGAAAGAAACTAATCCAATTGTATCCCTTGTTACATTTAAATCGAAAAATTGTTAGGAATATGCATAATCTTATTATTCAAGGACACATGTCACGCGTACGTTTCTCCGATTAAAAAATTCTGAGCAGTTTTTAAATATTTGCCAATGCCAGCATACATTGTAGAAATCGCTTTATTAAATACCCAACATATCATGCAATGAGCGCTCTCAATGGTTAATCACTGTCGCTCGCTATGGACACGGACTCTTTTATCCGCAAGATGGCACTTGCTCAAACCACTCTTTCAGTTAGCTAAATATGCAAAGGGAACGAAGTGGATCGACGATCATTGAATTGCGAATAGGTGGTTTTAAGGATAGAGCAATAAAAAGTTCGAGTGTCAACATTGTTTTTGCTGGAAATGAATGTCCATCTTTTTTAAACAAAAATAATCAAGTTCTGTTCTGAATCAACAATAGAATATATCCACATTCACATACAAAGTCATTAACGTGATACACAATGTTTTCGCAGGTATGCATGTTACGTTTTTGAAGCATCTAGTAATGTTTCTAACGATATTTCAACAATTTGTTAACTTGAAAAGAAAGGTATTTAATACAGACGTGCGACAACTTCGCTTGAAAAGGTTATTTATTGACAATTATTTTGAACGAAAATATCACACGAATTGTCAACCATTCAACCGCCCCCTCCCCCTTCTTTCTTAGCTTTCAGAGCTGCTTCAGTAACTGCCGTCCTCTCTTATGCTAAATCTGTTTTTGGACTCCGTTATGAGCGAGTTCTCCAGCAATAGGTGCATTTGTCTTACATAAATATGGAAATGTGAATCGGATATGTTTCTAACATTTTTCAAGGCTTTAGTACCGTTGTTAATGACACGTAAATAATCGCGGCTGCGTATTCGTCCTCGTGCATAACACGATTGCCAATCACGAGTGAGGGAGGTTTACTCGAAACATAGCGATTGTGTTTTTTTTTTGTATATATCTCGAGAACCAATAATTTGAGTCTGACTATGATGTTTTTTGATTTGTGATGATGGTTTGTCGTCTAATAACATCGACATGTTAGAAATTAATATCATTCATATATTAAGTAGTACTGAAATATTATCTGGAGATTTCAAGAAAACCTAGACATCAAGCTTAATTGATTTATCTCAACTTTGGTTCAACCATGTTGCATATTTAGTGTTCATTTACTGTAAAACTTTGATTCATCTATGTTGTATATTTGGCATTCAGTCGAGTATATGGCGATGAGCATGGGAATTTTACTCGCTTTAATTGATTAGTATTGATTATGTTACAGTATCATCAAATCTACATCACCATGTTGACCAGGTGTCTGTCTTAACGAGGACAGAATCCGTTAATTATTATGCCAATAATAAGCTTCTGGAAAGCTGCGAACACAAATTGCAGTGCTGAGTCTTATAATGGCTGAAAATTTAATGCCAATATAAAGTATGCATTATAGATAATTTAGGATCATGAAATACAGATTTCTTTTTATGCTTATTTTAATACGGTCAGGACTGATCTCTAATCAGTCCCTAGCAATGTTTTTTTTTTAAAAAAATATTATCTGTATTCCAATGCCTTGAAAGCAGATACAAGTAAATCTGATTTAATGCATTCATATGATAATGTATGCTATGATCTAAAAGGTTGAAAATACACTTTTCTAGACCTGTTTCGCAGAACGTTTGAAAAATATATGTATTTAAGGAATTTGCTTATGTATGCAGCGATGGTGTTACATATCCTCCACTTAGTACAAAAAGTGAAAATTCTAAAGCATCTTATTTGCTTAAGTATGTGCCCTGGTAAAGATGGGCTTCTTTAGAAATTGTTTAAAGATTGTTTAATGCTCCTTTATAAGTCAATCTTTAACAATGACTGCTTTCCCGACAGATGGGGAAAATTAATAATTACGCTACTTTGCAACAAAGGCAGCCCTTTCGATGTAAATAATTATGGCGGGATATCTCTGTTAGATACTTGCAGCACAAACATTTTACTACGATATTAAATTAAATAGTAACATCATGGGGTCAGTTCTTTGATAAGATACTAGAGAAGCAAGCAGGGTTTTCCCCTGGATATTTGACAATAGATAATATATTTCTAATGCAATTCTTGGTTTAGAAATAATCTTAGAAAGAGAAGGATTTTTTTAAAATATAGATTTCAAGAAGGAATTATATCCAGACGATAGAGATAGTCCATTGTACCCTTGTTCATTTTAAGGTGCTTGATATATTAATAAAAATTTCCTCAGGTATTGAATCAGCTGTACAGATATCCGAATTGATATTTTTAAATCAAATTTGGGATACGGCAATGATGATACTGAGCCCATTTCTCTTTGTTTCTGAAAGAACTTGAAGGGGTGGAAATTATATTTGGTTAATGAAGAATTACAAATAGTCGTATATTGCTTTATGCTGTTGATTTGTGCGTTTTTTGATGATCTACACACAAATCTTTTCTGCAAAAAAATAATAATCGTGTCTTGTGATAAACATTAATGAAACTAATATGATCATTGTTTTGAATGGCGGTGGTGTTAAGAAAAATTCGAGCTGGACCAGCTTTAATACAGACATAAACTTCACAACTTATTACAACTATTTGGGGGTTATATTTTCTAAAGTACCAGTCATACAGGCCATGTATGCGTTCAGTACCGACTATATGAGTAATGGATGTAATTTGTTTTAGAATTTGATTACACATCTTTGAATGGCAATTACTAAGTTTATTTCTATCATCATACATCCATTCCCCTTAGTAGATCATTATATATACGCCCGATAAATACATACCGCAAAATCAATATTAAAACACTTTGAGATGTTTCTACCTAAATGTGTGATCCAGTACTAACCAGATGTGATGGCACAAGGAAAGATTTCCATGTGGAAAAAAAATCCGTTTTTTATTATGATAACACCCACGTCCTCTTTTCTTGGCTCAGTATGGTACCTGGTGACCATTGTATTAAGTGTAGCTACATTGTGTGCTTAATATTCGTGTGTGATTGAGGGTTGTAAATTTAATGTCTACCTGATTTTTGTCATGAATCTAAGAAGTAAACAAGTTGTTTACTTCTGTTGTGTCTTATGTCAAGTGAAATTAGTATATACAGAACTTTGTAAACAAATATTCATTCCTGTTTCCTAACAGTCTTCGGGAATCTATGATAAAAGTTTGTAGCTGTGTTCAGATTTAATTTTAGAGAAATTATTTTTTGTTTAAATTATTAATAGGAATTACAAAGTACTCATTGGCTTTTTGGACTAAAACAATACTTTGAGATTATTGAAGAATATTTAAAGATGTTCTGGATTATACCATTTTGATACATCAAGACATTCAAGACTATTTGAATTCATTCGGAACATTCTAATTTTGGAGTTGTGATAGGACATTTAGGACTATTTGGGACTGAACTAACAATACTTTACTTTACTTTGCTCTTCAATTTTATCTTTGTACCTTAGAGAAATAAATTGTTTGTTGGAGTTTACTCAAATTGTTGGTGTCAATTCCTTTCTTTGACACATTTTAAGATTACAGAGTCATGACAATTGTAAAAGTCCATAATAATCAATTCAATAAATTTCGTCTGGAAGTTGTTTGATGACATTTAAGGTGCGGAATATTAAACAAACATGATCGAATTGACTTTGGTTAAATTTTAAGTATTACATTTTGGAACAGCAATTAATATTGAATTTAAGATGAATAAACGCGCCTACATGACTATGTTAACATATATTTTGGTAGATTAAATTTGTCTCAAGCAGTTTAAAGACTTTTCAGTCAAGCGATATAAAGCTTTAATTCTCACGAAGAAATTTATATGAAAGCCCGGCTTCCTACTGCCAAAAATGGCATTTAACGCGTTCTCGCCCAATATATGAAGAAAAAACAGAAGACTTAATATTTACGTTTCCAATTATTTTTCAGTTTCTCCATTATGTCCGGGGGCCCCGAGTGGTCTAAAGCGCTCTTCGTTACGGATCACTGCCATCTCACCTCTGTCTCCGGCGGTTCGAGTCTCGGATTCAGCCAATGTGGGTATGTGAGAAAGCTTGCCAGTAACTTCTCGTGGGTCGGTGGTTCTTTCCGGGGTTTTCCCGGGTTCTTCCTCCATCGTTAATACTGGCCGCCGTGTATAGCCTATCGCGTGTTGAAAAATGGCGTTAAACCCCACAACAACAACAACAACAACAACCATTATGTCCAAAGTAGAATAAGCATGGATAGGCACTGTGGTTTTCTCTTTATTTTGTGAGTGTTTAACTGACAATCTGTACATCATCATTTTGTAATTGACAATTCTATCCACAACTTTTAATACATCAGGAAATAATCATAATATTGCTTACGTGTACAAGGATTTAACAAAAACAACTTAGGCACGATAGAATTATAAACTAGCCGTTATAATAATAATAATAATATTAATAATAATAATAATAATAATAATAATAAGGACTTTGTATAGCGCCTAATCTTTAGAAGCTCTAAGCGCTTTACAACATTAGACAACATCTATAAGATAAAAAACATATAATAATATTATTACAAAAACAAACACCATGAAATTAGAAAAAAACATTAAAAAATAAAAAAACATGCTGAGAATATTTCAGGTAGGAAACATTATTAGATCTTTAAGTTTGTTCTTGCAGTCGAAATAAGTGAGTTTTGAGAGCCCTCTTGAATGTCATCACTGTGTCTTTGTGTCTAAGTTCAGTGGGCAATTCATTCCACGTTGCTGGGCCTTGGTATGCAAAAGAACGCTGTCCATATGACTTTGTTTTCATAGTGGGAATAATAAGTACACAATTGTCAGAGGAGGAGCGTAAGTATCTTGCTGGTGTGTACACATGAGTGAGGTCGGAAACGTATGTTGGACTAGAGTCTGACAGTGAAACGTAGCACAGAAAACACATTTTGTGTTTGATTCTGGATCGAATGGATAGCCAGTGTAGCGTACAGAGCAGCGGGGAGGTGTGCTCTGATCGTGATACTCTTAAGTATGATCCAAGCAGCTGTGTTTTGAACTTTTTGAAGTTTCTGAAGTATATAATGAGATGAACCAGACATAATTGATTTACAATAGTCCAGTCTTGAAAGGACTAATGAACACACAAGTGTTTTAGTGGCATCAACTGAAAGATATTTACGAATTGAGATGATGCGTCTCAACTCAAGATATGCAGCCTTGCATATGTTCATGACATGTTGGTGCAATGTGAGAGTACTGTCCAGAGTAACACCTAGGTTTCGTACTGATTGTGTGAATTTAATGTTGGCGTTGTTGATATGTATCGTTTAAGGTAAAGGATGTGAATGAGAAAGTCTCTGTGTTGTGATCAGAATGGCCTCGGTTTTATCATCATTCATCTGCAGCTTGTTACATGTCATCCACGATTTCACATCAGAAATGCACCTCTCTACTCCTTGGATGGTAGCATCAACTTCAGTTGGGTGGCTAGATTTGTATATTTGGGTGTCATCAGCGTACAATTGGTGAGACACTGGATGATGATCTATAACACTTGAGAGCGGCTGAGTGTACAGAATGAAGAGAACAGGTCCAAGAACAGACCCCTGTGGAACACCACAACACAGATCAACTGGGCTGGAGCGTATTCCATTTGCAGCTACAATTTGTGTCCTGTTGACCAAGTAGGACTTGAACCACAGTAAGGTTGTATCATGAATGCCAAACACATGATGGAGACGGTGAAGTAATATATCATGGTCTATTGTGTCAAATGCTGCAGACAAATCAAGGAGGGTGAGGACTGTAATCTTTCCGCTATCCAACGCAGAGAGAATGTCATTAACTACTTTTAAAAGAGTACTTTCAGTACTGTGGTAAGGGCGATATGCAGATTGTACATTGCTAAAAAGACTGTTTGATTTAGATGAGATACAAGCTGGGATAGAACAACCTTTTCTAAGATTTTTGATATGAATGGGAGATTAGAAACTGGGCGGTAGTTCTTTAAATCGTTATGGTCTAGTGTTGGTTTCTTCAGCAGAGGCTTTACAATGGCAGTTTTGAAAAATGATGGGAATTCCCCGGATGAGAGAGAGATATTAATAACATCAGTTAGTGAAGGCAATACTGGGTCTAAGCATATATAGAGCCATTTTAAGTTCAAGATTGACTAATTTAATAGGTTCAGTTTTTAAATAATATAAGATAAGAATTAACATACGATTTTAATTATTTTCTGTATCTAGTGCAGATAAACATGTGCTTCAAAAAGTTTTAAACCCCTACAAATTATACAGCATCGTAAATTATAAAATGAAGTTCTTCTAAATTTCTTAATTACAAGAGAAACAATAACTGCACAGAAGGTCCTTGTTATTCATAGACCCCTTTCAAATCACTTTACAAGCCAGCTGAAGGACATGTCCAGTGTTATTTAATACAAACTAAGTATTAGTGTACTTTACTAAGACATAAATATCAAGTGAACAAGAAAATATATTGCACTGATGCAAACATGCTTTATTTCTGACTAAAATAAATGGAAACTGAAAAATAAAATGTAAAAACATACTCTTTAGTGTATACTCGCTTAAAGCCGAGTCCAACTACAAACATCAAAGGCTCTGATTTAGGGTCGCATAATGCGCCACTAGTGCAGGGTCTATGTTGCTTGTTGGACTGAGTACTCCTAAAAATAACTACATGGAAACAGATCTGCTTATGCTTTATTGAGGAAAATACGTGAAATAAGTGAAATTTCTCTGCGTTCTAATTTGTCGGCTTTGCCCCAATTACATGTTCAGCATTTACTTCACGTTCACTGAGTTTTATCCACCCGGTCTACATTTAATGATAGAAGAAATGCCGCCACCACCAAAAATACTAACAACAACAACAACAACAACATCAATAATAATAATAATAATAATAATAATAATAATAATTTTCCAGGGTGATCTAATTAGATAACAGCTAGTTTACATTACGGCCCTACAATTAAAACAAACATACAATAAATATGCGTATAATTAACAAACCATCTACAATGTTAACATCTACTGCATAAAAAACAACAAATAAAATAGGTTAATACAGGTAATACAAAGTAAACCTACTGGTGTCATACCCACGGCCACCACACCAACAGTATGTATGTATGTATGTATGTATGTATGTATCTTTACATAAAACCTATACAGTCACAAAATTAAGATTGCCCATTTAAATAGTTGTATTTTAAATTCTTACAAGCTTAAATATTAGGTAGCTGTTTTTTATATCATGATGCGAATTTTTCCATAAATCTCGATCTGCGTAAGATTTATATTAACTTTATGGTATACAGATACATCATTGTTTTCACTCGGCCGTGTACTCTTTGTACTAATGTTCCTTACAGAATTTGTATAAAATTCTTAAAAAATCCTCAGTAATCTTGGTCTCTCTATCGCAATTCATTTTTCAATGACTTTTTGACTTTCGCCAAACTGCTCCTGAGATGCGAGTTGGCGTTTATATTTGGTTTAACAATAAGGGGACTTGTAAATATACAACGAGAGTGTGAGGACAAATCATTTTTTCAGCTGCAGCTAGGTGTAAAATCCACCGCCTCTTCTGTTTCTATATCTTGTATTGTGCACCTTTTACGACGCTGCATGTGCATTCTATCTCTGTCTGTCTGTGTCTGTCCGTCTCTCTCTCTCTCCTACGATTTCTTTTCTGTTGAGTTTTGCTACATATTTAGTTTTTCACTTTCACGTTGAAGCCATACCAACCAAAACTCGGCTTTATTTTTTTATTTTGCTCTGTTTTCATTTAGATTTCGTCTTTGCTATTCTAGACGGAAAGTAAACGAATTTAAATTTCGCATTCTTTTATGATTCAGCGTATACCTTAGTATTTGTACAAACACTCTGTATGAGCGGACTTGCGAATAAACAGACGGAAGGATGCACGGGCACACGCACTGACAGATAGGACTACTTTTTTTTACTATCTTGTTTTGTCAAGTGCTAATAAAACTTTGGCATTTTTCAAGAAACTCTGTAAATATTTTGGGAACCTATGAGACAGCACAATGGTAATTTACGATTTAGTGGTATAAAAGTTAAAACACGGAATTCAATGATTTTTGTTGTTGTTTATAATAGATTAGAGCAACATTCTCTTTATTCCATAATCAAAATTAATCAATAGTCGTAATTTATTGCATTTCTCCATAATTAATTTTGAAAAAAAAATGACACAAATATTTTTTAAAATAACTGGAATAACTGAAAAAGGGGTTATACTAGAATGTCAAGAAGCAAATAGAGTTAAAGTTGGCTACATGTAAATTTAGTAAATAAATTAATAAATTAATGTAATTTCAGCAATAGCACGTGTCGATGTAATTATGCTCGAAAATGGCTATGATGTCGTTGTGTGAAGAAACGTCACGTTTCTGGGTCATGCATATTACTATCAAGCAAGCAGAGCTAGCAACATGCTTTACCATGACGTCTCGTAAAAGTCCATTCATTTAGTACGTACGCAAAAATCTGGCAAAGCTTGACCACCCTCCCTGTACACATGCATACTTTTACACACACACACACACACACACACCTGCGTATGTACGCTTGACGCCCCCCCCCCTCCGAATTCTATAGAAAGACCTATATTTAATCCACACAGAAACTATCAAGGATTAATGCTATTAACCTGTTTAATAAAACAGATAGTCCACTGACGATGAATGTCTGGCTGCATCAAAGAAATAAGTTGCGTAACTTTAAAAGGTTTGTCTAGTGTCCGCTAAAATTCAAACACCAAATGAACCCAGGCGAACAGGTTACGTATTAGATAAAATAGTATCGAGGTCCACCCCCAGCCCCGTTTCCTATGCGCACGGACATTGTCAGTAGACCGCCCACCCCACACACACAAGCGTATGCATTTGGGTTAACCCCCCCCCACCCCTCCATGCGTACGTACTAAACGGACGGCCACCGAAATAAAAGTGTTTAACCCGATGATTCAGCGTATACCTTAATATTTGTACCCCCCTCCAAAAAAAAAAGACAAGAAAACAAAAGTGTGTAACCTGATGTTCTTGTAAGATATATCAACCAATCTTCTTGCAATGTCTACCAGTGATACACATAATTGTTTTCACTGTTTGCCATTGTATGTTATAAATATAACTGACTTGATAATTACCTTCCTACTGTTTCGTCCCGTATTTAAAAGGAAGTAGTATTAATAGTTTATCTAGAGATCAGCATTGCTAGTAAATATGATTATTTTCCACGTACATATTAGAAATAATTCCTTTAATTTCTGCAACTTTACGTTATATAATAGTTTTATTTTTTTATGCACGGATTCGTAGATTACATTCAAAGCTGTAATCGTAATAAGCCAACGTCAAAATATGCTCAATGTTTGTTAGGGTATAGTTCGCAAATAAAAATGACATCCTTGTTTTCCCCTAGTGGAATAATGATTGTAACAGATACCGTCTTTACTCGCTTATAAGTCAAAAATGCAAAGTGCTCAGACCCAGATATGTTGTCCCATAATGTGCCGTCTGTGTCAATACAGTTTGCTATTAGTAATGACTAGAAGAAACAGCAAAAATTCTGATCTGCCGGGGCATTATGCGATTGTAGATAAGGGTCTCTGTTGTTGTAGTTGTAGCTAGCTTTTAAATGAGTACTAACGGTGTGCCAAAAGCAGCTTTTATCACGCTTTGCAGATAATGAGTACGAAGTTGTTTGGTACACTTTATCAACCACATTCACCTCTATGATGCTGGCACACCTTATCAACCCCATACTTCTCTATGCTTCCAAGTGGTGTTATAAGGACAGAAAATTAATCTAAAGATATCATCAATAATGTTGGTAATTATATTGTAATTTTGGAACTCATTCATCGGGATGTGTCAGGTCTTTATAATATGTATGTAGCTGATAGCGTTATAGTGTATGTCAACGTAGTCACGTTGGCGCGTTTACTCCAATGAAATTAAATATGCATTGTTGTTCTAAATTATAAATAAATGTAGCTTTGTCAAAGTCTAGTCAATCTTGATTGCTACAAAATGTCATAAAAAAAATCTTCCAGACGAAAATTATTGCCATGGACATTTACAATCGTGGCCAGGTACTATTCTGTGTCAAGAAAAGACGACGCCAGGTTCATCATAACAAAATTCAAAAAGGAAAGCTTTCGTTGTGTCATCACAGCACGCAAATTCAATCCAGTTTGCACTGGATCACACATCTCTCTCTCTCTCTCTCTCTCTCTCTCTCTCTCTCTCTCTCTCTCTCTCTATATATATATATATATATATATATATAGACTGTAACTGTATAGACTGTCACTGAGACTGTGAATCTATTAATAGTTATGAGAATAACAACTAAACGTAGGTATTTTTTGTGAAAAACCTGTACGTTTGTTTAATTAAAATATAGAATAAAAGAACATGATTTGTAAATTAGCCCCACCCCAGCGGTCTCCCATATAGTCAGCCCCCTGCGACGGCCCTGCTTGTATGACTTGTACTTAATGATGTGTAAGATAATAGTATAAGATTAAGATGGGCAAAATACGGTCCGTGGTCTGGATCCGTGACCTGGTTTTATCAGTTAATTTATGTCATAGGGTGTGGCTTTAAAAATCGCTTATCTGGCCCGCGCTTGGAGGAAGTTGTCCATGCCTGGTATAAGCTATTGCAATGGCCGGTTTTATATATATATATATATATATATATATATATATATATATATATATATATATATATATATATATATATACATGGAAAAGGAATTTTTTATGCATGTGTCTTGCACTTGATTAGGAAACCTATACCTAGCTCTAAAATGAAAGTAAAAGAATTACAATACTACTACTACTACTACTACTACTACTACTAATAATAATAATAATAATAAACCAAACACCCAGATGAAATAGAACTAAGAACTTCAAAACGAAATGACAGAAATCCCAAATCAGAAAGGGGGGGGGGGGGCAAACACAAATGCAAATTCCAAAAGAAGAAAGAGAAATTCAAATTCATATTAGGAAAGAAGAAAGAGAAACAGAAGATATGCAATTGAAAATGCAAATACAGAAGGAAGAAATATGAAGGAAAGAGCGGCAAATGCAGGAAAATGCTTGTAATAGGCACCATATAGCCATCATTGTGCTTAAGTGCCCTTAAACTATGCTACTGCTGGCACTACTAATATGCTACCATTTTCAGAATATGTGGTGGTATCCTTTCTAAGGGAGACAACCGAGTGAGAGTTGCATGAAATAACATATCGTTACGTGGTCAGGTCATGCTGTGCCTGCTACCTTAAGAAACAGAAGGCAACTACTGTCTGTGACTGTTGAGCCAGAGTGGACGGATACACCTGGCTCCCTCTAGAAAGTCTTTCTGGTGGATCAGGTGGCCGAGTAGATATGCTCAACCCAAGGCTGTGAACAGTGGATGGTAACAGGTCAGCTGCAGTAGGAACGGTTGGCTATCTACCACATACGGACTTGTATCCAGAGGTTTCGACACAGTAGTGCCACTGCATTCAGACAGGACAGGACGAGGGAGTGAGGGCAACTCTGTGTAACCTCTCTTAAGTCCAGCTCATGCGCAAATTATGACATAAGTCTCATGCCGCCACCAGTTATTAAAGTCTGTGGCGAAGGGACTATGTAACGAACTAGATACATCTGAACTATTCCCTGTCACCACTTGAGTCAAACAAGGCTGTGTATTAGCCCCAACCCCACGATCTTCTCTGCCATGCTTATTGATACCTTACGTGACTATTACACTGGGATGGACTTCATTAACCGGAAGGAGAGCAAGCTCTTCAATCTGAGGAGACTACAGGCAAAGACGAAGTTGCAGGATATAACTGTCCGTGATCTCCTATTTGCTGACAATAGTTCCCTGAATGCCAAATTATGAGTCTGACATGCAACAGTGTAAGGGCCATTTCTCTTCAACTCGTGACAATTTCGGTATCACTGTCAATATCAAGAAGACAGAAGTGAGGCACCATCTAGCACCAGGAAAACCTTATAGTAAATGACTAAACCCTAGTGGCAGTGGACATCTATCTCGGGAGCATGTTGTCGTGTGCAATCCACATCGATGATGAAACTATAACCAGAATATGGTAAATGTGTGGATACCCAGAGGCATTTGTCTACAAGCAAAACTAAAGGTCTACAATGTCACTGCATTGCTGACCCTAATGTGTGACTGCGAAACCTGGACCGTGTCCATCGCCAAGCCTTGAAGCTGAACCATTTTCACATGAGCTGCCTGACGAAACTGATATGGATAAGATGGTATAGATACTGGGATTCTCACACGGGCAGACATTCCAAGCATACACGCTCTGCTGATGAAATCACAGTTGAGATGGACAGGCCACGTCATCAGGATGTCAGAAGAGCGACCATCAAAGAAGTGTAGCAGAATACTCTCTCGACTACACTACCCCGAGTCTCGCTATCTCGAGTTCTTTAGGATAGGTCTTGTGTTTGGAGTGATACCTCGCTGAATCTGTCTGAGGACTGGCTCTTCTGAGTGTGATAGATTTCTTCCTCAGCGGATACCGTCTTATTCCTGGCTTCTTGTCGCCGACTGTGTCGCAGGTCGTCTACTGGTCTTCCTCTGGTTGCCGACTTATTTGGAGAGTCGCCGACTGGGTCTCAGACTTGTCGCAAGGTCGCCGACTGGTCTTCCTCTGGTCGCATACTTGGTCCCAGAGTCGCCTACAGGGTCTCAGACTTGTCGCAGGGTCGCCGACTGGTCTTCTTCTAGTCGCCAACTTGGTCGCAGAGTCGCGTCGTGATATGACCGAGATTGGCTGAGAGAAACGACTATATGAAATGATGAAAGAATAGTTATCCTCTGTCAAAACGTTTATTACCGCAAGATATCTGCGTTTCTTGGACGAGCCTTAACAGCACAGTTCGAATGACCTTGTCCCTATTCTTTTCAGATTCCATGGCCTGTCCGACGAAATACGACTAAATGTGCTTGCTCTGGTGGGGTGGTTATATTGCTACACTTTCAGGGGACGTCTTCACACTATACGGCTTCCTAGCACGCCACCGTAGCAGCCCCAGTTGGCACGTGTGTATACCCCGGCGGAATCACGGAACCAAAAACTAAGACGTTAGATGACACTACGAAACATGCCCAGCATTTAAAATCAGAACATAAACTTTAATGAAAATTACATTGACGCAACGAAATTTTAAGCCTATGAGTACTCTTCGTTATAGAAGATATTCTACGGCGATCTAAAGGAGGGAAGGCGAGCTCATGGTGGTCAGAATAAACGCTTCAAAGATTAAAATAAGTCATCATTGAAACATTCAGCTTTGGCCCAAATCTTGGGAAGATGACACATGGTATCGCTTCACCTGGCGCAGTCTCATCCATACACGAGCTACAGGCTTTGAACGGAGTAGAATCGCAGAACGCGAGAAGCGTAAATATGAGAACTGCAGCTCGTCCTCTATTGATCAAGCCAATCCACGTGGCAGCTTCTGTCAAGTGTGAGACAGACAGTTCATAGCATAAATTGAACTGATCAGCCACCATCATACTCACAGAAACCAAACCAGTTAGTTATGTTATGGTCATCTTCTAACTCGAAGGACGAACAACAACATATCCTTTTTAAAAAAGTATTATAATACACCCCATTCCCCAATTTTCTTTTCATGCTGCTGATGAAAAATATCCTTTGAGTCAGACAGTAAACTTTATCTCTATGGTACTGAATATCCCAACTCCGTAAAACAGTAATAGTAAAAATAATAATAATAAACAAATATAATAATAATAATAAATAACATCGGTAAAATAGCTGACTTCGTATTGTGTAGATTCGTCTTCAGTTATTTCCCTTGGATCACTCTTCATATTGAAAGTCAGTCGTAGTGTTCACTTCCTGCCACAAGTAAATGGAGATGCTTTCGCCGAAAATATCAGTATAAGCTAAACTGTCCGTTAATTTTGCGTGCAGATCACCAAGATGACGGGGGATCCGGTGCGGACCGCTCCCACCTTGCCGCTTCCTAGCGGACCGACGTCCCTTTGCTTTGACAAGGATGATTTCATGAAGGTACGCGGCAAAGGCGGTAGTGGTTATGAGGAGTCGTATCGGTGCAAGGTCCAGTTTTATATACAGATGTAATGCTACATACACATATCTAATATAAAAATTCATAAAAAATAAAATGCATAAGTGAGGTCACAAAGGTATATATTTTTGGATTGCTGTAACAAAACAAAGCATACGAATATTCTTCCTTTGACCTGAGAAGTTAGTTACAGTTCAAAAGAAGTTTATGCATTCCAACCACAAATTTTAGTCCTAAAATGTAAGACATAGCACATATTGTTTTTGTTTTAGTGCTATGTCTTACTATCCAAATAACGGCCTTGTATATTGTGTCCTGATGTCATTGACATCGGAATGCATAATCAAAGTTTCAGGAACAACTCACACACTTGGCAGCATATATCGACACTCTTCCACTACTTTATGTTTAATTAATATACTTACTGTGCTGTCTTTATCCTGGCAGAATGAAAATATGAAACTAGCAAATGAATGCATTTTCACATTCCACTGACATACATTTGAGTTTGTTCCAATGCGACGGTAGTCGAGGTATGCCAAAGTAAGTTGAAGTAGGTTCATGTTGGGGATATGTTTCTTGAACAAAACGAACCATTGCTTACAGTTTCAATAGGCATAATATATTTTTATTCATTTCGTTAAAGAATAATATTTCAACTTAACCCGATTTTGGCATTCCCGTCATTCATCACTTTCCAGCCAACTGAAATGTAGGCCAATGAAACTTGAAAACAGGTCCATTTTTTGTGAGAATTTGAATTTATTAGAGAAAAGACATCAGAGTAAGTAAAGTCTGACTAAAACATTGTGACTTTACTTCGTAGAAAAGCATCATTATTTTAGTTGTCATTTGTGTGAAATATTCCTGAAAATTTGACTTTTATAACGTTGTTAGTCGACATCAAAACACACTACACAGAACTGTTAGTTAGGCTGTAAGACCTTGATGCCTCCAACATAAATATCAGTGTCGAGGTCTTACATTAGGATTACCACAAATTTATACCTGCATTCAGGTGGCTAAGTCGTCTTTCTAGCCAAGTTTTGCAATTCCACTGGCAACATACTGTGGAGTAACTATGGTCAGTACACTTGCCTCACATTAATTTATAAAACAACACAAGCCCAATCACTTCCATCTCACCTTTGCCTGCATGAGTTTGAGTTGGGCTCAGCCAATGTGGGTATGTGAGAAAGCTTACCGGTAGCTTCCTGTGGGTCAGTGATTCTTACAGGGGTTTTCCCATTGTCTTCTTCCACCAGTTATACTGGCCACTGTGTATAGCCTGTCTTGTGCTGGTAAATGGTGTTAAACCCAAAGCAACAATAACAATAAGCCCAAAAGACCTAATTCACAAATTTATTCATATCTTTAATTATTAAATAAAAACATCTGAAAAGGTGACATTATAGCCTTAAGAAATTTGATGGCAAATTTATGAAAGTATCCCCTGCCACCTAATTCCTAGACATCAATGATGGAGGCTGTCAGCATACAAAAATAAATGTTGATAGGAAGACAGTTTATGTTCAGCTGGGTATAATGTACCTAAATATACCACTTGAAAGAAAAATGTAATTTTTTTAATCATACATATGATACAATTTGATAATGTACTAAAGTACAAGTCGTACAAGTCATCTAGGCATTCTGTACTATCTCAGCTTTAGGTATCATTTTTGAGAATTTGATTACACAGACAATAAATGGTGAACATTCATTTTATTTCATTGTATGCGGATCAGTATTCCTTAAAGGATCATTATATAACCACTGAAGAAATACATGTGGCACAATCACTGTTAAAGTATTTGGATATTATTAGATGACGCCAATCAAGAGGTGTGAAATCAGAGCTTTATAAATGTACAAGTATGAATAAGAGTTTGTTATAGTTTAGCAGGCACCCAATGACTGATTTTGGCATTTTTTAATCTTGTCAAAAAGATAGTCCATCAGCATAAAAGACGCATTTCCATAGACCTGTAGTCAATGTATCTGTAGTTAATTAAATTACTTGGCCAATAATTATGTTATTTTGGTTATGAACAAATCACTTTTCAAGAAAATTTATGAGATAATCCTTATATTTAACTAGATAGATAATTGAGTTGCTGCCCTCTTTACGGTATTTGTGTACAGAAGGAACAAATATGGTAGGAACGAGTTTGAGCATAAATAAATAACACCTACATTCATGATTTTTAGCTTCAATCATAAAATTTACTCAACATTCAGATATGTGACTGAATTAGATTTAAATGATTGAATTCACATTTGTTTATGCAGCTTATTTAGCAGGGGGTGCAGTTGATAAATATCAAAGTGAGCAGAGCAGAGGATGGATTTGAGTTTTGATACATTGATGAATATTCATTTCCTATTTGAATACATTCCATGAATGTTTGAATAGGAAATTGGTTTTCAGTTGTAATGGATTATAAAGAAACCATGTAGAAAACCTACAAATGATAATTGTACTTATCTCCCATGAAGTTTGGTGACTTGCTACTAATATAAAAAAGTAGATTATTATGACAACTTTGTCTCCAAAACTATTATCAGAGGTCTTGCCAGGATTTTACAATTTGAAGTCCAAGACGTCTATTTTTGTAAAAATAGGAGCCTCACCAGCAAAAGCGGCAGTCCCCTCCCATAAGCATATTTGACATACCTGAAGTGGCTAAATGTCCAGATGAGAAGAACCAGTGGATGTGATTGAGCTTATTTTTCCAAATTCTTTATGCCACTGACATATAGCTCTTGTTTGTCCATTAGAATCAGACTGAATTTTGTCAATTCAAGGAAAGGCCTTATTCCGAACACTATGCCAGGCGTCACCAGAAGTCTCGCTAGGATTTTACAACTAGGAGCCTAGAACTTCTATTTATTCAGCTACACTAGGAAATAAACAAGATAATGAAAGCTAAAGTTGTTCGTTTGATGTACTCTTATAATGACCGCATGAACATCACTGGGTCTTTCTGCCACTGAATTCTGTCATTGTAAATATCAGCATATTTTCCCACCACTCAGCAGCTAGTCTCAAACTTTGAACTTGCCACCCAGCTATTGTTTCATTTTTTGTTGTTGATGTAGTCTTATAATGACAACATGTACATCTAGGGGTCTTTCAGCCACTGAATTCTGTCATTGTAACTATCAGCACAGCTAAAATGATCAATTGATCAACACATTTCCCTGCTCACAGGTGGTTGAAGTAGGACTTGCAAGCCAGTGAATTTCAAGCCCAGCTATTGCATTACTATGGAGAGCTCCTGCCTAAGTGACTTTCTGCATCCCAGCTAAAACATTTGCATCCAAAAATATACATGATTAAGCGTTTCCATGACCTCTGATTATACAATATCAGACCAGATGCAATAGGTAGGATGCAAGCTTGAATGTCTTTCACACTCATACAGAAAAGATGGCAAATGCTCTCTCTTGTCCAGCTGTAATTATTCAAAGTAAAAAGTTAAAGAATATGTTAGATATTACTATTTCTATTGCTTGAAATTATCCTGACCTGCATGTCTTTTGACAATTGGTCCTGCCTGCCATTTGATCAATGTATGCTGGGTGAGTAGTGTCTATATATATATATATATATATATATATATATATATATATATATATATATATATATATATATATATAAGCCAGTGGTGTTTTTACCCTTATTTTCCTGTGTGCTTCCACCACCAGTTTTACTGGCCACCATTTTAAAAACAACAACTAAAACAACTTTCTAGGTCCTAGGCAAAAGTTTAGAGTAGGTTTCATCCCACCAATCCCATGGGGAGGGGGGGCTGAGGAGGTTAAGTTGGTATATAAATGTACTCTATTTGTATATTGTTGGTTAAGGTTTTGCATTCAGGTCAGGGATTTTGTGGGCATATTGTTGTATTCAAGGAATCATGGAAAATAACTGAGACCTGCTACACCCTTTTTGTAATAATAGATTAATGTGACTTATATTTCATGCTATCATGGCTTTGGTCAAATTTATGATTACATTTTGCATTTTAAGTTTTTTCTCCTTCTTAAGCTCTAGAGGATTGTAAGCATTACAGCAGCAGAAGATGGTCACTGTGACCTACATTTCACATTTTACTGGCTTAGGGTAAGTTTTTACATTTAACTCTTGACCACATAGATTTTTTTGGCACCCTATATACAAACTGATATACACAGAATTGTGAAACGTTGTGATGAGATGCATCTTGAGGAGCACCAAATCTCATCAGAATAGTAGGTCGTTGTTTACCCATATTTCACACATACCAATTTGTTTTTTCTTTTCTTATTATTTTAAGAATAATCAAACTTGATGATGGTATGCATCTCAGTACCACATCCTTACAACAAAAGAAAGTCACTTTGACCTACATTTGACATTTTACTGGTTTAGGTTAAGTTTTTGCATTAGCTCTTGATCATATATGTTTTTTCATCTTGTATGCATCCTGTTGCACTTGGAATTATAAAACTTGGTGATAGGATGCACATTCACCTGTACTACACCCTCAGCACACCAGTAGGTCGCTGTGACCCATATTTCATACAATACTGACAAGGGTCAATTGTGCATTTAACTTTGAAACTAGATGACTGTATACATCTTTCCTTGTATCACACCTCTGCAAAAACCTGCATTTCAGAGTTTACTGACTTAAAGTTATTGCATTTAGCCCATAATCACAAAGGTTTTTTTTCTTCATGTTGTGTCCATACTATCCTTTTTGTGATTGTGAAAGTCATTGAGGAGTGCATCTTGATGAATACTTCACCCTCATTTTAGAAGTAGGTCAGTATAGCCCATATTTTATGCTTTATTAACTTGGTATTAATTTACATAGGTTTTGTATTTGTATGAATTCATGACCACATAGATTATTCCATATTACGCACATCCCACTAAAGGCCCTTCTGATGTGTATAGTTGGCAGCAGAATTAAATATATTTATTCAGTGGTAAACTTTACATTTTAATGACTATACATTGTGTTTGTTACAGGTTACCCATAACAGGTTAACTGTACTTTGTACTGAATATATGAGTCAGATGATTGGACTGCATGCTTTTAATGTGAGGCTTTTAGAGTGCCACTAAAACCTGCATTCCTTTCAAACCGTTGGTTGAATTATTGAGAGCAGCAAAGTCATGGAAAGCAAAGTTTGTAACTACAAATTAATGCTGTACGCCAAACTTCAAGAAAAATTGAGAATTAAAATAATTCGTAACTCAAAATGATAGAAAGTTGATGCTAAATGTATTTTTGTTGTTGTTGTTTTAATGGATTTTAAAGACAGGAACTTGATGAAATGTTATGCCTCACAACAATAGTTGTAGGGGCATACAGTGTTACCCTTATCCACCTATCTGCCACCCTTGGTTAAGTTTTGTATTTATACAGTTTATATGACCAGCAGTATATTTATACAAAATAAGATCTGTGACCATCTCTTGAACTCTTACCATACATATATGTAAAACTTCATATGTAAAACAGTAATTTTATCTCATTTATGTTTCTTTGAACAGGACAATTTTGATATTGACCGATTTATAATGGAGTGTCGCAGGCGTGTGCCACTGGAGGACCTGCGAGATGATCTCAATGTGTACCTTAAGATTCTGCGTAGTGCTATGATTGAGTTGATCAACAAAGATTATGCTGACTTTGTCAATCTTTCCACCAATCTGGTAAATTTGTGTGCTTGATATTTACATTTGTATTTTACAGTCCTGAAAAGTTTGTGAGGACTTGTAATAGACACAGCTTTATTGATGATTATTTTCACCATCATCAACTAAATATACTGATAAAAAAAAAGATGTTTTATCCCTACTGTTATTATGTTATGTATCTACAGATAGCATTATTTTCCACATTTAAGATACATTGTTATTGAGATGCATTTCAATAAGTTAAACACCCATATCCCTGTACTATTTGTACTGTGAGCTAAATTGTATGGTTCAGTGATTGTTAAGTTTTGTGTTAAACTTTAGACATAAAGCGCGGTTTATGATAGAAGTATAGCAGCTGTTGAGGATTTTCATCTCAATAAAAACAATACCAATTGCTTCCAACTTAGAAGACAATGACCTGCTTTTCATGTGTACAACACATATTTTTCATTTTTGCTTGTGCAGCCATATGCAGTGATATGCATGTGTAGTTGAGAAATGCATAGTTTTGACTGTAATGATTTTATCGTAAAATTTGGCCACAGTCCATTTTTGGTATATCAATATGTTTCTTATTTGAATTTATAATTCTGTTTTGTCATACAGGTTGGGATGGATAAAGCCATTGGAAGTTTAAAAGTGCCACTGGAACAACTGAAAGAGGAAGTCCTGGTAAATAAATACTTCTCTTGTGTCCTTGGTTAAAAAAAGATTATGGTTCTCAGTTTAGGCCAATATTTTTTTTACCAAGCTATGAATGGAATGAGTACTTCACAGCTCTTCTGGAGATTAGGATATTGGCATAGAAAAGTAAAAAGTTGAGTTTTGACACAGACTTAATCTGGAATGAATAAGAAGTTTTGGATTTTAAAAAAGAAATAATTTTAATGGCAGATGTCTATATGAAATATTTTTTTTTCTAAGGCAAACAATTTTATGTAGGAAATTTGGTTGCATTAGTCAAGGAATGTACAAGTTTTGATGTTCAGGATTACAGTACAAATCACATAATGCCACAGAGGTCTCGAAAATGCCTCATCATTTGTATTTGGACGCAATTTTTTTATCTGGGATGCAGAAAATCACTTATGCAGGAGACCTCCATATGCACTCAATTGCTGGATGGCAAATTCAAGGGCTTGCCAGTCCTGTTTCAACTACCTGGTGAGTGGGAAAATGTGTTGATTTGATCATTTTAGCAGTGCTGATATTTACAGTGACAGAGTTCAGTAGCTGAAAAGACCCCCATATTAGTACATGTTGTCATTGTAAAAGTACATCAGAAGAACATGACCCATTAGCTTGGCGGAAAGTTCAAAGACTAGTGGCTGAGTGGTGGGGAAATATACTGATATTGACAAAGACTGAATTCAGAGGCATATTGACTGAGTGATGTACTTGTTATACACAAGAGTACATCACATGAACAACTTTAGCTTTCATTATTGTGTTCGTTTTCAAGTGTAACCGAATAAGAAGTGCATGTGACCTCGAAGTCGACATGTTGAGAGTTAGACAAAATGTTGTTTGCAAATTTGGACAAGCATTTTGGGGTTAACAGGCAAATTGACGAAGATTGTAATGACATTCAGCAGAGTGTTAAACTTGCTAGAACTAATATTTCACGTGGAATATATTTCACATGGAATACTATGTGTGATGCCTAGCTTAGTGCTTGGAATATGACCATTCCTTGGTCTGACATAATTCACTCTCACTCTAATGAACAAACAAGAGCTACATGTCAGTGGTGTAAAGAAGTTATAAAATTAAACTCAGTGGCAACCACTGGTTCTACTCATCTGGAAATTTAGCTACTTCAGGTATGCCCAATATGGTTCTGGTAGGGGACTGTAACTTTTGCTGGTGGAACTCCTGTTTTTAAAATCCTAGTGAGACCTGTGTGCCAGCAAGGTGCAAACTTTACAAATACTATATAGTACACAAATACATGGCAGCCATTTAGAAAATCTTATCACTACTCCTCCAGAATGGTTGCTATGGTATTGTCATTGAAAGATATGATGTTTAGCATTTCCTAAGGAAAATGGTGCCAGTCCAACATCCAATATGGCTGCAGTGGTGGCTTTTTGAAAATATTGTTATTTCTACTTCTTCTGAATGGATTGCCATATTGACATGGGTTTTGCTGAATTCTTACGATGCCTAGCTGGTCCTAAATGAACAAAGTATCAATCTGACATGCTGTATGGAAGCCAAGATGGCCATCTTGAAAATGTATTCTTTCCCAGAAATGGATATCAATAGCTACAGAAGTTATAACCAAAAATCTTACTATATCTGATTGGTCCTAAATGAAAATGTTGCCAAACTAACAATACAATATGACTGACATGGTGGCCTACTTGAAACAATGTGTTATAATGCCATTGTTTTTTCATGCAAGACTACTTATGATGTCTGGTTGGTCCTAAATTAAAATGTTGCAAATCTTGCATCCAGTATGACCAGTTGAGTGGCCATCTTGAAAATCTAATTATAGCAACCACTCCTGAATGGATAGTTCTGGTGAAATGGGGTTTTCACTAAAATACTTATTATGATATCAAGTTGCCTTTAAATGACACAGATATTTTATGAACATACTAACTCATACATAAGAAAACATTTTTGTTATCAGTTTGTTGGAGTATCTCAGAGATAGCAGTAATGGTTTTAATACTCACCAGTTAAAAAGAAGAGACAGAATTGTATGTGTATCCTGGAAATTCCATTTGCTCACTGGAAGTCACAAGAATGTCAGTCCCTCAAAGGACTTTTGTTAGATAAGTGCATTGATGGGACTTATAGCCTTGTGATGTGGGACAACAGAAAGGGAGTCCAGGAAATAAAAAAAGAAAATTAATGGAACCCCTGTTATGACTCAGGGGCTAAGCCCCTGGAGTTTGGTATAAATTCCATGACCAGTATTTTATGCCCAATAAGTGTATACCATATTTAAGGTAATACCTGCACTGTGCTTGAAAATTATTATTATATTTGGAGGGTAAGGCTTAATATAACAGATATGACTATTGATGTCAAAAACATTGTTCTCATCTTGTGTCTGTGCAAGAGTTTTATTTTCCTTTGTGCTAGGAAGCCTTCAACCTGGGGGATCATTATCTCTCCCAATTTGGTGCCTTCCAAGAAAATATGCGCAAGTTCCAATATTTAGACTGATTTAGTTCACAAAGTTAGTGGTAACGGTACACTTAGCATGCGTGTTTATAGGGTCTGTGAAAATTATGATGTTCCAGGCTAATAATAGAAGCTGCTTGCCTCCCATGTGGTATGCTGGGATCGAGACACATGTGCTTGTGAGTGAGCTCCTGTAATAGATCTTGATATGTGAGTGTATTATGTGTTTGTAGATCTGAGTCTATAATATGAGCTTGATATGCTGGTGCATTATGTGATAGTGGGTCTGGGTCCACTCTGTTAGCTATCTTTGCAGATTGTGATATGCTGGTAATTATGTGCTTGTAAATTTAGGTCCACCCTTTGGAGCTACCATGGTAGACCTTAATATACTGATGCATTATGTGAATGCAGATCTGGGTCTACACTGTGAGCTTACATGGCAGACTCTGATTTGCCAGTGCATTATGCTATAGTAGAACTCAATCAACCCTCAGAGCTACCATGGCGTACATTGTTATTATTTTATAGCAAATCTGGGTCTTCATTGTGAGCTATCATGGCAGACTTTGATATGCAGGTGCATTATGTAATGGCAGATCAGGTCAATGCTGTTAGCTAACATGGCAGACATTGATATTCTGGTATATTGTGTGACAGAGACTCTATGTCTACCCTGTGAGCTACAGTGGTAGACTTTGATTATGTGATAGTAGATCTGAGTCTACACTGTGAGCTACAATGGTAGACCCTGTCAGGCCATTGCATTATGCAATAGTAGATTTGGGTCTTCCCAATTCTTAATTGGATGTGTATTATATACATGTAAAACAAATTTTTGTTTTAGAAAGTGAGATCTGCAATGGAGGTAGCAAAGGCAGTAGCGGAGGAGAAACTAAAAAAGCGACAACAGATCAAGGATAAAAAGGTATTTATTTAAGTTTTGTTTATTTTTTTTAATGAAAAACTTTCTGCTACTTGAATTAATTCTTTTATGTTATACACAGTAAAATGTTGAATGAAACATCAGCATTGTTCATAGTTTTTCATAGATTGTAATTGAAGATTTCCTTGACAAACCTGCAATAGGGCAGGGGATGCTTGCTTTTAAGAAATCCCTTTTCTTTGTTGGAAAATGTTATGTCATACAATTTAGATTTCTGCTGTGGTATTTATATTTCACAATACAGCACAAATTTAACCCACATGTCTCTTCATGTATTGTAATCTGTCCTGTAAGGTTTTTATGCAGTACATGATAGTTTATCAAAAGAAAGTTTTTTGCAAGGTACTTTCCTTTCTGTAGTCTATGAAAGATGTGTGTGTTGTGTGTGTGTGTGTGATTATGTATATTGTACCGAAATTTGATACATTGCCCTCAATTTCTACAGCTTAGGCCTTTGCCAGATTTCTCCAATATCATTAATGTTGACAGTTCATGTAATGACATCTTTTCTGTTATTTTCTTTAACATTATTCATTACACACCACTTCTTCAATAACTCATTCCCAGATAACTAATGAACCCACTTATAATGCCATATTTTTTAACCAGAAAATACCAAAACGTTAGTCCTATTTGTTGAACTTTAAGAAAATCACGATCACATATCAAACAGGGAACCAGACTAATCAACAACAATAAAAAGCAGTGATACAATAAATAAACATTTTTGAATACACATTAAAGTTATTGAAACCAGTTGGAATAATGTTAATGATCTTTCCAATGATGGGCCCCCGAATATAATTGTAATTTATGTAGAATAACGAAAACTTTGTTAGAAAAAGCACTTAATTGACAATTATTCTCAACATGATTATAAAATGAGAATTCATTTATTAAACTTAGTCCACCTCCACCCACTCCTTGTGGTGGAGATGGAATCACTTTTATGTTGTTGAGGTCCCTTGGTAAACCGTGTCCTCACTTATAGTGCAATCTTTGTTTTTGTTGTGCACAAGCTAATGAGGGAGAGGTGTATAGTAATCTTTTTATGGGTTTCAAAGCTGAACATTGAAACCATTTATTTACTACTTTAATCTCTATAGGCTATTCAAGGTTTATTTTATAGTCTCAGTTTTGTTGACTGTTTTATAATTTCTTTATCATATCAGTAGCTGCAGTCTTTATTTATGTAAAATCTTTTTTAGGTTTGCCTGCAGAGATTAATTAATATCACCCAGTCTGTTGATAAAATTGAGCGACTTTTAGGTATTCAGACAAATGGTGATGCTGGGATTGAATCGGGAACAGGTACCTCTGGGTAAGTAAAGACCAGTGAGGAGCATCCAGCATGTTTATAGATTCAGAGTCGTCGGTTCACATGTATCACTAAATCAAGATTATCAGCAATTGGCATTGAGTAGTTATAGATACAGGTCAATGTTTTAAATCATATAATACCCTGTAAAATGAAAATAATAATTGCTCTGTAACTCATTATTACCAGTGAGACAGTCCTCAGCTTGTTTCAGACAGTGGATAATTAGGGTACAAAAAGACAAAGGTATCACCTTTTTTTTAGCATAATGATGGCAGCACAGGCATTAACGAGATTACAATTTTTTTAAATTGTTGTGCTATAGGTTTGAAAGGCATATTATCATATGTCCTGTATGGTTTGCATGTGAGACTAGATAATCCAGGAAATCAATGATATGAAAATTTATTGTATACCTATAAATCAAACATTGCTGTAACTAATTCTTTTTGATGATATAAACCTCTATACCACCTACTAGCATTTTCCATAACAACACAGTTAGAAAAACTGGAACTATTTTATAACATCACAAGAATACCCCTCCACCAGTTCTTAAGAGAGTAAACATTTGTTATAGGTTTCAAACAAATTTGTTTTTCAACCATTCTGGATATTTTCAAAATTCATGCAGCAACTAAAACTAAGACATTGTTTCCATATAAAAAAAGATATTACACTTCCCACCGTTTGTGACATATCATAGACCATCTTTGAGTTCCTTATTGCCTGCATCAAAGGCTACGGTGAAATGCATCATTACAGAATTCCCCAAAACGAAAAATGGATTTCAATTATTGACATGAGTGGTTGTCAATATATACATAACATACATGTTTTTTTAACCCAGAAATAGGATAATAGATCTGCATTATATGGTGCATCATTAGCTACTGTCTTTTTATGCCTGAAAATATAGTTCTGTTCTTTACAACCGCTCTGGTGGCCTAGTGGTTAGAGCGTCCGCCTTGGATGCGGGAGGTCGTGGGTTCCATCCCTGGCTGAGTCATACCAAAGACTTCTAAAAATGGTACTAACAGCTGTCTCGCTTGGCATTCAGCATTAAGAGGTTAGTGTTAGGACTGGTTGGCCTGGTGTCAGGATAATGTGACTGGGTGAGACACCATGCTACATGTTTACGGCATGATGCCCCAGTGCTAGACATCACTATAAACTGCCACACTGCAGACATCATAGCGATATGACTGAAAAATTGTTAAAGCTACGTTAAAAATCCAAATCACATCACTTCTAGTCTTTACATTTAAGAAATGTTTATTCTTTAAAAGTATCAATTAATGTATCATCAGTATAGAATGTTGATTAGGAAAGCTGTATTATCTTACGTACATATGTGACATTACTGGATCACACTCAGCACCACATTGTCACAGAATAAGGCAAGAAATAACTTGGTTTCACTTTAGAATGATTTGATTCATTTCGTCATACATGCTTACAACGTTACCTGGGGTGGATAATTGTTTTTCTGGGTATGCAACTGAACTAGCATGTATCTCCTCATAGATGGCTTGTGGTGAAAGACACTAAAAGCACAGTATGCACCATTATTTTACCCTTACCAATACTTTCACATAGATTTAAGTCAAGTTTCTTTTCGAACTGACACTGGTCTTTTGGATCTTGTCAAGGAGTGAACGTTCTCCATTTTTGTTCTCCAGCCAAAGGGTTGTCTATACGTATGTCTGTATGTATGTCTGTGTGCATGGTGGATCCATGAAGGGTGTGTGTGGCCAATACAAGTGGGTCAACCCAATTCAGGAAAACTGTGTGATGTCTGTACATGTGTGTCTGTGTGTCTGTATGGACATGGAAGATAATGTAACCATCAAAACAATACAAAGACGTAACCCCTAATTTGTAAACTTGTGTGCATCGTGGATCCATGAAGGTGAGTGTGGCTGATACAAGTGTGGGCCAACCCAAGAATTTGGGAGAACTGTGTGATTTGTCAGTGGACACATTTGCAAGTTTTTACAAATATTTATGAACCGCTCTGGTGGCCTTGTGGTTAGAGTGTCCGCCTCGTATGCGGGAGGTTGTGGGTTCGATCCACGGCCAAGTCATACCAAAGACTTACAAAATAGTACTAACAGCTGCCTCGCTTGGTGCTCAGCATTAAGAGGTTAGTGTTAGGACTGGTCAGCCTGGTGTCAGGATAATATGACTGGATGGGACATCATGCTACATGTTTGCATTATAATGCCCCAGTGCTAGACATAACTATAAACTGCTACACTGCAGACATCGTAGCGATATGACTGAAAAATTGTTAAAGCTAGGTTAAAAATCCAAATCACACACACGCACAAATATTTTTGAATTATTTGGCTGTACAATTGACCCAGTCATATGATTGTTTCAATTGATTGTTGTTTCAATTGAACACAATTGGGTCATTTTCATTCCATGAGATTATTTGAATCTTATTTTCATTCCATGAGAATATTTGAATCTCACTTTCATTACATGAGATTATCTAAATCTTACTTTCATTACGTAAGATTATATGAATCTTACCATCATACATTTGAATATATGAATCATTTTTTTTGTTTTCCTATTTGTGAATGTTTGGATAAAGTAATAGAATGAGACATATGTTTAGAGCATGAAAGAATTGCTGTATTTGTAGAATATGTATATTTTTATTAATTCTTTTCATAAATTTCCATCTTTCATCACATTGTGTTGTGTTGTCATTTGATCCAAGCATCTATTTAGGTCTATCCTGTTACATACACGTCTCATGAGTCAGTGATATTACACACACACTTGAAATGGTTCAGCTTTCATGATAAACATGCTATACTTTAAAATGCATTTATATCTTGCACAGATTCTAAATCAATACTTAACTTATGCCAGCACAAGCCTCATCTAATTTTGAAAGCTTTTATTGCCCAAATTAATTAATTAAATTAATTAATTCTCAATTGTGCATTCAGAGAGACACACCAAAAGATTTCAATATAAGAATCATATACACTTTTCAGTCAACTGGATGGGCAGCTGATTGAAAGGGTTGCTACAGAGTTCAACAAGCTTCAGTTCTATGTTACCAAAAGTAAAGGGCTTCCTCTTGTTGAAATCATCAAACCTGTGAGTATTTCTTCATATTTTCATGATGTAGAAAAGTAGGAGATTTTCATGTCAGCAAGTGCAGAGATGTTGGATTGGGTATGCAAATTGTGCACATTTGCACAAATTCACACACTTGGAGAGCATAATGCACAATAACTCCCACAAATTAATTTAATGTCACGCATTAAAAATGTACTCTGCATGGTATGACATTTTTATTTAACTTTTAATCCCTTAAAGTGCTTGCCACCATATGTCACACCATATGTCACAGCTGGTAGAGGTGCTTGTCACCATATGTCACACTGCTGGTAGAGGTATCGTAACGTTTGTTGCGACATCTGTCTTTTTCAGTTAGACAACTGTTTTTTGGCTTGACATGATAGGCTGTTAAGCTAAATTTGATTTGCACATTATGGCCTGGAAGAAACTTAAGTCATAGTTTGATCCTTGCACCAGGAATGTTTTACAGATGTGTGTTTAAAATATGGGCTACCTAGAAAACCCAAAATGACTGATTTCCAGTGTGATTCATCTTCATATGATAATCTTGTTCAGCAGATTCTGGCTGATGATAGTGATGATGACAGTGATTTTTAAAGTTATGATGCATATCAGATTCTTGGAGCTGAGAAAGTATTAGCCTAATGGAGATACCACTGAGTAGAGGTGAAATGATACACCATGTGCTGTGTATCAATATGATTGACAATACACAGCCTGAGATATAATACATATTGATACACATACATATGGATACATATAAGAACTTGGTCTTTACATCTTTTGAAGGTAGGTGGTGCCCTTTCATGCATATTGACATTCTGGTCCTATTTTCAGTATGCATACTACAGATAGACGTAAAGTTGTAATATATTTACATGCAGTTCTCATTGATGAAAGATAACAGTACTTTCAGACTGTTGGTTGTGGTGAATTTAATCCAACTTTTTAGACCATTTAATAGTGGCTTCATTTAACTCCTTTCTTTTGTACAACATGAATTTAAAAACATCTTATTACCAGTTTCATGTCTCGGTTACGCTTGGAAGACATTACGATATTATCTTCAATACAGAAGAAATAATGCAATTTTTTTCCTCCAGCAAAGAAAATCTCATCTAGACCAAATTCAGGTATTGGAATAAGGTTGAATACCAACAAAATCTATCACATTTTACTTTCTCCAGATGCGTAAAATTGTTGCAGCCACAGGTACGTGTATTTGTTAGTGAAGAATGAAAACTATTGACTACACCCAGTCCTATTTCTAAAAATTTTTTAAACTTACACAAGGTTGAGCAGTTTGAAATCTGCCCCATAGCTCATTCTATTTAATTTCATTTATTCGGTCAGCACCTTCATTCACTGGTTAAATATCTTTGCATTGAAAAGGGAAATTCCAAATTTGTTCCCCTTGTACAATTTAAGGAGAGATAATGACATCATTTTATTTTAAGGGAGACCTCCCTCTTTCTCTAAGAAAACAGGAGGGGGGGGAGAAATGGTCATAGGTCAATATTTATCGAAACTTCAGTATATGTCTCTCTTCCTGTTCCATTTTTTTATTGCTCTACTGAAATCAACATCTTTGGCAGATGTCATCTCCAGTTGTATAAGTATTAATCTGTTTATTTCTGAGCATACTCTGCTCCTTTTCTTTGTATCAGTATCGTTCTGTGCTTCTTTCTGAAGGGGCATATACACTGCTATTTTTGTCCATCCAGCATATACATCTGACTTGTATTTAACACCGTTTTGGGCTCAAAATCACTCACTGGTATCTCCATTAACACTTTCCCAGCTCCATTAATCTGATATACTTCATATCTTTAAAAATATTTGTCATCGTCACTATCATCAATGATTATTTGCCAAATGAAATCGTAACGAACCTCAGTAGGAAGCAGACATTTTGGGTTTACTTGGTAGCCCATATTTTAAACATACATTTGTAAAACTTTCTTCATGAATGGCTTCAAACTACACCATAATGCTTATTCCTGGGCATGTTGTGCTAATCAAATTTAGTTTCACAGCCATTCATGTTGTGCTTGAAGAACCCAGATGTGGAACAGTTGCTATATGAAAAACAGATGTTGTGACAAGAACGGTTAAATAAAAATTGTATACTTCACAGAGCACATTTTCATGTGGGACTTTCATTGAATTTGCGGAAGTTCTTGCGTTTCACTGTTCTCCAAGTGCATGAATTCATACCAATTTTTCACAATTTGCATAATGATACACCCTGACAGCATATCCGTGTAAGTACTTGACATATCTAATGACTTTCCTGCAAAGACTGTTGCTCTGCCAGTACTTCCTATTTGTCACGTTGAGAATAAGTTACATTGATCTCTGATTGGTGGTTGTTTAACCTGGACTGGAACAAGCAATAACCACAAATGAGAATTCAATGTAACATTTCACCTTGCAACAAACTGGTAGTGGCACTTTCAAATCAACTGAAAGAGTCAAGATACAAATTCAAAGTAGAAACTTTTCATGAAAGTAATTATTAAATGACGAGTAAAGTATTTAGTTATAAATGTGGAACACTTTTGGAATGTATGCTGAACACACTTCTGGGTTAAGATAATTAGAATGGGGGGGGGGCAGATTACGAACCATGTCATCTTGGGTTAACTTGTAGACAGCGAATGGGTATTCTCAAATAGTCTTTTTCGTTTTTACTAATAAACATGAGTGCCTGTGAATGCAAATACTGTTTCAGATGGATTATAATTTTATAGAATAACAAAGCAACTAATAATAATTATTCATGACTGCTGAAGACTAAAATAACATGCATACAGTAAGTATCATTTTCTATCAATTCACTTTCTCTTGTATCAATATGTGTATTGTTTCAACAAAAGTATCAATGCATCGATATATCGATGAATCATTTCATCCCTTCCAGTGAGTGATTTTGAAATGATGGTTAATATGAGTCCAATATACATCAAGGATGAGAATTTCCTGACTAATCATGGATTTCTGTGATTTTTATAGTCATCTGGTTCATTTATAAGATCAGTGTAAATTCATTGAGAAAATTGGGGTGGTGGTGGTAGGGTCAAATAATTGAGCACCAATTTACTGGACAGTTCTGTGCCGGGTCACAGTTTTAGCCATTTTATCCGTTGTGCAGTTCCTAGTAGTGATTTTCTGATACCAGTCAGTCTAGTTGGAATCACTTTGTTTTATTCGATGTTTTAGACATATTAGTTGCATGAATGGCTTGAAGCATTTAAAAAATGTGTTGTTTCATGATGATGTAGATTTAATATCAATCTAAAGTAATTGGAATCACTTTGTTTTTTGTTACAAAATCATCAATTTATATTGTGTTTGTCGGAAAAATGTAGTATGTAACTAATAATACTAATTGCATCAGGTGATGCCAGCATTCAGGAAGTGGACAGTAATGTGAAAAACAAGTTTTCTTGGGCTTGGTTGGATCATTATGTTGATATCTTAATAAATCACAAAGTGAAGTCATTCAAATTGTTGGAGTTTATAACAGAAGTAGACATAGCAGGAAAGGTTTTGTGCTTATGATGTGAATGCCTCATTAGTTACTGAGGCAAAGGTGTCAGGGTACTAATAGATTTTTTGAATGCTACGTGTATTCAAAATGCATTAGATTCTGGGAGATTTGCCTGTTGATCCCCCGCCAGGACTTCATCCCTCGATCCTGATTTAGAACCTAAGCTTCCTCCAAATTGCCAGCTAACTTTTCAGGAATTTTCATCCCTTGTACATGCTGGATGGTATCTGTGTGTATTGGATTTTTTATGTAGATTTAACAATTCTCCAGTCATATCACTACAATGACTGCATTGTGGCAGTGTTGTCTAGCTCTAGGGCAGGGGTCTCAAACTCAAACCACCCTGAGGGCCACATCAGGGGATTTTCAATGGCCCAAGCGCCGCACCACCTATGTTATCTCTCATGACACCTTGTGACGCCAATCGTTTTGCGGGCCACAGGATACGGCTTGGCGGGCCGCGTGTTTGAGATCCTTACTCTACAGTTTTATAGCGAAACTTGCTCTTACTGAATCATCGTTGCACTGACTAACATTGGTAAAGAAACTTCTTTGTTTGCATAATGCTGATTTAAGTTGCATAACTTTATCCTCTCTAATTTTGCCCGCGTAAGCGTCATATTTCTCACGGTGCATTGTTTCATAGTGCCGACACACATTATACTCCTTTGGAACAGCTATCGTTTGTTGACAAACGAGACATTGAATTTTATCGCTGACCTCAGTGACAAAATATAAATCCTCCCATTTGACTTGAAAAACTCTCTTTTCGTCCACAAGTTGTTTTTTTTTTCGAAACAAAAGACATTTATACGGGCTTTTATGTTTATAAAAATGCAGCAAAATCAACTTTATAATTCAACATCAACTCGATCACTTTACTAAAAAATCGGAACCGGAAGTCCGCATTAAGGGCGACAATTAATAGAAAGACTACAAATAAATAAGTAAGTCAAAGTTTCTTATGGTTAAAATGGCGCTAACATTAAAGTTCAAAAGGCGGCGAGAGAAAAAGAAATAAATGAATAGTCAATGTTTTGAAAATCCCAAAATGCTTTGCGGGCCGCACAATATGCCCTTGCAGGCCGCATGCGGTCCGTGGGCCATGTGTTCGAGACCCCTGCTCTAGGGCATCATGCTGCTGACATGTAGCACCATGTCCCACCCATTCACATTATTGTGACACCAAGCCTACCAGTCCTAACACTAAGCAACAAGAGAGGCAGATGCTTGTACCATTTTTGGAAGTCTTTGTTATGATTTATCAAGGGTTCGAACCCATGACCTCCTGCATCTTTAGTGCATGCTCTAACTACTTAGGCCACTGCAGCAGTACATGCTGGATGGATGAAAGTAGACAGTATGCTAGTCAATCCTCCTTTCAGTGGCATTTCAAAATTAAATGTAGAAAATGCAGAATTCCAGGCCTAATTAAAATATAGGCATTTTTAAAGAAGAGTGCTATTTTCATCTATTTTCTCAAACAATTTAGCCCTGCGGGATCTTGTGTTACAAACTTTGTAGTTCTATCAGGGTTAAGATAAATGGAATAAATAAGATTCTAAACATGAAATTAGGAAGTAAAGATATTTATTTGATCAAAATACCTGTCTGAACAGCAGACTATGCCATTGTTGGACTTAAAACTCCAATACAGCATTATGAAACAGATAAAAAATCTTGCATAGGAGTCAGAAAAGTACTGATTCAAGAAAGTGAAATTTTGGCAGAGTTTATTTTAGTGAAAAATCTTATTTTGGAGTAGAAGTAGCCAAAGAGGCAATACCTATGAACTGTGGAAAGTTGTAAATTACAACCATAAAGATAGTTTCCCAACTTGTTCAAGGTGGCTATCCTAGCTATGTTTGTGCCCCATCAGACAGCAGACTATGAAAAGTGGGTGGGTGGGGTGTCTCAGCATAGAACAGTATTCATACACAGGTTAAGCTCAGCAATAATCAACAGATTAATGTTTATACAACTTAAGGTGACAACTTATAAGGATTTTGATTTCAATGAAGCTATAACAGGGAGGAGCAGGAAGAAAGATAGAAGGATATTGAAGTGTTAGATAAATATTTAACTATAGGCATTTCTACCTTCCCCTCCATTTTTTCTACTCACCCCATATTTTGGTGACGAGGGAGCACTTCCCCCTTTGGATAAAATCTTGGCAGCATTCTGCAGGTGAGATTTTTATAAACAGAGTAAAAGCCTAAGTTCTCCATTGAATGCATTCACTGACCATGTTAAATTTAGGAAATAAGCTCCTCTGCCTCTCAAATCATCCCATAAAATGAACTTTTTTTTCGTTCCCATCATTATAGGATGTAGACCAAGGGAAGAAACTTGCACATGTTGCCTCCCGTGTGACATATTCATCTAAGGATGTCATCAGTAGCAAGTGTGGTGAGGGATACCATGTTAATTCCCTTTCCCTATCAAAGATGGCATGTACAGTGCCCATTGTGACTGTTACTTTTTTCCTGCTTGATTTGGAGGAACAGTCCACATCAAAGGTGCCAATACCAAACTTTTCCCAGACATTGCTGCTTGAGTGCATGAAAGTGGTGAATTTCTGCTCTTCATTTCTTCATATATAATCTAACGTTTAGTGTGAAATATTCTAGAAAATTTGGCCTCTAGTTCCTTGGACAGTTGACCGGAGAACATGCTTCACAACACTATTTGTGCTGGAAGCAAGAGGTTGCACTCCCTACATCATAATCATCTTACACTGCAGGACTGTTAATGAACATGTTTTCCATTCTGAATATGCTGCCTACATTAATTGATGCAAAAATTCCTCACAAGCATGCTCAGGGGTTAGCATATCTGTCATTGGATTTCTTAACTGGTAATGGTTTTACATGGATTATTGAGATTTTAACTGTGCCTTTAGAAAGTGACAAGGTCACCTTGGTTTCATAGACTCTAACAAAAATGAAATTATTTATTGAGAGGACAAACAGAATAAAAAAGAGTTATTCTTTTGGAAGGTCAAGACAGACACTATTAAATCGAACAGATTTTTGGCCAGATAAATGTTGGTTATTTTATAGAATTGGATAGTATGCATTGATTTGTTTTGTGTTAAATTGTTGTTTTGGGACCAAAATATGTGACCAGTCTGCAGAAAAAGCCATTCTACAAAAGAGCCAGTTTAAGGAAGTTTCACTGTACATTTAAATTTTAAATTTCTGTTGAAAATGAGAAATTATAAAGAACCACACCTGGATCAGAGAATCCTTGGTAATATATTTAATAGACTTAAAAAGATTGTGATATTGATCATGTATTTCTTTCCAGAGGATTGCTAATATTACTACCACACTACAGTATAGCTTGGAGGGGTCTTTCCTGGATGGGGTAGAGCAAAATAATATTGATGTCCTACGACAGTGCCTGAGAACTTATGCATTGATTGATAAAATCAAGGATGTAGAGAATCTCTTTCGCAACCATGTTGTCAAGCCATATATGGAAGAGGTAAGGTGTTACTTATTTTGAAAGATACAGTGTATAATCTTCTCTTGCTTATATCCAAATTTTATATGGTTTCCCTGCCTGTATTATCCCCACACATCTTTAATGAGAGTCAGGTGCCTGCATTATCCCCACACATCTTTAATGAGAGTCAGGTGCCTGTATTATCCCCACACATCTTTAATGAGAGTCAGGTGCCTGTATTATCCCCACACATCTTTAATGAGAGTCTGGGATATTGTGATACTCACTGCCCTTTTTTCAAACTTTATCTTTGGTTGGCAATACTTAGACACTTTTATGCTGTTATGTATATTTGATTTAATTTATATTTGATTTAATTTAATAGTTTGTAAGTTCCAAAATCTTTTTATTTTTTATTTCATTACATGTTAAGTAATGTAATTTTGTTTACTGGAATTTGATACTTTCCAGAAATTAGTTTGACTTGACTGTTTTGTCGTAAACACAGAACTTTGTATCTAGAAGCTGACCTAGTTCCTGGCCTTGATTGAGAATCAAATAGACAACTTCTTTTTTTATTGTTTTTTATTGTGGGATACATAGAGTGAGATTGTGGCTGTACTGGAATACATGACTTAGACATGTTGTTGTCGTTGTTGGTGTAGGGTTTAACCCCATTTTTCAGCACAAGAGGGGCTATACATGGCAGCCAGTATAATTGGTGGAGGAAGAACCCTGGAAAACCCGGGAAGAATCACCCACCCACGAGAAGCTACTGGCAGGCTTTCTCACGTACCAATGTTAGCCGAGGCTGAGACTCGAACTCACTCAGACAGAGGTGAGATGGCAGTGATCCGTAATGGCGAGCGCTTTAGACCACTCGGTCACTCGGGGCCCCCCTTAGACATGTAATAAGCTTCTAAGCTGTTCAGGAAAGTGATCACGTGACCCTCATATGGGTGTCAATTTCACATCTTACTTGACTGTAAAACCTTTGTCTATAGAGAAATTAGTTGGGGTTTTTACCTTGGACACTGAAAACTGTTTCTTTGTGACCAGATGAGTCCAAATTTTATTTTTTGGAATTATTAATTCTTTTTCCTGGAAATATTTGAGTGCTCATACAGAATTATTGGACAAAGACATTTCTTGACATTTTATTCGGAAATTCAAACACTGGAATTCTATTGTCTTTAGAACAAGAAAGAACTGTAGACACAACAGCGCTATACTGGCTATAGTATGTCATCGCCTTCCATTGTGGATTTTTCATCAGGACTCTTAACTCAAATTCATGACAACATTTCATTACTAGGACTTCTAAAATTTAATTTGTGGCTTATTCTTGGATCATTTTTGGATTTGATTCTTAAAAGTTCTTATTTTTTCCTTTTTGCTTTGTTTTTCCAAGGAAATAAATTATTTGTTAAATGTTTTAAAGCTTGTTGTTTTCACTTTTTGTTTGTTAGTATGCTGAGGTGCCATAAAGGACTTTGATGCATACATTCTGTCTTTTGTCACATCTCCTAAATAGCTAGATGGAAATTCACAAAAACATTTTAATTATATTGCCCTCGGGTTACCTTCTTCAAAAAGGTGTCATCCTTGGCTCCCACTCCTAGAGTCAATGGTCAGTGGTCTGATATGTGAACATTTTAATTACAATGAAATTTTCACATTTTTTGCTGATTAAACTATATGTATATATACAGTGGAGCCTCGTTAATCCGGACACATTCGTTCCCAGTGAATATGTCCGGATTAATGAGTTTTCCGGATAATTGAATCATGCACATTTTTTATTTTACGATATCATCACACCGTATATATGTACATGTATATGCTAGCTTTAAATGTAATGTACTGTATATTCAATAATGGTTGAAATAAATTAATGAATACATCTATTAATTTGTGTTTATTTCACATTATTATAACATGTGCTTGTATGTACATATACAGTAAATAGAAGTTTAGACAATTAACACATCGAACACATCACACTATGTTCATGTACATGCATGTAGTGTACATACATTTATTATGTCAATTTCCTGAAGAAGTCTGTAACCTTTGTTTGCCTGGATTCTTTGAAGCCCTATACTGTCCACAGCTTAAAAATGTCAACTGTATTTGCACAGCAAACAATAAACTGTGATTGTTACATACAATTGGTAAACAACAAAGAGGCTTAATGACACTTTTAATTTATTTACCATATGTTATGTCAAAAAGGGTAGACGATTTGATCCCAGTGTGTTTATTTAATTATAAACAAACCCGGTCGGCGACTAGCTAAAACAGACATTGTTTATACAATCGCTGGTTACAATATGGTCACGCTACTTAGTTATTGATAGTGGCCATAGATTCTCAAGGGCTTCACTGCTGTGTTTTATGTATTATTCTTCTGATTGTATTTTCACATATGATTTTTTGAATTTTCTTATTTTTGGACAGATTATTTCCGGATTATCGAGATAAGTTTTAATGTAATTTTACACTTTGGTCCCCGATTTTGATTTCCGGATCTGGAACACGGATTGCTTGATTAACGGAGCAAATTAACATTTAGGAATTCCGTTCCCGTTGAATTATGTCCGGATAGCGTGGTTTCCGGATAAACAGAGTCCGAATTAACGAGGCTCCACTGTATATATATATATATATATATATATATATATATATATATATATATATATATATATATATATATATATATACATGTATATATATACATACTCAATCATAGAAAGATTAATAATATATATGATGGATTTTGCATCATGACGTAGTATGTAGGTTGTTAGAATGTGCGTTGGTTGGTTAGAATACACAGTAGAAAGCATGAGGGGTATGGAGGGGGTTGGTCGGATAGAATACACAGTAGAAAGCATGATGATGTATGGAAGGTTTGGTTGGTTAGAATATACAGTAGAAAGTATGAACAAATGTGGATGTGGTTGTTTGGTTAGAATGTACAGTAGAAAACATGAAGGGGTATGGAAGGGTTGGTTGGTTACAGTTACACAGTTATCTTGCTTAACCATTGTCATACACATGTACTGTATATACTTGTGTATAAGGCATACAATTTAGGAAAAAATAAAGCCCTGGAAGAAGTGGTGGTCAGTTTATCCACAGGCCAAGGTCTAAAGTAGACAGCTCTTTTTGTTGACTACTGTAATGGCTGTAAATCTTGGGACATAATTTGTTCTGTGTCCTTGGACTTATATGCATGTTAAAAAAATACATCTTCAGTGTCCAAACACTTATTAAACTGTTGCTTTTGTTATTATTTTCCATGTGCATATTTTCTATTTTCTAAACACAAAATTAAATTAAAGGTAAATAAAGACTTCATAATTCGTGGGCCGGTTTGAGTTTACCTAGGAAAATCAGGCTGTACTATAATGTACAGTACTTGCACAGCATCACTTAAATCTTTATTCCCAAACAGATGCAGATTTTGCTTTATTCATTGTTTCGACCAAATATATTCTTCCAGATAACATTTGAGCTAGTCGTTAATAGCTGTTTCGTTTATGTGGATCCATGCGCTTACGAGTTACTCTTTTTCATTGATATAAGCAATCCTTCAAATTGAGGTAAACTTGATGAAAAGGTAGAGGAACTAAGATCATCATCAGTCTGTTTTCAATTTGTGTTTGGCTGAAGAAAATCATAATTTTCCCTGTAGTGGAAAACTGGATGTGTCCCAACACCAATACAGGCCAGTTAATCAACAGAACCCTGAAAACTTGCTTTGGTTAAGAGGGAATTTTGACAGACAACTGTACCAGTACTTTGATGTGTAATTGCCTTTCACTCCATAATATTAGCACAAGTACCATAGTTTGGTAAAATGGGATGTAAGGTCGCTTACATCAGAGCAAGCTGCAACTCCGTTTTTACAGCATTACTTCTGAAACTTCATTGTTGTATTTTGGAGATATCATCAAAGTTTGGTGCAGTGGTGCCCTTGATTCGAATCCTGGGGATGTACTTCATTCAGTGGAATCTACTTCATTCATCGCATGTTCAAACCTACAATGTACATACGATGGTACCATTATGTAAATATACTCACTAGCCTAAATGCAAGCTTTGAACCAAACCCTATTGTTGTTCATTGTTATACTCGGATCACATTTTAATGAGTTAGATATTTACAATTTCAAGGCAGAATAAAAATGTAATTATTGGTGCATTGATATAAAAAGTCATATGCAATAACGCATAAACAAACAATAATTGAGCCAGAAGAGAGAGGTAGTGTTACAGCAACCCACAAATACTCAATTCTTGTCATCATCTGATCAAATTATGTACCAATCTGAATTAGGCAGAAACAGTAGTAAAACAGAAAATTAAATACATTTCTTGACTTTTCAAACAAATTTATGAACTTATACCATTTCTATGTAATAATCTAACTTGCCAACCCCGAGAGAGGTATACACATAATTTTTGCTAATATAAGTTTGCCTAAATAAATGCATTTAGAACTTATCGTGTGCATCTTGTGATGTTGTCCCAGACTTGTGGGTTGGCATATACATGGGCCATTCACTTTTTAGAGTGTGTACCTGTTCAGTTTGTGGTGAACAAGCTTTTATGGGAGTATATATGGTACATTATATCACTTGATTTCATTGATATGTAGTTTCATAAACCCATTTTGTATTTTAATCTCTCCTTTTTGGGGTATCCTGATTATGTCTTTATTTCTGACTGACTTTCTCATCAAGAAACCTGTTGATTTTGGGTCAAAAGGTAAGAGGTCAAAATTACTATAACTGAAAGAAGAAAACTTTTTTTTTCTTTACCATAATATTAGTTCAGCATCTTGTAACTGTACCAAGACATTGTGGATAGCTTGTACTTTTTGGCAGGGAAGAAGCCTGTCAATACTGGTATCAAAAGCTCAGTGGTTAAGGTCACTTTGACTGAAAGAAGAAGAAACAAAATGGTCTCTGCACCAAACACTTTTAGTATCAACCATGTACTTTCACCAAAGTTTGTGAATGACTTGCACATTTAGTAAGAAAGAAGCCTGTTTGATTTTGGGGTTCATTATGACTGAAGAAAAAAAAATAGTTTCTGAATTTTAGCTTTTGTTCTAGATCAGAAGAGGCCTATGAATTTAGTGATGACAAGGTCACAGATCAAGGTTGACTATTGTACTAGAGCAAGATCTTTGACTAAACTTTGTAGATGGTTTGCACTTAGTGTAATAAAGAAACCTATAGATTCTGGGATCTGAGGGTCAGAGGTCATGGTGATAGTAAGTCTGATATGAAAATAATGCTTTCAGGCCATAAGGCCAAGCAAGCAGGTAAAAGAAGTGGTTCAACTTCGTATACAAACTTCATATTAACTTAGAATAAATGAAGACCTTTTATTTTTCATAATAGGTGGTCAGTGAACAGTTTTTGAAATCCAACAAACAAGGACTACAAGGAATGTATGCAAAGATCCTTGAATTCATTCCTACACATTGTCGTCTGCTGCGAGAAGTAACTTCAAAACATACCTCAGGGTGAGAAATTTTTTATAACTTCAAAACATACCTCAGGGTGAGGTATTTGTTATTACAAAGATATTATATCCTAAGTCTCATTTTAAGTTAATTTCAGTTCTAGTATTAATGATAGAGTTTCCGTAAAGCTATCGATCAGTTTTCTGGGAGAAAAGTTAAAGGTACTGTTTTGTAATTTTATGAATTTTAGCTTAAATTGGGTGCAGGGTGTCCATTTATGAACACAAATCTTCAGAAATATTTTTAAGTTTGTTTTAAGATCTGAATATTTAAAAAAAAACATTATTGCCCTGTTTCTGCATGATTGCCTTCTTTGTGTCACAAGAATATAGAAAGAGTTGTTTTAAGATCAGTGAAGCAATGGAACACAGTGTTTATATATATATATATATATATATATACGGCAATAAATATAGATCTACTCTGATATCTTAGCCTCCACAATCAAATTTTGACTTGGTGCACAATTTAGATGAAACAGGTCCTTTGTACAGATGGTCTTACACATGCACTAAATACTGTCATTCTGATGTCATGTTGATATCTAAATGAAGTATTGAGAAGTTTTCCACACACTGCCTATTGGACAATATTCATTGTTTTGTGCATATAACAGATTTGGATTATAATAATATTCTGTTAGCTTAACATGCAAAATTGTTTTGTTCACATTGACGGGTATGACATTGTTTTGTTCGCTGTTTTGTTCTCTTAGATATGAAACTGTTCTGTTCACTTAATGTATGTGAAAAGTTTGAGTCTATGCTGAAATTATGAAGTTCTTAAGCTATTCATTTCACCTAATGTACATGACATGTTTGAGTCTATGCTGAAATTATGAACTTATACAGCTATTCTATTCACATAACAGACCGTTATGGAATTGTATTGTGCTTTTCATAACAACAACATTGTATAAATTAGGGACAATATACAATTCAATAATGGACATGAAGGTATGACATGTTCATATAACAGGCATGAAATTATAATACCTTTTTATTCATACAATGAGCATCAAGTTGCTCTTTTGCACAGTAGTATGACACAAACAAGGAATGATCCATTATGGTATTCCTTCCAGTCTGCCCAAGAACCTGCATGAAAACTTTTGCAAAAATAAAGGCTGGAGTTTGATATGTTGATCCCTTCGATGTTGAGCTATGTCATTACCAGACTTTTTCTCTCCTGCACCACTGGTTCCATCCAGTATTTCTGGAAATCAGCTTCATAGCTGAATGATTCTATTGTAAAAGAGACAGCATCCTGACATGGCCTAAATGCAATGTAATTGTAATTTTTTATACTGGTACGTGGTGGGAATCATAGACAGAAAACATTACTTAAATGAGATCTTACCACCAGAACTTTGCATATGTCAAGGTAAGTCAGTCAATCTACCACCAGAACTTTTCATGTGTCACAGGATGTCAGTCAGCCTAGCAAGCAAAACTAAAAATGTTACAGTCCTTTGACAGAACTATGACATGCACCATTGGTAATGGTGTACATGACAGTATGACCCATACAATATATTTATACAGTTGTAATTTTGTGCATACCATTCTGTGACATTGCTTCTAGTATGAAATTTATTTGGAAGAGGGGAAGGAAGGACAGTATTGCTGAAACTTCATACTGTTTGTTATCTATTTTATGGGTAAATTTCATAAAACACAAAAATTAACATTTATAACAAATTGATCATAATAATAATAGGCATTAAGTGTGCCCACATGTTTAGGTTCGGAAAAGAAGAGGTAAACCATACAGAAAAGGCAATTTTGGGGCAGAGGGTAGAGAGAAGAGGTGTCACTATATTTCTATGGGTGCATCTTTCGATATGTGCACAAAATGCATTTATATAATTAGACTTTCTGGCTTATTCTCATATTGTATCATTATTTTGCCTTCAGAAGCACAGAGGTTGTGAGAGGCTTTGATTTTCTAGTGAATGCTGTGTGGCCGGAAGTTGTGAGCAACATTGAAGCCAGAACTCCATCTATATTTGCTCCAGGAAATCCAGATGTATTCCATGCAGTGAGTAGACTTGTCTGAGATGTTTCTCTTTATTGAACATAATAATGGATAATTTTATTAAATTCTGATATAAATTGCAATAGGATTCGAATCATAAATGCATAAAACCATTTTTAGTTTGACTGGTCATAGACCAAGAGAGCTTATGGGATGGCTTGTTCTCCATCCTTCATAGTTTGTTGGCCAATTAGCACAAGTTTCTTATTGCTACTCCTCCTAAACCACTTGGACGATTGCCATAAACCTTTACACATTCACTCCAAGGTCTGGTTAGTCCTAAATGAAGATGGTGCTGCTTGGACATCTAATATGGCAGCTATAACAGCCATCTTGAAAATTCTAGTTATCACTATTCTTTCCGAATGGAATGTTATATCAGCATGGGTTTTTCACTAAAAGACTTCTTTTTATATCTAGTTGTTCCTAAATGAAAATGTCCTGATCTGATGTCCAATGTGGCCACCATAGTAACCATTTTGAAGAATATGCTATCGCTTCACCTTTATAAACAGAAAGTCATATCAATATGGTTTTTAAACCAAAATACTAAACTGATTACCATTATGATGTCTAGTTGGTTATAAGTGGAAATGGTACTAAACTAATGACCATTATGATGTCTAGTTGGTTCTAAATGGAAATGGTAATAAACTGATTACCATTATGATGTCTAGTTGGTTTTAAGTGGAAATGGTACTAAACTAATGACCATTATGATGTCTAGTTGGTTCTAAATGGAAATGGTAATAAACTGATGACCATTATGATGTCTAGTTGGTTCTAAGTGGAAATGGTACTAAACTGATGACCATTATGGTGTCTAGTTGGTTCTAAGTGGAAATGGTACTAAACTGGTGACCATTATGAGGTCTGGTTGGTTTTAAGTGGAAATGGTACTAAACTGATGACCATTATGATGTCTAGTTGGTTCTAAGTGGAAATGGTACTAAACTGATGACCATTATGGTGTCTAGTTGGTTCTAAGTGGAAATGGTACTAAACTGATGACCATTATGATGTCTAGTTGGTTCTAAGTGGAAATGGTACTAAACTCATGACCATTATGATGTCTAGTTGGTTCTAAGTGGAAATGGTACAAAACTCGTGACCATTATGATGTCTAGTTGGTTCTAAGTGGAAATGGTACTGAACTGATGACCATTATGATGTCTAGTTGGTTCTAAGTGGAAATGGTACTAAACTCATGACCATTATGATGTCTAGTTGGTTCTAAGTGGAAATGGTACTAAACTCATGACCATTATGATGTATAGTTGGTTCTAAGTGGAAATGGTACTAAACTCATGACCATTATGGTGTCTAGTTGGTTCTAAGTGGAAATGGTACTAAACTGATGACCATTATGATGTATAGTTGGTTCTAAGTGGAAATGGTACTAAACTGATGACCATTATGATGTCTAGTTGGTTCTAGGTGGAAATGGTACTAAACTGATGACCATTATGATGTCTAGTTGGTTCTAAGTGGAAATGGTACAAAACTCATGACCATTATGATGTCTAGTTGGTTCTAAGTGGAAATGGTACAAAACTCATGACCATTATGATGTCTAGTTGGTTCTAAGTGGAAATGGTACTAAACTGATGACCATTATGATGTCTGGTTGGTTTTAAGTGGAAATGGTACTAAACTCATGACCATTATGATGTATAGTTGGTTCTAAGTGGAAATGGTACTAAACTGATGACCATTATGATGTCTAGTTGGTTCTAAGTGGAAATGGTACTAAACTCATGACCATTATGATGTCTAGTTGGTTCTAAGTGGAAATGGTACTAAACTGATGACCATTATGATGACCATAGTAGCCATTTTGAATATTTTTTAATTGTTACTCCTCCTGAATGGAATGTCACATCTGCATGGAGTTTTCATTCAGAATTCTTATGGTGTCTAGTTGGTTGTAAATAAAATTGTGTTGATCTTATATCCAGTATGGCCATCACAGTGATCATCTTGAAAATCTTGTTATTGTTACTTCTCCTGAATGAAATGTCACATCTGCATGGGGTTTTCATCAGCAGTCTTATGGTGTCTAGTTGGTTGTAAATAAAATTGTGTTGATCTTATATCCAGTTTGGCTGTCAAAGTGCCATTTTGAAAATCTTATCCCTACTCCTCCAAACCAGAAAGTCATATCAACATTGGGTTGTCACAAGAAGACTTCTAATGATGTCTAGTTGGCACCTAGTGAAAATGTATTTTGTTGATCTAACATCTAGTATGAAATTCTTGCTATTTCTACCTTTAAATTAAAAGTCATCTTGACATGGGGTTTTCACCAGAAGACTTGTTGGTCCTGAATGAAAATTTGCTGATCTGATATCAGTAAGTCTGCCACAATGAACATGTTGCTGATCTGATATCAGTAAGTCTGCCACAATGAACATGTTGCTGATCTGATATCAGTAAGTCTGCCACAATGAACATGTTGCTGATCTGATATCAGTAAGTCTGCCACAATGAACATGTTGCTGATCTGATATCAGTAAGTCTGCCACAATGAACATGTTGCTGATCTGATATCAGTAAGTCTGCCACAATGAACATGTTGCTGATCTGATATCAGTAAGTCTGCCACAATGAACATGTTGCTGATCTGATATCAGTAAGTCTGCCACAATGAACATGTTGCTGATCTGATATCAGTAAGTCTGCCACAATGAACATGTTGCTGATCTGGTATCAATAAGTCTGCCACAATGAACATGTTGTTGATCTGATATCAGTAAGTCTGCCACAATGAACATGTTGCTGATCTGATATCAGTAAGTCTGCCACAATGAACATGTTGCTGATCTGATATCAATAAGTCTGCCACGATGAACATGTTGCTGGTATGATATCACTAAGTCTGCCACAATGAACATGTTGCTGATCTGATATCAGTAAGTCTGCCACAATGAACATGTTGCTGATCTGATATCAATAAGTCTGCCACAATGAACATGTTGCTGATCTGATATCAGCAAGTCTGCCACAATAAACATGTTGCTGATCTGTTATCACTAAGTCTGCCACATTGAACATGTTGCTGATCTGATATCAGTAAGTCTGCCACAATGAAAATGTTGAACATCTTGTTATTAATTCTCATGAAAAGATTATCGTTTCAACATGGTGTTTTCATGGAAAGTCTTCTGATGGTGTCCACTTTGTCTGAAATGAAAATGGTGCTTATCTTACATTTGATATGGCAGCAGTAGTGACTTATTTAAAGTCTTATCTTTTTGTAATATCAGAGATGGTTTCAACACTCAGCAGTCAAAAGAAGAAATGGTCTTATCATAAATTCCTGGACATTCTTTCAGCCAATAGAGCTTTGGGCGCTTATTCTCCATAAAAATGCAATTTTTCAAACAAAACAAAAAATAAATGACAAAAGTAAAATTTTTCTCCTAAAAGTCCTTTGGACAGATTTTCCAAGAAGCAGAATTAGTGCAATGTTTTACCTTAAAAGATAAAAATATTTTCTTTTTCAGAAATTTCTGACAAGTATGCAGTTTTTGGATCAGTTTGAGAGACTGTGTGGGTCTCAGGCCAGTGTAAAGAGACTTAGAGACCATCCCAGTTACCACACCTTTATGACCAAATGGAGTTTACCAGTATATTTCCAGATCAGGTATATTATAACAAAATTACCAAATCAGGTTTTGTAATTTGACTTTTTAAAATCAGTTGGCATATTGGAATCACTAATAACTTTCACTTGAGTATATTTTGTCAAGTATGGTACATATTTTAGAAAAACAATGATAGTTGATGTCTTTTCAGTCAGTTTGTGCATTATGAAATAACAATAATATGATACAACAGCCATAGATGGGTTAAAATTTGTTAAGAAAATTATTTTTGGCATTTTGTATGAATACGTTCAGATATGCTGTATAGAGCTATAAATCAACTATTTTCAGTTTGGTGTTGTCATATTATGTTTTTTGTTTCTGTAGATTCCAGGAAATAGCGGGTGCCTTTGAAGGTTCCTTGACGTCAGCTTTCAGTAAATCAACAGGTAAGTCAGCTAGTATTGGAATACCTGCTGTGAACTTTTGTGTGGTTTATAATTACTGATTTTTGGATAAAGGTAGATATATTAGTTGCACGCATGTTTGTCCATCCATCACAACCATCACATTTCTTGTAAATGTAAAAGCTTCTTTATTGTTCATGATAAAAGCTGTTAAAGTTGACCTTTAATTTACTTCTGGTGTGCAGATTTGCAGTAAGGTTTCCAAAGTTCTCTTCGACTCCAGGTTAAGTGTCAAAAGTGAATAGAATGCTCTTTCATCTCTGTTGACTAAATGTTTAATGGCTTTACCACTCATACTAGAAGAGCCTATGGAATTACTTTTGTTTGTCACTTAGCACACATTTGTTATTGTTGTTCTTCCTAACCACTTGGATGATTGCAATGAAATTTTACACTCACACATTCATTCTAGGGTCTTTTGGGTCTTAATGAAAATTGTGCCACGCAGACTTCAAATATTGCTGAAACAGTGACCATCATGAAAATCTTTTTTTGTGCCGCTTCTCTAGAACAGATGGTCATATCACTTTATTTTACTGAAAGTCTTTAAATGCTGTTTAGTTGGTCCAAATTAAACTGGTGCCTACCAAATCTTAAAAATCTTGTTATCAGTACTCTTCCTGATTTGATGGTCATATCAACATAGGGTTTTATTTAATGTCTAGGTGGGCCTAGATGAAAAGATTTGATGGTCATATTGACATATGGTTTTTTTTAATGTCTACCTGGGCCTAAATGAAGAGATTTGATTGTCATATTGACGTAGGGTTTTATTTAATGTCTAGCTGGGCCTAAATGAAGAGATTTGATGGTCATATCGACATAGGGTTTTGTTTAATGTCTACCTGGGCCTAAATGAAGAGATTTGATTGTTATATTGACATAGGGTTTTTTTTTAATGTCTAGGTGGGCCTGAATGAAGAGATTTGATTGTCATATTGACATAGGGTTTTGTTTAATGTCTAGCTGGGCCTAAATGAAGAGATTTGATTGTCATATTGACATAGGGTTTTATTTAATGTCTAGCTGGGCCTAAATGAAGAGATTTGATGGTCATATCAACATAGGGTTTTGTTTAATGTCTAGCTGGGCCTAAATGAAGAGATTTGATGGTCATATCAACATAGGGTTTTATTTAATGTCTAGCTTGGCCTAAATGAAGAAATTTGATGGTCATATCGACATAGGGTTTTGTTTAACGTCTAGCTGGGCCTAAATGAAGAGATTTGATGGTCATATTGACATAGGCTTTTGTTTAATGTCTAGCTGGGCCTAAATGAAGAGATTTGATAGGGTTTTGTTTATGGTCTAGCTGGGCCTAAATGAAGAGATTTGATAGGGTTTTGTTTAATGTCTAGCTGGGCCTAAATGAAGAGATTTGATAGGGTTTTGTTTATGGTCTACCTGGGCCTAAATGAAGAGATTTGGTAGGGTTTTATTTATAGTTTAGCTGGGCGCAAATGAAGAGATTTGATAGGGTTTTGTTTATGGTCTAGCCGGGCCTAAATGAAGAGATTTGATAGGGTTTTGTTTAATGTCTAGCTGGGCCTAAATGAAGATAGCACTGATCTGACATCTAATATGGCCACAATGGCTGCCATCTTGAAAATATTGTTATCACTAATTGTCCTGAATGGATAGTTGTATCTACAAGGGATATTGACTAACAAACTTATCACATCTAATTACAGACCAATAGTGTGTACATGGTACTTAATGAAAATGGTGCAATGCAGACCCCATTGTGGCCACAAGATTTTTATTGTGACTTCTAAACATAGGGCCATAACTACATTCAGTTTTTCACTAAAAAAAACTTTGTGTGATGTGCTGTTGGTACTGGTTGGTGTTGATCTGACTTACAGTATGGCCAGCATCGTGGCCATCTTGAAACTTTGTGTTATGTCAGGTTGGTACTAGTTGGTGTTGATCTGACTTGCAGTATGGCCAGCATAGTGGTCATCTTGAAACTTTGTGTTATGTCAGTTTGGTACTAGTTGGTGTTGATCTGACTTGCAGTATGGCCAGCATAGTGGCCATCTTGAAACTTTGTGTTATGTCAGTTTGGTACTAGTTGGTGTTGATCTGACTTGCAGTATGGCCAGCATAGTGGCCATCTTGAAACTTTGTGTTATGTCAATTTGGTACTAGTTGGTGTTGATCTGACTTACAGTATCTTTACTAGTGGCCATCTTGAAACTTTTTGTTATGTCAGGTTGTACTGGTTGGTGTTGATCTGACTTACAGTATGGCCAGCATAGTGGTCATCTTGAAGATCCTGTTACCACTAGTCCTCATTAAGAGACGGTAATACTGGAATGTGATCTTTACTAAAACACTTGTCTCTATATGTACTTGGTCCTAGATGACAATGATGCCAATGTGACATTCTATAATTCATCAAACCTTGTCAAAGCTACTTCTCCAGAACAGATGACCTGACCAACAATTTTTATTCCTGTATTACAGCAATGATGGTACAATGTTGAAAATGGCCTTAAACATTTTGTGATGAATAGAGTTGATCTTTCTATCGAATAAAGCCACCAAAAATTAAACATTATAGGCTCATTGTCACATATATGCTAATCTGATATGTAAGGTTTAATGGATATGTCATTTTAATTTTGATACAGGATTGTTTAAACATGCTTGAAATTTAAATGATTTGCATCTAGTTTGATAAAGTTTAAATCTTTAACAGACTCATCAAAGTTTTTGTTACATTCCACGGAGACCTTGTGGTCCAGTTTACGGCGCTGTTGGGATGAAGATGTATTCCTGTTCCCACTGTGTCACAGGTTCTGGAAACTCTCAGTACAGATGTTGATGAGATACAGTACCTGGCTAGATGAAGCATACACACAAGAGGTAAAAACACACAGAAAGAAAAAATATATATGCATACAAACACAAATAACATATAGGACCAGAATTTTCATAGGGATTCTCGGGGACTAAAAGCAGCCCACATTCCCGATATAGACAGGCTCCAATCTTAGAAAAATTGTAAATCATGAAGATTTCTCAGGTTTAGGATCTACTCTTGTAAATCTTCCACCTGATTATTTTTCATCCAAGATGATGTGCCAAGATCTCTTTTTAAAATCATCCTTCAAATATATTGTACAGACACCAATATTCTCTGGTCCTGTCATGTCACTAGTTCTGGATATTTAAAGAAACAATGAAAATGCAGATGAAATGCAGTACACTACTGGGTGAGGCACAAAAGATATCTGCTGTAAATATCAATACCTTCCAATTTTCCAGACATTTTCAAACTTTGTAATAATTTTCAACATTAGGAACTGACAAATTTAAAAGTTGGAATGTAAACTACGGAAATTTTTACCCATACTCAGACACAGGTGTTTGAATGGATGACCATCAGGCCATGAAGCTGCTTTGATTACCCAAATTATAAGGTGGATTAGCTGATGTTGTCAGTTGGTACCAGTAAAAAAGATAAAAACAGCTGACATGTTCCACAACTCTTACCAAGCATTGCCTAAATAAAGTGAGTCGCAAGCTGTTATGGGTGTTCATGAAGGAAAAACCTTTCATATTAAGACAGTGGACAGAATTAATTACAGAAGCACATTGATAACTGTACTATCAGTTGTTGTCACTCATACATTAAAATGACTCAGTTAATTAGTTCAGTATAAGCCATTTTTCCAAACTGCCTAGATTATGACATTCTTGAAGTTCTTGTCATCAGTTTTATTCAGTGACAGATCTCTCCCTCATAACCTCATTACTGATGATGGTATTTGTAATTCTGGAACCATTGTAAGTAATTTGGCTCATTTACATATATACATCAGTTATTGATTTATTTGGAGTTGTAGTTTTAAGATCAATTCAAACATTTTGGAAGAAAGATGTGGATTATTTTGAAGATTTTAATAGTAGTAATATATTATACCTAGTGATATTGGATTTCATTACCTTCTAGGACACTAGTTATTTTTGGGAGGATGGGAATGAGTAAGACTGATTTTATTAATGTGATACTTTTCTTGTGATATTTAAATTATTTCAGGGAGTGGCCCGAGTTGGCCAAGTGGTCTAAAGCTTTCATGTTTACTGATCACTGCTACCTCTTCTATGTGGGTTTGAGTCTCGGGCTCAGCCAATGTGAGTATGTGAAAAAGCTTGCCAGTAGCTTCCCATGGGTCAGTGATTCTTATGGGGGCTTTCCTGGGTTCTTCCACTAATTACACTGACTGCCATGTATGCCAGTTGTGTGCTGAAAAGTGGCTTTAAAATCAGGGACGCTAAATCCCATGTCCAAGCTACAGAGTTTACATGATCATACATGATTCCTTGCTCCTAATATGATGGAAGGTTCTAGAACTGATAAAAGAACTTGGTCCCAGTCTGACACTTGCATCACAGCCCAAATCTTGCTTAATGTCCTCTCTTCTTGGACATGCTATTGATTTCAAATGTGTTATTTGGCCTGGTGGTTTTGCTTTTACTGTTGGTTTTCTTGAGGTGTTTATGACAATCAGTGTGTATATTTTGTTTGAGCGTCAGTCCCATAGTCATCGCTACAGTTGATTATTATCATCTGTTTGTTACTTCAGTTTTTTTAATTAGAAAAACATAACAAGATCTTCCCTTTTTTATGAGGGATGGTAATTACTCTGTGTCTCTTTATATTATTAAGCATGGGTAAGTCATTCTTACCCATTTTTTAGTCAGACATTTGTTCCTTATATAATTATTTCAGTGTGCAATTTGTAAGTGAGGAGATATAGGATAGCGTCATGCTTCATTCGTACAGGTTACATGCTGTGGACAGTTATACATTTTGTTGTTGGTGCACTTATTATTATCCTTTTCCACTTATTTGGTGACAGGGTAAGTATATTTGATGACAGGATAAGTATATTTGGTGACAGGGTGAGTATATTTGGTGACAAGGTAAGTATATTTGGTGAAAGGGTAAGTATATTTAGTGACAGGATGAGTATATTTGGTGACAGGGTAAGTATATTTGGTGACAGGGTAAGTATATTTGGTAACAAGGTAAGTATATTTGGTGACAAGGTAAGTATATTTGGTGACAGGGTAAGTATATTTGGTGACAAGGTAAGTATATTTGGTGACAGCATGAGTAACGCTATTATTTAATTAATCTCAGTTCTTGTCATGCCCATGTGTAGCACATGAGGCATCCACAAGTTTTCTCCAACCCAGGAGTCTGCTGCTTCATGGGCTGCTTTTGTCTATGTCAGATTGATTTATCCAAGTTTCTTTTCCATCGAGCATCTCCAGTTCTCTTTCAGGTATTTAATGTAATTAGTAGAGGGATTTTGTTCATAGTTTTACAAATTGTTATATTGCCGGCAGTGCTTACACAAATATTGTTGCAACCTGATTGCAATCCAAATGTTTTTCCAATTGAAATAAGATTGCAATATTGTATAAGCATGTTCTACAGCAGTACACACAGAATTCGTTGTATTTCCATTCCATTCCATTTGGAAAGAGATTATATATAAATTTGGATAGGTACTTGCATACTGCTACCCTTTTTTTGGTCATTCCAAAAATTTCTTTTCATTTTTTTTAACCCACCCCCCAAGATGACATCACAATATTTGTCAGAGTACTTGCTTTGGCTGTATATTTAATGTTGTAAAATTATTTTTTATAAGTACTTGCTTCAGCAGTACATATTTAAATTTGAATATATTTATAAGATTTTTGTTTCAGAGTGTACTTGCTTCAGTGGTATATAATTTTCTTGTTTGGAAAATACTGCTCTGGACGGGTTCAAAATAGACTTTTTGATCCTAGGAGCAACTGGGATCTATCTCTTGTTAAGTCAAGAGATATATTGCTTCAAAAGAGAAATCTATCAGGGTAGGCACACCTTGGTCTGAGGAGCATATTGGATTAGTCTCTTGTTAGGTCAAGAGACATAATGCTCTTGAATAGATGCAGAACTCTATGACGGTAGGCACTCCTCAATTAGGACTTGGAAAAAGTCTCCACAATCCCATGAGGGGATGGTATCTTTCTCTGAGTCCATCAGGATCTGGAAGAAAATTCCTTACTCTTAGGAGGATTTTTTTCTCTTTAAAGAGAATGAGTACTCCTCAAACCCAGGAGGGTGTGGAATCATTTCGAGTCCTGTGGGATACAGACTAAAACTCCTTGGTCCCTGGGGTGTATGCGATCGCTTTCTTTCACTGCAATAATAATAAAATCATATTGCATGGCCCAAGGATCCCTGATAGTTGTATCAAGACAATCTCTGCTTGACAGGGTTTGATCCAGGGTCAGTACCAAGGGAGAAAAAGAAAACCAAGTTGAGTCACAACCCTGAATATGGAGGAATAGTGCCTTCTCAAGACCCTTAGTCTGGAGAAGGCAAGCAGATTGTACCTACCTGAAATGGACAGCAGTGATCACACTCTCTAAGTTCTGAGGAGGGCATCTCCTAAGACATTCACCTTTACACATCACTCACACACCTGACCTTTGTCGACATGAGTTCATGCTGTGTTTCAACCAGGTACGTGAGAATGCTTTCAGTAGCTTCCCAAGAGTTCTTCTTTCCAAGGGTTCTTCCTCCACCAAAATATACTGGCTGACATGTATAGCCTAACATATGCTGTAAAAAGTTTTTAAACCACACAAAAACCAAAAGTCTGTCAGTTACCTGCTGATCACTGGGAACCAGGCACTATCTTTGTGTTTCAAACACCATCACTGGGCACTGATCATGGGTCTTCTAACACCAGTCACCAGTATTCTGACACCGGCACTGGTCATCAGTTACCAGTCTTCTGACACTGGTCACCATTCTTTCAGAATTGGTGACTGGTCTTCTAGTACTAATCAGTAGAATTCCATCATCAATCTGAGGACAGGAATCAGGACCAATACACTCCCTCTTGTTGAAGCTTGAAGGAGAGGGGCCATTCATCTTCTATCTAGATGACATAGGAAGGATGAGAGGCATTATCGTCCTCCTAAAAGGTCTGCTAGTAAATTGGGCTGTCCCATCCATTCCTGAGAGGAGTTGACTTGAAAGGGGGCCCAGATATTTTGCTGTTTCAGTATTAAGTAAAGGTCAGAAGTTTTCACAGAAGTTTTCAAAGAAGGGAAGAGATTGCCAGGCAGCAGAAAGGGTGCACAGCCCCCCCCACCACCACCACCATTAGTGCTTTGATGTTTGGTTTAGGCTGCCAACTTTAATGTTTGCTTGTGATCACCCCTTCTTTCAATAAACGTGAGAGGCATTGGTGCACAGGCCCCCCCCCCCCTTAATGCTTTGATATTTGGTTTAGGCTGCCAACTTTAATGTTTGTTTGTGATCACCCCTTCTTCCAATAAACCTGAGAGGCATTGGTGCTTGGGACCAGGACTCAGGTTACTAGTTCTTGACATGTGTGTGTCGATATCCATGGCACTTCCTGTGGAGCTGATATACCTCTGCAGGGATGTTGCCTTGGAGACTTCCACATTCTTGCTGGACCACAGCAAGAACCTTTTAAGGTCTGCATAATTGGAGGTGGAGATGTTCTCATCATCTTCATTGTGTCTCTGGATTTAGAGGACCAGCAACACTGATTCCTAAAAAGTTTCACCTGGCCCATTGCAAGCCAAGCTGCTTGATAATCCCAAGTACCCCTTGGGACTTTCACTCAGGGTTTTTTGCATATAGGTGAACCCCCCAGCATTTACAAAGCAGCCCACCTGAGGCCCCTTGTGGTTTTTATTTTCCATTCTTTGGCGACTGCTGGTGCTCAGCATCTTCAGAGGATCCCACTTATACTGTAAGCCTTGTAACAACTTTGACATTTGTTTCTTCAGATTACTCAACATATTTTATCAATCATAAAGTTATTTATAAAAAAGAAAGACTTATTAAGGAACTATCATGATGAATTATTAGATTGAAATATTAAAAATTAATGTAATTTGTGTAAACAAATTTTAAATTGTTCTCTGCTTTCTTTTCATTTCTACCTACTAGTATTTCAGATATGTATAATTCCATCGAACGATGATAAGCATTGAGCATTAGCATGGATGTTGTACCCGTATCAGAAATATTGCTTTGAACATTATTGCATTAACAACACAGGAATCGTTTGCTTTGATGTAAGCAACCTCAAATAAGTATATGTTTACTCAGTTATGGTAATTGTGCTAATATTATGTACTAAAGGCAATACAAGAATTAATCTGCGTAGAACAAATGATTACTGGTATTGCCTGTGAACAGAAGTCCATACCAACACTAGTTTCATGGTTCAAACAATTAACTGGCCTGGATGTTGTTGAAAAACAAAGGACAAATCCACCAATTATTATTGAAAGGATACCAAAACAATTAGCTTTCCACAAATTGTAAGTGAAATTAATAATGTGTGGAAAATTAGGATTTTGTGTTAGGCCAAAAAGGAAACTAACATGGTTTGATGATGATTTAGTCAATCAGTATGCCAAGTTTTGACCTATATTATGGTAATTTTTCAATGAACATATGACATTTATGTGGTTAAGTGCCTAATATATTGATAAATATTCATTACACATGTTTTTTTCATATATATATTACATTACTTTATAGGATTGCTTTTATCATTGTAAAAGGTAACTCTTGAACATGTGAAACAAAGCCAATAAAACAGAAATGGATGTATAGCTAGAATCTGATGTGGAAGAATGAAATTTGGTAAAAGCAACAAAAAAAAAGCAAACTCAGCATATCATTTTCTTTAGGAATGAACAAGGATATATGTGATGCTAAGTACAATATGTACTGTGTAAGTTCTGTACACTGTAGTACAGGTCTCCTGGTAAACTCTAAGTGGCATGTGAGTTATGAATTAATTATTTAGCTTTATTTTTTTTCATGTTGGAGAGATAATATGCACATGCAAAATAATAACATAAAATCAATCCTAGGCTAGTAGTTGCTGACATGGTTATTGAAAAAAGAGCTGGTCACTGCTGTGTGACATAACTGGTCTTGATTTTGTTTTTGACATTTTTGTGTCTGTAAATGTTGAGACATGAAAAAGATTTTTTATGTGCATACAAGTCTTGGGACACAAAAAATAATAATTTTTTCTTATCCCAAGACTTACTATCATTACAGAATTTGAGGATGAATTTCCTTACAAACCTCAGGAGTCTGTGTTCTCCTGGTCAGGATCAACAAGATCCTCTCAAAATGGCCATCAGAGACAAGAATCTTTGTTGACCTGTCTTTACCTTCCTTCCTAGGAATCTTGTATTTCATGGAAGACTTGATTCATCACTGGCATGCTATCAACCATGACAGTCTGGAGAATAGTTTTATTGTTGGGACAGTAGGAAGCACTTTATTCTAGCTGTCTGTCATGAGTGCTATATCCAACTCTCTTATCTTTCATTTGAGCAGAGTGATGTGCCCACTGTTAAAGGGTATAGGGCAGCCCTGCACACTAAATTCTGTAGAGGTCCTGCCATTGGACCAGATCCTCATCCTTCTGATCTCATCATATACTTTGAACTACAGAAACTCGTTTCCCACTAATTAATGTAAAGAGGGAATCTGTCATGTGTTCTTTGTGCCTTTAAAAAAAAAACTAAAAAAAACTAAGAAACTGCTGAGTGAGGCTTCCTTCAAGTCTCTCCCTTTAGTCAGTTCTTTTGGTCATTTTAGCCTTGACTAGGAGGAGGAGCTAGCTTCTTACCTTTCGAGAAGCAAATGGTGGTTGATGCTTTAGTTGTGGTTATGGCTTGGTTTTGCTTCCTTGCCAAACCTGGTTCCAGACCATGAACTAGCTACCTTCAGAAGCTCAACATTCTGTCAAGATTCCCAGTCTCAGTGATACCAAAATGGACTCCTTGCGCAGTATTTCTTTATGCAAATTGACCTTCTTAGGAGAATTTGGCCCATGAAGCAATTGCTACTTCTTAGACTAATCTGAATCCTTATCTTGGAATCATTTGCGAGCTACCTTCAGGAGAGCTCATGCTACCTTCATTATCTTAGATCTTTGCTGCACCAGAAAGAAGATGATTTTTTTTATTAGTTTAGCTTACTATAACAGCACAACTTGTGGCTTAACGTCCTACCAGCTTATGGTAGTGAATACTCCTAGTTCTTCTGAGGCCATCAGCCTCCTACCTAACTGACATATTCATTAGCACAGTTCACTCTTGGTAGGTAATGTATTAGTACTATTAAAATTTAGTTTGGAAAGGGGTAAAACTAATTTTAATAACGTTAATGTAATACTTACCTACCAGTATTATAATGATTCTCTTCGCCTACACCACTTAGATGCTCTTCGTCTAGGTCCAAGTAAAGAAGTTAAACATGCAGTGGGCAGTGACACAGGCATCAGACTGGGACCAGGTTCTTTTCTCAGTTTCTAGAACCTTCCATCCTAATAGGAGGAAGGAATCATGTATGGTCATGTGTAATCTGTGGCAATGCAGTATTGGTAGGAAAGTATTACATTATTAAAATTAGTCATTACCTACTCCCTCCCACTCCCAAAAAAACACATTTTCAGATAACATGAATAGATGTACATTATTTTAGAGATGTATTCTATTGTCAAAGAATATCTTTGTATCATGAGACAATCTCAGTATTAAAATCATTTTAGTCAGGCATTAATTATTATAATCTGTGTCACAACAGCAATGATTGGGGCTTGTTAGGTTTTAATTAATTAATTTTAGTAATATGTCCATTCTAACAAATAAAGCAGATAAATTTCTTGCTTTGAGAACATGTCCAGAGTTTACAGAAATTAAGATACATGTAAGTTTTTCATTGATTGCCAGTCAGTGGTGTTGATTGGATAATGGTCAGATTTGTCAGGTACATAAACAAACTGACATAGTTTAAACAAAGAAAAGCAAACATGAGAGATGCATCCAGGATTATTTTTTTGTAAAAGAAAACACTGAAACATCATGAGAGTATTCTTTATAGACAAGCAAGGATATAATGCATTCTTGTTTCATTATACCACTTCTAACAAGCATTGAATTTGCTATGTACAATAGAACAAAATCTTGGTAATAGAAATATTAATTTTCCAGGTGAAATATTTAGGAAAAATTGTAATTTTTATTTGTGCACAAATTTTCCAGACATAGAGAAAAGAAATAACTTGTTATTGTCTGGATATTTAGGTCAGTTTCTATACTATGTCACAAGTATAGCAACTCAAATTACAGACATTGATGAGGTACATACAGTACCTTGCCACATCCTTGCTGATAAAACTTAAGATTAAGGAAAACAGTCAAACTTAACATGAGCATAATTTGTCAGGCAGCACTTTGATAAGTTGACATGTACATTTAAATTTTTCATTACTGTGTATACACAGTTATGAGTCAAGTCCAACTGCAAACAACATAGACACTGATCTGCTGTTGCATAATGCATTGGCAGATCAGGATCTGTCTTGTTTGTTTGATTACTCTTAACAAACTGCATAGATTCAGGTCTGTCCAAGTATTAAGTAATGGCTGATCTGGGTCAGTACTGTTAGACTTTACTTGGAAACAAGTATATACCTTAATAATTTATGAATATTTATGTGTATAGTAAGGCAGTGTACTAACTTTTACTCTTTGATAATTTTTCTTAGGTAACAATTCATAAAGACTCCCAGGATCATAAGGCCAAGACACAGAATGACAGACCTTCCACACCAAACGAGAAAATTATGTCTTCTGTTAGTAATATTCAGATTGATGGCCGCAGCACTCCCACTCCACCAGCTACACCACCAGTCACTATTCGTCAAATCCTTAGCTTGATCACAGATGCAGAAAAATTGGTCACATTGGTACATGTTTTTCTCTTTTCTTTCACTTTTGCAGTTTTTTTTAAAATCCATATTTAACTGCTGACAATCATTTGCTTGATAATAAGCCATTTCCTTACAGAAAATTTGGCAAATTTGGCAATAAGGATATCTTTGATAATAAACTCACCCTTTTGGACAAATTTATTAGGCTGGATTCCAAGTCTTGTCTGGGAGAAATGCATATTTGTTATTTTAAAAGGGGAAAATATTTCAGAGAAAGCAGGAGATTGTTAAAGAAACACTTAACAGATTATGTGTGATGACTACACTGAAATGAAAGCAGGATTTGGAATGGAAAATTCCATTGTGTAGCTTGTTTTTATTTCACAAATAATAGAACATATCAGTATTTTTCTGGGAAAATGGGGTTACTATTTGGGAAATTCTAGAGCCAGCTTAGATTATCCAGTGTTTTTATTTTTCCATTTATTGAACAATTGGATTGATCCAATAATTTTGAGATCTATTTGAGCCAGAGAAATGAGATTAGACTGTGAGACCATTTGTAGCAGATTTACTGTTATTAAGTAGTATTCCTGGGCATTCACCATTGCATTGCACTGGTGATAAGCATGATAATAAGGTAGATAACTGAGTAGCTTGCAAAACAGTAATCATGGTTATAAGATTAGAAAAACACGTACAGGGATGATATCAATGCATGGAGCTAGAGCTGAAGATATAATATACTCATCTGACAATGGAGAGAACTGAGATTTGTTTCAAGGTTGTGGGTAATGCTGACTTCAAAATGCCCTCCACCCCATACCACCACTCAGGTTTTTAATGTCAATGCATTTTTAGTCTTAGATGAGGAGAGAGAGAGAGGGAGAGAGTCCCTCCATTTGTATTTTTTCACAGTTGTGATAAATTAAAGAAATTGAGATATGTCTATCTAACAAAATATGCAATCCAGGCAGTTCTAAAGCTTTATTCTCAGAAAGTCAATCACCAGTGACTTTTTCATCTCACTGGTACAAAAAACACTTGGATACCTTTCTTACTGTGCTTCTGACCTTTAGTGAGAAGTTTACAGCTGTAAATATGACTGCTTCTAATTCGTCTGTTTTTCATGCTTCAATGAAACTGGTACATGATATAGTCATGTCATTGTTTGTTAGACTTAGCATCATTGGCAATTTTCCAGCTTTCTGAAAACTCGGGTATGATCAGACATGGGAGTCAGTGACCCAAATTACAAAAGTCATCATCAGAGTCACACATCATTCCATGGTGAATGCTTTGACTAACTTGGACTTGGTGTGACAAGACACATATCTGTGTTTGACATCACTTAATCTGCATCATGCCCTGACAATGAAGAAGACACCTTTTGGATCGCTATTGCTGTTTGGAGGCAAAATCGAGGAAGTGAGGAGAGATGCTGCTCAGGAAATGCCATCCAAATTGCAGTTCAGCTTCTATAGTCGTATAAACCCAGTCAATCTCAAACACAGAGGAGAGATGATTGGAGACCAGGAAATAAGGGATTGTTTACTGCCCAATCACAGAATCGGTCTTGATCATATGTCAGGAGACAACAACATACCAAGTTTAGAAGGCAGCCTTATGGAGGGTGCAAGAAACAGGGTTCCTCCTTCACCAAGCCTCCTAACTCATGCCATTGACTCACCACCCTGACTGTTTGCAGTCAGTCTGTATGTGTGTGCCTGACTTCTGCATTTAAGTTATTGTTGGTTAACTCTATTTCCAGAGAATGAGTGGGAGATCCAGGTTGTTTTGTATGAGCTTTGAATTTCCTTTATCCGTTCCCTTTTTCCTTCATCCTCTCCACTCATGATGGATGTACCATCAGATTTGGAGAAGGACAGAATTATGCAGTAAGGGATCTGGTTGTTAATCAACAAGTACGCAGTAGAATTTGTTCAAAAACTGCAATGTCCAGGGATTTATTATAGGATTTTCCTTGTGAAAAGGCCAACAGCAAGCTCAGGCTGATCATCAACCTTAGCTGCATCAATCAATACATAGTTCTTCCAAAATTCAAGATGGAGACAGCACAATGGATCTGAATCTAAATCAGAAGGATAAGTTTGTAATCTGATCGATGCATGCATTCTCATCCCAGTCTATCTTGGAACGTGTAGATTCATTTGATTTGCATATTGTGGGAGTACTCACCAGTTTTGAGCTCTTCCATTTGGTCCAAACATCAGCGCGTGGGCATTTGCAAAGAATATGAGCTGCATTATCACCCTGTTCCAGTCGACTTCATCCACAACAGCAGCATATTTTGGACATCCTCCAGAAACATATGGTAAGTTCTCCTCTTGTCATAGGCAGAAATCATCTGTTTTGATTCATCTTGGTTTTCCCACGAAGTGGGAAATGTCTAATCTCCATCCATCCCAGCATTGCAGTGAAGTGGGAAATGTCTAATCTCCATCCATCCCAGCATTGAAGTAAAGTGGGAAATGTCTAATCTCCATCCATCCCAGCATTTTATCAGTCTGGGTATGGAGTTAATCACCCATCTCAATCTTTTATGACTTCCTCATGTTCACATTGTACAGATTGTCGAACTGACAGAGACATTTCTAACAGGAAGTGAACTCGAACAGAAAATGAACTACAACATGAGAGATTTTGCAACTCCTCAGATTATTCATTGTGGTAGCAGATTGAATTCTTCTGAGCTGTCTTTTCATGTGGCTCTTATAAATGACCTCGATGGTTTTTCCAGTCCACTCGATCAAATGGTCTGTATTATGAACACTTTAGTATCATTCCTGTACCAGTGGTACAACCATGGTTGACTCATGGCAGGAATTCTTCTGGAAAAGCCCCAGCCAGATGTTTCAGTATATATGGATGCCATTACACATGGTTGAGGAGCCCACATGTTGCAGGGCTTCGATTGTGTCATCAGCATGTGGGGGCCACAGGAACTGCCCCTTCACATAAACTTCTGGTAATTAAGGCCATAATGAATGTCTTTCTTTTTTGGAAGGACCACCTCTGCAGGAATATAGTCCTAATCATGTCAGACAACTTGATGGTGGTGATATACCTCCATAAACGGGGAAAGCAAATCACTCAACCTTTTCATTCTGGTTTGGCAGTTTCTGAGTTGGTGCTGATAACTCAGTATCAGTTTATAAATCAGACACATTCCCTGCAGACTCAAACTCCCAGTAAACTGTTTTTCAAGAAAGGATCAAATTTTGTATACTGAATTGTCAATTCGTCATTCATTCTTCAGATTTAGGGGTATCTGATGATCAATCTTTTTGCAACAAACTGCCCACGTTTTGAAACCAGAAGCTTGAGCCATTTATGCACTTTCATTCAGTTGGAAGGGGTTGTTGCCTACTTTCTCAAGGTCTTAGTTGTTGTTGTTGTTGTTGTTTGGTGGTTAATGCCATATTTCAGCGCATGATTGGCTATACAGTGGTCAGTATAGTTGATAGAGAAAGAAACCAGGAAAAATATAAAAGCTACCAACCCACAAGAAGCTACTGGCATGCTATGTCACATTGGCCTAGCCCAAGACTCGAATCCACATGGATAGAGTTGAGATGTTAGTGATTGGTTAAGGCGAGTGTTTTAGATCACTCAGCCACTTGGAACCCCCCCCCCCCGGTCTTAGTACCATAAATTGAGCGGCCAGAACTGATTCTGATAGCACCTCTTAGATGGGACAAGTCCTGATTCAGTGATGTACTCAGTTTGGGGATAGACCTGTCCAGGAAAGTTCCAGCCAAGCCAAATCTTCTCAAACAACCATGGTAACAGGTATTCAGTCCCTGTCGAGACCAACCCTTCCATCATGCTTGGCTTTTGTAAATGCTGCCAACAAACAATTTAAACCTTTAACTGTGGAGAGAATTTGATGAGCAAAAAGGCCCTTCACTTTAAAGGCTTATGACAGCATGTATTCAGGAACTGGTACTGAGTCTACTTTAAAGGCTTATGACAGCATGTATTCAGGGACTGGTACTGAGTCCACTTTATAGGCTTATGAGGGCATGTATTCATGGACTGGTACTGAGTCCACTTTAAAGGCTTATGAGGGCATGTATTCAGAGACTGGTACAGAGTCCACTTTAAAGGCTTATGAGGGCATGTATTCAGGGACTGGTACTGAGTCCACTTTAAAGGCTTATGAGGGCATGTATTCAGGGACTAGTGTATAGTTAACAACACTGTCCCTTCGAGTGCCTCAATCCCACAGCTTTCTGTCTTTTTTCTCTGGCTGTATGGGGAGATAAAGTTGGCCCCAGTTACCATCTAAAGCTGTCATTCCATGATAACAGACACTTTCAGGCAGAGGGGATATTGTCATGATAAAGATCCTTTAGACCTACTAGTCAATTTTGATTTGAATAGACTAAAATTCCTAACCATGGGTTTTGACATGGCTTAATTAAGATAATTCAAGCCTTTAGGCAGAACCTCACTGAAGCTACTAACTAAAAACATGTTTTCTGACAGCTCTGACTTCATTATGCAGGCTGAACAAGTTATAGGCTCTTTCAGTGGACCTGAACTATTTCAAGTTCAAATCAGATGGTTCTGCAGTTCAAATGATACAACCAGGTTTTGTAGCCAAGAATAGGCTACTGTCAGCAGTCATTCAGAGAGTTGTCATGTGTACCCTCTTGATGTTGAGAGAAGCAACCATGCATGATCCTGTCCATGCCCTCAATCATTATTTGAAGTGCACAGAGAAAAGTCATGAATCTGGGAAAGAGGACATCACTCCTCAAGCCCTATCACCATGGCTGAGTGAGTAATACAGTTGGCACACTCTGCTGTCTCAAAAGATCAGTCACCTCATGAAGATTTCACTTATGAAATTAGAACAATCTCTGTGAACCTTGCTGTCAAATATAATCTGAGATAGTAGACACTATTGGTTGGCATGCACAGTCAACCTTCATGAGTTTTTATCTCCAAGATGTAGCTCTGTGCAGACAATGTTTGAATCTTGTGGGTTCAGTGACTGCTGTCCAGATGATCACGAGACCCAGTTGACATCAACACAGCCTCCTCACTTCCCTGGATTTGCCCATGAAACTAAAAAATTTGCCAATAAGAGTTAAGTAATCTTCATCTTTGCCTGGTATTGTTGTCATGGGTCACTTGAATGCTGGTTACGCTATTTTCAAGGTAGGAGAGCAGGTTATTTTTCATTAAGGGAATTCAGTCTTTCTTTCCTCAAAGGATGCCATGGGTGTAGGTAGGATGCCCAGCATTCCCACCTGTTTTTAGATATTCTGACAGTAATCTTATTCTGGAACATATTTGAAGGAGAAAGCAAATTTTTCAGTAAACCATGTTTCTTGGAGAATACTTACCTGATCACATTACTTTTAAACCCTCCAGCCTCCCTGCTATGTGTATTCTCACTGAATTTTACCTCAGCTTTAAACTTTCCATGGCTAGTGGCAGCAAGGGGAAAGAATGTTGAAGAGATGACAGAGTTATCATGCGCCAGTGTTCTACATTGGAAAGCATGATCAAACACATATGATGATGTCACTGGTCCCCTCTATCCATTCTTATCTCACAACACATTAATTTAGGCTCTGAAAGTTACCTGATACTGTATACATACATGCAGACTGGAACAATATAAAATCCATTATAATTAAGTGTTTTTTTTAAAGGTTTAAAATAACTTGTAAAAGATAATGCTTTGTTACGGTATCAAGCTGAATTAACAAACAGCTTAGCTTGTTCTGATCATTAGAATTTGGTTTAGTTTTGTGAGGTTTAACCTCATTTTTCAGCACATTTTAGACTATATGTGGCACAGGTCCCTTTAATCATTAGGAATGTATCACTAAGAACACAGGTCCCTCTGATCATTAGGAATGTATCACTAAGAATACAGGTCCCTCTGATCATTAGGAATGTATCACTAAGAACACAGGTCCCTCTGATCATTAGGAATGTATCACTCAGAACACAGATCCTTCTGATTATTAGGAATGTATCATTAAGAACACAGGAGTGGAGTGGATTTCTGCATCACATGTAGCTAGTTTATTTGTTGGGTCTTTCTGTTTTGTGGTATGTAGCAACCACAAAAATCCATGACACTTGGCACCCCACAAGGATAGATGGATCTATCTTCCTGTGGGTCAGTGGTTATTCGTGGGATATTTCTAGGGTTTTCCTCCACCAGATATATTGGCTGACATGTATACCCTATCATGTGCTGCAAAATAGCATAAGCTCACAACAACAACAATTATTTTATTTTTGCACAATATTTGCTAGAAGCTTTAATTACTTCCATCCTTCGATGTATCCTAAAATAATACAAATGTGGTAAAAACAAATTAAACCTTGAAGATGACCTTAGTTTATTTACTATTTTGTTGATTGACTAGATTAATTGCATAGAGCATTTTTCATCATCATTATCATCATCATCATCATCATTTTATTGCCTTAATTTTTCCTTTTCAGGTTCCAGATCTGTTTGATAAAGAAATAAAACCTAGGTTACAGTTTAAAGAAAGTGATGCTGATACCTATCGAGGTATGTCTAGAAATAATTGACTTTGCAACATAGTTCATATGTACATTATTCTGTCCGTACACTAATATGTATGTATAATAATATGTATTTACATTTTTCATGTAGAGTTTGAGAAGTTCCTGTAAAATTATCTTTGTTTTAAATGAAAATCATGTTGTTCCTTGTTAATAAGTAAACACAGTCCAACCTTTTCTAACAGTCACCTGTTTACAATGGACAATTCTAATTTCCACAGGGCAAATTTCTGATGTAAATGTCCTGTATGGTTACTAGCCTTCAACAGTCAGTAGCTAGGTGTTTCTTAACCAAACAGTGGTTTCACGCTGCCTTCAGTGGCCACTGTCATATATCTATATTGACTGATCAGTCTATGCAGACTAAACATTTACTTCATGAGGAAATGGTTGTTTAAAGGGGGAATATCAGTGTGAATCGATGTGCAAATATTTCTTATCTCATGTGTACTCTATACAAAGGTGTCAATATGTCGGATTTGAAAGCAAGACCATTTTTACCCTTGGGGTAGAGGGTTGAAGCAATGTTTGCTGGATAGTGGGAAAAGTAGTTATGCTATCACACCAGAAATGTAAAATACCTCTTGTAGCAGTGTGATGGATATATTTTGGGGTCATCATCAATGAATAAAATTTGTTTTGGAGAAGATATCTGAGTTACATACTTTTTCATTAGACTCAGGAGTCATGAAGTAATTAAAACTTGTCTTTGAAAGAAGGCGAAGTTTCGGTTCATGGCTCGCAACAAATAGCCATATATAGCTTCATTTGATTTCCTTTTATGACAGGCTTCTCACATAAGAGTTCAGCAATCCATTTTTAAAGCATGCACAGCTGTTACCAAGCCAAACTTTTAAGTCCATTTTAAGTCAGTGTTGGTTTAATTTATATGATGGATTAAAGTCAGCAGGTAATCTTGTATCGAACATAAATTTGTGAGACATCAACATATATGCATATGTTATGGTTACATTGAATAGTTCACATTAAACAACAACAACAATAATTATAATAATAATGATAATAACTCTATAATAATATTTGGTGCACGATATTTGTTAAGAGCCAAATTTGAATGGTGAATATGTGTACTGAGGTCACCTGTATTCAAAGGTCAGTTTTGCTTTTTTCAATAGTGGCCACTATTGTCAGGTATGTTGCAAAAGTGAAATTGCCTCAACATGAGTTCATTTTATGACTTAAGTCATATAAAGTGGAATTTTTATATAAAATATTACATGTTTGTATTATAATTTAAATAATTTGCAACCATGTTATAAGTAAAATAAATCTCAAGGATATTTTTAATTATTTTCTTAATAAAAAGTTTTCAAGGATATTGAATCTTTTAATATACTTTGTGTATTTTACTTATATATCAGGATAAAATCTTTTCTACATATGAGAAAACGGATTGTATCTCTTTCTGCAGACTGTTTTACTGATTGTTGTGAAGCTGTGAGTAGTAAATTGCCACAGTTTAGAGAATACATTGTTGAGGATGTGAGAAATCTGTGCAGTGTCCATCTCAAACTAGTCAGTGACATACCACGCCTTTACAGAAGGACAAATAGAGATGTAAGTCAGTAAGAATGGGATAAAGTAAAAATTTGTTTCCAGTAAAATGTCTGATGTGTTGCTCAATTTCTCCTGCAAATGCATTACCTGATCACATTACATTAAGAAAACTTTCTCTGCTACCTCTGACTCCAGCCCTTCCTGAAAGGTGGAAAAAAACCCATCTTTTTTAAATATATAAACAAAGGGAAACAATTTTTAAAGGTTATCTACCCTTTCTATCCACTAGGTGGCTACCAGTAGATCTGGTTTAAACCGGTTTTTCACTTTTTGTCACACTTGCTACAATTTTCTCTAGACATCCAGTTAATTCTGCCAGATTAAGTTGAATCATCCACTTTACTTTCTCAGTGGTACATCAAGTAAAGATGTTGTATATGGTGTACAAAACATTTTAGTAAAATCCAGGGAATTTATTGCTATTTTTAAATTATTGTACCATTTGTTTTTTGTCAAATTTGACTTTGAACAACAACATATTTTTCACTGGTGGAATTTCTCGGGTGCTGTCTTTAGGTATTATAACTCTTTTATAACGTGATTGCCATGTTGGACCTTCATTCTTACATACCACCACTTCTACTGGCATGTCCTACGGAAAAAATAATGCATGTCGACAATATGGCATCATCATTGCCATATGGAATGCATTACCCATTGACCCAAGGTGCACAAAATGTGGACAATTCCAAGCTAGAGAAAGGGAATGAAATGGAAATGACTGAGTCTAATAATCGGACAATGGAATGGACAGAATCTAACATTAGGGCAGAAATAGAAGAAATCTATAATATCCTGTCTGCATCCAAATGTTATATATCAGATGTTGAATTCAGACACAATGATCTGTGACAAAATTATTTAATATTTTAAATCTGTGTGCCAATTTTCAATGGAATTGCATTTTGGATGAATTGGGTGCCACGATGGCACAATAGTAAATGGTGTTGATGCTCTATTCATAATATACATTAGACATGAATAAACATATGTGTGCCAATGCGTTGTTCTCTGAGAAAAGAAAAATACTGTAAAACCCCACATTAACACGTCCCCGCTATTAATGCAATCCAGTTTTTTGGACCCCAGCTATCGTGTTATAGCGGGGTTCCACTGTACTAGGATGGCTTAGCATTTTAGCCGACTCATTAAGAACACGGGTGGAGTGGATTTCTGCATCACATTTATTTGTTGGGCCTTCCCTACATCAGTCCTGAAACCAAAAGTAACCCAGAAAGTGAGGGACATGAACTGCCAGATAGTTATGATGGCCCCTGCAGTGTGAGACAAATCCTGGAGCATTGATCTTTCTGGTGACCAACATACTTAGGAAAGTCATGATGAGCCCAACCCAGCTCAAGCAGCCCAGATCGCCACTGTCCAGAGAAACTCCTCCTTCATGTCTGGCTCTTGTGGAGAGGATCACAACAGATAGAATGCCCTTCACTCTAAAGGCATTTGAAGGGAAATTGAGGTTTTTTAATGACTATTGTCACATCAGTGATGTCACACTACTATCTGGTTCCATTATTCAGTTAGCTAACTTCATTATCATTCTCAATGAAACCAAGAAATTAGCCTCCATTTGAGATATAGTCAGTTGAATGGCATGTCCAGACCACTTTCTGCAGCTATTATCTGCAGGACATGGCCTTGCAGGTAGAGAACTGAACCTCATTGACCAGTGGTAGCTGCACAGACAGTAACCATTCCCAACTTATGACTGTACAGTCTTGTGACCAGTTGATCTTCACCACTTTTGCTGGATTTTCCTTGGAAAAATATTAAAGATGAGACCAATTAGATGCAGAATATCATATGTGTCACGTCATGTCTAGAACTAAGTGTCTTCTGTTGTGCTAAACTGACATTAGGAGAATTTCATCCAGTAGTAGAGCATGCATGTTCCTTCTGGGTGACACTGGTAGAGGCAAGATACTCAGCATTTCCTCATCCTCTTATCTATTCTCTGAATGTAATGTGATCAGGTAATGTATTTGCAGGAGAAAGCAAATTTTATAGTAAACAGTGTTGTTCCTATAATACTTACCTGATCACATTCCAAATAATCCTTCCCACCTTTCTTCATCTTGGGAGCATCCTTTAAGATCTCGCTCAAGTCAAAATTTTGAATCAGATATATCAGTATCCACCATGCAGGTAGAAAGGAAAGATAACCTGTAAGAGTTGCTTCCCTTTGTCTATAAAATATGTAGACAGAAATACATTTTTTCCATCTTTCTGGGAGGGCTGGATTCAGAGGTAGCAAAGAAAGTTATAATGTAATGTCATCAGGTAAGTAATTAGGAGGAACATAATTTACTTAAAAATGTACTTTTTGTGAATTCTGTTATTAATGTCAAATAAACATTTAGAACTTTCTTTTTGTAAACAAGTTACTTTATGCATGGAGTTACAAGCAAAAAAAGACATGCGTTAGCCTTTCTTTTTCCCAACAAGTACATTTTTATGTGATTTTTTGCTAAAACTTACTTTTAGAATGATTAGGGAAAGAAAGAAATTGTGCCAGGTTTTTGCATACATCTCTGAGTACTCTTTTCTTGTATGACAGGCATGTGCAACCTATGGCTTGTAACCTGGTTTTATTTACTTGTTTGCATGATAAGTTGTGGCTTTAATTCCTTGGAGGAACCTTCACATGTCTGTTGCATAATATGGGTTCTGACAATCTTCTGGCACCATACTTGTTAAATATTTTGAGTGAAAGTTCTAGCTCAAGCTCAAAACACTAATGTGTCATGTTTGGAATAAATCTAGTTTCTTAAAATTTAGCTTGGCAGAAGAGGAACCAAAGTTTAGATAAGTTAGGTGATTGCAAAGTGACATGTGACTTTATTCTTGTTAAAATTGTTTTGATGTATATCTTCAGTTTTTTAATTAAAATATTTTCAAGAATACAGTACCTGGTCTTTAAGTCATAAAACTAAGCTGTAGATTTTACTAAGCATTTAAAGATAAAATATATGTAAATTTATATAGCTCTAACTACTTCTTTATATGCCAACCTTAAATATTAAGTATTTTGTTATGATGTTATCCATGCAGCCATCTGTCTGTCTGTTACAAATTTTGTTTCTGCACAAAAGTTGCACACCATTTACAATTACCATACTTCGTGGATGGCTTGCACTTGAAGTGAAGAGAATTGATTTCAAGGTCAAAAGATCAAAGGTCACTGGCTGAGAGAAGAAAAATCATTTGAACATTCTAGTTGTATTTGTTGTAGGGTTTAACGCCATTTTTCAGCACAAGATAGGCTATACATGGCAACCAGTATAAATGGTGGAGGAAGAACCTGGAAAACCCCCAGAAAAAAACCAGTGACCCATAAGAAGCTACTGGCAAACATTCTCACATACCCACATTGGCCGAACCCAAGACTTGAACCCACACAGATAGAGGTGAGATGGCAATGAACCATAACGGTGGGCACTTTAGACCACTCGGACACTCTGTGCCCCTTGAACATTGTAACTAAAGTTCTTCACCATCTACAGTTATCAGACTTGTTGGCTTATACTTGGGGTAAGGAAGAAGAAGCCAGTCAATTTCATGGTAAAACGTTTCAAGGTCACTGTCTGAAAAAGAAAAAAAATTGGTTTATGCACAATAGCTAAAGTTCTCCATCATATGTTGTTTTCTAACTTTGTGGATGGCTTGCTCTTAGATTATGGAAGAACTATATAATGGGGGGGGGGCAGATGCTGAATGTCAAGGTCACTATTAATGAAAGAATAAAAATGGGTTTCTGCACAAAAACATTAGTTCTACATCATTAGTTTGGATGGTACGCAGTTGGAGTAAGGAAGAAGCCTGTTGATTTTGGGGTCAGAGGCCAAGGTCATTGTGGCTAAAGGAAGATAAGTGGTGTCTGCAGACAAATTTGAGTTATCTACATAGAGGAATATTAAATACATGGCAGATATACATTGTGCTGTTCACTTGCTCAAGTAATATCCCTTCAAATTTTTTTTTTTTTTATATCCCAAGTGTAGCTAATTTCTAATGATTTAATTTATGGTTGCTCAAAATGTTTTATGAATTTCAGGATCTGATCTGATTCAGCAGGAAAGATTCACTGATATAAAACATATCTCAAGTCCCTCCTGTTTTAAATTATTGCATCACATATGGTAATCAAGATAAATATGCAGATATAGTTTTCATCCACTTTGGAATGAATATGTTTAATCAGTTGTTTATTCTACTGTTAAGGTACCAAGTAAACCTTCAGCTTATATTAGCAACCTTGTGAAGCCACTCAGGATGTTTGTTGAAGAGCATGGTGATATTCTTGGAGAAAAACGGAAATTTGACATCTGTCAGCAAGTGTTTACCAATCTTGCACAACAGTAAGTATACAAGTTGAAAGCTTAAATAACCCAGACATTTATTCACACAACATTTGTATAATCCATGAAAATTGGAACAAAAACTTCCATGAATTTTGAAGGCACATGACACTATTACCTTAGTCCTTGTTTGGAGGGGGACTTAGGTTCCATGAAGAATTTTTAGTTGGTCTGTTGTTGTTGTTGTAGGGTTTAACGCCATTTTTCAGCAGAAGATAGGCTATACATGGCGGCCAGTATTACTGGTGGAGGAAGAAACCAGGAAAACTCCAGAAAGAACCACTGACCCATGAGAAACTACTTGCAAGCTTTCTCACATACCCACACTGGCCGAATCCGAGACTCGAACCCACACAGACAGAGGTGAGATGGCCACTCGGGGTAGTTGGTCTGTTGGAGGTGCATTAATAAGTGTTAATTAATAATGTTTGCCGTGTTTTTTGTGTCTTTATAGTGATGCAAAAAAATGTAAGAGAATTGATTTAAAAGTGCAGAAAACTGTATAAATTTGCAAGCATTAAAATGGGAATATTATCCAGTAGACTTAAACCATGCAACGTACACAGCATGACAGTGTGTTCAAGCTGGCTCTGCCCATATAGTCTGTAAATGTAATGTGTATGGTTTTAAAAACATGTGCTCTAATGTAAATTAATATGAAAGGCTCTTCAAGATCTGTTCTGAATTGTAAATGTAATGTCTATGGTTCTCCAAGATCTGTGCGGAATTTTAAATGTTCTGTGGATTGTTCTCCAAGATCTGTGCTGAAATGTTAATGTAATATATATGGTTCTGCAAGATCTGTGCTGAACTGTAAATGTAATGTGTATGCTTCTCCAAGATCTGTGCTGAAATGTAAATGTAATATGTATGGTTCTCCAAGATCTGTACTGAACTGTAAATGTAATGTGTATGCTTCTCCAAGATCTGTGCTGAAATGTTAATGTAATCTGTTTGGTTCTCCAAGATCTGTGCTAAAAAAAAGTTAATGTAATATGTATGGTTCTCCAAGATCTGTGCTGAATGTTAATGTAATATGTATGGTTCTCCAAGATCTGTGCTAAAATATTGATGTAATATGTATGGTTCTCCAAGATCTGTGCTAAAAATGTTAATGTGATATGTATGGTTCTGCAAGATCTCAGCAAAAGGAACTACATGTAGAAGAGCACCTTACTTAGATATTAGTGTAAAGTCCATTATAGTAACAGGGAGGAAAGGACAACATGTATATTGCCTATAAATTCAGATTTCTTCTTTCTGATAGTAATCTTGTATTGATTCAACTGATGATTCGGTTAATACAAAGAATACACTCTTTCATACATATTGGACTTTTTCTGGATGTTACAGATACTTCTGTAGTATTCACCAGCCAACCTCCCTGTGCGGCAATTTGTACCCTACTTCTGATTTTGAAAATGAACTCCCTAAACTAGATAAAATAGGTACAAAATACTTAGCCATTAATTAATTCATTTATAATTTCTAACCCAATTATTGCTAGAGGGTCTATAACATCATTTTCTACACTTCTTAGAGGGCACCACCAGTTATTATGTTCTTTGAGAGTTTGACGTGTATAAGGTGAAGTTGTCTGCTTTTAAAACATGCACAGTGGAGAGAATGTTGGCATACCTCTATGCTACTTTGATGTAATGTGGCTGACATTTCATTGGAAATTGTACATGATCAAAACACACTGGTAACTAAAATGACTGCTTGATAGTGCAAAAAAAATCAGCCTGAATTAGTATTAAGTACACTATCTTTAGCACCTATTAAAATAGGGAAAATGAATTTTGCCAAGCTAGACATAACCAGCTTTTGAAAGTGCAATGGATGAATTACTGAATATATGAAATGTTAAAAAAGTTATTGGCTCTGTTTTTTTTTACAATTACTTTTGAAGTCCAGGAAGTGAAAATGACCAAATGGGGCTAGCAGTTTTTTGAAAGGTGCACATCTGGAGTAAGGCCAAGCTGTATGCTCTATAACTCATATTACACCCATCAATCATATACAAAAATTTGGGGAATTAAAGGCTCTTTGAACAATACCTAAGATATACAAGGTCTTTTTTAAATAGCCATTATAACCAATGAGGACACTAGGGGAAGTTCTCTTTCTTTAAAATTCTAACCCTATGCAATATACGAAACTGTCGAGTGCCACCACAAAACCACATGGGAATTTCTATATTAATGTGACATTCATATTTGTGTTGGCGAGTCTATTATGAATTTGTACAATACAGATACAATTTTTCGAACTACTTACTGTGAATGTTTTTTTTTTCAAATTAAAGGATATATCTTTCACTTTAAATTTTTTTCAGTTCTTTGGGAAATATTAGAACCACACATTAAAAATACATAATGTAGACAATACAGTTTTTACCATCTATATACTGTATGTGCAGTCCATATATCCCACCCCTTTATTGCAAATGGAATTTTCCAGGAACCTGAAAACGACTATGAGCTGGTTGTTTTCTTTTTGTTTACATTGAAAACTTGATTTGAAACACAAAGATGACACTGTTATGCCCCCCACTTCCTACCCCCTGCAACAGTCAGGTTATAAATGATATTTAATGACTGAAATGTCAGAGATATGTACATTTTTTAATATTGTTTGGGCTTTTCATTTTTTAAAAAGGAAGGAGGATGCAAACTGCCAGGGGGAGGGTTGGTGTTTAGTAGAATAATGAAGTAATCAATATTTTGGATCAATGAATTTCATTTGAAGAATATCATTAAACCAATAGAATGTAATAAAATACAAATGGATTCAAATCAGACCTGCCCCACCTCCACAATCAGTTTCACCTATGACAGTTTATATTGGGAATCTTTTAAACCAGCCACATAAGCACGAACTGACAGAAACAGTGATGCCACACATCAGTCCAGTAGATGGCATTAGAATCCAACCAGGAACCAAGCTCCATTGTAAACATAATGCCTCAGCTGATTACAGAATAATTAGGAACTTATACAACATAATGACAGCTGTATGGTACAGTCTTAACAACCAGGAACTTATACAAAACAATGACAGTTGTATGGTACAGTATTAACAACCAGGAACTTATACAACATAATGACAGTTGTATGGTTTAGTATTAACAACCAGGAACTTGTACAAAATAATGACAGTTGTATGGTACAGTATTAACAACCAGGAATTTGTACAACATAATGACAGTTGTATGGTACAGTATTAACAACCAGGAACTTATACAACACAATGACAGTTGTATGGTACAGTATTAACAATCAGGAACTTGTACAAAATAATGACAGTTGTATGGTACAGTATTAACAACCAGGAACTTGTACAAAATAATGACAGTTGTATGGTACAGTATTAACAACCAGGAATTTGTACAACACTAATGACAGTTGTATGGTATAGTATTAACAACCAGGAACTTGTACAACACTGATGACAGCTTGATCATGGCTGCATTAAATGACAATATCATTTGAACTGACTGCATTAGCTGAAAAACTTTGTGGTGCCATAGCATACTGCTAACTTACTCTACCCATGTCACATGACCAGAAGGCAGCTGCATATGGGAGGTAATGCCTCCACTTTCCATCATGCAGCTTCTCCCAATAGTGACATTTTTATTTAAGGATCATATCATAAACAAGCAATAGAAACAATTAATATAGCAATCACACCTCCGTCTAGGTTTGATCCTTGTCACAAATAAAAAATTAGGTGAATAGTATCATTCTAAAATGATGTTATCTTTGCTGATGAAACACAACTTGACTCTGTATGTATACATACATGTATAAAATTCAACCATTATACACATAGTTTGATAGTACATATAGTGTGCATAATGATGATGATTTGTCAGCCTGATTTGTACAGACTAGAGTTACAGGGTTTTACCACACCTGGATTTGCCACTGCTATGTCTTTGAGCCTAGCCTGTAAGGTAAAGGCTTGAAGTTCATGTTGAAAATGAAGACCTGCATCTATGCTTCATTCTTCTGCCACAGTCATTGAAGATCAGGGGGATGATTGAATAACTTTTGGACAAAATGTGGGACTTGGAGAACATGAGGGCCTTCTGAAAAGAAAGTTTTCAGTTAATGGCATCTTTTCCATCCTGTTAGTATGCACTCACACAAACCCATTAATTTCAGACTTCCAGAGTTTAGATATATACATTGCAATGATGAACATGTTCACCCCACTGTTTTTTTTATAAGGATGGTCAAAATGTTTTTCACTCCATCTACAGGTTGTGTGTCAAATAATGGTGATAATTTCCTCAGTACTCAATCTGGAGTCTCTAGCAATATTTCACATTATTATGTGTGTGTGTGTGTCCACAGCCCACTTTGTGAAAGTAATTAGCAAGACCATACATCATTCTCTGGCAAAGGTCCTGACAGGTTTAGTGAATTTGGATCTGGTGAGATGAGATGATTTCCTACATTCATCTATTTTATTTGCATCATTCTTTCACTGTGCAGTGTACACTATTTAGTCTACCATTGCATTATGGCCCTAGAATCTTCCACCAGCATTTAGGCTGAATAAGGCTTAACAGCAGTGGAAAGATCATTGTTGATGGCAAGACGGATTACTGAACACAGCAGTGGAAAGATCATTGTTGATGGCAAGAGGGAAAATAGTTTTTGGCCTCAGTCTAATTTCAGGCAGCAGCAGGCTCCACAGTTAAGGAGCCAGTTTAACAAATGGGCATAAGAAGGTTTCTCCTTCCTCCCAAGTCTTCCAGCAACTGCCAGTGAATTGCCAGCCCCACTCTCCTCCAACAGGCTGCCTATCTGTACCAGACTCCTTTGTTTTCAGAAGATTTGGATTAACCTTACTCTGCAAAATGAATAGATCTAATTTGTTTTGGAGGGGCTTCAAATTTTGTTTATTCAGCCCTGCCACTTTTTTTCTCCTTCCATAACGTTCCACTTGATCCAGAGAAGGCAGATATTTTCCTGGAGATCTGATCACTATTGATAAGCAGGCAGTGGGAAGAGTGTCAAAATCTCTGGGATATTATTCCAGGCTGTTTGTAGTACCCAAGAGGCTGGTATAGATCTATGAATGAAACATGTGGCCAACTGCCCTTTTGCTCATGGAAATTAGCAAGCATTGTCATCATTTGATGTATTCAGAGCTCATCATAGTGCAAAGATGCTGATTAAATTGAAAAACAATGTAATCACTCCTTTGTTTGACTTCAGCCACTAGACTTTACTTGAAACTTCATCAGTCAAGTGATTCATGCTGAATGGACAACTGCGGCTCGTGCAAAAGTAAACAAATTTGTAAACGATAATATTTTATTACCAGATTACAAAAATGACAATTTATTAACAAGCTTTGTTGATCTCTAGGAACAAATAAATTAGAAAAGAGGGGTGAGGGATAGCTTTTTATTATCACATAATACCAAACAATTTTCAGGGTTTTTTCCCCAGTGCCTGTTTGTTAATCAACATCTTCATTATTTATTAAATATACAGATAATGTGATTCTAGTTTGCCAAGTTCCAACGTTTGCTAGAACACAAAGGAAAAATGTGAGTCAGAAGGCAAAGCTTGATGATTCAACTCCTTTACAAAATCTTCAGCAAACATTTGAATATAATGATGATAGTTATTTACACGTGATTAATTGCCATAATAGTTTATGAATAGTCTACAAATATGGTGGCCACTGAAGAAAGTCAAGAATTAGGTTGTTGAGCATGCAATGTCATTCCAACTCAGCCTTTGTAAGGGTGTTGGGGCCCTGAGTGGTCAAGTGGTCTAAAGTGCTCATTGTTATGGATCACTGCCATCTCACCTCTGCCTGCATGGTTTCGAGTCTCGGGCTCAGCCACTGTGGGTAAATGAGAAAGCTTGCCAGTGGTTTCTCGTGGGTTGGTGGTTCTTTCCTGGGTTTTCCCAGATTCTTCCTCCACCATTTATAATGGTTGCCATGTACAGCCTATCTTGTGCTGAAAAATGGCATTAAACCCCATAACTACAACAACAACATTGTACGGGTGTCAATAGGACATGCACACAGATGAGATCTATTGGATATTTGCATTCACAGGACCAACATAATTGCAGCCTTAAATAAATGGCATATTACCCATGAAGATAAACAATATTACATTCAGTTGTGGTTCTCAAAGTCTGGGAATTTCCTATAAAAATATCAGACATAAATGTATGCAGTGCCATATCATTAGGAGAGAGGGGACAGACCATTTAGCCACCCTATTTACAAGATGGGGGAAAAACAAAAATGAATCAGTATGTACTATTCTAATACTGTGATTTTAATTGTGAGGTTATGGAATCTCATAGTTTGCAAAATGGAAAGACATTTTCAGTGGTACTTATATACATGGATTGAAGGAAAAGATGCTATTATTTTAGCAGATTGATCACTATGGGGAGGGGGACTTGTGACGGCTGTAAAATTCATAAAATTGGTATCCCTCAAGAAGAAATAATTTTACTGTATTTGAAATGAGTGAGAAGCGCAAAAAGTGCTTGTTAATCCAACAGGAACCAACTTGATTATTTAAACAAAATACTATTTCATTACCGAGTCTTTTGCAAGTCTGTTACATTTTTAATTGTAAATATTCATTCCATTTTAGATATTACACAGTGACATCTGATGTTTTGACATCTGTAAAGAAAATGGAAGATAGCCTAAAGCGGTTGAAGAAAGTTCGGGGAACAGATAAATCCTCTGGGTCTCTGGGAATGTCAGATGATGACAAAATAAGACAACAGCTGATTCTAGATATTGACAGTTATGGGGATCAGGTACATTACTTCTATTATGGGGATCAGGTACACGACTTCTTGTATGGGGATCAGGTACACTACCTCTGTTAAAGGGATCAGGTACACTAATTCTGTTATGGGGATCAGGTATACTACTTTTATTATGGGGATCAGGGACACTACTGCTGTTATGGGGATCAGGTACACTAATTCTGTTATGGGGATCAGGTACACTACTTCTGTTATGGGGATCAGGTACACTACTTTTTTTATTGGAATCAGGAATACTACTTCTGTTATGGGGATCAGGTACACTAATTCTGTTATTGGGTTCAGGTACACTACTTCTGTTGTGGGATCAGGTACACTAATTCTGTTATAGGGATCAGGTACACTACTTCAGTTATGGGGATCAGGTACACTAATTCTGTTACGGGGATCAGGTACACTACTTCAGTTATGGGGATCAGGTACACTAATTCTGTTATGGGGATCAGGTGCACTACCAGTACTTCTGTTATGGGAATCAGGTGCACTACTTCATTGTTATTTCAGTATTTTATGGTAACCTGCTATATTGGCACTCGGGATTGGTTAAATTGTCAAATAAAATTAAAATTTTGAGAAGGTTATTCATTTCATTGAGAACAAATTATTTTATGAGATAAGTTCTGACTGATTCTTTTATTGTCCATAAATTTTGCTTTGGAAAGTAACTGTTAACCTAGAGTGTAATATAATTTTTAGGCTTTCTAAACAATATAGAAACTTCTTTTCTTAAGAAAAGAAGATTCATAAAATGCAAAATTTTGCAATAAAGATATATTAGTTTTTAAAGAAAAAGTTGGGGGGAAAAAAGTGAAATTGTTGAAGAAGACACCAGCAGATATTGGGTGAATAGAAGAATTAAATGAGAACAAGATCTGGAATGGACATTTCCATAGCAATGAGAACAAGATCTGGAATGGACATTTCCATAGCAATGAGAACAAGATCTCAAATGGAAATTTCCATAGCAATGAGAACAAGATCTGGAATGGACATTTCCATAGCAATGAGAACAAGATCTGGAATGGACATTTCCATAGCAATGAGAACAAGATCTGGAATGGAAATTTCCATCGCAATGAGAACAAGATCTGGAATGGACATTTCCATAGCAATGAGAACAAGATCTCAAATGGAAATTTCCATAGCAATGAGAACAAGATCTGGAATGGACATTTCCATAGCAATGAGAACAAGATCTGGAATGGCAATTTCCATAGCAATGAGAACAAGATCTCAAATGGAAATTTCCATAGCAGTGAGAACAAGATCTGGAATGGAAATTTCCATAGCAATGAGAACAAAATCTGGAATGGACATTTCCATAGCAATGAGAACAAGATCTGGAATGGACATTTCCATAGCAATGAGAACAAGTTCTGGAATGGACATTTCCATAGCAATGAGAACAAGATCTGGAATGGACATTTACATAGCAATGAGAACAAGATCTGGAATGGACATTTCCATAGCAATGAGAACAAGATCTGGAATGGACATTTCCATAGCACAGCCATTTTCTGATATGTCCAATGATTTAACATACCAGCATTTCTGAAGGGGAAAATATGGAGTTGTTTGTGTGAATTTGTAGTACCATCCAAGATCCTTCACTAATTTATATGTTGAAAAGGATATAAAGCATACAGCACCTATTAATTAAATCAATGTTCCATGTGATTTTGTATGCCCCTTGTGTCCTATTCCACAACAAAGTATTCACTATCTTCCTGAAATTCCTTGGACATTTTGTTATTTCAAGTTAATTTTTGTCTCATTTCTTAAATTTATATTTTTCTTTGAAATCATATGGCTTGTCATGGTTATTTTAGCTGCAAGGGCCAAACTTTGATACAGCAAAATAAAAGCCCTGGTATGTGTACATACATAGATACATTGTGTAATTTATTAAGGGTTGCTTCACACAGTGGGAGCAGAAAGGTACAATATTTGGCCTTGCATTTGGGATGGCTTCTTTTCTGAGGGTTCTTTGAATAGGGTCCCAGTGTATTATTATTCATCTTTCTTTGAATAGAGTCCCAGTGTATTATTATTCATCTTTCCATTTGTTGATGTTGATGATCCGAGTTTAATACACTTCAACTTATCTTGCCATTAAATGTTTAATACACTTCAACTTATCTTGCCATTAAATGTTTAATACACTTCAACTTATCTTTCCATTAAATGTTTAATACACTTCAACTTATCTTTCCATTAAATGTTTAATACACTTCAAGTTATCTTGCCATTAAATGTTTAATACACTTCAACTTATCTTTCCATTAAATGTTTAATACACTTCAACTTATCTTGCCATTAAATGTTTAATACACTTCAACTTATCTTTCCATTAAATGTTTAATACACTTCAACTTATCTTGCCATTAAATGTTTAATAATAAGTTTAATTTTGCAGTCCATGGCCCATATAGTGAATGTAAATCATACTTATCCTTTGACACAGAAAGGCACTCAATTTTTAAATAAAGTATTAGTTTATATCATTGATTCCCAACCTCCAGGTCACATCCCAAAACAGTCAAGAGGACATTCTGGAGGGTCACCAGGATTTGTTTTTTAAGGTGGTAAAACTTATCCAAACATTGAAACAGTGTTGTGGGGCTCAGAAAACAGTTTTTTAGGGTTGTGGTCAAAAAAGGATGGGAACCACTGATTTACATCAAATAATTTTTTTTCAGGTAAGGTTCACTTCATTTTTGCATCAAAATAATTTTATGCTTATTCCTTAAGTTTTGATTGACATAAAAGATGCAATTGGAAATGAACTTTTTCACTGTAAGAATGAATAACAGTTTGCATTCTAATTGTCCAGGCATGTCTTATTTGCCAATTTTTGGCTTATATGCATGTCACAAATGTACTAATTTTTTTATTTTGTTTTCAGTTGGTCACTTTTGGACTGGAGAAGAAAGAACTGGAATCTTTTCAGAAATTGCTAGAACTATCAGATGAGGCAAAATCCTCTATGACGTCAAGACAAAGCTGAGAGTTAAAGAGCGGAATAGATTTATCTAATTCAATGAAATTCCCATTTGTTATGTACAGAAGATAAGCTTAAAGAACAGCTGTTTTTCCATTGTTATTAATGTGTACATATCAAGAGGATGAAATCTTTGTGGGATCCATTTTCTATGTGGATTTTCTTTTTTTGATCTGCCAAGATATGATTGTTTCTCTGTGTAAAATGCTGTATTGTGGATTCATTTATCTTTATAGGTTAAATTTTCATGACTTTGCAAAAAAAGGAGCATTTACATTAGCACTAATAGTCATGGATGCACTACTGATAGAGAAGAGTGTTCACTGCACAGACGGTTACTTGTTTGGTCTCAAAATTCATGACAACAACAAATCCATAATATGGTATTCAATCCATAACAATGAATCAACCATACATCAGGTCATTGGTGTTCCATGCATAACATTGAATTTGCAGTATGTTTGCTCATAGTATTCCATACACAACATTGAATCTAGTCTGCCCATCATTTAAACCTTATGGACAGGTCAAATTAATCTGCTTTTGATAAAGTTACCAAAGGTAACTTAAATATAGTTCCAAACTCTGGGGGTGGAACATATATGCTTTCAGATTCAAAATGCCAAGTCCTAATATAGACTTGACAAAATTGGATGAAGTCCACAAGAGGGGCTAAATGTACAAGTTTCAAACCAAATGTTTTTGTTTGAATAATGAAAATAGTTATTCGTGATATGACTGGTTACCTGTAAGTTTTTGGTGTATACAGAATCTTATGTCCAGCCTGGACCACTCCGGTGGCCTAGTGGTTAGAGCATCCACCTTGGATGTGGGAGGTTGTGGGTTTGATCCCTGGTCAAGTCATGCCAAAGTCTTACAAAATGGTACAAACAGCTGCCTCGCTTGGCGCTCATCATTAAGAGGTTAGTGTTAGGACTGGTCGGCCTGGCATCAGGATAATGTGACTGGGTGGGACATCATGCTACATGTCTGCGGCATGATGCCCCAGTGCTAGTCATCACTATAAACTGTCACACTGTAGACATGACTGAAAAATTGTTAAAGATACATTAAAAATCCAAATCACACAAACACACACACACACACACACATGTCCATTGTGAATCCATTACACCCATCACCATATGTTATGTCCACCTTGAATCCCATAGACTCTTCACCATATGTTATGACTATCTTAAACTCATACACTCTTCACCATATGTTATGACCTTCTTGAACTTGATACACCTCTCACCATATGCTATAACCATCTTGAACTTCATACACTGTTCAACATACATGACCTTCTTGAACCCCAGAGACCATTCACTATATGTTAACGGCCATCTTAAACTCTATACACTCTTCCCCATATGTTATGACCTTCTTGAACTCAATACACCTTTCACCATATGCTATGACCTTCTTGAACTCAATACACCCTTCACCATACGTTATGACCTTGAACTCCATAGACCCTTCACCATATGTCCTGACTTTCTTGAACTCCATAGACCCTTCACCATATGTTATGACCTTCTTGAATTCCTTACACCGTTCACCAAATGTTATGACCTTCTTGAATTCCTTACACCGTTCATCATCTGTTATGACCTTCTTGAACTCCATAATCCTGATCCATAGGAAGGATGTATGGGTTCAAGACAGGCATAACATTTCATACTCCACAGTAAACTATGACATCATATATTTATTACCTCATAAACCTACATACACTTGTTTCTTGAAAGAATAACACATGAATCTCTGAGCTGACATTGTTTGCTATGCAGGTTGTTTACAAACAATCTGCTAGTAGTAGCAGTTAGCTCCCTTGCATAAAAAAAACGATACAAATCTTGTGAAACTGATGAAGTAAAATCAAGCTTTCTTTTGGGAGATAAATTCCACTAATGATAAACCATAGAGTAACAAATTTATCTATATAATAAATATCAAAGTATATTTGAATCATAAATTAGATATTTGGATTTTAACTTTTGTCAATCATTTGTTTTTACCTTTTTGTGTATTACCAGCTGTTATGTGATTTACTTGCACCCTGCTTTTAAGTCGTTTGATCTTGATTTAACAGAATACTGGATTTTATATTTTGATACTTGATCATATTCCTAAACTTTTGTTTATGAGTTAATGAAGTTCCTGACAGTACTTTGAGTCAAATGCTCATAGTTTCGAAAATAATGGCTTATATGTAACATCTCCATGCATCCAGATACAGACAAGAATTACTTCCCTTTATTTATAGATCTCTGCCTTAGCCATACCATCACTCAAGTCTTGCACTTTAAAAAAGCAAGGATTACCATTTATACTCTGTTACAGGTTGTATCCAACTGCAAATTGCACAAACCCTATCAGAGTCTATGCAGTTTCTTAGGATTAGTCAGTAGAAAAACAAAGACCCTGATATTCTGGTACAGTATATGATGGCAGATCAGGTGGTATGTTGTTTGCAGATGGACCTGACGTGTTATTACAGCATAATGATTGTCATAATTAAGTTTAATTTTTCTGTAAGATTTTTACAAATAAATTTATTAATTATAAATAACCATGAAAATACACAAGATTCTGTCATATGCATCTGGAAACATCATCAGTAAATTCTAGTTATCATCTTTAATGTGTATTTATAAACAAATTCCAAAACTATTTTTATATGACAGAAGGAATAGAACATGAAACGTCTGTAGTTGAATACTGTATAACTTAATAACCCATAATATGCTTATTACTACTAGGAAAATCATGATTAGATTGTAGCACAGTAGTTGGCAGTGACTTAAGTATCCCAACATTTTTGCTGTGCCCAGAAGAAGGGGAATGGGGTACAGAGGTCAGCCATATAAAATTATTGACATGTCCCCTTTATATTTGTTGCAATTATTTATATTTAGTGGCTATTTAATAATGTTTAATGTTTTAACTCTTTATATGTACATATTGTCAGTTGCAGTTAGTAACCACATCCTTGGAGATAACTGAACACGATAGAGGCAAAGTTTTATGTTGTATGTTGAGAGCAGTAATTTGTCATTGGCTCAATACATTAAACATACTTTACATGGAACCCAGTCACTCTAAATGTGCTATTTAATAGTACAAGAATATGGGGGAACAACCATTACATATTTATTCAGCTGTCATATCTTATCCAATGGTACACTGTAAAAGCATGGTTTATTGTGTAGATTTACAATTTATGGTATCAACTTCCAATAAAGTATAGAATGTAGCCACATGGACATATTTTTGGAGACTTTAATCCGTGTATATTGAGAAGAGATTTTACTTTAAAACAACTTTGTCTGTGATATTTTCTCTATTACTGTGAAAGTGAACAGAGCCCTAAGTCTCAAGTTCCAGATCAGTGTTGAGCAGTAAGGTTTAAGGATCCTCAGTTTTTGCCATAGCTGCATAGTGACACTATATACAGTTTGAATGGCAAGATGTAGTGGAGGTTTGAATGACAAGATGTAGTGGAGGTTTGAATGGCAAGATGTAGGGGAGGTTTGAATGGCAAGATGTAGTGGAGGTTGAATGGCAAGATGTAGTGGAGGTCATCATACTATTGATAGCTTACATTACTTTCAGCAGACATATTTAAACATATATATAGATAATAATGGAATCCTAATACATATAGAAATATACTTGAGAACTCATAGATAATGGAATCCTAATACATAGACCATAGTGTAAGCAAGAGTGCAAATTACCAAAGAAACTGAAAAATTAATGAGATCGACATCTACACTGTTGTGATTGGGGTTACAGGTTAAGTGGTTGAGTACATCATGTGTACCATCGAAAATATCGTGTACTGTTATATGCTTATTTTTTTTTTTTATCTGTTAACTTTACAAAATCAGAATTGTGCATTATTTTTCCATACTACATGGTTTTGTACTGCTTGACACATGTTTCTCAAAACAGTATAGAGTATTAGGAACTGCTTTGTAAACAAACATAGTACGCTCATGTAGTAGACGCTTTAGCTTTTGGTTTATTACATTTCTTTGTGGATGAACTAAGCAATCTGTTTCGTCCAAATTGAAAGAGGAGATTATAAAGTTCACAATGTGGACATGTTCACCGAGTCACAAATGAAACGTTCACATACAGTGGTCCCCCTCATGAACAGCCCCCCTGACCAGCGACCACACACTTTTTATGGCCAGAATCCCTTGGCACCAACGAGCTTGTGTTCAAAAGTACCCCTCAAAAAAAGGTCACCCCTCTAACGTGACCAGCTGACAACATATTAGTGCAAAAATGTAAAATGTACCCCTCACAAGTGGTCACATTTTATCATTAATGTGTCCAGAACCATTATTTCATTCCTATGGTAACGTAAGTAATTTATCTTTCTGACGTCTGTTTCCTGATGTCAGTTTTTCATTACTCAAAGAAATGTAGCGGAAGTACATGTACCACTAAGGTTAGTATTATTAATGCCAACTTTAGAGTAAATGGGGTCAGCAATGTTTTGATAGTTTGAGGCTTCACACAGCAGTATTTTTAAAAAAAAATGATTAGGACTGGACATAATTATATCATACAGATTTTGTGAATTAACACACACAGACTAATTAACTTTGAACAAGACAGGTGCTAGACAAAGACCGTAAAATCATGTGACAGTATAAACATCCTTGATAAACAAGGAATTTTGTTTCCTCTACAAGTTTCGTCTGCATAATTAAATCGCAAAATACTATACATTTAGCAACATAGGAATAAATTGTTATGAACTTTAATACCTAAATAAAGAAATAGTACTCTACAAGGAAAAGTAAAAGTTATTTGACTTGACGACAGTGGGGAGAGTTCACTTGCTGATAAATTTCATGTTGGGAAGACAAATAAATGACATCATAACAGATAAGGAGAATATTCTGTAGCAGTAGGAAAATGGAGTACAGTCAGCTCCACTTAAATGCATATCGCTTAATTGCATAGATCGCTTAAGTGCATAGCAAAAGTACGGTCCTGTTTTATATTTTAAATATACATGAATTCCACTTAAATGCATACTCCGTTTATATGCATAGCTTGGGTCCGGTCCCAAGGCTATGCATAATATAAGCGGAGTTGGATGTAAATGGAAAGATAATTATTTTAAATACAAAACAATGTATGTAGAAATAAGTCTGTTTTTAAGACAAAAAGAATATTTTAATAATTAATGCTGCTTTTAAATGAAGATATTAACTGCTTTAAGTATATGTAGATTTCTTACTGTATACACATGTGTGTATATATATATATATATATATATATATATATATATATATATATATATATATATATATATATATATACCAACACACACACACACACACACATCTTACAAATGTAGTCCTCCTCTGGAAAGGTCACCCATCTTTCCCTGTGCAGAAGGGGTGGCCGTATAAGAGAGGGACCACTGTAAGCAAACATATGAACATGATATTCACAATGTCAAAAATGAACACGAGAGAGACCATTCTGATCATTTAGTAGTATTCGTAACTTTTCACAAATACAATGGTTCAGACTATGACCTGTGCTGTCTAGGTTCTATAAAAATTGCAGAGAAAAGCATATAGAGGCCAAGGATTATCACATATCTAACACATACCATTTGGCAAGTCAGTCAAAACACTGAATTCGAGAAAATAATGCAACCAAAGGTTTTGATAGGAAACTAAGAGCATTTGAGCCAGTAAGCAAAGATGATTTAAAGCTATTATTTCCACTAGCTAAATCACTGGTACACAACAACTGCTTTGCAATTTTCTCCATTTAACTGTTTTGATACAGTGTTAGGCTAGCGATAGAAGCCATACACTATGATACAGGTCATAGCAGGGCTCCCTCCAACAGTGAGCATGTGACAGGGCATAAACATGTCTTCTTTAGCTGGTTATAAGGATAGTAATATACTTGCATTTATGCATCGTGAATTTCCTCAAAATGTACTTTCTTAGTTCTGCAAATCTGAAAGACATTACCCTTGTCATGGAAAACCTTGTACACAGTGAAATTGTACAGTAATTTCTACTACATTTCCAGCTGAAATCACATTCTCCTTATTGCACTCTAAACAAAATGAATGTGATATTCCATAGATTTTTTTTATAATTTCAATTAAAAGAATTCATATTTTCCCCACATTATGATTCCAAACAATGCAGAACAGAAACACAGGCTTAGATGATTCATCTGCTCAAATCACAAAAGTACATAGTACAGAATTGAGCTAATAAATCCAGTCCATCACAAGCAGAAAAATAGAATTGAGTTGGATCTACAGAAAGACAAAATCCATCCATTCCAGACCAACTGAAAAAGTTGTTTCAATGTGCATTCATTCACAACATGACTCTAATTTTCAATGTTTAGTAGACCAAACTGAAAATTCTTTTTTAATGAGGAGCGCAAGATAAGTTCATAGGTCAGTGGGCTGTGCTACATGTGCATTAATATTGTTTGAGCGTATTGATGAATCTACGGTTGTGTATTTATGTTGGAATATAGCATAAATTTAATTACTTTGTGTCTTGTAATGTGTTCTTTTTATTATTAACTCGTAGGCAGAGAAAGAAAATGAGTATGTAATAAAAAGGTTACTGTATTTGTAATACTGCCCTTCCAAGGTTGTGCCATGCTGCTCAGAAAAAAAACTTGTTTATATTTTCTAATATAAATGCAATAACCTATAATTACATCATGCCTTTTGCATGTGAATGTGGATGCACTTTAGTATTACTGTCATTCATTATAAAACAAGATTCTTTATTTTAAAAAAAAGTGATAGTAATTGAGAGAAACAACAACATAAAAACTATATTTTTTTTAATTTGTTTTAGTAAATTACTAATACTGTGATCTTATTGCAGGTTAGAGTGAAATTTCAGATCATCCATGAGCAAACCTATGAATGCCAGTTCAGGAATTTTAAGGTCACTGTAAATGTTGGAACTTGCTTCTGGATAATGAATCCTGTCTGTGAAACTAGGCTTTTCATGCAACTAGTATACCTGTTGCTTGGTTACTTTCCATTTGTTGATTACATTTGTGAATCAGTATGATAAACTACTGATTAATGTTAGATACTTTAATTATGTTACAAATACTTTTCGTTCTTGATGTTCAAATAACCAAATGAAATTACTTAAATCTGATCACTAGCTCTTACATGGGAGAGAATCTGCATACTTTTCAACTTTGTATTACTCCAATTACCTGAATACAAGAGGGCATATCACATTTATGATCATCACACTGAAACTAAGTAAAAGCAAATACTTAAACACAAATTTCACTTGACAAAACTTAATTTGTATTTATTGCTTCAAGTGTTGCCACCAGTATTTATTTACATTTTAATTGATAGAAAATTTCTTCATATACTTATTTAAAATGTACAGATTTTAATACAGAAAATGTAACAAACTATGACTTATTAAAAGTCATGCATTTAATGTTGATTCGAATTTCCAGGCACTGACATTTTTTGCTACGAGTGATATGTAAATTTTTCTTTACCAATTTTGATTGCACTTTTTTTAATACATCACCAAAATTGACCAATTTTGTTGACATTTTCAGTTAGAAAAATTGGGATCTACTACGGCGTTGTGAATGGGTACATGGGTTATCTTGGTGCACTATAGTGAAGAAGCAGTGTGTTTAAGTTGGTGAAGGACAATAACTCTTCCTAGGGCTGACAGAAAACTGCAAATATCAACCTTGGCATTGCCCCACTGTTGTTACTATCTTTGTAAAATAATAGTTAATTTATCCAGTATTTTCAAACTTCTTTGGCAACATCCTTGAAAAGGACAGCTGTATGTTCTGACCTTGAACCTGATATGCATAAATCATTTGTATATGTGCCAGTCACACTATACATAAGCTCCATGAAGAAAAAAAATACAGGCTATGACCTTTGACTTGACCCATAAGATAAATTAGGTCTAGTTCGGAAAATCCTTAACAAAAGTGTTTATATGTTCATGCTCCGATCTGCACCATTTTTATTTTGAACCAATTACATTATTGCAATAAGCTTTTTAGAGAAAATGCCATGTCATTAACATTTTTGCAAGCTGACTAACAGTCAGGAGTTTCAAGACTACCACTATGAAAAACAATTTCTTTCTAAACTTGCTACAACTATTTGTTAATAAACAGATCTAAAAAGATTTTCATGATGGCTATCAAGGTAATCATATTGGAAGTTGGATCATTTTAACATAGGAACTCTAAACATTGGTCCCTCTCTTATAAGTCCACTCCTTTTGCACCAGGAAAAAGGCCTTATTTATAACTGGGGTAGCCTTTACAGAGCCGGACTATATTTCTGAGAATTATATTTACATGTATGAAGTTAAAAAAAGCAACATGTAACTTAAAAATATTCAACATCTTTATTTAAAAGTAAACATTAATTGTCAAAAGGTGCTTAAGAACATGTTTATTTCAAGTGAATTTACGTTATTGGTTCTTGATGCTTTTTCTGCTGTGATGATTTTTTGAGTCTTTCCAACATCAAAATATTTTGGCAACAACTCTTGAACTGTCCCTACTGCCATCAAGTCAGTATCTCCTCTAAAGTAAACATTTACCGTTTACGTGATGCAGGGTTAGTAGCACATTTCTTTCAAAATTTTCAAGGTTAAAAATCATGTTTTTCAAGGTGTATTATTACATTCATTTTAAAGGATACATAAATGAAAATGTATGTAAACACAAATTAATACTTTTACTCCATACGAGGAACATTTCTTGCAAACTTATTTTTTTAAAAACAAAAATAAAACATGAAGTCAGTAGTATGATCATTGATATCTTTCCCATTAATATTAAACATCATACATCTGGGCATTAGGATAATGTAGTCACTGAACAAAGTTCATGTTACTCTCTCTACACTACGCTATTTATAAAGTCCAGAATATTTTAGAGTGAATTTTTCAGTTTTTATAGCTTGTCATCAAGCTGTTTTTCAAGAGCTCTAAGTTTAGCAACTTTGTCCTTTTCACTTTTCCTCAAATTATTTTGATGTCATGATAAAGGAATTTTCCTATGGATGTTTGCTTTCAATGCATAATCAGCAGCAGCAGCTGTCATTGCCTCAATGTCTTTTTCAGTACCTTCCTTTCTTCTTCACTCATCCCCATAAACAAAAAAAAGTAAAGATATTTGTTTTTTTATATTATCACTTATTTAAAAACAGTATATGGATATTTTAAACTATTTATTTTGATGTTTCCCTCAGCTTATCTGTATTCTATATATTTAGATTTATCGTGTTCATTGCAATTATCGTCTGTCCTATTTCCACTCAATTCAAAATTAAGACTATACACAGTTTCTATTTTAAAACTTGAATCTCTGTGTTCACAGACACACTTCTTTCGTCAAAAATGATTTCATGCTGAAGGCTTCTTGTTTTCCCTGTATTAGGCACCATTACAAGAGCTTAGGTGGCGCTCTACAGTTTCGTATTTTGCATAGGGTTAGGATTTTAAAGAAAAAGAATTTCCCCAGCTCTCCTCACTGGTTATACTGGCTATTTAAAAAAGACCTTGTATATCTTAGGTATAATGCAAAGAACCTTTAATTCCCTTTATTTTGGTGTATCATTGATGGGTGTACTATGGGTTATAGAGTATACAGCTTGGCCTTACTTCAGATGTGCACCTTTCAAAAAAGTGCTAGCTCTACTTGGTCATTTTCACTTCCTGAACTTCAGAGATAAATTGTATAAAAAGTAGTCGATAACTTTTTTTTACATTTTATATATTTGGTAATTCATTCACTGCACTTTCAGAAGCTGGTATTGTCTAGTCTGGCAAAATTCATTTTCCCTATTTCAATAGCTACTATGAATAGTGTACTTTAGACTAATTCAGGCTGATTTTTTAACACAAGGGAGCAGTCATTTTAGTTAGCTGTGTGCTTAAATCATGTAAAATTTCCAAAAGTACAATATCCAAAAGAAATATCATCCACATTACATTAATGTAGCATAGAGGTATGCCAACATTCTCTCCATTGTGCATATTTTAAATGCGAACTATTTCACCTTACATACGTCACTCTCTCAAAAGTACATATTATCTGGTGAGCACCCCCTTAGGGTTTTTTCAGTGGCAGGTGACTGAGAAGCACTCTCTCCCATTCTGGCATAATTTGCATTTTGCAAAGCTGTCTGAGAAAGATCTCATAATCCAAACTTATATTTTTCTTCATCTAGCCACCAAAGTTGGAATCGGCAGCCAGCCATATTGAAGCGAATGATTCGAAGATAAACCATTGCTACTACATCCAGGCTTCGTACAATTGGAAGTTCAAATGTACAACTGCGCAGTGGCCAGTTATAGAAAATAACGTTTTGGCACAAACTTAGCAAGAGATTGTTTTTTTTGTTGTTACACTTGTTGTTTTCTATTTATTAATTCCTTTTGGTTTCAAGAATATCGAGGCTTTTCAAGGTATCCAGACAATATTTTGAATTTTCAAGGTGTTTTCAGGGCCTTGAGGGAATGATTCATCTTTCAAGGCTTTTCAAGGTCACCTACGGACCCTGGTGATAAAATTGCATAATGACATTCCTATGTTGTTAATTGAACTGCAATTTAGTCATGCAGACAAAACTTTTATAGAGTAGACAAATGCTTTGTTTATCCAGGAAGTGATACATGAACTGTTGCACGAGTTTTCGATTTTCACCTGGTACTGTTTTGTTCAAGGTTCCTTTCTCTTTGTGTGTCAGTTCACAAAATCTATATTTAGCCTATGTTGACCTAGGTTTGATTTTAACAATTATCTTGGGTCATACTTATCAAAAGAAAAGAACTAAAAAGCTGTATGAAACCCAAAACCCTATCACAACATTGTCAAGCCCATTCCTGTAAATGTCAGCATTTGTGATGCAATATTAACCATAGTGGTACATGTTATAATGCACTTTAGTAAGCAGATTTTTTGGTAAAGAAAACCTGATATCAGAGAACTGATATAAAAATAGGTAATTGGATTATTTAATTTCCATTTAATTTTAATACAGTATTGGTTTTGAACATGTATTAGATAAAATGTGGCTGCTTTTTGGGAGGTAAATTTGACATTTGTGGACTAATATACTGGCCACAGGTGTTTGTAATGAGTTTACAACTGTATGCACAAAGTTTGAAACATCTGAGAACCCCAAGAGACAAATTAGTTGAAAATACTTTCCCTTACAAAGCTCTCACATCTTACAGGTTTGAATCTTGGCTCGACCAGTATGGGTATGTGAGAAATCTTGCCAACAGATTTCCAAGGGTCAATGGTTGTTCTTGGGCTCTTCCTCCACTAAATATACTGGCCTCCATGAATGGCTAATGTGCGTTAAAAACGGCATTAAATTCCCAACTGAATCATCACCCAGGAGATTTTTAAAATGTTGCGTACAGTTCTCCCACTTTTATAATGAAATACTTCAGTTATATATGTATTCTCATAACTTATGTAATACCTAATAAGATCACTCATACTTGTGATCATCATATCAAATCAATCTGCCAGAGTTCAGGGTACAAGGAAAATGGACTAAAGATAAAGATAGCAATACTGACTGATTGACCAGTATGTACAAATCATCAAGGATTAGAATCCACAGATGCAAGAATGTGGCTGTTATTTCAGACTTCTTTGACCACAAGCTGATTCACAATAGATAAGGATCAACATTATTGACATTACGTCTCGCCACAAGCATCATTAAATCTACTTTGCCACAAGTTCACAAAAATAGCTTAGCAACATTTTTATTAAAAATAATTATTAAAAAAACAAGAGGCTCTAGTGGGCTTAACAGCCAAGGAGCTGGGTACCGTACAAAATTCTGTATTCCAGTATTTCTGAACATACTGCAATATGTACCACTGAATACTGCAATTACATTAGGGACCAACAATTTAATGTTCAGAGACAGGTGCTTGACACTCATCTATTATATTAGCTGATGAAAAAAAATATCTTGGCTCAAAAGAAAACTGTAGTCTCCATCCCCCTAAAAACTAAATGGCGAGCACCTCTGAGTAGATGAATTTTCTATGTGTATGATAATTGTTATTTAAGTTGTAATCCAAACAAATGCTAATTAAGCTTACACCCTCACTCAGGCAAGATATTTATCAGTGGGCCAGTAAGCATAAAACACTGACTCAACAAATGAGAAACCATTTAGCAGGCTTGAGAAATTGGGTAAATTTCAAACAAAAAAGAATTGCTCTCCTGAAAATCTGCAGTCTTACAAAGGATAGATATCCTGAATACGATAACTTATGCTAAAAAGTAAAACTAAGGCATGATATTTATTTTTGTTTTTTTAATTAGAATTTTTTTAAAAACAAAAATGGATCTGAACTGATTCACAACATCCCATTTGGAAACCATGTTGACATACATGAAACATGTCAAATGTGATTAAAGGATAATGAACATAATATTCAAATATATTTTGTGACAAAAGCAACTGTTTTGTAAAAACAATACTTTTTTTAAAAATTATCCTATTGTGTTAAATGAAAACATTAAATATGTAACAAGATTACTCAAGAACTTCCATATATTCCTTGCTGGAAATATCTACAGAAGTACCACAACTGTGAAAACTACCATGGTACATACCATACAAAAAAATTACAGCTGGTATACCATGCACCTCTAAACAGTCAAACACAAGAGCTGGTGTCCAAGAATTTTTGACTCAACATTAATGTTTATGTAAAACTTGATTCAAACATCACCGATTAAATATATTTGGGAAAACAATTCTTTTAAAGTTTCTCAATAATTTTGTTATATTCATTTGTATCTGATGGCATTAATGCACATTATGTCCAACATAGAAAAGCCTTTATGCCAGAGTGCTGTCAAATTCTTTTTGTTACATAGTTATATACATGTTTCTATTTTTAGTTGGATATATCTGACAGTAGATAGGTATTAGCTGTATAAATCTGAAAGGCATTCAATATGTAATACTCTTGTGTTGAAAAGTTTTTTGGTTTCATTTTTAACAGCAGTCATATTCTTATGGTAGATCAACACCAAAGTCAAATTCTATGGAGGTTTCTCATTAAAAATTAATTTAAAGGTTTTTGTTTTAGACGGGTGTCCATAACAGTAACTCTGCATTATCTGTACCAAAATGAAAGTCCTTCATGTGAGAATGCTTGCTGTAAAAAGTGTGTCAATTCTGTTTTGTAGCTGTTGAAAAGTCTTTCTGTTTTTAATAATGGGGGTTATATTTCATGAAGAAATGGCATCATTTGTGCACACTTGAAAACCTCCTACACCAGGATGCTGTTCAAATTTCTCAGAAGTCACTTAAAGGCCTTTAAATTATATCTGGTAACCATAACTGAAGGTGGATTAGAATGATTTGGATAAATTAAAAGTCTTTACAACGCAATGGTTTTTTAATTGAAGCAAAGAAAAGTTTTCCATGTTTAGTAACAGCATCCATATTTGATGGCCAGTCTGCATCATTTGTAAAAGAAGCAGAAAATCTTTCATGCCAGGATGCTGTCACATTCAGCCAAGTGGTTTCTGAGAGTGTCATGGGCTTTCTTTCTGTTAGTAATGGGTGCACTATCATGGTGGACAGCACTACTGTACAAATCCGTCCAACTGTTTTCTTGAAAAAATTGTTAAATGATAATGGATGACACACGATCGACACATTTCCGATGCAAGGCCAAACCATAAGCTCACATGACCTTACAGTCAGGTGAACTAACAGTTTTTAACAAAAACTATCAATCATATTTTCATTTCCTTTAAGATTAAACTTTTTCCTGCACCTGATTTTCAAGCATAACTCTTAATATCACAATCTGGACATATATTCAACAGTTTGATATATCTATTTTACAAATTATAAAAATGTACAATAAATGAATTTGAATTTCAAATCCATGGACAAAATTTTGTCTATGAACAATAGTTAAGAATATATGCAACCAAAATAACAGCATGTCAAGATACTTGAATATAGCTAATAATTAGTATCAAAAATATTTTCTGGTTAAAGATGGGTTACAGGACGTTAAACAAGATGCAAATTAAGTAGATGTACATCCAACTGGAGCAAAGGATCATGCATTTCACCTGAACATCAATAACTGTGAACACTGATGGGTCTTCATAAAAATATAATACTAAGTTCCATGATGAATATATAGGCATGATATCTGGGCATGAAAACTTGTCTAGGTGACAATAAGATTATTCTCAGAACTAGCCATTTATGTCAATTATATGCCTGTTTCACTTGTGACACATTTAATTAATACAGTAAAAAAAATGTAACATAAATTGGAAAAATTTCTTTAATGGCCCGAAAATCTGATGAAGTCAGATATGCATAACAAAGTTTGTCTACCTCAAGTGATTTTTCTTAATCTTGCTAAAAACCTGTTATGGTCTAATACTGTAATGAGGCCATTTAATTGTTTAAATGATCAAGTGTGTGAAATTGAATTGCTCTATGTTGATAGTTTTTGTGTTATTGTGCTAAAATGGTTTCAGGGTGGATGTACGAGGTGGGCATACATGGATCTATTAGGTGGATAGACATGTGGATGTATGAGGTGGACAGACATGGATCTATTAGGTGGATAGATATGTGGATGTACGAGATGGATATGTGGTTGTTGGAGGTGGAGAGACATGGGGATGTAAAGATAGCAAAAGCAATAATCTTCCTTCTGCTATTGCAGTAGGGTCATCAAAACCTCATTGAAAAAAAAATAAAAGAACACACCAACATACACGTTTAGGTGGTTGTTTCAGGCACACACTGTGAAAGTAAGGTGTACAATTTTCATGATGCCAAATACTGCCCTGTTGCATCTGGGCACAATTATTTTTCTTACTCTTTTTATTCTCATTAATTTGATAACTTTAAATTTAATACTAGAAGGGTTAAAATTTTCAAGGTTGTATTAATTTTGTGGATTTACAATTTTCACCCCTCACACAAATGCAAAAACACTTCTTAATGCTTTCTATGTAATAAATCATTTAGAAAAGGAATGCCTCGGAAGACAAGTGAAAAATATCAAACATCATTGTACAAATATGTCTGATCCAAGTTACAATTCATCTTTCTGCATAGTCTTTGTTTTTGTCTTTGATTTATCTTTCTCAAACTTCTTTTCTTTCTTTGAGTCTTTTTCAGTCTCCTTTTGCTTCTGTGTCTTTATTTGTGCTTCATTTTCCTGTTGTTTTCTCATCTTACACAGACCCGAGCTGACCTGATGGGCAGCTCGAAGACCAGACTTGAATGCTCCATGAATTGTGTCAATATGGCCCTCTGATTCAGTATGAGAACCAGCAAAATATATATAGGGGCATATGGGGTCCTTTAAAGTATCCCAAACCAACTGACTATTTCCAACTTTGGGATATGAGACAGATCCCTTTATCATGGGATCTGTGGACCAATTAGATCTGATTAAAACTGTAACACTATGTCTTCGTACCACATCATTGCCAAACATTTCTCCCAATACTACCAGAGCCTTCTCTTTAATAACATCATCTGCCATATTCTCAAACTGAGCTGCCTGATTTCCAAATATATTGCCCACCAATAAAGGCTTCTTGACATATCTATACAAGTTTGTCCATAACTGAAGAAATCCATCTTTAGCTGTTTTTGAGGTCACTGTAAATGATCCAGTGTCAACAGGCCAAAAGGCAGTGTCAAAACCAATTATGATTTTATTGGAGTAACCAAGTCCTAGGTCATTGATTGCTTGGTACCAATTCTTTGGCAAAGGCGGCTCAAAAAGAACACTTTTAGACTTGAAAACTCTGATAGGAAGGGCAACTATAACAGCATCAGCATAGCGTTGTGTTCCATCTTTAATTCTTATAACAACTTTTTGTCTTTTTTTATCTAGTTTTACTTGTTGAACAACTTTCCCCAATTCAATTTTCAGTGGAAGCTCCCCTTCTGATCCAGCAACTATTCTGTCTAGAAAAGTGTCCAGACCATCCAAAATAACGGTGTCCCAGCCCAATTCATTTTCAGGCTTGTACACATTTGCTGAAAAATTCTCAAAAATTATATTTGGTAATGTGTTCAAAACTTCTGATAAAATCTTCTTATCAATTTTACTTTTGAATTTCTCCAATTCCATTTCTACTGCTTTTTTCACTGAGATATCTTTTTTACTAGATTTGACTTTATCCACAGCATTATGAAGTACATTAAGCACTTCAGAGTACACTTCACGCACCTGTTCCCCTTCCAAATGTAAGTTTTCATCTGGCAGGTATATTTTCACATCACCAGTTGAATTGGTTTGGAGTTCAAATTCTGCAATCATTTCCATAATGGGAGGATCTTTGCAAGCAATGCTGTTAATCATCATGGCACCCAATTCTGCCTCAACCCCTCTTGCACGAGGTAAAGATTTCCGATTGGTCCACACTCTACCTCCATAACGATCTGTACGACCTTCAAAAACTCTGACAGTATAGTTGGTATTTTTCATAAGCTCCCTTGCAGCAACAAGGCCAGATAACCCTCCTCCAATTACTATAACTTCTTTAGACATGTATGTATTTGTGTTATTTTCCTTACAATACACCAAGAATAGCAAACTATACAATGCCAATAAATTAAATTTTAAATTCATGGCTAGTGTCATATGTCTATAACCAAATTGAAAAGTATATACAAGTCAGATTATAAATTCAAAAAAAAAAATATTTTAATTAAAGTAAGTCTCTAAATATTTAAAACAAATATATGTAAATATTTCCTTGGAGATCTAAACAATATTGATGAATAAATATGCCCTTGATTCAATAACAAGGTATTTGGGTGTACTGGTAACAATGTTTTATCAAAACAGTTCAGATTTCATCTATGTAATTCAAATAATAAAAGCAGAAAATATTAGGCACATGTAAAGGGTTTCAAAACAAAGAAAAACACAAGATCAACTGACCACTAGAAGAAAATAGTTTTATAAATCCCTAACCATATACCATCAGTACTTAGTGTTACAATATTATGTGCTTAACAAATGAGACTATAAAAAAATACACACCAAAAAAAACAAAAAGAAATATGCGTTACCTAACCGAACCAGCCCCGTATTTTAATTCTTTCTCAAACTGCTCTGCAGTGAAAGTACCCTCCAAAGTTTCAAAGTTTGGATTAAAAACAGAGTATGCACTCAGTTTCTTTTCTATTGGTCCAGTTCTAGTTCCTTTATAGAGAAAATAAAAAAGCGACAAAACAAAGAACACAGATCCAAACTCCACCTGAATGAAGTAGGCCCAAAGCAGTAACCACAGGACTATCTTCAAACACAAGTTTAGGTAGGTCAACCAACAATGGGTTGTCTTCTTATTCTCATCTGTTGGTAAGTTAGCATCAAAGACTGTATTTATTTTTTCAAGTTGTCTTTCTGTATGTGTCTGCTCTCCTGAATCATGACTGGTATTCTCCTGAAACGAAAATTAATGGGTAATTAAAAATTAAACAAGATTTCCAGGAAATAATTTAACAGAATACCATCCCAATTTTTAATCAGGTCATTCTTTATATCATTTTATAATGGGCCAGGCATGTCATTTTTATATCATTTTCAAACTGTTGTTGTTGTTGTTCTAGTGTTTAATGACATTTTTCAGCACAAGATAGGCTATACATGGCAGCCAGTATAACTGGTGGTGGAAGAACCTTGGAAAACCAAGGGAAGAACCGACCCACAAGAAGCTACTGGCAGGCTTTCTCCACGTACCCACACTAGCTAAGCCTGAAACTCGAACTCATGCAGACAGAGGTGAGATGGCAGTGATCCGGAATGGTGAGCACTTTAGACCACTCAGCCACTCGGAGGCTCTAATTTTCAACCTGGGCTAGGTGGGTTATTCTTGTATCATTCTTCCCAGGGCTAAGGGGATTGGTGGGGGAAGCAAAGGCCAAAATCCACTCATAGTAAACTTACAGGGCAACAATGGCATGGGCCTCAGGATCTTAGAGTGGAAAGAAGGTGTGCAGCTTGTTTTTCCACCTGATTATGTGTACATATAGATCGGTTAATCCCATACTGTGTAAACACAATGAAAGACAGATGGATGGACACCGCTGCATGGAGCAGCTTGCCCCTCCTGATAAAAAGTCGGCCAGAAGCCTGCCTGTGGTGTGCTGGACCTGCAGACATATACATTTGGGCACGCCTATAGATGAACTCCCACACCATAACACAGATCTGTGATTTATTCTTCGTTTGTTTGTCCTACCTCCAAGTGTGATAGAGAAAGGTATACATTTCCATGTGAGTGATGTAAGGAACATTCTTTCGTACTGTGTGCTTGCCACTGAGCAACAAGAAGCATGGTAGCAAGTGTACCCCACAATCCAATAAACCAGCATCTGTAAAGATTTTGACATCCAAATGAGGGATTTTCAAAGGTACACATATTTCTGCCATTAGCCACTCCATCTAGCTACAGAAACAAAAAATGTTTTGGGCTATGATCTTAATCATGTGTTCTGTATGAGCTGAGACTGTGTGCAACAATGCTAGGAGGGTCATCTGCAGAGGACACATGTTAAGGGAGCTAAGAGTGAGAAAGTTCACCCCCTTATTGAGTAAGCTGAGGAGTCAATGAAACTCTCACTGTAATGTCTGTGATGCTGGTCAACAACTCCATAGCTAGAAAAATGAAACACTGAGATAGGACAAGGTTGGACTTGTACACAATGACCATCGAACCTAAACTGTGAAGTTGGGACAGAAGGCTGTTTATATTCAGAATTAAAACCAATCTAGCAGTGTTTTTGCAAAACAATATCCAGGCACACAGCTGTCACTGAGAAGGACATCCTTAAATGGGATATGACACAGTCTAATGTCTTTGTGAAAGCCCAGGGGCTGGGGTTGAGACCGAATGGAAGGGCTTGGAAAAAATTGGTACACTGCCTAGAGTAGTCAAAGTGAAGGAACATATGAGATGTTCTGTGACGAGGTATATGTAAGTATGCATTAGACAGATTAAGACTGATCATTTATTCTCCAACCACAGTGACAACCAAATGGCCCCATGCAGTTGCCATTCTGAAATTTTGGGACAGCATTAAACTGACTGAGCAAAATCAGTCTATAACTGGTTTCAAGATCCTGCTGGCTTTTGTGACCAGAAAGAGTTTGGAGTAAAGTCAGAGGAATCCAATTTTCAGATTAACTCCACCACTCTTTTAATGTCTGCCTGAAGTCTATCACTGGTTCCAAGTTCCTGTTGGCTTTCATGACCAGAAAAAGGATGGAGTAATAATTGCTTGAGGAATAGTCTTTAGACTAACTCCACCTCCTGCTTTATGAGCAAATGTTCTATCTCCTTTTTTACATATCTGCCTCCTTAGGATTACTTGCAATCTCCACCATGAATGTGAATGACAAAAAGGGAGCAGGTTGGATGAATGAGATCGATAGCCCCTCTGAAACAAATTAAATCACCAAAACTGTTTGTTGAAAAGAGGTTGATCCAAGTCTGGTGAAGCAGAAGGATTCTGGTATCCACAAGAGGGTCACCGTCAGGAGGGCAGTAGGGACAGCAAGTCATTGTTGGTTGGGAGGACAAACAATTTCTCTCCTGTTACAACCCTACATGCTATAAACCAACAAGTTTTCTAAAATTCAACAAATAATTTATTTCCCTTGAATACAAAGTAATCTTACAGTACTGTGCATTAAATCCCAAGTAGTCTGAAAACTTCTATGACAAGTCCAAACGTGTTGAGTATTCCAAATGAATTCCAGCAGTGTTTCGAACGAATTCCTCTTTAATGTGCTGATATACCAATAGTCTTGAATGTGCTGTCTAAATGTATCACAATGATATAATCAAAAATGTCCTTTAATAAATTCACAATAATCCCAAACAAGTGATTTATCCCTAAATCAATGAGCACTTCGTAATTCCAAGAAATAAGTAAAATAAAATAAATCCTTTCAAATTAAAACTGAACACAACATTAACACTGATTCCACTTAGTGTGTTAAGAGAGGAATGAGAAATGCCAATATAATGAACCTTAATATAAAACCTAAGGCATAATTTGAGAACCCCGAAGATGGTCAAAAGTTCACTTCCACAACATCCCAAGTCATAAACAATCTTACATAAATTCCCACTATTCTGTCATATTAATGGAAATTTCCATGAAATATGATTCTTGAAAATTCTAAGGTCAGAATCAAGGCTGTATGTATCCAGAACTCAAACCAAGTAAGCATGTTTACCCTACATGATGTTCAATATATAGACCCAACTCCTACCCAAATTATGAATAAAGGCCAATTACACAATACAAACTAAATATGTATAACATATAATCATGGACAAAAGCCAACATACAAATACACACACATTAAATATACATAACACTCCCAATTCCCATCATGCCTGCAAATGTTGGGGTATACTGCCACCTTATCTCACCTGGCCACAAAATGTTGTTGCTGTTGAGGAGTACCTTTGCTGTCTTTTTTATGTAATGATCATTACTTTTCAAAAATGACCCAAGATGAGGTCAATATAGGGGTTTGCAAGGAGAGCTGAGGTGGCATCTCCTGTGATGCCTGCTTTCTCTTCTCCTCAACATGGACCTTGAACAAAAGCCAGCAACTGATAAAGAGATATTGCAGGGTTACCACATGGTGGGGTTTGCAAGAAGATCATAAAATTAAGGTTGCAGGAAGCAGTTTCAGCATTCCCTGTCATGTGGCAAGCTGCCCTGTTGACTATCTTGGCATTACGGCACACAGATTCTGAAGAATGGTCACTCCAGGCTTTCTCTGCAAAGGTGAAAGATTACTAGCATTGATACAATTGACATAACATTCTTCACCATCTTTGATGTGGCATGAAACACCTGTCCACCATATAACAGAGGGGAGCACACATGTTAATGGCAGTGATATCCTTATCTAGAGTAAGCACATCCGATTTGCAAGCATAGATATGTGACTTGTACCAATGGGGTGGGAAAGTTGTAGGTAAATGATTCAGGATAAAGAAGACCCTCAAATAATCAGGGTCATAATCCTTATCCAGATGACACCTAGGATTTTTAGTAATCTTTGTGGATTGTGGAAAAATTTGGAAAAATGGATGCTCATGATCGTCAATTCTATTATGAACTTAACTTTGGAAGTGGTATTAGCTGTCTGAGGCGGTTGGCATTCAGAATGCAGCAAAATTGTATATATTTATTCTATTGCCGTCTTAAAGCTCAATTCCATCCATTTCATCCCACTCATCAACACAGGGATGTCCCCCTGCATGCCATGTATCCAAGGATGTAACCTGCTGCACAGCAGTGATGATGCTGTGTTGTTATCATGTGCTATGTGTACCATAGCTACTTACCATGTATGCTAGAAGAGCTGCTGGCAAAGTTCAGCATGGAACATGCTCTTGCTAGAGTATACTGGTCAGGGCCAGAGAGTCTGACCTGGTGGCATAAACTGAAAGGCTAGTCTGTCATATTTTGTTGCCAAAATGCATCTGGTTGGTTGTAGTCCATCCACTGCTGTTGAACTCTCAACCAAAGGGCAGTTTGCCAGTCTGAAACGATACAGTCATAACCTGACAAACCCATATACTGGTTGGCCACATAACTGGACTGATTGATCAAGAGGTGTGACAGTGTAAAACATATAACTTGTGGGACTGTACTCATGCCCAGTGGTCTGCCAAAATGGGAATGGGTAAAAGTCTGTCCCAGTTCTGTCCAAATCAATGACTGTCAACCCTGAGAACAGAACTTCTTGTATGACATATAGCATCAATGATTCTATCAGAGTTTACAATTCGTGTCACATCTTTTATGGGGTCAGAAGTGATAGTTGCTGTTGGAGCAGTTCTGAGTATCTTCTCTGGGTGTATGGGTGGTATCTCTACATTCCCCAGAATGTTTGCGATCAAATAGGAATTTGGATGAATACTCAAAACATTCCGTTCAGATGATTGACAATCTGCCCTCTTCTCTCAGCCCTTCAACTGCCTGCCATATTAAGATGGTGGACCATATGTCTCTGGCCCATTAGGTATGCATAATGCATGTGGACCATACATCTCTGGCCCATTAGATATGCATACTGCATGGGTACAACGACAAACATTTTGTTTGTGCAAGCATATCTCATGATTATCTTCTGCAACTCTGAAGTGCTTGCATTTCTTGCACTTGTTTGACATCCCTGAAATAACAGAAAGAAGAGTGCATACAACAAATACACAAATAATATTCAATCGTTTAAAGAACTTAGCAACCAATGCCATCTCACCTCTGTCTGCATGGGTTAGTGTCTTGGGCTCATCCAATGTGTGAAAGCTTGCCAGAAGTTTCCAGTGGGTTGGTGGTTCTTACTGGGGCTTTTCCCCATTTTCTTCCATCAGTTACAATAGCTGCCATTAATAGCCTATCGTGTGCAGAAAAATGTTAAATAACATCATCATCAACAATCGGGTGAACACACATTACTGAGTACACCTAAAGCAAAATGCATAATAAACCAAAGTTTAACTGCACAAATTCAACAAAAGTCCCTTGAAGGGATTGACACTCTACTGGCTAAAAGGAATTTAAAGTAAGACCTATTCTTCTTTTTACATTTAGGATCAACCAGACATCATACAAAGTATTTTGGCGAAGGTGCAGCAATTTTGATACAACCAACCACCTAAAAGCAGCAATAAGAAGGTTTTCAAGATTTACATTTTTATAGAGACCATAGTGAAGTCAGGTCAGCATTATTGTCATTTATACCAACTAGACATTACAAGTCTTTCACTGAAAAATCACATGTTAATATGATCATTTATTCAAGATTAGCAGTAATGGCAAAATTTCCAAGATGGCCTTTGTGGCATCCAAACTAGATGTCTGAACAGACAATTTTCATTTAGGGCCAACTAGACATTGTAGAAATGTCCTTTTAATGAAAATCCCAAACTGACACAACCATTCAATGAGGAGGAGTAGCAATATCAATATTTTGAAGATGGCCATTGTAGATGTACAAATGGCATCATTTTCATTTGGAGCAGCTAAATATCGAAAGTCATTTGGTGAAAACCTCAAAGCAATAGGACTTGTTTTTCAAGATGACTGCTTCTGTGGCAGCCATACTGGACAGCAGATGGCACCAATTTCAGCTTGATCTAAACAGACACCATATGAAATTGGGTAAAATCCAATGTAAATATGACTTTGCATTTGATAGCTATATTGGACATCTGAACAGCACCATTTTCATCTGGGAGTAACCAGACTTTGGGAAGAAAATGTGTTTCAAGTTTCATGGCAATTGTCAAAGAGGAGGTTTAGTGATAACTTGGGCTATTAGATAGACAGATGATGGATAAAAGACCATCTCATAAACACTCCTGGAGTATGAGGAGTTGATCTAAAGAAAGAATGGCAAAAGCATCATGTAAGACTTAAAGTCTAACCTATCAATGTCATGTGGACAATACAAAATAGCAAAATAAATCCTTGGAAAACAATGTAACTGTTATATACACCAGGTGTATAAAGTTTTGGACTTGCTAAACCTGAGAAAACATTTGCTGGACAGTCTAGAAGGTATGAAAAATGCCTTTGGATTTCAGAGGCATTGTTAGAAATCTTTCAGCAAAAGCATAAACTGGTAAACATCTCAAATCTGGGATAACGGTGTCCACATTGTAGGGCCAATGGCAGGTAATCTGTAAGAGTTACTTCCCTTGATCTGTATGATGACTAGACAGAAGTACATTTTTTTTATCTTTCAGGAAGGGCTGGATTTGAGGTAGTAGAAGTTGTTTCTTAATGTTAATGTGATCAAGTAATGTATTTGATGGGGAAAAGAAATATTTTTCATGGAAAAGTCTATTTACAGGAAAATAAACTCTGATTTTCAGGTGTGCATGGTATGAATATAAAAAGTGAATGGAATACATACCGAAATTTTATTCAAATATACTGTACAATTTCAAACATAAAGAAGATCAATTTCAAACATTTGCTCTGACAGCATGGGCAACAATATACACCATGATGGATACAGTTGTGATGTCATTAGATCATGTCCAATCTATCACTGATACATTGGCATTTTATGTATTTTGGAACTACTGAAAACAAATATCACACAAAACAATGATGTTATGCTGTATAGTATATAATGAAGATGAATCTACACATGTAGGTTATGGGGATACACGAGGAACCAGATGAAAAGGCTGTCATTTGTGCGACCTACCACTTTTCAACATAGCAAAATAAATGTTTAGAGTCATTTTGTAATAGGTAATCAAGATACTTGGAGATACTGCTAAGATGTATACTTTATGAACATGAAATCAAATTACAGTGAAAACTTAAGTAAACCAGACCTCCAACAATCCATAATTCTTTATAAACTGCTTGGTGTTGAAATATATTTTTTCTTATAAATTCTTTGTTGTAAAAATCTGTAAAAACCTGAAACTCTGAATTCTGTATACCAGACACATTCTCATTGTTGCAAGTTTATATAGATCTAGAATTTTCAAGACAGACACTGTGGTGACCATAATGGAAACCAAGCCATCACTTTTTTTCATTTATGACAAACTAGACATCATAGTATGTCTTTCAGTGAAAACCCCATGCTGATATGACCAATCATTCGGAAGAAGTAATGACAAGATTTTCAATAAGGCAGCTGTCATCACCATAATGGATACCTGAGCAAAACCAATTTCATCTGCAACAAACTAGACGTCATTTTTTAATTTTAAAAAATTGCTGATATTACTATCTACTCAGAAGGAGTAGCAATAAGATTTTCAAGATGGCACTCCCACAGCCATATTAGATATACAATCAATACCATTTTCTTTTTGGACCAATTAGACATAATAAGAAGTCTTCTGGTTTACACCCAATGACAACATTTTCATTACGGAGGAAAAGCTATAACCAGATTTTTAAGATGGTCATAGTGAACATCAGATTGACACCATTTTCATTTAGGACCAACCAGAAATATTAAATAGTGTTTTACTGAAAACTCCATGTTGATATGACCATCCATTGTAGCACAGCTATAACAAAATTTTCAGCTTGGATGCTGTGGTCACCATATTGGATATCAGATTGCCACCACTGTCATTTATGACCAGCTAGATATTGTAAGTCTTTTTAAGAAAATCCATATGGATGCCCAAGCAGCAACATTTTTGTTTGGAACTAGCTAGACCATGGGCTAAATGTGTATGTAAAGTTTCATAACCATCCTGCAAGTGGTTTAGGAGGAATGGTGGCGATAACAAATTTGTTCTAACTGATGACAGGCAACAGACCATCCCATAAGTTCTCCTAGCCTGTGATCAGTTGTGGTGAAATGATGAGTCAATATCTTGATATTTTTACCATATTGAAACCTGTATCAATACAAGAGATGAATACTGATACAAAACATCATAAATAATAAATAGTCATAACAGGCACATGCATTTATTTATGTCAGTAACAAAGAAAAACCATTGACAAGACCCACTTGCCTTCTACAAATTAGCAAACACATGGTGACTAATTCATGTGGTTTGAAATCTGCTCCCTCTTTGCCAATTTCATGATGATTATTTATTTTGTCCAATCAGTATGCTCATATACTGATAAAATATATCAACATCAAGAAGACATCCCAGATCTATTCCCCATGTATGATTTAAGTATTTTACATGTCATTTAATAACTACTTTTACACAAAGTTTCACTATGCTTCACATCTTGTATATTGAATATGAGGGCTACACTTCTGCTATGTCATGCAGTGAAATGTTACATTCAATTCTGATTGGTGATTTGTTTGATCAAGTCCAGAGTAAAGTAATAAATACCAATCAGAACTGTAGCTTATTCACTGCATGACACACCCAACTTCTGGCACCCAAACTCAACCTATTGAAAAACAAAGCAACAGTAAAACTTTGCACAAAATGATCAGTAAAGGTGGCGCTCACCAGATAATATGTACTTTTGAGAGTGACGTATGTAAGGTGAAGCAGTTCACATTTAAAACATGCACAATGGAGAGAATGTTGGCATATCTCTATGCTACATTAATGTAATGTGGATGATATTTCTTTTGGATATTGTACTTTTGGAAATTTTACATGATTTAAGTACACTGCTAACTAAAATGACTGCTCCCTTGTGTTAAAAAAATCAGTCTGAATTAGTCTAAAGTGCACTATACACAGCAGCTATTAAAATAGGGAAAATGAATTTTGCCAGACTAGACAATACCAGCTTCTGAAAGTGCAATGAATGAATTACCAAATATATAAAATGTAAAAAAAGTTATCGGCTCTTTTTATACAATTGACCTCTGAAGTTCAGGAAGTGAAAATGACCAAGTAGAGCTAGCACTTTTTTGAAAGGTGCACATTTGAAGTAAGGCCAAGCTGTATACTCTATAGCCCATAGTACACCCATCAATGATACACCAAAATAAAGGGAATTAAAGGTTCTTTGCATTATACCTAAGATATACAAGGTCTTTTTTAAATAGCCAGTATAACCAGTGAGGAGAGCCGGGGAAATTCTTTTTCTTTAAAATCCTAACCCTATGCAAAATGCGAAACTGTATAGCGCCACCTTAAAGAAAATATAAAAATGTTTGCAATTATGTTTTTTATTTTCATATAATTATGTATGATGTTCTGAATAAAATGGTACATTCATATTGATGTTAAGCATGAAAATAAGCTAATTACGATCATTTTTCTCTTGCTTACATAATTTGCCATGAGGTATGTTTGTGTGAGTAGTGACCTTAATTATGGGGAAATTAGAAGTCTTAGAATATAGGAATAGAGTCAACTTAAATTTAAAACTGTTGCAATAAGTGACAGAAATATATGGTGAAAATGTTTCTTTTCATTTATTTGCAATGAAATAAAAAAATAAATGAAGAGAAAGTGAATTTGCTTCTTCCATATTAAACAATAGGCAAATATTTTACACTTTGACCTTTGACCTTTATGAACCTGATGAGTTATCTCCCTTTTCTAATTGTAAAATTCATTGTTGATCTCTCTGAAATAATTCTGGCTAGTTTCATGTTCCTGTCATTCAGCATAACATTGGTTGCTATGTTTACAAAATGTAATGTGCATTCTTAAAATAGCTCACTTTTATCATGGGGGGGGAGGCTGGACTTGTTAGAGACTCTGACACTCATAAATACTGTTCTGTGGGGGGGAAGGCAGGAGAATTATTCAAAAGGATTGTTTTGATGCTTGCGACTTAAATGTTTCAGCCATATAAACATAATTAAATCATACAAAAATAATACCTATATCTTCTTTATGGTGGCACTCACCAGATAATATGTACTTTTGAGAGAGTGACATATGTAAGGTGAAGTAGTTCGCATTTAAAACATGCACAGTGGAGAGAATGTTGGCATATCTCTATGCTACATTAATGTAATGTGGATGATATTTCTTTTGGATATTGTACTTTTGGAAATTTTACATGATTTAAGTACACTGCTAACTAAAATGACTGCTCCCTTGTGTTAAAAAATCAGTCTGAATTAGTCTAAAGTGCACTATACATAGCAGCTATTAAAATAGGGAAAATGAATTTTGCCAGACTAGACAATACCAGCTTCTGAAAGCGCAATGAATGAATTACCAAATATATAAAATGTAAAAAAAAGTTATCGGCTCTTTTTTATACAATTGACCTCTGAAGTTCAGGAAGTGAAAATGACCAAGTAGAGCTAGCACTTTTTTAAAAGGTACACATTTGAAGTAAGGCCAAGCTGTATACTCTATAACCCGTAGTACACCCATCATTCATACACCAAAATAAAGGGAATTAAAGGTTCTTTGCATTATACCTAAGATATACAAGGTCTTTTTTAAATAGCCAGTATAACCAGTGAGGAGAGCCGGGGAAATTCTTTTTCTTTAAAATCCTAACCCTATGCAAAATGCGAAACTGTATAGCGCCACCTTAAAGAAAATATAAAAATGTTTGCAATTATGTTTTTTATTTTCATATAATTATGTATGATGTTCTGAATAAAATGGTACATTCATATTGATGTTAAGCATGAAAATAAGCTAATTACGATCATTTTTCTCTTGCTTACATAATTTGCCATGAGGTATGTTTGTGTGAGTAGTGACCTTAATTATGGGGAAATTAGAAGTCTTAGAATATAGGAATAGAGTCAACTTAAATTTAAAACTGTTGCAATAAGTGACAGAAATATATGGTGAAAATGTTTCTTTTCATTTATTTGCAATGAAATAAAAAAATAAATGAAGAGAAAGTGAATTTGCTTCTTCCATATTAAACAATAGGCAAATATTTTACACTTTGACCTTTGACCTTTATGAACCTGATGAGTTATCTCCCTTTTCTAATTGTAAAATTCATTGTTGATCTCTCTGAAATAATTCTGGCTAGTTTCATGTTCCTGTCATTCAGCATAACATTGGTTGCTATGTTTACAAAATGTAATGTGCATTCTTAAAATAGCTCACTTTTATCATGGGGGGGGGGGGGAGGCTGGACTTGTTAGAGACTCTGACACTCATAAATACTGTTCTGTGGGGGCGGAAGGCAGGAGAATTATTCAAAAGGATTGTTTTGATGCTTGCGACTTAAATGTTTCAGCCATATAAACATAATTAAATCATACAAAAATAATACCTATATCTTCTTTATGGTGGCACTCACCAGATAATATGTACTTTTGAGAGAGTGACATATGTAAGGTGAAGTAGTTCGCATTTAAAACATGCACAGTGGAGAGAATGTTGGCATATCTCTATGCTACATTAATGTAATGTGGATGATATTTCTTTTGGATATTGTACTTTTGGAAATTTTACATGATTTAAGTACACTGCTAACTAAAATGACTGCTCCCTTGTGTTAAAAAATCAGTCTGAATTAGTCTAAAGTGCACTATACATAGCAGCTATTAAAATAGGGAAAATGAATTTTGCCAGACTAGACAATACCAGCTTCTGAAAGTGCAATGAATGAATTACCAAATATATAAAATGTAAAAAAAAGTTATCGGCTCTTTTTTATACAATTGACCTCTGAAGTTCAGGAAGTGAAAATGACCAAGTAGAGCTAACACTTTTTTAAAAGGTACACATTTGAAGTAAGGCCAAGCTGTATACTCTATAACCCATAGTACACCCATCATTCATACACCAAAATAAAGGGAATTAAAGGTTCTTTGCATTATACCTAAGATATACAAGGTCTTTTTTAAATAGCCAGTATAACCAGTGAGGAGAGCTGGGGAAATTCTTTTTCTTTAAAATCCTAACCCTATGCAAAATGCGAAACTGTACAGCGCCACCAAAGCACTTCAATCTTACACAGGGAACAAGTTTGTAATGTCTCCTTATATGATATGTGTAACCAGCAAATGAATATTCCAAATGGATAAAATAAAATGAGCACATAATCAGCAAGGTGGCAGATTCTGAACAGCATGAGTTACAGTCATCTTAATTTGTAAAAAGGGACTGGGTGTTGTCAATAACTTCCTTTGCACTTGTTTCAGTGTCTGTGTCTGCAGCAGTAATTTTGCATCTGCATGAAGTATAAGTGATGGATCTGGTTGTTAGCCATACACCAACTTGTTCTATACAAGATTTTCGTTGCACTAGGAAATTACACTATTTCTTGCTTTGAAGATCACACTATAATACAGTACCTTCCAAATTTAAATGAAGACATAAAATTACCAATAAAATGTTTTAAAGCTTTCATGCAGTGGTAGGGTGTGGTAGCCAAGATGAGTCCTGCACCAGGATCAAATGAAGCAGCTTAATATGGCTCATAAGATTTAATAAGAATCACTGAAACCTAACAGAATCTGTTTGGAAGTATTTATTTCATCTTGTCATGAATGAGAATATCACACGAACAGTAGACAAGTCTATGTCTGTTTGTAATCTGCATGCTAGATATACAACCAATATGTCAACATATAAAAATCAGCACCACCCTACTACAAAAGACCTTCTAAAGATGAAAAGACCATCATGTTGACATGTGAAATGATACTGTATCATATCATAGACTATGTATCATGAATCGTATTTATACCAGAGGTCTCGGAAACACTTAGTCACACATATATGGATGCATATTTTTAAAATCTGGGATGCAAGTTAAAATACTTGCCAGTCCCGCTTAACCACCTGCTGAGTGGGAAAATGTGTTGATCAATTGATCATTTTACCTGTGCTGATATTTATAATAATAGAATTCACTGGCTGAAATACCCCTGGATGTGCATGTTGTCATTATAAGAGTACATCAAAAGAATATGACAATAGCTGGGTGGCAAGTTCAAGGACTTCAACCAGTTGCTGAGTGGGAAAATGTGCTGATATTTACAATGACTGAATTCAGAGGCAGAAAGACCCAAAGATGTACATGTGGTCATTATAAGAGTAAATCAAATGAACAACTTTTGCTTTCATTATTATGTTTGTTTCTGAATGTAGCTGAATAAGTAATGCATCGAATCTCAAAATCAAAGACACGTCAAGATTAGACAAAATGCTGTTTGCAAATCTGGACAAGTATTTTGGGGTTAAATGGCAGTTAGACAAAGACTGTAATGAGAAGAGTGCTAAAGTTACTAGAACTGATAGTTTAGATAGGACAGTAGCCAAGTGTGAAAAAGTGCATAATGTCTGGCTTAGCGTTTAGAATAAGACCTTTCCTTGACAAAATTCAGTCTCACTCTGATGGACAAACAAGAGCTATGTGTCAGTGGTGTATGAATGTGGAAAACTAAACCCAATGCCAACCACTTCTTCTAATCTACAAAGTTCCATATTTGCTGGGAGGGGATGGCTATTTCTGCTGGTGGGACTCCTATTTTTACCAAACTAGGAGTCCTGGACTCAGTTTTAAAATCCTAGTGAGAGCTCTGGATACGTAGCAGAGGTGTATCATTTCACCCCTAGTAACAAGTAAAGCTTAAAACAGTCTCTTACAAGCAGTTTGTTTTCCCTTAAAATGGTGCCTCCTTAAATTTGTTACACTTGAAAAAAACATTTTTATGTTTATACTAGTATGGTCTTTTAGACTTGTAAAATATAAATTGTGTGTCTGCAGATAGTATTTTAAAAGGAAGAGAGGGAAAGAGAAATAATCACTTTTCATCTTGATTTATCTACTACTCTCCCCACATGCTGATCTATCATACAAAGTAGTGATGAGTGACAATTTAGACAGGAGTCCCTCAAAGATGCTGATGCTATAGTTGCCAAAGAGAATATCCAAGAATTAAAGATAAGACCATTTGATCCTTTAAATGCTGAGTGTTCAAACCATCTGTAATATTCTTCAGCAATAACAAGATTTTCAAATCAGCTGCTGTGGTACATATATTATATTGGATGTCACTTTGGTACCATTTTCATTTAGGGCAGAGTAGACACCATTAGAATAGTAGCCATTTTCAATAAGGAACCAACCATGAATCATAATGTCTATTGGTGAAAACTCCAAGATACAACCATCCACTGTCTGGAATGTGATGGAAGCAGGGGAATGCCAAAATCAGCTATAGGAAGGATCTGTATATTTAACAATATAAAGCTATCTAATCACTTTTTCCAATATTTGTGTATTTTTATTCATTTTATCAAAGAAACATACTTTGACTTTGGCATTTTACAGCTTACATAACATTTCAACTGAAATGTATGTCAACGGAACTTGAAAGGCATCAGAGTATGTATATTCCTACTAAAGCAATCAGACTTTGTTTGTGGAAAAATATCAATTTGGGCTGCCATCTGTGAGAGATATTCCTGAAAATTTGGCATCCAGTTCCGCCCATCAGTCGACCGGTCAACGCGCTACACACATTTAGGCAGTAAGACGTCGACCCAAACGCCATAAATATTAGCGTAAGACTATATAACTACTTGGAGAAAATGTAATTTTGAGAAGTATCATGAAATTAAGAATTAACTAAATACATATAAAATATTTAATTTTTGCTTCCGCAATCTAAATGGGGGCTGCTTAGACTTATTATTATTGAACATATATGATATACCTGTCAATATAATTCCAATTACTTGTAACATTTAAACACTACTGTTAAACAGTACGAAAACGTATTACTGTAGAAGTCGTTAACGTACTCAATAAAAGTGTTACTGTTAGGCGGTGAATTGTAAAACGCTCCATAAATTCTTTCTACAAAATACATACAGCGAAACAACATATCAACTAACTTCTGAACTTAAAGGTTCCTCTATTTGTTTTCTTAAGAATAGCGTTGTCGGTGAAAACTTGGCTAGGAGTGACTGTTTTTTCTGCTTGTCCGCACGGTATGCTGCAAGTCGTGCCTCCATAGTTTTTTTCAATCTTCTTTGGCAAGAGTGGCAAACAAGGGAGATAATTTGATCTGTTTTAAACTATGTAGTATTGTTCCTATGTAACTATCTATGTATCTATCTATCTATCTATCTATCTATTTGTCTGTCCGTCCGTCCATCCATCCATCCACCCAACACCCATCAATTATCTAGATAGATAGATATATAAATAGATAGATAGATCCTCAACTTTGCTTCTTATGTTCATTAAATAAAGGCATGTTACTCAGATTTGAAGTTTAAGAGATTTAAAGTCCAGGAGGGGCTCTTGTGAATCCCAGATTTTAAAGCCAATAGAAAATCCATACTGACCTTCAAATCAACAAAGGAAATGTCAAATCCCTAGTATACACTCGTGTTGGTGAAGAGTTGTGTGGAGTGTAATTACTAGTTAGTGACATACTTCGAAAAATTGTGGGCAATTTCTGTAATTCACTCAATAAGTACTAATTCCACTTTTGATTAAGATCCAAACTGGGGTCAACATGAACAGCTAGTGGAATATACCTCGTGTATTTGACTCCATCTTTTGATGCATCTTCCTTACAAACAATTACACAAGGGCTTCAATATATATACATTTTTCAATTTGCGGCAGTGTTGTGAGCTCTGACATCTCTATACGTGACTACATTGAATCAATATGTTAAATTTTGTTCATCACTCAAGTTTTATTGCAAAACGCATACATTTTGTTAAAGGAAAATAAAATACCAGGGATTTTGTTCAAACTGAGACTTAACTAATCTAAACAGGGATTGGAAACTCCCCCTTTAACCCACTAAAGATTGATATAAAAAAATTGGGCGCATAGGTAAATATTTTCGAAAATAAATTTTAATTTGCATAGAAAGTTTGCTCTACGGCTTGTTAAAAATCCACTTTACAAAATTTTTTTTTCTAAGATACATAAATAAAATTTACATTTATGCCCTCAGTACATTGAAATAAGTATAAGTCGGTAGTTTATTTCATGTGCCTATTTTGATACTTTTATAATTGAAAATTAGGTAAACTTAATAACGTGTGTGTGTGTGAGAGAGAGAGAGAGGGATGGGGGGGATGGGAGAGAGCCTGAGAGAAAATTATCTTCTACGAATCTGTAGAGCGCCAATTAAGTACATAATTCATGGTTATCTACTTTTCACGTTTCAGTTTTATTGTCCTCAAAATCTTTTCAACAGTGTATATATATATATATATATATATATATATATATATATATATATATATATATATATATATATATATATATATATATATATATATATATATATATATATATATATATATACATACATACATATATATATATATATATATATATATATATGTCGTCTTGCTTGTTGTACATATATAAATCTTGTTCGTTAAAATATGTTCTTTGCACCCTCTTCTTCAGTTAACCATTGTGTCAATTCAGAGTATTTATTTTCTGTTTTCCCCATTTAAGTTGTCCCAATTATTGATTGACGTTTGTGTTAGTCACTGTTCAATGATGCCTTAAATGCGTTCTTTGTGTTGATCTGTAAAGTCTACGACGCAGGCCATTTAGTTAAGTTTTGCCCGTCACCTCTGCCGGGGTATAGGCCGCCCACAAAAGAGCGCCAGAGGCTTCTGTCCTGTGCGATCTCATCGAGCTGACTCAAGGTGCGACCCGTCTTAGTGATGTCTGCCTCGAGGTCGCGTCGCCAGGTGTTTCTTGGTCGGAACCTTATCCGCTTGCCTTGAGGGTTCCACCTCAATGCCTGTCTGGTAACGTTGGTTGGCGGCTTACGTAGGGTGTGTCCTATCCAACCCCACCTTCTCTTCTTGATCTCTTCCTCTACCTGAAGCTGGGCGATTCTCTGCCATAGGTTGGTGTTGCTGATGGTGTCTGACCAGCAGATCTAGGGAATTCTTCTTAGGCAGCTGTTGATGAAGGTCTGAACTCTCTTTACGGTCGGCTTGGTGGTTCTCCAGGTCTGCGCTGCATACAGTAGGACTGACTTCACATTGGAGTTGAACAGTCTGATCTTCTTCAAAATGTTCTGCCCGTCTTTTCATTTTGGTGTTCAGTACTTGCTATGGTCTTTCCCTGCTTGTCCTTTACGAGTCTCTCTGTTTTGCTGTACTTGCCGGACATCTTCTTGGTGATGTCGTACAGCTTCTTCGTGTTTCCGCTTCCGATCGCTTCATCTGCCTCTGCTGGCTGTCCTTCAACGTAGTTTCTCTTGTCTATCTTGATGCTTCTTTTCACTTCTCTGTGGGCGTCAGTGTACTCTGTTTGTACCTTTACATTTTTTAGTTCTTGTCCTACTGCTATTTACTGCCGCTTTATTGTTCCCGCTCCTGGATTTTGCGCAATGTTTTGGCTGAAATCCATTCTTTCTGCTGGTGCTTCATGGGGTCTAGTCTATTGTTCGCATTGTCTTCCTCATCTTCAAGAAGCTCTTGTAACACTTGGTACTTGTTAAGCGTCAGTCTGAATTCTTCTTTAGTTTTTGCATCTTTCAACAGGCTGATTTTATACTTTGTTTTATTCTCTTTTGTGCCCATCCAGCTCTTCTCCATTTTCGTTCATCACGCCCAGGCCGTGGATCCCCATGGCTTTTTCATACCCTGTGTTGTCTGACCGCAAACAATTTAAGAATGTTATATAAACATGTCGCAAATACCGTATGCTTGACAAATAGTCTTTAGGTGATGTCAGCAAGACAACAGAACAATCGTCTCCAACGTAAACTTTTATTCTCATCAATCTACAAAATTACTTCAATCCCTTGAAACGTAGGAATGGTATTAGACCTATGACAGATTTTTTCCCCATACTTTTGGTTGATTCATCTGCATCTTTTCTGAAACACTGTTGACATTTTTTTATTAATGTTTGAAACCGACAAATCAAAATTTGTCTTCTCTTGTTCTATATTTTGTAGTACTACTAGCATTAACGTTATTTTCAGTCCGTCCAATGTTGTAAACAGATACACGCTACCTCTTATTACCAAGATTGCTGCGTTCATTTTAAATTTCTATCACATATCTGCAAGCTCTTGAGTTAACACAATTTGTTTTGTGTCATAAGTTATGTTGTGTCAATAATTTTAAACTTTCTTTGTGCTGCGACGGACACAAAGTGTTCACCTTTGGTCCGATACTGACCATGCACTCGTGTGGCTTAAGTGGTTAGAGCGTCGGCCTCGGATGCGGAAGGTCCTGGGTTCGAACTCCGGTTGAGTCATGCCAAAGACTAACTAAATGGTACTAACATCTGCCTCCCTAGGCGCTGTGCATTAAGGGGTTAGTGTTAGGATTGCTCGGCCTGGAGTCAGGATAATGTGACTCGGTGGGACATGATGCCCTAGTGTTAGACATCACTATAAACTGCCACACTTGCAGACATTGTAGCGATATGACTGAAATTCTTTTAGGAGCTACGTTAAAAAATCCAAATAACACACTGAGTATGTGAGAATTCTGTAATTTGAATTATTAGAAGATCATTGCTTTAGTTCATTTGTTGTATTTGGTAGTTCTACTAAAACTCACACACAATCTATAGATATTTAAAAGGTTGTAGAATATGAAGGTCAAACTGAGAAGGGCTGTCACAGTCGTAATCTATCAGAAAATTGAAATACCATTTCGCTAAGGTTTCTTAACCACTTGTATTTTGGGTTAAAATAGACTCTAAATAACGACAAGCAAGGAACTCATCACGTAATGTTTGTGTAGATTAAGCAATTTACGTTTAATGTGCGGACGACAATGTCCTCTCGCACGAAGTGCGTCATCTAACAATTGTCATGAAATCTTCTAACACTAATTGACTATTTAACAATGCATTTCAGTTCTAGAGAGGTGTCGTGGTGGTCTGGATAAGTGTTCCTCTATCGCAACTCTCTCTATCATTGATCTTTGGTCGACAAGTTTTAGTTTATTTACCCTTTTCGGTGACATTTTGTCACTGTATGGAAAACTTAATCTCGAGAGTGACATACTTTGGTTTGATTTCATAGGAGACTTTGGCACTGAGTGTGTTGATGTGTTGAGAGTGAAATTGATAATTTAATTGACGGAACAGCTATCTGTCGTTATGGAAAACATTCTTGTCCCTTTTGGTTCATATCACAAGTACTTGTTGCCCGTTTCTGAAGTGAACATTATATTTGTTATTCAAGTTCAAGGACCAGGGCCTATTTGATTAAATTTAAAATGTTTGAAGGCATAGCTGATATTACACATATGAATGATTAGACACTCGACGAGTTTAATAGGGGCCATCCATTTTTCGTTGATCCGTTATGTTTTATTATACTGCTCGGGTAGCCATTACGTCAACTTCTGTGCTCTCTGTTTGCTTTCATGATCATATCATAGATACCGGTAAAAGCTTGAAATTATCCTAAGCAAATACCAGGTTATAAGAGCACTACATTATAATGTGGAAACAAAAAAGCAAACAAAAACTAAATCTAGGTAATTGTTGCTTTTGTAAATACACAACATTATGACCATAAGGTACGTACAAAACATTTGGCCTTACAAAGATAATTGAAGTCAAATTTTTGGGGGATCTGTGTACATATTCGAACAACTGCGGTTGCTACCGCAGAATCTCGTAGCTCCAAGTAAACATGAGTGCGACGAAGACTTACATCCAAGTGTTACGAGTCAAAGCTCTTACAAAAAGTAATAAGAAAAGAGTGAAGACAAGAAGCTTTGTAAAAATCTAACAAATAATTTATTTCCCTAGAATATCAAGTAAAAAATGAGAAAAAAGAACTTACGGTTTTACGAATCAAATCCAAAATTAATCCACGAACTATAAAATAGAAGTCCTAGCAATAAAAAGTCCTGAATGAGACTGAGTTCGAATCCCGATGAAATAAAAAAATGGAAGGCGATGACGTTATTAATGGTCAGCGAAGCGCTGCAGTGTCAACAGTCTCTTGTTGAATCACAGAAAATATTATTCCTGTTTTTTAATTCTGTATAAATTCGATAAATGTCCTTGTCCAAAAATTAATTTAGAGCACTAGTATTTCCAAGGAAAAGAATTACTTGAATTCAAAATAATTTGAAGAAAATAAAATAAATTTCCCAAACCGGACACAACATAAACAGCATGACGTCTCAAGTGTTAAGGCACGACTGACTATTCTTTATCAATACATCAGTAATAACTCTAACTAAGACGCAAAACAGATTCACAGATGGGAGGGGTCAGCCTTCTAGAAATGGAAGTTTGTACATGATAAATATTACGTAGTCTAGGTATGGCCTTGACTTAACTTAATAATTCTTACTCTGAGAAAGAATAAATTTTAAAAAATTGTTTACTAAAACTATCACTGGTCCTGAATCAAGGTCAGAAACTAGATATAGTGTTTCTAGTATAAGTGTTTATCAATAACAGTCACGTGACACAGAACTAAACTGAATTTCTGGACAAGGTCAAATCAGTAAATAAAGTTACATTACAATAGCATGTAATGGAATAAAAAATTAAAACTAAGAAACAAAGAATTAAATTAAATCAAACACACATAACACCAAGAAGAAAAACGCGATTTACATCCGTTTGACATAGAAATTAAGCCTTATTTCAAATATTCTTTGACATCTTGAATTTTGAATCAAATAAAAAAAAATCAAAGAAAATAATGAAAATGTATATATCACTGCTCCTTTAGGAATGTAAAATGTAGATGGCACCGTTTGTTCAGAGCACACACACACACACACACACATATATATATATATATATATATATATATATATATATATATATATATATATATATATATATATATATATATATATATATGCCGCAGACATGCAACATCATGTCCTACCCAGTCACGTTATCCGATACCAGGCTAACCAGTCCTAATACTAACCTCTTAATGTTGAGTGTCTAGCGAGGCAGCTGTTTGTATCATTTTTTATAAGTCTTTGGTATGACTCGGTCGGGGTTCGAACCCACGACATCCTGCTTCCGAGGCGGACGTTCTAACCATTAGGCCACCGGAGCAGTCATTATAAAAAAGGAGTTTTAAAAAAATGTCGAGAGGAAAACTAAATATAGTCAGCCAAATTTGTTCAGTCCGACACTAGAGAAGTCAGGTTCAGAATCTTCTCCAGATAAGTCCTCGGGCTGGCTGATCCAATTCCAGTCGTAACGTGTGCAGCTGTCCATGTAAACTTCTTTTTACCGTTGCATCGATATTCACCGCTGGTCCAGGAAACTTTTTGTCACCTTTTCTTCGTTTTTTTTTTCTTTCTCGCCTGCTTGCGCAGGGATACATCTCGATGATTCCCCCATAAATGGTCCTATCATTAGTACTCATCAACCACAGTGAGGGATTATAGGTTGGTTATTAAATTTGTCGTGCTGCTTCGTATACGCAAGACAGGAATTCCAGCAGGTGGTCCCCTCTTCTACCACAGCAGGTGCTGCACAATGATGAGGTCTGGAAGGCTAATGCCTGACTGGAACGATGGTAAGACTTCAGTCCGATTCGATCTCACATTTTTACGACGCGTTCGGTCATTCCACCACGTACGTCTACTTGCTTCATCAAAATTCTAGTCCTCCTTTGAGTGCAAGCACTCATTTTTGTGGCTGAATTTGTGTGCAAGGTACTACTATTAGTTTGTTGACCTTTGAGACACGAACGACTGGGAAGTACATCGAGTAGGAAAGAAGTCACTACTCTACGCGTTAAAGTCTGTAACACAGACTACTTAATAATTGTCTGTATGTATGCGAATAAGAATAACAATGTCTGAGAGAGGAAGGAAGGTCCGGTCCAAGTCCAGTTCGTCAGGTGGCAGTAACCTCTACTAAAACGCCGTATTCTGCCAAGTTACCTAATTTGGGCTATCCCTGAAACTCAGCTTCGTGTAAGCCACACTTGCAATTAGTGTCAATCATTCCAGTTAAAAATATTCATAACCAACATAATTTTTAAAACTATATTTGTGTACGTAGCATACCTTAAGGCCCGCCAATGTCCATTAAATACAAACTGAGTTAGAGTACCCTCCTTTGTTTTTGTGATCTTAATCGGGAATGTATCAAACACTAATTTTAAATATGTGGTCAAAAGGATCAAATTAGGAGTTTGAAAAGATGTAATTGAAATTGGTTTTCAAGGTCTAAATAAAAACTAGGCAACTGTATAATTCTTTCATCACTTAAGGGGCCTTTTAGGATCCTCAAGTGGGGAAGCAGGGAATGGTTTGAGTTACTGCGGCGGCTTGAACTTCAATATGCTCTTGTCCATGGCGGTGTTTCGCTATTAGGTCTACAATGATAAGCGCAGTAAACAGCGGCCACAGGGATATCCGTTGGTTGGGCACTTTGCATGCTTCTTGTAGCCAGTTCACGGTATGCGCCTCAAGTGTTTCAGGGCATCTGTTTATTTTTCTCCAAGTTTTTTAGATTTTATGTTATCCTTATTGCGCCTTTTCTTTGGTCCATGGATATTATTTCATCGCACAGCAATCTCTTCTTTGCTTTAAGATTTTAAGAAGTTTTTCAGCACACTGAGCTGCCTTTGCTTTGTCGTCCACTATTTCACTAATTTCCATGTGGCTTGCTGAATCGAGGATATAGCAGTCCTTTTCAACTGATATACTATTAGTCATAAGTGGAAATTAAGCTGGGACTGTCATAACCGCTGAAAATTATGTGAGATTGGGGTTGGCAGAAGTGGAGGAGGCTTACACCATGCTGCTTCTTGCACTTGGACCACATGTTTTCCAGGTATTTTTGATGGACGGGTAGGTGTTGCCGTCACTCTGGGATTGGGATAGACTTTCCGATGCCTTAGTTTTCGTTCCTTGCAAGCACAGTTGCTTCAATGATCCCTTCTTCTTTTTCCCTGCCTCCCTCACGGGTCTTATTCTTCGTTTAGTTGTAGTTGTATGAGGTGACTTTGGAGGTAGCTTCCTAGTTTTGAAGTGTGTCGCCGGAGGCGGATTTGATGGTGGTGGAGACATTACAGGTTGCTCACTATACTCGTATTAAGTTCCTACGGATTGTGCGCGTGGCGGCTGGGTTTTCGTAACTTGCTCCCTCTGTGCCGGTGTTTGTTCTCCCCATGATGGACTATGAAGGCTCCTGTTATGGTATTTTGCTGCTATTCTTTCTTTCCCATATCAAGAGAAGAGTAGTTCTCTTCTCATGTGCACTCAAGCTCCAACCTGAGGCTATTGTCAGGCCTCGGGCTTTTCAACACTCTTAGTGCTTGGGCGTGTTTCTTTTCTTCCAACGCTAGTAGCGTTGATGATGTGTTCGTTGCTATCTTCGCTGCCGACTAAAGGAAAACTGGCGAGCGCATAATCTCATCTGCCAGAGGCACGGAGGTGAAGGAAGATATACCTAAGAACAATCAAATCAGAAAGAGAAATAGCACCCAATAATTAAAGCAAAAACCAAAAACAGAGACGAAGACAGAAAAACATGATTCATAAAATAATCACAAATAAACCATCTATTGTGCGTCTGCATTTCAAAAATAAGCCACTCTAATACATCAGTAACAAAAGAATATATATTGAAGATTAGGGCAGCCTCTCCTCATCATGTACAATATTTTAATCCTAAAATGAATATAAATACAAATACATACATTTAAACATGAACACATTTGCAAGGTAGACAACGTTAGTTAGTAAAGACCTGGCTTCAAAGGTTATAAAAAAAATTTATTGCCGTCAGAGACGCAACGTTTTTGAGCTAATAAGAAGAGATGATCATAAAAATCATGAAATTCCATTTCTAGCTTGTCATCGCTTGTAGAGAAATAAAATCCAAAAACGAGTCCGTAAATATCCTAAATGGAATTCAATACTTCAATGATGAAGAAAATACATACAATATTGTCTACACACCATTAAATCGGAAACATGTAATCTCGTGTTATTGGATTGAATTGAAACGGCATTTCTTCTAATAAAACCTGTGATATCGATGGAGATAATACATACGAATCAAAATATCCCGCCATGTTATTGGAAGAGTGGATAACAACCAATATCCAATGGGTTTCTGGTCACTGACTGTCGTCGTTGTTGAGGTCTAACGTTTAAAGTTTTCGATGAGTAAGTTCATATTTTGCACATATCACTTGAGTCAAGGGAGCTGTGTACGAACTGTGTCAGGAGGTAATGGAGTCCCAAGATAGTCATTCCTGTAGATCAACAAACCTCACAGGTAATGATAGGCAGTGATTGCAAACTTGACTTTTTCTTTCAACTGGTCATGTAGGTAAGTCGAAAAACGGAAATTAGTCTTATTCGGTTGCAAGAGCGCTTGGGTACTAGTCAGTGAAAGTTTATAGTTTTTTTTAACAGGTCCTAAATACATTTGTTCAAGATAACCTATTCTTAGATGATAATCCATGTTTCTTCCAGACACTCCTCTGATTCTTCTTGAATCATCATTAAACATTTGGCATAATGTACGTGACAAGGATGATTGATTTCGTAACAATACCAGTGCTCTGTGGTCAGGATAGTGATTCTCTTTAGCCAAGCAGAGTGGTTGGCAGAAACAGGACTCTGGCTGTTACTTTTATTCACCAAATTCGCCAATAGTGTTTCTTCTTTTTCCACTCCACGACTTGATTTAGTGTATGTGACTGCTTTGTTTCCTGTTATTGATTACTACGCCTATAGGTTTGTGTTCCGTAAATAACTTGCTTTTTAATAGTCTAGCATCCCTTTTCTGAGATTTATGATTTCAAGCGTATTGTCAGCTTGTTAAAGCATGATCCCATTCTCTGAAGTTTCACAGGGAGTTATCCTGATTTCAGTGGGTGGAAATGTCTCTCGTCACTGCCTGGTATGGAGAACGTGCCCCAAAATTTCAAATTATCTTTTTATGTCAGAACCTATCCAACGAACTTTCACTGCTTTGATTCAGTGTTTTCCAACGTAATGCATTATTTGGTAAAGAATGTTAAAGGGGCCGTCTTCTTTGTCGCACACTCGTTACAACTGAGGCAAGCAAACTACTACTTTTAAAGCTTTTTTTGTTCGCATCTTCCATTTGACAGGCTGGAAGATGTCATCCATGAGCGTGTTTAGTGCAGGAAACAATTCTGTCGTCCGTCATGTAAATATCCTGATCGAAAGTGCTTTGTTTGCCAACCTAGCCTCCTGTTGTAACACTTGTTATTTTTCTTCTTGGATGTCTTAGTAGTTCAAATCAATCGATAAAACACTGCCACCTCGTCCAGGGAGTCACTTGTTCTTGAGCACATCCAACACTACATTGTTGTCGATGATTGTGGGATGTATTTGACGTCGATATATTTGAATGTATTGTGTTCTGTAAAATAGTTCCACTTGTGTCCGAGGTTTTTTTAAACGTTCAACGACACACGCTTTTGTTTCAGGATTTTTAACAATAATAAAAAAAATCAATCTGTCGTTTTTAAAAATCGTTTTGAAATTGCTGATAGTGATATTCATTTTTTACTCCTCTATTCACATTATTCTTCTTTTTACTTCTGCTGGAAAAGGTGTCGATATAACCCTTTCGACCCAGGCTTTCATTTCTTGTCATTTCTTTTGAAATCGATATCTGTGAAGATAGTAGCGTTGTTGCAAATATTTGGATTATATCTGTTGATTTCAAGGGTATAGTCAAATTGTTAAAACAATATCACATTCACCATCTTCTCGATGGCAATTGCAAAAACGGCATTTTCCTGATTATATCTGATTCAAAATGTCGCTTACTTGGTCTGGAATGATATCAAGTCCCACAGACAATATCCTCCTGCGTATATATTTAGCAGATGGGATTTGGAAATCTTCTAACTCTTCTCTCTTATTTCTATTCCATAGTGTCACGGAATTGTATAAATCCTTTTATTTATTAAATATATGTACTCGGGTTTTGTTTTTTTGTGTACAACGATACCCGAGGGTGATTTATGTATATTGTACAAAGATTTCGAAATAGTGAGCTCGGTTCATCTTATGCCACACGTGCGAAATGCTTTCGATGGGAAGAACCGAATACTTCCAGCGCACAGACGATGTAATGCGTCATTTTCTATGTATAAAAACCTCACCTAAGGTCAAAATCTTTACATTACGGAACGTCTTATCAGTGAGCGGTCTACTTTAAGGACTTACCCATCTTCAGCTGTAGAGGTATAAGAGTTATGAATTTCTTGTGTATAGGTTATAACTATTGCACTACCACGTTTATTTTTGTATATTTTCTATGTAGCTTCGGCTAAAGTAGTATCATGCAAATATTTTCTATACTTGTTTGTGACTTAGCAAGAGATTTATATTAGCAATATATAAAGCTGCATTTTTAAGAAACGTTTAGTAACGTATGATTCTTGTCGGGCACGGTTAGGTTCACTTCTGAACTTGTGTATTGTTTTGTAATTATTGTGCCGATAATGTAATCTGTGTAGCTTATCGTATATAACGTTATTACGTATTATCCTATATGCCCATGTCATGCATAGTACACGGTGTTAGATGTATTTTCAGCTGACCAAAGTGATCGAAGTTGCAGCAATATAGCTGACCTGAGTGACCAGAGTGATCAGAGTTATCGGAGTGATTGGAGTCGACGTGGTACCAGCTGCAGAGCTAACCATAGAAGTTGACCTTAGCAACTGTGAAGCTGAACCATAGCAGCCGTAGAGCTGAGTAAACAGTATTGCTGGTCGAGTAGCAGGTGATCGGGCGTTATTGACCGAGATTGGTGGGCGCTGATTGCTTGATTGACCAACCTGGAATACTGACTGCTTGACTGACCAGTGTGACTGGTAGCCAAGTGTGCTGGTAATGGAGTGTATAACTCCATACATGTAATATTTTAGCCGTGGGCTAATCTTTGGGGTTTGTAATACCCAGTGTGTGTTTGGGAATGTAAAAATATTTTGTACATCTGTCCCTTTATTTTCATCATTTTCACTATTTGAGTGAATACATTTTTACTATATGAGTAAAATACCACAGTTTTACTTATTTGAGTAAAACACACCATTCTTTCATTGTGAAATCACTGTGAATCATTTACTCCATGTCATTGTACTGTGTGAGGTCATTTATTTGTATTTTCATTTTTTAGTTCGTGCGGATTATGTTAAATGATCCAATATTTTGATATTATACGCACGTATTAATCATAATTCCTTTCTGATTTAAGTCACTGGTCATTAAACATTGTATTTGTATCACCACCAAAAGTGTTCTGTTGTAAATCCGAAATCCCACCCGGTTATCTTCTTACACATAGCTGCGGTAGTGTCTGTCGTCGTATTTGTAGTTGTTGTTTCTTTTTCAATCTTCGTCAAATTATTGATATCTAAGAGTAGGTTTGGTGGTCATGTCTTAAACTTTCTGGTGAAATGGTTGATGATGTTGCTATAATTATCCGTACCGTTAGGATTTTGTTTTTGTTTTGACACGTCTCAACGGTGGGGTTCGATCCACGGTTTGTAAAGGACTAGGGTCTATTTTCGTTCTTTCAGAAGGTTATGTTATACGGTACAGTATTAATTTCCATCCTGTATTTTCACTGCAGCACACCTAAACGAGGACCTGTGATCCCTCCTAACATGGGAGCAGCCACCTTAACTAAGAACAGAGCTATCAGCCTCAAAAGAAATTTTCTCGATGAACGAACACTTTTTTGACTGACTGAGGGTTGATTTTAGCCAGTGTCAAAGGTTGTGTTCATATCGTCATTATATCAGTGTCTTTGTCAGTAGAACAAATGTTTTCAATATGTTCAAACAACATTTACATTCCGTATCGATGCATTCTTTAGGGGCGTTTCAATGATCTGATTTTGTATCGTTTCATTAGCTTTGATGAGCACCGATAATACATCCAAATGGCTGACCTGACAAGAAGAAATGACATTTTTCTCTTGTATTTGATGAATTTTTGACGACGATGCTGCTGGCTTGAACTGACTGAAGAAAAGTCTTGTTCAGAGAACTGAGATATCTCCTGTTAAAACTCTGACCATAGAAATACTCTGGTGTAGCGCCACATGTCCTTCTACGTTATGTTTGGTGGATTCGCAATATGTGATAGTTGAACTAAGTAACACGCATTTTGATTGGCTGACTCAAAATTAAATTTCTCATCCGTATGGTTCCGTTCTGCAGTTATTATTTACTTCTGAGAGAGGTACCGTGAAAAGGTGACGTTATTTCATTGACAAAACGCGTAATGGATAGAATGTTGTAATACTTCTATGTTGTTTTCCTGTACTGTGACGTTTCTTTACATGTGGCCAATAAGGAGACTATGTACTATACGAAGCGGACAACTGATCAAAATACCTGCTCCGATGTGTTTTAAAAATAGGCCTGAACTAGTCTAAAGTTCACTGACTTTTGCAGTTATTAAACTAGGTAAAATAAGTTTGCTACAGTAGACAATACCAGCTTCTAAAAGTGAAGTCAATAAATTACAAAAAGATATAAAAAAGTTATAAAAATTGGTTCTTTTTTTGTTGCATTTTACCAATGAACTCGAGTAAGTGAAATTGACCCAGCGGAGCTTGCAGTCTTTTGAGAAGTAAGCCCAAACAATACTCTATAAACCATATTACACCCATGAGTCATACACCAAAATAAAAGGTATTCAAGGTTAATATTACAAAAACTAAATTATACAAAGTCTTTTTGTTTAGAATAATCAGGATAACCTGTGAAGAAATTGTTTACCATTAAAAACTCAAACACTATGCAAAGTACGAAACGTTAGAGCGGAATATATGCCGTGTGTATATACATATATATATATATATATATATATATATATATATATATATATATATATATATATATATATATATATATATATATATAAAACCAACATATTTCTTCACTCTTGTCATCCGATTTTATGCCAACTCAGATGTGGGCTAGTGTGAAATCATCTACCATTATTTTTACAATGTTGATTGATTCAAATTACCTGTGCATGTGAAGACGAACTAGGTAATTACAATCACGACGGACAACGCCAAGACAAGAGAAGACTTTATTACACTCAGGTTGTAAAGGTTACAACATATGTGGTATATAAGAAATAGAACATGAGTTTATAGCGTGTGATGATATTACATAGTACTTAACAGGGTTTACGATACTTGGAAAACACAATCTAAAACTTGCAAATATTTTTTAAGAGTCGTACGTTACCTGTATTCATTAATTGATTACATTTATAAACGTTAGTCCTGGTAGTGTAAAAGTGAGGTATACATTATCGTTTTTCATCGTGAAATAAGAGCAAGATAGAATGTAGTTTTCATCTCCTATTTCTTAAGACTGACAAAGAACATTAGTCCATCTACCAGTTTTGACCGCACTATTGATGAGATGAGTATATGTCGAAAGGCAACAGGGGAAGCATGTGTTAACAACCTAGACATTTGTTTACTATAAACGTTCTTTTCCAGGGCCAAACAGGTTTCTAGAAACATAAATACTACTCAATATTGTCAACCAAAATTGAATTTGTGTGTATCTGTGCGAGGGGTTGTGTGTATGTGCACGTGAATATTTATCATAAGTAATATCTTCTATTTAAATTTTGTATATACATGTTTTCTTCGGGGGAGGGTATTGTCTTTTAATTTATTTATTTGTGATTTATATTTTATGTTTATTTCTATTCATTTATTTTGTTTCCTTTAAGTGCGTATGAGCAAGCAAACTTTAAAAAAAAAATCAGTGGGTTTATCACACTTTGAAACATTCTACATTTTAAACATATGACGCCATTTCCATCAGTCGTCATGGGATATCTATATTGACTTCACCATATAACATGTATTAAATTACCTCATAGCTTAAGATTATGGCGGTTTTCTTCAGTTTTCAAAGTGACGTGCTATCCAGATGTTAATTTAATGGACTCTATCATGGCCTTATATCATCAGGTCAATAGATGCAATACTGGACTGTCATTAACGATGTTAGATCCCCGTTGAGACTAATCTTAAATTCCCCTTGTTGCCCTACGTTCATTCTGTGTCCATGTTGACCCCCATTCATTACTTATTTAGATCCATTGATATCTTATATTTCATTCATTCTCATCCTGACTTTACCGTCCCACTTAGAAGATAAGTCTTATCTGATTTAAATTAAAAGACCCGTTGATGGCAGCATCAAGTCTAATAATACACTGTAGGAGACCACCCATGATTATACAGACTATTAACAGACAGACAAGTTAAAATACAGCTGCTTGTAGACAGAGGATGTTAGGACAACACACACAAACATATAGAGAAAATTGCCAAAAAGCAATTATTTACATAAGTTGCACAGTTACCTTGCATGGGGTGACAGTTCGTGCATACATCTGATTGTAACAGGTACACTGGACAATAACATCTGGTTGTAACAGGTACACTGGACAATAGCATCTGATTGTAACAGGTACACTGGACAATAACATCTGATTGTAACAGGTACACTGGACAATAACATCTGGTTGTAACAGGTACACTGGCTGGACAATAACATCTGGTTGTAACAGGTACACTGGACAATAACATCTGGTTGTAACAGGTACACTGGCTGGACAATAACATCTGGTTGTAACAGGTACACTGGACAATAACATCTGATTGTAACAGGTACACTGGACAATAACATCTGGTTGTAACAGGTACACTAGCTGGACAATAACATCTGGTTGTAACAGGTACACTGGCTGGATAATAACATCTGGTTGTAACAGGTACACTGGACAATAACATCTGATTGTAACAGGTACACTGGACAATAACATCTGATTGTAACAGGTACACTGGACAATAACAAAGCATTAGATTCAGATACAGCAAACTTCGTACTGAAAATACATTTGTCTCATTCGATGAACTATGTTTCCTTCTACAGTTCTGAAAACTTAACTTTCTTTAGATCTAAGGTCAGGTGTAAGTTTAAACTTTCGGAATTAATTAAGTCAGGGAATAAGTGTGGGGGTTGTTTGGTTGGGGTGGGGCGCTCCCAATATTTTATTTAAATTATTATAGAAGTCCCACCCAGGCCCGATTTTGGTTGGAAGTTAAATTAGTGAAATATAGTTGTAAAGCTCCGAGTCCCCAGTCAGCAATGCCGACGGTTAAATGATTGAATAATCAAAAAAAAAGTGAAATTCAACGAATAACAATTTAATGACAATTCAATAGTTAAATGATTCAAATTTCGCAAGTACTCTCCTTCCGCTCGACCCTGTAATAGCCTATTGCATCACTTGATTAGTAGTGCGAGATAGATTTCCACCTGTACTCATCTGTGTATTCTTCTCTCCTATTCCTCACAATTCCTTCTCCTCTTCCTCCCGACTATCTCCGAATTCCTTCTCCTCCTCGACTTCTCTATACTCCTTCTCCTCCTTTACCACTCTTTCCTCCTCGACTCCTTTTCCTCCTCATCCACCTTCTATACACCTTCTCTCCACCGAATAGACTTTGGTCGACTCCGACTGATCTGCTAGTCTTAGTTCCGTCTCCACCTCTTGGAGACTCAGGACTCACCTGAACCGGATGTTCTGTCCCCTAAAAAGTTTCCTGTGAAAATACAAGAATGGTACAATATTTTCCTTAGCCCTCTCATTTCACACTACACCCAGCCTATCATCAGATAACGGCTATTAAATTTCTTCGGTCACGCATTCATTCACATGGAAATACTCATACGTTCTTGTATGGTAAAACAACGTCATAATAAAAGCACGGTATCAATTAGTTCTCATACAATCATCAATAAATTGCGTCACATCAGTACATATTCCAAATCCCATTATACTAAACAATATCACAACAATCAGACGCATTTCTTTACATTACAACTCATACAAAGTACACAAATATTCAAATATCCATGCTCTGATAGATCCATACATCCATATTAACTAATCTTACACACTTCAACCATTTTCCAATTTCATAATTCAAGCATGTGTAAATTCTAACATAGCACATTAATAAATGCACTAGTTTACTACGAAGTAACATACTAGCGAACTGCAAATTAATTCTGACCACAAGCTAACAGTCTACATAATTCTCAATGTAAGCTCAAAGCCATTTCTCAAATACGCATGTAAATGAAATACCACAAAGGTAATTAAATTCTACATACTAAACGATGATAGTATTTAGGTATATATACTACAAATAATTACAATTACGATGTCGTAATATTCTGCAACAATCGAGCAAATAACTCACTGACCTTTTCCCTTTTTGAAGCTTTGTCTTTTTCGGGGGGGGGGGGGGGGGGGCGGGGCACCAGACAAATCCCCTACCCCCATTTTCCCAAAAAAGGAAGTGTTTTTATGTGTGTATGTATCCCCCTCAGATGTGTATGTTGGATTATTTCCAAAAGAATTTAGATAAAATATTTAGTTAAAACTAAATTTTGATGGAGTATTTTTGTTCCCTAGTGTATTCTAAAGGGTTGTTCATCCGATTTGGAATTTAATCTCTCATTTCGGATTTCCGTCCCTTATATTTTAGGTGATCTTTGCCAGAGATCCCTAAGTCATGTGTATGCTATATGTGTGATGTTATATTTTTTGAATGCTATAGATTTCTCTGTAAGGACGGCAGCTTAAATCACATTATATTTCCAGTTGTCTATGTCTTGAATTGATGTTATTATTTATTTTGTTTTGATTTTGGACAATATCCTATTCTGTCCAAAATTCAAATTCCTGTAATTTAGAACTCTCCTTTTAGAAGGAGAAAAGGAAGAAAAAAAACATTTGGGGGGGGGGGAATTTAGACGAGAAACGGTATGTTAGGTCGAAAAAATTTAAAGCAAACTCCTATTGTGTTATGTGCATGTTTAATGTGTGTCGTTTCTCATTTTTCTTCAAATATTTCAAGGGTGAGAAGGCCGTGCCCTTTTTAAAGAGCCGCATTTTCTTTATTTCTTTATGTTTCTCTTAAATTTCGGACCCACCTTAACTTTTCTCTTGAATATTATATTTCATTAAATCTAAAAAATAATGTCCAAATTAAAAGCAAAATTGTTCCTTAACTTCAAAAGAAAATCAGGCAACAAAAAAATTTTATATTAGACCCTTAATTAGTAAATTAGTATGGGCAATGTTTAATTGGTAGTTTTAATATTGTTCCTATTCTCATGTTTGTGTAATGTATGTCCTTGTCCAACATATGAGTTTTTCTGGTGCTCTTTCCTAGGCCTGTTCATTTCGCGTAGCACCTTGTGACTTAGCCCTGAGACGTCTGTGCCTCATACTTCACTCTTATGTAGGTTCCCTGCTTCTCTCTATATTGTTTTCAACAATTTTTTTATATAAAAAACCTCAAAAAAACCAATTAGGGTAGTTTGAGTGTCAGTAGCGGTTTTCAGTCTGTTGATTAGTTATGGTTTACAAAATTCTGAGGCACCGAAGGAACCGATATATGTTTGGGTAAATTTTCATAGTCTGTCTTCCTGAGGTGAGAGATGAGGCCACGGCTCCAGCCCGCGCTCAGGCTGGTGCATACCCCTACTTGGGCTGCAAACCGAAGCCCTTCCCCCATCTTCCCCCTTGACTCCATTCATCTTAATGGTCATCTGAGTAAAGGGCCAGAAATGATATTGTATTGCCCTGATATGAGAGATGGGGGTCAAGGCTCCAACCCGTGAACAGACGGTACTCTGATGGCGCCATAAAGAAAAAAGAATTTCACCGGCTTTCCTCATTGGTTATACTGGCTATTTAAAACAAGACTTTGAATATCTTAGGTACAGTTCAAGAACCTTTAATTCCCTTTATTTTGGTGTATGATTGATGAGTGTAATATGGGTTATAGAGTATACAGCTTGGCCTTACTCAAGACATGCACCTTTCAATAAAGTGCTAGCTCCATTTGGTCATTTTCACTTCCTGAAATTTAGAGGTATATTGTATAAAAAAAGAGCCGATAACCTTTTATACATTTTATATATTGTAATTCATTCATTGCACTTTCAGAAGCTGGTATTGTCTAGTCTATCAAATTCATTTCCCCTATTTTAATAGCTGCTGTGGATAGTGTACTTTAGACTTATTCAGGATGAATTTTTTAGCACAAGGGATCAGTCATTTTAGTTAGCAGTGTGCTTCGATCATGTACAATTTCCAAAAGTCCAATATCCAAAGAAATGTCAGCCACATTATATTAAAGTAGTATAGAGGTATACCAACATTCTCTCCATTGTGCATGTTTTAAATGCAAACAACTTCACCTTACATACGTCACTCTCTCAAAAGTGGAAGGTAAACCGGAGCCATCTCCCCATCTCATTCCCTTGGTTTGATGTCCTATGTTCAAGCTATTTTTTTCATAGTAATCACCTGTCCACAGGCCATCATTGTTTTTGTTATATAATCAGTAATTTTAATTATTAATTTCTTGTCAAAGTCTCCATCTAGGAATATAATGTTGTTCCTTCGGCACCTCTCTTTCTTACAAATTTCCATTATTAATTTGATCTTATCAGGTTTTCTTTTTTCTCATTGTGTTATGGCGTGATACTTTGTGAAATCTGCCTGCTTGCACATTGGGCATTTCGGTACTAGTCTTATCAATCTCCCTCTAAGGGTCACTTCCCCCTGTCAACTACGCATTGTGCATATACTTGAATATCAAGCTTTGTATCTTTAAGGAAATGATGTTGGCCCAGTGCCCTATCCCAGTTTATTCCACAGTTTTCTTCTATTTTGTTTCTCAGATTTTTTGTAGTTTCCTCACTTATCCATTCATGCGTTTTACTTTAGTATGTTTCTCATAATTCCTTTCTATCTCTATATTTGACTAATACATCTTCTATATATCTAAAATTCCTGGGTTCTTCTAGTGTTTTCAATAACTTGTTATTTGTTTTAATAGATATCATTCTTATTTCTAATGGTGAAGCCAAACCAATGAATATAAAGTGCCTCCCATGGAGTCTGTGGCTCTGAGTTTGGTTTTTAATCCTGTTAATTATGTTTGTGCATTTAGTGAGTAGGGGGCTACGTGACGCTAGCTCTCCTCTCACTTTTGACCTATGTAAAGTAACTTTTTTAACACAATGGTTTTTAAAACTTCAGATGTAATTTATTATATCATTTTCTATTTTATCTAAATATTTATTCCCTATGTCTATTGATTTGAAAGTATAATTTCTATTTGGATACATATAAGTTTTGGCCACCTGTGCTCGCTGTATTATGCATAATGGCGTGAGTGTCCATATATTAATGTTTTCTTTTATTTTGTTTTCCATGTTTTATAGTTTTCCTGCTCTTCTCTCTTTCGAAAAAAGACATAGCCATAACCCGATATTTTATTGTGTTTGTGTTAATCCAGGGTGATTCCCCCACCAGTTTCCTATTTTTAGTATTTCATTTTTATCATAAATTATTTTTTACCCTGAGGCTTTTCCAAAGGATTCGAATTCCTTTTCTAGATGTTTTAATTAACTTGGGTCTCTTATAAAGTTTGTGCAATCATCTGCATGTTGGAACATCTTAAACTCTTCCTCTAGATTGGGGAGTTTTATTCCCTCAATTTCTTTATTGTTCCTTATTTTAGTACTTAGATTTCAATTGCTATCACAAATAATAGCAATGATAGTGGTCATCCCTGCCGCACTGATCTTTGTATGTAAAATTTCTCTGTAAAAGTTCCATTAACCTGTACTCCTGCAGTTATTTTAAAATTTTTGAATTTGTTCCAAAACCGAATTTTTCCAGAACTTTCTGAATGTAGTCATGTTCTAATCTATCGAAGACTTTCTCTTGGTCGAATAATACCATGGCACATTTCTGACTTGTTTCATGTAAGAAATCTATTACTGTCCTTATATTTAGATGTTGTTTTGGATGTTTCTTCCTTTTCTCACGCATGTTTGGTTTGTGTTTATCATATTATTCATTTCTTTTTTTAACACTCTTAGCTAATATCCTACTTAAAATTGTTTAGTCAATATTAAGAGAGAGATGGGCTCCGGTTTTTTAGTACTACACTATTCCCTTTCCCATTGTAAATTAATGTTATTAGACATTCCCTCATTGAGTTTGTCATTGTGTCGTTCTTCAGTAGTATCTTATTATATAATCCATCAATAATCGGAGCTAACTCACCCTGAAATTTTTGGTAGAATTCTTGGGGATTTACCTTTTGCTAATTGATTTATTGTGTTTCTGTTTTCCTCCGTGGAGATAAAGTCATCACATAAGTCTTTATGTTCTGCTAACATGTGGTTCCTTCTAAATATTAAATTATGGTGTTCTGATCGTTGTTTTGTGATGTATATAAGTCGGAATAGTATGCTTTAATTTTCCCATAATTTCTTTTTTCCCCATTATTTCATTGTTATTTTCTATTTAATTTTTTAATATGTTTCTCTCCTCCGCGTCTCTTTTCTTCTCTTTTGTATAGTCCATCTGCGTTTTTATATATATTGTTAAATTTCCCTGCTCTTATTTTTATCCCTTTCTTCTCCACTTCAAATATTTTATTTAATCTTTCTTTTTGTAGTTTTTTCAATTCCTCTGAAATTGGTTTCCCTAATTGTCTTTTAATTTCTTCTTTTTCCAGCTGTTGTATTTCCCTTCTTCTACTAGAGTATTTAACTGCTTTTTTTCATAATTTTTTTTTAAACATCCCATTCTTTAATGAATTGTTTCCTGTTTTTAAGAGTCTTTTATAGCATTATTTATTTCCCTAATAAACTATTCTTCCTCCAGGACTTGATTATTTAGTTTCCACACCCCTTCCCCCATTTCATTTTATTCTTTATACTAATTTCCATATCGATTAATCTCTGATCGTATATTTTAAAATCCTTCATTTCTGCATTTTTATATATATTGTCTTCGAATTTTGTGACATAGAATTTATCTAGCCTACTAGCTTTTTCGTTTTTGTATTCGTAAGTATACCCTTTTCTTACCAAATTAAGTCTTCTGTATATGTCAAGATAAAAACTTTTGTCTTGTGTCTGTGATATTCAAGTATCTTGTTCCGAGTCCATTTCCGTGTCCGTTTCCGTTTGGTCAATTCCCTTATTTCCATCATCATCATCATTCTCGTCTTCATCATCGTCGTTATCGTTTCTGGTTTCATTGTCTGCCTTACTGTCTATGTCTTGTAGATTCTTTTGGGGTTTTTCCCTCTTTTTGTGGGTCTGCAATCACATTATCTTGTTGCAATGGTGTGTCCTCTGTCGGTGTGATGTCACTATGTGACGAAATCGACAGGTATTTCATAATTTTCCTTTTTTTTCTTAATGTGGGCACTGGGTTGATGTTAATAGATTTAAGCTAATAAGATCTACCGACCCCTGCTCCATTTGGAGCGACTCACCCTCCATCATGCTTCCCCCATCCATCAGGAATTGGAATTTATTTCCGGTAGTTATTTGTTCTTTCATTGGGGTACCCCCTCTCCCAGTTTTGTTGGGATTTAAATAATTTCCCCACTCAGGGGTCGCTGTTATGTTTAGATTTGTCACTTGCGTATCGTAAATCCTGCCTAGTGGGTCTTTGTCCGTCATTTTTTCACTCTTTTCCCCTTTGTTTTTTTTTCTTTTCTTTCTATCTCTTTAGTGTTTAGTTCCATTGTGTCCTTTATTTAGCCTTCCTGTCTAATTTGTTGCAGAAGTTTTCCTATTCCTTCCTGCATTTCGTTATGTTTTTCCACATTTAAGTATTTCGAGTTACTTGCGCCTTTTTCCGCATAGGTGGGCGCCGTTTGGGCTGTCGGCTGGTTCTTACAGTCTCTCGGGCTGTGGCCAATCTGCCGACATCACGAACATATCATGTCTGTCTCGCACCCCCTGTAACAGCTCTTTAGTAGAAAACCAATCACGTAGAAATACGTTAGTATTTTCTTTGCTTTTTGTTTTGGGTATTGCAATGATCCTAACACCAGATTTCACCTCTCTGAACCCAAAGGTTGTCGCCATTTTGCTGGTCTTAACCTGTGTTTTAAATTTATTTTGAAGTTTTGACACTTACGCTATGTTGTCAATCACGAGATGGAGGTCAGAGATAAATACATCTTTCATTTTGGCATTGACTTCTCTCACTATGTGTTCACTCATGTCGACACTAGCTCTCACCTCTTCCACCTCTATACTGGAGACTTTCAAGAGTGGGGTATCCAATTTCTTTGGATATACGATAACTTTGTTAACTCCCGCATTCTGCATCCCACCTATTTCCTCTATCTTAATTCCTTGCACTTTAAGTGATGTTAAGATTTCCGACTGTCTTGGACAGTTTTCAGTATTTCCAAATTCTAGGGCCTGACACCTTTTGGGATGGAAGGACACCAGTCTTTGGTTTCCCCCGTTCCCCTCAAGTCTTGTACTGAAATAGATTTTAGTTTGGTTCCTATTTGGTGTACATCCATTTGACCCTCTAATTCATCGACGGTAGCCATCTTTGTATAATCAGAGCTCACCTAAACTGAATGTGAATTTGACTGAGCTAGTCTCACACCAATATTTACACCTATGCTAACCAGTCAACTGTGGATTTGCAATATTACAATATTGCAATGATTTTTTTTCCCCAAAAACTTTGTATTGCAAAACTACAAAATGTAGAATTAATACTAAAGAGGGGTTAAAAAATTAAATGCAAAGGTGATAAATGAGAAAAGGAAAAATTACAACAATATTTTTTTTCTTCAAAATAAGTTCTGCAAAAATGAAAACGTGTCCGTTTCACTTACAAAGCGTCCTCTCCTGTGGACTTTCTGGCTGTCTGTTTTGTTCGTGCCATGGCAAGGGTTTGAGTAAAATCATTAGACTTTCCTTCTCAGTAATGAGTGTCAGCAAGCTTTGTTTTTCCTTTGTATTTGTTCCTAAGTTTTACCGCCAAATTAGGGGCCCCGAGTGGCCGAGTGGTCTAAAGCGCTCTTCGTTACGGATCACTGCCATCTCACCTCTGTCTGCGGCGGTTCGAGTCTAAGATTCAGCCAATGTGGGCATGTGAGAAAGCTTGCCAGTAGCTTCTCGTGGGTCGGTGGTTCTTTCCGGGGTTTTGCCAGTAACTTCTCGTGGGTCGGTCGTTCTTTCCGGGGTTTTCCCGGGTTCTTCCTCCACCATTAATACTGGCCACCATGTATAGCCTATCGTGCTGAAAAATGGCGTTAAACCCCACAACAACAACAACAACAACAACCGCCAAATTACGAGTGGCTTTCTCGGAATAACTCCTATATTGCTCAGCAATCTGTCAAGGCGAATACTAAATTTTTTCTCAGAGTTCTAAAAGTTATAATTCGGATCTAAATTGTTATCACACGCTCTATCTCAATTCCGATTGGACATCGTTGTGAATCGATCCAGTCGAAGTTAGCGGACAACGTCCCTTACGCTGTGTGTCAACGTGGGGACGGATGAGAACACGCCTCGCTTACCCCCCCCCCCCTCCCCCAGTGGGCTTCCATCTAAACTGTAACACATAGAAGAGAAATCGTGCGATCTAACGTCTGTGCCGATTCAAGATTCCGCTCTCTTGCGGATTACGGTAACCTTCCGTAAGAGATTAACTCTAGCCCGCGGCAATGTCTGGATATCAAACACATGGCCGCGACACTACTTTCTAGACAGGTAAATTATAGTTTATACACGACTTTATAGCTGGGGCTTAGCAAACGTGACAATAAGGAATAAAGCTTTATTTTTTTATTTTTATTTTTAGTACAAAGTTTAATAATGTCGAATACACTAAATTTTAGACATTGTCGATTGTGATTAGTATAGTGCGTATGTGGAAAAGTTGTTTAAGAATGGCTCATAGGTTTTTTGCAGGCTGAATCTGTCCTGGCCGAAAACGCAACACTGTAATGATGTGCTGATGATGTTAGATGTGCTTGGAATTCGTCTGCCCTCTAACTGAAATAAATACAGGTTTTACAATATAAAATGCCCTTTGGAATGACCAATATTCATTCATTTACTGACCACACAGCAGAGGATATAAAAGAATAAGCATGAAACATAGAATTCAAATCGCTTAAAAAATAAATTGTCTAACAGCTTAAAAGCTAGCATTGAACGTCTAGGTAACAAAAGAAAGTATACCTTTTACGATAAACCTTTTATGAAGTGAACTAATCAATTATTATTTACAAAATTCTGTTTTTCCAAGCTTGAAGACATGTCGTGCAAAATATTACCTATGAATTTTTTAACCAGTTGTTCTTTTGCTGCCACATAATTAAATCAGAATTTGGAATGAAGCAATTTTTTTTCAAAATTGGCACAGAAACATTTGCAACCTGGCAGCAGTTTCGAATGCCGAACCAAAAATTATTACAATCGATGTTTAGCTTAGCAAATATATCCTATCCAATGTGCCTTATATATCTTACATTAGCTGTTTGTATATATATATATATATATATATATATATATATATATATATATATATATATATATATGAGGCTAAGGAGGATATTTTTAATTATAAGGGATTCTGCTTTTAATACACTTCTTTTACATCATACCAAGTATGATCAGTAAATGCGTTAATGTTGACCTTTTCAAAGGGCATTTTAAAAGAGTAAGTGTAATTTTATCCTTACATTTATTGTTATACACAGGAAAACTAGACAGAAAAAATAAACTTAGTTCGTTACATTATTTCATTTAGGGGGCAGACAAATTCCAGCATATCACATTTTCTGCCAAGCACATCGAATATGTTACAATATAAAATTTTCGGTCAGGACTGTTTCATCCTGTGAAAACCTATGAATTAATTATTAAACATTAACTAATTTTCCATATATTTCAAGATGGCGGTTTAATGTTAAATTCCCGTTAGTAATTTCATCCTGTTTAGCATGTGCTGCCCACTTGTCCCTAACGTACTACGTTATATTGCTATTGTGGAATCCGAAATTATTTAAATGCAAGCTAAACTTTTATACATGATAATTTAATACCTACTTGCAAAGTGATCGAAGGGCAGATAACAAGCTGCAAATATTTATGACCAAACGTGGCATAATCTACATAAATTTTGTGACATTGCGAATACAATACGCATCTTAGACCAGATTTACATCGGAATTATTCGACAACAGATCTTAGACCACTAATAAAATTTTCTTCAACCAACCATTTGTCGGCAATTAATGTCAAAACGACCCGCACTATATATATTATTTTTGTGTCAGTTTTCTTTTTCTAAAACAAAAAAATATAATAATTAAATGAAATCGAATGAGTACCGCTTGCATGCAGAATGTCTTCGCCGTTTGATCACATGTATCAGAGCCATATCACTATGGTAAAGTGAAACAATGGATAGGATCTAGGAAGGCTAAGGTTGTGTGTGTCACGGAATGGTGTAAATGTTGTTAATTAAATACATGTACTCGGGTTTCGTTTCTTTTTCTCTGTACAACGATACCCGAGGGTGATTATAATATGGTCTATGTATTTCGAAATCGTGAGTACGATTCGTCCTGTGCCACACGTGCAAGGTGCCTTTGATAAAGAATAACGAAAATTCTAAAGGTATAAATACGTTACTACATGTAAAGGACCTTTACAATACTAATGGTTTTGTCAGCAAGCGGCCTGCTTAAAGGATTCGCACAACTCCAGCTGTAGGGGTAGGTAATGTTTTGGGTTTTAAGTGATAACTAGTGTATTACCATATTTGCCTTTGCATGTTTGTTATAGTTTTCTTTACATACCATAATGCGTGCATTTTTTATTCTTGTTGCGACGTAGTGCAGGACTTATATTGGTAATGTAAAGCTACATTTTTTAAAAAAGAATTGTTTACTATTGTCTTATCAAGCAGGGTTAGGTTTACTATTGAACCTCTGTTTTGTAATTGCCATTATAATATAATCTTTTTAACTTACCATGTATAACGTCCTTACGTTATGTCTGTATCAAGTTTAGTACACTGTATCGGGTATATTTTCAGCTGAGTTTTTGATGGTAGGAATATCCGGGGTGTCCGGTGTTGTCAGAGGGTAGAAACGTCCGTGTGTCCGGAGCGTTTAAGGTGCCGGAGCGTCTAATGTCTAGCGTCCGGAATGTCAAGAGTGACTAAGGTGACCCAGCTGTAGAGCCGTCAAAGGACCAGGGGGACCGGAGGGTCTAATATTTCAAGTGTCCGGAGGGTCTAATGTTTCAAGTGATCATAGTATTCCGAGGGTCCGGAGTCTATATTGGTTGTGAAATTGATTCGGAGGAGCTGTGGAGCGGATATGGTGCACGGGTGACGGAGTGCATCTCCACACATGTATTTTTAGCTGTATGCTAATTTTGGGTTAGTAAGACCCAGTGTATTATTCAGGACAGGAAGGATAGATTGTATATCCGTTCTTGTTTAGTGACATAATTTCGCTACCTGAGCGAATACATTTTTTTACTATGTGTAAACGCTTACATTGTTTACTATTTGAGTGAACTATATTCATCTTTCCATTATTGAATCATTTGTGAATCATTTATCCTGTGTTTTAGGGTTACTGACCTAAAGTTATTTGTACATTTTTTTCATCTTTGAAACTGTGCGTTTTTTTTTGTTAAATAGATCCAATATTTGGATTATAAATACGCACACATCTTCATCATCCACTACTCATATAAATCGCCACATTAAACCATATATCTGTGTCGTCAAAACGTGTTCTGTTGTTAATCCGAAATATCCCACCCGGTTATCTTGTTACAAATGTGTGTGTGTGTGTCTGTGTCTGTGTCTGTGTGTCTGTGTCTGTGTTTTTGTGTGTTTGTGTGTGTCTGTCTGTGTGTATGTGTGTGTCTGTGTAATTTGGATTTTGAACGTAGCTTTAACAATTTGCTGTCATATCGCTACGATGTCTGCATTCTGAAAGTCTATAGTGATGTCTAGCACTGGGACATCATGCCGCAGACATGTAGCATGATGTCCCACCCAGCTACATTATGCTGACACCAGGCAGACAAGTCCTAACACTAGCCTCTTAATGCTGAGCGGCTAGTGAGGCAGCTGCTAGTACCATTTTTAAAAGTATTTGGTATGGCTCGGCCGGGGTTTAAACCCAAGACTTCCAGCTAGAAATGAGCCTATATTTCAGACTGTGTCCCACATCACTAACAACAGAACATATACATTAGAATATATCATCAGTGTTAATTTTTTAAATACAAATATTTAAATAATTAAAAAATAACAGCAACAAAGCAACAATTTTACAAAATAAACTGATATTATCTACTCGTGCATTAATTATATTTGCAATTTATGTAAACGGATAAATGTTTTGAAAAGAGAGAAAAGTGATATAGGTACTGGTTGATGGTCGTAACTTTATGGTTCCTTTAAATAGCTGGTAAGGGCGTGAATGTTATTGGGTCAACACTAACGATTTGTCACGGTTACTTATGAAAAATTACTTTAGAATCTACTCATCAATCATAAGTGGCATACAACATAAAATTTATGGATGTGTCCATCATTTATCATTGTTATAAATTATCTAAATAATGATGCAGTTATTGTGGTTAGGTCGGAAATAAAGGATATTATTTTCAGGTCAGGTTATAGTGTGGCATGTACAGTGCTACGATGATAATTTCACACCTTATTTGGACTATAAATGGAACATTCACGGGTAAAAATCTATAGCACAGACTAGTAAATGCGATATCGTTAAGCCAATGAAAACTCATCGATTGATTGGACATGAACCAGTTCATACAGGGAAATATGAAAACAGCTGTGTCATGCAACGTGCATTAAATGTAGGACACCTAGCTTACAAAGCTGCAAGCTGCACAGAGTTATGTCGGTTAAAAATTAAGATAACGGAAATTTGAGCCGTAAATTTATTGAAACTGTCAGTTGTCAAACTCGAGATCTATTAATAAATTCTAAAATTTCATGGACATTACCTAGAAACGCTCACCAGAGAAGAATGACTCTTGATACCAAGGTATAATTGTAACAACAATACTTACTGAAAGAGTCATACCAATTTGTCTACAAGTGAAAGAGAAGCTACGCAAAGCTCTTTTTGCAAGACAAACGGGTAGACAAGGAGACACAATAAAGACAAGAGAAGAAAAAACTTTAGTACTGAAGAAGTCAAGTATTTATAAAATTTTGAAATACTTGAATTTTTCATAAAAAGGAAGACTAATTCACATATCGCTATCCGCGATTTAGCTGCCACCAGCTGTTAATTGTTGTACATTGGAAATATTAGTGGACCACAGACCAATACAAAAACCCACATCGCAAGTTTGCAAAACATCGCATGGTTTTGCGTGGCGTCCTTCAGGGTCTGTTTTACCATGCATGGTTAGACATCAAGGTAATGTTACTTTATAACATGTGCTTCATACAAAATTGCGAGTCATTAGTATAGACTTTATAAAAATTTCCAAATAAGTAGACTAAAAATATGACTGATACTTCTATAGAAAAAAAGCAAATTATTTGTTAAAAAAAATAGTCTTATTTTGATGTATGGTGTAAGAATTCGCATTTGTTACCTTTTTTAGAATACTGTGATAAATGTAATAAACATTATGATGTCTGGTGTAAGAATTCGCATTTGTTACCTTTTTTAAGGTGCTGTGATACATGTAGTAAACACTATGATCAATCTCTAACTCGCAAAGAAACTGTCAATTGAGAAAAGTCACGTGACTAAGTATACGGAAAATACAATAGTCCCTCTCTGGGCTGAAAATCTATTAAGGGCAAAAAGTACGCACTTAAGGAAAAAAACTAATCCGAACTGTTTACTATTTATTAAAATAACATTTTTATCCCGCGAAGATTATCAATTAATTCGACAAGAGAAGGAGTTAACTTAATAATGGTTAACATTTGCGCAGATTAAAACGGCATAGCTTTGTCTGATCGTTATCTGTAATAACTAATGTTTAGTTCCAACTCGCAAAATCACATATATTAAATTGATTTAAAAAAGGCAGTAATATAATTACATAGCTAGGCAGTAAAGAGAATTAAAAAAAGTAAATGCACACTAATTGAAAATATTTCTTTTTATACAGTCAAGTAAAACAGAATTCTAGAACACACACACACACACCAACAAAAAACAATCCAAACAAAAAGATTCACTGATTTCATGTTTATAATTAGAAAATTACCCGGGACATACATATTTAAATTGACTCTGTTCACCGATTTTTTATGTTTTCATAACTTATCCTGATTATATGTATTATGCCCTGTCCCCGATTTTACTCACTCAAGTCTTTAAAGTTGAATTCATACTCAAATTTCAACCAATCAGATCGCTTGATGCTGGACTAAAAGGTGTGTTTGGTGGGATTATGACAAGGCTTCGTTATCACCAACAGATCTCAAGTAAATTTTTAAATTTAAGTTAAGAAGCGAACGATTTGATTGGCTACATTTTAAGTCTGTCTCAAAATTGACCAGTCAAATGCCATAAGTCTAGACTAAATTTGATACTTGTGTTGGTGAAACAGGGCCAATGCCTGTATTTTACCAACACAATTGAAGCATTCACTTAAGCTTAAGTGTACAATCCAGCGAAGTGATTGGTTTAAATTTACATCTGATCCATAACGGTTGTCAGAAGTAGAGACTAATCTTTACGACTCATGTTGGTGTACTGCAGCCAGAGTTACCAAGTCTAATCATAAATGTCAACGAGCAATACAAGTTTCGGAGAAATCTAGATATGATTACAGCGTATAACCCAAGCAATAATTGCCATATTGCCATAAAAGAATAGATGAATAATGCATAACTTAGTTCCCATTAGTCAGCGATGGCAGTTAAAGATAAATGTTATACAACCAACATAAAACGGCATCAACTATTAGATATGCACCATAAAACAAAGGGTTTGATACAGACCAACAGCGAGAATTGATGAATTAGTGTTTTTTTTTTTTCTTCAACTGTTGCATGAGCAAAAAATGCACTATGGTGGAATATTTCGAATCTGACGGCATATTTCAGTTTTGCATAATGGTTAAACCTGATATGTTCTATTAAGCCCAAGGGTATGCTGGGTAACCAATTATGATTTCCATGCCATATTAACTGTTGGAACTAGCATGATCAAACAATGAGGCCATTTTAATTATCGTTTTCAGTTGTCAGTGTAATGCTGTTGAGTATGTCTGCCCATGATAGTTTACTTTAAAACTAAAATACACACACACACACACACACACACACACACAACCCCCGCACAGAATGGATTAGGTCTTTGGTGCAAGAGTATCAGTTAGATTCCTGCTTGGAACAAATTATAAGTATCTAAGCTGTTCTTTTATATTGGTGTCAGCACTATCTATCTATCTATCAGGAAATACACTCATTATTTCACACAATCGTATGCATGAAGGCAGGATTATGTTTGGGATTAATTGATGATTCGAGAACGTAAAATCATCCATAAATATCAAATAGAAGCCCACCATAAGCAAACTAGCAAATCAGTTTAACTAAAAATGGAAACCATCCAATATGCGCAATTTTAATTTTTGATGTCCCCATCTCAGTTTCCCCTGCTCCTTCTCATGCCCGGGATTTGAAATCTTTGTTGTCATACAAACTATGATCACACTCCATCAATTCGTGTAGATGGTGTCCAAGTAGCAAGAAGAGCCATCCATGAAAATTTAAACATAGAACCCACCCACCATCCTTCATCCCGGGTCTCTCTTCTCCGTTGGAGAAGGATCAGAAACCTTACTTGTCATCTTCTCATTCTGGTGAAAAAAATAATACCAGATATAATCATTCTCTCCCTATCGGTATAGCTGGAGATGGACACACAGACGTACATATAAATATGGCACATCATAACATATCCTCAAAAGCGCAGATATAATAAACCCTGATCTATAAAACTTGAAAAGACCAATGAACCACACCAAATGTGCCATTACATCGTTTATAGAATGTGATGCTATTGGAATGATTTCAAAGGAATTTTAATTTTGGTCTGGTTCTATATGTATACTGCTTGTAATGATTCTTACGAATGGAATATAAAGAACTTAATTAATTTGTTACTGTACTTTCGTGTGTGTGTGTGTGTGTGTGTGTTATTGAAAAATAATAATTTGTACACACTAGGTGAAAATGAATATACTTTTCCACAATAATCTGAATCAAATTTTTCTGTACAGATTTACTAGTTTAAATCCCATTTTCCATATTAGTTATGCTCCAAGTCCAGATTGCTGAGAGAGTAAATCTTAAACTCGAAATTTGAGAACTGGGCCTAGAGATTTAAACTAGAAAGAATTTTTAAAAATGTTCACCTAGAAATAAATTTAGATGTAGATTTAAATACAAGTCAAAGAACACAAAATGAATCATTAAGACCCTTAGTGTGATGATAATTTTATTCTATGACCACGAACAGTATATAAATCTTTATATATTCTCATGGTCATTTCAAGTTTACATGGCGAGAACATAAATGACAGCTGAATGCTTACCGCAACAAAACCGTGTGAAAACCTTGACCCCAGGTCTATTTGGATATGGAGGAATAAGGGTGCTAAGAATACCGTATTGTTCAAATATTCTAATCCAACAAATTAACCGGTGTGCAAACCGTGAATGTTACTGTCATCTGGATTGTCATTTCACCAGTCAATGCCCTAGTGGCTGCTACAAGAGAATAAATGGTGACTCGACACATTAACCTGACGATTTATTTCTCATCATTCACTGTAATAAATTGCTGCTAACGATTTTCAATGAATAATATTCGCGGCATGCCACGCCATGGTTAATTTATATGTTTTTAATTATATTTGTAGTCTGCCGGTAAGGTTTTATATGCACAATTTGTGCTACATACTTTTTTCGGAGTTCTAATCTATTCACCTAAGGTTAAAGTTTCTTTTGTTAATTTCTTATTAATTTTCTTTTGACATGATACATATGAAAGCAACTTTATTTCTACTGATGTATTTTATGAATGTTTTCTTTCGAACCACTCAAGGAAAGAGCTTATTGCAGTGCAAAACTCACGGAACGGTAATGCTTTATTAACCATGTATTCATTAAATTGAGTAGTTACATCTCAAAAACATTTTCCTTGACAAAAGGTTGCTTTTTTCTAGTCATAATTTAACGATAAAAACAGGCTGGCGTCATAGTTGGATATATCAGATAGAATTTGCCCATAATATGAAAAGAATGGCTTAATCCATGTAGAAACTCGACATATTTTCATTTTACATGTAATGCTTATTAGGACCTTAAAGAAAAGTAATTACGTAAAAGATGGTTTTAATTTGATTGTTCACAAAATTTGTTAATCTTGTGTCTAAATTTAATCGTTGTGCCATAACCAGTCGAATGACTTTTTTGGTACCGTGCCTTTACAAGGAAGGGAAAGTTTATGGTGTACAAATTTATGATTTATATTGCCGGTTGCTTGTGAGAGATTTTTTCCAACGTTATTTTATGCTGCTTTATGTTCATCATAAATTGGTGCGTTGTAAAGCTGAGTAAATTTGTTTATGCCTACCTGAGACCTCACTGGATTGTTGTCATTTAAACTTGGATTACAATCATTTGCGTTGATCACAAGTTTAAAAACTTAAAAACATACCGATTTAACCAATGTTGAAGGAAACAAGAATCTTAATCTATAAAAATATTGCGTGATAAAAGATGTGTACTGGCTGCTTTATTGTCGGTGCATTTATCTACAAATGAAAAGGAAAAGGCTTCTTCACAAAATCCATGAGCAAAAAACGTGAAGGAAATTATACAACTTTTTGAATTCTTCTAGATTCCAACAAAATATGTTATTTTATAGGCTGTGATACAGCTGCTGTCTGCATCTTGTCTGTTTGGTTCTAAAGTAACGTGGTTTCTGTTTTAAAACTGAATGAAGAGCAAAGCCTTACAAAGGATATATTTTGAGACCACGAAATCAAAACCACTAAAGAACAAACGCAAAGCATGCACTAAACTGATAATAGACTTTGTTTATACAACTATATTCCAGAAATGCATTAACTTTGTTCGCACAATCCAGTTCCAGAGATCCATTAACTTTGTTCATACAATCCTATTCCAGAGATGCATTAATTTTGTTCACACACAATCCTATTCCAGAGATGTATTGACTTTATCCACATGTAACCATATTTAAGAGATCCATTAACTTTGTCCACATGCAGTCCTATTCCAGGGATGCATTAACTTTATCCACAAGTAACCATGTTTAAGAGATGCATTAACTTTGTTTGCACACAATCCTATTCCATAGATGCCTTAACTTTGTTCACACACAACCCTATTCCAGCGATGCATTAACTTTATTCACACACAATCCTATTCCAGAGATACATTAACTTTATCCACATGTAAACATGCTTAAAAGATGCATTAGCTTTGTTTACACACAATCCCATTCCAGAGATGCATTAACATTGTCCAAAAGTAACCCTGTTTAAGGGATGCATTAACTTTGTACACACACAATCCTATTTGAGAGATGCATTAACTTTTTCCACATGTAACCATATTTAAGAGATGACTTAACTTTGTCTACATGCAACCCTGTTCCCTATTCCAGAGATGCATTACTTTGTTCGCACACAATCCTATTCCAGAGATGCAACAACTTCGTTCACAGACATTCCTGTTCCAGTAATGCATTAACTTTGTCCGCATTTAACCCTATTTAAGAGATACATTAACTTTGTTCACACATAATCCTATTCCAGAGATGCATTAAATTTATCCACAAACAATCCTATTCAAGAGATACATTAAATTTGTCCAAACACATTCCTATTTCAGAAATGTATAAACTTTGTCCACATGTAACCCTATTTAAGAGATGCAGCAACTTTGTTCACACACAATCCTATTCCAGAGATGCATTAAATTTGTCCACACACAATCCTATTCCAGAGATGCATTTAATTGGCCACACACAATCCTATTCCAAAGAGATGCATTAACTTTGTTCACACACATTCCTATTCCAGAAATGCATTAAATTTGTTTAGATGTAACCGATTTAAGAGATGCATTAACTTTGTTCACACACAATCCTATTCCAGAGATGCATTAACTTCGTTCACACACAATCACATTCCAAAGATGTATTAGCTTTGTCCACATGTAACCCTATTCCATAAATGCTTTAACTTTGTTCTCACACAACCATATTCCATGAGATACATTAACTTTGTTCACACACACAAATATTCCAGAGATGCAATAATTCTTCAGGTAATTAATGACATTACTTTTACCTATTTAATAATGTTTTGACTTATATATATATATATATATATATATATATATATATATATATATATATATATATATATATATATATATATATATATATATATATATATATATATATATATATATATATATATATATATATATATATATATATATATATATATATATATATATATATATATTGCTTGATTGATTGATTGCACCTGGAATTTTTTGTGTCGTTTGATATTAAAGCTATCACGGTCTCCACTTTGAATGGCTACAACATAATCATGTTATATCAATATGTGTGACTCTCTGATTCTGTTAGAAAAGAATGTATGGAATAAGCCATTATACATCATAAACTGCGACAGTTTAGGTCAGTGGCAGGCAATGCATAAACTACGGGTCCTGAAGTTATATCAGTTTGCGATTTTGAAGTTCTTGCACTTATGTACATGATTTCGGTTTTAATATAACACTGGCAAAAGTCTCTGAAGTAACAGACGGTGCAAAAGAAGATTACGAACTGGAAAACATTTGATATTATGCCAGGCATAAACGCATGTTACCATGCATAGCCAATACTGCTTTTCTTTCCTTTGTATATCATAGTTGTATGATCTGGATAATTCATCTCTTAATAAATTTCCTTGTGATTTCATAAACAATCATTGCGTATTTAGAATTTTGAATTTGTTATGATCACATGCTTATTTTAAATTTCTTGTACAACCTATTTTCGACCCCTTGTGTCAGTCCTGAATGGAGAAGGTTTTGACCCTAACGGAGACACTATTCAGTTTAGTATTTCAAAGTAGATAAACTTTCTGATTCATTTGACGTATGCCTCATATGTTGCCATTATGTTAGCAACTATTTTCGCAAACTTTATGCTATCCATCATGGAACATTTTCTGTCTCATCATATCTACAAAATGAACCAGTACTATTTTCATGACTTGCCAAAGTATTATCTCTGTATTTTTGTTTCAATTGGTTGTGTGAAAATACTTATAATAGCCATTTAGTTAACTCTACAACTGTAAAGCCTGTAAACTGGTTGATAAATTTAATATTTTATTTCTCTAACGACCTTTGACTACGTCATCTTGAATAATTGTTCTCTTTTTAGATCTGTATAACATACTGTTTTCATCTACAATATTTTAACCGTTCATTTTTTAAACATGAATTTCTGTTTACGTTGTTCATCAAGCTGAAGAAACTGTTCTCGTAATGAATTGTTGCTTTTCCCCTCAAAGTTGTATAAATCTCTGTATATTATTTTAACTTCGGTTGTTGGTCAGACAAGGCAACGTTTGCTAAATGTATATAAAGTGTTATATTTCTGTACTGACTGATATATTTTAATATTAGTTCTGGTACCTTTAGTTTTGTTCCTTTATAATCATTTACGCCGCTTCAGTTGCAAGGGACATCTATGATTTTCGTCTGAAATTAGTTCCTCTGGAGCTAGCGTATAATCCTTGAGAAAGATGTCCAAATATAATAGAATCCACTTCTAAAATGCAACCAGTGTCATTGTTTTCTGGCGTTCATAATTTTTTCTACCTATCTATGTTGATAACCAATTATCCAGGTAATGTTTTTGCCGACATGCATTGACTGATGGTCCAGCCATATTAGTTGTTAGTACTGGACACATAAATAATGACTTTGATATTGACATTCGTACTCAGCATTATATGCTATCTTGACATCTTTGTCCGAATAGTGTCTGTGATTTTGAGTCAGCATATTTATCTATCTTAATTCCACCTCTTATTCCACACTCAACCAGCAAGAATATACCATTTTGTTAAAAGTCTAAGTTCTGCGAATGATATCTTTAACATTGCATCATGTTCTTATCGGGAGTACTATAATAGGGAGTTATGTCTAGTTCTTAATTTTTCATACAAACATTTATGAATTGCTCCAACATGTCATATATTATCGAATCGATGTACATTTCTTTACGTGATTCTCATTGAAGTCTCCAAGTGTTTGGTGGGTAACTGGTAGTTAAAAGTAAATATCATTCCTATGTATGACTCATACAAGTTAACCTCTTTCCTGTGTATATATCATGCAAATAAATGTATTTCCTATATATGTATCGTACAAGTAATTGTCATTCCTATCTATGTGTGATACAAATAATTGTTTTACTTATCCATGTTTCCTTAAATATTTATACACTCGACAACAGATTTGCTACGCTAGGCGACTTGGACGTGTTACGTATATTTGATCTAATTTATATTTGATTTAATTTGTGTTTGATTTGATTTGATTGTATGTGGGTTTTAGGGGGCCCCGAGCGGCCGAGTGGTCTAAAGCGCTCTCCGTTACGGATCACTGCCATCTCACCTCTGTCTGCGTGGGTTCGAGTCTCTGATTCGGCTAATGTGGGTATGTGAGAAAGCTTGCCAGTAGCTTCTCGTGGGTCGGTGGTTCTTTTCGGGGTTTTCCCGGATTCTTCCTCCACCATTAATACTGGCCGCCATGCATAGCCTATAGTGTGCTGAAAAATGGCGTTAAACCCTACAACAACAAAAACAACAACAACAACAACATGTGGGTTTTGGAATCTTTTTATTTTCTTTACATGTCAATGCAATGTAATTTTGTTTAATAGGAATTTTATATTTTCCAGAAAATTCAGTTTGACCTGCGTTTTTCCTTACATACCTAATAATAGAAAAACTGTTTCTATGTTTTACTTAGTTCCTGGCCTTGATTGAGGGTCAAGTTAACAACTTGATTTTGGAATAAAATGATTGGTTCTTATCACGGACATAGAGGGGATACGTGATTTTATTTTATATGTAAACATGATCACGTGATCCTCTATTTCGCAATTAGACATTTCCAAAATTGCGAAATACTTAGTACTAATAGTGATGTTTAGAGAGAGAGAGAGAGAGAGAGAGAGAGAGAGAGAGATTGGAGAGACCAGGCTTTAAAACGCTTGATGTCAAGTTGTTTTCTTCTATTGTGATCAGTATTGAATTTTTGAGTTTTTGAGTTATTTGTTAAGTTTCTTCAGATTATTTGGACTCTTAAAGATTAAATTGTTTCTCTGGAAATAGTATTGTATTCATACAGAATTCTTGAACAATGACATTTCTTGAAGATTTTATTTGGGATTTCCAAAACCGGAGGATTAATTATTGTGTTTATACAAGGAACTGTAGACTTCAACACAGGCTACTGAATACTTCATCGCATTCCATATTGGATTCTTAGTCGGAACTCGAACTTAAAGCATTTCATTATTAGGACTTCTAGAATTTTATTCGTGGATTATTCTTTGATTATTTTTGGATTTGATTTTTAAAACCGTCGGTTCATTTTTTTCTTCATTTTTACATTATTTTTCCAGGGAAATAAATTATTATATCTTTAAAAGCTGTTGTTTTCATCGCTTGGTGTTTAAACCAGCTGTTATGTAGATTGTATTCTAAGCTAACGCTATCTTTAAACATGATGTCCTTTTAGCTGTTACTTCTTTTCCTTGCTTAATGAGCCAACACTTAAATATTTGCCAAATGAAATATATTGTTCGGAGCTGCTTAGGTGTGAGTTTTACTCTTTATCTGGATCACTTGTAATATGTGTCTTTATCAATCAGTAACCACCATCGTCAGTGAAGTTAGGAATATATACAAGTAGGTTAGTGTTAGGACTGGTCGGCCTGGTGTCAGGATAATGTTACTGGGTGGAACATGAAGCCACATATCTGTTGCATGATACCCCGGTGCTAGATATCACCCTAAACTGCAGACATCGTAGCAATATGACTCAAATTGTTAAAGCTAAGTTAAGAATCCAAAACACACACACACACACACACGCACGCATATATATCAAATTAATTTGAGATCTTTTCGATGTCGTATATTTATACCGGACATTGTCTAAAATACTCACTCTATCTATCCAAACTATATTTCGATTGTCTATGATGATCATGTTTTGGTGCAATTAAAAATGATTCCATGACATGACAAATCGTTCAAATCCATATCTTTTACGCTAATGCAAGCTTTTTCTTCTTAATCCATTTCTGCGTTTTTAGAAGTGCAATTTAAACCGGTACCATAAAACGCTAATGCCTACCTACGTGCGTCTGTATGTGTGTGTGTACATACATACATACATATCTTAAAATATTCGGATATTCTATGCATGACATCGTCTCAGTGATTGATACTTATAAATGTATAATAAAAAATATTTAATCTCATTAAACATCCATCTTGGAATTTCCCTTGGCTATGCCAAATATCAAAGAATCGTTCAATTACATTACCCATTTCGCCTCTGTTCATTATGTCAACAGACCTTGTTCTTTGGAAAATAATTATATACTACTGTCAGCATGTTGTTCGTCCTGAGTCGGTTGTTTAAAAATGCTAATCATTACGTATAGCTCTCTTCGTTACAGAATTAAATTTTGAGACTTTCAAATTATGATCTCCTTCAAATATGACTCAGGCTCATGAAAGCAGTAGTTAAATCGTAATTGTTATTGCTGCAGAGTCTACGGTCATTATCACTTCTGTAAAAGACCATCTGAGTCTTTTTTACGACTATTTAAGATTTGCTTATTTATACATCTCAGTGCTTTTCTAGTTGGAAGACCCTTTTTAATTTGTTTCGGGATTGACATATAGATGTCATCCTTCTGGTTTATTTAACTGAATTGTTTCGATATGTATATTAATTCATTTTGCAGATATTTTACGTCACCATTTCATTTGTAGAATTACGCCATTACTGCATGTGTACACTACTTCATTATTATAAATTGATTATTACATCACTGTACCGAAGACATTTCAATCTGAAGCCCCTGGCTACAGTTCAAGGGTCCTCATTTAATATTGTCCTGATAAATTACTTATGTAAGCTTTATATCTATACTGTCATTTAAGCAACTTCATGTGAGACCGTGAAAAATGTACAAGCGCAGAGCACATTCATTCTTGTACCTCAATTAGGTTTGGCGATTTTTCAGTGCTAAAACTGAAGCATATTATTAATTTGATTTATTTTAGCAATATATCAAACAACACTATGGTAGATATAATCCAGAAATTACTTTTGTTAAGAAAACTTCACCTTAGTCTTGCTGTGCCAGGAATTATTGATTTTTATCTTATTTTAGGGATGTCCCATACGAGTGGGCTGTATTGAAAATATTTTACTGCGCCAGAACTCACATATATTTACTACTGTTTCGCACTTGCACTATTCATTTCTCATAATATATAGTTAGTATTTCCATAGGGAACTCATACGTAACTACGAACACTATAAACCCAGGGTTGTTATCGCCAAATGCGCCAAAAAGACCAGTCTAAACTGTTCGAATGAAATCATTTGGAAAAATGATTAATGTAAGCACTGATCTGTCTGCTCCTTATGCCGCTGCAGCTAATGATCTATGCTCTTTAAAAATTTTAATGAATTATACTCGGGTAAATACGGTATATAATTATGTATCATTGGCGAAGAATTGGGTCAAGGATGCATCGTGTGGAGGGCATACAAGGAAGAGAAATTTTCTATCGTGAGAAACAGTAATTTTTCACACCACTTTTCTGTTGTTTTCACGACTGAAAAATTTTATTAACAGCATAGCAGAGGAAGAGAACATCGTTGGGGGCAATGTGCGGTGGGTAGGAGGTTATAAACAGATCCGTTTCAAGCTAGATATTGATTTCCACCACCTATTTTTTCTCAATGATAAATAGTTATTTTCAAATCTCATTTTTAATCGAACCCGACAGACATACCGGGGTGAATGTAATCTAAATTATGTCTGTAAATTTGCCTGAAGGTTGGTCTCTGGAAGTGAGGAAACTAGAGAAAACGTGAGGAAACTTCAATTATGGTCGGATAACTGTACTAAATCCACAAGAAATAGAACGTTTTCCGCTTATTCTGCTTCAATCGGACCTCTCGCGCGGATCTGTGAGATCTTTAACTGACACCAGAGCACGAACCGGATAGAGATTTTTAAATACGTACCTGCTGGCCACTAACAGCAAAACATACACTTATGAGAGCTGTATTCAGCTAATAACTTGAATGAGGGCAAGTGTTTTAAAATACTGAACAAATTTAAATTAACTTAAGAGAAAATCCAATGCATTCAGTTAGATGTTTTGAATTTTACGTCTTTCACAAGATGGTTGATGTTTCGAAAAATACTTGAAGTTGCCACACGCAATGTGTTTTCCTGATTTAAATTTGTTTCGTTCTCGTTTTAGATTTAACGAGCTTCATTTAAAGAAAAGAAAAATGTTTTTAATCGTAAGTGGTCTCTAATAGTGTTAATCTCATCCAAGTGAAATCACAAAGTTTGTGATACCTGTCATCCGGAAAATTTTGTTGTAAAAGTCAGTGAAACACCTTTTTGATTTTTGTCTTCTTTTTGAGTTCTCTTGTGGTTCAATAAACTCGATCTGCGAAGACGGTCGAGTTTGTTCCACACCAACATTAATTCGGGAAGAGCTGGCTCCTTGTGCTCGAAAATCATTGTACCTGGTGTTTAATTCTTCAGTCAAAAACTTCAACTTGTCAGCAAATGAATCACGGTAAAATCCATGGTTATGATTTATAATTGGGGGAAAATGATAAGCGTTACCTTTCCTTAGTTGACTTTCCCTCAAGTCAAAGTGTTTTTCTTAACTGACTTTATGCTTCCATGCAACTCATGAACCAACTGCCCTTGAGATGTACCTTAGCACCAAGTTCGTTCTAACATTCACAAGAAATGCAACATTTCCTTTCATGTTCATGAAAACATACACCTCATTTTTCAGCATCTTCCCATATTCCCAGATAAAACATTTCAACAACGTTGCTGTAAGGTTGTGATTACGTGGGGAATAACGTTCTAGCAACGTTTCTTAAACGAGCATGCGAGCATTTTTATTTGTCCTAGCTAATCTCAGAAATATACAAAATTACAAAGATATTTTAACAAGATAATATATAAAGCTTTTTACAATGTTGGACCGATATTGTATTTAACATTTCACAAGGATCGGTGACAATCATTGTTTCTTATCTTTTTCCCCAAAAGAAATAACTGAATTAAGTTGCAACTTTTGTCGGAAAGATTTTATTCGTCAGCTTTTGTCATTACAGACATGAGATACGATTTCTGCTTTATCGGTCTTTTTTACGACTGTAAGAACGGAAGTTCTGTAGCTCTTCCTGTAACAACATAATAATAGCAATGGCTGAGACGTGGAATTAATTAGCGATTTCATGTTTTGAATCACCACGGTATGATCTTTAATTAATGATTCTATAGTTTTTGGGTTGTACAATGTGACGTTTCTTTTGTGAAAGAGGTTCTTAATTTGGCTAATTGATCTATCACGTTCAAGGGCGCTTTCTTACACTGTGAACACCATGTTGCATGCAAGGTGGTACCATTATCAAACAAACAAAATTAAGTCTTTATACCAGTGTTCAGTCTTTGTGTACAATGATGCAAATTCTTGTCGTATTTTTGTCACTTTTATCTGACTCGTATTCAACAAATGATATTGACACATTGGAGCTATTTTGCAATAAATAAAATAGAGGACGGGAATGGATTTTCGTGGTAAAACAAAAGCTTCGCAGTAATGTTTTTGAATTGCGCACGAACAACATGTCATAAGGTCTAAAATCTATCCACAAAGTAATACCATGAAAAAGCTAGACCTGACAGAACTGGGGGTGGAGTATGTGAGATGAATGATTGGAGAATCACACAGTTCTTGCAAATCTTGCAGAATATGCAATTGTTTCATACTATGCCCATGATTATAATTGTCATCAAACGTATTTCACATCCCTGTCGACATAGTTTCAAATAAAAGACACAGATTTTGCTCTCCAGTATAGAACGCTAGACGATATACTTGAATCTACCATGAAAAAAGTCAATAAAAATGAAACTTTTAAATCACAGTAACGTTTTAATGTTTATATATATATATATATATATATATATATATATATATATATATATATATATATATATATATATATATATATATATATATAGTGCTCAAACCTTAAGCAATTATCTCTAATAGATTAGGGAATAATTATTCTCAGTTTTGGCCTATGTGTGGATTCATGGTATTTTCCTTAACGCTGATAAACTTTAATCCACGGATTTTAGCACAGAATAGCAATTATACAAACAGGTTCTTTTCTATTATCTTGCTAACAAAAACAACTGAGACGTCTGTAATTTTCTCAGCCCCAAGTAATTTCACAGCGAACTTTAAAATATTCAGTCCATGCGCACTGCATACGGCTTTCTCCCAATATGACTGAATTTTGATTATAAGAAAGAGGAACTATGGCTTTCGTGTCTTCTCAAACACTGAAGATCTGTTATCATTTTATTCTTCTCAATGAAAAGTTTCACTTTTGCTTATTGTAACTGACCTTATCTCTTATGAAATCTTCATGGTCCGATTTATTTTTGATTTTGATATAATCAACTGTACAGAGAACGAAATGTCTGCTATTTCAGTCCAAGCATATCAGACGTATAGAAAAGTTTATACATGTCTAGAGTTTGGGTTGGGTTAGGTTTGGGTTGGGTTGGGTTTGGGTTTGGCTTGGGTATGGTTTGGTTTGGGTTGGGTTGGGTTGGTTTTGGTTGGGTTAGTTTGGTTTGTGATGGTTAGTTTTGTTTCTGTTGGTTTGGTTTGGTGTTTTACGGCAAACCCCACCCCCCCCCCCGCCAAAAAAAACCATGATAGTTATTTAATGCCGATGCAAGTAGAGTAAAGTGCCTCATCTCACCACATAAGCCGATAAATCAGCCCTTCACCCGTGATGATATTGATTTTCGGGTGAAGGGCTGATATCACCTATTCATTAAAAGCTGCAATTATCTGCCTCTAAATTTGGATGCACACATCGATGTATATTTTATACACTTACGGGTATTTCTCGTGGCTGTGCAGCTACCATTGGCTGAAGGGTTCTTTTGGTGACATGTAGATTATATTTCCTGAGCAAATCATATGTTCGGTGACTTGTAAATCCACCTGGAATAGCACAAACATCTGTCCTGTGGCCACTTTGAATTTCGCGCTTCATGTGACTGTTACCAATTACCGGTATGTGTCTAAAGTGTACGCGGGTTTGTTCCGGAATGATTTGCATGCAGCAAAATTGCATATTTTAATGAACATGTAACATCGTACCCACAACATTGTCCATCTGTATCAACACAGATTTGTGGGGTTGATTTATCGGACAAACCGAACTAGGCAAATCCAATGGTAGGATTCTAACCCGCACAATTGCTGTCGTGAATCCTGCACGCTTACGACTAAGTCACCTTAATTGCCTTATAAATGTATTGATAATTAATACTGAAATTATTTTTCGTTTTTGCCGCACATACAATGAATTATTCACGCATGGATCATATGATCTACATTACATTTTAAGTTCTCCTTAAAGAAGGAAATCGATAACCTCTTTTTCTGATTGTATCTTTAGCCGCTTGAAAGGACAAAAATTTGAAGATTATTTCGCTATCTCAGTTGATTTAAAAGCAAGCAGTTTGAATAGAAAATTGCTCCCAGATATCGTTTAACCACTGTCACAAGTATAATTCATCACACATTATATATATATATATATATATATATATATATATATATATATATATATATATATATATATATATATATATATATATATATATATATATATATATATATATATATATATATATATATATATATATCACTAAGTACAAGTTTAATATACAAATATCCATTTCACTTTTCACGGACAATTTTGTTTTCTTTTTCAATTATGTACCTGATTAAACACTGAAAGGACGCTAGAAGAGACGCCCAAACATATTTTGTGGCAATTATGAATTTGAATACGTGGTATGGTGTTTGAATGTTTTCCTGTTCATAGGGAAGGGCTTCATTTCACACTGATGTGACGACATGACGCGACCCAGGATGTTTGTTGTTTGTTTGTCGGTTGTCACGCATTAGGCCAAAACATTCAGTAAAACCGTTTTATGTACGTACTCTCTCTCTCTCTCTCTCTCTCTCTCTCTCTCTCTCTCTCTCTCTCTATATATATATATATATATATATATATATATATATATATATATATATATATATATATATATATATATATATATATATATATAATTTTCGATGTCATAACGTTTTAATTTTCATTTAACTTACTGAAATATCCATCTTTTTTTCACACATACTATATATAGGAATTTAACTTTAATTATCATTCCCTATTTTTTATTACAATTTATATTTTTAATTACAGTATTATATTTTTAATTGCAGTATTATATTTGTAATTACAGTATTATACAAAATAGTATATGCTAGAGCAATGGTATCATTTGATGTCTTGCAGCCTATTTCCAGTAACTCTTAAGACAAGTAATGATTGGAAGATACCAACATTTACGTCAGGTTGTGAAATAATTATATATGTAGGATGATTGCTCGGATGTACTAAGCCACTGTACTTAAAGATTTGCACAAATATTAAATAGCACTGGTTACAAAGCATTTCTTACACTTTACTGACATAGAAACATTGGAAAACTGGTCTCTGGAGGGAAAGAAAATAATCCAAATAAAATGAGACCGTATTTACTATCGATTCTTTACTGACTGTAGCATTTCTGTCTAAGGTACCAGAGTAAAATAATTCTTTTGATATATTTTCAGAGCGCGATCGCACACTATAGTCTGTTTAGGATACCGTGTACAACAACAAAAAATACCAGTGATTTGCCGTCTCCTGTTTTTGGAGTGCCAAAATGCAACATTGATTTTTCTGCCAAAAACCGGAAGAAGAAAAAAGAACATTTTGCAAAACATTAACAGGCTTGAAGAATTGGAATCATGCACGAAAGTTTCTCCTAGCTACTCACGTGCTAATGTATATATCTCATCCTTTAATATCTAAATATCTACGCAACAATTTTCACAAGTACAAAAGAAATATTGATTAGCGCTGACAAAATTATGATTTCGTTTAAAGGGTATTGACTGATACATCCATGTCTGGGGACAAGGTCTGATGAATATTTTATCAAATTTATTACAACTTGCGAATGCAGGTTGGCTGTTATCTAACCAATTACTTAGTGATGCGGCAAAATTCTTATCTAGATGTTATAAATATTATCTAAAATTTATTGTAAAGGGAAATTCCGGCCTCCAGTTTAAAGTATTACACTGAACGATCCATCGTTTGTTTCAAGCAAAGATAAAAGTGACCTTTTCAGTGCCCTCCTCCCAAGAAAACATTTGGAGCTATAGACAAGTAAACGGAGAAATCCATGGATATAAAAAAGAGTTGATTCTAGTTCAGTACGTACATACATACATACATACATACATACATACGTACGTACGTACGTGCGGCGTGCGTGAGTGCATACATACAGACAGACAGACATACAGACAGACAGACAGATACAATACCTGCTTAACTTTTCACAAAAGAACAAACATACACACCTGGACACGTGCTGACACGTACCTACTCACCTATTTCCATACGATTTATGTAGATACGCAGACCTAACTAGTGCAAGAATCGATGGAAGCTGAATGACCAAATTTACAATTATGAAAACTGTAGTTTTGTGATTCCTGCTACACTATATAGCAAACCATTGATATAATCCGAGGAATATAAAACATAAAAATCCAAGGATATATGGTCAGATTGTACTCTTTGGATGGAATCTTACCCGTACACTTAGGATGTAGTCGTACCTGTACACTTAGGATGGAATCTTACCCGTACACATAGGATGGAATCTTACCTGTACACTTAGGATGGCATCTTACCTGTACACTTAGGATAGAATCTTACCTGTACACTTAGGATGGAATCTTACCTGTACACTTGGCACCTTAGTTGAAAAAGAAGGGCGTTTTTAAGTTAAACCATACTGTAGAGTTTCGATTATCATAGTTTTGGGTGAAAAGAAAGGATTTAGATAAACGAGAAGTCATGTTAACGAAATCCATTCATGTCAAATCAGCAAGCTTTGGAGACATCCGTGCAGCTCTGATAAACCAAAATGCGGGAGAATGAGTTTCGTATAAAGAGGTTTGTCGGAGATGTTTGGAAAAAAAATGTCACACACACACACACACACACACACACAAATCTCTCTCTCTCTCTCTCTCTCTCTCTCTCTCTCTCTCTCTCTCTATATATATATATATATATATATATATATATATATATATATATATATATATATATATATATATATATATATATATATATATATATATGTGTGTGTGTGTGTGTGTGTGTGTCTTTACCTAATTTTTAAAAAAAAGACAATATTAGTCGATCCTGCCCATTACCCTTACTGTACAGGGGAGAATTATAAAAACACTGTTATAGATTGTTATGCTTATACACGTATATTCAAGAAGTTTATTTTGTTCGTTTAGAAAAGCGTAAATTGTCAGTATTTTTGAAAGTCACTTCTCCTAGAAGTCAGGATTTTTTTTACATGAACATTCCACTGCGATAACATGGGGACAATACGACTCGGTATTAAAGTTACCAGTCTTGCTATAGGTTGAAGTTACCCGCTGTTTACGAGCTTTATATTGACAATGATAAAATAACAAGGATATAGATCCCTGTGTGTAAGCACCTTGACAACACGGCTTTATCCAGTAATGGGTTGATAAAGTGTATTTACATAGCCTGTGAGCTCACTCCTGCTATACAGTTCTTGTCAAATTCAAACGGACAGTTATAAAGTCTTCGATTGTGAGTGCAAGAATCAGAGAGCAAGGTATGTACAATTTTCGGTCATTGCTGCTGTAATATTTGGCTGTTAAAACTGCGATGGACCCTCGCAATTAAGGCGAACGCCGTTTGTTACAACTTCTGGGTTGAATAAGCTTCATCAAATACGAGCTTATATAGTTTTAAAGTCGCGTGAGTTATCATAATATGTATATATATGTATAGGTGCTGAATAAATGACCGCCTCAGCAGTTTTAAATACGAACAAAACAGTGCATGGTGCCATGCAAGTTTTTATGTTCCTCTTATGTTGCCTACTTTTATATCATTGTATTGTCCTAGCGCGTGGTTATATGTCAGACCCATTATTATGTTTACAAAAGCTATAGAAAAACAAGGTATGGTATAATGGACAAATGTGAAGAATAAATATTTAGAAGGCATATGTTTAAATACTTAGCTTTTAGTTAGCTATTTTTACTGAGATAATGTTAGTCACTTTCCAAATTGCCTGCATTTTTTGTATCGACCCACGACAAAGGTAGCGGCCAGTTATTAAAAGCTACTTGGAAAAAGACTGTTTCTGTTTGCAATGCGAGCGGGGATCCAATTTCACCTGTGCCGCTACACGAACTATCGATTCCCCTCCCCGCATGGCGCGTTTCTCTGTTGATTGGCTATTGTCAAAACCAATAATCGATGGTCATAATTCGTTTGTTTCAGGGCCAAAAATTTGCCATGTACAAAGATCATGGAAGAGTACGACACGGAGAGTAGTCAAGGATTTAGTCAACACACAAATACTCAACAAGATAGTCGGGAATCAAACGTTGACGAATTGCTGTCAAGTTTCAACAAAGGATATCATCAAGCGAAGGCACAGCAGATTATTCGTCTATTGAATGACCAGGACTGTTTAAACACTCGCTTCAAGGAACGTGACTTGAGAGAGAGTTCTGATTCGGGGGAAAGTGATTCTGATGGAAGTCTTAGTGAAACTTCTGTCAAGGAAGCGGAGAAAAGACTTAATCAGAAGTTAGCTTTGCATAAACAGATCGGTGGAAGGTCGAAAACTTCTATGGGATTTTACAATGAAATAGAATACGACGAGCATTCAGAAAGTTTAAAAACGAACGGGTCAAAAATGGCAGAACGAGAAAGTGAGTTTGATACGAGATATAACAGACCAAAGTCGAGTTACGTTCGCAGGAGGGGACTTTACATGAGAAAAGACGAATCTACTATTGAAAATACGGAAATAATGGACGATATTACAGAAACATCTTCTGTGAAAAGGATATCAAAATCAGCACGGCCGCGGTCCAGTTATGGAACCAGAAATGCAGAGGGTTGTAAGAGAAAAATTGCACATTCTGAGGCAAATTTCAATCAGGACACAGAAGGACCTGTTTACCCCACTGAAGAAGATCTCATTAGTTCTAATGACTATGACAGATATGCTAGTACGAAAACCAACCCTGTCCCCCAGCTACGTCGGGAAAGGACTAGGATAAGTGGTTTTTGTGATGAAGGTCAGCAAATAAGAGAACAGTCAACTCCATTAAGTTCTCTGGATACCAGAGACTCTGTTATCGTCACTGAATTGACACCAATGAAAATGAAAGCGATGGACACTTCGCCGCACCAAGTGAAATACACCAACAGTCCGGAGCTTCTGACCTTTCCCGCCCGGAATCCTGAACCGATACCCAGCAGGCCAGTTAGTCGACGCAGCGGAGAACGAGTCATCCCTCACCCAGACCACACCGACCCGAGGACTATGAGACAAACTGGAAGTGAAAGGCCAAGAACGCGTCGGCTGCAAAGACGACATATGGCGCAACAAAATATTAACAATTCACCAAGCTCTCGTCCAACGTCTGAGTCTGTGATACTTGCACGCCAAAGAACTGAATATAACCTGGAAAGGGCTAAAGGATCTGCAAGGCCAAAATCAGAAAAAATGCTGATCAGTTCAACTAATAAAAGCCTGATATCAGTAGACAGTGCCCCGATGCAGGGGCCAGCAACATCTGTGACAAAGACAAAATCAGGTGAAAGCCAATCGTCTCATGTACAAACCACAGGATATAGGGGTTTTGGGGCAGCTGCCAGACAAATTCCATCAAATGCAGGTACACGTAGATCGGAATTGTCTTTGCCAAGGCCAGGTAACAATGTTATTTTAGGAGGCAGAAGACCTTTAACTCTAATGAAGTTACCACCATTAGACATGGTAGCTAAGAAAACGGATAAAAATTTACAACTGGCGCATGAAACATGTGTTTAGTACCGCACAACCTAGTCAGAAATTTTGCCTGTAAAGTCTGTGATATCTCTAGAATTTTAGAAACATAAAAATGCATTACATTTGTGAGAGCAATTTGTGCTTCGGTGGAAATATTTGTTTACTCTCAGACTCTAAAAATCACACACCTTGTTTCATCTTTCAAATTTATTAGGCCAATCACTTTGACCTGGAAACTTCTTACCAATATATTAGTGACAAGTCTTATTGAACGAATAAATCACATCATGTTGAACGTCTTGCATAAACCGCCGTGAGAAACAGTGTGCTATATACTTACTTGTATTCATGCATTAATCAAATTTGCATTATCAACATTACTGTTCGTATGTTTTGCGATAGACGAATTCTTTGTTTATTTGTTGTTTTTTTTTTGTTTTTTTCATTTTCAAATCATTTTCTTTAGTGGTGGATAATATTGATGGAAAATGTACATTTATGAAATGTAATCATGGAGGACGCCGTAAATTCTCAAGTTCACGTCACACTGCTTGGAATCACTATCAAACCAAGCTACGTATGCGTCTCTGATAACTCATCACATTGATCAACATAATTAGTTTAAAGTCACGACCAATCAACTGTTAAAACTCAAGTCTCGTAATCCAATCAGGTTTTCTTTGCATCTTCGTAACATATCTATAACATGTTTAACACATTTCTTTAAATTGCCAATGTACATTTTAAATAAATGAGTGTAAGTCCTTACTATTACACTGATATTGGGTAGAATAAAAAAAAATCATCGTTATATTAATGCAATTATAAAGTGCTTGTTTCTTTACAGAAAAATAGACAGTATATTTCCTTCCTTTCTTATCAATGCGCTTTTTCTTTTATTCACCTATTCTTTTAAAACTGTATTTAGGACAATTGGCGAGTCCAAACGCTTGATTAATTAGCTTCTATTAATGGTTATTATATGCAAGAATAATTATTATTATACTGCAAAGTGAATGAACAAATTGCACTTGTAACTTGAGACAAAGGGACAAAATAGGACACATTGTCTTTGGATTTAAAAATAAGACAATGATTAATCAGATCTTAAATACAAAACAGCGTATTTTTATTTCACAGGGAGCTAAGATAACACAACAGAGATATATGTAAGTCTGAAAGCTGGTTAGATTAAAGTAGAAACTTTATTAAGAGATAGATAAGTCGCATCTCTCATTTTGATCCCATGTATAATACCCAAAAGACAAGTATCACTGCAGAATATTTCGTAGACAACATTGATGTATTTTTATCATTAACTTCATACAGTTTACCAATACGACGCTTTTCTTTGGTCTTGGGTACATTTCGACTAAATCACTCATCCAAAGCATGGATTTTCTTCTATCTGCAATTCCCAATAACGTGTGTGTCCAGAAAATGCATTTATGTAGATTTTTAGGATAATCTGACAAATATTCAAATTAAAAAGCTTTGCATTTGTACTTAATTTCATTTTTACAACACCATGCATTTTTTGTTAAAAGATTCAGCTATATTCGTTTATATAGAAATTAATGGTATGATAGTATTTGCTCATCCGTTAAGTTTTGTAATATGTTAGAACTTTTAGTCTGAATTATGGGTCACTTTTTATTTTAAAAAAATAGCAACTGGGGAATATTTTCGATTACGGACAAAATATATTAAGCATGGAGCCTGAAATATTTAGAATATGTAATCGTTTAGTCCCTCCCTCCCTATCTCTCTCTCTCTCTCTCTCTCTCTCTGTATACTTTTAAATACACATCACAGAATGCTTCGAGGCGTACTGACTGACTAGTTTATCGGAGTCTGGAGTATTATAACAAACTTATATTCAAGTTTTAAATCTTTTTTTTATTAGATTTAAATTTAATGCTCCACATTCTGATTTCGTTTGATAAGTGTCATTATGAACAAAGTTTTATTCCACTTTATTTGTACAATCCATTTTATTATTTTCGTACCAAAACATTTTGCATCGCTAGCATAAGAAATTGCTTTTTGCTGCATTGTGATACATAACTATGTATCAAAACCAGATTATATATTCTAGTTTACTAGCTGTCCATCCGGGATAAAATGTTTTAGATGCCATATTGTTCAAGACATATATGTCGCACTAGAAACTAAAGAATATTGGACATGAAACTCAGCTGTATTCGAATGCGTGTGCTAATGGTTATAGAACATGTTGCAATGGAATGAGTAGGAACTGATCTGTTAGTTTGTCTCAGTTTATCTTAAAACTTACTTTTAGGCATTGAGTAATAGGTATAATATCAAAATAATTTTACGATAACAATTTCGTACCTTTATGTTAATAAGCCCTGGTACACTGTTTCCAAAATAAGGCCCCGGGTTGGTGAGAGATCTAATGCGTTTGCCATTACAGACCATTAACATGTCATTTCTGTCCGCTTGGGTTCGAGTCTTAAATCGACTAGCGTGGATATGCGAGAGAGCTTGCAGGTAGCTTCCCTTGGATCGGTGGTTTTTCCTGTCCACCATGAATGGTCTATCATGTACTGAAAATTGCGTTAAACCTCATAAAATTAAAACAGTCTACAAAAATACTGAGTTTAAGTACTTTAGAAAATAAAAATGCGAAAACCAATACTGTTCAAATATGTATTTAGTGCCAAGGAACACTGAACGTTTTTAACAAAATAAAAAGGTAAATACATTAACTCAGAAAGTTTTAATGCACACAGCTACGACAGACTGAAATTAGTTCTTTAGTACTGGTGTGGAGGACTGCACTAGCTATAATAACAGTATACAAATATCATAATGATGCAACTGTGAAGGTACTCAGAGATCAATAATCGTAACAATAATGTTAATAATTGTGTAACTATTACAAACTTATCTGGTCAGGATTGAAATTCCGCGCAAAACAATTTTTATATTTATAAAAAAATCTTTCTCCATCTGACATCGCTATTTTCTGTGTTAACTAGTGTAAATGACGCCCTCCTGTATTAACTAGTGTAAACAACAGTCTTCTGTATTACCTAGTGTTAGTGACTGTCTTCTGTGTTAACTGGCGTAAATGACGTTTTTTTTTTTTTTTTTTTTTTTTTGTTGTATTAAATAGTGTAGATGAGACCTAGTGATTAGAGGGACCAGCTTGGTGCGGGAGATAGTGGGTTCAGTCCCCGGCCTAGTCATACCAAAGGCTTATAAAAATGGTACTAGCAGCTGCCTCGCTTGGCGCTCAGCATTACGAGGTTAGTGTTAGGACTGGTCGGCCTGGTGTCAGGATAATGTGACTGGATAGGACATCATGCTACATGTCTGCAGCATGATGCCCCAGTGCTAGACATCACTATAAACTGTCATACTGCAGACAGCGATATAACAGAAAAATTGTTACAGCTACGTTAAAAATCCAAATCACTCAACACACAGTATAGATGACGCCCTTCTGCATTAACTAGTGTAAATGACAGTCCAGTCTTCTATATTAACTAATGTAAATGACTGTCTTCGCAAGTAAATAGTGTAAATGATGGGGTTTTGTATTAGTTAGTGTAGATGACGCCCTCTTTATTAACTTGTTTAAATGACAGTCTTATGTATTAACTTGCTTAAATGACAGTCTTCTGTATTAACTTGTTTAAATGACAGTAATCTGTAATAGCTAGTGCAAATGATGCCCTTCTGCATTAACTAGTGTAGATGACACCCTTCTGTATTAACTTATTTAAATGACAGTCTTCTGTATTAACTTATTTAAATGACAGTCTTCTGTATTAACTTGTTTAAATGACAATCTTCTGTATCAACTTATTTAAGTGACAGTCTTCTGTATTAACTTGTTTAAATGACAGTCTTCTGTATTAACTTGTTTAAATGACAGTCTTCTGTATTAACTTGTTTAAATGACAGTCTTCTGTATTAACTTATTTAAATGACAGTCTTCTGTATTAACTTGTTTAAATGACAGTCTTCTGTATTAACTTATTTAAATGACAGTCTTCTGTATTAACTTGTTTAAATGACAATCTTCTGTATCAACTTATTTAAATGACAGTCTTCTGTATCAGCTTGTCTAAATGACAGTCTTCTGTATTAACTTATTTAAATGACAGTCTTCTGTATTAACTTGTTTAAATGACAGTCTTCTGTATTAACTTATTTAAATGACAGTCTTCTGTATTAACTTATTTAAATGACAGTCTTCTGTATTAACTTGTTTAAATGACAGTCTTCTGTATTAACTTGTTTAAATGACAGTCTTCTGTATTAACTTGTTTAAATGACAGTCTTCTGTATTAGCTAGTGTAGATGACGCCCTTTTGCTTTAACTAGTGTAAATTACCCTCAGTCTCGCAATTAAAAACTATGACACATTCTTTCCTCTTTTTACACGGATTTCTTTCAAATAAATTTCTTATATTGTTCTATCGCGAAGAGGCCCAATTTTCAACTATCTTAATAATTTCAAGTACGATATTAAAAATTATATATCCATAAGTCAGCCAAGCATACCGTATACAAGTAACAAATATCTAAATACTTACAAAATCTTAATAGAAAATGCTCAAAACACCAGATTATCTAACATGTTCTCTTTTCTCCAATCAATTACACCTTTGTTTGCCATATTAAAACATGCATTTTACTATTTTCGTAATATCTCAGGAAAGGAAGACGATATTTGAAGTTAAATGGTCAATACACAAATCTATCAAATTTTATGGTATTTAATGAAGGTGCCATTTTCTAGACCCACCAGAAGTTCCTATTTATATCCTACTGGTAGTGTTTCTTAGATAAATAACGGTTTTCTATTGCAACCAGAAAAATACTATTACCCAGTTTGTTTCAGTTATAAACAAAATTGAGATCTTTGATCGATTTATAATACTTTAAAATAGTATCAAAAAGTTTTAACTATTTTATAATATTCGAAGTTATCTTTTATATTATTAGTGTATATGTTTACCATTACATGCTAATTTACAGTGCCATACATAACCTCAGCTGCCTAATACCAACAACATTTTAAATAGTTCTTAAAACAGGAAATAATCACTTCAAATACATTCTGTTTTAAAGCTTGCTTACACTTTTACACACGAAGGATCATTTCATCGTTACAGTTTCACACAGTACAGAGTAAAGCACATTTGACTGTATTCACTTGCTCTTTGACTTTGTTTTACATGGTTTTCTTCTTTGCTTTCTGGCTGAGAGTTACCAATAAACATATAACGAGCTCTTTCTCAGGGAACTACCTTATTCTCTCAAATAATTACTGTACCATGGCTATATCTACTTTAAAATGGCTCTGGTGCTGCGTTTAAATATGCATGTCTGGAAACGTCCTGAAAATTGGATAAATATATGTCTTTTTACACAGGTTTTAGTAATGTTATGCCGTTCATTTCCACAGTAAATGAGACACCGTGCATTCTATTTACTCGCGAAGATGGTCAGAAGGGGTGACATCGCTTGAATAATTACATACTACAGTTGTCTCCGTCGTAGTTTGCAATAATGATTTATTTTCTGTCCCGCTAACTAAATGATTCTTGAAATGAAAATGAAATTATTGAAATAGTTATTGACCAGAAAAAATGGAGGTTTGAACCAATGAGGCACTACTGTATAAATCCAACATTTTTCAACATGGCGATTGTCTTAACATTACTATGTCCTTGACCATATGAGATTGAATATAATACATCCTGTCCGTGTAAACAGAAAACGAACAGCATGAAAGCATTCAAGATGATGTAAAATAAACCTGTTTTGTCCGTTAGTGAAGCTATTAGCATTACTACACTTCTAGGTGTAGCACCTTCTTCTATTCCCAATACCGTTTAAAACCAACAATAGTTTAGAAACATGCTGAGGCGACTCCTTTTTTGTTGTTGTTCTTGTTGTTGTTTGTTTTGTCGGTATTTTTTTGTTGTTGTGTTTGTTCAGCTTGTAATTTTTCTTCAGTGTTTTATGTTAGTTTGCATTTGCACCCTTCGCCAACACGCTCAAATACTCTTGATAATGTACGTAACCGAGTATAGACAAGCGGTTGTTAATATTGAAGTTTACAATTACTCATTCAAAGGTTGTGGACTACAAGCAAGCATACACAGTTCAAGGCATGTTTTGATGAAATTAATTTGATGCAAAATAATAATTACAATACGTCATTTCAGATCTGAAAAGAAATAATTGCGTGCTGTACATCAGAGCCATTCTTCCGAATCGTGCTTATAGAGCTTGTTAAGATATGAGTCATCAAAACCGGAGTTCTTTTTATATTCCTTGGCCCATTTACCTATATTATTTACTAACGAAGAACATCAAAAAAAAATATTTCTCAAGTCGAGGATGTAATTTGGCAGGCCTCAAAATAAGTTTAAAATGGAATTTCATTTGATATTACAATCTCTAAGTCATACTTTTCTTATTAAAAGCACAAATAACCGACGTTCAGTTCATTTATTTGTAAACTTAATGTCTGATAGTATTGGTACATTTGATCCAGTGCCGGATTACCCATTAAGTACAATAAGCACGTGCTTAGGGCACCAGAAAAAAAATCAAATTAATTATTTATGATAAAATTGAATAAATTATATATGACCATTTCGATCTGCATGTACCAGTGTTTGGATTTGGAATGATGACAACACTGGTATTTTTCCCACCTGTTTAGCTTTTAATATTGTTTTTGTTTTGGAATTTCAGAGGGGAGTGGGCACCATAATAGTGTCAGTGCTTTGGTCATTCGAAGGCTTTAATCCGCCCCTGATTTGAACATAGAATGATTCAAAGCTATATATCTACTATCTCAATTTAGTCTGCTCTTAATGTTACTTACTTACTTATTTACTTACTTACTTACTTACCTAAAAGTTGTTCTAATTCTTTTGGCACTTTTATTTTTTATTTTCCATCTCCTTCAGATATAATTTCTTTATTAAAATGCAGGTATGTACCAATCTACTCACCGCTCTACTTTTTCGTTTTCTATGTATTCATATTCTGCTTACTGATATACAATAGCAGACTGTTAGAATATGGCTGTCAAAACTTGTTCATTATTTTAAACATGCCTTCTTCCACGATATGACATGATTAAGTTTGTGTCCGTAGGCACCGATACAAAAAGAATCATAAATACGTGAGGGGACAAGGAACTGCGAGGTAATGTAGCAACGGTACTAGGACAAACGCAACCGGATTAATTTAATATCATTCCATTTCTGAATACTCAGGACCAAATCAACACATGCTATATTATCAGCCGCTGTCATTGTTTGTCCTACATTTTCACTTCTGTCAATCACGTGATACGCGTCGCCGATCTCTGCTATATCACAGCACAATACAAGCCTTGATGTATGCTTCAGTATTGCGCAAAGCATATAAACCTCGGCTTATTTTAAAATTAAATTTACTTGCAACTTCTGTCATCTAGTCTGCGCATAAGGAATAACCCGCTACTTCATTTGGATTTGCTAAAACAAGTTATTTTTTTAAAAAAAAGGGCTCTGGTGCACGAGTAGTGCCATTTTCCATCTCGTTGCCATTAATGATAGGATCAGTTTTGAAAATATAATTTTATTTAATATTTCCTTCTCACTGTCAACCAATCATGGCCTGCCGAACTGATCAGATAGTTCTTTTTTTTACATACGGGTATTTTGGGGGCTGTTTTTGTTTTGAAGCACAAGAGTTTAAGCACAAGAGTATTTCCTTTTTAGATTGTCTCTCACACTATCATGAAGAAAAGGATAACATAAGAACAGAAGGGTGTACGAGATACGTACGACCGTCTGCCGCGAAGTAAAAGCTTATTAAGCACCACAAGAATCTTGTTTTCTTCTCTTGTATCGATTATTATGTTATGTCCCCTATCACCTGTGCATACATGGAGGCGGGGAGCGCAGGGGAGACGGGAAATCGGCGGAAACGCAGAAGGCAACAGCTTCAGATGCTCAAAAAGTAAAAACTAACAATAATTTGCTTCAGTTAGACTGATAGTATTTGCTCTTTAGATAGACAGATTTTATAGAGTCTGCGTAAATGCATCGGCACATTATAGGGTCGTTGCGATTTTCATCATTAAAAATGTTACGAAAATTCGAGGCGGCATTTCAAGGATAGCGGTTTTATAAGTTGTCATGAATTTTACTTTGAATTTGTGTTTCTGTAAAAAGGCCGACAATCGCGTTCAAAGAAGGTATAGTTATGGCGAGCAGATCGGTTTCCCCGTTGAGAAATATAATATGACCACAAATGATATGGTCACATGACACCTCAGTGTGTAGTTTGGGGCACGAATAGCGGATAGACCTCGATATGCTTAGATGTTGATTTCTGTTTTATGAAAGTCTATGTACTGCTGTAAGCGTTTGGATGAAATTGTTGTAATGCACATTAATATACTCTCCATGAAATAAAACCCTTTTAATCCGACGTTTTTAGAGCCAAATATGAAGCAAGTCAGTCATTTGTTGTATAATAGGGTCGTGCCTACCTTTCTTGCTAAACTAGCTATTCCAATTAACGGCGAAGCAGGCAGGACGTCATTCAACTGCGAGTCCTGTTGGTTCATTCTTAGCACATACTTTCACAATTGTATTCGATTAATAGTCTGATAAAAGAGAAAAGCGTTTGGGGGTTTTTTGGCGGCGGGGGGCTCAATTTATCTTCCAATCAAGATTTCTAAAGTACCAATTCTATTCTGGTATATCTTCTATTTTATATTTAGAAACTTTTAGACTGTGTATAATATCGCTGTATAATTAGTATCATGAGTCGATTAATATCAGTGGAGAATATTATTGCCTGGTATTCATTTACTTACTTTAGTCCAGTACTTTTAAGTTCTTTAGAACGAGTATGTGTGCAATTTAAAATATAAATGGAGAAGGGTAATAACAGATATAGATACGCTTAAGTTCTCAGTCATTGTTATTGCATTCTCACTGATGTGTTAAAACGAAATTAATTGAAAACCAACTCAGAATGTCAGAATGAATGCGACGATAATAATCTTTCTGTGCTCCATGAAGAAATTTATCTAGATGACAGATTTGTAGGGTTCAAAGGCTATATCAGGTCATATTTTTATGCAGCGTATGTGCACTTGGAGAGGGGGATGAGATCGTTTAAGAATCGAAATGGGGTCAAAAAATGAATTAGAAATATCAATCTACCATAATAACACACGACTCTATGTAAATATACTACTACTAATAATAATAATGATTAAATTGAAAAATAAAGTCTTGAACATGTACATATACTACACTGGTCTTATGAATAAAATGACTCCATATGCACTCAGAATATAGCCTAATGCGAAATACGTAAGAACTATGAATATACTACGGGGAAAAGAATCGTATGAGTATCAAGAAGCAGGATGTTTCTATGGTGATAAAATACAATGTTAGCTCCAGCTTTGGTCCCGAGTCCCTTAATCACAACAGTGTAGTATGCTTATGTTTACATAGAAAAGGATGCTTTTCAATGGAACACTGAAAGTATTTTTTTGATCACACAAGAGAAACAATATATTTTTAACAATTAATTAATATATTATTTGAAACTCTTAATACGTTTATAACGCATTTAAATGAATACAGGCCAGTAATATTGGGGTATATTGACTCTTCCGTTGCCATTGTTGCCATTATTGTTTTATGTAGGATGAGTCATAATGTTAGCTCAATGATTCGGTTTGAGGATTTACGATAATTACCTCCGCTCTGTCGTCTGCATATATGAATCAATACATTTTTATAGACGAATATGTAAGATGTGTTTCCATAAACGGCAAGCGACAAGGAACATTGGCATGCACATATAACTGCTGAGATGCCGTCGACTTTCATGTTATTAGCTCTCTACCTTCAAATTTACATCCAGACTTATATGGATGTTAGGCTCTATCCTATTATTTTTCCTGTGCTCATGTTATTGTATCTCAACTGGTCAACAAGACATGGGTAAATTTTACCTAATGTTGATGTGCATTCGAACCAGCAACAACATATGATCTTAGCTTTCTAGATCTCTCAGCGAGGCGAACCAGGTGGTCGTCTAAGGCGCCGGACTTGCCAGGACCCCAAATTAGACGGAAGTGAATTATTTGGGGGGGGGGGGTGGGGCTCCAAAGTCATATTTTCGCCTGGGACGCAAAAAAAAAAAGACCCTGCTCTCAGCTCAAACTGATGTGACAGCAGATAATGCACACGGAATGTGCTTCTTATATTTGTCTTTCAATCACATCCCGGTCTTACAGTATAACCAGATTTCTCATTTGCTGTTTGTGAAAGGTCACTTATCCATCTGTCTCGTTAACACATTAATACATGATCTCGGCAAGAACGCTCATTTCAAATGAAATTTATGAAACTTTTTGCGTGCTTACAGAGCACAAGATTAAAATTATTCAACGAGTTTCGTCAGAAATATTTCAAATGCAAATATATAGATCATATTTACATCTTTTTAATATATATATATATATATATATATATATATATATATATATATATATATATATATATATATATATATATATATATATATATATATATATATATATATATATATATATATATATATATATATATATATGTGTGTGTGTGTGTGTGTGTGTGTTAGAGGTGTGCTCTATTACAGGTATTTTTTCTGGTGGTTCATACCACGGTACTTTATCAATTATATTTCCAGCATATTTTCATTATTCATGACAAAATATTACACAGAAGTTATCTTTTATTTACAAGATCGTTGTATCCGTCCTAAAATAATGATGGCAAATATAACTATATTTATTATGCAGATGCTTTAATCACATCTTTGACACCTGTCGCGTATGCCAACACGGTGGCCATATGAATTGTGAAACAGATTTTAAACATACCTTCTTCATGTGAAACAGAAAAATCCAACTTTCAGAAAATTTTCGAATTAAAAATCAAACAAAAACAACCTCACTTCATGTTTGAGTTATTTACTACCGTATTTGAATATGTTAAGTACACGTATTCCTTTGTAAGACTGAATCATTCCACAATTTTCTGTCTGAACTATACGTAATTTCTCAAGAAGACTAAATATTTTCTCGTTTATTGAGTAAGCGTGTTTAATGTTTATTGTTCCTCTCTGATAAACATCTTTCCCGTGTATTGGCATCCCATTCAAAGTTTACCTGGCTATTGTATCAATATTGTAGCTAGTGAAAGTAAGTAGGCTTCAGTTTCCACGCTTCCAATCTTTATCAAGAAGTTATCTAATGTCAGCACGGTCTTTCGCCGTTTCGGCTATAGTGTGATAAAGCTTGATCACCACAACACAGTTTGCTGATCGCAACTTATTCACAATTAACATAGACGTAGCAAATTAATTAACTGTAAGGTACAGACCATTTAATTAAGGGGGTGGGGAAGTTGTGATTTTCTTTTGGACTTAAATATTTTTCTTGTCCTTTATTTTAAGATAATTAATGTTTTTCCTAATACTATCATCGATATAATATGATGTTATCTTGCTATAAATCAGAATAAAATATTTTTACCACTTATTGACAATGAATTAAACAAAAAGTATCAGGCTTCTGCCCCAGAACATTGAATTGTTGGTCTCTAATGTAAATGTGGTATACTGTGGTTTATATCGCAGTACGCTGAGAAATACCGATATATATATATATATATATATATATATATATATATATATATATATATATATATATATAAAGAATACAAATCATATGGCGAATAACCGTCCTTTCAAGTGCACTGGGTCCAGCAAGGGATCACACGTTTGTCAGGGATTGATTAACTCTGTGTGTGTGTGTGTGTGTGTGTGTGTGTGTGTGTGTGTGCAAAATTTCACGAGTGAAGTGCAAATATAGTAATATAAAATTGACACTAGTGCCGAAACCACGAGTAGCAATACATAATGTGTCCACATCGAGTGAAATATGGCCTTACATCTACTAAAAATAGAAAATATAATCTCTGTTTATTATGTATTTTCAAAAGCAAAGTCCGTTAATTTGCCGGGACTTTATTTTTTCATTCTGTGTTAATGTGATTAATGGATGAATTACTGCATTGATACAAAGACGTTCCGAAATGTTACTATAATTTGGTACTGTCATTTTTAAAAACTTTGCTCTTACATGTAATACTTCAGATTTTGTATCTTGTCAAATGAATGACTGTTTTCATACAAAATTGAAGATAGATTTTTTTAAAAATCATTTATTACACGGATTGATAGCACGAATAAATGGTTAGGCTGGGTGTACTGTATAAAAACCAACACAGAGCGGTAGTATTATACTTCAGACTGTTAACATCTTTAAACAAAAGATTTTAGTGACTGTGATTTTTGTTTTTATTATTGTTTATTTCTACATTCAAACGTGATATGCAGGGCCCTGGCAAGGCTGCAATCTACTTCGGTAATAGACGCTTCACGCAAGTTTCGAATGTTATTTAATTTTGGACACTTATAATTTCCGGATTTCTTCATCGTTTTCTGTGCTGGTAGTTAAAATGGCTACTTAACGTTATCTAGCATTATATTTAATGAAGAATTAAAAAAAATTATACCATTGGTCGTAATGTGTGACAGTTAATGTATGGAGACACTGAATATTGACTAGAAACGGGTCATGTTAGTTCAGTCACGCGTGGGGTGGGGTGGGGGGCAAAAGGAGGCGGAGAAAATGAAAATGAAATATGCCTAAATATGGAAATATAAGTGTGAATAACATATGTAAACACATGTATCAATTTCACAGTATTCTGTCTTTTCCATCGCATGCTAGAAGAAACCGCAGATGTAAACAATATTTATTTTGATGTAAACAATATCCATTTTGATGTAAACAATATCCACTTTGAACTGCCCTCAAACTAATGGATGTTATTAATAATTTCATATCGTCACAAAAAAAATAGATGACTTGTCATCACTAACAACAACGCAAGCAACAGTTTCTCACAACTGAAACCATTATAAAGTTGCAGGAAAAATTGAACTTGCAGGTTCTTCGTTGATTGTTGAAACGTTGTCGAGTGTTATTTTCAAGACCTAACGTTTTATAAAATCTGTTCTTGGCACATCTAGCCGGATGTTCTCCCGCCCAAAACTTACTATTTGGGGGTGGATTATTATTACGATTACCTCAGAGATTCTTTCAAAGTTGTTCGATTCGCATAGGAAAGAGATGATGTTCCAAATGAGGCAGATATATTTCCTACATATGAAAAGAAAGTAGTTCCACAAGTGACATTGCCATTGTGACGATACATTTCAGTATCTCATTATGAAATATATAATAAATGATTGTTTATCGCATGACAAACAATACGGACTTATTGGACCAAATCGCTTTATGGTGAAATGACTCTGAGACACATTCGAATGCCTCAGTCGTTACGCCTTTCCTTTGCATGGTGTTATGGCGTAATTTGTGACGTCACGAGGTGTTGTTGCAGGTTGCACATATAAAGCTATAGATATACCGTAAATAACACGGTTATCATGTAATAAAAATCATTAAGAGTCAAGCAATATTGTTCTTGGTGTTTATGGGGTGTAGGCTCCTTTCCGACATTTTCGAAGCCTTTTACAACAATTAAAGTCTGACACATTTGTTATCATATGCAAAATTAAGTAGCAATTTTATGCAGCTAGAATACAAATTCAATACCTTTAGAGAGCTAAATTCACTAAAAGTATTTTTTTCTCGAAGAAAAAACATACTAAGCGATTAAGGCTCTGGAAGGTAATTTGGTTCTCATGAGATTTAAAGTTTGCAAACGTGACAAAAAAAGTAGATAATCGGCGTCATATCATTGAACCTATGTACTTCATGTCGCGGAGCAAAAAGGAACAAACACAAGTGACCTTTTAAAGAAAGTGAAACACCGTATATCATTTCCTCAAATCCCACGTCTTACTTTTTAATCAACTAATCTTTTGGTTTTCCCATAGACTCTGGCACTGAAGGGGTGTGATAAATCACGTTGCATTAGGATTGAACGAATAAATAGCCACTTTACACGGACGTCAAGTTACTAGAGTAAATTAACATCATCTGTCTCTCCTTGCATTACATAAATCAAACTCGTATTTGCTTGTTGAGATTTGTACATTTATTACACCATTATTGATATAAATATCCTCATTTAATCAAATAGTTTTGCACCCAGTTTAAAATGATTGCAGTTTTCGGGACCTGGGGTTTTATTGCGGAGACATTAAGTCTCTATATCTAATTTAAACAGCATGATTGCTGTTTGGCTACGTTTTTTGAGGAATTTGATACCGGCAATATATTTATAAACGTGGGCATTCGATTGCGTACGCTTTGCATTTGAGTATAAATTGAAAATGGTCTACTATAACGAAAGGGCGCGGCGTCAGTTCTTGAAAAGCGTTTTCACCGACATATTAATTGATATTTACTCAGTATTTTATTTTAATCACGACAGATATTCACTTTGTATTGTCATTGCAGGATCAACTTTTTGACGACAATGTTGAAATTGTAGGTACGCGAAATGAAAGCGATCAAAGACTAGAAATCATTGTACTCATTGATCGTTTGAAGTAAGATCACCATCGGGACGTTATTAGCCTGTATTCATTAATATGGTGTACAAAACTGGTCCCATAAAAGTCAGTCACGATTTGCCATTTTCAGCAAGCTGTACTGAGACAAATTAACACGCACGTAATGAATATAGACACTAAAATTGTCTATTTTCTACTCATTTCGTTAATGTTAATATATTTTTTTTGAGCTTCAAAGAATTTCTTTCGGTCTCCATAGCTTTTTATAGCATCAAAAGTATATTTTTTAAATCGTAATCCAACATGGTCGCAGAGGACATCATTAAAACGACTAGATGCTGGGGAAAATTAAATACTTAAAAAAAAATGAAACTAACTAATATTTTGTCAAGGTTGTTCACGAAAATCTTTTACTGTCTACGAACTTAGCACCGATTACAATTTGACTTCTCCATGACCATTGAAATGACTCAGCGGTTTGAGAATTAGTACACGTATAAATAAGAACATGCTGCAAAGTGACACCTTTTCCTTTGTCCCTATATACAGTACAGTCAAGCCTGTTGTAAAGACGGCATGTCCCTATATACAGTACAGTCAAGCTTGTTGTAAAGACGGCATGTCCCTATATACAGTACAGTCAAGCCTGTTGTAAAGACGGCATGTCCCTATATACAGTACAGTCAAGCCTGTTGTAAAGACGGCATTTAATGCGTGTTTGCATCAGCTCTAGCAATGAAAACAATGAAATAAATAATTGACCAATCAGGTGTTTTCGTTTTGTCCTTGTAGACCAGTGCTGTCCAACCCGTGTCCCGGAGCTCGAGCAGCTATACTTTGGGGGGGGGGGGGGGGGGGTAGGCACCAGACAGATGCCCCCCCCCATTTCCAAAAAAATAAAAGTATTTTATGTGTGTGTGTGTTTCCCCCTCAGATATGTTGTATGTTTTGTTTAAAACAGCATTTTATATCAAAAATTTAGTTTTAGAATCGTCCGAGCCTGGTTTTCTTCACCTTGCTCGAAGTTCCTTCCCTTGAATTTTTTGTGACCTTTGCTAGAGGTCGCCTAGGTCTCAGTGTTTGCTATATGTAGTGGTGCTATATTGTGTGTATGCTATATTTTCTGTATGTTTGAGACAAGCAAGTATAGATCAAATATCTTTCCCAGTTGTATTTCTTCCTGATTTGGATTTAAGATCCGTTATGATATGTTATATTATTTTCTTTTAATTTATTTATTGGTTTTCGAATTTTGACGATCCTATACAGTCCTTGCTTTTCAGTTTACTGCTGCGGCCCTCGGCTTCAACAAAAACATTTTTTTTTCAGTGGTCCATGGTGTCAAAAAGGTTGGACAACACTGCTGTAGACGGTCAAGCCTATTTTAAAGACAGGATTTGACGCGGTGTTTGCACCAGTCATAGCTATAAAAACAGTCAAAGCAATAATTGAGCAATCAGGTGCCTATTCAAAGCTATTTATACCTCCACAGTACTCTGGTTTCTCTTCACATCGTATTAATCTTTCGCCTTTTACTATAGATTATCGAGGAGAGGAACATTTAATGAGTCTATAGACCATTGTTTGAAGTCTCACTTTGCTGAGGTACAGAAAATGCCTTCCTAGTGAGTAGGCTCCTCCCTGACCGAACCTTCCTCCTCGCCACCGCCGGACATTAAATTAATAAACGTGCATAGCACATATTAAATACATGAATGGATAGGCACTTTTTCCTCTCTTCATGAACAATTAATTAACCCTCCGCATGGAAATAAAAACCTAGGTTTCCCGATGTGACGTCATAGTGGCGACCACTCACTACTGCGTCACATACTGCTTGGTTGACAACTAGTGCAGACTGAATTGCTACCTCTAACTCGAGTGTGTGCTGGTCTATCCCCACTCGAGTATAGCCTCACATTAGGGTCGCTAGGGTCTATGAAGCCAGTTATATTGACCCAAGACCTGCCGGCTCAGTTAAATAGTGCCTTTATGCATAGTAATGCCTGGGGGATGAGGCTCTAATTCAGAGGTGGGCAAACTACGGACCGCGGGCCGCATGCGACCCGCCAAGGGCTTTCATGCGGCTCGCCAAGGGTTTTCATGCGGCCTAGGAACAAGTCATCATTCGCACTGACTCTGTTTATCTTACTCTGTTTATCAAATAAATGTGCTTATTTTGAAGTTTAAGTTTTCAAATGTTAACAACATACTAACAACTGAAAATTAATTAGATGTTATTTAGAAAAACCTTTTGTTTTTGCTATTTCAAATATTAATTATTTTACTTAATGAACTATGCGGCCCGCGACAAGATGTAAATTTGTGAATGCGGCACTTGCACTGAAAGTTTGCCCACCTCTGCTCTAATTCCTTCCCCCGGATCAATTAAATAGTCCGCTTATGGACATTAACCATACGTACATGCCCGTATGGGCGAATACGTCTATAATTTAAATGATGATGATGATGATGACGAAATAAAATGGCACAATTAAGTTGATCCCCCGTTTATACCATAGCTCTTTCTTGAAAGTTCAACTCTCTTACAGTAGATATTTTTGGACTTCTTAAGACAGGCTTGCTTAATCCTCAAACATTAATACCATAATTAAAAATTAGCCTTCATCCTCATCAAGGGACAACGGGATGCCGAGTGGTCTATGGCGCTTTTGTTTACAGATCACTGACACATGCCACTTTTGTGCGCGCGAATTCGAATCTCGGCTCGACCAACGTAGGTGTGAGAGAAAGCTTATCAGTAGCTTCCATTGGCATAGTTCTTCCCAAGGTCTTCCCGGGTTCTTCCTCCACCAAATACACCGTTACTGGCCACGAGTTCGAATCTCGGCTCGACCAACGTAGGCGTGTGAGAAGGCTTGTCAGTAGCTTCCGTGGGTATAGTTCTTCCAAAGATACCTATACTGGCCACCATGTAATATATGCCTGTCATGTAACGAAACATAGCGTTAAACCCGAGAACCAAAAACCTCAAATCATCTCGACAAGGACATCCTAAATCGTAAACACACACTATTAGGACCGTATTTCAACATATTTATCTTCATCTAAGGAATTAGACACAGATTTTCGTGGCTCATGCAAACATTAAAAAAAAATAATTCAGTTTGAAATTTGTAAAAATTGTCGCAAATAGATATTTGTTTCGGAGTGCTTTTCACTGTGGTGACTGTTTCACTTCGCAAATAGAATAATCGTATTGATTGCTCGTGGATAATTTAAACTGGCAAACACTTGCTGACAGATATACGATTTCGTTCACCCCCGTGACGTCAATGGTAAGGCCATACTTAACCATTCTACTATCAATGGTCAATCGACGGCCTCTAAATATAAAGCGATAGTCTGATTCATCATGCAACGGGTAAAAAAAAAACAATAATTAAAGTATAATTAAATTGGAGGGACAGATCTTTGAATCTTGGTTGTCTTCTTTTCATTTTTGTCCAACACGAAGAAGGGACTATAAATGTATGATGAACGTGGATAACAGGTCTTTGAGTCGTTATCATCTATTTATTCCGGTGTCTTTGAATCGTCTTCTCTTGATGCACAGATTAAATGAATAATCAGACGCGTGACGCCATGTCAGATCTTGTAGATTTTGCATGTTAACCATCAATATTAACAATGAAAGAGAACAAAATCATATATATATATATATATATATATATATATATATATATATATATATATATATATATATATATATATATATATATATATATATATATATATATATATATATATATAATACATGCATGTTAATTAAACCTAACTTTGGAAATAGACCTGTTGAAAACCGCAAAGTGTTCACAGAGTAGCAATATATGGAACTCTCTGTCAAACGCTAGAGAAGAAATAGTCAGATGGATTTTAGTGTGCGTTCGAGTAGGCCTGAGTAATATAGCTCTTACATCGTCTATCTCAGACATAACGCTTTAATTTAAACTTGATTAGAGTGTAGACATTTTCTTGATTCGTTCGAAAAATGCAAACAATTTATGCCCGGTCCCAAATTGAGGAACTGCTTCAGCTTCATCCCTTTGATCATATTTTTCATTCTGTCTTCTGTCACTTTGTTCTGATTATCTTCAGTTTTCCATAGAATGTGTAATATATTAACAAATGACTATATTTCGGAGCATGGAAATCATTATGTTATCCCCGCGCTTCAACGACGGATATTGTGATTCCATCCGTCTATTCATTAGTCTATTCATCTTTCCGCTAAGCGGAAGTAGGCTTGTTGAAATTGTCAGATACGGTACTTTGGCAGAACCAGTTTGTTCGTTTGATAGATAAAGCTACTAATAAGTAGACAACTGTTAGTGGGTTCGAAAATACTCTCTATGGCATTTTTCAGAAGAAGCAGGAATTATGGCTTATCAAATTCTCATAGAGAAAAATCAGTGACACGTGCTGATGCCACCATCGATATCATAGTGTCTCTGGAGTACCAAATTTTAGGTTAAAGGTCAAATGAGTGCAGAGCCTGCAATTTCGATCAGACGATTTTCCATAACATAATAAATATAAATAATGTTCGGAAGTGAGTCGAATATAATAATGCCCGGAAGTGAGTCTACTGGAACACTGACTTTAATTAATACCTTTAAGGGTAGGATCAAGCGTAACATCTATACTTTTCTTAACTGTACATTATGAAGATTTGATCGAGCAGGGATTCTAGTTTCTAAAAATCATAGCGTATATATTTTAGGTCCATGGCTGACTAACTTTATGCTAGTGAGTGTTCACCGTATGCCTCTACTTATTCTACTAATGGACGGTCACTATTTACACACTGAATGATCAATTGATTTTATGTACTGTAAATTTATCTGGGTATGATTGCTCTATTATTTAAAATCGTATTTAAGAATGCCGACAATATCCGAGTGATGTCCACCCGTACCGTAATAAGCACACTTTCAGGAACAAAATCAGCGAATGCTTAGGCTTTAACTAAAATGTTCATAAAAAACGAAAATATATCTTGGTTTGTCTTAGTAATTTACTTATATCCGGTTGACTGTTGACCTTGTTTTGACCTTGTGAAGACACGATCAGCGATATCATCGACCCATACCGTAATAGGAATACCTATACCATAATAAGGGGATTTTAGAAATAGTATGATTATGTTTCTAATAAACAAGCAATCGAAATACTTGATTTTGTTTCAACCCTTAAATGGCTACATATATGGATGTGTGTTATGTTTTGTTATGTTATGTTATGATATGTTATGTTATGTTATGTTATGTTATGTTGCGTCATGTCTTGTCGTGTTGTTTTGTGTTGTGTTGTGTTACGTTACATTACGTTACGTTATGCTATGTTATGTTATGTTATTGCATGCCATGTATGTATGTATGTATGTATGTAAGTACGTACGTACGTACATACGTAGGCAGCCAGGCAGATAGGTAGGTAAATATTCATTTAAGAAAGCCTTTACTTCTTCACTTGTACCCACACTGGTATAGTATTCGCTTTAAATCCTCTAGAATACTATATATTTTCAAAATATGTAATGAAATGTTGTGTGTTTATTTTTAAAATTAAATATTAAGTAGCGTATTTCAGTTGATGTTTGCATCTTCCTTTGATTAAAAATGTCCTAATGACAGCAACACGAACTCCGTGTTGCTTGATCAGATAATTTCTTTCTATTAATAGTAACCTTTTGTTTAAGGAAGTACACTTGATTATCTATTGATTAGATTTACATTATGCTACGTGATATTTCTTCGGATGACGCATTCGTTAAATGTTTAATTGCATACATGCTTTTCTAATTACTCCACAGGTCAACACTCTTAAGGACCTCTAAAACAAAGTTATAGCAACAAATATTTAACAACTGCATGGGGTAATAACAGTCTTTCTAGCCTGTTTTATAACTGACATTAATTACAAATCAATGAAATGCAAAGCAGTACAAGACAGTAAAACAGAGTGTGATTTGCCACATAAAAAAGACATTATTTTGTTTAAAATCGTAATTTTAAAATATAGATTCAAAATAAATGTTGCTTTAAACCGGAAAACGCGGTGGGAGGTCAATGGATAACAAGTCTTACATTTATTCGCAAAAATATCTGGCATTATTATTTATCAAAATTTAGTGATAAAAGGATAATATGTATTCAACACCAAGCTTCAATAATAAAACATAATCAACATCAGACAGTCCGAAATGCATCGTTATATCAGGATTTCGATAACGTTCAAACTGAATATGGAAAAGATTTTAAGTAAAGAAATGCCAAGCGCGAAATCTTTTTGAAAGTAACAATTTGACTTTTAATTGCTATTCTCTTCATTTTGTGATTTAATAGAATTAGAACACTGACAAACTCGACATCGACAACACTGACAAACTCGACAACACTGACAAACTCGACAACACTGACAAACTCGAGTGACGATTTGGATATAATTGTATCTGATCAAGGTCAGCACAAGTTCACTAATGTCGTCAATTGAAAAGGTTAATAGAAATTAAAGGCAATTTCATATCATCGAAAGAATTCACAAAATATGATACGTATTTGACAGAATTCACATATTAGCTTTCTCTTTTGAAAAAGGAACATATTCCATGACAGGATTGTGTTGCACTATTATGCTTCGTCAATCATTATAGATCATTTTTGCTGATTTTCTGTTTAGAAATTAAATCTAGGTAAAGAACGTTTTCTTTCTTTTCGATTGTCCCCAACACATTTGTAACGGAGGCAAAGCAAGCAGAAAGATAAAATATACCATGATCAAGAACATTGCTGATTACTTTTGAATTACAAAGGAAACAAATAATGTAAAATATTTCTATATATTTCATGTATCTAACACAGCCTGTAAACATCACTATACAAACGGGGGACCAAAAAAATGAGGCTTAGACACGTATTCTTGATTATTTCCCACTTAGTCAAAAAGATTGATCTTTTGAAGAAATCAATTACCTGAGTGGGTGGGGGGAGGGAGGGGTGGGGGTGGGGGCAAGAAGGAAAGAGCACACGATCGAGTGGGTAAGTGTACTTATGCACGAGAGAGACGATGTGTGCCTTGCTCTTGGAACTGGTTCGATTAATGATTGGGACGAATTAAAATTCTTTAACCTTTTAGGCTTTATCGATGTCATTCTGTATAAATGTCTTTCCAATAAACATATATCCATACATACATCGTGGGATCCAGGAATACAGGTTTTATTTTCTTTTTGGTTTATAGGTGTTTATTTATAATTAACATTTTATGTATATTTCTTGCATTTTAAATGAAATACAGGGGTTTGTGAGTGTAGCTGAGTGTTAAATTCATTTTACTTACTGAATTATGTCTTCTCTCTCTCTCTCTCTCTCTCTCTCTCTCTCTCTCTCTCTCTCATATCTGCCAGTTTTATGTTAGTTAATAGTGTCACGACTTTATGGTCTTAACTAAGTAGCAGAAAAAGCAAGACCAGCAACTTAAGTATAATTCAGCAAATAATTGTTTCCCTAGAATACAAGGTGAAAATTGAAGAAGAACGAAAATTATTGTAAATTAAATACTAAATGATCCTAAAGGTCTATAACAAGTCCAAAAGTACAGAGTCTTCTGAATGAATTCCAGTATTGAATGTGCTGATATGCCAAGAATCTTGGATAAACTAATGTCTTTGAATGATTTCACAATAATCCCAAGATACTGATTTAGAATCAATATCTCGTGTCAGTGAGCACTTTGTAATTCCGCTGAATAATTTTTAAATAAAAGATTCCTCTAACATTATATATTTAGATAATTAAACTTAAAGTAGATATGAAATAATTTTCTTTACTTCAGACTTAACTAACCACCTCAAGAAAAAATAAGATGACCAGCATGTTGGTCATTTTCCAACAGAATTTGTAAACAAGTTCTTTTCTGGAACATTCTAAGGCTAGCCCTTGAACTCAAGTATCAGTAAACAACTTATAACTTACAAACAGGACCAAAACTATAACAAACAACTCCAGCCCCCACCCCCAAGCTACACCTTTTATAACCTTTTAAGGTCAAAATGCCATGTCAACATGTTAACATTATCTTGAAATCCAATCTACAATCATGAACAAAAGTTAAGCATTCAACATGGCATGGGGCATGGACAAAAGTTATATATATTTAACAACATGAGAAAATATTTTACGAGTGAAGTCTTGTCTTGTCAGTAATTGCGAAGGCACCAGTGGCAACAGGAAATGTTTCAATTTCACGAGTGAAAAATATGATATGTCCTTATAATCGTCATATATTTCATTAAGTAATTTCTGCTTGTGTGGGAAAATTTAAGCAATTTCGTTTCCTTGGAACATTTCTTACGCAAACTGATAGCACGAACATTGTTTGGGGGGGGGGGGGGTAACGTCACAGAGAGCCTCCGTCCGAAATTCTCTATTTCTCCGGTGTGTAACATGTTTGAAGATTCTAATGATCATGAATTTGCTTGCCATGGTCTGTGTGTTCTTTTGTTGTTTTTATTACTACATTTAAACGTGAATCAGTTTGCTTTGAAAACAGACGCTGCATTCAAATTTCGAAAGTTGCTTGATTTCGGATGAAATCGACACTCATACATGCTGTCTTATTTTCACAAAAATAGGTATAAGTTTTTTTCTTTAACATTTATTAGTATCGCATAGTTTATGTTATATTTTGACAATAGGTAATATTGAATATCGAATACAAACGGATAATATGTTCATTCAATATAATTCGCATAATCAGACGATTCGTGTACAAAATTATTGTAAAAAAAAAACCTAATACTTAAAATCAGGTTTTTGTCGTTTGGACTTATTTACAGTAATAACTTTTTCAATTTTAAAAAAAATTAGTCAAAAAATACCTCAAGTTTGAGGAAATCCTTCAAATTATTCCTCATAGATAAGGCGCGGTATCTTGATACAAGATTTGTTGAATGTTTTCCTCTGATGCCTCTTGGAGTAAATAATTGTTACTTGTCAATCAGTAACGAAGTTACTTCAACTTGAAGAAGAACATTTAAGATGTTTACTGAAACCATGCCATGTCCATAAGTACTATAAAACAGAGCAGGTATGAATACAATTAACAGTTCATCCTGAGTTCTGGCATTCGATATTTGCCCAAGACCCAATTTAGGAACTTGTACTGTTGATTTAAATTTCGGATATGATATTGTTCTTTTTTTGAGTACTTGTTACCAGTATGTACCTAGTGTTTACATACCGGGAGTTCTTGGTTCTAACGGCAGTTCAAGTGCTACTACTGTGAGGTTGTAATGTTTTAACTACAGTATGTACTCGCTTATAAGGTACGTGTGGATGGATTGGTTCCTCTAATTTGAAGAGATGATAAATGTTTTTCAAATATTTTCACGACAACTAGAGCACTGCTTAATTTGTTTGACAAAAGTTATGAACACACATTTTTTAACTATTATCTGTAGAAAATAGATTGATTTGTACATTCAAGATGGCATATAAATCTACGATAGCACATACATTAGATGCTACTGATCTGGTCATTTGTGGGGAATATGCTAAGTGTTGGACTCTAAAGGCATATACGTGCTTAATTCACTGTTCTCTTCAGTTTGATGTCTTCTGACAAATGGAATTCAAAACACGGATGAGTTTACCACACTTTTGTTTTAATTTGAAAGTGTGCATGCCAATAAGGTTATACATATTTATGCAATTTTTGTATTTCTAGAAATGGTTCATGGATTAAACACATGTCATATTTCACTTTCCGTACACATAAGTCCTATAATATCTTTAACTTCATATACTGACAAAACAGAAATACTATATTGAACTGGGGGTGGGTGGGCATGTTACCTCAGAAACGACACATGCAGATTTTACCTTAAAATCTTGACCTTTTAAATAAACTGAAACATTAAAATTTATATCATAATTATGTGAACTCGGTCTTTACATGTGAAATAATGATTTATTTGTACAAATGTGTTCTAACGTGAGTCATCTGCAGATTACATTTTTCTCCTGTTGTATCACATGCCACTAATCTTAGACCACTGTCTTGTCAGATAGATCCTACTTTGGACACTCCTCTTAGACCACTGTCTTGTAAGATAAATCCTACTTTGAACACTCCTCTTAAACCACTGTCTTGTAAGATAAATCCCACTTTGGACATTCTTCTTAGACCACTGTCTTGTCAGATAAATCCTACTTTGGACACTCCTCTTAGACCACTGTCTTGTCAGATAAATCCTACTTTGAACACTCCTCTTAGACCACTGTCTTGTAAGATAAATTCCACTTTGGACATTCTTCTTAGACCACTGTCTTGTCAGATAAATCCTACTTTGGACACTCCTCTTAGACCACTGTCTTTGTCAGATAAATTCTATTTTTAACACTTCCCTTAGACCAATGTCTTGTAAGATAAATTCTACTTTGGACACTCCTCTTAGACCACTGTCTTGTTAGATAAATCCTACTCTGGACACTCCTCTTAGACCACTGTCTTGTAAGATAAATCCCACTTTGGACATTCTTCTTAGACCACTGTCTTGTCAGATAAATCCTACTTTGGACACTCCTCTTAGACCACTGTCTTGTCAGATAAATCCTACTTTGAACACTCCTCTTAGACCACTGTCTTGTAAGATAAATCCCACTTTGGACATTCTTCTTAGACCACTGTCTTGTCAGATAAATCCTACTTTGGACACTCCTCTTAGACCACTGTCTTTGTCAGATAAATTCTATTTTTAACACTTCCCTTAGACCAATGTCTTGTAAGATAAATTCTACTTTGGACACTCCTCTTAGACCACTGTCTTGTTAGATAAATCCTACTCTGGACACTCCTCTTAGACCACTGTCTTGTAAGATAAATCCCACTTTGGACATTCTTCTTAGACCACTGTCTTGTCAGATAAATCCTACTTTGAACACTCCTCTTAGACCACTGTCTTGTAAGATAAATCCCACTTTGGACATTCTTCTTAGACCACTGTCTTGTCAGATAAATCCTACTTTGGACACTCCTCTTAGACCACTGTCTTTGTCAGATAAATTCTATTTTTAACACTTCCCTTAGACCAATGTCTTGTAAGATAAATTCTACTTTGGACACTCCTCTTAGACCACTGTCTTGTTAGATAAATCCTACTCTGGACACTCCTGTTAGACCACTGTCTTGTAAGATAAATCCCACTTTGGACATTCTTTTTAGACCACTGTCTTGTCAGATAAATCCTACTTTGGACACTCGTCTTAGACCACTGTCTTGTCAGATAACACCTACTTTTTGAACACTCCTCTTAGACCACTGTCTTTGTCAGATAAATTCTATTTTTAACACTCCTCTTAGACCACTGTCTTGTAAGATAAATTGTATTATGACACTACGCTTAGACCACTGTCTTGCCAGGTAAATCCCACTTTGGACACTCCTGTTAGACAATTCTCTTGTAAGATAAATTTTATTTTGGACATTAATCTTAGACCACTGTCTTGTCGATTAAATTGTATTTTGGACACTAATCTTAGACCACTGTTTTGTCAGGTAAATCCTACTTTGGACACTCCTCTTAGACCACTGTCTTGTAAGATAAATTGTAGTTTTGACACTAATCTTAGACCACTGTCTTGTCAGGTAAATTGTATTGTTGATACTATTATCAGACCACTGTCTTGTCAGAAAAAATCCTACTTTGAACACTCTTATTAGACCAAGGTCTTGTCAGATAACTCCTACTTTGGACACTCCTCTTAGAAAATTCACTTGTCAGATAAATTGTATTTTTGACACTAATCTTAGACCACTGTCTTGTCAAATAAATTGCATTTTAGGCACAAATCTTAGACCACTGTCTTGTCAGATAAATTGCATTTGAGACACAAATCTTAGACCACTGTCTTGTCAGATAAATTGCATTTTGGACACTAATCTAAAACAGTTGTCTTGTCAATTGACAATTTTCTCAGTTATGAACCATGTTCGTTCTGGAAGTTTGTCCATGAATCACAAATTAATTTCCACTCACTAACTTTTAAAATACTTTGTTGATTTAATTAGTATAACTTTCGTTCGACCTTTCTCTTAGTTTGTCCGTTCACATAACAAAACTGGCATTTACATACATTTGCAAGCCAGTTCACATAGCACAGCTGACCTTTGGTCTAACAAGATTTATTGACTGCGACATATAAAAGTATTTTTAAAAACAAAATTAAAATATCATGCCCCTTTATTGTTCTTTGAATTTAGCGACAAATACATACTTTAACCTGCATAGCATCACAATTTTACACCATCCCATTGGATTTCCCACTTATTCCTGCCAAAGCCATGTTGACATATTTTCTTGTTATTAAGAATTACCTCACTTGTATGGAAAACGGAGATTATGTGGCAAGTCATTTCTTCTATAGAGGTACAAAGAGAAGAAGAACATCAGCTTAAAATAAAATATTTTGTTTAAAAAAATCTTAAGAGACGTAAACCGTACACAAAGACGTACAATCTAGCACACACTGCCTTATTTATCAAGTAACTCAAGATAAAGAAATTCCTAACAAGAGCTTTTGTAATTGTTGAAGTTTTGAATAGCAGGGCTCTCATTACGGACAAGTTACTATCGAGAGTATACACTTACATTATAATATTCGCATGCAAAAAGCAACCCCTAATTTTCTACCACTATCTGGACAAAGATACTTTACAAAAAGCCTACGCTCAATGAAAATAATTGGACCCTCCTGGCTAAGTCCTTCAGAGTGAAAAATTAAAATTGTTATGGTTCTCTTCTTTCTTTCTGTCTGATTTGTAAAGTAACGACGGATCCACTGATACAAGGAAATTTGCACTATGAAAGTTTCTACAACAAAATGTAAGTGAGCATCATTGATATGTACACTGTTTTGAAGGTCTTGTTGCTGTGTTTCTTTTGATCGTTTTGATATGTACATACATTGAATATCAAGACATTTATTGCAATTTGGGAACACATATTGCTTTCATTTGTCGTTTAGTCATTTTCAGAGTTTGGTTTGATATAGTGACTAAGTAATTATACTGTAATATTTACTAAGCAATTACTCTGTAATAGTGATTAAGTAATTATACTCTAATATTGATAAAGTAATTATGCTGTAATAGTTTCTAGGAAATTATACTATAACAGTGACTAAGTAAGTATACTCTAATAGTGACTAAGCAATTATACTCTAATATTAACTAAGCAATTATACTGTAATAGTGATTAAGTAATTATACTCTAATAGCGATAAAGTAATTATACTCTAATAGTTTCTAGGAAATTATAATATAACAGTGACTAAGTAAGTATACTCTAATAGTGACTAAGCAATTATTCTCTAATAGTGACTAAATAATTTTATTCAAATAGCGACTAGGTCATTATACTCTAATAGTGATTAAGTAATTACACTCTAATAGCGATTGAATAATTATTCCCTAAACATTTACTACGTAATTATACTCTAATAGTGACTAAGTAAATATATTCTTATTGTGACTAAGTAAGTATACTCTAATGGCGACTAAGTAAGTATACTCTAATAGTGACTAAGTAAGTATATCCTAATAGTGACTAAGTAAGTATACTCTAATAGTGACCAAGTAAGTATACTCTAATAGCGACTAAGTAAGTATAATCTAATAGTGACTCAGCAATCATACTCCAACTGTGATTAAGTAATTATACTATAATATGAAAAGGTAGGTCAACATACAGTATAACAGGCTTACTGTCACGTGCATTTTAAAGAAAATCATCATCATCATCATCATCATCATCATCAACAACAACAACAACAACAACAGCAACAGCAACAGCAGCAGGAGCAACAATGACATCATTATCATCTTCATGATTAGTATCGTCTTGAAACTAATAAGTTACACAAACCCTTTAACCGAGTACTTCTTGAAACTGATATCTTCATACACTTTTCTGAAATGCTTTCTAGTTCAAACTGGTTACCATTTTGTGAGCACATTACATTCCAACATGGTTGCATGATGTATGAACAAAACTTACCAAATACTTGAATGTGAACATTTTCAAACAAGCTCCTTATTATTCCGCGATCTTGCTCGTCCAAACCTCTTCTCAAATATAAAACCTTATCGAGTCCGAATGTATGACTGTCTCAGGTCAAAATCTAAAACTGTATCGGATCCAAATCTATGACTATATCAGGTCCAAATATATGATCGTATCAGGTCCAGTTCTATGACTGTATAAGGTCCAGTTATATGACTGTATCAGGTCCAGTTCTATTACTGTATCAGATCCAGTTCCGTGGCTGTATCAGGTCCAGTTCCATGACTGTATCAGGTCCAGTTCCAAGACTGTATCAGGTCCAGTTCTATGATTGTATCAGGTCCAGTTTCATGACTGTATCAGGTCCAGTTCCGTGGCTGTATCAGGTCCAGTTCCATGACTGTATCAGGTCCAGATCTATGACCTTATAAGGTCCAGTTCTATGACTGTATCAGGTCCAGTTCCATGACTGTATCATGTCCATTTCCGTGGCTGTATCAGGTCCAGTTCCATGACTGTATCAGGTCCAGTTCCATGACTGTATCAGGTCCAGTTCTATGACTGTATAAGGTCCAGTTCCGTGGCTGTATCAGGTCCAGTTCCGTGACTGTATCAGGTCAAGTTATATTACTGTATCAGGTCCAGTTCTATGACTGTATCAAGTCAAGTTCCATGACTGCATTAGGTCCAGTTCCATGGCTGTAGCAGGTCCAGTTCCATGACTGTATCAGGTCCAGTTCCATGACTGTATCAAGTCCAGTTCAATGACTGTATCAGGTCCAGGTCCGTGACTGTATCAGGTCAAGTTATATTACTGTATCAGGTCCAGTTCTATGACTGTATCAAGTCAAGTTCTATTACTGTATCAGGTCCAGTTCCATGACTGTATCAGGTCCAGTTCCATGGCTGTATCAGGTCCAGTTCCAAGACTGTATCAGGCCCAGTTATGTGACTGTATCAGGTCCAGTTCTATGACTGTATCAGGTCCAGTTCTATTATTGTATCAGATCCAGTTCCATGACTGTATCAGGTCCAGTTCCATGACTGTATCAGGTCCAGTTCCATGACTGTATCAGGTCCAGTTCCGTGACTGTATCAGGTGCAGTTCCATGACTGTATCAGGTCCAGTTCTGTGACTGTATCAGGGCAAGTTCTATTACTGTATCAGATCCAGCTCTATGACTGTATCAGGTCAAGTTCTATTACTGTATCAAATCCAGTTCCATGACTGTATCAGGTCCAGTTCCGTGGCTGTATCAGGTCCAGCTCCATGACTGTATCAGGTCCAGTTCCATGACTGTATCAGGTCCAGTTCCATGACTGTATCAGATCCAGTTCCCTGGCTGTATCAGGTCCAGTTCTATTACTGTATCAGGTCCAGTTCTATGACTGTATAAGGTCCAGTTATATGACTGTATCAGGTCTAGTTCTATTACTGTATCAGATCCACTTCCATGGCTGTATCAGGTCCAGTTCCATGACTGTGTCTGTTCCATTTCTGTAACTGTATCAGGTCAAGTTCTATTACTGTATCAGATCCAGTTCTATGACTGTATCAGGTCTAGTTCTATTACTGTACCAGGTCCAGTTCCATGACTGTATCAGATCCAGTTCCCTGACTGTATCAGGTCCAGTTCTATGACTGTATCAGGTCTAGTTCTATTACTGTACCAGGTCCAGTTCCATGACTGTATCAGGTCCAGTTCCATGACTGTATCAGATCCAGTTCCCTGGCTGTATCAGGTCCAGTTCTATTACTGTCTCTGGTCCAGTTCTATGACTGTATAAGGTCCAGTTCTATGACTGTATCAGGTCTAGTTCTATTACTGTATCAGATCCACTTTTATGGCTGTATCAGGTCCAGTTCCATGACTGTATATGTTCCATTTCTGTGACTGTATCAGGTCAAGTTCTATTACTGTATCAGATCCAGCTCTATGACTGTATCAGGTCAAGTTCTATTACTGTATCAAATCCAGTTCCATGACTGTATCAGGTCCAGTTCCGTGGCTGTATCAGATCCAGTTCCCTGGCTGTATCAGGTCCAGTTCTATTACTGTATCAGGTCCAGTTCTATGACTGAATAAGGTCCAGTTCTATTACTGTATCAGATCCACTTCCATGGCTGTATCAGGTCCAGTTCCATGACTGTATAAGGTCCAGTTCTGTGACTGTATCAGGTCTAGTTATATGACTGTATTAGATCAAACCAATAGCTGCATAGTCTACACTGTATCAAGTCCAACTATTTCGCTGTATCAAGTCCAAATCTATGGTTGTATCGGGTTTAAAATTTATTATCGTATCAAGTCCAAATCTATGGTTGTATCAGGTTAAAATGTATTATTGTATCAAGTCCAAATCTATGGTTATATCGGGTTTAAACTTTATTATTGTATCAAGTCCAAATATATGGTTGTATAGGGTTAAAATTTATTATTGTATCAAGTCCAAATCTATGGTTGTTTCGAGTTTAAAATTCATCATTGTATCAAGTCCAAATCTATGTCTGTATCGGGTTAAAATGTATTATTGTATCAAGTCCAAATATATGGTTGTATCCGCTTAAAATGTATTATTGTATCAAGCCCAAATCTATGGTTGTATCGGGTTAAAATTAATTATTGTATCAAGTCCAAATCTATGGTTGTATCGGGTTAAAATTTATTATTGTATCATGTTCAAATCTATGACTGTATCGAATTAAAATCTATGATTATATCAAATCCAGTTCTAAGACTGTATAAAGTCCAAATCAATGACTATATCAGTTTTAAATCTCTGTCAAAGGTACTGGCTGTCTCGCGTTAATATATCTGACAGTATTGGGTCCCTAGTTATATAACACAGACCCTTTTGAAATTTAAAGTTGACTTTCGTACTGTACAGTCCGTTCCACATCATCATTACCTTCCGGCTGACCCTAAATGATGTCCAGGCTCACATTTCGGATTTTATTGTGTACATTTACTTTGTTCTTCTCTTTTTGACTGATAATGATGATAACATCCTCTAGTATTTTGTATATCATTGTAATCACTTTTAAGTACGATTTAACTGATCTATATTGGAATGTAGTATTACACCATGTATTAGGACCATATGGAAGACTAGCTTTAATGTTAAATACGGCATCATCTTAACATACATTTATTATTATTATTATTATTATTATTATTATCTTCTTCTTCCTCTTCGTCATTGTGATCGTCATCAAGACTAAACATTTCGTTCATATTGTAAATCGAAAAATATTACTAAGTAAACTTGACATAAAGATGAAACCATGAAGAAATTAAATAAAATAATAGCGAACACAAATATTTCAATAAATTATTAGACTTTATTACAATTAAAAGCTGTCAACTACTTGTAAAGTTATTCTATTCTGTGCCACATTGCAACTCATCTGAAAACGCTAGACAGGATTCTTGCGACTCATTCCATGTGGTATTAAATCTTATGAAAAATATGGTACAGAAATTCTCGTCAGGTGGGATGATCTACGTAATGATTTCATGTTTCAGATGTGCGTTTTAAAAAAGAAGCTAAGCTATATACTTATAGAATGAAATGAAACTTGCTTTGAATTTAGTCTTCATATACGGTTACTTGTTAGGAAGAACTTGGGATTTTCTTTTAAGAATTTTATTGAACTTACTTTGCAGCACGAATGAAGTCAGTAAAAACTTTTTGACATGTGGGAGGTCCAGTGGAAAGCTATACGAAATGGTCAAAACCTCTAAAATAGAGTCAAATAGAAGGAGAGGATTGAATGATCCGCATCAGTCAAAACCTGTAAACTTTTAAGACGAGTACAACCGCAAACTGCACAGACCCAGATATGCCGTCGCATAACGCGCCAGCAGATCTTGATCTGTCCAGTTTGTTAGAAGTAATCAGTTGAACAAACATCATAGACCCTGATTTGCAGGCGCAGTATGCTTCAGTAGATCATGACATCTGTTGTTTGTAATTTGACCGGACTGATAAGCTATTATATATACGGTATCCAAATCTTGCTTGGTTGACAAGTATTTTTGTTATTGGTAAGGAAAAGGACTGTACAATCAATATCAATGTGGCAATTTAATCTTTGTCAATTTTCCTTGTACATCGTCTTGCGTCCAAGGCGAGAAAAAAACGTTCAAGTGTATGTTCAAATACAACACATCGCGTCGAAAACTCTTTAGTTTTCTTTCGGTATGTATTTATTTTAGTCTAAAAATCCAATTATCAGTGACTTGATATAATTGTAAAACTATCTTAGCAAATTGTGAGCAAGATTGATGGATTTACTTTTAAGTAAATGGAACGATATTTAAATTTATCGATCCAGTGTCACTGTATTGTCATATAGAACTTCAATTTCCTATGACCTAATTTGCTTCCAAAACGGTTACAGGAAACTTCTGTACTTTACAAATACCACACGCGTCGCACAGGCAGTTTGTATTAGTTATTATAGTCTATTAAGTTAATTATAAAAATAATTCCTTTCTACCATTAGTGTCGTTGAGTAAGACAGATGTGTAGAAATGACTAAGACAAAAAACACGTTACCTAACACGTGCTGCGAAATGCTATACGACAAATCTTTCCGTGGGGCAAGTAGCATAAGAAATACGTAACTAATTGAAATACCGCTGTTCATCCATCCGTTCGAAGTCATATTTGGCACACGAATTTCAATATGATATGTGTTATTTACAATGTGCGAATGCCAAAAGGTTAAATATGGTTGACGATGATTTCAGTACACATTGTCGTTATTATATTCGCTGTGTGCTTTGGAATAAATATTTTTTTGGGGTAAATTTTCGATAAATATGATTGAAATGATTTTAGGAGAATTTTTTCAATTTTTAAGAATGAGTATATGGCATCGACAATATTAATTGTGCACATACATACATACATACATACATACATACATACATACATACATACATGCATAAAGATGGATGGATGGATAGATAGATAGACATACAGACTGACACATACACCCCCCATATATATATATATATATATATATATATATATATATATATATATATATATATATATATATATATATATATATGGATGGACGGACATACATACATACATACATACATACATACATACATACATACATACATACATACATACATACAGACAGACAGGCAGGCAGGTAGGTACGTAGATAGGTAGGTAGGTAGATAGATAGGTAGGTAGATAGGTAGATAGATAGATAGATAGGTAGGTAGGTAGGTAGATAGGTAGGTAGATAGGTAGGTAGATAGGTAGGTAGATAGATAGATAGATATGTAGGTAGATAGATAGATAGACAGATAGACATACAGACAGACAGATAGTTAGACAGAGATATATAGAGAGACGTACATACAGACAGATAGAGAGACATACAGACAGACAGAGAGACAGATAGATAGATAGAGATAGATAGATAGACATACAAACAAACAGACAGAGAGACATATATATATATATATATATACACATAGCTAGACAGACAGATAGATAGATAGATATATAGATAGACAGACAGACAGACATATAGATAGATAGATAGATAGGACAGGCAGACAGACATACAGAAAGACAGACAGACAGACAGATAGATAGATAGATGGATAGATAGACATACAGCCAGACAGACATGTATATAGATAGATAGAGATAGATAGATAGACATACATACAGACAGAGAGATAAATAGATAGATAGATAGATATATAGATAGAGATAGATAGACAGACATACAGACAGACACACAGATATATAGATAGATAGATAGATAGATGGATTGAGATAGATACATAGATAGATAGATACATAGATAGACAGACAGACAGATAGGTAGATATAGATATATAGATAGACAGACAGACAGATAGATAGCCAGACAGACAGACAGACAGACATTCATTCATACATACATACATACAGACAGACAGACAGACTGACAGGTAGGTAGGTAGGTAGATAGACAGATAGATAGATAGACATACAGACAGGCAGACAGATAAATAGATATATAAATATATAGATAGATAGAGATAGATAGATAGATATACAGACAGAGAGACAGATAGATAGATAGAGATAGATAGATATACAGACAGACGACAGATAGATAGATATAGATAGATAGACATACATACAGACAGATAGACATACAGATAGATAGATAGATCGAGATAGATATATAGATAGATATATACATACAGATAGATAGATAGATAGATAGATGGATACTACCTACTAAACACCAGACACTATTTTCTCATGTACACCTATGGCAATTAGTACTCGCTTATAAGTAGAGTCAAACGGCAAACAAAGATCCTGATCTGTCATAGCATATTGCACCTATAGATAAGGGTCTATGTTGTTTGTTCTACTGATTATTATTAACAAACTGCACATGCCCAGACCTGCTGGCGGATTATGCAGTTAGACTCGTCTTATAAGCAAGTACATATGGTAGATGTAAGGGGTGATTGTACCGAAACAGTTCACACTAAATCTAAAGTGAAGTGAAGTGAAGTTTGAAGTCGGCACATATTTACATATAACCAGTAACATGAGCTCTTACAAGCTCTTACAACCGACTATAATTAAAAAAAAACAAAACATATATATAAATATATAATATGTATATAGATTATTGCATACTATAAAATGTTACAAGCATGAAAACATTATGGATAAATGAATGAAATGAAACAGTCTTAGTATACAAGCAAAGTAACATATCCATAACATTTACTACCCTCAGCCACAAGCCATTACCATCTGGAATTTACAAGCACTCCATGCATCTTTCCCCACTAGACCAGCTATTAATAAAAAATTTAAAATGATTAAATGCGACCATATTTCTATAATTATTTTGCTAAAGGTTCAACAATCCAGCCGTCTCATATCTAAAAGAATTCCTACCATGCTTTGGTGTCCTTGGCCTGGGAATATCAGCAGTGTTTGCATATCTAAAGTTATTAGTTTTTTGTGTTTTTTTTAATAACTAGGTCTTGCAAAAACTAAGGGCTTCTATTATTTAAAAGTTTTAAAGTCTCCAAGGCAAGCTTCATACATTTATACAATTCACGAATTCATAATTTCAAATAAGGTCTGTCATTAAAAGTGCTTTGTCATCATGAAATGGGTTTTAGTCCACGTATCGCCTTGTGATCTTGTGAGCATGTTTTCTGGCTAATGACTTACGAAGAAAGACAAGAAAACAACACGATACTTAGATCGTTTGCCTTATTTGCCGTATCCAACATCAGGACAGTGACAAAGACAGATGTATGCATTGTGCGTGCACTGCATTTTCATTTAATCGTATTTGAAATACGTACTGATTATTACAAGCAACAAAGAACCAAACAAATCGGTAATTAGAACCAGTCAAGACAAGACAAAGAGTTTTATAAATAAGGGTTGTGACCTGTGGCTTGCTAGACCTTTGCCCCTTGAATAACTGTCTTCATATTTGACTAAAATTCTATCGTAAACCTTAAACGACGCAAGTATAAAAACAAACTCAATGAACTCCGATTTACTAACCATGCTGTCACAGATGCCTATATACATGGATTTCAGACCGTTTTCCTCGCATCTGCCGTAAAAGTCGTTTGCCAATAATCTAGAATTCAGAAAGTTGACGCAAAATTTTAATCATCTTTCCATAATAATTCAAATTTAAAATCCCAGTTTGCCTATGCCAGAATTATTTTAAAGACTTCAGGAAAATGGTATGCGTCTCACTGATTGGGGAATCCCTTTCATGATAGGTTCACACAATTCTGATGAGCTACTGGTGTGAAACATGAGCGTATCCAAGTTCCTTAAAATGGGATTAAAACCATTATCTAAAAAAATAATCCTTTAATACACTAGAAAAGTCATCTTTCAGAATTAAGTTTTGAGAAAAGTAGAATATTGTACATGTAGGACAAAGAGCTTGTTTTGAATCTTTTGCATTTGCACGACTCGAAGGTACATGGCTGCACTTGCATAAGTAGCGCACATCTGTCATTAATTAGGAGTGCAAATAAAAAGCTGTACACCCATTTTCTGGACGAATTCATGTTTTGTTGACATATGTTTATATTTTGACATGTGTCGATATATCTGTGTAGAGCTTTAATGTCACGGGTGTCATAGATTTTTGTTTTCTTAATTGCATTTTGTCCGTTGTTGCAAAAAAGCCTATCTCTAGTTCCAGGTGCAAATAAGTGTGGATGCTTATATCTAATCTAATTCATAATTTGCTAAAGAAAAAATCAAAGGGAAAGAAGATATGAAGCTGCCATCTTATGTTATGTTGACGAGGCCCTTAATTAAATGTTTTGTGAACGCAGAATATCCATTGTTTGACAGGGATTGATGATTTATCTTAGTATTAATTCATTGACATTACACTGTGTTTTCAATGAGATCGTCTCACATCCGGTATAGACGTCATTATCTAAATATTCGTATCTTTGTGAAGCAAAGGTAAGTGGAAAGTGGGAAAGGACTGAACTACAAGCGCACCGACTCCATCGCCCATGTTGCATTTTTTCAAAAGAACCTTTTATTTGAGATTACATAATCAATTAGTCATACTAAAATAAATCTGCATTGTGTTTAATGTAAACGTTATTGTGTATGCAAAATGCTATGATCCATGATTAAAGAGAGCAAGTTGTATTCTATGAAATTAAAAAATCGGAAAGTATAATTATTGTACCTGTTAAACTATAGACACTTTACAATCTTTTTCGGTCGCTAATCAATAGCACGGATAAATGTTATAGAACTGATCTAAAATTCATTTTGATGGTTTGCTTCATCAATTTGTTCCTTGTGTAAATGAAAGATGGACTCGACCCGTTGTTTAGGAAAGGTAAATATCTCATCAATTTGTTCTTTATGTACATAAAAGATGGACTCGACGCGTTGTTTTGGTATGGTAAATGTCTCATCAATTTGTTCCTTGTGTACATGAAAGATGGACTCGACCTGTTGTTTTTGGTATGGTAAATATCTCATTAATTTGTTCGTTGTGTACATGAAAAATGAACTCGACCTGTTGTTTTTGGTGTGGTAAATATCCCATCAATTTGTTCCTGGTGTACACGGAAGATGGACTTGACCTGTTGAATTTGTTCCTTGTGTACATGAAAGATGGACTAGATCCGTTGATTTTGGTATGGTAAATATCTCGTCAATTTGTTCCTTGTGAACATGAAAGATGGACTCGACCTGTTGATTTTGGTATGGTTGTAGTTTTTGTTGTTGGGTTTAACGCCATTTTTCAGCACAATATAGGCTATACATGGCGGTCAGTATTAATGGTGGAGGAAGAACCCGGGAAAAACCCAAAAAGAACCACCGCCCACGAGAAGCTTTTGGCAAGCTTTCTCACATACCAATATAGGCCGAACCCGTGACTGATTTTGTTATGGTAAATATCTCATCAATTTGTTCCTTGTGTACATGAAAGATGGACTCGACCTGTTGTTTTGGTATGGTAAATATCTGATCAATTTGTTCCTTGTGTACATGAAAGATGAATTCAACCTGTTGTTTTGGTTTGGTAAATATTTCATCAATTAGTTCCTTGTGTACACGAAAGATGGAATCGACCTGCTGTTTTGGTATGGTAAATATCTGATCAATTTGTTCCTTGTGTACATGAACGATGGACTTGACCTGTTGTTTTGGTATGGTAAATATCTCATCAATTTGTTCCTTGTGTACATGAACGATGGACTTGACCTGTTGTTTTGGTATGGTAAATATCTGATCAATTTGTTCCTTGTGTACATGAAAGATGGACTCGATCTGCTGTTTTGGTATGGTAAATATATCATCAGGACTATGGTAGCGTTTTCGTTGAATTACATTTTGAATCAGATAGCCTCTTTTCCGGTACGCAGGAGAACTGATAATGTCCTGGTTTTTCAAAAAATGTTTGTTAAAAATTATTTCTTTTACTCACAAACTTTAATGTTGAGATTCGTCAGTTACTGTATGTATAACAATCGTCAATAGAACAAATAGCAACTTGATTTTGGCCATAGAAACGATACAATAGAACAAATAGCAACTTGATTTTGGCCATAGAAACGATACAATAGAACAAATTCTGGACAGCCTAAAAATCGCTCAAACAGATTTGACCAAATTTAGCAGAAACCAGCCTTCTTACAGTTTTTAAGATCTCTTTACAAATGATACTACACCTTCATGATGTATCGCCGCAAATATTAAAATACATTAAAAAATAAAAATAATAAAAACAAAAAAAATAACGTCTACTCAAAACGCTTCTCAAAATAATCTGACAAGTTTGACAGCAACAGTTTTACATCAAAGCGTTTAATAGCTGTACAATAAATGCTGATTCGCCGCTAAATATGTATTCCATTACTATAAACAGAAATTTCTAAATTACCTCACAAAAGCACTCCAACGTATGACTCATTTGTTTAGAAGGCATTCGTCTAAGAAAGGCTTATAATTTGTACAAATGATGTCGATTTTCCATCAAATATGATTGCTGCCATTAAAAATAGAACCTTTTTAAACGGCTTCTTTACAGAACTGCCGACAATAATTCTAATACAATGAATCGAAATCCTTGCACGAAGCCTGATTTGAATGTGCAAACGATGAAGATGCACAACCCAACAAAAATACGAAGGCTATAAAGGACTTATTTTCCAAGGCTTATTAATTTTATTGCCTATAAATGTAATTGTAGCAAACCAGAACGCATGTGGGGTTATTGTCTGTGAACCTTGAAGACAAAAATGATGCCGATGAACTATGGTGTGTAGCCACCATTACTAAAAACAAGGAGATAAGGACGTAAACGACTTTCTTAAAAAAAAAAAACAATAAGTAGAATTTGACCACGTTTGACAGAAAGCATCTTAATAGTCCATATCACTAGGGCTCACATTCTCTTCTTGTTTCAAAATGTCATCTGGTATGACTTGCTCCCGTGTTGCGTTCTTGTCCGTCAACATTTGCTACTATTAGTATTCTAAAAATGACCCATTGCGTTAAGTCAGGGGTGGGCAAACTACGGCCCGCGGGCTTTCATGCGACCCGCCAAGGGTTTTCATGCGGCCTAGGAACAAGTCATCATTCGCACTGACTCTGTTTATGTTACTCTGTTTATCAAATAAATGTGCTTCTTTTGAAGTTTAAGTTTAAGTTTTCAAATATTAACAACATATTAACAACTGAAAATTAATTATGATGTTATTTAGAAAAACCTTTTGTTTTTGCTATTTCAAATATTAATTATTTTGCTTAATGAACTATGCGGCCCGCGACAATGTGTAAATTTGTGTATGCGGCACTTGCACTGGAAAGTTTGCCCACCTCTGCGTTAAGTCCTTTCAAGTTTTGTAAGCCCCAAAATGCCGATTTGCCATTCAGTATGTAAGACTTTACTAATATTAGAGACCTTTCGACGTCTTCATTAAAAGTGATCAACATTCTGTGATCAAAGTTGACACAAACATAATGTGTGACTGCTTACAGGACTTACATATTTATACGAATAATATCGATCCAGTATGGCCATTGTCTCTAAAACCAGACAAACCTAGCGTCTTCTGTGAAACGGTTTAACAAAATATTATCAAATACATTATACAATTTAGCCGGATGCATGCTGGTAGATTAGTCTTCATAACATGTTCTTATTGTATGCTGATTAGCGATCCAATATCACCACCGTTAGGGGCCCCGAGTGGCCGAGTGGTCTAAAGCGCTCTCTGTTACGGATCACTGCCATATCACCTCTGTCTGCGTAGATTCGAGTCTCGGATTCGGCCAGTGTGGGTATGTGAGAAAGCTTGCCAGAAGCTTCTGGAGGGTCGGTGGTTCTTTCCGGGGATTTCCCGGGTTCTTCCTCCACCATTAATACTGGCCGCCATGTATAGCCTATCGTGTGCTGAAAAATGGCGTTAAACCCTACAACAACAACAACAACAACAACATCACCACCGTTACTATAAAAGAAAGTACTCTTTTAATGAGGACTGTTCGAATTGGAATAAATGATGTCGATTCGTTACCAATATGACCGCTGTTGCTGAAAATAGAACAACGTTTCAACGATATCTGCTAAAAAAAAACTGCTGAACCATACATTGATAAAAACTGACTGAAAAAATCCCGAGATAAAGGCTTTCAAGATTATACCCATGATTCTGATCAACATCCATTATAGCTCCGTTACTAGAAAAAGAAAGACAACTTCAAATTACTTCGGAATCGTTGAATAGAATCTCTGCTAGATGAAGGAATTAAGACATACATTCATGTTCCCTAATATTAACCTACAAATCAGAACCTTGGCTTTGTTAGATAAAAACCACTTCGTTATTTCCTTTCTAATTCAAGCCCCTTGTTAAAATCGTCATCATCAGACTTCCTGTATTTGAAATACAGGTTAGAAAATCGGTGAAGTAAATTGTATAATTTTCTTTCATACCACAATTATCTTTAAAAACAAATAGCAGAGATGTTGAAATAAAATGATACGAATTAATTGTTGCATCCAGACACATAATATATATATATATATATATATATATATATATATATATATATATATATATATATATATATATATATATATATATATATATATATATATATATATATATGTGTGTGTGTGTGTGTGTGTGTGTGCGTGCGTGTGACAAGTGATCAAATGCCTGTTTACAATAGCATTTGACTATAGTCAATTTACACAAGAAATGCACATAAGACGTTTCCAAATATGAAATATAAGCTGCCTCTTGTAACCAGTGAATCCAAGGAGTTCTCATTATAGTCCACCAGAGAGGTTCAAAAGGCTGTTTATGGCATATTGTTGACAAGAGATCAAGTTGGGGTAGATTCCAGTTTAATTAATTGCACGTGCTTCTTGTCTCAATGGGACATTGTAATAGAGCTTTATCGTCCGTAACTCTTTCGTGATGATGGCCAAATCTCTTATCGCGATTTGATGTGGAAATATGAAGGTTATACGCGCCGGTATCAATCACCCAGGCTGACCCCTTCCGATACCTGTCCGTTTGTTATCATTCCCGGACCGTAGTTACAACTAGCATATATAAGCATTTGTCTGTATCCTGGAGATTGCCTAAGCGCCACGTTAAATTCTCTCGTTGAACTGTGTGTCAAATATTTGCAAAACCTCTTATTCAGAACTTATGCGTGATATTCAGTGGCAATATAAGAAACGGTGGTCCTTTATTCATTTGTATCTGAGACTGTTTTTAAGTGTAACTGTCATTCAAACCTTTACGTATATTGCACAGCACGGAAATAAATATATCTTTGGGACGAAGATGGTTATGCTCAAACACGGTTACAATTTGTCATAAACATGGGTGGCATCTTTCCAAGTAAATAAGGAACACAATGGCCAGTACATACTAAATGGTGGTTATGTACATGAGTAAGCGCTTATTCTTGTATTGACCTCAGAACAATGTTATGTCAACTCGATACTCGTTGTCAAATACAGCAGTAGATTTTAGACAGATATTAGACCAATCTTTGCACCAAGATTTGATCACCTGAAATTTAAGCACAACATTTTTAAAACCTTTTAAAATACAGGGAGTTATCTTTAAACAATTCGAACTATGTACATGCGTAAGAGTTTTGCATTTTGAGGATGTTCTCTGAAAGTTAAGCCTGGATAGAAACTGTTTTGCGTATGCCATTTATTACACGTGAAGCCATTTCTGGAAATGTCTGGTTTTTCTTGCAGAATTGGAAGAGTACATTACATTTTTGTTGATTTCCCACTATATAAGGATATTATTTTCAAATATCCTGTCCGGTTTCTGTCTAAACCATACTTTCGTTTTTACTAGGTTACCAAAGATACGTTTCATGTATGCCTACATAACGAAACAAGAACCTCACTGTTTTAATTTATTCAGTATATATTGCACAGATTTATTGGACGACTGAAACAGGGCTCCAAAATCCCATCTACTCCCTTTCCCTTGATGAAACAGTTGCTTTGTTAGAGATTATTTGGGGATTTCTTTTCATGTGTGTACATGTGGAGCGATGTCATTTGCTAACTTAAAGTAGTTATGAATTATGCATAACAAAGGCTAATTCATAGCCTGAGCCCAGGGGTCTCCATTTTTCTCACGTTTACTTTTACTGATACGTTCATATTTTCTGATGGCATCATTTTTCTTGTCTTCACCATTTTCATACAGTCTTGACCGCAAGTCCTCTTGTAAGGATCCTTCGGAATCGGCATTGCTTTGTTTCTGAAAACATGGAATTAACAATGTTTAATCATCACTGAGTGTAATGAAGAAAGTTAACTTTAAGAAGTAACTGTATATTCACCATAGGAAAGAAAAATAATTTAAAGGTGTCCCCAACGTATTTCAGCCCATTATTTATTTTCTCCCCCAAAATAAAGATAACCGTCTATTACTTTTGATGTCAAAATGTATCTCATTATGTTACCCAATCTGTTGCAGAAAAAAACCCATGTACAATAACGTTAAGTTCTTGAGAAAAAATACCAAGTTTATCTGCCAGAAATATTCTTCTTTTTTTTAATTCAAGGGAGGTTAGCGTATTGCCTTTGGTTGTAATTGACAGACTGTACTGGATAGAGAAGTAGGGCCTGACGATCAGTGGCGGCGCGATGGAGTTTGTGGTTAGGAGAAGGTATTTTCCCCAGGGAACCAATCGAAGGGGGCGGAATCGGGATTTGTTTTTTATTTTTTTGCCGCTGAAATTTTCATAGTATTTCACCGTCACCTTAGTGTGTGTGTGTGTGTGTGGGGGACGATTCTTCACAAAACGTTAACGTATTTAAGAAGATGAAGGAGGTTGGCAACTGACATAAAAACTGTTTCATATAGCCACTGAAGAACATTGCCACCCCACCACCACCCCGGAAGATTCAGCCAATGTGGGTATGTGAGAAAGCTTGCCAGTAGCTTCTCGAGGGTCGGTGGTTCTTTCCGGGGTTTTCCCGGGTTCTTCCTCCACCATTAATACTGGCCGCCATGTATAGCCTATCGTGTGCTGAAAAATGGCGTTAAACCCCACAACAACAACAACAACAACCACCCCGGGTTCCACAACTCCTTGCACTGCCACTGCTGACCATAACTTCCAGCCAGAAACAAATTGATAAAAAAAAAATTCCATCATTTATGAGGAGAATGCATAGTCTGGTTTCCTGTTTTATTTGCTCTCTGCGTTGCATTCCACTAAACTTATTGCGAAGTGCAACGCAGGGAATATTCGTGTCAGGGAAGCAGACTAGAAAAATCAATGCTAGAGAACGATTGAGAAGCCATCTTAGCTTTAAAATAGTATAATGGATATGCTGCATTATATTAAAGTTTAGAGAATACGTGCAGCTTTTTTAAAATTAAGATGCGCTTTTTGTATCGCTTTAACTAAATCCACATGTAATTGCACATATCAGCCTTAACAGTGACTGTACTTGTACTGATCTAAAATATGCAGCTTGATAGATTACTCACATATAGAAAGCGCTACATACCTGTGTCCAATTACTAATAGAACGGTGTCTACCATATTAATAGGAAATTCCAACGCATGGAGTTGAGATAAGATTGGATACGATTTTTCTTTAACAAGCCCATCGATACATTAGCCTGGTGACATCGAAGCTCTAGACTTCAGTTTTCGGGAGATTACAGTATTAAGGTGAAAACGAGCCGGTGCAGAACGTGTCGTATGTACTCGCTTATAAGTCGAGTCAAACTGCAAACAACAAAGATCATAATCTGCCGTAGCTTAATACGCATGTAGATCAGGGTCTGTGTTGTTTGTTCTACTGATTACTCCTAACATTTGCAATATGCGAAGGCATATTTGGGTCTGCGCAGTTTGCAGTTGGGCTCGTCTTATAGGCGAGTATGCTACGGTATAGAAAAATATCAAACATTAATCAATTCAGGTCAACCTAACCATATAATATTTCGCACCCTTCTTACTATAATTAGGCAATATCAATTAAGAGCACGGGCTGTATCATACAAATGGCTAATAAATAAGAAAATATTGAATTACCACATCTGTGTGATCACAACAAGTTTTTGCCTTCATTAAAACATATTGATATTCGTGTTTAAGCATCTTGTTAATGTTCGTCAATTCTGGTAAAATCCAATTAACTTTATCCTTAGCGGTTTGATAATATACCTGTAATATAATACAAGTTATTTATTTTTCCCTTTATGATTGGTGGGTACATACAGAACCAAACAGGTAGGTCTATCGGGATATTTAACACGTTATGAACAGTATGGTTTAACAAGAGACTATTTAGTTCCTTTTGTTAATCGATAGGACCAACTGATGTCATGATATGAACCAAGATCGCAACTCCGTCCACTACACATGACTTAGCTAAAATGACAGTAGTCGTCTGTGTGTTAATGACTTTTAGATTAATCGGTCTAAAAAAATTCTATTAGCTACATTTTATAAATATATTTATTTCTTATGCATGAGTAGACCATATGTTGGAATGTATGGGACAAATACCGGAATTTTGGTTACACTGTAGGAATAAAGTCATAATAGTTCTCCTTTTAGGTTTTGCGTTACCTCACTTGTCAACATCCTTACTCACCTGTTTCGACCGTTCTGTAGTGTCTTCCATTTGTTTTGTGTCACAGGGCCTACCACACACACATCAATGAAAATGTACGAATAACATTATTTACGGGGAAAGCAACCGTTCAGCTGAAAGGAATGTATGAATGTAAAAGTAATACATACATATATACATACATACATACATACATACATATCTATCTACATACATACATACATACGCACTCATAAATACATGTACATTCGCAAAAATGCCATTATAATTCTTTCAAATAGAATTTCTTACTACGTGAAAAATAATCGACAAATTGTTGGCTTTATGCTATGGTGCAAATTTAGTTTTTCGTTATATATCTAACGGAACTTTCGAATTAGTCCAATCAGCACACAGGCCAATCACGATCACGTGTCGGGGCCCTGAGTGGCCCAGTGGTCTAAAGCGCTCACCGTTACGGATCACTGCCATCCCACCTCTGTCTGCGTGAGTTCGAGTCTCAGGCTCGGCTAACGTGGGTACGTGAGAAAGCCTGCCAGTAGCTTCTCGTGGGTCGGTGGTTCTTCCCGGTGGTTTTCCAGGGTTCTTCCTCCGCCAATTATACTGGCCGCCATGTATAGCCTATCTTGTGCTGAAAATGGCGTTAAACCATACAACAACAACAACAACGATCACGTGTCTAAATCATAGGTTAGTAAAGATAAAAATGAATATACAGTTATATATTAACTTTGAAATTTTTGTTAGCTTGAAAGAAGAAATCAACAAAAATTAGTCCATACTAGTATTGCCAAATCCATGCGTCAGCCACGGGCATAAATAGCAGCGTGATAGGTTAGTCCTAGGCTAGGTCTTGACATTTGTTATTGATCGGTTTAGTGGATCGTTGTATACACATTCATATGGATTAGGTCATGCGTTTAGGTTCGTTGAACAGGCTTTCTAAAAGTTTATCCGATGCATTTATAGCTAGACGCATTTTGAAAGTTTGAAGTAAAGCAACTTAATAAGGTAGTTATTAACATTATTGGTTGAGAGGTTATGCATATTTTACGTCAAAACTGATTATGACTGAAATTAAAATTAAAGATGACCGGCATTAAAATTTCACCAAAGCTATAAATATTTCTTCACAGATTAAGACTTACATTATGCTGTTTGTGATGCTTCAGACAATATCAGTATTTGTGTTTGAAGAAGAGAGAGGTTAGAATGTAAACTCACATTTTAGTTTAAAAAATTAAACTCACTGAAAACATTTCTATTTTTGCAAAATGAACTGTGGAATTTCTAAAATACGGAGAAGTCCTCAAAATATCTCACGATAAAAACAAGACTTCTTGAATAAAAATTTACGATTTTATGACTATTTTAATTCCAAGTCCTTGCAGAGTGTACTGTAAAAAAACAAAAAACAACGAACAGGGGCCAAATGTAGGCTGTATATATATATATATATATATATATATATATATATATATATATATATATATATATATATATATATATATATATGTGTGTGTGTGTGTGTGTGTGTGTGTGTGTGTGTGTGTGTGTATGATTATTAACATAACAAATTCCCAAGAGACAAAGAGATTAAGGCAACATACAATTTATTATTAATGTTTCCATACCCTAAAAAAATGGCCAACACATCATGAAACTGTTACTATAAATAAATGTTGCAGATGAAATAGAAATTAAATTTTCATTTATCGATGCGAGATATATCGTCGATGGAAATGAAAAAGTAAATAGATAATGAATAAATACATAAATAAATAAATAAATAAATAAAAACATATAGTTATAATATATTCATATGTTAGGGCATTAATACTGAATACAGAGAATAACCTCATGACGCTTCAAAAGTACAACTGTTTTTGTCGTTTATACTATTTGAAAAACAAAACTTGCGTATATTTGGGTGCACTTAGGTAACATCTGACATTTGGTCTTTCTCGGACGACAATAAACATTTGGAATGACGCCAAAGCTCGAGGCCCCAGACAAGACAGAGTTAACAATAAAGTGTATCCATTGCTCGTATTCAAACTCGATATATTTCTTGATGATTTTATTTGAGGTACTTTAGTTGAATTGTCATCTAAACCATTTACACATGTCAGTCTGTTTGATCTAGCATGTAAAGAGAGTATAAATTAGAAGGAACAATCTCATTTCTGATAGATCTATTGAAATGTTTGAACTGGGTTGTATAATGATTGCATTGGGAATTTTGAAGAGGAACTTAGAATTACGAATAAGGCTTTTAGAAGTAGTTTCTAATTTAACAAAAATCTCTTAAAAGATATTTTGTTTCATTTTAGTACAATGCATTTTCAGCATTCCAGATTATTCATATCTTGTGCATTACCATACCATATAGGAATGTAAGAACACTAAAATTGAAAGTCGCTGGAACTCTCAGACTTGTGTTTTACAATCTCGTATAGGTTTGCCTGAACATCAAACATTTTGAAAACATCATTGGATCGCTCAAACTGAGGATATTAATTACTAAATTACTAGACAAATCAGAAATGAGTGTATTATTTTACAATTACAAGCCGATATTCAGTCAAAGCTGTCTTAGTAACATGATTATATTATTAAAATACAGCGGTGGAAATCGTCAAGGAAAATATCTCTTGCTGTGTTGATTACGATTATAAGAGTTACCGCCCTTGTAAAAGTTATTAATAGCATCAACACAGTATAATAAAGATCTATGACACCTTGTATTTTTTTTAGATTTATTAAATAAGTGTTTTACTGAATACAGATTTCATGCTGGGAACAATCATGATTTGCACGGATTTGCTGCTAATTACACTGAACCATATGTCAATATCATTCAATAAAATCCAAAAATTATGTTTTTTTTTTATTCTGACACTCATTCTCGAGAAGGATTCTTGTTGTTGACAGTAACAGTTGTTGTAAAACAAAGCAGACTACCAAAGGAAAGGCTGTGAATTAGCTGCTGGCCACGATGACATCTATTTTCTAACTAAGATGTGCTAAAAAACCAAGATTAGACAGATGTCATATAGAGATTGAAAATTATAAGACAAATCAAAAACTTTGTATGTGATTTGTGGACTGTGAATTTCAGCTCGCTACACATATATATTGTACTGTAAAATATATACATATTCTAGACAAAACGGTGAACACTTAGACAAACCGGAAACCATGTCCAGGAAGAAGCCTGTGGGAGATGACACCATTCCCTTCCCCAGGAACAACTAGCAGGCTGCGGTGGAGTCAGGAAAAAGTGGCACATGCACAGTTGTGCGCATGCCACTATAATTAAACTCAGCAACAAAATGTCCAGGAAGAAACTCGATAAATATTTTGAGACATATGTGGAAGAAGAAATAGATGAAAAGAAATATTTTGTCACAAAGCGGAAGAATGAAGTTCAAGCGAGATACTTTACAAAGGTACATGGAGTTCAAGCGATAAGCTTTACAAACGTACATGGAGTTCAAGCGATATACTTTACAAACATACATGGAGTTCAAGCGATATACTTTACAAACGTACATGGAGTTCAAGCGATAAGCTTTACAAACGTACAAGATGAAAAAGAGAGGCATTCGTATGCTGATATATTGAATGCAGTCAGCAGGAGATGAGTACCTTATCATAAGACAGCAGGTATAAGCATGAGTACCTTATCATAAGACAGCAGGCATAAGCATGAGTACCTTATGATAAGACAGCATGTATAAGAATGAGTAACTTATGATAAGACAGCAGGCATAAGCATGAGTACCTTATGATAAGACAGCAGATATAAGCATGAGTAACTTATGATAAGACAACAGGCATAAGCATGAGTACCTTATGATAAGACAGCAGACATAAGCATGAGTACCTTATGATAAGACAGCAGGCATAAGCATGAGTACCTTATGATAAGACAGCATGTATAAGCATGAGTAACTTATGATAAGACAGCAGGCATAAGCATAAGTACCTTATGATAAGACAGCAGGCATAAGCATGAGTACCTTATGATAAGACAGCAGGCATAAGCATGAGTACCTTATGATAAGGCAGCATGTATAAGCATGAGTACCTTATGATAAGACAGCAGGCATAAGCATGAGTACCTTATGATAAGACAGCAGGCATAAGCATGAGTACCTTATGATAAGACAACAGGCATAAGCATGAGTACCTTATGATAAGACAGAAGGCATAAGCATGAGTACCTTATGATAAGACAGCAGGCATAAGCATGAGTACCTTATGATATGACAGCAGACATAAGCATGAGTAACTTATGATAAGACAACAGGCATAAGCATGAGTACCTTATGATAGAGTACCTTATGAGAAGACAGTATGTGTAAGCATGAGTAAGTTATGATAAGACAACAGGCTTAAGCATGAGTAAGTTATGATAAGACAGCATGTATAAGCATGAGTAACTTATGATAAGACAGCAGGGATAAGCAGAACGGAAAAGGGAAGTTTCTATCCTCCACCCAAAAGAAGAAGAGTTGATTCTAGAGAAAGGACCAATAACAATCATGGGAAATACCAGAACAATAACAGACACACCACCATTAAGACACGAACTCATGCCAAAGAGTGTGGAAGTTTACATAACAGGACTACCATTAGAAATCCCTCTCGAAGCAGCAACATGTGGATTCGAAGGGAAATTTAATATTAAAATCAGAAATGTAAATATGGAAACATATCGAGAATACCCAACGATAGAACCAGGCGTGAGAATAATAGAAATAGAGAGAAAAGGCTAAGACTACTAAATTCAGTTTGTTTTTATATGCACGGTTTCCTAGCAAGCTCGTGGTATCGAGGCTGTTTTGTGAGACAGGAAGTACAAACATTGCGGATTTAAAAGACGTGACAGAAAACACTTTAAGACCCAAGAAATAACAAATGAAGCAGGCTAAAATATATAACACACTCAGCCGAAGCAGTCCGTGTAACCATAGAAAACACAGAAGGCCACTTTGATAATTTTCCCAAAAGTATCAGATAGAAATGCGAAAACAGACCATGGGGATGAAGTAATACAGAAACAGGGAGAAATAGGGAGAAAAAAAAAGGACAGAAGCAGCTATAATGAGGAAAGGAGCACATAGACCGAAAAGAATTGCCACCTAAAGGCGCAGCGGGGCAGACGAGGGAAAGAAAAAGGAAAGACAATCGGGAAAAGTTCATTGACAAACAATACAGAGAATGGAGAAATAATAGAAACAAAAAATAGTGGTAACTCGAGGAAATACAACATAAAGTACCTGTGAGGTGACACATGCGCCACGACAAAGGAGGAATAGGAGTTTCCAAGAAAAGAGAGAAGGATAAAACAATATTATAAAAACAGCTTTATGAGTTCAGAGTCAGGAGCATGAAGGAAACGAAAACAAATATAAAGGGGATATCGTCAATGAAACTATCTATTGATGTTGTTGGTTATGATGTTAAAACATATATTCGCATTAACTATATAAAGCACATCCAGTCCTACAGATTATGTTCTCGGTGCAGGTACATTTGCATGTGTTGTATTGAAGGTACATAAAGCTGTCAGCAAGAAAAGTAACTAGCAATAGCGTAATGAGAATACCAATAAATACATCTACATTGACTATTTTGCTGGCTGAATTTACAAAAGAGGCATTGCTAAAACTACACTTGAACGAATATGCAGTTGTAAAACTCCCAAGTCTAACTGCTCTATTATGTTTTAATTTCTGAAAAAAAAATAACGTCAGCTTTGTGTGGTCTAGCGATTTTTTGTAACGCTAGTCATTAATGCGCTGTCCCCAATACGATCGCTCCGGTGGCATAGTGGTTGGAACGTCCGCCTCGGAGGCAGGAGATCGCGGGTTCAAACCCAGACCGAGTCATATTAAAGATTTATACAAATTATACTAACAGCTGCCTCGCTTGGCGCTCAGCATTAAGAGGTTAGTGTTAGGACTGGTCGGCCTGGTGTCAGGATAATGTGACTGGGTGGGACATTATGCTACATGTCTGCGGCATGATGCCCCAGTGTTAGACATCGCTATAAACTGCCACACTGCACACATCGTAGCGATATGACTGATTTTCTTTTAAAGCTACGTTAAAAATCCAAATCTCTCTCTTTCTTTCTTTCTCTCTCTCTCTCTCTCTCTCTCTCTCACACACACACACACACATTTGTCTCCAATACTATATGGTATCACGGTACCAATTGTTTTTCCATATACCTCAATGCTAATGTTTTGTGAAATAAATATACTTTCTGTCCTACTTGGGCATGCATGTCACACACTGTCATATAGAACAATGCTAGATTGTCAATTTGAAAGACATAACCAGGTACTCCATTGCATTTAAGAGAGATAACTCTACTGGAACTAGACAGGGATAAGAGTTATCTAGTCACAACAAGCACATTTTCAGCCATGTGTACCATATTTTAAAAAAAATCATAAAAAATACAAAATGTGATCTAGATAGAAATTAACACAAACTCACATGTTGCCAAGAGGCTCAACATTTTTTTAAGCCAAACAGAAAGTACAACTCTTACATAATGCACCAATCACAGCTAGTGTTGTTCTTTAATTCTGAATACAATGTTCCATACACCTTAAGCTCCGCCCACCTGGACTTGCGCAATTGGTACCGTTATACCATATTGTACTTCACAAAAATGTATGTGGACCAGACTTCTCAATATGTATACTACTGATTTTGACAATTAAGATTGCTCAAGCGCAGTGATTTATTACAGTTATACGATTCTCATTGGAAAAGTATGGATTTTCATTCAGTATGAGAGATTTAGCGATATCCCAGGATACAGTCATACTTCAAGTCATGATTTAATAGGTGCAATAACATAAAAGATAGGGCTGGATATAAAAACAGGCAGATAAAACAAATCTATGCACAGATTCGCTCTAATGGGTAGTTTTTATAAATAGTAACAGTCCTTGCTTAAACTTTATATTCACCTTAAAGATATTCGTCCACTTATAATAAAGACAGGTCCAATGTTGAGGTCTTCAACACAAAATAAACGAGCGAACTTTATGTTTTGTATAGAATGAAGAATTGAACGGATCTGTAAACTCGGATTAAAAATTAAGAATGAACAAAATCAGGCGATATGGAAAGTCAGATTGAAACGCGAAAATGAAAATTCAAAACTTTTTTTAAAAAAAAAAAAGTACGTTATTGAATTAGACATATTTTCTTTGACGTTTCTAGCTGGTTATATGTAAACTATTTTCTTCAATCAAAAATCGTTCAAACACCGAGTATGCATTTTATGATATCAGGGTAATTATCAAAAGAAATAGTCAGAAAGCTGGTTTAAAAACAAAATAGACAACCTAAAGATCATACTCTTAAGTCGGAAATTCCGTTTCTCTCTCTCTCTCTCTCTCTCTCTCCAAGACCACTGTGCATACGTCGACACATCCTCAACCGTTCAAGAACTTGTAAACAATGGGAACAGCAAGAAATTAGATAAATTGACGAGTCATACATACCGCACTTTGATGCAAAGTATACGCTTTTGTAACGTATATGTTTCAATTCGACCAAAAGCAAAACATATTCGTCGTCTTGTACATTGGCGATCTATTGCAACTAGATTCTCAAGAGTTATCTCCCGTATTAAATCGACTAAATTGTTGTTTAATTTTGCCATGGTATCATAAAGAGATCGTTAAAATGGACATTTCTTTAAAAAAATACTGATTTTTTTTCTAATCGCAAATGATTTTTATGATAATATACATTCGTATATTAAATATAAGTACTATGGAACCGAGTTCATTATACATCATTATCTGACATAGAACAAATTATGGCGTTTTCCTTCGACATACAAGGATCCTTCGATCTTTTCAAATCTTCAAAAGTTAAACTATCACATACGGTCTCAGAAACAGTGCTTTCAATGTTAGAAGTCGTTTACAGCTTTTGGTCAGCGTTAGTACTTATGCAGTCGAACCTGCCTTAATAAGCAACCACTTGTCTTAAGGAAACAGTTCTTAAAAGATCCCGGGGTTCTGCCAGGGTCTCCTGGAACAAATATACTAGCTGCCATGTATGGGTCTATCATGTGCTGCAAATGGTGTGAAAGTCCAAAAACAAACCATAACTTTAGGTTAGCTTTTGACCGGGAGGGGGGTAAGAGGGGAGGGTAGTGTGAATAATTGAGTAAGCGGTCCCTATTGCTATTTCTCTCTGTTCCCTTATTTCCCGATATTAAACATCCAGTGTTCCCCAAAATGGCCCTTGAATATGCTCCCTTAATTCCTGAACGAAATTATCAGCACTATTCTATTGTTTTCTGAAAATATGCGTCATGGCACTCTATTTGAAAAAAAACCTCTTATATCAGTTCGTTTTATCCAATATTGTTATACTTGTATGCGCATTGCGTCTTTTTCACCTTTGTTAATCATTAAATAAATGTTACACAGATTGAAATTTTTCTCTCTGCGTGGAGTATTGAACAGTCAAACTGCTATTTCAACTCAGATAAACTTTGATGTGATCAATACATATTTAATGTGAAATTCAGGTGCAAATGTAATTTTAGCTTATTTATTAAGCTCATGCACTATACAGCTGGTGTTGCATTTCCGCCTGTGTAACCGTATCAGGCACATTAGACACTATTTAATAAAATACTCTATAATCATTACATTGTTCGAGGTAAAAATTACTAATCAAATCTGCAACTTACGATGGACTGATAACATGCATCACTGCATATACTGTGTCAACCTGTAGTAGGCTGAGATTGAAATCTCGGACTATACTAGCAGAACATTTCGATAAAACTGTAATTAACATTCTGTAAAACTACCCATATCTCTCAGTTTATTTTAGAGAAGCAATAACTATTTGTCAAGATTTTTCGAAATTCAATTCACGCAAATATTAGATCTATAATGGACAACACCAAAAGCTTTATTCATTATTGTATTCATATAATATTCGCTAAAACCTCAAATATATTTTAGGTATACTAATATAGTGCATGTTTCAATGTCAAGTTATAATTATTAGCTACAATATGCATTCACGGGAAGAGCTGAGACCTGATTATGCATTATGCCATCACGCAAGTTTTTGTTATCAAGTTATTATTATTATTATTATTATTATTATCATCTTGAGTTTGGTTTACTTAATAACAAACACACACACTCAGATATAAACACACACAAACACACACACACACACACACAATCAGATATAAACACACAAGTAGTAAATGGGGTCACCCTAGGGACAATGGGACTTAGCATTAAAAACACACCTGGGTCACTCTAGGGACAATGCAAATTTAACATGGAGAAAAATCGTGGGTCACTCTAGGGACAATGGGAATTTAACATAGAGTTTGGGTCTGTCTAGGGACAAGGGAAATTAACATGAGGAATAGAGTTTGGGTTTGTCTAGGGACAAGGGGAATTGAACATGGGGGAATAAAGTGTGGGTCTATCTAGGGACTAGGGGAATTTAACATATGGAAATGGAACATGGTGGGTCTGTATAGCGCCAAGGGGAATTGAACATGGTGGGATTGTCTAGGGACAATGATGGTAGAGGGTCGAACACAACAGAGACAGAAACATACATACACTAGTACAAGCGTGAGATTTATATATAAAGCATTACCAAGACCTGAAATCTTGCTGGGGTGTTCAAAAATTTGCATAATTGTAATGATGCTATAAATAGCTATAATCAAGGAAATGCTCAACGACAAAATGGATGTGACTAAAAGTAACGCTAAAATGACGAAATTGTCCCAGAATTTAAAGGAAAATAAACATATCCCCGAAAATTAAGTTACAATGGTTTAGACTAAAATGGATAAAATTAGTAACTACTTACAATATCAACTTCTGTGACGATCGTGGATAAATACCTATGTATCTATAATCAGCTGAAATTCCTATGAAATCCCACTATCTATTTATAGCTCCAACTTGTGGGTTTTTCCTTTGGAAAATCCCACTATCTTTTTATAGCCTCAGCCTGAGTGACGTTCCTGTTTATGAATTCTAGTATATATGTATAGCTACAAAATGTGGAAATCCCCAAGTCGATATTTATAGTCTCAAAATTTCAAGCGTCAGTGACGTTACTGTACTGAACACTAGGGGATAAATGGCAACAGTGTTGCAAGTGGCTGACCTGAATACGCGCTACTGTAGGTAGGTAGGTAGAGTGTATCTGATCGGGATAAAGTGAGTTTTATAGGGACAAACATAGACCAATACACACACACACACACACAACATAAGCGCGCAGACACACACACACACACGCACACACACACACACACACACACACACACACACACACAGAGGGAAGAGGAAAAAACAAACCCCAAATATACTATCCACACTCGGGAGGTAGAAAAAAAACAACCAAATATACGATCTACACAACGTACGCGAACACACACACACACAGAGGGAAGAGGAAAACACAAACCCCAAATATACTATCAACACAGAGGGGAGATAATATAAACACCAAATAAACTATCCACACAAACGTACGCGAACGCATACAAACCCCAAATATACTATCCACACAAGGTCGCTAACGCATACAAACCCCAAATATACTATCCACACTCGGGAGGAAGAAAAAAAACAACCAAATATACGATCTACACAACGTACGCTAACACACACACACACACACACACACACACACACACACACACACACACACACGCGCGCGCACACCACAGAGGGAAGAAGAATAAAACCATTATACACTATCCACACGGATTGAAGAAATAACCCTTTATATATACAATCAACAGAGAGTGTAGAAAATAACCCATTATATTCCATCAACACAGAGTGAAGAAGAAAAAGTTTTTTGAAAGCACCTAAGCCCTCACCTGCAATGACCAACTCTGCCAAACACCTACACCCCACCCCACCCCACTCCCAACACTACAAAACCCATTTAACCCGTTATTTTATGGCATCAGTGTGTGCTTTAGGAAGCATCAAGACACAAAAATGATGGATGAATAGACTGACTATTGTTTACGAACTTGCATGCCTAAAGAGCGTGCGTGAAGGAAAGCATCCTTCCATTTCAGTTCTAACTAAAACATGATCCAGAGGGATAGAGAGAGGTGAAAGAGCACAATTTCATAAAGTGTGAGTAAAAACAAAACACGCCATCCTTATTATACAATGTCAAGACCAAGAGACACTTACGTTTTCTTTCTGGTCTATTCTCTTTTAGAAGGTAGTATGAAATTTCACATCAGGGCCAACGCATCGGCTCACATTGTCAATTTTTCCATTTCCATGTCTTTACTGGCACAAGTTCTTCATCATCTTCAATTTCTTCTTCTTCTTCTTCTTCTGAATCCCTCTTCTCTGTTTCGTCTTGTTTTTTGTTTCTTCTCTTTTCTCGCAGGGCACTCTGAATTCCAGTGTCCTTTCCCCTGACAACGATATTAGGTATCTTGACTTTTGTCTCTCTTTCTTAGACGAAGCAGGTATTTTGGAGACAAATACCCATTTACCTTTGCAGATATAGCAAACTTCATTAGCACACACTTTCGTATGACTCTCATCAAATCAACGACCAAAAGAGTAAGTTTTGTTGCCACTTTCGCCTGTGAATTATGCTTTCGTATGACTTTTAGCAAACATTTGACCAGCAGGTCGATCTGTGCTGACTCTTCCATCTTCGTGATCGTTTGAGAGCGGAATGAATACTCTGACGCTAAGACACTCTCCTTATATACAGGGACCTGCTGCGTATGAAACCTAGTCAAATGTAATTTTGCAATAAGATGAAACGATTTCATTGAGGAAGTAAAAGGCAATGATGTACCGTATCGCCTTACACAAAACCTGAAGTGTTAGCTCAGATCCGTGTCAGCAATTTCGAAGACGACATAGCTGAGCTTTCATCAATGCTCTCCAATTATGCCACAAAACCACGAGACCTGATTCACGCCAAAAGAAATTTCGTTCGGTCCATAAAAAATAGTATCACATATGAGAAACGCAAAAACGAACTTCCAGAAAACTGAGAACGACGGCTTACACCTACAACGTAAATGTATGAGTTCAAGTAGTGCGTAAAACTTAGTCAAATTAAATTTTTATAGTCAAGACGAAACGATCTCTTTTCGAAGAAGAAAGCAGACACCAAGCGACAATGGCAATCCGTGTCACACAACACTTTTCAAAATGTATATTATCAGAGGTTTGTTCTAGCGATCTGCACGGTTAAATTAAATGTTGATGTATTTTGCAATAAGACGGACACAATTTCCATGGGATCGCCCATGGTACGATTGTTCGTGCATTAGTTTAATTTTTAAAAATATTTTTTATATAAATCGCCTATAGGATAGACCCAGTAAAGCATGGCCATTCTCGTCACTGTCTGAATAGCTACTCAAGTCAATTCGAAGTGAACGCGGTAAGAAAATAAGTATAGCCAATCAAATGGCTTACAACGGGTGATGCATTGTTTTGTTCTAGGACTGTGTGGCATAATAATCCCTATGTTCTTGCGTTGTTACCATTACAGTGCAGACAGACTGAAATGTGAACTTACAAGCCCTCTTTGTCTGTGTTGTACCATTTCTTCTTACCACATCAAAATACTGAGCGTCACAGTACTGGTTCGCGTTTTCAAGCTGACCATTTTTTTTATATCTCACTTAAACATTTTAACATAAACACTCACACTCACATCGGTAGAGTCAGAACAGATGTGTTACAGTATTGAGGGGCATGTTATCTTTTTTTTTTCAAACTAATAAATTTTGGGGTTTGTATGAAGTAAAGAACCGAAAGTACAGTGAAACTCAAGGATGATGACCCAATCTGTCTGTCTATTGATGCGTGTATTTACTTAAGAAGAAATATGACCTCTAAAACACAAAGAGATACGGCAAGCATGATTAGAATGAACATAACGACGTTTTCCTTCACGCCCGTGTAATTTAGAGCTTCAATCCTCTTTGAAGACAAACTTGGTCTCCTTTTGTAGGGCTTGAAATAATAAAAAACCTGAAAAAATCTTAAGCACTTTGCTATAGATAATTTCATCAACAGTCTAAACAACATAAATACCGTTACAACACTAGAAAGCCTTAAATCTTCTATCAAAAAGAAATGCATCAAAAAATTAAAAATTAACGATAACTAACCAATGAAACCGAATTTAACAAAGGCAGTGACATGTGAAGAAATGGCTCTCACTTTGGAAAGGTAGGCGAATGTACTCTGTCATGCACCATCAACTTAAAAAAAATTATAAACAGAGAGAAACCTGAATTCAAAATTCAGTTGTTTTTTTTCTTCAAAATTGTTTCGTTTCTTTTTTCTTTTTTGGAACAAATCTAAGCACTAATATAGAGTGGAAAAGGGAAAATGCACATACAAGCTTTGATATTTCTGAAAAAATGAGGGGATATTCCTAACGTTCATAACCACCTATATATGCTTGGACTTTTCTGTGATTTATCCACAAAACAAGATGTACATATTTCTGGTCAAGCTGCAAGTGTGTGCGTGTTTTTGAAAATGGTAAAAATTGGATATACAATTTTCTCGTGACACTTATAAAGTGAAGAGTCTGTGCAAGTGTCAAAAGCCAAAGTCATATAAGTTTTGTATTTTGTACGGCTTGTAAAGGTTTCCACTTTAGAAAATGTGAAGCATCACAAGTTATTATCACAAACAGAAGTGGAACATAGGGGCTTGCAAGAAAGAAAATAACCCAGACAGTTGGTGTCATCAAGAGTGCTAGAGACGGTACCCGAACTTGCTTGCTTGCTTACTTGAATTAAAGTGATTTTCGCTCTAATGGAGCATATATCACTTGTTTAATAACGCACCGCGTGATTTTTAATTACTCCTGGGGAAGGAAAGAGAGGTTCATCCCCCAGGCTTTTATGTACTCACAGACCACTTTTAAATTTAGCCACTCAGGTGTAGGACTAACTAGTCCTTAACAACCTGACTGAAAGGCTTTAAACATGAGTGGGAATAGTCTCATCACACACTCATTTTTCTGTCCGAGCGTGGTAAAGGAGGGAAAAGGTGCTCAGCAAGACAGCCATGGGTGTTAAGTACTCAACAAAACGCTAGCCCGTACTTATTTCAAATCAAGTCGTGTCACCAAAAAAGATGACGTGTACGACATCAAAGGCATTGTCAAACGCAGAATGCCTCATTGCTGATTGGCTAGGTCTGCATTTCTTGCTCCCGCTGCTGTTGCGTATATTTCTTCCCTCCACACCGAGTTCTGGGCCTAATTCTTTTAATTTCGTTGTACCCGAACTTACATTATCCATATTATCACCAACAAAAAAAAAAACAAAAAAAAAAAAAAACGCACAGACCTAAAAGAAACACTCACTCACTTTTTTACAGAACATTACTATTTTTAAAATTTTGATAAGCGACGGAAACGAAGGACTTAGAGTCACACTTTCTAACCAAGATAAAGAAATCATGTGCTGATAGACTCACTTCTGTATTTTTTCTTCTAACTGACTAACATATCATAGGCAATGGAATGTTATTTCTTTTCGAGAGTATGGGGTAGCCCTGAAATTTTTTTTTGGAACTTGAAGCTATGGCGGTCGCTTAGGTGATAAGATGGCGACCTCCTCTGACGACAGGCTTTCTCACAGGATAAGGTCTGCTTCTTCGGAAAAGAGAAGAAGAACTCTTTGGTGTCGATACGACAATCGAAAAAGCCTCTGCCAGGTTCATGCTGCTGCTGTTGCTGCTCTCTCTGCTGTTTATGAAGTCTGTACTTCTCCATCCATTCTTCTTTCTCCTTCTTGAATTCCTCCTTGAAGAGCTCTTATTTCAGGTCTTCAGTGACTTTCAACATTATGATACTGTCTATCTCTTCAGGTCTCGGTATCAGACTTGTCATGACCCTATGCAAATTCACATAGGCTTCGTTCAACTTGGCTAATCTTGAGCACATCTTCGTAGGAAGATAAGTTAACAATGGATGGGCAGACTGGAGGCTGCCCCGTTTTTATTCTCAAAGCGCGGACGTGAAGGAAAACATTGCTACACGGTTTTCGAGCCGGAACGTTCAAATAGTGTTATGGGAGGGAAAGAGAGAAGTCAAAGAGCATGAATCAACATTCCTATAGCCAAACAAACCACAAAGGCATTTTTTTCTTCAAAACACAATATTTTTTTATTCATACTAACAAACAACTCTAACATTTTTTTAACAATAATCCAACACTATAACATCAAACATTTTTTTCAAATACCAAACATTTTTTTCAATTCACACTCTACTTTAAACAGGGCTGACAACGTTGTGAATGAAATTGTGATTTCCACTGTTGGAAGTCATTAGGCCATTGATGGACACTACATTTCCTAGTTAAAGACAAAAGATAAGCATACTGGTCACAAAACCATCGATCTACTTTCACATCGTTTCTAGAAGAATGACGAGGATCAAAATGAGTCACTAAATGTTCTAAAGAATAGCCCAGGCTGCAATGATGCAGAAAATACACACAGTACTGTCCACACACCAAGGAATATGTGCCTTGTTATTTCACATTATTGAATCGTGTGGTCTGAGCATTTCTTGTCATAAAGTCAATGATATCGTCTTCCAAAGGGGGCAGTCCATAGGAATCAAAATATTCCACACATCCTTCTTGAGGAAAGTAGACGGCTACCCAGTGGGTTCCTGGGAGATGACTGTCGTCCGTGTTGATCACATAAGCTTGATGGTTTTGAGGTGTGCAATGAGGGAGTTCATCTTTAGCACAGACGACAGGATTCCAAGAAGCAGTGTACGAACTGTGGTTCAAAAGGTAATAAAGTTCTCAGGTATTCATTTTTTGTTTTTTTTCTTAAGTCATCAATTCGATCCTGACTTTCTGCTTGAAAATGTCTGACAAGTAACCGTTTTCTTCGCCTTGTCTCCCAACTCTGATCCAACAGAGCTTCGATGCGATGGATCTCTTGAGTTGTTAATGGAGCACAATAATGTTCACGCAAGCCTTTATACCACTGTTGTAACACGTCTTCTTCCGAGATGAGACTCCAAGCTTCGTCCAGATATTCGTCCAATTTTTCTTCTTGACTCAGCATCAGGCATTTATCGTGTTGAATTTCACTGGGATGATCGTTATGACATCCATAGCAATCTTTCTTGATCAATTCCTTAATTTTTTTTTCTGTCAAGACTATAGCATAACAGGAAACTAAATGTGATTCTTGTTCTGGCCATCTAGACTTCATCATGATGACTTCTTCGTCTTTGTCTTGGCGTTCTCCTTCCTCAGGATTTTCACATTCCATGTCCAAAGAATCCCTACTATATAAACATTGATAAAAGTCTTCCATGACTTATAATAGTCTGGAATGACTTCTCTCAAACTGTTGGTTTATATCGTATTGTCCAATTCAGCATACAGGAGGACGTTCAGCGTATTATCTGCGCGTAGATTTTCTGCAAACTGAAATTCCACACGCATCTGGCCGGATTTTATAGGGTGAAAATGTCCCTCTTCGCTGTCTTGACTTACAATTCGTTAGAGAACCGTTTTCGAAAATGGAGTTTCACTGTAACTTTCCCTTTGGAGAAGGGAATATTTTGTCCCAGATCTCTTTTTATAGCAATGTTGACAGTGTCTAAATACGACTTACTGACGGGTAAATAGTGAGGATGTACAAATTCACGGTGTACGTGATAGGTGTTTGCACCTTCCTGGTCATTGTTTGTGGTACTATCCACTTTGAAAGGAATGACACGCAGTAACGGCACAGAGGTGTGTCCCACCACGTTGTACTCCACCACATCGGAATACACAAAGATCAAATTAAGTCCTTGGTTCAGTTCTACCGGGTTTCCAAAAGCTCTGTAAAAATCCATATTACTTTTGATCTTGGGGCTCATATTGTTTGCGACCATTTCTGCATGTCCACCCAAAATTTGAAACAAACTACCATTGAACCTGAGGGACCATGTGTCCGTATCTTGAAATTTGATCACGAGACGATGAGCCACTTTATGGTACTCAATCTTCACACTTTTTTTGGCTCTGTTCAGTGCTTTGCCAAAGGCTAAGTTGAACCTGTCCGCAATAGTGTCCACCAAATGTTCACCACTAAAATAATAACCTGAAGGAATTTTCAAGGTGTAGATAATGAAGGCTGGATTGCTGGCTGGTCTTGTGTCCCCTGAAAACCCGATTTTGTTGATTTCTTCCTCCAATTGGGCATTCACGATTTCCACCTCGAAAGTGTTTTGCTTTTCGGTGATGTTTTTGATTTGTGTTGGGTGAATGATTTCCACTAAAGCCACTTCCCAATGGGCTTCGTGATCTAACTGGATGGTCTGAGGTAATTTGACCGTGTAACAGCACAACGTCTTCTTGGGAAACACCTCCATGGAACTGTCACTGGGTAAGGTTAAGTAAGATTGGTTGTTATTGCTCATAATTCCAGAGCTTTGTGGCTCTCCGAGGCGATACTGGAAGTTAGAGGAGTGTCTCCGCCCAAAATGGGGTTGTTGTTGTTGTTGTGGTTGTTGTTGTTGGAGTGGTGGCTGGCACTGGCACTGGACACTAGGTTCCCGTGGTTCCCGTTCGAGGAGAATCTCAGGGAGGGATTAGGAAGCAGGTAACCGATGTAACTGCTCAATACAATGGTCCACAATTGTTTGTCTCCTTGTTGCAAACTCAGAATGGCGATGGCTGCCCCGATGACACAATACACCACGAAGATTTGGCAGAAAAGGACGATTTGCGTTTTAGGCACACGTTCTCTATACCTCACCCACAAGGGTTGTTTTTGTAAATCTTGCAGAGAAGAATTGGATGAAGGAGTGATCGCAGTAGCTTAATCTGTGTGAAAGGGAATGATGGTCATTTCTTTTTATAGTCGATGACGTGCGAAGCGTCGATCCAAGAATGATAACTGGTCGGATATCCTTTCCAACGTACTTTGACTTCTTTGACACGTCGTTTGCCCACTTTACGGTTTCTGCGTTTGACAATGCCTTGATGTCGTACACGTCATCTTTTTTGGTGACACGACTTGATTTGAAATAAGTACGGGCTAGCGTTTTGTTGAGTACTTAACACCCATGGCTGTCTTGCTGAGCACCTTTTCCCTCCTTTACCACGCTCGGACAGAAAAATGAGTGTGTGATGAGACTATTCCCACTCATGTTTAAAGCCTTTCAGTCAGGTTGTTAAGGACTAGTTAGTCCTACACCTGAGTGGCTAAATTTAAAAGTGGTCTGTGAGTACATAAAAGCCTGGGGGATGAGGCTCTCTTTCCTTCCCCAGGAGTAATTAAAAATCACGCGGTGCGTTATTAAACAAGTGATATATGCTCCATTAGAGCGAAAATCACTTTAATTCAAGTAAGCAAGCAAGCAAGTTCGGGTACCGTCTCTAGCACTCTTGATGACACCAACTGTCTGGGTTATTTTCTTTCTTGCAAGCCCCTATGTTCCACTTCTGTTTGTGATAATAACTTGTGATGCTTCACATTTTCTAAAGTGGAAACCTTTACAAGCCGTACAAAATACAAAACTTATATGACTTTGGCTTTTGACACTTGCACAGACTCTTCACTTTATAAGTGTCACGAGAAAATTGTATATCCAATTTTTACCATTTTCAAAAACACGCACACACTTGCAGCTTGACCAGAAATATGTACATCTTGTTTTGTGGATAAATCACAGAAAAGTCCAAGCATATATAGGTGGTTATGAACGTTAGGAATATCCCCTCATTTTTTCAGAAATATCAAAGCTTGTATGTGCATTTTCCCTTTTCCACTCTATATTAGTGCTTAGATTTGTTCCAAAAAAGAAAAAAGAAACGAAACAATTTTGAAGAAAAAAAACAACTGAATTTTGAATTCAGGTTTCTCTCTGTTTATAATTTTTTTTAAGTTGATGGTGCATGACAGAGTACATTCGCCTACCTTTCCAAAGTGAGAGCCATTTCTTCACATGTCACTGCCTTTGTTAAATTCGGTTTCATTGGTTAGTTATCGTTAATTTTTAATTTTTTGATGCATTTCTTTTTGATAGAAGATTTAAGGCTTTCTAGTGTTGTAACGGTATTTATGTTGTTTAGACTGTTGATGAAATTATCTATAGCAAAGTGCTTAAGATTTTTTCAGGTTTTTTATTATTTCAAGCCCTACAAAAGGAGACCAAGTTTGTCTTCAAAGAGGATTGAAGCTCTAAATTACACGGGCGTGAAGGAAAACGTCGTTATGTTCATTCTAATCATGCTTGCCGTATCTCTTTGTGTTTTAGAGGTCATATTTCTTCTTAAGTAAATACACGCATCAATAGACAGACAGATTGGGTCATCATCCTTGAGTTTCACTGTACTTTCGGTTCTTTACTTCATACAAACCCCAAAATTTATTAGTTTGAAAAAAAAAAGATAACATGCCCCTCAATACTGTAACACATCTGTTCTGACTCTACCGATGTGAGTGTGAGTGTTTATGTTAAAATGTTTAAGTGAGATATAAAAAAAATGGTCAGCTTGAAAACGCGAACCAGTACTGTGACGCTCAGTATTTTGATGTGGTAAGAAGAAATGGTACAACACAGACAAAGAGGGCTTGTAAGTTCACATTTCAGTCTGTCTGCACTGTAATGGTAACAACGCAAGAACATAGGGATTATTATGCCACACAGTCCTAGAACAAAACAATGCATCACCCGTTGTAAGCCATTTGATTGGCTATACTTATTTTCTTACCGCGTTCACTTCGAATTGACTTGAGTAGCTATTCAGACAGTGACGAGAATGGCCATGCTTTACTGGGTCTATCCTATAGGCGATTTATATAAAAAATATTTTTAAAAATTAAACTAATGCACGAACAATCGTACCATGGGCGATCCCATGGAAATTGTGTCCGTCTTATTGCAAAATACATCAACATTTAATTTAACCGTGCAGATCGCTAGAACAAACCTCTGATAATATACATTTTGAAAAGTGTTGTGTGACACGGATTGCCATTGTCGCTTGGTGTCTGCTTTCTTCTTCGAAAAGAGATCGTTTCGTCTTGACTATAAAAATTTAATTTGACTAAGTTTTACGCACTACTTGAACTCATACATTTACGTTGTAGGTGTAAGCCGTCGTTCTCAGTTTTCTGGAAGTTCGTTTTTGCGTTTCTCATATGTGATACTATTTTTTATGGACCGAACGAAATTTCTTTTGGCGTGAATCAGGTCTCGTGGTTTTGTGGCATAATTGGAGAGCATTGATGAAAGCTCAGCTATGTCGTCTTCGAAATTGCTGACACGGATCTGAGCTAACACTTCAGGTTTTGTGTAAGGCGATACGGTACATCATTGCCTTTTACTTCCTCAATGAAATCGTTTCATCTTATTGCAAAATTACATTTGACTAGGTTTCATACGCAGCAGGTCCCTGTATATAAGGAGAGTGTCTTAGCGTCAGAGTATTCATTCCGCTCTCAAACGATCACGAAGATGGAAGAGTCAGCACAGATCGACCTGCTGGTCAAATGTTTGCTAAAAGTCATACGAAAGCATAATTCACAGGCGAAAGTGGCAACAAAACTTACTCTTTTGGTCGTTGATTTGATGAGAGTCATACGAAAGTGTGTGCTAATGAAGTTTGCTATATCTGCAAAGGTAAATGGGTATTTGTCTCCAAAATACCTGCTTCGTCTAAGAAAGAGAGACAAAAGTCAAGATACCTAATATCGTTGTCAGGGGAAAGGACACTGGAATTCAGAGTGCCCTGCGAGAAAAGAGAAGAAACAAAAAACAAGACGAAACAGAGAAGAGGGATTCAGAAGAAGAAGAAGAAGAAGAAATTGAAGATGATGAAGAACTTGTGCCAGTAAAGACATGGAAATGGAAAAATTGACAATGTGAGCCGATGCGTTGGCCCTGATGTGAAATTTCATACTACCTTCTAAAAGAGAATAGACCAGAAAGAAAACGTAAGTGTCTCTTGGTCTTGACATTGTATAATAAGGATGGCGTGTTTTGTTTTTACTCACACTTTATGAAATTGTGCTCTTTCACCTCTCTCTATCCCTCTGGATCATGTTTTAGTTAGAACTGAAATGGAAGGATGCTTTCCTTCACGCACGCTCTTTAGGCATGCAAGTTCGTAAACAATAGTCAGTCTATTCATCCATCATTTTTGTGTCTTGATGCTTCCTAAAGCACACACTGATGCCATAAAATAACGGGTTAAATGGGTTTTGTAGTGTTGGGAGTGGGGTGGGGTGGGGTGTAGGTGTTTGGCAGAGTTGGTCATTGCAGGTGAGGGCTTAGGTGCTTTCAAAAAACTTTTTCTTCTTCACTCTGTGTTGATGGAATATAATGGGTTATTTTCTACACTCTCTGTTGATTGTATATATAAAGGGTTATTTCTTCAATCCGTGTGGATAGTGTATAATGGTTTTATTCTTCTTCCCTCTGTGGTGTGCGCGCGCGTGTGTGTGTGTGTGTGTGTGTGTGTGTGTGTGTGTGTGTTAGCGTACGTTGTGTAGATCGTATATTTGGTTGTTTTTTTCTCTTCCTCCCGAGTGTGGATAGTATATTTGGGGTTTGTATGCGTTAGCGACCTTGTGTGGATAGTATATTTGGGGTTTGTATGCGTTAGCGTACGTTTGTGTGGATAGTTTATTTGGTGTTTGTATTATCTCCCCTCTGTGTTGATAGTATATTTGGGGTTTGTGTTTTCCTCTTCCCTCTGTGTGTGTGTGTGTTCGCGTACGTTGTGTAGATCGTATATTTTGGTGTTTTTTTCTACTTCCCGAGTGTGGATGGTATATTTGGGGTTTGTTTTTTCCTCTTCCCTCTGTGTGTGTGTGTGTGCGTGTGTGTGTGTGTGTGTGTGCGTGTGTGTGTGTGTGTGTGTCTGCGCGCTTATGTTGTGTGTGTGTATTGGTCTCTGTTTGTCCCTATAAAACTCACTTTATCCCGATCAGATACACTCTACCTACCTACCTACAGTAGCGCGTATTCAGGTCAGCCACTTGCAACACTGTTGCCATTTATCCCCTAGTGTTCAGTACATTGACGTCACTGACGCTGGAAATTTTGAGACTATAAATATCGACTTGGGGATTTCCACATTTTGTAGCTATACATATATACTAGAATTCATAAACAGGAACGTCACTCAAGCTGAGGCTATAAAAAAATAGTGGGATTTTCCAAAGGAAAAACCCACAAGTTGGAGCTATAAATAGATAGTGGGATTTCATAGGAATTTCAGCTGATTATAGATACATAGGTATTTATCCACGATCGTCACAGAAGTTGATATTGTAAGTAGTTACTAATTTTATCCATTTTATAGTGTGTGTGTGTGTGTGTGTGTTCGCGTACGTTGTGTAGATCGTATATTTGGTTGTTTTTTTTTTTTCTTCCTCCCGAGTGTGGATAGTATATTTGGGGTTTGTTTTTTCCTCTTCCCTCTGTGTGTGTGTGTGTGTGTGTGTGTGTGTGTGTGTGTGTGTGTGTGTGTGTGTGTGTCTGCGCGCGTATGTTGTGTGTGTGTGTGTGTGTATTGGTCTCTGTTTGTCCCTATAAAACTCACTTTATCCCGATCAGATACACTCTACCTACCTACCTACAGTAGCGCGTATTCAGGTCAGCCACTTGCAACACTGTTGCCATTTATCCCCTAGTGTTCAGTACAGTGACGTCACTGACGCTTGAAATTTTGAGACTATAAATATCGACTTGGGGATTTCCACATTTTGTAGCTATACATATATACTAGAATTCATAAACAGGAACGTCACTCAGGCTGAGGCTATAAAAAGATAGTGGGATTTTCCAAAGGAAAAACCCACAAGTTGGAGCTATAAATAGATAGTGGGATTTCATAGGAATTTCAGCTGATTATAGATACATAGGTATTTATCCACGATCGTCACAGAAATTGATATTGTAAGTAGTTACTAATTTTATCCATTTTATAGTGTGTGTGTGTGTGTGTGTGTGTGTGTTCGCGTACATTGTGTAGATCGTATATTTGGTTGTTTGTTTTTTTTCTTCCTCCCGAGTGTGGATAGTATATTTGGGTTTTGTTTTTTCCTCTTCCCTCTGTGTGTGTGTGTGTATGTGTGTCTGCGCGCGTATGTTGTGTGTGTGTGTGTGTGTGTATTGGTCTCTGTTTGTCCCTATAAAACTCACTTTATCCCGATCAGATACACTCTACCTACCTACCTACAGTAGCGCGTATTCAGGTCAGCCACTTGCAACACTGTTGCCATTTATCCCCTAGTGTTCAGTACAGTGACGTCACTGACGCTTGAAATTTTGAGACTATAAATATCGACTTGGGGATTTCCACATTTTGTAGCTATACATATATACTAGAATTCATAAACAGGAACGTCACTCAGGCTGAGGCTATAAAAAGATAGTGGGATTTTCCAATGGAAAAACCCACAAGTTGGAGCTATAAATAGATAGTGGGATTTCATAGGAATTTCAGCTGATTATAGATACATAGGTATTTATCCACGATCGTCACAGAAGTTGATATTGTAAGTAGTTACTAATTTTATCCATTTTAGTCTAAACCAGTGTAACTTAATTTTCGGGGATATGTTTATTTTCCTTTAAATTCTGGGACAACTTCGTCATTTTAGCGTTACTTTTAGTCACATCCATTTTGTCGTTGAGCATTTCCTTAATTATAGCTATTTA